>JAECXG010000690.1:13912500-18712500 GCA_018152135.1 Drosophila paulistorum
GAGTAAGTTCCTTTTCAGTAAATTTTTCTATTAAGGATACCGTAGACAGGATGTCGGACTTCCCAAATGGCACGACAGTTTTTTTTCTATACTAATGAAACAATTAATTTGTCTGCCATTCAGGACATTCCCGGTCACTCGACATCGACGAACAAGTTCTACAATGTGGTCAAAGGACATTCCGACTATCTAACTATTTGTTTAAGATAGAGATGTTTGTTCATAATTTGATTGTAACAAACGTAAATTTTAGCTTAATAAAATCAATAAATACAAATTTTTCAAATTAACCTACATCGTTTTTGTTTTCGCAAATCCTTAAAAAACCTTTTACATTGAGAAGTTGAAGTTGAGTCTGGCAATTTTTGGGCGATTTTTAAAATTTCGTAATTTTTTGCTAGGAAAACTTGAGAACTACATTTTATGCCATGTAAAAATGATGTAGACTAAATTAGGATTCGATTGAAGTATAACTTCTTGAAATCTGTTGAGAATCGCCCAAAATACTGTCTGAGGAATATATGTGTTACGCCAAGAAACCTTTAACTTTTGGGCATTAGATAAATTTGCGCAGATCCGACTAATAAATTAATTTTTATAATTGTCAAAGGGCAAATTCAAAATCAATTTTTCCTTTTGAAATTCAATTTAAATGATGTGTTTACCAACACAGTTGAAATGAGTGTTGACATTTGATTAGTGTTGGAAACCAAATGAAGCGATTGAAGAGTTCGCGCGTAGTTTGAAAACAAAAATAATTGAAATTGGCAATTGACCCGCAAGTTTTCTGATTTCTGCGATAACTTTATTTGTTTTATTTTATTTTATTTTTTTTTTTTGTATTATTATGTTTATATTTTTACCAAATTCAACATTTTGTTGCTTCACTAGGTGAAGGACTTCTCAATTTCAATTTCATTCATTCAGCAACCATGGCGAAGGAAATTCATTATGCCTAAGATCTACCATTAAATATATATACATATGTATATATATTTTAATACATATGTATAGGATGCATGTACAAAATAATAATCACTAAAATACAACAATTTATTTCACAGTATTTCTGTTCTGTTTTCGACATCTGCTCTTGACTAGTGGGGGTAAGGAGGATGAGGAAGTATTTGCTACTATGATATCTGACAGCATTGCGCCTTTCTAGCCATTGTCTGGCTGTTATCCCAATGTGTCTGCAAATATATAGATGAGAGGCATGATTGAGTGATGGCTGGAAATTGTATTTATGTATGAAATTCAAATTCTACAATAGGTTGTAATTTACATATACACATATATACATCCGTATATATATGTACATATATATCTTTTAATGTACATATGTTTGTTTTAATGCCATTAATTACAAAAATAAAGTGACCACGGATCTTATAGATGATTATTCAATTGTTGCTGCATATGAAATAAGAAAGAAACAAAAAGAGAAGAAACGAAACCAAAAGTGAGTTGAAAAACAAAACTCAACATACAATACTACAAATTAAATTTATAAGCAAAAAAAAAACGGAAAAGATTGATTCTCAATGATTTTGCAGAGGGGAACAGAAGAAGCGGTGGCACTTATTTTAAATGAACAAATTTCCAAAAGTTCCGAAAGGATTCACAACCTTTTCCATTAATGGCTAAATCAAGTACGCAATCTGTGTGCCCGAAAGAACCAATTATTGATATCATCGTCTTTTCCATTTATTTTTTGTTTATGATTATTTCGGTTTATGGATCTAGTTTTTGTTCGATTATATGTATAACTTTATTAGCATGTAATTAAAGTAAACGGAAAAGGAAATATACCCAAAGTTGAGAAACTTTAGCAATTTGCTCCTTGCATCATCATCAACATCAACAACACATTGCATTATTGTATATATATTAGATTCTTTCTTTTCTGTGTGTGTGGTTTTTATGTTATTATTACGTATGTATTTTTGTATTAGATATTATTTTGTATAATTGATTGCTTTTCAAATTGATTAGGCTAAAACGAGATTGAAACTGGTGTGTATAATAATAACTGTGTGTAGTAGAATTTGTTCTGTTTCCACATCTCAAAATCTCTGGATTTCTCTTACTGCGTTCGTTCCGTTCATTTCATCGTTTAATCGTTTCTGTTTGGCTTTTAGTGTACTACTTTATAATTTTATTCTCATAATTATTATTCATGCTGATGCGCACAAAGTGGAATGCGTTCGGGCGGGGGGTTTTCTCGGTTTAAAAGTGCTAAAGTGCAATTTTGTTTATTTGTTTTTGGAAGTTAGTTTACCCATTTACTGATTATGTCCTGCAAGTGAGAAGAGCAAAGTAAGTGTAAGGAAATTCTATTAGCGGTCGTTGGATAATTGCATTACAAATACACACACACACACGCACACACACACACGTACACGCACTAGTGCTGTTACACTCACCTTTACGTCGTCCATTTCGTCGTCTGATGACGAGTGTGAAAGTCCATTGTAGGTCTTAAAGGTGACATTCTTCATGAACGATTTGAGTAAACTAGCACTTAGCTGGCCAAACTTGTAAGGCACCACAGGATCGTAGTCGCCATGCGCCTGGAAGATCTATAAATTTCAAGATTTTTAATATTTTTAATTTCAAAATAATGGGTAGAACTAATTAGCAGCAAGGAAAAGCTATTAAGACTTACCGGCACATCATCGCTGTTTACTTTGGCCCCTGGGAACTGCTTGTGCAGCGGAAGCCAACAGGACAGAGCCACCACGCCGGCCAGCGGCTGATCGTACGTTAGCGCCGAGTACAATGCCAACGCTCCACCCTGGGAGAAGCCACCAATTACAATCCGATTGGCTGGTATGCCCGCGCTCACCTCCTTCTGGATCATGCCGTGGACATTGTCTCGTGCTGCCTGTATGCCCGGCTCATCCTCTGGCCCAGAGATGTCCAAAGTCTTCAGATCGAACCACGAGGGCATGCGGAAGCCAGCATTTAAGGAAACGGGCTGTGTGGGCGCCGTGGGGCAAATGACCTTCATGAATGGCGGCCTAATGGCTGCCAATGCACTGCTCCAACCATGCCTACAGGAATCGGAGAGGAGAAACCAAAGTTAAAGGGTAACAACTAGCTTTAAATAGCCATGTGGACTAATCTTAGTCGGAAACCTACCCAGTGTCGCCCAGGCCATGCATGAAAATCAACTGAGGGAGAAAGATAGAAGAATTTCAGCAATTTACTTGCAATTGTCATCGCTGTTGACACCAGCAACTTACCGTCGCCGTCTGCTTGACCGTGGCCTCGATAATGACCGGTGCTGACATGTTGTCGTTTTCTTCTTTAATTTGTTTAGCCTCTTTCCAACTTTGCCGCCAGGTGACAGGTACAGATTGTTATTGCTCGGTCTTCCTAGATGAACGAAAAAGGGAAAATGCTTGTTAATTCTCACTTACGTGGCGTGTGTGTGTGTGTTTGTTATGTCATTTTAAAATTAGTAATATTGATTATTTTAGTTACGACCGCCACCTTTCCTGCTCCCCTGCGTCAATGAGTTATCTTTAGCCGGCAAAGTGTTTTAACTTTAATTTCGGCTCGCCCAAAACAGTTTTTATTGTTCATTAATATTAAAAACTTTGTTTAACTTTATATTTACCGAATATCTGTAGTTTGTTTTACTATTAATTTTGTTTAAAGACCACGACTAAAACATCGATGAGTGGCAACGCTGCGAGCATGCAAATCGATACTATCGATATTTTTGAAATTTGGGGCTATTCGATTTTCCTAATATCGATATATCGAAAAACTAGTCACACTTTGCGTTGGCGCGGGCGGGGTAAGTTACTTGCTTATTTAATTTCGCAAAAATTTTAAATAATTGCATTGGTTTTATTTTGGGCACTAATCAAACAGCCATCAATTAACCATTTTTTTTAATTTGTATGAGAATGATCTCCTACAAACTGCCATTAAGGCAATAATATTTAATATTACTTTTGTTATTAAATAACCATTTTTTTTTAAGTTTTTGGTAAAAATATCCTTGTTGGACATTAATCGACCGAGCAGTGCTGTTAGAATATCCGAGGTAAAATTATCGATAATGATAAGTTGCCAATTGTGTACGATAAGTTATCGTATTAGATACGCGGGCTTTTTCAAGCAGTTGTTCTCACGATACTTTATGGAAGACAATAATTTTTGTAAACAATCCTACATTTTTATGTTGGACAAATTAAAATTCTTTTATTGAGAAATATATTAAATTATTATAAGAAAATTTTCGTGTGGACACGTCGTTGTTATTTCAATTTTATGCCTTCAACTGCTCCAACAGTTGGCTCAAAAGCTCCACTATCTTAGCTTTCTGTCCTTTATTGTTCGAGCTATCGTTGCCCTGCTCACCGGCATTGTCGTTTCCTGGGCGATTCTGTTCGCCGGAGTCGTCTTGCTCATTGGAATTGTCGTTTCCAGGTTTTCCTTGCTCACCAGAGTTGTTGCTTCCAGGCTTTTCTTGTTCACCTTGTTCATCGGAATCGTTGTTTCCAGGACGGCCTTGCTCTCCAGAATCACTGTTTTCTGGTTTTTCTTGCTCGCCAGAGTTATTTCCAGGACGGCCTTGTTCGCCAGAATTGTTTCCAGGACGGCCTTGCTCGCCAGAGTTGTTTCCAGGACGGCCTTGCTCGCCAGAGTTGTTTCCAGGTCGGCCTTGTTCGCCAGAATTGTTTCCAGGACGGCCTTGCTCGCCAGAATTGTTTCCAGGACGGCCTTGCTCGCCAGAATTGTTTCCAGGACGACCTTGTTCGCCAGAATTGTTTCCAGGACGGCCTTGCTCGCCAGAGTTGTTTCCAGGACGGCCTTGTTCGCCAGAATTGTTTCCAGGACGGCCTTGCTCGCCAGAGTTGTTTCCAGGACGGCCTTGTTCGCCAGAATTGTGTCCGGGACGGCCTTGTTTGCCAGAATTGTTTCCAGGACGGCCTTGCTCGCCAGAGTTGCTGTTTCCAGGCTTTCCTTGTTCACCGGAGTTGCTATTTCCAGGCTTTCCTTGTTCACCGGAGTTGCTATTTCCAGGTTTTCCTTGTTCACCGGAGTTGCTGTTTCCTGGCTTTCCTTGTTCACCAGATTCGCTGTTTCCTGGCTTTCCTTGTTCACCGGAGTCACTATTTCCAGGCTTTCCTTGTTCACCGGAGTTGCTGTTTCCTGGCTTTCCTTGTTCACCAGATTCGCTGTTTCCAGGTTTTCCTTGTTCACCAGAATTGCTGTTTCCAGGCTTTCCTTGTTCACCAGATTCGCTGTTTCCTGGCTTTCCTTCTTCACCGGAATTGCTGTTTCCTGGCTTTCCTTGTTCACCAGATTCGCTGCTTCCAGGTTTTCCTTGTTCACCAGAATTGCTGTTTCCAGGCTTTCCTTGTTCACCAGATTCGCTGTTTCCTGGCTTTCCTTGTTCACCGGAATTGCTGTTTCCTGGTTTTCCTTGTTCACCAGATTCGCTGTTTCCAGGTTTTCCTTGTTCACCGGAGTTGCTGTTTCCTGGTTTTCCTTGTTCACCAGAATTGCTGTTTCCAGGCTTTCCTTGTTCACCAGATTCGCTGTTTCCTGGCTTTCCTTGTTCTCCGGAGTTGCTGTTTCCTGGCTTTCCTTGTTCACCAGATTCGCTGTTTCCTGGCTTTTCACCAGATTCGCTGTTTCCAGGTTTTCCTTGTTCACCGGAGTTGCTGTTTCCAGGTTTTCCTTGTTCACCAGAATTGCTGTTTCCAGGCTTTCCTTGTTCACCAGATTCGCTGTTTCCTGGCTTTCCTTGTTCACCGGAGTTGCTATTTCCTGGCTTTCCTTGTTCACCGGAATTGCTGTTTCCTGGCTTTCCTTCATCATCAGATTCGGTATTTCCAGGACGACCTTGCTCATTGGAATCGATATTTTCTGGAATCTCTGCCTCGTCTGAGTCCTTGTCGTCTTTGCTTGGGCGTCCTTGTTCGGAGTTATTGTTGTCCAATTGTGGACGTTCTTGATTGGAGGCACTGTCATGATCCCAACGTCCACCCAGTTCCTTGGGATCCAAATAGATGTCAATATGAATCAAAGGATGCGATTCAGCAGCCTCTTTCTTGGAGCCTTGCGGTCTGGCTAAGGCGACAACCAACAAAGTGGCAAAAATAGCTAAAGTTATGCTTTTCATTTTCGTTTGTTTGCTTCAGATACAACTGATGCCAAAGAAGTCTTCGCCCGACACTTTTATAGGTAACCAATGATTGATAGCACGCCCCACACGACTGATAAACTGATAATGCTTTGATTTATGGGTAAACCATCTTGAAAGTCCCACAGTTAGGATGGTCAGTGAGTTTGATCGTAATTGAATCTTATCAAACATTCTACTTCCCATTAATGTGTAAGTATCTAATCAGGCAGACGAGCTACTTAACGCCTCAGAAGGATTTTCCCAGACCGATCGGATGACTAACACACCCGAGACATTCGGTAGCCTGAACATTGTTTATCTTCTGTTTCTTTACCAAACATTTAACTTACAATTAGTTGAGAAGCAAATAAATGTCCCAATATATATTGTGGATATACATATGTGAAAACATATCTATATCCGATCTTAATCT
Source organism: Drosophila paulistorum (assembly GCA_018152135.1). Classification (NCBI taxonomy): domain Eukaryota; kingdom Metazoa; phylum Arthropoda; class Insecta; order Diptera; family Drosophilidae; genus Drosophila; species Drosophila paulistorum. The sequence continues at coordinate 13,919,085 of JAECXG010000690.1, forward strand.
GCTATAAGAGCATAGAATTGCTTAATATATTACCCTTTTCTATAAATAGTTTTCATGTTTCCGTACATGGAATAAATGAAAATAGTCTTATCTTAACAATTACTAAACAACGTAGAAGTAAACCCTTTATTGGCGTTGAAGTGAAGAATCGCCCAATCAGATTTTGTGATTTTGTGGGATTTCCACTCTTGACACAATTGTTTTTGTTCTTTGCACCTAATTTAGTAAAAATATTTACTTCTGAAATCCAAGAGAGTTTTGACAACAAGTAAACTAGAATCTAGTAAATTTAAATCTACCCTTTTCATCTTGGAGAAAAATAATGAAATTGAGAAATAAGTTACATTTTTACATTTACATTACACATAATTATTTATGATTTATTTGTTGATTTATATCATTTTAATAAAAAATATTGCAAATAACAATTGAATTATTTAGATATATTTTTTCTGATATACTTTGAGATTCGTCAAAACTTATTAAACCATTTTCAATTCCATAAAAAATATAAATTCTCCATCAGCATCAAAGAATGGTTCAAAAACTATTTGAATATCAGGTTAATCCGGAGTAAGTGGACTTAATAAGTATATCTTTACTCTCAGGGCGGTTAAACATTGATAAAAAATGATACATAAGACTCTTGGATTTACAATAAAAAAAACTAGTTTTAATATTTGCAATTGTTATTGTTTTTTACATAGTATTCTTATTGGTTAGGTTTAACTACGTTGAAATCAGCGGTGGAAATGGATTCTGCTTGGATACAACCAATTTGTTGTGGACATGTGACATATAGCCTTTGATCTTGCCTTCGTAAATTAGATTCGCTACGATGCAGTGCGTCTCGTCCAGTGATATATCTGTGACACCTACGAATCGCAGGGCCGTTAGGAAGTCATCCATGTCCAGCTGGTGCGTCTGGCGTATGACGAATACCTTCTTGAACAGATTTCGGTAGACAATAAACTTAAGTTTCTCTACAAGCAAATAAATGCCACTGCGGATGAGGACAAGTTCTTGCTCGCGGACAATCTCATCGAATTTGTTTACATTGCCCGCTTTTAAGGCCAGTGCAAGATCATGGAAAAGCAATAGATCGTATCGTTGCAGCAGAGACTTGCGAGGCAGATAGCCCAGAAGCATTTTCACTGGCACCAAATAGATGAGAATCAAACGTTTATTGCTGGTGAAACGTTCCGGGCAATGGGAGAAGGCATATGCCAGATCATCGACAGCCTGACGATAGTTGGAATCAAACATGGCCCGCCGCCCAACAAAGTATTTATATGTGATTTGCTCTGGCAATGGAAAGGTGTCCTTCAATGAGCAGTTCTCTATTGCCCGGATTAGGGGCTTACACAGATGCAGTTTGTTGATGCGGAAATAAATTTTAAACAGCTGATTCACCAGATTCATCATGCCCTGGCGCTTTGTGTCCTCTTCGGAGGCGCGGCCATCCGCGGCACAGACGCGAAAACAAGCCATCATGCAGTCGGCGGCCTTCTCCAGTATATGGCCAGGTGTAAATCCGCGGCAATGCTTCTCACAAGCCTGGGCCAAGTACCGCAGATCCAGGCAAACGCGGTACATCAACGGAAGGCACCAGTTCTCGTCTCTCAACTGTTGCAAAAGCTTTACCACGGACGAACAACACACCGCCTGCTGTGTGTAGGCATCCATATAGTTGGGGGGCTCCTGGGCGAGATTGTATAGCACCTTTAGATGCGCACTAACAGCCTCATCCATTGATGTTCTCTATGAAGTGGAAGAGAATGCAATTATCACTGAGTGAATCGTCCACAAGAACAATTTACCTTCAGCATACGCTCCACCAATTTCTCCGGCTGGGCAATGTAGAGATTGTGGTTTTGCACATGGATGTCACGCAGCGACAGAAATGTGGCCAAATTGTCACCATCGTCATCCTCCGCTGCTCTTAAAACGCCGGACAAATAATTATTTACGCTCCCAAACATTCTTGGATAAATTTCTTAATGTTTTGCCGGCAAACAAATGTTTTCTGGTATTTCTGCAGTGTGACCAGCCTCTCTGACACAGATGTAACCATAATCCAGGGCTGCAGTGTTCAATCATTTGGCGCCATTTTTAAAATTATTTCGCAATTAAAAGAGGAATTCTGAGTATTGAGTTACATATAACTTAAATCATTCAACCGAGCGCCGATCTGAAGCAAGGTTCAACGTTTCGAACGGTCAATCGAAAAATGATTTGTCCCGCGAAAAAAGAAAAAAATAAAACTATTCGACCCAATGATATTGAAACTATAACCAAAAGTTTCTAAAGTCTAAATTTAAACCATGTATACCTAAGCATGTAAACGAAACACTGTCATCAAAAATTTGTTTGTCGTTTGTAGTTTGTAGCCAAATTTACACAAATCTTTCGTATTTTAGCATTTAGGAAAATTACAGCACACCATTACGAAAAGAAGACAAAGAAGAAGTACATATCTTAAGGACAATGTTAGCTCCCGATTTGTTTTTAAGCAATGGCTATTGTATGCCAATGGTGGGCCTGGGGACATGGCGTGTGAGTATTATTAAGTAATCGCATTGCCATCTCATGGCCAGTGTGAGGGTCAAAATAAAAGCTCTTTTGCCCATTGTGGAGCTTTGAAAGCACAGTCTTTGCTTTATTTCAGAGCTCACCGGAGGAGGTTATACAGGCTGTCAGGGACGCCATAGATATAGGATATCGTCATTTCGACTGTGCCCACGTCTATGGCAATGAGGCACAAGTGGGCGAAGCGATTCGGGAGAAAATCGAAAAGAAAGTGGTCACACGGTAAGCTTTAAAATTCCCAATTTTGTTCAGAATGAATTGAAAATCAATGCATTACCATTTTAGTGAGGAGCTGTTTATTACAAGTAAATTGTGGAACACATATCACAAACCAGAAATGGTATTATCTGCCTGTAAGGAAAGCTTGCGAAATCTGGACCTAGACTATCTAGATCTCTATTTAATGCATTGGCCCATGGCCTATAAATCTGGTGACAATCTATATCCAAAATGCCCGGATACTGGCAAGGCTATCTTCGAGGACATTGACTATTTGGACACCTGGAAGGCCATGGAGGAATTGATTGATGCTGGCCTCTGTCGTTCGATTGGTGTCTCCAATTTCAATGCACAGCAAATCAGACGATTGCTTGGCGTGTCCAAAATAAAGCCGGTTGTTCTTCAAATCGAATGTCATCCCTATTTGCAGCAAAAGCCACTTATCAACCTGTGCTATGACAATGGCATACATGTGACTGCCTACAGTTCTCTTGGCTCGGGACACACCCCGTACGTGAAGCCCGGCTCTTTTCCGATACTCGAGAATCCGGTTATCCTTGCCATTGCCGAGAAATACGAACGTACTCCGGCACAGATATTATTACGATATCAAATTCAAATGGGCATTATTGTCATCCCACGATCGATTACCAAGCAGCATATGTATGACAATTTGAAAACGATCTGGGACTTCTGTCTAAACATTGATGATCTCAAGGCAATCGATGATTTGGACTGCAACGGACGTTTTTTGACCATGAAGGCGTACGTATGGTTGAAGGGAAATAATCTTTTGCAAATTCTATATATAGTTTCTCTTCTCCAAACAGGGCCTATGGACATCCCCATCATCCCTTTGATATAAATGTGCGGGAAACGTCGCAGGCTTAAATGGAAGATTGTATTTATAAGAATGTGTATTGTATTCATATATTCTAAAAATAAATGTGTTGTCTAATGTTGCAATTGACAAAATATGTTAAAACTATATTGTTCACTGCCCAAAAAACTTAAGGATTATAATTGAACTTTTATACGGATAGTCAATAGAAATTTTTGAAAGACCTTAAGTTACAATTGTTTGGCGATTTTTTAACGTCCCCTCGTTAGCCTCGTCACGTTTTTTGACTATAATCAAGGCTAAGAATATGAAATTTTAAGTGGCACTAAAAAGTGGTATACCTATTTAGGAACTAGAGAGGAAGGTTTCAACGATCCTGTCATGTAAAGGGTTTTCGATTTGCGAGACAAACCAACGTTACCTCTGTATTTTATTATTTTAAGCGAATAAGTAGTTTCTAGTAGGCCGTGAACTATTAATCCAGTTAGTTTTAAAGAAGTAAAATTGAAAATATTTTCTATATTCATAAATCTTTTTTCAAATCGATTAAAATGTTTCTTCCACCAAGAGCTGCAATTGTTGGTAAGTCAATTTTATCAATAGTTCAAACCTCAATTCGTAAATATGCCGAAACGGAGAAATTCATGTGGTAAGTAAGTCTCCCCAATCAACCATCATGATCATCAATTGTATCTCGAAATAGGTGTCCAATTACATTCACCAAGCCACCGAAGGCCATTCTGGCAGATGGTAATGAAATACCCTTGATCGGATTGGGAACCTGGGGAGTAAGTACGGTAGTCTATATACAAATAAATGTGTTTGTGTGTGCGTGTGTGTATGTATGTAGATCGAAACACTAGTTTGGCCTTTGAAAACGCCAAAAACCGTTGTGATGCAGTGCGCAACCCTAGGGCTGCCGGATCCGCGTAGACGAGCTTTTAGCGGAGCTTCACAAAGCTAGCCATGGGCCAGGGGAGCGATAAGCACGTTGGGTATAAAAGGCGCAAACAGCTGTGTGACGGCGTTCAGTAGTTTTCGGTAGAAGATTCATTTCCAATCAAATTATAAAGATTGTAATTGTGCGGTGTAAATAATCCTTTTTCTTGCAAACCCACTCGAAAATCCAACAAAAAATGGCCAGCAAAGTACCAAGGGTTAAGCTAAACAGCGGTCACGAAATTCCCATCATCGGTCTGGGTACTTGGGGTGTAAGTACACTATACATATATACGACTATATACTATATCCATAAAAAGAGATCACAAAAATGAAACAAGTGTTAGGGGAATAGCAAACTATTACTGTACAAATACATGTATATACATATATATACATACATATGTACATATATGCATTCTAATCAAGTAGTTTTCCATTGCCCATGACTTCCCGGTTTTTTTCCACTTTTTTTTCTCTTTTTCTGGTTTTGCGCGTTTTCAAACAAAATAGAAAGAAAAAAAGATTGCCACGCTCTCTATAAATGTTATTTCGCCGGTTTTGTGGGATAGTCAATCTCTTGCCGGCCACTGTGTGGGCGTGTCTCCATTAGGGCGTTGGACATAACTAGTGATAAGTTTTGTTGATAAAATGTGGCACTTTTATTTATGCATTCTTTGCATTTCCTTCTCACACCATTTACAATTTTAATTGAAAATTCATTTCCAAATATGGCGAACCCAAGTAGTAGTTGTTGTAGTTGTTGTCTTGTCAAGGTGACCCCTTTGTCCTTTTGTCTCGTATCATAGTATTTCAAATTGATTAAAAATATATGCTTATCTAAAGCCATTTTGAGAGTTACATTCAGAGTTGGTCTTGAAATAAGCATTACTAAATTTCAGTCTTATCTCAGACTAGAATTTAAGTGCAAATAACAAGAAAACGAAGAATAAGTAAAAACTAAAAGAAATTATATACTAAAAATGCCCTTTAAATGGTTTAAACGCATTCCAGGCAATTGCAAATTCCTAGTCCTTGGCAAAGTTAAATAAATGGATATAGATGACTCAAATGGTCTGAAATTTAAATGCTATGAAAAACGCAATTTTTGTTGTACAATTTATGTTGAAATAATGTCAAAACAATTAAATAATTATATTCAATTAGCATTGATTTATGTTCCAACATGATGCAGCGTATTTCACTATAATTAGAATGTGTTTTAATATTTATACCGAACTCCAAATAGACATTCCTGTTAGAAACAGTTCTCACTAACTAATCTTACTAAGGTTTCTTTTCAAAGTACATTTCTTATCAATGAGGGCTGGTCCATTTTTTAAGGGCACTTACCTTTAGTAGTATGTAGAAGTAGAAGTAGAAGTGGCGGAGGTGGGGGGAAATATTATATATAAGAAATATGTAGTTTTAGGTGTGTTTGTGTGTGTATCAGTAATCTGACCTGATATTGCTCTTGCCCACTACTTGTGTTTGTAGTGATAAGTGACGTCAAGTGTGGAGCACATTTCGATTTCAAAATCACGCTCCTCCCAACCGAACTCAATGGTGAAATTCTCAGCCTGATGACGTGAAAGATTTTCCAATCTGTATTATCAATTCATGGATAAGTGAATATTCTGGCACAAAAGTGCCAATATACATACATACATAGAAGGCCCCCTTCTCACTCTAATGCGAAATTGTCTTATTTCTCATTCTGTTACTTTCAGAGCCCTCAAGGTCAAGTCACGGAGGCTGTCAAAATTGCCATCGATGCTGGTTATAGGCACATCGATTGTGCCCATGTCTACCAGAACGAGCATGAGGTCGGCGATGGCATTGAAGCTAAGATCAAGGAGGGCGTTGTCAAGCGGTGGGTAGTTGCAAATCTTCACACATATTTATGAACATTTCTTAATTGTCCCATTTGTATTTGGGTTACAGCGAGGATCTGTTCATTACCAGCAAGTTGTGGAATACTTTCCATCGTCCCGACTTGGTCCGTGGCGCATTGGAGACCACTTTGCAATCGCTGAAGCTGAAATATCTCGATTTGTATTTGATCCATTGGCCTATGGGCTACAAGGAGGGAAGCGACCTCTTCCCCGCCGATAAGGATGGCAAGACTCAGTTCTCGACTGCCGATTATGTGGATACCTGGAAGGAAATGGAGAAACTGGTCGAGGCTGGCCTAGTCAAATCGATTGGTGTCTCCAATTTCAATAAGAAGCAAGTGGAACGTGTTTTGGCCGTGGCCAAAATTCCACCAGCCACCAACCAAGTCGAATGCCATCCATATCTGACACAAAAGAAACTTATCGAATTCTGCAAATCGAAAAATATTACAATTACGGCATACAGCCCTCTGGGTTCACCCAATCGTCCATGGGCCAAGAAGGGTGATCCTGTCATCCTAGAGGAGGCTAAGGTTAGCTCTCAATAGATCGCTTAATATTTTCACATTCACATTGCTAATTCCTTTCACATGGATTCTCTTAATAGATTAAGGAAATTGCTACGAAAAAGAATAAGACCGCCGGACAGATTCTTATTCGGTATCAGATCCAGCGTAACAACATTGTCATCCCGAAATCGGTGACTAAAGATCGCATCGAATCGAATTTCCAGGTCTTTGACTTCGAATTGACACCCGAAGAGATTCAAATCATTGAGGGCTTTGAATGCAATGGACGCCTGGTGCCTCTGCTCAAGTAAGTTGAAAACTATAAACAAAAATGTTGTAGGAAAGTTAAGGAATTCCAATTGAAACAGCTTATAGCCTTCAATTGGAGTTTCTTAACCCGTTCAGTTTCGAATTTCAAAAAACTATTGAGTGTATCGGTTTAGGTGTAAAATGCTCCTAGAAACTGAAAATATTCAGTCAATATGAAATGATATTTTTGCTATCCCTTTTTGTATTTAATTATATAGGGAGGCTGGTTCTCACAAATTCTATCCATTTCACGATGAATTCTAAATCAAATAATATCCATAACCCAGTGAAAAAGCAAAAAAAAAAGGCAGAATGATAAAAGAAAGAAACAATATATATGTAGTTATTTAGCAAATAATTCAAGAACTATTAGCAAAACTAACGAATTGCGTCAACACGGTAAAAGAACAATTAATGGTATGTTGTTTACCCAAACTGTTGGATTGTGGCTAACTCCGTAACCCTGTTGTATGCTTGATTTTTATGCTATTCCTCTGACTAACTTATATACCTATGCCTGTAGTCCAAGAGAAGATATGGCACCATCTACAGACAAGACACCGCTTTTCTGATACTCCAATCCAATTTTACACTTGAATCTCTTCTGCCTGCCTATGCTTTTGTAGTTTGTTTTCCACTTTTATTTGAATGAAATTATAATTTTATGTATATGTTTCTTGTTCTCTATTTTCCAGTGTCTATGGTCATCCCCACCATCCATTCGAGAATGATGAATTCTAGAATTCAAGCAACAAGAAGGCCACACAATTAAATTTAATCCTTACATAAACATTTAAAATGTATGCTAAACAATACGAATTATGATTAAACAAACAACACTTGTATGAAACATTTTCTGCAGCAGGAATGATATATATGTATATATGATATATAGTCAATTGTTTAAACTAAGCTGAAAGCAAATATTTTGCACAGTTGTTCTTGGTCTTGACTTTTACGGCTAAGAAGTATCTGTGGTTAGACAATGAACTCCAAATGTTTTTCTTTCATTTGTTTTGGATTTTAGAACCTCCCAAATACGTCGGGAGGTATAAAACACAGCCAATTTTTCGTTTGCGCCTTCAGATTTAGTCTATCTCATATTATAGACGATCCAGCGCAACTGCTGCTAAACAGCCAATACATCAACTAACTTTAATTGAAAGTTTAATTCTTCTGTAGGATGGTAAACTGGAACTGGTGGGCAGGAACCCCGTTCCTTAATAAAGGTATTACAGCAGATGTTGCAGGACAGAGTTCTTATTTAATGAATTCCCGATATCCAGCGCCAGATTAGCCATATGGCAGGATTAGCAAATCTTACGGTCCTTTTTCACAACTGTTGGAAAATTACTAAAATGCAGTGTAAGGAAACGTTTTTGACCGATTTTAATTCATGCTCTAAGTCTGATATTTAAGTTTTTGGATTGCTGCAGCCGCCGCGCACTGCCTACACCCGCCATAAATAACTTGGCGGGAAAGACGTTATTAAAATGGGCGTTAATATATTCTATTTGACGTAGGTATTAGTTTAGCCGTTGGCTAAGCGATTTATTAGAATTGTTTAAACAGTTGTTTCAGTGTATACAGTGAAGTTAACAATAAAATTTTTAAATCAAAATTGATTATTCAACATATTTATTCATTGTCTAAAAAAAGAAATACAATTTATTCCCCTTATTATCGTCTACAAGATGAAATATATCTTGCCATGACCATTTAGGTGGTACAGGAATTTGAGTTGGTGGCTCAGTACTAGTCGAGGAACCTAACCACAATGTCGGCTCTGTGGTAGATGAGTATGAGGCAGTTGAATCTTCCCAGATCAATATACAAATAAACAGAGCGTAGTAAAAAAATGACTTCATTTTGGTTGATTTGCCGATTGCTAACTAAATTCGTATAGACCCAATTTCGGGCATTTTATACATTTGCTAAAAATTTTACCTGCCGCTTTGTCAAATATTTGTTCAATTGTCTTTCTTCTAATTAAGAGCAATGAAGAAAAACTAGGCAACAGAAAAATGTTGACACACGCGAACGGATAAAGATTTTTGAAATGCATACTCAACTCAATTAAATAAAAAACTTTTTGGCAGCTTTTAAATCTGTAACGCAGCATGACCATTAATTTATTTAAAGTACATTTTGCAAAATTTGAAATTTAAATAGTTCGTTTATTTCAATAATCATCGACTATCGACGATAACGTATCGTTTGTTGGCGACAAATCATCGTCTATCGGAATAATAACAGGTTATCGAAAATCAGATGGTCAGCTACTTTGGAAATGGACTAAAAAATACCAAAAACAAAAGTGAAAGAAGAACGTGCACACAACAAAAAAATCGACCAGATCACAGCAAACTTTTTAAACAACAAAATAAAATAATTAAAATACAAACATTGGGCACCTGACAATGACATGTCATGCAATTGATTGAAGAAAGTCGTCGAATTTGTTAAACAATTGAAAAGTAACATTAGAATCAATTTGCGAATGAAGAGTGGAATTGTAAGCAATCCACATATACACATGCATACACACACACAAATGTACACACACACCCACACCTAGACACACAGACAAAGCAAAACCGAATGAAAATCTTGTCTCGTCTCCGATTTTTCCATTCAATTTAATTGGAGAAGTTAAAAATTGTGGTTTTCATGTAAATTTTGCTTCCCATTTCCAGAATAATAAAATACGAATATTGAAAAAATAAGTGCAAGTGCGTGTGGTGGGTAAGGTTGAGCTCCAATTCAATCGTGACGCCCATCGACGACGCAGGGACACAAAGAACGCATACACAACGCAAAAACAGAGTCATCAACGACGACGAAGAAGAAGCATTTGCAGACGTTTTAACGAAGACAAACCTGGAGACAGGAGGCGGATCTCTGCGTTAGTTAGTCAGTCACTTTATTAGCCATGACCATCAAGCCCGTGAGTGCACCCAGTGCCAAACGTGTCTCCGTCAGTGGCAATGTTGTGGATGCTGAAAATAAAGAGCCTCAGGTGGTAGTTGTTGGTGGCGAGCAATCGGTGGTCAATCAGACTCATCGCAATGTCGTCATAGATGGCCACAGCCAGGTGGGTGTCCCTTACATGTGCATGTGGTGCATACATACATTTGGTGAACCTATTTTCTCCACAGAGTCCACAACGTCGCAATGTGGAGGTATATGACGAACTGGCACGCACACACCGTTGCAGTCCACACAAGAGGTGAGAAAAGGGAAAAGTGTGGTTCTTGTTTATATTTTTTGTTGGTTTCCAATTAATTTTTTTTTGTTTTGATACCATAAACAAATGAGATGCATACTTGATGGCTATTTTGTTATAACTTTTTTTTTTTTTGTTTTTCTTAAAGCTCCCGCTCAAAGCGGCGTGATCATCATGATGAGCGCATTCATCATCACAAGCGTGATCGTTTGGAACGTGAGAAACTAACCCATACAACAGCTGGTGTCGTTGGAGTGGGTAGCAAGAGTCCTCATGCTACAGTGACGGCTGCAGCCGTTCCAGCTGTGGTTAATACCAATGGGAGCCCTACGGTTGTGGGACGCACATCACCGGAGCATTCAATTGGAGCTAATACCAGCAGCAAGACCCAAACCAAGACTCAATTAACACCAACAGCGGCTGCAGCCAATCTACTTAATGCGGTGGAGGAGGCGTTTTCCGGCTACAACAGCGGCGATGAGCACCTACAGCCAAAGGATCGCAAGATAACAGCAGAGGAATGGCAGCGACGTGACAATGAATTCGCCAAGTTCATGGAACAACGAGGATATGAATTAAAGCCCGTCGAAGAGGATGGAGCTTGTCTCTTTCGCTCCATTTCGTTGCAGATCTACGGCGATGAGGAAATGCACGATGTTATACGCCAGCATACCATGGACTATATTGTAAGTTGTAACTCTGAGACAAGTGGAAGACAAACATATTTCTGATTACCATTTTCCAGCATGAAAATCGTGAATATTTCGGACAGTTTGTCACCGAGGACATTAACAATTATATTCAGCGCAAACGTGCCCGGGATGCCCATGGCAATCATATTGAAATTCAGGCCATATCTGAAATCTATAGTCGCACTGTTGAGGTCTATTGCTATCAGGCGAGTGAGTATTTAATGGATAAGTTATTGATAATTGATCAGATGGTTTGATATATTTTTGTGTTCTACTTAAAGATCCGATTAATATCTTCAACTCGGAACAGTCGCAGCCGGGCTATCCACCGTTGCGTCTATCGTATCAGCGTGGCTCTCATTACAATGCAATTTTGGATCCATATAATGCCACAGTGGGTGTGGGCTTGGGCTTGGCTGGTTACAAGCCCGCCTTGCAGACCAAGGAGGCAGTCCATCTCAGTGAGCAGTTGGAGATCGAGCAGACAATGTTTGAGGACAAGCTAAAGACCACCGATTGGGAAGCCACCAATGAGGCCATCGAGGAGCAAATAGCACGCGAATCCTATTTGCAATGGTGTCGTGATAATATGCAGCGCACTCGTAGCACTAATCCAGCCGCCGGTTCGGCTACATCAACATCAACAGTGACATCAGCTGAGGCGTTGACCGATTCATCGGATGCTTCACCATCCAAATACTCGGGTGAATTGGGCAGTTCACCGACTGCCATATTAGCTTCTAGCTCCAAGGGAACCGATTCAACAGTATCCACAGCATTTGGGCTCTCCCCCAAGACGCTGAGTCAGTTTGCCCACAAACTGGCGCCTCCACCAGAGGCAATTGAGTTAGGTGGCGTTGGTGGTGGCTCTGGAGCTAATAGTAGCAGCAGCGGCAGCAATGGCGCTGGTGCCGGCGGCGGCTATGACAGCGATGCAACCGACATGAGCAGCACCAGTTCACTTGGCCATGGACCTGGCAATGCCTCGCCAAATACAGCAACTACGAATCAGCGTTCGAGCAAATCGCGCCGTTCGAATGGTTCACTACGCAAGAAACGGCGGCATGAGGCTCTCGACACTACAAAGGCCGGACAAAGGTTGGCTCACAAAATATATCATATCTATCAATGATGAATTTAAAGGATTCTTCTATTGCAGCCAAGATGTAATCGATACACCTGTGCGCAAGAGTCCCAAATGCGATGCGGTGCCACCTGATGCTAGGGCCCAAACACCAGAAGCCGAACAGCAGCCCTGTACATCGAAGCAATCATCCACTTCGCCACCGAAACGAAACGATGTTCCAGCTTCTAGTTTTTACCAGGAACTGCTTGAAGCCTCCTATGCCAATGATGGTAACTCAAATGAGTTTTGTTAAATCTAAACGTGCAACTTATTGGTTTTGGTTGTTTTCTTGCAGGCGTCAATGAGAGTGAGATGCTCCAACGGGCCATACAAATGTCCACACGGGACTATATGGAGAATCAGAAGCGAAAGTATTTCACCGGACCATAAACGAAATGGCCAAATGGAATGAGTAGAGAGAGAGAGAGACACAGATAAAACGAATAAAAACCCGTATAGTGGCAATGGGGGAGGGGGAGAACCAAGAAAACTGAGGGGGAAAACACAATGTTTCTATTGCCCCGCATTGATCTTTGTACAGTGATTCATATTTCTTTTCTTCTTTTTAAAACAAAGACGAAAACAAAAACAAACCAGAAAAAACGCAAGAAACTTACCAAAAAAAGAAAAAAAAAAAACAAAACAAAAAAGAAACACAAAAAATGGAATCATAAAACGCAGAAACTACATATGTATGATCTAACATGAATTTACATATATAATATTCAATACAACAAACACACACACAAACACACACACTTACCTACTTATATGTATATGTAAATAGGCACAAGTATATATAAATTTATAGACATATATATATATTCATAGATATATATAAATTTATATATACATAAATGTAGTTGCATTCAAGCCAAGATTGTATATTCGTTGCCCCAACTATTCTATATGTAAATCCGCAATTGTTCTATTTGCGAACTTTAAACAACAATTAAAAACGATGAAAACAAACAAAAAGAGCTAAGTTAAATTTTTGTTGTTGAGATAAGCTTCAAACCAAAATCCAGTCCGATCTTCTGCTATGTTATATTTATATATATATATACAAAATACATATAGCCTAACTTCCTTCATTTAAATAAAATAAATAGTTACTTTGTAATACATTTAAGGATTAGCTTAAAAACCGCGTACACATGCGAAAATCAAACAAAGGAACATTTACACATACACACACACACACATAAATGGTGCATAAAATTAAAAACATAATTTATGAGTACTCTTAATAATAAAAATAAAAGATAACCACAGATATATATATGTATCTATCTTAATGTATAAATTTCTCTGTGTCTGTCGATTAACTTTCATAGAATGTGCTCCCCAATTAATTGATGATTGTAGAATTTGTATTTTAGATTTGATAACTATGTGTTTTCGTATTTAGAAAGGAGCCCAATGGATTTTCTGTCAGCGGGAAAAAGTCAAGCCCCTTGTGTTCATACGTCTGTGTAATTCAGTTGAACGAATACTTCGACCAGTAAAGATCTCTACCTCTTTCCTCCCAAAATAATATGTATATATTTACCTGTATTTGTCCTCTTTGTGAAAAACTGTCTAAAAGTCTAAAGGATAACAAGTCTAAAAAAAGTTTGTAAACGTTTTCGTGTGCGGAAAGTCATCGTGAAACCAAAAACCGTGTTTAAAAGTCTGAAACGTTGCTTTAAAAACTGTTCGTAAAAGGAGAAAAGGACTAAAAACTTGCCTCTGCTTTCTGTGGTCGGAAATGACTGAAAACTTGCCTGTTTTCTGTGCTCGGAAAATCGCCACAAAGGCTGTGTGTATGTGTGTGTGTTTGCGACATCGTCCTTAACTCTACAAAAGAGACATAATGACCGTCGCGAGGAGGTTGCTCCATCTTAGATAATGGCACAATGCCCTGCTGTGGACAACGTCGGACAGGTGAGTTGGTGTCCACACGGTAGGTATGCGAAACTTTTACAATTGTCTTTCATTGTCATCTTGTTTCGGCAGATCCTGTTTCGTTGGTGAATGATCCATCAACTGCAGTAATACCGCCAAGTCTATCGATCAACGGGAACCCGAAAGAGCTTCTTGAACAAAGTGAGCTTGTTTCGGCTGATGTGACTGTCACAAATTCCGTTCCAGAAGTGAAAGCGGCTCTTAATGTAGATAAGCCATCGCCCATGGCCATAGCAGCTATGAATCCATCAGAAATTGCTCAAATGATAGATGTAATTTTTAAACCTACGCATCCCGCAGTAGAGGATACCGTTTCGATTGCATCCGTTCCAGGAATGAAAGCATCTCTTATTGTGAATAAGCTATTGGCTGCATTTCCAACTATGCAACCCTCAGATCGCTCAAATGACAGATGCAATTTCTGAACATAATCGTTCCGTAGTAGAGGATATCGTTTCGTTTCATCCGATGAGGATTCCGACTACAAAAGACAAGGTATGGCAGCGACGCGGTGCTAAATTTGATAAGATAATGACTGAACATGGATTGAAAGTGCTAAATATGTATGTGTCCTGATGGAGCTTGCCTCTTCAGGGCGGTCTCCCTTCAAATTTACGACGATCAGAACTTACACTATATAGTCCGAAAGCAAACCATGGATTACATGCAACAAAATAGTCATAATTTTCATAAATTTATTACTGAAAACTTCGGCCGACACGTAGAGCGTAAACGTGCCACCGCTACCCATGGCAATCATGGCACTATTGAGATCTATTCCTATGCAGCAAGTGAGTAAACGTTTCTTTTAAAAATGTTAAATTGTACGCCTGAATTCCCCATTTCCATTCACTAGCACCGATGTACATATGTATGGCATGCAATGGAACCCCTTCCGGATGCAACTTTTATTACAATGCAATTGTGAGTCGGAATAATGATTCAATGGATTTCAATGTGGATGTGACTGTGCCTGTGGATGGTACGGACAAGTCTAAGGAAGAATGTGAGAATGTGGGCGAGAATGTAACCACAGAATTGACTAGCGATAATCACGCCTTGGAAGCTTAGCAGGAGAAAGGAACGTCCAAAGCAAGTCCACGTCGTGTAGCAAACGAATGACACTTGTCCTCCACCCAAGCGTTGTAAATGCCACTTATTGTTAGTTTCATTTACTGACCAATCAACCCAAACTGTCGAGAGTTCCTTCACGGGGACTCGTACCACTGCTGGCAGCATATTATGAAACTAATGGTAAGCAAGGGCAAGAGGATAATGATTTTAATGGGAAATCATTTTTTGTTCATCCTTGCAGGCAATAATAATAATACTTATAAACCAATTATCAAAACTTGCTTATGTCAACGTATTCTACTGATGGTGTTGAGTGTCATTAATTCTAATACGATTTCTTCGTAGAAAATGATACGTTAGACATACGTGACATACAAATGTCTATACAAGGACCATCTAGATCGAAAAAAAGATCAGGATCGGGAGCTTGAAAATTCACCTGATTCATAAACGCAGAAATCCTACATAAACAGTGGAATAGAGGGAGAGAAAAAAGTCAAAGAGAGCGAGAGAGAGAGAGATTTATACCTTGGTTTTGTATATTATTTCAACTTTATACTTTTAGTATTGTCCTGGGCATACATATATGGTACATATGTATATGTAAGCACTAACCATAGAATATGGTATTCTATAAGTAAGTCTATAGATTTTTTAAACAAGAAAAGACGTCTACATAGGACACATTCAAAATCATTTGGACTAATGGATCCGCCATGTTATTGTTGGTCCCTTTCGTTACTTACCTCAAGAATCCGAGAATGAGTTTTATATGCTATATCCTTTGGCAGTAGTTGTCATTCGTTTGCCTGTGAAATAAAGTATTTGATTTAAATTCAATTGACTTGCATATTTACACATTTGTTTTAATCGTTATGCTGAAAAGTTATTTAAATTATCATACACACGCATTAGGCCTAAACTATACGTACTTAAAACTAAATTGTAATCTCTTACGCATATATATATATGTATATATATGTACATATATTTATATATATGTGTGTGTGTGTCTGTTTGTTGATGTTTATACATAAATTTATTTATGCAAAATTTTTATTTTGTACAAAAATACATTTTCACTAAAAATATGTATCGTATTGTGTCTCATACAAAAATTATTATTTATTGCACATTTGTTTTATGGTCTCTTAGAAAAATAGTAATTTATGGAAAGCAGCGCAGACAGATCTGAGATCGGAATGTGCCACTATATATGCTATATATATAAATATATATATACATTGTTGATTTTTGTGTGTCGTATTAAGCATAAACATTAACATATCAGATTCGAAATGTTCGATTAACTAAATTTTCAAGATAATAATGAATAATTAAATAGTAATAATACCTACATTACGGAACGATCTCAGTTTATTGCCTTAAATCATCAGAGTTTGTGTTTCTGTTTTGGTTACGGTTACTTTTACGTTTACGGTTAAGGTTTCAGTTTCGTTTTCGGTTGTTGTCCGTCTTTTAGTTTACAATTGTACAAATTTGATTTGATTATTGGTTTTGCTATTGGTTTGGCGGCTAAATGGGCCAGTTTTATTTGAAGAATACATGTTGGTCTTTGATTTCAGCATAGACGGATCTAGGGCCCCTGGAAGTATGCAATAGGCTGGAACAGTATTCATTGTTTTCAACAAATTTATAACTTATCGCGTACGCCGTATCGTTAAGCAATGTTCTGCTCCAAGGATTGTTTTTTATTCACTAGACATGCCAACATCTCTTCATATGTTTCAAAATGTGGGATTCCTTGATTGCTTATTGCATACTTTAGGGGGAAAAGTTAGCTTATTTCACTATCCTATATCCGCCACTCGATTTCAATACGTACCCGAATCAGGGGAGCCCATTGTATCTAGTCCACTGTTTGTGTGCTTTGTGTTGCAATAGATATAGTCTATATGTAAATCTTTGTATATATCCGATTTGTGTGAGTCAATTAAAATTGTGTATGCCGAGAGAGGTTTGAATTCATTTTCTTTGGTTTTTTTTTGTTTTGTAAATTTCGTTTAACTGACTTTACAAAAATCATTTGGCTAATTAAGCATTTGCTGTTGTTGCTGGGGCCCCGGGCCTGAAGTCTGTTGTTGTTGTTGTTGCTGCTGCTGTTGCTGGGCAATAACAATGTGATGTTGCTGCTGTTGTTGTTGCTGCTGCTGCTGTTGTTGCTGCTGTTGCAATTGCTGCTGCTGACTGGCCAACTGGTTGGCATGTTGCAAGGCAGCTGTTGTTGCCTCCGTTACGACAGGTTGCAACATACTCGTACCATTCTCACGCCTCACATGGCTATTTAGCTCGGCTTTGACACGGCGGGCAATGTGGGAGCGCGTGTGTTTACGCAAATGATCCTTGCGATAGAAACCCTTGCCACATTCCTGACACTGATGCCGCTTCTCGCCCGAATGGATGACAAAATGCAAACTGAGCTGCTCTTTCCGTTTGAAGGCCTTCAGGCATACCGTGCAGATGTACGGTCGTTCCGGATTATGGGACTGTTTGTGGCGTGTGAGATGATCTTTGCGTTTGAGAGACGCTTGGCATATATCGCACACGTAACGCTTCTCCAGGTTATGGCCCACCAGATGGACTTCGAGCAATTCGGGCTCCGGATAGGCCACATGGCATTCGGGGCACATGTAGAGGGGGCTGCCATCGAGAGCCGTACTTAAACGTATCTCTCCGGGACGTAATTTGGGTTTACGGTCTTTGTTGCGCTTTTTGCGCTTCTTCTTCTTGGTGACGGTCGCCGTGGTCGACCCACTGGCGGCAACTGTTGCAGCACTCGTTGCTGCCGTCGCTCCAGCTGCTGCCTGTTGGGCTTGCTGTTGCTGCTGCTGTTGCTGCTGTTGTTGCTGCTGCTGCTGCTGTTGTTGCTGCTGCTGCTGTTGCTGTTGCACTTGCAATGTGGCCTGTTGCTGTTGCTGCAGCGGCAATTGCTCCTGCTGAGGTATGCTAATGGTTGTGGTGCCAATGGTATTAATTCCAATGGCTGGTCCCGTTTGCACTTGTAGTACCTAAAAGCCAGAAATGCCCATTCGTATCATTTATCCTGTTTGTTTCTATTACTCTGTCTCTCTTACCACATTCTGTTGGTTCTCTTTCTTAATCGTTTCGGCCGAATACTTGAGAAAATGATGCAGTGACAGGGGCAATGTGTTGGCTGGAAGATGTGAGAGGTAGTCAGCGACTGTGGTGCCCGGCGTGAGTGTCTGCCAGGAGGTATTTTGTAGCACTTTACATACAAAACAAAAAGAATGCATTTAGTTTGTGATTCATTTGGGGGGAGCGGGAGAATTGATTGGCATTTCTACCTTGTTGTTGGAGTATGGCATTGCAGAGATCCTGTGTCAGTTCTTGGGGTGCTGCAACTTGTTGTTGCTGTTGCATTTGCTGCTGTTGCTGCTGCTGGCCTGAGGTGCTTGCTTGTAGGGCATCGGCGGTGCTTGTCGATGTTGCTGTGGGAGCATAAGCAACGGTGGCATATTGTGGTTGCTGTTGCTGTTGTTGCTGCTGCTGCTGCTGTGACGATGCAACCAAATGGCCATTGTTATATTTATCGCCTTGCATTGCCTCTTCTTGGCCGCTTCGAAATTTATTATTACTATTGCCGGCAGCTCCACTTTGTCCAGCTGACATGGAAGGCTGACTGAAATGCGTCATGCCCACGGCTGTGGATGTTACCTGCTGTTGTTGTTGTTGTTGCTGCTGCTGCTGCTGTTGTTGTTGTTGATAGCGATTATTGCCGCCCCCTCCACCGCCGGCATCTTGCTGTTGCTGCTGCTGTTGTTGTTGTTGCTGCGGGTTGTTGGTTGTCGTCACTGTGACATCGGCAACGGCAGCCGTTACCGTTGAGACAAGCGGCGCTGAGCTTGTGGTAAACTGCGGCAGACCGGATATGTTGCCAGGGAAGGTGTTGCCAAAAGGTGTGAAATTCATTGTGCGTTCGTTGCCAAGATCGTTGATAGATTAAGAGCTGGGGCCGGGAGGGTAAATTGTGTTGTGCGTTGGCAACTGAAAACATCATAGCATTAGCATTGCAATAACATTTAATGCAAGGGCACAGAAAATCTATGAAATACTCCTCCAAAAAAGTATGCAATAGACAGTCGATCAAATCTATTTTGAGAACTTCAGGAATGTGAAATGATCCACGATCCAGATTATGTATAATTCTTTACTAAATGTTCTACAGGTCTCAAAATTAACATATTTTTGACTTAATCTCACAAAACTTTAAACATTTTCGCCCAAAAAAGTATGCTACATGAATTTGAAGTTGTTCCATTTCGTTTTGTGTGTTTTAGAAAAATGAAAGCTTAGGCCAATTTTTAGAATGAAAAGTGAAAACGTTGTCTAAAATTATTGTTCTTGTCTTGTTCCTGTTATTGTTGCTAGCACTTACACACACACAACCACATACCTAACCTAACCACCCACACGTGGACACGTGTAGAAGGCAAAGAAAAAAACAACAAAAAATTCCTTATGATGGGTATTCAACTAAAAAAAAGAGCGCCAAAAGCTGCGCGTAATTTTTGAACAAACGAGAGAGAGAGAGAGAGAGCGAGACATTGAAAAAGTGAGAGATAGAAAGAGCAAGACGAAAAAATATACATATATAGAGAGATAGAGAAAGAGAGAGAGAGAGAGAGAGAGCATTGACGGCGGCAGCGAATTCCTAGTCGAGATTAGAGCCCACAAACGTTTTTCTCCCAATTTTTCATACACATTTTACGTAAAGTTTTAGACAATTCATACCGTAATGTTTATATGAATATATATACTCATCTATAGATGTATGTATATATCAAGTGTGTTTCAACGGACATTTATTTTAGAGGCTTAGCTAATTATTGATTTTCACTCTGAAACTTGTGGGTAAGTTTTTTTTTTATATATTTTTTCTTTCATTCTTTCTTTACGTTTCATGTTTTTTGTGTTTTTCTTTTTCTTTTGGTTGTCTTTGTGTGCGTGTGTGTGTGTTTTTTTTTTTTTGTTGGTCTCTGAAAAGACAAATGACTTTCACTAGGCAACCGTTGCGGCAATTGCAGCTGCAAGTGCAACTTGTCCATGACGCGCGCGAACCCGTGACACAGAATACAAAATCGGAAGGCGTCCCCAAAAAAAAAAAAAAACAGCCCAACCACAAGCCAACACACAAAAGGAAAATCCCCGCCGACATCAACCGCCATGCCGATAGGTGCAGCAGCAGCTGAATTTTTCTTCCTTTCTTGTGCCCTGCCTGCCCCATTCTCTCTCCATGAGTCACGCAAAAAGGAAGAAAAAATGTATGATGACGGGCGCGCAAAGTAATGGCCGTTGGGATGGGGTTGGGCAGGTGGCGTTGGAGGTGGAGGTGGGCCGAGGTTCTTCTTCTTCTTACCAACTTTCAATGTCTGGTGCAGCAGTCCATGCATATGCACTGTATGCATTTGGCACCCACTGTCTGGGACGGCTGCCGCCTCAGATGCGGCATCCAAGCAACACACACTGGTAACAACACGAGGGCCAAGCCAACCTAGCGGCGTGTGGCGTAAGTTTGCTACTGACCCGCCATGGCATTGATTCACTCCAACTTCAGCTCCTCTCCTCGGGTGCTCTCTATATGTATGTGTGTGTGTGTGACACGAAATAGTCGAGTCAGTCGGGTCGGTTCTCGCGCAGAGATATACGGCCGAGATAGCCGGCAAAACGAGGCATTCAGAGAGAGAGAGAGAGAGAGAGAGACAGCGTGAGAGAGTCCCAACTAGTCGTTCTCCCTCGCCGAGACAATGTTCGGTATGGACTTGGGCAGTAAAATCTATACAAGTGAAATCAAACCAAAAGGAAAAAGAATAAAACTTCCGGTTTGGTTCTTGTTCTGTTTCCGTTGCATAGAAAATCATTCCCATTTATTGTTTTTTGGGTACACACAAACCGTTGCTGCCACGTCTATAGCCTCGGCGACAAACACACTCGGGATTATAGCAATATCTTGCGGCCGGACAATAGTCATAGTCATTGGCGTTAGTATTGGAGCACTTGATCCTTAGGCAACTGACCTCTTCATTTGCTTGACATGTTATGCCCACAACCTCGTAGTAATCTTCTATAAGAATATATAGAATATATGATCTATCGATATATATATATATATCTATAGTTTACCAATCATCTGACTGATGGCTGGATGGAATGATGTAAAGCAAAGTATCATAAATAAGCTAAACATTTCGACTAATCTATTGTAAAGTGAAGTGGAACAAAAAGGCAAGAGCAAAATAAATAAAGCGTAGATAATGCAATTATAATAGAAAGAAAAAAAACGTTTGAGATAAACTAGAGGAATCTAAAGTTAAGCTGACTGCTGCTGAGACAATGCCATAAACATGACCCATTGATGGAAACATAAATACATTTCCATATATGCAGCAGACGTAAACGTAAACTCAAACTCGAACAACAGCAGCAGCAGCAATAACAACAACAACCAAAACAAAGATGCTGACTGCGCGCCCCTGACACTGAAATCCGCATTGCAAGGCCAATCGACGAAATCAGGCCACGCACACGAAACGAGAACTCCAGACACACGGACACGACGACGACGCGGCAGTAGAAACACCAACAACAACTGCCATAAAGCCATCTCCTGGCAAATGCCTACCCAGACCAGGCCAGGCCGGGCCAACCCGCTGGTTAACCAGAGGTAAGTGCACTCTGAAACTTGCCTCCATCTCCAACTCCGACACCAACATCAACTCCACAAATGCATTTGTATGTGTACTCACTCTCTTTCTCTCTCTGTCTCTCTCTGTGTGTGTGTGTGTGCCATCTCGGCGGCATTGCATCATCATAGGTCCTCGTCGTTGTCGGTGTCGTGGTCACAACGAACAGAAACAGGAACAGCAACAGAAACAGCAGCAGGTGGAGTAGAAGGAAATGGGTAGCAAGTTGTGGCTCGCGATGCGTTCTGATGGTCAAAACCGCCTCACCATCTCTCCACCTCAAGTTGATTTTGAATGTGTTACAAGTGCACTGCACAGTGGGTCTCAAGTCTCGGATTTCTTGACAGACAGAATTATATTTTGCTTTATGGACTTTCTAAGAAGTAACCTTATTCAATTGTTCAGTTCGGAGGAATAAAAAAAAAAAAAAAAATTTTAGAAAACACTTTTAAATTCCACTTTTTGAATCTACTTTAACTCATAAAAGCTTAAAAACTTGATATAGACATATACATATGCATATGCAGGGGCCGATTTAGAAATAAAGAGAGTCAAAAAGAAGTCCAAGAATTTTCAAAAAATTATTCTTGACCGACACTTTTCCTTCTAGTGTTTCTCTAACAAATTTAACAAACATTGTTTCACTATGTGGACCCATGGCGACGTCATTATTCCTGCCAGGTTGTCTGTGGTCTCTCGTTGTGGGTGTTCTCGTTGCCATTGTCGTTGTCGTGGTCGTGGTCGTGATCGTGGTATGCTTTTGCCGGGGGCTTTGCGAAAGACAAACTGTGAGGCTGAGTGCAAGTCGCGCGCCCGTTGCTTGTCTATGGTAAAACTCCGCCTTCCGCCTCTCTGTATCTGTGAGTCAGTAAGTGTATTTGTGTGTGTTTGGGTATGAAAGTGAAACTGCAGAGGCCGAGAGGCCGCATCTATATCGTGGTCGTGGTCGTTGTCGTGGTCTCGTGGTCGTGGCCGTGGCCATGACCCGTCTGCAAAATGCACTCAGCTCTCGCACAGATATATATGTTTATGTGCATACCGATTTTTGGGGAAAATTCAGGAAACGCGGTCACATTCACATGCGTAACACAGATGACAACAGCAGGGCAAATGAATGACGACGGCGATAACAAGATAGCAACAAAGACGGTCGAACGGGGCGTATGAGTAATATGTGCTCAAATCTTTAAAGTGTATTGAACTCTCGCCCTTACCATTTCCATCGATATAACAATATCAACAACTAATTAATAAAGTTCGCCTAAACTATTTCCAAAAATATCTGTCTTAGTATCTTATCTAAATTGGAGAAGTCAAAACATAATTTATCCCATGACGTCTCGATGAACTTAAAAGTTCAATCCTCCAAGGAATGCTTTCGTATTCCCAACTGCATTTTTATTTATTCATATTAAATGTTGTTTGTCTTCCATTTTACATGCTGATGAGTTTTTTTTTAATATGTTTTTATTGCATACTTTTTTGGGTCTTTGTGAGATGATGCTTTGCATTAACAACATATTTTTATAGCATACTTGTTTGGGCATTGTTGGGCAACAGTTTCTACTCACTTTGTAATATTAATTATGTTTCTACAATTCACATGAAACGTGAAAGTGTTGAGACACACACATACACAAAACAAACACACACTTGCACATACAAATATACAATGAACAACAAAAAAAAAATGAAACTGAAATTCTGCGACAAAGCGGGCAAAAGCTACAGCTTCTCGTTAGTGAGGATGACGATGATGACGACGATGACGATGACGTAGACAACATGCATATGTAGTGTCGATGCTGACGTTAAAACGTAAACTGATTGAAAGTGTGTTGTGTCCGGCCGGCTTATGCCGGTTTGTTGATGATGACGGCCAGGCCGGGCCGGGTTGAGTCGGGTTCAGTGCCTAAAATTGTGTAGAGTTTGGCGACGAGAGGCGAAAACGATGTGAATGCGTATGGACCGACCCCGACCCCTCAGAAAAATTGTTTTGTGACAGAGGCAGGACCAATTTATTTACTCTTTAAAATGCCGACAAAGCGACAATCAACACACACAAACACGCACACACACACGCACACACAGATAAATACACACTATGTTTGACTCCTCGCTTTCGCTTTTGTGTTTAGTGTTCGGTTCGGCTCACGATTCTCTCTCTTTCGCACGCTTCCTCTCTTCGTATTTCTTGTCTCGTTCTCTCTATGCTCTCTATGCGTTGGATTTTGTTAAAACTCTCTATATCTCTCTCATTCTCAGATTGTCTACCTTCCTCCGCTCTCTTTCTCTCACACACATACACTTTGCAGGCAATTGCAAGTCAGTTTTCAATTGTCAATTTAAAGGCGCGCGCCGGCAGGTATGCAACAGTTTTTTTCCAAATACATTTTTATAAGCATTTTTTGCATATAACTACATATGCAGTTAGCAAAACTCATTAAAATATATATGTATATACAATATACATATGTAAACATGTTATAGGCATATATGTACATATATACGCCATTTTGTGTATATAAAGAGACTTTTCTATATTCAATAGAGAGACGTCAACTGATTTGTTAAAGTAACTAAACATTAGGCAGGGGACATACAAAGGAATCTGCGAATAGGAAACATAAATCTATCCTCATATCCAAGAACAATCGTTGCTATGTACATTCATATGAAAATATGTACCTATCGTCTTTCAACTAAATAAAACCGAAAAAAATAAATGCAAAACCCATTAAACTAATGATGGACTTTTAGTTCAGCCAACTTTGACTAGATTAAGCCAATTCTTTTAATTAAACTCCCATCTAAAATTAGGCAAAGTTTCTTAACTTTATTCTATATAGTATGCTCGAACGTTGCAGAGCCAAACTTTCATAAGGCTAAGCCATTTAGTTGAACTTGAACTTTGACATAACAGCTTAAGTTCCTCTTGGGTTATAATAAGGTTATTTCGATTCTTAGTTGATACCAAAAAAAAGGTGAAGAAATTTAAACTAGACTCGACTAGACTGTTATAAAACATCACAGATACAAGACATTTCATTTTATATATTTCTGATATGGAACTCCTTCAACTGCAAGCAGTTTTCATAAATTTACACCATTTTACATGCCAAGTTTCACTTTTGCATATGACTTATAAAATAAGTGTATAATACTGTTCGAATCTGAAATTTCATCAGAATGTGTTACGAATAAACTTACAACTTTGCCACAAAATTTATATCTTTTGGTTTGAATGCACAAAATCAATATTCTAGTTTATAATAGGAAACTCTAAATGCAGAGGCACTGCATATTTGTGCCGACTGCAAAATAAGAAAGGAAAAAGACCCAAAAAAAACAACAAGGAAAGGAGCAAACAAAACGAAAAGGCAAACACCACCTCCTAAAGCCGGCAAAACAAAGTGAAACCAAAAAAAAAAAAAAAACAACAACAAAGGCAAAAAAATAAGGCAAGGTCAAACACGAGCATCCGAAAAATGGGGACTAAAAACTAACCAAAAACTAAAAGTGAGTTTGGCATTGCAAGTAAGGCTGTGACACAGGACGAGGAACAGAAGCAGAAACAGGGAACAGGGAGCAGGAGCAGCAGAATGAGGCTTTAGTGTAGGTGGCAGAGGCAGAGACAGAAGAGCAACGCCAAAATTCATTCATAAAATTTCTAAAACGCGCTAAAATCTAAAATTCTAAACCGCACCCCATCCACCCGGGGTTCTGGTTCAGGTTCCGGTTTTTGGTCCCCATCATGCCATCCAGTTTGTGTGTGTCTATGTGTGAGACCAACCAAGCCCATTTTTGTGTTTTTTGGATGCATCGTCACAGGGAAAGAGAGGGAGAGAGAGAGAGAGAGCGAGAGGTAAGCGAAGGGAGCTGCGGTGTTCCTGAAGGCTGCCCAATTTTCTATATTTTCTATGTTCTCCTCCTGGTGCGGGCACAACTAGCTGTGGTCCTCTTGCCTTTCACGAGTGTGTGTGTGTGTGTCCTATTTGGTGCATGTCTCCCATGTATTTCAGGGGGTACGCGTAAAAAATCACCCACTTTTTCGGGGGACAAGTTTAGTTTTTGGAGAAAGAGTACAAACTATTCTGCAGTTGCATCTCTTTGTAATGGGTATGCGTGAGTGTGAGTGGATTAAGAGAGTTGAAGCTGAAAAGTATGCTATGTTTTACTTGAGTTGAAATTGAATTTTTGATATGTGTGTTTTGTGACCAACTGTACCCAAATGCATTTGACGACAACGATGCAAATTCAACTAAAAACACACACACACACACAGAAGAGACCACTAAAAAAACACATTTTATATGTACATAATATATACATATGTATAAAATAAAATACATCTTTTATGTAAAAACCAAAATACATAAACCACAAAAATAAAACAATAAAAAAACCATACACACACACACGCACATAATTACACAGATACATACATATGTACATATGCCTAGGCATATGCACGGCAGGCAGGATACCAGGCACCCTAAGGCCTCTTATCAAAAACTCTCTCTACTACATACATATATAGCAACACATGCATACATATGCACACATATATATACATATGTACATTTACATACATACATATGCATATGTATGTATATCGTTTGCTGCATGTGCGCAACAAAATGCGTTTTTCTGCACTGCATTGCCATTCCGGCCCAACGAGCTAAGAGCCCCAAACAACAACACCTAACTTTTGCAGTGCTGAACAAGTGCAACAAACTCTACACAAACAACACAAAAACTCCATTCGACCGTCCACTAACCCCCCCACCTGCCTCTTTTCACCCAAACACCCGTCCCCGAATCCAAACGCATAACCATATCCGTACAACATATCGCCGCCCCAAACAAAATGCAATCAAATGGCAAAAATTTTTGCCCAGAACTGTGCAATATTGAGAAACAGTAGCGGATTGCCATCCCTCACATAGAAACGATCGGGGGCGCCCAAAAAACAACTGGCAATTGTAGATGAGCAATAAAGTTTAGCTACACGTCTTTCGCAAGTTTTCAAAAGATCGATTTTTAATTGAATTAAAATCATCCCCCTAAAGTATGCAATAACATAAAGAAATGTTTAAAATTTCTGTGAAGCAAACAAACGTCTATAAACCCTTTTCGATCACATTGCATACTTTGAGGGGCAAAGTTGCCCTATGATGTAATCTTTAATAAAATTAGTTACTTCTTAAAGGGCTCTGTATCTTTCAATTCGCTCCTGACAGAGTGCAACTGCATTCTGCAGCCGGGTCTCTTGTCTGCAGAGAGAGATAGAGGAGAGGGACTCAAAGAGAGAGACAGAGGGGTAATGGGTAAGACCAGACGAGACACTGACCATAAAACAGCAAAAACAAATTGCATGAAACATTTTAGTTGCATTTTCTATATAGAAAATTGAAGTGTGCATATGTATGTGTTTGTGTGCGTGTGTGTGTGTGTGTGCATAATCCATGTATTGTGCATTGGGTTTCGCATGAACGTTATATAGAAACTGCATCCCTTAGCCAATCAGTTCAAAAAAATGTCTATGTATGTGTGTGTGCGTGTGCATGTGTGTTTGTGTGTATGTGCGTACATAAAATACATTTCATTTAAATTAAAATAAATAAAATACTTTTGCTGCAACTCAGTGACGCCTAAAAAACAAAAGCTTAGACTAAATGGCCAACACGACACGACAGAGAGACATTTTGGCTAGACTATATATCTATAGACAACATATGTATGTATGTACATAAATCGACAGGATATGTATGTATGTATGTATATGTGTATAGGAAATGCATTTGCTTTCCTTCTTGTTCATGGAGTTTAATTGATTCCACTTCAACGTCTGTTTCCTTCATCTTCATCTTCATCTTCAATTTCATCAAAATCATCATCAACAACATTTTCCAATTGCTGTTGTTGCCTTTTGTGGCTGGTTAGAAATTGTAGGCAATTTATTTTTCAAAAATTCATTAATTTTCTTCCAAAGGCAAATGCCTTTTCCTTTGTGTGTGTGCGTGTGTGTGTGTGGAAAGCTGCAAGTTTTCAGCTTTGAAATTTAATCAATACTAAAGGAAAACTGAAATCTTAAGCAATTTAATTAAGTTCCAAAATAACATCTTCAAATAGAAATTAGATAATTAACAGTTGAATGTATCCTTTGATGTAAGGAGAAGGGGAATGGATATTTTGCCCCGACTTGGAGCTTTAAAAAAAGAATCTAGATTTAGGTATTTTTACGAATTAAAAATTATTAAGAAAATCATATAAAAAGCCAAGACTCTTTTTCCCAAGGTTCCTATATATATGTGTATAATCCTGTTCTGAGTCGGTTAAAGCATATCTTGAAAACATCCACTTAATAGCTTTAGTCGAGCATTTTTGATTGCTGAGACTTTAGTCAGAAGCGAACGTGCTTCAGGAGACTTCGAAAGAAATCCCTTTCTCCTTTTTAAAGCTAGATAATCGCGGGTTTTAAATTTTCTCAATGTTTAATTTGAAGTTTATGAGAATCTTAAAAAACTTGACTTAATCAAAAGAAAATCCAGATAAGCTTCATGGGGTCAATGAACTTGCAGAAATTGCATCAACAGTAGATGAAAAGCAAACGAATTATGGCCATTCAGAAATCTCTATATGTGACTCAAAGCATCAAGGAAAATAAAGTAAGAGAGATGGAGAGACAGAGGAATTACACGACACGGTTACGGCTACGGATACATTAACCAAACACGGCCGCTGAAATTCCAAAAAGGAAGTAACTAAGAGGGGGAAGTGGACAGGAGGAGAGACACAAAAAGGGGAACAACAACGTCCTCGACCTAGTTCAATGTCAATGTCATTGTGTGCCACATTATCGCCATCGCCGTCGCCGTCGCCGTCGACGATGATGACGACGACGACGATGACGACGACGACGTCCTTTCGCAGGCTTGTCCTTGGCTGGAGGAAAACACGAGCCACGGCCACGAACATGGCCCAAAGTGGCACACGGGCACACGGCACACTGGGTACACAGGATACTCGTCCTTAGTCATACTCCACCCAAAGGCCCCTAGTGCCACACACACACAGCAAGCACACCCATTTAAACGAGACAACAACAATCAGCAAGAGCCAGCCAAACTGCTGCAACGATGCACACAGGCAGCATGACTGGTCCAGAGGCAACAGGCACCAGGCCAGGGTGGCGACAATATCCTTGCACTTGTGCAACAAAGGCCGCGAGGCTGGGGCTAAAGCACTCACAATCACACCTCCAAGCTGAGGATGGAGTGCCAACCAACCAACCTATCCGCCGTACAGAATCCGAATCAGAATCAGAACCAAAGCTCCAACTCCAAACATTAACTCGTTTGTCGTGCAATTCGCCTCCTTTTCGACGCGTGTCCGTGGCCATGCAGGACCTCAAACTCCATTTCAAAATGCCCCATTCGCGTTGCACTCCAAGCTGCACTCCACATTGCTCCACTTCACTCTCCCACCCTCTCGTTATCGCTCTCTCTCTCTCTCTCTCTCTCTCTCTCTCTCTCTCTCTCTCTCTCTGTCTCTCTGGAACTTTATCTATGCCTTTGATTGGACTGGGTTGCATTGGACTCTCGTCTCCCTCTTGCCCTGGGGGTCTGACATCATCATCGTCATCATCATCACGACAACAAAGTCTACTTTTGCACCAGACAAAAAAGGTTCGGGTTTTGGTTAGAGTTGGCTTTTTTTTGGGGGGGGCGAGGCATTCCTAGTTGGGTTTGGGGTTTGGTCCTTTAGCAAATTCTCGGCAGTTCGTGCCCATGTTCGTTTCGATGCACATCGTGCTCTCGATTTGCTCTCTAAAATTCAAAGTATATCCGAGTCCTGTAAATCTGTGTATGTGTTTGTTTGTAGAAACTCTATTTTCTGGTGGATGTGTATATGTATGTATTTTCATAAGGGTGACTCAATTGCCTTTTAATATTTCACATCAAATGGGGGGATCATACGAATTCCACTGGTAAGCTACTAATAAGGTGACCAAAATAACGGAAAAAAGATGAGAATGATTTAAGTCAACTATCTTTTCGTTAACTGGCCGAAAGCTTCAGACCAAAGAGAAAGCAAAAATGTCAAAATACACATTTTCCATTACACAATTACCGTTATTTATGTATGCTTTCTTAAATATGTATACCCTTACAAAACAGACGGATTGGATTATAGGTGTTCGATTGATCCGATTCTCAAAAAGGTGTTCCATATTCAAATTAAAATTAGCAGGAAAAACCAAGAAATTAGTTTGTATACATACAGATAAATTATATTAAACTTTTTGATTAAGTTAAATTTTGCCAGATAAATTTTAAGCTTTAGATCTCTTGTTTTCTATCTGTTCTTTCCCCTCTTCTTCTCTTTATGTATGTATGTATGCATGTACTTAATCAATTTCACTAATACGGCTGATATTAATCACAGTTTGTTTGTATCTTTGTCGCGTGTCACGCTCTATGAAGAGTGTTAAAGGTGTTAAAGACAGTAAAGTATATGCTATTTTTATTACAGGTGACCGTTAGACAATTACCAAACAGAAAGAGAGCGGCTCAAGACGGAGAGAGAGGCAGAGAGATAGAGAGCAAAAAAGAGTGCCCACTTGAGGGAGAGAGGTCTGCAGAAGAAACAAAAATGGGCTAAGAATCAAGACAGGCAATATCAACAACAGCAGACATCACCATTGGCAACAACAATAACAACAAGGAGAGAGCAACTCAGCCGGTCGCATTCCAGCACAGGCAGCGCAGTCAACGTCGACGTTCTACCACGATCCCGGGCCGCTCAGTCTATCTCTCTCGCAGTTAGCGTCGAGATCTTCAGCCAGCAAGTTGGCCAGAGTTTGAGCTCAGGTACCAACCCATAATAACAACAACAACAAGCAGTCAAAAACAACAAAAAAAGAGAAAAAGAAATTCAATTCCGAATATGGAAAAGACCGTAAACACATTCGAATATAAGTAAAAACAACAAAAAGTATCTCTTGTTGATGCGCGCTTTGTGTGTGTGTCTGTGTGTGTGTGTGTGAACTTTCCTCAAGTATGCGGGAATTGTATTTAGGTGGTTTGTTTTTTTTTTTTGAGGCTGCGTAGAAAAAGAAGCTAAAAGAAAGTGCGAACAGGTTTCTTTGGTCTCTGGCCACTGCAAGAAGACGTGGCACAACACCAACAACAAATCTGACATTCTTTCAGATGATCGATATGTATGTATGCACTACTATAGCAAAATAACAATGAAATAATAAAGTGAAAGTGATTAAATGATATTAAACAATATTTGCAAACAAAAAAGAAATACTTCTCACGATCGAACAAAGAGAGGAAAATAAAGTAAACAGATCCCAGCATGTCGTCAACCTACACAAGTACCATACAACGCCGCAAGACGGCAACAACAGCAACAGCAACAACAACACGCTCCAAGTCAAAGCAGAAACAACAAATTGCAGTTGAAAATAAGCAACAACAGCCAATCGAAAATCAAATCAGCGAACAACAACAAAACGAAAGACTTCACTTTCGCAGCACAGGCGAGCAACAGCAGCAACAACAACAACAACAACAACAACAATCACATAGTCGCCGGCGTTCAACAACCTCACCACCTACAGCTGCTAACTCAACTAACTCACCATTATGCTGTAACGGTGGTCTGTCCTCCATGCTGAATTGCTGCCGCGACATTAACTGCCACCTGAATGCAGCAACAGCAGCAGCAAATAATGCAGCAGCAGCGGGCTCTAATGCTGCTAATGCTGCACCTTTGCGCGGCAGCGTTGAGCGTAGTCGTCGTTCAGAGAGCCGGCATTCTTCGTTGACGTCGACGCCGACGCCGCCGTTGAAACAAACTTCACCTTCACCAACCGCAACTACCTCGACATGTTCTCGCTCTCGCTCTAGATCACGTTCATGCTCGTGTGACGATGATAACTGCTTGAGGAGCAGTAAGAGCACTAGGATTGGCGATTTTCCGGCAACTGGTTGGTTTACAGTTAACCTGAGCATCGATCTCTTGAGTTGGACCCTTTTCCTTTTGGCCTTTGGCACACGTTTTTACAAATTGGCAACACCAGCTCACGTTGTGTAGGTATTTTGGTTCCATTCCCACAACATCCATGCAAATAACTTGCATTACTCTCGATTCCAGATTCGATGAACTGCACTATGGCAAATATATATCACATTATATGCGCAACATATTCTTTTTCGATCAGCATCCACCGTTGGGTAAACAATTGATTGCCGGATTGGTCAGTTTTGCCGGCTACGATGGCAATTATACATTCTCACGGATTGGAGCTCCATATGCACCAAATGTGCCCATCTTTTGGCTACGTTTTGTGCCCGCCCTGTGTGGAAGTCTTTTGGCACCGGCGGTCTATAAACTTTTGCTGGAGGCGCAACTACGTCGCTGGGCAGCTGCTCTGGGTGGCCTTCTGATTGTCTTCGATAACTCTCTGTTGACCCAGTCACGATTTGTCCTCATGGAATCGATGTTATTACTGGCCAGCACCTTGGGCATAGCCTGCCTGCTGCGATTCCAGAGATGCCGTCTGGGCAGTGTGAAATGGTTGGTAAATGGTACAGCCGCTGGCTTCTCCTTGGCCTGTGCAGGAAGCATCAAATATGTGGGCTTTCTCGCTCTTGGCTTGGCTGCATATCTTTTGTGTCGCCACCTGTGGCAATTGTTGTACGATGCCCGTTTAAGTAGTGAGTAGAAAACAGATAGATAGATATAGAGAGAGAGAGAGAGCTGATCGTAATCTTTTCCTCCATTTCAGCATTCCAACTCTGGCTGCATGCATTGGGCAGACTTATACTATTCGCTGGCATTCCACTTATCGTCTACATCGGTGTCTTTTATGTGCACTTGAAGACTTTGCATCGGGCTGGGCCTCATGATAGCATAATGACGAGTGCTTTTCAGGCCTCACTAGATGGCGGATTGGCCTCGATTACTCGAGGTCAACCATTGGCTGTGGTCCATGGCTCGCAGATAACTTTACGGCACACACACGGACGCACCTGTTGGTTGCACTCACATGCCGCCGTCTATCCAGTGCGCTACAAGGATAAGCGAGGTTCCTCTCATCAACAGCAGGTGACCTGCTATTCCTTTAAAGATGTCAACAATTGGTGGATTGTCAAGCGACCGGAACGAGATGATCTGGTTGTGGGTGAACAACCAGATGTCATACGGCATGGTGACATCATTCAGTTGGTCCATGGCATAACGAGTCGTGCTCTAAACTCCCACGACGTGGCTGCTCCCATGACCCCGCAATGCCAGGAGGTTAGCTGCTACATTGACTACGAGATTAAGATGGAGGGCGAACTATTGTGGCGTGTGGAAATCCTCAATAGGAAGACAGAAGGTGATCGCTGGCATGCCATCAAATCGGAGATACGTCTCATTCACGAGTCGACAGGAGCTGCTCTGAAATTTAGTGGACGTCAGTTACCCGACTGGGGCTTTAATCAGCATGAAGTGGTAGCTGACCGGGAACAAGAGCATGACGATGCTATTTGGAATGTGGAAGAGCATCGCTATACAAAGAGTAAGCCTTGATTGTACTCACTTCTCATCCTTTGGAAAATATTCAACATCTGTCTATCTCTGTTACTTCTAGCTCAAGATCAACGGGAAAGAGAACGTCAACTGTTGTCCGCTGAAATGATACCCACACATCGGACACGTCTCTCATTCTGGGCCAAGCTACTGGAACTGCAGACAAAGATGTTCTGGCATGCCAAACAGCTGCAGAGTCACATGTACAGTTCAATGCCGCATGAGTGGCCATTGCTGAACAAGGGCATCGCCTATTGGGTCGACGGTGGCAATTCCAGTGCCCAGATCTATTTGCTTGGCAATGTTCTCATCTGGTACACGGCCAGTGGTGGCCTATTCATCTATGCCTCATTGCTGGCCTTCTACGCAGTGCGTCGACGTCGCCTCTGCTATGATATATCCAAGCAGGAATGGGAACGCTTCCTCCTTGCCGGGGACACATTCTTTGTGGGCTATTTAATGCATTATTTGCCATACTTTTTTGTCGATCGAACACTCTTCCTACACAATTACTTGCCGGCCTTTGTCTTTAAGTTACTTCTATTGTGTTATGTATTGGAGCATTTGGATTATCTGTTGCGTCGCTATTGCACCGGACGTGGTCTTCATCTGGTGCAGGGCTATCGTCTCGCTTTAATCATTTGGTTAGTGGCTGTTGGCATTGTTTTTGTCAAGTTTTTACCTCTAAGCTATGGATCGACTAAAATGTCGGCCGACGAGATTATTAATCTTAGATGGAAAGATACCTGGGACTTTATATTGCAAAAGAACTATGCGCTTAACTAAGAAGGGCATCAGTGTACCATGTACCATGTACAATAAACTGTTACAACATCATTCTAAGAAATGTATGTACTCAACTTAGTTACATAAGTTAGTTAGTGAAATAGTCTAAATTTTAATCAGACGACGAATAAAACAATTTATTTATACATCCATATTTACCTAGCCTTAGCTCCATGTATCACTTTGAGTTTATAGAAATTTTTAGTTATCCAGCTAAAAAAACATCTCCTAGATAAGCACACACAAAAACAAAACACCAACAAAACATACAAATATTAACATTTTACTCCATCCCGTCCAACTAATTTAATATGGTCAACAATGAACGCTGTAAGGATCAAATTGGCGATATGCGAGCCGCTGGTTTGCCCTCAGCAATCGGCGGCAAGGATCATCGACTCGGCGTATGTTTGAATATAGCAAATCCCGAAGAGAAGGCTGAATATATGATAACAGCAGAATGTAAACGAAAGAGGGCTGTAGTTACTCCACGATCGCCCATCATGCCGGAAAATAGTGTCGGCAATCTATTGGCCATTGAACTCTCCAAATCTCGGTTTGCTGCCTTCAAAGAGAAATTCTCCGAGGATATGTATTTTAAGAAGGCTAAATTGGGTCATGCCAAGCCGGCTGGGGCTAAGCCGGAGCATGTCACGAATACGAATACAACATTTGGTTGCTCCTCGACCAGTTCGGAGAAAGTCTATCCAATCATATTGCCACAAAAGACAGCCCAACAAATCAATGAGGAACATGCGAATTTCCATGATAAATATATTATAAGTCATAATCATTATTTTCCCGCAGAGCAGGTCAATAGAAAGTTGGTTTGGTTGAAATCTATTTAAAGAGAGATAGAAAGAAAGTTCTAATCTTTATATCATCTTATCCTATAGATATGGAAAAGCATTTAATCGTAGGGATACCTTTGGCAAATTTTATGGCGTCGATGATAATGGTGGCAAGGTGAAACGCTGCATGCAACAATGTTTCGATCAAGTGATTATTGTGAGTAAAACCCAAATGGATTACATTGATCGCACCTATGGACGTTTGGGAAAGAAGTACAAAAAGTAAGAGGCACCCAGATAAGAGTTCGAAATATTGTATAACATTTTTGAATCCTTTCATGCCCAGATATCCTTATGTAGTGCCCCCCGATATGACCCATGGGACACCCACAAGGTTCTCCGAATGTGATGGCAAAATGTTAATTGACAACATTTCTCCGTGTGTCAATACTACCAAGCTCATCGATGCCTTTGGCTATTTGAATATGTGGCGACAGAATCTGCACAAACGCCATGATTTCCATATATATGACTTGATCTCAATGCTGGAGCGTCACGATACGGATAAAAACGGAGAATTGCCGTTTAATAGGATCATTGAAATTATGCATAAAATGCATTTACGCATCGATGGACCCAAAATTCGTATAGCTATGATTCACTTTGGCATGCTGGATCCGAAGAAATCGAGCTTAGAACTGGTTGATTACAAGGAATTCTGTCGTTTACTCTCCATTCATGAGCCGTTGCCCACCACGGGGAATATATCGAGTTTGCCAGCAAATATCTATACAAAGGATACAACATATAGACTCTTTTGTGATGATCTCAAAAAGAAACCCAATGAGGGACGAACAGAACATAGACCATTTCGAACAGCTGACCAGCAGGATGATGATCTGGTGGGAGTCAAGGATCTAGTTCAACCGGAAATTTCTACACTTCTGGGCTTGGGTAATAGTGATTATCAACGCCATCGTCCGAAACATCAATTGGAGAGAATTTTCAAAAATGTTCTCACCAGCAATGAACTCAATTCATTGTGGGAGAAACTTCCGAATGATTATCAAAATCAAAATGAAATGTTTTCTGTAAATCAAATACGTTCCGCAATGGTTAAATACCAAATGAATAAAGTGAAGTAATAAATAAAGTGATTAAACATCTTTCTTTCTTTGAAACGAATCGGTATTGTGCTCGCCATAGGTATTCAATTTCCCTTGATTTCCCAGCAAATTGGTTTTAGCTTTTGCCAACTGTTTTCCTGCTTTCTTAGAATTTAATCAACGCTAAAATAGTTTCTCCATCAGTTCACTCTTAATCCGACTAAGGTGGGAGACTCTTGTCACCAGACTAAAATTAAACAATGCAATTGCTTAAAATTGCTACGCTTTTGCATATTATATTTGCTCAATGGATTGGATTGACTTTTGCCATGCATAATCCATTTATGCAAGAGGGTAACAATAATTTTGCATTGACTTAAATATAGAAATTATTTATGGTATATACATATGTATTATTCTAGGTTGCTTTTTGGGTGAAGTTTTATCATGTACATTACGTTTCTTGATTTGTTGGCGTTATCATTGTAAGTGCATAGAAAATCATATAGAAGCTGGACCGGGTCTAGGTTGCTTATATGATGAATTTGGCAAATAAAAAACGAATATGAAAAATATTTCCTATAACTAAAAGAAAAGAAAACAAAAAAGTATTTGGCCCATGAGGGGATCGAACCCGCGACCTTCGCGTTATTAGCACGACGCTCTAACCAACTGAGCTAATGGGCCTCGTTGTCTGAGGCGCGTCAAATGACTTACTTGCTTAAACGATTCTGGCGAAAGCTCTAAAACTTTTTCCACTTCGGCACTAGTGACGTTTATATTCTCTTTCTCATACATCCTTTGTACACACTTGGCTAATCTGTAAGTAACAATTCCAGTAAATAGACAAATTAGCATACAGAGTAGATTACCATTTAAATCTATCATCACACAATCCAATATAAGTAATGTATACAATTAATAAAAAATAGTAAGCAAAACGAAATATCCCAAAAAATTGTTCACCCATTTTATGGACTCGAAAAGTCGAGTCTATAGCCAAGTTAACGAATTCTTTTCAATTCATTTACATTAACCAAACATATTCAGGTTCAAGTTTTTTATTTGGCAAGATGCATTTAAGCCTTCCATTCAAATTAAGTTCTTAGTTAGATAGAGATAGACACAACTGAGGTCAAAGGTTACACCATTACATTTTGTTGGTTTCCGACCAAAAAAAACAAGATTTTTGAATTAAAAATGTAGAAATTTTTCCTGAGAAAGTTGCAAGTCGTTTGAGGGGACGATATTTTAGTTTCCTGATTCCCAAAACTCCCCCTTGATTTTGTCCATGGATTGGATTGTATTTGTACTAAATTTTGTCAGTTCATGGGCAGAAATTGAAAACAATCTCATAAGTATTTTTAGATGTTTTTGTTTTTTAATGCCCCATACACACTAAATATACACACACTTAATATACAAATCGGCAGATCACCCGCAATCTAAACTGGACTATGATTTGACATCATCATACGATTATTTGGCTTTGTCCAAAAAATCTTTGGCCTCATTGATTTTGGCCGCCAGATATGGTGATCCGCCACGATCTGGATGATTTAACAGCATAATTTTTTTATGGGCATCCTTAATCTACAGAAATGAGAAACAGGGAGTCGTTAGTCTGCATGTGTAGGCCATTAGTTTGGACAACATTTCACCTTTAGCTTAGTGGCACTCGGATTGACACCCAAGATGAGAGCTGCCTCACGTTTGGTCATCTTTGGCTCAAAGCCGCCTTTGTAGTATTTTGAACTGGCCATGCTTTCGGCATCGAATGTGGGCATATTTTTCAGGGCATCGTAGAATTTGGTTGTCACTTGTGGCATGCGGCGTACTAAATGTTTACCAGCGAATCCCACAGCGGCCACTCCAAGTCCGGCCAAAATCAAGGAACTTGCCTTTAAATAGGTGGGAGAGACATCCGCGGTTGGGGCGGAAGGGGATTGTAGTCGTTTGGTTTCCATTGCAAATATATATACGGTTAAGAGAGCAATAAGTTAGTAAAATAAAAGCAAATATTTTTTTTTGCTACTTAAAATGTGAATTAATTTTGTACCATTTTATGTAATTACAAAAAAAAAGTGAAACGAAATAATTTGTTGTGCAGAACAGCTGAGACTAGAATGTAAAGGCATGCTTCAATTCGATTTAAGTTATCGATAGTTCCGTTACAATTTCTATTCGTTAGGTCGACTTACCGTTACTCTACCTGAATATCGTTTCGACATTGTGATACTGTAGAACGTAAAACTTAGTGTTTTGAATCGAGTCAAACAAAAATTGAAATTTCTGAGATACTATATAATGATGGTGTTAGTTACTTATTTATTGTGAATATTGTATTCGTCTTTCATAGACGCTAATCTCTATGACTCTATGATTGAATTTATTTTTGAATGATCGAGTGGTAAACTATCTACACTTTCTGGTTAACTTTTATGTAAAGGTATATCAACAAAATTTCTATACTTTTGTTGGCAAAGGAAGAAATACGCCTTTGAGCCTTACAGAAGGCAAATTCTCGTCCTGTACCTTTTCTCCTCAAGAGAATGCTGCAATATATATGTACATATGTAAATCTTCTTGAACCAATTGTATTTAGATTTATGTGACATCAGCTGTTCGCTCCGCTGATGCTGAAAATGAGCGAGAAAGCAACACACGACTCATTCCACCATTGAGTCCAACATGCAACCGTTGAGTCCAACACGCAACCGTTGAAGTTCAAACGAGAGCTTTTGCCTATCGAATGTCTGCGCAAAATCATCTATCGATTGTTATCGCCAATCGGTGTTGGTGGGGGGGGACACCAAGAAGAAAAAAAATAACACACAAAAGTCAAGAAGAAGAAGAGGCGAGAAAATTTTTTGATGTGAAAAGTTTGTTTAAACAAAAATAAGTAAAATTTCCCAAAAATATTGATTAACAAGGAAAACGTTCAAGTGCGATTTTCTGTAGGCGGTCGGTCCCCCGCACGTCGTGTGTGTGTGTGTGTGAGTGAGTGTTTGTGTGCGTGTGAGTGTGTGTTTGGCTTGTGTGCAAGCAAAAAAAAATAAAAATAAATAAATAAATATCCCCGAAAGAGCAAAAAGGAAAAGTCAAAAGCAAAGAAAAGGCATCCACAGCAACGACAACAACAACAACACAACAATAAAAACAGGCAAATTATTTTTGCAGGAGGCAGCAGAAGGTTGCAGCAACCGTCAAACTGGAGCGCATTCCGGAATATTTGCGCGACACCGTCGATTGGCTGATGGGGTGAGAGAATTAGTTCCTATTATCCTGCATATCTGCTTACATATATCCATTTGCGTCAGTTTGATTTGTTAAACTATAAACTAGGATTACATATTTGTATATGTATATGTATAGAGTTACGACGACATCGCACTCTTGTTTTGTCTCCCTCTAACTATCTCACACCATCTCCTCGCTTGCTCTCTTTGTCTCTCTCCTTTTTGATGTCCTCCTCTTTGCTTTCTTTCGCTTCGTTGCCCATTTGGCCTTTTGCCAATTGGCCTCGTTTTTTCCTCTTTCTGTTTTTTGTTTTTGTTATTTTGACCATATCAAAAAGAAATTTCTTTTTTCGTCTCCGCATTTTGTTGTTTTGTCGCGCGTTCTTCTATATCGCCAGGAGACTGCTTCAAAGGAGAGAGCAGTCTTCCACACGAAAAGTATATAAATGGATCTTACATCATTTCATTAGAATCCTCACAAAATCAAGTTGAGACCAAAACAACACAAATAAAAAACACAACCACCCTTTGAAATTTCAAGTCTCAAAAAGGATAAGGGTTTCTTTCATTGCCATGTGCCCACTGGGAATGCATGATATGGCGGCAATTAGAACCTGTTTTTGTCTGCTACCTACTACAAAATGATCTTATAAATTCATTCGTTATTATCATGGCCAAAATGTTCTTAGCCCGTATTAATTAGAGGTTTTCCACTCATAGACAAAAGACCAAACGTATATTAATGTAGACAAAACATTTAATTGTGTTCATTTGAACAAAATGAATATAATTTATACATGTACGTCATCTAATACAATTTACTTGGCGTTTTCTTTGCAACATTAACATTGTCTTTATATAGTCGTCATGTAATTTCAATCAATAAGCAATTTTATTGATTTGTCAATTGTAACCAAAAATACAAATTCTTTCAATTTATTATACAAACAGACACATCTATATATATTATATACATATGTATATATATATATATTTATATACTAAAGTATAATCTGTATTACAATTGGCTGAAGCTCATGGCAAGGCCACAACTGCGTTTTGTTTTGCCTTTATCTTTCATCTAGTACGTTGTGGATGCTGCTCCCTAGAGCTACTATATATACACACACACACACGCACACATATGTGTATATATAGTACGTCCGTACACCATTCATATGCATGTATGCATCACATCATTGTGGCTCATGCGATAATCCTAAAGTTTATTCAACTCTCTCGGCAATTCCATTACAATTTTTAATCAATTTAAATTTAAATAAATATAATAAAAAAAAATAATAATAATAAAAATAACCGCACAACAAAAAAGTTGTGGTTAGCACTTTTCCACATTTACTCATAGGCCCCGACGAGATTCGAACTCATGATCTCCTGTTTACTAGACAGGCGCTTTAACCAACTAAGCCACGGCGCCAAGTTGTCCGTTTGCGTAAAAGTAGCCAACTTATGGGAAAACGTATCAAAGACCGTAAAATGTTTTTTTTTTCATTTTTGATTGCGAGCAATAATAAATTGAATACATTTATCTTTATATTGTTTTTGATTTTTGATTTTAAGCACATTTATTATGTTTGCCCAAGATTAGTTTCAATTCAACATTATCACACATTGCCTAGGACTGAAATTGATTTCCAAAGGAAACCTTTTTAGCCCTTTCACCTCATATTGCATCATCAGAAATGCGTACACATACATTAAAATGTGCATACATATGTACATATGTGTGTGTACGTTGAATAATATTTTTATTGGTTAAATAATAAGTGAAGCGGCTAGATAACTACAAATATCTCTCGAATTCGATTTGGTTAACTTGTTTCAGCTGATTATAAATTAATTCATATCAATTCCACGCAGATAAAAAATTGTACATAAATTTTCTTCATATGTTTGGCATTTTTTTAAAAATAAACAATCAACAGAACACAGGCATTGGCATAAGTTGAATTTT
The DNA here is from genome assembly GCA_018152135.1 of Drosophila paulistorum. Classification (NCBI taxonomy): domain Eukaryota; kingdom Metazoa; phylum Arthropoda; class Insecta; order Diptera; family Drosophilidae; genus Drosophila; species Drosophila paulistorum. The sequence goes on from JAECXG010000690.1 coordinate 13,960,662, forward strand.
GTCATTAGCCAAGAACATCGGCGCCGTGGCTTAGTTGGTTAAAGCGCCTGTCTAGTAAACAGGAGATCATGAGTTCGAATCTCGTCGGGGCCTATGAAGTATAAAGCATCCAAATTTGTGGAAAGGGGTGTTTTTTTTTTATTAGTCAAAAAGCAAGATGCACGGGATATACTTATCATTGAGAACATGTAGCAACAATTTCCATTTTTTAAACGTGCTAGAATGTCTTTGAAAAAGCGCACACAATTTTAGGTGATAATGGCTTTTTGACCATAATTTTTCCGGTTTTGCCCATTGTGTTATTTGTGATTGACTGATTTTAAAACCATGCCATCTGACCGTTACTTCTTAAGGAGCAGTCGTGGCCGAGCGGTTAAGGCGTCTGACTAGAAATCAGATTCCCTCTGGGAGCGTAGGTTCGAATCCTACCGACTGCGGGTAGATTACAATTTTTTTTATTTTTCTAAATTCTTATTTCTTATCTGTTGATGCTGACACAAATAATATTAATTAAAAAACTGATTATTATTATACGCGTGAATAAAAAAAAATTAGCTGTAAAACTCATTTCAGCTATTTCACTTGTAGGCCCCGACGAGATTCGAACTCATGATCTCCTGTTTACTAGACAGGCGCTTTAACCAACTAAGCCACGGCGCCGATTTTCTGGGGCGATGTTAAAAGTCAATTTATGCAAAGTCTGTGCACATTGGTTTTAAACACTTCACAATTATAATTATTTTTAAATATAAATTCTCGTATTTTTAAATAAGTTAAAAATAGCTTTGGCAGGCCATTAACACGCTTTTTCATAACTAAATGTACATTTTAAAAATCAAGATTTAAAGTGATTTCGAAATTGAGTTAATCAATAGAATTAGTCACCAGATATAAAAATAAAAATATCCTTTGAAAGTTTTTTGATACAAGTTTTCTAATTTTACACGGTATTATAACTTGGCGCCGTGGCTTACAAGGGGAACTTCAGGTATGCGAATCACCGATTTGGATGAATTTTGGATATGTTGTAGAATACCCCGTCATTTGAAGCTGTGTGAAATATTTCGGCGCACTATTCTATATTTTCCTTATAAATCGTGTTTAAAGCTATAGCTTCGGTGACTTATAGGTAAAACGCCGAAAGGAGTTCAAGCAGCTCGGTGGTGTAGGGGGTAGAGGTCCCGAGTAAAGTTGGAGAAACCCAGGTTCGAACCCCGCCCAAACCTAGTTAGTTTTGGATTTTCTTTTTTTTTTTTTTGCCTTTTTAATAATTATTTTTGAAATAGCAAAATAGGTCATTTTATGATTTGTAATTGGAAACATTTTTTATATACATATGTTGAAGCTTGTACGCTTGAGGAAATACTAGCTATACGCACGCCATTATGAACTGTACTTTACGGGCAGGTTAAAAATATGTTAAAGCGAATGCAAAACTCCTCAAATGCCTAAGAAAATCGAAAAATTTCATCAAGAGAAGACTGCATTCAATTAAAGTATAATCCCTTGTGCATTTCCACTTGTCATCCCTGATATTGAAGGGAATGCTCAAGTATGCATGGTTCGCTTCAAAGTTGATGATGAGATGTGATGAGATGAGATGAGAGAGTAATTTTCCATAAATTTTATTTGGTTTGTTTCTTTCAAAATGATTTAAAGTTGGTATATTTTTGGACAAAAGCATAATTTTAGCATGATGATGTATGATGTATATCACAACAAAAAATGTGAAGACAGAAGTTAATTCGTGTATTTTACGTCTATATTCGTATATATTACATTTATGTTTTTGTAAATGCATACAAAATTAATTTCATCAAAAATCATCAAAAGACCTATTTAGTTATTTAAAAAAATAATTATTAAGAAGACAAAAAAATAAAAATCCAAAACTAACCAGTTTCGGGCGGGGTTTGAACCTGGGTTTCTCCAACTTTAGTCGGGACCTCCACTCCTTACACCGCCGAGCTGCTTGAACTCCTTTCGGCGTTTTACCTATAAGTCACCGAAGCTATAGCTTTAAACACGATTTATAAGGAAAATATAGAATAGTGCGCCGAAATATTTCACACAGCTTCAAATGACGGGGTATTCTACAACATATCCAAAATTCATCCAAATCGGTGATTCGCATACCTGAAGTTCCCCTTGTTAGTTGGTTAAAGCGCCTGTCTAGTAAACAGGAGATCATGAGTTCGAATCTCGTCGGGGCCTACCAAGCATTTCTTCTACGGAGAAGTTATTTTTGTTAATATTCATTTTAGATGGCAAAATAATCCTTAGTAAACAATCCGATGTAACCGGTCAACCACGATTACTTGTTTCTTAAGAAGGCGAAGGTAGAGGGCGTGTCTTAAAGTTTTTAAAAGCCTTATCAATAAAGTTTTCCACTTGGTGTCGTGTGCGCTTTTTTTCCAAACACATTCCATCACGTATATGAAATATTGAAATTCTCTCTACATTGATATCAACATTCAGTGCATCTCACTAAAGTCATCGAAAAATAATAAATTATAAGATAATTATTAAAAAAGAAAAAAAACACCCTTTCTCACAAATTTGGATGCTTTGACTTTATAGGCCCCGACGAGATTCGAACTCATGATCTCCTGTTTACTAGACAGGCGCTTTAACCAACTAAGCCACGGCGCCGATGGTTTTGCCCGATGACAAAAGCCAATTTCTGCACAGGCTCCGCACATTGGTATTAAATACCTTAAAAATATTTTTTTTTTTTTTTTTTTTTTTTTTTTGTAAGTTTTTATCTATCACAACAAGCTAAAAATAAATCATGTTACTTACAGGTTTCAACGGTTCAATAATATTCAAAAATAATATGGCAATTTTATTTGTAGTTCAATAACTTAATATTCTTCTTAATTAATAGATAAAACTAAAAATCATTTTCGATATCCTGTGTACTTTGATAAAAGTTTACTAATTTTACTAGTGCCATTAAATTGGCGCCGTGGCTTAGTTGGTTAAAGCGCCTGTCTAGTAAACAGGAGATCGTGAGTTCGAATCTCGCCGGGGCCTATGGAGCATTTCTTCTCTGGAAGTGTTTCTCGAAATATTTTTTTTTTATTTTTCCTGGAATGATTTTTATTGCAAACAATATTCCTTTGTTTAGTTTTACTACGCATCTAACAAGATAAGTGAAATTAACTCTTATTAAATGCTTTGCGAAACTTAAAAAAAAAAAATTTGAACTCTCTCAAACAAATTCTCAAAGGCCCCGGCGAGATTCGAACTCACGATCTCCTGTTTACTAGACAGGCGCTTTAACCAACTAAGCCACGGCGCCGATGCTCTCCGGCGATGTGAAAAGAAAATTTATACAATCCTTCAATACGTAAAAAAGTTTTTTTCCTTTATTTCTATCTTAATAGGTTACAAAAAATTTTTTTCAAGCTTTTGAAACTTTTTTGTTAGCATAAAAAACTAAAAAAAACTTGATTTCAAAATTAAATAAAAAAATATTTTGAATAATCAATAGATAATAATAAAAATATATGCAATATCCTTGCACGTACTTCAATATAAGTTTTGTACTTTCACGTGGCATAATAACTTGGCGCCGTGGCTTAGTTGGTTAAAGCGCCTGTCTAGTAAACAGGAGATCGTGAGTTCGAATCTCGCCGGGGCCTATCGGATTATACTTTTTTTAGTATGATTGATTCGAGAATTATATTATTATTTTTGGTTCGCCAGTGAAAACACGAAATACGAATACAGAAAGGACATACACGAGTACGAGTGGGGTGCCGTTGGCAATATTTTTTTTTGTAAAAATGATAAAGATTTCTGAAAAATTCAAGATTTTGGCTTTATTGTTTAATACCCTAAGGAATGTTAAACCGAAGCGTATTATTGGTTGGTTAAAGTAGAAAGTAAAGCTAATTTTCTTGTTTTTATTAGTGGCTTTATCTCCCAGATTCGGTTTTTCCAGCATAAGTTGCCTGCCTGGCCGTAATGAACTTTCCTTTGTTGCGAAAACAAATTAAGTTCATACACACACACACATTGTATATCCTGCTGTCAAATTGATGGCTCTTTTTTGTTTTTGGTCCTTTATATGTATATATAGTCAAATCTATGCTTGGGTTGTCATCAAATCCAAAGGGACAAAGGAAAACACGAAGAGTTACAAATTGTGTCACATGTCACACCCCAAAGACAAAAATAAAAAGGGAAAAGAAAAACGAAAGAAAGCAGAGCAGAGCAAAAAACACACAGTTGATTGGGGATGGCAAATGGAGAGCGAACAGTGACATTTTTTATACATATATATGTACATATGTATATGTCAAGTCTGCATCATTCTCTTTCTCCTTCCGGTGTCTCCCTCCTCCCGCTTTCGTCCCACCTTCTCTTTAATCATTCAAGACTTTCATTAAAAGCATCCCAACAACACAAGGCAAAGCAATTAGATATCATTCGATTGATTTTTTTTCTTTTGTTTTCATCGCCGCTAAAGTTCCTAAGAAAGCTTGTCCGGAAGTGGTTAATCTAGCTTAAGACATGGGCAGGAACTTAATTCTCCATTCTTTAGAGCACTTTACATGGTGTCAAGATTGAAAACCAAAAAAGAAAACACTGAATCGAGGTTAGTGGAATAAGAACTGAAAGGGTTTTAAGGTATTCTTGGACTTAACTAAGAAGACAAAGGTACGAATTGAGTTCCAATACTTAGATGGATGGATGCATGGATGAATGGACAGATGAAAGCTCTCAGCACGCGCCTGTCTGATGGTGGCACGGGGCCCGACCCGAACAGCCTTGAAGGGCACTTAGTATGAACTCTAATTGAATTAGACAGACAGAAAAACCCAACAACAACTACACGACAGAAATAGCATGGTGGAGCAAAAAGAATAGAAAACAAAAACAAAAAAAAAGGGTTAAAACACAATACGCCAAACGGCCGACCCGGCCAATGACAGTTAGCCATTTCTTGCTGCTGCTGAAGGAATTTCATTGATTGACAGCTGCAGCAGCACTCTAGACAGCCAGGCCGAGGCCACAACTGGGGGGAGGAGGGGTTCTATTGGGTGGCGACTCACAAATCACTAAACAAAATCAATTTTGTAAAATGGTCGTTAAAACTGGACGAAGGTTTCCGCTAAAATATACACGAGCTGCATTCAGTTGCAGACGAGAGCTGCATGCGTTTAGTGTTTGGCCAGTTCCTAGTCCTTTTAGTCCCGTAGTTCTTAGTTACAGTTCTTTTTTTTTTTTGGCTTGGCAGCGTGTTCATATGCGAACCGAATCATGAACTGGGCCATCTCAAATTTGACGGGCGGAAATCGGGTTAGCCGTGCCATTCTTGTGCGTTATTCCTCGGTGCCGTTGGCAGATGCCAGTGATGGTACATCGACTGCTCCACAGACACCTACGACAACTACACCGCGTCCCTCGACATCGCATTCATCGTTATCGTCCACATTTGCGGCCACTTTCCGGCATGTACCAGGACGTGCTGTGCCCCGACAACAGGCCAACAATAATAATACAAACAACAACACCAACAACAATAACAATAATGCCAGTGGCACTGCAACACAATTATCCCTGCCCATGGATGTTGAGGAAACGGTCACTTGCTTTTGTCGGTAAGGAGACTTAAAGGTTTTCCAACTCTATTTCCGACTCCAACAAACAAATTGGATATTTTCCACTAGTCCATAAAGAATATTCCATTCAAAATTTTTAATTTGTATTTTAGTTACCCCAAGAAAAACGTCACCATATTTCCCCAATTACATTCCATGATAAGGAAGTGGACTCTCGACATTTCCATTGATTCATCCTTCCCCTTATTTAATATCTAAGAAACAAAGAATCGGTGAATCAGAACAAAAGAATCTCTAGATTCTTGTGGGATTTGGGAATTTGCTGAATTTATATTTCTTTGATTGGTCTCAGAAATACATTTTAACATTTTGTCGTAAGTTTCACAAGTCTTTAGTAAAGTAGAAGATTTCGAAAGTAAAAACTCTTGACAAATTCTTGACTGATTCTAGACTGATCCAGTTTCTGTTAATCAATTCCAAATGCAAAAACTATTTTCTTGGTTAATCTCACAAAATGTTTAACAATTTTATGTTTTTATCATCATTTGCGCTGTTTACTTGGGACTTTAATAGGTTTATGCTGAGGATTTTAAATAAGAAAAATAAAAAATAAAAAAAAAATAAAAGCTAACCTTTCTTTTATTTTATTTATTTATTTTGTATTCTAAGAGCCTATGAACCTTCAGATGGAACGACGCATTTAATTAAATTATGAATATCTTTAAATAGAGTGGAGAAAATAGATCTAATTAGTTTAAGTAATTTATTATCTTATATCCATTTCTTCGGGTCCTTCGTGGCATTGAAAATTAAAATAAACCGCAAAACCCTCGACCCTTTCCTATACATACAAATATGTATATGTTTGTTCGTATATGTATATATTTCTTTCATTAGTTTTCCAAATAGGTGATAAAAACTATGTGGCCAATAGCAAAAAATTGCGTTGTATTTTCTCAACCACATGCAATTTTCGCCTGCTAAAAGGAAAGGAAGGACAGAGAAGGAGATAAAGTGGGAGAGAGAAAAACAAAGCGAGAGAGAGAGAGAGGGAGAGAGAGGGTGTGTGACTTTAGCGCACAGCGGGAACCAACAACAGCTGATTTTTGTATACATTATAGAATTTTCATGGCTATACTAGATCTTTCCCCTTTTCCTTTTCACTCCACTTCGCTCAGCCTTAACCTCATCCCTCTGTCTCTTTTGCTCTCTCCTCTCTCTGTCCGCTTTCTGAAACATGATGAAATTTTGCAAACTTTTTTTTTCACTGCGCATTTTCTTTCCTTAGGTCGAAAATTTGTTAACAAGACGATTGCGGGGGGAAATGTTTACACTTACATACATAGATGTAGATGTAAATATGTACATATGTACATCTATGCGTCGCATTTAAGATGACACGCCCCCTTTTTTAGCTGTTAATGGCCACATATAGCACATAAATCACACACAGTATGTGGCGTTTATTCAAATTCATTGTTTTGTTGTTGTTGTTGTTTTACACACACTCACACAAACAAATACCCTACAGACCGAGAGGGGGAAGGGGCTTATCTGCAAGAAGGGGAGACAGGGACTCTAGAAACTATTGAAATATATTCACGATCCTTAGATTAGAGTGTAAAACGATTCCACCATGTTATCTTTTGGTTATTGCAAATCTTCTCTGTTAGTGTGATTCCCCTTTTGGGATTCCCCGCTTTTTAGGCCACATATAGGGTAATTGAAGAGTCGCCACATCGACTTGTAATATGGGAATCTTTTTAGTTTAGTTTTCTTCTGTGTGTGTGTTTTTTTTTTTTGTTGTTTTTTTGCGCACTTCCTAATTTGATGGCTACGTCTGACGTCATTGGCAGTGCGCATGACCCACAGCAGCAGCAGCAGCGGCGGCAACAGCAACAACAACACATCTTGATACATTTTGTTGTTGTTTCGTCTTATTTATGTGATGTGGTAGTGGCGTGACCGACTAAACGGAACTCTCATCTCCATCCCCCCCGCCCCCCACTCTCCGTCCGACCGCTCGTCTGCCTATCGGTCCTCCTTCACGGTGTGTTGTCCGCCTTGAGAGACTCTGTCTCTGTGTCTCTGCCGCAAGCGTCGTAGAAACAAATAAACAAGCCAAGAACAACAACAGCAATGGGAACAATAATAGCAAAAGCAATATTCATTTATTTATTTATTTATTTTCTCTTTGCACTATGAGAGGAAAACAATTCTCCCTCCTTCTCTCTCACATAACCATCAACCTTCACCATCATTACACGCCTCCTTTCACATTTGCAATTAATTTTAGCATACATACACTATACACGATGATCAATATTTATGCTAAAGATTCTGATTCCAGTTCCGGTTCCATTCGCCAACGCAATCAATTGATGGTTAGAATGACCAGAATGTCAATGGAATTGGATCGAATAGCAACTCAATATCTCTCAATCAATCACTCATAATTGTAAAGAATTTGCATGAACGAATGAAACTTGATGGCAAATACTTTGAAAAATATATTTAGAATACAATTAAACCAGACAAACGACGGGGTTACTGCAAAGGATATGATTATTTTAGTGGGTATAAGGAGGAAGGAATTTCTTCTCCCAGCCATTAAGAAGAATAGAATGCGAAAGGTCCTCCCGTCCCAAATATCCAGGGCCGCAGAGAGAAAATCAGGGCCCAGGGGTAACCATGTTCGGGCCCCCTACTTCCATTCAAATAAATCCGCTATTTTCGACTGTGATGTATCGCGGGACCTTCTGAAAACTGCGGGCCCGGGGGAAACACACCCGTCTCTCTCTCTCTCTCTCTCTCTCTCTCTCTCTCTCTCTCTCTCTCTCTCTCTCTCTCTCTCCCCCCCCCCACAAAGTGGGCCCAGAATTGTCTCTAGACTTGCGTGTTTTCATGTATTTTTTTGAATATTGAACAGTGGGTTCTGCATTTTCCTTAAAGTCCTGGCTCTAGTTATATAGAATACATTCAACTACTTTTGTATAAAATCGAGGGGTCTATTAAGTATATACATACATACATATATATATATATCTGCATATGATCAAGAGTTGGTTATTTTGTTAAATTGATCTATTGATCCCTTTGTCATACTTGGAGGCAAAGTGTTTGGTGGTACAGAGTTTTAGTGCCATGTGCAAAATTTTTCCACTTACAACTTTTTTCACGATCCTGTCGGGATACATGAATGAAAATTGAGGAGAAGCAACACCAAAAGTCATTCGTGGTAGATCTCAATTGAGTGTAGAGGGAGAGAGAAAGGAGACGAATGTGTATGGGTGTGTGTGTGTGTTCCGTTTTAACTGGCCGCCCGCACTCAACTGCAACGAGTCGGGCCTAATGCTAGGCCCAACTGTTGGCTGTAATAAATAATGGGAGAATATTTGCCAATTCCAAGTTAGACGAATCGCTTGAACCGCTATAAAGGCAACCAAGCGTCGCAGTTAAAAGTTGCAACAACTTGGAAAAAAAACCCATATAGCTACATTCATTTATATATTCACTGCGAGAGAGAATGAATCATGAATTGTAAGTGATTGTTTGCCATTATCTTGGACTCCGTCGTGTGTGTGTTGTATGGAAAAGTGCAATCTTCTTTAGGCTCCTTCTCTCTCTCTCTCTCACTCTCTCTCCTTGTCTCTCTCTGCTGCTAGTCTTTGTGAACAGACTTTTGAATCTTCTTCTTATTGTTTCTTCCTTTTTCTTGATGAACTTGTGCCGGTTGCGTTGCGGGCGGTCACAGGTGTTTGCTTCCCAAGACACTATGGAGAAGGAGAACGCAACGAATTGTCTCGGTTGTCTCGTTCTTTCATTCTCTACTTTACCGCTCAATGGAGACCGGGATGGGATGGGATCGAGACTGAGATCGGGACTGAGACTGGAACAGATGCTTGTCCAAGATAGGCTCTTGTTTCGTGTTGTTGTTGCTGTTCCTGTTTGAACTATGTACACATACATACATATACTCATTTATGTATGTAGGTATGTATGTACATATACATATATATGTATATTTGTCTTCCATGACGAGGCACCTTTTCTGCTTTTCGTTGCATTTTCCATGAAAGGTAGACCCGAATCATACAAGAATACAAGTTCCTGTGTTCCTCATATTATGTTGCTGTTGTTGTTATTCTATTTGATTTTTGATTTTATTTCTTCCTCTCACCCATCTGAGAACCCAGGAACCTACGACTAATGGGCAGTAGATGTTGATGATCTTGTGATAATTGTTCCCCCAGGGAGGTCTCAGGGTGCTAATGATGTGTAAGAATATGCGGGCCAGGCAACAGAGTTTGTACCTTAGATCTACATACATACATGCATATAAGGATAAAAATGCATTTACCTACGTAACAGTTAATTTATATCACACATTTTCTTTCTTCTCGTTTCAGGTGAGTTGAAAACTTTCCAAGGATTTTTGAAGTCAAATGGAATACAATTTGGTAAACTTTATAACAAATAGTAGTAGACTCTACTACCAATTGAAAAGACAAAAGGTATTAGCAGCATTTCATTTGTCTGTAGTCTGGCAACTCACCCCAATTTGCTGCTGTCAGCTGCTGTGGGCATCGAACACATGAGCCGTTTCCATGTGTTGCAGCTCAGCTGATTCCGGCAGAGAGAGAGACAGAGAGAGAGAGAGACGAGACTCACATACAAGAGAGCGAATGAGAGCGGGAGAGTGTGAAGCGATTTCAGTGCTAAATCCACGGGGGGCGCCTTGATGGGTTGGTAATAATTTGGTTTGAGGTGCCCCGTATGAATCTGTCACTGTGTTTAAAGAATATTTCGCCCCTCAAGCTTCAAATATTCCTAATAAACTAACAAGATAAGCAAGGAAAATCCTGATACTCTAAGATGACTTCGAAAGCGATTCTGCAAACCCTTTCTTATATTAACTGATTTATTTGTTTAGATCTGAAAGGGTTTAGACGCAAAGTTTGAAATTGGTTTTACTTATGTTTGGGTGATGGTTCTCTTTTGGAGGGGGCCATAATCCGCTCCTGTTGGAGCTGTCAAACAAGTGGTTGAAACACATTTACTTTTTTCTACACGTTTACGTGGCTATCATACACTAACAGACACTGCTCTCTCTCTCTCTCTCTCTGTTACTACTTGTCTCTGTTTCATTCTCTCTCTCCCAGAGTTCTCGTTCGACTTGACAAAAGACAGAGAGAGGGAGCGAAAACAGTTGGGGCCACCATCAGCAACATCATCATCATTATGTGTGTGTGTGTGTGTGTGCTCCGCTTTCGTGTTGCCAGCTTCTGTTTGCGGTCGTATCTTGGTTTCTCTCTCTCTCAATGCTCTCTGTAAGCGTGTTTGTGTGTGTTGCCAAGCGCGTTCGCCTCATTTGCTCGATGTTGGCATCGCTCGTTGGATGTTTGCCTCATTCACGTTGATTCCATTCCGTTGCACGGTCGTGTTAAAGAGAGTCGCCTCCGCCGTCGTTTTGAAATTTGTGACATTGGTTCTTTCTTTTTTCTTGCTTTCGTCGTGTAAAATTGTTGTGTTTCTTTTTTGTTTTATTTTTTTTGTAATATTCTGTATTTTTTTTTTTTTTATTATTGTATAAAAATGTCCGGCAACGACGCTGTCGGCGTTTTAATGACAACGGGCAAATATTGAAATATTGTGAAATGCTATCAATCAAATCAAATCAATTCAATCAATCAATCAACAAATACATGAAAATGCAGTTTAATTTTCTTCTGTGTATCCTGAAAATGGGAAAATGTAAGATAAACTTGGTCAGCAGAGGCGGCTGCCCGTCTGTGTCTGTGTGCGTGTGTATATAAAACTGTGTCATTCACTGGACTCCAAACACTGCAGACAAGTTTTAAATGCCTTTTTTTTGTAGCTCTCTTGTTGTTGTTGTTGTTGCTAAGTCTTCTGCAACTATTGCCACGGTTTGTTGCTTCACTGATTACGCGCAATGCAGCAGCAGCAAGCGGCAGCTTCGAGTTCAGTTGCAAAACCGGCGAAGCGCAACGTTTAGAATTGGCACAGCAACAACAACAGCAACAACAACAACAACAAATGCAGCAACAACAAAAACTGTTACGGTACATTCATAAACGAGACTAGAGAAGACAAGAGCCTGTGCCTGCTTCTTTCTCCTTCGCGCTCTTTCACCCTCTCCCTCTCTCTCTCTCTCTCTCTCTCACACTTTATTGTTTTTTAACCACTTCCTGAGGCACTTCCACTTCCTGAAAGGCTTCCTGTCCAACACACACACTCAAAAAAGAAAAGGGGCATCAATCCAGCCGCTCTTCCTGTCTGTTAGCGCTCATACCATACCTACATAGTAACTAACACTAAGTACGTGTTCAATAAGTTGAGACTTTAAAAACTGCTCAAGTTTGGGTTTTTTTTGCATTGTATTGTGACATGGTGTTAATTTTCACACTTTGTGTAAGGTTGCCCTCTCCATCCCTCCGGCCCATCAGTAAGGCAGTCTTCCTGCCTCTGCGGCAGCTGCTGCTGGTTTCCTCCAATGCCAAATGCGTCACCCTATTGGGCTTTTTTGTGTCGTAGGACTATTGATTATTTTTTTCATTTCCCTCTTCTTTGCATGCAGGAGAGAAATGGCAAGGAAATCAATCAATAGAGGTTGGGAGGCGAACAAAAAAACAAAGCTGATCTAAAGATTAAGCGTCCAGGTTCCATTCCCATTAATCGACTTTGATTTCGCCTTTTGCCTTGACTAATTGGAAAAGTTACCAAGTTTTCTCTTGATATTTAAAAAGTTAGGCAACTCATACTCATACCCCTTCTCTCTCCCTCTCCCTCTCTCTCTCTCTCTCTCTGTTACTTGTTCAACCCTTTCTCCTCGCTCTCTACAAATTCTAAAGAAAATTGATTTTCCCCCCCTCGAAGCAGAGTTGTCAGGTGATCGTAACTGAATTATTTATATGTTGATCTACAGTTCGTTTACATTAACAAGTTTTAATGATAGTTTTTTTTTCTTGTTTGGAATTGTATGAGATTTTTTTTCCGGTTGTTATTTCTTGAGTTTTCATTTTATTGCAGGGTCCACATGACGTATGTGTGATATGTGCGATTTGAATGCCTTTTCTCTGTCTCTCTCGCTTGCTAATTGAAGCGATAGTTTGTTTTTAGAGAGTTCTTTTATTTGCTATAGCATACGTTTGTGGGCCCATAAAAGGAAATAAAGCTCGATGTGTCCTCTTTCTTTCTAGAGATGAACTTTTTGATTTCACTTTAGAGTACTTGGATTTGAAAATATGTATAAGAAAAGAAAAAGGCAAGAATAAAACTTACATTTCGGATCGATGCGCCAGTTTTTCTTTCGAAACCGTTATAGCAGAGTGTGTGTGTGTGTGTGTATGGAGTGTCGCCAGGCAACCTACCATACAAAACGTGGTCTATGTGTGTATAAGTGTGTGTCTAGCATGTGTCATTGCATGTGCATCTTGGCGGTGCTCGAGCTCACGTCACCTCACGTCGTCGTCGTCGTCGTCGTTGACGTTGGCGGCAGCGGCAGCAACAGCTTCATCCAGTCAAACCTAGCCAAGCCAAGCAAGGTTTCCTGCCAGTCGCTGAGGTGGTTGAGAATGGTGAGCAGAAAGGAGAGAAACAGGAGGGAGGGGGACATCAAGTGGAGAGGTTGTGAAACTTGTTTGTATTTCTTTTGATACTAATAATTCTACACGGCTTATAAGTCTATAACTGGTCGAGAAAAAAAAGACAGTGCAAGAGCAGCAGCAGAGCAATAGAGGGAAAGAGAGAATGAGAATGAATGACTGGCTGCCCCTCGGTGGCTTTTGTCTCTCTCTCTCACTCTCTGTCTCTTGGTCATTTTGCCTCTCTCCTTGTCTATTTCGCTAAATGCTCGTTTGACCTTTAACGGGGCTTTTTCATCTGCTCCCTCTCGCTCTGTCCCTGTCTGCCCCTCTCTGTCTTATTCTATATTTTGTCGCTGTCGTTTGCCTACATAAAAATCGGCAACAATTAAAGCTCATTCAAAACGCGAGCAATGGAAATGGACGACTATGATGAGTAGAACACAACAACAACAACAAGAAAACGCGTTATTTAGAATCACTTCATAAATTTTGATTTAATTGCCTGGGCTAAAGAGAGAGGCGAAGAAGAAGCAGAAGGAAATGAAGGTGCTTGAGATGATGGCGGGTGTGAAAAAAAGCACAAAATAAATGACAAAACAAAACAAAAAAAAAACACCGAAACAGAAACAGTCAAATTGGCTTCAATGCGAGTTGAAGGTTAAGTGCGACCAGCAAAAACAACAACAACAATAAAATCGACACGGAAATTAAGCACCAACACAACAACAGCAACTACAATAAGTTATATGCCAAAAAGTAAATAACAAACAAACAAAAAATATATATCCAAAACGAAATATCTATAACAATTGAAGGCATTATGGCATATAAAAGTATTTATTTATTTGTTTGCGGTTAAACGACAAAGCAAACCTCTTTTTTCTCTCACTCTGTCTCTCTTTGGTTAGTTTATGCAAGAGATGTACACGAAAAGTTGCTTTAACTTTCTTGTGGCAAGTTGCATCTTCATGAAAAGTGTCTAAATAAAGGAAGGATTGATCTCTTTATGGAAAGTGTTCATTTTTGTTAAGGAAAAGTGTAGATTCTTTCTCCAGATGCAAACGATGTAAACGACAAATGTCTTCGACTGATGATGATGACTTGCTCGATTGGCCCTCGCCAATATTATAACTTTATTTTATAAGTCATATCGATTTGGCACGTGTATTATAAGCGGCCGATTTTCTCTCTTTCATATCTCTATGTATGCTTATTTTTTCCTTCTTCTTCTCTTTATAAATAACCTTAAACGCGCTGTTGCCACAAGCAGCAGCAGCAGCAACACGAAAAGTGTCAATGTCAGCTGTTGTTTTGTTACCCGCACCAAAATCGAAGCAAAAAACAAAAAAAAAGAGGCAAAAAAGACAGTATATAGAAAAAAAAAAGAAAGAAAAATCGAACATCCGTGCTAAATTTGTTAATCAGCTGCCGGCTGTCCTTTTTTTCCCCTTCCCCCTTCTTATGCTGTTGTGGTTTTTGTTGTTTCTTAAAATAAAACTAAATATGCGATATATACACATATAAATAAAAACACACACACACACGCGCGTAGACATGTACATAGTGTTTGGTCTGTTTTGTTGTTTATATACATATATAGAAGAAGATATTTCATTTAAATGAAATCAAATTGCAGCTAGCTAAATATTTTTGCAAATGTTTTTCCTGTTATTGTCTACCTATTCGGGCTGGTTCATCTCTTCACCTTTCAAAGTGTAACACACGCGCCGCTAATTGCATCAACAACAAGAGAAAGAGAGATGAGAAATATTAAATATATGTATGTATATATCTATAAGATAGTTGAAGAGCTAGAGAGTCAGAGAAAGAGAGGGACACAGACAGCCAGAAAGAGAGACAGAGAGAGAATTATTGTTAGCCATCACTTTTCTTGGCTTCCACACAAAAATGTCAAAAAGCAGCGCACACAAAAGGCACAAAATCATAGCGCAAAAGAAGTATGAGAAATCCATGTTGCAATCAAAGTTTTTTTCCATGCCCAAGTACAAACACACAGGCAGACAGATATAAATGGATATATGTATATATCATGTTAACTGTGGGTGAAACTTTGCCACACAGACACAGACACACAAGTCGCTTGACTCCCACTCACCTCATCATGCGAAGAGATATGCCACTGTGGTTTTCCATTGATATCTCAGTAATCGTTTATCGTTATGATAATAATTAAAGTCAACCACTGAATGTCACTTCCTCAGATGAAGATCGCTCAACTGAATATTATCACTCACACTATCTTTCATGATTATCGATCACTATCGTTTCGATATTATCGTTTGCAACTTAAGTCCCATCGTTTGTTTTAAAAAAAATCGATTATCGATATGTAACGATTATTGTTGTTCAACACAATTTGGTTTCTATCTAAAATGTTTATGGTTCTTAATTGATTTTTGTTATCGATTGTTTCACAAAAGTTATCTAACGATTATAATATCAATCCATCAGTCGATGTCACCTATATAAGTATCTCAAAAATAAAAATTCCACTCATTTTTCCCACAGTATTGGCTTACACACATTTTGTTTCTTTCATTCAACAAACAAGTCATGCTTTATAGAGCTTGTAAGTTTAATAAATAAATTCAACTAAATTTACTAGCATATCTCGCATAGAATATAGATTAATGTGTGTGCGTGTGTGAGATGCCTTCATTTCGATCTCTTTTTAAAGTTGGGGGTTTCCTTCTTTTTTTGGATGTTAAACCAGTTTAGGCAGTTTTTTTCGTTGTTTTTTGTTTTGTGTTGTCATTCAAGGAATATCATATTCAATATGAAAAATAATTAGATAGATATATGTATGTATGTATGTGTTTTTCATAGATTTCCCAATTTGTGAAATAAGATTCACTGTGTCTCATGTTTTGTTGGTTGCCCTCTTTGGATTAGATGTTGTTGTCGTCCAATTGCCCGCCCACCACCACCAACAGCACCACCATTGGCATCAGCACCACCATCAGTCATGGCAGCTGCTGTGATCTGTGATGGGGCTATATAATTATGCGGTTGTGTCTCCCGCCCACCTCCTACAGCCGCCCACCGGCTCCCGTTGTTGCAACACGATTGGCGGCAACATCTTCACACACACACACACACACACACACACACAAAATATATAAGAAGCCTTGTAACTGGATAGTGAAAATTGTGCTGGTTTCCCGCTCACCCACCATCCGGCAATTCACCCGCTCCTCCTCCCTCTTCCACCTCCTCCTCCTCTTCCTGTTCATGCCTCAACCTCCTGCTGCTGCTGTTGCCGCTTCTAATCATCTTTTAGCTGCAGCAATTTTCGGCTACTTTTGCAATCGACTCCCACAGACGGACGGATGGATGGATGGATCCCTCTCGCTTGTTGTTGCTTTGTGTTTCTGACCGCTTTTTCCCTAACGGGGCTGGCTTTTCCTATCATTTTCGTGTTTCCCCTCGCTCCACGATTCTTTCTTCTCTTGTTTTGGGTTAGCAAAATTACTATAATTTGGTGGGAAATTTTATGGGTCAAATTTTTAGCTCTGTTGACAATAAAGCAAGACCAAAAAAAAAACGACCGATGCGCCGCCACTGACCGCAGAGTTTTTTATTTAATTTTTTTTTTACTAATTTGCTTAATTAGCGCGTAGATCTGTGTGTGTGTATTTATTTTTTACACGATTTAATTGGGTCTATGTGTTTATTTTTATTGTTTTGTTGTGTTTTTTTTTTGTTTTTGGTAATTTTACTAGGTCTTCTCTCTGTGTTTTTGTTATATTTGGTTTTTTTTTTTTGCATTTCTCTCACGTTTTGGGCTTTGTACAATTTTATGGCAAAGCCTGAGAGCTTCATCGTCGTGAATGGAGCAATCTATAGAAAGAAAGAGACAAACAGGCAAAATTGAGCGAGACAGAGTGAGAGAGAGAGAGAGCGAGATAAAAAGTGGGGGGAAACGAATGATATGCCGGGCATATTAACGTTCCCAGAATGAAGGGAGTACGCGATAGGCGGGTAGCGGAGAGGGGCCAGAGATGGTGGACAGAGACGGGAGGGGGGGAGGATTCCATTAATGTTGGAAACGTGATGTGCGGCGTTTTGTGTAACTCGCCGTGAGAACTTGGCGGGTTTGCAATCGCGTTCAGGTTTCGCTGCTGCGTTTTAAATGACAGCGAAGCGCAGCAAACGAATGAAAACAACGTGGAGTAAATGCACGTAGATCGATTCATGATTGGCTCTTGGTATTGGTCTTTAAGAGTCACACACACACTGTATCTATCTACCTACATTAATCAAACTGAACACTCTGCTCCAAACTCTGCTTGGCCTTCAGAGTGTGAAAATTGTTGCAATCGCTCGATCACTCGATCGAACCACGAAGAGCAACCACATACTACGTTTGGGGTCGAGCCCTTGAGACGAGACGACTTGATCCATTATTTCCATTAATTATTCACTCTCTACACTAGACTTGTAGAATTTGGGCAATTTTCATAAAAGAAAGTTCTTCTCTGACTTCCTCCCTAAAGAAAAAGTGTTCAAAGAGAATTTGTCCTAACACATTTGGCCTAACCTACTACTAGATGTTGATTCCGCACATAAGAAGATGACACTAAATACCAACCATATGTTTATCGTTTAGATATCATATCAATGATGCTTATCGATAATTATCGTTTGGATATTATTGTTTTTATCAACAATGTTGATAGTTCGTGATTAAAAGATTCATGGAGATGCTTAAATTCCATTAATTGTCTGGTTATTCTCAAAATGAAAAGTCACAGCGATTTTCGAAGTTATCGATATTTAACGATTTCTAGTTGAGAACGATAAATGGGATAGAGGAGATGTATTTTGTGTTTTTCAGTTCTATTTATCAGTAAACAAGTCTAGTATAAAAGACATTTGGATGGATTTCTGTTTATGCCATTAAAGGCAATCTTTTTGTGTGGAAAATCCGCTATGTTATGTTGTTGTTGTTGTTGCATCAATTTCAATTTTCAAAAGTGGAAACCGACATAAACTATATGTATGTACATATAGGTGTGACCTCAAAGACCGTGTGTGTGTGTGTGTGTGTGTATACATATATCACATCAGGCATCAGCGATCCGTACCGCAAAAGCTAATTGCTTATGCACAACGCATAACCTTGCCACTTCATGACACTCTCTTCTGCTTGTTGTTGTTGTTGCTTGTGCTCGCTTCGCTTCGATGGTAAACCAAAACACACACTCACACACACATACACACACATAGGGGCAACCCTTCCACTACAAGTCATCATCTAATAGAGGGGACGACATTTGGGGAAAGCTTTCATCATTTTCCGCAACAGGCAAACGGGGCAACGGGCTTTCCTCTACATCTCCTTCCCCTCCCATGCCTCTCCCTCTCTACAACTTGGCTTAATTGAAAATTCATAGTAAATCCAAAAGAGCATAGAAAACGACAGCTGCTCTCTGTGTAATGGTTTGCTGCTGGTACTTTTCCTAGCATCCATTCACTAGGAAAACCAAAACCAAACAGCGAAAAGACAAACACACAAACCCAAGTGGAAAAACAAGAAGAAGAAGAAGAAGAAACAGCAAGAAGCACATTAAAATAATATAATTATTTTTCTTCGGCTAGACTTTTATCTCTTTTACTTACTACTTACCACTTTTTGTGTTTTTTTTTTTTTTTTTTGTTTTGTGTCTCTTTGTCTTTTATTTCTTCTACTAGTAACTACTACTTCTTGTTTGGTCTGTGCTTTTTGCTATTTCCCCCACCCATTTGGTTTTTTTTCTTTGCTTTCTGCTCTTAAGCGATTTATTTCTTTGCAAAGATTTCCGCATGCTTTTTCAACCGTGAACAAAGCACGAACTTTCATTTTAAAATTCTCGAAGCGTGGCTCTACACATTGAGCCAACGTAGAGTAGAGTAGAGTGTCAATTTGCCGAGTTCTTCTGCATGAAAATGAGTCTTAAGAAATCCAGCAAGGCAAACAAAATCACCCACATTTCTGTTAGCTGGTTAGCTTTCTTCTTGTTGGCCACTTTCTGTGGGTCTAGTCTTCTGGGTCTTCTGGCCCAACGTGCCTTGAAATGAAAATGTCAGAAGCTTTGGCAGATTTTGGTAATTCTACAACTAATTGAAATTTGTGTAGAAAGTTTTTGTGTTTTGTTTTAGTTGGGAGTTTGTTATTCTAGGGGAAAAATATGATATGTTTCGCCTTTCCATTTGGGCGGCTTTAAACTAATTTTGAGTACTTTGTGAAAGTTACAAAATACAAAGTGTCAAAAAAAAGAGAGAAAAAAAACGTAAGGCCATTCTATTTTTCACACCTTTTTCTTTTTCCCCTCTGCCTATCTCTCTCCCTCTCTCTCTCTCTGTCTCTGTCTGTCTTTCTTCTCAGAGGGGGGGTATATCTTATTTTCACTTCACTTGTCTTCTTCGAGTTCAAGTTATTGTCGATTGAATCATTCAAGTCTCCAAGCACGTTTTGACTCATATAGCCCAGATAAGCTCTGTTTATATATATATACATATATATGTATATATCTGATTTATATGGCGTGTGCCATTGGGAAATTCTGCTGTATCGACTGAAATTCAAATGACTCATATAACAAAATTTGTAATCTGCTGCAGCTTCATTTTATTGACATGCTTGGAGTTTTTTTTTGGCATGATTAATTTGGTCGGTCGTCATTTTTTGGGGAACACTGTGCCTTAAAGTCGCATAGATTGTGAGTCACTATGCAAATTGTATGTATTTCCAGTAGAGTTGAAATAAAACGAATTTCCCATTTAGATGTTCACCAAATATTACGTATACGCAGTGGAAAAGTTTTGCCAGATTAGAAGATTAGAAAACAAAAGTCATTAGTTTTTTAGGGAAAGTTTTCTTGAAATGAAATGAAAAATTCGTTACATATTTGTTTATTTTGCTTGTTGAATTGAAAAATTGATCTAAACTTGGCCCCCCGCTCCTTTCCTCTCTGTCTCCCTTTTTGGTGTACTTGCCCTTCCCTTCTTTTTCCACATGAGCCACAAAAGGCAGCCAGAGCACAGCATGATATGGTACAATTATTTGGGTGAAGGTTATCGGGTGACCAACCAACCAACCAACCAACAAACACAACGAGTACAGAGTCAAAAGTTGATTCGACGACTCCTTTTCCGATATATAGGCAACTGCTTTGCCCCCTCCCCCCTTTCTTACCATTTTATGGCTCACTTTGTTTCCAGTTTTTTTGTTTCCTCGACTTATTCGGTGTGCCCAGCCCATTTGGCCACCATTTCTTATGCTATGCTTCTTTAATGATGAGTTTTAATTTTTTCTTCA
The DNA here is from genome assembly GCA_018152135.1 of Drosophila paulistorum. NCBI lineage: Eukaryota > Metazoa > Arthropoda > Insecta > Diptera > Drosophilidae > Drosophila > Drosophila paulistorum. The sequence goes on from JAECXG010000690.1 coordinate 13,981,163, forward strand.
TTTTTTGCCGCGGCTGTTGCGTAAGTCCCCTCCTCCTCCTCCTCCTCCTGCCCGGTTTTGAAATGACGAAGTCGTTTGCCTGCCTTTTACTTTCTTTTTGGCCTGTGCCAAAATGTTTAAGTTGGCAACAAAATAATAAAACATAAAAAAGAGCGAAAAGAGCGCTTACTTTTTTGTTTCCCTCTCCCTCTTCTCGACAATTCTCCATTTCGGCATTAGGTTTTTGCTTTTTATTTATTTTTACAATTAAAATTAAAATTTCAAATAAAAAATCAACAGAAGATGAAGCAAAACTTGTTGTTGCCAAGTAATTTGCATGAAAACCGTTGATATAATAAAACAAATTAGCAGCGGCGGCAGAGAGCGCAGGCAGCGGGCAGCAAAAAACTCAAACAAGGCAAATACTTATAATTCATTTTTATAGTAAATAAATCTAATTAACATATAAGCGGATTTTAGCTTAGCTTTCAGGCGAACGCCACAGGCGCCTACTACCGCCTACTTGCAAGACTTCAAATCTATGTATAAGACAGAGAGTGAGACGGAGACGGAGACAGAGACAGAGAGAATGTGAGACAAAGAGGGAGGGATACAGTGTGTATGCATGTTTGTGTATTCAATTTTTACTACGCAATGACTCAAAGAAACTCACGCGATCGCATATATGCGTATATATAGTATAGGAAATATATATATGTATAAACGACTGACTATATAATGTACTATACTAAAAATGTATAATATAAGCCAACAAAATGGTCAGCGCGCGCGCTCTCTGACCAACGCGCTTCTCATCTGTCATCTGCACAGTGGTACAAGTATGTAGCAAAAATGCAAATTGCAAATCTACATACAGAAAATGATAAGCAATACATACATACATAAAATTTCAGTTGAAAAGGGCCAATTTAGTCTTAGTTGATTAATTTGCCTGCAAATTTCTTTTTTCTTTGAGTTTAAAAACCTTAAAGTTTTAGAGCAAGGAAATTTCATATATAATTTGTATAATTTAAACAACAAAAACAACTGCACACACACACGCACACACACAGGCACACACACAGAGTCGGCACACGCAAAAAAAGAAGACCAAAACAAAAAGACAAACAAAGTTGAAAGTTGAAAACGATAGGAAAAAAAACGAGAGAAAAAAAATCTTTGTGTATAACTTAATTCCATTTTTGTTATTTATTTTTGTTTGTTTAGAAGAAAGTTTAGCTAAAATGTTGAGAGATGAAGAAGAAGATAGAGAAAATTCATGAAATGAAATGAAATTGAACAAAATTTTATGTTTAAAACAAATGATCCAAGCACAAAGTAATGACAAAAACAAAAACCAAGCAACAACAACAAAAAAAAGGTGAAAAGTGACAGTGAATAATGTTGAGAGCGCCCACACAACATATTGTGGAACTTGGCTTCGGTAAGACGACGACGACGACGACAGCAGCAGCAGCAGCAGCAACATTGCCAGTAACAGCAGCAGCAACAGTCAGCAGCAAGCAGCGTAAAACGACATTGCTACAAAAGCTTAGACAACAGCAACAAAAACTACTGCAAAAGCAATTGACAACGACGACGACGACGACGACGAGTGGAGTGGACGATCCGCAGAAGAAGTTTGAGAAAAAGGAGCACAAGAAATCAGCAGCCACAACAGATTATTATTTTAGACAGCAGCAACCAAGTTTGTTGCTACTGGCCACAACAGCAACTATAACGATCGAGGAGGAGCAGCAGCAACAGGAACAGCAACAACACCAAAAGAAAAAGAAGAAAGAGCCAACTAGCTATAATCTGGCAGCGGCATTGAGGCGCAACAAGAAGCCAAAGACAAACAACAGCAGCAGCATTAGCAGCAGCGGCAGCAACAACAGTCACAGCAGCAATCAAAGTTGTCGCAGCAACATTAGCAATAATAATAACAACAACAGCAACAACAACAACAATAATAGTTTGTCTAATAGTTGCATTAACAAACATAACAACACTCATTATAAAAACAGTAAAAACTGCAGCAGCAGCAACAGCAACTATACAAGCTACAACAACTACATAAGTAATTACAATTGCAAAACAAGTGAACAACAGCAGCAACAAGCGTGGAAAATATCAACAACACAGCAGCAACAGCAACAACAACAACATCTGTTCATTAACAGCAACAGCAACAACAACTCTGTTTCTAGTGGTCACATCATCATGTCACCCACTTCGCAAGCGCCCACCCGAACATCTTTATTCGATTCTTGTCATCGCAAGATTCGTCTCATTGGCGGCGGTCCAGTTGCCTTTTTAGGCGGCCTAGTGGCGTAAGTTGATAATAATAAAATTTACATAAATTATACATACTACATATACCTATATAGCATAACTAATGTGTGAACTTGATGTCTTGTCGCTAAGACAACGAAACCACAAGTACAATACGATTATCGATATATCGGAAGTTATCGAACAATGCAAAGGCAATCGAAAGTCCTTAGCAGTGTTTGGGGTTGACTATAACTGAATCAATTGACAATTTTCAAGCACTCAAGCACTGATAATGTTCTGGTTATGGGTCTAGAAATCCAGCTGGTCTAATATTGTAGTTATCAAACAGTTCTATGGACGGATATAAATTTATCGACCATTCAGTAAACTTTACACGATTATTTATGGGCCAGCTAACGCCATAATGACATAATGAGTCTAGAAATACAGTTAGTCTAATATTATTTTAAACAATGCAACAGGAAATCAAAGTTTTTAAAAGTGCTTAGCCATCATTTCACGACGATTTAACGATTTTTTAACGGCTACGAATGGATCGATAACCAAAATCGATAGATTATTTCTATATATGCCTCTTGTAGTAATTGTTCGCCCATAAGTTCGTTAAGGTTTATTTGTGAGACTCTTCTTGATGATAATAATGGTCAATAACACTTTTCCTGATGCCTAATGGAATGATGAATGTTAACCGTTAATCCAAGTATTTCTCATTGTTTTTTTTTTGTTGACATTCGCAGTGAGAATTTTATGCAAATTACCCACAATTTGAAACAGATTATGTATATAGATTTGCATTTAATTTTTATTTTATTTAGAAGGGGTCTATTGTTAAGATATCTCTTTTGTTGCCACATTACCGTTAGCATTAATGTTTAAAGGTTCGTTGGTGGAGGGCCGGGAAATTGTAGAATATCAACATCAGAAATTAGCCATACAAAAAAGAGGAAAAGTAAACCATTGTCAGAAAAGGTGAACCCAAACAGAGCTAAAAAGATAAATGCCCGAATTTTGTTGTGTGTTTTGTGTTTCGTTGTGCGTTTTCAGTCATTCTTTATGGCTTTAATTACTATAATTTCTCAAGCGAACGAGCGAGACCGACCACTAAAAGCACTTTGTAGTGCAAATTCAAGGTTCAAGCGGTAATTAAAATATCAAAAACCAAAAGAAACCAAGAGACCAAGAAAGAAACAAAACAAAAGTAACTTTGAAACAAACATTTTTATATATGCATAGGCCTCTAAGCCATATAATAAATAAAAACAAAGAAAAATCAACAACATTGGTCAAATAGTTGTGTTTTTTTTTTCTTTTTTTGAAGGTCAACTGAGCCAGTAAGCTCTATTGGAGCTCTCGAATTCTCCCCATGTGTGAGTGTGTGTGTCTGTGAGTGTGTTAATGCAATGTTAACACGCAAACGCAGTCTTTAGATATCCCCCCACAAAAATATATATATCACAAATATGTTGTGTTTGTGTGTGTGTTGTGGGGGGATGGTGTGTGCTTCTTCCTTATTTACTTTAGAATTCAAATTCAAATTCAGTCCGTCATCTGTCCAGTTCAGTCAACTTGAAAAACCACAGAAAATTAACATCAGTTTGAAATGATTAAGCAAAGTTAAACGACCGCCCAAAAATAAACCCCAGTTGAGTGAGCGAACGTTGACACTGTTCACTGCTAACTGCTGCTGCCCCCGTCAACACTTCTTAGTTTGTTTTGTGAGTAAAGTGCGCTGAACTGATAATTAGTTAGAAAACTAAATATTGACAATGGAATGAAATTTCCAAAATACAAGAGGCAATACAATACTTGAAGTAAACGAGATGGGGGAAACAGATGAAAGAAGCGACTAAAAGTAAAATGGTGCCAAGTTCTCTTCTAAACAGACTTTAGTTAGTTGCCTGTAAAGTGTAAACATGCAGCTCACACAAACACACACACACACACTTACAAACTCACTAAAACTTACAAAGAGTCTCGAATTATCAGTTCCTTTTCCTTAAAATCTTCAAAAGTTTCAATTGGTAAATTCGACTCCTGTAAATTGCGTATACGTAATTATTGCGTATACGCAATATTTCAATAGTTTGGTAAATGAATTAAGAATTATTCCATCTCTAACTGGGAAGGATACTTAGCTTGTTTCATCTTTGATTAGGCCCGCCAAACAGCCGCTATTAACTTGGCTTGTTTATTACGTATACGCAATATTTGCGTTTTTGTTTTGTTTGTTTTTTTGGCAAAACCATATATGCCCCGATATAATAGTTGAGAAAGGGTATCAAAAGAAAAAAAGGCACCAAAACAATGACTAACTGTGTGTTGTCTGATGATGATAAAGAAGACGTAGAAGAAGAAGACGAAGACCAAAACCAAAAACCAAGAAGAAGCAACAGCTAACAGCTCATAACAACCATCATTTGTTTTTGTTGCTGCTATTGTTGTTGTTGTTGTTATTGTTGTTGGTTATTGCAAGACGAAGAGCAGCAGAAGCAGAAGCATATGAAGATGATGATAAACCTGTCAAGCACACAAACACACACACACACACACACTCACACAGGAAAAGGCAACGTGTCAATGGCATAGTAAGCAACAACAGAATAGAAATTTGCATAATAATGTCCATGCTTGATGATGATAATAATGAGTTGTTTTTTTTCTTTGTGCTCAAGAAGTTGAAATGAATAAAAAATTATGTAAACACAATATATAAATATGAAAAGAAAAATCCCTCCACACATAAATGAGTAATATTGTCTTAAGACAGAATTGTGTGTAGCCAAACAACAACAACAACAGCAACAGCAAACCAATTCACTTTACTTCAACTTCATTTCATTCTGCTTCTTCTTCTTCTTCTGCTTCTTCTTCTTCTTCTTTGTCTTCACACTATATGCATTTTAATGTTAACTGTACCTGTATTCCCCCCACCCACCAATCCCGCTTTAACATTATGGCTAATTGAACGCTGTCAAGCATGACAGAATTGTGGCTCATTTTGTGGTTTGTTGTTGTTTGTTTGTTGAGCGTTTCTCTGCAAATTGGCAAAATCGAAATGATTTATCTATCCGCATAAATACATAGTAGTAGTCACTAAAAATAGACATCAAGTAAATCATTAGATGACTTAAGATCGATTCTAAGCAGAGAAAGCTTTCCGAAAAGTTCCTCCTTCTCCTTCAAACATAATCACAGATCTCTCACTCTCCCTCTCCCTCTCTCTCTCTCGCTCACTGTCTTTCTCTTTCTTTCTTTCTTGGCACCCTCGCAAAACGTAAACGTAAAAACGATTCCATCATTTATCCCAAGCATTTGGATAGAAAGCGTTTTTGCAAGTATTTTATTTTCAAGTTGCTTTCACTTTACGTTGCAAAGGAAGTTAAGTGGACATATTGTGTGTGTGTGTGTGTGTGTGTGCGTGTGTGTGTGTGTGTTTGTGGCTTGGTAGTTGTTGCCTCAGATTTTCATGCTTAAACCCAACTGTAATGTAGATAGATAGTGTAGACCAATGTGTGTATGTGTGTGTGGTGTGCCTTACTTCATGTCTTAGCATTATTAATCTTGGTCCAAAAGCCACTTTCGCCCTTTACTGCTCTTCTGTTTTTGTTTTTGTTGTTGTTGTTGGGTGTAGCTGGAAGTTAGTTAACTTTGCCTCACATCTGTTTCGTTTTCTGCTCCAGCTGTTTGCTTTTTTCTGGTTGCTGCTTCTTTTTCTACATCTTCTTGGGCTAACGTTTTAATTTCCTGTACCAATTTTTATATACATATATACGCAAAAATTGATGTTTCCATTTTGGTTTTATGGCCTCGCCACTGACCACTGACCACTTTAACGGCTTTTGGCAATTTACGAGCAGCCCAGAAAAACAGATTTTCCTTTCTTTTTTTTTTATATTAGTTTGTATGTATAAAGAATATTATGTTGCAAATAGATGACAAACATTTGACCACAGATGGGATCTGTGTTTGCTCTTCTAGTTGGCTGACTCCTCCTCCTCACCTCTCCTACTCTCCCAAGATTACAAAACTAAGACCATCCAGACAAAGAATAACAGGTGCTTTGACCTCTATGTGCTCCTTTCTTTACTTCAGTTTTATCTCTTTTTCTTCGTCTTGTCCATTGACATTGTGTAACATGGCAAGTTCTGATGTGTGTATACACTGGAACACACACACACACACACACACACAGTCTTAATGACTCTGCACAACAAAAGTCGAGCAACAGCTGTTGGTGAGACAACAAAGAAGTCTTCAGTTTTCTCAAATTAGTATTTCGAGAGTCGAAAAAAAGAATCAACAGGGCATATCAGCTGATTCCAATTAGAAATGCTTCAGTTATTTTTGTCCGGTAATGCTTAAATGAAAATATTTTGCAAGAATCTTACTTCTATTTCGATTTACATTCACCTCATTTAATGATGCAATTTCAAGTCATTAGAAATACTTCCTCTGTGTAGATGTTCTTCTCATTGCAATTATGTTTGGCACACAAGTTTAAGATTCTCAATGATAACTGACCGACGACCTGTCTGTTGGTTGGTTGGTTGGTTGAGGCCAAGATCTTAACTTGATTCGTGTATAACGTTAGTTGTTTGGTTAGACTGATACCGAGACCGAGACTGAGGGTAATTATTTGTCCATTAGCCCCCAACCATGTGGGGCAGAAACTGTTAAGAAAAAACAAAATTTGGAACACAACACTCTTTGGGGGCAACACCAAAACTCCAAAACACACACACACAACAGGGAGGTCAGCGGAAATTTCTATTTCCATAGAATTCAACAGAAATCATGAGAAGATAAATGGCATTGGTTGGTATTATTACCCCACCACAAGTAGACTAAATACATTTATATGTTTGTAGGTATAACAGTAACAAAACCCCGAAGAATAGCAACTTTATGGTTTTTTTTTTTTTTTTGTTGACATTGACAATTAACCTGTAACAAGAAAAGGTTACATTTACAGCAAAGATTCAAGAGTCATTCGTCTCGAAATGTGAGTCAATCTTTTCACTTAATTAGAACCTTAATGAGGTGAAGAGAAAGAGAGAGAGGTAGATAAACCGTTATGTCTATATAGCATCATTTCAAACACATATATCCTTGATCAGATAAGTAGCTTAATCAACCAGTTATCATGGATTTCTTTTGAATTTTCACATTCAAACTTCCTTGCAACACCTTTTCTTGTGTTGGCCTTTCAACAAAAGAACTCATTGGTCTTGGCTTTTTTTCACCTACTTCCGTAAGCAATCACCAAAAAACTAAAGTGGCCATGTTGTCATTAGGTTATCTGTTAATGGGAAAATATGGCTTTAAGCCAGAGTTAACAATGCGGCTACTGTGTATTGAGAGGGCCTGGCCCTTGGACCGACCAACCTAGTGGCTTAGTACAACATAAATGTATGGGGGTCGGTCACTTGTCTATATCTACACACACACACACACACACACACACACACACATATGTTAATTCATTATAAAAAAAAACATTAATGTAATTCATTGCTTTTATTTTGATGGGCTGACTTTTCTACCTGTCTTTATGTATCTTTCTCTCTCTTCCTCTTTGTCTCTCGAATTTCACCCGCATGCAAAAAAACAACAACAAAGATATATGTATGCAATTATCGTATATACCTTTCGGATATATGTTTGTATCTGTGTGTGTGTGTGTGTGTGTGTTTGTGTGAATTTACGTAGCTCATAAAATGTGTTACCTTGAAGCTGGTTGCTGGTTGTTTGGTCAGTTTGTTGTTGTTGTTGGTCATCAAGTTCCGGCTGCGGCTCATTTACTTGTGAAGCTCTTGCCCCCACTTACTCTCCCTCTCTCCCTCCTCTCCCTCTCTCTCTCCCGCTCCTGCCTTCCACTTCTTGTGCTATCTTCTTTCTGGCATTTTTTAATCCATTTAGCCACATGTTATTGCCCATCATCAACTGACTGGCAGCAGGCAGCAAGAGTCGTCTCTCTCTCTCTATTTTTTTTCCAAATACTTTCCATTATTATTATTATAATTTTGTTGTTGTTGTTTTCTTTCTAACCTTCATCAACAAAACATTAATGTCAGTAAGTTGTCGTCACCCGCAACTCATAGAGTGTCATGGTGTGGAGAGGAGAGGGAGGAGAAAAAGAGTGCCAAGTGCCAAGCGAGGCTATGAGTCATCACAACTGCTGCTGCTGCTGCTGCGAGAGTCTCTCTCTCACTCTGTCACTCTCTCAAAAATTGACGCCAAACTCACGTTCTTCTCTGCGTCCAAGCCAAGTTCATTTCCCCCCAATTCCTCCCTAGTCCCACCCCCCGTCTGTCCATCTATCTATCTCTTTTTGTCAACTTGTTTCGTTTTACTTTTCTTGTTTTCGTATGCTGATTGTGTATCCGCACACCGCCAAATGGGCAACGGTACTTTTTGCAATTTATGGCTGGTTTGATGGAGGTTTCTGTTGGTTGTAAATATGTATTGGTTGGTTCGGAAATTGGCTCAGCTGATTCATATCGTTTCGAATGAAGACGTTTTGGCCAATTAACCATATCCCAAGAAGCCCCCCCCCCAAAATCCCATTTTCAATATCCGAAAACCTAATTAAAATGTAGAAAATTTCACTGCTGGTTCTGTCTGTTTTCTGTCGTCTTTGTGCTTGATTAATGCGTAATTCTTCTATTGTTTCGCCATTGGTGACAAATACATATACATATATACCGCTCCCACAACTCCCCCCTCCCGCCCCCCCTACATCATCATCATCATCATCATCATCACTTGCGTAAATGGAGCGTGGCTTTGATAGATTAATGCCTTTTTGCCATGACTTATTTAGAATGTTTCCCCATCAATGGAATGGAATAAATGTTGGTGGGGGGGGTTATACATGGCCTGATGCTGGCAGGGAGGGGAGGGGAGGGCGTGGAGGTAAATCAATATATGTACATATATGTAGTTCATGTGCATCAGCACTTAGGCACTGTGCTTAACTTAATTGGTTAATAGGGTCCAAATCTCTCTCAATTCCTCTTCATTTAGGGTTCATTCAATTGTTCCCTTTCCCTTCACTTACCTATCAAATTGTTGCCATTGACGTCACACGATCCTTTGCACACAATCCTGAGATACGTAGTTATCTGTGAAAGGAATGAGTAATTAAAAAGTTGTCGAAATTATAAACAAATTGTTTGCTTGTATGGCAATTTAGCCATTTGATGTCACTGTCCACTGATTGTGAGTTAGATCATTTCTGGGAATTTTATTATTTTTCTGTTCACATTGTTCAAAATATTCCTAAACATGTGTACATAACAGTTTGTCTTTAAGATTCTATTTCTGTCCATTGAATTGTAGAAAAATTTCAATTCATTTGCCTTTGTGTATGTGATGCTTTTTTATTAATTTATGGTTTGCAAAATTTTTGACACCTTTCGCCTAAAGCAGCGAGAGGGAAAGAGATGGAGAGATATGAAAGAGGAAGCGAGAAAGAGATCGTTAATTGCAAACAACACGGAACAAAATGAGTATTAATTGTTTTAAATAATTTTGAACTTGGCAAAGGCAAACGGCAGCAGCAGCAGAGGTAAAGACAGAGATAGACAGCTGTTTCTTGGCCTCTCTCTCTCTCTCTCTCTCTCTCTCTCTCTCTCTGTCTCAGTGTGTGTGTGCTTGTGACATTCGTCATCTGCGTCATTCGCGAGCTACAGAGAACAACTGCAGACAACAACAACAACAAGAACATTGTCGGGCGCATCGCTTGTCGCATGTTTGCATAACGAAAATTTATGTGAGCTTCATATTTGCGCAATGCACAATTGGAAAGCTCAAAAAAAAGAAAAGGAAAAACAAAACCGGAAATAACCTTTTACCACAACGAATAACATATACATACACTCACTCAACACACACACACACACAATTGTCAAGTTCTAATACCGATCGCGTTTATTATATCTCAACACTTCAACGATAATCAAAAAACTAAAGAGCGGTTTGAATAGCCAGCAATTATGATGCCGCAAAATTGATTGAAATCCAAATTATTGCTGCTCTTCTTACACTCGCATGATTATGGCAGATTATGGCTGATAACGAGCATGCACATGTCAAAGAAGATGTCTCTTTTCTTTTTTGCTTTCTTTCTTTCGTTCTCTGTGCGTCACCAACAAACGATCAGACACTGTGAGTGAGTGAGAGCAAGAGGGTGTGGGGAAGAGGCTACAAACAAACTGCCGTTACCAATTTCATTCAAAGTGCAAGGCATCAAATGCGAAAGGTGCATGCATGGGAAAGAGATAAAGCAAAGAAGAGAGAGAGAGAACTTGGTCAGTGAGCAAAACAGCGTGGGAGCGAGTCATAGCTGGACAGCTGTTTGTTTGACTTGGCTCTTTCTCTCCCTCTGCTGGGTCTCTCTCTTCTAACACACAAAAAGCTATGTGTGGTCGACTTCGCTGCTGTTGCGCTGCTACTGCGCTGGTGGCAAAGGTGCGCGCGCTCTCGGTCGCCTTCGACTGCGACAAACAGTCTTCTGATTCTGATTCTGCCGACACGAGGCGCGCGCGCACGCATGTAAAAATATAAAAAAAAACAATCAAAATAATAAAAACGAAAGAAAAAACAAAGTATTATTAATAATAATAATCTTGACAATAAACAAGGAAAACAAAAAAATTGAAAATAAAACACGCGTCAACCATTTTTTCTGTTCTCTCTCTCCTTTTTTTTGTTGTTTGTTTTGTTTTTTGCCATTTAAACGGGAGTGAGCGAATGTTTAATCATTATTAACCCAAAAAAAAAAAAACAAAAATTGTCTTCGTCAACGCCCCCCCCTTTCTGATTCCCCCACAATCCCCTCCCCACCCGCCGACTCGACACTTTAAATGGACTTGAAAAACGCGTTCAACCGGCTGATGCTGACTCAAAGCAGCGCAGCAGCTGCAAGATCACCGTTTGCTAGCAGCAGCAGCAGCAGCAGAATCAGCTCCTCAACCTTCAAAACAAAACAAAAAACACAAAACTTCAAAAGTTTGTCATACATATGTTTCGCTATCTCTCTTCCTCTTTCCCCACCCCTATGCCCCCCCCCCCACACATCTTGATCATCAGTCGTTAAGATGACGCCAATTTGTCTACTTCAAAAGTGTTAAACAAATAAGAAGAAAAAGAGAGACTAACGGTTATGCTTGTGATTGATTAATTGACTGTACTTAAAACTAGTGGGTGAGAGAGACAGAGCCAAGTGATGTCTCAATCAAGCAAAAGAAAGAGTTGTACACTTCCCTAAGCGCCGCAAAGAGTGCTTTAAAATATTTACAAAAAGGCAATGATGATGACGGGGGAAGGACAGGAGTACTGAAATGTGTGTGTGTGTGTGTGTGGGGGTACATATGTACCGTTAAACCATAATTTATTAATTGATAATGAGGTCGTCAGACACACACACACACACACACACACACATACACAAAGCCTTGCCGTTGTGATTCCCGTGTGGTGGGGAGGGGTTGAGGAGGAGGGCAGAGTTGGTTGGTTGAATTGGTCATAGTTTTCATTGGAAAAGTGTGCAAATTTATTATTGTTATTGATAAGATTAACCCATAGGATTACAGACAATGACTTTAGGCACACGCACACACACACACATGCACATACATACTCACACTTATACATTGTCTCTTACCCACATAAATTGACATCGATCAAATGAGTGCACGATCTTTGTACTTGACGTACGATTTTTGTACTTGTTCATTTTGCCTTAAACTCTTCTAACCCCTCCCCCCCTCTCCCGCTCAAAAGCCCCTTTCTTGTTCTTTTTCTCCGTCTCTACCTAATTGTCATTAATTAAACTTGCAATCGTTTGATTTGCCATGATAATTTATGCACACACACACAGAGAAACAGAGCCACACCGACATCTGTTGTTGGTAGAGCACAGAATAACGCAATCAATCCATAAATGTTGTTGCTTTTTACGCTCTACCGTTACGTTTGTTCGACTTTTACTTTTTGCTTATTATTATAATTATTATTATTATTATTGAAAAACAAAGGGGGCAACGAGGATAGGCAAAGCCAAATGTGTGCAGCGGAAAGATGCCCTCATCACTCACAACCTTTTAACCTTTGGCACTTTCCATTGAACAAATGGCTTATATCTAGCCCTTGCCAAAGACTGCTAATCATTTTGGTTACATACATTCTCATTTTTAGTTTTTCGAGTTGCCCCACGTCTTTTTCAACTTGATGTAACTTCTGGATACCTATGTATCTATATGTAATGCCATTATTCTGTCACGTTTTCAATGCTGACTTGGCCCTTTCTGTTACATAGATAGGAGCCAACCAGCAAAGCACCATTTGGTGGTTTATATATAGTCTCCAGATCTATTACATCATCGTCATCATCGTTGGCATGATTGGAAATGTATGTAGGAGGAGACGAAGGGTGGTCTCTAATCCCAAGAAGAACAAAAAATACTAATAATAATAATAATAAAAAAATAGAACGATGGAAAAAAGAAATATTGGCCAATTCATTCGACTGCCCTGTGCTTCTCTATATCTTATCTTCTTTTTTTTTTTGTTGAATTGTAATCATTCTGTATGAAAGTGTGTGTGTGTGTAAGTGAGTGTTGACTGCATTCTATGTACACATATCTATGTATGTATTAGTGCCTTACTCACTCACACTCACACAGTCGCTCGCTCTTCGTTTTTATGACTGTGCCTTTTTACTATGTAATATCTGTAGAGTCATTTCAACACCTAAACATATATAGTATAATCAGTTACTTACTCAACATCGTCAACAAATAACAAGACTCTGTTATTCTCCTCTCATAGTCATCTGAACTCAACCCAACCCAACCACCCATCTAACCAAACGCACTCTATCTTTAGATAGATAATGGCAGTTACGATAGAGAAGGCAGAACCCATCCCCGATCCGGACCTCGTCTGACAACTCAACCCATTGCCCATTGTCATTGTCTATTGTTGTTGTTTGTCTTGGTGCGCCTTTGTTTCTAGATATTTGGTAATACAAATATATATGTATATATACCTAGTAAATGTCTATGTATATATTTCCATTATGTTGTTGTAATCAACTGCCTGTGTGCTCGTCAGTCCAGACAGACATACATACATATCTGGCCATTTGTTTCATGATTTCATCATCATTATCATCATCCTAGAATGAATGTCATAATTGCTAAACATAAACACTGACTCGAAATTGCCTCTGTCTTTGCCTCTGCAATCGAAATAAAACCATATCATTGAGCAATTTTACCATATGCTGCTAAAATTTAGATACCTAAAGTAAATAATGCAAGAATAATGTGTAAACGAAAGGTAACAGAGACTGCCTATCAGTCATATTTCGATTAATCGATTAATCGGCTTAGACCAAATATTTAGTACCTATGTACATATGATTATTTTCGAAATTGAAAGGACCAATAGAATTTATACTCAATTATACAAATTTGATTCTAAGGAGCTGTGAAATGTATAATTATCGATACGATAAACGATGTTTTGACTATGTTATCGTTATTTGCAAGCAATTCTATAAGGCAGTAAATATCTTTCATTTCTTTTAGAAAAGAACCTTAACAATATGATAATTATCGGTTTCCCGATAACATATCGATGCCTTCTTTACACTAAACGACCTTTAGACTAACGACAACTTCCCCAGCCTAAGAACATCATTATGTTAACGATATTTATCGAACGATTCTTAAACGACACACATACAAATGTAGCAATGCGATTGCACATTTCGATTTTTGCGATTAGTGATTGTAGAAATGTCGATAACCAAAAATGACATGCATTTTAAGACTAAGCTAGAGTAATGACCAAATGTACCTAATGAATAGCTTCACCGACATTAACTAAGTTTCATTAAATCGATCGATTTGCTAATACCAATTCACGACTCGAATTCGAGTGGCTCGACGATTTACTTACAGTCTACATACTTATATGTATAGGTAGAGTTTTCATATCTATATACTCCTGTGTGTGCGTGTGCGTGTGTGTGGTAATAGAAAAAGCTTTTTAATTGATAGATCAATTTCATGGAGCTGGTGGCGCGGCGGCCCATTGGGAATTTTGGTTTTTTTCGCTGCTCGTGTAAATGGAAAGAGCAGTAGCACTTATCGTATGCGATAAATGGAGCGGCGGCAATTGGGGGGCCCTGGGGGGAGGGGGTAAATGGGCGAAGGGCGGAACGGTGAAGTGGTTTGGGGCTGCTGCTGATGGTTATATGGGTCGCGACATATGTGCTCATGGTCAGGCCCCAAATTTGTTTGTTACTTTTGGGGGGTGTTGGTGTGTGTGTGTGTGTGTGTGATCTAGTGCATATGCCTCAATATTTAATTGTGTATGTGTGTGTGTGTGCGTGTGTGTGTATTGTGCAGCAAATGGTTTTTGGCCCACCAACAAATCCACTTGCTGGCCCCAACCAACCAGTTACCCTCCATTAAAAACCCTAGCCACATATGTTTTTGTTGCTCTGCGTGTGTGTGTGTGTGTGTGTGTGTATATATTTCATTTACTTGATAATATATATAATATTGAGACAGGTTCTGCTGCTTGGGGTAGCTCTATGATGGATTGACTGGCTGCCTGCTGGGAGGAGATTGAGTTCTTAGCCTTCCAATTGCCCTCGAACTAACTGTATTTGCGGATTTTGGCTACATTTTGAATTGATCATAAAAAGATTATATATTCCTGATTCTGCAAACTTTAATCTTGTTTCTATTTGCTGTTAGAAAAAATCTGTTTTTAGTAAGGAAATATTGTGATTCTTTCAACCTTTCAACAGGACAAGGCAAGGCGGTTCTTAGGGTATAGGGCTTTCGGTGTGTGTTTTCTTTTACATAAATTTCAAGTGCAGAATTCATTTACTTTTTTTTTTGTTGTTTTTCGCAAGGTCAGAAAGTCGCTGCTGTTATTTTTCTCACTCTTTCTTTGTTTTTGTTTTTCTTTCTATTTCAACTATTATTTTGTTCGCCTCTTTTTATATATGTATTTGCCTCTGTGTACGGTTTATCCACCCTCCCAAGAGTCCAGCCCTGGTTTAGTGGGTTGGTGGATATCTTTAGGTGGGCCAATAGGTAGGCGGGTAGGTGGGTAGGCCCCCGGTATCCGGAAATGATGTGTTCAAATTTTTATTTATCGGTGCTCGTTTCGCATTTTAGTTTTAGCATTTATTCAGTTTGCCTCGTGTGGCCGCAGCGACGTCAAAAACAAGAAAAAAAAACAAACATACAAACTATATATATATATATATATATAATGCGATATAAAAGAAATTTAACGTGCCAATATATTTGCGGACTTCTCTGCCGACACATCGAAACGAGGTTTTTATGATTAACAGCGAAAGCAACAACAACAACATAAACGAAATAAAACTGTGTACGCCCCCTCGCCCTCCCCCCCTGACCGGCATGTTTGCTTGTTGTGTATGTTTGTTCATTGAATGTTCTTGTGAAATTCGTATTAAAACGCTTTGCTTCTGTCTGCGCTGCGTCTCCTGCTCTTCCTCTTCTTCACATTCTAGCTCTTATCGCCGGTGAAACACGTCAAATTGGTGGACAGTTTTGTTGTTATTGTTGTTTGTTTACCCCAAAAAGAAGAGAAACGACACACTTATTAGTTCTGCGGAAACAAACAAACAATAAACAAAAAAAGTTCTTCTTCCTTTTCTCTCTTTTTTTTTCCGTGTGCTTATTGCAATTGATTGATTGATGTCAATAAAGAAATGGTGAGAAAGGCTTTCGTCATTCGATTGCATCATTTTTGATACCTTTTTGAAAAACGAAAATTGAGTTGAGTTGTGCCAAGTGAGTATAAATGAATCTCTAATGGATATAGAATACATTTGAATGAATATAGCAAAAATATTACTCAAAACTTGATGACTAAAGGTTTTTCGATTTTTATTGGTCAATGCACACGAAATGCTTGAAATAGTTAACATAAAATGTTTATTTTCTATTTTAATGTTTTTTTTTTTTTTGGTTTTGACATTAAATGTTTGTCTCTGTGTGTGTGTACAGTGGGTGGGGAAGGGTGGTAGGGAGGGGGGTGCCATTATTACCTTGAATGTTTATTGAGGAATATCTTTAAGAATTTCTGTCTATCGATAACAATTTCGTTACATTTCCAGGGTTGATATCGATAAACTAAAAATGCATTTCCAAGGATGGAAATCCTTAAAGTTTTCGCTTGCAACCCAACATCATGCCCCATTTTGTGGTGCCTCGCCTTGATTCTAGTGAAATCTTTTCAGGCCATCAACAAAAAAGCAAACGCCACCTTTTCGACAACGACGACAAGTAAATTACGTGCAACAAATTGAAATTGAAAATGAAATTGAAATGTTTCGTTTCGAGGGGTTCTCCTTGGGTCCTTGGGCATCAAGGGTTGGGGGTGGTGGGGCGTGTCACCTTCCATGCATATTTAACATTTCGTTGTTTCCATTTAGCTTAGTTTTAAGATGCGGGCCAACCGAAAATTTTCATTATCACCTCAAAAGGTTTAGCTGGGGGCTGGGCTTCAATTTTAGTTGTAGGTGTGGGGCAGTGAACTGAAAAGTCGATTGCGTTTACGCCATGCCACGCCTCGGCGACCTCGCACAAATTTGTAAAATGTCAGAGATAAATGTGTGCTACAAACAAATATCCAAATATATATACATACATACATATATGTATATAGATATAGTGTATAATGTATGTAGATTATTTGATCGCTTTAATTTTTGTTTTGTTTTTGGTCAATACGCTTCGTTGCCTGTCGTAGAGTAGAGTTAAATGGAGGAAAAGAGTTCGCCATGGACTCGAAACTCAACTCGACTCAAAAGGGTGGCGGAAAATCGCCAACAACAACAACCGGAGCAGTAGCATGATAAACAAAGTTTAGAGATTTCGACAAATATGATACGACGATACGAATAACATTCATGGCATTCATGTGCTACGCATTATTTTTATTTGCCTTTATTTCTGGATAAAAAACTGAAAAAAAAAGACCAACACCAACAATTGTTGATTTTGCCTAGTGATAAGAATAAGCACAACAGAGATAAATAATAGTTTCCATGTGTGTTCGCTACAACAAATTCAAATGTCTGCTTGGATTTCCTGGCGAACTTAAGAAGCAATCCCAAAAAGCAAGTCATCATCTAGAAATCGGCTAAAGTTATTCACATACATACATAAGTCTGTTCTATGTCTAAAAACGGACGAATCTAGTAAATATTTTCGGAGAGATACTTTCAAAAATTAACTACAATATGAAATTCAACTAAAAACTAACAATTTAACAACGAATAATAGTGAAGAAAGATTTCAATTTCCATTCTGATTCATTTTTCGATTTTGAAAACAAAACCACAGTCTTGATAGAACCTTGAAAACGGAAACTAAAGGCACAAACATTACTAATTTCTTTATTTTAAGAACACTTTTAAGCTAAAACCCAAGTGCCATAGCCTTCTTATCAGGGGTAAAGCCTAATTTATCAGCAGCTTTTTCTAGAAATCTCCACAAAGGGAGATTTCTTCTCGAAATTCTCGCCAAAAATAAACTTTGATTTCGTTTGATAAGTGCCAGTGGCGGATTTAGTTGAAGGAGGGAGAGGACAAGGTCTGAATAGGGTGAGAAATGAGAAAATTGCATGGGTAGAAACGATATTATGGCTAACTGTTTCAATATTTATCGATAAGTGTATACACATATCGAAGAAGAACATAGCAGGCCGTGCCAAAAATATCGTAACGATCAAAAGTGCACGAAAAACTCTCTAATCAAATCGAAACTGTAGTGTGCTCACTAAGTCAACTAGACAGAACTGGTAAATATTTCGAAATTTGTATCCCTAGAGGAAAATGCTAGTTAGGCCTTACAAGTGACTGAAATGACACACGACGCAGGTTCTTTGTCTTTTGCTTTTGGGTTAATACCGATCGCGGCAAATAATGTTGCCGCCGCCCGCTGTGGGGCGCTATCATTCAGAGGTATTACTCCCGCCGACCTCCGTGTAGCACTTTTATTTATTTTTTTTTTGACTTGAGTTGAGTTGTGTGAGTTAAGTTACTGAGTTTAATCGACGACCCCCCCACACACACACACACACACACGCACACACACACACACACACACATATTTATTTCCCTAGACTGATTACGGGGCTACCGTTGAGAGAGTGCGACAGAGACAGCAAACACACAAACTGAATGAGGAAGAGGTAGATAGAGAGGGAGAGCGAGAGAGAGAGGGAACATACGACCGAACAGCAGCAGCAGCAGCAGCATAGCGATAACGTTTTTACAAAAACGATTCATTTGGGCTTTGCCTCTGTTTGGCTACGGTTTTCACAGGCAACCAAAATGACCAAAATAACAACATAAAACAAAAAGAAAATCCAAGAGAAAATATACCAAAAAGAAAAGGCAGTCGACAAGACAAACAAGAAGCAACATCAAACCAAAAGAAACAATAGGAGAGTTTCCAACAAAAAATAATGAGAATAACTCCAAGCTCCAAGGTGCCAATAGCAGTGACATTCAAGTCTGATGATCTAGAACCAAATAAAAAACTAAATAAACAACAAATAATAGTAAAACAAAAATTATCCCATACCAATTCGATTTGTTCCCTTTCCTCTGCCTCATCGATATCCGCATCGTCTTCGTTGACAACAACAGCAACAACTGCAGCAACAGCAACAGCAACAACAACAACTACAACTACAGCAAGTGGTAAATCATCACCAACATTAAGAACAAACGAAAACGAAAACGAATCCTCAAATCCAAATTCACCATCTTCATCTTATGTGATTAAATGCATATTGAAAACGGCGCGTTTTATGTGGCAAGTGACAACGATACCCGCTAAAATTGGTGAAACCATTGGCACCCTTTATCGTTATGCACAGGATTCGGTTGATAGTTTTCTCTGTGTAGCTGGGTGAGATTTACTACTACTTCTTAAATGTTAAAACAAATATTGACCATTCTCTGAGAACTACTCACACAAATGAAAGAGAGAAACAAACTTGCAACTAGTTGAATACACTTATTAAAGGTTTCTTTAATGTTTGTTTCTTTCTTTACTTACAGCAAAGCCCGTCGCAAGGAAAGGGATGGCGATCAAAGTTCAACAGATACCAAATTATATTTGGAGGAAAGCGTTCTAGAACGTAAATTACCTGAAGCTGATCTCAAAGCCCTAGTGGATCTTCCAGCTGGTTTGGATTACAATGAGTGGCTAGCATCACATAGTAAGTACATACAGCTCACCTAACCCCGCCACCCGCCACTGTCCCTGCCCCAATTGTCATTCTTATTATCAAAAGTTGATTTTCACGTGATTTTTCCATACACATAGCTTACTTTATTGTGTGATTTATATGTCATTCAATTGGTATATACATACATACTAATAATATTAATGCTTAGTCTCTAACTATAGAGAAATCAGTCTAGAAGAATTTGAGATAAGCTCCCACAGGTGATCCATCCCCTTAAGCGAGATGTCTTAGAGGAGATTTTGGTATTCAGGTTGATTTGCATATAAATTAGGATTATCTCATATACAGAAATAAACATGTATTCAAGCAGATATATATATATATATATATATATATATAAATCAGTATCTCGGTATATATGAATGAGACACTTATCAATGGAACAGCAGGTGTTAATGTTTTGTCACTCTACATTTCGTTTTTGCTATCAGTTCCAGACACACTCATAGAGAATATATATTTATGTTCTTGTTAGATATATCCAACTGTATTTCAATTGACTCAATCATTTGATGTAATTCAACGGGAAATAAAAGATTGAAATGCTTCTCGTCATTTGGCAATAAATATTTTCGAATATTCATCAATTTTCAATGGCAGAAAAAGAGGATAAAATTTGAATAAAATGATTATATTTTTGGTCGAAAAAGTTGATTTTGAAAGAATGGAGCTCCTTTTTAACCATTTTCACCAACATAAACTACATCTGGAGCCTTATTTTGTTTAAACAATTCAATCAAGACGCCCCCAAGACTGACCCTCTTCCGAATTTGAATCCCAAATGAGAGCTCTTGAATCATGAGACTGAATATATCAAAATGTAAAGTCTTCAAAGTCTCAAAAAAACATGTTTTGTAATCGGATATCACACACACACACACACACAACCAGGCACATCCATTCAAAAGTTGGTTCTGAGTCATTTTAATAATGCCTAACTAGCTTAATGTAATTAAACACCTTGTGTGTGTTTGTTTGTGCCCCTAACAGTATGCAATTGTTTGCCAATTTGTCAATCTCTGTCAACGTGAATTAATTAGATGCCTGACTGCTAAAACCCATTCCACCTTACACCAGTAAAAAGAGAATGAGATAGAGAGAGATGCCGCCGCTTACATCACCATTGTCATCATCATCTGAATCAGAATCGAAAGCAATTTTGAGAAAATTACATCATCTTGTAAAACAATCACTAGATATACTAGATATGTATATGTACATATAAATTTCATAACGCACAGCTTTGACTTTTTGTTGACTTTAATGAGGCAAATAATTGGCAAATCTATCAGCAAATTAGTAGCTTCTGCTTCTGCTTTTGCCGTAAGGGTGACGATGATGAAGATGATGATGCACACGTTTTCAATGCATTGATCTGTTCAAGGTCAAGACCCACCCAAAATTATCCAATCGCGTTCCCCCCCATCTAGCAAGCAAAAAAAAAAAGCAAACGAGAATGAGTTCATATACAACAAAACTGACAATCTCTATCTCTTTCGTATCTGTGTGTGTGTGTGTGTGTGTTTAATGCAATTTCTGTTGCTTTTGCTGACGTAATTTGCTTAAACCATTTGTGCAAATATTGAGTTGGCATTGACCTCTTCTCAAGAAGAACGACAACGACAACGACGACGACGATGACAGCAGTGATGATTATAATGAACTAAGCTTATCACTGCAAAGAGAACATATGTTCAAGGCCCACCTGCTGGGCTTAACTCGTAACTCCATTCCGATTCTCCAGATGACAAACCCAACAGAGAGAGCAGAGTCAAATCTTGATAATCTTCCGAATGATGGAAGTATATAGGTTTAGGTTTAGATCTGAGTTAATCGGGATAGAAAGATCAAATATCACTCATAAGGATGAAACTTTCTTGCATATCCTTAGGAGAGTAAACTGTGAAGAAGACTCAACTGATATCTCCTCCATGCGAAATCAATATTCGATTACTTAGATCTGTTAAACTAACTTGTGTATATCTTTATCATGAACTATTTGCAGCCCTGGCTCTATTCGAGCATGTGAATTTGGTTTATGGAACTATTAGTGAATTTTGTACACAATCCGGTTGCACAGATATGACTGGACCTGGCAACAGGTAAGAGAATCGAGTTTGAAATACATGTACCTATACAGACTGATTTGGTTTTTGTTTGTTTGTTTCGTTGAATGTTACAGAACGTACTTATGGTTCGACGAGAAGGGCAAGAAGACACGTGTGGCGGCACCTCAGTATATCGATTATGTGATGACTTTCACACAAAAGACGGTCAGCGATGAATCGATATTCCCAACCAAATACGCAAACGAGTTTCCCGTCTCGTTTGAGTCGATCGCGCGAAAGATTTTACGCTTGCAATTTCATGTGATAGCGCATCTGTATGCGGCGCATTTCAGAGAAATAGCGTTGCTCGGCTTGCACACCCATTTAAATTTGACATTTGCGCATGTAACCGCCTTGCACAGGCGTTTCAATTTGATCGATGAGAAGGAGACCGATGTGTTGCGTGATTTGGAGGTGGCATTGCGCCTAACCGATGATAGTGGCAGCAACAGTGGTGGACAGCAGCAGCAATCCCATCATCAACAGCAGCAGCAGCAATCCCATCATCAGCATCAGCAGCAGCAACAGCAACAACCACATCAACAACAAGATGCTGGTGGTCTGTTGCCGCATGAAAATACTAGCAATGCAACTTGCGATCAACAGCAGCAGCAGCAGCAGCCACACAACAACAGCAGCAGCAACAGCACCTCCTCATCCGAGGCAATGCCTCATGTCAATTCACAAAGCAACAATAGCCACACCACAACACCCTCAGCATCGCTGATCGATGGCGATTCGGCATCGCCACCAATTTGCACGCAACCGGAGGCTGGTGCCTCATGTAAACCAGCCGGCAGCAGTGGCCTATTGGGCGGCATATTGGGTGATCTGACAAGCGGTGAATTCGGTGATACAACACGCTATTGCACCTCGGCAGTTCCTCAGCAGGTGGTGGTGGCGGCACCGGATGCATCTGTCACTGGCATTGGCGGTGGGGCATCGTCTATTGCTGTTATGAATAATGGCACTAATCTGCTAACCGGCGGTGCTGCTGCATTACATTTAAACTTTAGCAACAATAATAACAATAATCATAATTTGAATCATCATCACCATCATCACCACCATCATCATCATCATCACCATCATGGCGGTGGGCATCATCATCAGCAAGCGGCAGCAGCGTCCTCAACAACAGCAGCAGCGCAGCAGCAGCAGCAGCATAGTGGTCTAATACAATGCAATGCGGCGGGGGCGGGGCCGGGCCCAGCAGTTTCTGCGGCATCAACGACAACTGCCGCCAATTCAGCACCGTCGGCATAGTGCGATCAGCTAAGATATAAATTGAATATATACCATATATGGCAAATAGCAGCAGCAGCAGCAGCAGCAGCAACATCAGCTGGCAACAACCAACAACAACAACAACAACAATAGTAGCAGCAGCAGCAGCAACAAACAAACAAAAAAAAAAAACATTAGAAATACTAGTTTTACGCAAAAATGTTATTTAATGTTATTACATCTATGATCCTAAAGTTGAAAATATTGTAAAAATAAACAACAAAAAAACAAAAAACAAAAACGAAACACTAAAAAGAGAGCAAGCAACAGCAACAACAACAACAACAAGAACCACAAAATGCAACACAGCAAAAAAACAAAACAAAAGAAATAAGAAGAAAACCAAAAAAACCAAAAACACACACAAAGTAAAAGAAAACAATTCAACAAATTCAATATATACATATATGTATATGTATGTATATAATAGGGTGCCCCACGACGATAAATTTAGATCAGAAAATTTTGCCTAAAGAACTTTTTGACTTTCAAATAAACAGCGAATATCGTGCAAGTCTTTTTGGGGGATCAGGATGAAAGAAAGAACTTCGAATAATTGTAACAAAAAATGATTTAATTCTCTTCAAGGGATACTCCGCTTAGTTCTCAGGCGAGTTGAGATTGCAGGGACTCCTGTCCTTCGCCCTACTTTTCATTTAACTCTCAAATGCAATCGGATAATGTCAAAGTCGTCAGACCAGATAACTTGACTCAATGTCAATGGGAATCATGGCAAACCTTAACTGAATAATAATAAACGACTTTTTGACATTTTAGCTTATCAAAGTTTTGTTTTAAAAGATTTTCGAATAATTTCACATAAATAAGAGGGAAAGAAATATGACATTCATTTTATCTGGGACACCCTAATTAATGCATATAGCAAACGATCGCCAATATATGTATGTAGAAATCAATTGAGCCCTTGGCTTAACATCACAAGGTGGACATAGTTTTTTTCAGTCGATCGATTCCCTTATGACTTTGTTTTATGACACGTCATCTGAAAGTTGATATCGTTAAAGAACAAACCCCATCAACTCTTCTGCAAATTGTCAATCATTCAGTTAAAGGTACATATATAGATTCTGTTAGGGCTTAACTGAAGAGAATTAAATGCAGGCTAGGAAAATGCTGCAAGAGTTTAACCATTGCCAAAGATTCTTATTGGTTTGGTCAGAGGATTCTAGCCAGTGTTTGGTAATGAGTTTTATAGAGCTCTCCCTTGTGTACTTGTTCTAACAAAGGCCTTTCACTTCAAAATTATTGGCAAAAACAAGTCGTTAGCTATCTAGATTTCTCAAGAAATACTTGCCACTCTTCTATCGTAAATTTTCAATAACTTTTAGTGTTGGTTAATGCGAGATAATGGTAAAGTGTTGCAAAATCATGTGGGGAAATGATGACGCAAAAGGTCATTGTGTACTTTTTTTTTTGTAGTTCCATAAGCTGGTATAGCACGTTGATCTAGATGTGTACTTATATTAATATATAACACTATATATTATATATGTATATATATATAATGTATTTATATATATGTATGTATAAATATATTTGTGTGTGTGTATATATATATACACATATATATAGAAAAAAGCTGAGCCGCAAGCATAGAGTTTAGAAAATTTTTGGCGCTTATGCTTTATTCAAAACGAACAAACAACAGCAGCAATAACAACAACAACAACAACAACAACAAACAACCACAAACAAAAAGGCTAGACTATAAAATCTATGTGAGAATGAGAACATATATATATATATATATATATGTATATATGATATATAAAAACAAAAAGGCATAGCCTTAAAAGGCCTAATACAAAACGAGAGAAAAAGAGCAGAAAACAAAGAAACTTGCAATACACTTTTAGTTAAATTTTACAAGCGACACTTCATTTCATTTTCCACTAGATCCACAAAAAAAAAAAAACAAACCTAAACGAACGTTGACAAATATATAAAAACTATAATACTATTGAATTGCTAAAGTTTTCGCTTTACATCATTGAACACACACACACAGCTAGCTAAACATTTTCACTGACTCTTCGATCAGACAAAATCTCTTCTCTTCACTTTTTAAGAATCTATTAATTAAAATACACAAAATAAAACCAAAAACAAAAAGTTTCACACTTTTATCCCTGCTTCAAAAAGTTCAATTTACCAATTCACATATATGTATATATATATATGTATATGTTCAGATCTGTATTAAGAGGATTGCTCAAAAATCATCAAAGAAAGATGGACAATTTATTTTGTCCTTAAACTTTTGCTTCTGCACTGAACACTCACCGACCACCATAAATGCCCTTAAAACTCTCTCACACACACACACACACTCACACACACACATACATAAATTGTTAAATTAAAGGAAAATAGCACTTATCCACATAAACACACACACACACACACACACACACACACACACAAGAAAATCTTTGAAAACTTGTACTTCGATAATGAAAAACTAAAAATAGGCCTAAAAGTATGCAACACAATGTGAACATTTCCTCTTTGAGGTCTTAAAAATATGCAATTATACAATACATATGTGGTCAATCGATTCGAAACTCGTTCCAAGTAGTTTTCAAATCTATTTCTGACAGTGTAAGGCCACAATGGGATGGAGATTGCCCGGCCTCCGCCTCTTTTAAGTGTAGGAAAAGTTGCAGGATCCGCCTAAAGTAGTTGGCAAATTAATCTGAAATCTTCAAGCTTAGAAAACTCACCAGAAGATCCTTTATAGTTCCAATGCTTCAAATAGTTTTTATGTGCTAAAATTGAAAATAGAAAATAAAAAACAAAGGTGAGTACAACTTTTGTCTGGCCATTTCTTTGGGGCACTATTGTTTTGCCTGCATTTCATAGGTAGCATACTTTTGGCCCAAAATAAATTCAGCTAAATCATAATATATACATATATGTATATGTATTTGTATATGTATATTGTATTTTTGTATCTGTGTATCCTGCCGCCTTTTCAAATTACACATACTGTAGCAACAACAAACAACAACAGCAAGTAAAACTAACTAACTGAATGGCAATGAAGCAAATTTACTTTAAAATTTTAACACACACACACACACACGGAAACGAAGACAGAGGCAGAGATATAGCCAAAGAATTTCTCTCTTGTAGCATTATTAGGGATATGTATATGTATATGTTTAGTAACTGTAAAACTGTATGTGCGTGTATGCGTGTGTATTAAATAAGCAATGCAATTTCACCAACCTTCAACACAACAACACAAAAAGAAGAAGAAAAAAACCAACAATAATATAAATAAAACTGCAAAAATATAAACTGTCCATGGTTAAGCTACACACACACACACACCAACACCCACACCCACACACACACACACACAATTTAATTGTTAAACGTAATACAAAAACAAAACCAGCGGAATGGAATTCTTGAAGGATATAGAAACTATATAAGTAGTCTCTCGAACAGTTGGTCGAAAATATATTATGTAGAAATGACAAATTCAATTCAGCAAACAACAACAACAACAAATAATAATATAAATTAATAAACAAATGAAAGAAACCAACAAAAACCATTTAAACATGAGAGCATTTTATGAAACAAACACAAAAAAAACAAACAAACAAAAAAAGAGGATAAGAAAAATAAACTGTTATGTTCAATTGAAAATAAAAGTAGGCCTTGTGTTTCCTCTGTCATTTTCAATTTCAATAACCCCCAGATCCGATTCAGAAAGTGGCCCCTTTACTATAATTCTTGTTGCAACTACCTGGTCCAACACGATCCAACTCGCAACCCGAGAAGATCTCGCTTGAACCTTAATTCTAGAAACATGTAATGGGCGTAGGGAAAAAGAGACGATTTCTTCTTTCCACCTGTATTTACCATAGTCAAAGGATATTTAGCAGGTGAAGAAAATCCGAAAAATGCTGTGGCCATGATTTCCTTTCGCTTTGATGGATGGCTTAATATGGTTTTATCAATGCAAGAAGATAAACTTATGCGAAACTCTGGCATCGCATTCTCAATTCAATCGAGCATTATACATATGTATATATATATATATATATATCTTTTGTAGCGGCGATCTTTTTATTTCTGAGGCTTGCCAAACCTGTCACCGGAGCCAAGTAATGTAAATGATTGAAAATTCTGCTTATCAACCTATTTACAGTTCTCTGGATTATCCAGACTGTCCAGTTTCACACACACAAAAACACACAGAGAAGGAGATAGAGAGAGAGAGAGAGAGAGAGAGAGAGACTGGTGGGAGAGAGGAGACACACCCTCCCACTAATAAAATTTCATTTCGGATAAGCATCTTGTGCTTAGTTGTCGCTGTCGTTGTCGACGCCAACTCTCTGTCAATTTAGTTGAACACTGAACTTGCAACGGAACGGAAGTTTCTATAATGCTTCTTGGAACAATATGCCTACTTCTGATTCTTATGGAATCCACCGATTTTTGTACAAGTCAAATGCCAGGTCCACCACGCACACGTTATGAACCAAATTGGACCAGTCTGGATCAGAGACCTTTGCCCCGTTGGTATGATGAGGCAAAAGTTGGCATCTTTCTGCACTATGGTGTCTATTCAGTGCCTAGTTTTGGTTCTGAATGGTTTTGGACCAATTGGCAGAGTGAGTATTAACATATTGTCATTAGAGACATCTATCTATATATTATATGTATTTACTGTATTATAGATCTACGCAATCCAGAGTATATACGTTTTATGCAACGTAATTATAAACCAAATTTCACTTATCAACAATTCGCCGAGGAATTCACAGCCGAGCTATTCAATGCCACACAATGGGCGTTGCTTTTTCGAGATAGCGGAGCCAGGTACAGTCTTCATTTCACAACTTCACAAGGAGAATAACATAACATTTTCCATGGAACCAAGTCTGCGGACAAAAAGGAAAAGCCGGTGCGCCTCAGACTCCTTGAAGGCTGTCACATCCAGTGACAGCGCCTAGTCTGAATCAATAGTTATCGGCAAAATGTCAAATCTATATCTATATTGATGTCCTTTCTGAAAATACACAGTTCATTCACATCGTATCATCTTACTCATGCAGTTTCAGGGACTGTTGTACCCTACATGATGTGATGATTATGCGAACGTTGGATGTCTGAAATTTCATGAAGTCAGACTCTGGTCATCGAATTTAATGGAGGGCTGTTAGTTGCATCAGCTAAAGATGATGTCAATGCAAGCTAATCTAATCGAATGTGATGAGATCTAACTGACATATTTAACGCCGAAGTTTATTTCATAAAGCTCTACCTAGTACAAGATTCAACTATCTTCTGCATTTTCTCCAGATATGTTGTTTTGACAAGTAAACATCATGATGGTTATACCCTGTGGCCTTCAAAACATAGTTTTGGCTGGAATTCCATGGATGTTGGACCCAAACGGGATATAATCAGTAAGTGCATACAAACAGAATAATTCAAAAGTCATTTTATCCATTTAATTATAATTTCTAGAGGAATTATCTGCTGCTGTGAGAGAAGTGAGCGATTTGAAATTTGGTTTATACTATTCACTCTTTGAATGGTTCAATCGGTTGTGGATCGATGATAAATTACATTTGTTAATGCAACAAAACTATGTAAATCAAAAAGTTCGTCCCGAACAAATTGAATTGGTTGAACAATATTTGCCCGATGTCATTTGGTCTGACGGTGATTGGGAGGCACCGGCCAAATATTGGAAATCCGAGGAATTCATTGCATGGCTCTATAATGACAGTCCTGTCAGGGACACGGTAGTCACGAATGATCGTTGGGGTTTCGGTACAGCCTGTCAGCATGGTGATTTCTACAATTGTGCCGATCGTTTCAATCCTGGTGTCCTGCAGACCCATAAATGGGAGAATGCATTCA
This sequence comes from Drosophila paulistorum, assembly GCA_018152135.1. Taxonomy (NCBI): domain Eukaryota; kingdom Metazoa; phylum Arthropoda; class Insecta; order Diptera; family Drosophilidae; genus Drosophila; species Drosophila paulistorum. The sequence continues at coordinate 14,010,073 of JAECXG010000690.1, forward strand.
CCTTGGATCGCACTAGTTGGGGTCAGAGATTCGATGTGACTTTGTCGGATTTTATGAGCTCCAGGGATGTTATTAAAGGTAAGTTGGTGTCTCTTCTCCTACCTCCCCACTCAACACTCCCCCACTCACCACTGGGTGTCTACACTTTTCTAGAAATTGTCAGCACTGTGAGTTGCAATGGCAATGTCCTAATCAATGTGGGACCCACCAAATATGGCACCATATTACCAATCTTTGAGGAACGTTTACGTGACATGGGCCGTTGGTTAAAAATCAATGGTGAGGGCATCTATGGCAGTATTCCATGGATCTATCAAAACGATACCATCACCCCGAATGTTTGGTATACAACCAAACGGGATTCGACTGACACAAAGGCAACCATCATCTATGCCTTTGTTCTCCACTATCCATATGATGACAACGAATTGGATATTTATCCCCTTGGCAAGGATATACACAGTTTTCAAAATATTCTTCTAACTGGTCTCGATATTGGCAACAATAATCAAATCTTTAATAAAACAAACACTCAAATAATAATGCTTGGCATGGAGGAGACCAAAATTACGGTAAGAAATGTACACATATTTCTTAAGTCCTTTGGTCCTTGATGTTTATCAATTTTCTTTGCAGTGGACATCGAACAATAATAAATTACATATTGTATTTCCACCTAAACATCGTATAGACAAACGAGGATTGGACTATGCTTGGACATTTAAAATAACTATTAACTCATAAGCATTATTTTCATTTGCAAACTCTAAACTAACCCAACAATTTAAATTGGCTAGTGCCAGAATAAATGAATCGAATGCAATAATCGTCACTTACAACTACCCAAGGGGAGGGGAGCCTCAAGCCGTTCTTATCCTAAATATAAGTTTTCAGGCTCACTGTGCAACATGAATACACTTGGCCCTCGCTTAACACGGACTCTTTTAGCACATATCTACAAAATTTACTCTACTGGTACCTCACGTGCTCCAATTTTGGAAAATATGGAAAGAGCACTTAGCATTTGGATTGATGGAAAGACCCCTTTAAGCCAGCGGATCATTCAGGAAAAGGCACTCAGGATTTATGGACTGCTCGAGCAAAATGGAGAGCCCTCTTCCAGCATAGATTTCGTTGCCAGTAATGGATGCCCGGCCGATACCCAGAAGAGATACATGGGTTCATTAAGGAAGAGGAATTCCTGCCCGATCAAGTTTTCAATGCGGATGGACTATGCTAGAAAAAAATGTCAAATCGAACTTTTTTATCAAAGAATGAAAAAGTATCTCCCGGCTTTAAGGAACACTTTTGCTGTGTAGAATTGATTCCATTCATTGCTTGAGATTGCTGTGAATGAAGCAAACAATTCGAAATCAGATGACAGCAGCTCTGAAGAAACCGACCCGATTAGTTTAACGATAGAAAAGCTCCAACAAGGATTCGCATATGCTAGCAGCTTGGAATCGTGCTTCTTAAATTCAGATTCGCTCATCGAACGACGACTTAAGTTTAAGAGAGAGTTGGAACAAATACTTTTGCCTTATAAGGTGCAAAAAGGGTATATTAATTTTGGTTAGAAGTGTGCAACGCATAGAAGTAAGCATCTGGGACTATATGAAGTATATATATTCTTGATCACACGAGACTTCTTATCCACGACGAGACGAGTTCAAATAGCCACATCCGACGGACAGACGGACAGACGGACGCACATGGCTATATGAACTCGTCTCGTCGTGCTGATCAAGAATATATATACTTTATATGGTCTGCTTTGGAGATGCTTCCTTCTACGCGTTGCACACTTCTGACCAAAATTAATATACCCTTTTTGCAAGGGTATAAAAACAGACCAAACTTGAATAATAACAAAATTTTGTTCTGACAATTTTGGATTTTGAGAACCTAAACCCTTATTTTGCACTGAATCCATCTTTCGTTTAACACGAGGATTTCTAGGAACGTAACCCCCGTGTTAAGCGACGGCCAAGTGTACATAAAACGTTCAAAACGATTCACAAAAACAATTTTATCTTATTTAAGTACTTTGAAGTTTTGCAAAATTTAATTTCGATCCTCATGTATCCAGAATACTTTGCTGTTCCTTGGAATTATTAGACTCGCTTGAAGAGATACATTGAGCACAGAAATCGAAATTTCAAAGCATTAAAGTGAGAAATTCAAAAATTGACACTGCTACAGATTCGCAAAGTTGAGTTTTGCAGAATTTTTGAACATTAAATCATCTTTTGAGTGATCAGAAATTGTTTAACAGAGTTCTAAAAGTGCGGTAACTCTCAAGGTGCGGGGCCCATTTGCTAGTCCTGCTATATGGCTGATCCGGACTTTTGTTTTAAGTAAAGATGACAATTACAATTTAATTGTTAAAACTAAGTCGTATTTGTTTCTTATTATATATAGCTACGCTTTTAGATATGTTAATTTTTATCTTCTATATGCGATTTTGATTTCAGAAACCAACTTTAGTTGGTTAAAAAGTTCTACATTTGTAAGAATCTTTTCTAATGGTTTGAATATTTTTTTCCAGTTTTGTTTAACATTTGAATTCTGAAACCTTTCGAGCAAGAAATCTGTTAGGAACAAGAATATAGATAGACGATAAAGAGGATATACTTGGCATTCCAGTAAATGCAGTTTACATGCCTTGTATGATGGTGGGGGACGGGGGAAGAAAGCTTTAAAAGCTTGTAAAGCTCGCCTTGGTCTACCTTTTGAGCCAGCATTTTTTGGGGCCGGCACTCGATCGTTGTTATTCAACGCCAATAGACGCGTTTCGTATTGTATCGATTGGTGTGTGTGTGTGTCTTGAGGTTCTTGTCTTTACGGTTTCTTGTTTCGGTTTTTTGTTTTTGTCGGCTCGCGACAATATTTGGATTTATATTTCGATCACGTAATGGTTTATTAAATGAATGAATTCATCAAATCAAAATGCTCATGTGAATCCAGGATATATGTTGAGATTGAGCGAAACGAAAGTGCCTAGTGATATCTAACACTAATGTGAAATGTTTTCAAATTAATATATATGTAGGTATACATTTTGTTTTTGTTTTTGTTTTTTGCTGTGGTACTTTTTTGTTGTTGTGGCCATCAAACTGTCATTTAATTGTAAACCTAATCGACGAAGAATCTGCGCTTTTGTTATTGAGAGGAGAACGTGGCGAAGAAGAAAAAGATACTGGATAATTTCAATGTGTATTGAATTCATGTTTTGCGGCATTTGCAAAAGGTACGAGATCCTATACCCACTGCATACCACATACTACTGAGGCTAATGAGTGCTCTCTCTATGTGTGTGTGTGTGTGTGTGTGTGTGTTGTAGCTCATGTGAATGACTGAAAAATGCATTCATGTAGATATCTATCTGCAGGATTGGGGAGCGGCACACATACTCGATTCGATTCAATTCAAACTTGTCTTGACTTGGCAAGGGCAAGGGCAAGAGCAAGAGCAAAACCAAAACCAAAACCAAGATCAAGTATGTAAGGATGCAATTAGTCACTCGAAAAAGAAAACGAAGAAAAAACCAATTGACAGGCCCACCCATTTAAGCCAAAAGAAGATTGCATATGGATTAAAAATCTCTTCACAGACAATCTCTAGTAAAGATCCCCAAACGAAACACACTATAGACTTTTCTTCATCTTCTATTCCATTCCATTGCCCATTTGCCAATTCGGGCATATATTATTCATAAAAAAGACGAGAAAAATTTATGCAATCATCGTGAAGGACCTTTTTCTTAAAATGCAAAGCAAAATTCCACGAATTCACTTCGTAGGTGGCTAAAAAATAAAGATACATCCAAAAGATACGTATGTATGCATGTAGTATATACATAGGAACAGTCATTTGCAGTCATTGCACCTGGAAGTCACTCATATGCATATATGAAAGAGACAAGAAGCCAAAAGGCAAATGGCCAACAGAGCAATTGTTGCAGGGTGGAAGGGGCGGGGTAATGAAAAAGCCTGGCGCCGAAACCTGAACTTCTTTAGTCAGACTCTACTTAGAAATGTATTTTTTTTTTTCGGGGTCTATTAACCTTTTCCAGGTGTGGTCAACCAACCAACCAACCAACCCCCTCTCTACCCTTTTTTTCTGCTGATTGCACACATCATTTTTATGTGCCTGGGCATTCCCATTATATCAATTTGCAAATTGAATTCTTTAGTTTTTTGTGTGTTTTGCCATATTTTGATTTCGTTTTCTCTTTTGGCTTTTTGTTTTTGTTGTTTTTTTTTTGGTGTAGAGTAGCCTATGACGAAGACAAATGGATCAGAGTGGCGGTTTAGAGGTCAGCAGCAGCAGCGATGGCGGCCCAGATGTCGGCGGCGGCGTCATCGGAGGAGGAGGACAACCAACACAAATTACCTCAATTGATGGCTTCTTCAATCGGAAACGTGGACGACCGCCAAAAAATCGATTTGTCGAGGTCTACAAGAGTGTAAGTACTAAAAATACATCGATTTGGCCTATATATAGCTTTTAATTTGGAGAAAATGTATATATGGTATTAGGATTTCATAGAACATATACAACAATATATTTGAATATTCATAAAACAAACTTTGAGATCTTTCATTTTATATCATGCACCGCCAAAAGAAGTCATCCGATGTTGTTTGGCTCTCATTTTATGAAAATGAGATAAACAACTTATGTTTATTTGACCAATAACATTCTCAAGGGTTTAAATAACCCAAACAATATCGGATGACTTCTCTTGGCCCACCCTGTACATACATACATACATATGTATATTTCTGATCAGCATCAAGAGCCTAGTTGATCTTGGCATCTACATCAAAATGTTGATAGTCTGTAATCAGATTGTTTGTTTGTTTGTTTTCTAACCAAAACTTAGATCTTACCGATGAAATATACATACATATATCATATGATATATATGATATATAGACTTTTGATCCTAATGATATTTGGCACAGTTGTTAATAGACATAGTAACCTAACAAATTCCAAATTTTATAAGAATCTATTAAAAAACACAAACATTAGAGCTATTGATCATATGTATGTCTCTATTTTCGTTTCCGATTCTTTTTATAAGAGGTTTATACTTTAATATGGATATGGATGTATACTTATTGTCTCCTTTTTATTTCCATCGTTCCACAGATAAATATTCCTTTTTCTTTTTTGAAATCCCTTGAAGTCTCTCGCAAAAGAAAGTCAGATGGTCGATTCTAATACAAACTGGTGAGGCCCTGCAATAAGCATAGGGGATCAATGTTGACCCCCATGTCTACTAATTGCTTAAAATGGCTGTTAAAATGTGTGTAGAATGACATCAATAAATAGATGTAGGGAAATGTATATGTACATATACTTGGGATTGCTCTATGTATGTATGTATGTGTGTATACCTCTGTATAGTACATGACTATAGATAGATAATATGCCCTTATTCCTTTTTGGGGGGTGGAGGTTTGGTTCGTTTGTTGTTTTGTCTGGTGGCCTAATATTAGGAATTTGCACCTTGCCTGCCCCTGGCCGTGGCCCTGCCCTCCTCACCCCAACGCACTTCACCTGATCGTACCGCAGCACGCGTCGCGTAATGTCTCGTCGCGACGCGTCGCCTTCAGGCAAGACAAGGGGGGCCAAGGGGGGTGGTAACCCCTAATGCGGCATTTTATTTTGCTATGTGCCTTGCATCTTATTGAGTATTTGTTTTTTTTTTTTTTTTTGCTTTTTTCATTTCGGATTTGGTTTTTGCCATATTCGTCATATTTAATATTGACAACAAAGTGTTTCCGCATTTATTTCACGACGGCCCCTTCAAGCCCGAACGTTTTGTGCTTTTTTAACTGTCATTTTCATAATTTCTACATATTTTTTGTCGAATTGTTTTTGTGAGTGTGTGTTATGTTTTGAGCCCAGTTTTCTTGTTGTTGTTGGTGCAGCAAAAGAGGCAAGGCAAAGGCAGTCACACACGCACTTGTGGCTACGATTACCCCAGCCCACGCAGCCACAAACAAAACTTTGTAGTTAGGGTATCGTTTGGACTAGTAAGACGACAAGGGCGCAGGAGGGGAAGGGTACTAGGCAAATAAATACATACATATGTATAGTGTCAGAGAAAGAGAGAGAGAGAGGGAGAAAGGGAGAGACACAACAACAAGACAATTTGAATAAATATTTTTCTTCTTTTTGTCCATTGCCATTTGCGGTATTCTTTATTTTCATTTAAGGGAATTTGTATAGACTGAGTATTTGGGAGGAGTTTGAGAAGGAAAACTGTGTCGGTTAAATGAGCACCAGTTGATTCCATTCAATTTGCTTATTTTCGAGATAAATATTAAATGCAATTGAACTGAATTCTTCTTTAATGTGTCATAAATTTGCTAGAAATTTGACCATTTATAAAACCAACTTCTTAACTAGCTAAATGCTAATAGATTCAAAACGATTTTCATTATTACATCGATGGATCTATTGATCAAAACATCTTTCAAATAAAGACCATAAATGAAAGCGTGCTAAATTTGAAGAGGACTAAAGTCTGCAAAGATTATTACCATAATGCTTAGGCCATATCTTTTCTTTCGACAAGTTCTTTGCCAAGTTAATAGCAATTCAGTAAAGAAACATTTAGTTTCACGTATCAGAAAAATAATCTAAAATTATATTATATCTTCAAAGAGAGAGAGAAAGAGAGAGTGAGAGCGAGAAGGAAGAGTGAAGTAAAGTGCTGATGGAATGGGTCATTTTGTGGCTCATATTCACTTTGGATTTAAATTCATTCATTCATACGAATTCTATATAATACTCAGCGACGCCTTCACATAGCACCGACAATGACAACAATAAGAGAAATAATAATAATTATAATACCCTACACACACACACACACATGTATTGTATTTTTATCAAATAAGGTGTGTATATACTTATATGTGAAATATCCACATATGTCCGTGTGTATGTGTGTGTGTTTGTGCCACAACTTATCAGGTAAAGTCAAACTCGTTTCATTATATTTATTATTGTCTTTCAAATGAAAAAAATGTTTTTTTTTGTGTAATTATTATGAAAAATGTAAACAAATCGTTGCCTTAAATACCCTAAAACAAAACTATTTAACCCCAAACCCTAAAGCCAAACTTCTATCTGCAGCTCTAAGAACTAAGTATTCAGATGTTTGTCGGTTATATATATTCAGAGATATATGGGTAATGCCAATTATTTGTTGCCTACCTTAATGGCCATAACTTTCATATAACCAATTATGGGTTAGAGTATCCATTTGTTAGCATTCCAAAGCGAGCTAAATTTCAAGTGGTTTCTCTTTTTTTTATTTTTTTGTATTTTGTCATTTTTGTATAATTTTATTATTGATTCAATGCGTGAACAAAATTTAAATAGTGACATTTTGGGCCAACAACAAAAAATGAAGAAAAAAAAAACATTAACAGTAATTTCGGAAATAATAAACTGGTTGCCACTTTATTTATACCTTTCATATGTATATCTATGACGCGCCCAATCGCCCAAATGTCATTTCCATTTCCAATTACCAATTTCAAATTCAAATATGTATGTGTACCTGGCCTGGAAACTATCTCTTTTTCCCTCTCCCACTCCCTTCAGGCCCAACATTCACCGCAAGCCATATTCACTAGCTTCAAATTGGAGAGAAATGAACAACACCTTGGCTCAGCAACAGCAACAACAACAACGATCCTAGTCCCTAATGAAAGTGGCTTAATGGAGGATCCAGTAACAGATCTCACTTCACCTCCCATCAATCGTAATCGTAAAAAATGTCGCCTAACAGAGACAAGCCGATCCCAGGAGCAAGTCCAAGGATTTAGCAAGGAGTTGGTGACCATGGATCGTTCTCCTTTAACACCACCGCAAGTAAGTGAAAGAATATGAGAAATCTCTCAACCATATAACTTTATTTTATTTGATTCTTTAGACGATCTCACCTACCTTGGTTATGGCGCCCTCAAAGAAAACATCCTGCAAAATTCTAGAGCGTGTTTCAGGTTGAGTTTTGAAAAAAGAAATGTAGAACTGTGAATTAGGTGACTCTTTGCCCGCCCCCCAAAGTATGCAATGTTCTGTGGAGGAAAGATAACACTCAAAGAAAATATTGCTAATGGGGTAGTTCCAAAAAGTTATAAATTTATTGAAAATAATGAATACTTTTGTCTATTGAATACTTTAAGGAGCAAATTGAACCCCTTTCACAGCTTATGTGCATCTGGCTAATTTTTTCAATTATTTTATAGTTGTTCGTGCAGCTGGCACTTTTTATCCAGAGAATGCTACCAGCTCAGTGGCCATGCCAAGTCAAAGCTTGCAAGAGGCAACATTGGCTGATCAACCCGAAGATCTAAGCATGCGTCCGACACCAACGACAACGACAACAACAACAACGAGTCAATCAATTTCCCATCACAACCCACCGAGAACACCACCAACACAACCACAAGCAAACCCAGGAAATGGTCTTAATCTTGTACAATTTAAACAACTTATCGATCTATATCAGCGGCAAGTTCTATTGCCTAGTTTTCTGGCTGCAGCCAGTCAATCCCAAAATAATCCTATCCCATCGATGGATATGCGTTTACTACTCGAGAACGCAGCCCAACAGAAGCTAATGTTAATCAATGCAGCAGCAACAGCAGCTGCTGCAGCGGCGGCAGCGTCGGCGGCGTCGACGGCGGCCACGGCAAATGCAACAACACCCAACCAGACTTTAAATGCGACCCTTACCCAAGTTTCGGCCATGCCAAGACCCACAACGAAGCGTACACGAGTCGAGGATATACCAACGGGTTATCTAAAATTTCGCTTCAATGAGGATTGCTGCTTTGAGCAATGTGGCTATCGGAATCATCAATCACATTTCCATTGTAATCGGCGGGATTGTCATTATAGCTTTTGCGATAAGACACGATTCGTTCAACATACAGCACGACATGAACGCATGGATACGCTAATGGGTGATGATTTCCAGCAATATCGGGCCAATATGCAATGCGGCATGGCCAATTGTTGCTATGCCACAGCAGCAGCAACAGCAGAAGATTCATTAGGTGGGTAAAGTCTTCTTTTAGATTTTCTTTTTTTCTTTAGAGACTCTACATTCTTTCACTTTAACACATTCCTGAACCGACCAGGAATGTGATATTAGGGAAATTTGCACCATAAGGTATGCAATAGTAACCGAAAAATTCAACTTAAATAGTGTACCGTATATAAAATATGGACGTAAAAACAATTTACAATTAGAATCATTTTGAAAAATTCCTCAGATTTAAATGACTCAAAAGATGACCCAAAAGACTAGTAAAACGTTTGAGACAGACCGTTATAAACTATTTTTTGGAAAATCTTCTCAATTGAATCTTCGATTATTTAAGACATTCTACAGAAACATTTTATATTATTGACTTTCGTTATAAAACAATTTATGTGATTATGAGAAAAAGGGAAAGAGAGAGAATGATATTATAAAATTGTGTGCAAACTTTTAGGCTTTGATTTAATATATTCTGAATCTGTAAATTTGTTCTCTATCTTGTTTTTCCCTCTCACTCCCTCTCTGTGTATCTAAGCAGCAGTAAACAATATATATGCATATGAGCCCTAATCCATTTCAATCTCCATCTCAATTTCTCATCCACCCAACTCCGCACTCCCTTTCAACCTTAACCAGATGCCGTTGTTCACAAGAAATCATCGCATTTCCATTGCCGTAAATGCGATTACGTCTGCACCGATTCAAACAAAGTGGTGGCCCATCGACGTTTGCATCTACGTTTGGAATATGTACGGGCAGCTGGTTTCCGTAAAGTGGCCAGCAATGAGATATGCGATTCATCAACGACCTGTTCCTATGCTCTACGACATACACACTACCATTGTGTCACCTGTGATGGCAGTGTCCTATCTCGGGCTCAATTGGCTTCACATAAACACAGGACGACGACGGCGGCAACGTCATTGGCAACGGCGACAACAAGCTCAATTAGCAAGGATTTGTTGAACGCAGAGGATGACAAGGAGCAGGGCATCATTGGAGCATCCAACTCTCAACATATGGCCAAATGATTGGAACTTGAAGACTTATCCTTAAGATTAGTACAACTTTTATCCGGCTATGAGTGTCAACATATACATATACATTTCTAAGTAGTAGAAATTGCACAAAGGATTTCAAAATTGTAAAGCGAATGGAGGAACAAAAGAATAAAAACTAAAAGAAACAAGAGAAAATCAAACCATATGGAATGAATCAGTGCAAACATATGGCGAATAGTTTTACATAATCAAATCAGTGGATAACAAATAAACGACAACAGAGTGAAAAACATTCCTAAAAAGAAAAGCCAATTAATGAGACGTTTTACATTTGTACATACATACATAGAATGTCAATCATTTAGCAATCAACTTTAGAGTGGCCCCCGTTAAAAATTGAATTCATGCACTTCTCATTGCATACTCTAGGGGGCAAAACTCCCACGTTTTCAGAACTCTCTACCAAGCATTGCACCACATCAAAGTAGAAACATTTTTTATTATCTAAGTAAAAATTGAAAGCTCAAACAATTCAAAAAATTGTCATTAAATTTAGAAAATAAAATTTAAAATGTCTAAGCACGAAAACAATTGCATTTTTTTTTCTCTCATTATTAAATAATTCATATCAAAATTTCTTTTTTAAAATTGATACCAGTAACTGGATAATCCTTTTGACTTTCCAGATGTTTTTTAATATTTCAATATTTTTGAATAATAAAAACAAAAATAATAATAAAACCAGAGGGTCGGGGCTAACTTTGACCGCGTCAAAGTTTGTATACCCTTACAACCATCAAAGTGGAAAAACGGTTTATCTAACGTAATAACGAAGTTATTGATAAAAGTCACTGTTTCCGACCGATCGTTCCTATTGGAGCTATCTGATATAGTCACCTGCTCTTGACCAAATTTGGCACTGTCGTTTATAACTATAATGAACTAAATTTGACGATAATAGTAGAGAAAATAACGAAGTTATTGAGAAAAGTCACTGTTCGTGATCTTGCCGTTTGTATGGGAGCTATATGATATAGTGGTCCGATCCGGCTGAATCCGAGATATACAACCTGTGCGCTATATACAAGCCTACATGCAAAAATTTGCGTTGACCCAGACGGACGGACAGACGGACATGGCTATTTGAACTCGTCTCGTCGTGCTGGTCAAGAATATATAGGTATACTTTATATGGTCGGAGATGCTTCGTTCTATGCGTTAATATACCCATTTTGCAAGGGTATAAAAAGAGACAAAAAGTGCACAAAATATTGTTGCAGCTAAAATAAAGATTGCCTGGGCCGATGCATACCAAAAAGAGAAAACCAACAACAAAGGCAATTGCAACAACAACAAAAACAACAAATGGTGAAAAAAAACTCGGAAAAAGGCACAAAACACACCAGCAAACAAATAAACAAACAAGCAACAAAAAAAAGGTTAAAAATCAACCATCAAAGTGAAGTACCCAAATGCAGTGGATGGCATAGGAGAATTGCAAATGCGCTTTTGACATTGTGGGTCAATAAAAAGGTAGGCACATTTTCGCAACGATTCTAATCGATGGAAAAGTGAATCGACAGATTTAACCAATCAGTTTATCGATAACAAAACGATACACTGATATCGAAAGTTAAACAGCTCCAGTAGGCAATGACTTTACAGCCTTCCAATTCTATAAAAGCTGGAATAGGTCCAGGAATACGTTCATTCAGTTGCTTACCTTCAACAAGCCAACATCTAATTTTATATTCCCTTTTTTTTAACTACCAACTTTTGTTACCTTTAAACCCACTTAAATGGGTTTTAATGGAAAACATTTCCTTTAAGCGTTTTAGAGCGGAAAAAATAGCCGAAATAATGTTAAAACGCATAACCATAGATATTTTCCTTAATTTTTTGAATCCCTTTTAAACTCCAGAAATCTTTGACGATTCTGGGTCTATGAAAAGGTAGGCACATTTTCGCAATGATTCTAATCGATGGAAAGATGAATCGACAGATTTAACCAATCAGTTTGTCGATAACAAAACGATACACTGCTATCGAAAGTTAAACAGCTCCAGTAGGCAATGACTTTACAGCCTTCCAAATTCTATAAAGGCAGGACTACGCTCATTCAGTTGCTTACCTTCAACAAGCAAACATCTAATTTTATATTCCCTTTTTTTTAATTACCGACTTTCATTACCTTTAAACCCACTTAAATGGGTTTTAATGCTGAAACATTTCCTTTAAATCGTGGAAAAAAATAGCCGAAATAATGTTAAAACGCATAACCATGGATATTTTCCTTAATTTTTTGAATCCCCTTTAAACTCCAGAAATCTTCGACGATTGTGGGCCAATAAAAAGGTAGGCACATTTTCGCAACGATTCTAATCGATGGAAAGATGAATCGACAGATTTAACCAATCAGTTTGTCGATAACAAAACGATACACTGGTATCGAAAGTTAAACAGCTCCAGTAGGCAATGACTTTACAGCCTTCCAATTCTATAAAAGCTGGAATAGGTCCAGGAATACACTCATTCAGTTGCTTACCTTCAACAAGCTAACATCTAATTTTATTTTCCTTTTTTCTATAATTACCGACTTTTATTACCTTTAAGCCCACTTAAATGGGTTTTCATGGAAAACATTTCCTTTAAATCGTGGAAAAAAATAGCCGAAATAATGTTAAAACGCATAACCATAGATATTTTCCTTAATTTTTTGAATCCCTTTTAAGTAAATAGATATTTTCCCTAACTTTTTTGAATCCCTTTTAGGTAAACAGATAGTTTGCTTAACAATGATGTGCGAGTAAAATCAAAAACGAACCAAAAATAAATTTCTGAAATTTCCTTAATTTTTTTTTTAAACCCGTTTAAATTAATTATTTTATATGCCAATAAATTGTGATTAAAATAAGCTAACTTCTCATTTAATTACAATTAAGGTTTGTTAAGACATGAACAATTCGAAGCAGAAAGAGTTTCAATCGTTGGACGAGACATACAGGGTGGGCCAAAAGAAGTCATCCGATGTTGTTTGGCTCTCATTTTATGAACATGAGATAAAAAACTTATGTTTATTTGACAAGGTTTAAATAAACATAATTCAAAAACAGAATCAAAGTTTTTTATTTAGAAACCAGAGGGCCAGGGCTAACTTCGACCGCGTCAAAGTTTGTATACCCTTGCAACTGTTTTGGTAACTGTTTCCTTACCCATATCCATCAAAGTGGAAAAACGTTTTATCTAACGTAGTAACGAAGTTATTGACAAAAGTCACTGTTTCCGACCGATCATTCCTATGGGAACTATATGATATAGTCACCCGATCTCGACTATAGCTATAATGAACTCACTATTATGAAATTTCACGACAATAGCTCAGAAAATAACGAAGTTATTGAGAAAAGTCACTGTTCTTGACTTTGCCGTTTGTATGGGAGCTTTATGATATAGTGGTCCGATCCGGCTGAGTCCTAGATATACAACCTGTGCACTATATACAAGCCGCATGCGAAATTTCAGCTCTGTAGCTATTACGGTCTAGGAGGAGTTTGCGCTGATCCAGACGGATGGACGGACATGGCTATTTGAACTCGTCTCGTCGTGCTGATCAAGAATATATAGTCATTTATCTAACGTCAATACCCAATAACATACATTTTTCGCCCCCTAAAATTTATAACTTTAAAGTAAACATCCGTTTTCGTTGTCCCCCTAAAAATGAAAAGCGTGAGAACGCTAATTCAGCATTAAAATTCGGGCCAATCAAATCGCGTCCTTTTGGAAAGACAAGTTATTTAATTATATATACTTTATATGGTCGGAGATCCTTCCTTCTATGCGTTGCTCACTTCTGACCAAAATTAGTATACAAGGGTAAAAAACTCGGTTTTTTTATTGAAATGTCCTTTACACTGATGATAACACAGGCCAACATTTGTTGAGGTCATGAAAAAGTATTCTAAGTTGTAGTAATTTGGGGGTGCGGATCAACGCCCTGTCATGTCGGGATTTTGAAAAAAAAATGCTTTGGAATTATTCAAAAGGACCTCATTGGCAATTTTTTATTACTAAAAACATTATTATTTTAATCTAGGTATTTACAAAATGTCATGCACATGGGATATGGTTCCAAAATGAATAAAATTTGAACCAAAAAGTATGCTATAGGGATTCGAAGAATTTGCATCTGGTTGATTCTAAAGCATAATTGTAATTTTATGCATCTAACAAATTGTTTTTATTAGTAATGTTGGCAAACAAGAGCTAAAAATGTAGGAAAACAATTTGAAACTTTCTATAGTATACTTTTGGGTGCCCCTGATTTCCCAAAATCTTCATTTGATGGGCGCAAACGGAGTATGCAGTCAGAATCAGTGTAGAACACCCCTCAAGTTAAGGACTTAAGGGCATTACTGTTCGCTAATGACAATCACACCCGATAAAGACAAGAGAATATGTGAGAGCATTCCATGACTTACCTGCATTCGTCATGCATCACATGAACTAATTTTCCTAACAGTCGTGAATGAATAAGAAGGTTTTCTTTGTTGTTTGCTGAAACGAAATGCCATTCAGAAATGACTAAACTATACTTACATTCATCTTCAAAGAAATACTTACCACAATTTGTTTGTCATATTTCCATAGTCTACTTTTTGGGGCAGGGAACTCGTCCCAAATCTAGGTGCAACAACCTCAACCAAAGTCAATTGATGCAACTTTGATTTTGCAAGGCTGTTAACACCATTAGAGAAAATTGAGAAAAACAACTTGGTGGTCATTTTTTTTTTTTGTCACATTTAAAAAATTTATTGTTTTGTTTTTTGTATTGATTTTTTTTGTTTGGTTTTGTTTTTGTTTTTTTGTGGTTTTATTTTGAATTTTTTCATTTTTTTTACTCAACTTTTACACAGAGAAAAAAATTATTTTTATTATATTTGTTGTTTTTTTTTTTTTTTGTTGCAATTTGTTGCATTGTTGTTTTTTTTTGTAATTTTTTGTTGTTGTTTTTTTTCAATTTGATTAATTAAAATTTGTTAAATTGCTAGAATTTGTTAAGCGCTACTAAAATTTAAATTTGTTTTGTTTCCGTTTTACATACATTTATAATATAATATATAGATAGTACACGTATATATATACGCATACATATATAGTAATAATGGAAATCTTTAAACATGATTTACAACATAGACATTTCTCACTTTTGAGTTATATTCTATATATATATATATTTACTTCTTATTTGATTTTGCTTATTAGGCGGTGATAAGTTGAAGGGGAGGACAATGGGCGGGGGGGAGATTGATGTTGTTGCTGTAGGCGATCGAAAGAATAATGCTGCTAACAATTAGAGATCGATCCATTACCTTATATATATGTATATATGTATGTATGTATGATGTATGTTTGTATATAGTTTTTGTTTTTGTTTTGAAGAGTGTCGATTCTAGAATGCCAAGTTCTTACTTCATGATTGCACAGCTTGATTGAGTGAGTATATTATTTAGTATTGAGATGATGTTGGTAATTGAAATGAAATTTTGTGTGTTTGTTCTTGTTTTAAATCACATGGTGGGATAATCGCTTCGATTTTGTTTCTAACTTGTGTTCATATTCCATTTCAACATTCATTCCATTTGAAGAATCATGCCAATGAGATAATGAGAATCCAAAGTGTCCACTAGATACGAGAGATGTAATTAAATGATTTTGGGGGCGGGGAGTACATATAGTATATATTTAGACGATCTGATCTGTTTGTTGTGTATGCTTGAGATATACATATGTATATATATATATCTATTATTTGTTATATATGTATGTATATTTAGTAATAATTATCAGGATTACTTTTTTGATGTGCTCTGCTTTTAATTACTTGATTCACTATGCTTTCTTCTCCTCTTTCTTCTCATCTCATCTCATTATCATTTTTTGTTTAATAATTAGTTAATTACTTTTGCATTACTTTTGCTTTTGTTTTGTTTCTCTATGTTTAATTGATTTGTAATTTGATTTTGTTTTGTTTGTTATTTCCTTTTGAATGCATTAATTGGTTCCCTTTAACACACACACATTTAATATTAATTATTTATCGATAGACCTACTACATACACATACATGCATTTTTTATTTTATATATATATATATGTATAGAATATGTATACATATAACTATACATATATATATATATATATATCTATATATATGTATATATTTAAATTTTATAAATATTTTTCTACCGTTTGATCGGTTTTCGTTTTGTTTTTGTTGTTTTTATCATTTATTGTTTACAAAATACTTTGAGGAGCCACTGGACGTGTCTAAGATATATCCTTTTTACACCATTCCATGTTGTTTTTTTGTTTGTTTTCAAAATAATTATCAAAATGAAAAATATGTTTTGTTTCATAATCAAAATTATATCGTCAACGATTCGATTCATCCATCCATTCACATTAAACAACATCAAAAGCGTTGCTATCTACAGTTTTTTGTTTGTTTTTGTTTGTTTTTTTCACATTTTCAAAGCATTTGCACAGGAAAACAGGAGAGATGAAGAGAAAATGTTTTATAAACTATGTAAATGTAAACGTTTGTTGCTCATAAATGCTACAAAAATAACAAAATGTCTTCTATTATTCGTCATGTTCTCTACAATTGTTTATGAAGTTTATGTAATCATTTGACTGCAAATTAAATCAATTTTCAATAACAATATAACACTCAATTGAACCTTGACAATTTGTTAATAGGAGAGAGACAGAGACAGAGAGAGAGAGAGCGAAGATGAGAAAGTTTTGAATATTTAAGATCATATTTTGTTAGTTTAGTTGGTCTAATTTCAAATCAAATGGAATAGAACTTGAGTGTTATAAAGTTTGTTTTGAAAATTGATGAAGCATTTAATTTTATGTGTCGGTGTTTATTTTTTAGCTTTGTTTGTGTGTGTATTTAAGATGATTATTCATAGTTATTATTATTAAATAGATCACATTCATGGTTCTATTTTTCACTTGCTTTAATTATGTTCACATTTTCTTGTTTTCTTCTTCTTGCCTTCATCGATTTTTATTGTTAATAGAATAGAATAGAACATATATTATATATATATATATATATATATATATATATATATAGATTTGTATATATATATATCTTAAGATTCCTTTTGTTATTGCTGCTACGGTGGCCCTATTTACACATGAAAGTGTATGTTATGTTCGTGTGTGTGTGTGTGTGTGTGTGAACAAAAACTTATACTTGAGTGGCACATGGCTTAAAACATGTTTTTACATCCTTTTGTTCAAATAAATATATATATATATATATGTATGTATATATAAAGCAAGTTTTCAATACGTATTTGAGTTATACGAGATCTTTTTGAGTTGGGGCAGGGATCGTTGGGGATGAAAGGGGATGGTGGGGTGGTTTGGGGGGGAGAGGGCATTGTGGTGGGCTTTCATTTTTGTTTCTTTTGTGTGTGTGTGTGTGTTGGTGAAAATAATTAATTAAATTATTGCAAATAAATTCTTAATTGCTATATCTCTTGGGATTTTGGGTGTTTAAGTGTGTGTGTGTGTGTATGATTTTGAAATGTTTCAACGGCTTTTACAATTTTGCATTTAAGTTTACTTAATTTTGTTGTTGTTGTTGCTTTCGTTATTCTACACTAAAAATTATTTTAAAATTTATTAACACAGATGACTTTATATATTCTTCCATTTTGTTTTCCAAAAGTTTCTTCTTCTTCTCAATTTCTTAATGTTTTCTCTACAAGTTGCCCATTTTTTCATCGTTTTTGCCTTAATTTTGTTCTTGTTAAATTCCAATTTCAATTTCTCTTTTCTTTTTTGTTTTGATTTGCCAAAAATCAAACAAATAATCGCTAAACAATTTATAATTATATATATATACATATCTGTATATCTGTATACATATATATATATGATTTAGCTTTTTGTTTTGTTTTTCTTTTAAATACTAGACGAAATTTGTTGATGGAATTTAACCAATTTGTTTGTCATTTTGTTTAATGTTATTAACTAATAACTACCATTTTAACACACAGCTACGCACATTGAATTGTTTGTTTGTTGTTGGTTTTTGTTTAATCATAAAACTTTAGAATTAGAAACACATCGAATATTATAAATATATATATCTCATATATACATACATACATATATATGTATTGGTAGATTTTTATCGTTTTGCTTTTTTCTGAAACTTTTTCGCTTGCTGTTTTTGAAACTCTGCTTAAACTAAACACGAATTCCATGATGAGAAAATATTAGAATTAAAATTAATAATACATAGGTTGAAATTGTTAATAAATGGTTCTTGTTGTTGTTGAATCAAGAGAACCTGCTAAACAATGTTTTCTCTTTGCCTCTAAAGCAAAGCCGAAAAAAAAAAACAGAAAAAAATTAATTTAAAAAAAAGCTATAGTTATTTAATTGCCTGTGTGTGTGTGTGTGTTTTTTGTTTTGCATTTATCAATATTCAATATTAATAATTATTATATAATATCACATCAACTTTGTTTTTTTTTTTTTAACATCTTCTTCATCTTTCTTCTTGCTTTATACTTAAACATCTTTGAATCCTTTTTGCTGATCGTATTCCTTATTGTTTTCTTTCATATCTTTATATATATATATATATATATCTATATAAATTTGCTTGTATGTATGTATATATAGATGTTTTATATAGCCTAATTAGATTGGTTGAGGAAAAACATTATATCTAATATATATATATATATATATTCGGGTGACTCATCTGACTCAGTGTGGAGAAATATCTGAAACTGTCATCGAACTTGGAGCTCTGCCGTCACACTTACTTCCATCGTAAATGATCGTGCAGCTTCGGCAATGGCACTTCGGCACCGATCGCTTGCATATGAACGAAAAGTGTTTGAAATCGAACAAGTTTCGAAAGTGAAAATAACTAAATATAGTCCAGTCGAATTGGAAGTTCTTCCTCCTTTATCAGATGGCGCACCTTTTATGTGTTATATATCTATATATATATATATATATATAGACATGTTTCAACTACATAATATATAGAATTTTTGTTTTCTTGGATTAATTTGTGTTGCTTTTGGTGTTGCATCCATACATACATAGCTAATACTCTCTCATTCTTTGTTGTTTTCTGTTTTCGGGGGTTTTCTTTTTGTTTACTTTTGATTTAGTTTTCACATTTCTTCCTTTCTTTCTGCACTTTGATTTCCTCTTTATACTCTTCTCTTTTTTTTAAGTTTTTTTTTCTTTTTTTAATATTAAAACGGATAACCGACAACCGTTCACTGAGTGAAGTTCTCTGGATTTGTTTTTCTCATTTTTCGTTTTTTTTTTTTTAGTTTTGTTTTTGAATATTTTAAATATTTTTGTGTGTTGTTGGTATTGTTTTTCAAAAAGTTACTTTTTTGTTTTCGTTTTTGTTTTTTTTTTTTTTTTTTTGTTTAAGCCAAAAAGTCAGTCCAATAAGAGTTTTGAGTTGCCTGCAACTGCAGTTGATTTGTTTCAAAATAATTGTTTCATTTCTCTCTTTTCTTTCTTACTTTCTTTCTTCATTCATTCCTCTTCCGAATTCTCTTCGTGTGTGTGTGTGTGTGTGTGTGTGTGTGTATTTTTTTCAATATTTACTTATTCTTTTGCGAGTTGATTTGTTTTTTTTTGCAGGAGTTTGCTTTTTAGTGGTCCAAAGTTTGCCTCTATTTAGGGATTGCTTGGTTTGGTTTTCTTCTGACGAAATTGAAGGATCAGAGTAAGTGTAATGGAGAAGGAAGTGAAGCTGCTGATGGTGGTGATGGGGAAGTCCGGGCCAGGATGCCGTCCATTGCACTGATTTGCTGCTGCTGCTTTGTTTTCTATTCGGAGGGATTGAGTTGTTTATTTTGTTGTTTCATTTAGCAATAGTCCAAAGAATACGACAAGTCCCGAGTCCCGCCCGTCCTGTGATGGCCTTCACTCTGATGAATAGAGCTTGTTCTTGGTTAATGTGAAATCCGGACTGATAATGATGGTATTACTGCGTGTAAGATTTCTAAGAGAGATTGAGGAGGAAAACAAAGTGTTTAGATATGGAAATCGTTTGCTTTATACTTATGTATGTCCATGTACTCACTTGAGAAATTGCGGTAGCAAGGAGGTCCAGCCGCTTTTGTCCTGTTTCAATGTTAAATACAATTCAAAAATTGATACCGTATCGGGATCTACCTTAAAGGAGGCAATGCGTCTGCAATCAAGAGGGGTGGGGAGAGTGGAATTTAGAATTGGTTCTTTGTTTTCATAGTTTTCCAAAAAGAAAACCTACCTAACATTGTTGGGCTCACTCTCGAATTCAATGAAAATGGTGCAGGCACGTTCGCCACATGGCTCGCGTTCCGACATCCTTATAATTTCGGCCGCAATCCGCTGGGTGAGATCATATGGTAGGGTTACCTCAGTGCAGGCCAAATGACGACTCTTGGCGTCACGCAATTTGCACTGCAATTGCTGTGACAGCTCCTCCACAGCAATGGCGCTAACATCATCCAAATTATCGGCGGCCCCGAAACGCGCACCGGCCGTCGATTGCAGTGGGGAAGCTGGCAACACTACGGCGGAGGCAACAGCTGCCGGCGTTGACGGTGGGGTGGTGTTATTGTTGACAGCTGACATTGCTGCCGTGCTGGACAGCACATTGGTCATGTAGGCGTGATGCAAATGATGATGGTGATGATGATAAGCTGCACCGGCGCCCCCGCCCCCACCAGCACCACCACCACCAACACCAACTCCACCATTCAATACATCGAAACTGGCCGCCATTGAGGAGGATGATGATGATTTGGCTGTTGCCACACTGGATGGTGGCACAGGAATCGGACCCGTCGTCGGTCCAGAGTGCCGTGTACCAAGTGCCTGATGCTGACGCATGTGTAGCACTGATGCGGGATGACCATCAACAACATCGACATCCACGATGCCAATGCTATCCACCACGTCTAGTTTCAATTCTAGATCGTGTTCCTCCTCGTCCTCCTCGTCAGTGGCTCCTGCTCCTGCTGCTGGATGGGCCGGTGATGCAACGCCAACGCCCGTTGTTCCTGGTGCGGTTAACGGACTCGTCCAGTCTGCGCCAAACACAAAAAGAAAAACAGATGACAATAAAATTAAAGAAAAGCGAAAAGTTACATACAAATGAATTCATCGACCCACAGAGCGGCCGACCGACCGGCATAGCAAAGAGGAATCGGAAATTGGAATAAAAACCATAAAGAAGAAGA
Source organism: Drosophila paulistorum (assembly GCA_018152135.1). Lineage (NCBI taxonomy): Eukaryota > Metazoa > Arthropoda > Insecta > Diptera > Drosophilidae > Drosophila > Drosophila paulistorum. The sequence goes on from JAECXG010000690.1 coordinate 14,031,449, forward strand.
CTAATAAAAAAAACAGCTGATGTCTGCACACACATACACATACATATACTCGCTCTCACTCACATACATACAAGTCCACTTGCATTACCACACACACACACCACTAAAAGAAAAAGCACTCAAAATTCTCACTCAAGTGAAGCGCGTAATGCGCAGGCTCGCCCCAAATATGCTCAACTCAAGAAGCTTCCAAAGCGACTGAAAAATCACCTGGCAACAACAGCTGGAAAATCAGCCGTTCTGTTCGGCTTCTATATTTCCAGCTGACGACCGCTTGTCTGTCTGTCTGCTTGCCGTTTGCTCTCGCTGTCGGCCCCACTCTCTCCCCTGCTTTCGTTCCATACAACCGCAATGGCTCCCCACCCCCCTCCCCGCCGCACCATAGTCGGCAGGTTTTTGCTGTTTCTGTTTCTTCTCTTTCCTTTTGTATTCTCATTTTGTCAGTTTCTTTTACATTTTGTTTGCAGTTGCATTGTCCCATCTACATGTACACACATGTGCATGCAGGTGTGTGGGTGCCTACTCCCTCTCTTTCCCTCTATTTATTTCATGGCATTCATCTGGTTTTATTATGACGTCTTCCTTACTTTTAAGCCTACCTATTTACTACACATACACACACACACGCACCGCGACGTTTTTATTTCTTTTGCTGTTATTTTATTAATCGCACAGTAGGACAAAATACATTTTCATTAGTCATAAATGTTGTATGTATGCATTTACATATGTATGTACATATGTACATAGTTAACTGCTATTCTTTGACTAGATCTTGAGAGATATTTTTTGTTTTATTTTTTGAATTGTTTGTTGAAGGGAAATATAACCATTTTGCCTCCGCCATTGTCTTTTCTGTATGGCCATTGTGTGTTGTTTCTTTTCGTGCGTAGACATGTTTGTACATGTACACATGAAAAGCAGTTAAATTTTCTTGCTGTTGCCATGCCTTACAATTTGCACACACATACATACACTCTTTTACACTCACACACAGACACCTACAATGCATACGAACAAATTAACTACTTGGCTTGTCTCAACGATGTCTTGTAATTAGCGCGGAAACTCTTTGAAGAGCCTCCCCACCCCCTTCGCGCTCTACCACCTCTCTTAAGCACCCAGACCCCACTCTCTGCTGCTGGTGAATGGACAGCAGCAGCAACAGCAGAGAAAGAGACAGTGCCAGAGCTCCTCCCTCTCACTCTCTCTCTCTCTCTCTTGCTCATTCTGCACTCACCTTCTCCTTCTTCTTGTTCCTCTTTAGTCGTACCATGGTCTGTTACCTTTCGTTTAGGCACGCAGCGCACCCGCGCGTAATTAAGAAATTAACGGCACATGTTTGCCACTCTCTCTCACTCTTTGAGTGTGTGTGTGTGTTGTGTGCATGTTTCTTTCCCTTTCTTTCCTTCTGTATTGGATTTTGTCAAGTGTCACTGATGTCCATAAAAAAAATAAATAAAACGCCAAAGAAGAAGAAGAAGCGTTTGTACAAAGTCAAAAGCGAAAGACCAAAAAGGAAACACACAAATGACAACCACACATTTAATTACAAAGCACACACATACATACTTTACATGTACACGTATGTACATGTACATGTTTGTATGTATGTATGTATTTTTGTATGCATATTTGATTTTGAAAGAGAGACAACAACAACAAGGCATCCCACCCACTGTTCTAATACACCGCTTCCCTCCCCTCCCTCCGCTCCTATGACCACACCATCCGTTCAAGCAGCGGCAGACTGACTGACTAAAGCAGCAGCATCAATTCATCCAAGTTAACCGCACACCTCAAACATGATTGTTGGCTGTTGATGGGTACTCACTCTCTCATTCCTGTAGTTATTATGTACATAATACATGTACATATATACATATGTGTGTGTGTGTGTGCAGCACTTCAATCCCAGACAATGGGTGGGTGGGCATGTATTATGGGCATGGCCTTGGATTTCAATATTTGTATGAATGTATGGATGTACATAAGTATATAATGTTGTAGCCTAAAGTGCCGCTAGGTAAAAAGTTGTATGTACATACATACATACATATGTACATATGTAGAAATACCTATGTATGTATGTACATATGTATTTATGTAAAAGGATACCACAATTTGAAGTGGACAAGTCCAGTAGTGTTCCGTCTAGCTTCATCCCTCTCGGCAAATCTTCACCCTGAGGGCTCTAACTACATAAGTAATTGAAGTTCCTAGAAGCTATGAGCATCAATTGAAACGTTCAAGACTAACGCCTTAGATAAGGGACTTCCCCCCTTTACCCCCACCACCACTCAACTGGTAAGAGGCTACCAAACGAAGTGTTAAATTCGTTTAACCCTTAGAGGGGCAAAGAAACGTCTCCTGCGCCTCCCTCCACCTATTCGAAAATGTTTTTTTTAGATCCGTTCAGGACTATAACGGGTTAAATATTTTGGCAAAATTACAGCAAACATAACACAACAACCCCGAAAGTAAACCATAAGGACATGCACATGCATGTACATACATACATAAGGAGTGTGGGTGTGTGTAAGTAATCGATAAGCAGTTGACGATTAATTATTTATTTCCAGCAATTTTCGGTAGTCATTTACATTACGTGCTCGTATGTACATACATACATAGATGTAACTTGATTGGTTTGCAAGGATGTTGGCCTTTAAATCAGCTCCTTGATAACCCTTTACACCCTGCACAAATAAACCGAAAATCAGCTACAGCCATTAAGAGTGAGTGTGGGTGGGGGTTGTGGGTGAGAAGGACATGAGCATAACTAATGTTTATTCAAAGAAATTAAGTAATTAATTAAACAACATTATTGCCGGTGGTCACATGGCCTCCCTGTCTGTCCCACTCTTCCACCCACCCATTGACTCTCTCTCTCTCTCTCTGTTTGGCTTCGACATTCGACTAGCATATGCATGAATATGCATGTCTGCTGGGTCTGTCTTGGCATCGCATGGCATAGCTTTAGCTTGGCATGGCTTGAACTGAGGTTGGTTTCGACTGGGCTGGGCTGTGCTGGCTTCGTCGTCGTCGTATGTCCTTCGAAAATAAAATTGCATGCGCTCAGTCAGTCATGAAATTAAATTGACTGCAAATACGTTGCTAGAGGGCGCTAGCGAGGGCGGTACAAAGTGGTGGGGCCTACACAGAGGGAAAGAGATGGACGTCCACAGTGTAACTGACTGACTGAGAGAGAGCGAGCGGGCTTCGCCATGTTTGGATCTCTCTCTCTGTGTGTGTGTGTGTGGGGCGACATGTTGTTGCATGTTGTCGTCGTCAAACGCCCTGTTTTCGCCTCTGGCTGATTTTACATTTTTGTTTGTCGAATATGTATGTATGTACATACATATGTATGTATGTGGTGTGTGTGTGTGTGTGTCTGCCTCCTCGATGTCTAGGTCCCCTGTCTAATTTGCACACAACTCTCTTTTCTTACTTGGTGCAAAAGTTTAAAGTGACAGGATTAACAGGATGTTGCATAATCTCCCCTACCAGTCAGACACAAGAACAGGATATACCTACACACACACACACATGTGTGTTGCATATTGCAAATTATTCTTTTCAACCCTCAAAAACGATGAAGAGCTTTTCGTCTCTCCCCACCAACAAGCAGCAAGGACTTGCCAAAAAGAAGGATAAATACCCAGCATAACACTCAAAATATCAAACCCTGATCCCTGATCCTGTTCTAAATTTCTAATTTCAACAACAACAACTGAACGAGAGGGAGAGAGGGCAGAGAGAGAACGATTAGGAGAAGATTCTTGGAGAAAGATCTTTGCCCGCCTTCCCCCTTCGCTGTCGTCTTCAATTTGACGTCATTTTTTGCATAGCCTTTAAAGGACATGTAAAATGTTGTTCTTGTTATTGTTGTGTACACAAAAACTTCAACCTTTTCGTATATAACTCAATTGAAAGTTCTTTTTTTTAACTTTTGTTTTGTTTCGAGGAAAACTTAATTAATTTTCCTAATCTGATTACAATTTTTATACCATACACCCATAGGGTGAAATGGTATATTAAAGTCGCCAAAATGTATGTAACAGGCAGAAGGAAGCTTTTCCGACTCCATAAAGTATACATATTCTTGATCGGGATCAACAGCCGAGTCGATATAGACATGTCCGTCCGTCCGTCCGTCCGTCCGTCCGTCCGTCCGTCCGTCCGTCCGTCCGTCCGTCCGTCCGTCCGTCCGTCCGTCCGTCCGTCCGTCCGTCCGTCCGTCCGTCCGTCTGTCCGTATGAACACGTAGATCTCAGAGACTATAAGAGCTAGAGTCACCAAATTTGGTACGTAGACTCGTGTATAACCTACGGTGGTCAAGTTTATTTCAAATTTTTGCCACGCCCCCTCCGCCCACGGAATTTAAACAAATTTGATTTTCTTTAAGACTATAATAGCTAAAGACATCAAATTTGGTATGATTAATCCTTTAGTAAGCGCGCACAAATTTGTTGCAAAAAAAATTTGCCACGCCCCCCTCCGCCCACGAAATTTAAACAAATTTGATTTTCTTAAAGACTATAATAGCTAGAGACACCAAATTTGGTATGTGTATTTGCTTAATAAATGCGCATATACTGTATATGCAACGATTTTGCCACGCCCCTTTCCGCCCCCCGTAATTTGTGAAAACTCGATTATCTCACGTAATTTTTTACCTTTTGTAATCAAATTTAGCACACTTGAATTTGATACTAATACCCAGCAAACTACCAAATTTGATCAAAATCGGACAAAAAATAGCCAAGTTATGCATATAAACGTTTTTCCATAAGGCCGTAGTTGGCCGTTGGCTGGTGGGGGCGCTAGGGTGCTCGTATACTTGAGTGAGGGAGATTCTAAGATATGCTTGTAATAAAAAGCATGTGAAAATGCATTTGTTTAATAAATTTAAAATATTTGCTTTACTGGTGTATGGTATACCTAAGTCGGCGAGACGACTTACTTACTTCATTGAATGTCCAATCGAGGCTAGTCAAAGATTTTACCTAACAAAACTTTTAATTGCTAAGGGCGAATGGAAAAAAATCAAATACAATTTTTAAAAGAAACATCGACAAACTGACTGAATGACAGACTGACTGACTGCCTGACTGACTGAGTGAGTGAATGTTTGTTGGCTTTTTTATGTCTGGAAAATTTGTTGAAAACATCAAATGAAATGTTTCCATACGCTATAAAATTAATTGAATCAAAAATGGGCCATAAACCCCAAAATACATGGCCATAATGGCATTAAAAGTTCTCTTTTCCTCTCCCTCTCTCCGTCTCTCTCTCTCTCAGCAAATTATGGCTTAAATTCTTAAAAGATATGAAACATTTACCTAAGATTCATTTCTAATACTAATTCAACTCGAGTGGCAGGAGGAGGGGGAGGGGGTTGGGGTCGCCCAATGAAAACATTTTCCTCCTCTCCTCAAAAGTCAATACTTTTCGTTTTGACTTAAAAACTTGAGAACTCTTTACATTTCCTGCACTCAAATGAATAAAATTTATTTATTTTGATTTTGAATTTCACTAAAAATTATTGACACATTTTTTGTTGTTGTTTTTTTTAGCTCTTATTAAACGCGTCAACGAAATTTTCTATAATTTCCTTGATCGACTTTAAAGCTGACCATTTTTTTTTTCTAGAATTTTAATATTTAATAATTTTATTTTATAAATATATTCATTTATTTTCCGATTTACTAATTTCTCAAGTTTCAAACTAAAATATACAAATTATTTAAGAAAAAGCAAAAAACAACTCAAATATTTTCTGAAATTTTTAACTTTACCTGGAAAATTTCCTTCAAATTTTGCAAGAAAATACAACTTTTTCAACATTTAGACAAACTTTTAATGTTAAAGAACAAAAGAAACAAAAAAAAAGTTATGTTTGCCTATTAATGTAAATTTTAATATTAAGATTAAACTGAAGCCAGCATAGGAAAAGCATTTTCTTGTGGTTTTCTTGTTGTTCTACATTTCTAACAGATTTTCAAGAAAAATAGCCATTGTTTGCAAACATTACTAATAAACAATTGGTAAAATCCTTCAAAGTTCCATAATTCTTTAAAATTAAAAATCGGACAATTCTGGGAATCTCTATAGCATACTTTTTGGTTCAAAATTAAATCAATATAGAACCATATCCAAAGTGTAAGATATTATGCTTTATAACAAAGAAGTACCGCTTTGATATTTTGTAAATTGCTATTAAATAATACTTAATATATTAATAGGTTAAAATAAAACTGTTTCTAGCATAATATTATGCTTATATTATACAATAAAATACTGCAAATGCGGTCAATTTTCTCGAAAACCTGACGTGATGGACTAAAACTAAGTACAGGGCCGTGTTCAGCACCCCTCAATTACTATAGGAACTTAAAACACTTTATCATGACCTCGAAAATGTCGGCCTGGGTAATCATGAAAACTGCTAGCTTAAAGAATTACAAAAATGTTGAAATTCTATGAAAATCGATCATATTGACTCGGATGATTATAGAAGTAAATTTGTATGTTATATGGCTTGAGATTGTAGTTCATTACTTTGTGACATTGAGTAAGGAAAAAACTTGAAAGTGCATACAATCTTCGGTATAACCCAAGTTACACAGGCTAATTATAATTTGTTGTTGTTGTTGCTTTAAGACGTCCCAGTAAAACTGAGTTAATTCGAATAATTCGAATTGGTAGGTACATTTCGATGCTTCCACACTCAATTCATTGCCTTTCATTGAACAGAGCTACGTATTTTTAGAGATCTGACAAGTACTTAACATTCACACTCATTCATTTCACTCATTCATTCGAATGGATTCATTTGACTTTGACTTTTCTCTCATTCATGCAGCTCTCTAACTTCTACTTTGAAATTTGAAGTATTCAAAACTGAGTTTTAGCTGGGCTTCAGGTCAATAAATCTTACTAATTTAACAATTTTTTTTTTGATTTGATTTGTTTTTTGTGTAGTTTTGTTTTCTTCTTGCCTTAATTTAAGTTAAAAATTAATAATCTACTGCTTACAAATGAAAAAAAAACGTTAATAAATATAACACAAGCAAAATGTTGAATATTTTGGCCAATAAAACTTTTCTTTCTAATTGTAAGTGAAATGCTAAAACAAGTTTCAAGTTTGGTTTTAAAAACATAATTTTTGTCGTTTCTATTTTTAACTGAAATTCTTTGTAAAACAAAAACCAAAAGGAATAAGTTTAATCGTTTAAAAAAAACTAAACAAATATTGCGGCAAGTTTTTTGCAAGTCTTGGAAAAACTTAATAAACCGGCGGCTAATTTTCGTGTGGAGTTTTGTTTGAGGTTTGAGAAAAATTTACTGTAATTTCACTTTAAATTACAGTTGGCACTTTTCTTAATTATAACACACACACACACACACACACACAGAGAGAGAGCGACCAGTCGGTGGTTCAGTGGAGACAATTCTGTGGCTCTCGAGTTCGAACCCCGCGACGTAGGCGGCTTTTCCCCCCGATGAAGCAATACTTCTTCCGTCGCGGATAATGTAAACTATTGTGGCTAACTCACACACACACTCACACACACACACATATGCACTTGTGCTTACTAAACACTTGCACTAACTTAGAGATAGTCAGAGTTGACAATATTTTACTCACCTTTGATTTTATTGACACCAAATTGTCCCTGAATATGATTTTGTACTGAGAGCACTTCCATCTTCATAGATGAGCCGTTAGATTTGCAAGTTGTTCTTCTTCTTCTTCTCTTCCTTTGGCTTTTGTGTTTGTTCTTAAGCTTTTATTTTGTTTTTGTTCTATCTGCCGCTGCCGCTGCTGCTGCTTCTTCTTCTGTGTGTGTTTGTTTGTGTGTTGATGATGATGAAATACATATATTTGTTTATGTATTTGTTTGTTTGTTAGTTGTTGTTGTTGTATGTGGTAGAAATGCACTTTAATCACAAGAATTGAAAACTTTTCTTTTTTACTTCTTTTTTTTTTGTTTTTGTTGTTGTTTCTGTTCTTGTTTTTTGTGTTTAGCGGCTGCTGCTTCTCTCTGCTTCTGCTTCTTCTTCGTCTTGAAAGTTTCTTCAATTTGAATTTCACATTACGTTGTTGTTGTTGTTGCGACTTCTTTCTCTCAATTTGAATTGTTTAACAAATAATTTGGGTAAAAATATCAACAACTAAATTTGTTATTCTAGGCTCTTTCAACATTCTTTAACTTTCTAATACAAAAAAAAAAAAAAAAAAAAAAAAAAAAAAAGGGGAAAAAACACGTGTAGAATAATCAACGGAAATTGCCGCCCCGCGTCCTGTTGTTGTTGTTGCTGCTGCTGCTGTTGTTGTTGTTGTTGCTGCTGCTGTGCTCAGTTATTTATTTATATATATATAGTCGATATATATATATTTGTCTGTATCTTCATGGGGGTTTTTTGTTTTTTTTTTTTAATATTCGCAGATTTATTAAAAAAAAAATGTTCCGATTTCTCAATTTGAATTTATATTCTTCTTTAATATATATATATATGCGTTTTTTTTTTTTTATGTGTATGGCGAATTGGACTCTCGAGGTGCGTGCGTGCGGAGGCCGTCTATTCTGCTAACTAACGGGCAGAGCTGAAGAGCGAGAGTGAGCAAGAGCAAGAAGAGCAAGTAGTAACTAGTTAAGTGTGAGAGCAACGGCTCTGCTGCTGCTGCTGCTGGTTATACTGATGTGTATGGTTGTTGTTGTTACTGTTTTTTTTTATATATATTGTTGGAGTAAGAGACAGTGAGAGAGAGAGAGCTTGGACTTGGGGGGACGGCTGCGCTGTTGCTGCTTGCTGTTGTTGTTGCTTCGGCTTCTGCTTCAGCTTTGAACTGGAGGGACGGGCGGCGGCAACTTCTGTGGCAGAGCAGTTTTCCAAAGCTACTATCCGGCCGGCGGTGTGCACGTCGCCTTTTATAGCAATTTTCCGATCGCAGTCGCAGCGCTGCCGCCGTCGCAGTCGGAGTGAGTTTTCCCTTGGCCGTGAACTGTGCCATGTCCAAATGCGCATGTCACCGTCGACGCTTCACCCCGTCTTATCAATACTCCAGCATAAACTCTCTCAGCGTTTCTCTCTCTCTGTCGCAGTATTTGAGTGTATTTCCAGCTGCTGCATATGCTGCATATACAAGACCATACATCAGCTGTTCATTTGCGGCTTACATTTGTCCACTCAAAGAGAGTGAGCGACAGAAAACGCTCAAAGAGAACATCACACAACTTTGTTACTCTTGAGCACAAATTGCCATAGCGTGCAACTCTCTGTGAGTGCAATTCAAGTGCTTTGAATGTGAGTTAAAGAGCAGAGATCACTTTGCCAATTCCACTCAGAACATGCCACAATCTGCGACTCTTTGCGGGGAGGCACTTCAATTTCAAATTTCAATTTATTAAGATCACTCAAAAATAGATTATTAAATACAATTAACTCAAATTTATAAATCATTTCAGCAAAAACAAAAATGTTTCTTTGCATTTCAAATTTTTAATAATTGGAAGCGATTATTGTTGAAATCAAAAAAATTGCATCTTTCCCTTTACCACCAAATTGAAAATTTATTTTTTTTTTAAAAATTTGCAATTTAAAATTAACTTTTTATTGTTAAACATTTCAAAAGAATGGCTCAAAGTCTGTATAAACAATCAAAACTTATAGACGAGAAACTTTTATTAAAATAATTCAATTAACAACATTTTTTATGTGTGTGGCTTGGCCATGTTCACTTTTGTAGTAATTTTAATAGGATTTATGACTGTTTTTTGTTGTTTTTTAATGGCACCAGGCAAAGGCTGGCAGGACCTGTAAAAAAGTTCAAAGAGATTAAAAATGCAAATGAAATCATTTTTGATTCGATTAAAAAGCTCTTCGAAAATTGGCAAAAAAATATATATATCAAAACTGTAATGCCAATTAAAAGTTAAAGTTTATTTTTTTTTTCCATACATTTCTGCTGAAATCTAATTTCGATTTAAAATGCTTCGCTAACCCTATTAAAGCCGTTAGCAAAATAAGTTGCTAAACAGTCGAAATACTCAGCAATATATTGAAATTTGCTTACGATGTCAAATAGTTAATATTCTCTAGCTATGTTATTCTAAATTGGATATTTAATAAATAAATATGTATGTACGTGATATTTGTGATATTTTTGTTGAATTTTGATATACCCTTTTGTCAGTTAGGGTATGAAAACATTTTGCGACCGGCACACAAAGGCTGCCTGTCATTGTTTAAACAATTCATCTTAATACGCATAAAAAATGGGCGCCAATGGTGTTGGCCAGTCAGCCGGATGGGCAGGCTTTACTACAACCAACCAACCACCCACCCATCATCCTTGCCCCCTCCTGGCTAGCTGCTTCTGCTTCTGGTTCTGGTTCTACATCTCCTTCTCCTGCATATTCCCTGCTCTACAATCCTCGTTTAGCTATTTGTCACTGCTTCGTTGCCGAAAATGTGGATGTGGATGCCACGTAGTTGCAGCACTAGAAGAAAGATTCAACAAGAACAACAAGAAAATATATATACATTTTTTCCTGTTTGATTTTTTTCTTCTTCTTTCTTTCTTTTGGCATTGTTGTTGTTGTTGTTGTTGTTGTTGTTGGTCCTGTCAGTGATGTGGGGATTTACACATGTCAGTTAATGCTGAAAAAATGTTTACACAACACAATTGCCGTTCCATAGAGAAGAAGATGGGCTTGGAGTTGGAGGAGTTTTTGGTATGAGATTGGATGTTTTGGGCCTTGGGTCGTCTCTCCACACAGCATGGGGGCGGCGGCAGAGGCGTCAGCATCGGTGACGGCGACGGCATCGTCAAAGCATCGATGGTAAAAGTTTTAAAGGCCAGTTTTTTCCTTGATTTTCCTGCTGGTGGTTCTTTCCTTCAATTTTTTTTTTTTGCCTCACTGCAGCAAATGTCGAATCAGGATAAAAGCCAGTGGCATACAATTAATCAAATGCATGATTTATATTCCGCTTGGGCCAAACAACTTTAACCTAAATACGTCCCGCTGTGTCGTCCCAGAGTTTCTGTCAAATGAGATGTTTGGGGCGGACGGCAACAATTTTCTACTCTATGCTGGACAACCTAATCACAATGACAGTGACCAGAGTCCGGAAATAAAATGTAAAAAAAGAAGAATGAGAAAATAAAACTCGTTTCTCAGCCACGAAAATGCCCTAGACGCAGATTTTTTTTACAAACACCCCCCCAACACACACACACACACACTCACACACAGACACATCTTTCAGCACAAAAGTCCTCATGAGGTGTCTTATCACCAATTGCATCAAAAGCAATTGAAGAGTGAAACTCCAAATGATAATATTTACTTTTCCAATCAAATGTACTGCGAAATGATTTATGCAATGTGTTAGCAAATGTATAAAAAACAATGCATTACACAATGTATTGAACAATGCAGTGGACAATGCATTACAAATTGTATTACACATTGCGCATTACTCAATATATCGATAGAACATATTGCATTGCACACATCAACACATCATGTATGAATTTCCCCCTGTATTTCAGTTGATTTAATTCAATAATTATAAATAATACATATGGATTTCCATAGCAGGAACCTTTTTCGCACGAGGGCCATATTCATATGCAACGTTAAGAGGAGGGCAATTGCTATCAAAAGTATGCAATAGTTTTAGCACTTCATTATATTCAGTTGCGTGCATTGGTGGTTGGAAGAAAAATGCGAAAGAACCGAGAGAAAAACTATAAATAATTTGAAGAAATGTTTATTAGGTGACTTTTCTTTTCAGTTGGCCCACAGAGAGAGAGAGAGAGAGAGAGAGAGAAAGAGAAAGAGAGAGAGAGAGAGAGAGAGAGAGAGAGAGAGAGAGAAAAAACAACAAAGTTTTTGCAACACGTACATAGATGGCAAAAACATACAAAAGCACTTTGAAAACATCACCGTTCCATCCAGTCAGTATGCATTGTGAGAAATTCCGCTAAAAGCTCTCACTCTCTCTCTCTCTCCCCTCTCCCCTCTCTCTTCCACTCTTTCTCTTTGTCTCTTAAGCAACAGCAACAGCAACAGCAGCAGCGGCAACGTCGGCAGCGGAATCTTTTCCTCATCATCACAAAAGACCAAAAACGAACACTGAAAGGCGAAACAAAAATCAAAAATTCCAAACAGAAACTTCTGTGTGGCATCTAACTGATTGGAGGCAGAGGCAAAACTACATGCACCGAACTTAGCCCACATTCGCTTCACCCCTCGCCGCAGCCCACACCCCACACCCCATTACCCATTCTTTAACTCTCGCCCCCTCGTCACGCCCTCTATTCATCCAATACCTATGTATAATCAAAGCCTGGCTAAAGCCACCAATGAACGGGGTATTCGGGAGGCTAGTCGACAGCTAACCGAAGGGAGGAGAAGACTAGAGGCGGGGCTGAGTTGCTGAAAATAGGATACGAATGAACCACTTAGTGTGGCCCCGAGTCGAGCCCAATGCGGTTGCCTTTTACAATGCGTTGCACGTTTCGCCAATAAAACAACAACAAGAACAACAACAACACCAATAGCAATAGCACGGGGCAGCAATCCTTTGAGTTCGCTTCTTGCTTTTGCTTTTTTGTTTTTGTTTTTTTTTTGTTCTCTCTCTGTTATACACTGGCACAAAAAAAAAAGAAGAGTATTAGCAATTTGTCACAATGTAGACCAGAAAGAGCATTGCGAAATCCTTGTCACACATAGAAACACACACATATACATACATAGATATTTTGTCGATCTGTAGGAATGAATCTTTATACCGATCTAGCGTCTAGCTAATCAATTGAGATTATTTTAATAAATATTTTTCGTTAAGCAACCAAGTAAAATTACTTAAAAATTTGCAAATAATATTGCATATCTTGAAATGGAGTGAATCGAATGCCCCCTAAAGTAGGCCAACAATTTGCCTTTGGGAACAGTTTATCAATTTTTGAAATGCCCTGTTCATCCCAAAGTAATCGAAGTAAGCATTGTTAATAGACAATGTGAAAAGTTATGAATTTGTTAAAAATAACAAATTATTTTCAATACTTCAGCCCATTTGCATACTTTAAGGGGCAAAATTTCCTCCAATTCACAATAATATATGGCGGATCCGTTTAGAAGAAAAATACTGCTTAGTTTCTTAGGTTTGATAACTTTCTGATATCATTTTTTTTTTTCAAATGGAATGAAATGTTATCAAAAGTTTTTTTTGTTATAGGACTTAAATAGTGTACTTTATAGATAGATATTGGTTTATATATAGACATACATACAGATATATCCTTTATAATATATTAGATGATTAAACAGTTTTACAGTTTTCTATTATATGATTCGATCTATAGAAACTAACTTTAACTTTAACTTAAACAGTCAGAGTTGTAATATATAATAATAAATGAATTATCAATTAATTAATTAATTGAAATACTTTATAATTATATCATTAATTTTCTCACATTTTTAATCCGCTTTGGTTGGGTTGCCAACGGAAAATCAGTCATCAGTCAGCCACATCTTTCGCATAATCCTCTTGCAAATGAAATTATAGAAAAATTAGAAAAAATTGACCAACAAATTGATGTTGATGCGGATTATCTAGTTTAAGAGTTCGGAATCTATGTATTCTAGAACTGCTTTATTCTTGTTGATATGGTAACTGGGGAAAGGTACTTCACTTCAGGATATATGAAGTTCGGTGAAGGAAAGTTTTTCTTTTTCACTTCCTTGGTGTTCCCCTCTTTCTTTATTATTATTTTTTTTTTTCTGGTGCTGTTGTTGTTGCCTGCTGCTGTTGTGGTTTTGCGTCGTTCACATCGATTTTCATGTGATTTGTGTAGACGTGTTTGGGTTTTATTGATTTTCACTTGATTCTCTCCATATGCTTAAATATACTTAAGCCAAAGTACGTGCGCCTGGCCAACTCATATGCCACAAATGCCAACAGCAGCCAGCAGCAGCCAGCAGCTCTTAGCTCTCAGTTCCCAGGCTCTAATGTCAGGATCATGCAAGGTTATCAACATAATTTCCACCCAGGCTGATGACGCCTCTTCTCCCACTCCCCCTATCCCGCATATCAACATCTAGTTTATGATGTAGTAGGTTTTTCTTCTTTTTTTTTCTTGCCTCTTCTGAAGATGATGATGATGATGACTGCGTGTGCGGTTTGATAAGACGGCACGGGGCGGACTAGAGGGACCATACGCGGGTGGGGTTGGGACTCATATTGCCAAGGCTCTAACCATTCGGCTCAATTTCGCTTTGGTTCGGCCTCGTGGGCATGCTTATTTCTGACAGCTTTAAGGCTTCAAAAAGGGAATGGAACAGAGACAGAGGCAGGAGCAGGAGCAGGTACAAGGGCATGTTACATGACTGCTAAGTTGATGGAAAATGAAATACTTGAGTAGAAAGATGTAATTCCTTTCTCTCATTTACCTTGTAGTTCAACAAGAACTGGCAACAACAACAACAACAACACTTCTACACATACAATCCAACATCATCCGAAAACGCATATTGTTTTATATCCAAGTACAAAATAGTTCATTCCAGTCATCAGTTAGTCTTATTTAACTCTATTTCCTTTGTGAGACCTTCTCCTTAGTTTTCGTAATGATGGAATTTCATTCAGATTTCTTTACAGTTAGATCAGGCCTGTAATTGGTTTATAAGAAAATGCAGTTAGCATGAAAATTTTAATTACCAATCTATATTAAACACATTCTTTTATATAAGTATATCCAATCCAAGAAATTGTATGGAATATTGTAAAAAGTTTTGTTGCAAGTTTTGCGCACTGTTATCCTAACAGAAAAGGGTAACTTTGACAATATGTTAACTGTTACAGATTGTTAACTGTTTTACAACTGCCAGATTGAAAACTCTCACAGGATGTTAACTTGAATGGAAAGGGTATTTAACAGGCCAACTTCAATAGCATATTTCACAGAAGGTTATTGCTAACCAAATATTGGCTGAAATGTTATACACAACAAAAGAATTAACTCCAACTCAGAATGTCAGCTCTAACACAGCCTATTCTAAAATATTGAAAACATAATATTAAAAAAACATTTTCAACATTATTTTATAGAATAAATTCACTTCAAGGCTAACGAAAATCAGTTGAAATCAATATTTAACAATACTTTTTTAAACTAAACTAAACTAAACTAAAATATCCTTCAAAATACAAGACTGATTAAGGCATCGAAATGATAGTTCTCATTATTCCATAATACTCTAACTCCAGTCTTTATGTTTCTCCAAAAAAAAAAGGAAAGACAAACAAATTTATAGAAGATTACAAAGGTATCCAATAAAAGAGAATTTTAAATCAAATATTATGTTTTTTAAGGCTTAACTGCTTAATGTTTCTTAGAGCAAGATGATAAGGTGTTAATCACAAAAGAATGAAATGAAAAAGAAGCAATAGTGAGGACGGGGTACGGGTTGGAGGCAAGAAGAAAAAAAAATAACGGAAAAGAAGAATGTTTAGTAGTTTATTTAAATGTCCCGGTTTTTTGTCGTCTTCACTGTGTACCCAGATATTAAAATAAATTTGTAATTCAAAAAGCGCGCAATAAATTGTGACACCCCACAAAACTCACTTGTATTCACAGACACACACACACACACACAGAGCAAGGATACAAACAACTTGCCAAAGAGGAAAATATAAATAGGTTGCCTAGGTGAGGAAGGGGCAGGACGTGGCCAGGGAAAGTCGGTGTATAGAGGTGGTTAGCAGAAGATGGTTTCGGGGTTGGGCGGAGGGTTTGTGGTTCTTGGTGTCGCGTTGATGTGTGGCGCTTGTCGTCGGCATGGCAAAAGTACTTGAAGAATTACATACACACACACACACACACACACACACACACATACAGGAACACCATCATACACACTAATATACAAAGCATGCATTATTCATGCTTACTTCAGAATTTGCGTTACAAAGTAAAAAATGTTGTAAGGACACTTGGGGAAAGGGAAAGTGCAAAAATGCTACCAAAACCCAAAGAACAGGAAGTGCGAATGAAAGAAAGAAACAAACTTTTGCCTAAAGGGAAAGGGCAAGAGACACAAAGAGAGAGCGAGACAGAGATAGAGACAGAGAGACATAGAGTGAGAGCCAAATATTCGAGGTAAGCGCAAAAACCGCTGATAGATTAGAGTTTTTGGTGGTCGGTTTGGATGGTTGGCTGGCTGGTTGGTTGGTCGGATTCGGTTTACTCCATGCAAATTGCGTCAGCTTTACGCCAAGGGAACGCACAGCAGAACCAGCCCATGACCTGCGATGACTCCCACACACCCACTCACATAGCCCCCTCCTCATAGCCCATCCCAAGACTTCCCGCCACTTCCTAGCCCGCTTCTGTCCGCACAAACAAATGTACATAATCATGTCAAATGTCAGCCAAAACGAAATGAGGGAAATACTTGATGGTGACGCTTGATGTGGTATGGGTAAGTCGGTCGGTCGCCCTCCCTTGGGGGCCACCTGGTCTTTCACGCTCGCTGTCTTGATGGACCAAAACACAGAAATTGAACACTGAGCGAGAAAATGTCAAAAGTAAACATTTTATAACCCAAAACGTAGCTAGACCACAAATCCAGCTCATGAATTGCATTGAGTCGAGACATTTTTTACAATCAATTATTTATGGAATAGTCAGCTCACAAGATAAAATATAAAATAGTATACAACTTTATTTGTTTCATAGGCGTAAATATATGTAGAACTAGGATATATGGTGAACCGTGCCCCTTAAAGTAGGCAATAGACTGAAAGAGTATTCATGGTTCTCGATAGATTTCTAGCTATTTATTTCCCACATGACATTTTAAAAATTCCTCAATATGATGTAAAAAAATGATTTCGTTGATTGCTCATTGCATACTTTAAGGAGTAAAGATTTCTATTTTAGAGCCCCTGCCTTGTCATTGATTAGTTTTATAATTATTTGAGTATGTTTTGTGATTGTTATTTGTTGCTTTTTTATTTTCTATACTCTACAATAAAGTCAGCGTTGAAAATTGGCATTCAAAAATTCCTAAAAGATTTCTATAGATGAATATGATATAAATTCTAAAAGTCTTTTTTTGAATTGGATAAATTATATCAATTTGTTTTTGCTCAGTGTAGAGCCTTTCAGCTGTCGTGGCGGTAAATTGATGGGACCATCAAATATTGACAATTGCATAACTTATTTGGCTTGGAATTGAATATTTTCGGAAGGGCAAAAGTCATCGGCAAATGATATGATCAAGGATATGTATTTGATTGAGTTTATTTCTGTTAACTAGATATTGTTGTCATTTTGTTTCTTTATTTTCGGTTTTAAAATGAGACAAAAGAAAAGAAGAAAACAAAATGACAAATACACACACAGAGAGAAAGAGAAAGAATCGATATATTTACCTGACAATGCACAAGAATCGGACTGAAAGTAGCTAAATGACATGGCTAAGACAGCTGGGCCGACGCCCATTTAATTGAACTGTTTGAGCTTGACTTATGCAAAATTCAAATAGACAATGCAATGAAATTACAGTTAACAGCTACAAACGCTTGGCCGTCACACCACCGCACCGCTCCGCTAACCTCTTGGCCCCCTCACCCTGAGGGCCACCATCTGAAAAGCATTTCGCTTAGTTCCCACAGGTTGTCAGATACCAGTAGGGTGAAGTAGTAGGGCCACCTGGACTCCGCCCGGTTATTAATAACGACAATAAAATTACAAATTGTGACATAAAAAACAAACAAAGAGAATAATAATACATAATAATGAATTTGGTTTGCCAACTATTAGCTTTTGTTCAGTCCACATTATTATGGATAATTTAAATCGTTTTTCCACAATTTTCTTTTTTTTTTCTTTCTTCAAGTTTATAAGATAGAAAAGATTTGACAATTCTTTAAAAAGCTTAAATCAAAAACATTGTGGGAACTAAAATTTATTGAGAATTGAATTTTAAAGCAAATACTTGAATATTTTATGTCTTTAAGTAAACATAGAAACAATATTGAGCAAAACTTTTTCTTAGAAATTAAATCAATTTACCTTAATCTGCTTACTTTAATCAATGTATTAAAGCAAAGTTTGCTAATGATGGGATTTGCTGATGTTTCGAATACTTTGTATACATACAATCTGCTTACCTTTTGTGCTGCCTAGAAATAACAATGAGACGGACTAGGCCGTCTTAAGACTTTGATTTAATCAAATTTTTGTTTTGTTTTTTACTTTTAAAGAAGTAAAACTTTAAGTATGCTAACAAGCGTTTCATGATTATAAAAACTTTTATAGAATTTATTTAAATATGTATTTAATTAAATATGGCAAATCTGACAATAAATTACAATTAAATCAACTATACTGACACAAAAAAAAAACCAGAGGGCCGGTACTGACTTCGACCGCGCCGAAGTTTGCATACCCTTACAAGTTGTTTGGTACTCTTTCCTCACTTATAGCCGTCAAAGTGGAAACAGTTTTATCTAAAAAGAGCAATGTTTGCGAAAGAACGGCCCACAATCTTAACATGGGAAATAACGAAGTTATTGATCAAAGTCACTGTTTTCGGCCGATCATTCCTATGGGAGCTATATGATATAGTCACCCGATCTCGACCAAATTTAGTCGTTTTAATATGAAATTTCACGACAATAGCTCAGAAAATAACGAAGTTACTGAGAAAAGTCACTGTTCGTGACTTTGCCGTTTGTATGGGAGCTATATGATATAGTGGTACGATCCGGCTGAATCCGAGATATACACTCTGCAGTATATACAAGCCTACGTGCAAAATTTCAGGTCTGTAGCTCTCATGTACCAGTTAAACTAACTCTTTTAAATTCGTAAGATCAAACTGATATGTACATAAAATTCTTATCTTCTTAAGCAATAGCGGGCAACTCTTGACTAAAAAACTTTTATTTCCAAAACTTTATAATTGTCAAACCGATTTTTATGAAATTAAGTAAACAGATGGATATTGTTAATAAATAAAGGTGTTCCAAATTTGATTTTGTTTGTTGAAATATTGCAAGAAAGATCTAACGTTTTTTCCCAATTACATGAGCCTATGTATCATAGTATACAGTTTACTCCGGGGGAGGCGTAGGAAGGCGGAGTATGTTTTTTTAACCACCCGAGACTACAAATTAAAATTAGGCGAAGCTAACTTTTACAAAATGTTCCAAAAATCGATATACTCACCATTTCACACTTAGAGTGGTATAATATTGATTTGAACATCAAGTTAGAAGATGATTCAGTAGTTTAGGGTAAAAAAGTGTATCGTATTAGGGTAAAATTTTGCATCTCCTCATTCCTTTTAGAAAATATTCAATTATTTGTTGCATTATTTCTTGCTAGTTTTTATTTTTTCAATGCTATTAGCAAATTTTCCAACAGGGAAACTTAAATAAAATATACATAAAAATACACATTGTACACGTGTGTTTGTGTGTGTGTAGAAAATTCACTTTGTCATTTACACAGCCATTAGCCAGAACCAGAAACAGAGCTAAGAACCGAATTTCTTCCTTCTAGCCGTCGTCCCTTGTCATGTCAAAAAAGTGGACAAGCCTCCAAGCGCGACCAAATGAGCACCGTAGTCCTTCCCCACCCAACCCCATTCCAAAAAATACAAAATGGCCAACTTTCAAACTTTTAAAAGTTTTCAGCTTTTCACTTTTTTTTTGTGCTTTCCATTTGCTTTCGGATTTTTTTTTTTTTTTGTTGCTTTTCAATTTAAGCAAAGAAGCTTGGTAGGAAGCTGGCCATGGTGCGTCGTTAATGGTTTCTTTTTTTTTTCTTCTGTTACTCCTCCTTTTCTCTACCAAAAAAAAAAAAAACTTATGAAACAAACTATATACAGGCGGGGGCGTACGGTTCGAAGGAGCTTCAATGACCGGACCGGTGCGTTAGGCACGTCAAAGTCATCTCTTACAAGCCGGCATAGAATTGAGTGGAATGGACGGCGACCACCAAGAGGGTTTCTCTATGAATTTCATATGATATTCATATGCTACCCTCTATCAAAACAAACCGAGTTTTGTTTCATATCCGGCTTGATTTTATCGTTTGATTTAGCTATCTATATAATTGGCCATACATTAGAGGTTAGAACATATATTTATAAAAAAAAAGAAAACTTCTTCCTCATTTCTCAAACCTTGAAGAGTTAATAATCCAATTATCGATTTTTAAAGCAAGATCCGATTATCGATAACTGCATAACTACGTAAACTGTATCGATTTTTCTATTTAAAGCAAGACACATTAAAGAATTGAAGTTATTTTGACCAACCTTTTAAGTTTATATAGATATTTTAACACTAATTGACTTTATCGTAGCTTTTTTGTTGAAATAAATTGTCTGACTTGTTGTTTGACTGGTTAGAAATTTAATATCGTTATCGATATCGTTGTTAGTATCGTTATTTTCAATACTTTCCATATATTTAATATTGACAGATGTAAATCCTTCGAAATTAATTGCCATCAATGGGGAAATGTAGATATTTCTATACGATAGACAAACAGTTTGTATACGAATTTAAATCCAAGAAAGTATATGGATCTGGTATTTTAAAATTTCTAACTTTGAAATCTTTAACTAAGTTTTAAAAATCAACTTAGTTCAAATGTATTTAATATTAAATCTTAGTGAAAATCAGCAGCTTTCGAAGACCCTGGGCATGAAAAAACTTGATTGTTACCTATTCATTATCTGGCTAATTTGGATAATGAATTTTGTGATCAACCCTCGCTGAATAGCCGGTTCACTTACATGCTGCTACTACCCATTACAATGGCTGGGTAATGTCACGTACTTTCGCCAGCTAAACTCCTTGTCGGCACAAATGGTCGTTCTCGTCCTTGTCGTCAATGCGTTGCCCTTCGAAAACGAACCTATTCAAAGCCTCCGTGCGTTTGAATTCTATTAGCCCAAGAAAGGATTTTCTGTGCTTCCGAACAGCTACTACTGCCATTGCTATTGCTGCCATTGCTGTTGCTGTTGTTGCTGCTGCTGTCATAAGCACTTTTGCCCCTTCACCCCCTCTACCCATTCCCAGCAAGCTTAGAAACTCTCCTTTTCGTTTGCCATTTACCCTGGGGTGTATTTTCTTCATCATTTTCATTTCTGGTTGGGGTTTTTCTCCTTGCACATCCAATTGACATTTCAGCTTAAGTCATTGTATAAGGTAGAGCAAAGAGAAAGAGAGAGAGAGAGAGAGGGGGAAGGAGGGAGAAAGATTGCTACTAGGGAAAGGGCCAGAGCGAAGAGGAGGTACAACAAAAGGCAATGCCAACAAAACGGAAAGCAGTCAGGTCCCCGGTACCAAGTAGCAAGTAGCAAGCTGAAGCTGTCCGCCATTCAAACAACCAGCCAACCCAGCTAACCAGCTACTAGTGCTCCTGCTTCTGCCTCCTTCTTCTCCTTCTACTGGTCTTGCTCCTTAACATTCTCATTCGGTGTCGCTGTGTACATTTATTCTGCTCGCTAGGCGAAAAACAAAGCGCAAGGAAGGAAGCAAAGTGCAAAAGCTGCAACGGCAACAAAGCACCACACAATTACAGTCCACACAGGGAGACAGAACATACAAAAAAAAAGTTACAACACAAAACGAAAGACAGACAAAGGCAAGGGGCAGAGAAAGAGTAAGAGTGAGAAAGATAAAGGAGAAAGAGAAGAAGGGTATTGCTGCTGCTGCTGCTGGTGATATAGAGGGGTCGTCTCTCGGTGTTTACATAAAAACATTTAGACTGATCCACAGATAGGCGGAGGAGAGACAAAAAGATAGATAGATGGAGAGAGAACGGGAAGAAGAGATTGAGATTGAGAAAGAGAAGGCTAAGCAGAGCAAGGGATTTGGTAATGTCCCATCAACAGAATGTGGGTTAATGGACGACGCTCCCAAAAAAAGAAACAAAAGAAAAAAACACACACACACACACACAAAAACTTCAACTGGCTAAAGACAAGCAAAGCGCTCAAATGATAGAAGAGAACTTTTGCAGCAAAACTCTCCCAAGAGGTGACAAACATGAATTCTCAATTTGTATCTGCAAAAATGCAGAATACTTTTGCTAAACACACACACACACCCACACACCCACACACTCACACATTTGAATGGACATACACAATTTTGGCGCATTTACAAAATTTTCATAGCGAACCCTAAAAAGTATGCTACATATTTGCTTAGGGTCAAAAGGTACCCAACTAAAAGGCCCACAACAAGCAAACGGGGTGCCCTTATGCCAGAGTTCAACAGACCAATACTTTTGCGGCACAAAGGGAGAATCAAATTGCTCAATATTTGCATTCGCCTCAAGATTTTGCATTTCTATATATAGCAAAGCGACAAAATTTACTCCTTTAAGCAGTTCAATTCCATTTTTATATTCCAAGAATACGTTTAGTATAAAGTTTAATACAAAATGGATTTACTGATAGAGAAAATATAGAAAGTACTGTATGTGTAGTATATATATATCTTACTTAGTCATAGAAAAACAAAATCACTTAAAATTTTAAAAAATATATAAGTTTTCCCTTCCATATCCAATTTTTTTATGAATTAAAAACTTATTTACAATTTTGTTCATTTCATTTTCAAACTTTTGTCTTCAATGTCGACTTAAAGTATTATTTTTCTCATTTCAAAATTTTCTTCATTTTATTTTTATGGAAAAAATTGAAAAATGATTTCGACACACTTTAATCTTGTGGTAGAAATCAATTTCCACTTAATATATTTCGTTTTCAACATTTGTTTTGCACTTTATATGTGTGAAAAAATTTATTTCATATTTATGTTTTTAGATTCATTTCAAAATTTTGTGTTGAAAATTGCCTTAAATTTATTTATATCAATATATTTGTAAGTTGTATAAAAATTTGATTTCAATTTTATGAAATTTCAGTGATTTTTTAAAGAAGACAATTAGCAAAGCTTTTTTACAATTTAAGTAAATAAATAAAAGTTCCAAGGACATTATAATACTGATTTATAGATATATAACATCAAAATGAATCTAAATATTCCGCCCACAAACTCCCAAAATACTTTTAAAGTAAACACGTTGAGCTCGCTTGACCTGGTCAAAAGTCCAATTTATAGGCAATTATTTGTTGTTGTAGAATTTTTATATATTTTGATTTAAATTTTTGTTCTTTGTTTTTTGTTCTAGCAATTCGACACCAAAAGCAATTGCCAGAAGGCAGGCAGAAGTCGGACGGACAGCACAGCACTTGAACTTCACTTGAAGTGGCAGTGGCAGGAGTGATTTCTGGTGTAGCTGCTGCTGTTTGTCCTTGCCAACACACACACACACACACACACACACAACCAGCATGAACTGTCGCCACTAACAACGCACCAAAATGAAGGCAATATCTCAAATGGGGAACCACATAAACGAAATAATAAATACCAAATGATTTCATAATGAATGGCAGCCAGGCAGAGAGAAGGAGAGAGAGCCAGTCAAAGAAGCAGGCAAGCAGAATGACATTTCTTTCTGCCAAAAAGGAACAGCAGCAACGTTCCAGCAAAATGCAGGGAGCAGAGACAGGGGGGGACAGCCCTCATCCTGGCTCGGCATTTCTTTCTTTCATTACAGAAATTGCAAAGGAAAAATAATACAAAAAAAAAAAATTTCTTAATTTCGTTTCATTTCATCAGCAGCAACAGCAGCGACAAGATTTACAACATACTGCGAGCATAAAATAAAAATCTTATTTTTTCCTCTCGTTCATTCTTTGTGCTTGTGTGTGTGTGTGTGTGTGTGTGTGTGGGGCGAAATAAATAAAATGTGAAAAAAAGAAGAAATGGTGAAGGAAGGAATAGGAATGAATAAAAATACTCAAACGTACCGAGCAAAGGCGAGAGAAAGAAAGAAAGACAGCCAGCCCAGAGGGGGGCGTTGACAATGTTAATAGTTATGGCAGAGAGAAGCACCAAAAGCGAAGGCAAAGGCATCATCATCCCATCACATCACATCCCAGGACCTTGGCAATTGGTAGTGGAACAGCAGCAGCAGACTTGTACATATTTCTGCGAATGCAATAAAACGCACATGTGTTGGCCCCCAACCACTTTATTCCTCACCCAGTCACCCATCCCATCCATCCCTTCCTGTTCTCTCTTTGGCTCTTTGGCCGGCTTCTTCATAATTTCTGTGCGGTTGTCGCAAATAAATTTGATTTTGAGCGAAATGCTTGAAGATTGACTGACTGGCTGGCTGACTGACTGACTGAGCTCTGGCTCTGGGGCCGTTTCTCTGACTGTGAATTATAGTTAACTCCCGGGGCTTACCATGGCAACTGGCCACTTCTTCCATTGCCACACCCACACACATAGAGAGCAGCTGATAAGTTTTAGCTTGTTTTTTTTTTTTTTTTTTGCTGAGTTTTGCCATTTCCTTTTTGTGTGCATTGACCTGCCCATTGTATGCGAACCCCCAACAGCGATGTCTCCGGCCACACACACACACACATGGACAAAAGGGAAATTGAAACCGTATTGAAGAAATAATAATTCATACCAAAAAACGAGATGAAGAAAAATAATCACAAAAATAGATCCCTTCACACACACACACACACACACAAAGAAGATTGCCTAGAAAAGTAGAGAAAAAAAGAAACGGAAAAATAACTAAACTCATCAAAGCCCAAGCATCAACACATTAGATAAAGAAGCATACAAAAAAAAAGCATAAAACGAATTGAATAGATTGTGGGATACCAGATCAACCGAATTATACAAAGATTGAAAATGACAAAAATAAAAAATAAAAAGAAACACAACAAGTAAAGAAAAATTCTCTAAACTAAACAAAGATCTTCTTATCAGATCAAAAGCGAATTATATTTTGTGACTACAGATTTGGAAGGGGAATTTAATAAAACTTTCTCATCTTAAGTTTACAAGTTTTACAAAAAGAGCGAACGGAGAGACGTTTGCAAGGATTGAAAGAAAGCTACTAGGGCGGCTTTAAATCCTTTAACACAAATGATTTATGAGATTTACACACTTTATTGCCATAACTTAAATTTTGTAATTTTTAAGCTATTAAATCAAAATTTGCCAACATATTTGTTTGACATGTCGTATGAGTAATTTTTCGAATATAAAACTACATGAAAAATAAAGAATGGAGGAAAAAAAGCGAGAGCAAGAGACAGGCTGATGGAGTAGCAGAAAGAACAAGAAAATGATGATGAACAAGAACAAGAGGAAGAAGAAGAAGAAGCAGCAGCAGCCAGCCAGCCAACCAGCCAGGAATAGGTCGTAAGAAGCGCGTCAAACGGAAACGCAAAAGGACAAACATGCCATAGAGCAAAGGACAAAAGTCAAAGCTGAGGACAACTTGGTCTCTCCTCCCCCCAAAACACCACTCTCTGCTCTCACCCTCTTGCTGAGGTGTTGGCAACAGGAAAAGCTTCAATCAAAAAAAAAAAAAAAAAAATAAACGCACAAGGCATTGGAAACTGGCAGAGGAGAATTTTTGGGGCAACCAACTACACATTTAGTGTTTATTTCGCATTTATTGAGGCACCGGACGGAAGGAGGTGGGGAGGAAGTCTTGGGTTGGGGATGGGGGGGTAGTGGGTGTTGGTGTTGAATGAAATCAGCAAGAAATAAATATCCTTGTCCGCCGCCACGTCTCTTCCAATCCCCTACCCTCAAACCAATACGTACACAATATATAAATTGTTTCCAAATCATTGGACACCAGACCAGGCCACAGCAAAATACGAAAATGAAATTAAGTCCACACAACCAGAACCAGAGCCAGAACTAGAACAGAACAGAAACCCAAAAGCAGAGTTACAAAACGATAGCATAAGCAAAGAACTATAGAAGAGAGAGAGAGAGATGAAGATGAAACCGAAAATAGAGAAATGGAAATGGTAGCCTGAAACTGAACTAAAAGCCAAAAATCATATGATGCTGATCTCAATGATGATGATGGGAATGGCAACGGCAACGGCAACGACAACGACAACGACAATGAATGTTTGCTTGAATGACTGAGTGAGTAAAATGAATGAATAAAGATTCTAATAGAAGGCCAACCAGCAACAGTACACACACATATATATAGATGGATTGATGGGTGGATGGGTGGACAAATGTTTGGACGGACATTAAAATTAAAGGCGGAACGGTTGAATGGTTTGTGGTTGATGTGTGCGGGTTTTAATGGTCCAGAAGTAGAAAGTTTTTGGCCATAACCGAAAAAAAAAAAAAAAAAAATGAAGAAGAAAACACAATATAGAAACCAAAAAGAGGGTTTCCATAACACAGTTACGCCTGACTGAGTAGTTTTTATCGGTTCATGCATTGAGAGACATTCTCCATAAGGACAACAAGAAAAATAAAAGGATCGCACGCCACACACACACACACACACACTTAATCACAATAATCGTTAAAACAAAGTTTGCCAAGTTACTTCTTTTTTTTTTTGATGCTCACAAACATTTCACATTTGTATACGATTTACATATTCTTGGTAATAAAAGAAATCAAAAATTGATACACCTATTAACCAATTCATAAACTATTTAAGTATATACATATGAAAATTTTAATTCCTTTTGTCAAAGGACCAGAATAACATTGATCTTACCGAAGCTTATATACGCTTGACTCTCATCTAAATTGAACGAGAAATCATGCCCAGATTTATTACAAAATTCAGTAAATTGTCACGCCCACTTTGGTCAAAATATGTATCATTATTTATTTATTAACTTATATTCATTTCTCACACATTCATTCAAGTGGCACACGAGCACTTTAGCGCGCTCAGCCTTGAACTTCGCTCATTAAGTTTGCCTCAAGGAAAATGTAACCATTTTTACTCAAAATGTTAGGAAATTCGGTAGATCTATAGATATTGATAATGTATAGTAGTATACCAAGTTTGTTAAGAATATTTCAAAAAAAAATATAGTAAACACATGGCGAGGCATTGGTGCATGGTTCATAATTCGAACGAATACAAGAAACTACTAAAATCGAATGACTTTGCAAATATTTAAGACTCCGAAACCTGAATCATTCATTTTCAATATTGGTATGTATGAAGAAATGATGGTAAGGATGCTTGAAAACGTTTTGTTGTTGTTGTTGTCGAATGTTGTAACATTTGAGGATTGGGACAATGAAGTGAATTTTTCGGTTCCAGTATCTTTTATTTTGATACATTAAAAATCATCTAACCCCAGTCCCTTATGCAATCCATTTGAAGTAAAAGTAAGTCTGACTTATCCCACAATTTGGTTCATTCATTCATTCGTTCGTTTGTTCGTTGGTTCGTTCATTCCCAAGCATATTTATTTATGTTTGGGCCCTGCCATTTGTACAAAGTGTTTGCCACTTAATAAACCCATTTTGCTAAGCACTTTGTCAGTGGGTGAGTGGGTAAAAGGGAGTAGTGGTGGGATGGTTTGGTTGTGCCAGAGGGATGTAGGGAGAATGCTCTCTCTCTGTCTTTCTGTGGGCGTTACGTTTTGCAAATTCAACTGCTTCCGTTTGTGCTTAACGTCTCACACCACTCGTTGTTTTGCCCTCCCCCTACCCGTAACGATTTCACCACCTACGACGACCCAATCCTCTTTCCATCTCATTCCATTCCCCAAAAAACCATTCCCATACCCATCCATCCCTGTATTCCCTCTATTGCCACACGCATTTTACTGTTATTTCAGCATTAAAAGTTCATTGAGTGGCAAAGGAAGTGAAAACAATTATCTTCAGGAAGGTGAAACATAAATCCTCGAATCCAAAAGTAAATTGCAAATTTCGTTTATTACTTTCTATGTCACACACCGAGACCGAGAAAAGGAATGAGATGAGGTCGGTCCCTTTCCTTTCGAACCGAAAAAAAGAAAGAAGAAAAACCCACCCACAATCATCCCTACCTATCGTTCTTGTTCTTCTTTCTCTCACGTTACGCTCCATCTTCTGACTGGGCTCGTGCACGGAGGGGGCAGGCCTTCTCAAGAGATTTGTGGTTAAATCGAATCGATATTTTATGTTATCTCATATTTATTATGCAAACACACTTCAAATGCTAATGCCAATTGGTGATGACTTGCCAAAAATGACACACGCACCGGCACACACACACACGACTTACTGTCCCAGATACAGATACTCTCATAGAAATGTAAGCTGGTGTCTATATGTAAGTGTGTGTGGAAAAATGGGTGGATTTTCCTATTGAATCGCCACTGTATTCCCATTAATTTTGATTGGTATTGAGTGTGTTCATTAATTAGAGAAATTTATTATAATTTCATCCAGGGATCCAACATTCAAATGGGATTAGAATATTAAAAGATTGGCAAGATTTCAGAAATTTGTAACAGATTATTGACTAGAAGAGAGATGGTTAGCATAAAAAAAAAACCCCAAACACTTTGCCACAACGAATTTTCGAAACGAAACGAAATGAAAGTTATTCCTCTAATAAAAGAGAAATGACATTTACCTAGTAACATTCAAAAGAAAATATCATTTTAGGTCAACGACTTTCTATGGTGAAGTCCCATAGAAAGGATCAAAATTTCATTGACTTTCAAGCAAATTTGGCATCGATAGTTTTAATACATATTTGCAAAATTTCATTACTTAAAAGTAGCCGATATTGGGTTTGCTATTGTAAATATCGTAATGTTATTTCTAAACATCCGCAATGGAGGCCATACATTGATAACTCAGTTCCTCGGAGGAGTATTTTAATGTCCTTCATAGTTATAGATTAACAGATGTCTAACTAAGCATTGCTAGCTGATCCTTCATATGAATTACGAGCTAATTCCTCTAAGACTGATTTTATCTAAGTTCTCTGAAGGACTATCCAAAGCCTGATTCAATCTACTTAAAGGTTCTCCAGTTGAAATATCTCTTTTATCTCTAATTAATGCCAAAATTGTGAGCACTATTCTCTTTTAAATGCAAAAAGATTGTGGAAGAGAAACCAGAGAGAATTGTCAAACATTATTTAATGACCAAGAAGCTCACAACTTGGTATACAAATAAATGGCCACAATTAGGCCATACAGACCCAAGACTTCAGCAAAGATCAGTATCAATATCATGCCAACGAACAGACGTGGCTGCTGGGCAGTCCCTCGTACACCAGCATCTCCAGCAATTCCAATGGCAAAGCCAGCCACAAGTCCAGCAAGTCCAACAGCCAGACCGGCACCCAATTGTATATAGCCCTTCTGTATGGTATAGTCTTGATCCAGCGAGCCAGCAATGAGAACAGCCACAACCAGTCCATATATAGCTATAATGCCAGCCATTACAATGGGTATTATGGATTTCATAATCAAATCCGGGCGATCGACAGCCATTTGCGTAATGCCCATAGCCGAGACGGCAGTCCCATATGAGGCACCAAGTGTTGAAAAGATAATTGCCGATGCCGCACCAATGCTGCCACAAAATATGGCATAATCGGGCGTATCATTATTTGGATTAGCTTCCGAAGCCATCTTGGTAATAGTAGTAGTAGGAAAGTTGTTTCGTTTTCTTTTGCCAATTTCAATTGAATTGAAATATTTGTTTGATTAGAAAAACCGTGGGGGCCCCTTTTTTTCTCGTTTTCTTTTCTTTCTTTTTTTTTTGGGTTGAACATAAAGAAAAGTTTCTTTTTATATATTTATGAATATAACGCATAGAAAGAGAGTGAGAAAGTAAAGAAAGAGAATAAACCGCAAAAAAAAAACCATTTAGGGTATTGAAAATCGAAGTTGTGCGGTTTCAAATTTCCTTTCTCTCTTCGCTTTGCCTCTCTGTTTCCCGCTCTCTCTCTCTCTCTCTTTCTATCGCTGTCTGCCACACCGCGCACTTGTTTCAATTAAACAAATTGAAAAATATGAACCCCAAAAATCGGGGACTGAGCTTAAAAATGCGCAGGGACCCGGAAATGGAAATTTGTTGCTATCGCTAAGGGAGTGGGGGGGAAATATGGCCGGAATGGGGGCGATGGCACCATGTTACGTACATTGGGTGATGGGTTTTCTGTTGGAGGGGTATGCTCCTGCGACATCTTATGCGGTGGCACGGTCACACACACACACATATACACAACATATACACCATTTACACCACAAACAATCCCTGCCATAGCCTGATGTAGCAGCTACATGACGTTTTTATTTGTGCGCCACAATGTTTTGCATTTTGAATACACATTCTCTTTTGTGCCTTCCTTAGGGACTCCTGTGTGTGTGTGTGTGTGTGTAGACTCTGAGAACCTGGCCAAAGGATGTGGGTAGGAGGAGTGGGTAGTGAGAATACAACCAAGGACGGGGGCTTAGGACTTTATTACTTGAGTTCACTTCTGGCGTTCGCTACTTTCATGTTGATGTGATTGTTAAGTTGTGCGCCGTGGTAAAAAATATATATATATGTATGTATATGTAAAAAAAAGGTGACACAGATTTGTCGCTAGCGAATTATTTCGCCTGGGAAATGTTGCATAATTGTGTAAGTGAATTTATGAGAGGCCACAACGGAAAGGTTGTACCCAGTAATCAGATGTGAACACGACTCACAAATTTCTCTCACCCCCCACCCCTTTACCGCCAAGCCCCGCAACAAAATAAAAATAAAAACAGATTGCAGTACCACACAATAATGCGGGCTGGGGAAACAGGGAGACATAAAGCGCAAAAGCGTTACCAAAATGCGATAACTAAGTGACGACAATATAAACTACATATACAAGCGGGTTAGAGACAATTTCAGTATAAATTACGCCAAAAAACAAACGTTTGGAGACTTCTATGGTTTTGACTTCCAGGTTTATGACTATACCCCTTTTCACATTTAAAAAACAAAAAAAAAAAAACGAATAAAAGCTGTCTAAATCAAGAACAATTTTTGCTTGGCTTTCATAATTTTATTGCCAATTATGTATATGAAAACGGCAATAGGAAATCCACAAAGTAGTCTGTTTTGTATATCCTTACGGTGGGTTTACTCAAATTGGCCAATGTACGTCTGTTGAGATTAGGCAGAATATTTATCCGAATCGGACTACTATGAGGTGCTGGCCTAAAATGCAATGCTATGCGTGTGAGACAGATGGCTATACAATAATCAATTGCAGTCTGCAAGGATAAAGATCCTTAGTAAGAATTCCTTCTTGGTTTGACTTTAATAAGATGAAACTGTCTCTTAGCACCTTGTACTAATGTGAGACTTACTTTGCACTGGACAAATTGATTTTTGCATTCACTTTCGTAATTGAGGCAAAGAAACTTGTGGTAAGATGGAATCTCTTATTTTCGCTACCAAATTTACGATAACTGAGAAGCCCAATAGGGAATAACACTTCAGGCATCAAGTTTTAAATTCTGCCATATAAATTCTCATTCCTTTCCTGTTCCACTGAATTTTTCATGAACATTTTTAGTGTTTAATTGATGATGAAGGGGTTAACCCTTTAACGGAATGATTTAGTTTCAATTGAGATTAATATTTTAGGTATTTTGTGATGTTTATTTTTTTTTTTTTGGTTTTTGGTCTTGGTAATTAGCAACAACAACAAATTGTTCCAGCTTATTTAGTGTATAAGTAGATGGCCACAATGAGACCATACAGACCCAAGACTTCAGCAAAGATCAGTATCAAAATCATGCCGACAAATAGACGTGGCTGTTGAGCGGTACCACGTACTCCGGCATCACCAACAATCCCAATGGCAAAGCCAGCTGCGAGACCGGCAAAACCCACAGAGAGACCAGCAGCTAAGTGTATATAGCCCTTGCGTATGGTATAGCTCGGCGACAGAGAACCAGCAATTAGTACAGAGACAACCAGGCCATAGATCGCTATAATGCCGGCCATAACGACAGGTATTATCGATTTCATAATCAATTCGGGACGCATCACAGCCATTGAGGCAATTCCAGTGCCAGATTTTGCAGTACCATATGCAGCACCCAATGCCGAGAATATAATGGCCGAGGCAGCGCCCATTCCACCAAAAAAGAACGCATATGCCGGCTTATCCTCATCGTCCTGAACTTCGTTCGATGACATCTTTGTTTTCGCTTCTTTCTCGCTTCAGTTCTCTGCGCTCTGCGAAAGAAGATTGTGTCAGTCAAGGATTTTAGTTATGCAAATGAGAATAAGAACTCTGCCTGTTTTTGTTTTTCCTTTTTTTTTTTTATTACTATTTTCTTGGCTCTTTTTTGGTTTATTTTTTTGTATTTTTTTTTTTATTTTATTACTATACTCACATATGATGTGGAAATTTATGCCAAATTGTATGAATATCTATGGAGATTGCTATTTGACAATGACGACAGATTTTACAGCGCATGAGAAGATTGCCTGATTTGTTTTCTAGAGTACATTTTCTCGAATAGCAATTTTTTCTTCTTTGATTTCATTTCGCTTCGCTTTTTTTTCGGGTTGGAGAAAATTGACTGATGAAATTTTGCTTATTGGAAAAACAAGGATCGATAGGAATATTCAATTTTAAATTGACTTTCTGATACAGTGAAAAAAAATATACAATATCAACGCGAGAGTGGAATAATTATAAAATATAAATTGTTAAAGGCTTTTAATAATTGGAAAAATTTTCATTTACTTTGTAGACAAACCAGCAAAATGAGTTAGAAGCTTTCTATAAATAAATGACTTACATAAGTTTTAGTTAAGTCCAACAAATGTATATTTTAACAAAAGAAAATTGTGGATTAACGAAGAATTCTCAAAACAATAGTTCAAAACATTTAATTGATGTACTTTTGTCTTGAAACTAGTTTTCTTTTCTGTTTCTCTCTTGAGTTCCTGCTGCAATTGATTGTTATGGCTTTAAAATTCTATTTGGCACATTTTTCTCTTGCTTTCGCCCTCTGTCGTTTGGCCCGTCAAAAGCAATAAAAAAAGGGAATACAAACAATTTAAACTGTTACACATATATATATATGTATATATATACATATATATATTAGCAATAATTCGAAGCATCAATTTTTTTATTGTCGCTGGCAATCATTTAATCATCTGGAGTCATCAGTTGTTGCTGTGTTATTGTCGAAGGACTTTGATGGCAGAAGGGAACCATCGGGCATTCGAGCATCCGAGCATCAGCGCAAATAATGGAGCGAGCAGCGGCTCTATTTCGCTACGAATCGCCTCATCGCCCATTTGACACATGTGTCACTCGACTGTGACTGTGACTGTGACTGTTGGTCTGGGTTTGGGTTTGGGTTTGGGACTGCGACTGGGACTAGGTCGGGGGGACCGAAGAGGCTGTGGCTGTAGCTGAAGACTGTTTTGGCTGTTTGCTTGGGCTGTGGCTGTTCGGCTGTAGCTGTTCGGTTGACAGCTGTCAGTGTCAGTTTACATAATTTATAGATTTCAACGCATAAAAAAGTCATAAAATTTACAATGTTGCTTTCAACACACACACACACACACACACACACGCATGCATAGACTAAAGCGGTAGGCCTGAAGCCTTATTTTTTTTTATGATCGAAGACATCAATTTTCGCACAGCTAGCAACTACATACAAATGTACATACTTATAGCAAAAAAAAAAAGAAGATATATATATATATATACATACATACATATATGTCTCAATTCTCTATTCTTTTCATTGGCAATACGAAATACTTTTGATTTATTTGTATTTATGTGTGATTCTCTTTTCAGCATATTTCCCTCCTCCTCCTCCTCCTTACCCTGCTCACCAACATCATTCAGCGATAAATCCTCGCACTCAACAAAATACATAAACGATTTATAGTTGCACAAAACGAGGTCCAAACAATAACTAACAAACGCAGCAAAAAAAAATGAGAAAAGAAATAATACAATCACACTGAGAGAGAGAGAAAGACGAATTCAAGTCGAAGAGATGGAGAAGGATGAGGAGCAGCAGCAGCAGCAGCAGAAGCATTGGAAACACTTGGAGGATTTGTGTTAGTAAATCCCAGGCGCAACTCGCATAAATCTTTAATGGAAAATCTTTTGCAGCAGCAGCAAAGTGCCAT
Organism: Drosophila paulistorum; assembly: GCA_018152135.1. Classification (NCBI taxonomy): domain Eukaryota; kingdom Metazoa; phylum Arthropoda; class Insecta; order Diptera; family Drosophilidae; genus Drosophila; species Drosophila paulistorum. The sequence goes on from JAECXG010000690.1 coordinate 14,065,562, forward strand.
GGCAAAAGGCATTACTACAACAGCAAAACCAAAAGGACACAGAGAAGGATTGTGATTGAGGCAGAGGGGCAGAGGGCAGAGGCAGATAAAGAAGCCCATGTAGTTGGTTTAGCGGTTTGATCGATTCATGGCATAGACCACCAACGGCAGCAGCATATAATGGTAAAAGTACTTAGATTGATTTGTTTGCATCGGTTTTTCCTCCAATTGAAATTATTGCAATTTTCATTCATTTCACCATCGGTCAGAGTTGAGATTTATATAGCATATATATGTATATCTATTTACCATATTTCATTCAAACTTTTTGACCATCCTTTGTGCTAAGATTTGATCTTAAAATATTCAAATATTTCAATAATTGTTTGTTTGTTTGTTATTGTTTGAAACACCTACTTAGTTTTACACGCCGCACACTGTGACGAGGAGCTACCCATTTGTCTGATTTGTCCCTAGTAAATGCCTGTATAAATGCGCGCAGTTGTCTGTATCTACCTTACAATTAAGTCTTATATTAGTCGGTTTATTTACTATGTGCAGCATCTCCAAAGTATAACGTTTATTGTAGTGTTGTTCTTGGTCTATTTGGTGATTGTCCACTGGCGTCACAGTGGGCCATAAGTGCCGTTTTTTGTATATTGGAGTGTTGACGAAGTTTATAGTCATATCTATGTTGTGATAGTCTAGTTTTTAGCCTCGATTTGGTTGTCCCTATATACATTTAATCACAGTTTTCTTCATTGGTCCCGTTACATGGTATTTTATAAACTACGTCGCTCTTGTCCATTATATCAATCTTGCTTTTTGTCCTGTTGCATATACATATACTCCGTAACGTGTTGTTGGGTTTGTGTGCTATCTGTTTTAGATATTAGATCATTTTCTGCAGAGTTATTTTTCTAGAATTAAAGTTAATGAAACTAACATACAAACTGATAGCTAATGAAACAAACTTAATTCTTGCATAAATAAGTGGATGAATTTGTTAAAGCGCAGTAAAACCTTGATAAAACGAACTGAATATAACGAATTCTATGTTGAGTTTCTTGAAAAACGGTTAGTATCAGATAGACGAATTAGACTGACAAGTAACTATGTATAATGATAGATGTAAATACTCTACCTATTCCCAATAATGTAAATATAGACATAAGTAGAAATAAGTTTTCTCTTAAGTAGGCCCGGAAGGTTTTTTGCTCATTATGTAATACAGTATTCTCCAAGTTTCCTACAAATTCGTCATATCAAGTGTTCAATGTACATACATACGAAAATATTATCCCTGATTTTACAAGCCTTTTCAAGGGTAAATTTTTGTCAAACTTTTAAATAATTACGGAGCATGTTAAAATATCCTTGCCAACATTTATTACCTTACAATTTTTATGGGCCCATTTCGGTTTAATTTTCTACAGAAGCTTTTTGGGAGTGGTTTCCATCAGGCATTACAGATTTCTGTGACCTAAAAACAAAACAAATCATTTTCAACATAATTTTTGGCAATTTCACAAGCTTATTCAAATTTGTTAATAGAGTTATGGTCTGAAAATTGAGAGAGTTACAGCTTTGCGAATTAAAATTCTATTTGTGTTTAGAATTCTCGGAAATGGAAATGAGTAAAAAGTTTCCTATAATTCCTATCACAAGTTTTCAACTGTTTTCCTCTGATTTAAAGTGTCATCATTTCTAGTCTATAGCACGTTATAAATTCTTAGCTTTTTCTATAATTATTTACATTTATTTATATTTAAATAAAAATATATTTTTTACAAAATATTTGAAATGAAGGATCTTTCTAAAGACATGACTTTTGACTACAAAAGCTAAGTCTATATATATATATGTATGTACATATGTATAGTCATCCAGTTGTATATGGTAAAATTTCTATTTGCTTATTACGATGTTTCACTTTAGGTTGGGTTGGGGTGATAAGGGGGGTTGGTTTTTTTAGGGTTTTAAATCGCGCGAAAAGTTTCAATATATTATTTTAATGTAAAACATTAAAACACATGGCTTATTGCAAATATAGTGAAAATTTACCTTATACATGCTAGGTTGGTATTTTCATTATTAGTGTTGTTGTTGTTGTTGTTATTGTAGGGATTTGCCATGACCTGTCCATTGTCATAGTTCCACAACAGCAAGTAAACATGCGTTTCCGTTTCATTTTCCTTCTTTTTTTTTTTTTTTTTGTGTATGTTGGGGAAAAAGTAAATCGACTAAGTTCCTGCCAAAGTGCAATAAATGAAAATTGTAGGGCATGGGTTGGTTTTTTTTTGCTTTCTTTTTCGCTTTTTCTTTTCCCTTTCCTCACCCCATTTTGGGTTTTCCCTGTGTCTGTGTGTTTGTGTGTGCCTTGGGCAAAACACAGTAAAAATAACTAACGAAGGAAATTAACCAAAAATAAATTAACTGGAAACTGCTGCTGTTGCTGTTCAACCGGCTCCCCGGTCCCGCTGATTGCCCCACAACGCACCACAACGCACCACACCGCACCGCATCGCACTATATCGCACCGCCAGAGTCAAAAGGGTTTTATGGTTTCGGGTGTCAACTGAGCTGCGTTGCGTCGTTGCTTCCGCTACTCTGGGCTTTAGCTCCGTCTCCGGCACCGTCACCGTCACCGGCACCGGCTCTGGCCCTCCAGCTCCATCGCCGATCCGGTCCGCTTTGACTCCGCTCTCTCTCTCTCTCTCTCTCTCTCTCTCTCTTTTAGTCTATACGTGTGTGTGACTTTTGGAATCCCAAATGTGTTTTCAACATGCAATTTTTATTATTGACTGCTGCTGCTGCTGTTTCAGTTTCAGTTGCTGTTGCTGCTGTCGTGCTGGTGCGCAGCTTTTCAGAGTTTTCCGCCCGACGAATCGTGAAAATGCCATTACTGTCAATCAAGTGCGGGGCAAAGGTTTTTCTGTTTTCCAAAACATTAAAGCTACACATTTTACGTACTATGTATATTTATATATATATGTATGTATATATATATATATACATACAACAAGAAACAAACCGAGTTCTGGTTTAGTTGGTGAAGCCAACAACAACAAAATGTTGATTAAATTTGTATGAGAATTTTTATATTTCATTTGAAATTGCCGAGAATTTCCATGGGTTCCCCTTTTTCCGCTCGATTGTAAATTGATTTTGGTGATGAATTTGTTAAGTGAATTTCCCTTCAATTTGTAACCAGTTTTCGCTATTTGAAAACTTTGATTCTATTTGCTTGATTTGTTTTATGGTATGTACATACATACATATCTATCTATATACTTAAATCGTATTGACGATATCATCGTATATGTAATTTCATTAACCTAATGCATTTTTAAGACGCTCATAATGTTTTGAGGCAAAAAGCTCTTTTACTTTTACACAGGAACAACAACAAATATCGAAAGTACCAAATAAAAGTTAAACACAAAACAGAAAAAGAATGACGAAATCTCATAACATAAAAAATGCGAGAAAATTGCTACGCCCAAAAATTAAAAGAAAAACCCCCAAAAAGGGAAAAAAAGAAGGAAAAAAAAACTCAACTTAAATAGACAAGGCAAAAGAGACCAGAAGTAAAGTGAAGGACGTTGATGAGAATAAAAAATACAAATAAACAACATAAGATACAACAACAGCAAAAAAAGAAATAAGAAAATAAAAAACACGTCAACATATTTTGTTTGAATAGCGATCATTTAATACCCTCTAAAGGTCGAAGGTAGCCAAGAGACTTGGATGAGTTGAAAAAAAGGGAATCACTTCATTAAGGACTGCTTTCTACTTTTTTCCGGATCCATTTCCATCCATCTTTATGAAAGTTCAAGATGTTTTCTTATCAATTTTTACAACAATCCTTATAACAATCTATCACAATTGTTGTATTTGTCTACTACTTTTTACCATGTAATGCAATTTTTATGTATTTATATCAATTACGTCAATTTTGTTGTTTTCCTATATGCGCATTATTATATGTATTTTATTCTCAAATTTTCTTATATCTTATCAAATATCTATTCATGCCTAAATCCTATTATTTTCCTGTATGCTTTTATCCAAGTAACTTTTTCATCCATCTATCTTGGTTAGATATCTAATATCTTATTATCTATGGTCTTTCGCATGACTTCTATTGTGATCCTTCTGATCTACATAACTCGTCAAGTATACCCCATTTTGCGTTTCAATGGGCATAGGGTATAATGAGAGCATTATTTTCGCTATAGAAAATCGTGAATAGATTTCGTTAGGCCTAGCCTAGGCTAGGGCAGGCATTTTGTGTGTCAGTTGATGTGTCGTTAAACTGTAAAAGACCGTAAAAAAAGCGAGAGCCATAAAAAAATGAATAGTCGCACAGTCAGTCAGTCAGTCGAACATGGAAGCAGCAGAAGCCAAAAGCGAAGACAAGCCGCAAAATGGACGGAACGGAACAGAACAGTACCAAAAATTTCAAACGTAACGTAACGAAACGACAACGATATGGCTGGATGGAAGGGGATGGTGTAGAAGGGGGATGAGGGACTACTGACCAGGCGAGTAAATCATTTTACAATGGAGCCGCAGCAATAGGCTGGCTTTGCCTCTAACTCCCTTCCCCCATCCCTCAGAGCTAAGACTTTATGGCCCTTCTCAATGAAGGACAATCAAGTAATAGCCTGACGATTTTTACGATGACACAGAACTACATAATAAAAGATATATCAGTCAGTCCAATGTCCCACACACACACACACACACACACACACCACTCTCCATTCACCCATTGACCAGTGACCAGTTAGCAGTTAACAGCGACTAGCAAACCATAGAACCATTCGAAATTCAACAAGCTCTACTCTTTCCCCAACTCCATCTCCAGCTAGAACTATGGCGTTACATGTTGGCAATCAGTTTTCAGCTTGTTGGACATTTCTGACAATTTTTGCTTTTAGCCTTAATTTTTTGAAATTGATGCAGAGCACGCAAAGGATTCTAAAAATCGGTATTAGAATCAAATACCTCTTTTTTCTCAACTTTTGTTGTTGAATTTTGCTCAGTTAAGCCACCAAATCAAATTCAATTGAATGAATTCATTACCAATGTACATATAATGCTTTTGCAATAGTTTCTACAGATTTCAACGACACAAATTGGACAATCCGCTTAGGAATTAATTATCCTTGCAGATGTTAGACACCGCCTGCATTTGGCGATAAGTGCGATAAGTAGATATACTATCGAAATGAGTTCATAATTTAGCCACTTTATGAGTGGACATACACACATCACACACACACAGGTGTTTCTCGGCATGAGAGAGAGCGAACAAATGTACCATATTCCTTTTGTTGTGTACCTGCTGAAACAGCGAAGCGTGAAGTTGATGACATTGATTAGGGTAGAAATTACTGAATAGAAAGATCTAGAGTAAGGTAAGGTAAGGGCTAGCTAAGGTTAGGTAGTGCTAGTTGCATTCACCGGCAGCAGTGAAAGTGAATAATGCATGTGAGTTATGTAATATTGTAACAAACTGATATATGTATATATATGTGGAATGTAGTGTAGGTATCTTGTGCTACCTAGGTTGTATCTGCTTGTGTGTGTGTGTGTGTGTGTGTATCGGGGGATAAGCTGTTGTTAAGCCAAAAGGAATGGTACCCATTTTTGGGTTTTGCATTTAATGCCGTGTCATGGCTACCGCCCACTGACTGACTGACTGGCTGGCTGACTGACTGGCCACGTCTTTACATATTAGATAAATTAGCCGTAATTTTTTCTTTCTTCTGCCTGTATTTCATGGCAGAAAAGAAGAGGCCACCATAAAAACATAGAAAAGGTTTTTTTTGTCTTTTTATACCCTTGCAAAAAGGGTATATTAATTTTGGTCAGAAGTGCGCAACGCATAGAAGGAAGCATCTCCGACCATATAAAGTATATATATTCTTGATCAGCACGACGAGACGAGTTCAAATAGCCATGTCCGTCCGTCCGTCCGTCCGTCTGGATCAACGCGAACTCCTCCGAGACCGTAAGAGCTGCAGAGCTGAAATTTTGCACGTATACTTGCATATACTGCAGGCGTTGTATATCTCGGATTCAGCCGGATCGGACCACTATATCATATAGCTCCCATACAAACGTCAAAGTCACGAACAGTGACTTTTCACACAAACTTCGTTATTTTATCACCAATTGTCATAAAAGTTGGTATTTGTCAGTTTGGTGTTCTTATTAATAATTGTGCCAAATTTGATCAAGATCGGGTGACTATATCATATAGCTCCCATACAAACGGCAAAGTCACGAACAGTGACTTTCTCAATAACTTCATTAATTTTATAGCTATAGCCAAATCAGCTTTTTTTCCCGTCAAATCTGGCTTTTTTGAAAGTCCAATTGCGGGAAAAATACCAAAACAGCGGGCAGCGGGAATTCTGGATTTTTTAAAAATATAAATTGCTTTTTTCCGCTCTTTTTCTACTGAACAATTTATCATTTTTGAGCGATTAATCGTAGTAAAATGTTATTCATCTAATTCAGTGGGAAAATACTGAGAACACTGCAAATTTTTGGGATGAAGTGTTTGCCTATAAGGATTCTGGAGGATATAGCCGAGAATTACCAAAACAGTTGCAAGGGTATACAAACTTCGACGTGGTCGAAGTTAACCCCGGCCCTCTGGTTTTTTCTTCTTCTACTCGGTGTTCAGTTTCTATCAAATGTGCGTCTCATGTGGCGGCTTGGCCTGGGCCTTAAGTCTAACGTTCCATAAGTTATGTGTCATGGCTTAGACAATTTGGCTAGACCACTTCCATACCACACACACACACACACATACCTACACACACAAGCGGACAATCAACATAACATCAAGTGAAAAACCTCTTATCATTGTTAGGCGGGTGGCTGAAGTGGAACAAATTAATTTCGTTCGTTTTAATTCCCCTCCTTCTCTCTGTCTCTCTTGCCTCTTTTACATTAACTTGGTCTTGGTCTTCACCTTTTGTCGTCGTCTTCGTCGTCGCCGTCGTCTTTGTTTTCTATTCTTTTGCCTCCTGTCTCCCCCATTTTTTTGTTCATACATTTTTCCATCATTTTAAGTTGTGTTGTTATAATTTGAGAGCCATTAACTCACATCATGTGTTTGAGGTCAGAAATACATTTACATATGCAGAATTACTTTATATATGGTATACATATATTTCTTACCAGATTTGTGGAATCATGGTTTAATTATTTGCATGAATTTTACATTTAGAGTTCCTGGTTGATGTTTACTTCTTTAGTTTTTAATGCTTTGATTATAAAACTTCATAATGATGAGTTGATTGTGCTTGATTTCGTCAAGTCTGAATCTCCATATAGATTATATCATATCAGCAGTTATCAAGTAAAGAAAAACTGATTTTGTAAATGTTAGCGATGGGAACCGATCGCAAACGATACACAATTAAATTGGTGTAATATGGAAATCACTTTTCTCTTTAGATTGTTGAATTTAATATGAATAATTTCTCGAAATTGGACAAGTCCAAGTCTGAAGGAGAAAATAAATATGTTTTAAAATGTTTTATAGGATTGGAAGTAAGAGGGAATTTGAAATAACTAACTGACTATAACAGACTACTAAACGCAATGGCATTGAATATCGTATATTTATTGCCAAAATTAGTAAAGAATTACAAGAACTAGCGAAAAATAGCGATATTAGTTTTAATTTATACTTACACTTTGTAATATAATTAAATGTTAAATAATAATACAGTACTTAGTACAATATTTACACTAAATCAGAATGCTGAAATCATTAAATGATTTTGACTAAGTCGTTGCTTCTTGGTTCAACATTTCTTTCTTTATACTTGATTTTCATTATATTATGCTCCCAAAAATATGCTCTAAATGTTAAAATTGACTTATGTATAACCCAATCAGGAAATGACACAAGATACTGGCAAATTGTTTCCATAATACATGGAATACAGCCGAATTGAGCCTTTTAGAACGGACTTTTATAAAAATTTTGTTACTTAAGATATTGGCCCTTAGTGTTTTTTTGAGGGATAAACAAATTGTATGGTTGGACTATGTTTGATAGGACTCATGGCGATAATAAACCAGATGGGGTGGGGTGGCTGGGGGTACGGGATTACACAATGTTTTTACGCAGGCTTTCCGGGTTGGAGTGTTTGGTGTTGCTTTTATTTTTTCAGTTTAGCTAAAAGTTTAACCCCGTCGCGTGTGGCTTGAAAATTCACACCCATGGCATCACATATACGCGAATTGAGCAAACCTTTTGGCCCCAGAGCTCGGCACACACACACACACACAGAGGGAGCACATGGGCACGCAATCCGCTTCCTGCCGCCTTTTTGCTATAACCTTATACTCTACTCTATGTGTATCGTATCGGGCCCTGCAGTCTAAAGTGTCCAATCAAGTTTTTTTTTCGGTTCCCTTTTTTTTTTTTTGTATTTTTGAAATGAAACCTAAATAACATGTCATAATAAATAACCTTCAAGCGACCCAGCAGCAGTAACGGCAACAGCAGCAGTAACTTTAGCGGCAGCAGGCGAGAAATAAAGGCAACCAGGAACACACAGGGCCAAAAGACGAAATCCAAAATCCTGTAATTACAACGTAAATCCAAAATGTCTCAACAGCACACACACACACTCACACATAGAGAGTGAAACAGAGAAGTCGACAGAGAAAGAGAGACAGAGGCCAAAGGGAAACTTAATTCATATATCAAAAAGTTTGCCTTGCCCGTTCTGAAGTGGACGAGAGTAGCAATTTGCGCGCAAGTAGCCAAGTCCAAGACCAAGACCAAGACCACGACCAAGTCCGAAGTCGTGTAATATATTGTACACACTTTATAGGTCCCCAAATGCGGTGCGGGTGGTCAGCGGAAACATGGGGCTAGAACGAGTGAATGAACGATGGATGGGGTTTCAGGGGGGTCGGGGTGGTGGCGAGGGGGAGCTAGGAGGCAACAGCAACAGCAACTGGCCTGTCGTGTCGAATGAGAAACACAGCAATTATGCAATTTGATAATACTTCATTCTCGGGTAATAAATATTAATTATTTTTTCTTGTTTTTTTTTTCTTTCTTCTCTTCTCTTTTCCTTGCCTCGTTTCAGTATTATTTTTTTTTTTTTTTTTTTTTTTTTTTGGCGAATGCGATTTCATGTTTTACTCACTGAGCTGAGCGCTAGTTTACGGAGATTTATGGGCCAACTGCCTGCAAATGAAATGAGACGTCTTCCTCCTTCCTCTGTTGAGCCGCCTGTCCTGTCCTTTGCCTCCTTGTTGGCTCCTTCTTCTTCCTTTCCAAGATTCGAACGGATTCGCATGTTCATGTTCAGACATGTGAATTTGCTTCAAGTTTTCGTGTTATTCTTTTTTGGGTTTTTTGGTTTTTGTTTTGTTTGTTTCATTGTTTTTTTGTTGTTTTTTTTTTTTTTTGTGTGTGTTGATTTCATTCTGTTTAAGTGTTTCGGTGTGCTTGTGCAGATTATTCGCTAGTTGCGCTATCCTTCTAGTGGTTAGATGGCTTGCGGTTGCGGCAAAATGTGCAAAAATTCTAGACAAGACCAAAGTTGAATCGCTATATACGGATGTGAAGTATGTACATTCATATATATTGGTGTCTGTGTGTGTGTGGGAGGATGAACAGTTCCACGAAATAATAGCCGAAATAGACTATTACTTATGCAGATTGTACAATTATCAAAATACAAACGAAAATCATTTCTCAAACATAAGCCATAGGAATTGATATGAAGTAATCCTTCTGATGGTCAAATTACAAAATAATTTCCTTGTCTAATCTACTTTAAAGAGCTTTCTCTGGTAACTAATCTATGTCTACTCCTTTTCTTTAGAATCGTTCAAAAGAATTGTCTTAATTGTCTTAATAGTCCAGTGTCTGGCAAATAGAAAATCCTTTCAAATGATTGTGACAGAGCAAAAAAGGACAAAATGATGTAACGTATAAAATGTATCCTGATTATGCCTCTAAAAACTCAAAGTTAGCTAATTTAAATTTCTATCTATCGCATCCAAAATTCCACATATAGAAAATAAAAAGGCATAGTGGGGCATATTTATCCAGATTAACCATCGACAACTTATCACATAGCAAATAGCCGAATGATTGAAATCCCAAAAACCCAAGGGGACGAATGCTTTTGTTCTACTAACTGGCAAAGATCTGAATCGATTCGCAGTTAGGAATCGTTTGTAAACGTAAAACAGTTTCATTTTTGAATACATTTAGAAATGGGTAAGACAAATTGAAATGTTTTTGATGTGATATATTGACTAAAGAGTTAATCATTTGAAGAACGACGGCGACTTCTTAAAATAAAAATATATTTGGGGATATTTCAGATAAAAGTAAGATAAAAAGTTCAGATAAAAAGTTATTGGTCTGATCTACTGATCAGACACTTCTCTTCTTTACAGAATGTTTGATCCTTTATGGCGCATTGCAAATTCATCACTCATATGTATATTGAGCTAATTCTATCCCAGGTTTTGTAACCCCTGTGCCATTTTCCATTTCCTTCTATGTTATTCATCTAGCTGCTGTCATAAAACCAATTGAATGCCTGAATATACAATTGGGTATTAGCCAGCATTTCGTATACTTAACTTTTCATACAAAATGAATGTGTTTTTGTTTTTTTGGTGGAAACTTCCAGGCCGTTTACCTTTCATTTCGTTTTACCCATCAGAAATCTCTCGTGCATAAGGAACATTTTAATTTTCGAGCAAAACAAAAAAAAAAAAAGTAACACTCACACAAACACACACACACACACACACCGAAATTCAACTGACTCCAATGGAAATTGCTGCTACACATATCACACTTGCACTCGCAGAGGAGTGGTTGAGTGGGGGGTGGTAGGAGGAAAATAATAATAAAAGGCAACACGGCACAGAAATGAAAAAAGTTAAATTGAATTGTGTACGCTCTGGAATATTTACTCCATTTCGCCTTGTGTCCTCTGTCCCCTGCCCCCCTTCACCGCACTTGTCCCTGTGTCTCTTGTTTTGCGTCCTGTGTCCTGCGTTCTACTACTGTTTCCTTCTGCACTTGAAGTTGCCGCAAACGCAACTTTTTCAGTTACTTTTCCCTTTGCTTGGTACTTTTTTCGTCTTATTTTTTCTTTTTTTTGTGTGTGCAGTTGTTGTAGGTGTAAGGAAAACTGTCAAAGTTGCTGAAATGCCAAAACGTGGCAAACGAAAAAGAAAAGTGTAGAAGCAGTGGCAAAACGTTAACGAATAACTCTAAACAGAATTTGATATATCACAATATATGTATGTATCTAGGAAGTATCAAACAAACTAAATAGAAGAAAAGCTTATGGCAAGCGCCATATATGTACATAGTTTCTATACCCTAACAAAGTCTCCATTTATTTGAATGTATTGAGAGAGTGATGTGATTTTGTTTAAAAACTTAATAACAATTTTAAAAGATAAAATCAATAAACAACTGAATATGAGTTGATGAACAACTAATTCACTCACTCAATGCTCATCACTTTTATCTTGCTCATCATAAGCATCAAATCACTTTTGATTTGATGACAATTCGATTAATGCATTCGATTAACGTTCATATCGATTAATAATATGAAAGATTTTAAAATAATATCCATTACTTTTGATTTTTGATTAAATGATGCAATTTAATGTAATATGACCACTACTTTTTCGATTAATCGATGTACAGGACAGAAGTATTTTATTTATTTGAAACCGATTTCTGTAGTTCGATAAGTATAATCGATTGATTGATTGATTATGCAATATTCATACAACATCAAGATTTTGTATATAAAAAAACCTTATCGTTCTTACTAGCGAGTGCAGCCTTTGTTGTTAAGGGTCGTGGGCGGTCAACCCACACCTTATTTTGAAACAGAAACAGAAAAAGAAGAAGACGTGTAATAATATTTGACATCCCTCGTTCCAGATGTTATGGCGCCCATCATTATTATCATCATCATCGTCATCTCTATGCTGTATGTTTGTTAGTATGAATAGAAATTGGCAATCCATGTATATATGTGTGATGGCAACTCACTAGCCAAATGGCCAAATTGTCGCCAGTTAAATGGTTTACTGTCACGTCATTGGTCTCTCACTCACTCTCTCCCTCCGTTTCTCTCTCTCTCTCTCTCTATCTCTCTGTATGTTTTGTTGGTAAACATAAAAACCTGAAGTCAGAAAATTTTTTGGTGGGGCAACAATTAATTTTAATATACCCCCACAAAACCAAAAGAGCCAAAGCCAAAAAAGAAATCATTCCTTCTATACATATACATATACATATGTATACTATACAATTGTAGTCTTTTAGCCTCATTTATATGTGAGTTGATGTTGATATTGTTGGCCACATTAAGCCATACGTCGCCATAATACAACACGTCACAATACACAGTCAGAAAAGAAGTTGCTGGCTGCTGCCTGTGGTCGTTGACGAACTGTCAACTTAATGTCAATATGTCGCCTGACATTGATGTTGATTTTCCATCGTCATCGTCATCGTCAGCTTCGTTGTCGTCTGTCGTTCTCATTGTCGAGTGTGCATAATTTTATTCTTAACATTTTATTTGACTTTTGGTAAAAGAGATAAACAAAAAAACAAAACAAATGTGTATGATTTTATTCCATCATCCCAATTTTTGCTTATATATTTATTTGTTTGCCAACTTGAAAGTGTATGTAATGAGCTTGTTGTATAGTACATACATACATATGTGAAACACAAAAGTATAAAAATCATTTTCATCTTCTTCATTCCAAGTACTTTACTATATACATATATATGTACATGCATATATAATAAGTGAGTTCATAACTTCCACTCTACTAAATACAACTGATGACTTTTAGAGGGCTCTAACTCTCTCTCTCTCTTCCTTTGTTTATATCTCTTCTCTTTTGGGGTGATTTCTATCACAATCAGATTTTTGACTGTAACTGATGGGATCAATAGTTTGCATATATTTTCGAAAATCTTAATCTGCACTTTGAACAGGCAAAAAAACTAATTCGATTGTGTAGCTATCAAAAGCAGACTTTTCCCATAACCAAATGGATGTCCAAGTGGGATAAATTTTCTCCATTCTTTTTATTTTTTTTATTCATTCGGACATTTGTATGTAGCCTTGGAATCCTCATTCTCATTCTCATCCATATGTATAAGCTGAATTCAAAATGCAGATGCAGCTGTGTGTGTATGTGTGTGTGGGAGGGGCCGGGACTTTGGGGTGAGTAAGTGAATGGATGCTTTTCGCCATCATCATTGCAAATGGCTCCTAAATCATAAGGATATCATCAATGTGGCACACGACAGTTTGTGGCATATGCCACTCCAGTTTTTCGGTCTGACGGGGTGAAGGCAGGCGGCAAGGACAATGGAGGAAACGTTTCATGCATGCACAAACGCTATCCAAATGCAAGCGGAAACGGAAAAGGCAATGGCTCTGGCTCTGGCTCTGCTTTGGTTTCTGCTTCTGCCACTTTTGCCAGTGCCACTGTCAGTGACTATGCCTCTTCAGCCACTTCCACTAACTCTGGCTGCATGTAAAATGGATTCCACCAAAATGTTTGACGCAAAAGTGAACGTCATTTTTTATACCCTGTAAGTTAAAAAGCAACAAAAATACATATGTATATACATACAAATGCCTTATATGCTAATAATTTATTAATGTAATAATGTTTAATTATTTTCAATGTTTAATTCATTGGTAGCTCTGAATGTACTAAAGTTCGAAAAGTCCCCCACAAACCATGTTAAGGAGTAGCAATCAATCCATGTTTAAGGACACTCTTTGGTGAATCTACAGAATATTGGCAAGTCTTTTCTATTCTCTATAGCTAGCAAGTGTAAAAAATACTTTGTTCTTGACATGTCTAGTGGCCGTTTGAGATTAAAAATACGAACGTTCTTTTTGAATAGATATGTATATAGTCAGTCTTTTGTTTATATAGTAAGATTAACCGAATCCTGAGCTAAAAAGATAACCAGAACCTGAAAGAAGGCATTTTTTTCTGGTTATTGAATTAAAACTTCAATGATTTAAAAACTATTTTTGTCTAATTTCGTAGCATTTTTTAGTCTATTGACTTGAATCTAAACTTTTCCAGCTCATTTTTGAGGGATACAACTGTAGCAGAAAACTTTCAAGAGTTTGTCCGGTGTATTGGATTAAGTGCATGACTTCTGTAACACTTATTTGTATACCCTGGCAAAAAGGGTATATTAATTAATAGGAGGAAGCATATCCGATCATATCAAGTATATATATTCTTGATCAGCACGACGAGACGAGCGCAAATAACACGCCCGTCGGTTTGGATCAGCCCAAAGTTCCTTTAGACGGTAAGAGCTACAGAGCTAAAGTTTTGCACGTGGTCTTCTATGTATGTACATAGTATATACTGCAGGGTTTGTATATAGTTCGGACCACCATATCGTAAAAGTTAGCACGGCCCAAAAATTATTAGGAGCATCGTATTGGATTCGAATCACAGGACACTAACTCGGACTTGATTGCTTGCGATAGTTAATGTGCGATCTATACGATTAAATTAGATCAAAACAAGTCAATACTCTTTATTAATCGTACTCGAGAATGGTTGGCTGCTTTTATCTGTTTCATTTCAGATTGATATACTTGTGAAGACTCGTTTGATATTAACGCTTTATTTCATATTTTAGACTTGCGATTAATCAGAAACAATCATAAATACTCATAACACTTCATTCAGAAAAAGAAAATTACCAAAAATCGAATCACATTTTTATTTTGTTTAAATTAGTTTGTTTTGTTCCAATAATCTTCAATTCATGTTTTTGGTTTTTTGTACTCTTGAATCCTTTCTGTTGCTTAGTCTAGTGGTTCGTTTACCGTTGCCGGTTTCCTTTGCTTTGGGTATTGTGTAGTTTCTTTGACTGAATGATTAAATGCAGTCTGCATTAAATGCAGCAAGTTCCATGGATGCTAGTATTGGTTAAATCAAAGAGATGGGCGAAACCTGTTTGGTCCGATTTTGCTATCTCTCGTCTTATTTCATTTCGTTTTGCACCGTGTGCCGTCCCAATCTGTCCTCGGTCGTGGTTGTGGATCCTGGTCGCCTGGTCTTTGCCATTGTCATTTGTCGTGTGTTTTTTTGTTGTTTTGTGCAACTTCCGCTTCATTGGGCAATTACGCAAGCAGCGCTTTGATTATGCTTGCAGCCCGCAATTGTTTTGACATTTAATCAAAGCGAAAGAACGAGTGAGCCAACCATTCAGCCGGCGAGTTGGCAGTCTTGTCAGGAAGATGGCTCCATAACAAAATGGCAAACATATTCACCGAAACAGAGATAGATAGAAAGATAGATAGATAGATGGATGGATGGGAGTGGACTGGAGTGGTGTAAAGTGGATGAGTTTATGGGGTGGGGAAAGAGAGCAAAGTTGTGCTTTAGCTCCCTGATAAGCTCGACTGGACACTTTGGTAATTGAGTAACTTGTCCGCTGGCAGTTCAATGTCCGCTTAATGCCAACCCAAGTCCATCTGCCGGTGGTTAGGCAGGCCGTGGCGGAACAATGGTAGCTCACGATACTATGGGGTATATGGAGATCAAAGCGCTTTGCTACTGCTTTTACTTGGCACAGAACAACAAAAAAAAAACCAAACGAAACGAAACGAAAAAAAAAAGTGCTTTCATTTCCTTCTACACTCACATCAATTGCGCTCGACATGACAACCACAAAACATCCTTCGATAATGTCAAACAAAAAGGCAACAATTTGGACTTAAAGAGGCGACCTTGTTGCCTCCATTTAGGATACCATTCGACCCACCCATCACCCACTTATCCCATCCGCTGCCCTCCCTCTCCTACTCTCTTTTGCTTTTCTTGCTCTCATTCTCTCTATTTTGTTGGTTGGTTGGTACTTCAATTTAGTTGCAACACATTTCCGTTAGGACTCTTGCACAACTTTTCTCATTTCGCCTTGTCATTTCATTTTTATTTCAATTTATAAATCAACAAAATTGACTTCCGCTTCCGTTTTGCCTGCCACTGACTTTCAGTCAAGACACAAATACAGCTAGTGGGAGAGGGGGTGTGGTGTGGAGGAAAAAAAGGAAAACTTTTTGATATACATAAACTTTAGTCAAGTTTTATTCCTTTTTTTTTTTTTTTTTTTTGATTGCCAACGCGTGTGGTAATTTGAGTAGAGCTCTACGACAAATAATAGAAGACAAATGCTCGTACTTGTACCCCGTGTGTACTCAATAGCCTAGTGTGCCTCCTGCATGGCAAGTTGGGGTCAGGATGGCTGGCAAATTGAAGTTGTCAGATTACATATGCATGTAACCTTGGACATACACACATTTAACTAGATAAATCGATAAGCAGCTATCTAAATTGGCATCTTTTCTTTCAGCTTACATGTACATACATATGATTAAACTATTTTCGGTACGATCCATTTGCTCGCCTACTTACATATATATGTATGTATAATCAAACAGAAAAAGTGGGCTAAATTACCGAAAATAAACAATATACTTATGTATACTTTTGCTCATTCTTGCAGAAATCACATACAGGAAATCAAAAATCAAAAAATGAGAAGATATCTTTAGCTTTGTAGTCGAAGTTCTTTTTCGATCTCTAACTCACAGTTTTAAACTGAATTCTCCTAACAGGTACACATAAAGATAACGCCAGGAATTGCTTCTTTCCAATCTTTTTGTTTTCTCTGAGAATCAAGGGATGTATTCCATTAAACAATTGAAAAAAACTTCAAACAATCAAGTATTTATTCTAAAAAGAACATTTTTAAAGTAAGTTGAATGATCAATTACTTCAAATTTTTATTTAAGATTTCAAGGATCTAAGTTCATTGGCTATAGCATCGACAGCTTTTGGTATAGAGGAATTTGTGGGATGATACTTCTATAATTATATTGAAAATTGAATCAGCAATTTTCAAAGTATTCATTCCTACATTTCTAAAAATCTGTGTTCTGCCTCTGAAAACCTTACTACCACCGGGCCCTGATATCTTCTCGACGGCCCTGAAAACACTAAGTTTTGTTCCTGGCTAGGGAATTGGATCAACAATTGGATCTGCAGATGGGACTATAACTTAACATCAACTTCTCAATAAAGGTGAAGAGTATTTAGGGATGTGAAGCCTTTATCCAAATTGTATAATTAGTATTATATGAAGATTGCCAAATCTTTTATCTCGATATCTTTTTCGTTCATCTCCACTTGAAATATGCACATAGCTTCTGTGATTGAGTGTGTGTTTGTGTGTGTTCATGCATAAATAGGCTTTACTGTAGCCGTATTTATATCTGTATCTTGAACTTTAATCGTTTGTCGGTCAGAAAGTCAATTCACCTCACATACAGAGTGATATGTATGTATGTGTATCGGGGGTTTGGGTTTTCTTTCCTTTTGACTTTTTCATTCATTTCAAAAGTTGCGTATGCGTAATTAATGCCTTGTGGCTCTTGATTAAACATGGATGAATGGTCCTGCATTGCCCCATCTCTTAAATATACATACATATGTATGTATTTTGTATATGTAGATGTATGTCCCTTTCCCCCCCCCATTATCTCCGCATCCTGGTTTTCTACTCTTGCCAGTTTTTTGGCTCTCTGGTCCCCTTTTTTGTTTACCTATACGAAAAGTGTATTCTGGTTTCTGGTTCTTAAAAGTTTGTTTGTTTGATTTTCGGGTATGTATGTATAGGTAGGGTATGTATGGATAGGGTAGGTAGGAAGTGTGATTTGGTTAGAAGGAAATTGATTAAAATGTCTGCACACGTTTTGTTTGTTTGTGTGTGTGTGTGTGTGTGTGTAGGAAGGAGTTTTGTTAACTTTATTGAAATTTTTGTATAGTTTTTGGTTTTGTTTGTTTATATTTGGTTTCTGGCTGGATGGAAAAACTAATTTGTACCATGATATGGCAATACATATATATACACATATATGTATGTATATATCCACACACATACTTAATTATATATGCATGTGTGTCCCAACAAAACAACGAAAAGTTTTCAAAAAGTTTACAAGTTGTTGTTAAATAGTTCATAGACAATTGGGTCCAAGCCATCAGCAAAAGTTGAAACGAAACCCAAAAAGTTGATTCAAAAACAAAACAAAGGGACAGAGAAAGAGAGGGAGTTTAAAAATATAATTTGATTTCTTTTTTTTTTGCTGTAAATTAAATAAAACTAGGCATATCAAATTTTGATTACATCAAGCCAATGTATAAACAAAAAGTAAATATTAATGCTAATCTTATCTAAGGTCAATTTTGTCTCCTCCTTGTACGATTTGTTCCAACAAAATGATTGACCATGAATTTGGAATTGCTTGGGGGGATTTTCCTGACCATGAATCATACCGAGAAAAGGCAAGAATGAAGGTGAGTGGGGTAATTTTCATCAGGTTCCACCTCATCCCTGATTGACCATGAAAAAAACCCAGAGAGGGAGAGAAAGAGAGAAAGAATAAAAGCAAATTAAAGTCCGTCAAGGTCATTTTTCTCACACACACAAGAAAACTCTATCAATTTGCTTAGAGGGCAAGGCAGTAGAAAGGAGGTTTACGGGTACGGGTACCTGGCAGACAATTGACAATTGGCTATTGACATTTCCAATTGTTGCTCACCCCATTGAACGCGTCCAAAGAATAGAAAATGAACAAAATAAAAAAAAGGAAAGGCAACCAACTAACCTCCTACTGATTCATACAGAGAAAGGAGCAGGAGGAGCAATTGGGCTTGGGGTTGGGGTTGCAGTAAGGGTAGGGGTTGACAAGACACACGCATGCATTGAAAAGAAAGAAAGAAATTTGCATAATAATAGCAATTGCACACGCTTCAGGTATTAAACACTCCACTCGACCCCATCGACCGACCCATCCTCAACTCAATTTTCTCAAGTCAGAATGAGGCAAAAAAAAAATGGGAAAATGAAAATAAAAATGGAACAAAGCAAAATGTAAAGAATCCAATTTTCACTTAATTTTCTATGATGGTAGAGTTTGCTTTCCTGGAAAATGTCCTGCTCTACAATGTCCCCTCTAACCCCCTCAACCCCCGACCCGCACACCACTACTCTACCTTATATATGTATATGTGTATGTGTGTGTGTTGTGTCATGACAACCATTTCCCATTTTTATTCGGTGCTGCTGATGCAAAAATAAAAGAAGAGAAACCCGAGTGAAAGAGAGAGGAAGCAAGCAAGTGAGAGAGATAGGTGGAAGAAGAAAAAGCACAGAAAAGAAAAGTAGTCGGCGAAAAATGCTTCGAGCAATTTTCATTTGGTTTGTTATTTTGTTTCAAAGTATCAATTTGTGTATCATTAAAATAATTTGATTCCACTCCGACGACCCTCTCTAACGGTATTTCGTATACAAAAAACCAAATCAACCAATTCAAATACTAAAGTAAGGGTATGGGTAAGGGTATGGGTAAGGGTATGGGTAAGGGTAAAAGAAAAACAGGGTACAGAATACGGAGTGAGGGGGGGAGAGGTCTAGGGGCATGGGTTTCGACTCTCAACCTAATTATATCACCCCGGGGAGGATTCCTTGCCCTTGAATGCAAGAAAACCCGATTGTTTGTATGAGCGAGGAAAAACTCCCGAAACTCTGAAGCTCTAATTATGCCCCTAAACGTAAAACGATAGAGACCTAATAAAAATAAAAGAAGAAAGGATGAGACCGACAGGATGAGAGGGAGAGCACAGAGAGGGGAGATGGCTTAGAGAGAGTTCACATATTGAATTTCGTTCAAACAAATCAGTTTGGAGAAAAGTCGAGATAAAAGTTTAGAAAAAAACAACAGCAAAAACACACACAGACAATGGAAAAAATATTTACTTTTTCGTAACTAAGTTAAATCTTAACCGATTTGTGTTGGGAATAACGCACTTTGGTAACTTGAATTTTTATCAAGAGTATTTTTATTTATTTTTGTTACAAATTTTATACCAAATGAAGTAAGTAAGTCGTCTCGCCGACTTAGGTATACCATACACCAGTAAAGCAAATATTTTAAATTTATTAAACAAATGCATATTCACATGCTTTTTATTACAAGTATACGAGCACCCTAGCGCCCCCACCAGCCAACGGCCAACTACGGCCTTATGGAAAAACGTTTATATGCATAACTTGGCTATTTTTTGTCCGATTTTGATCAAATTTAGGGTTTTGTTGGGTATTAGTATCAAATTCAAGTGTGCCAAATTTGATTACAAAAGGTAGAAAATTACGTGAGATAATCGAGTTTTCCCAAATTACGGGGGCGGAAAGGGGCGTGGCAAAATTGTTGCATATACAATATATGCGCATTTATTAAGCAAATACACATACCAAATTTGGTGTCTCTAGCTATTATAGTCTTTAAGAAACTCAAATTTGTTTAAATTTCGTGGGCGGAGGGGGGCGTGGCAAAAATTTGAAATAAAATTGACCACCGTAGGTAATACACGAGTCTACGTACCAAATTTGGTGACTCTAGCTTTTATAGTCTCTGAGATCTACGTGTTCATACGGATAGACGGACGGACGGATGGACGGACGGACGGACGGACGGACATGTCTATATCGACTCGGCTGTTGATCCCGATCAAGAATATGTATACTTTATGGGGTCGGAAAAGCTTCCTTCTGCCTGTTACATACATTTTGGCGACTTTAATATACCATTTCACCCTATGGGTGTATGGTATAAAAAAAGAAAGGCTAGGTGTTGACTAGAACAAAGGCTTTTAGATTAAGCTACATACATAAATTTATCTATATTTGAGATTATTATAATTTTCATTCTTAAAAAATTAACTTTCAATTGCAAATTACTCAAAATCTAATATGAATTAAGCTATAGCAACTAAAGTCTTAAGTCTTTAAGATTTGTGAGCATAAGCTGATCTGATTTTTTTCCCGGTTTTCGTTTCCTTCCATTCTGTTAACTCTTAGTTAAGGGAAAGGTTTAAATGTTAATTTATAACGAAAACACTAAAAAAAAACATTTTTCATATCTGATATATTGAAATTTTCTTTAGATCCTATAGATATATATCGAAAAATAAATGAAATAAAATAAAAGTAAAATGACCTTTGCTGGTTGATAAAGTTTTCTTCTCTTTTGTTATAAATATTAATAATAAATATTTAGTTCAATGGAGATTTTATATACATTAATTACCATGAAAATGTAAATAAGTGTAAGTATTTGTGTATACTTTAAGTCTTAAGTAGGAGTCGGGTCCATGGATACGAATCTGGTCCCTGCTGTGGAGCCAGTTACGAGTCTATCATCGTTGTCTGCATGTCGGGGTGTGGCATTACCATGATCCTTCGTATACACATGGGAGACTCCACACAAGACTCTTTCTTTAACCACTAGTTTACCTTGAAATTGCACATAAGCTTGATTTAAAGTTAGAATTCGTTTATTACTTGAATGTACCTCTGGTTCGGAGGCCAGACTAAGACTAAACTAAGACTGAGGCTCTTCCAGAGATCGGAGCCTTGAATATAGTCTTTAATGGAACAAGTGGATAGTGTGGATTAAAACGGGTCACAATGTATGTACTTAAGGTTATGAGATGTGTGTGTTGTCAACGTGACTTTTAATGAGGGCGGGTATACTACCCGGAACTCATTCAGCAGTTTCTGTTGATCGGGGTGCAGGGCAAGGTTCTACTTGTTCTGTAGGAGTCGGCGTATCGTGGAGAAACGCGTGTGCTAACTTATATATATATTTTTTTGTATTTTTAATAAATCTCAACTCATGCTCTTTACAACATTTTATCTTTATTTTTTCTTTCTGAAATTTTCTCTTATAAATTTTTTTTGTGTTTGTATAAATCTTTGCAACAACGTGAATAAAGGACTTTACATTAGAAACTTTTAGGCCTTCGCCTTCTGAACCCAACCCCAACCTCTATTTGGAAACTTATTTGCATTTTGTGGGTGTGGGTGTGACTGTGGGTGGGTGTGTGTGTGTGTGTGTGTAAAAAGAAATTAAGAATAATTATATGTAGATGCTATGTTGTTTAATTTTTGTCTAGCTCAAAATGACCAACGTTTCAGTTGATGAGCCAGAGGTGTGAGTTGGTGTGAGAGTTGCAGATTGTGAATGGGGCGACGATGAAAATATTCTGCCTAAACAAAGTTGACTCTCTACCACCCACACCCCCCAGCATCTCTTTCGCAATGAAGCGAGCGACCAACCGACCAACCTACCAAACAATAAACCCAAGATAAGGGACAGGGCCAAAAGAAAATCATTAGCGTGGGGTTGGTGGAGTTCTGGTGGTGGGCGGCGGCTCGGCTGATTGTCATCCAGCTGTAAAGTGAATATAAAAATGGCAACAAAAAAAAAGCAAAGCAAAAAAAAGAAAGGAAAAAACACGTTTAGAAAATCGACCATGCCATAATTTTTGATACCCTTCCAGTGGAATGTAACTACTTGTTATCCTATTTTAAGCCATGTTGAAGGTTCTCACTATTTTTTAGTTCATTGAGTTCAATTAATGGAAAAATATAGATAATGCTTTTATTACCTTTTTTACTCTTAAACTGATGTACCCATTTCCATGGTAAGGGTATTTAGAACGTAAAGAAGTAAAGGGGGTGGGGTTTAAATTTGACTGTTGAAAAATTTCAACGTTTCGCTGTTATCTTCTATGGAGGGAGAGAAGTAGAGTAGGAGGATGGAGGCAGCGTGATGACCTCATTAATTTTCAATCTGAGCACGATTACAAGACGCTGGCGCCACGCCCACCTCCCCAAGCACACACCACACACACAAAGATATGTATATATATACACATATAAACGCACTCCTCCACTCCACTCTAATTTATGATGATAAATGAGTTTCAATCAAGCGGCAGAAGTGAAGTTGACTGCCACGGACGACGGCCAGTTCCGGTGGCCATTCTGACCAGACCTGCTCCTCCTTTTCTGCCTAAGCCCCCGCCCCCTATACACCCTCTATCCATTCACCGTTCTATCAACAACCAACATCCTTCAGCAACATAGCCACAGCTCCTCCAATCCTCGAAAATTTTTATGTATAAATTGTATATAATTTGATTTGACGTCCAGTTGGATGGAGTGGGGCGTAAGGGAAGGGGCAAAATAGACCTTCATTCGAATATTTATGAATGATTTTTCTGCATTTTTCCATTTGAAAAATTCGAACGAAAAAATTAAATTTAATTAATTATTACTTTTTTTTTTTGGTTGTTTATGTTGCTTTCTCTTTTTATTGGAATGTATACCCTGTAGCAAAGTCCATGAGAAAATAAAAGGATCAAATGGTCAGAGCATTTCAAAAATCGCAGAAACTTGTCATGATTTTTTATTCTCTTGGCAATAAACATCAAATAAATTGAAAAACCTGTGACCGACTATAAAAAATATACCAAAAACCAGAGGGCCGGGGTTAACTTCGACCACGTCGAAGTTTGTATACCCTTGCAACTGTTTTGGTAATTCTCGGCTATATCCTCCAGAATCCTTATAGGCAAACACTTCAACCCAAAAATCTGCAGTGTTCTCAGTATTTTCCCACTGAATTAGATGAATAACATTTTACTACGATTAATCGCTCAAAAATGATAAATTGTTCAGTAGAAAAAGAGCGGAAAAAAGCAATTTATATTTTTAAAAAATCCAGAATTCCCGCTGCCCGCTGTTTTGGTATTTTTCCCGCAATTGGACTTTCAAAAAAGCCAGATTTGACGGGAAAAAAAGCTGATTTGGCTATAGCTATAAAATTAATGAAGTTATTAAGAAAGTCACTGTTCGTGACTTTGCCGTTTGTATGGGAGCTATATGATATAGTCACCCGATCTTGATCAAATTTGGCACAATTATTAATAAGAACAATAAACTGACAAATACCAACTTTTATGACAATTGCTGATAAAATAACGAAGTTTGTGTGAAAAGTCACTGTTCGTGATTTTGACGTTTGTATGGGAGCTATATGATATAGTGGCCCGATCCGGCTGAATCCGAGATATACAACGCCTGCAGTATATACAAGTATACGTGCAAAATTTCAGCTCTGCAGCTCTTACGGTCTCGGAGGAGTTCGCGTTGATCCACGGACGGACATGGCTATTTGAACTCGCCTCGTCGTGCTGATCAAGAATATATATACTTTATATGGTCGGAGATGCTTCCTTCTATGCGTTGCACACTTCTGACCAAAATTAATATACCCTTTTTGCAAGGGTATAATGAGCATTTAAATCAAAGCCACAGTGAATGTCAAGGGTATTTAAAATTCGGTGCAAGCCAAAATTAAGCTCAGTGATTTGGTTTTTGTTTTGAATTCCTATCTAATTGAAAATTCTGACGATTTTTAGTAATTTGCATTGATTTGCAGTGGAAGCAATTGCCATTTATTTAAATAATCTTGCCATATTTCAAATTGTCAAAGTGCTAGGATGGCAAGGGAGATGAATATACATACATACATACATATATATATATATAGTCCATAAGTCCAGTCCTTTTACTTCACTTAGGCTTACCCACACGATACCACAAAAAAGGGTTAAACCCTTTTCAGCAGCAGCAACAACAACAGGAAAACTGAAAATGAAAAGGAAAATGAAATGGCAATGCAGCAGCAGCAGCAACCATTTGCAATCAATTGGAAAGGCAACACACGTACATATATGCATACATACACACACACATACATACATACATACTATAGGTATAAAGTATACATATGTATATATGTATGTGTGTATAAATATTTTGCTATATTGAAGGATTCACATAAGAAATATTTACTTATATATAAGCATATAACCATATATCCGATAATTTATTACTGTTTCATTTTATGCTGGACGACAAGGGGTCAGGGACATACTGGGCAAAAATGGCAAAAGGACACAACACAACAGAACACAACAGAACCGTACAGAACACAGTGCGGAGGTAAGGTAATTATTATCTTTGGCCAACGATGCGCATACGTAATGAATGGCCCGGCTTTAACGGTTTAAGGTTATGTGACACTTTGAAAGCCCCGTTCTCTTTTCTTGTCTTCTTCTTCTTCCTCACCTTCTTCTTTACTACAATCCATTGTCACCCCCTCTCGCTTTTTTGCCACATTTTCACTTTATACTATAATACATAAATTGTATATTTGGCATGTTCATTCATTCATTCAACATCGAAAGGAAAAAAAATAAATCCACTAGCAGTGAGAAAATGCAACATTGCTTACTACGAATATTGTAGACTCTCACCAGCATTTGTATAATCGTTTCAGAATCACAGAAAGAATACGAAGGAAGATATCAAATGATTCTATAAGTCGTCTGATTCACATTTACTCTAAAAACTAATCTGCCTGCATTCAGATAGATTTAAAAAAAACACACACATAAAAAACCAATATATCCATCTCATCTGAAGAGTATATGTCTAAAAAGGAATTCACTTTTCGATTTAACTCCTGAAAAAGGCCATAAAGAGTTTGTCCTTCATTCACCTTTTTGCTTTGCTTTGCTTTTTCTCTTTGGCTTTTGTTTGTTATCATTTATTTTCCAAGAATTTTTGATAAAACAACGAAAGCGGAATTAACAAAAAAAAAAAAATTTGGGGGAGAGAAAACAAAAAAATAAAAAGAAGCAAATCCCTTTTCAATTTCACTTTTCAACAACAGCAAAAAAATAATAAAAAAAAAAAAAAAAACGAAACACTGAAACGAGAAGGACCAAAATGAAGGCCATAAAACGCAGGCAAAGATTTTAGATAATGTAAAAGCATAGCAAATGGCTGGAGTATGAGTGCCTTGGGCTTGGGGACCCGACTGAGAATCAGAGATATCAAATTATGTAAATCCTTTTTAACATGGATAACTATAACAACAACAACAACAACAACTTATTCGCTTTTTGTTTTCAAATAAACGACAGAGATTCAATATAAGAAAATCTCCCGCCAGCTGTGCCGGCTAAAGGATACCCTCTCTTTTTTAAATATTGAAACAAAACAAAAAAAAATAAACACAAAAAAAGAATTTTGGCCCATGAGGGGATCGAACCCGCGACCTTCGCGTTATTAGCACGACGCTCTAACCAACTGAGCTAATGGGCCATGTTGCTCTTCGTCGACCAAAGCTCATTTCGAGCTTCCTGTAAAGGAAAAGTTTTTATAAAAAAAGTTTTTTCTATTTTTATTCCCGCATGGGGCATTCTATATATATTCCATACAAAATATAATTCTATTCCTTATCTTCGTCCAAAAACTAAACGAGAATTAGCCTCCCGTTTTAAGATTTTTTCCAATATATTCATCTATTATCTCTAACATGCCAACTATATGTTTACGGACAGACCAAGTTAGTATTTGTTTTTACGATTATGGGTTAATAATGATTTAAACATGATTGATGAAAATTTGCTGAATGTTAATAATGTATTTAAAGTAATTTGTAACCTAACGCTTAAATGTTCTTTCATCTCTGGCCGGACATGGCTATATCGCCTCAGCTTCTCATGCTGATCAAGAATATATATACTTAATAGGGTCGGAAACGTTTCTTCTGTGCGTTACAAACATCTGCAAGGGTATAAAAAGACTAAAGTAGCACTCCAAAGATATATTTTTATAAAGTTATTAAAATTAGTTATGTATTCTCTCTCTCTTTCTTTCTCCCTCTCTATATATCTTTCTCTTTTTCTCTCTCATTATATGAACGCCGATTTGGCTGAATTCGAGGTAGCCTAAATGCAATTTGGCTTCAACGGTCTAGAAATTTGCCCTGATTCAAATGAGTGAACGAACTGTCGGACGTACAGTTGCGGATCTACGGATAGAAAATCAGAGTTTGGTTAAGAAATTTTACTTGGTCAAACAAATTTTCGACTTGAAATTTTGTATATTTATTTCCTAAAACGAATTACAAGACTGGAGAAACTAAGATATCGGCTATATGATCGTAACCGCGTTTGGTGCACTTGTGACTGGCCATGCGATTGCCAAAATCTAGAGATATTGGAACATCACGTTCTCGTATATATCTGGCATAGATAAAAGATGCAGTTAATGTGTCGCCAGCACCAAGGGGATCGACCATTTTTGATGGTTTATATGCGGGAGCCAATGTGTAATTGCCATGTGGATCCATACAGCCGACACCCTCGTTGCGCCACAGGAAGATAATGTAAGGACGCTTCAGATTTAAGCCCCAACGCATACGCATCCTTTCGTCCATGGTGATGCAAGCATCCTTCGGCGTTAGCCAGCCCTGAACGTTTGCCAGCTGCTTGGAGAAGAACACATAGTCACAATAATCCACCAGTGGCCACATCTCTTCCAGCAATCTATCAAAATCCATCGATATGATAATTTTCTGTCCCGTGGGGTTTTGTTCATTAAATTTCTCCACTTCACGCATCATAGAGAGTGTGACGTTAGCGTATACGGATCGAAAGTGTATCCAACCATAATTATTGAGATCAAGTTTTTGAAAATCCTCAAGTGATACATATGGATATGATCTATTGCGACAATTGATAATATTTCGCGTCTTGGTCGATGTCGCGAGTATTACCGATGAGAAGGGCGGATCTTGATCACAGCGTGGACAATGATCGATACAAATGCCACGAGTTTGCATATCTTCGATAAGGATGCGAAATAGATTCGATGTGCTGAGCATGCCAAAAAATTCACAATTTACACCCAAATTGCGTAGAACTGTGCATATATTGGATGAATTGCCGCCGCGTTGCCAAAAGCCTTTAGTACAGCGTGTTTCTTTCGTCTCTTTGGGGAATTTCTTTACAACCGAAATGCAATCAATGACGCATACGCCTACACATAGAACTGTCTTCTTGCCAACAGCCCAGCTCATTTTACTGCCCGGATCACCCATCTTTATAACTCCCTCTCCCCGGCCTCACTCACTCTCTCACTATTCTCTCCCTATATGGCTATTTAGATAATTTTAAAAACTTTTGAATTTTTTTATTTTTTTATTTTTTCAAAACAAACATCATCATGTGAGTTGAAACGAAGAGGAGATACTGTTTACTGTGATACTGGCTTCCGGTTTGTCTCGGCATTTATGTAAATTACAAATTATTTCACTGGGAATTGTTTTTGGCAAACCCAGTGAAAATTGTGAAAATGTGAAAATATGAAAATGTTGGCAGCGACCGTGGCGGCGGCGGCAATTGAGAGAAAAACATTTTGGGATCTGTGTGTATGAGAGAGCAGACTTGCTGCTTTTTTTTTGTTGTGTTGCTCTTTCTTTGTATTTTAACAACACACATTGGCTGTTAAGCAGATATAAAAGATAGTTATTGTTATTATTATTTTCATGCAGAGGAAGTGGAACTATTTGAATTTGAAATGAAATGAAACTGCACTAAAAAAAACAAACAGCAACTGGAGGAATGGAAAGCATTCAGGCCATACAGTGGAGCATCGTTATGAATGAAAATGATTGTATCGAATGTACTTATATTGTCGACCCATTATTAAGAATTATATGGCTAATAATGATACTGGCGTTCTGGGTCCAGTTAGCCTTTTCAATGCAAATCTCTTGGTCTTTTATGGTAACCTAGAGTAGCCTAGAGTCATGCGATTTCAAAACTGGTTTGGTATTCGATAGTTTCTTCACTGACAGAAAACGATTTCATTTGGATTGTTACCTTCCTTTAATTTATATTAAGCTCAATCTACATAGAATCTAAATACATAGTCTTGCTAAAAAAAGAGGATTTGGTGACCCCGACGTTTTGTATATTTTAAATGCAGCTGATATGTTAAAAGGAAACTTCTGAAAAAAAAACTTTGTATTGATACAATTTAATGGTGATTTTTTAAAGAGATATTAAATTGGTGACCCCGATGTTTAGGCGACAAATGGGAAAATTTCTAAGAATTGCAAGTGTGTTACGAAGGTTTTCATATGCTCAGGTTATTATTATACAGCCCTCGTACTGGCACAGGATCCAATAGATTCTCTAACCAATTTCCGAGTCACTTTAATATATTCCTGCTTCGGCTTCATGCCCGCAGCCATGCCATGGCACGCATAGATTATGCAGTTGGCTTCAGTTTATGATTGGCAAATCCAATATATGTCGCGAGGATGCTTTTTTTTTGCCTTTGCTCTTTCTTTTTGGCATGATGCAGGCAGACGACGCACTCTTGCTGCAATTTCGACAACTGTCGACGCTTGCACGCAGATTTCGCTTGGCTAATATTCACACACACACACACTCATACACACACAAACATACAAAAGGGAGACAGAACATGATGGCAATGGCGATGGCAGTGCAAAACCGTTTCCGGCTGATGGCGCAGCGAAAGGGCAAACCACAGTGAAAGAGAGAAAACCCTCCAAAAAAAAAAGGAAAAAAAGAAAAAGGGAAGAAAAGTTGCTGTCGCAGCAGTGCGCTAGGCAAAATAAGCCGAAAAATATGCGCCAATAAAAAAACACACATACACTCTCGCTCTCACACACACACACACACGCACACATATACTCACATACATGTATGGTATACATTCGCCACAGCTGGAAAAACAACAATCAAACCACAGTGGTAACATATTTTGTTAATTTAACAAAAGAGAACAATAATAGTAGAGAATAGAGCAACAGACACAGAAGACTTGCGATAAGACTAATAAATACCTCAATACATAAACTATTCATGTCGATTTCGTATAAGAAGAACTGTTCGTTCTCTTTAAGAAGTTGTGGAGTTTCTTCTCGCAACTGCTCCTTAATTCGGAAAATTCATACAAGTTTCCCTTTCATTCATTAAACACTTTAATGAATGGAAAGTGTCCTGGCCGAACCGTTGAGTCAATCTCGTCGTAACAAATTTTTTTATTTAAGCCACCATTCACTGCAAAATTAATTAAAGTCTTAATAATTTATAATTTCAGCAATATTTCCTAGATAATAAGATTTGGTGACCCCGACGTCCCCGGCGAATTATATATTATATTTATACGAATTTCGTGTTTGTTTGTTAGATCGGCTGTAACAATTTATTCACTTAGGGATCTTACATGTGAATATTCACATATATTTCAGAAAATTTTCTTTCTTTCTTTTTTATGTTTCAATTTTTAAATTCAAAAGCATAAAAAACGGTTCTGAATTTCAATAAAGAAGTCTAAAATAAGAAATTTTACTTCTTGATAAGATTCTTATGTTGTGTAGGCTTTATGAAAAGATTTGACCATATTTTGACCACTGTCTGTGTGACCATTTGCAGTTGAATTGCTTTTGACATTGGCCGCCGCTGCCGTCGCCATTTTGCATTACTTTGCATAACCCAAGCGGAATATGAAGTGCCAGAGGAGAAGATATTGGGTGTATAACCATTGGGCTCCAACAAAATGAAGTCTGTAGGGAGTGGGGGGCTAAGTGTCTGCCGCTGTGCCTCTATTTTACCAGCACATTATGTGAAACACACACACACACACACATGCACATGAATGAAAGAGTAGGATGATAGGCAAACCAATGTTTTTTAAAGTTCAAGTCCAAAAGTTTTTGAGGACTCCCTTTTGATCAAAACGAAACGAAAAAAAGAACAAAAACCCAACAAAATGGAAGGAAAAGATCTTATTTTTGGTTTTGGGCATGTTTTTCCGATTATTACGCTCATTACATAGAAAAACAGTTAACTTGTGGGCACATTTGTGTATGCGTGTGTGTGTGTGTGCCCGAGATTTGTTATTATTTTTGTGCTTCGTTGCTTTTTCAAACTCCAATAACACACTCATACATACGTGTGTGTGTGTGTGCGTTTGTGTGTGTCTGTGGGCTGGGACTCGTTCGTTGAGTCTCCTTGCTCCTTTAGCTATCCACTTGTTCAATTCAAGCGAAAATCCTTTCAAGTCAGCATGAGTAAAACTCTCGCGCGAAATTCATTTGTTAAACCTCGACAACAGGAGAGAAAAAGGGCAAAAAAAAAAAAGCAAAAAAGGACGCGCACTTGCCTAATCCACTGCAAGGACCTGACAGCGTTTGCTGTTGCTGTTGCTGTTTCTGTTTCCCTTAAGAAATGATTGATGAAGGTATTGGCGAAAAAGTTGCCCCGCCTCTCTAACTCAATCCTCCCACCAATGGCCCCTGCATCGCCACCTTTCTACTTGCCAGCATCTTTTAAAAGAAACAAAAAACAAAAAGAGATGAAGGAAAAACAAAAACCGTAAAGAGACGACGAAAACGAAAATGAAAAAAAAAGCAAACCATTTAAATGCATTAAAGGAAAATTCTTCATGCTTTAAATTGATGCTCGATGCCAACAACAAAATCAATCAAATTCTGAAGAGGGGATTGCCAACATCATTCTTAACCTTATCCACCCTCCATCCAAACCCCAACCCCCTTTCACGTCTCGACTGAAAGCCAGTTAAATCATTATTATCAAAAGAAAAGTTAGCAAAACAAAAACAAAAACGAACGAACTCTACTTTAGTCATTTCAAGTCAAATCGAATGACAAAAGATACCAAGTTTAATGTTTGTTGCTAGAGAATTTTTATGATTCCCCGAGGTTTTAATGACCATCATAAACATTTGTGTCTACATTGACCTGTTGGTTCTTGACATTTTACCTGATGATGCCTTCTACTAGTTGGCTTATTTAGTGTTTTTATGGTCGAGTTACAAACACACCGTCTCTTTCTCTCTCTCTCTCTCTCTCGCCCTCTCTCTGTCGTCCTTCTTTTTGATAGTATTAACATATAATTTATGTATGAACACGAACACTAACTAACTAACTAAACACACTTACAAAACTGTTGCCAAGTCTAATGCAATCGTAATAGTTGAGAGAGTGGAGGAGAAGGAGAGTGGGTCACGGTTGGGGTAAGTAATAAAGCAATAGAGACACACACACACACACACACACACACACAACTTTAACAGGATAATAGGCAAATGAAGGGGATGCTATAAATTGATATACAAAAGAAATTAACAAAAAATATATAAATAAATGTAAAGGGAAAATGGAAAAATACCTTAATATATAAAACTGTCAGTAACATAAACTGATAATAGAAACCTACAACAACCCACATACATACATATGTATAATATACACATACATACATACGTATTTATATATAAATATATATAGATACGTAAAATATTTTGCGTACATTTAATTTTACGATATGCAAAATAATCATAAAACGAAGTAAGCGCAACAGCAACAACAGCGACATCAAATATTGTAATAAAAGCACGAGTACCCCCAACAAGCAGCAACAGCAACAACAGCAGCAACAAAATGTATATCAACTTCCGCTTCCGCTGACTGTTCCTGGGCTCCTTCAAAAATGGCCAACAACGACAATAGCAAAAACCCCCCAAACAGTGGGCTAGCCCCTCCTCCAAGGTGAAAGAAAACAGAAATCAAGTTTTCATTTTCATTTTCTTGATATACAATGATGGACCATTGTCCATTATCCTTCTGAGTTTTCTGAAATAAAATAACTAATAGAAATGTTGAAAGTGCATTCGATTCTTTATGAAAAATTATTTTAAGTTAAAACAATCCAAAGGTATTTATTAAATTAATTTTGTATGTAATATTTTCTAACGATTCCATTCCCTACAGAAAGGATATTTTGTTATAAAAAGATATTGACATACGAAGGCTCTTCAGCAAGTTGTTCTAGTATTGGATTCTATTTAGAAAGATTAAAGGATCATCAAATAGCTGTTTCATTTTTAGATTCCATTCATTAAGATTAAAAACATTTAAAGGCTGTTCAACTATCCCAAAGGATCGAATTTATATTCGAAATTCTGTAAATCTTTTAATAATCAAAATTCTAAAAAAAAAATCTCTATTTCAGTTTCAAAATTCAAATTTTAGTTGCCAATATCAAGGATTATAGGATTATAGTCCGTTGTGTATATTTTGTTTGTTATCTCTTGTCATTTTTCTAAGGACTTATCCACTGTATATGATGGTTGGGTGTCTGCCTATGTTGCCAGTGACCATGCTGGTATTTTTATATACCCGTTAAAACTCAGCGCATACACATACATACACGCCATGTCCTGCCACGCCTACCCGTTGAAGTGCACACACACACAAACACAAACACAGACACACAGGGGGAAAAATACACAGAGTCATAATCATAAACAAGTGACGGCGACCGCGACCGCGACCGCGACATTTTATAGCTAGACCTGAGCGGGTGTACATGTTGTGTGGTTTAGATCTGAGACTACACTGAGAGAAAATGCCTCATAGTTGGAGGTGAAAATCCTTTAAACTGTGAGAGAAGAAAATTACTCCGTTCGTCTAATCTTAACTCATCTGGACTTCATCTCTGACTTTTGGCTTTTTGGCTTAAGCATACACTTTATATAGGTGGATTTTCTTACAGTGTAGCATAGGCATAGGTGATTTGCATGCCAGTACACAGTATGGCAGATTTTCCGTTTTTAAGCTCAATAATTCTTTGGTCCCAAATGTATGTACATATATTTGATTTGAGAGTTCTATGCTCAAAGGGGGCTGCATTTCTCTTCTATGTTTTTTTTTCTTTTTTGGCGAGTGTACTTTTAGCATAAATTAAAACGACCGTTAAGCATAAGCTCGCCCAATTACCAAAGTATACTTAGCCATTATATTTAGGGATTTTATTATAGTGTTGACTGTTTGTGTAGCCGTCCACGTTCCATCTAGTTGCATTCTATGCGGAAAAAAATGTGTCTGTGTCTGTGTGTGTGTGTGTGTGTGTGTGTGTGTGGGGCACCGCCCCAGCCAAAATATGCTGAACACATGCATGCCTGCATGTACTTTTATCGGCCCTTTGTCATTTGTCATGTTAATTTAATGATTTTCGCTTTTTTTTCTGCTTTGCCTCCATGTCTTTTTTTTCTGTTGTTCTTTCTCTATCCCTATCCCTATTGCTCTCTCTCTCTCTCTTTTACTCTTTTCCTCTCATCACTGTTTACCTCGTTTCGGTTTTTATGCCTTAATGACAATGGCCCGCGGGCACTTTCAGTGTTTAGCTTCATGTGTGTTTGTGTGTGTGTATGATGGCGGCGGCTTCTCCCATAAGTATGCTATATAAATTATGTCTGTATGTCTCTCCGTATATGTATAGTACGTGTGTATGTGTGTGTGTGTGTGTGTTCAGAGTTGTCAACTTGCTTGACATTTCGTTCATTCGCTTCGCCTCCTCAGCTGGAGCTGTAAAAACTTAATGGGATCCGGACGCCCATCACATTGCCGCATTGGGCGTAGCAGGACAAAAATTTGAGTTATGCGTGAGGCGCTCAATTTGTAGCCGCCTTCACGCCTCCCTATCTCTCTTTTCCCTTCCCCCATTCCCTTTCGCTACCCGCTGTCGTCCTCGTCTCCTTGTCGGTAGCTAAAAATGTTTAGATTGTCTCGTTTGATTAGTCTATTTGGGTTCTTGTTTTTCCTTCATTCATTCATATTTCTTGCTTCTTTCCTTTTCTTTTTGTTTTTTTTTGTTTTGTGCGTCCCTAGTTTATGTTTGCATGTCAGTGGCTTAGCAGACAGGTGGTGTAGTTGGTTGGGTGTTGGTAGTTTGATGGAAATTTTCCATAACTAGAGTCTATGATTTCTTAATTCAAACATTGTCAAGATTTACGATTTCTTTGAAATTGTTCGATTAGGCGCATTGACTTGGGGTAAACTAGCTAGTTAATCAAAACAAAAACAAGAAAAAAAAAACAAGGTGAGCAACATATGGAAATTTATTGATTTTTTTATGAGGGCCTGGCACCCTATTCCATATGTATGTACATATATTCTTGTTCAGCATGTTTGTCCTTCCACCTTTGCTTTCTTAGTCCTTCGTAGTAGCAGTAGTTTGTTATTTTTCAAGGTAAAGTTGAGTCCTAGGAGTTTTTCGATCTTATATAGCCGCAGCCAACGGAACACTCTGTCAAAGGATCCAGCGCATCTTTATTTAGCGAACCCAGAGCCTTCAATGACAACCTTGTCATCAATTGGTCTGCCATAAGATTTCAATTTCTGAATAACTTCCAAGCCATCGACAATTTTACCAGATATTTTGCCAAACCTGCCCCATTGTGATTCGGTTACATGCTTCTTACCATCGATCTGTAAGCGATAGCTGAAGAGATATTTTCTTTTCCTCACATTTGGTGATTCACTCAGACATCCGTCAATGACAATCCGTCCAAGCTTCTCCTCACCAGCGGATAAGTCGTAGAAAAAGCGAACGTATGCCATTATTTCGGTTCGATTTAATGAGAGAGAGACAGATCTTTATTGTTGAAAATCTTTTCCAAAGTGAGAGAAATCTCAGATAAATAATCAAACCGTTTTTACAGTTTTGTGACATAAAATGTCAAGGCCTGCTTTAAGGGATTGGGATTTTGGCAATTTAATTCAATGTTGGCCATGAAAAACATGTTGTAAGTGTATTTCATAACAACAACAACAGCAATAGACCCAAAAAATTTTCTGTTTTGTTCTCAAAATGTCCAGTTTGGCTTATGGTAGATATTATGTCCTAATTAGCAGCCCCAATGGCAAACTTAAACTCTTTCGCAGTTTTTATAATCCCATTAGCCAGGATATTATTGATGCTGGTAAGTAGAAAAATTCAAAATTCCAATTTTTTCCTGTTTTTGCTTTTTTTAAACTATTATGTTTGCATGTATGTATATTATAGCTTCCGAAATTGGCATCCATGGCAAATATTTATTAAATGCCGAAAATAATGCCGTAATCGGTGATACATATGCCCTACGCTATGTCCTGGATAAAAAACAAATGCTTATTGTAACCGATTCATTAGATGACATTGTCCAGACCCCGGCAGAACATATCACCCTTAAAGCGGCAACTAAGGGTGAATCGACAACGGATGAGAATTTGCTTGATATACAAATTGAATTGTCGGACAAATTGACAGAATTGCGTTCACAATTTAGTTCTGTTTTGGGCTCGTTTACCAATTTTCTACAGGATTTTGCCAAACCCCAGACTGGACAGGAAGAGGAGATTGTATAATTTTGTTTTTGGAAATGTATAAATCTCTTACAAAATAGAATTCATTTCAAGAACAAAATAGAAATAGAAATTGTCGAAATTTTTAGCTTCTTTTGCTATCTTAACTATAAAACAAATTTAAACTATTGAAAAATCGATGGGGTTACTTTTAAGAAGTGTTTCTAAACAACCAAAGATTGACCTTAAATATATATGTAAATAACGATGGACTCAGTTTGAAGTGCTTCAAAAATTTACATATATGTGTATATTCAAATTTTGTATGTGATTTTTTCTAAACATATGATTTCGTTTATTGTTCTTCTTGACTTCGAACTACGGTAATTTTTCCATATTGTAGGATTGATGAACTGCCGGAATCGCGGGCTGGTTTTTTGAAACGATTTAATTGCATTTCGGATGGTTCAGATGTTGGTAACGGCTCTTGCTTAACACTAACCCGTGATGTAGCATCTCGTATTACAAATAATAGATTATCAGGCTTTTTAATGACACGATTCAAATATTTGACACAAATGCGCTGTTCATTTGTTAGACCATCCTCATCAGGGTCATCCGATTGGCTACCAGTATCGAGAACGGCAATTTCCTTTTTGGGACGCACTTTGAAATTGGCAATATGTTCGTAGCCGAAACTGGTAATTTTGTGACTAGCAACCATATTGGAGAAATCGACAGCATCACGCAGACTACGTTTACGCACATAAATTGAATAGATGAAGGCAGCATTGAAACAATCTCCCGCACCAAAAGAATCAACAAATTTCTTTGGCTTATACGCAGGCAACTCATAATAATTGCCATCGGTATCTATGCAACCAGCACCAAGACTATTCCAGGGGCATATAAAACATGGACGGTTCACATGAATGTAACGTGGTATGGGTAAACTTTCATCTAATTTGAGACAGGTCTCCTCTGGAGATTTGCAACCTATTTCATTGGCCAATTGATTGGAGAATATAACATAATTGCACATATCGAATAAATCGATATTTTTTTCATATTCCTTATCGACCATTAGAGAGATTATTATACGATCTTTCAAATCACGTCCACTATTGTATTCCAAGACAGTGCGTATCATTCTCATTGTTTGCTTAGTATCATAAGCCTCGAAATGTATCCATCCAAAACGTCTTAGATCGATTTGTTTGAAATGTTCCGGCCTAATGTATGGGAAACCCTTGTCACAGGTAATTACCGAACGTTTGCTCGGATGGTCAGATGTTAGTATAATAGTCGAGAAGGGTGGATCTGCATCCGTTTTGGGACAATTATCAATGCCAATGCCTCGATTCTGAAGGTCCTCCAGCATTAAACTGAATACACCAGATCGGCTTAGCATGCCAAAGAAGTTGACCGGGGCACCCAATAACCGAAGGACTGTGCATATATTTGATGCATGACCACCGCGTTGCCAGCACGTTTTAATGCAACGTTCACGGTTTTCCTCCTCAGGAAATTTCTGTATTACTGTCACAAAGTCAATCATTGTACAGCCCACACACAGTATGGGCTTTGCAACGCTTAACGCATACGTATGGGCCATGAGGATTGAATGCGAAATAAAAATTTGGAATTTTGAAATATTTTTATGATTGTTAAACAAAAAATTAAAAAAAAATTCATGTAGAAATGACAGGCAAATCAAAAAAAAAAAAAAAAAAAAAAACTCCCAATTCCACGAATTTACGCTAACAAAACAATGTAATGCATACGATATTCTAATTAAATTGTTTAAATAATAGGCAAGGCAATGCATAACAAATAAAAAATTTTAAAAATATTAAAAAAAAAAGATTTACTTCTTTTCGACCGTGACAGGACTCGAACCTGCAATCTTCGGATCCGAAGTCCGACGCCTTATCCATTAGGCCACACGGTCACTTGAATGCTTCGCTTTCCAACGCCTATTTAACTCACACGGTCGTTTTAGAACCCTGTTCTGAATGTTTGGTGAGAATTATATAAATTATACTTTTTTCAATTTATAAAACTAAAATGCATATGTACCTATATATTTATTCTTTCAGTAGGCATTTTAGAGCCGATTTGCAAATACCCTTCAAATTTGGTAAAATATGTTTTAATCTCATTTCATATTTCTTTCATACAAAAAGAGGAATTTAGAAAATAATATTCTAATCTAATTTGTTTAATAATAAGAAGAAGAAAATCAGATACACTTTAATTGTTAAGTAAAAAAAACAAAGGGAAATAAGCAAAAAATATAATCTTGGCCCATGAGGGGATCGAACCCGCGACCTTCGCGTTATTAGCACGACGCTCTAACCAACTGAGCTAATGGGCCATGTGCTTGGCGACGAAAAAAGCTCTTTATATACTCAGCCACATACGATAAGGTGAAGCATATACATAGTTTTATTTTGAATATATATTTTACATGCATTTACTATATAAAAAAGAAATAATAATTCGTGTGCGATTTCTTAGCTAAGGAGAATAGAAAGAGAGATAAATAAAAAATACTTTGTTCATCTATTATCCGAAGAGAGAAAGTAAGAGATAGAGAGTAAGACATACACTATGGGCTACAGCCAAGAAAGAGATGTCTAAATTTTCTTATGTAATAATTTAATGTCTCATTCCAAAAGTGTGAGTCCAGCAGTAAGCAACGTTTTTGACCTTCTGTTCATAGATTAAAGACTGCGCCAAGAAGTTCCATAGGGTTAAATGCTGTCATTTTGTTGCCCTTAGTTGAAGTAGCTCTTCTGACAGCTGAGGCAGCATGGCCCATTAGCTCAGTTGGTTAGAGCGTCGTGCTAATAACGCGAAGGTCGCGGGTTCGATCCCCTCATGGGCCAAATTTAATTTTTTTTTTGTAAATTTCATTCTTTTTTGTTTGTTTATAATTTTTAAATTAAAAGTGAGAATATATGTTTGCTAAAAATAAAAGAAGACTTTATGTATTTTTTTTAATGTGTCATTTAATAGACTTATTTTTTTTTAAATAATTAATATTCTTCATAATTTTATATATCTAATGGAGGAAGAATTTAGCTAACATATTTCTATGAAAGCTTAAAACTTTAAATCATGTATGCAAAACTAATGTACATTAAGCAAGGACACTTTACATCAGGTATGTAAATTCTAGCGACTCTTTAAACACACTTCTTAAGTGGCATAAAGATATGGATTTAGTTTAAAACAAATGAAGTGCGATTATCTGCATTTAGGATTTAGCTTAAGGCTTAGAAAGTATGATCGTCTTGCTTGCTATGAAAACATTTATCGATTTGTTTAACAAGACAAGACAATATGCTAAAGTTAAAGTTGGCTTCACATTGAAATTGTCATCATCATGATTATTGTCATTGTCGTCGTTGTCATCATTATCATCATCATTGCTCATGGCGCTGCTGTTTCTGCTGTTGCTGCTGCTGCTGCTTGATATCGCGCTATGAAAATATATAGGAAAATTGTCACTTATATTCCTGGTAATTGTTGCTGCTTCCTTTACACCGAACCAACGAACCAGTTGTTGTTATTGCTGTTGTTGGTGCTGCTTTCTTGTCCTGAATGATAAATGACCAAAAAATATATATATTCTCGTTTTGCCTGTCCGCCAGTCCGTCAGTCCGCTCGTCTGTCTTTGCTGGTTGTTGGTTGGTTGGTTCGTTGGTTGGCCAAATGCTATGCATAACATTTGTACAATGCCATAGAAATTGTTGTTTATTCTCGCACTATATACAGACAGATATACCTTCATACATACATACATACATACATATTTATGTAACATTTATCTTTGGTTCTGGTCTTGGTCCTGATGCTTGGCTACATTTTGGCCTGACTGTGGAATTAATCATGTGGCAATTATGCTTGTTGGGGCGACACACATACACACACACCGCCTTGGGGGGTGGGTGGCAATCAGGAGCGGATTTGTCCCCAGCCCCCATCCACCCCCCACCCAAAAAAAGAAAGATAAAGCAAAGCTTGTAGTACAAAACGTTATTATTCTTACATTTTCTTTTCAGGTATTTGAATTTTATTTCAGGAGTGAAAATCCTGTAATCAAAATTTTTAAATAGATTGTCTTGTCTCTTCAATCTTATTTCTTATCTTATCTCATTTTAAAGTTATCAATTAACAAAAACTGTTTATTTATATTAAACATTTTCAAAAATTTCTTTAAGTTAAGAAGAAACAATTTTAATGTTATTTAAATAACCTTTCCATATGATTAAAATTTTCTTACTTTTAATATATTTTATGATTATGTGAGCCGGTTTTAAGGCAATCTACTTAACTTTTGGTACTTTTCTATAAGTATTTTTTTTGTATTTTCGAAATTGTTGTGAGATTTTCAAGTTTGCCCACTCCAAAAGTGAGATTTCCGCACACTCCTTCGAAGCTCATGTACTTAATAGATGCCCCATTAGTACCTTGAGGCACTCTAAAGTGTCAGAGAGTTAAGCCTAGGAAAGGACAAAAACCAACTTTTGTTTATTTTAGCAGGAAAATTAAAGAAAACTTGACATAATATTTAAACATTTCAATTCTCAACAAGTTTCTATTTGATTTGAAACTAGAAAATACTTACAAATCGTCATCGATTCCAACACATTTAAATCAGAAATTTACCTTAATTAAAGAGAGAAAGAGAGACGAAACATTTAGAATATGGTTACCTTTGTAACAGTTTGATTTGATTTCGTTCCTGTGTACATTTGGTTTTTTCTATGTAAGTAAGATGAGGAGGTTTTGTTTGCTAATGCTGAGCTTGCACACAAACACACACACACAGGCACACATACAGACACAAAAATAATTGAAAGAGAAAATCTGAAATCTAAATCAAAACGGCAGTTGCATGGGTTGTTAGAACACGTAACTAACTAACTTTGATACCAATACCAATATTCCCATCGTTGTCGTTGTCGTTGCTTTTGCCCGTCCGTCGTGTTCGAGTTTGTTCTTTTAATTAATGCGAAATCTAATTGAAAAACTGATACGCACGCCAGAGTCAATGCCGATGCCGATGTCTATGTCTATGTCGATATCCGTTCTATCTGTGTGTGTGTGTGGAGTATCTAGCAGTGTTAATTGAAATTTAATCTAAGCTCGAAGAGCTAGTGATGTGATGCGAATGCGAATGTGAATGCGGGTCGTCGTGGTAGTCATCGTCGGCACAGATTAGAAACACTCGCGGATGCGAGAACCAACTTCAATACAACTTTCCTTTCTTTTGCTAGTTAGTTGGGGCTGCTTTTTTCTTACTTTGCTTTTTTGTTTTTTTCTCCATCAACTCTAGAAGAACACGGTTTTTTTTTTTTTTTTTTGAACTAGCCAAGAAGTACTTTTTGCCGCTTCGGCTATCTACTCTTTAATATCTATCAACCCAGTTAGAGGGGCCTTAAATCAATTGCTGCTGGCTTGGCCAATGCCATTAATTTCCCACAACGCGTAGATCTTGGCCCAGGTCGCTCTTTTCTTTCCCTCAAACAACAACAACAATGTGTGAGTGTGTGTGTGTGTGCATTTTGCCGATTGCCGTTTGTCTGTCACCCAACACACAAGCAAGCCAAACCGACTTTAATTTATTTTGTCTCCTCATGCGACTCAACAATGTCTCGGGGCTGCTTGTTGCATTTCTTTAATTTATTGCACACTGGCAAATTCACATACGATGAACACGGCTAACCACAACAACAACCAAAACAACAACAACAGCAAGACTTTGTTTCACAATTTTTAGAAAATACCCAGAAGAGAAGACTTTTAAAAATAATTATTTCATTTTATTTATATATATTTCCAAATTAAACATCAGTTTGACAATTTTTGCATAAGGAACATAAGTTTAAAATTTAATTTTTTATTTTTAAAATTGTTCGTTAGCTTTTTAACTATTTTATACTCTCACAAAATAGGGTATATTAGTTATTAGTCAAGAGAAAGCACAGACGAAAAGTTTCCATCTCCATATTTAAGTTTTAGATTAAGAACTTTGTTATTTTTTAATAGATTCTTTAGAAATGTATTGTTAGTATTTGTTGATCTAATATACTACCAAGTTTTTGTTAGGATCGGGCAAATATATCATAGAACATAAATGACAACAATTTTCAAGGAAAAAATGTTATCTAGGGTAAACTTTTTTGTTTCTTATGTTATTATCATCCTCTAAATTTGTTAAACTTGATGACTATATCATTTTTCATAAGTAACAATCATATAAAAATATGAAAGTTGTTAGGGATATTCCAGGATCAAGTCCATATTGGAGGTCCTTGACAATTTGTAGCAGGTTATTGGGCCCTTTATGTCATATAACTCCAATTAATATAAGTAGATTAGTTGCACTATATTGGATACCTTTTTAATATTGCAATTTCCGCATCTAAACTGTTTTCCTTTTCGTTTTCGTTACATTGTAATTCATTCATGTATTGGCGATTTGCTTTGGTTGCTTCTAAAGATATTACATAAACTGAAGACATTCTGTTTTGTGAGTTTACGGCCACTTTTCAGTGACATTTACTGCCTTGGCTGGCAATTCTCTTTCATTCTCGTTTTGAAATCATGTGAAAACTAAAATGTCTGTAGTCCTTGCTAGGATCCTTTCTCATCTCATTTCGTTTTCGCAGTGTTGGCTTTGCGCCTGGTGGCGGCTCCACCCACTTTTTTTTTTGCCAGTCGTTTTTTTCTTTTTCTTTTAGGGAATTAGGTAGGAGGAGGAGTAGCAGAAGGAAGAGGGGAAGTAGGACCCTATGCTTCGTTTAGTTATTTATGGCATTTTGTGAATCAGCAATGTCGACGCACTCAGCGTGAGATTGTTTATGCCAACTGGCCCTGTTCCGTACCGTTCGCTTGTTCGTTCGTTCCCTGCCTTGTTTGTTGCCGGCTTTCCCTGGGTCTGGGTCGTCGTCATCGTCGTCTTTTCTAGCCACCCAGAACTGGTGGTGCTGCTGCTGCTGGTGATGCCTGGGCTACTTTTCGCTGAGCTGCAGTTGCCGCTGCTGCTGCTGCTGTGGCAATCATAATAATATTTTTGCAAGTACTCTGCTACTCTACGAGTCTGTGACTCTAACTGCTTTGATGCTGCTACTCCGTCCATTTGTCAGCCATCCGGCTGGCTCTGGTACCGCTTGCCTTGTCATCGCATTATTATTCCGCTTCGACATTTTCTGTGCTCTCTTTTGCTACTTTACTATTATGTCTCTCTGTATGTGTGTTTCTTTTTGCTTTTTGCCATAAATGGTTCATAAAATTTTATATACTTCATACATAAAGGAAACCGTTTGCTAGCGCTATAGCTGTTCCACCTTTCACAATATCAAGGAATATATTTATATATGTACATATATGTACATATGTATATGTATGTATACATACATAAATGCAATTTAATATTTGAACTATCAAAATAAGTTTCCAAATCTTGCATATCTTTTGCCGCGTATCTTCCGCGTTGCTTCGGCCCAAAATCAAATGCTTAGCTTATGCAATCGATCTGAATCTCAGTTGAAATCTCCATTTACGTGACCAAAAAACGAAAAACCAGGAGGGAGAAAAAAAAAACCAAAACTAAAAATGAAATCTGTAAGCAATGTTTGGCTTATCAACTATTATATACCCTATAACAAATAAACGAAAGCTTAAATTTCTCTCCCGCAACTGAAATCTCTTGAAATTCTGTCTAGGAGTCTCTGAAAATATTTCTCTAGTGATAAAGTGCATTTGCCTAAATTTTAATCAACCTTGATGATCTTTCTATAACTTTTAACTCTTTCAGTAATTCAAATTTATGAAAATACTTTCGCCCAATTTCTACGAAATGAGTGAAATATGCTCCTAAAAGTATGCAATAAGCTGACCAAGAATTCTTTATAGAAGTTTTGGAAAATTCTGCGAATAAAAAATGTTATAAAACCAAGCTATGCTTGTACACAATTTTAAAGTTAGAAGGCATACGAAAAGTTGTAAAGTCTTTGCAAATATTGAAGACTTCCAGCCTATTGCATACTTAAAGGAGCTTATTTCCCCCATTTATCTATGGTAATCATAAGGAAGAACCTGCTAAAAAACTTTTCACTTGGGCTTAGAAATAAACTAAGAAAACACTCGGACTCAAAACGACTCTAGAAGGACCAGCGATTCTTTAAGCTCTTTGCAAAATTAGAAATTTTCCAAGTTTTTTAAACTGAATGCAATGCATTAATCTACCCATTTATTACCCTTTTTTTTTTGGTTTATAACGAAAAGAAAATACCCAATGGATATATGTGAGGTTGTGAGTCGCCATCGCCGTCGCCGTCGTTGGTCTCTCTATATCTCTCTTTTCCCCTGCCTTCATGTATCTATCCATCTCCTCTATGTAATAATACGTACATATCAATTCACCGCTGCTGCTGTTGCTGCTAACAGTTGAGTTCGCTGGCCGTTCATGAACTACAAAAAGCAAAAATGTACATACATAGAGAGCTCTATAGCTCTATAGAGGTGCATATAGTATAGAGCTGTTAAGGTATGTTTGTATGTATATAGCTTGGTGTATGCACAAACAAACAATCAAACAAACGCACTGCGCCGAAAACGTGTGCTGTGCGTTTTGCATTGTATCAGCAGCAATTCAACTTTGACGTTTGGCTAGGCAACAACGATGCAAATCTCTCTTTCTTTACCGCTCTCATTCTCTCTAGTTGGTCTATTGCCTCAATTGATCGACAATTGAAATACTCTAACTATTACAACACACACACACAAACACAATCTCTCTCTTTCTCTCTCTGTATACG
Organism: Drosophila paulistorum; assembly: GCA_018152135.1. Lineage (NCBI taxonomy): Eukaryota > Metazoa > Arthropoda > Insecta > Diptera > Drosophilidae > Drosophila > Drosophila paulistorum. The sequence goes on from JAECXG010000690.1 coordinate 14,110,443, forward strand.
CAGTTCCACTACTTTAACAGCAAAAAAATGATAGAGGGACACCCAAAAAGGGGGGTTCTGCATCTTTAAACACAAAACTGCGTTTTGCAAGTTCATAGCAAAACAATCACAGCTAACAAATTATTTAAGCAATGTTAATAGACTTGAATTGGTAGGCGGAGAAACGTACTAGAAAGCCTATTCAATTATGAGCTAGACTCTTGTCTCTTGTCCTTACCACAAAAAGTGATTCCTAACTTTGTTGGTTATTCTTTATTTACGAAATCTACTTTGAAAAAGTAATATTTCGACTGTCCTTTGCCTACTTTTGGGGGCTAAATTTAAGCAAATTCCGCAGTTTTTGAAACTTTACATCCCGAACCTGCCAAATTCATGGGCGGAAATGGGGCAGAGTTTTTCAAAAGTTCTTTATATGTTTCATAAATCGAATTATTGGTCGGATTAGTTTTAGGAGCTTACTTTTAGAAGCAAATTTCCCTCATTTTCCTCGACTATGGCCAAATTACACAAACTAAAGCTAGACCATTGATACTAGGAACAAGAAATGCACTTGACTTGTGAGATTTATTAATAAATTTCGTCTCCCCATATATGTACTCGCCTTCAGGTTTGAACTTACCTCTTACTAATTGGCTTAACTTTTCGATATCTTTGCCTTTTTAAACGTCTAAATTTCTAGGTATATTTGAGGGCGGATGAAATAATTAATAGATATAGATTCACATTTACATATATCCAAAACGAGTTTCCTTGTTAAAGTTCTCTGACTATAAGAGAAAATAGATATTGTCAGCTATGCACATCAACATCCAAGTTAATCATTTATCTACAATATGAGATCACCTGTTTTGCACCTTATTGCAAGTGTTTTTGATTTATTTGTCAAATAAAGTGACTCAAGAGGCAAATGTAATATGCTTCCCTTTCTCTATATGAGAAAAGAAAGCAAAGATATAATCAAATTTACAGTCGCATTTGTCATTTTCCCTAATTGTGCAATTCATTGCATGTGTAGCAGCTAATGTACCCCAGGTCTTTAATATTTCATAGAACTTTGGCAGCGACGTTCGACGGCCTAGAAGTTTTCTACGCCAACGAGCAAAAAAGCAACAAAAAAAAAAAACTGGGAAAAAAACTAAAACCAAGAGGCAAAGACCAAACATGCTCCACAGCAAATGCAATTTGGTGCTTGTTTGTTTGTTGTTTCATTTTTTTTTGTTGCTTGATAAATGGGTGCAGCGTTTTATTTTGTTGTTGTTTCTTTTTTGGTTTTGGTTTTCGTTTTAGTTTTATTTTTTTTATTTTTTTTGCATTATTTATGTATCTTATTTGTATCTACGCTGAAATAATTATCTGCATTGCATTTCAAAAGAGGCACCAACATTTTTGTTAAGCAAATTTATTCTCTATGTCTGTTTGTCTGTGTGTGTCGAATAGAAACGTGATCAGAAGTCGATCTACATAAATATACTGCGAGTATAGAGTCAGACAAAATATAGAGGCTATATAAGACATACATATACATAGCTAATCACATTTACAAAGCATTTACGAAACTCAAAATAATAACACACATTAAAACCAGAGGGCCGGGGCTAACTTCGACCGCGTCAAACTTTGTATACCCTTGCAACTTTTTTGGCTTACCAAGAGCCATCAAAGGAATAAACTAATGAACTAATAGGCTAATCTTTGCGAAAGAACGGCCTACAATCTTAGCATAGGAAATAGCGAAGATATTGATATTTTCGACCAATCATTCCTATGGGAGCTATATGATATAGTCACCCGATCTTGATGAAATTTGGCACAGTAGTTCATATTCAATTTCACGACAATAGCTGAGAAAATAAGTTTGCCGGTTGTATACGAGCTATACGATGTAGTGGTCCGAGATATACAAACTGTGCAGTATATACAAGCCTACATGCAGCTCTGTAGCTCTAACGGTCGAGGAGGAGTTCGCGTCGATCCAGACGGACGGATGGTCCGATGATCTTGATCTTGCTGATCAAGAATATATATACTTTATATGGTCGGAGATGCTTCCTTCTATGCGTTGCACACTTCTGACCAAAATGAATATACTCTTTTTGCAGGGGTATAAGAAAGGGCAAACAATATTCGATTATATACGACTAAATATTGAAAGTGAATTAACTACTATAAAATTTATTGTATGTGAAAATGAACCATTATACTAGGCGGCGACATAAGGGCATCTCTATGTAGTGTATAGAGACTGAATTCCTGATTTGTTTGCTTTCAGTTGTCAATGAGTTTTCAAAACAACAAAAGCAAAACTTTAGTTTTCTCTTTGATATGCAAGGGTATAAAAAATGTTTAAAAAACCTTTTGTTTATTGCCTGTAACAAAATAATAACAATTATGAAGTTTGGGTTTTCCTAGATGACAAAAGTTGTTCATCTATTATTGCAACTATTTAATATTTTGTATGTTTTGTTTAATTGGTGATATTCAGCATTATCTCTCATCATAAGCAGCAACTAAAGTACTAATTTTCTTTACTCTTAGGCTTCCAAAAATGATAAGAGCTTCTCTTCACACATTTCAAAGTTTAGTCATTTTTTAAATCGTAAATAAGACAAGTTTTGGTTTCGTTTCGCTTGTTTTTTTTTCAGGCTAACTTATTTAGTGAATCACTTATGGATTGATCAATATTATTTGGCATGTCAAGTAGATATTTTCATATTTACATGGAGAACATTTTCAACAAAAAAAAAAAAAAACAAATATTTCAAAATAATGAATACAAATTTTTAGGGATACATTTGCTTTTGCTTTGCTTATAAAAATAAATTTAAAGAGATTGAAAATGCATTATCGACAGCGATTAACAATGAAAAGTTTGTCCTCGCATAGCTTGGATCCAGGCAATCAAGTGGAGACGGAGGATGAGGAGGATCCACGCAAGCGTGGCATATTACGCAATATTTGGTGTCGCCGTTATAGAGAAAGATTGCGTAGCAGCCGTCAAACGAATATATTCCAAGGTCTAATGACCATTTTGGGCATTTCATTATCTATGAGTTTAATCATTCTGAATGGCATTGAGGTTTGCGAAACAGCCAGTGAAATGGGTGCAAAAGCAACGGCTGCTCTAGCTTCAGCATCGTCGGTTATGGAAATGAATCAAGCCAAAGATGCCCTTTGGATGGGCATAAAAAGTTTATTCGCTAGCAACGGCGAATCAATGCCCCATCAACAGGTGGCAGATGAAGAGGAGGAGCCAAGTAAAACGACTCATTCGTATCAATATCATTGCAAACAGAAGCGTTTGGACACAAAACGAATTTTTCATGAGATTGGCAAGAAAGTGCTTAATCAGGAGCAGGCCTTGACACGCCTGGAGCGGGCTTTAGATAGCGATTGCAAATTTAATTCTATCGCTCTATTGGGTCCGTCCGGCGTGGGCAAGACTTTAACGGCCATGACATTGCGTCAGCATTTCCCATGGCCCGAAAATGTGCACACCTACTCGTGGAGCACCTATGTTCCCGATGAAGTTCGCAAATTTCATATGATCAGGCATTTTGTTGATAATCTCACCGATTGTGGCAAAAATCTATTAATCATTGACAATCTATCGACATGTGACTATAGCATTGTGCCCATTTATAATCAAATGGCGGCAGCCGCAGCCAATCAAAGTGTTTTCATTCTCTATATATTCAATTTGGATACCGAACACTATTGGCAACAAATTGATGTTCTACAAAATTTACCAGATGACACAACTCTAGTTAATTTTCGTCCCTTTGGACGTTTTGAACTAATGGATTGTCTGGAAAATGAGCTAGAAATGCGACAACAATATTTAGGACCAAAGACATTAAGGAGAATAATAAACAAAATTTATAATGATTTCTATGCCACGGGCTGTAAGGGTTTAAAAGAGCTTATATTGCAGAATGGCTTATCAGAATGGCTTATCGTTTGAGATACCTACACACACATACACACACATAGATATGTATGTATGTATGTATATAAATAAATTCTGATTCATCTAGAGTTACGCTGTGTGTGATCTAAAGTATTTCCTTTCTTCTTTCTATTTTGTTGTTCCACATAAAATAGTGGAAATTTTCCACATAGATTTGTGGGTTGAGAGAGAGATCGATAGAGAGAGAGAGAGAGATAGAGAGAGAGAGACATACTTACATGTGCATATCACTGATATCATTTCAGCTCTTTTTCAGCCAGATCTGGTTGTTTTGGAAATGCGATTGCGGCAAAAATTTGAAAACAGCGGGCAGCGAGAACTCTAGCTTTTTTAGCAAATTGAAATGTTTTTTTTTTTTTTTTAATTTTACTTTTTCTCAATTTGGTGAGTTCTTTCTATCGCATTTGACGATTAGTACAATGAATAAGCTTAGTGCAATGGGGGAAACGAACTGTTTAATGAATTGGCTTCAGTTACTCTGCAAATGCTGTCACTGCCTTGGTCAAATGACGAAGTCGAGAGGGTTTCTAGCCAAGTGGTTAATCCAAAATGAGAAACAGGATGAACGTTGATACGATAAACGTCCGAATTTATACATATATATTTTTAAATTAGAAATTAATTTATCTAAAATATTAGGTATGGATTGCACCGTCATAACAAATGCTGCTTTGATTCCCAACTATCATCCAGCTGTCTAATTTCAATAGAACAGAGACAATATAATCCGAGCGATAAGGAAGATATTGACAATATAGTATTATTGGATAATACATTCATTCTTGAATGATTAGCTTTTTAAGCTATTTTCTTAAGTCGATTTAGCTGCTTTGGCCTAACAAAAAATGACATCACTGGTACATATGTATGTATGTATATGTATGCCCAGTTTTCACTTGCAAAACTTTTCCGCTTTGGCAACAATTATACTAGCTGACTCAGCTGATATCAAGGAGGCCCCCAGGGACAGAGACAGACACCAAACACCATACACCATACACCATAGTCGGCGAACCCAAACCAAATCAAAAGAAAAAAAAAATAAAATCTGTAAGCCCAAGTCCCCCCTCTCTAAATGTCGCGCTCTCTCTCTATGTTTCTCTTATTTGGTCTATTGTTTCTCTGCATGCGGTAAAAGTCGGTTTTGAGGGCCAACAAACTTTTACCTAAAGCATAATGACACATAGAGGAGACATAATTACCGCTGAACCCAAGCGAACCAACCGCCAAGTGATCTCCGCTTGACAGCTGATGGAGCTCTGCAACTCTTCGAGCTTTGTAGCTAGAGTTGAGAGTTGAGTTTAGACTTAGACCTGGAAGATGATGATAATGATGATGATGATGATTATGATGATGATGATGTTGATGATAATGGAGCCAGAGGAAGCCAGAGAGTCGCCCCGCCAAGAGACCCCAAGAGCGTTGACTGATTTATGAAGACACTTTTGCAAGTCGCCCAACTTGATTTTCATAAACCGTTACCGTCTCGGCGTTTGTCTGCGCCGTCTGCCTTATTGTTAGTATTTTGTATGTGGCTTTTTTTTTCTCTTTATAATACTCTATATTGGGCAATAGCAGGCTTATATGTGTAAATATTGGGTATATCTACTTAATGTCGCTCTTTAGCTAGAAAAATAAATGATCAAAAGAGCACAATAAAATCCCAAAAACCCATCTATCTACTTCAAAGATAAGACAAGAGTGATTCAAAGGGATATTATACTTACTATATTCAGTGAAAGATCTAGCTATAGATTTTAGGAGATAAATCCCGCATTTTAGGGGAAGAAATCGATCAAGGGTCTAGGGGACTACCCATTACTTCCATAACTCCCAGATAGGATAGGTCAGTGATTTTTAATGGATTTTGCCTTGAATTACTGTTATAAGGCGTACACTAGATTCAATTGGTAGTTACGATTTAATTAGAGTATTTCTAATTCGTACAAGTCTTGGCTACTTTTTAACTTTGTCTTTTCTGTTTCGCTTTGTCTTGGTTATTTTTTTGTTTCGTACTTTTTGTATTATTTTGTTGTTTGGTTGTTGTTTTTGTTGTCTTGTCTGCCGTTTGAGGTTTCCTCAATTTTGTCTATTACACGGCTCTGAATTGAAGTGTCTTGTACATTTTTTTTTTTTTTTAAGCAAAGTTGTGTTTGTTGCTAAGCGCCCAAATGACTAGTTGACTGGCTGTCCCCATCTTTGTCGTTCGTTTCGCCAAGCTCTGGCTCTAGCTGTGACTCTGGCTTGGGTTGGCTTTCGGTCTGGTTTGGTTTGGTTTGGTTCGGTCTGGTCGGTTGGTTAGGTTAGTTCGTTCGTTGGTTGGCTGGCTGGCTGGCTGGTTGGTTGGTTGGTTAGCTGGTTTGGTTTGGTAATCATGTTGGCAAGATCTTCCAGCTGTTTTTTTTTTGTATTTTGGAAGAGTTGCCCCAGTTGTTGCTTGGCGAGGTTAATCGCCAGCGTAATGGTAATGGTTTTATGTTTCTTTTGCTGCTTCTCCAAATCAGCTGATGTCTGCCGTCTGATAATGATGAGTAAGCGCTTTTAATGCCATGAACTTCGAGCCACTTCTACAATAATAATTGTATCTTGGTCTTTGTGATTAGACCTGGTCTAGGCTCTGCTAAATAACTGATTCGTTTTGAAATATTGATAAACAAATTATCCAACACTTGATATTTGATGATTTGGCAAGGTCTTCTTCATCTCATTCTTTCTCTCCATCTCTTCGAGGTCCACTTCACAAATGTTCCATTGTAATGAAACCCCCCCAAAAAAGAGAAAAACGAGTAAAGGAAAAAAACTATAGCACTTTTTTTTCTCTCTCTTTGTTGCTGATGAAGCAGCAGAGTCTGTATTTCGAGTGATAGACAAATATTTTCGAGTTGTGCGTAATGTATGCGGCATGCAACCCTTTTTCTCGGCGCACTTCACTTGAAATCTATGTATGTATGTATCCATGTATGTATATGTGGTATGGCACACTTGAGGACTTGAAACTCTCTTAAGGGTTCTTCGCAGTCTGAGATGAACTTCATTAATACTGAACTTTTGATGACTAAGTGATAGACTTCCATGGCAAAGCAGGCAACCGAAATGAATTGACACTCTATCGTCGGCCATAATGTTAATGTTAACGGTTTTGCTTAATCTTTAACGATATATCGTTTAGACAGCCTTACAAAAGCAACTTTTGTAATTAATTGCCTTGTTTTAGTGATGATACCAAATCTCGATGACACAAGCAAATTGATCGAAATCGATAAAAGAAGCTTTAATAATCGAACGCCATTTCTCTGGACTTAAATCGTATACACTTTGAAATGTCAATCAAAAGTAGAGTCCCACTCCGTGTCGTAAAATTCCAGGTGCTTTGGTCAACGACGCTGACGACACGGAAAAAGCAAAACTATCTTTTTCTAAGTGATCATAGTTCATGTTCATTGTAATCACATATTTGCCCTTTTTTGTTTGGTTTTAGACTTACCCCACTGTCAGAGTCTCTGATTGATCTTGCTCAACTAAAATTGATCTAGCCAATGAAACTTCAATTACATTTATATCTAGATACGTTCCAAGATATTACAAAGTCAAGCAATTGGAAAAGATATAAACCATTGGGATTGGATTACATAACGGTTGATCCCTACAATCAAAAAGCAAGAGCACTCCCCTGATTGATACATGAAGATAACTACAAATGGATGTATAAGAATCATCTTGCAGCATTTTTAGATTGCTTTTAATGCTGCATAAAAAACGTTAAAAAGTAGCGCAAATGTGCGCCACATGACAGCTTGAACGACGATGGCGATGGCGATGGCGAGATGGCGATTCCGATGGCAATGTCGATGGCAGCATAAATTAAGCACAAACTAATTAAATGCGTTTCAATTGAAGTTGAAACTGACAGCAGCCGCCATTTGCCATCGAAAATAATGAGCAGCATATTGCTATCTTTTCCTCGTCGCTCTCCCTCGCACACTCTTTTACTCTATTGCTGTTTCACTGTGTGTGTGTGTGTGTGTGTATTGTGTATCTTTGTATCTTACAGATACACTTGGGCATTCGCCAAAGACTCACGTACAACATGTCTGTGTCCATCTACAAAATTTAATTTTGCTACTCTCATTGGAGCTGTTGTTGTTGTTATTGGATGCTGGTTGCTGATACATTTTCTCCTTCTTCTTCCTTCATTTGTTAGAATTTGACTTACATCAAAAAAAACTTCTTTGGGCTCCTCTTTTTCTCTCTCTCTCTTTAAAATTTGATGGAAATGTGTTTGAAATGTTCTGAGCCTCACAACAACAACTAACCAAAAAGCGCGAAGCCCTAAAAAAAAACAATTGTAAGAGGAGTGACGAGAAAGAAAGAGCGAGGGGGCGGCACTGGAAAAATACCAAATACCATACCAAAAGCCCAAATGAAATGAAAATATTTCATCAAATGAAATGAAAGTTAATCATAGCAAAGAAAACGCATTCAGTAGATTTTCACTATGAACGAAGCCACACAAAAGCCATCAAAATAAAGCAAAAAAAAAAAGAAAAAACATAGCAAATACACTGTATAGTCGATATCTAGATACCCTGTAATCAATTATTACAACAACAATTTACTTGAAGACTTGTCTCAAACTTCTACTGCCAATTAGAACTGATCAACTTGCTTTTGTTGCCTCGAAGGCTATTTAATCAATTTGTCTGAACATTGGCCAGGGTATCGTATATGCTTATAAGAAAATAACAAATACGAGAAAAGAGAAGCTACAAAATTGTTGCTGTCTCTGAGCTCTGTTTTGTTCTTTAAAACAATTAAAGCAAATGTCAATTGAATGGCGTACGGAGAAACGTTAATTAAATTAATTGAGACAAGCAAAGGCGAGAGAGAAAGAGTCTCTTCCATACATTGTACTTACATATAGATGACGACGATGACGATGATGATGATGATGATGATGATTGTGATTGTGATGATTATATGACCACCATCCCTTAGACTAGGGGAGCAATAAGCACATACACACACAGATACTGTAACTGACCTGCACTTTGAGAATTGTGTAGGTAGTGACCTCTGTCTTAGATGACAATTTGTTTTATTCAATCAAAAAAGACTTACTGCTCACATCCACTGCGAAAAATGTAGTTTTAGCTGCTTTTTTATAAGTTTGAGTTTTAATAAAACACATAGACAACATTTCTGCAGCATCAAAATATACATGAGATGTAATAAATAGTGAATGGTTTCATAAAACTATTTTAAGAACTATACAAATTTCATGTTAAAAGATTTAAAGCGGATACCAAAATCTTGGGATTATGTAAGCATTTTCTTCTAAATGTGCTATTTAGCTATTTGTATAAATATTTTTAAGATTAACAGCAAGTTTTGTATGTTTTTTAACAATTCTGCATTTAATTTTCACTATATTTCAATCAAAATTACATTGAATAAACCAAATCCAGTTTTCGAACAAGTTTTCTACCAACTAAAACAGGCAAAATGTTGTATTTTTTAAAAAGTAATTTTGCATCTGAAAATCAGTCCGAAATGGGTTAAGTAACAGTTTTTAAAACTTCTATTGTAGATCTCCAAGAACTTTTTCACTCATTACAATCCTCTGCTTGAAGTGGGATAGATTCTATAGAACTTAATTTTAATTTGTTTTTTAAATTAATAAACCTTGGTCATTATCTATTAAGCCAATGAATGACGTCATATAGTGACAAAACAGAAAAGTGATTTGTTCTTTTCGTAACTTAGGCATTTATATCATAAAAATGTATATACCTTTATTTACATATACTGCAATCATTAAAAATTAATTGATAAATACTTGAGATACTGCACTATCTCTAATTGTAGACTCATTGCAAGATTTATTCAAAAAAGAAATGCTTAAGGTACTTGAAAATAATGTTGAATGTTTTAATCAGCAGAAAGCAATTCAAAGTTTTACGATCTATTTTATTAATATTTTGCTTTTAATTTGATTGCCTGCTACTATTTTAAATTCAACAGAGAATAAAAAAATACATTTTCGAGTTAGCTTCAAAGACTTTGAAATTTGAACCAAGAACAAAAACAAAAACGAAAAAAAAAGAAATATATGTATTTCTAGTTAACTTCAAAGACTTTGAAATCTGATGTGCTTTAGTTGCCTTTCTGTCTTTATAATAAGCCTGCTGTGAGGATATGCAATCTATACCCAGGGCTAACCCATAGAAGCATCGAAGAACCAAGTAGAAGTAGAAGTTTCTTTTAATTTGCATTGCCCATAGCAGAAAAAAGTTGAGGTTTTTATTATTAGAGAGGTGATGAGAGAGGAGGGAGAGATGTGCCACAGCGGTAAGAGCAAAAGCAACAGCAGGGGCAGCAACTGACCCAACTGGTTAGTTGCCGGTTATTTGTACCTCTTGTTCTCTTCTACTCCCTTCCTATCGTCTTCTTTTTTTCTTCTATATTCTTTTGCTGCTCCTCCAGCCCCACTAAACTTTGTTGAGACTCAACTTCAACTCTTTCAACACTACTGGAGTTACACACCTACCACACTTTGTTGTCGTCTCATTCTGCTTCTTTGTTTGGCTTGCCCCTCGACCCTGCCCCTGTCCCTGTTGCTGCCCCTGGCCACTGCTCCTCACCCCCTTTCAATGATTGTGTCTTTCTGGCAATTCCTTGTGTTGTTTACGTTTAGCGCTGATTTCTTCATTCCACGCTGGTTTGTTTTGATTTTAAAAAACCAAAAAAAAAAAAAATTACAAAAAAAAGCAAAAACAAAAAAAAAAGGTTGCGCCGTACAAAAACTGGCTCCTGCTCTTGTTTGTTGTTCTTTGGGCTTTTAGATATTTGGCTTTTGTTTTTGTCGTTTTCCAAATAGAAAAAAAAAGAATTTTAAACTAAAAAGGCTAGTCGACCTGAGATACTCTAATAGCAGCTAATTTGCTGAAAAATTTCTTAGCTTTGTTAAATACTTTGAACTCTATTTACCTACTTCTAGGGACCCTGAAAAATAATTAATTGTTTTTGTTTTCGAAATTTTTACCATTTTCAAAGAACAGAACCGATATAAACAAAGTGATAGATCTCAATTGTTTTTCATTTTATCAAATAAATTACAAAAAATAATTATTTTTGAGTTTTTATTAAACATTTTTTTACACCAAAAATCTTTGTTCTTATTGCCATCACTTGGCCAATATTATCTATTCATATCGTTGTTCTGTCTTCAAGATCCCTATGGACCCTTCTGTGTATAGAGTATTTAAAAAAAAAGAGCCAAAGATAAAATAAAGAGGCACGGACAACAATATGATGATGCCCTTAACTGGGCTGAAGGTTTATTATTATTTAGCAAAACAATTTTGTTTGGCATGAAATGGGACTCCAAGAGCATCTGCCTGGATTTGTCACTCAACTACAACTACTTTGTAGCCTACCTAGCTCTGTCTCTCCCTCTGTGTCTCTCTCCCTCTCCTTGAACCCTTTGACACCCAATTAAGATTCATAGGCAGGACTAATCGCTGTAGAAAAATGTATATTCAAATTGGTATTGAAGTTTAGTTGAAAGTTTACTTTTGAATACCTCATTCAATAATGTTTATAACGAAACTGGATGAAGAAAAGTATCATTTTCACAGCGGTTTTCGTTTAGCGTAAAACCGTTTCAGCTTTTGGTTAAGTTTTTTGTGCGTTAATGACATTTTGTGTTGGTGCCGGATAAGAATGCTTTTTGGCTTTCTTTCCCAAGGATGTGGAAAGACAAGATGGGAAGGGGTAAGTAACGATTAACGGTTTCTGTTACAATAGCAGCAAGCGGTTCGCCATTTTTCTCTCCTGATCTCCTGAAGTTTTTAAGAACTTTGCTGCTGCTGTTGAGCTCAACCAAAACTGATTAATTTATCAAAAGGTACTTGGACTTTATTCAACTGTTGCAAATGGGCCATCTAATCGTCCCGTCCCACCATCTAACCAACCAACCATTCGCACCATCGTTCCCTCCTCTCTATCCGGACGGACGACCTCTTGCCCGTGCGCCCGCTTAACCGGCACCGCGGGAGCTGCAAAACAGAGAACAGAACAGAAATAATAAACACCAACAAGTGTCGTAAAAACAAATTAACGGCAATGGAGCGAGAGTTCTCCGGCTAAAGGCACACACACACAAACATATACAAGCAAAAGCAAAGGCAAACACTTGCCTCCGGCCTAAGTTTTAAATGAGCAAACATTATTTTAATTTATAGCATCGCCTTTGCCTCTGCCTCTGCCTTCACTTCTCCTCCAATCCTCTTGGTTCCCAAAACATTTCGTTTCGTCCCCACATAGCACTAATCCGCCGAACAAAATGCGGCATTTCCCTATGCTCCTCTTTTGCGTCTGTATTACGTGTCCATGTACATACATATGTATGTGACTGTATGTACGGATGTTTTCCCAAAGGGACAGCTGCATTTGAGAGAATTAGAGAACTTCCCATGTTTTCGATTCGTATTAGTTAGAGAAAACAACACACACACACATACACATAAGCGAGGGCAGTCTCTAAAGTAATTGACTGTAACTATTTTGCCCTTTTGACTAATGTGTTATGCATCAGCGCCAAAGCTGTGTCAGCAGAAACCCTCAAAAATCGAAAAACTGAGCATAGAAAATTTGCTTGACTTCAATTTACTTGATTATCATCATTTATTGATGTCCAATTTAATGAATAAATCAGGTCACAGGTCAATCAGATCGATTAATAGTAAATCTGCATTCATTACACTCTCGTTTTTGAGTAGAAGAACCGTATATCGACAGGCAAAGTAAGCGTATTGAATGAGCTGACAACGATATTCTTAATGGAGTCGTATGTTTTACACGATTTCAACTTGAAATATTTGACATTCTTTTACCTCTTCTACAAACTAAGTTACACTAAAAGTTAAATCTATGGAAAACTGATTTTATTTACGACATATTAAACCAAATTTTCATATCCAAGTCGATTCTTTTGGAGAAAATTGTTTTTAACTTATCACGAGAGTTGTTGTCTCTCTTCTTTTCATTTTTTTAACAAAATTCTTAGCAAACAAACTAAAAGAGAATAGATTTTTCATTAAAGGCGACTCTAAATGGACCCGTGAGTTTTGGATTATGTTAAAATGAAATTGCATGCCACCCTCGTTTCATTGTAAATGTACGCATGTAGGTCTTTGCAAAAAGGGAATGTGAGAAGAGAGTGGGATAAAAAGGGAGTAAGTATCAAGGACATGAAGGTATTACTTCACCTTTGAAATTGCATAACTGAGGCTAAAAGTTTTCTCCATGAAATTTAAACTAGTTGATGCCTTCAATTAGGAAGGCTGGATATAGGGTTAGATTGGATTGGATTGGGCACCTTCCACTACCCTCTCAAGTGGGCTGTGGGCACTTTTATGACGAAAGCCAGATGTCGATGAAGCTGCCACAACATGCTTGTTCATACCATACTTGCCATCTGGCCAGGGCCTGGATGGGATGCTATACGATGCGATGCGAGACGATGGTATGGGAGCACACTCATGTGTGTGTGTGTGTGTGTGTGTGTGTGTACGATTGTATGAGTCATGGTCTGCTCTGTTCCGCATATGTTTTTACTTAGGGCATCATCATCATCATCATCTTCATGATTTGATGATGCATTTCGACTTAAATTTAGTGGCAAAACATTGTTGAGCGCATTAAGCAATTATGCTGCATCTCCATCTCGAAGATAAAATACTATTTGAAGACATTCTCTGCACCGATTCCAAAATTCATTGCTCTACACACACACACACACACACACACAAAGACAGATGTGAGCGCATCAAGTGCAATGCTTTGGGTAGGGTAGTGCGTGTATTTTTGTGGGGGGGAAACAATGGGGGCGAAATTCTAAGTAAGTATCATATTCCCACCAAATAAGGTCATTTCTTTGATATTTTGTTCTCAGTGCTTCGAGTGAATTAATGGATTTTATATCTCCATCAATTACAGTTCTCAAGTTGCTATTACCACATCCACAATTTACAATTTTTTCATATATACATATATACAAAATCGAAATTGATCTTAAAGGCGGTGTATTTTTAATAAATTAGAAAACTTTTTTTGATACAATTAGGGCACTAAAACACATACTTTTTCCCTTTCCCTCTTACGCTTTGTACCTAATTGCCAAAGAGAGTAAAGAAAAAAAAAAACAAAGTTTTGTCCGAAAGTTTTGTTTTTTTTTTGCCCCAAAACTAAAAGCCGTTTTTCCCCCCTTTATTTGGTTTTTTTTTTTTTTTTTGGGGGATTCGTTTTGGACCTGAAACATTTAGTTGTTGGGCTAGTTAGGGTTATGATTTTGATGTTGATGAAGTGCCACAATTCACCAGGAAGCAGAGCCAATGCATGAATGAGTGATGTGGCTGATGGATGTGAACGTATGTGGGCCAGAGAGATAGGGTAGTCCTGCGGGTAGTTCAACCCTCGCTTAGTTTCGATAAGTGTGCGGCGGCTTCTCTCACATGCACACACACACACACTCACACAGTTCCTATTTGAAGTTGATGGATGACAATGGTCACTACCTACCATACCCTGCCCCGTTACCTCCCACTCTATATAAGTTTAATGTAAGCCTACTGCTCTTTAGACCCCTTCCATCTTAAAGAACTGGTATGCCATGTACTTGATAAATGATCAGGCATTATGAATGCTTTTCGACCCCAAAAACTGGCCACTTTCTGTGTAACCAAATTGAGGATTTGTTCGGTTTTTTGAGTAAAATATTACTTTTAGTAGTTGAAAACATACAAAGCAAAGAAGTAAAATGCTCTTAATAACTAATTGGATCATGGAACATTTCTTTTAACTCATTTGCAATGTATCTATATTTTTTAACTATTTTCTACCTTAAAATCTATATTTAATGAAGTAAGTAAGTCGTCTCGCCGTCATGCTTTCTGCAAGCATATCTTAGTATCTCGCTCCCTCAAGCATACGAGCATACTAGCGCCCCCACAAGCCAACGGCCAACTCAGGCGTTATGAAAAAACGTTTATATGCATAGCTTGGCTATTTTTAGTCCGATTTAGATCAAATTTTGGTGTGCCAAATTTGATTCCACAAGGTAAAAATTTACGGAGATAATCGAGTTTTTTTTTCAAATTATGGTGTCTCTAGCTAGAATAGTTTTTGAGATAAACGCTTTTTTTTAAATTGCGGGGGCGGAAAGGGGCGTGGCAAAAATTTGAAATAAACTTGATCCCTTTACATACTACACGAGCCTACATACCAAATTTGGTGGCTGTATCTCTTAGAGTCTACGAGATGTAGGTGTTCATACGAACGGACAGACGGACATGGCTAGATCGACTCTGTTACATACATTTTGGCGACTTTAATATACCATTTCAGCGTATGTATGTGTGTATGGTATACAAAAATATGCCCTAAAGTCTAATATATATATTATTATATTTTCTATATAAAAGAGATGGCAAAATGTCAAAATGCATAAAGAAATGGCAAACAATGTGGGATTGATGTGTCTTCTAACTACGTCCATCTGAAGATAACTCAATTATTATGTATTTTTTACACGACATACGACATCTTTTAAGGTCATATCTCTTGTATATTGTCGACTTTTTTTTTCCAAGTATCTAAAAAACACAGTACTTAATAAGAATTTCTCTTAAGTTGGCATAAAAACTGCTTTTCTGCTTTAGAAACTTTTCTTCTACGAAAATGCATGATTTTTCTGTTGCCTAAAGTGTCTTGAAGTAAAATTTGAATAAATTTGAATTTAGTTTAGTCAAAATATTAACATAAATATCACTTATAATGCTTTGCTGCCACATAATATACATATGTATATCTTCTATACAAATGACTCACATCATTATAAACAGTTTGGAGGATCCAAGAAACTAATTCTTCTATCACATAATTATGACCATTATATTTAGCATAAGCAAACATTTTCAGTTGTTTTGTTTTTTTTCTCACTCTCCCTCCCTCTCTCTCTCTCTCTCTCTCTTTTGTGGGTGCGTATATGTGTGTAGTTGAGGAAGTCAAATGTGTAATTAAAGGGAAGCATTAGAGCCACGGGCGTAGAGGACATCTAGAGGACAAGTTGAAAACTTGTTAAGAATAGTTTTGCAGTAATACAAAATACTAAAATTACCATTAATTATGAATAATAAAACAGAGTTATCAGATTACTGAGATAGAAAAAATAGGTTTTAATGCCTTGAGAACTTAAAGGATAATAGGATAAGATTAACAATAAAATTGAACAGTTTTTGTAACCCCTTCTATAGCCTATCGTTTCGTTTTGGGGGTTTTTTTTTTGTTTTTTGCCCTACGTCCCTGACAATGGCTTCATTTTGGGTTTGGTCAAGTAAGTCCTATTTAGTGAAGAATTATGCAAATATCAGGAAGGGCGAGATAGAGTGAAAACACATTAGAGAGGGTCTCAGCTGCTGTTTAAATGCAAATTAAATGCCGTGGAAATTATACATAAATACATACAAACACACATTTAATACATATGTAAACTAAATGTAGTATATACCAGCTGACTAGGTACTTACATGCTTACAAAAATGATGTTCCATGTGAGACTGGGAGAATGGGTAGAGGCCGCACAACACAATTAACTGACCACAACAAAAAATCTATAATTAAAACCACATACAATTTGTTGGCATAAATAAAATAAAATATATGTAAATATATTTTTCTGTGTCTCTCACATACATACTCTTCATGTGTGTGTGTGTGTGTGTGTGTCTATAGGTCTTTTAATTCTGCGTTTATAATAATGCTACACACGCACACACTTGGCACGTTTTGAAAATGGAATTGTCAATGTTATGGGAATACGACACGTTAGTTATAGATATGTATAAAAATTTGTATATATATATATAAGTAGATTTATGTGTAGATATATATTTTTTTTGACAAATTAATTTGATATTCCACTAACATTGCACACGTCATTTCGTATTTTTTAATTTGACAACTGACATTTTGATGTGCAATTAACGATTATAAAGAATATAGAAACGAAACGAACAAACAAACCAAAATAAAAAACTAATTTCCATACCCTGTAGCTAATAGCTTATAGCTGGGTATAACGGACACTCAAAAAGAAATCTCAATTAAGAGACATATTGTCCTCCATTTTTTGAATTTAAATCTATGACATTTTATACTCTACTCTCTATGCAGGGTATTTGGATTATCGGTTACTTCTATTCAATTTGCTGTTGTTTGCTTTTCGAATAGTGAAAGCGTTTCATTGTAGCACGAGTTGGTACAAAAAGAAAAAAACAATAAACATATTAAAAATTAACTTACAATTATTGAAGATTACACGACAAAAACGCACGAACCTTTGCCCTAATGGAACTAATATTCATTTAGACAAAATCATCAAATATCATATTGATTTTATACAAAAAATGGGAGGAATAATCAAAAATAAAACCAGAGGGCCGGGGCTAACTTGGACCGAGTCAAAGTTTGTATACCCTTGCAACTTTTTTGGTAACTGTTTCCTTACCTATAGCCATCCAAGTGGAAAAATGTATCTAAAAAGGCTAATGTTTGCACAAGAACGGCCTACAATCTTAGCATGGGAAATAACGAAGCTTTTGATCAAAGTCACTGTTTTCCACCGATCGTTCCTATGAGAGCTATATGATATAGTCACCCGATCTTGATCAAATTTGGCACAGTCGTTTATATATTAAACTCACCAATATTATGACTTTGCCGTTTGTATGGGAGCTATATGATATAGTGGTCCGATCCGGCTGAATCCGAGATATACAACATGTGCACTTAATACAAGCCTACATGGTCTAGGAGGAGTTTTCGCTGATCCAGACGAATGGACAGACGGACGGACATGACTATTTGAACTCGTCTCGTCGTGCTGATTGAGAATATATATACTTTATATGGTCGGAAATGCTTCCTTCTATGCGTTGCACACTTCTGACCAAAATTAATATACCCTTTTTGCAAGGGTATAAAAAGAAAACCCATTAGAATTTGAAAACAATTTAGGCCATATGTTTACAAGATTTAATTTTCATTAAATTTTCAACTGATAAACTTATTACACTAACGTTTTATTTAATTACATATTAATTAAATTCTGTTACACTGATAAATAAGCACTAGAAAATGATAGATAAGATTTCAGAATTGTTGAAAATTGTTAACCAAGAGCAAACATTACAATTAACCATTTTTTGTTCACAATTAACCACAGTTTGTCCATGGAAGCATATTGAAATTGTTGATTTTTGGATTTTTGAACAAGATAAAAGTTACATACAGCTTAAGTAAGCATTAGTAACTTTTCCATAAATTAAGTAAATTTACAATACTCCTACTATAAGCTTTATTTGTTGGTGTGAAATTAATTAGAAATTCTGTTTAAGTATACTTAAATGTCTGAAAAATGTCTTTTATTATAGAACTTTTACCTTATAAGAATCCGCAACAAAGGTATCGGTTATCGATTTATCAGAGATGTCTTTGATTTACATTTAGCGTTTAAAAATCGACCAATCTCTTTGGAAACTATTGACAATCTGACTTGTTTTAAATTACTAAAGATAATTTGAAAAGCATAAATTTTAAGCAATGATTTGAAATTTTCTTTCATTAATTTTTCAATATTCAATTTTTTATGGCTATCGATATGTAAAGTTTTGCACAAAGCACAGAATATTTGTTTTCTTAATTTTTGATTTATTAAATTCTTTTGCTTAGAATTTATCTCAGCATTGCCATCGCACGGTGGTTCGTTGTGCAAATAATGCTCCAAATTTTAGAATCCCTTGGCTTCAGATCGATATCTTAAAAAGTTTGAGATTTTTTGGCTTACCGAGACACTGTGCATCGTCTACACTTGGTTACGCAATCAAAATTGATTTCCACTTTGATGGCTACGCATTATTTTGCACATTAAACTGATTATGGCCAACACAAAAAAAAAAAAAAAACAACAACGAGAGGAAAGCAAACAAGAAAAAATTTTTGGACAAAAAAAACTAGATAGATGTCAAACTTTGCCCTGGCCTCTGGTGGGCTCAAAGTGAATTTAGTAATTTATTGAAGATACTAGTGATGAGAGAAGAGATGTTCTCGCTCTCTCTCTCTTTCTGTCTGTCCCTCTATCTCTGTAAAGTGAACTGTCATAAATAAAATAAATAAATATATATTTTGCTCAGCCAATTTGTGCTTTATAATCAAGGATGATGGCCAGCGGCAACGACGAAAAGGAGGCTCAAAATCAAATCTATTGACGAACCTCCGGACATAATGCTACACGTGATGCCATTGAAATGGAACATCTTTCATTAGTCCTAGACCATATTGAGAAACTGAGAAAGAGAGATAGATAGAGGGAGAGGGGCAGAGAACGATACTCTACGAATTGGTAGCTTAAGGAAGAAACTCTGGCCATAACTTTCAGGCATGCTGCTGTTGCTGTTGCTGTTGCCGCCGCCCATCACCCATCATTTGCCTTGTGCCAGAATTTGGCACTTCAAAAATCCTGTGAAATCTGTGACCAATGGCCGGGCCAAGCATTCTTCTCGTTTTTCATTTAGACCCCGGTGAATTTATTAGCATAATGCGTAAAAATATATCGCCAACGTTTCAGGGTTTCACTTATTTGACAGCTTTTCCTAGCTTCTTTGCTTGACTGCCCTCGTCCGCATCCGCAAAACGCGGCTCCGTGTCCTCTTACTCTTACTCTTGCTCTCTCTCTCTCTCTCTCTCTCTCTCTCCGTCCCTTTTCTCATTGTTCATTATGTTAATAAGCGCAAAAGGCAAACGCGAAAATTTTTCCTATAATGAATCCCTCTCGACCAGCACCAGCAGCAGCAGCAGCTCACTCGAAATCTCTAATATTCAAGTTTATTATGTCATCTTTGGATGGGACAGACGACAAGGATTGACGTGAACGCCAACGAGGACAACGACAACGACAGCTACAGCAACAGCAACGTCGACAACAAGGAGATGAGGGGCAGAATAAGGACGCTTTGCTGCAATGGCGCCATAAAGTTTATTCGTGTACGAAAAATACCTATTTGTTTTAATACGGAAACTGAGAGGAGAAAACTGCCAAAGAACTGGGCACAAGTGGGCACAATACAGGGCGATAGAAAGAGAATAAGTGATGGGGGGTTAGGCAGCAGGCAGAGGCAAAGACCCTGGCCCTCGACACTTGTCCGGCGGCCATGTCGCTAAAATCATGGGGGAAAAAAAGGGTAATGAGCAGAGCAGCTGCAGCCAACGGGCAAGCATTGACGAGGCACTACCCATACAAATCGACACAATTATTTTTGGCAACTTTTGTTGTTGCCTCCTGTCGGTTGGTTGGGTTCTCCGGTCTCCGGTCTTTTTTCCATCTACTTTCGTCAGAGTTCGTCAAATTGGAACATTTACATAAATTACACAAAAGAGTGAGAAATTCGAAATAGCAAGGATATATTGAAAGTACACCAAATATGATACCAAATTCATATGTAGTAGTTATATATACATACATATGTATAATATAATTTTTTATTTTTTCGACAAAAAAGTATTGAATATAAGCAAATAAAAGTAACCATTGACTTTCATTTGTTTAGGCCGTTTACACTGCATCTAGATTCAGTTTTTTCTTTAATTTGTTATTCCATTTCAAAAACTATAAGCGATCGAACTTGATAAAACGAAACTGGATTAAGAAATATGTTAAAAACTGTATGGGAAAAGTACATAATGAATTATCTAGCATGATTTATTTCCAAAACTAATATAGGGGTGGTCCTATTTTACTGAAGAGGAGTGTACATAACCTCAAAAATGGTTGTTAATAGTTACCTTTCTGGATCAATTTAATACTTCTAGTTTTCTGGAGAGAAGTATACTTCTGTTTTTTTTTTATACCCTTGCAAAAAGGGTATATTAATGTTGGTCAGAAGTGTGCAACGCATAGAAGGAAGCATCTCAGACCATATAAAGTATATATATTCTTGATCAGCACGACGAGACGAGTTCAAATAACCATGTCCGTTCGTCTGTCCATCCGTCTGGATCAGCGCAAACTCCCCTAGACCATGTAGGCTTGTATATAGTGCATAGGTTGTATATCTCGGATTCAGCCGGATCGGACCACTATATCATATAGCTCCCATACAAACGGCAAAGTCACGAGCAGTGAATTTTCTCAATAACTTCGTTATTTCTGAGCTATTGGCGTGAAATTTAATATTGGTGAGTTTATTACACATATCTATAAACGACTGTGCCAAATTTGATCAAGACTATATCATATAACTCTCATAGGAACGATCGGTGGAAAACAGTGACTTTGATCAAAAACTTCGTTATTTCCTATGCTAAGATTGTAGGCCGTTCTTTCGCAAACATTAGTCTTTTTAGATAAAACGTTTTTCCACTTTAATAGCTATGGGTTAGGAGAGAAATACCAAAAAAGTTGCAAGGGTATACAAACTTTGACTCGGTCCAAGTTAGCCCCGGCCTCTGGTTTTTAAATGTGTTGTAAACAATTTAATATATTATTTTCTAATAGTTACTTCTCCACGTCATTACAAATCTTTAAGTAATTTCTAATACTAAACTTCTCGATTGTTTAATTTTCAAAAATCTTGATTTAGCCAAAACAAAAAAGGAAGAAAAAAACATTTGGAAACAGAAGAATCACATTTAATTGGTAAAATATTTAAATTCTTTAATATTTCATTCAGATTCTGCCAATTCATGGAAAGAAAATGCAAAACTAAAAAGAATTTGAATGAGAAATGAATCTGTCTGTTCAAGAAACGGACAACAATAAACTGAATAAAGTCAGCACAGAATAGAACTGAACTAAACTCTCTGTGCGGCATCATGCCCCATGGGACTTCCAGATGAAGAAATGAATATATTCTCATTATGCTCAATTGAACTTTTTCACATTCTGTCGACTTTCTTTTTCCGTATTTAAAAATATATTTAAGGCTTCTTCACTTCACTCTAAGAAGGCATAGAAAACGAAAAAAAAAAAACGGAAAGGGCAAAAAATGGGGAAAAAAGGCAAAAAAAAAAAGGAAAGAAAAATCATTAGACACAGCTGGGCGCCAAACTGAGCTTGAGTAATAATAACTTTCAATTGCGGTTTATGCCGCCGGACGGACAGACGGACTGCAAGTAAATGTGAACCTGGTCGACGACGACTATATGGATATGGACATGTACACAAGGACACGGACCACAACCAAACCAAACTGAGGCGAGTGAGTCCCTGAATTTTAAATATTTATGAAATGTGTTGTAAGTAGCAAATTGTGTTTGTCGGCTTCGCATCGCTTTTCAAATGGTTCACAAAGTCATTCAACTGGCCCACCATCACCACCACCACCACCACCCATCATCATCACCCAACTGTCCTTTGTCCCTCCTCGCACTCGCTCTCTCTCTCTCTCTCTCTCTACCTCTCCTTCTCCCTCTCTATCTCTGCCTGCCTCTTTATTTATTTATTTATTTATGCCTGTGCGTTTGGTTTTTTTGGGTCCGTCTTTTTGCCTCCTTTGTGTGTGCAGCAGCAACAACATTTCCAAAAGCACAAAACTTATTTTAATTTTAATAGAAATTAATGAGGTAATCTTCGTTGACTGACTTTGCTTTTCCTTGCCGCTGCCTTTTGTGGCAAATGGATTTTAATTTTCAGGGTCCACAAGGCAAAAAAAAAAAAAGGAAAACATAAACTTTTTTTTTGTAACTTTTCTCTGATGGTCATTTTTTTTTTTTTTTTTGGCTAGGAGGTTGGGCAAGTTAAAGAACTGTACAGATTTATAATTGTTAGGGCTACAGATTGAAGCCTAATTGTTAGGTAAATATTACTTGTTTATGGAAATGGAACAATCCGCTAAGAAAAAACGGAACTGGCTGCTTGAGCGGAATTAACGAATGCGTCTTTTAGCCTATATATGTTATTTAGACTCAAGTAAAAATGGCAAGGAAATGAAATTTGAAAAATACACTTTGGTTCACTTTCTATGGTTAAGCTAAAATGACAGGGTCGGAGTTTTGAAGGCATCAATGAATCGTTGGGGAATCATTGAGCAATCATCATTGAATCATTGAGGAATCAAAAAGGAAGGAATATCTATAAAGTTGATGAATAATCACAGAATTTTCTGTATACCAAAATACTGTCGCAGTTTACGTGGTGGACTTATCTGTTTAGATTCTTATTGAGTCTCTTTAGGTAGATTCTAAACACATAAGCCACTTTAAGGCTCATGTTTTATATCCTTTGAAGCCAAGCTACTTTATTAGGCCATTGCATATAGGCGGAAATTCTCTATGGTTTGCACCATATTGTATTTCCTTTAGTTATAATTCTCAACTTGTTTAAGCAACACGAAATGTTTTGGGTTAATCTAAAGTTTCAATGATTCAGTTTCTTGACCCTTGGGCTTACACTGCTCGTGCCCTCTCGCTCTTTCTTGTTCACTCTCTCTCTCTCTGTCTCTCTTATTGTCTTTCAGGGCATTAAGTAATCGTAATGGTAATCGTAAGTAATCCCCGGCTAAGTCATTGTGATGCAGCACTTTGAAGTGAGTTGTTTTTTGGCCAGTTCTTAGCACTTAAACAGCAACAAACAAACACACACTCGCACTGTGTGTATGTGTGTGTGTGTAGGGGGGCGGAGGGGGTAGAAAATGAAAGAACATTTTGCACGCGCTGCCGCCTTAATGACGACGATTAAAATGCACTGGGCAGGGCCATGACAGGGACGCAGGTGCATGAGCTGTTTCGAGTGGGTGTGGCATGCCATGATGGAGGCATGGTTGTTGCTTCAAGCTCAGGCTAAGGGACTGAGGCTGGTGACACTTTGTGCGATACATGAAAAACTCATAAAGCAAAAAGGAAACAATTACAAATATACGAGATGAGTACATCATATACACATACATATACATACATATACATACATATATATATATATATAGAGGGGAGTGCATGTAGTACTTACATATATATTAGACTGGTTCTTTTCTGTTATATAGAAAGAAAAAAAAACATTTACAAAGATACATATCAAAGAAGTAAGGAATATATAAGATTCTCTTAAAAGTGAATTAGTCGTATGTTTCCCAAAAAAACAAAAAAATTTCAAAACGTTTCATATGCTTTCAAATTGTATGCCCACCTGTCGTATACGTGATATTATTATTTTTTAACCCTTTTAAGATTTTTCTTCTTTTTTTTTTGTTGGACAAGTTTTCAACCTTTGTGACTTCCTTTGGCAACAACAACAAGGCAAAAGGAGAACCAGACTAATGTATGTGCCACCTAAACGTGTGTGTTGTTCGTAAGTGTGTGTGTGTGTTTCTTTTTTTTTTTTTTGAGCTATGAATGATGCTGTTAGATGGGTCGGTGGAGGGAAGTGCTGTAACGGCTGCGCAGATGTTTGAAGGATTTCTCCTGTTACAATTTGTTTGCAGCGCTTCGCTTTAACAAGTATAGCCCCCCCACTACCATCACCACATCCATCCCGACATCCCGCCAGCATCCCTCTTCAGTTTTTTTTTTTTTTTGCCCCTTCTACCATCTCTTCTTCTCTAGTAGCAGCAGCAGCAGTTTCAGCGCATTCCTTTTTATTTCCTTTTATGGTTTTTCTTCTTCGTTTTTGGTTGTTTTTTTTCTGGTTTTCTTTTTTTTTTCGTTGTGCTGAAGAGTGAAATTGTTTCCGCCGTACTTAACGATGCGGCGAGCTCTTCTTCGTCTTTCATTTTGGTTGGGCAAAACATTTCCGCAGCTCGTCGCATAATTTAATGCAAATACCACGCCTCCACTCCGCTTCGCTCTCCAGTCCCTGTCTTTCTCTATCCCGCCTCCATTTCCTTGTACAACCATGCCACCTATTTCCCCCCCGGCCACCATCCTTCTTTCCACCACTGTGTGTGTGTGCGTTTCCTCTTCCTTTCGTTTTGTTGACATCATTGCGTACAACTAAATATCGATTTTAATAAGAGAGCAGCAAGCCAACATACAACATTTTGTGTGCTCTTCCTCCTTTTTCATCGTCTCTACCTCTTTCTCCCCTTACATCCACTACTTATTTGTTGTTTCTCCTTCTCTCACACACTCTCTATGTGCATTTCACTGGCTTTTTGTCCTTGAGCTGACCTTTGGGATGCTGAATGCTCTAGCTGGCTCCTTCTATTACTGCTGCTGCTGCATCTGATGTCGTTCTTGGGATCCTTGAGCCAACTGCATCATGACATTGAGTTGGCTTTGCTGGCAGCAGGCCTGGGGAACTGTGTGGGGGGCGATTAGAGGAGTAAAGCCGTTGCTGCCGTTGCCGCCAACCGAATGAAGTTAAAAGCAATCACTTAAGATTTAACGAAATTGCTATGTTTTTTCGCGAAAGGCTTCTTAAGCCGATCACCAAGCATAACAATGTCTTTAGGAACAAAAAGAAGAAAACCAAACGCGAATAAAACGAAACGGGGAAAACAAAGTTGACACAAAAATTTGTTCTAGCAACTTTAAACTAATAATTAATCATCATCATTGTAATTGCAATCTTCTTCAAAGTCTTCATTTCGCATTACCCTTAACTAACATTGAGCTAACATTGAAAGCTTAACGTCAAAACAAAAACAAAGACATTTCTCTTTTATTTCACCAAGTTAATAGGTTCTCAATATAACAATGTTATTGTATAAAGTAGTCACTCGAATTCCAACCGCCAAAATAAATGAAATGCTTTCAAGTGTATTAGAAATAGTTTTAGTTACTTACGCTTTAAGTACTTGGTGGCTTTTAATACCTAAAACATGTGCTAACTTTCAAAAATATAATAAACATGGCCAGCATTTAATACTAATTTGGTTCTAAACAATCGTCAATGTTCTTGGGCTCAATGATTCAATATCGCTTAATAGGAGGTTTCGACACTAGAATCTTATAAATGGCTTTTAAACTTTTCGCATTTATGACATTGACAAACTGCTAGACCCAAAGATGACGTCGAGGGAATGATTCCTTTTTTTTATTGTCCAAGAAGTTTATTGACTATCGTAGTATTAATTGCTAGTTAGTTGAAGTTCGTGTTTCATAGGTAGCACGTTAATATATCTATTATACAAACCAAAGTTCACAACTAATTGTAAGCTAACCAGAGGGCTGGGGCTAACTTCGACCGCGTCAATGTTTGTATACCCTTGCAATAAACTCACCAATATTAAATTTCACGACAATTGCTCAGAAAATAACGAAGTTATTAAGGAAAGTCATTGTTCGTGACTTTGTCGTTTGTATGGGAGCTATATGATATAGTGGTCCGATACGGCTGAATCCGAGATATACAACCTGTGCACTATATACAATCCAATAAGCTCTGTAGCTCTTACGGTCTAGGAGGAGTTTGTGCTGATCTAGACGGATACGTCTGTCCATCCGGACATGGCTATTTGAACTCGTCTCGTCGTGCTGATCAAGAATATATATACTTTATATGGTCTGAGATGCTTCCCTCTATGCGTTGCACACTTCTGACCAAAATTAATATATTGTTGATTCCAACATAAATTTTAACCTCATTTGTATTTACTCTAAAGGTTTTGAAACGTAATCGAATTAGTTGCATTTCAATGGCAAAAACAAAATGTATTAATTGCAGATCTTTTTCTCTCATTTTTGTTGAGCATTTAAGTCAAAATTCAATTACATTTTACTAATTGTAAGAATTAAAAATCGATTACTTTGGCTTGGCATAAAAATGTGTGGCATGAGCAAAGCGCAATGAGAAGGAAGAGGTCAACGAGTTGAAAGATGAAAGAGGGAGGCAAGAAATTGAAATTTTTGACTTACTGGCAGTAGTAGGACTGGTTCAGCATGTTAAAGGGTATACCGAAAGTCGTGTAGAATGTAAGAATTTGTAGTCTGTTATGATTTGGCAGCTTAGTTCTTATCCATTTCTTGGACCTTCTACTTTTTTTTTTAAGTACAAGGGGTGAGGATGGGCAAGGAGTTAACTAGGTCTCTCTTTGCATATAAACTAAGCCTGTCAACCAGATTTCAATCCGTCTTTATACACCATCTCTCCAATGTTAGTTTATATATCCCGATGTGTGTCTATGTGAGTGTGTATTTTGCAAATTTGTATCTTTTCAACAGAGGTCTGCTGCCTCGACGAGAACGCACGTTAATATTTGGTTTGCGTGTATTTGTATTTGTTTTCCTGTGGAATCAACGAAGGGTCGGGGGAATTGGAATGAAGTTTTTTTTTTTGTGGTGCGGGGAGTGGGGTATTGGTAGTATATGGAGTATGGGATCCAAATAAATCCGCTATAAGCCCTTTTGCACAAAAATGTGTTTTTCTATTTTGCATAAAAGTTGTGCTGCGCGCTTATCCCTTTTTTTCTCGTCTTCTCCTTTCTTTTTTTTGCTCGTTGGTTCGTATGCGAGTTCGCATATTTAAATTCGAGTCTCTGATATTTGAAATTCGATTTTTTTTGCGCTTTCCAGTGTGTTTTTCTTCTGTTTTTTTTCCCCCTGTGTATGTGTGCGTTTGTATGTGTGTGTGTGGCTCCACGTGTGCCACGTGTCTACTTATTTTATCCTTCCCACACACACACACACAGGATTGCGTGTGAAAACTGACAAATGCGTATGCCAGCGGTTTGATTTCTCCTCTTTCCTTTTTCTTTTTTTTTTTTTGTTTTTATTATTATTATTTTATTTTTATTTTTCTGCTTGGCGCATTTTAAAATCCAAATGACTGTAATTGGAATTGGCAAACGCGTTTGATATACGAACGAACGACAGTTAAGAAGCCCTTAATTGGCGCTATTCCAACGGGGACAAAAAACCAACAAAAATTTTGAGTGTATTCCATAGGGAAAACAAAAAAAAAAACAACAAAAATCAGTAAGCCCAAACCAAAGTACATAAAACTCTCATCTCATATAAATACAAAATACATGCATACATTTTAGAGATATCAACACGAATACATTCAAAACGTTGGTTAGCCTGAGTATTAGTCTAATTACTTTTCAACAATACAATTATTAAATCAAAATATTGTGAATAAATCTGTGTAAGCAAAATAAACAAATCAAGGAATCATTGAATTACTTTGTAAGTACTTCTTATATGTAAGTATTTATATGTCCCTGAATGATGTATGATGAATCCCTGAATAGTTCAAAAACTCTAAAAACTTCAAATATTTATAATTTTATATATTCATAATCTCAGAATGAATCCTGAATCATTCAAAAAGCCCTGAATATAAAAATATATACATATATATTATGTATACATATACACATAATATACCAAATATTTAATATATTGAGTATTCATTTAGTGTCACAAAACTCAGTATTTTGAGTATTCATAGACACTGAATGAATATAAACCAATATAGGATTAAGGGTGCAGTCTATTTTTCAATATCTTCCTACTATGCTTCTGAAAAGTGGTTCCTAGGGATTCCGAAGAACCCACTTTCAGAAGTCGAGTTTGAACCTTATTCAGGTTTGAACCTTATTTGAATAATCAAGCCCTTATTTAAGGGTCGATTTGTCTGTTTGAATGCTCATCTCATTCATTTGATTCGGTTTTCTATTCATGCAATTCAGTCGAGTAGTAAACCAATAAGTTCAACTACTTCGTATATATACCTATTTATCCAATTCATTCATTTCAAGACAATCACAAATGAAGTGTTTTTTTCGTCCTTTTGCGAGGTTTATACAAAATACATATGCCTATGTATGTAAGTATGTATGTACATATGTACATATGTTGACTTAGCTAATCGCGGAATGTTCAATTGTTGAGAGTGAAATAATTATGGTGAAGATTTTTGTGAACATTTTGGGCCTAGAAAAGTTCTTCAACGATAATTTCCCACACCCCATTCAAGGTATCCACCTTGGAAAATTCCTTAGCCGTAACCACCGACCGACCGTATAACCGACCAGACCATCCCCCACCCTCACCCTGACCCTCTCTCTCTTTCTCTTTCTCTCTGGCCCATTGACACCCCTTTTTATGCCGCACTTTAGCTAAGAAATTTCTCTAATGACTTAAACGCAGTAACCACTAAAACATTTACAGCGCTCCCCCAACCTGCTACACTGCCAATCTGCCTCGCCTCGTTGTTGGGTAGAGTTAAGGTAAATACTACGCCCTGCTACCTTCTCCTTTACTTTTCTCATTTCGTGTTGTACGTAGGTAAAGTGGCGCATTTTTGCGCAAATTTTCCTCGAAACCGCAAGTAGAAAACTCATTAAGCGAAAAGCATTTGATGGGTAAAATGAGGGTCAGGAGGTGGGAGCGGTGGGCCTGGGGGGTGGGGGCCTTGGAGGGGTTGAAGGGAAACGGCAGGTAAACTTCAACACAGCCTCCCGACAGTGAGAAAAAGCGAAGGAAGCAATCAGATTCTAGCGTTAGGGAAGGAGGAGACGTAGTAACTTGAAGTAGATACATACATATGTAAGTAGTGTGTGTGTGTGTGTGTGCGTGTGCGTGTGGATGTATGTGTGCAATTTGTATGTGTGCATGTGGCAAATGGCCAAGTACTTCTGATTGACCCCGTGTGGGTAAAAATAATCAAGCAACTAAAAAGTATAGAAATCTAACCTATCGTTACCTGCACATACAATTAGTGTATAAATATTTATCTGAGGTATGTATGTATACATATATACATGTACAACTGTTCAGTTACTATATTTAATGGTAATTATTAAAACAAAGAAGTAATAACGCAGACTAAAGTGTCATTTTGAGCATATTTTGTATTAAGTTTTAGAATAAGCAAAACTGTCGTTTAGCCGGCTTCAGGTCAATAAATCTTACTAATTTATAAGATTTTAAATCATGTTGCAGGTTGTCTGTATACCTACTTCAAGAACCACCAAGTTCTATCTTTGCTAAAGAACCCACAGTTGTAATGGCCATACCATATCTGCAACGCTAAAAGTAGTTGGGAATTCAAACGACATGAAGCGAGAAAAGAACGGCAAAGCTTGCAACTGCAGATTCCACCTTTTTTATGTCCATACCCTTGGGCGCCATCAGTTTTAGAATAAGTTGTATAATGGAATCAAATTGAATGGAAACCCGTTCAGAGATATGGAAAACTAGATAAAAATCCTTAAATAGCTTACAATAATTCAAACAGATGCTGATCCTACGAATATACTAAAATAATGCTTATTATTCTCCAAAATGCTCATAGTATTACAATTTATAGATAAGTGACTCTTAAAAAAATTTAGTTTGATTTACCCATTTAGTTTATTAATAAAAGAAACATAATCAATATGATTTCATGATTAGTTTCTTTTCTCTATTTTTTTGTAAATTATAAATTTTGCATTAAAATATATTTCATCAGTTGTCAAGTTTATAGAAACTGAGTGAATGACTGAATGGCAGAGTGAGTTTATTTCGATTCATTGTTATTCACTCATTTAACTCTCTTAGAAACAAATCTCAAGAGAAGAGGAGTGAAATCACTCTACTCACTCTACTCTTAGGTTAATACTCTTAGCAAAATATTGCTCTTGAGTTGTAATTTTTGTCACTCAAAGAGATATGAGCTAAAAATTTCTCACTCTCTCTCTCTCTCAATTGTGCTCTTTGTCATTGACTCTCTGACAAAAGTTGAGCCCTCAAATTCTAATGGGTTTCCATATGTGTGCTTGATCTCTCTCTCCCACTCACTTTCTATCTCTCTGTCGTTCACACATGTGCGTTTATTTCCTAGAGAGATATAATTTACACAAGAAATTTCTCAGATAATGTGCAAAAATTGGCGTCGATTTCCTACCTCAATTTTGCTGGTCGACATCGTCGGCGACTATAAAAAATTAGCAATATTACTCCAATTAGCCAAGTTAATAATTGTGAATGCAAACACACAGAGACTGGACTGGCGGCCAAATCGAGAGCCAGGCCCATCTTGAAATCCTTCCCTCCTTCCTCCAAACCAGCTTACCGCACCTCTCTTACCAAACGTACACGTCGTGCTTGTCGTCATCAAGTCTAAATGATTATTATTATTAAAAGTTTTTTTTTTTGGTTTTGTGACTTTTTGCAGACGATGCGTCTTGAGTTTGTTTTATAAATAGTAGCAAAAATGAGCCAACTATTTAACACTATTTAGCACTATTTTGCAAATTTATAGGGCAAATCTTTTACAATTAATTATACATTCATCTCATCCATCCATCCATCTATCCAACCATCAATAAACTAGAGAGCTTAGGTGAGAAATGAGTCTAATTCAAAAAACTTTATCAATGTAAACAAAATTCATTGTCAAATCTTAACTGGTTTGATGTAGAGCAAACCGGAAGCTAACGAATATTACACACTCTTCTTTATCAATCAATAAAATTCACATACATTTTATCTATTTTATTTTGGGAACTGTTCAATTATTATTCCATTATTTCATCAATTTATAATTTAATGCCAAACTTTGAATGCCCTTGAACGTTTTTATCTTACTCTTTAACTTCAGATATTTGCTTGACCGTTATATAGTTAGATATAGTTAACCGATTTTCAATAGATTTCATTGTTTGAGTAACCAAATCTATATTAGATAGTCGATCGTTCTTTACTAAATTTGTTACATTCACTTTTAAAATAAAGTTATATATAGATCTAAAATTCTATGACAGATATATCATATGTAAGTAAAGTTGAAAACATGAAGTGTTCGTATCATAATCCCGTAAAAAATAAATGGATTATATATGTATATATATATATGTTAGGTTCCATTTTAGTCTATTTTTCTTAAAAGGTCCGATATGATCTAAACCGATATATATATGTATAATTAAAAAGCCCTCAGTCCTGCAGCTTGTGTCTAGGAGGATTTTCCGTTGATTCAGACTAACAGACACGGCTTCATATGGCTGGAAAAATTAAAAAGAAATTCAGAATACATTTTTTTTTTTTTTGCATAGATATCTACGAAAAAGTTGTTTAAGAATTTGAAAATATGTTTTTCCTACACTTCCTTGATGGGAAAGAAAAATTGTTCATTCTAACTTTCATACTGGCATGTATGGATAATTTTATATTTTTATAAAAAAACAAATGGAAAAAGCCGAAAAAAACGTCTATAAATTTAGCAAATAGTTTGAAAGTTACTTGAATAATTTTCCAAAAATTCAATGAAAATTGATCCTCTGCAAGTATTGCTCATCAGGGAGAGTTCAACTAGCCCATGGCAGACGGATTTCGAAAGCTCTTTTGCCATTATGGAGTCGCAATTAATGTAAGTTGTCTTTTGGTCTTTCTCCCCGTTGGACTTGGCTCATCGTTTGCTTTTCGTTTGATAGGAAAGAATATGTTAGCGATTTTGGATGGTATAACCCAGGTCCCACGGCATCTTACCGTCGACGTACGTGAACTTGAGAATTACAAATTACTTTCTATTGGCTGTTCGAGCCGCAGCGCAGGACCCGCAATTTCAATGAACTCGAAAATGAGTACATCGAATTTTTGGAAATATAAAAAGCCGAGAGTCGTAACAAAACTTATGTAACTACTGTTCAATAAATTTATAGACTAAAACTGAAATACAAATTTTTCGCTCTCTTGTTGATACAATTCGAATTAGATATTCAAGTGACATTATTTACATGGAAAAGTTGATTAAAGTTTAAGACGCATACATACATATATCCGATTGTAACTGCTACCGTTAGTCGTTCCGATTTCATACAGAAGATGGAAATGACGAAGAAACAATAACAATAATTTTCAATTCAAAGCGTCTGTCTTGCCAGACGTTGCGGCGTTTTTAAAAAGAGTTCATGCCTGGGCAAGATGTCTGGGCCGGGCCGGGCCGCTATCAGTTTGCTATGTACATACATACATATGTATATAGTATATGTATACTATATTAATACATATTGTATATAGTATGTTGTATTTATCTATGTATAGCCATTGTATTTTGCGGCTGATAAGTTGCGCGCGCACAATCAAATATTTACTTTAGACATTTGTACTAATTGCATTGTACATATTGACACAGATTATATCTCATAGAGTGCTCTATGTACACGCTATATATATGTATGTATGTGTGCATGTTTGTGTGGCCACTATGTACTGAATCTATGAAGGAGTAACATCGTACTCTTACATACATATATATTTATGTACCTATGTACATACATACGTTTAACAATTTCATTTGTGAGGTAAACTCACGAGACGGCACTATCAAAGGTAAAATGGTTGAAATGCTTCAAGGACCTGCACACAAATACATAGACACTCTCACAAACATACATTCAAAAGCAAATTGCTGTAATAAGCCGTTAGAAATCACAGTTGATTTTTGATTTCTTATCAATTGCTTACAAAATTTATTGGATAAAATTACAAAATTGTTGGATAAAAGTTGTTGTTGTTGTTGTTGATGATGTTACCGATAGATTTTACAGATGAGAGAGAATCAGAGCAAATTATAAAGTTACCTTCTCTACTTTGAATTAGTTTTATTGCGTCTAGAATGGCTATGGTTTCGCCTGATAGTATTGAAGTGAAGTGGGGTAGTATGCCTCTTTTTAAGGTTTCCTTTTCAGTGGTGTGTTGCAGTGTTGTGTTGCAACAAGCCGTCTGCATATACATATGTACATATGTATATAAATGTGTGATTGTTGTATTTAGCCTTGAGAAAAAACGCTCAAAATTCAATGTCATATGCTACAAATTAATAAAACTATTGTTCCTAAAGAAATGTCGATAGATTTGATGCAAAATAAACAAATGGTTGTATGTCAATGCCTCCAAATGGCACCATAGAATTAAGGCTATATAGCAAAAGACATACATATGTATGGGATCTTTAATCTAGTGGACTTTTTTGAATGTAAAAATATCAGAGAGTAAAAAGATTATAGACTGGTATTACTGTTTTACTCATCATCAATACCTTCCACCTTAATTTCACTTGATAAATGTTCCTACATAATGAAATGTTTTCGCATTTCCCCAGCATCAACCTAAACTGATGGCAACTGCTGTTTTTGGCTAACGTTTTGTAATCTCTAGATACTTGGATTCGCATTAGAGAAAGTGGAGTATGTAAATTTTGCAAGTGCAGATGACCGTAAGTAAGTACTGATGAATGTACATAGATGAATGTCTATTTGTCTATGCTTCAGTTTCACTCTGTGTCTGTGTGTGTGTGTGTGTTTTGTTTTTGTGCCTTCTGCTTGTGGTCTTTCACATTTGCCTTCATCCAAATGGATGGATGGACGCGCGGGGTCTCTTATCAAACCGCGTAATTAACGTGTTCTATTTATAGATGTCGTCTTGTAGTTTTTATTTCTTTTTTTTCAGCGCTCTATCAATTGTAGCATCAATTGACTTTCAGTCGTTGTGGTTGTCGTTTTGCTGCTGTCGTTGTTGGCTGGTCTGTCTCTTTCTCTCTCTCTCTGTACCCCAGCTGGAGAATCGTCATGGAGTATGAGAGTAATGGGGTTGGCGGTTCGGCGGAGGTGGGTGGCTGGGGGAAGGGAATGGGTATAGTATATACAAGTACTACAATAAGATTATCAAGCTGAAAAATCAACAGTAGCCCCAACCAAGGCGTTTGCAAGCAGCAGCAGCAGCATCAGCATCAGCATCTGTTGTTGTTTGTTGATTTTGTTGTTTTTTTTTTTTTTTTTGCTGTTGATTTAATAAATTAAAACTCGTAAATTAACTGTGAAGGCAAAAAACGACGCGCGACAAATCAAATAAATAAATAAATGGCCAGTAAACTGAAAGACAGAGAACGAGAATAGTTTGTGTGAGAGAGAGCGAGTGAGTGCAAAATTTGCCAAAAAAAAAAAATTTACATATATATACATATGTACATATGTATATACATACATCATTGTATGTACAACATGTTGAACAAATTGTATACAGTCAAGGCGAACCCTTTTTAGTGAACAGAATGAAAAGGAGCAAGAGGAGGACAGGACATACCATAAATCTGCCACAGTTTAATCTCACTTTAAGTAAGTTGGCATCTCTTAGGATTGGTTTATCTCTTCTTTCTTTCCTTATTCTACTGAAGCCAAAAATTAGGGTCAAATGCGATGAGTAAATCAAAATATTATCAAAGTAAAACCAGGAAGGAACAAACGAAAAAACAACAAAAAACTAAAAGCAAGAAAGAATTTCATAGACAGAATCCAAAACGAATTTCTCATGCACTTTTGTTTTGGATTGAGAATATTTGATTTCAAGCTTTGACAATTTGGTACTTTTCAGGCATTTTCTTATGCTGAAATACTTGAAAACAAATTTTAACCAAAGGAAAGTAGAAGAAATATATAAAAAAAAAAAAAAACCAAATTTATTTTTAGATCTGGGTTAATCGGTAAAGTGTTAATATCTACTAAAATACATTTTTAATGAAATACTGAAATTGTTTTTATTAATATCACTAATAATTTTAGTTATATATATGTATATATCACTTAATAATATTTTAATTAAGGGAATTCGACAGGATTATTACGAAATACATTAGAAATATATGCCAAATATTTCTTTTCTTTAAATTTAGAGGCCGTTTTTGCTTCGAAATTTCTTACATTATTGAACGTTTAAAGTTTCCAAATGAATTCCGCATTGTTTAAAAAGTTTGTCTTTGCATTTTCCAGCTAAATGTCAAGGGAGGTTGAAAAGGTTTTTCTCGCCCACTGTAGCGACAAGCATTCGTTGTGGGCATCGATAGTAAAATTGTCGTCGTATATTCATGAATAAATTTTGTGAGGTAATCAACACATAGGAGAGCAAAGAACTTTTGATTCGGAACGAAGCGTTTCATATAATTTGCATATCAATAAAATGACATGACAGATATGTATGTATGTATATGTATATGTATGTATGTATGTGTGTATCTATACCCTGCAGTACCGGTCCCCGGGGATTCCCCGGGGATTCCCCGGGGACATGTCGCTTGTCCCCTGGG
Organism: Drosophila paulistorum; assembly: GCA_018152135.1. Classification (NCBI taxonomy): domain Eukaryota; kingdom Metazoa; phylum Arthropoda; class Insecta; order Diptera; family Drosophilidae; genus Drosophila; species Drosophila paulistorum. The sequence continues at coordinate 14,146,469 of JAECXG010000690.1, forward strand.
ACAAAGCGGCGACACTCCCATTTAAATTGCGGCGACATTTAACATTGCATGTCCTAGCTTTTAAGACTGGAACGACAACCCGGCGACAGTTGTCGCTCCAGTCGCCAAGACAAATGTCGAAATGTCTTGCCGAACGCCGGGACAAACAAGCATTGTGTCGCCGCTTTGTCGCTTTCGTCCCTCTAGTCGCGGTGACAAGAGGGACAATTGTCGCCCAATCGTCCCGTGCACAAGACCATTGAGCGACTATTGTCCCTCCAGTCGCCGGCGACGAGAGCGACTAATAGAAAGACCGGCGACCAGAGGGACAAATGTCGCTCAATGGTCTTTTGCACGGGACGATTGGGCGACAATTGTCCCTCCAGTCGCCGGCGACGAGAGCGACTAATAGAAAGACCGGCGACCAGAGGGACAAATGTCGCTCAATGGTCTTTTGCACGGGACGATTGGGCGACAATTGTCCCTCTGGTCACCGGTACTGTATAATTTTTCGCTCTGGTCGCCGGCGACTGGAGGGACAATATCGCTTGTTTGTCCTATGGACTAGAAGGACAATATCGCTTGTTTGTCCTATGGACTAGAAGGAACATTTACCAAGATTGTCCTAGTGACTAGAAGGACAATTTCCCTATTTTGTCCTAGGGACTAGAGGGACAATTCAAATTACATAAAAAAATATAAAATAATTGAATTTATTTTATTTTATTTATTTTTTATTAAGCTAATTTGGCAGCTGCTGCTTCAATTTTCTGCTTTTGGTTTTGTTGTCCGTATTTTTGCCTCAGACCATCGTATTCTGAAGCCCAACTTCCGGTGGCTGCCCCGCGGAAGTGTTTTGAACTGCTTCTGAAATAAAAAATTTTAAATATTATTAGAAATGGAATGAATTATAATGTCAAAACTAACATTAATTATTTAATTAATTTTACTTACTGAGTAAAATGTTCGAAACCTTTAGATAGGTTCTAAGGCTCAGCTTTTGTCTTTTCTTATCCAAGTTGTGGCTCTTCACAAGAGAGTTATCTCCAGCCACTTGAGAGGTCTGGAAATATAAAAAAGAATTAAAATTTTGAACTTTTCATATAACAGCTGTAACTTACATTGCTTTTTTGACTTTCCGGCGTAATGCTGTTCTTGAAGTCAATTATTTCTGAATCAGTTGCTAGTGTTTTTTTTTTTTATTTGAGAAAAAATATTAAATTATTACAAAATAAAAAAAAATTATTCTTTTGGCACAGCCCGGGGTCGAACCCACATTTAATTTTGTTGGCAGAATACTTTGTTTTCCTTTTACTCTCTGTTCTCATATTTTTCCACTTATTTTCTCATTTTATTGATTTGCAGTCAATTATAAATAATGCTATTAATTTTTGCTTATTTATTAAACAATAACAACATATAGTGTTGTATTTCAAAGTAAAAAAAAAACACTTTGCCAACAAAATTACTATTCACTATTTGTGTATATTATACATAATATTAAAATAGCTCTTACCTTTAATTCTATCTAAATTCTATTAGTAAACACCAATAGATTATATTTTCACTGCTTGGTCAGAAAAACGACAAGTACAAAGCGACGCGTACAAAAATACAAAAGAAAATAAATTTTTTTTTTCGGCAAGTTTTTTTTCGGCACCCGATTGGGTTTCGATAACGAAATTAAATCGTTCGGGTGCCGTCGGCTAACGTCAGCACGAAAACGCTGGCAGAATTTTTTTCTGCCGACGTCGGTGGCTCGGACAATTGGGCGACATTGTCAGAGGCGACAATTTGGTACTGAAGGGTATTTATTGCTTTGTTGCTTTTAAATCTGCATTGAACGGGAATTGAATCACGGTAATTCAATCTGAAAACTGTAGGTTTTGATCACACTGTACTGAAAACTAAATACAGTTGGAAGTTTTATTTCAAAATGCATTAAACTAGTTATAGATTTCAATATATATATATATGTATATATTGATAATCTTAAACAAAATGTGTTTCTTTATCCCCATATAAATCACTCTAGGTCCAAAGTCTTGGCCTTTTAATTACTATGATAATGATGATGATCATAACACATTTATGATCCTTTGGCAAATGTCTTTATGATTAGAACCAATAGAACCCTTTAAACGAAGGGTAACAGAAAATAGCACACGTGTGCCCTGGACTTTTGACGATTTGGTTGATAAAACCAAAAACTAAGCCACAACCATATGAGCAAATATGTAGATAAATATATACCTTATAAGTATGTATGTATGTATGTATGTATGTACATACATACATATGTACAAATCCCATCCCTCTTGCCATTCGAAACGTTTATTTACTCTTACCACATAACACATAGCAGAGGGTGGCCTGGCCCAGCTGACGATTGAGTTATCAATGTGCCCATCTGTGTTAATGATAACCGTTAGGTTTAGGTATCTGGCCCATGGGCACGTGTGTGCCTCTGTGCCTCGACATTGGGTCGTCGCTTGCTTGTTGAGAGGAGCCACCTGGGAGGAGGGATGGGTTTGGGGTTGGGGTTGGGGTTGGGGTTGGGGTTGCAGAGCGGTAAACGTAATGAAGAGTCGATAAGGCATACAGACCCACAAACACATTCAACCTTTTGGCTTGCAGTCAATTGTGAGCTTAAATACAAAGTCGTTAAACCCTTTTTTTTGGGTGGGGGGAAGGGGGTGAACTGTGTTCGGTTGGTAGGTAATGCTGCATGATTGATTTGCTTGGATGCAGTTGGCTCACCTACCAACTAAAATTGATCGATTGGCCTTTGAAGAAGGTGTGAGAACAGAAAGCCAAAATAAACAATACGCAACAATACTTTATTATTGTTAAATATTTATCATATACATACTTACTGAAAATCACTCTAGATATACCCACATAAACAAGTATATCTATGGTTTAAGATTCAACAGGGCCACAAAATGGAAAATTCTATATACATATTATTTTCAAATGAATTTTAGGAAATTTCTCTTCTCTTTTAGACATTTTGAAATCGGTTATATGGGTATCAATCAATATTGATTATTTTGTAATGAAGCACTGAGACAGTCGAATCCTTCCTTAATAATATTCTAACAAAAGTTTGCATTAACCACAGGGCCGGGGCTAACTTCGACCGCGTCAAAGTTTGTATACCCTTGCAACTTTTTTGGTAACTCTCTCCTAACCCATAGCCATGAAAGTGGATAAAGTTTTATCTAAAAAGATTAATGTTTGCGAAAGAACGGCCTACAATCTTAGCATAGGAAATAACGAAGTTTTTGATCAAAGTCACTGTTTTCCACCGATTGTTCCTATGAGAGCTATATGATATAGTCACTCGATCTTCATCAAATTTGGCGCAGTCGTTTATAGCTATAATGAACTCACAATAGTTGAGAAAATAACGAAGTTATTCAGAAAAGTCACTGTTCCTGACTTTGCCGTTTGTATGGGAGCTATACGCTGATCCAGACGGACGGACGGACATGGCTATTTGAATTCGTCTCGTCGTGCTGATCAAGAATATATATAATTTATATGGTCGGAGATGCTACCTTCTATGCGTTGCACACTTCTGACCAAAATTAATATACCCTTTTTGCAAGGGTATAAAAATGTTTTAGAACCATTGAAAAGGAAATGTCTCCTACATGAGATTTATTAAAAGAAAAATACTCCATCTGGACTTCATTCGGACTTCTTTTGGCCCACCTTGTATATGCAAAAAATAAATTACAAGACGAAATACTTACTAATTTAAGTCCAGGTCCTTCTTGGAAGTGCCAAAAGCAAGAACCTCATATCCTTTTCTATTGCCATAGAGGTCGCTGAAATGAGCTTAGATTTTTGATATTGTCCTTAGGGTCAGGCTAGACTGACACTGAATTGACTCAAATTTGCGATATGAAGACAAGTTATAGATACTTTAGGCTTAACACTCTTTTGATATTGCTTAGAACTTAATATTTTAAGGTATTTTATAAGTAAAAATTGTTCAATTCACAAACGGAAACATTTTTTGGCCCACAAAAAAAGAAATACAATTTATCGATCAAGTTTTTTGCCCCATTCAAACATAAAAAGAAAAGAACAAAAACAAAATATGTATTTATGTAGGTACACAGAAATATATAAATACACATATGTATATGTATGTGTGTATGTATTTATGTATATGTATAGACACATGCATGCTGTAAATTTCGTAGGCAAAAGTTTTATCCAGTACGTGCTTACCCCGTGCGCTTGATAGTTGTCGAGTCGTCGAGGAGTCGTCTGCTTGGTATGTGAAGTACACACTTCAATTTCAATTCGACAGCAGCCAATTGCAAATCGCCGAACAAGCCTGCAGGCCCCCAATAGCCCAGCACACTCTACACGAAAATACATTGACTATGGATATTTAGATTTGGCCTGCAACAAAAACAATGTCGAAAGCATTATTATAAGGCATAAAAGTGAAAAATAGACCCAATAAAAAGTTGATGGCAATTAAAAGTTTTCATAATTTCCAAAACACAATATGTAAAATTCTATGTTAAGAGGTTTTAATAATAATAATTATTATTATTTTGTAAGGATTTTTCGAATATATAAATTACAGTTTGCTGTTAGAAAATAAAATTGTTAGGTATTTAAAAGTCGTATTGAATTAAATTTGCCTATAATATTTGCGCCAACTATTTTTTCTATGTTGTTGTTGTTGTCGTCGTTGCCTGTTTCTGTCATTTTGCTGGCTTGCCCACTTGGGATCTTCGGGGGCCCGGGACCGGGCTCGGACCCTCAAGGCCCTTTGACATGCCTGCAATTGTTGTTATTGTCTTTACATTTTGTTGGCGTGTTGTTGTTGATTTTTTTTTTAACACAGAGAAAGAAATTGAAAAACTACTAGAGCAAACTTCAAGTGAGACGTGAGAGAGTGAACACCGTGTCCTGTGTGCAGTAAAGTCCGGAGTCCTGCAATTGAAATTCCAAGCAGACCAAGAGCTTAGAATGCCCCAAAGGTACATACATACCAACCCCAACCCAACCCAACTTCGAATATATGTATATTGAGCAGCCATAGATGAAACGACAGCAACGGCAGCAGCGGCAGGATTCACTTGGGAACTCTTCAAGCAATTACGAGGCGTAGGCTCTAAGAGTTTCATAGCACAGCAAATTTCGTTACGCCTGTCGTCATTCACTTTCACAGCAGCCTTTAGAAATATCAGCATCGCCGTCTAGCCATATGGTCCAGGATCTTATTCGTCCGGTCCGTGCTAATTATCGGCTATACAAAGGGATATTGCAGGGATGCGTGTTCTGTGTGTGTGTTTTCTATTTCGCCGCCGCCAAAAGGAACAGCAAACAAATATTTACTAAACGCACTCGTATTTAATTGCATTGCGGCCAGTTGAATTGACCCAAAAAGGAAAAATGGGAAAACAGGCATATGGCATTGAAATGTGAGAAATGGTCTTCTATATTGGGTCTACAGATCGAAATCAGCTGTGCCCAAGGTCGTGTTGCAATTGGAAAGATAATACTAATAGGTCTAACATGATGAAACAGCTGACCCTCGAAAGGGGGCGGCAGTAACGGTTTCAACGGGGGTGCAAATTACCTACACACTTAAATGTTGAACCGAAAATAAAAGTTAATCTCCCTAAACCTCTCTTTGTTTTCTCAACTACTCATTCCTGCTGAGATTTATGCAACTAAAAATCTCTATACATTTATCTAAGAGCCAAAACTGAGAATAGTTCGATTAAAATTCGGAAATCTAATATATAACGCCAGGACCTACATATGTTTTACGCCACTTTAAGTCATTTTTTTCTTGCAGTATTTTGAAATATTATTTTATGTTAAAACATGAGTACTTTAATAGATTTCCTTTCTCGTCAAAGAATAAAGTATTTGAGATAAGAACTGTTGTTTTTGCACTAGCTGAGTTTGGTTAAATATTTTAACTGATCGTTCCCTTCATGTTATAGTGGTCTGATTGGGACTACTATATCTTTGTATGGTAATAAAACAATAGAATACCAAATTTCATACAAGTAGCTCTCAAATTCGGAGCGTCAGATTGATTGAAACAGACAGACAGCTGAATAATGAAGTATGTATGTATGTACATACGTACAGTAGAGTCCGGTTATAACGACGCTCAAGGGACCAATGATTTTCGTCGTTATATCCGGAAGACGTACTAACCGGAGACCCTTTCAGATAACCAATCAGTTTTCGAACTTTAGTCGCTATAACCGGACGGACGTTATAAGCGGCATCGTTATAACCGGATTCTTAATGTATATAAATTGAATACAGTACCTATGTATATATGTATGTATACTATGGGCGAAAATATATTTTTTCAATTTTATAATACCCTCTTTAAGGCTTTAAGAACGCATGGTTAATGCATTGATCGGAACCAACTAAGAGAATACTATAAAATTTGGCTTAGACACAAAAGTCTATTTAATCCTTTTGACAAACAATAATCAGTTAAATATGGAAATGTTTTTGTTTTCAAAGAAATTCATTCGATTAACCACCAAAAGAACGGCATTGTCATTAACCATGATTTTCCACCCTAAACATTAACAATATCATTGTCATCATCATAATGGGTAGGGGTATCGGTATTGAAATTGTGATCGGGTTGGTCAGGCAGGCGGCTGGCAGCTGGCAAATGGCTGAAACAGCTGAAAATTTGCACATACTCTCTCAATCCTTTTAGCACGAGTTTTCTGTATGTGTGTGCCATTGAAAACGGTTCCGTTTCGGTTCTTAGGAAACATTGTTCGTGCTGAGAGGAGGCGGCGGCTGCGGCGGCGGCGACGGACCACTTGTGCCTAAAAATATTTCAATTTTCGTGTATACGAACAGCTGAAATTCGTCTTCATATATGACTTTCTATTTATTTATTTGCCCGGAACCAGGAACTAGGAACAGAGCAATAAAGAGAGCCAGGCGCAATCAGGACAATGCCGGAAACGTGTTTCATGTGTCGACGCAGCAGCAGCCACCACTTAAAATGTCTCACACAGCATGCAAATGCGATCGTGCCAGGATGTGCCCAGGGATCTTACTGTGTCATCCAATGTGCGTGTGTTTGTGTGTGCGTGTGTTTGTGTGTGTGTCTGTGTGTGTGTATCAGCTGTCGACAATTGCGGGTAGTTAGCTCTGGTCATGCTGTGCATCCGATTGCAGGGAAATAATCAATAAACAAGTCAAGCGCTCCCCTCTCCTACTCCTCCTGCCCTTCTCGACTATCCCTCTTGGCAAATGTTTGTCAAGTTGTAAATTGTCAATTTGTCACCCAAAATGAAATGAAATGCTGGTCAATAGAGAATAAACCTCACCTCTCTCCCCATCCCCCGTTGTGCACTCGTTGCCATTGTTCTTTGCAAAAATTTGTTGACAATCATAGCAAATATTTCGCATTTAGTGTCTTGAATATTAAGTTATGCATTTTAAGGATGACATAATGTGATGATTTTCCCTGAAATTCATACAAAATGCACGGTGTGACTCCATAATTTGTAGAATTTTTTTGATAATTTTCAAAGGGCTATCTACAAATCATAAAATTGTGAGCAAAAAGTCGATGGGATGGGATTCCCTCCTACGAAAACCTTTTTGGGGGTCCCTTTATTTGGGCAAGCATTTAGTTTAGCCAATTTAGAAACCAAATTTAACGACCAAATTTTACCAAATTAATATGAAATTCATTGAAATTCCCTTAACTATCCTACAAAAAAAAAAAAACGGAACCTCATTGGGGTTTTTTGTAAATTTCCTTTTCATTAACTGGGTTAAAGTGTAGTCTGGGATTTCTATAGCCCTCCCCACCACACTCTTGTCTTTCACTTCTTCTTCTTCTGCCCCCGCGTACATCTAATTGCGCCCGTCAAAAGAAATCGCATGACTTCTTGCCAACATGCCACCCAAACAACGGGAGCAAAACAAAAGCCGCAGAGGAAGTCGTCGTCGCAGTGTGGCATGCATCAATTTGTGCAACATGGCAAAAATTTCACGCGTACAAAATGTCAGGGGAAATGGGGGAAAAACTGGCGAGAATTGCTAAAGAAGAAAGTACATAATGAAGGTGAAGGAGATAACAACTGCATGATGATGAATGGGGGTGGGGAGGGCGGAGCGGATAAAGGCAGAAAACACATGCACAAACAGACAGAAAGTTTAATCAATGCTGACAGAAGAGAAGAGACAAAATGCGTTGAATTGCCGGATGGCGGTGCAACGGGAAGGTAAGCTGGAATGGGGCACGAAATACTTTACGTGTGCGAGGGCGGATCAATAAGTTCGTGACCTTTTCGAATTTTCCCGCCAAGAGGCCTAGAGGGGAGGCACAAATCTTAATTGGGGGGAGCGGCAACGATGTAAAGTTAATTTAAATAGAATTTTTTTGAAAATGGAGTAAGTCGTGGCTCAAGCATATGAGCACACTAGCGCCCCCACCAGCCAACGGCCAACTCCGGACTTATGCGAAATATGCGACTATTTTTAGTCCGATTTTGATTTGGTATGTTGCTGGATATGAATATCAAACATAAGTATGCAAAATTTGATTGCAGAAGGTAGAAAATTATGGAAAATATTCGAGATTTCCCAAATTACGGGGGGCGTGGCAAAATTTGTACACATACAAAATCTGCATAATTAATGTCCCCCCCCCTAATACAATCGTGTATTTTCCAACAATTCTCATCAAACTGACAGTTTTACATTCCACAAAGTGCACAAATATTACAGTTTGAATACCCGAAAAACATAACATTCTTTTATAACAGTTTCACAGCTACACGCACAAATACATACAGCCATATACAACTGATCCCGACACACGCACACACACCCAAACAGACCCACAGCTTACTTACATTTTGCTCTCTGCCCACATAAAAAAAATAAACCAAAATGGCCGTTCTTTGTGAAAAAACAACAAGCCAATAGTTTGCTCTTTCTTGCATTTCACTAACCACACACACACTTGCACCCGCAGATACATATACACACACCGACGCGGCCACCCGCCAAATTGGCGAAATTGCCAAAATTAACTTGATAATCACTTAACGGATTTGTATGCTGCGCGATTTTCATTCACTAATTAACAATGCACAAAAAAAAAAAAAACAAAAAGTTCAATGAATTCAACACAATAAACAATACATAAATAATTTAAAAAAACTTTTCGGCTGCAGATTTCACAAGCGGTAAAGTTCAACTAAAGAAGGAGACGAATAAAGCAAAAACAAAGTTGGGAGAGCAAGGAATGCCAGAATGATGTGAGCGGGTTATAGAGAGTGAGAAAGAGTAAGCGAGCGAGTGGGAGAGGGAGGACAAAAAGACTATAGTGTGTTAGAGTGGGATCAATATTAATGCAACACAGTGACGTCACAACAATTGCCCAAGGAGCAATTAAATCAATCAACCAAGTTATATCTACACTTGGCCAAAAAAATCTTCTTACATCTTGAACCAATCTTTTTCTTTTTTTTTTTTTTTTTTACAAATTTATTAATTATGTATGTACATAAGTTAATTGAACTTAAACAATAATAACAAAGGCATCTTTATAAATTTAATTTAATTTAAATAATGAATTTTAGAGTGTTTGTCAACCCATGGAACACCATGTGATTTATTATCCTTGATCCATAGGAAACAAAAAGCTGAACCACTCCCCTGGATCCGTCCCGCTCTTGTCATTTGACCCTATAATCTATATTATGAAGAATAAGTTTACGGATGTACGAGGACATTATTGACCCACTGTATATATGTAACTTTCCAAATCTAGTAATCCCTGCCAATTCAACTTTCAAGCCCCATTTGATATATGTACCTATGATTGTAGGGAGCTCTTATTGAGTTGAAATTTTACCTCACAACTTTCAATTTTTCATGTTCTTAAATTTGCAACTATTTTTTTAAAAAAGAAAGAAACTAAAGTGTTTCATTTCTCTAATATATTATTTATATTCGTACTTCTATGGCAATCCTTTGGTAACGAAGAGTAACCGAATCGTTGCTCCAATACCTGTGATACCGACGATAATCAACCTATATTCGAATTGACGGAAAAATCGTGGACAACTAATGCTAAGAGGTGAATGGCAAGTGACTTTCCGATCTCCATCCACTCCGAAATGCATTCAATTCGAAGAAACCTGGATGAAATTGGCCCTGGAAGTTCAAAGAGATAAACCATGTGGATCCAATTTGGAAGTAGCTAGCATGAAACCAGTATTTTCCACGACGATGATACAACGTTTCATTTTGCATGTGAAGGATGGAGACTTTCGTGAATTGCCCTGCTCCAACGCTTGCATCCTTGGGGAACTTCAGGATCTATCGAATAAACGGGTGAATATTCAGCCTTTTTCCTTTTGGAGACATCCCGATGGTTGGGTAGTCCATATAGGTGTACAATACGTTCATCTTATACTTGAGAATCAGATCTTTAATCTCGACTACTTTGAATCAAAATGGGTGGCACGTTCATTTATCATGATAGTCTTCTCCACTTGCTATACCACGTCTTTGCAATACATGTATGGACTGGCACTCCGAAATCCATGTTTAGCATGTATTCATTGCACCCGAAAATAGTGATGCTCAGAAGGAAGAAGAAGAAGCTTATATCATCCATTCCTCCCCCACCACCAACCCCCCAAGGACATTACAATATTTGATTGATTTGATTGTGTTTGATTGTCTCATGTAGAACGACATGTTGTTAAAAATCGTTATAAAAATGAAATGAGTTAATTGGTATATTACATAGTCTTAAATATTTGCAGCTGCAGCCTGCATACGAAAGATTTGCTTATGCATACGAATGTTAATCAAATCATTTTGGCACCTCCAATAGATATCGAAATCCAGATGATGGTCGCCACGTTTGACTATAAATAAACCACGGAGCTTATCATTCACACACAAAGGCAAATGTTCATCGATGTGAAAGAGTGTCTGCTCCCATTGGGTAGATCGGGCAAGTGGACTGGTCGATATAGTTTTGACCCCATCATAATTAGGGAAATCGAACTCAAAGTAAACCACAAACCAATGAGCAATGCATTTGTCTACAATGGGCAATTGAAATTTCGATATAAAACTGAGATCTTTACGTTTTAAGCGCATCAGATCAAAGGTCTTAAGAAGTTGACTCTTGGCAAGCAATTGATCACCATCCACAGTGGCTACCAATGGCATACGTTGGACAATTTGACCGGCACGTGACATATTGAAGCCAGCGAATCGTAACCAAAAACTTTTGGGCGTCACATAGTATCGACGCTCGGTGGCAGCTGTTAGATATAGACGAGCAGTAGAAGGAAAGATATGTCCACCGGATTGCAACCACTTGTCACGGGCATAGATAACCGCATCCAAACTTGTGCTATACATGAGACAAGCCCTGCAAGAAGCAGAAGATGTGAAAGTGAAGTCTTGATATTTGACAATTGCTTACCCCATCCATTTGGATATAATAACATCAACATTATTCACCGGCAGTGTAATCTCTTTGATATCTCCTTCAATCACTTCAACTATATGATCCAATTGATTTTCGCTTACCAATTGTCGGGCCACCTGGGCCACATTAGTTGGCTCTTGGGCAATTACCAGGGCGGCACCCAAACGAGCAGCCCACATGGATAAAAGGGCGCTGCCACAGCCAATTTCGAGAACGACAGCGTTCTTAAAGAGTTCCCGGTTCGCCTCCATGGCAGCCTTGAAATCCAGCATAATAGAATCTCGCATTACCACCTCCTGAGTGGCTAGGAACTTGAGATAAACCGATGGAGAAATTGTTGATTCTTTAGCTGCCATATTTCTATGATCAAAGTTACCGAAATAGTATATAAACAATGTCTATCGTCTATCAATCACATGTATGGTGTATCGATAGTTTCAAATTAGCTGCATATCGATCAGTACAAGAAAATGCCCGTTAAAAGCGTTTACTTTTGAAAATGGCCATCTCTAAGTGATCTACAAGTCAAAATTTAAAGTTTAGGAAGATAGTATTCCATCAATCGTAAGATTATGACCTTTCTAGGAGTAAAAGATCTTATTTTTTAAGTATAAAGCTGGGTCATTCAATAGATCGTTTAGCCCCACAAAAAAGACGTTGAAAGCGTTATTCAATTTGAATTTGCCAAAGTTTAAATGATCTACAAGTCAAGGTTTGGTATTTCCATTAGTTAGAATGGTATTTTTCTTGAAATTTTTAGTCAATCCAATGGTCAGGGCTTTCTTAAGACAACGAGTACTTATTTTCACTGATTGTGGGATGATGATGAGTAGGAGGAGGGGTAAAGGCCGACGGATATTTGTATCCGTTATTTGCTCTGACGTCAAACGGCCAACACGGGACGCGTGCCAACAGAAATTGAATGATAATGACTAGTTGTATGTATAGAGCCCCATCAGCACCATCCAACCGTAGTCTTTTCATACCACCAGCACCACCCTCCCACCGACTTGACCTTGAAATTGGGAAGAAAAAAAAAAGTTCAGAAAAGCAAAGAACAAGTGCGCTCGCGATCATTCTGAAAATTCATTAGTTGGCATAAACACAGAGGAACACACACACACACACACACCGCACAACACTTTTACAGAACGCGAAAAACAATAAATAAGAATTTATTTAGCTATTTTCGAAAATCTGCCATCAACATCAGGGCGAAAGAAAAGAAAGAAAAAACCTGAGTGAAATATTGTTGATTTTCCCCATGAACAGGTTTTTTCTTATTTAACTCATGTATGCAGGTGACAATTATTAGGAATTAATTTATAATTTTAATATATGTATGTATATATAATAGAATTATCTATCTTAGAGTAAGAGACTAAGAGAGTCCAGACCTGAGATTAGTTTTTCACATTTCTCATGATGTCAAATTAAAACTGAGCATTTCTTCTGTACACGACAGGAACTCAGGACCCCAAGGGATACAATTTTCAATTATCTATTGAGTCTATAAAAACATAATGATAGGCATACACACACCCACACCCACACCCACACACACACACACACACACCATGGGGCATACATACCCCCAACTGTGTGTGCAGATAACAGGTAATTATTATTTTTGGCAAGGGGCCCATTGCTAGTTCCACATAATTCATACATATTTTTGGCATATTCATATTTAGATGAATTGGGAATGGGCGATGGGCAATGGGCACCCCGTAGGAAATAGGAAAAGGTTCACATCAAATTTTTGTTTGCGTCTGCAAATGAAATCTGTTTGTCTATCCATGGGGAAGCACATGTAATTATTATTGGTACTAAGGAGTCAAAAAAAAAAAAAAATTGATACATTTGTTTAGTGTAATTTGCATTCATTGCAATTACGTGTGGGATGAATTTTAAAGAATATAGTTATTTATTTACCATTTATTGTTGTTATTTGTTTACGTTTTACTTGAGTAATTTTCTTTTATTTTTTTTTTTGTTCTGGGCCGATATTGTTTTGCGCTTGATTTACTAATTCTATTCTTGGTCTATCTAACTACATATACAAACATGTATGTATGTTTGTGTATGTATTAAGACCTTTGTGGCCCACCCCTTAACTTGGCTAGATGCACTGTGGTCCGAATGTGGTTAAAAGGAAAACAAAAGAGGTAGAAGTTTTATTTTGATATTAACAGGATGTTATTGGATTACATATACCCCAAAATTGATATAATCTGTGATGAAAACAAACAATTGAGACCACTGTGCAGTGTGGCCACTGTCAAATTATATTTCGCTTGGTCACGTAGACCATAAGGTAATGATTTGGCAAGAGTAAAGCACGTTTTTCTACCTATTAAGAAATGAATAAATAATATAGGTATAATATATATGTATGTATATATACCTATATATACATGTGTTTTTTTCAATTACGTTTTTGCCAAAAAGATGACAGCTGATTACCAGAAAAGACAGCAAATCCATTTTTAAGCAAATGACAGAAATAATTTTTAACAAATTTTTGTGAATTATTTTCTGTTGCCAGGCTACATAAAGAAAGTGTCAACCGAAAAACAAAGTGAACAATTCCCCCACTCCCCCCTTCGACCACAACGACCGGCAGCAGCAGCAGCAATTAGTCGAACAAGTCCGATAATCAAGATCCAAAATGTTTGCCGATGACAAAGATAAAAACTTTTGCTGACGTTCGTTCATTTGCCACTTTTGCATTATTTCGATTCAATGGAGCGTTACGAACATCATACACAGGGAGGGCATTATAATGTACATAAAATAAATATATACATATGTATGTACATATGTGAGAGCGTATTGTAATTAACAGGAAACACAAGATCAAACAGAAATGAAAAAAGGTGTACCTAAAAATTGTTATTATGATGGGTTTTTGGTTAACGGTAAAGTTCATGATAACGGTAACTTTCAATTTGAATTTAATGTGTAAGTTAATTGAGGAAATTTAAGTTAAATATAATATGCAAATACAAATGTACATTACGTTCGCATTTAAAGAATGAAATCAACACTTGTATATAATTATAACAATTTTCATAATAAAAGAACATAATTATTTGAATTCTTATTGAATTCGTCTAAGAGCATTGAGTTTTATATCTATCATTTCTTGTGAAATTTTGACAAATGATTTAAATTAGTTAATTGATCATTAACTTGTGGCCATTTTATATGTCAAATTTGTAGAAAATTAGAAAATTCTGAATAAAAAGGTAAAAATTACGCTAAGTCTCTTAACTTTGAATGCTGTTGATCAAAAACCGCCATAAAAATCCTCTAAAAACAAGCTGCTGGTTCCTATCGATAGGCCGGGGTTGCAGCATTTGCCTATGGTTTGGTTAATCGCTAGAACAAAACTAGCGAATTGTTATCGATAGATTATTTATCTCCTTTAAGTTTTGCCGCCGCGTCAGCAAAGCAATTTATATTTTCTTTTATTTTTTATGTGTGTTTGTAAAAGTGAATAATTGTACAAATTATAAATATCGGCTAAAAGTTAATGCTTATTGCCTTAAATTCGTTTACTTAGTTTTAGTTGTAATGTTCTTCTGTAAAGAGACAATAGAAGACATAGACATAGAAGAGAATAAAGGACTCAAATTTGGAGGGAGTCTTCAGAAAATTATGGAATATAATTAATTGTTTTATTTAGTTTGTCAATCAATATTACAAATTTCAATTTGCTATACAACTTTACACCTGCATATGTATGTATGCATGTACATGTACATATGTGTGTCAGCTAGGATCATGAAATTCCTAAGCTCTCTTTGGCTCTGTCTCTGTCTCTCTCTCCCTTTGTGTGTGTTTGAAATCACAATTATGCTGCTCTCTCTTCCCATTTAGTTTGGCCTTGTCCTTTGGAGCAGTTGCATCTTGACTTATTGGTGAATTGTTTTTTTTTGTTTTTTTTCTTGTGTTTAAAGTGAAAAATGATGAATAATAAATTAAATAGAAAAAATATTCGTTTTGCTTTTCAATCACTAAATTAGTTTACAAGTTATTATTGCTAAACGTTAAGAAAAGAAAAAAATGGCGCGCTGAAAAATAGGCAAGCAAGAGAGAGAAAGAGAGAGAGCAGGAGTATAATTGAGAGAAAATATAAAACGAAATAAAAGGAAACAAATATTTACTATTTTTAATGTTTTTCTTTAATGTATGTTAACTTTATATTAAGCATACATACATACTTAAGTAAATATGTATGTATGTTTGTATGTATGTGTTTCAATTAGGATCATTTGCAAAGCTCTCTTTGCCTTTTCTCTTTAACTTTTTGTTTATTAATCTGATGTAAAGTATATATTCAATTATATCCTTAAAGTAGTTAAATTGTTTAATTAGTTGACAACACATTGTTGCTGTTTGGTTAATGAGAAGAGGAGACGAATCAAACGAAATCTCTTTCGCACTTTCCTATGCCTGGCAAACTGTATAACAGTTTTACCAAATGCAAAATCCTTGAGTGTGAAAGAGAGAAACGAAAATTTAAAATGGCACCAATCGCTTCTTAAACTTGAATGTTCTCTCAAAACTTCCTCTCTCGTTTTGCCCTCAAAATTTTGGCTGCATTCGTCGTTTTTTATTTAATTCAGTTTTTTTTTTGTGTGAGTGCGCGAGTTTAATTTTAAACACAAATTAATTGGTTATTAAAATAATAAAACCCACATGAATAAAATGAATTATTTTTGTGTAAAGATCGGTTATTTGTTAATTTTGAAATTTCGCTAAGAAGAAGAGTTGATAAGTATTAGGCGGCCCTGTTATTGGTCACAGTTCCTCTCACCGAAGTCGCAGTCACTCTCTCTAAATTCGCAGTCGTTTTCAACTGCCTTCCAGTGTTGAAAAATTGGCGAAGAATAAGTTGAAAGATTATTAAAGTGGTGAGTAGATTAATTATATGTACATTTACTTATTGTATATATTTTAGTTCGACCAAATAAGTAAGAATACATCATACGGGTTTTCTTCTTCTTGACTTTTGCATAAAAGTGCGTAATCAAGCTCAACCGTTAAATTTAGTGTGACCAGTTGGTCAAAAGAAAACTTGGGCTGCCACTTTCCTATTTGTACGTATGTAGGTGTATTTCAATAGAGAGAGAGAGAGAGAAAGGATGATGCGGCATTTGCTCTCCTGCCGTGCATCAGCCAACACATTACCACAATAAAACCACGAATACACGGGGAGTTTTATTGAAGACAAATAAACGAAAAGAAATCTATACATACAAATGACTATAAACAAGATCATTAAATTAATTTTCACGCTCCTTCATCAATCAGGAATGTACATATTTAGGTGGTGGATCGCCAAAACTCTCATTCTCTCTAGTCTTATTGAGGATCTTAATCAATATTGAAGAGGTGAGAGAATAATTGTTGGCTAATAAAATAAATGAGAATTCAGCATTGCAAAGTTGAGTTGTTGGAGTTCATCCAACTCGGTGCTCCATTTAACATTTATAGAGGTTTTTTTTTCCTCGTTTTTAATCTGCATATGATATAAGAAAATGTTGTGACTTTGTGTAAGCAAAGATAAAGACAGTCATCTGTTTTTTCCCCTCTCTTCTCATGTGTGTCATCCTTCATATCATCTCGGCGACGACAACGACGACGATTTCAATAAAAATTTGCGAATTTGTATAGATTTTTTTCGTGTTTTTTTTTTGGTTTTTTTTTTTTGCTTGTTGCCAACGCGATTTTATTGTTTCGTTTGCGTGTTGCTTGCTGCCGCTTGACAACAAGCAACAGCGGCAACGGCAGCAGCAGCAGCAGCACCAACCGGGTTTTCGTCTGTATACACTTACTCACCTTCGCCCCCGTCACTGCCCCTGCTGCCCTCCGTCATTCCAACCATCTCATCCATTAAAGTTGAATGACGTGCGCTATGGGCATTGGGTCGTGCAATTTTTGTACAGTTACATGTTGATGGGCCGACGTCATAGACGACGCGACGGCGACGTCAAGGAGGAAATTGATGTCAACTGTATTTGCACTGTAAAAGCCGAAAAACACAAATACACACTAATCGGTCATCGATCAATAACATCGATATCAGAACTTGATCATCTTTATCTGCAATCCCTACTTGTTGCTATAGGGCATTTCAAAGTCGATGCTGTGATCGAACATTTTATAACTTATTTTTCGATCTCTGTGCGTTTTTTGTTTTGTTTTAAATGCATAAATTTGTTTGCTATCGACAGATTTACATTTCCCCTAAAGATACGTTAACCTTTTCTGTTGCCATCCGCGCGAGAGTTTGCCGTGTGCTTTTTATTTTTGATTGATCGCCCAATATCACCAATATGTGCATGTGTTTTGAATATATGTACAGTAGAATCCGGTTATAACGACGCGCTTATAACGTCCGTCCGGTTATAGCGACTAAAGTTCGATGAGTGATTGATTATATGAAAGGGCCTCCGGCTAGTACGTCTTCCGGATATAACGACGAAAATCGTCGGTCCTATATTATATCTACTATATTATCAAGGTTTATTTTAGGAAATTTTTCCAAAATAATATTAAGTTAAGAGTTTATTTGGATTGAATTATTGGATATTAGGAGTTTAAGGTTATATACAACGGAGTCTCGATAATTCGATATGCCAAAGGGAACAGAATTTTTTATGAATTACATAGGTTTTCGATTTACCAGGTTTTCCATTCCAACGAAGTTTTTTCAAGGGACCAGCAGTTTCTTACGAAATATTGAGGTTTTCGATTCGAGACTCCACTGTATTATTATTCTCAGGATGGATTTGAATATCGATTTGAAAAAACGTTGTTAAGGCGAAAAATCCTCCGGTGTGACATTTTGCCAGAGTTCCTTCTAGTTTAATATCAGATTCTAAGAAGTATTTTGTGCAAAGGATTCGTCATGTATCTGCAGGAGTTGTAGCTAGAATATGGATCTTGGAACTCCCACAATAATCCATTCCCTTCCATAAACTTGACCCCAAATGACATTTGACCTTTCAAGCACATAAAATTCCAATGACCTATCCAATTCCTCCCAAAATCAACCTCCATGGGGCAAACTAACAAGTCGATCCTCCATTGCATGAAGATAAGAAAAGAAATCCACGTGCCGCTGCTCTAAAAAAAGATAGAGCATTGCATTAACTCTGAGGCAAAGATAAGTACATAAATCTTGATTATAGCCTTGTGTTTTGCTGTCTTTTGAATATCTAATATATGATACTGTTTTTTTCAATGAGCTCTCTCTCTCTCTCTAACTATCATGACACTATAATTTGTGCCCTCCCATGACGGCAATTTTAGATGTGGGGCCGATGAAAAAGTAGGAAAACAAATCTAAAACGGTCAGTGACGGATTTTTTTTTTTTGTGCTGATGAAAAACCAATGTACGTCAGTTGAAAGAGGTTTTACCTATTGCTTGTTAATTGGCTTAATAAACACACAAATAGCATAAATTTCAATTAAATAATGAAATAAACTTTATTAATAGTTGTTTGCCAATATTTTTAATAATTTCTTTTTAGTTAAATAAATAATTATAATGGAAGTGAACTCGTACGGTAAATATCAATATGGTAAGTGTTAATTCTCTGCAATGAAGAAAACATCTGACGCATAAAGCAACTTTTTTATTTAAAACTGGACAGTTGAAAATTTATTCCAGTTTTTGACGCAGAAAAACCCCGCCAAGTGTAAGATGATGGTTTTTTCCAACCGATCTGTGATCTAAAGTTCATTTTGTGGTTGTTGTTGTTGCTGTGTACTTTCACTGATTATTATCGCAATATGTATGCATCTAGTGTCTCTGCATAATGTCGTGTCTATGTCTATGGCAATATATTGGCGCCAAAAGTCGTTTTCAGTGACGTAGTGTGACCTTTTTGAACACGCCGCGGCAAACACTCACCGCACGTGAGTTTATGGCCGTCTTCCTGGTTAACGTCACACTCATGACGGCGCTCACCTGGATCGCCCGGTCTTCCTCCCCCTCCCAGTCTCCCTCCTTCACAGAGCAAAAGATCTACTAAGTGAGCATCGTGCCCGTGTCATTTGGACAACGTGCTGCACTGCACAACGTGGCCAAGCACAACGGACTTCGACGCGGCGGCGACATCTACGTGACTTCAGTCACCCACAGCAATTGCCACCTAGAAAGGTTTTTTGTCGTCATAGCAACTGGAAGCAAAAAGACAACAAAAAACGTATGCATATATATATATATATATTTTGTAATGGTTTTTTGTCGTATTCTTTTTTTTTTTTAGAATGATTTTTTGCTGTAATTTCGCCAGGTTTAGCTAAGATACCATAATAGTTATTGCTTTTTAATTCAAAAGTTTGCCAAGTTATCCTGTAATTGACTAATTGTTTAACGTCACACTCATGACGGTAATCCCTTAGCTATTTGATTTGCATGGAATTTTTGGCCAAACGTTGTAGGGATTCGTGAATAAATTGATCTAATTGATGCCTTTTCAGTCGTAACTTAGCTGATCGACTTGCATATGATTTTAGGCGATCGAAAAGTGAACTGATTCTTAATTGCTCTCAGGTTATGGTTTGTTTTCCCCCTGCAATACCAAGGATTTGTAGCGGAACGGTCCAACTTAGACTGATGGCTAGATGACTAGAGCTGGCCCGAGTATAGACTGAAACATAAACCCCAATAACTATATATACATACATACATATACACCTTTACCCTGAAAAGAGACGACTGGCCACCAGTAGCGCTGAACGGTCAAACTATCCTTAGATCGGATGAAGCTAAATACCTGGGACTGACCATGGGCAGGCGCCTAATCTGGGCCTCCCATATCAGAAACAAACGTAAACAGCTAGACGTTAAACTGGGAAAAATGTACTGGCTCCTGAGTGGCAGGTCCAAGTTGAGACTGCAAACTTATAACACGATGCTGACACCAATATGGGCATACGGAGCTCAACTTCGGGGCACAGCTAGCGCCTTCAACAGCCACAAAATACAAAGCTTCCAATCCAAACTGCTGCGGCGTTCTACATGAGAAATAAAATCCGTGAACTGGAGGTGGAGACGGTGCACGAGCGGCTGAGCAACCACCAAAACAACCTAGCGATCAACCTAACTGGACAACAGCCTACACACCAGAAGACTTAAACGTCATCACCCACTAGACGTACCTCTCCGGCTGTGCTGAGCAGCCTCTAAGGATCCACACTGACATTGTCCTAATCAGTCCGTACTAATTGTCTTCCAAATGATAATGTCAAATCAGATGTACAATCTCCTAGCCTAGAATTGTGCTAAAATCCTATTATCAGGATTCAAAGAGATAAAAGTCCTTTGCCGATATAGCGTATTTAGGATACAAAGATAGAACTAAAAACGTTTTTTTTTTTTTTTTGACAAGAGCTGCTAATTGAAATAGTTTTCGACATTAATTTGGGTTAGACAGGTAATGGAAGTGAGTGAGAGGGAGGGAGAGCCCTTGTAGATAATTAATACAATGAACTAAAAATTTAGCATAGAATGAACATTTTCTTTTTACTTTTTTGTCGTTCTTTTGTTTAGACAAATTGAGGCACATTGTCGGCACGGCACGGCACTTAGCTTTCTATTTCCGTTTCCTAACTTGCTTTTTTTCCCCCATATTTCTGGTGTAATATGGCAAGAACTTTCAATGGAGCCTAATTACATTCGCTTTTTGGCATCATTTGCATGCTCCGATGACATTTTCAACGCACTGAAGAGCGGGGACAATCAATGGCAGGGAGAGAGAGAGAGAGAGAAAGTAAGAGAATCTATTGTTTTTTCTTTTTTTTTGGTAGAGTATAGGAGGAAATGTCAGGTCAAGTGACGCTAATGAACTTGTGTGTGTGTGTGCCCATTGTTTCTGGTGTTTTTGTTGTTGTTGGGCTTTATTAATATTAAATAAGAATACAAATTTTTTTGTTTTTTGCAGCTTTAACCACAATAACAGCAAATGGCACAGAGCATGTCATGTAGACAAGCTGGAAGGGGGGGTGGGTGGCAGGGGAAAGGTCTGACAATACGTGTATGTAACATGACACAAAAGTCAAGTGTAAAAGGCTGCAGCAAACACAACACAAAATGGGATAGAGAAAATAATAAGGAGAAAGAGAAGCCCCACAAAATGTCAGTCGCCGTCGTCGTTGTCGGCACAGTGGGGCATCATGAGCCATCAGAGACGACGCGTGGAGTCAAAGAGAGGGATAGAGAGAGAGAGAGAGAAGAATGGAAGGTTGGGGCTAGGGGGGAAGAGCCATAACACCGCACGATACAAGCAATTAAACAATTGTAAACCAATTGATACACACGCTCATTAATTAAATTAAATGATGGAGAAACAAAACTAGAGAGGAGAAAAGTTCAGCACCAGTTCCCTCCCTCCCTCCCTCTCGACCCCTCGTTCATATAGATAGACTTTTCTGTGTGTGAGACTGTGTGTGTGTGTGTAGCAAAAACCAAAAGCAATCAATCATGCCAATTAGTTTTAATGGGACCCCCTCCCGTAGACAATTCCATTGCATTGCATACAGTAGTCGTCAGTTTGTTCGCTCGCTGCATGGCAGTTAGACAATAATAAAGATACAACAACAACAAGGACGACGACGACAGACAGACATACGGCCAGAGCAATCTGGATTCCTCCTCAGCGACTAGCAAGCAAGGACTAATAAACCATAGTAAAAACGAAAAAGGACACATAACTAAAACAGTTAGCTTTAGCCAAATGTTTCATAGAACAACAAACACACCTACACACTAAACTTACCTTGCTGTATTGCCCACAACAAAGAACAAAAGTGTCATACAAAGATATAGTGAATCTATTTCCGTATATTGAATTCCATTGAATATATTAATTTGAGTCAGAGACGGCATTTTGAGGTGGATGACACAAATAAAAACTTTAAACGAATAATGAACCGTGAACAAAAGAAACGTAATTCCTCCTATCTAGTTAGAGGAATATGTGGATACAGCTGCGATGAAGATAATAGCATGTTAGGATGTTGCGAAATTCAAAGTACAAAAAGCACGCCAGAAATAATGAAACCCTCGTGCTTCACCGTGTTGTTTTATATACATTGGTCTGTACTCCTTATTTGGTGGTCTCTGAACGAAAATATGAGATCCTGTCCCGATTTTGTTCTCGTCTGTCCGCAATATATTTATCCACTTTTCCACTGACCATTTGGAGTGTTGCTTGGCAAACTGCATACGTTTTTCCGCAGCCTTTAACGTAGATGACATCGGCAATGACATGGAGATTAGCTATATAGCTGTTCCTGAGGCAGGACTGGATAATTTGGTAGAGGTGTCTGTTATTGAAGCATTTAACGTAGATGGCATCGACGATGACATGGAGGAGGACGAAACCAATCAAAGAAATACCAATGAGATTAGCAATATAGCTGTTCCTGAGGCAGGACTGGATAATATCTAATTATTAGCAAATACAGAATACATCTAGTATAAGACAACCTCCTCGATGCCAAACCAGTTGGTAGAGTAAATGGTCTTTAGTTCTTTTCTTTCCACAATTTTCGTTAACAATGGTACCAAAATTTCGATATCTTGGATATCCAGCAAGGATTCATCTTTGGATATGGTTAGCAGAGTAAAGTGCGAGTTAAGTAAGGCTCCCAGCCACTGTAATGCATGAATTTCTGTTTGTACCACTGATCACTCCCGATTGGGACGCATCCCGATTGAAGCATTTAACGTAGATGGCATCGGCGATGACATAGAGGAGGACGAAACCAATCAAAGAAATACCAATGAGATTAGCAATATAGCTGTGCCGTATGTACGTATGGTTTCAACAGATGCAGATCATTTTCAAATCTTATTTAAGCTCTGTGGCTGGCTCTTTCTTGCTCTGTCTTACCAGACGCCACTTTTGGGACAAATTTCTTGGCGTCACTGATCATTTTGTTGGAACAGTCAAACATAGGACCTATTTCGGCGAATGTTTTGCCTTCTTTTAGCATTTTTTGGATAACTTTTCTCACTGCAACGCATTTCGCGACCCATATTAAAAAAGTAGCTATTCATTTTGTTTTTAAAATATGTTTTCCTTTAGAAAATAACTTGCTCTAATAAACACGAGGGTTTCCCAATGATAATTTTTGTGTAATTGCTTTTTTTCTATGACAACATTGTTAAAGAACATTTTTGTTCTTTTTCTTGGGGGTTCCAAATCAGAGAGACTGTCAGTAAGGCAAGGGAAAAGAAACTGCAAACCAAAATTCTTTTAGTCAAGTTTTACTGTAAAATAAAGTGAAGTGAAAAATATCGTCGCTATAAGCGGAAACGTACTAACTGGAGGCCCTTGCATATAAGACATCCAACTTTAGTCGCTATAACCGGACTGACGTTATAACCGGATTCTACTGTAATTTCCATCTCATGTGTGAATCAATTTCAACGTGAGAAAATCAAAAAAAAAAAAAAAAAAAAAACTCTAGAAAACAATTAAAGAACCCGCTCTTTTTCATATATATTAGTTCGATTCCTAAGAACTAAGTATGTAATCAAGTCTTGCTGCTAATTAAGATTTTATAATACTTTCTTCAAAGTGTTTTTTTTTTTTTTTAGAAAAAAATAATTGTTTATTGTGGCCCATGAGGGGATCGAACCCGCGACCTTCGCGTTATTAGCACGACGCTCTAACCAACTGAGCTAATGGGCCATGTTGAATGAGAGCTCCCGATTAATCAGTTTCAGAACAAAAAGAATATATATTCTTTTGAGATTCGGATTCCAATCGAGCTCAATTAGAAGATACAAAGACATTCAATTAGATAGTACGAAAAAAGAATAGAACAAATTTAACACATTTCTATTTTCTTTTTAGCTGTTATCATACAAAGAACAAATTTCATTTAAATGACCGATAAGAAGGGTAAGTGAGATAGAGAGAGAGAGAAAGAGAGCGCGAGAGAGAGAGAGTTCATACAAGTTTAAACTTTATCTAGGCCAAATGAAAACAATATTCATAGACTCCTCACGAAGAAACAATAGAATCACATTACGATAACAACAAATTCAGTCCGTCCGTCCGTTTGTCCGTCAGTCTGTCCCGCTTATCATAGAAATCTTTTGGCTCGTGCAGTCGTCGATTGAGAAGGGGAGAAGAAAAAATGCGTTAATTGTTCGGCAAATTCGGCCATTGAACCACCTTCCACCCACTTGGCCTTGTTTGACCTTGTATCGATGAGCGGCACTCTCTCTCTCTCTCTGTCTCTCCATGTTTGTGGGGGGTCGCGGTATGTGAATGTGAGAATGGGTGATGAGTGGGCCTGCTGCTACTAGAGAGAGAGAGAGGGAACCTATACATTTTGTTCCTTTTTTTTACAAGTTTTTATTAGGAAAATTCCATTTC
The DNA here is from genome assembly GCA_018152135.1 of Drosophila paulistorum. Taxonomy (NCBI): domain Eukaryota; kingdom Metazoa; phylum Arthropoda; class Insecta; order Diptera; family Drosophilidae; genus Drosophila; species Drosophila paulistorum. The sequence continues at coordinate 14,171,370 of JAECXG010000690.1, forward strand.
CATTTGTTGTTGCTGTTGTGTGTGGTGTGCGATGTGTTCAAGTCAATATTTTGGCAGCTGTCCGCGTGAAATAATTGCAATTTAATGGCTTGTCAACACGTGTAAGGGGCGTAGAACAGGTGCGATCGCCGGTAGCAGCAGCCAATGGAGGTTAACGAACATTTGAGCATCAACCCCTCCCTCTCCCTCCCCTTCTCCACCCCACCAGCTCCATCTTAATTGCACTTCTCCAAACATCAGGCACACACGTCCAGGTTGATTGGCAAAGTTTGACAAACATTGAAAACAGTTTTTAACCTTGATTTACATAAAAAACAAAACAAAATTTTTAGAATGTTTATTCATTTATTTTCAGCATTATGAAAAGCATAATTTATGCCTCAAACACACAAGAAATGGGACAAAAATTATTACTGCTAAAACAATTAAAATGTGCAGCAATTAAAATAATAATAATCATAATTATAATAAAAAAAATAAAAATAATTAAAATGCCTAATAAAAAGTAATAAGAAATATAATTATAATGCTACAAATAATATTAAAAAACCTAACAATAAACAAACTAAAAAATAATAATAAAAACAAGTCAAAATAAAGAAATCATTAAAAAAAAAAAACTAAATAATAACAATAACATTAGAAGAATTTTATTTCATTGCAAAAGGAAAGCAAACAATATTAAAAAAAACCTTAATTTAGTAAAAAATTAACAATAAAAAAATGAATAAGAAAACAAAACAAAAAAAAAAAAAAAAACAAAAACACATATTATTAAAAACATAAATAAAAGAAAACAATGAAAAAAAATAAAATTATTTAAAAAAAAAGTAATAATAATAATAATAATATTAATAGTAATCATAATAATATTAATAAAAATTAAATAATTAAAAGCAGTCTATTTAGACACTGATGAGAAAAAGAAATAATAAAACAAATGCCCAAGTCAAAAATATATTTATTTATTTATTTATTTTATTTATAGAGAGCTGCATGAATCATAGAAAAATCAATTCGAGTTAACAACATTCAAAACCAAATGAATAAATTGAATGTTTTTGAAAATCAACTTCAAGTAAATGGACAACATTCAAACGAAACAAAACGAATTGAATGAGTTAGTTAGTGAGACAATGAGTTGCTATCATTCGAATGCATTCGAATCCCAATTCTGATTTTAGTATTTAGTATTTATTTGTATATTTCTGAACTATATGTGATTATTATACAACTAGATTAGAGTGGTTGGTGGCTCAGTGGGGACCTACTCAGACCTTAATAATGTTGTTTATAGGGTTTCGAACCCCCTGCAGAGATTGATTGTTTTTCTTCCAACTAATGAAGTAATATTAAAAGGTAGATACATCATATGATGATAGATTAGCGAATAATATTTTCTATAATAAATTAGATAGCCTTATTCATGTTTTCTCGGTTAGTGGCAACCAAATCTACATATATTCGATTTTCCAAAATGTCCAATCCAAAACTGCGCACTAAAGTTTTTGTGTATAGCAAATTATAATAGCCCTCATATCGGCGTTATTTTCCCTACATTTTTATATCCTTGCAGAGGGTATTATGAAATTGGTCAGATGTTTGTACGCACAGAAGGAGACGTTTCCGACCCCATAAAGTATATATGTATATTTATTCTTGATCAGCAAGAGAAGCTTAGTCAATATGGCCATGTCCGTCTGTCCGTCCGTCTGTGCAAATCAACTTCACGCTGGCATCTTAAGAGGTTTCGGAATGAAATTTGATATTTGAGCTACTTTTAGCCCGGAGCTGATAAAGTATGAAAATTGTCAGGATCGGACCACTATGTCATATAGTTCTAGAACAAGCACTTTTGCAAAAATTGAAGTATCCCCATGGAATTTACCAATATGATAGATTTGCATATAAAACTTCAGATCCCAGATTTCAATCTGATCGGATAAATAGAACACAAGTTACAATCAATATAAATCGGCTCAAATCTGCCTGCTGCCTACTTCGTCATCATCAAATCAACAGAGCACATGGATACACACACAGACACAACGTTACATGAACTGTATGTGTATGCGTGCCCTGCTTTGCTTAGGGAATGTTGTAAGAAGAAGAAAGAATGAAAGAATGATTCGATTGCTTTGACACTCATTTACGTATTTTTAGAGATCTGACAAGTACTAAGATTCACACTTATTCATTGCATTGTGTGGTTGTCACTCATTCATATTCATTTGAATTCAATTCGAATGGATGAATCCATCCATTTGATTTGACTTTTCTCTCATCCATGCAGCTCTCTAATGTTATGTGAATTACAGCAATTAAAAAGATCAGGAATGGCGACTAATACCCATTTCTCTTTTTCCCTTCCTCAATTATTGGCACACGTTTTATAAGTTGCTTTGTCGGCCGGCAAATGTTTATGCATATTTCCATATATTATATATCCATTTTGATGTAATTAAATAACAAAATAAAAAAAAAAAATCATACAATGTAGTCAAAGCATTTTGCATTAATTAAATCTATAGATGCTTGATATAACTTTTAGTTTCTATTAATTTGATATAGCTAAGTGACGAGTTGTTTTCCATTCTGGATATATCTTTAGTGCCCTAGTTTTTTCAATTTATAATTCTATAATCGTCATAATTGATTTATGTTTCTTTATTTTTGTGAATCATTTTCAAGTGTCGACCTACAAAAAACCTATAGAAACCGCAAAAAGTGCCTTCAGTATCCAAAGATTTCTATATAGATTCAGTCTACTTTCGTGAAATAAACTCTTTCCATTTTCCATGACTCATGCGATCAAGTTTAAGATAAAAAGAATAAAAAAGAAAGAATTTTGGAACAGTGACAAATATATAAATATTTTTTTTTGTTTTGTTTTTTTTTGGGAAAACCCTATTCAATATTGAATGCTAAAATGAACTCGACAGTTGTACAAATATATGTACTATATAGTTCCATGCAGTGTATGACAAAACCAATGACAGAAGAGGAGGGTGGGGAGAGGCAAAAGCTGTTCATTTGTACGTTTGCGTGACAAGCCCAAAGCTCTTTCCCTTCTGCCTGCTGTTGCTGCCTGCCCCTCCCTCGATCCCCACATATTCACAGTGTTTACCCAGTGACTAAAGTTTAACAACAACAATGCATAGTTTAAGGTCATCTATATAACTGTTGCCAGGCCCCGAGAACCTAGAACTAGATCCCCCACTAAGCAACGAAAGAGAAGAGGGGGGTTGTCGAGAGGGAGGTCTCCTCTATAGTATGGTTTGGGGCAAACTGCTGCCAACGTGTCTGTGGATTCGCACAGTGGAAATTGTGCAGAAAATTAGTTAGCAAAATTATTAGATAATTTCTATAAATAAATACAAAAAACAAAAGGCTTCAAATAAGATTTCGCTGTGGATAAATTTGTTGCAAAATATTTGAAAATACTTTTGAGAATGTCTTCAATCTTATGAAATGAATCTAGCTTATCATTTGGAGTAAGAAATCAGGCATTTTAAGGGAAAATGATTGGTTATTAAATAAATTTGATCAATTTTAGAGGTAAAATCCGAATTTAGATGGGGGAAATTTCCCTCATTACAAATTTCCCACCACAGAAAAGAGAAAAACAATTTTAAAAACTGTTTTTTAGAGCTAACGTGAAGTCTTGAGGGTGTTGACTACTAGAGAACATTTCAATAAATTTGTAAAAAACATAAAACTTTCATGGACAAAATGAAGAATGGATTAAACAATTTTGAGTTTCATAATCAAACACAATTATCCATAAAAAGCATTTTGACCAATTGATGAATAATAATTTGTATTCACAGAGAAGACTGGCCGTTAAGAAATCGAAATATTGATTTGAAATAAGATTATGAAGAGATATATATTTTTACATATTCTTCGAACTACTGTGAGAGGGTCTATTATATTTCTTCTTCGCTTTTCCACTTACAAAACTTGGCTGACTAACTAACTAGCTAAGTCTAACTAGTCTGTCGGTCAGTTATAATCGGTTGACGACGGTGAGTAACAGTACTTGGATGTTATTGTTGTTGCTGTTACTGATTGTGAAGTTTTCTTGGAGGTAATTATCTGTTGTGGGGGACCTTCAATATACGTACGTACGTATGTACGTTTCCATTGGCTTTCGAGCTATTACGGTGGTGGTGGTGGTGCTGCTGCTGCTCTCTGTGGTGGGGCTGTAGTGGGGCTCGCGTGCTGTGATGTTGTTGCTAACCGGTCGATGACTAATCATCAATCAGGCGATTGTGGTATATCATTAAAAGTGCTTACAATGGGCAAAGAGCGTACATAGAAAACAGCAACACACACAGACACACACACACACACATAAAAAAATAGAAAAAAAAGAAAACAACACACAAATAATATAATAAAAACGATCAAAATCGAGATCGAACAGCGGCAAGCACCGTACACGATCTAAACCCATTTTGGTTTTGCTCTGCTTCAAAAGAGAGAGAAAGATAGAGAGATTGAGAGAGAGAGAGAGAGAAAGAGAGTGACAGAGACCATTAAATACTCTTATTTCATATGCTGAAAATAAAGCCTAATTAAATGTTGATAAATTGATTAGAAAAACGATACAAGTTGATTTAAAGATGTTAAGTTTACGTAAAGTTCCGTTACGCATTACTTTAAGAAGAGTTAAGTGAAGTTGTGACTTGAAGAAGAGGTCGATTCTGAGGTGAAAAGTCAAAAAATGCTATGAAATGTTTTTCAAACCGAGAAATATGTGTTACGTATGTAAAAAGTTTGTTTAACGTTACGTAAGACATTACGTTAAGAGTTAAGTTGAGAAGATATTTTTAAAGAATCGCTACGAATGCCATAAAACTTTCATAGTTGAAGGAGTTTAAAAGGTCATTTTAGTTTAGGTGACGTCACGTAATGCATTACGTGAGGAGTTACGTTAAGAAGAACCTATTAAGCTAACAATAGTCACCAGATTGTACGTAACGTCAGCGTAGAGGAGATGGAGGTTCGAAAAAAATGTATAATATTTGAGTAATAGAATTTCCAAATGACGTAAGGTGTTAATAATGTAAGTCGCATGATAAGATAGTTAGTCGATGGCTGCCTTTCAATAAATTAAACTTTCCCACTAACAAAAGCTCTGATTCAGTGGACCCTTTTTGCCATAGAGAGTTGGAGAAAGAGACCGAGAGGGTATTATAAAATATAATAGATCGACATTAACCCACTCGTACCATGTACTCAAGTATAATACCTCGCCTCGCTCTCCCCTCTCGCGAACCCTCATACCCTATAACCACAGCAGAAGGCAACAGCGGGCATAAAAATCACACGGTGCCGTCAGCTTGTCTGGCGCGATTTGCTGTAGTCGTTGGTTGTTGTTGCTGTTGCTGGTCGTGTAATTGCAGGCAAAAAAAAGGTGGCACAAATGTCGTTTCCCCCCGCACCCGACACTGTACCCCACCAACAGCTACCTCACACCTTTATCCAACCGACCGACCGACCAACCGACCAAGCAAACCACCCAACAGAGACCCTAAGCTAAGTGCAATGAATTCGTTGTTGTTCGATGTTGTTCTTCTTGCTGGTGTTATTGTTGTTGTTGCGCTTACGTAAGCGCAAAAGCGGCAAAATGAAATGAAATGAAATTGTTGTAATGGGCGATTTTCATTGCGGCATTACACGCCACCAAAAACTCTTGCAAAGACACACAAAAACAGCAAACCAAACCAAACCAAAAAAAAAAACCCGAAAACCAAGCGAAACACCGACTTAATCTACACCCTGTAGGCATTACACTAACTGTAAATCCCTATGTGAATTTCATTTCAACTGATGATATAAGAAATAAAGTCTTTTGATGTTACTGTCTCCAACAATAGGGAAAGACTTTGGATTTAGATTTAGTTAAACCAATTTCCATGATTTTTCAAAACAAAACGTCTAACCACAATCTGCTCAAGGGAAAAAGAGAATCAAAATATTTATTTTCTAAAGTAAATGTCATTCACAAAATGCAAAAGCAACAAGTTTTTAAATAAGAAATAGAGGGATTTTAGTTTAGCTCAAATTCTACTACTAGTAACTTATTAGTTAGATGAAGATTCTCCAATGGAGACTCATAAGTTAGTCAAAGCAAATTTGAACTGAAACCAAACCAATTTTTTGAAGTTTTTTTCAAGCACTTTCAAAGGCAAATACATTTTTGAAATGAATAATCTTTTCTATATAATATCGTATTTATTTGTTGCTTTTTGGCTTTATGTTCGCTAATATTGCATACTAATTTCGATTCAGTAAAGATTTGCAAACCAGAACACAGGCCAATTTCCAATTTCGATTGTCTAATTATTTTAAGCTTATTAGAAGAATATTGGATAAAGATTGGGCTCGAAAACAGCTTTAAAATGCGTTTCCCATCGAAATTCAAGAGAATCTGAATACTTTATATATCTTGGGTTGAAAGATATATATTTGTGATCCAACTAAAGAATTTTAAGGTAAGGTAAATTCATAAACTAATTCTAATCTTTGCAAATAATCTAACGAATAATAAATCTGAACTATATTAAGTACTAATATACATACTAACAAATATATACAATTTTTTCTACAAACTTTTATTGACCATTGCTTTTTTCTTATAATTTTTCTTCGCTTTATTTCAAATACCCTACATATACAGGGTATTAATATAACGAAATGTATTGTTTGTTTTTCCTTTCATTTTTTGGTTATTTCTTTCAGTGTACTTGGTACTTGTATACATATACATATATGTAGATGTATGTGTGAATGTGTATTGTTTCTATAATTACAGCCTATTTGCGCTCTATTCTCAGTACACATGAAATTTTAATGGCGGCCCCAAAGCTGCTGCTGCTTTGCTGCCCCCATCCCCTCCCCTCATACTATAATACGATGGACTTCTAGAGAAATGCCAAGTTTTCTTTAGCTCTGTGTGCGGTCTCCGGGATTTAGCCATTTGGATCGCTCTTGGTCTTTGTCATTAGACCTGTCCGTCTGATTGTCTTGGTTAGAAATTTATATCTATGTATGTATGTATGTATGTATGTATGTTATGTGTGCTAGCAATTCAAATGTTAGGTTCATTAAGGGTCTTGAGTCAGAGAGTTACTTTGCTTTTGTGTTGCCACTCATTTTTGCCCATTTCTTTCCTAATCTTTTTTGTATGACTTTATCTGTGCGGAACCACATGAATTGCTAAAGTAACAGTTTTTTTTAGTTTCCAAATCAAAATCTTTCATTAATCTAGTAAAAGGGAAACTGGGACTATACCTGGACAATCATTTGGCCCATCAGAGATGTGGGACGCCACCCACAAGTAAGTAACTAAGCAAGTCTTCAAAATGTACCCCAGACACTTGTGCGTCATTGTGAATGAGTAATTTTGCTTCCCTTTGGCAATGACTAGATTTGTTTCCGTACTTAAAAACGTTACTCATTTCTCGAATACACACATACATAAGTAAATTTGACCTGAACATCTTTTAGTTGATAGCCCTATAAAGAAATGACAGTTGAATTCGGTTTAAAGCTGGAAAATCCGCCAATTAAACAGAATGTTTTCAAATCCCTTCGAAGGCTCTCATGGTCTTTTGACTAGTGTTTTCAGATAGAATCCATAAAAAGACTTGAAAATGACAATAAAAGAGGACTTAAAACCTTAATTTCCCGCATCTAAGGCCCTTCTGGACCCCCATTTCTTTCCAACTGCTTCGAAAAAACTTGAAGATCTAGAGCGTAGCCACAACACTGCCAATTGAAAAACTTACTTGGTGGGCATATAGAAAGCCGAAAAAATGTCGAAAATTATTTGAGAAACTGATAACTGATAAAGTTCTCGGTCCGTCTATGGAATTTTAATAGAACATATAAAAATGATTTGAATTTAGAGTCGACATTATTAATTTAAATGAAATAAAACTGCAAAATCGTTATTGTATGAAAGTGCAATAATTTGTGTTCCGTCTCTTTCATTCCTTAGCTTTTTTCCCATTCTAATTAAACAATTTCTCCCAAATTAATGCTGAAAAACGAGGACTAAACGAGAACATAACCCCACTAAATATATGAGATTAATCAACTTATTACACATATCTAATTCATATGGTCGCAGATACTTCCTTTTGGAGCACCACACACACACACACACACACACACACTCTATGCTCAATGTGGTGTGGCCTTATCTTTGCTTTGCTCTTTATAAAGCTTTATTCTCAAGTACGTTTCATTTGACTATCATTTGTACACAGTGAACGCTCGCTAAAAGTGTTGCCAGTTTGATGATCTACATAATTTTTGTGAGCAAGTGTTTCGACTTGCTCTCCCCCTCCCTCTCTCACTCTTTTTGCCCTGAAATTGTGCATGAAATATTTATGTGTTTATATGTATAACTTATCTCTACTAAACTAAAGTCATAGGAAAATGGTGTGGTGTAGAGGGGGTAAATCTCCTCACACTCACATATGTTTCATATAGTGGCATAATTTATGACCAAGTCGAGAGCGATCAAAAATAAAATGATTATTTTCAGAAAGAAAAAAAAACCGAAAACCGAAGAAGGAAAAGCAAATCAAATTATAAACAAATGTTTTACGTACATTGGAAGAGCGCACCACCAGCAGCCGCAGCAGCAGCAGTAGCACCACCACCACCATCAACAGCAACAACAACAAAAATAAAAGACCAAGAATAACAAATATTAAAAACAACAAAAAAGAAGCACAAAAATCAAGTAGTGTGTAGAAAGAAAGAAAATTAAAAATAAAGAATAAAAAGTAAAAATGTTTTGCTGCCTCCTCCCCCGCCACACACATGGCCCCTTTGCACCCTTCTGCACCTCTACACTCTCTCTTATTGGGCCTCTTTTTCTTGCCCCGCTTCCCTGGCGATATCTTTTGATCTTTTTGGCTTGCTTGCAGATTTCAGATTGTGGCCTGTCAACTCAAGAATTGTGAATGCCGCCGCGCTGCCTCTAGGGTGGAGGACAGACAGACAGACGGACGGACGGAGTCCTCTCCAACAACAGGATGATGATGATGATAGTTGGATCTGAGCGGGAGGGTTGGCGAGAGAGAGACAGAGAATGAGAGATTCGTATCCGAGAATTGGCAAACATCAACTGCAATTGCAAACACACAGTGCGCGGCATAAAAGCTGACAGATTGTTTTGAATTGAATAGCGTAAATTTCAAACCCATCGCACACAATTTTGTTTCGTTTCGTTTCGTTCATTGGCTTTTTGCGAGCACCTAAACTAAATAAGTTTTTGTATTTTCAATTTGACGCAAATTGCCTCAACTTTCAGTTCGTTTTCGCTTTTCTTTCTTGATTTTTATACCCTACACCCATAGGTTGAAATGGTATATTAAAGTCGCCAAAATGAATGTAACATGCAGAAGGAAACTTTTCCGACCCCATAAAGTATATATATTCTTGATCAACAGCCGAGTCGATCTAGCCATGTCCGTCTGTCCGCCCATCAGCCTGTCCGTCCGTATGAACGGCTAGATATCGTAGACTATAAGAGATAGAGCCACCAAATTTGGTGTGTAAAATTTTTGCCACGCCCCTTTCCGCCCCCGTAATTTGAAAAAACTCGATTATCTCACGTAATTTTGCTCCTTGAGAAATCAAATTTGGCGCACATAAATTTGATACTTATACCAAGCAAGATACAAATACCAAATTTGATCAAAATCGAACTCAAAATATCCAAGTTATGCATATAAACGTTTTTCCCTAAGGCTGGAGTTGGCCGTTGGCTGGTGGGGGCGCTAGTGTGCTCGTATGCTTGAGGGAGCGAGACCCCAAGATATGCTTGTAAAAAGCATGTGAAAATGCATTTGTTATTATAAATTTGTTTTACTGGTGTATGGTATACCTAAGTCGGCGAGGCGACTTACTTCATTTTCAATTTATGTTTTTATGATTTTGTTTCTCCTTTGCCTTTTCGTTGTTTTTCTTTTCTTTGTGGCATTACGATTCCCAAAAAAATGGTTTATAATTTATATATCTACATACATACATATGTACATATGTATGTATGTATCTATGTATATTTATATATCTTTGCAATTAATTCTAGCGGTCGGTCGAATTGTAGTGTGTGGTGTGTGTGTGTGTGTGTTTGGTGTGGTGTGTGCGTTCGTTCGTTGATTTGGCATATGCATTTCGCTTTGAGGCAGGTCGCTAAACTGGCACAAAACACATCTAATTACATATGTACATACATACATACATACGTAAACAAAACGAAACGCACACTTTCATGCGGACAGTACGTGAAAACGTATTAAACAACAACAACAACATGTATGTACATTGTATACATCAAATTGCAAATTGTTAAAACTAATCTGACTAACTTGAAAACCTTATGGAAATCGTATAAATATTGCATCATATCTTTAGAAATTTCTGCTTAATATTTTCGTTATGACTAATTTCAATTTAAAAAAAAATATATTTTTTTTCTATCCGAATGTTGACAAAAATTGATGAAATAAAGGCTGCTGGCTCAACGACTATTATAGAGTTTTAATCAGAAGCGGATGAGGTAAATTTTCTTTCCTACAACTGAAAATCGTACACCTATTGTGGACTTACAATTTGCTTTATAACTTTTAAGGTAAACAATTAATACAAATGTAAAGTAAAATACAGTCGAGTCTCGATACCCGACTCGATGGCTAATACTTGGTATGTCCTACATTAGCATTCATTACATCTCCAAGGCGTCGTGAAATCGACAAAACAAGGTCGTAGTATTCGGATATTTTACGCTACTCCTCGATTATGCACCGAATCCAATCATTTTTTGAACTAGGACTTCGTTTGGCCACCTTCTTCTTAAGCAACGCCAACAGATTCTCAATTTTTATATCCTTGTCAGAAGTGTGCAACGCATAGAAGGAAGCATCTCCGAACATATAAAGTATATAAATTCTTGATCAGCACGACGAGACGAGTTCATATGCCATGTCCGTCCGTCCGTCTGGATCAGCAAAAACTCCTCCTAGACCGTAAGAGCTACAGAGCTGAAATTTTGCATGCAGGCTTGTATATAGTGCACAGATTGTATATCTCGGACTCAGGCGGATCGGACCACTATATCATATAGCTCGCATACAAACGGCAAAGTCACGAACAGTGACTTTTCTCAATAACTTCGTTACTTTTGACGCGATTGTTTTCAAATCAAACATTTGTTAGTTAAATATATCTGTTAATGACTGTACCAAATGTGATGAAGATCGGGTGACTATATCATATAGCTTTCATAGGAACGATCGGTGGAAAACAGTCAATATCTAAGTTATTTCCTATACTAAGGTTGTAGACCATTCTTTCGCAAACATTCGACTTTTTAGATAAAAGGTTTTTCCACTTTGATAGCTATGGGTCAGGAGAGAGTACCCAAAAAAGTTGCAAGGGTATACAAACTTTGACGCGGTCGAAGTTAGCCCCGGCCCTCTGGTTGTTATTACTTCAGCTAGTACATATGTATTATAATAAGTGATAAAAAAATTACTTATAATCATCCTTTAATATTTACTTTCCATAATGAAATCGAATTTGTGTGAATTGTTTCCTTTTGCAAAGAATTATTTGACATACTGTACATAGACCAAGCTTCAACCCCTTTTAAATGGCCAAAACTTTGTGATATTGTTTAAGTACACTAAAATTTTGTATATTTCACACCGGTTTATTTCGTCGTTATTATTGAATTTGCCTATCATAGAGATGCGTGGCTTAAGCAATAAATTTACAAAAGGGTTTACATTTGAAACCCTTTGGGAATAGCCAAAAGAACTCGAACCCTATGCATATATACATATGTATGTAAGTATTGCTAAGAGCCCAACGCACTTTGTATACACATACATCCATATGTATGTATCTATGTATGTACATATGTGTTTATGTATTGCACTTGTATGTATACATACATGTGTACATACATACATATATGCTGCTATATAGAATTTACAATGTGCCACATGCTGTTTTGGTGGGCTGCTGCCGCGTGTCTATAATGTTTTTTATTTTTTTTCTGTTCTCTTTTTTGATCGTAAACAATTTGATTTTCTTTAATGCATTTTGGTTTTCCGTTTGGTCTTTTTTTGTTTTTTTTTATTTTTTCCATCTCAACAACATCTCATAAAAGTCATTAAGTGTTTCTGCTCTTGAGTGTTACGATCTTTAAGAGAGAGAGATAGAGAGGGAGACTTCTTAGCTCAACTCTCTTTCACTCAAACTACTCAGGGGATCGTTCAAGTGTTGCTCTTGAGTGACAGAGTACAAAATACAAAGAGAGGCAAAGAGAGAGAGAGAGAGAGAGAGAGAGAGCGAAAATGAGAGCCATCTCTTAAAACAGGTTCAACTCAAGTTGATCGCTCGCTTGCTCTCTCTCTCTGCACTGCACTGCACTCTCGATATAGACAGCTGGTGCTGCCAGCTGATTTAGATCCAACCCGGCTGCCTGCTGTTCGTTCGCCTCCCTACCCCTTCCCTTACCCCGTTCCCCACTCTATGTCAGTGACTCCTCCACCCACTGATTGTTTGGTGGATCGCGTAGCGTAGCAAACGAAACGTGAACGTGACTTGGTTTGCCTCTCTTACATTTTCCTCGTCCACTATACTTTTTCCATGCCCCTCTCTCTCTCTCTCTCTCGCTCACTCTCTCATTCGCTGCACTCGATTTTCCCCCCTCTTCTTCTTTTTGAATGTCATAAATAAAAATATAAAAAACAACAACAACATCAACAGCAACAAAATGCTTTTGCTAGTTTGCTGCGCTGCTGCTGTTGCTCCTTTGTTCGTACGATCATTTACCGGCCCCAGTTACAGCCTCCCCATCAACCTCCCCTTCCCAATCCTTCTCTGTTTGCCACATCTTTTGCTGTAAGTCTCTTACTCTTTCTTTCTCATATGGTCTTTTCTCTCTCTCTCTCTCTTTCTGTGTGTATAGCAGTGCGTTTTTTCCTATACTCTTTCATACATGTATAGGGAAAATTCAATATTAACTAAAGTTGGCAGTAATTATTATATTAAGTAGATTTACTATTTATATTATTAATCAATTAAATTAGGTTATTCTCTTTAGTTTTTCAATTAATCGTTTAATCGTTCCTAGTGTTAATTTATAACTAAGTAAAGTAAATAACTAAAAAGTAATCAAGTCAATCCTAGATATTATTCCTCTTTAAAAGAACTTCAAAGAGAAGAAATGACCTACAAGACATATTTAACACCTTTTGTCATTTAAAATTTTACATAAATCCAAATATTGTCGAAAATTTTCAAAAAACTTTTTGAATACATTTTGGTTTTGTGGTATTTTTGTGTGAAAATTTCAAAAAAAAAAAAAACACTATAATAATAATAATACAGTTAAACTTAAATACAAGAATAATTTTAAAGTAAAATAATAGAAATTAAATTATTAATCAAATCAATAAACGGTAAATAATTGTTAAATTTTTTCAACACATAATTTCAAATTAATATAAAAATTTAAATAACATACAAAATTTTTAAAGAAATTTAAAGAAAATATTTTAATATCAAAATATATTAAAGCAATAAAAAAAAAATATGAAATCACATAAGTATTAACAAATTAAAATTAATACAGTAGTTACTGACATGTTTTTGCATTTAATATAATATCTTTAAATAAAAACACATACAAATTTAATTTTCAAATTAATGTTTGTTTTCTTTTTTATAAATTTGTGTGGTAAGTTCGAAAGTTGCCACATTTTGTAGAAACTTTAATTACCAAAGTTTAGAATTTTTCTTTGTTTTTAAACTATTATATAAATTTATATTTTGCATAAGGGGAAAACTTTTGTTAGTAATCGGTTGAATTTATAAGATTTATGTAGTGTATATTATTACATTTTATTTGTAAGGGTATAGAAACTACGGTTAAGGCAATAAAGTTGAGCCCCAAGCCCTCTGGTTTTTGATATTTCTTTTCATTTTATTCATATATATGTATATACATATATATATGTATGTATATATATATTTTTTTTTTTAAATTTTGTATTTTGTTCGTTTGTCTTTGTTTGTGGCCTGTCGGACAACTCTTCGTTAGTCTCTTCTTGGCATGGGGGCTTTGCCGTGTTCCTGTTGTTGTTGTTGTTGATTTGCGCTCTTTGCTTTGTTGTTTTTCTTGCTGTGGATGCACACACACACACACACACACTCATGTGTGGATACTTGTGTGCACACACAGATACGAAAATTCATAGGCCTGTTTGGTTTGCTTTTTGGTTTTATTTATCGTGAGTTTCCTCATTTTACGCTTATTTGTTTTGAAATAAAATTAAACGACGCATAACAAATCAAAGAAAAGAAAGAAAGAAATAAATAAAACAACAACAACAACTACAACAACAACCACAACATACAAAGAGAAAAAAAGAAAGAACTGACATGAAAGTAATGCTGCAAAGACATCAAATGTAATATGTATACCCTAACCGGATATTTTCCATATTACAACAAGAGGCACTTCAATCAATTTTTTCCCATTTATTCATTTTTCGTCAATTTAAATTGCAAAATCTCAAGTCAGTTAGTTTTGCAATGAGAACTGTGTGTGTGTGTGTGTGTGTGTGTGGAGCATGTGAAAGAGGCTTTAATTAACTAACTGAGAACTAACTATGTAGTTAGATTGATACAATTTTATATGGTTATTGCTTTAAAGATGTTCAAAAACACCCTACTGTTAGCCAATTACATGTATGATAATTGGAACAACATATACATAGGTCAGGTAAGATCTGTCGTCAAGGTCATTAGGACTTCGGTGAAATGAAAACCTCATCGATACGGAATTGGTAAAACAAAATGATGACGATAAATATTGACTTTCAAAAGTTATGCCTCCAGCAAGAATTAAAATGAAGTGAGGGAGCCTCTAAAAATCTGAAGTAATTTAATTGCTTTAACTAAAACCAGAGGGCCGGGGCTAACTTCGACCGCGTCAATGTTTGTATACCCTTTCAACTTTTTTGGTTACTCTCTCCTGACCCATAGCTATTAAAGTGGAAAAACCTTTTATCTAAAAAGGCTAATGTTTGCACAAGAACGGCCTACAATCTTAGCATGGGAAATAACGAAGTTTTTGATCAAAGTCACTGTTTTCCACCGATTGTTCCTATGGGAGCTATATGATATAGTCACCCGATCTTCATCAAATTTGGCACAGTCGTTTATACATATGTGTAATAAACTCACCAATATTAAACATTAAACGACAATAGCTCAGAAACTAACGAAGTTATTGAGAAAAGTCACTGTTCGTGACTTTGCCGTTTGTATGGGAGCTATATGATATAGTGGTCCGATCCGACTGAATCCGAGATATACAAGCCTGCATGCAAAATTACAGCTCTGTAGCTCTTACGGTCTAGGAGGAGTTCACGCTGATCCAGACGGATGGACGGACGGACGGCCATGGCTATTTGAACTCGTCTCGTCGTGCTGATCAAGAATATATATGTACACTTTATATGTTCGGAAATGCTTCCTTCTATGCGTTGCACACTTCTGACCAAAATTAATATACCCTTTTTGCAAGGGTATAAAAATCCAAAGAATCCTTATAAATGAACTATATATCCAGTTTTATTTAGGTCCTGATTTTAAGAGGCAATGGAAAAGACATTAGTTAGGATATTTTGTTAGATTCGTTAGGACTCCTGCTTCATTCATCCCAGTGGAAACAATCAGAAACGTTCTTGAAGTACAAAATAGTATATATTATAGATACATATAAGTTAATAGAACTAATTATAGTAAATAAAACCACTCTACCATGCATCAACCTGAAAGAGACCTGGACAATGACAGAGACAGGGGTCTGAGAATTAATGGAAGCTTTATCTCTTAACAAATATTTGATCTTTATTTGTTTATTTTATCAAATATTTTTGCACATTTCTTTCGAATGATGTCAATATTTTGCAATATTTCTTTGTTCAAACATTTTTTTTTATATTTTCAAATATGTTTTTTACTCTTTAAAATTTTTTTTTTTTTTTTTAACTTTTCTTTGCAAATAGTTTTTTTTTCAACTATGTACATATGTACATATGTATATAAATACATACATATTTGGTAAATTTTTTGAATTTTGTCAAAATAATTTTTTTCTTTTTTTAGCATGTTTATTCTTTCGAATTTCAAACAGGGTCATGGAAGAGCAATGTTTGTTTGTTTGTTTTGCAAAGTGCGCACATACACATAGATATACACACACACATACATATGTAGAGAGATATGTTTGGTGTGTTGCTCCCCAGGGAAATGTTAACGGAAAGATGCTTGATGAGTTGAGAGAGGGGGGCTGGATGGTGGAGCGGTGGGGAAAATATTTTCGCAAATCATTTTTCAAGCTTTCAGCTAGCAGCTGCAAAAATAACTAGCCGGATTTGTTGGTGGCAATGATGAGGCGTAGCCCTTGCCCTAATGCGTCATCAGCGGGGCAAGCAACCCCTTCAGGATTTTATGTCACCGTCACCTTCTCTCTGAGTATGTCGTCTTCTGAGTTGTGTGTGTGTGTGTGTGTGTGTGTGGCATCAAGCAGCGTTTATCCTTTTCTTCATGGCTGATCAACCGCAAGTTACAAATGTCAAATGTTGTTTTTGTTAAAAGACCTTTTAATGTGTGTGTGTGTGTTTCTTTGTGTTCGAGTGCCAAAGCAACCCTTGGTTAGAATCAGGGTTAGGTTAGGAAAAAAGGAAGCAAAGAAAAGGTGGCCCGGCCCGCCCATGACTCAACAAATCTATTATTTCATCAAAAATATCTACGCATTTTCGCAAATTTTGAGTGACATTGATGACAATGACATATAAATGGCAAACTTGTCGAGAGAGCTTGCATTATTTCTTTGATTATCCATTTTTGTATTTTTATTTTATTGAAGAATCTTCAATGTGCGCAATTCATCGAGAACCATTTGCACAGGTCTAAAACGATTCATGGTGAAAAATTGTATACCTTGTATACCCAAATTAGCCGTGAATATATCACGTATATTACGCACAGTTAGATCTACAAAGAATTTCAATATATCATCGGCATTAGCACTTAAATCATTCACTTCATTGGGCAATTGGGCGCCTGTGATATTCTTCACTATATGATAATTCCTCACAGAATCGGGCACCATAATACCAATTATTATGGGCACTGTAACATTCGCTACACGGCAATCGTTGATAAACTGAATAATCTTCTGAGAACTATAACATGTCTGGGTTATGATGAATTCACCGCCAGCAGAGATCTGAAAAGAAAAGAGCCAAGACACATATATATGTATGTATATGACTGAAGTATTTGAAATTTCTGCTGTTGTTACCTTTTCCTTTAAATATTGAATATTTAACATGGGATCATTTATGGGATTTCTATGATAACCTTCAGGATAGCCGGGCACACCAATCGATAGGTTATCTGCTACGAAAATGGGCATCATGTAATAAATCAAAAGGAACTTCTTCTTCAATTACGTTTACCTTTACGTTGCTGCCTTGCATATTCAATCATCTCTCGACCGTAAGTAAATGTTTGACCCTCGTGTATCTCATCACCCCGTACAATTAGAGCATTACGAAAATGTTTAGCTAGAAATTCATTTAAACGCTCCTCCGTCATGCGATAGGCCGACAAATGGACCAAGACTGGTATATGGGATTCCATATGTTTGGCCAATTGCAGGGAATAATTCTCATCCATGGGTATATTCCAGTAGCTAATGCCCAGCCAAACTAAGCTAACAAATGCTGGCAATGTTGGCAAAAACTCATTAAAATCCACACAGGTGGGTTGATTTGCTGTCAAAGCTGATATCTCGATGCCATAGAAGAACTCTTCACGTGCCGTAAGATTTTCAATCAATGATCCCAAACCAATTTCATTGGTTCTTCTCTCACTCGATGACAACAATTGACACGGTGCAAACTTTACACACGGCTTATAGCCGGAACTTGAATTGACTGGCGAAAGCATCGCAAATATTTGCCGATCTGTTCAGATGGAAATCAATTCAGACACTGATGATCCCTGAGCATTTTTGTGTGTGCAACAGCAGCGACAGCGATTATCAGCCGATGATGCTCTATGAACTTTTGCGTGGCGGAATTTGTTTTCATATGTATAATGCTGCAAGTCATTAAGCATGAGAAATATGTATATTAATAATTATATATTTTCAAGTAAGCTTCAGCAATCTTTGAATAGTTTGGTAGTGAATAAATTAAGCTAAATGCTCATTTAATTACAATTAGGGTTAGTTAAGGTATGAAGAAGTCGAAGCAGAAAGAGTTTAAATCGTTTGACGAGACATCCAGGGTGGGCCAAAAGAAGTCATCCGATGTTGTTTGCCTCCCATTTTATGAAAATGAAATAAAAAACTTATGTTTATTTGACCAATAAAATTCTCAAGGTTTAAATAAATATTATTAATAAACAGAATCAACCAATCAGTTTATTGATAACAAAACGATACACTGCTATCGAAAGTTAAACAGCTCCAGTAGGCAATGACTTTACAGCTTTCTAAATTCTATAAAAGCTGGAATAGGACCAGGAATACGTTCATTCAGTTGCTTACCTTCAACAAGCAAACATTTCATTTTATTTTCCTTATTTTTTTAACTACCGACTTTTATTACATTTAAACCCACTTAAATGGGTTTTAATGCTGAAACATTTCCTTTAAATCGTGGAAAAAAATAGCCGAAATAATGTTAAAACGCATAACCATAGATATTTTCCTTAATTTTTTGAATCCCTTTTAAACTCCAGAAATCTTTGACGATTGTGGGCCAATAAAAATGTAGGCACATTTTCGCAACGATTCTAATCGATGGAAAGATGAATCGACAGATTTAACCAATCAGTTTGTCGATAACAAAACGATACACTGCTATCGAAAGTTAAACAGCTCCAGTAGGCAATGACTTTACAGCCTTCCAAATTCTATAAAGGCAGGACTACGCTCATTCAGTTGCTTACCTTCAACAAGCAAACATCTAATTTTATATTCCCTTTTTTTTAATTACCGACTTTCATTACCTTTAAACCCACTTAAATGGGTTTTAATGGAAAACATTTCATTTAAATCGTGGAAACAATAGCCAAAATAATGTTAAAACGCATAACCATGGATATTTTCCTTAATTTTTTGAATCCCTTTTAAACTCCAGAAATCTTCGACGATTGTGGGCCAATAAAAAGGTAGGCACATTTTCGCAACGATTCTAATCGATGGAAAGATGAATCGACAGATTTAACCAATCAGTTTGTCGATAACAAAACGATACACTGCTATCGAAAGTTAAACAGCTCCAGTAGGCAATGACTTTACAGCCTTCCAAATTCTATAAAGGCAGGACTACGCTCATTCAGTTGCTTACCTTCAACAAGCAAACATCTATTTTTATATTCCCTTTTTTTTAATTACCGACTTTCATTACCTTTAAACCCACTTAAATGGGTTTTAATGGAAAACATTTCATTTAAATCGTGGAAACAATAGCCAAAATAATGTTAAAACGCATAACCATGGATATTTTCCTTAATTTTTTGAATCCCTTTTAAACTCCAGAAATCTTCGACGATTGTGGGCCAATAAAAAGGTAGGCACATTTTCGCAACGATTCTAATCGATGGAAAGATGAATCGACAGATTTAACCAATCAGTTTGTCGATAACAAAACGATACACTGCTATCGAAAGTTAAACAGCTCCAGTAGGCAATGACTTTACAGCCTTCCAATTCTATAAAAGCTGGAATAGGTCCAGGAATACACTCATTCAGTTGCTTACCTTCAACAAGCTAACATCTAATTTTATTTTCCTTTTTTCTATAATTACCGACTTTTATTACCTTTAAGCCCACTTAAATGGGTTTTCATGGAAAACATTTCCTTTAAATCGTGGAAACCATAGCCGAAATAATGTTAAAACGCATAACCATAGATATTTTCCTTAATTTTTTGAATCCCTTTTAAGTAAATAGATATTTTCCTTAACTTTTTTGAATCCCTTTTAGGTAAACAGATAGTTTGCTTAACAATGATGTGCGAGTAAAATCAAAAACGAACCAAAAATAAATTTCTGAAATTTCCTTAATTTTTTTTTTAAACCCGTTTAAATTAATTATTTTATATGCCAATAAATTGTGATTAAAATAAGCTAACTTCTCATTTAATTACAATTAAGGTTTGTTAAGACATGAACAATTCGAAGCAGAAAGAGTTTAAATCGTTGGGCGAGACATACAGGGTGGGCCAAGAAGTCATCCGATGTTGTTTGGCTCTCATTTTATGAAAATGAGATAAAAAACTTATGTTTATTTGACAAGGTTTAAAGGGCTAACTTCGACCGCGTCAAAGTTTGTATACCCTTTCAACTGATTTGGTAACTCTTTCCTTACCTATAGCCATCAAAGTGGGAAAACGTTTAATCTAAGAAGGTTAATGTTTGCGAAAGAACACCCTACAGTCTTCGCATAGGAAATAGCTAAGATATTGATCAAAGTCACTGTTGTTGACCGATCGTTCCTATGGGAGCTATACGATATAGTGGCAAGATCCGATCCGAGATATACAACCTGTGCACTATATACAAGCCTACATGCAAAATTTCAGATCTGTAACTCTTACGCTCTAGGAGGAGTTTGCGTTGATCCAGACGGACGGACGGACATTGTTATTTGAACTCGTCTCGTCGTGGTGATCAAGAATATATATATGTACTTTATATGTTCGGAGATGCTTCCTTCTATGAGTTGCACACTTCTGACCAAAATTAATATACCCATTTTGTAAGGGTATAATGAGAGCCAAATAACATCGGATGGGCCCAAAGGCCCACCCTGTACATATGTTGGTCAAAGTTGCAAACATTTTTGGTGTAGTGTGCATTTGTTAATTGTATAAGAAATGGGAGCAACGAAAATGTTGTCAATATGGCTTTAGGGGAATAGAAAGGATAAAGGATATCTTTCCATAATCAGAAACATAGACGTTAATTTTTGTATCATGAGTTCCTAGATGAAAATGTGTAACCATTATTGATATAGATCGTTGGCAATTCATCTCATGCCTTTTCAATTGAAACTAATAAAAGATTGTTGAAAGTTTTCTATTGATTGGATAGACTGGATCTTTTTTTTATAAATCTTTTCATGGCAATTCCCCTTAAATTGAAATTGTACTTATAGAAATCGAGTGGATTACTATTATACAACGGAAGAATCTCGAATGATGCAGTTCTCGGTGTACATAAAATACATTTTGGGATGCATGGAATTTTCCATAGAGTTGTTCACTCAGTCGATATTACATTTATACGTGTTTCTTTTTTTGTGTTTTTGGGGGTTGAAAACAAAAATCTGGGGGTGCGATGCATCTATTCATCTATCCACCACCACCGTGGCCAGATGCGGTGCCCGTGATGTGATGTGAGTGCCGGGCGGAATTATTTTACCTATATAGAGAGAGAGAGGCGAAATTTATTGCTTGTTGCTAAGCGCATGGCACAAAGGACACTCGTAACTGGGTGAGTGGGCTGGCTTGGCAGCTCTATAGCTGTTGCTGTTGCTCAGCTTTCCCACTGACTCACTGATTGACTGACTGACTGACTGACTCACGGAATGGCGGCTGCGTTTTTGGTTTTACCCTGTTGGCAAAAAGAGGGTTGATAATTTTTTTTTGCTGCAGAAATCGCATCATTATAATAGCTGAAATCTGTTTAAAGAAATGAATGAATGAATGGGTGACGACGACAACGACAACGACAGCAACGACGACGAAGAAGCGGCAGCAACAACCCTCATGTGTGTGGTTATGGGCTCTATAGGACTAGAAGCTGGTCCTGCTGGATATTGGACCACCTTTGTTGATCTGAAAATTGCGTCATCGCAATGCTCGCCCCATGCCTGAGCTGTAAGACTAAGTGAACGTGCCAGGCACGCATCCTTCACTCACTTACTCACTCATTCAGTTCAGTTTGGGCCCGTGGCAGCAATCTCGTATGAGTAACTGACATAATTAGGACTTAACTGGAAGTCACGCGCAGCGCATTGGTAATCCGAATCCTGCCCTGCTGAGGAGGACTCACACACAGTTTTTGTTTTTGCTTGCCGATATGAAATTCAAGGTCACAATTCAATCTAGTTGCCAGGCAAAAAGGCGCAGCCAGCGCACACGAAATGAAACGAAATATTCAATTTGTTCCAATTCAAAGTCCTTCAGAGTCAGTCCTTTCACACAGAAACCAGAGAATGTAATCATTATCTCATACAAAATGCACAATTATCGACCACATAATTTAAAACTGTGAAAGTGCACAGCTGAATATTCTAAATCAATATTCTAAAAGAAAGTTGTATACCTTTGCCGTAATCTTTCTCACTAGCAAATTATCCATTTAACTTTTACTAACTTTCTAAGGCAATTATAACTTTGCTTTTTCGAATTTTCAAAACGTAGAATTGAACAATCTATCAAGTAAAATGTTCGGAAAAACAAAATTGTCACAACTTTTCGGCGGTGAAAATGTTTAAACAATCTATTAAATCTGTAGTTGATTTGCTAAATTTTTGCCCATTTGTCACCTTAGGAAAGAAAATCTCAAGTCAAGTTTGCAAAAATATGTAAACTAACTAAAACGAGATAAGGCAAATTGATCGATAGATAAGCAAATCAAATTTCCACTTTAAATTTAAATATATTTATTTTAGAATGTTATTGCAAATTTTTCAATTAATTGTTTTTTGTGTTATATTTTTGTTGGGTTTTCTTCCTATGTATCTATCTATCATTTAACAAAAACGAAACTATTTAAATCATCTAACTAAAAGAACTCAATTTAATTGAATTAAAGTGAATTCTACAAAATTTATTGCAAGTCTTTTGCTGTAATCATTTTGACTATTTTGTAAACATAATTACTTAAATAGCGAAAATAACAATTTTTGGGATGATGAAACATTTTCAATGGGAATATTTATTTTCACATTTTCATTGTCATTTTCGTCCGGATGTCGATGGAAAAACAACATGATGATGATGATGTGTATATGAGGGGAAGAGGGTGAATTGAAGGCGGTGAAGGTTAGCCTTGAAAAAAAAGAGTTCCGCCCGAAAGACGGGGGGGAAAAAAAAACTAAATATAAGGGAAAAAGCAAGTCAGCCAAACGCCAGGGCTGACTGAGCCATAACATATGCCGACCTAATGATACCCTATACATCCTATTCCATGATGTAAGGGCTTTGCAATTTCCCCTTGCCCTTTACCCTGTCATAACCATTTTGTTTGCTCTTTCGACTGTACAGGGTAGAGAGGGGTATATATACGGTATTGAAATATATTTGTACGTATGTAATTTAATTATGGGCTCGGTCCGGGTGACGCGTATGGCGGGTGGCAAATTGCCAAAAGAGAAAACAGGAAGAAATATACAGAAAAAAAAAAATACGCACACACAAAATGTACGCATATCCTGCTGTTTAAAAGTCCTTTCGGCTTTTTCTGCGCCCCCTTTTTTTTTTGTTTTTTCTTTGTTGGCTTGGCTTCTTTCTTTCTGTGTTTTTTTTCTTCTTTTTTTGGGTGCGTGTGTTTGAGTCAAGCTGTGCACATTTTCGGTTTGATTATCGAACACAATATTTTTTCCGTTTTGTTGTTCCTTGTTGGTCATAATTGACGATTGCGCCATGAGTTGCCACAATTTTGCGCTGGGTTTTCTTGTGCCCCACATTCACCACTTTTCGCTCGACATCCTTCGTGGGCATCCTTCCACTGCCACAAAAAAAAACCAAAAACAATTTCAATTCAAAAATTAAATATTCTCAGAAATTGAGAGAATTATGAAAACAACAAAAATTAACCCATTTTTTTTTCATCCAAACTTTGATTTGATAATGAAGACATCGTATGTACATATGTATGTATGTGTGATTTGAGCCCCCCCCCCTCACAGTTAAAGGTAAGCCAAACTATTTATCATCTGCTGAAAATGGAAAGAGCAGCGCGACAAAGTAACCGTTAAAGGTCTTAAAAAACCCGTTAATAGCACGAGCGACACCCACACGAAAAAAAAGAAAGAAAGAAAAAAATGGAATGATAATAATAATAATAAAAACATATATATATATATATCTATATATATATGTATATATAAAATCTATAGTATATATGAGGCTAGTACAATGGAGACGACAGCAGCCCCATAAATGGCTTTCCCATCAACCGACCAAAAAACAGAAAGAAAAAAAAAAATCAACAACACCGAACAAAAAGATAAACTCAAGCTAAAGTTTGTCTCTTTTTTTTATGGCCTATTGATTTGTGACGCCTGCCTAATCGAAAAGCAAAGTCAAGAAATATATATACATACATATATATAAAAAACAACAACAACAACAGCAAAGAAAAAGGTGTACAAAAAAGTATTGAGGAAACAGCTCAACTCGAAAATCCCATCAAGCGAAGCGACAGAAGCACTTTACAGTCGAGAGATATGTATGTATATATAATATCTACTATATGTTAGCTGTTTGCTCTAGCCAGAGGAGTGGCATGGCAAAGACGGAGGGAGGGCGAGCGGTAGGGAGGTGCAACCGAAATAGATTTATTATTCAATTCCGTGGTGTCATAAAGCGTGCTTTAAACTTGCCATTTTCTATTTCGGTTACCGATATAAACATTGCTTTGAAGACTTTTCTCTCTCTATCTCTCTGTCTCTGTCTCTGTCTCCCTGTTTTTGTTTTCCAAAATCTGCTAGAGTTGTTTCATACCGAAATACCATTTGTTCCAATGGTGTCATAAAGCTAAAATAGTTTCATTACGGTTGCGTTTCGTTTACGTAAATGTTTATAGATGGCAAAAAGTTTTGTCCTCTAGCCTAGATGTACCGCAACAATTATTATATATGTATTGATATTGATATTGGGATACCCCTAACAATTACACTCACATTTTAAATATGTTTATGCGGTTCTTCTATTGACCCGAAATTTGGATGCTACCCAACCTCAAAAATAGGCAAAAAAAAACTTTAATTTTTGGCAATTTTAGTTAAGGAAATCTCCGAAATCAAAGTAAATCTAAGTGTTTGGTAGACGAATTCAAGTGAAGAGTTTATAATCTGATTTTTGGGTCTGAGTGTTCAATATTTCAAAATCTTTGCCAAAAAGTTGAAAGAATTTATTTATTTCCTTTGTAATTTTATTGTTAAATTTACTATTCATTTGGTTTTTTGATTCATTTTTTTATTCAACTTTGTTTGTAAATACTCTTCACGATAAATTTTTGAGGCAAATTGACTGACGGACTGAACGAATGGCAGACTGACGGAATGACGGACTGGCTGAGTGGCTGACTGACTGACTGACTGACTGATGGCATGACGAAACTAACGAATCAACGGACCAAACGACAACCAAAGACATAAGTACAAACAACAACAGCAGCAGAAACAACAACAACAAAAAGCGCGGCCTCCTATTAAAAGGCCTGGCATCGCTTGAAATACAATAATGGGGATCTCGAGACCGGGCCTAAGTTTACTTTGCCTTTTTCACTTTTGATATTTTGACATTTTCATTTGACAGCTGATTGAAGGGCCCGAACGAAAGGCAAAGACAAGAGGCCTCGGCATAGGAGGCAACGGTGTGTGTGATACGATTTTGGGATCTATGCGGTGGCGACGATGGACAGACTCGACCAAAGTGGCAGTCAGTCGGCACAATCGGCAGAGGGGTAGAAGAGGAGTAGTGGGTAGAAGTAGAAACGAGAGTGTATAGTGGCAACTGGCCAGGAACCATCACTATACATGTCAGCCTGTCCATCGATGGTGGTGGTGCTGCTGCTGGTGCTGGCTGCCGATGATGTCGATGCGGCGGGTGTCAAGTGCCGCCTAGCTGCAGCAGTGAGGCAAAAATTTACAAATTTTCCACAAAACATACACATATAGAGCATAGGAAAACACACACACAGACACACAGAAAGGGGATCTCCCACGTTTCATGTTGAAATGAAAATGGTTTTTGCATTTGTTTTTTAAAATTTTGATCTAATTTCTCTCTTTTGACAATTGAATTGATAAATTCAAATTGAATTAACCAAGTAGTTTCGAATTGCCAAATGCTGAATTCTCGAATTTCGAACCACTGTCAAGTGTGTAAGTGTGGAATGGTTTGGCAAAAAGGCGTCGGCGGCGGCGGCGGCTCTCAAATAATCGCAAAAACCCAAAGCGTTGAGCATATGAATGTGAATGTGTGTGACATGTTTGTCGAAAATGCTCAAAGTTGTTTGACGTTAGAGGGATATAGAGGTTATGTGCCTGGCCTGCTCGTTGCAGGCCGCCGCCTAATGGCATTGCGTGCGTTTACTTTCAGCGTCAAAGTGGCCCCGGGTCTCGGGCTTGGAATTGGTGTTTGCTGTTTAGGTTTTTTTTTTTTTTCTTTGGGTCGGAGGCTCTTTCATCTCTTTCTCTCTCTCATGGGTTCTTGGGCCTTTCATTTGGGTGTGTGTGTGTGTGTGTGTATTTGTCTAACTGCACTTGACAGTTGACTGGTGGAAGAGATACGGAGATGGAGGTCGCCACGCATTAGCCTGATCCAATTTTGGGACACGAAAGTCCAAAAATTATGCTCTCTGCTAATTAGGTGACGGACAAAGACGTTTTGCTTTCATTGACTTGGATAACAACAACAACAACAGCAACGACAAGTAAATAAATATTGTTTTTTTAGGGCTGCCTTTGTGAAATGTGAGTTCCATGTTGTCCCAAACGTGTTAAATAAATAATCAAAATAAAATAAAACAGAAGATCTACGAATATTTGGACAAAACAAACAAAAAATGTAAGGCTATGAAATATTAGCAAGCTAAAAGTTTTATATTCGATACTGCAAGAGTTTAGTGCTTCATTTAGAGGTATTCAAAAGGTTATTATTGAGGGACTGGCTTAAATAAATCGGTCATACATTATATTGGACCTTTTAGAACAAAGGGACACTTAAATATTAACGGAAACTTTATTTTCCTTCGACTAAATTCAATTAAGTTCTAGATTTTGCTACTTTAGCATGTGGTGACCCCGACGCGTACAATTTTTGCCTAATTGACGAACCTTCTGGTCGCTCTATTGCTGATTTTTTACTGCAGATTTGAGCAGTTTTTTATTTTGTTGTGTTATGTAAAAATCCCATAGGTTACTGCAGCTGCAGACACCCAGGAGGAAAGAAAATGAAGTAAGTAAGTCGTCTCGCCGACTTAGGTATACCATACACCAGTAAAACAAATATTTCAAATTTGTAATAACAAATGCATTTTGCCTATTTCAAAAAAATTCTGTTCACATGCTTTTTACAAGCATATCTTAGTATCTCACTCACTCATGCATCTGAGCACCCTAGCGCCACCACCCGCCAACGGCCAACTCCGGCCTTATGGGAAAACGTTTATATGCATAACTTGGCTATTTTTTGTCCGATTTTGATTAAATTTGGTATTTTGCTGGGTATTAGTATCAAATTCAAGTGTGCCAAATTTGATTTCACAAGGTAAAAAATTACGGGAGATAATCGAGTTTTTCAAATTGCGGGGGCGGAAAGGGGCGTGGCAAAATCTTTATACATACAAAATGTGCGCATTTACTAAGCAAATATACGTACCAAATATGGTGTCTCTAGCTGCAATAGTTTTTGAGATAAACGTTTTTTTTGAATTGCGGGGGCGGAAAGGGGCGTGGCAAAATTTTGAAATAAACTCGATCACTCTACATACTACATGAGCCTACATACCAAATTTGGTGGCTCTATCTCTTATAGTCTCTGAGATCTAGGCGTTCATACGGACGGACAGACGGACGGACGGACGGACGGACGGACGGACGGACGGACGGACAGACGGACATGGCTATATCGACTCGGCTGTTGATACTGATCAAGAATATATATACTTTATGGGGTCGGAAAAGCTTCCTTCTGCCTGTTACATACATTTTGGCGACTTTAATATACCATTTCACCCTATGGGTGTATGGTATAAAAACAAATTATATACATACATAGTCAGAATTTGCAAGTTTCTCCCTTTGGCTTCGAGCACTTTCTTAAGTGCTTGAAAGCAATGCTGGGTCCGAAAGTACGTACTACGTACATACAGATGAAAATATATATGTATAGTCGTCGTTGTCGTCGCATACGAGTAAGTATAATCAACATGGATGGTGAACAATGGGCCCAGGGTCCTGGAGAGGCGTTCAAAACGAATTTGCCACAGCACTTGGGCGCTCAAAAAGCCGTCTCAGCACTGTACAGAGAATGCGAAGGATGAGAGAGAGAGAGAGAGACAGAGCGAGAGAGGGTGAGGCAGAAGGATGATGAGTGGATGAGATGAGTGAAGTGTAGAGTGTAGAGCAGCAGCAACGGGCAACGGGCAACAGCAGCGATAATAATGACGGCGAAAACAATTGCAACAACGGTAAACAAGAATTCGCTCGACACGCTCTCGACACGAGGAGAGGTAACAGCAGAAACAGAGCAGAGCAAAGCCAAAGCAAGGCAAGGACTGCAGCAGGACTAACACGCAATCACGCGCAATCTTTGCTGCCCTTGAAGGGTGGGCGATTGCCATGGAAGTTCTGCTATGTTGCCATGGTGCTTCACTCCCATTCTCTCTGGCTATATGAGTGTGTGTGTTTATGTGTATTACCTATTCATCCCGAAAGTTGTTTTTGTTTATCTGTCAACATTCACAGGCAACATCATCGTCCTGGCGGCTGATGTTGATGCTCTGATGCTGCTATCGCTGCTTCGCTTCTCAGTAAACAACTCTGAAACGTTTGATTTTTACCGTGGTATGTGTCCAATGAAAATCAATTTCACAATTTTCTATGCAAACTATTGAAAACTGCGCGATGTAAAGTGCATTATAAACTTTCGAATGCACTTCGGCTGGAAGAAATAGCACAAGTTTTCTAGAATTACCAAGCTCTCTCTTTAGGGACTTTTGGCAACCGTTCTAAAATATCACTACTTCAACGACTAAACTGGTTGAGAATTATAACTTAATGCAGCGTTATAGAAATCATTTGAGGCGTGATTTTCTCAGTGAATTCCAGACGTATTAGAAAAAGCACATAATATAGATCATGCGAAATCTTATTCAAGATTGTCTTTGAAAAAGGTTTAAATAAATTTTGTTGCACTGTGATCCTTTGCTAACTCATTCAAATTTCCCCTCACCTTACCGCCCACAACCACCGCCCAAACCACCCAGCCAATCTCAAGAACGGTAAGGATGATGTTGATGATGATGATGACGACTCTGCTGGGCCCATGTTACAGGGCGCGTGTGAGAAATCATCTTTTTAATTTTCACAATCAAATGTTTTTCGTTATTATTTTCGTTTCTTCTTTCATTTCATCCATTCAACCAACCAACAAACCAAGTCAGTCAGCCGCATTTTCCTAAGCTGAGTGGCAGCTGTACGAAATTGAATCGAGAGTGTCCACAGAGGGGGGTGAGGGTGGTGGTAGTGGCGGTGGTGGTGGTGGTGTTGGTGGTGTCGGCGATGGTTCTGATGATGATGGTGTTGGTAGATGGGGTGCAGGCCACACGGTTTTTTTTTTTTCAACAAAGTATGGACGGGGACGAAAACGAAGAGAGAGAAAGAGACTCGAGTTTTGTTTTGTGGTTTATTACACGCAAATAAATTACATTTATGTTTGTTTGTTTCCATTTCCATTCCCATTTCCACACACACTCATATAGAGTTGTTGTAGTTTTTCCTATGCGATTTTCCCACATTTTCCCCCTCTCCCATACCCTTGTTCTATGTCAGCTCTCAGCTAATCACCCCCTTTGGTATTACCAGTGCCGATCATGGCCGTGGCACAAGGGGATTTTCGGCATTTATCTCAGCCTATCGCAAAGTGAAATAATTCAAGTTTGTTGTTAGAGCTAAAAATTATCTATACATTCTTCTACTTTAGCCTATAAGTTGGAGATCTTTCAATGCTGTTCAAATTTAGTATAGATATTTTGAAACTGTAAAACTATAGATTTAGTATTCTACTATATTTTACTGGGATGGAAGCCCTGAAAATCCCATGTTGAATATGAGTAAGATTGACAGTTTTTTCTAAGGGAATTAACTTTATCCTTAACAAATTAACATAAAGTTATGTCGAATTTCCATATATACTTTTGAGAATTCTAGCTAGCTAGCTAGACATGAATAGTTTGAACTTCAATATTGACAGCTTTGCCCATGATATTTACCTTGATTTAATTGTAATCACTAAGTAAATTGACGCGAAATCGCTTTTTGAAATTGACTACCTATTTTTCCTTGCATTTAATTGTAATTCTCAAGTTGTTTTAGCATTAAGGAAATGAACTACAGAGTCTTTAGAGTTTTAGAACAAATTTTGCCTATATTTTGGGTTTACCCCTTTTTTTTTCTAAACTATTTTAGGCCTACGCCCATGAAGGGGCTGTTATTGTCGTCGGCTGACATTGTCCGTTTTATTTCGTTTCGTTTCTCGATTGTTTGCTGGCTCTTTATTAATTTGATCATTTC
This sequence comes from Drosophila paulistorum, assembly GCA_018152135.1. Taxonomy (NCBI): domain Eukaryota; kingdom Metazoa; phylum Arthropoda; class Insecta; order Diptera; family Drosophilidae; genus Drosophila; species Drosophila paulistorum. The sequence goes on from JAECXG010000690.1 coordinate 14,202,031, forward strand.
ATGATTGCGGTTGGGTTTGGGTTTAGGTTTAGGTTTGGGGTTCGTTCATTTGCTAGTTGTTGTTGTTGTTGTAATTAACCTTTTGTCTTTGTCGTTTGTCATTGCTGCTCATTTGTCTGTCCATTTGTCTACCTTTCTCTCTTACTCTTTTACTCTCTCACTCTCGCTGTTACAGTGCTATCTGTTTTGCCTGTTCCTGGCAATGTCCATGTGTTAATGGCAGCAAACGGTTGAAAGGTCCAAAGGGTCGTCGGTCATACCATTTTTGACTCTTTGTTGTTGTTGTTGATGGTGTACCTAGGAGGTACCTTTTTATAACTTTGGTAGTGGATAATTATGCACTTGACATTTGATGAGGGCGTGTTGTTCTCCATTTTAATTGCTCATCTGATTTTTAGTGGTTAAAATGGCACACGCACACACACACACAATCACCCGATGATGGTGAAAGAAAGTGTTATAATAATGCTTGATAATTGAGCACAGGAACCATTATGGGACACTGACTTTGGTGGTGTTTTAGGTGTTACCAAGTTGCGCAAAAAAAAAAAAAAAAAAACAAGAAAGAGAAAAGTTTCCACAATATTCGTCCCATGGGCACAACTTCGACAGGCCAACTAGAGTAGTTATCAATTGTCAAAGAGAGGGAAGGGTTGAAATTACCAACTTGGTTTTCGGTTTCAAAATATTAACCTAAATTAAATGACTTTTGGTTGTTAGATGGAAACCTGCTCCTATCATTTTTGTTTCTTTCGCTTACTTATTCCCCACGAAAAGAATGTAAATGTCAAGTGATTCTTTCTTTATGTTTAGAGCCTAAGAAATTGCTTGTAAAATAACATAAAAATTGTGCTCTATAAATTGTTTTTGGTTTCTATTCGACTGCATAATATAATTCTCGGAATATTTGTCAAATTGAAATTACTTGGCGTCAGAGCTTTAGCTTAATTTCTTTATTTATACGAGCATTTATTACGATTTGCTTCTTTTTTTTTTCCTTTTCCTATACATGTATTTTTGTATGTATATATATTTCTTTTCGTTCAGCGTATTATATTCCTATATAAATTTACATTAACATTTTTTCGCATCATTTGAGCGGAGAACAGAAAAATGAAGGGGGCCAAAAAAATGTATGTATGTATGTATAAAAATGGTAAAAGAGAAATGGGAAATGGGAATGAAACGGAAAAGCAAAAGGGAAACGCACATTAAAACCAAACCAAACCAAGACGAGCGAGCACAAGCGATGCTCAAGCAAACGAAACTCATTAAAATTTTACGAACTTTACGTTTTTGGGCGGCAGTTTTTCTCTTTTTATGGCCTTTTTGCCATACAGACCGACCAGCCCAGCCCAGCCCAGCCCAGCCATGGTCCCCAGCACTTTGCCTAATTTCACACAGCGAACGAGAGAACGAGAAAGATGCGACAACCAAGTCGAGTCAAGGACTCTCGCCAGAAGAAGAAGAAAACAGAAGAAAAAAAAAAAAAAAAAAAAAAAAAATGAAATAAAATTAAGAAAAAGACATTCGAAATTTTGATCACGTTACATTTTTTAATTGTTCCCCTGCGGGGTGTGCTCTCATTAAAAACAAAAACCAGAGAACCGTGCTAATTTCAATAGTGACGAATTTCCAATACCCTTAGATTTAACGACCTGCAGAGACTGAACAAAACCTACAAATAATTTGAAATTTTATGATTCTTTATCTCTCTATTATCTCTAATAGTCACAATCTCGATCTGAAATCCATATAACCTTGTTATTGTTAGGGTATTAAAAACAGTCAAGGAAGAAGGCAAATTTGATAAAAAAAATGAAAGAAGAAGACGACTTGTCCTATTCTAGGGTAATTGAGACCTTACCAGAGATCTCGGTGTATATATGTATATAGATTTTTCCCACATTCAAATTGAGCAGCAAATTATTTAAAACTTTTATTGACTTTCATTTATTGGGAATAATTTTTGTTTTTTTTCCCTTGGTTCTTTTCGTTTTCTCGTCATCTAATAATTTCCCCTAAAACATTTTCCTTTTTTTTTTTGTTTTTGATGGGTGGAGTGTTATTTTTTCTGCTGCCACGTCAGCAATTTAGAAATTAGCCTCAAGCAATTTAAATGTTGTAAAAAAAAAAAGGAAAGAAAAAAAAACCAAAAAAACATAAAAATAACATGACGAAAGGCGACACCAGAAAAGCTTTATGGCATTCGGCCTGGGGTTATTTGTTAGATTAAACGCAAGACGATTAAGTCGTTTGAAGAGCGAAAATCTCAGACAAGGACAAGGATATAATTATGCGTATTTGAATGGTCTATTAACTGAGGATATTTGGCTTAAGCTTGTAAGCATTAATAAACGCGCAAAGTGGTAAGAGACAGAGAGAGAGAGAGGGAGGGTGAGTGAGAGACAGTTACAATCCGGAAACCGGAAGGGGAAATGATGGAAGTGAACCCCAATGCAAACCCCAACACAAAGCGACCTAAGGCAGATTGATATGTAAATATAATCCTTGTCCTCCTACATATTAAAAACTATAGTTTGATATTCAATTTTTACCTGCAACTAAAAATAAAACAGAAGCAAAATGCTATTAATTAAACATTTCAGTGAATTAAAATTAACATACAATTAGAAAAGTGATAAATACTTATACCATCTGCTTCAGGACTATAATATCACTTAATTTTATTAAACATTAACAATTAATTATAGCATTTTATTATCTTGAAACTGTTTAGAAATCTATAACAAACAATTTTTACACTAAAAGAGGTTCAATCTGCAGTTGCAAGCTTTGCCTTTCTTTTTTCGCTTCATGTAGTTTGAATTCTCAACTACTTTTAGCGTGGAAGATATGGTATGACCATTACAACTGTGGATACTTTAGCGAAGTCTGGTGATAATTGAACTTGGTGGTTCTTGAAATAGGTATACAGACAACCTGCTCACCTTTTGTGTTGCCTATGATTTAAAATCTTATAGATTTATTGACCTCAAGCCGGCTTAAGACCAGAAACTTAGTTCTTCAAAGTGCATGATTGAATTGATTCCAATATTTCAAACTCATGGCTCTATTAAAATGTTGATTAATTTATTTATTTTGAATTATGATAATTAAGAGACTATCTAGAGTCTGTGTATTAGTTTAAATAGTTGAGCAATTAAGCTCTTCTTAGAGCCCACTGACATCTGCTTAGTAGGTTTGTGAGAATAATTTGTTTAATAATCATATTATAAATGCCAATTTATAGAATTAATTTTGTCTGTCTGCCGATGTTGCTGTTGCTGCTGCTGGCCGTAGGCTTTGTCTTAATCCAAGTCATTATTATTTAGCACTTTGAATTGGAATAAATGGAATGGGTTAAACCTGTTAGCTACTATTCTGTCTCTCTCTCTCTCTCTCTCTTTCGACTAATTACGCAACGTGGAATGGAAAGTTTCTTGCAAGAAAAACAGATGTTGCGGCGGAGCGAATAAAAGTTAAGTATGGCAAAACCATGTGGCATGTGGCATATTGTATGACACAAATAGTAGAAGTGGAGAAGAATGAAAATGGAAAATTATGCAGAATGCACGTGACCCAACTTCATTTTTGCGCAAAAACCACGCCTTCTTCCCCCACACACACATTCAATGTGAATGGGAACACGAACACAAGCGCGATTTATTCGATTTTCATTAAAACAAACAAAAGCGTCCAGCACATTTAATTGCTTAATTTATTAATAAACCAGCAACAACAACGACGAGAACCAAACAAAAAAAAAGAAGAAGAGAAAAAGGGGAGACTCTGAACATAAGCAGAGAAGAGAACAGGAAACTGGCCGAGCAAATTAGTTTTTCATCACGAACGCGTCAAAATGTTGCCGAGAAACTGAGCGTTGGGTGGGAGGTGGGCAAAAGGAGAAGAAGGTGGACTGCCATAATGATGAGGGTACACAAAAACAAAAGTCCTTTGGGAAAATTAACACTCTTTGATTAGGGGGCTCCAGGCCGCCGCCGAGCTGCCGCTTCCTCTGATTCTAACCGCCCCCAATCTGCTTATTACGCATACGCCATGTTGTCAGTCAATCAATGGACACTTGAGCCACGCCTCCATTGAAAAGGATGCTGCCTGCTGCCTGCTGTTGCTCCTGTTGTTGTCAGGCAGGCAGGCTGGCTGGCTGGCAGACTGGCAGCAAAGTTACGCAATTTGTTTGGCTTATTATTTTCATAATCAATATTCAATTTAGGCGCACACACACACACACACACAGAAGAAAACATTTGGCCACAGTGAGATGAAAACTTATGAAATTGAATTGAATTTGCTGCGGCATAATGCGAAAGTTTTTCCATCATCAAATTGAAACCAAGGTGGTAGCAGCAGCAGTTGCTGGAAATTTCCCTTGAGGCTGTAACGTCGACGGCAACATTTTGCACTGAAGTTAGTTATAATTAAACATGGAAAACGTGGCCAGGATGACGCCCAAGCCAAGCCAAGCCAAGTCAAGCAGGCAGGCGTTCAAATTGAAAAACAAAAAACCACCAACTTTTGTGCCCTCCATTCGTTAGCCTTTTTTGCATTCGATTATTACTGTAACCATCTCTCATCTTATCTCATCTCATTTCTGATCTGATCTCATCTTATTCGTTAGCGAAACCATCCCATCCCAACCTATACCATTCCATCATCAATTCAGCCCACCCTGGGGGCATATTTTTGCAATTCCGTAGTATAATATTTTGCTCATTTACACTTCATTGCATAGTCGATGACCATTGCAGGCCAGATCCGGACCATGGCAACAAGAAGGACCCTCTACTCACACTCCTACTTCACCTTATCCCTGTGGAGTTCTTGTATCATTGGGAGCGCTTAGGAAACTTTTGATTGCTAACAGACGAAGGCACAAATGATGAGAATCAAATGAAATGAAATGAATTGTAATGAAACGAAATGAAACTACCACCTCCCACTCTCGAGCATTAATGAAAAGTATCTGCAAAAAAATACACAAAAAAATGTTGTTAGTTCTTCTTATTGTTGATTGCCAGCATATCTCCAATCGTATAAGCTTAAATCATTTGAAATCACAGAGAATTATATAAAATTTTCAATTGCATTTGTTTTATTTCAACAGTTTGCCCCTTCTATTGTAGTGTAAGTTCTGGGGGAGGGGTGTGAGAGATTAACAAGATTTGGTTTTTGTTATTCTGTTAACTTGAAAGGTAAATAACTTGAGTGAAATATTTGTTAGCGTATTAGCATCGCAATTACCAAAGGTGGGTGGGGGGCGGTGGTAGGCTGAAAAAAAGTCTGCCAAACCCTATATAGAAAGCAGTTAGCTGTGCTCTGCCCTGGTCGGAGCATAAATCTCGTTTTCCTCCCACCCCACGGCCATAATCCTCCCCGCCCCCCTCCCTCACACACCTACCATGCCACTTGCTGCCCTGTTTCGCCTTTAGCTTTGGCCCATTGAAAGTGTCTTGTGTTTGTGTCTTCAATAAATTTCAACACCCAAAAAACACACACACACACACAAACACACACAAGTGTAATTAATATTTCAAAGCGCAACATTTATCAAACAAACATTTTGTTTTTTTTTTTTTTTTTTTGGAAAGTTGCCGGCGATGAGCAAACAAACAACAGACAAAAAAAAACCCAACAAGCAATTAATGTGGCACACTCTAAAACTTGAAAGCGAAACAATAAAAAAGAAGTTTGGTAAATTAAACAAAAACTTTTTGTTTTGTGTGTGTGTGTGTGTGTGTGTGTGTGTGTGTGTGTGTGTGTGTGTGTGTGTGTGTGTGTGTGTGTGTGTGTGTGTGTGTAAATGGAGGCGTTGTCCCAAAGACCCAAAAGCCAGACAATCGCGGTAGCCGCCAGGGCAGGGCAGAGCCCCTTGGGCCATGCGCTTTCAGTCGATCGAAGACAATCACAAATTGACAAAAACAACATCGAACAAAACTAAAACGTCGTCGCGACATCGTATAAGGTTTCCCCCACCTCCCTACTTCTCCTCTAGCCATTCGTGTTGACTGAATTTTTTGTCGGGCATGGGTAAGGGAGGGGGTTGATGATATATGATTTGACTATGCAGGATTTCATTTTATTAATGGACATTAAAGAGTTATTAGCTAAATTTATAATAGAACTACAAATAAATGCTAACTAAATTGTAGTATATATATACATATTGTATGTATGTATTTGTGTATTGTGTCTTTCAAAACAATTTGCCTATATAGTTGAGAAAATTCTAAATCAGCAAGCGAAAACAAAAATAGAACAAGTTCTTTTCGTAAAACTTCTTTTTAATTTGACTAGTTTAAGTATTTTACCAGCAGAAGTTACATGTTAATTATAATTCCTAATTCTAAATATTTCAGTGTACACTTTATTTTTATAATAAAATATTCAGTTTTTGGTCATAATTTGCTGCAAGTATTGCCCCTTACTGTATTATAAAATACAAATTATCATATTAAACTATGACCTAAGTTTGAATTAACTATATAAACGTTCTATTATTGAGTTCTTGTTATAGCTTTAATAGCATTTTGGTTCTTAAGCTTTTTTTGTTTTTTTTTGTTTTTGTTTTTTACACAATAAGAACATAATCATGAGTGAACTTTTCCTATATCTAATAGATAGATTCAAAAGCGATCCTTAAGTAGTAGTTGATTCTCAACTCTCTCGAGTTTCAACTGATTTAAGTTCAATTTTCCCCGAGTGATCGATTTTTTCACTGACTCCCTATTATAAGGATAGATTCAACACCTCAAAATCTGTAAAAAACCATCTATAATTTTAAACAATTGAAATTTAAGTGAACCTGTGGCCAAAACTAGTATTGAATATAATTAGGAATTAACAATAATACAATTTTTATGCTAGGACTTTTAAAGGTTTTATTTATTTTACACTTCAATGAAGTTTTATAAGGCTTAATTGTACATTGAATTAAATCCCTACTCCTTAAGACGAGGAAATTGTCCAAAAGTCTTACTAAACAATAGTGAACTACCCCAAAAAGATTCAGTTAAATATCTTGGAATTCATCTTGATCGAAGGTTAACCTGGAAGGCAAGTGAATATTAAAACCGCGAGCCAATCAAATATTGCAATTATGCAACCTTATCAAACGAAACCCCAACGCACAATTGTTAACGCACCTTGGTATGTTACCAATGCTGAAATTCATAAGGACCTTAATATACCATTTGTAAAGGATGAAATAGCCGAGTTTAGTGTTAGATATATTGACAGACTGCACAACCACCCGAACTCATTATATATAATATCATAATCTACTATATATGTATACCTTTAAATATGTTTGCTTGCATCTACATACCTTTTGTTATTCTTTACGTTGTTGTTCAGGCTGTGTCTCTTCCAATTCTGACATATTTCTTTTACTCCTACCACTGGGTACTTGATACTCAGCATAGACGTATGTTTATATATATGTAGGTATAAGTATATACATATGTATGTATGTATGTCTCTCTGTCTACATATATCTTTAATGGCATATTCATCAGTCATTTGTGATAAAAATCGCTGAGCAAAGGCGCTGTGTGTCTAAGCCAGACAGAACAGAGAGAACCACAGTCACAGTCTGACTCTAAGCCGGAGTTTGAGTCTCCGCTTTTCCCCTTCTCTCTCTTTCTCTCTCTCTCTCTCTCTTTCTCTGATACGCTTCCCCCCTTGACACCGCTGTCTCTTTTCATTTTTCTATCTTTGTATTTCTTTGTGTCTTCGAGTGTTGGGTTTAAGTCGTCGTCGTCGTTGTAGTCTCTTTGGTTTTGGTTTGGTTTGGGGTTCGCGGGTTTGGGGTATACGGAGTCTCGCATCGTCATTTAGTTAAGTGGCAGTTGATTGGAACCAGTCGCAGTCATCATCATCATTTAAATCTTGCTTGCTGGCATTTTCCATCTCTGTCTTTTTTTTTTCTTTCCTTCTGTTTCTGCTTCTTTTACTCTTGTGTATATACTATATCTATATGGTTCTTTTTTGATTCTCCTATCCACCTACAGATTTAGTTTTTAGCATACATAATTTTTCTATTTGGTATCCATCTTTGACTCCAAAGCTGTCTCTTTATCCATCTCTCTCACTCACTCTTTCGCAGTGTCTGTCTCTCCTTCCCATTCCTTCCTATCTGTGTTACTCGCTGGGCCTTTAACTGCTGTCATTAATGAGTTACAGATATTACACATTTATAGCTGACAGACACGCTTATCCACTTTAATCGTGTTTGTTTCCCTTTCCCTTCTGCCATCCTCCTCCCCCTTTCCCACCCACCATGTCAACCCCCGCCTTAACCGTCTTACAGTCCCCTTCTGCCCTCTATTATGCACACTTTTCTGTCTAGCTCTTTTCTTAGCTCCTCAACGGGCTACTGTTTTTTTTCTTCTTTGGTTTTTTTCTTTTTGGTATTTTTTTTTTTTTTTTGTGTGTTGTTGTTAATGATGACTTGTTTTGTTGTTGCTATTGTTATATACCTCTAGGCCTGCAGGCAAAGGCTTCGTCATCGCTTAACTCGCACAGTGGTCAAGGGTTTTTCCGATATTTGGAATCGATTTTGGAGAATCTTGATCTGATTCATTTAAATGCTTTTTCCATTATGTTTTCTTAAGACAATTGTTTTTTTTTTGTTCAGTTATCAAATCAAATCAAATTTTTAAATATTTTGCAATTCCATTGGCTTTTCTTTTTGTTTGTTTGTTTAGTTTTTTTAGCTTTGTTTCTAAAAAAATGATTAAATGTACTAACTTTTGATATATAGCTTCATATTTATCTCTAAATTTGGCGACTTATCTGCAAATTAAATTATAATTGCTTAAATTTAGACTTTAAGCCTTTGTTTCCTTAAAAAATAAATATCTTTTTGCAAGAAATTAGTCATAAAAATCTTTAAATTAGTCATACAAATTTTTTTAATATAAGTCTTATATCATATTGATAAGTTATTTATTATATTAATAGCTTGAATATGGTTTTCTTTTTTTACGGTTATTTTTGATCAATTTTTTTTAACCATTTCATTTTTTTCGTTATTTTTTTGATGATGTTGCGTCACTGTGCATTCGCCTCTGTCTTCTGTCTTGGGTCTTTGGTCTACGTCTTCGTCATCTTCATCAACATCAACATCGGAATCGAACTCAAACTCGTCCACTCCAATCATCAAGTCTTTAGCTCTTCAATCGATTTCGTGGCTACCGTATTTCTTTCTTTTTTTCTTTCTAGTTCATCCAATTTTAAGTTTGTTGTTGTTGTTGCTTTTCGGCTGGTCTTCTAATAGGCTTCTTTTTGTTGTTGTCTTTGTTTCTTTTTTTGTTGCTGTTGTCTGACTTTCTGCCTGATTGATTTTCAGCTTATGGATCTAGTTACTGGCCTCTGTGTTGCTTTTGCTAGCTGGCTGACTGGCTGGCTATCTGTCTGTCTGACTGTCTGTTCGTTGGTTGTTCTTCGCGCATTATCTACATTGTGGCTGTCGTGGCCGATTCCTTTAAATTACTTTAATTGATGGCATGCAAGTGGCTCGGTCTTGGTTTTGGTCTTGGTCTCTCCAACTTGGACACGGACACTCTCGTATACATCTTCGATTTGGATTCAAAAGATTCAAAGCTACAGATTCGGACTCAATGATTTCTTTTCATCGCTCACCGATCGACAATCTGTCGTGCATGAAATCGCTCTACCAATTAGAGATGATGATCAAAGTTGAGATCGAACATCATTTTGTTGTGTTCCATTTTCCTTGCCTCTAAACATAGATAGTGAGAGATGGGAGAGGGGCAAAAACACAGACTCAGATGAAAGCATAAAATTATCAGCTAAAGCATCAAATGGAGCATAGCAATTCCATTAATTTCAAGGCTTTGGGGATTGAGTTTTACGTTGATTCTTCTAGATTTTCAAATCTGTAATCAACACTTGAAGTAAAATTCAAGTCTAAAATTTGCCTTGATTAACGTTCAATTAAATAGAAAAAACAATGTGATATCTTTTGATTGATAATAATAGATTTGGATAGTGTCAATTTTAGATGAATATACCATTTTGATGGGTTATCGTTTTGTTCATTTGAGATGCATTCATAATTAAGGTGATTTCAAATGATTTAAGCTAAGTTTTCCTTAGCAAGAAAACTTTTAAATGAAATATTAAATAATTATGAGATATGCAATAAGTTTAAGTCCTAAGAAGCCTATGGAATCGAATAAATTGCTCTATATTCAGAAAAAGCAATTATAACCATCCCAAGAGTCTTGATTGAGTCTCAAATTGCATTTGGAAACTAAATCCAATAATATGTATTTATTTCTATTAGCATTCTATTAACATTTGATCCGATGATTTTCAGCTTAAATTTAGGTAAAGTAATGAAAAATTCGCATCATAAAGTAATGATAGAAAATCAAAGCTAAAAAGCGCATATGTATATGAATTAGGGATTAGTCATAGGGAATCTCCATGTGGAGGGGGGGATTGAATATGAAAAGGTATAAAGAAAGAAAATACGCAGAAAGGATATTGGTTATTGAAACTTTGTTTCACTAGAGAGCAAACATTTCGGATTTTGATCATATAAATGATACCTCGGCAAAAGCAAATCAGTTTTCCAACTCATTACACACACACAACGTATGAATGTATGGATGGATGGTTCAATGGATAAATGGAGAAGCCCAGGACACGCAAGGACACGGCTCAATAGCCACCCAGCCAGCTGTCAATGCTGATGAGAAAAAGCGAACAATGCTTTAGCTCTCTCTTTTTCTCTCTCTCTCTGTCCATGTGGCAGAAGTAACTCTACTCTTATGGCCATAAATCAGGAATTGTAGCCAATTCAATTCATTCATTCATTCATACATACATACTTATTCACATTCACATTCGTATTCACATTCACATTCAATGCGCTGACAAGTCGCAAAAGGCATTGGCAAAAGTTAATAACATGCAGAGGGGCACTTCTAATTCGGCCATACCCTTTGTGTATGTGTGTATATGTATTGTGTGTGTGTGTGTGTGTTTGAAAGGGATAATAAAACTGGAACTGGGAAGTGGAAGGACAAAAGACGACTTGGCAGAACCGGAAATAGTCAAACCAAGTGCCGAGCAACCGACTGACGCACTGACACACATTTTGCAAACAAAAGGACCTGAAGCAAAAAAACAAAATAAAAAAACAAGAAAAAAATCACAAGAAACAGAGAGAAGAGAAGGAACAACAACGAAATTGAGTAAAATAAAAAGCTCAAATAAAAATCCTTTGTCCAGGGGCGGGCGGACACACACTTACAGACACACACACAAAGAAGCTAACCTAACTAACCGCTGATGATGGAAACCACCCTTAATGGCAAAAGGACATGCAGGATATGCCCAGGTTCGTTTGGCGGCATGGCAACAGGCAAAGACACACGGCTGCTGCTTAAACCAAAACACATCGAAAGATCACAATAATGTGTGTATGTGCGTGCGTGCGTATGTGTGTGTGTGTGCTAAACTTGAAACCAAAACCAAGGATACCCGACAGGATACCTGCCAACTGCCTCTCAAAACGAAAACAAAACACAAAAAAAACCGAAGAAACAAAAAATAAACGAAGAAAAAGAAACCGGAATGCGCCCGGCCTGGCGATTGCATCATAAATTTGAAGTAAATCATCGGGGCCAAAGAACTAAAGTTAAGTAAGTCGTCGCACCGACTACAATATACCATGCACCAAACGATACATAGAGGAAATTCCCATATACATATGTATCTAGGATATGTTGCTTACTTTTACAAGAACACGAGCGGTGTGGCGCCGCCAACGATCAACATCTCCGAACTTTTGGTACACTTGATAGAAAACATTTATGTAAATGCATAACTTGTCGATTAAATATTACTAACAAAAACTGAAGTACCAAATGGAATACCGATATTTAGAAACGAACGGGTCAATTGGATCGTTTAAGCTGACCAAGAATTTATTTACAAAATGTGGTCTCATGCATTTTGGCGACTTTAATATACCATTTTACCCCGCTTTCGTCTGCATGGTATGAAAAAAAAGCCAAAAAACATGTTAGGAAATGCAAAATGGAAAAGATCCCAACTAAACACACACACACAAGAAGGATATAAACTTATTTGCATATTTCAGTGTGTTGCTTGAACCTGCGGGTGAATGCTTGCCTCTGGCAGATAACCTCTTCTTGACCTCACTCCCACGGAAAAGTTATGGCAAATGGAATTGACAAAAATTTAATAATCTAATCTATTGTATATTGAACGATGGCAAAAAATAAGAAACACACACACACACACACACACACACACATAGAGAGTAAGAGAGAGAGAGAGACAGAATAAGAAACTAGAGAAGCGAAAAAGGTAAAGCCAACAAAGCAGGCAATAAAATTCAGCAGAAAATGGAGCTCAGAAAAAAATCCAAAGGAAATGGAAATTCCACCGTAAAGTGGTGCAAAAAAAGAGAAAGGGATAAAGAAATAAACGCCAGGTTTAAAGGAAACAGGCAAATAGATAAATATAGAAACATGAATACCAAAATCTAAAACAGAAAAGATAATGAACATGGATCAAAGGATTCGAAAATTGAATGCACTGAAATGAAAGTCTTGGGAAGGGCAATTCTATTAATATTGGAACTATTTAGTTGATCATAGTTTAGATTAAGAAAAAAACAAAAATGCAAAGCATAAGAGAAAAGTTGAAAAGGGAACAGCAAAAATAAAGTCTTAAGTGAGAAACAGAAGGTAATAAGTATAGAAAAGTCTTATAGCATATGAAGCAATTACAAATTAAGATTAGAAAAAGGATATTCAGAGTATTCAAACATATTCGAGATATGAACATAATCTAATTGAAGTTTTCTAGGCAAACAGATAGATGGATATTTGAGTAAACCTAAAAACCGAATATCATGTGCCCACATCTTATCCTATCTACTTTTATTGAGGTAGTGTTGCGTGTGTGTGTTGTGTGTGTGGTGGTGTGATTAAGTGATGGACGCGTATAGACACATGCAGCGTTATATTTAGCATACACAAGCAGGCGAATGGATGGCAAAGTATAAGGACCTATGAATACGAGTACAAGAGTCGTATGTAAATATATGTATATATATATATTATATGTATATATATATACGGATAGATGAAGAGAATGAACACTGAACACTGGCGAGAGTCCTTGCGCTTTTAATCATAAATAACAAAAGGCCACATGGCGCGAGCGCTCGTTCGCATCAGCAACACACAGGGTGTACACACTGTACACACACAGTACACGAAAAGCATTTAGCATTTAGCTTCAGCCAACAAAAGCCTTCCGCCGACGCCGCTTTTCCCTGCACCCCCTGCCGCTCTCATCGCTACCATTGTAGCCCTTTGCACAGTTAGTGGCCATGTTGACCAAGGATATTTCTTCCATTCGGCGGTGTGTGTTTGCCTGTTGATAATCCAATCCACCACCACCACCACCAGAGCCACCCATAACTGGACTGACTGACTGACTGACTGACTACTACTACATATAGAAGCTGGCTATCCGCTGTTGCCATGCGCTTTACATTTCCGCCTCATGGACGCCAAACATGCCACACATAGGCTGACCTGGCCAGAACATAACCGAACCAAACAGAACAGAACAGAACAGAACACAAGAAGAAACGCCTGGAACGCCTAGCTGTTCTATTCGGCTAGTTCGTTATCCTGGCCACAGTTAGGGCTAAGCAACTGCGCAGTTTTTTGCCCTATGTGTGTGTGGTGTGTGTCTCTATTTCTCTCTATGTGTATACACACATATATGTATGTACATATATGTGTGTGTGCAGAATTTTTTGATATTAATAGCTTTGGACAGTTTTATAAAGGACTTTCGGGGTTAACATGTTCAAGTGGTATTCATATTTTCCACTGACCGGACCTGTCACTTCTACTCTACTTCTCTTTTGCACCCAACTTCTGCTCTCAATGTGTGACAGCTGCCGCCTCAGCATAAAATTTATATGTGTGGCAAAAAAATTGAGTGTAGAAAGCCCACTCTCTAACTTTGTGGCAAATTCGCGACACTAATGGTGGTCCCAGTGGTGGTGGTACATCCAATTTTCATGTAATTTTAAAACGAAATTGCGAAAAGCAAATTAGGCAATATGATCTACAAAAAGTTGTAAGAGTTCTAAATACATTGAGTAAAAAGTGTTAGGCTGACAGCAGAGACACCTCGAATGAACACTTGAAATATTTGAACAACTTAAACTTTCACATTCTCTGATTCTTTATAATCTCTGCATGTTTATTTCTTGTGAATCTTACAATTAGTAGAGATGAAATAATATAGACCAAGAATACTAATTAAAATTGTGCAATCATTATATATGGAACCATCACATTTTGTACCTGTCATTTCAATTTCTATAAAAAATAGAAGGTAAGGTACCATTTGGTCCATAAGAGTAATTATATGCAAATCTGTTCTGTTTCATCAATATAATTCCAACACTGCATTGCAAAAAACTGTAGTGTTGATAAAGAACAGTTGACTTAGAAGAAAAAGTCTCTCTCGCATTCCCATACATTTTGTAAAACAAAATTGTAAGCCCACTCAGCGTCGTTTTTATCAATCTTTAACACTGCGTTTTTAGAACTTGCAGTGTTGGATAAGAGTACGAAATGTGTCACTTTTTATTAATTTTCAACACTGCATTTTTAGCGCTTGTAGTGTTAGTTAAGAAGAAATGGAATGAGAAGGTAAAATCCCTTGATAGTACAGTATGTGTATGTATGTACCGGTTTCGAAGCCCCGTTAAGCGTGTGAAAGGATAAATTTGAATGAGATTTAATCAAGACTCATTGAAATATGTGTGAACACTTAAACACACATACATCTTCTTTTCCCTACGCATATTGTATTTCTATTTTGATCAAATCAACCACAACAACATATGTGCAGCAACTCGTCAAGCTTCTTTCTTTTAATTGCATCTCTTTCTAACTCACTATTTACGTACATGAATGTAGATATGTCTATCTCTCGTTTATATCGCACGACAATCCCATGGTGCTTTTCCTTGCTTTGATGAAATTTTCCTTCAAGCATTTTGATTGAATTTTAAAGACAATGGAAAACAAAAGGCCCAAAAACACAACCAGGAACAAGCAGGACCGAAGTAGGACGGGTGAATGGGTGGACGAGAAGAGGAGGGTTGCGCGCAATCTATTGAATAAGACGCAATGCGCGCGCGGTACAGCCAACCATCCAGCCACATCACAGGAGTTTTTCCTTATTGCGTCTTTAGCCAAAAAAAAAAAAAAGAACACTTCAAAGCAACGTGCCCAGTGCGTTGCGTTGCGTTCAGTTCAGTTCGGTTCAGCTGGGTCGTCGCTTTTCCTCATGTTTTGGATATGGTTTTTGGGTTGGAAAACTGCAAGCTTCGCATTGAGTACAGTTACACAATAATCCCAGTCAAGGCTGAAGCAACAACCGGGTAGGTTTTCGGTTTGGATTTGTGTTCTTTTTTTTTTTTTTGTTAGTATTATTGGGTTGCCTTTTACCGCTTTTTCTGCTGCTGTTGTTGCCGTTGCTCCTCATCTTCTCTTGTTGCGCAGCATAAATTACGCATTTCATGTTGCTACGACGTAGTTCGCTGCTGCTGCTGTTTATGATTTATGTGCCGCGTGTAGCGATGACACAGAGGACCAGGATGAGGACGCGTACGGAGAAGACACGGCACGGTGGTAGAGTACAGTTGCAGCCGCCCGTTTTTGCGAGTTAAGTGAAGTGTGGTAGTGTAGTGTAGTCCTGGTGGCTCTGGCGGCTCTGGCACTGAAAATTACACGCAAATTGCACGCAACACGCAACAAAAGGCGACGGCTGCTGAAAAATTTCATATGGAAATGACGCGAAAATGCCACTCATGCGTTTCCTTGATGTGCCTGCCTGGTGCAGTTTTTTTTTTTTGTCACAGGTCCTGTGTACGCTTATTGCCCACAAGCCACCTACCTTCTCTTCCTCACCATTTTTAAGTTATGCGTCATCCTCATCCTTGTAGTCAAAGGAGGTACAGGAGGGGAAAGAGGAGAAACATGCGTGTAAGCCGGTTATCGTAACGTCGTTTCTCGGTTCCATTCTGGCCACTTTAAATATCTTTATACCAATCACTTGGTGGACTATGAGTCAAACGATTGTGCAAGGGCTAAAAGGACTAACGATTGGGGTATAAGGACATGTTGCGGTTGTGCTAGACCAAGTGGAATAAAAAGATCGGTTTTCGAAAGAAAAACCACCGTAGATTACGTATTTACATATATAAACGTATATGTATATGTATATAATGGTTATATGCATGTAAATTAAGCCGATAAGCTTACTTACACTCACATTACATATGGTCAAGTTGAACTTACTTGAGTATGATATCAACAATACAACAAGGATTAAGGCATCAAGAGTTTCGTTTACATCGTTGACCCATAACCATAATGATTCATATATAAAGATAATACAAAACATTTTCTTTCCTTTTTTTGTGTTTGTGCTTTAATTCTCCCTTGGTTGCCCTTAAGTCCGACTTTTTAGTTTCCTTTTAATTAATTACTCTGATGCATATCCTTTTGCTTGGATATTTTGCAATTTGTAATTTGGCTTAACAAAGTCATCCACACTCCACAAACCCGTCTCAGATTCAGTGAGACTGGCTAAACTACATATATGTAAATATTTTAATAATGTTGTAAAAAAATTCAGTTACTGTAATGAAAATTGCACTAAAGTTAAGCTGTTTGCTTGTTAATAAACAAATCTATGGGAATTATGAAAACTATTTTTTAATTTAAGTGAAATAATAAAATTAATTCTTGGACCGAAAGCATTTAAGATATTTAGTCGTTTACGCACTTATTTGAAAAATCTATAAAACTATTTACTTCAGAGGTCGAAAATATAGTCCAAGAGTAGTACGTATTAGGACTGGTTAACATCTTTGGACCCAGAAAACATGATAATCGATCATTAATTTTCAATGTGCAAGACATCAGGCTAACTAAAATATCAATTTCTTTGATATTACATATGGAAGAGTCCTTTATCCTGCAATATTTATCAGCTAAACCGTTAATACCTATACTAAACCCTCTTGTGATTGCTAATAGGTCCCAGATAAGTTGAAGGTTGTTTTTCCAGAAGAGTTTTATTTCAAAGTCAGTTCAAGTAGATAACTTTTTAGCAATGTAATGATACAATTTAATACATTTAAAATACCAAATAGTTCACTGAAGTCGGTAACCAATATGGTAAAAATGAACATTTATTATATAACTGTCCATCTGTCTGTCTACAAACATAATATGCCCAGAGCACATAAATCTAAATATGCAAATAATTCCCTTTACCTGTTCACATCGACATCAGCTGGTGGCTTTTCATTAAATTGTTCTCTTTCTCTGTCGATGTTGTAGTTGTTATTTTGACAACTTTATGGTCAGGACGCACAGAGAGGACGCAAAACAGAAAAAGAGACGAGAGCCATTTAATATACGGCACATTCGTCCTGACCGGCCGCCACCGCCACCGCCAGCCACATCTCACTTTTTAATCACTTTTCATGAGCTTTTAATTACACATACGCATAGTTAGCCCCGGTGTCCATGTCGCGTTCTTTAGTACACGGGACGGCAGAAAGAGAGAGAGAGAGAGAGAGAGAGAGACCAAAACCAAACAGGAGGCAAAATGAAATAAAATGAAATGAACAAAAAAACGATAGAGCCAAGTGGGGTTGGGGTGGGGGCTGGTGTGAGGAGAAGAGGGGTGGGTAAAAAAAAAATAGGAGAAATTCCCCACTCATTTCCGTTATAATAATGTGTGAAAGGATATTAATTATGAAACAAGCGAATGGCAGGAAGAGCTGGGCAATAAAAACAGCAAGCGACAGGAACACCATGCGTGACCAACAACAACAATAACAGCAACAACAACAACAAAAGCGACAAGAAAAACAATCTTGTGTATATTGTATTTTATGCGAAATGGGTAGCCACATGGCACACAGGGTGTATGGAGGGTGGGCAGGGTGTGGAAACTGAGAATGGGCATAGCACATGAATTGAAGGAGGAGTATCCCAGGTTTTGTGTGGCGCTGTTATGGGTGGTGGTGGAGCGTTAGGCGGGACGCCATGTAAGTCGGTGAGTTGGCGGTTAGGTGGTGCGCAAAGCGGAAACGGGAGCAACATGTGCAACATGTCGAACGGAAGTGTCGGCCATATTTCGCATACACGTATCCCACATAGAAAACTCCTAAATAGGCTCACGTCACATACACACACACACACACATGTAGAGACAAATTACGAGCCTGGGCCAAGTAGATTTTTATGTAATGCCGGTCGGTTATTGCTTTCATACATTTATTTTATTTCATTTGGCCATACACACACACACACACACACACACATATGTAACACACAGGACACACACAGGATACACATAGAAAATTTCCATAATTCCATTTCACATTTCAATTACCCTAACTAAGTAGAAAAAAGAAGCCAACAGCAACAACAGCAATAACAAAATATTCGCATTTGTTTAATATTTATAATTTGGTATTTAAAATTGATACTTTAAGGTTTTTGTTTTTGCCTGATTTGGGATATTAAAATTCTAAATGAAATAAAAAGAAACATTTGCTGAGTTGTATACCCTTACTTACTATAGGGTATTGAAATGGCTTTAGTTATTTTCGGTATCCTTCTTTCCCAGTGACTCATCAGCTAAAAGAACAGGCAAAAGAGGAGACAGGAGCATTGGGAGTTTTGTGAGTTAAAGTAAGGGAGCCGTCTGCCAGTGACAGCAACAGCAGAAACATCAGTCCCAATGACGATGACATGGACTGTCGTCCATCAGAAGAAGATGAGTGTGGACATGAGGTGGAGCGAGGTGGAAGTGAAGTAGAGTGGAGTGGAGAGGAAGGACTCTGTGCATCAGTTGATCACGTTGCCATTTCACGTGATGATGCTGACAGGCAAGGCGGGTGGAAAACGTACAACAACGACGAATATCCATTCTCCTTTGCCCATCCCCTTGTACCAGCTGTCCTCATGTCCTTTTTGGGAGCTTTTGGCTCCTGGCTCGTGCTACTGGCTGACTGCTGCGTGTAATTGCCGTTGTAATGTCGCCGAAACGCGAATATAATTGCTAAAAATGTGTTGCATCAAACCCAGAGAGACGTGCCAATGGCCACCACCAACCAACCAACCAGCCAACCAACCAACATCGGAGAGACGAGACAGAAAACAGGACGAGAGACTTTTCCCATTTCGTTAGCCCGACAACCTCCACCTCCCACAACCAATCCACCATTTACTCTCAACATTTTCCATTTGAATTTAATTTTAATTTACGCCCAACGGCCAACGGCCGTTTTGACGGAAATTGGCAATGGCAAATGCCAGAATGAACATTCCATTTCCAAAACGTTCGTTTCTTCGTTCATTCGTTCGTTCAGTTAATAAGTGAGAAAAGGAGAAAGAGATAGCCACAGTTAGTCAGTCAGTCAGTCAGTCAGTCACACAGACAGAGCAAGAGAGTGAGAGGAAAACCAAATTGTAAGTGGATGGTCTAATTGAAGCAGCCGTCCCTCAAGCAATTAGTCGATAAATTGAAGCTACAACAAAAATTGTAAGAATGGGGAATTGTAAATGAATGTGAAAAAAACGTTAAAACCAAAAACGAAAAACGAAAAAGCCAACCGGAATGAAAAGTTTTTAACTGAAGTGGCTCTCGAATATTAAATGCAGCAGGAGCAGAAACATCTAACCAGCATCAGAGTTAACACATATGCAATATATTTAACAGGTATTTTCGTTCAAAATCTATACCCTCAGTTTCTCCCCAATCACTTAATCAAGCTTAATGTGGCTAAAACAGTTATTGCCCATCGAATTGGGGGACTAGGAAAATTTTTAGGCACAAATATAAAGTGCAAATTGAATTTTTCATAGTCAAGAAACTTTTCCGTTCATCATTCTCTATCTCTCTCTCTCTATATATATATATATATATATCTTTTGATTGTCTTTTTTCCTTGTGCTGATGATTAGTCATCAACATTTGCTGGGAGACACCTCACACCCCCCACTTCCCTCATACATATTTCTAGATGGGTAGACATGTGTAATTTTCCACTAGCCAAAAATCGTGTCGTTTAGGCCCCAAGCTTAAACGCCAACTCATTAATTGCAAAGAAAATTAACAAAGAAATAAAAAACAAAACAAAAAAATAAATAAATAAACGTAATGTGTATGAAAATAATTTTTCCTAAATTTAGCAAAACTATTAACCACGGTACGTTAATTTCATTAGCATGTCTCCACTGTCTGACTTACTTTCAAGATTTTGTTTTGTTTTTGGATTATTTTTTTTTTTTTGTTTGGATGGTTTTATCCGAATGTCGATGGCATTAATTGCACTAATTAGGTGGTCAATTAGCATATGCTTACTGGATTTTTGTCGAGACAAAGTCGCCGACTTGGTTGTCAACACACACACACACACACTGCCGAACAATGGCATTAATAAATCAGGCAAAAATTAATTTATTTCGACAGCTTTTAGTCATTATGGTTTTGATAAATTATTTCTATCAACATAATGATGATCACATCAAAAGACACAAAAAAGTGCAGCACCTGTTCTGGCCATTAACTTTTCTCCCTAATACACTCTCTACTCAAATAACTTTGGTGACCATTTTTATACCACGTGAAATGGTATATTAAAGTCGCCAAAACGTGTAAGAGGCAGAAGGAAAAGTTATATATTCATGATCAGGATCAACAGCCGAGTCGATATAGCCATGTCATTCCGTCCGTCCGTTCGTCCGTTCGTCTGGGCGTATGAACACGTCAAAACTAGAAAAAAATCGATTGCCTCCTGCAATTCTTGAAATATTCAGCACACTAATTAGCCTTATTAATATCCACCAACCTACCAAATCGTATTACTATCGGACTTGCAACATGGAAGATATACGTATAAACGAGTTTTACTTGGCGGTCCATAAGGACGGAGTTGGCCGTTGGCGGCGCTAGAGTGCTCGAGGGTGAGCGAGATAGTTTATACTATGAGGCGAATTTAACACATATTTTCGAAATTTGAAATATTTTTTCACCTGGTGCATGGTATTCCGGAGTCGGCGAGACGACTTACGTACTTTTTTCTATTACCTATCCGAAACTTAATTACCATTAAACAGTGTTTCGAAATATATCAGAATATGTACATATATTGAGCATTTTTCAAGGCAAACACCTGACTTGCAATGAGTTTTTATATGTAAAATCATTTCCTTAATTCAAATTGTTTGTAGGTTTTTTTTTTGTTTTTAATTCTTTCCTATTGGCATTTTTGTTTTTCGATTTTGTTGCTTTGCGGGGAGTCTTTGTATACTCTATGCGCAGTTGGGGTATATTAGTTGAGAAGGTTTTTCAAAGAGTTGCTATAAGTAATAAGTAATTTAAAGACTCTTAGACTTCAAGTTATTAAAATCATCAACTAAGTTTGGGTGTAATAACTTCGTTGAAACCAAAAATTAAGCTTGGTCTCTTTTTTTGGGTTTTATTTTATTTATTTATTTTGTTTTTTTTTTGTTGTTTGCTTGAGCTACATAATTTAAAGCTAATTAATTTTCCTGCCATCGAAGCTCATTTGAAAGACATCAATCAAAATCCAGTTGAGTTAATTGCATTTACCTGACGATGCTTTTCATTTCGCTGGTTTTCATTTTTGGTTGTTTGTTTTTGTATTCTTTTGCCCCCTCCTCCTCCTCCTCCCGCCTCTTTTCCCGCTTTCTGTGTTCTGTGGGCCTGTCCCTGTCAAATGGTGACAAATTATTCAGTCATTCGTGTGGAAAATTCCCCTTTTTTTATATACGGTTTGGAAAATTCTTGTTAATAGGCTTTCGAATTAAAGGTTACAACTTAAAAGTATAAACTATAACTACTAAAAAACAAAAAGTGAACAACAAATCTATTTGATTTTCTGGTTCTTTGACAAGAAAATACTGTAATTTTCACACACCTTTCAATAGGTGGTGTGTGCATATGTGTGTGTGTGTGTGTGTGTGTAGCACCTGCTTCATTAACTGTATCCAAACGAAAAGCAAATGCCAAGGTTCATCGATTAACAACAACAAATATAGCTCCAGCACCAACTATCGGGCTTGGGCTCTGGCTCTGGGGCTCTGAAAGCTAACTGGAAAATATCAAAAGTTCAGCAAACAAATGGCAGAGAGACTAGAGACCGGCTCGATGGCTAATGCACGGATTGTGTTTGGTTTTTTGTTTTTCTTTTGTTTCTTTTGTGGGGCTCGTTTCGGCACACACACACACACACACACACACCAAACACACACACACACCAAACACACACACACATACATACATGCACACCCATTTTCCATAGAAAAATTGGGTGCGTTAGTCAAACATAAAGTAAAGTAAACTGATAAAAATCATAAGTCGACGTGGTGTAGTATAGTAAAAGAGGTGGAAATAGATAAAGGAGGAGTGGCGGCTTTAAAGGAGTTGGAGAAGAAGAAGTAGTAGAAGAAGAAGGTGAAGATGAAGGTAAAGTTGTAGGCGTTCGAAGGGGGGGTTTATTACCAGGTGAAGGTGGTCTCACGTAACACAACAACAGAAAAATAAAATAAATATATTAGGCCAATTATATTTTGAAAATTTACATGTATTGTGAAGTGGTATATTCAAGTGATCCCCATCCACTTGGGGGCCACAACATAATCTTGATGCTGATGAACGAACGAACGACTGGGGCGAACGAATAAACGTATGTTTTCTTTTCTATTTTTTTTTTTTTTTTGTTAGGAACCAGAACGTGCAAAGGCATAAACCAAAAAACTGAAACCAATGTGATCAAAAAAAAACAAAAAGCCCAGCTTGGGGTGTGGCCTGGTCTGGCCTGGGATTCATATCTTTACACCAGCATCGCCTTTATAATACTTTTATTTTGTTTCTTTCCTGGATTCTTTGCATCAAACCACAAAAGGCAATGCATTTAAAGACTTTGAAATACTCTTAAGAAAGTGGCAATAATATTTGATTTTAAACTTTAATACCATTTAGGATTTGAAAGAGACACTACAGTTTGGTAATATAAATATATATAGCTCTCAAAATTTAAAACAAAATTGGATTTTATCTTACAACTAGATGTGTTTAAGTTTATGTAGATACCAATTAACAAAGATATATATATTGCCCTATCTATCTGAAATTGTTTACCCCTTACGAGGCTTAATTCTTGAAATTCTATATAACCCAATTATACCCTAACAATTTGTGTTTCTAACATTTTTTATAGGGTATATACATACATAAAACTATAAAGCACCCAAAGCAGCGTCAGCGCATGCAGCTAACATAATTAATTTTAGAGGAGGATTAGGACAGAGATTTCAGTTACGACGATGACGACAACGACGTGCTTTTTATTATGTGATTGTGTGTAGACCGACTACAACTACTGACCCCATCTTGATATTTATTATGTTTTCATTTATAATTGGAAATCAGATTAAACTAAAAAACACAACAAAGTAAACTCTGCCTTTACCTTTTCAATTATCCAACATTAATACATATATGTATATACAAAGATGGCAGGCAATTTTCGAAATAAAATCATGAATACAAAATCTTTATTGAAGCCAAAGGAGACGACGACGACGACAATGATGACTTCAGCATCATTGTCTTCGACATCGACCACTTCCCTACACACAACTCACCAAGAACGGCAGTTCAGTGATTTAATTAAAGTGACCCAATTGGTATCTGGTGATGAAACGACAATGATGACGACTACAACGGATAATGAAGATGATTATAATTATGATGACTCCAGTGATTTAAATAGTATGAATGATATGGATGATGAGTTTATAAATATACCAGATCAAGCATCATATATGGTGCATATTAAGAATTTACCAAATGATGCCACTGTACAAGAGATACGTAAAATATTTGCAAATTATAATATACGATCCTTGAACTCAGCTGGCAGTTCGGCATATATTGAGATTGAGAGTCGTGAGGAAGTAATTAAACTTCTCCAACTGGATGAGCCCATGTGCCGTGGTCGACGGCTTTTCATCAATATTATTGACAGATTTGCTGGCGGTGATTCATCAAAGACCGCAAATGAAAACAAAAATAACCAGCACCATCACCACAACCAGATTGAAAACATTGACACCTACCAAACCGCAGACACCCACTCACCCACTCCAACTATAACCATAGACACAACCACACCCCCCTCCCCATCCCGATCCCCATCCTCATTCCCATCCCCATCCAGTTGCCAACTCTCGGCTTCAGTTGACTCCAACAACATAGTCACTAAATCCTGGATTGAGAATCACAAATTGGAAACACCTAAAGCCTCATTAGAAATGCTCTCCATTGATGTCAAACAAAGCAGCATTGAGGAACTGGAGAAACGTATGGAATTGCGTTTGCAAAAATTGTGCGAATTCGAGAATGCCGAAACTTTGCGTATGGAGAAATTATCAACGATGAAAAAAGCTAATGATTCCACAGACAACATAATGCAAGAGGATGACGAACAGGAAATCGAAAAGGAACAGGAGCAACAGCAATCGGAAGAATCAATAACTCCCATGTCCTGGCGAGATTTTTGTAAGCAGCAAGGACTTTAAGTACTTTGCCGTTTTATTTCATTTTGCATTAAATAAAACAAATGAAGAGCATAATCAATATATAAAATCTAAAATTTGTCTGGTCATTTTAGCCTAAACCTTTTAAGTAAAAACGAAAAATGCCTGGGAGAGAAGAAAGTTGTGTACGAATTGAATTAGGCTTCGGTTTAGGCTTATAGTTTATACATGAAATTCAAAGGAATAAATTGGAAAATATAAACAAAATGGGCTTTTGCCATGTTTTATTGTGGCTGCAAATTCCGCTAATTGTTGTTGTGTGATTTCCTAATCTAAGTTCTGCTTTTTCGCATCAGCTCTAGTTCTTCTCTTCTTTTAAGTCTTTAAGCCGATTTTCCTTTCTTTTGGCTAGAGAGAACCATTAGGAATCAATTAATACTCTAAATCGATTTATAATTGTGTGTCGTAATACAAAAGCTTATGAAAAACTTTTAAATACTTCAAACGATTTTGGCCAGACATTTGCATTTAAAATAACAAATGAAGTAAGTAAGTCGTCTCGCCGACTTAGGTATACCATACACCAGTAAAACAAATATTTCAAATTTGTAATAACAAATAACAAAATAATAACAGCATTTGCCTATTTTAATAAAGTTCTGTTCACATGCTTTTTACAAGCATATCTTAGTATCTCGCTCACTCATGCATATGAGCACCCTAGCGCCCCACCCGCCAACGGCCAACTCCGGCCTTATGGAAAAACGTTTATATGCATAACTTGGCTATTTTTTGTCCGATTTTGATCAAATTTGGTATTTTGCTGGGTATTAGTATCAAATTCAAGTGTGCCAAATTTGATTCCACAAGGTGAAAAATTACGGGAGATAATCGAGTTTTTCAAATTACGGGGGCGGAAAGGGGCGTGGCAAAATCTTTATAATTACAAAATGAGCGTATTTACTAAGCAAATATACATACCAAATATGGTGTCTCTAGCTGCAATAGTTTTTGAGATAAACGTTTTTTTTGAATTGCGGGGGCGGAAAGGGGCGTGGCAAAATCTTTATAATTACAAAATGAGCGCATTTACTAAGCAAATATACATACCAAATATGGTGTCTCTAGCTGCAATAGTTTTTGAGATAAACGTTTTTTTTGAATTGCGGGGGCGGAAAGGGGCGTGGCAAAAATTTGAAACAAACTCGATCACTCTACATACCACACGAGCCTACATTTCAAATTTGGTGGCTCTATCTCTTATAGTCTCCGAGAACTAGGCGTTCATACGGACGGACAGACGGACAGACGGACGGACGGACGGACAGACGGACATGGCTAGATCGACTCGGCTGTTGATACTGATCAAGAATATATATACTTTATGGGGTCGGAAAAGCTTCCTTCTGCCTGTTACATACATTTTGGCGACTTTAATATACCATTTCACCCTATGGGTGTATGGTATAAAAAGAGTAACTAAATACCTATTGTAAATGCATTTTATGAAACTATCTACTACTTTATGCCAAATGTAATACAATAATAGGCTTGCCTTATCTTCAGTGCCAGGGAAATAAAGTTCCTAGACGCGCCACCAATTGAAATTACGGATTGCGGGTAATAATTCTATTCACTAAAAGGGAGGGAGAGTACGAAAGATTTTCGGTGGGACGAGGACAATTGACAAATGCTCATCATAAACATGGTTCAATATAAGATGAAATTTATCAAATCAAGAGGCCTATTCCTAGCTATATATAAAGTTATATACGAGTGATTTCATGGCATGACGAACAAAAAAAAAAAAAGTAGAAATGACTTTCGCAACGGTTATCAATAACCGGGTATCGATATTTTATGAAAATTGATACGGCACACACACCGTACCGCACCCCCTGTTGGCGAAGGGGGTGTAGGTGGAGGGGAGGAGGTATGAAATATATAAAAATAAATAATAATAGCCATTATTACAGAGTTGATGCCACCCCTAAATAGTTTTTCCTTTTCTTTATTTTTTTTTTTTTTGGTATTTGCTGTGTTTTGTGTCCTTTTTGCCAATGCCAGTCATAAACGCACTAATCCGTCAAAATTTATTGCCCAGAACTGGGCAAATGCAGTAACACAGAGAAACAGAGAGAAAGAGACAACATTTTTTTCCTTTTTCGAGAGGAAACCGAAGAGACGAGCAAAAAAAAAACACAAAAACACAAACACAAACCAAACCAAAGTAAGAGAAGTAGAAGTCCTCGAGCCAATTGATAACGTGCGTGTGAAATTTATCAAATAAATTGAGGCCATAAATGTCAAAGCTGCGCATGATTCATAGACAGAACACCCAAAAGAGAAAGAAAGATAGAGAGAGAGAGAGAGAGAGAGAACAGGGAGCATGGTGGGGGGACGGGGGGGGGGGACAGGGCCGGAGATGATGGGACGAGATGAGATGAGAAGAAATTGGGTATGGGCTAGGACAGGAAAAGGCAGCAACTTCCAGCTTCAGCTTTCAGTTTCCGTTTTGCCAATCAAACTGGATTTTCTCTATAGAAGCGACGTGGGGAAGTGTGTCTGAATACCCTTAACCTTCGTCCTCCCCCCACCCCACCCGCTCAAGTCAAAGTCATTGACAAATTTGCGATTTGGGATATTGCAAGGGTGAGCAATTTATTAAAAACCCATCAAAAAGAATTAAGCTGCAAATTTTGGATTTTTGATTTGCATTTGCAATAATGACAATAAGAAAGAGTGGGAGAGACAGAGAGAGGGAGAGAGGAAGAGCAGGAAAGAGGTGTCTGTTGGTTGTTGGTTATGGGGGGGCAGGGCTGAAGGGAACTTTAAATTTTCTCTAAGCCATTACTTGGCAATTTTTGTTGTTGCTGTTGGTGTTGGTGTTTGGAGCCATAATCAGAAAGCGTAGAGAAAAATTGTAGAGAGTTATTGTTGCTGTTGCTGCTGCTGTTGTTGTTGTTATTGTTGGGTTCAGCACAGCGTGGCTATCATTATTTAGAATTTAGAAGTTGCTGCCGCTGCCGCTGCTGCTGCTGCCAGCAGAGCTCAATGGCTTTTCATTATGTTTCTCTTTTTTTTTTTTTTCGTTACTGTTATTGTTGCTATTATTAAATTTTAAAGCGGCTAATGACAATGCAGAAAATTTAAATATACACTGAGAGAATCAAACAGAAACACAGTTGGTCTAAAGATTGTTTCTCCTATAGTTAAGTTACCCAAGTAAAGTAGAAAGCTTCAAAGGGCCATACGAGTAGGTTTCTGCTCCACAAATGGTTCATAGTTCATCCCAATATCCTAGTGGGAAAGTGTCCTTTTTCAAAAAGTCTCCTAAACTGTTCTTTTTAGCTAGCCTTGAAGGCCTTTGTCATTTTGACTTCGCTACACATTGTAATTTAGAATTATTTCTCCATCTCAAAAATTATTGCAAATTTTAAAAATCCAACAAAAATTACTGTAATTTTCACTTATTCGCATAAATACATATAAAAGTAGAAAGAATCTATGTTTGGCATTGTAGTTTGGGACCATTTTACTGCTTTCTATAGCAGTTTAATGTTATAATGGTTCGATCCAACAAATTATCAATTTTGATCTCAACTAGGCAATAAGCCTAAGTACCAAGTTTCTTTCCAGAAGCTTTCTTAAGACAGTTAGAAGGACAGACAGACATGGTTATATCCATTCGTTTCCTTGCGTGGTTTAAGAATATATCAAGTGCATTACATTACAAGCATCCTTTACCAGACTAAAAACAATTGCAGCCTAAAAAAAAAAGAAATTCTGTTTTTAAATTGTGAAATATACTCGTAAAAAATAGTTAAGAATAACAAGCAGAAATGCCAATTTCGGTGATTCATTTAGAAGCTTGAAATTTGATTGGTTTTTAAGAATTTAAACATGTTAAGTATCATTAACCATCAATAGAAAGTTGCCCCTCGTTTTTATAATGCTTAAAACGCTTGTTTTAAAATGTCTTATAAAATGGTTTAATCTTCTTGGCTATAATTCTAAATGTTAAAGCTAAGTGAATACGCATTTAGCCATATTTAGACCTATTACAATCTTTTTAATAGCGTTTTTACCTAGTGAAATATGTGTCTAGGTCTTTAGCGCAATAAAGAATTACATCATATTATTTTCAATTTTAAACTTATATGGCTAATTATTTCATTTATAATAAAAGAAGTATTAGAGTATAAGATAATTTGAGGCTAATGTATTTGGATGCTGTTTATAATAGGTATTTTTATATAGCTATGAGACAACTAACTTCAATCTTAAATCTGAAGTATAAGCAAAACTAACTGGAAACAAGGAAAGCTTAGCTTGGCTTGGAAATTCTTTGGTCATATTCAAATCTTTAATGTGATATATAATACGATACGATAAAAGTTTCCTGCTCAAAACCTAAAGTAATCCAAGGGATCATAATCTTTGCATATATCGCTTAGCATTTCAAATTCGAGAGAGATTCGTAGTTTTGAATTTGCTAAACCTTTCTAAGTATGTCTTCTGAAAACAAGGTAAAATAAAAAAGGATCAAAAGCAGCCCTAAGGCGCACACAATTATTCAAATATATTTTGCATTTGTTATACGCATCTATTGAAGTCACTGCAGGAGCTGAACGTTTTGGGATTTCCCAATGCGCAATTGTTTGGTTACTTTTCACCCTTACCTACTTATTTGCATATGTAGATGTATGCATACTTTCACTCATTTCATTTTCTACTTTCATAAAACACTCATCTATCAAAGCTGTTTAGACAGGCGTTTTCAGATGGACTTTTGGGCCACTTCTGGCTTGGTCATTTGTTAGATTTTAATTTTCAAATTTTCAACCATAATACGTTTTATGGATAACCATCAAATTAAGCCTTTCAAAATTCGATATCATATAAGGGAAAATCCCACAAAAACCTCATAAACCAAAAACCCACAAGCAAACAGCAAAAAAAACAAAACAACCATTAAAAACCAACCAATCAAAGTTTTGTTCTAACAACCCAAATAATATAATGCAACATTTGCCATGTCCGTATATATTGTACAATTAATTTTCTAGTAAAAACTAAAAACTTGCAAAATACCAAGCCTGTAGGAGCATAATAAATAGCCTTACCAATGCGACAGCAAAACCCAACCAAGACTCTTAATAAAAGTCAATTGCTGCGCACCCCCACCCACAAAAACCTCAAAGCCATCCCCTTCAACCTTCATCGGTTTGTCGGACCAACAACAACAAACCAGAAATTTCCAAATGCTTCTCTTCTCTCTCTCTCTTCTCCTCCTCCTTCTTCTTTGGTTTTTGCAAAGCATTTTGAAATTTTAATAAAAAAGTCCTTTTATCGCACTTAGAAGGCCATTTAGTAAGCTAAATTATACCCGAGTATTATCTGGGTAACATTTTTTGAACCGTTGTGGAGCGGGGGGTAGAAGGTGGTGGTGGAGAAATAGTGAAGGGTAAGGGCAAGCGGTGACAACTGGAAATACACTAGCAATAGCAAATAGCAATGGCAATCCCTAAAAACCCAATCCCAAACCGAAAGAAAACGAGAAATACGACAAAAAAAAAAAAAAAAGAAACTCAAACCCAAAATCGTAGTCAAATTGGCCATGTTAAACCGCAGACTATTTGGCTATGTTGTTTTTGTTGACCCGACTTATCTCTTGGACTGGCAAACGGCAATGGCTACGGACGGCTACCGCTACGGCAACGTAAACTTGCCACAAATTGGCCAAGCTTGCTGCCTCTGCCGCTGCTGCTTCTATGTTGTACGTAGTAGTTGGCTCTTGGCTGGTGCTGCATAAGTCCAATTTATTTTTGGTTTTTTACTTCAAAATACAAAAAAAAGAAGCAAGCAAAACCAAATCGAATTAAGCTAAAATCTACATAAGGTTTTTCTTTCTGTGTGGCTGTAACACCACACTGGGACGAACGGCCATTTGAAAATGTTGTCATTTAACAAAAATGTAACTTTTCAATCATCTGAAATACAAATTTCTTTTATATTTATCCAGTATCACACATTTTCAACATAAAGATGAGATTTCTTTCAAAAGATACCATAAAAAGTGTAGAGAAAGGGATCGAATAATTATTTTTGAACTTTAAAATCCATTACATTGGAAATTGGATGTGGAAAAATATCTCCGGACGATAAATTTCTATACATTCCTTGCCCCAGGCATGCTTCAAAAACAGTTAAAAAGCTGGTTTACTGATTCAAAATTGAACTTTAAGATTGGTCACGACCATTACGCCAATCAATCACTTTTGGATAGAAGTAAAACAGATAGAGAGGCCGGGAAAGTTCTTACAAAAATCTGGACCAGCGCTACAAATTTGTAACAATTTTTCGATAAATTTAGTATAAAGCATTCGAGCTGTTGTGCGGTTTCAAAGGTAGTCTCAGAAAATACATATAAAAAAGTATTTCCAAAAAAACTAATTGATCATACCCCATTTTTCCGATTTTACTTAATATTTCTTAATTGTCACAGCAAATCTCTAATATTATCTTCTTTAAAACACCTAAAAATCAATACAGAAAAGCTCGATGAAAGATTTATAATATTACAAATTTTCTTTGTAAGTTGTTCTAGCTTTCTAAGATGTAGTTGCGTGATCAAAAAATTGATTTACTGTATATTCCACAAAGTTAATAAATTAAATAAAAAGTCGCCAAAATGTATGTAACAGGCAGAAGGAAACTTTTCCGACTCCATAAAGTATATATATTCTTGATCAGCATCAACAGCCTAGTCGATATAGCCATGTCCCTCTGTCCGTTCGTTCGTCTGAACGCCTCGAGTGAGCGAGACCCCAAGATATGCTTGTAATAAAATGCATTTGTTTAATAAATTTGAAATATTTGCTATACCTAAGTCGGCGAGACGTCTTACTTACTTCATTTGTTTATGCAGAGAACAAATTTTATAGTACAAAACACTTGACTACTTAAGACCAACTAATTTACACTTTTAATTTCAAGACAATAGGCAAATATCTCTATATTTCTAGTATACAACTTTGTAGCAATTTAAATTTTTGTCAATTTGAAGTTTTCATATATTTTTAAAGCACTGTGCCAATGGTTTGTTTCGATTGTTTCGTCCGCCTCCCGGTCCATTTGTTTCTTGCGCTTGGGCATGAATTACATTTCTCTTTTGCATTTTGCTTTGTTGTTGTTGTTGTTGTTGTTGCTGCTGCTCTTTCCCATTTTTATTTCCATGTTGTTGCTGTGTTGTATCGCTTCTTTTTCTCTTTTTTTGTTGTTGTTTCTTATTTTTTTTTTTCTAAATGCTAATTTATGGGCATGTGTTGCCATTTGGTTGCCGTTGGGTAATTTTAGTGCCCACCAAAAACAGAAAAAAAAAGAAATGAAACGGAAAAAAAGAGACCCCGAACCAGCAGCAGCAGCAGCAGCAGCAGCAGCAGCAGAGGGCTCGACTAACTTCAATTGTGCCGCAGTTTTTTATACCCTATGCGAAAAAGTTGCATATACTTAATATAGATAAGTAGAAGAGTTGAGAGCATTATTAAATAAATTTGTACAACTTTAAAGCATTTACTTAAGAATTAAAAACGATTCCAACTCCCATCTTTTGCGATGTTCCTAATGCAATGTATAATAAAATATGTTTTACAGAGATAATCAAGTGATAATATTCTCTATTGATTGGTAGAGGGGAGAGGCAGGGCAATTCCCATTCAATCAGCGGTATTTTTTGTTGAAATAGCAAGAGAATAGATGTATGTACTTACATAGATCTAAAATTCTAACATTGTGTAACATTGTGATGATGAAAATGTTGTATATACCCCAACTTGGTTGGATTGGATGGCGGGGAGGGGGGAGAAACATACATATGTACATACAACATACATTGAGATACATCGGCAGCGAGAAATAAAAACAGAAACAGGAAATGCAGTAAGCGAAATAAAAAGTGAAGTAAATTGCATATTTATGAATCTGTCAATTGTTTATACTTTTATGCATTTGGCATTTGTGTATGTCCATACATGTGTGTGTGTGTGTGTGTGTGTGTGTGTATTTTCACAGAATTTCACAAGTTGTTATTTGTTGCAGTTGCTGTTGTTGTTTTTGTTGTGGTTGTACTCACGCCCCCTTTTTTGTTTTCGCATTCAACTTGGACTCTCGTAGCCATTGTTGCATGGAATTGCGCTGCGGTTCTTTTTTTTTTGTGTTTTGTATTATAATTTTCTTTCTTTTTGGTTGGACTAACGCCCTCATATCACTCCCTCCCACTCGTTCGCCTCGTCGGGTTGGCCATGAGTGCTGAAGTCCAGCAGACAAAACAAACGCATAATAAGGCAAAACTTACACCTACTTCCTGTGGATGTTTGTACAATTTGTACACTGAGAGAAAAACAAAAAAGAAAACACACACACAGCCAAGTAAAAAGTCAAATACTTACAT
Organism: Drosophila paulistorum; assembly: GCA_018152135.1. Taxonomy (NCBI): domain Eukaryota; kingdom Metazoa; phylum Arthropoda; class Insecta; order Diptera; family Drosophilidae; genus Drosophila; species Drosophila paulistorum. Next base: position 14,235,196 of record JAECXG010000690.1, read on the forward strand.
ATGTACATTCCCTCCAATGTCTGGAAGCAGTAAATTCAAATCAATAAACAAAATGAGAAGGGCATCGAATTTTCTTTATACTCTTTAGAAATTTTTGTTGGATCTCTTTTAGCAAAGATCAACATTTATATGAAGGGTATTGCTTGATATTCTTCAAAATGAATGTGCAGGGTATAAAGAATTCAAACTTTCATTGTCTATGGTCGTCCTCTCTTCTGTCAGTCAGTCAGTCTGTCTATCTGTTCGTATTTCTAGTTTGTATGTTTGTCTGTCTGTCTGTTTGTATGTTTGTCTGTTTGTCTGTTGGCCTGTGCGCGAGTCGTTTCTTTGCTGTTTCCCATTTCAAGTGAAGGCATTAAATAAGTCGAAAGGTATAAACACAAACTGTCTCACACACACACACACACACGTACACTTATGGTAAAACGGGCAAACAAATAAGACCCAGGGCGAAGGCGAAATGCGAATGCTTTTTGGCCATCGAAGGGAAATGGCCAAAAAAAAAAATACTAAGAGTAGAAGAAGAAACAACACACACACACACAGTTGAAATTCCTTCACAGAACATTTATTTTTCGGTCGCTTTTTCGTTACACACATTGATTTTCGAGGCCCAGGCCCGGACATACACACACACACACACACACACAATAACAACAACAAAAAACCAACAAATAAACCGAATGCAATAAACTTACCTTGCAACAACAACAACAACAACACCAACTACAAAAAGGTAAATTGTTCAACATAATTTTTTTTCTTCTTCTGGTCTTCTTCTCCATTTAGATACTTGGTTAGTTATGAAGAGTTGGTCAGGCCTATCAAAACAGCTGTACAAGCTTGTGGTGGGAAACAAATTTGTTGTCGATGTCTTTCAAGGAAGATGAAATAAAAATACCCTTAAAAGACAACCACGAGACCCCCAAAAAGGAAAAAAGAGGGCGCGGGATGATGATGGCCCTTAAAGTCAGCGAATAAACAGGTAAGCAGAACAGGTAGTCAGCACATCTAACATTTCCTCATGACATTAAATACACCATCAAATATTATATCGAAATGCAATCAAATATTCCATTTAAACAACTAAACATATGGCAGCTCTCCACTCTTCAAACACAAAAAACAAACTAATTTAAAGACTTTTTTCGTTTAGCGAATTCGAGATGACAAAATTCAATTTGATAGAAAACAAGTAAACACAAATGTTTGTTACCCTTTTGGGTGTAAAGGATATAATAAAACGTTCTTCTTGGCAAACTTTAAAGGAAAATCATCAGGCAAATGCTAAAAACTTTTAAAACATTTCTATTGATTTGCCTAAACTATTTTTGTTTTTAAATAAACATTTTTAAAAGAATTTTCATTGATTTTCTTATAATCTAAATTACGGATATAATGTATAGATGCATATATATTAATGGTTCTCCTACTAAAGTTTGTTTAATCGGCGTTGACAAAATTGTAGATTAATCAAGTAAATATAACATAGTCCTTATATTTTGAGAATAGTGTGCAATTTTTCAGTTTACGAGGTTGTAATGCGAGGAGTTCGCGTTGATCCAGACGGAGGGACGGACAGACATGGCTATTTAAACTCGTCTCGTCGTTCTGATCAAGAATATATATACTTTAAACCCACTTAAATGCGACTCTAGAAGTCTTCAACGATTCTAATCGATGGAAAGATGAATCGACAGATTTAACCAATCAGTTTATCGATATCGACAAAACGATACACTGCTATCGAAAGGTAAGCAGCTCTAGTAGGCAATGACTTTACAGCTTTCCAAATTCTATAAAAGCTGGAATAGGTCCAGGAATACTTTCATTCAGTTGCTTACCTTCAACAAGCAAACATCTAATTTTATTTTCCTTTTTTTTTAACTACCTACTTTTATTACCTTTAAACCCACTTAAATGGGTTTTCATGGAAAACATTTCCTTTAAATCGTGGAAACAATATGCGAAATAATGTTAAAACGCATAACCATGGATATTTTCCTTAATTTTTTGAATCCCGTTTAAACTCCAGAAATCTTAGACGATTGTGCTATCGAAAGTTAAACAGCTCCAGTAGGCAATGACTTTACAGCCTTCCAAATTCTATAAAGGCAGGACTACGCTCATTCAGTTGCTTACCTTCAACAAGCAAACATCTAATTTTATTTTCCTTTTTTTACTTTTATTACCTTTAAACCCACTTAAATGGGTTTTAATGCTGAAACATTTCCTTTAAATCGTGGAAAAAAATAGCCGAAATAATGTTAAAACGCATAACCATAGATATTTTCCTTAATTTTTTGAATCCCTTTTAAGTAAACAGATAGTTTGCTTAACAATGATGTGCATCCGTTTAAATGAATTATTTTATATGCCAATAAATTGTGAACAAATTAAGCTAAATTCTCATTTAATTACAATAAAGGTTTGTTAAAGAAAGAAAGACTTTAAATCGTTGGACGAGACAAACAGGGTGGGCCAAAAGAAGTCATCCGATGTTGTTGCACACTTCTGACCAAAATTAATATACCTTTTCTTTTTGCAAGGGTATAAAACTGTTCCAGCTATAATTCTGAATAATTGTTTAACACAAATAGTTTTAAAAATACAGTTTTGGATTCTCGGTGGGGTAAAATGAGGGGAATTTCACCCCAAAATGGAAGTTTACCTCTGAAAAGTTGATCAAATTTCGATACACAGCGAACGAATTTCCGTCCAAAAACTCGATTTCCCTCCCCAAATGTTTTAGTTCCTCCATTAAAATTATGAGAAAATTATAAACTTCATTATAAATTATAAATTAAGACAAGTAGAGTTAGGATCCATGTGAATCCACTGAATCGCAAAAGAATCTAAATTCTAAATCTAAAACCACTTGCCGAGTGGGTCGAGTAATTGGTAACAGGGATCCTTTGGTTGGTCTTCCATGAGGATTGTTTCTATGTTCCTCTTGCCCACCCCTCAATCGTGTTCATAGCTCGTGCTTTGGTGATTGTCATGAAACAGTCTTATGTTGATAGCAATAATATGGCTACTGTATTTTGGCCACAAAGTCCTTACTAAGACAGACTCTCATGCTTTATGAATAAAGAATTTTAACCCATTCGACTTGATTCAATGTATTTTGAGTGCTTGCTCGTTTTTGGTTATTCACTTGTGCCCCAGCAGCCACATTAGGCTTAGATCATTAGGCGATTTCCGGCTTAGTGTGGAATTGGACCATTAATTATAGTTCTTCCATAATTGCATCTTTGCCACTTCTTTTTTCAGGAGCGTTAAATCGCTCTTTAAGTCTAAACCTCTTTACATTTGATAAGTTATTCAAATTAGTTTTTGTCCACATTAGAAATATTATTTCTATAGAAATATCAGATTTTCTCATTCATTGTTTTAGGTTGTTAGATTTTACCTTTTAATACATTTGCTATTTATTTTCACTGCATTTTCCGAGAGAGTTTTGACTGCCATTGTGATGGCAACTTGAAATAAAATGTACTATGAAACGTGCTTACAATGTATATGATTGTATGTATATATGTAGATACGTGTATTAACCCTCCTCCCCCCTCTCCTGTGCAGTCATTGTCCTAACTATGTATTTATCTGCTTAGCAGGAATACAATCTGTTAGCATTTCACCTTTTGTTCCTCCGCAATGCAGCAAAAGCAGCGAAACACATTCACGTGACGTGATAAAAACTTGGGGACCACCGTTGTCAGTGGTCGTTGTAGTTGGTAGTTGGTAGTCAGTAGTTAGCGGACCCGCAGGAAGACAATCTACAATGGCAATTCATTGTGGCTTCTCATTAGCAGCAGGTAAACACATTTCTGGAACATTGCTTTTAATTAGTAAAACAGACGCAAAGTGACCAAAAAAAAAAAACAAATGGAAAAACGGAAGGGCGGTTAGGTCAGCCGCCAGGTTTTTGGATAGTCGTCAGATAGTCAAACAGTCAGCCAAACGTCGTCGTCGTCGCCCTGTGCCTTTTTAATTGCAGCCAACGTCAAAACATTTACCAAATTAACGCAATCCAAGCTCAAGTAAATTGTTGGATACAAAAAAAAAGGAAAACAAACTACCAAAAAGTAAGCGGAAGAACAACAGGCGAAAATAAATAAATGAAGACAAAATTCCCCACCGAAACCGAGTACAAAAACGAAATGAACGTCAATAGATTGCAGGTCAACACAATATGCCAAGGGGCTGGCTGTAGAGCCAAAAAGGAACGTTCAGGAATGGCACTAGGTGAAGCACAGTTCACCGCTTATCAGATAACAAGAAAAATGAAGTAAGTAAGTCGTCTCGCCGACTTAGGTATACCATACACCAGTAAAACAAATATTTCAAATTTGTAATAACAAATGCATTTGCCGATTTTAAAAAAGTTCTGTTCACATGCTTTTTACAAGCATATCTTAGTATCTCACTCACTCATGGATATGAGCACCCTAGCGCCCCCACCCGCCAACGACCAACACCGGCCTTATGGAAAAACGTTTATATGCATAACTTGGCTATTTTTTGTCCGATTTTGATCAAATTTGGTATTTTGCTGGGTATTAGTATCAAATTCAAGTGTGCCAAATTTGATTGCACAAGGTAAAAAATTACGGGAGATAATCGAGTTTTTCAAATTGCGGGGGCGGAAAGGGGCGTGGCAAAATCTTTATACATACAAAATGTGCGCATTTACTAAGCAAACATACATACCAAATATGGTGTCTCTAGCTGCAATAGTTTTTGAGATAAACGTTTTTTTTGAATTGCGGGGGCGGAAAGGGGCGTGGCAAAATTTTGAAATAAACTCGATCACTCTACATACTACATGAGCCTACATACCAAATTTGGTGGCTCTATCTCTTATAGTCTCTGAGATCTAGGCGTTCATACGGACGGACAGACGGACGGACGGACGGACGGACGGACGGACGGACGGACGGACGGACGGACAGACGGACATGGCTATATCGACTCGGCTGTTGATACTGATCAAGAATATATATACTTTATGGGGTCGGAAAAGCTTCCTTCTGCCTGTTACATACATTTTGGCGACTTTAATATACCATTTCACCCTATGGGTGTATGGTATAAAAAGAAAAAAAACTTGCACTAATTTGTGTACACTTAGGACATGAATGGAAATGGCCATGGACGACGACAACGACGAGGACGACGAATGGAAGGTGGATGAGGAATCGGACCATGGGCATGACCACAGAGCCAGATGAGAGTGACTTAAATTTTTGGTGGACAAGACACCATGAACAAAATATTGTACCCTGATGAACTTATATACATACATACATACATATGTATATGTTCTTTAGATACATACTTAAACTCTTTGCGTATACCCTTTTCTTTTCTTACAAAAATGAAGCATATCTATTTTATGAAAGCAAAAGAGAAGGAAGGAAAACCGGCAGCAAAAAAATGTTAAGTAAAGATTCTTTGTTAGACATTCATTAAATGATAACCTTATTTTTTTGTTTTTCTTAATAGAAGAATATTCTATTTTCTTTATGATAAATTTTCCAAGCGACAAATATAAGATTTCGTTTCAAATTTTATTGGTGTTGGGTCAAATTAAGGTTATAAAGGTTAAGATATTTGCTCAGTTTTTATACCATACACCCATGGTATATTGAAATGGTATATTAAAGTCGCCAAAATGTATGTAACAGGCAGAAGGAAGCTCTTCCGACCCCATAAAGTAAATATATTCTTGATCAGCATCAACAGCCGAGTCGATCTAGCCATATCCGTCTCTCCGTCCGTCTGTCCGTTGGTATGAACGCCTAGATCTCGGAGACTCTAAGAGATAGAGCCACCAAATTTGGTATGTAGGCTCGTGTAGTATGTAAAGTGATGAAGTTTATTTCAAATTTTTGCCACACTTCTTTCCGCCCCCGCAATTCGAAAATGAAGTAAGTCGTCTCGCCGACTTAGGTATACCATACACCAGTAAAACAAATATTTCAAATTTGTAATAACAAATGCATTTGCCTATTTTAAAAAAGTTCTGTTTACATGCTTTTTACAAGCATATCTTAGTATCTCGCTCACTCATGCATTTGAGCACCTTAGCGCCACCACCCGCCAACGGCCAACTCCGGCCTTATGGAAAAACGTTTATATGCATAACTTGGCTATTTTTTGTCCGATTTTGATCAAATTTGGTATTTTGCTGGGTATTAGTATCAATTTCAAGTGTGCCAAATTTGATTCCACAGGATAAAAAATTACGGGAGATAATCGAGTTTTTCAAATTTCTGGGGCGGAAAGGGGCGTGGCAAAATCTTTATAATTACAAAATGTGCGCAATTACTAAGCAAATATACATACCAAATATGATGCCTCTAGCTGCAGTAGTTTTTGAGATAAACGTTTTTTTTGAATTGCGGGGGCGGAAAGGGGCGTGTCAAAAGTTTGAAACAAACTCGATCACTCTACATACTACACGAGCCTACATACCAAATTTGGTGGCTCTATCTCTTATAGTCTCCGAGATCTAGGCGTTCATACGGACGGACAGACGGACAGACGGACAGACGGACGGACGGACGGACGGACGGACAGACGGACATGGCTAGATCGACTCGGCTGTTGATACTGATCAAGAATATATATACTTTATGGGGTCGGAAAAGCTTCCTTCTGCCTGTTACATACATTTTGGCGACTTTAATATACCATTTCACCCTATGGGTGTATGGTATAAAAACCGTTTATCTCAAAAACTATTCTAGCTAGAGATACCATATTTGGTATGTATATTTGCTTAAATGCGCACATTTTGTATGCATAAAGATTTTGCCACGCCCCTTTCCGGCCCCGTCATTTGGGTCGGGTCGGAAAAGCTTCCTTCAGCCTGTTACATACATTTTATCGACTTTATTATACCATTTCACCCTATGGGTATAGGGTATAAAAATAATTAGAGAATAGAATAGTAGAATAGAAGTCAACGAAACTCAAGAAAATAATAGAAAAAATGCAATTTAATATTTCGAATATTCCCTAAATTCTATATTTAGCAATTGAAATATATTTTAGATTTACATTTTGCTCACAAATTGGTTTTTCTATCTACATTTCCATGTTATATTCAAAAATAAATTACTTAAGCTGTTGGACTTTAATCATCATCTAGTTAGTTAGAGAATATTAAAGTTCAAGTTATAAGAGAATTGTGCTCAAATTGTTTTTTACATTTATATATATATACATATCCACTTTTTTTTTTTGGTGTTCACTTGTATGATGTAAAAATATAAATAGATATATATATATTTGGTGGACACATTGTGGCCGACAGATATAATTTAAAGTCATTCACTGCAGATATGCACAGACCAAGGGTATGCAATGATGGAGAGGGGTAGTTAAGGGGAGCCGTGGGAAAGGAGAAGAGAGGGCGCGAATTAACTACAAACGACTACACATTAATGCCACAAGTTAACAGCACCAGAAGCCGTGCAAGCGACAACCAAGAAACCAACAACAACAACAACGAGCCATTGCCGCCAAGGAAGGAACAAAAGAAAGGCCAACACACACACGCGTAAACTGCGAGGAAAATACCAGAAGCTACATATATATATATACATATATCTTGAGCGACATGTAAAATACAGAGAAACGGATATACGTACGACTGAAGCTGCGAAAGGGTTGCTCTTGGTCGCGCTGCTGTTACTTTTTGGTGGTGGTCAACTGCAACACGTAAAAGAAAAGATACAGATACAAGATATGGCCTCATGGACATGGTCACGGACGTACGTATCTTCGAGTGTATACATATATCTGTGTATACCCTGTATATTGCATCAACAAATTGTGTATATTGAACAACAGTCAACAGAAAATGAAAGAAAAAACAAACACCAACTGAATCTTCTCTTAAAGGGTATCCCTTAAGTTGACTAACACATACATACATTTAGCCCATAATTCGTGTGTTTTGGGCTTGGCAACACACACACACACACACACACACACACACATTGATATAACATACCAAAAAAAAGAAAAAAAGGTTGGAAAAATCAACCAAGCAAGGGAGCAAAAAACACAAAAGAACTTGTGTTGTTTTTTACCTGGCCTGTTCAATGGAACGCCACATTTTGGAATTACATATGTACATACATATGTACATTTTGGACATGGTGTGAAAGTTATTATTATCTCTTAAATGCGTCAGGGAAACATTCAAGTTTCAGCTAACTGAATTCATTTCTCTCTCTCTCTCCCCCGCCCATCCGGTTAGTTAATACTTACAAATACCCCGACAAAATGTCGTGTAGTAGGCCCTACTAACAAGATCAAAATCTCTTCACATTCTCGCCATGTAATCCCCAGACGTAACCATTCGCTGTTTTGAGACCGCAAAATGCTTTGACAACAGAATAGAACACACAACACATCCTTGCAATCAGATCAGCCTTTTGCATCCTTCTTAAGGGCCCAACCAGACAGACAGATAGAGAGAGAGAAAGAAATTCGTTCTGTTTCTCTCTCTCGCTGTGGCTTGTTGTGTGTTCAATTATAGAAAATTGCACAAATCCTTCAAAGTTTGAGTTGTTTTTTTTTCTTCCTTTATTTTTTTTTTTTTGCCTACACAAAAGTTCAACAGCAACAATGGTTGAAAATCTCTTCAAGGAGAGAAACTTGTATCTTATTAGCGCTCTCTCAACTTGCTCTGACACTAATCCTCAACCGCCCTCGCACCCTTCCTTCACTCGACAGTTGCACTTCAGCTTCAACTTGGCTGCACATAAGCCAAAGCTGAAGCTAAAATCCCCTCAAAAATACAAACAAAACAACAACAAAAAGTATAAGAAAAATCGGCATCTTCTAGTTAAACAAGTTTTTGACAACGAATACTAGATACTCTGTAGAATTGTGCTCTTTTGACCCTTACGTCTATATCAAATATTATTTAAATTCCTTTAAATAAACCGTTTATTTGATGATTTTTAGTATTTTCCTTATTTTTACTTGTAAAGCTTGTGAGTTTATTTTACTTCAACTTCACTTTCAAATATTTACATATATATTTTCTTTTACTTAAACCATAAGAAATTAACAAGAAAAAGTTGTAATTCTAATTATTTGTCAAACTAAATCAAATAGTTAAAAGTTTAAGGTAATCTTTACCCTTTTTCGGTTATAGGGTATTGAAAAATAAGATAACAGGCAACAATGAGCAACAGCAGCAGCAACAACAAACAGGAGCCGATTTCGTTGGAAGGAAGGGAAAGGGGCAAAAAGAGCAGAGTTGGAGCAGATTTAATTCCAAATTGTATTTTATGGCTCCAGCTACACGACTCTGGCTCTACGGCTATTATTCGGGGTTTAAGAGGGGCGCACTGGCATCTCTGTCTTTGGCTCTGGTTCTGGTTCTGGCTCTGGCTAATTCCCGCATGCAATGAAAACAATTTTTCACTACAAGCGCGTTGATTTTTATCAAGCTTATTATATGGGTCGTGGTCGTGGTGGAGTCTCTTGTCTTTAGGATTGAGATGGTAGGGGAAATAGGGATATGCACACACACACACACACAACGAGTTCGCCTTACCGGGTGCAACCCTTTTTTTTTTTTTTTTTTTTTGTGTGTTAACCATGGGCCTATCCCTGTACTGCCCGCATGTCAACTGGTTACCCCAAAGTGCAACGCAGCGCGAAATTCCACTCATTCTTTTCTTTTTGTTTTTAACAAGTTCTTGACGCTCTTTTGTGTTGCACACACACACCGACACACACACACAACAATGCAAAAGGTTGGGAGTCGATCGTGGTCTTCCTTCTTATCCCCTTCACCTTTTGGCCATCGTCAACACTGTGAAGAGGTAACTTAAAACGCCGCCAGCATAGTTTTTGCCAGCGGCTACATTGTCAACGTCAGCGACGGATGATTACGATGATGATGATGACGCCGACGATGATGATGATGAAATGATGATGATGATGATGATGATGATGATGATGATGACGATGACATTGACAGTCCATTCTCCTTCGCAAGCCGCAATCAGCTGTTGCTGAGGGCCCCTCTTCGATGGATGAATAGGAACGTTTATGTATGAACAATGTGTACCTACGGGTATTTAGAATGTTTTGGCATAATTAAAGCTGCTGGCAGTCCACTCAGCTGATGTGCTGATGTTTTCTTATTGTTGTTGTTCTTGTCATTTGTTGTACAATGGGACAAATTGTAAACTGCAGTACCACCAACTGGATAACCAGCTGTCTAAGAAAGTCAACTGACATGTTGAATAATATTAACTCAAGTCTGCAGTTACATCTTCTTTTAAAGTCATCCTGAAAGAAAATGCATAAAACTTTTCAAAAATTTATTCAATTATATTCTCCAAAAATCTATGTAATAAAGTTATTTACTACTTCTCAAAGACTTCACAAAAAAAAAGAAAAGTTTTTTTCAAAAAGTTCTTAAGCAGAACTGGTTGAGAATTATAGTTAAGCTACTATACTACTAGAATGTTTTGAGAATTTCACTTTAATAAATAAGAAAAGTGAATTTGTAATTATTTTTGAAAGGAAAGGAAGGAAAAAATTATATTAAATGGGTACATATGAAAATTGTAAAACAAACTCTATTTGAACCTGTTGGGAATTATAATACTTAAGATTATAACACACACTAAAAAAAATCATAAAAATCAATCATGTATGAAAATTTTAAAACAATTAAATTAAGAAAATTGAAATAAAAAACAATTCTTAGACTTTTATGTAAACTAAGTAAGAGATTTTTTTTAAGCTTGTAATGTTTAGATAAACAGAAGGGATGTCGGATAGGGATTGATAAAAAGCTATACAAAAAATGTGATTTCGCCTCGTCCTTTAGCTTTAATTGTGATTTTGACGAATCCTCAGGGAATATTTTTAGTTTTGCTATGGGATGGCACCGAAGGGGAGGTGATCAAGTTTAACAAAAGGCTTAATATAACCCATTGTGGAATTTCTTTGACAGTGCATTGTCCCATCGTCATCATCATCATCATCGTCGTCGACGTCGTCATCGTAGTAGTTGTAGTAGTAATAGTAGTTATTGTTGTAGTAGTAATAGTCGTTATTGTTGTTGTTGTTGTCGTCGTTGTCGACATCATCAACGTTGGCTGTCATTATTGTTTGCTTTCTTGCTGTCGGTATTTTTTTTTTCTTTTTCTCTCGTTGTTTTTTGTGTCTTATGTTGTGTTGTTGTAACCTTAGAACTTCTCAAGTTGTGGCTGCCTTTGTAAATGGGCATAATACCGGAAACCCACAACAAGAAGCGACCAACCGAACCGACCGACCGACCAACCGACCGACTGACACCGACAACAATAACAGCTGAGCATTGGAGGCTCCATCTCTCTGTCCCTGTCCTCGACTGCTGTTCCCTGTCTTTGGCTGGTGAGGAGGAGCGTCTTGTGTTATTTTTGAGGTGGTTCAGGCAATGCGCGCTCCGCTGCCTCTCACTCATTTCATAACAAAACGCCACAAAACAACCAAAGACCCAAGACCAAGAGTGCAAAGAGAGCAAAGGCAAAGGCAATGGCAAGAACCAAAACGAATTCCAATTCCAACATCAAGTCAAAGTCAAAGTATGAAAAACTTGCCGACAGTTCCGGTGAAAATCCGCTGCGCGTTTAGCCAAACAATTAAAATATATAGAATCCACTCGACAACTGCACAATTTACAGCATGTATTCATTCGGTTTGTTGCCTGGGTTGGTTTTGTTTAGTTGTTTGTTTGTTTGGTTGTTCGCTCACTCTGGCTGGCTAGGTGGCTGGCTGGCTGGCTATGTTCGCTGTGTTGGCTTGTTCGGTTGTTTGGCTGTTTGTTTGCCGTCTGTGTAAGTGGCAGCATAATTACCACATATCTTTCTGTAAGTGGCACTCTGTGAAGTTCCCATTTAGACCAAGTTGAAGTTGTTGCCTAGCAAATGCTGCAAATGGTTAGAGTGGGGCACTTCCCAAGGCAAAGAGTAACCAGTACCAAGAGTAGCCGCAGCAGCGCGGAAATGAGATTCATTCTTTTGCCTTTTTGCCACACAAACATTAAAATTACTAGCCTCTTGATCACACTGGGAGTTCTAGCTAAACGATTCAGTTAACTTATCTCCTCATTCTTGCCACAATTTCAATTGATAAACTGCATATAATCTATATTAGGGTCATTTCCATTTAACTCAAACCTCTAGTATCATCACTGAAATAGACTTTCAGTAGTGCTTTGAGTGGATTTGGTAAAGTTTTAGCTAAAGAAAGATAAAAAGTGTCTTTAATTTTGTCTATGACCTTGTCAAGTCATACTTTCTTCTGGTTTAAAACAAAGAATATCCCATTCTCTGGCCTGGTTATCTTCTAAGCCAAAGGCTGCAATAGTAAAAATTCTATTTATTATATAACCCTTTTTTTGTTTGGTGCCTCCGTGGGAGTCTAGTGTGTTTCCTCTCTCTCTCTTAGATTATGACCTTTGTCTCTTTTGGTTTTAGACCAGTTCTAATTAATTAGAAATTATCATTTCTTCTATATCTCTGTGTGTGTGTGTGTGTGTGTGTGTGTGTGTGTGTGTGTGTGTGTGTGTGTGTGTGTGTGTGTGTGTGTGTGTGTGTGTGTGTGTGTGTGTGTGTGTGTGTGTGTGTGTGTGTGTGTGTGTGTGTGTGTGTGTGTAACGATTAATTAATGAGCGTGAAATCAAAAAATTTCGAACAAATTTCGTTAGTTCTTGATGTTCCCTTTGTTTTTTGACCATTTTCCATGGGGACCCACCGCTAGCATTACTAAATATCGATGAGATAAGATCTTACGAAATGCCATAATTAATTTTCAGTTAATTTTATAGGGCGGCGACATCTACGAACTTCTGTTTTCTTATGAGTGGGGATATTAGATATATATTTTCTGACTAGTAAGTGGGGGGGAACGATTGCAGTTAAGTTAATTTACATAATTTTATAAGAAAGCGCCAAACACAGCAGCAACAGATCAGACGATAGAAGGCAGACCATGAGCTATTAAAAGTAAGCCAACAAATCAGCCAAACCGAGTTTCCCAACAAAAACAACAACAACTTTAACTGCACTGAAAATGTATATATAAATTGCAGATCGGTATCTTTTGATGCGTTATTAATAACATGGCAAGGCAATTATGCATGGACATGGCGGCGGCGGCGGTGGCGGTAGCTCATGGAGACCGGACCGAGCACCATCATTTGATGGTGGCCAGGGATAAAAAAGAGGAGAGAGGAGAGTCGTGTGTACCGGGGTTCAGGTAAATCTTAACATCCTCATATGTATCTGTGATGTCAGAGAGAGAGAGAGAGAGAGAGAACGCTCCCCTCACCCCCATCCCTGTGTGAACATAAGAAAAATCTAAGCCAGAAAGAAAAGAAAACTCGAAACCACAACAGCAGCAACAACAGGCGAGATGAAAATTCAATAGAAATCTTTTTTTCTTTTTCTACAAAAGACAAAAACAAGTTATAAAGAAAAGTTGCCAAGCTGTATGTGTGTGTGTGTGTGTGTGTGTGTAAAGAAAGGCATTGTCAGAGACACTTTAGTGGGCAACAGTGCGGGTAGGTGCTGCGTATGAGGAGTGGGGTGGGTAGGGTTAAGGGTAGAAGGGGTGGGGACATGGATGAGATGGGGTTTGTAATTCAGTGGACAAAAACAAAATTTGAGAAAAACCCTTCAGCGATTTCGTGAAAAATCCAATACCATCATCATCTAGGGTGAACTCTCCAAGCCCTGTTGCACCTATTGTTCAAGTGCCCCTTTTGCTTACCTTAGCGTATTACACTTTTTTTCTAGGGGTGCCAGCAGCTTTTTTTTTGTTGTCATTCTTTCTCTTATTCTTTTCCCCTTTTTCACTCTCTTTCACTCTATTATTGATAGATTACAATTTCTCAACAAGTTTACAACAATTACCTTTTGTTGTCTCAAAATTCTGAAAAGGCAAAAATTTGCGTAACAATAATGCAACAAAGAGAAAAAGAAAGCGAAAAATAACCAAACTCCCGAAAACGGCGACTTCTATATACCCTATAATTGTATTTTGAAAGTAAGCAAAACTTAAAAATGTGTAGAAAAAAGAAATAATTTAATAAAACTTAAAGTATTAAACAAACCGCTTCGATTGACTCTTATTTGGTAAGAAAGAAACATTAACTCAAAAACTTTAGAGAAATGTGCAGAAAAATGCATAGAAAAGTTAAAATTTTAGTTTTCTTTTTGTTTAAAGTTAACTTATCATATAAACCTAATCATATTTTCTTCAACTTTAGCTTACAGGGTGTAAGAAAACATATATTCGCCATGCTCGATCTAACTGCAACATTGATAGAAAAATATTTCCCAGGCTCGATACAAATTAATATTGTATCATTTGCATGACAAAAAACCAACAAAAAATCATAGAATATAGAGTTTTGCAATTCCCTTCCTTCTCTTTTCATAGAAGGGGCCACCTCCTCTCCTCTCCTTTATGCACTATCCCTTAGAGTATTTCTTGTTTCTTTTTGTTTTTCTGCTGGGTGTGTCCCTGGCAATAATAACAAGCATTGCCTGATTATCTCATGCAAGTTTTTCCACTATTTTCCTTTTTCGTTTCATTTGTGTTTTGTTTACTTGAGGCCGCCTTTCGTCCTTAGCGAAAATTATGACGCAATTTATAGTTCTCGACTTTTACTCGGCCATTGTTAAGGGATTTTCGGAAAACGAAACGAAACGAAAAAAAAAACAAAGAAAAAACCAAAGAAGAAAAGAAATATACCTATATAAAAAAGCATAACTAAGATTTATTTCCGGCTTTGTAAATTTTTGTTTACAACATATGCCGCGTAGATTTCTGCTGGCCCAGCTGGCCTGGCCTAAGCCCCGGTAACTTGGCCATCGGGGCGGGGCAGCAATTTACAGAAAGAAACAACCAAAAAACGAGAAAAAAATAAATAAATAACGCGTTGTTTTGTTGTTTTATAACGTGAGAATCACAAACTTTAAAAACACGAGCGTGTGGGAAAAATATTAAAATTAAGTTGGTATAATTTTTTTGTAATTTGCAAACTGGTTACAACTGGTGGTGGCAGACACACACACACACACGATCCGCACACACACACGATCCGCACACACACACGATCCGCACACACACACGCGCACACGTATAGTGAGGTAATTTTCAAACAAAATGAAACCATCCAAAAGTGTCTCAAAATTGATTGTGTATGAGAGGTAGATAGAAAATAAAAGGAAGCCCCATATAAACAAAAAGGGCTTGCCGAAGGTTAAGTCACAACTAGTTCAATTAACTACTTGTATATGTACATACATATGTCTTTTGGTTATGATGAATGCAAAGATGAGGTAATACCATTAAAAAGTGTGCCGAAATTGAATTTAAAAACAAAGTTAGACAGAAGAAAATAAAGGCTAGGCAAGTGCAATGAGCAAACAACAGACAAACATTTCAATATTTTTGCCATTTTTATAGCTCGTAATAACAATTGGCATTCAACAAATAGTAAATTAACAATGACAAACTTTAAAGCAATTACCTAAACTTTGTTTACAAAAAAACTTTTTACAAAAATAGATACATAAATAAGCAAATTATTTATACTTTGAAAGTAATAGACTCTGAAATTGGTGAAATATAAAAAATTAAAATTAGTAAAGAAATAGATCCTAGCAAATCGAATTAGTTATTGAAAATTTTGTATATTATTGATTTTCTATACTTCCAAGAACATCACACAGAATTCAACAGAAATGATTTCATTCTGTTCGATCGTTCTTCAACAAAGTAATTCGATACCAAAAGAACAACAAACAAGAAATCTTATACTTGTAGAGGGTGTCTACTTCTTCTCATTCAAATTACTAGAAAATCGAATCTACTTTCTATCAAAAAACCAAAAACAAATAAAACCAGCGAGCCGGGGCTAACTTCGACCGCGTCAAAGTTTGTATACCCTTTCAACTGTTTTGGTAACTCTTTCCTTACCTAGAGCCATCAAAGGAAAAAACGTTTTATCTAAAAAGGCTAATGTTTGCGAAAGAACGGCCTACAATCTTAGCATAGGAAATAACGAAGATATTGATCAAAGTCACTGTTTCCCACTGATCGTTCCTTGGCTTATATGTAGGTGTAATAGACTGACCAATATTAAATTTCGAAGTTATTAAGAAAAGTCACTGTTCGTGACTAGCTATACGATATAATGGTCCGATCCGGCAGAATCCGAGATATACAAACTGTGCAGAATATACAAGCCTGCATGCTCTGTAGCTCTCGGGTCTAGGAGGAGTTTGCGTTGATCCAGACGGACGGACAGACGGACGGACATGGCGATATGAACTCGTCTCGTCGTGCTGATCAAGAAAATATATACTTTATATGGTCGAAGATGCTTCCTTCTATGCGTTGCACAATTCTGACCAAAATTAATATACCCTTTTTGCAAGTGTATAAATATATTAATGAGGTAGCGTAAGACTTTCTGTTTAATATATAGTTTATATATTTATACAATTATGCAATGATATATGAACATAAGTTTATCTTAAAAATCATCGCAATCCTAAATCAAAGCCACTCATGACATTTACCTACAAAAAATAGATAAAACCCTCCATTTATATATAATTTAAGTTCTTTTTTACATCTTATTGCGGCAAAGTTATAACTTCTTACATTATTTCATTACATTGGTTGTTTCTTTTTTTTTTTTTTCTCCGTATTTTATTTCCTCAATTCACCTTTTGACCCAGAGTCATATCTCCTAGCATCGGCCAGTGGCCAATTTGCCAAGACTCCAAGACAAAAAGGCAAATAAATACGAGTATCTATAAACATAAGAAATATCAGAAAAGTTATAATTCATTTTGCAAATGTCTTAGGCCACATTGCCATCATTTTTGGAAATGATGAAACAATATTTCATCTCAATAAAATATGAAAAATTATGACACTATAACCCAAAAGTCAGTCTTTCTGTTTTTTTTTTTTTTTTTTTTTTTTGTTTTTATCGCCTTGCCATAATTCAAATGCCTATTTCGAACAAGTTGCTTTTGTCGTCGTTTCATTTCATACATATGTAATTCAATACCCAGAACATAAAGTGCAGAAGATATATGTATATATATATACAAATATATATATATATATTTGTATGAGTGTGTCAGTTGTTTCTATGTAAATATTATACAACAAATTTATGATTCTTGGCCCGATTTCTGATGTCAACAAAAAATTATAGTTTACAACTTGCCTGACCTTAGCGCGCCTGCTGTCAACCAAGGAGGGGGGCAATTTGTAATGTTGAAGGAGATGCGCATATACAATATATATCTATACAATATTTGTATATATGTATGTATGTGCATACGTAATCATTTGACAATGGTTGATCTTTGTATTTGGTGGATTTAGAGTCTGGCATACATATTGCGCTTGAATGTTCCTCATTAGAAAATCTTGTAAATTGTTAGACACTTCAAACGGAAATTGAACTTTAATTAGGGCGGGGCGGCGGTCACGTACAAAGTATGAGAAATACTTCTCTTTCTTTTTAGTAGATCACTTCAGTTTATTAAATTTACACTTGCTATTACATTTGTTAGGGCAGAAATGGAAAAATGTTTAATTAATGTAATAAAAAAAAAGTTAAGTTGCTTACTAAATCAAATAGATCAATAAACTTACCAAACTTACTTTTCAACAAATTCTACTAGCACATGTGGTCTAAAGCTTTTGCAAAGATGTTTAGTTACACTAAAAATATGGGTCTGCTACACTTAGAGCAGTTATCGGTTATCGAATAAAATTAGTAAATAGTTTCGATAATAAAATTTATTGATTTTTAGCCACTTAAAGTCAACATTTTATAGTCTCTTTTGGTGTTCTACTTCGAATAGTGTCATCAATTATTGGAATATATTATCGATTATAAAGCCGATTGTATAAACTAATTCAATATTCGATTTGATTGTCTGTTAGCCACATAAAACAACATTGTGAAGTGCATTCTACCGATCTATTTCGATAAGTATCGATTGATAGTAATCAATATAATATGAACAATGTAAAATTCAAATTTTGTAGTCCATTATTTTGATCTACTTCAATAAATATCGATTGATAGTAATCAACAGTGCCACGTATAATCAACATTTCGTAATCTATTTTGTTGATTTACTTTAATTAATGTCGATTAATACTAATCAACATAAATGAAACTAGAAAAGAATTTTAAGAAAATAATACCTTAAAACAACTTTAATCCTTGTAATAAAATAAAAAACATCGCGACCTATCGCTATTTATATCGATATCAGGTCATATCGCGGTAACGTCGATATAAATCGAGCTCTTTTAGTCCCAAGCTCTAGAATTTCGTTCAAGCTTTTTCAATATGCTTTTTATACCATACACCCATAGGGTGAAATGGTATATTAAAGTCGCCAAAATGTATGTAACAGGCAGAAGGAAGCTTTTCCGACCCCATAAAGTATATATATTCTTGATCAGTATCAACAGCCGAGTCGATCTAGCCATGTCCGTCTGTCCGTCCGTCCGTCCGTCTGTCCGTCTGTCCGTCCGTATGAACGCCTAGTTCTCGGAGACTATAAGAGATAGAGCCACCAAATTTGAAATGTAGGCTCGTGTGGTATGTAGAGTGATCGAGTTTGTTTCAAATTTTTGCCACGCCCCTTTCCGCCCCCGCTATTAAAAAAAAACGTTTATCTCAAAAACTATTGCAGCTAGAGACACCATATTTGGTATGTATATTTGCTTAGTAAATTCGCTCATTTTGTAATTATAAAGATTTTGCCACGCCCCTTTCCGCCCCCGCAATTCAAAAAAAACGTTTATCTCAAAAACTATTGCAGCTAGAGACACCATATTTGGTATGTATATTTGCTTAGTAAATACGCTCATTTTGTAATTATAAAGATTTTGCCACGCCCCTTTCCGCCCCCGAAATTTGAAAAACTCGATTATCTCCCGTAATTTTTCACCTTGTGGAATCAAATTTGGCACACTTGAATTTGATACTAATACCCAGCAAAATACCAAATTTGATCAAAATCGGACAAAAAATAGCCAAGTTATGCATATAAACGTTTTTCCATAAGGCCGGAGTTGGCCGTTGGCGGGTGGGGCGCTAGGGTGCTCATATGCATGAGTGAGCGAGATACTAAGATATGCTTGTAAAAAGCATGTGAACAGAACTTTATTAAAATAGACAAATGCTGTTATTATTTTGTTATTTGTTATTACAAATTTGAAATATTTGTTTTACTGGTGTATGGTATACCTAAGTCGGCGAGACGACTTACTTACTTCATTTTTCATACATTTAAGCTTTGCTTTCTTAAGCTCTTAACAATTTGCTAGATTTGTATTATATGCACTGATATTGATTGTAAAAGGTCTTCAATTCAAGCAGCTGTAGGAAGATTTGAAAACAAACATTTAATAACCTTAGAATCTAATCAGATTCCTTTTATATAGGTAGACTGGTATATATATTCATTTCGTACATAATTTCTCACTTAGTTAGTTAGCAAGTAGTTCCACTTGAGTGTAATAAATATGTTGCCAAGCGAATTGAAAATAAATATTATTTCAATTTTTATCTTTGCCCCTCCATCGCCTCGATTGCCACTCGTACTCCTCCACAATACTTGCTGGCCATCTCTTTGGTCGGAGAGTGTGCAGCACATGCTGTCGACAGACAGACAGGACGGACGAATGGACAGATCAGACAGTCAGACAGACGGACAAACGCACAGGCAGTCTCTGACAGACAAACTGCATTATAAATCATCTTCAGTTGCAGCAGCTACAAGTTGCAGCGGAGCGCGTTGCCGCCGCGCACTTTGCCACATGCTGCCAAATGTTCACTTTCATATATACACAAAGATATATATACATATATATATATATAGAGAGAGAGAGAGAGAGAAAGAAAGGAAAAGAGATGAAATGAGATGGAGATTTTTCCTTATTCTTTGCCGCATTTTCCTCTATGCGCTTCACTGGCATATCCAAAAATATGAAATACCCGTTTTTCGGTTCTTTTGCTTCTGCCTATTTGGTTTAGTTTTCTGGTATTGATGTTTGCCTACGCCTACACCCCCACATCCACACTTACACACACACTACAATTCCCCTCTGTCTCTTTGTCTCTCTGCCATCCTTTGATTTATGGGCCTAGTTTCCAATATATAATTATGTTGTTTCTATTTTCGAAAAGATTTTCGAACAAAAATTGAAATATGTATATATTTGAGAGAAATTGTCACTCTCACTTTTTGAGAGGAGTAAGCTAAACTGAAGCCAGCATTCTATTTTAATTAAAAGAACAAAATTTTAAGTCAAAGTGATTTATGTCTCAATCTTGCGATGATGCACCAGCCACAATGTATTGAACTGAAGGGCGGGGTAGCCATTGAAATTATTTTGGTTTTTGGCTAGAATTTTTACATAATCGTGCCTGTGAACTGACAAGTCATTGATTAGTTCAACAAATGAGAGACGCTAGAAAGATGGAATAGAATGGTGGGCGAAGCACCAACATATTTACTTTAGCTTTTGGATTTAGATATATTGTTATTTAGATTAACTCAAGTGCTGGATTTTTTTCTGGTAAATGAGTGAAGGCCGCAAAGAAATATAACTTTAAACTAGATGACCTGAAAATTTCATTACATGGAATTTATTCTGAAATTGTAGAAAAAAAGGGAATGTTATTCGTTTCATTATCCTCGATGAAAGTAACTTGAAGTATGGCTTCTTTTGTATTTATAGATTACTTATAATCCTGTCAGTCTATTATCATGTGTAAGTAGGGGAAAAAACTGCGTGTTGTCAAATGATTATTATGAAACACTTAATTTGAATTCGAGTTTAAAATTGGTTCAGATTGATTCTGGTATATAAAATATTCTAACTTAAGATAAGATTATATTCATTTTTGCTCACTAATTTTAAAAATAAAAGGCCACAAAATGCTGATTCAAAGACAGGTGAATCTAGTTAAAAAAAAATTCCAAAGACTGATAAACATTTCCCATTACAAAAGAAATTCTATTGCAATGTGCGAAGAAGAGCAAATAATTAAGTGATTTTATAATCCCATCCAATTCTCAGTTAAGGAATTCATGAATCGAAGGAAGCGCATTTAATGCAATTCCATGGCATTATCTTCTGCAAATGAAAACAGATCTTATCAAAGAACAAAAAAAAAAAGCTTCCTATGAAGATTAAAAGTTTGGGGGGCAATTATTGCGAGACACACACTCGCACACACACACACACACACAGAAAGAGAGGAGTGTGGCAAACATAGCCTCACATAAATAAATCTGTCAAGTGTTGCGCATAAATATCTCGGCAACATGTTGTTATGCTTTGTTGCTGCCTCAGAGGATGTTGCTCTGGCTCTGACTCTGACTCCGCTGTTTGCTGTTGCTTTAATTAAATGCTGCAATCAAGTGCGTAGCGCGATATTTCCAATGAAAAATATACGAAAAAGCAAAGGCAAGGGAAAAAAGACAACAACAACAACAGCAACAAAAAATGAGATATACTATATAAAGTGGCAAAAGACGAAAACAACACAAAAATCAGAGTAAGAGAAAGAGAAAGAGAAGTGTGGGGCAAGAAGTAGGAGAAGTAGTAGGACCATTTGGCCGCGAGCCCGGTCCGGTTCGGCCTGGTCCCGACACCGGCACCGGCCCGGCTGTGCCTCATGTTTGTGCATTGAGAAAATTGTGTCCGTTGCACATTTGTTGACTTTGCCACTTGCCTGCGTGCGGCTTTTCCCTTCTCTACATACATACATACCTCTCCCTGCCTACCATATCATCTCTCTCGCTCGCTCGCCCTCTTCGTTGGCTGTGTGCACCTCCTTTTCTGCACCTCTCCTCCTAGCCAAACAAGTGAGGCCCAAGTGAATTAAATTCATAATTAATGCGTTGCATGCACGCACACACACACACATACACACTCACACACACACACACACACACATACACACACGCAGCACGGACACGTAGCAGCTACCGTTGCCTCTTTGTTGCCTGACACGTTTATTAAAACTGATTTTCTTTTTTTTTTTTTTACTTTTTTCGTTTGCTTTGTTTTTTACTTGCAGTCGATCCAACCGCTTGGTCATTCAGTTTGCCTCAGAAATCTCAAAATTTAAGTTTCGTAACTAAGAATCTCTCTACATATATCTTGTTTTGAGAAATTTTAGTTAGCTTCAGAGATGGGCTAACATTTTCAACTGCAACTTGGGGCAAAACGGTTTTTTGTAGTTTGTAGTTCCACATTCAAATGGGGCTAAAACCAGAGTTCTTAATACTCAAACAACTTTCAGTAAGGGATAATTTTCTACCATTTTGTCCATAATTTCGCCAGGTTATTTATTTCATCAAAAAGAGCCCCTTGAAGTATGCAGTTATAAATAAAATTGTCCGAAACACTTTACAGAACTATAAAATGTTTTTTTTTTTCAACAGAAATTTTGAATTCCCAAGTAAAACTTTGTTACTGATCTTCAAAAAAAAAAAAAAAACTGCTGAGGTTTATCAATTGAAATAGAGTATCAACTCTTCGTTATGTTTTGCTCTGAGGTTTGTTCACATTTTTTTGTTTTTAATTTAATTTTTTGTTTTGTTTTGTTGCTGTTGGGTTTTTGTTTTTAGTCATTGTTGTTTGGCTGCCTGCGTCTGCCTTTTTGTTGTGGCTCTTTTCGTTCATTTTGCTCCTTTACATTTCACATTTTTATAACGAATTTTGATTTTATGCCAAAAGCATGCAATTAGAATTTATTTCTTGTTTTCATTTTTTGATGCGTGTTTTGGGTTCCTCCCTCCTGTGTGTAATGCCAAGGCACGCAATACGAAAAACGACAACCGGAGAACGTACACGTCGACCTCTACCTCAACAAGCCACCAATCCGCCCATTCATCTACCACCCAGTCAGCCTATGCATATCTAATGAAAAAAAAAAATAAATAAATAAAGTATCATCCAGGAAAAACAAAATCTAATCTATTTAAAATAAATCTTACGTGTAGTCAGACCATCAAACTTCATATTTTTGTTGCTCTAGTAAGATCTTTGTTTAAAGAAAAACTTTTCAAATTTAGAAGGATCTACTTCTCGAAGTGGGGCAGACTTGATCGCCAGGTGCGCTCAAGTGCACATCAGTTGAGAAACATCGAGATGGCAAGAGGAAATTTTGATACCAGAATTTGTTTATAGAAATTTAATATACCAAATTGACGACTTTACTGAAATCTTATGATTATATAGTTTAGATAGATGGGCGGGCCCCTCCCCTCGCCATGCGGGGACATGGTCCACAACCATTTTATTAGTTGTGCAGCAGTTAAAACTCGATTAATGAATACAATTAGTTTGGTTTTTTGCATAAAGAAAATGAAGCGGAACACCAGAAGGGTAAAGCAAAAACAAAAAAAAAAAAAACATAAATAAAAAACTGAGAGTAATTCCCAACGGGAAAACGACACGTAAAAATGCATTTAATTATAATTATTACGCTTTATATTTACTATATTTATCAACCTTCTTTCCACCTTCTCTTATGTTGCCTTTGGTCGTCTTCTCCTCATCCTCCTCCTCGGTGGCAGCGGCTTACCTTGCTCCGTTTTATTTTATGCTCTCTTCGTTTGCATTTATTTTTTTCATTTTTTATTGCTGGTCAGCCGGGAAAATTATAGTAAATATAAATAATAAAACAAAGTGCATTAAAATGCACGCAAAGGCAGCCACGCCCACCGCCAACCGCAATTTAAATTGCATGGCACGCAACAGGACGCACGAGTCGATAAATTTTTCTTCTCTCTGTCCCTCTTTCTCTGGTGTCTCTCTGTCTCACTATTGGTTGTACTTGTTTCTGTTTTTTGCGAGACTTTTCTATGGGTTCTACGAGTATTTGGTGCGTTGTCGTCGTCGTCGTCGTCGTAATCATCATCATCATCATTGTGGAGGAGGAGGAGAACGCGCGACGTAGGGGAAATGGCCACAGCCGCTTATTATCGCAAACTTAATTATTCAACAGGCTGACAAAATAGCAGAGAAAGGCACAGGATTGCTTCTACCGATGTGTGGGGCGTTATGCAGAAGAGGGCGGGCGGGCTGAAATATTCTATAATTTGTGCCTGGCAGACGGGTAAAAGTCATAAATTTTCCATACACTTTAGGCTACAAAAGCCAAGAAGAAGAGACTAGTTAAACCTACACAAGTTACGTTGCTCTTCATACCCAATGCGATGATATTCTTTCATATTCATACATATTTTACAACATTCAGTTATGCACGCTTTGAAGTGTCTTTAGCGAATCTCTGTACTCGCTTGTTTTGTTGGATTATCAATCATTCATAACAGATTAGACATAGATTAACATTGCAAAAGTTTTATTCTTAGAATTCATGACTTGACAATTAATTGCTAACAAGAGCATGGCTGGGAGTTGAGGCCAATGTGTGAAATCAAGAGTTTTATGGCATTTCTTTGAAGAAGCCAAAAGTCAGGTCTTCAACTTTTAACTGGGCCAGCAATTTCTTTACTTTTATTTTCATTTTAATTCCTAAAAAAAAAATGGACAAATAATTCTCATCAATTTAAGCTGATAAACTTTAGCTAAAACCTTTTAATAAGTACTTGGGTTATTAATATTTTTTAAAATTGAAACTTTTTTCCTTGATTTTCACTGATTTTAGATTTTAGCTAAAAAAATTTGATATTTCTGTGTTTGACATTGAATCAAAGTTTAAGTAATAATTTCACGATGAGGCAAGAGGACTATTCGTTTTTATATTTTGCCATAAGAATTTAATGATGAATAAGTTTGTATGTATGTATGTATATGAAAAGCTGTTTTTATATCTCTTGCTGATATATGGGAATGGCAGCAATTAGTTATATACTTATATCCAATTTGGCTGAGGATAATAAAAACCATCAACTAAACAATGAATTGGTCTAAGATTATATAGGATGGCAATTTGGTGTACTGTTCAATTATTCAATGGCATGGACATTGAAAACTGAGATGGCTGGAGGGGGAGGGGGGTGGTTGGTGGATACAAATGGATAGATGGATGAGTAAGGCGGACCAAACGACGACGACCAGACCACCCACTGTACCAAAATGCCATATCTCTGCATTTCTAATGCGATTGTTAATGTTTTTAATGCCTGTCCTTTTATTGGCTACTGGAATCTGTATGTTAGTCGTCTCCCAATAGGCCACATAATGAACACAACACAATATAACAACAACAACAACAATGACAAGGCCGGACCATACCAAACGAACTTTGTTATCTTCTTGCAGGCCTAAGTGAGAGAAAGAGAGAGAGAGAGAGAGAGAGATGGTTGAAGCAGAAAAGAGACGAAGGAAGAGCTAGAGGGGTGCAGGCGGACCTCCTTTAATTTTTATGGCTGCATAAATGGTCCACTGTAATTTGCTAGATTAGAATTAATTTCAAGGCGCAGCAGGCTAGAGATACGCGTACTTACATTAGACAAAGTTCGACAGTAAAAAGTAATGTATCTCTCTGTGATGTTGGTTATAGTCAGGGACAGGGACAGGGACAACGGCAGGGGCAGGGGCGGCGGTGGTCTTAGGGCCCATGTCAGGGGGCTCTCCACATCAATTGTCGTTGTTGTTTGTTGGTTTGGTTTTGGTATGGTATGGTTTGGTTTCGTTTGGCCTGGGCTCTTTCTCAGTCTCCTTCAACCCATCCCATCTCTCACTCACTCTCTATCTATGTATCTCTGTCTCACTCTGT
This sequence comes from Drosophila paulistorum, assembly GCA_018152135.1. Classification (NCBI taxonomy): domain Eukaryota; kingdom Metazoa; phylum Arthropoda; class Insecta; order Diptera; family Drosophilidae; genus Drosophila; species Drosophila paulistorum. The sequence continues at coordinate 14,261,048 of JAECXG010000690.1, forward strand.
TGTTTTGTGGGTCCAGGGGTCTGGGCCTTTTGTTGGGATTTTATTTTCATTTATGCTTTTTAAGTGCTTCATTAAAATCGCGTATGGCAACCGGGGGCAGTCGGAGGAGACCTTTGTCAGCATCATCGCATAAAATAAAGAAAGAAAGAAAGAAAAAAACATCAAGCAACAGAAGAAGAAGCAAACGAGAAGAAAAGCAGAAAAGAAGTATCTTTCAGATACATGTCCAAAACGCAAAGAAAGTAAACGAACCAATGTATGTATGTGCGTATATGTATATACAACGATGACGGTGAAAATAAATAAAAAGAATTAAATCCAAACATGTTTTTTACTCAGACCCCAAGTCGCAGCTTCAACTCCGGTTTTAAGCCCTCACTCCGAGTGTGTGTGTGTGTGTGTGTGTGCGTGGCAATAAGTGTGCCCCGTTCCTGAGGCAGTGCAAAAAAAAAAGTTAAGTATCTTGTTGTTGTTACTGTTTTTTTTCCTTTTTTCTTTTTTTTTTAAGGTGCGCGTATAAAGAGGCCTTAACAGGCCATCCCAAGTCAGAGTCAAAGCCAGACCATGCAATCTCTCTCACAGTGGGTAAAAAACCAAATACAATTGACACAAAATTGTTCAACTTCTTTTTGGAAATCACTGAAAACGGGCATAAAAAAAATGTGTTTTTTTGTTATTGAATTTTAGTTGAGAAAACCTTTTACCTAAATTTCTACGATATAAACAATCATTCTATGCATTCTGTATGCTGTTGTCTGTGTCTTTAGATTGATTCAATAAGAATTTGAATAACGCCTAAAATCAAAATTATCAAATTATGTTTTCTCTTTTTTCAAGATTAGAAAAATAAAGAAATTAAGTGCTACTTTCAAAGTTTCATCTTAGTCCTTAAGAAACTATAATAAAGAACAAATATCTTTGAAAAAATTTTGATCCGAAGCTTAGCAAAGGTTCAAATAAACTCGAAAAAGTTTTTCATCATTGAAATAAATTTTGTAAAATGATACTGATTGTACTAAGATCTAGACCAATAGTATCTTGTATATGTCACCATTTTAGAAATAATATAAAAAAAAGGGTCTTGTAACAAAAAATGTTAACTGAAAATGAGTGAATAATTTAAAAAAAATAACCATTTGAAACAAAATTTATATAGTTTTTTTAGGAATAATATTTAAGGTGAGAAATTTAATCTATTTTGAACTAGTGTACACTGAGGCCAAGAGTTGCAACGTCAATGATAAAAACAACAACAATAGCCAGAGAACAGCAACAAGACCCAAGACTAAAACCACTTCGGCACTTCCAAACTTCTCCAGCTCCTTTTGAACCGCATCTCCAAGCATACTCGTTGCCTCCTGTCCTGCTGTCTCCATGTCTTCTCAATGCCTGCCTGACTTTTCTGCCTGCCATGTGCAAATCACATACAGTAGCAAAAAATTTCGACAGTTATTTACGATTAGCACAAAAGATACGAGACATGGCATGCGCTGCGAGTTTGCTGGAGTTGGCGTTGGAGTTGGAATTGCTGCCAGTTGCCAGTTGTGGAGCTGGAGACGTAGTAGTTTTTAGCTAGAGAGAGAGAGACACATGAAGACCGATCAGCCAAACTGAGCCGTATGGACCCAGGGATATGCTACTGTTGAATCTTGGCCTCAGCGGGCGATGGCAACAACAAAAAAAATAAAACCAATACAAAAAAAAAGAAGAAAAGTAAAGAAAAAAAGATCTCGACCTGCATGCAGATACATACATACATACACAATGAGAGGCCAGAGAATTGACAATGGACAACTGCGACGAGCAGTTTAGTTTAGTGGAGTGCTGGAGGTGGGGTCGGGAGTAAGGGGAGAGGCCCCAGATTTATTTGTTTGCCTTTCTCTCTCCAGTGTTTCCACTCCCCTCCCCCCAACCCACCTGACATATTGTTGACCCATAAAAAGCTAACTTTTTTGCCTTAAATAGTGTTTTAGGTGTGTGACTGGTATCAAGAAAGACGAAACGATCGCTTTGCTTTTTCAGCTGTTCTACTTTCAATACAAAATCCGGCAAAGAGCTCACTTTAAAAAAGTAGTATGTGTATATCGATGATTATAGTATTGGTTTTTTCTTTTTATAATTCGATTCTATGATTAAATTTACAATTTACCCACAATTCAAAAATATACGACTTTATTTGATGGACATTAAGCAAATGCAAGCCAAGAAGGGCAACTATTGTGGTGGCTAAACAAAGGATGAGAGTTATAGAAGTTGGCTATAACCTTTAGCCCTGATGTGGTGAAAATTTAACAATATATGGTTTACTGAATCATTTTATTTGCTTTGAGTATTTGCTCTACTCTTTATCTTTGCATCGTGACCTAAAACATACACATACATACAGTGGTGAAACAGAGAATTTGAGACTTCTTGCCCAGTAAAGAATGCGATTTTTCCTTACTCTCAATATAAGATAATGCCTTTCGTATAGCATGAATCTAATCTAATCTAATCGAACATTATCTGACTTCGACCTTTTTTGAAGTTAATCCAAACTGGGCTTAAGCTGGCTTGAGGTCAATAAATCTTACTAATTTATAAGATTTTAAATCATAGGCAACACAAAAAGTGAGCAGGTTGTCTGTAAGCCTACTTCAAGAACCACCAAGTTCTATCTTCAGTAGACTTCGCTAAAGAATCCAGTTGTAATGGCCATACCATATCATCAATGCCAAAAGTAGTTGGGAATTCGAACTACATGAACCGAAAAAAGAACGGCAAAGCTTGCAACTGCATACCCTTATCTAATATGTACATACAATATGTATATTCTTTTGCGTTGGTCTTTAGAGGCTTGGCAAATGATATAATGTATAAAGCTTTGTTGTGGTTAATTTATGTACTTATATGTTAATTGTAATTTGTCACATAAAGAATTCCAAATGGATAGCAGCAATTCTGTTTTTTAAGGTTATTATATATGTACAACCTTTTGAAATTTTTTGAGACTCTCCTAAGTAAAAGTACTTAACAGAGTAACTTTGCCACTGAAGAAGAATTGTCTAAAAAAGTACTCTTAAGACCAAATGCGACAAGCATTTTGGATATATTCCTGTTCCGTTTCAAAAAGAACAAGCCACATACATACATACATAAATACATTAAATAATATTTGATTTGATAACCTTAATATGCCTTGATCCAATTAAATATTAAGCTCTTTATATAGTTGTTTAAAAATTGTTTGTTAAGTTAATCAGTTACCCATTAAATGTCATCTAACACCCTACTAAAAACTGGACTTACCCTAACTTTGGCGAATGTCTATGTAGATATTTCATGGGTTTTTGTTTTTGTTAGGCGATTTTCTCGCCTACTAAAAGTGGATGCCTGTTTTTGGGGTTTTAGATTGGGTTAAGTTCGTTACAATGCTGTATATAGTTGCAGTAGTAGTAGTTGTTGTTGATATACCTACATACATAGTTGCAGTCACAGTGTGTGTGAGTGTGTGTATAAATAGTGGGTTCATTGCACGTAGCAAACCTGGGCAACCGGCATCAGCACCGACGCTGGCACTGGCACTGGCACCCAAAACCAGCCGAACCCATTATAGCAGCTGCCCTCCTTCTCTGCCTTCACTGCACCCCTCAGGCGCCTTTTCACCCACCCACCTTGTCTCCTATGCTCAACGAACTGGCTGGCTCGCTTCACTTTGGTTGCGTGTTCGCTAGGCGATTTGATAGTTTTTATACCATACACCCATAGGGTGAAATGGTATATTAAAGTCGCCAAAATGTATGTAACAGGCAGAAGGAAGCTTTTCCGACCCCATAAAGTATATATATTCTTGATCAGTATCAACAGCCGAGTCGATCTAGCCATGTCCGTCTGTCCGTCTGTCCGTCTGTCCGTCCGTCCGTCCGTATGAACGCCTAGATCTCGGTGACTATAAGAGATAGAGTCACCAAATTTGGAATGTAGGCTCGTGTAGTATGTAGAGTGATCAAGTTTGTTTCAAATTTTTGCCACGCCCCTTTCCGCCTCCGCAATTCAAAAAAAACGTTTATCTCAAAAACTATTGCAGCTAGAGACACCATATTTGGTATGTATATTTGCTTAGTAAATGCGCTCATTTTGTAATTATAAAGATTTTGCCACGCCCCTTTCCGCCCCCGCAATTCAACAAAATCGTTTATTTCAAAAACTATTGTAGCTAGAGACACCGTATTTGGTATGTATATTTGCTTAGTAAATGCGCACATTTTGTATGTATAAAGATTTTGCCACGCCCCTTTCCGCCCCCGAAATTTGAAAAACTCGATTATCTCCCGTAATTTTTCACCTTGTGGAATCAAAATTGGCACACTTGAAATTGATACTAATATCCAGCAAAATACCAAATTTGATCAAAATCGGACAAAAAATAGCCAAGTTATGCATAAAACCGTTTTTCCATAAGGCCGGAGTTGGCCGTTGCCGGGTGGGGCGCTAGGGTGCTCAAATGCATGAGTGAGCGAGATACTAAGATATGCTTGTAAAAAGCATGTGAACAGAACTTTATTAAAATAGGCAAATGCTGTTATTATTTTGTTATTTGTTATTACAAATTTGAAATATTTGTTTTACTGGTGTATGGTATACCTAAGTCGGCGAGACGACTTACTTACTTCATTGTAGTAGTAATAGTTGTTGCTGGTGGCTGGATGGCCTGGACAGGCCTCTCAGACTCCCCACCAACAACCTAGCTGCCTGGCTGCCTGCCTGCCCCATGTGGCACCCTTGGGGCCACCCTTTTTTTCCCTATACCATGCTTCGTTCTCGTCGTCGTCGTTGTTGTCGGCCATCGTGCATTTTGCTCTGTTTGCTGGCTTGCATTTTACTCTGCACTCGGTGCTGCTCTTTTGTTTCGTGTTCGTCGTCGTTGCCGCCGCCGCAGCCGCAGTCGCCACCGCCTGCGTCGAGGAGAGTAAAGCTTCTAATGCGGCGCGTATACAACAATCCTCCCCACCTCGTTCACCATCTCCCCCTTTGGGCCACCCTCACTTGGCTTGTCCGTACCCCTTTTTGCCCGTGACCGATGCCGACCGGCTCCAAGTCAACCGATGCGACCCACCTCCACCGCACCACGCACACACACACACACACTTAGACAGGGTGTAGTGTAGTAGAAGAAACTCTCTGTCTCTGACTCTGCCTCTGCTCTGTTCGTTTGGGGCAGCAGTCAACGTCGACGACGACGTCACTGTAGTTTATCGTTGCCTTTCTTTTGTGCTGCCATCGTCGTCTCGTTTACGTTTTCTTTTTTCTTTCGCCTTCTTTCTTGTGCCTTCTTTCTGATTGTTGTCGTTGTTGCTGCTTCTGCTGCTGCTTTTTTTCGCTTTTTTCTTTTTGCATCTCGCTGTCTCTTTTGCCTTGTTGCTTTTGTCTGTTTTGTTGTGTGTCTTATGGTTGAGCCCCACAGCTCCACAGTCGCCTCTGCCGGCGTTCACTTCACCACCCCCGCACACCCGCACCCTACGCCCTGCACCCTGCACCCACCCGCATTACGGTTACGGACTGAGCCCTGCACCTCGTTCGCACCAGAGACACAGAGACTGCCGTCGACGTCGACGTTAGCTGCTGTTGCCGAACTGTTGTTGTTGTTGCTTTTGCCTTGTTTTTTCTGCTTACTTTTTGTGTTTTCTTCTTTGGCTCTGTTGCTTTGTTGCTGTTGTTTTGCACATTCTGTCTGGTTCTCTCTTCTCGCTTGCATTTTGTGTATCTCATCTCGTGTGCGCTTTCGCCGCCTTTTTCAATCTCTCGGCATCGTTGACGTCGCCGTTGCCGTTGCCGCCGTCGTCGTCGTCATCGTTTTCTCTATTTTCCCCAATCGCTTTTGCCTTTTCATTTTCAATTCGCATATTTTTGCAAACTCTACTTTCAGTTATTCGCCGATAATTGATGTCAAAGGACGCAGTTGGTTGAGTGCTCCGCCGCTGCCCAGAGACATTCACATCTCGACGCCCTGCACCACCGCTGCACTACCACCACTAGCATCTTCTTCCTCCTCTTCTTCTTCTTCTTCTTCGGCTTGTTCTTCAACATAACCTGTCTCTCTTATCATGCCCAAAGAGGATCCATTTGTGAATCGGGCTCAACTATTGAAGGCCATCAAAAAGTATCCAGAGATATGGGATTCAAATAATAAGCTTCATATGTGCCGTAGCGTCACTTCGCCCATGTGGACAGAGATCGCTGAACAGTTTGGCGGTCATGTTCCTACAGGTGAGTGGTGGGATGGGGTGGGGCGAGGGAATGAGTTTGTGCCTTACATACCTACGTTCCACATTAAGCTTCAGACTTGAACGACGCTTTCGCTCGTTCTCTTTTTCTCTCAATCTCTGCCTCTCTCTGTTATCGGTTTTCGCACAATGCTTTCTTATTCTTTGGATTTGCTTCTCTCTTTTGACCATACTCTCTATCTCGCTCTCTCTCTCTCTCTCTCTCTCTCTCTCTCTCTGCCTCTCATTCGTTCGTTCTCCGTCACTCATTCCAAACAAAGTCAAAGCTTATTTTGAACGACCTTAGTCAGTCGTTAGTCACTGGAGACCTTCCCCATTCACAAGGATCAGGAGATCCCATTCTCTCTCTCTCTCCGCATCTTATTCGTTCGGTTTCCGTCTCTTATTCTTAACAAAGCCTTTAGGTGGGATTCTTTTGACCTTCTCAAGGATCTGCTTTAAGTACATACAAGATCCTGATTGTTAGAATCGCTTTACTGTCTTTAAGTCGTTTGTTTATTCCCGATTATGTTTTGTTTCTTAGTCAAACTCCAATCCATTTGGAGCCAGATGAAATATCACTACCATAATCTAGTACATCGCCAAATATTGCACAAGGAGCGCTTTAATACCAAATGGGAGCACTTTGAGCCAATGTCCTTTATGTACAACATAACCGTATCAAAGATTGTTGGTGCTCAGAGTAACTCTTCGGGCAATTCAACTGATTCAGCTGGCTCTTCGTTAGAGGATCAGCATTCCACTGTTCAACCACAATCGACAACAACAACTTCATCATCATCAGCAGCATCATCATCAGGAACAGGAACATCATCGGGACGTGGTCGGCCCAGTGGAAGTTTTACTTGGCTGTCACAACCGTCGCCACAGCCGCCCACTGGCGGAAGTGGTGGTGGGGGAGGCGATGCTACGCAATTGCCCCATCTGATTGAGCAGCAATCACTGACGACGACGACGACGACGGGTGGTGGCGGTGGTTATACCGCCTTTACTGGTCTGGTGCCTCCGGCAGCCATCATGGTGGTGGCAGCGGCCTCGGCGGCCTCCAATACGCCCATACGTAAGTTGGGACGGCCCAGTTCATTGCACAACAGCATGCGGGGACGGATCATTGATGCCATCAAGGCGCGACCAACCTTATGGGCGGGCAGGCAACAGCGCCCTGAAAAGGGTCAGGGTCAAAGTCGTACATCGGCCGTGTGGAAGGAGGTTGCCATTGAGATGGGTCTGACGGCGAGTGAGTTCTTCAAAAAGAAAATAACTTAAAAGAATCCATATAATTCATCTAGCACAATCACAATATTTTAACCCCTTTTTTAGCTCTCATGCAGACTCGCTGGTCGATCATTAAGCAACGTTATGTGGATGAATTACAAAAAGAGCGACATTCACAAGCCGCCCATCAGGTCTTTCGCTCCAATTGGGAGCATTTTGATCGCATGTCCTTCATGCGTGACATTCTGCTCAAGAAGGTGGATGAACGTGAACAGACACGCGAACATATACAAGAGATGGTCAGTGAGCAGCAGCAACATCAGCATCAGCAACTGCAATCATTGCCATTGCATTTGCAACATTATCGCCCACCACCAGGCCTAACAGGATTAGCCGATCATGCCCAGGATATGCCAATTGGCCTAGTGCAACATCAATTGTCATCCCAGCACCATCATGATATTCATCATCTTCATCATCCATCATTAGCTCTACAGCATTCACATGTTGGAGGCAGTACACGACGTCGTGTTAAGCATGAATCTGATCTAGAATGGGATCCCTTTGAGATGATCCTACACGTCCACGGCAATGGTGAGCCGGCTGCCAATTAAACTAAAGACTGATCAATGGATGATAGAGAGATAGAGAGAGAGACAAGATAGTGTCCCCCCATCATCCATGCAACCATAAAACGTCGATCTGCACTAGGATATATATACTTAACACATAAAAGTATGTCATAAAAACACATAAATAATATCAATTTTTTTTTTGTTTTTGTACTTGAAATAAAAATACTTGATATAATTAAATTAAAATACCCATTTTTGCAATTAAAAGTCGATAAGGTTACACTTCACATATTAATTAGTATCAGGGGGGCAACTAAAGGCACTTAAATAAAATCAAAACGTTGAAAAATTGGCTATATGTATATAAAGATATAGCTGTGTTTCCAAGCTGAATTTTTAAGAAATTGAGTGTGTGTGTGTGTGTGTGTGTGTCTATAAATAACCCCCCATCGATTTCAACTAAGGTTCTGGGATTTTTTTTCTTCTTATCAGCTTTTTTTTTGGTTGTAACAATTCTACAGATTTGAGTGCACTACTAAATTATGCTAATTTTCACTATGTGCGCCACATTTGTCGATTGCCAAAATCACAAACATGTTTCTACCTCCATTCACTCACTCACCCATTACGTTGACGACGAGGACGAGGACGTCGCCTTCTCTCTATGAGAAGGCTATGCCAATGCCAGCAAATTCGTTTTTCGTGTAAATTTTTCCCTGCTTTTGTGTGTGTGTATTAGTGTTAGTATGGAATATACCTAGAGTTCCGTAAGAGTTGGCGCGTAATTCCAATCACGTGCCACATAGTACACAGCAGAGCCGAAAACTTTTTACAAACTGTAAAACGTTTATCAAAATATCCTCCCAACCTTCAACCGACCATTCCACCACCCACACACGCGCTCTCTCTCTCTCCCATTGTTGCCCACCCCCACATAATTGGTTGGCAAAAGGATTCTGGCTCACGATCCGCAACCGTGTCGTCTCCATCACCGTTTACATCTCCGCTACCGTCTCCGGGTTGGCATATCTTCAATAATAAATGCATTTCACTGTCGAATTTGCCGCATTCTGCACAACACACGTGCCTTAAATAATTCACATCGCATTTAGCAGCGTTTTTTTTTTTTTTGCCTTCTTTGGTTCTTTTTCTCTTTCTATCCTTCTCTAATGGGCCCAGCGATTTGGGGTGTTAGTGGTTGGGGAGGCGTGGCACGCCGCCAGGTAAGTGGAAAGTAGTTGGCTACGTTTTTAGTTCTAGGCGAAAATTTGACTAAAAACTCAAGTAGTTTGTTCAAACTTTTTATGCTCTGTGGCATTTATCAACGCCCAAGCCCGGAACGACGACGACGATGGAAACTACTAGGCAACAGCAGCAGCCCTGAGGAAAAACACTGAAGTGTGTGTGTGTGTCTGTGTGTTAGGTAGGGGCAAAGTTACGGAACAGTAACGTAAAAAAAGGGGGGAAGCTAGAGGTTGTGGGGTTTGGGTTTTCTTTCTTCTTTTTTTTTTGGACTGCCGTGTAAAAGTTTCTCTTGGCTCTCATTCAGTAGGTGTGTGTTTCTGTGTGTGTGTGTGTGGGTAGAGTGTGTGCGAGATGATGGAGCGTTATTTAAATGGTTTTCAGATGCGTACGTGCGAAAATGTTAGTAATAAGTTGATGCCAAGGATTGTGCAGGCAAAAGACTAGGCACTAGAATTCTGATATGCCAAAACAGCAGCATGGATAATGGCTAGCGAAGCGATTTACGATTTGTTTATTCTGTAAAAATAAAAAAAAAACCAACAAATCGTATTTGATTGTTTTTATCTATATTCATTCTCTTTATAAAGCAAAAGAAGATTCCCCATATATTTCAACTATTTTTTAAGACATCTCAAAATTTATAATAAAGAAAGGCCAATAAAAAGCAAATTTATAATTATAAAATTTTGGAGTTCTATGTATTAGGTTAACATACTTAATTATATTGATCAATGCTCTACGACTTATGACTCTCATTCTATGCATTATAACTTTTGAATTCATTACTAAAAAGATCATTAAGCTATATGGCATTACTTTATAGATCCTGAATTCCATGAATTGTAACATATATAATTCATTAGTAATGTTGATCTTGATCTCTGTAATGCATTGTAATGTAGATCATTACTCTATAAATCATTACTTTACAGATCATTACTCCATACTGTACTAGATGCTAGCTGACTGTATTATGTATCTGTAATTTATAAAACTATATTGAATATTATTCTTGATTATGAACTCTATAGATCATTACATTATACATAGATTCTGACAATATTGAATAGTGTTGTTGATCATAATCTCTATAAATCGTTACTCTATAGATCGAGTATCAATAGACTGTTAAGTAATTACTTAATGACTTGAAAATTGAAGTCGTTTATATTATATGGCTATACTAATCGGGACTAATCGGTTTAACTAATGGTCTAAAGTGTAAATGCTTAACGGTGAAAGGAAACTCGCGTAAAAGAGTTCCATTACTTAACCAAAATGTTGCGCTTTTTCATTTCCTACTAACATTTCTCTTTTGGTCTCATGGTCGGTGTGGCCCCTCTCTTCCTTCACTGTTTGTCTCTCTCACTCTCCTCGCTGTGTGTCATTTTATAACGCTTTCTCCGTCTCGCTCACTTCTTTTTCCTTAATAGCTTTCAAGTGAAACGTGCGCTAGTGAAAACTTTGCATGCCTAAATGTTAGGGAGGTGCTTGCTTTCCGCAGGAAACACGCGTACATACGCATATCCACACACATGTATGTATGTATGTATATACATATATATACATATATGTATATATTCTGCGTTAAATCATTTTCCACGCCCACACATACACACACACGGTCACACAAACACACACATGTGATAAGAATGCTTATGTGAATTATCGCACATTTTATACTATTGAGCTAGGAGGTAGAATGAACGCATCTTTCTCTCTTTGCAGTTGCAAAACAACAAAACGAAAACGAAAAAGAGAAGAAAAACCAAGGAAAATCTAGAAAACTTGTCTAAAAGTGCGCGCTCTACTCATATCTTCTAAACAGACAGACGGACGGACAGACTTACGGACGGACTAGACGGAAAAGCGGACATACTCCGACAGTAGCGCATAAAAACTTTTAAATTTACTTTTGCTAAGAGTTTTTCCGGCCCCACGCCCGTGCATATTCATTTCAACTCGAGAAAAAAAGAAATATATATACATACATATACACGAAAACAGAAAACCAACAACAAAAATCCACACAACATTCCGCCTTCTACACACACACACAACCAAAGACACACATTGCGAACTTTTCTTGTAAAAGTTCGAGTGAAAAGGTAGTGCAAGTCCTGGGTTCCGGGCGGCGGCATCGCTTAATAGAGCTGCCAAAAAAAAAAAGGAAGAGGAAAAAAATTGGTTTTTGTTCCTTATTTTTTTTTTTTATTCCGCCTCAGGTTGCGAAGCGTCGACATTACATTTGCTCAAAATTGTTCACCACCCATTTTCAGCTTAAAAAAAGAAATAACCCAAAAAACCCGAGCCCAAGCCCAAGCCCAAGCACAAGCCAATTTCGCCAGCTGTTAGACAAGCTGGATATTCTATTTTTTCTGTTTCTTTCTGTGTTTGACTCTTGTCCATGGATTCTATGCCACTTTACAGTGGTTTAAAATTTTAAGAGACTTTTGATAGTGGAACTAATATAAAACTCTATGTGTTTCACTCAGCCCTTGGAACACTTTCACTTTTACAAAATACTCCTACAATAGTAGAATTTCCCTGACGTTTTTCTTGATGTCGAATCAAAGTTGAATGAAATTACTCTATAGACAATGAGCTAAGAAAACCTTTAAGGAATTCAGGTTTAAATTCTTTGACAGTATTTCATTTTGTTTCAAAATGTCTTTTCCATTGGAGACTCTACTTTTTAATGGGTTTTAAACCACTGTAATCTGGCATTCCTTTCTATTGTGAAAGTTCTCCTTTTTTAGACAACTTGTCCAATACAAAATGCCCCAGCTTGAGTACAAAAATATTTGCTGTAAAATGTTTTTGGGGCCCACGTATCCTAGAGCAATTCGTAAACTAATTCTACATACGTGTCCGTGTCAGGTCCTCAGCGAAATTGTTACGTGCGTTGATCCAGCCAGCTAGGAGCTGCCCTGTGCCTTTGGCTTTGCCTGTGCGTGATGTTTTGATTGCCGTCATGCACACGGATGGATTTGTACTCGTCCGTTGTACCTACATATTCGTATGGGTTACATTTGCATTGCGGGGCTTCCATCCAACCATATATATAGTGATTAAGTGTGTGTGCGTGTGTGTGTGTGTGTGTGTGTGTGGAGAGAGATACAGAAATTCAACTACCATTCTAGGATTTTTTGTGTTTTCTTGTCCTCCTACATTTTGCTTCTCCTGTTTCGTTTTTCCATTTTTTTTATTTTTTTATTTTTGTCTAATAAATAATTGCATTTTCACCTCAAGAAGTCGAAGTCGGCAAGGGTTTGTCCTATCAGAGTGGAATATGTGGTAGGATAGGTGGTGGAGGAGGAGCAGAAGCAGGAGGAGAAGGACGAGCGGTAGGAAGATGGTTTGAAATGACACAATTCAATTTGGCCGCGTTTCCGTTTCGCTAGCATTTCTCTTCTGATTTCATATTCTGCTGCTGCTGCTGCTGCCTGTCACTGTGAAATGATTCAATTTTGCAGATTTGTTGGGCGCCAAATAAAAGTTGATGGAATATTTGCATGTCGAGGATTTCTTATTTTCCATTTTCCAATTTTTTTTTTATTTTTTGCTTGCTTCTTTGCTCCTGATTTGAGTTGAGTTGTCATCAATCAATGCGGCACAACAAAAAAAAAAAAAAATAAAATAAAAAATAAATCAAATGCGAATTGTGCGCAAATTTTTGTGTTGCAAGAATTTGTTATATTGGATATGAAATTAATTTCCAGAGCCAATAACTTTTTCTCCCCCACACTATTTGAGTCGTGATCCCATTAAGGATTCATCAATAATGCTTAATGTAAAGTACAAAAAAAAAAACAGAGGGCCTGGGCTAACTTCCACCGCGCCGAAGTTTGTATACCCTTGCAAGTTGTTTGGTAATCTTTCATCACTTATAAATAGCCGTCAAAGTGGAAAAACGTTTTATCTAAGAAGAGTAATGTTTCCGAAAGAACGGCCTACAACGAAGCTATTGACAAAAGTCACTGTTTTTGACCGATCGTTGCTATGGTAGGTATATGATATAGTCACCCGATCTTGATGAAATTTGGCACAGTGGTTTATAGGTTTAATAGATTGACCAATATTTAATTTCACGACAATAGCTGAGAAAATAACGAAGTTATTGAGAAAAGTCACTGTTCGTGACTTTGCCGTTTGTATGGGAGCTATATGATATAGTGGTCCGATCCGGCTGAATTCGAGATATACAACCCCTGCAGTATATACAAGCCTACGTGCTTGTAGCTCTAACGGTCTAGGAGGAGTTTGCGTTGATCCAGACGGACGGACAGACGGACGGACATGGTTATATGAACTCGTCTCGTCGTGCTGATCAAGAATATATATACTTTATATGGTCGGAGATACTTCCTTCTATGCGTTGCACACTTCTGACCAAAATTAATATATCCTTTTTGCAAGGGTATAAAACTACAATTTCATGCATATTTAAATTGTGATTTTGAAACAGTAAGCAATACTGAAACATGTATTGAAAATTTAACACTTAAAATCGAGTTGGCAGTTCTTTTGCCTGAAAATATTGGAATATTCTTTTGATGAATTATGATTAAAAAATAACAGAAAAACTATCGGAGTAGGAATTTCAATTTTCACATTAAAATCAAACTATTAGCCCTGAGAGAAAACTCAACCGATATAAAGATTAAAAGTTTAGTTAAGCAAAGGACTCAATCTCTAATAATATCAATTTTCAAGGCGTTTGCATATGTATTTATGTATGTATGTATATGTATTTAAGTACTTAACAACAAGTTGATGACTAGAATGTCCCTCTCTACAGAAACACACAAACGTATTATCTCTTGAAGGTTTATAGTACGATTTCTCTTTAGATTTACAATGTCAACTGTCCTTTTTCCCATGCTACTTCCCATTTTGAACGGAGTCGCCTATTGTATTATATACCTACACATATACATATATATGTATAATGGCAACTTAAAACTGAATAAAGTCATTTACATAATTTCCAACTAAGATGATTATGATAATACTCGCATGTCCTTCAAGAAAATAGAGAAGGAAAACGAACATAAAGAAGATGAGAAGGAAAAAAAAACCTCTGAAATCTGTTTCACAATGAATTATTTCCACAAAATTTTTGGTTTTGGGTAAACAGCCTTGTTATATGGGTTGTTAAGTAGCCCATCTCATTTTTCTCAACTACACAATTTCAATGCAAATGCGCCCCTACACAACAACACAATGGGGTCTGTGTCTCTATGTCTCGGTGTCTATCGATCCTTCGTTTGTTCGGTTGTAAAGTCACTTCCTAGATCTTGCTTTCTGTCTAGTAGTTACATCTCTCTTTTGGTCTCTTGCTTTTCGACATCCTTGAAGAGTCGTTAATGCCGGAAGTGTCCTTCGCAGAACTTGCACGTGTGCTAGCATAAAATAATGCGACATTTTTATAGCCAAAACGAGTGCCGTGTTAAAATTTATGAATGAATTTTACCAAGGCACACACACAGACACACACACAGACAGGACACAAGAAGGCGGCGGCAGAAGACCAGAAGAAGATGATGGTGGAGAGAGGTGGTGTTGGTGGTGGTGCTGCTGGCAGGTAGGCAGTGGGGGAGGAGGACAGTCGGCAGGTAAGCAATAACTCAGTCTCGGCCATGCTAGGCGTTTTTCTTCTCTCATTTTTTTTTTTTTTTTTTTGCTTCCTTTTCTAATTTCAGTTTCGGTCTTTGCATAGTAAAAATGCCCTAAGATTTATGATGTGCTGGTTTTAGGCTATGGAAGGTAAATGGGAAGTGAGTTAGAGACCGTTTGAGCTAATCCTGAATGAATGAATGAGCGAAGGCATAGACGGTATGTGTATATGTGTGTGTGCAAGTGTGAAAATCCGTTGATTTAGAAATTCCATTAATATAGAGATGTTCTTTTATCCGTTTCCATTGAGTTGCACAGCAGCAGTGACTCAAAGTCATATACATACATACATACATATGTGAAGGAAATACGCTCATAAATGATGGAATTTGTATCAATGTATTACATTATTTTAAAATTTGGGTTTATGATTGGGTGTAGGTATCCATTACAAGAGCTGAGAGTATCAACTGTTGAAATTTTACCCCTTAAAGTATGCAATTGTTTGATAATATAGGCTGAAAATAGATGAATTCGCAATATAAAATAGTCAGTAAGCAATCTTTGCACCGAATATTACTTTATATCTACAAACTAGTCAAAACTGTGTCTTAGAACCAAATTATTAAATGCCTCTTGCATACTTTGGAGGCCAAAGTCCCCCCATTTCGCAGCCCTAGTATAATAAGAATAAGAACTTGTTTCAATCTATTGTAAATTCTAATTAAGAATGTATTTTCATTCCATTTCCATCTAAATGTTAAAACAAGGTTGTGGTCACCTGGAAATTATTCTAATTACTCGATTGCTATCTGCAATTCTACCATTAGTATTTAACTATCGCATGTTTCAATAGGCAGATAATTACAAGGACAGAGAGAGCGAGAGAGAGAGTGAGAGAGAGACAATCAAGATAAACCTCGATTAATTACTGAAAGTTCCCACCTTCCACTTCCCTTCCAACCCTTACGATATCATCTTGCGTAACTATTTGAATAAAGGCTTACTTCATCATTTAGTTGAGCGGCTTCCATTGCAATTAGATATTATTCAAAATTTATGTACATACATACATTTTCTAAGAATAATTCCAGATATCCCCCCATTATACTGATATCAATGTCAACTGACCGTCAAATTAGCATGTCGGTCAGTCATCATCATAAAGAAAAGAAAAACGAAGTGCGGTCGGTGGTTGTTGTTCGAGAGGGGAAAACTAAAAAAGTTTGCCGCAACTTCTTGGGAAAACTTTGCTTATGTTTGATTTAGCCCACCCCCCTCTTTGCCAACAACTCCAACTTGTCATATACATAAACTAAATGTATATGTCTGCTGCGTGTGTGTGTGTGTGTATGTGTATATATAATATATACATAAAAGTTGTCCAAACAATGTGCACTCGTAACTTTCTGTTTTGCTTATTGACACATTTTCTCCGAGTTGGTCAAATACAACAACCAACAGAGAGTAGAAGGGGGGGAGAAAAAAAAACAAAAAGAACTTCTCACAAGAAAAATCACATAGAATCGACTTTTTGAATACCCTATATTGTAGAAAAGTTATAAAACATAAAAACAGATAGCTAGAAAAAAATAATAGAAATAAAAAAAAATAGGGAATACCAAAGTCTATAATTTTAAATTGTTCTATCTAATTGTTCTTCTAATAGAATTTTAAGTTTTGCTTTTAGTCTTTAAGACAAGAATATACCCTTACAATTATGCTCATAGCAGGGTATACAATAATATGAAACGACTACAAGAAAAATAAAGAAAAACGAAGAAAACAGCCCATGCAATTTGTAGGCGTGAGGGTTTTGTTTTGGTTGGTTTTTCGTAACTTCAATGGGTCTTGGTCAATTGCTGCCTAGTTTTTGTCTATCTCCATCTCTCTCACTCACACTTGGTCTTTTTGTCTGTTTCTGTCTTGCTCAGTCATTCAGTTTATTTGCCTCTGACTGTCATTATTTTGTATAAATATTGACGCTCTTGTCTCATGCCCAGTAGCACTTTACGTTAATTGATTTCGTATTGGAAGCCACTTTAATAGGTATTATTGTTATTATAACAATTCCTCCATTACCATGTTGATTTCGAATTCGATTTCGATCAATTCCTGCCACCACCTTCAAACACACTCCTCCGCACCCATCAGTCGCACATGCATAAATAAACAAAAGGCACACAAACACACAAAAAACGACAAAAAACACACACACTCGTACACATTTTCGATTATCTGCAATACCATAAGCCATCATATACATACATCCATATGTACATACCTATATATATATGTATACATATGTATATATATATACGATATAGAGTCAAGTATTGCCTATTGTCTACCTCTGGCCAAGTACTTCCTCTATTTGCGCGTATTGTTCATATTATAGATATAGATATGTTATGTTTTATGTGTATATGTACTGTGTGTCTGGAGTGTAGGAATTTTAATTATTGTCGATCAGAGCAATCGTGTGCCCGTCCCGATTGTCATATAACACAACAAAGCAGCAGCAAAAAAAAAAACAACAAAAAAAAGTGCTAAATTCAAAATTAAATGCAAATACATTTTCGAGAACTGAATTTCAATTTAATAGCATACTCGAATGGCAATAAGTTTCTTCCTTGCTCGTTGAGCATCTGAAACCAAGTTTTACATTTAAATGTATAATATATATGTATAGACTCTCTGTAGACTTTTACGACATTAAGCGATATTATTCAATAAATTATTATCATAGTCAATAGATTTGCAATTGGAATGGGTCAGTTATATAGTATAAAATCTATTTACTGCTTAGTTTCCTCAATGAATAACTATTGTATGCGTATAAAAAATATTATTAAATAAATGAAATTTAACTCTTTTGTATTGTTTAACTGTTTCTACTAAGTTGCACTGCATTTCTACCAAGTAAACTGCATTAATAGTTAGTTAAATTTAATAGATAACTGTTTTTTTGTTGCTTAAATAGTTGATATATTTTTCTAAATACTTGTAAAGTTTACTAATTCTAACATCTAGTTGTTAAGTAAGTGACAATTTTCAAGCCACTTAAATTCCACTCATATGTATGTATGTATATGTAGTTAAAATATTTAAGTACTTTAACTTTTACAATATGCAATAACTGTATTCTAGTGGAATTAGTTGGAAATTACAACTTTGTATGTGATTTGAAAACTTTTGAATGCAAAATGCTTAAAACTAAAAACATTAACTTTAAATTGTCATTAGAATAATAAATAAACTCAGTAAGTAATTAAACAAATTGGGCATTAAGAATTTAATTACATTTTTCATTTTATTTCTAAATTTTTGAAAAGATCCTCAATTGACTTTACAGTCTATTTATAAGGCAAATGTTTGTAAATTAAACCTTACATTACCTGTATAAAATTATTAGTTTAATTCTTAATTGATATATGTACATACATATGTATAGTATGATAAGGAAATTTTATTATTAACGTAATAATTATGACACGTTATTCTAATTGTATTTTAAACCATTTGGGCTTTGAGTTTATCGTTTAGTGAACTCCAAACAACTTCAACGCCCCGCATCCACGTCCTCCTCTTTCAGCTTCTCCTCCTCCTCCTTCTGCCTACACCACAATAAAGGGTGCAGTGGTAGAGAGTTTAGTATTCATTTGATAAGGAAATAACCGTATTAAGTAATTCTATAAATACTTTTGTCATGTCGCGGAGTCAACGAAAGCTTAAGTATTTCTTTATACTATATAGGGGAGGTGCATCAACAGAGATACAGATACAGATACATTGTCTACAGATATACATAGATACAATTCAGATAGTAGGCGAATAAATAGGTGCATAAATATTTGTATATGTTTTCACATGGCGCTTATCAGTGGGCAAACAACATGAAAGCCACTTCACTTCATTTCACCCCACGCCACTTATAGCCATGGCCCGGGCACAGTTTCGCTTCGCTTTTTGCCATGTTTTTTCTCTGCTCTGCTTCTGCCCTGTTCGGACTGTTTGTCTACGGTTTTTCGTTGTTGTAGTTGGTTCTGTGTTTTTTGTTTTCTGTTTTTATCTTATCGCTCGACAGCGTCGAGTGAGACTCCAAGCCGTGTCATGGCTGTGGCAGCAACTCTCTGTCTCTGTCTCTGTCTCTGTCTTTGTCTGTGTGTTGTTTGCTCAATTAATACGAACTTTAATTGAAAAACAATACAATTAACTAAATCAGTTAAGCGCGTCGTCGCCGTTGCCGTTGCCGTTGTTGCCGTGGCGCCCGATCCACAGCTGGGTCCTTCTCTGAAATGGAAATGCATTTTCTCCCTACCCCAACTTTAATTCCCAATGCCTCCCTCTACCACTTAGAAGTCTGCTGGTCTTACACCATCAGCCAAATGAGACAGTCAATTTTGCTACTTTGTTATGTCTCTCTGTGTCTGTGTGTGTGTCTATACTTACATACATATATGTTTTTATCTAAATTACTTTTAATCGCCATTTAATGTTTTTGTTTTTCTTGTTTTATTGCGACGTCTTTTTTCGGCTTTTCTAATCTAATTGCAAAATATATACACATACATACATATACATATACATATACATATATATATATATTTGTTTATGTAGGTATGTTTTTTTCTATACAGGAGTGGATTAAGCTTAAGGGTTCTCTACAAATATCAAAGAGAGAACTTTGACAAATTGACAAGTTAAGCTGATCTATCTGCTATAATTTTTCATAATTTTTTGAATGATCTTGTATTTGCCTCTAAAGAAAACTATTATTAATTAAAACCAAAGACAAGAAACCAAACCAAGATTTTTTCTATCCATAGTTTTTACGAAAAGTTTTCATAAATATGCATTAATTTGGTTTCTTGTGTTTCACTCACTTCTTTTCACCTATTAATTTGTTAAATCTATTAAATTATACAATACAGTTTTTCGTATAATATTATAATATTTAATTGTATTTATTGTTTTCTTTCTTTAACTCATAAATTTGCAAGTATTTAAATTCAATTAAAGACTAATTCTTAATTGATCTAATCAGTTAACATTCATTGTATAAAATTAATACCAACAGGGATTAAAATTTAAACTGTTTCTCAAGAAATATATTTCTTATGGGTTTGACAAAAATCAAAAAGCTCACAATACAAGAACATCTATTGAAATCCATCTTTAAATGTTATTATAATAAATTGTAAAAATCTTTAAAATATTCTTGTTATTAATTGTCAGAGATTCTTAACCATAATTTATTCCTTAAACCATATCTTAGACTTCAACTTAGATATTGGCATTGTTTTTAAAGTTTCAGTTAAAAAACAGACTTTTGCTATATGTTTTTAGTGATTGAAAGTCTTGCCCTTATCACATCGACCCTGTCAGCGTTGTGTGTGTGTGTGTGGGTATATAGTAAATGAGAGAGTTTCAAGGCCCCCGCAGAAATCAAGCAAAACCCGAGCACCAACTGAATGACTGACTGACTATCTGCAAATTGTATAAACAATTATAAACAACACACAAAAACTGGCAATCGTCGTATGACGTTTTTATCATGGCCTAGTTCTCTTTTATTGATATCATTAAAATCCCACCAAAAAAAAAAAAAACAAAAAAAATTAAAAATAAAAGCAAAACAAAACGTCGTATTCGTGCTTCGTCTTCGTCTTCTTCCTCTTTTTGCCCATCATCTATTCCTGTTGGACGCGTGCGAAACCAAAAGATACATTTGGTTGTTTGGGGCCGTAAACAAAGTCATTCATTATGAACGAAGCCCTCATCCATATGTTCGATTTCCGATTGCGTCAAAATGTATGTAGACAATGACTTTTGTTGTTAGTTTTTAGTTTTTCAGTTTTCAGTTTTCATTGACGTCGGCTTTTCTTTATTTTTGTATTTAATTTTAATACCTTCTCATGTACGTATATCTAGATATATGTACACACATACATACATAAATATATAATCATTCTTCTTTATTATTACTATTACTATTCCAGTTTTATATGAGAAATTGTGTTATGTGCTTTTTTTTGTAGATTTTATCCGACTGACATTCACCTTGAATTACACAAAAAATAAAAATAAAAAAACTCAATGGCTTACTCTACTACTACTTAGAAAATCAGCTGTCAAAAAACCATTGTTGTGGCTTTGGCCCAGAGTCAAACTCCCAGCATAGATAGATATACATACATAGGTAGACTCGTATCTACATACATACGTACACTTCATGGCCCAAGGTTACTCTTGAAACAAAACCAACAAAAAGCTAAAAAAAAGAAGAAGAAAAAAACACAATAACAAACTATCTCAATCTAAAGAGGTTAAGAAAAAGTTTCTCTTACACAGAAATAGTATTCAGATTATTTTCATATGGATATATAATCGTCGAATTTTTTGACACAATCAAGAGACTGACTACTCTCTGTAAATAAATACGATTCCCGATCTTAGTATTTTTCATAAGAGATTCATTTATAGTGACATTTTTGGGGTACACAGGGCCGCAGAGAGAAAATCAGGGCCCGGGGGTAACCATGTTCGGGCCCCATACTTCCCTTCAAATAAATCCGCTATATTCGACTGTGATGTATCGCGGGCCTTTCTGAAAACTTCGGGCCCGGTGGGAATCCCACCTTTACCACCCCCCTCTCGTCGGGCCTGGGTACAAAAACCCAATTCGAGGCATATATCATTTGAAGTCTTAATCTTCCAAAACGATCTCTATGATCCATTCCTAAGATAATATATTTTTTTAAATCAAATAATGTTCACCTATATTAAATCCATGAAATCTCCCAGATCGAATCAAAAGATCCATCTCTTAAAAGTTAAAACACAATGAAAAATAGATATATACTTTTTACACAGTCTTTCGATATATACAAATCAATATATAATATGGGGAGATATATGGTACAATGTCTCTGGGTTTATATAGTCAACTTTTCTATAGGTTCATGAATTGCAATTCGTTTTTCTTACCCCTCTGCCCATCGTCTTAAATGTAGTAGTATATACAAGATTGTAAACAAAATATTGCAAATAATTTTCGGGTGCATACACAAAATGTCAAATGTGAGGAAGGCCATTAATATAAATTTCTGAAAATAGAATTTTCGTTGGCCGCCCACTGAATTGTGGGTAACTTTCGTAGGTTGAAAACGAGAAAATATACCTATGAATATGTATATGTATGTATGTATGTATGTATAACATATCTATATAGTACGGAAAAGATAAATAATCAGAGAAATGCAAAAACGGAAAACTAAAAATGAAAACTAACAAGTGCAAATGCTCGCACAATTTGCAATCAAAACAAACGGGCAGATTGAGCAAAAGCGGCCAAAAAAGATGAAAAACTATTTTTCTCGTTTTTGATTAGACTCTACGCAAAACAAAAAGGGGAAAACATTGGCCATCTCGATGTTTGAATACTCTTGAAAGTTTGTCGTTATCGGCGACAATAATAAAATTATTCATTTAAGACTTTATGTACTTTATATGATCGAAATTACTTCTTTCTATGCATTGCACGCTCTTGACCATACTTAATGTATCTCATCTGTAAGGGTATAAAAACAACAGACATGGAAAAAAAATTGAATTTTTGAATTGAGGCATTTTTTACCCTTTCTTCCTTCTGCGTTTCTTTAGTAAAGCTCAATGAATGTGCTGAAATTTGTATACTCTTACCGATCAATAAATTCTACTATATACATACATACTATTTAGTATCCAATGATTTCCTAACAAAGAAAAACTTGAAGGGAAAAACACTTCTTTTCGATTATCTCTTATCGTCTTTATCGTTTTGATTGTTCCTTTGGTTATTTGAATGATAGTTGAATATAATTCATTAGAAGATATTGTCTATATAGCTTATTGCCCAGAAAATGACCTTATAAGTATGTATATTGGTCTTAAGAGTGTGAAAAATGTATTCTAGTGTATCGAATAGACTCTCCTATTTTAGATGGTTACAAAAACTAAAGAAAGGGCATAATATACCCTTTTGGTCAGGGTATGGATAAACTACTTTAGTGTGAATTTAAATTTATTCTAGTGGCGAGTTTTGTTACTCACACCATCCACCCCCTCTTGATACGCCTCCCGGTTACGTCCTCATACCACATACCACTCATTACCATATATCTCTGTCTATGTTTCTTGTTATTTTTGTACTTAAATAAAGCGCAATTGTGGCGTTTTTTTTCTCTCTCACTCTCTGCCTTCTCTTCTCTGCTCTGGTCTGCTCTTTCTTGTTTTTCAACAGTTGAAATTTAATAGATTTGGCACACATTTGGACAGGCAGCAGCCAGCAGCAGCAACAAAATCAACAACACGACTAGGGCAAGTTGTAAAATGTGTGTATAAGAACTTATGGAAAACATAAAGATACAAAGAAATTATCAGCACTCTCCCACTCCTTAGCGTCAGCCTCTCTAAAGAAAGTAGAAGCCACCAGGGATACACTAAAATATAGAAAGAGCTACTTAAAAAACTCTTTGTATAGCAAAACCGAAACCTACTGCAAATGCAAACACTGCAACAGAAAAGTTTTTGTACACAGAAAGGAGTTAGAAAAGCATTGAACGATTTTTCCAATAGGTGTTTTATAAATTATCTATACCGAGATTCGCCTTTGAGAGGGTTCAGTTATGATTAGATCAGGAATATATAGATATCATTCCCAATAAAATGAGATCTAATATAGGAATTTCAAATTTCTATATGTATGTTTAATTTTGATTTTGTTCTCCAATAATTTTTCAACTGGTGTATGCCGTAATTTGCATTCAAAACAACATTTATTTCTATTCTTGTTTTTTTTTTTTTTGGTTTGTTGTTGTGCTTTTTTGCATAAATAAATAAAATTGGTAGAAAACAACAAAAAGGTAGCACATGTTTTAATAAACAAAAGCATATCGCAAAAATAAGCATATATATATACCGATATATACATATATACGATATGAATGAGCAAATTGGAATGAATGAATGAAAATGCGAATACGAATACAAATGGGTATGGGAATGAGAATGAACGCTGTCTGTCTGCAAGCGTCAACAACAACAGTTCGAAATAGCTCTCGTTTTGCTTCTCACCGATCAACAAATTTGTTGTTTTTGTTTCTTCTCTTTTTAATATAAAATCAGCATATACTCGATGCATTATAAATGGCTATGTATATGTATGTATCTACTAGATAAATGCAAAAACAAAATTCAACACAAAAACACAATAAACCCAGAAAAACAAAAAATGTTTTTGCCCATGGCCACAGCTAACGTGGTCGGAATGGAACGGAACTGAACCGATTTTGTAGTCTTTAGAGCCATAAATTGATCAATTTAATATTATAAAGACAATCAATAAGATGCAGACTAAACCCAAATCCTTCTAAAAGACCTTTTGAGACATTCTCAAATTGACTGTTTAATGTTTAGATAAATAAATGTAAATGATGGACATGATTCATTTGCTTAACTCGGTTATTTGAAGTTAGTTTTCAGTTTAGAAAGTTTCCAAATTTAGTTTAGAAATTAAAAAACAAATACTTTAAAGATTTAAAGCAACATTTTTCCATATCTAGAATAGAAAATATTTGTTTTCAAACTAAGAACTTAAGAAATCTTAATCTTTGTGTGTACAAATTGTACTTAAAATTCTTTAAAAAAAATAAGAGTTTTACGCATTTATTAATCCATTGTAAGAAAGCTCAAAGCTCTAGCATTAAATTTATTAATTTTTCATTTAACATATTCTCATTATACCCTTGCAGAGGGTATTATAAAATTGGTCAGATGTTTGTAACGCACAGAAGGAGACGTTTCCGACCCCATAAAGTATATATATTCTTGATCAGCATGAGAAGCTGAGTCGATATAGCCATGTCCGTCTGTCCGTCCGTCCGTCCGTCCGTCCGTCCGTCCGTCCGTCCGTCCGTCCGTCCGTCCGTCCGTCTGTGCAAATCAACTTCACGCTGGCATCTTAAGAGCTATCGGAATGAAATTTCATATTTGAGCTACTTTTAGCCGGGAGATAATAGAGTATGAAAATTGTCAGGATCGGACTACTATATCATATAGCTCTAGAACAAAAATTTTTGCAAAAATTGGAGTATCCCCATGAAATTTACCAATATAATAGAATTTGATATAAAATCTCAGATCCCAAAATTTGAGTTTGATCGGATAAATAGAACACAAGTTACAGTCAATACAAATCGGTTCTACGTCATCAGCAAATCAAACAGAGCACATGCATACACACACACAGACGCAGCGCTACACGTATGTATGTATGTGTATGCGTGTTGTGCTTTGCTTAGGGAATGATGGAAAAATTTGTAGTAAAAAGAGAAATAATTTGAATGTTTTGTTTGTGTATTGATGAATTGAGTTGCAAAGAAAGAAATTTCAAAATGTAAAAAAATTATTGCCAAGGACTGCAAGGGTATATAAACTTCGGCATTGCCGAAGTTAGCTTCTTTGATATTTTTTCATTTAATTTAATGTATATAGTCGATGGGAAAATCGTTAAATAGATTTATATGTTTCTATATTGACATTCATTAATCAAATACTGTTTGCCTGTGCGTATTGGATAAATTGCACACAAAACACACATTCGTACAATATATAAATCAAATAGTCGATTGTCCAATGGATATTGCACACAAAAAGCAATCCCTAAAATCCAACAAACCAAACTTGTCTTAAATCAAACACTATTTTTCATCGGCCTAACCTTATTTGGCAGACTGGCGCCACTTAAATGGCAAAGTCAAAAATTAAATATTACTAATTAAAAGCAAACAGAGAGCAAAAATGCAAATCAAATATTAAATAAAAGACAATTTATGATATGCCGAGACAACTAAAAAAAAGCAAAAAAAAAAAAAATAAATAAATAAATAAACGAAAAAAATAACATCGAGAAGACACAACAGAAAGCTTGACCAAGGAAATTCAAATGGCATCGATTTGCAAATACTCTACAAATGAACAAACAACAAAAAGCAAAAAATTACCAATTTTTTGGCATAGAAAAACCAAAGAGAGGACAAAGTTGATTTCTTCTGGAAAATTATTAAACAAAGTCACTTTACCATCCATTCCCTCCATTTCCATTGAACTTACGTATATCTTTCAAGTACTACAGATATTTGGCTTTAAATACAAGTGAATCGGGCGAAATTTCTATATTCATTAGGTTTTTTTTGTAAATGAATAGATTAAATAAATCAATAGAATTGTATGAAAAATTTGGAAAAGTAATAGATTTTTCTTTGTATTGATATCAGAGGAAAGTAAGACGATTTTTGCAAGTTTTCCATATGGATTATGGCGGATTACATACAGACACTATTTATTGCAATTTGCACTCTTAACTTTATGTTTATAGGGTATAATTATTATACAAGCAATTTGGAAATTGTTGTTCAAATCGAAGAAGTTGAAAATTTCAAATTCAAATGGCGTGCGAGCCGCATTTTGTTTACAAAATACAAGAACGAGTGGAAAGGGGCAATGTGTATAGCAGTCGGGCAAAGGGTGTGGGGGGTGAGAGCCCCACTTCATAGTGCTATATGCATATTAGATAAAATTATAAAAAAGAAAACAAAAAAACAAACGAAAAATACAACATAAAAAAGGCGTCGCAATATGCGCGCCCTCTAAAATTTGTCACGCCCGGACCCGGTTGCCACTTTACATCGCATCGCAGGGGAGTGAGTGTTAGAGAGAGAGAGCGGGAGTAGGGCGTAGGGAGTAGGGTCAAAATGGTGGATAGGAGTAGGTGGGGGCAGATCGCGCCGTTTGGTATTGTTGTCTTGCCAAAGCTGGGGGTCGACCTATTCAATATGCTGACACACGCGCCAAACACCTCCTACGCATAGAGCTTGAGGCCTCTATAGAGCTTGGGGGCTTCTACTACTATTACTACTACTACAACAACAACAACAACAAAGACAATAATAACAACAACTTTACTTACTACATACTACGCCGCAAAGTCGCAATCGCCTTCTCGCTCGCTCTCACACACAAATGTATGTAAGTATGTATATCGTCCAATATTCGTGCTCTGCGCCGCGTCGTCCCACTCGATGAGTGCTAGTCCATTGTTTTCGAAACGAAAACGATCTGTTGAAGTTTTGCAAATGGTATACTCAGACCCCCAGACCCAAACCCATACCCATAACCATACCGAGAGACCCAAATGGTTGCCCCAGCCACACGGTCGTCGCATGATATTGAGAGACACATTTCGATGGCAGTCAAATGGAAATAAAAATGGAATGGGCAACCAACAGCGACAACGCTAATAATGTGATTTGTATAGAGCAGCAAACAAAATAATACGGGAATATGCGAACTTTATGTGTCCTAGGTATATACTTACATACATATATACATATATTTAGCATTATTGTTGACTGCTTAATGTGCTCTGCATTTATTTTATGATAGAGTGTATACAAAACACTTTTGAGACTTTAGAAATTGTAATATGCCTTGCTTTTAACTTTCAACTAGTAGAAGATATCCTAATAAAATGGATTCAATGGTTTATTATATACATATCTATCAAAAGGACTATCTTTATTTAATAAACACTAAAAATATTATTAAATAATGTCTATTAAGACTATTAGAATATCTATGATAAGCAAAGAGAATAGAACCATTAAACATATATAGTCGTAGTTCTCCCAATTTGAATACGTTTTACGTTTAAACAAAAATCATTATCTGATATATGACAGGAAGATTTGCATATGGTCAAAGCGTATGAAGTTCTCTGGCGTAATGTAGTTCATGTTTTGGATGTTTTGGCCTATGAGTAAGAAGAAGGCATTGCATGTGCGACTCGCAGGCAGCGGCAAAATACATTTAATCACTCATCATTTGGTTTGGTGTTGTTGTGTTTTCTATTTATTGTTGTTGTTCAGTATGGAGGTATTTGTTTTTGTAGCTGGTCGCCAACTAATTTGCATTTTAATACCCGCACACAGGCACAGAATACACACAGAGCGCGACCAACTTATCTAATACATTGTAGTGTTGGGTCCACAGCTGCACCTATTTTAGAGCCGCTCTCTGTGGTCTGGACGATCGTTTCTTTTGTTTGTTTGTCGCCCTTTCTACCCTCCATCTCTCTTTCCCTCTCTCTCTCTCTCACCCTAGATCAATTGTTGTTGATTCAAAAACAAAATAAAGCAAATCAACTGGCAAAGCTACGACTAGCGAATACCTTTTACAAACTTAAGCAAAGTTAACTAACAAAAAAAAAAAAAAAAAAAAAACAAAGTCTTACCACACATGAATAAAGTTTATGAGCAAAAATGTTCTAAATGGTGACCCCTACGAGACGAAAATTGGCAATATTCGAAATTGGTAACCCCGACGACTTCACGCTCAACGAGTAAATTAGATTCGCGTGTGTATTCATATGTAGGAAGATATGTATACTAAGTGTGTGTTCTGATGATGTCGAACAAGCTGCTGCTTCTGTTACATACATTTTGGAGATATTGATAAACTCGTTTTACCATATGAGTACGGGGTATAGAGAGAGATAGAGAGAAAAAAAGAGCTGCCGCTGGTGATGTCACAAGAATAACAAATGCTTTGGGCAGGGCACCTTCATGATCACAAAAAACACCTCTGTATCCCCCCTGACACCCTCCACTCTGTATCACTTCACTACTATCTAACTACTTCCATCTCTTTCTGTTGTATGCTAATTTTTTGTTTTGTTTGCAATCTATTAAAAACATAGAATGCGAGAGAGATAGAGACAGCGAGTGGGATACTTGAGAGTGAGAGATGGAGATGGATAATATAATTATAATTATAACCACTTTTTTGTTTTGAGAAATTAAAAACAACAATCCAAATTAATTCATCCACACCATGTTTGGCGCCCGTTTTCTAAACCAGCTTTTTGTCTCTGGTCTTGACTTGAGTTGACTTTGTTTTGTTTTTTTTCTTTTCCTATATAGTATGAATACTCTTTTTAGTCTTTTTTCTTTGGGATTTACCAATAGACATTAGTATATTTTGAGAACGGGTTAGTTGGTCTCACAGATTAAGGCAATTAATCAGTTCAATGATACGGCTAAAACTAGGTGAAATTTGTTTTTCGTTTGAAAATTAATTCAAATTGGTTGTCATAAAATAAATGGGGAAAAAAGTCAGACTTGGTTAAACTATTAAATTAAAAGTCAGTTGATATTGGAGCAGATATCTGGTTATAGCTTTAAGCTCTAGGAAATAAATAAATATGATGTCAAGAGAAAGACTCATTAACTTAGAGACAGACAATTGATTCATTCGAAAACAAAAGGATCTATCAATATCTTTCTTTCTTTTTTCTTTTACTCATTTACGCTTCATTTTGATTTATAAGATCTTATGGACTTAAAACCTTCTCCTCGAGATGCCCTTGAAATTATACTGAAGTACTCATCAACATTATTTTTTGTTTTTGATTTAAATACTTTTGAATTTCTATGACAGACAAACGAATACATACATAACTGAATAAAAACGCATTTGTTTTTTCTATCTAACGACTACGTCTATACCTAGAAAGGCGCTATAATTCTTTTGCCAGTCTCATTACTTAATTTACATATTTTGTAATGGTCAAAATGCTTTTAGATTATGTGATAAGCATCACAAGATCGATCGACTGATTTCCAATATGTTGTTAGATCTTCTGAAACAATCTATTCCTCGAATATAAGCAAATACAATAAGTGCATTAGTGTGTGCAAAAATTTCATTACTCTTTTTCTCTACCTCATCGTGTATCTGTTTCTCTCTATTAGAGGATTGAATTGTTTTGAATGAGTGTTTGAATGAAATTTAATATTATAGCGATTTAGATATTTTGTGCTCCCGCCGCCGCCGTTAACCAGGAAACGTCAAACGGTGTAAAGTCGTTGATGGATAATCTGTCTTTAGATAGAGTTGTGTTTTGTTTTGGATATATGTATGTATGTATAACTCACTCCCAATTGTTCCCATTTTTGTTGAATGTAGGGGAAAATGTTCATTGCACATTTCCTGTGTTGTCTTCGACTTAGGATAGAGTAGAGATGCCAATCCGATAGCCATCTTTTGCATGAGTGCCCAAGAAAAAAGACAAAAAAACAAGCCGAGACCTTAACCCCTGAACCTAAATGCTGAAATACTTTCATACAAATCGTATCGGCTTTCGCTTATGGCCGCCTTGTGCATAGTGCACAGTGCTGCAAGTGCTTGGCAACCTGATCAAGGGCTTATCTCACCGATCGACAGGCTCAGTCAGTCAGTTTGCTCTCTCGTTCTCTCTCTCTAACACACTGTCTATCTTTTGGCCAGTCAGTGCATTTGTCATGGGTATCAAGTCCTACATAGGGCCCAAAAATGACAATAGGAAGAGAAACGTTAAGGCCCTGTCATAGGGAAAGGCATTATCCGCGCAGGCGCAGGCCATTGTTGTCATAAATTACACTTCAATTGTTGGCCTGAGCCTGGGATTGGGATCGAGATTGAGAGAATTGTGTGATGGTTATTGGAATTGGGACGGAGACTGAGTTTGGGATTGGTAACTGGGCTTGCAATCGTTAGAGCGTGTATTTTCTAATTTACTGATCGATCCCCTTGGCAAAAAGTGTCAAAAATATCAAATGTCCTTTTTGTGTGTGCGTGCGTGTGTGTGTGTGTGTGTGTGGACAGACAGGTCCTTGTCTATGCCAGAGAAGACCTGCTGCACTTTGCTTCACGCTCCCATGCAATTCTATGGGATCGTTAAGAGGATCTTCTTTTTACCTCTTCTCTACCTGCCAGACATAATTAATTTAATCATTGCTCATTGCACACATTCAACAAAGAAAAAAAAAGAAAAAAAGGCAAACAAAGGAAGAAGTTGGCTGCCCCTGCCACTGCCTTTGCCTCTGGGTCAGGCACAAGTGTGTGTGCATGCATTGACATGCCCCAGACCCACGATCGGCTGAGGGCCGGGCAGAGGGACAAACAACAATCTGTGCCTAACAAGCGAAAGAGACCCTCAACGCCAACCGGCATGACAGGCAAGATTTTGTTAAAAAAAACAAGAAGAAAAGGAAAAAAACCTGATCAAGAACCCAAATCCCTAGGCAGCCCTCCATTGCCTGCCTGCCTGCCTGACTGACTGCCTGCCTGTTTGCTTGATGGAGTTGATCTTCTCTTCTTCAGATCGCAACGTCATCGCCATCATCAACTCTTCATTTGTGTGACAAACAAAGACAGCAACAACCAACAGCCAGCAGGAGCAGCATCATCAGCAGCAGCAGAAACCTTTGAGAGAATATCAAAAACACTAAGGGCTCATCAGGTCCCAATAGAGATGGGCGTGCAACGTGATTGATTGAAAAGATTCACAGACAAAGTACTACTCTATACTACTGCACATTAGAAATGCCAATTGCAGTTTTTATCGCATACAATTACCGTAAAGTATTGAGATCAGCACGTTCTTCAAAACCATTTAAATGAATTGTCCGTTTTTGTTTCATTATCACGATCTTTAGAGAAATTTTAGTTCTCATTTAACAGTTGTTGAAATGCACATAAAAACTAGGATTATCGCTTCAGTTCTCTCTTGTGAACTGTTTTAGGCCCAAAAACATAGAGGAATAGATGTGAATTAGTTGCAAATTGTAAGGACTAAAACGCTTTTATAGCATACTTTTGGGATCTACAAGATTTTCACCCATTAAATTCTCAAGCTTTGAATTCAATCATAAAAATTATACTCTAAATCAATTATAATATCCAAAAAACAATATTTTTGTGAACTAGTTGAGAATTGTAAAATTGTAACTTTTTGTATTGCCTACTTCTGGGGAATGCCTCTGGCAATTTCGCCCCCTATAAAACTGAAAGTAAAAAATCATAAGGCATAAACAGAAAAGTCAAAGAAAAAGGAAAATATACGTTTTTGTTTATGAAAAATTAACAAATTATAAGAAAGAGCAATTAGAAAACCAAAAAGAAATCACTTGTACCTACTTGTTTGAAATTTTTAAAGAAAATAAAAGAAAAGAAAGAAAAATTGACATTGTTATTTATGTATGTATATCGGTTGCAGTCTTTGTTTTCAATCTACTTGGTATCTTCTTCTCCTTCTCATTTTGGGGTTCGATTTTGTTTGTTTGGTCACGTAATCACGTGACCATCTCTCCCTCTTACATATACCTACATACGTATGTATGTATGTACATATACCCTGTGTGTGTCTGTATTTTTATGATCTCCCCCACTGTGAGGGTCGCAATAAAGAAGAAGACTGAGCCTGCGACTAACTGACTGACTGATCGACACACAGACAATCTCTTGCGTGTGCTTACCGAGAAATCCAGTTCCTTTACGGGTTGAATCTTGGCGTATTTTGGTAGTTAAATTGCGGTACATTGTCTCTGGTTGAGAGAGACCATAGTCAACATGCATAAAGTGTTGCTAATATATGATAGGCATATACACACTCGATGTGTCTGTGTGTGTGTGTGTGTGTGGGTTATAGAGGTTTGGTTTTCACTCAGTTGGTTTTGCCACCTATCATCGCTCCCCGACAGCGTTCTTCAGAAATCGAAAAATATTATTGAGCAACGTCTCTCTTTGCCTCGCACTTTGCATATAAATCATTTTTATGAATTGTTATTTTTCACTATTTATTTAACTTTTTTTTTTCGTTTCTTCCATTTTTGATTTTTTTTGTTTTTGTGTTTCTGTTTTGTTTATCGAAAGGAAAACAGAAAAGTTTTTTTTTTTTTTTTTTTTTGCTTTAGCTCATTGTAAATTACAACATTATTTAGCTTGATTTGCTGTTGTGTTGATGCGGGATTGAATAATTAGACGCCATTTGGCCGGAGGTGATGGGGCTATATAGCTGTTCGGCTATATGTATATGCATGAAATTATATGGCATGGGGTGGTGGTGAATGGAGTGGGGAAGTGGGGACCTGGAGCCGCATAATTAAAGGCCCAAATGAGAATTTTGTTTGTTTAGTGCCCCATGCCAGGCTATATGGCTCTAGGTACACACATACATACATACATACAAATAGCGACGAGAATGTTTGTTTAATTAACCAATTTTTGACCTTGTCCAATAGTTTTTTGTGTAAACAATTGCCTTGGATGTCGAGTGCTGAAAAGCAGTTCCTATCACACAGCTCTTAGATCTTTTTTTCTGTACAATTACACAAAATGTACAGATACAGATAGAAGGGACGACGACTCACAATCGGTTAGTGTTGTCTATTGAAAAGCTATTGAGAATTCTTTCAAGTTTCATTTTGAACAAGGGCCACAAAAAAAAAGCCCTTCGACAAGAGTACCTCTAAACCATGGGATGATGTTCAGAATTGAAACAACAGCAAAACCCGAGAAAAAAAATTTGCCCCTCAAAGCATAATATGGTAACAAATTGTTCTTTTTTTTTTCATCTTGTAGACATTTACGAATGGCTTACAGTTCATTTCTTGTCGTTTAATTTTATTTGTTTTTTTTTTTTTGTTTTTTGCAGAATCATATAAATTGGAGATTATGTGTAGAGCAAAGCTATTCCAGGTGTGCATTAAAAATCAATTTGGAGATTTTGTCGGCCAAGTTAGTTAGTAGAAATCTATTAAAGCCTATTGCTTTCTTAATGCAATGTAAAATTCGCTTCATTTAACTGAAGTGGCTTGTCATTTGCAATATTATTTGAAAACTTTCAACAGATTTCAAGACACAATTTTGTAGCTTTTAAAATATCTTCTATTATATAAGTATCTCATTTCATCTAAGTAACTAAAGTTGAAGTTTATAACATTGCAAGATTCTCTTAAGCTTTGACTCTTATTTTTATTAAGTCCAACTTTCAAAAATCACTTTTAAGAACAAATTATCCTACAAGCGATATGGTTAATCGAGGTTACTAAACAGTGCCAAATTCAAAGATAAGAGCACCAAAATGACTTAATCAACTGACCTTAATGTCTCCTTTCGGCTGCCTTGTTTAACTAAGAACTTTCAGAACGTTTTAATCCCATAAATAAAAATTGCTTGTATTAATTAATTGTTAATGACAATTAGATGTCAATATTGTTAATATTCTTCTCCATTGTTGTCAAAGTGTCTTTTGGCAGCCTTGCTTAACCATCTCATTGGATCGTAAATGAAGAGATAATCATTTTCCAGTTGGCAGTTCGATAGGTTAATAAGTTCAATAAGGTTAATGTACCATACTCAATATGTGAATAGAGTGTGGATCGTAGATAGTCTCTGCAGTTGAAATTGCATTAAATGACCTTCGTGTTCAGTTCTGTAAACACATAAAACAGTTCAATGGTCTGCCAATTTGGCTTTCATTTTCGATGCCCCGACATTAACATTAACACGAAAATCCACTAGTCCCACAAACAAAAAAACGAACCCCCCATGACCTGCCCTCCGCCCTCTCCTATTGCTAGACACGACAACTTACAAGTCCGCATAATCCGCCACAAAATGTTGTTACATTCTCCCCCTACCTCCCTTCTGCCCGTTTGGGTTCCTTGGGGTTTTTTGTTTTATAATATAAAAAGTAAATGCTAAAATAAACAAAATTTGTGTATATGTAATATCAGAAATTTATGGCAATTGTACTAGGCCCAGCAAACATAAGTACAAAACGAAGAAGAAATGGGAGGTAGAGAGAATCAGTGGGTAACTCAGTGAGTTTGGCGAGTCAGAGTCAGAGTCAGAGAGAGAAAGAAGAAAGAACAAACAGAAAAACGATTTACAGAAAACCAAAATTACGCGACTTGCTTAAATTCTGAAAAGCCATTAAACGCAGCTGGGGCCGGCCCATGGGTAGAACAGGGCCCAGAACTGAACCGCAATTATCATGAACGCAGACGATAGAGCAAACACTTTGACGCAAAAAAGCAACAAAACAAAAAAAAAAATGAAAAAACACCAAAAAAGAAAAAAAAAAAAAAAAAGAAAAGAAACTTAAATCGTTAAATATTTATAAACGAGCTGAGAGAAATAAGAAGAATGAAGCGAAGAAATAAAAAGGAATTCTGTATGCAAGTTTTTGTGGCAACGACTTCAAGATACTTTGCAGAAAGTTTTCACATTTTCCATTCCAATCTACTTCCTTAAACAAAAATAATGAAAGAAAAGCAAAAGAAAATGCATATACTTTAACTAAATCATTTAGTTGCCGAAAAGACATCAACTAAAAATTTAGATTCATATTAGAATTTTTAAAGAAATTTTAGTGTACTAGGCAATTAGAAACAATTAAACGTATGTCTATTCTAGTGCACAGGGTATCTAAAAAAAAAACAAAAACGAGCACCCAAAGAAAAGCAAAATAAACAAGAATGAGAGGCAGATAGGAGAAGTGAGAGAGACAGAGCACATAAGAAATTAGACAGCGGGGAGTTTTTTTTTTTTCGACATAGAGAGAAGTGGTCAAGAAGTGGACACCAGCTGGCCAACTGGGAGACAGAGGAGTAGCAGGAGGAGGAGGGAGGTTGAGGAGGTGCGAGGGCTTTCGCTTCCACAGTGTTGTATATCAACACATCATAATCCCAAATGCATGGGAAAAGATAGAACAGGACAGGACAGGAAGGGGAGAAGACAGGCAGGCACACAGGAACAGGAAGAGTGAAGAGACATGTACATAAGCCCAAAAAATAAAAATTAAAATAAAAAGCAAAACAACGAACAAAAAAACAAGGAAAAAAAAACGCAAAAAAGGCTGACTGTTTATAAGGCTTAGACGTAATATGGCTTTAATGAGCTGTCTAGAGTTTTGGGTGCTGCTCTTTTTGGTTTTCCTTTTCACTGGTTTCCTTTTTTATTTTTGTGTTGCTTTTGTTTTCAGGTTTTTGGCAATTGCGGTTACAAGCCAGAGCATAGAAATTGCACTTAAACAAATACAACAACAGCAACAGCAAAAATTTAGTTGAAAACTAACTTAAAACAGATTTTCATTTAAGCCTTGTAATTGTTTACTTGGCTAACCGTAATATATAGGATAACAAAAGGCATCTAGTCTATATGTATGCTGAAGCAGTTAATAAGAAGTCAAAAAGAAGTAGAATGAAGTACACATAGCTCTTCAAATATTATAGATAGAATTAGTTCCTGTGTCTATGAAGACGTTTTATTTTGCATTGATATTTCTAATGCCAACAGTGAAAACACTCCAAGCGAATTGAGATGGGTAAAATAGTTTGCTATCAACAATCCACAACTTGGTTATATCAGTTCATAACCCTTTCAACCATCCAAATGGGCAAATATTTTCCCTATTAATTGGCCTATTTGAAATAACCCGGAGTGAATAGCGATTAATGGAGCTGCCTTCTAACTAATAATTTTGTTAAGGGAAATCAGGAGAAAATGTCCCCCCTACAAATTGATGCCAAAACTTTGTTAACCCTTAAAAGGTTCTAAACCGTTATATGTTAGAAAAATTTGTTAAACTTGCTTTCTATTATTGTAAATAATGGTCAAGGGCTTTTGATTTTTTATTTTGCTGAATTACTTAATGGCTGCTGGCCGTTGATTTTCATTTTCATCTCAATAAATGAAAAAGGGAAGCCAATTTAATTGATTTTTATTTCAGTTTGAAGCCTCAACTTGTTCTTTATTCGATATTGGTCCAGCAGCTAAAACTGCACACACTGCAAAATCGTAACACATAATCCAACTTGAATCTCTCCATTGGCCTTATTTTTTTTGTGTCCCAAAAAACGTTTTCTTCCCCGGGTTTTTTTTTTGTCATGGATTTATAGTGCGGCATAGTGGGGAAAGGGGGTTTCCATGGGTGGTGGGGGATGAGGTGAGGTAAGGTGTGCCTGCTGCTGCAACAAGAACTACAATAGTTTAATTAACATTAACGCTGACGCCGAGGAACGATGACTCCTACTCCTCCTTTTGCTCCATGGACTATGTGGACTACGGACAATGCGGACTGCCGACTACGGACTACGGACTACGGACTACTACTACTACTGATGGCAATAAAAAACCATTAAAAGGAATTTATTTTAAGGACCCGAACAGGCTATAAATCACATTACATGGCCCCGGCTATAAAAACAAAAAGCAACAAAACGCAGAAGAAAAAAAGAGCACACACACATACAAAATATAAATCCCTTTTGTGGCAAGTCGACTATTTGAAATACCCTGCAATCAAAAAATGTAATAGATTAAAAGCCAAAATTGAGAAAATTGTATACATATAGTAGAAAATCTACATAATCGGGAAATGGTCGATCAAATATAGGTACATACATAAGTAAAAATTGAAAATATTCTACAGCTACTAAACAGAAATACATACATATATATACATATAATTCTCGGACTCGGAAACTTTCTATCATAAACATAAAAATTGAAAAGAATTGATCAATATGAAAAAAAAAAACTATAAATTTCCTTTGCAGTGTGCAAAATGTTATACATTTGCTTCCCTGTCACCCTGCAGATTCATCATTGGATATGTACATACGTATGTATATATGTACATATATATATATATATATGACTGATACATCGGGGGTGATATACCCTTACTACGTTTTTGGCTACAAGGGTATAAAAAGCTCCATTGGAGAGGCCGTTAAATGCTCTTGCACTCACTTGCCACTAACTTCTCTCTTCTCGCCCACACTTACCCTACACTCTTTCCCCCTCACTCCCTATCTCTTGCTGTGTGGCAGGTGGTGCTGGATATGGGCGTGGCAACGGGCGTTGATTTTGTGGGCAATAAAACGGATAAAAATGTTTTGTATATCGAAAAATCAATGCGTCAATTTTAGCCAGCCAAAAAAAAAAACTAAAAGGAAGGAAAGGAAATAAGTGGCAAGAGGTGAGGAGAGAAATTGTGTGGTGGGGGGCGAGAGGAACGCATGCAAAGGGTGACAATCCTGGGGTGGCCAACACGAAAGGAATAGCAACAACTATGGCAATAACAACTACACACAACAAAATAGTAGTAAACATTTTTTTATATCCATAGTTTGTTGCCGCTTTTATTTGAGTTATCACCGCCGAGTGGAAGCAACAAAACGCGTCATTAAAAATGATGACGATAGGATAACAAAAATGAAAATAAAATGGGCATGAAAAGTTTCGCTTTTATTATATCTACATACCATATATAAATATATTCAACTATAAAATATATGTAGATATGCATACAAAAGTAATGTGATTATAGTTAGTAATGACAATTAATTGATAAGGCTTATTAGGAGTAAACATTTTGTTAATATCCCTTTAATGTCACATTAAAATGCGCCTACCAATTTGTTTCATTTGCTTCATAGGGAAAGCAATTCTAAGGATATATAAGCATCATCTCTATGCCTTAAGGATTCATCAGGGAATTTATTATGGAATTAAACTAGGAATTTCTCAAGGAGTTGCTCTAGGAATTCATTAAGGATTTTATCGAGACAAGTGCATAGAACTAATCAAGAAATATATTTGAGGAATTCCTTAAGGAATTTCTCCAGCGAAATTCATTCAAAATAGCGAAATACTTCAATAAATTGAAATGTTAAGCCGTTTTTCTTGATTGCAGTATCTAATTATACCATAGAAAATACCACTTTGTAAATTACTTCAGATATTCTTCAAGTCTACAAATGTATCCAATTGATGGGACTCTCTCTCTCTCTTGGACTCTCATAACTTCATATTTCTCTGTGGACCAAAACAAATTTTAATACAATTTAAATGGATTATTTTTAGTGCCTCAGGTTTAAGGGCGACAAATAATTTGCCAAGAAGAAAATGCAAAGAATTTGTCATAACCAAAAGTAATATCATTGTTATGCAACAATTTCTGCTTTATCTATGTGTATCGTCATTCTCTCTTTCTCCCTCCCTCCCTCTCTCTCTCTTTCTCACTCTCTCTCTCTCTCTTTTGAAGCACAATGCCTAAGCCTGTAATTAGTTAGATAACACAAATACCTAGGCCATTTGCCAAATCTTAATCCGCCAACCATTTCACATCTACAAAGCCCCACCAACACCCCCACCCCCACCAGAACCAACCACTTTGCCCCCATTCATTCATTCCTTCTCGCTCATACCATACCACCAGCAAAAATTAGCAAATAAATGTGCTTGAAATTAAAACAAATTAACAACATTTATTTGCAACGGCAAAAACTTGGCCATTCCCGTTGTCCGTGTGGGTACGGGGAATTGAAAAACTTTTCCTCTATTTCTCTCTGTGTGTGTGTGTGTGTGTGTGTGTTTGGATTGGGTAGTTGACAAGGGGTGGTCGGGGAGGGGGGTTTTCATTCATCGCCATCAAGAATACCAACAGAATGGAAACGTAACAAAACCAAATCGAAGACACACGAGTGGCCAAAGCAAATGACACTTTTACTAGGGGAAACAGAGAAACATTCGAAAAAAACAAAACACAAAAAAAAATGCAAATTTATTGGCATTTAATTTAAAAAGAGAGCAGAGAAAAAAAAAGCAGGAAAAAAAACACCCATTGAAAGCCACGACTTGGCCAATACCCTGTAGATAAATGTTTGCAACACTTAGAGCCAAATCCTGGGAAAATTCAGTTATGTCTTTAATGTTTAGACTTAATGTTCGATGGGTTACAGGGTATTAAAGAAGAAAAAAGGAAAAAGTTAAAAAACAGAAACAAAAGCAAGCATTGCCCGCATTTGGTGTTCCGGAACCCAAGAGAGAATCTCTTCACCTCTCTCATACCGCCATTCCGGAACCCTCATAATGTGCACAAAACTTTGCAACAAGCAACAACAGAGAATGAACTGAGGGAGGTGGGGAGGGTGCTAGGAGGAACCACATCAACAAATGCGGCATATAAACGAGCGCATAATGAGCTCAGTAGAAGAAGAACTTCCACTTCCTCGTAATGGATGGTTGGTTGGCAGGGCAAGCAAATCGCATTTAATGCCTAAAAATAGTAGCTATACCCAAACTGAAAGAGAAAGATAGATAGAGATAGAGAGAGAGAGAGAGAGAGAGAGGGAGTGAGAGTGAGCTTCTGAGCCTTCTCGGAGCTCATATATATTAAAGAACCAACCGAGCAAGCGAACGGAGCGAAGCTACTGCCACGCCTTCCTATATAGCCAGGGCTCAGCCTTTTTTATGCTCACGCTCACTCACACTCGTTCCTTCTTCTCTCTGTCTCCTTCTCCTTCTCCTCTTCTTAGTCTTTCCAGTTTTCTGTGCATATCATGCAATTACTTTCCACTCAAATGTCAATTTAAATTGAAGTTTTATGCAAAAAAACATACTTGAAATTTTTCGCCTGCTTTGACTCGCATCCTGGGTTCGCTCTGTTCGTTTGCTTTTCAAGCATTATCCAGAGGA
Organism: Drosophila paulistorum; assembly: GCA_018152135.1. Lineage (NCBI taxonomy): Eukaryota > Metazoa > Arthropoda > Insecta > Diptera > Drosophilidae > Drosophila > Drosophila paulistorum. The sequence goes on from JAECXG010000690.1 coordinate 14,301,375, forward strand.
ACAGAAAGAAGTTGAGTTGAGAACGAGACGAGCAAGCGAAATGAAGGAAGAAGAACAATTCACTGGGTCTCGGGGAATCTCTCCATGAAGAAGAAGGGGTGCGTATATGTATGGGTATCGGTATCGGTATCGGCATAGCGGGTGGTGCAGGGTGTGGGGGGTTTTTTATGTGTTAGTTGCACATTTCGGAAATTAAGTTGAAATTTATTAGCACATCTTTGTCGTCGTTCTGGATTGGTTTTTCGCATTTCCCAAACAGCAAGCAAAAAATCCAAAAGAAAAGGCACTTAAAGGCTCCTTTTCTGCCATCATCATCTATGGCATGGGGGCGGGTGTGACGAATTTGAAAAGCCCCTTTATCCCTTTTTTTCCTTCTTCTTCTCTCTTAATCGATTTGTTTTGCCAAAAAGGACGCCACATAAATTCTAAGCGTTTGAATACTTTTCAAAAAAAAAACTGCTAAGAGCAGCAAAAAAAAGAAGCAGCAAATGGAAATCGACAAGCAAAATTTACTTCATTACAAAAATTGTTATAATTACATATGTACATATGAATTGATTGCTAAAAAAAGAAAAACAAAGTTTGAATAGTTTCCAATTAAAAAGCCAACACACTCATCGACCTTATCAAGCGGCAAGCGATAGAACAAGAAAAAAATGTTTCCTTTTGCCTAGTCAACCGATATGCCCGACTCAATGAAACGTAGTGCTTCACGATGCCAGCAGCAGTAAAGCACATTTGAAGGACCCTCCTTACCAAGCAAGGACATACATATTCACACACAAATTTATTTGTACATACTCACACACACACACACACACACACACACACCATCATCATCAACACTAAGTGTGTGTGTGTGTGTGTGTGTAGAGCGCCCCAATATTACACAATTTCCAATCGCATCAAGTCGTTAAAAGTTTCGATTACCCCAAACGCGTTTTACAATTGCCTGCAGGGTTAGGTTTGGCGGGGGGATGGGGGGCGGGTTTGGTGGGGGCGTATGCCGACACGGATATGCCGGCAATGAGTGTATGTGTGTGTGTGTGTGTGTCTGTTTTTTTCAGGGTGTGCAAAAACAAATATTGAAAGTGGCATTAAAAAAAATAAAAACAAACAGCAAAAAACAACACTAAAAACTTTTACCCAACGCGACGGCGCTGATTTTATTGCAATGAATTTGCGCTCAAATTGCAAATCAATGTGTTTCCTTCTGCCAGTCAATTTTATGCTTATTTTGTCAGGCATAAGCCAAAAACAAAAGACAAAACAACAAAAACAAAAAGGAAGACAAACAGCAAAGGGAGTGTGTGTAATGGAAGAGGATATATGGGATTGTGGTGATTTCTTTTTTTTGTTTTTTCAAGTTGCCACATAAAGAAAACTTAATGATATCATATAATTTGAAAGGAATTTAAAACTACTTAAACTTATTACTCCAATGACCGAATTCTTTTTAGCCAATCACATTGAGTCAAATGGCTTATATGGTATTCCTTTTTATTCACTTTCACTATAAAACTTACACAATCCAATATACTTATTCAATATCTTAGATTATAGCCTGTTAAAGCTTGGGAATCTGGCAATTTATTTCATTTCCATTGTTTCTAATTTTATTTCATTCATTTTTTTGATTTGTTTGATTATCATCATTCATTTGTTATTAACATTTTACCCCTTCTGACCATTTTTTGGGTTTGTTTGTTTTCGTTTATCTAGAAAAGAAAGTAATTCAATTCCTTGGTCAATTGAATGAAAATTAAGTATGTACTTATATTTTCCTTACCCTTTACCATTTGTTGAACCTTGTGGGTTAAACTTAGTGTTTCCAAATAGTCTAGAGGTGGAAATCTGTTAGTTACGCTTGGAAAACCCGTGCACAGGTGAATTCCCATGCCTTGCTGTTTAGTCAAAAAAATGTTTATGCAACATTAAAATGAATCCTTTATATCTGCACATTTGAAATAAAATCAAAGTTTCCCTCAGATCTAACTATGTATATATATATCAACTTTTATGCAGCTTACCATTAATGAAACGAATCTGGAATATTAAACACCTTAAGACTCTTAGCGTAAACAAATGTATAGGTAGTTAATTGCTTTAACTACTAAACTAAGTTAAACTATCAAAAAGAATGATAATATACTTTTCACTTCAAGCATTAGAAGGCAGATTCTTTATGATTTCTAGTCACATAGCATAAGATTAAAGAGAGAATTAAGGCTTTTAACAACTTAATCCTTTTGATTAACCTCGTAAAAATGAAGGGAAACATCAATAAAAGCCAATCAAAAAAGTTACAACATTCAGATAATTATATTACATCACATATATGAAGAGTTAATAATAAAATTTGTTTAATCTGCCAACAAAAAAAAAAACAGAAAGAAGGAGAGAAGATAATAACTTGATGAAATCTCAATCATTTAACTTTGTACATAATAGATGTATATATACATATATGTATGTACATATATTCATTGAAAATCATAAAAGCTTGATTAAGATTTTGTTGAAAAGTTTTATATCCTTTTTTGTTTTATTTTTACTTCCTAATTTTCCTTTCGGTTATTTGAAAAGGGTCATCTTGTTGTAATTTTGCTAATTCAATTGCTTCCATTGTCTGGCTGGCTGGCTGACTGTCTGTCAGTCGGACAGACGGTCTGCTTTTCTTCTGGCTTGGTGTTTGTCAGAGGGTTAAGAAAAAGGGCTACGGAATATTAATAATAATTTTCCCTTTTATTTTTTAGCTCAAAGTTATTTGGCTAATGCAAACAGACAAAATACTTAAAAATATTGCAATTCGTTTTTTGGCTTGGTTCTGCTGCTGCTGCTGCTGATTCTTCATCCAAAGTCCCAATGTCCCTATGTTGTCCTGTTGGCCTCTTCTGCCGCACTCTTGTGTCTTGGCAGTATGTTTTTTTGTTTTTTGTTTTTTTTTTGTCCATTTTCTTCGTTCATCAAGTAATTGAAATAACGTTATTTACATGCCAAATGTCAAATATTTGCAAGGATACAAATATTGATGCCGCGAGAAGACACATTTTTGAACATGGAAAGATAGCAAACAGACAGAAAGACGCACAGATGGAGGAGAAGGACAGTGTTCCGGATCTGTGTTGAAAGCAAGACAGTGGCATGACCAAAACTCTCAAAAAGGATGAAGACATTTTGCACTTGCTTCAATTATGCGTAAAAAGGCCAAAAGCGGAGATAGATACATAGATAGATAGATAGATAGATAGATAGAACTGGGGAATGCCAAATAGAGAAATTGGTGAAATGGTAAAATGAAGAAATGGAAATGGGAATGGAATTGAAGTGAAACTAAAGCCTTTTGCAAATAGTTGTTAAAATATGTCAATAACCTTGCCATTTGGTCGACAAGCGGGCGACTGCTGGAACTGGCAACTAGCTAACCGGGCTGGGCAACTGGGAAACTGGGATCTAAGAAGTGCCATTTGGTGGTTCTGGCGGGGCAGGGGGGTCAAAATCAATAGCCAAAGCAACCCTCTGAGAAGAATTTTCGGACAGGACATTGGTTTAGTAGTCGTAGTAGTTGACTTTGAGGCTAGTGCAGGATTCCGCCCACTGAGGGAGGGAAATAGAATGTGGTGGCGGCGGCGGTGGTGTAGGAGGATGACAAGGATGAGGAGAAGTGAAATGTAGTATACACGAGTAAGCGCAGAAAATGTTTAATTAAATTCCGGGACACATTTGGCATGTTACATTGCCAACCACAGCCGGGCAAAATGGGCAAAAGGGAATGAAACTAAACTAGAGAAAGAACTAAAGTGGCGGAAACGGGAGTGGGGGACGGGTAAAGGGGGAATATGGGTGGCATTCAAACCACAACAGTCCTGTATTGTATGTGTGTCCCCGTTGCTAACTCCAAAACAGAAATTGCAATAAAAATACCAAAACGTAACAGAAATTAAGCAAAGCAAATTATGTTGTCGCCTAAGCTATTGACATTTTTTTTTTTTTTTTTTTTTTGCTTTCTTTGCTGCGTTGTTTTCTCTTTCTCTTGCCCTTTATATGTCTCTCTGCAGCAAAAACTGCGGTTGAGGTCACTCGGGGTGGCTGAGGTTTACCGACAGTTGACGAGATGCTGGAGCGACGGGCAAGGCTGGCAGGACATTCAGTGGAATTGCTTAGAACTTGTGTATGTAAGAGTATGGTACAACATTTTGAATGCAACAAGATTGTCGGAGCGACAAACTAACCTTAATTGAAGTTCTTGAAATATTTCACTAACACCCTCTACAGAAAAGAAAGAAAAAGAGAATATTTGCAAGAGTTGTATGAGCTGATCAAAAATGCACTTAACAATAGATAAATGGAGAGTACTTATATATTTTGAATTATTCAACGATTCATTTATGTACCTTACTCATTACATACATATCTAATCAAAAATATTATTAAAAGTTTACTCTTGCTTCTGTACAATTTTCTGCCTAAAGCAGTTGGGAATTATAAAATCTTACTAGTGAGTGAATCGCACTTAAAACATAACAACTTAACAATAATAAATAATGAAAAAAATGTTTATAATTTATATTAAATACTTACAATACTTACTTATTTGTCCAACCATTTAGGTATTTACTTAAAAATTTTGTAATCAGTCCAAAAGGAACTAAATTGTTTTTATTTTTGTTGTTTATTCTTGCAAGTGATTCCCTGACTTAAGCAGTTGGGAATCATATGCCAAAGTTCTACTAAAATGATTACTTACTCTGAAAAAAAATTGTCTAGAGACTCAAACTTATTTGAAATACACAAAAGTTATTGAATTAAGACTACTTTTTCTGTTAATACTTTTTTTTTGCTGGATACATAACTGTCCAATTGTCCGTTTCTCTTGCATCTTTTTTTTTTTTGTACTTCTTTTGTTTATTTGTCTTTGCTCTTTATGCCAAAGAAAAAAAGTCCAAGTCGTCTGTTAAATGTTATGGACCATGGAAAAATTTCGGTTACTTTGGTCTTTCTTTCGTTTTTGTTTTGTTTTTTATATTGGTTTTTTTGTTTTTATGTGACGCCATTTATAAATCTAAAAGATGGGCATCTGGTGTAATGTGATGGCCTTTTAGAGGGTCAGAGTTAGAAAATTTTTACGAGCTCTACACGGTCACTTCTAATGATTGATAAACCGCACGGGACCAATCAACGCTAGCAACAAAAACAGCAACAACAACCATCAGCAACCTCTTGAAGAAATCTGCGTTGTCATCCTTCACTATCTCATCCTGTTTAGAGACGTCGTCTCTCCTATGCAAAAACAAAAAAGGAAGAGCAAAAAAACCTAAAAACTCAAACTGCGGATCTGATTGAGGCACAGAGCCAGAGGCACAGGCACAAGGCACCAAGCACCAGGCATAAGGCATAAGGCAGGCGGAGTTTGGAGTAGGAGTAGAAAAAGGAGAATAAGAAGTAAGATGAGGATGTGGATGAGGATGAAAACAGAGGACAAGAAGGATGAGAAGGAGGAGATGGAGATGCACATCAAATTGGCTAAATTGTCGTGAGGGACTGAATGTATGTAGTTGTCGTTGTTGTTGTTGCTTTTGCTGTTGGTCTACCAGTTTCCAGTTTCTTTATTACAAAAAGGGGCTTGGGTCAAACAGCAACAGCATCGCGAGCATCGTAAAAGAAAACAATATTGTAAATAAAGTTTAGACTTTAAGCCAAAACTGGTTTTTCGGGGGAACAAACACCAAAACCAGCAACAGCAACAACAAAACCGTCCAACCGACCAACCCAACATCGTGACTCTTGTTGTTGCTGTTGCTGTCTTGGTCTTTGATGATTTTTTAACAAAAGTCGCTGCGGTTGCCTGTTGTTGTTGTTGTTGTTGTTGTTGCTGCTGTCGTTGTTGTTGCTATTATTGTTGTTATTGCTGCTCTTACTGCCGATTTTATATACACTTTACATAAGTGGGTAGTCAAATTTCCCCATAATCTTTGCACTTTGACTACAAAGTGTTTCTATCCTCTCCTACAGAGCTACATAATCAATCAAAAAATGTCTTTAATATGTCAGGGGGACATTGAAATTGATAAAAACAAAAAATCCTTCATAGTACATGAAATTAGTTCTGATTTTAGGCTTATTTGAAACCTAAAAGAAAGAATCTCTTTAGTTTGTTAAAAGTTTCAGGCTTAACAAAAATAACTTCTATCAAATATCCAAACAAATTTTGAAAATTTCCTTTGAAAGACTTGTCAACTAAAGTCAAATGCAATAGGCAAATTGTTTTGAAATAAATAAATGAATTTTAATAAACTATTGAAATATTAGTATAGAATAATTTCACTTTTGACTTCAAATAAAACAAATATGGCATAAAAATTCTTTATAAATTTGTCAACGCTTTTTATATTTTTTGGTAAACATTCTAATAGAACTTGAAAACTTTTGAAAAACAAGTATATATACATACATACATAGGTACTATTAGTTAAGGACTCTAAAGTTTTATTATTATCAAAGGATATTTTGTTGGCATAAAGAGGTCTCAAGAAGTGCCAAACTGTCAACTTATTGAGAGAAAACTTTTGCTATGATCCTTTTTATTAGCCATTAAGCAAGATGCAAGAGTATACATCTTTCGGCTTAATTAAGCCTCTTGCCATTATTTTTTTTTTTCTAACTTGTTTTATTATACATAATTTTTGTTGTTTTTTTTTATACTTTTTATTTATTTATTTATTTTGTTTTTTTTTTTGTGTTACCATAAAAGCAGTTGAACCACAAACCACATCCATAGCCGCAAAACTTCTTGTTCATAAACAACAACAACAACAACAACGGCAACAGCAACACCAGTAACAGGCAGCACCATCAGCAGGCTGGACTTTGGGACAGACTCTTTGGGTTGTTTGGCTGGCCGAACCACTTTGGTCCCGTCTTGGTCCGAGGCACCATAAACAAACCAAACAAAACAAATCTAAGCCACGAAACAGGTCTATCGCTTTATCTCCCTCTCCCTCCCCCGTTGTCTCTCTGATTCTTTGCCTCTGTCGCTCTACTGAGGATTTTACACTAAGAAAAATTATGAATTGCATCTGAGAATAACTATGTCTCACACGACTTTCATTTCATTTAGTTGTGATTCCCAAATAGTTTTAGCCTTGGTACGAAATTCCAATTCTAAAGTTGGTTATCCAAAAGTTGCTTAAAATGGATCAATACTGACAAACTGTTCAAATTCTGATCCGGTTTAATACATTTGCACCAACCAGTTCATTCGAATTTTCTTCTATTTCGTCTTTAGGAAATAAACCCTAAGATCTAAACCCTCGGAGGTTAAAAGAAAATGCTTTACTTTAGCCTGGTTTGAGAATCTTTTAAAAATTCACTGAATTTAAGAGCTCTCAAAGTTAAATTTAAATGTGAGTACATTTGAATACTAAAAATCGTTATAAATATTGATCTGATCTCTATAGAAATGGCATCCCGAACATCATTTGAGACTCCAGAAAAAGAAGAAAAAAATATAAGCAAAGCAAAGAGTTCTCGAAAATGAAGAATCATTTCAATTAATATCTGGGGTTTTTCTTACAGTGTATTTATAAAAACCATATATATGTATATATATGTACATATATATATATGTAGGGGTATATCTTTTTGAAATTGAGAGACGGACTTTGTTTTCGTTAAAAAAGAAAACAAAACAACAAAAAAAAACCTGTGTCAAGAACTAACCTAGGTCTAGAAACTAGTTTCGAGTAAATGTTGTTGCTATTGCTGATGTTGTTATTGTTGCTGTTGTTATTGTTGTTGTTGCACATGTTTATGGATTTTAAGATAAAAACTATTATGATTGGTGAAACGTGCAAAAGCAGCAACAGTAACAATAACGACAACAACAACAAAAGAAACAAACTTGACAGCTCTGAAGATGGAGTACATTTGCACTCCAGCACACGACCGCGACTCTTGAGCCATAGGTATACAATATATATGTATATATATATTCAAATATAAATCTCCATATATATAAATCGAGATATATATTTATGTATATATATATATGTATGTGTATATAATGTATGTATGTATGTTTGGCCACAACGTGAAATTTATGCCCTGGCATAATTAACTTCAAACATGATCTCATAAATTCATGTCGCGTTCTTTTGGCCGCTCCACATGATATTGTTTATATTGTATTTGGCAGCGGCGAGGAGAGAGAGAGAGAGGGAGGTGGTGGGCCTAGGGATTCGAGTCGGTGGTTGGGGACTGGGGACTTGAGGAGTTTGTCCAATAGGCCTAACCTGATGCTGATGTTGTTGATGCTAAGATGTTGCTGAAGTGGGGCACAGGCAACTGGTATATATGTACATATGTATGTACACACATACACACATATATATACATATATTCATCTAGTTGATTCTCTGGGCCACGAGTGCTCTGGAGCTTATGCGCTGGACTTTTGGACCAGCTCTCAAATGTCGCAACTCATTCGCTTCCTGTTTGGAAATTGAGTAGCATCGTGTTACCACTCTAGCACTTTCTACCACATACATACATATGTATGTATATATCTACATATGTATACGACTTAAATCCTTTTTGAGTTTAATGCAGGGATTAATGCCAAAACGTACAGTTCATTAGTTATGTTTAGTGTTTTGTCAAGTGCATACATTTCGATTTATTGGGACATTTGTAAAATGATTATGAATCTTTTTTTTTTCACTCAGTTACTTACAAGAAAGTAGATTTTTTATAGTTTTGTCTGAATTATGATTACGGCTCTCTGTATCTTCTTAACCAATTAATAAAAGTTGTTTAGGTTTAAGGTAGGATTGTTTAGAGGTCATCTTTAGTGGACTGTTTCAAAGTCAATTTCCAAGACGGCTTACTTATAAGGTTAGACACATATTGAGAGATATTCAGTATGCAATTTATATGCTTACATAATTCTCAAAACTTATTTTTCAACAGAGCATTACAAAATTTTCTAGGCAGAGAATCTTGTTTGAAGCTCCATTTTATCGAGTATTTATTTCAAAAAATATATGACGAAAAGCTAATGGAATATAGATAAGATCAAACCAATTTTTCAAATAAGTTGCTCAAATATCAATCAATTACACAATAAAACCAACAACACGAAATACAAAACACAAACAAAATGTATAAATTGGCAAAGGAGTACAGGTGATATATCAGATGGGGATATCAGGTTTCTATTTATTACCCTTATTAAAACCACAAAATGACACGTTAATCAACTGTGGCGACTAAGCTATACCCTATATATGTATATATTTTAAGAGCATTTGATATGTCAAAAGGAATAGAAACCATTAAAAACGTTTGCTTTAAATGAAACTTCAATTATGCTTAATTAAAATTACAAATAGTTTTTAGCCTAATATTCCCCTGTTTTTATGTGTAACTGTTTTGTTTTTTTGCAGGGGTTGCAAAAATGAGTTTTATGTATAGCAATTATCTGCTCCAAGTTGTTTGTCTTGTCTTGTGCTTAGACGACTCTCATTTCATGAGACTTAATTAATGCCTTGAAGACACTTGGTGGCAGCAGCAGCAATCAAGCGGAAAATGAAAATGAAAACGCAGAAAAAGAAAACTGAGGCAAAGTCAATGGTTCGTTGGGACCATAAAATGCAACAACTTCCCGAATTTAAAAACGCATTATCAAAGGCACATAAATAAAGGTCGTTGGATTGTTGAATTGCTGTTGGTTTGTAGCTGCTGCTGCCTCTTGGCAATATGTATAGAGAAATCATTGAACAAAATCGACAGCAATAACAACAAGAAATTGTAGTAAAATTTATTGCACTTTTTCCGCTGTGATGGCGAACAATCCTTTGTTGTGCTCACAACAAATATACAACAACAACAACAAAAGTATATATCCATATAGTATATGTACATATGTATATACATATAGCATTGTCCGAATCCCAAAATGGTTGGGTTGCTGTTACTCCCCGAAAAAATCGACCGACCCGACCCAAGCAGCCAAACACTTTCAACTCCAATTCGAGAAATAATGAAAACTCTTTGAAATGATCAGCAGACTGAGTGATAGAGTGAGACGGCAACAGCAAAGCCAAAGAGAAATAAAATACAACAACAACAGAAATGGGGGGGGGGGGGGATATTTTTCACGAATTAACGTGGCCAGTGAAGCTGAACAGCAAAGGTTTTTTGTTTATAATTGATTTCCTGCGATTGCTGTGCGCGACCGAATAAAACGAGAAAGCAAAGGCTTAAAACAAAAACCAACCAACACCAACAACAACAACCTGAACACCAAGTCCACCGTTGCACCGCTCCACCACTCCACCGCTCTATGCACTGCAAGCCAAAATGGACTACCGTGCAAACCCATTTTGTAGTTAACAACAACAACAAAAAAAAAAGAAGAAAAAAACACACACACACACACACACACACAATTTCTTGTACCATAAATGATCGAAAATTTGAACTACCCTGTGGTGTGTAACTCACTTATTAATCAAGTCGATAAAGAATTTCAGATCCCAAATACGAAATCAAAACTATATACATGTATTATACGTTTGGTCGAATCCAATTGATACTTCTATTCAATGATTCTGATTATTGTGGGAGACATCGAGTAATACTCGAAATGTCACAAAGACAAGGATAAAATTCTCGAATTATGAAACATCCTTCTGTAAAAAGCAGTTCCGACCACCCTTTGATTATTGTATGGTTTTCGACTTGATCGTTTTAAGTCGATAAATAAAGCAAAGTGTGGTCGGTCGGTAAGATGTCCTGTTTCTCTTAAGAATTTGCGTTTTAAAAGTTAGGCCCCTTACACGTGACAACATTTTTCCCAATATTCTCTGTCTATAATACACCTACAGGGTATAAAAAGCAAATAAAACACAAAAAAATAAAGAAAGAAAGAAAATGAAAATAAAAATAATGGAAAAAAGACAAGAAAAATTGCACAAAATATTGTTGCAGCTAAAATAAAGATTGCCTGGGCCGATGCATACCAAAAAGAGAAAACCAACAACAACAGCAACAACAATGGCAATTGCAACAACAACAAACACAAATAATGGTGGAAAAAAACTCGGCAAAAGGCACAAAACACACCAGCAAACAAATAAACAAACAAGCAACAAAAAAAAAGGTTAAAAATCAACCATCAAAGTGAAGTACCCAAATGCAGTGGATGGCATAGGAGAATTGCAAATGCCCTTTTGACATTGTGGGTCAATAAAAAGGTAGGCACATTTTCGCAACGATTCTAATCGATGGAAAAGTGAATCGACAGATTTAACCAATCAGTTTATCGATAACAAAACGATACACTGATATCGAAAGTTAAACAGCTCCAGTAGCTCCTTCCAATTCTATAAAAGCTGGAATAGGTCCAGGAATACGTTCATTCAGTTGCTTACCTTCAACAAGCAAACATCTAATTTTATTTTCCTTATTCTTATAACTACCAACTTTTGTTACCTTTAAACCCACTTAAATGGGTTTTAATGGAAAACATTTCCTTTAAGCGTTTTAGAGCGGAAAAAATAGCCGAAATAATGTTATAACGCATAACCATAGATATTTTCCTTAATTTTTTGAATCCCTTTTAAACTCCAGAAATCTTTGACGATTCGGGGTCAATAAAAATGTAGGCACATTTTCGCAACGATTCTAATCGATGGAAAGATGAATCGACAGATTTAACCAATCAGTTTGTCGATAACAAAACGATACACTGCTATCGAAAGTTAAACAGCTCCAGTAGGCAATGACTTTACAGCCTTCCAAATTCTATAAAGGCTGGACTACGCTCATTCAGTTGCTTACCTTCAACAAGCAAACATCTAATTTTATTTTCCTTATTTTTATAGCTACCAACTTTTGTTACCTTTAAACCCACTTAAAATAACCCCAGATATTTGCCTTAACTTTTTTGAATCCCTTTTAAGTAAATAGATATTTTCCATAACTTTTTTGAATCCCTTTTTTCTTAAAAATGAAATGGGGGAAAAAACAAAAACGAACAAAAAATAAAGTGTAGATGGAAAAAAAAAGTACGACCATCAACACGATCATCAACGAGAACCATAAATAAGACTTAAATGGCATGAAAAAGGCAACACACAGGCAATAACAACAACGACAACCACAGTGACTGCAATCAAAACGCATGCTGTGGCCATTACAACAACGGCAACAGCAACAACAACAGCCACTGCAAACCTTAAGCCGAGTTTGTTGTTCAAGTCAACGTTAACCACAGTAAACGAAAAAAAATATATATGTTTATACATATACATATCCACCTAAAAAGTCGACGTGAAAATACCTTGCACTCGTCATGTTTCTGAGCAGTTTGTTTTTTTAATGAAATGAAATTTTTTTATCACGATCTTCGAAACGAAGAGCATTTCCTGAGCCGTCGCCATAGCTGTGAGGGGAGGTGTAATGGTGCGGGGGTCGGTGTCAGTTTTTGGCACTTGCGAACTTCAGTTTGTTACCTCCAAAATAAACGCGGAAACCTAAGAATTTATCACTCAGACTGCGTTTCCGCATTATTCCAATATTTTTCACACTCTGCAATGGACTTACCATCACGATAACGCTACCATTCATACAGCCAGGGTGGTAAACGAGTGGATTAAGGCTCAGAAGGTGGACTTACTCGAATGGCCTCCATATTCACCTGACTTAAATATAATGGAAAACGTAAGTATATGAAGGAGGCAGGCAATTTGATCCCAAAAAAACTTTAGTTGCGGCAATTAAAGCGGAACAACCATTTCACTGCAAATACTTCAAAATTTGTACACCTCACTCCCCGATCGTGTGTTTGAAGTTGTACTTACATTCGTTACATATTTTTCCTTAAGTAATTTATCAATGTCAATCTTCCTGTATATAAAAACGACACACTTAAAGCGGTATTTTGATGTCCCGAAATCTTTTCTCTTATCAAGCTTGTCAATAACTAACCAATCGATTGTAGTTTCCTCTCAAGCTATTATATTTTCCTTTACTTCACATTAACTTGGCTCTAAAGTCAACTCAAACTCATTGACCAACGAATTTTACTTACATTCGTTGATGCTATCTAAGCTAGTCAAGTTCCAAGATATCCAAACAACAGCAGGCCTATATAAAGGGTATTAAAAGAAGAAAGAAATGAAGTAAGTAAGTCGTCTCGCCGACTTAGGTATACCATACACCAGTAAAACAAATATTTCAAATTTGTAATAACAAATGCATTTGCCTATTTTAATAAAGTTCTGTTCACATGCTTTTTACAAGCATATCTTAGTATCTCGCTCACTCATGCATTTGAGCACCCTAGCGCCCCACCCGGCAACGGCCAACTCCGGCCTTATGGAAAAACGGTTTTATGCATAACTTGGCTATTTTTTGTCCGATTTTGATCAAATTTAGTATTTTGCTGGATATTAGTATCAATTTCAAGTGTGCCAAATTTGATTCCACAAGGTGAAAAATTACGGGAGATAATCGAGTTTTTCAAATTTCGGGGGCGGAAAGGGGCGTGGCAAAATCTTTATAATTACAAAATGAGCGTATTTACTAAGCAAATATACATACCAAATATGGTGTCTCTAGCTGCAATAGTTTTTGAGATAAACGTTTTTTTGAATTCCGGGGGCGGAAAGGGGCGTGGCAAAATCTTTATAATTACAAAATGTGCGCATTTACTAAGCAAATATACATACCAAATATGGTGTCTCTAGCTGCAATAGTTTTTGAGATAAACGTTTTTTTTGAATTGCGGGGGCGGAAAGGGGCGTGGCAAAAATTTGAAACAAACTCGATCACTCTACATACCACACGAGCCTACATTTCAAATTTGGTGGCTCTATCTCTTATAGTCTCCGAGAACTAGGCGTTCATACGGACGGACAGACGGACAGACGGACAGACGGACAGACGGACAGACGGACGGACGGACAGACGGACGGACAGACGGACATGGCTAAATCGACTCGGCTGTTGATACTGATCAAGAATATATATACTTTATGGGGTCGGAAAAGCTTCCTTCTGCCTGTTACATACATTTTGGCGACTTTAATATACCATTTCACCCTATGGGTGTATGGTATAAAAACGGCGAAAAAGAGGGGAAAAAAATCAACGTTATATCGACTATTAAAGCAACATCAGGCCGCACCTTCGAACCCACACACACACACACACACACACTGTGTGTATGTATATATATATGTGGTGTTTGTGGATATATACGTACATACATACATGTATTATCTGCCTCATTTCTCGGATCTGTTGCTGTTGCCATTGCCATTGCCTCTTGCCGCAATCCAACGTGCCCGATCGCTCAAACCAAAATTAATAAAAGTTACAGAAAAACCAGAGGGCCGGGGCTAACTTCGACCGCGTCAAAGTTTGTATACCCTTGCAAGTTTGTTAGTAACTCTTTTATCTAAACTAACTGTTTTATCTAAAAAGGGTAATGTTTGCGAAAGAACGGCCTTCAATCTTAGCATAGGATATAACGAACTTTCTGATGAAAGTCACTGTTTTCCACCGATCCTTCCTATGAGAGCTATATGATATAGTTACCCGATCTTTACCAAATTCGGCATAGTCATTAACAGATATATTCAACTGACAAATGTTAAATTTGAAAGCAATCGCATCAAAAGTAACGAAGTTATTGACAAAAGTCACTGTTTTTGACCGATCGTTCCTATAGGAGCTATATGATATAGTCACCCGATCTTTATCAAATTTGGCACAGTGGTTTATAGTTACAATAAACTTACTTATATTAAATTTCACGACAATAGCTTAAAAAGTAACGAAGTTATTGAGAAAAGTCACTGTTCGTGACTTTGCCGTTTGTATGGGAGCTATATGATATAGTCACCCGATCTTGATCAAATTTGGCACAATTATTAATAAGAACACAAAACTGACCAATACCAACTTTTATGGCAATTGGTGATAAAATAACAAAGTTTTTGAGAAAAGTCACTGTTCGTGACTTTGCCGTTTGTATGGGAGCTATATAATATAGTGGTCCGATCCGACTGAATCCGAGATATACAAACCCTGCAGTATATACAAGCCTACGTGCAAAATTTCAGCTTTGTAGCTCTTACGGTCTAGGAGGAGTTCGCATCGATCCAGAAGGACGGACGGACGGACGGACGGACGGACGGACGGACGGACGGACGGACGGACATGGTTATTTGAACTCGTCTCGTCGTGCTGATCAAGAATATATATACTTTATATGGTCGGAGATGCTTCGTTCTATGCGTTGCACACTTCTGACCAAAATTAATATACCCTTTTTGCAAGGGTATAAAAAGAAAAACTTAAAAAACTCAAAGAAAAGTTCATCAACTTTATAACGAACTGTCTATATACTTTACTTCCCAATGAAGTTATTCGGGCATATTCTTTTAAAAACAAAATGATTCAAATCATTTTGCTTATCCTTTTTTCAATTTATTATTAATATGATTTCAATACTAATGTGTTAGCTACAAAAAAAACAACAACAAAAATACTCAAAATAATCCTTCCATAGAAAAAGAGTATACACAAATAAACTATTAAACAGAAAGAAAAGCCAAGAAATTCAGCATCTTATCATTGAGCCAATCTTAAAATGGCCAGCTTTTCCATCCAACCATCCAGCCCCCAGGTCAAATGCAGTCATGACGATAATAGCTAGATGGAAGGGAAGTTTATTCTCTTTTCTATTCTAAAAACTTGGATTATGTTTTAAACAAAAAAAAAAAATTCCACTCGTCAAAATATTGTGCGCATCTCAAAAGAGCAAAAAAAAAAAAATAAAAGATAACGAAATGTACAAGAAAAATGTGCAATAATTTGCTTAAAAAATTGTTCAACTTTGGCGCCCCAGAATTCTTATAAATATTCATCTGTCTGCCAGACGGATTTTTTTCTTCTATTTCTATTTCTTTTTTATTTTTTTTTTTTTTTTGACTTTGAATATTAAAATTTATAATACTGCCTCAGTTCTCTTTTAGTGTGTTAATTTATGCTAGCATAAAGAAAACTTGCAAAAATAATAATGAAACTTTAAGCAAGAAAAAAACTAACCAAAACAAAAATATTGGAATATTTGAATACAAATATTGCCATACTCTTTCTTATTGTGGAATTGGAGTTGAGGGGCAATAAGTTTCCTTTATATATATAATTTATTTACTTTATGCTTTAATATGTGTATTAAAAGTTCCAATTAACTAGAAATGTCAAGATAATTTCAAAACAAAAAGAAATTCACTTTACGTTTTACTTAGAAGAGTTTTGATAATCACAATTTAGTTTTGTTTAATCATAAAAAGAGCATTTTTTAAACTCTTGCTCCTTATTGCTTTCTATTTAAGTTACGTAATTATATTTCTATTGAAGTAAGTAATTAAGTAATTAAGGCAATAATTTGAAACAATATATATAAGATGATAGGAGACTGAGCAAAATGTAGTTTTTTTTGTAAGAGTATAAAAACCGGCCAAGATCAGTTAGACAATGCTTGTTTGTTAGCTTTGACTGGAAGATTGGTTATTTGTTTTTTGCTGGCTTTTTGTAGACATAAATCTCAAGAGCAACAGACAGACGAATCAAACAATGGAGGTCGCTGCTATTTAGAGCCCGAGGGGTTAGGAAGAAGGTAGAAGCTGTCGATGCCAGACACTGACAAACAAAAAATACAATATACATATAGACATATCGAACTATGGTTGTATATGTCTTAAATTCTCACGACGAAATCTGCATAAATGTAGAAACGAAAAACTATGGAAAAGTTTAATATTTAAATGGAATTTCTTTTGGGTATTTGGCATTAGAACGTTTTAGTTTTTTGTTGGTTTGTAATTACATACATATGTACATATGTTCGTTTCATAAGTGCCAACTGAAGATCAGTTTAGTTTTGAATTTATTTTTTGTTTTTGTTTTCAGTTTTGTTTTGTTCTCGTTTTCTTAGTTGTGCCTGTTTGTGACTGAAAAGGCACTTCTGGCTGTCGCTCATGTTTTTATGTGTTCATTTGTTTACCCGAGAAACCAGTATTCTGCTTCTTCAACCAATCCGCCCGCCCTGCTGCCCCTCAGCGACCGTCACCGTCACGCCCACTCCACGTCTTGAGCAGGCTGAAGTTCTATCGTAATTGCGTATAACTTTAAGTACAATACATTAAAGTCTAATTGACAGACAGACTGGCAGCCCCCAAAGGCGGTAAAGAAAATGAGCCAAAAAGGAGACATACACACACACACACACTTGGGAGGTGGTGGTGCTGATGGTGCTGATGGTGGTTGGAGGAGCAGGAAGAGAGATGAAGAAAATATGTGTTTTTGTGTTGGTGCGATTTATTATATAAGCGTGCGAAATTACGTAAGCCCAGACATCGGTCGAATGGAGTGGCATTAAGTAATTGTTTTGGATCACAGTTGTTGTTGTTGTATATTTATTTATTTTTTTTGATAGTGCCAGGAAATGTAATTCAAATATTACAAAAAACCAGAGGGCCGGGGCTAACTTCGACCGCGTCAAAGTTTGTATACCCTTGCAAGTTTGTTAGTAACTCTTTTATCTAAACTAACTGTTTTATCTAAAAAGGGTAATGTTTGCGAAAGAACGGCCTTCAATCTTAGCATAGGATACAACGAACTTTCTGATGAAAGTCACTGTTTTCCACCGATCCTTCCTATGGGAGCTATATGATATAGTTACCCGATCTTTACCAAATTCGGCACAGTCATTAACAGATATATTAAACTGACAAATGTTAAATTTGAAAGCAATCGCATCAAAAGTAACGAAGTTATTGACAAAAGTCACTGTTTTTGACCGATCGTTCCTATGGGAGCTATATGATATAGTCACCCGCTCTTGATCAAATTTGGCACAGTGGTTTATAGTTGCAATAAACTCACTTATATTAAATTTCACGACAATAGCTTAAAAAGTAACGAAGTTATTGAGAAAAGTCACTGTTCGTGACTTTGCCGTTTGTATGGGAGCTATATGATATAGTCACCCGATCTTGATCAAATTTGGCACAATTATTAATAAGAACACAAAACTGACCAACACCAACTTTTATGGCAATTGCTGATAAAATAACGAAGTTATTGAGAAAAGTCACTGTTCGTGACTTTGCCGTTTGTATGGGAGCTATATGATATAAGTAGTGGTCCGATCCGACTGAATCCGAGATATACAAACCCTGCAGTATATACAAGCCTACGTGCAAAATTTCAGCTCTGTAGCTCTTACGGTCTAGGAGGAGTTCGCATCGATCCAGACGGACGGACAGACGGACGGACGGACGGACGGACGGACGGACGGACGGACGGACGGACGGACGGACATGGTTATTTGAACTCGTCTCGTCGTGCTGATCAAGAATATATATACTTTATATGGTCGGAGATGCTTCCTTCTATGCGTTGCACACTTCTGACCAAAATTAATATACCCTTTTTGCAAGGGTATAATAAAATGACATATTTCATTAGCCATTTTAAGAAACAAATAATTAGTAATGATTAGTTTTATCTGAAAGTATTTATGCCTTGAATATGTTTTCATTGGGTTATCCGAGTTTCATTTATCAAAGTTTACATGAATGGATGATAATTATCTCTTTTGTATATTTGAAACAAAAATAAAATAATACTTGTGGCCTTGCAAGGGTTATTTTATAATTAACTCCTGATTCCTATCCCATAAAATTCATTTACATTATTCCTATTTTACTTCATGATAGTACCACAAATCTTTAAGAATCCGTTCACTGATAGTTCCCAAATCCTCAGGCTCATACCTAATAAAATGGTCAATCTAATCGAGCCAGTTGGGATTAGTGCATTTTTCTCCTTCAGTTTAAAAGCGATTTAGATAAATCTATGTATTTATTTAGGTGTATAGTCTGATACATATGTATTTAAATAGATATATATATGTATATATTTATTGTTGTTTTTATTTCAACATTTTTTACACTTGCTTTAAACGATGAAAATTGAAATTTCAAGCAACTAATTGCTACTTTGATGCATCTAAAATCAAGTAGAAATTACTTTTAAAATAGAAATGACTAGAAATCTTTTGCTAAAACATATTGTCTTTTATTTCTAGATCTTCATTTCAGGATAGAACTGGTTAATTCCGATCTAAATATAGGCAAGAAAAGAAAAGTTGGCAAAGAATTGAAAATTAAGGCACTTTTATATTTTTTTCAATAACTAAACAATAAGAATGAACTAGGCGGAAAAAACCTTAAAATATCTTGGTAAACTTATACAAGGTAGGGACATTATGACGACTTGTATTACGATTTCAAACAACTTCTGATACACTACATCTTTAAGCCAGCATAACTGTAACCAATATGTTGAATTTGTTATGAAGATCTAAAAACATTTACAATAATTAGTTCATATAGCGACAATGACTCCTCATGTAGTCCTGTTATTATGTGGTCTATGGATTATATCCGGCAAGGCCACAGACCATTGGAGAGTAGGACTATATGGCAATATACATTATCATCCCAAAGAGTTGACGGCCCACGAAATGAAATATTTTGCCCAATTAACAGATGAAAATCATTTGCAGGAGGCAGTCCAAAGATTTGCAAGAAAACGTAATGTAAATGGCATCGGACACAAGTACATAAGAAGATATATCAAGCGAAGTTTAGAAAAACTAGACTGGCTTGTGCAAGAGGATACATTCGTGACGGATAATCCTGTCGTGGGTAAAGTGAGATTACATAATATCATTGCCAAGCTAACACCCCATGCCAATCGATATTTAATGCTGGGATGTCATTATGATGGAAACGGCTATAAAAAGACAACAGGTTCGGCCATATCATGTGCCATGCTCATAAATATTGCCCATGTGCTGCAGAAAGAATTGCAAATAATTTCTCCAAGACCCTGGGATATTAGTTTAATGTTGGTCTTTTTTGATGGCAAAGAGGCCATTGGAAACCAGACAAATATTCTACAAGGATCTTATCATTTGGTCAGGCGATGGGCCAGGAATGCTTTCTTAGATAACATTGATTTGTTTGTGCCATTGGATTTGCTTGTGACTCAAGATATACATTTCTCTCATATGATTGACTCAACAATCATTTGGTATTTACGTCTAAGACAATTGGAAAATTTAATTTATCACAAGAGGACAAAGTATTTTCAAACTATAACCACTGACTTACCAGAAAGAAATGATCATATACCTTTTCATGCGCTTAACGTTCCAGTGTTGCCACTAATCACAATACCTAAAGCGCTAAGTATGAAGAAAATATCTAAAAAGATTGACTATACGGCCATTGAGCAGGTGTCTGTAGTTTTGCGTTTGTTTGTCCTTGAATATTTGCAAATCAGCAGCAAACAAAAGTCAGCAAAAAGCGATGGACATGTTGTTTTATATCCTTGTCTAAGTTTGATTGTGACTCTACTGGCTGCTCCTAGCCTCTGGCTGGCCTAAGCTAACTCAAATTTCACTCAACTAAACCATCTACCACCGGAGAGCTTCTCATATCCCAGGCACATCCCAGGCCAGGCCAGGCCAGGCCAGGGCAGGCGAACCACCATCGTCATCATCATCATCATCACCAACACCGGAAAAAAAGGACCTCAGGCCACACCTCAGATGAAATTTATGTGCACAAAAGTTAATTAAACTTGAGCGTATAATAAAAGCAAAAAAGGCCGAGGGAAATAATAATAAAACACAGAAAAGTGTACATCGGCATTAGCATATCGCCGACAGCATCCGTCGCGAAAAACGGGCGCAGAAAAAAAAAGGGTTACTGAATTTTGAAAAGTTAATCGCCAAGCCTCCCCGCCCCGCCCCACCGCGTTTACTCCGCCCTGTGGTACCGCGTTCTGTCGGCCTGTTGCCAACCTGATGTTACTGCATCTCAACTGTGTGGGTTAAAGAGGTGAGGTGGGGCTGGGCGAAGAGCGTTTTTGGTTTGCGTTTTTCTTTTTTTCTATTCTGTTTTCGGTGTTGTTATTGCTGCCTGGTTTCAGTTTGTTGTACTTTTTTTTTTGGGTTTCTTTTTGTGTCTTTTTGGGTGACAATGACTACGTTGACATTCCCCAAAGTTCTCACACGAATTTTATCTGCTGCGGACTGTAATAAAAATGCGGACAATAATTAAAACAGACTATGACAGCAAATAGAAGCAAAACCACTCGCTCACTGGGCAATCGCACTCGACAAAATCATTTACATTGACCAAAGGACCTGGAAAAGCATCCATATTCAAAGGTCTTAGCTAGTTAAGCAGTTTATATAGATGTCAAGTCGTGTCGAAATGACAAACAAAATTCTCATATCCTTTTTAGATTGTTTTTCAAAAGGTATCGGATTATAGGTTTTTCTTTTAGGCTGACATTCAATTTGCCTATTCGTTTATATTCATAGTGAATCTTCTAGTATTTATTCTAGTATTCTCTACTATATGTTGAATTAATAAAGATTTTAGGCCGCTCTTAGATAAGATGGTAATAGAAAGATGCAAAAAATGCATTTCTAAATTTTTTGAAAAATTTCAGTGATCTCGCCTAATAATTGACAAACACTGATTTAGCAGAAAAAATCATTTTTTTTGGAGAGAGAGATTGGTACCTACAAAAAATTTATCAGTATCAGTGTATTTCCGCTACGTTTGTTTGAAAATTTCTGCAGGTTTGCTACTTTCCTTTTTGTTGTGTTTGGTTTTCTTGTGGACTGTTTTATTTTAGCAAATAACCGTAAAAATCTTTTTGCCGTACACATCAGTCGTAAAAGGGATTTTTATTTTAATTACATGCGAAATTCATTTTTTCATCTCTTTTAACCGTTCCAGAAATTGGAGAGTGAGAAAGGGAGTGATAGAGAGAGCGAGTGAATGGGGGGGGGACAGAGGAGACTTCGTCAAGTCCATCCCTAAACATATTCGTATCTCTCGTTCACTCACACACACTGAGTGCACCAACAAACGGACGGAAGGACGGACGATCCGTCCGTCCGCTCGTCCGCTCGTCCGTCGTTTCGTCGTATGTTGACTTTTATAATTAAGCCTTTTGTGTACATTTCCAGTTGATGGAACTCGAACAGCCATCCAAACCAACCAAGCCAACCAACCAAGTCAACCAACCCATCAAGTCAACTCCCCATACCCATTCGAAAAACGGTTCTATTCGTCCTTTGTGAGGCGGGGCGGGTAGGCAGTCAGCCCAGCGAGTGATTCAGTCAGTCAGACCACCTGGCAAAAGAGAATCCTTGCTAGCGCAACTGCTCATAAAAAGGATTAATTGTGCGCAATTAAAGAAAATATATTACAGGCCAAGTTTTTACCTTCTTTATTTTCCTGCCGTTCGTTTTTTCGTTGTCGAAAAAGTTTCCTTTTTCCTCTATGGAAAGGAGGATGATGAGTGGAGTGTGTTGTATGGAGTGGAGTGTCGAGAGTATTCACCATATTCACCCCACATTGAATTATGCAAAATCATTTCAAATGCGACGCGTACAAAACTTTTTCCAAACATTTCTTGCCCCGAAGACTTAACCACTTGGCATGTGTCTAAGAATCTTATTGTTATGGTTCTTGTTGTTTGTGCCAAGCTTAAGTTCATAATGTTCTCATGTACACATACATACAAACACATACATACATATATAGAGCAAAACATCTCCAACAAGATGCAAAAGGCGAGAGGGGCTTGAGGGTGACAAGCAACCATGACAAAACTGAAGCTCATACCCACCCATCCCCGAAACCCCATCCTCCATATGCCAAAGCATCCACAGTCAGGCAGGCAACCTTTCGTTTCCACATGCGTTCTTGGGTTAATTGCTCAAGTTGAAAATTAAAATATTTATTACAATGGAAAAAACTTTGGCACTTTGGCATGACGACACATACAACAAAAGAAGGCTCACGAATGGATCCACATTCAAATCATGGCAATACAATTTAGTAGGCAAAAAACACAACAAAACGCAAAACAAGAGAGATAGAGAGAGAGAGAGAAAACGGGAGAGTCGAGATGTGACATCGACTTTTTTATACCCTCGTTGACGCTTTCAAAAGGGTATTCAATTTTGGTTCTTTCATAGGCAATTTGTCATAAATTCAATTAACATTTACCAAAAAGGAAAAGAAATTTTGATGAATTCATAAGAGAGATACACACTCCATCCTAGTGTCGGCAACTAAACCTTTTGTTATGGGCCTGGGGTATTTAAGTGAAAAGAAAACAAAACTAAGGAGTAGGTAGTATATTTTACAAACAAACTTAAAAGTTACCTCTTCAAGAAAAATATGCAACACAGGCAAAACAAGAAACTTACAATTTTTGCTACAAGAAGTTTTCTCGTTTTGTTTTCTTCATTTTTCACCTTCTCTACTTTAAATGTTCTTTAGTTTATCACGTATACGCAATGTTGTTTTAAGGGAAAGTCAGCGAAATTATGTTAAATTACAAATTTAAATTGAATCATCTTGCATTTAAAAGTTTGATTATTAATATAAACTATCGATATACAAATTTCTGAATAAAATAGAATGGTTTTCTGGGTTGCCTGAGTTAAATCGGTATAATCCATTTGTCTTTAGCTTCAACGAACCTTGACAAACACAAATCGCGTCACATTAATCGAAATAAAAGAGATATGTAAGTGATAGTTTTGCTTTGTGAAGAGACAAATCTCTTAGGCGCTAAGTGTTTCTTTTAATATTCTTCTATATTTTCAAAATATCAAAGTTATCGACGAACCTCGCTATAAAATCAGCGAATTGCTGACAAGTAGTTATCGATAAGTAATCCAGACCAACTCAAGAGAAATCGAAAGTTTGAGCATTAAGCACAGACGTTTTCTAGTTCTGTTTATATAATTTTATCGATAACTTTTGATTTGCCTAGACCCTGATGAAACATTTTAGTATATTGAACTGTTGTTGTTTTCTTGTTGAGTTGTTGTTGCGGATATTGTCCACCCCAATGTTTATACTACTACTGTGTATCCACATATATTCTATACATATGTTTATACATATATATAAATTATCCTTCACCATTGGAAAGGCAAAATAAAGAAAGAAAAAAAAAGCTTTCTCCATAATTGCCATAACACGCCCCTTTTGCTATAAAAGGCGGCGGCGCATCTATTGATATGTCTGTGAAAGAGACAAATCCGTCTGTCCTCCTCACCCCAGACTGTTCTACCTCGCCCTCGTTCGTTCACTCGTCCAACAGTCTGTCGTCTGTCGTCGTCACGCCATTAGAACAGGTGCCTGCCTGTAAGCAATGGACGCATCGGACCAATTTCCCTTCAATCTCATGTGAAGATAAAAAAAAAAAATAAAGGAAAGAGAGAGAGAAAAAAGAGGAAAAAAAGGAAAACTTGTTTGCCAAAGCTTTAAAATGTAACATGCGGCGTTTTTTCATCCTTTTCTTCGGCTCAATCCTCCTCGTCTCCGCCTCCCGTTCCCATTTTCATTTTGAGTGTATTGCAAATTTGAAACGCATGAATAGTCAGGCTAGATCGTCCTGGGGCTATGTGGAGAGATAGATACAGTGAGAAAGAATGGTATGGGTTGGCATAGAGGGCGGCGAGAGCATGGAACATCATGGCACACGGGTTTATCTGCAAGATACAGTTGCTTGAATATGAGGAAGAGGTGGCTGGATATGGATGTGGATGTGGGTGGTTGGTTGGTTGGTTGGTTGGTTGGTTGTTTGGATGGCCAGGCAAGGCACATCCGTTGGCAGATGTTTTTCACACAACAACAGCTAGACGCACACACACACACACAGTATTATATATACATATATATTTTTATATATAATTTATATATCCATCTATATGTGCATGTATATACCTAATACTTTTCCACTTTACTGGCAGAGTATTTGATGGACTTTGACTTGGGGTTTGTTTAGCTGAAAATGTAGTTTGCTTAAATGCATTGAAATCATTCGATGAGATGAGATAAGTCAATATACAACATATGTATATATACATATATAAGGTATACATTGAAACAGATATGCAGATGCAATTTTAAAGCAACAAAATATTACAAAATTGCAATTTTAATATTAGATCGACATGAAATTGCTATCATTTTGTGGCACAGTTATAAATATTTCATTTTTTTTAATTTAGCTTTATTTTTTAGCTTATATTTTACTTTTTATTGGGAACAAACTTTGCCCATTTCGTTTAAAGTTAAGTTTTTGGTTTTAATAACGGATTGCTCTTCTTTTTCATTTTATTATCGCAAAGTTTCGATATGTCAACTTTATCGATAAGCATTGATTTCAGCTCTAATGCCGTATTAAACTTTTATGCATCTTATTTTCGCTTAAAAAAAGAGTATACATGCTTCGGTTTCGTTAAGATTCTAATGTCGTTTTATTTTTTATATCATCTCTTTTTCTATATGTATATTTATCTCCCATTAACTTTGGTGTTGCTACGAAACGAAACGAAACGAAAGGAATGATGGTATGGAAAGAAAAGGAAAGAGGCATGGTAAGGCAAGGAAAGAAAAAGAAACGCAACGAAACAACAACGTGAATGAGCAAGTGTTGCGGAAATGATTTGATGGGGGACCCTGTTTTACACCGTCTCCCGGCTATATGCTGGTCTATACATACATACATCCATACGTATGTATCTATGTAAGAAGGGTCCTCCTTTCGGGTTGCATGATTGAAAAGTGTTTTGCTATAAATTCAACTTTTCTATTATCTTTATCTCTCAGCACAACACGCGCAAAGTCGTTGGGGGAGTTGCTGCTGCTGTTGCAAGTGCAAGGCAAGGCAAAAACTCTAAGAGATTTCTTTTTCCTGGTTTCCTTTTTTTTCGGTTAGAGTTGATGCTTTCATAATTGCTTCCTGGCAGGGGGAGAGAGCCAAATGGAAATAGTTGGTGTACACAAAGAGTGCAGAGTAAAGAAGCAGCAACATCAACGCCTTGCTGCAAGGACAGCTTTAATTTCAAGTCAATTTCCGTTGAAATTTTTAGTTAATACAACAAAATTTGTCACTTATCCAAATCTCTACAGTTTTATATCCCCTAATACTAATTTTAATTCAAAAGTCAAATGAAATCAAGCCAAGCAAGCTAAATAATTGGGACACTCTTTAGAAATGTATGCAGCTGCAAAGCTATATATCGGTATACTTTCCATTGTGATTAATAAATATTTTGCAACCACTCCTTTCAATCAATGTATCATATTGTAAAGCAGTTCGATATGTCAATGTATCGATATATTTTTCTATCGATATTGTTCCATGTCTACTCATTGCAAATTCGGTTAACACCGTTTAAAATGGTTATACCTGTGACTTATTTCTTGAATTTCCCCCAACTCTGCAGTCAATTCTCTAAACTCTCTACATTGCTGATGTTTGTTTATTTTCTGTTCTTTTGTATACCATAATTTTTTATGACCCGGCCGGCCACTTATATGCCAACAAAACAAAATAAAATAAAAAAAAAAACAAAACCAGCGAATTCTCATCAGAGTCCTCGTCAAATACTTGGATGATAGAACATCAAAGTGAATAGCTGGCTGTGACATTCAGACCTAGTCAAGCAACTGTCGATGGGTTTGCTGCTTCTTTTTATTTGGTTTAGGGTAAATTTAAAGAAAAAAACAAAAACGAAAAATAAAAATAAAAGAAGTAAGAAAAATGAAGGAAGAAACGTATATTATTTCGCATGGCTTTGTCCTGTCAACGGGCAGGACCTCGCTCGCTCGCTAGCTCTTTTAGGCCCACTTCCTGCAGTAAATTGACAGTCGTTTGATTTTGTAATTGATTTAGCCGCTGCCTGCGGGCTTCTTCAATCCGTCAAGAACGTTTAAATTCGATTTAGTTAATTAAGTCTCTTTTTCGAGAGGTTGCAGATAAGCGAAGCGGATTAAATATATTTCTATTTAACCCCAGAATGAAAAAAGAGATGAGACATTAATAAAGAAATTAAAAAAAACCAAAAGTAAATTGGCCAAAACACGCAAAATTCTATTTTTAGGCATTATATAATATATATATGTATATATAATATTACGAATAGTTTGCAATAGCATGGTGGGTCGCCCGCGGATGGGCAGGCAGGAATGGGGCGAGGAGGGGGTTTCAAAGAACCTGGCACGAGGCTTATTTGGTGCGTTGAGTTTTAATTAAAACACACAGCGCGAAAAGTTTCAACAAAAACTTTCCACTTTCCGACACTCCACTTTAGTTTTAATCCACCCGTCCCATGCCCCAGAACCCATAACAACCCATACCCATGGCCCATTCACATACCATCTTTTTCAGCCCAAAAAATACCCATGACTCCTTGCTCTGCTCTGCTTTGGCTCTGCCACCCTCCTGTCAAGTGAGTTACGGGCCAAATTTTGTGGCATGTGGCAAAAACTGAAATCCATTTTTAATTATTTTCACATTTATGACATGAGTATAATTAAACTGGGATAAAATAAAGAACTTTTCTGTATGTATTTTAGTGACAACCTCACATGAACAAGGGCCAACAACATACACAAACCAAACAATTATTGCCAAGTTATTGCTGTTTGTTTTCATTATAATCAATTGGAAAACTGTTCAATTCACCACAAAGAAGGCTTAAATTACGTTGGAAACTAACCACTTATGATTTAGCCATAATTTCATTTGGCGTAAAAAAAAGTAATAAAAGTTTTCATCGACTTCATAGACCTATTTTCATGATATTTTCTAACAGTCATCCTCAAACTTCATAGATCCTAATCTTTGCATAGATAAAAAAAGAAGTTACTTGACATCAGAACATACCAGGATATCATAAATCTCTCTGAATATATATATGTAAAAGGGTTCGTTCAACATGAGGGATAAAGTGTTTTCTGTTATTTATGAATCAATCTATAAACGGTCTACAGTAAATTGAGTGAAAACTTTGCGGTCGTATGTAGCAGCAGTTGATTACTAAAACTTTAGCTATTAAATGCGATGAAGCATGAGACCTTAGACTTAAACGCCTTAAAAAAAAATATAGACCACTTTCGAGTGGGCAGTACGAATTCGTATATCGATTGGTAATCCAAAAGAAAGTTTTCTAAACTCAAAAAACATTTTTTGTCTGCTGAATTTTGATTGGATTAGTGAAACTTCTTCTTCATACGTTTTATGCTTAAACAAATTGGGAATTACAAGTGCATTTGAAAAGTAAATTATTTGATTGAGCGTTTTCTCTATTTTTTTTATGTTCTCTGTCTTCTAGTAAAGACAACTACCACTTGTGCAGTATATAAGTTGGCTAGATATTGAAGAATCATCTTACTGGGTAGACCTACTCGTTGCCAGGTAATTTTGCCACAGTGTTGCCAAAATTTAGTCCGACCCACATGTACATACATACATACATACATACACACTCATAATGTAAATGTGAAATTTGAGTTTTTGACTTTTACTTTTTTGATGGCAGAAAATGAAAATTGAGAACAAGGCCAGGGCAGAGGAATAAGGGGCGGAAAGAGGAGACGGGCTAAGTTTGGTGCTGCCCAGCTACGCAGGACTCATATACGCACACACACACACACACACAAACAACACACTTGTACTTTGTGTTTCTTTCTTTTTGCGCTTGGTTTTTTTTTTTTCATTTTCTTCGTTTTCAGCAAATAGTGAGGATTATTAGGGCTTAGGCATGTGCGTGAGTGTGTGTGTGTGTGTGCCTGCCTGCGCAATTACACATTCACAAAGGATACGCCTAAGCTGCTTATGCCAAGGCACCAAGCAGGAACAACGCCAAAGCAAAAAGAGAAGAGGTAGAGCTGAAGTCATAGTGTATGATTGGAGAGAAGAGCAAGGAGGAGCGGGAGGACGGTAGCCTGGATGGTAGCGGGCTGTGGTTGCGGTTTCCGGCATGGTAAGCGCCTATTATGAAGAGAAAAGTAACGCTAATGAGTAAATCAAGTGCACATGTGTGCCGTTGAACTGGAATATACCAAGCGAGCGAGCGACCGACGGACAGACAGACAGACAGACCGACCGAACGAACGACTCCACCACTCACGCCCGCTCGCCCACAACTACCGCATCCTTTGAAGCTACGCCAAACGGCGTGTCGAGGCATAAATAAGCCGCCACCGCCAAGGGATCCCCACCGCCCTCTTCCTCATTCTCTCTCCCAGGCCACTTGGCGCTGTTTTAATAGCTAAATTATGTAATCATGATGTGTGATGCTCGACGCACACACACACACATACACACACTTACTAATACACACACATATATATGTCCTGCTATTTATGCAAATCCTGATGTTGCCTTCTTCTGAGAAACTTTTACTTTGCCTCCGAAAGCAAACCAAACCGACCAGACCAGACCAAACCAGCCCGCTGCTGGCTGCCTGCGCCGCCGCTCCACACGCGCTTTGCCCCTTTTTAATTTGAAATTTTTCATAATGAGCAACGCGAACGGAATGAAGAAGTGCTATGCATGTATGTATGTATATAAGTACTACTGGGTGGGCTAACTGTGGGCGTGGCACTTTGACGTTGCCATAGTGTGAAGATTAAATTCTACTAATTAGAGATGCCAAGTGAATGTTCGCACATTTTACCTCCTTCCCTTCACCCACCATCTCAATCTCTCGTGTGTGCGGGTTTGTGTGTTGGTGGAAGGATAACGTCAACAAAATGGCGTTGAACTTACAGCCAATCCCTAGCATCTTTATTGATAAAGTTCAAATCCCCACCCATTCGCCATCATAAAAAAAATTCAAACAAAACAACCAAACTATGTTGTATAGTGTAGATATATGTATGTAGAGTGCATTGACGGCCAAGTGGGTGGTGGCTCTATTGAACGAAGCAAAGAATTTCTGGCATCCCCCCGGTACCCCACCCATCCATTCGTCTTTGTGGTTTTGCCCCTTAAAGCTTTGATGCTGGATTAGTTGATGCCCTAATAACTTAGCTTAGTTCGCCTTAGTTAGAATGAGTAAGTAAGTAAGTGGGTGATAGTGGTGGTGGTGGTGGTGGTGGTGGTGTTGGTGGGTTGGGGTGGTGTTAGATAGTCAACGCGTCAGATTGCCAAGGAGATGAGGCACAAAGTAAGCTTACTTTGTGTTGCTTTTGAGATAGCATAAATATTTTTAGAATAGTCATCAAGATTTTTCTATAAGCAAAAAAGATATTTATGAAGTGTACTCTGTCTATATATATATTATATATATATACATACATACATAATATATATCTTATCATTCTACAATATATATATATATACATAGTTTATTTTTTATAGAAATATTTTGTCACATAATTCCAATAAGTCAAGAAGGCCCATTAGCTCAGTTGGTTAGAGCGTCGTGCTAATAACGCGAAGGTCGCGGGTTCGATCCCCTCATGGGCCACATACCGTTTTTTTTTTGAAATTTTATATTTCTTGTTTGTTTTATTTAAAACTGTTTCCCTTCTTTTTTTTAACCTAATTGTCTCTGTTAATTCATCAACAACACTTTTCGAAACTTATTCCCACAATAAAGAGATTCCGGAAATATTTAACTAGCAGTTTTTGATTTCTTATTTTTCCTATTGCCAAACTTTTATTTATTTTATCCTTATCCTTTTCTTTTTTCTGTGAAGCTTTCTCAATTGACATTGATATTAAATTTTACAAAATATTTTGTCGTATATAAATCTTTAGGTACAATTAAAATATGTATAATTATTTATCCCTCTGATACTTTTTAGACATTCCTGAATTAAAATCTTTTTACACCCACGAAAAAAAAAGATTATTATGGGCCATTATAGAAATTTTCATTTTTAAACATCACAAGGCATTCAAAATTGCTAGGGTCTGTCTTAAATAATATGAATTGCTATAAGTTAATCTTAAGTCTATAATGACATGGATATAAATAACATTCAATGTGAGAAGGAATGGAAGTAAAAATCGTTTTTTTCCTTTTTCCAAAAAATCTTTAAGAACACGCATTATCCTTCTCACATTACATTCACAAAATGTGGTGTGTGTGTGTGTGTGTGTTGTGCGTATCTGGACGTACCTCAATTACAGTATATGCTATAATTATATGCCTATTAATCTCTTGATGTTGCCTTTTTCATGTACCTATTTACCTATGAACCGAAACTAAATCTAGATTCGTTATGGTTCTACGCCTTTTGTCTGATGTCTGTGATTCCACTTGTATGGTCTTTGTTTCTTTCCTACCCATTTACCACTTGTGTTGAGTCACTGCTACTACTACTATTGCTTGGGTAACCGATATGGGTCACTATGACCACTATGTGGTAGGATCTTTCATATTTTGGCGCCTCATGAAATTAATTTTCCAAACCGAAATAGAAATGGAGTCAAAAAAAGAAAAGAAAACACAACCGCACAATGGGGCAATGAGATCTGAAGAAACATAAAAAAAAAAAAAAAATATTTTGTGCATGTCATCTATTACGGTTGAGATAAGATCGCCGGCACTCTTGAGGGTTCGAGGTTCAGGAAACTTACAGAAGTTTCCGTTTCGTGATAAAAAGATTTTAAATTAATAATTCAGTTCAGCTGCAAACGACTGCCTGCCACACCTCCCCCTCTTTTCTTGCTCCCTTTAGTAAAACACAGAAAAAAACGAAAAACGTTGGAAAATTGCTCAATTTTCCGTGCGAAGAAAAGAAATGCGGGAAAAGAAACACACACACAAAAAACCGAAATGAAATGAAAGAAAGAGAAATTTATGCTAATTTTTTTTTGTTTTTTTTGGTAGCAACTATCAGCTAAAACCCCCTTCTACTACCACTACTACTTCCCTTTCCCCATCCCCATACCAACTGCCATCGCGTCAGTTTATACATAAACTTGCCGAGGGCAGCGTCAGCGTAACGAAGTAACCTAATTAATTTGTGGCACTCATTAGCAACAATTGGAAAAAGAGCCCCTCCGACCGCCCCAACTACCCCACCAAGCCCATTTCACCCCGACTTGCAACCCACTTTGGACAGAAGATAAAATGTTTTGTAATAAATGGGGAATATTATTAGACGAACATTTCACTTCATGGAGAAAAAAAAAAAATGAAAAAATAATTGTAGAGAACACACATAACTGCTGTTGCTTCTCTCTCTCTCTTTCTCTCTCTATGTTTCTCTCTTTCTCTCTATAGTTCTATGAAATTGAGTTAGCATTCTAACAATTTGTTATCATTAAGATGTATGACAGTTCTCAGTTTAAGACACTTCCGGCTGCATCTTCTATATAGAGTGTAAGTGACCTATCAATTAGGATTTATGTGCTATGGCAAATGCAACTGTGGATCATTTATATTATTTGTTTTCAAATATGTCTTCATTCGACAACAACAACAACAACAACAACAACAACGAAAAAATTGAATCCTTAATGAGCTAGGCTCTTTGCAATCAATCAATTCGATCATTAACGATCTTTCTGGGTCAAATTTCTCACGTTTTCTCACTTCTCTTACTATGTTTATGTATTGGCATGGAATGTCTCTCTATCTCTTTCTGTGTGTGTGTGTGGCTAATAAGCAGGTGTACTTTATGTACAGGTCACAAAAGTACCAAAAAATGTTAACTAATTTTCGGCTTTGTTGCGTTGACGTGTGAAGAGACCAGAAAGTAGAAGGGGCAAGAATGACCGACCACACCACACCACACCATGGAGGAGAAGTAACCAAAAAAAAAAAGCCACCCACCCCACCACCATCACCACCATCGTGGTGGTGGAAGCTCCATCACCTGCCTAGTTAGTTAGTTAGTCGGTCAGTGCGTGAGTTGGGCCTATTTGAGGCGCTGTCAGTCGTCACTCACCGGCTACGCATGACATTTGCTTACTACTTACTGCTGGCCGGTTTCCCCGAGACCCTCTGATCGCTATCTGGTCGCTAATATATGCGTGGGTCGCTGCCGCAAAATACCTTCAGTAATGCATAATTTGAGGCACTTTTCCGGCAAGGCGCGAACCAACCAAAAATAAAAAAAATAAAATGAAATGAAATAAAATAAAATAAAATCCACCACCGCCACCGCCAGTCACCTAGGTTAGATAGACCACCGGTCGCTTGGTCTGTTGGTCAGTGGTGGTGGCCACAATTGTGGTTTTTTCTTTTTCCAACGTTTCATTTTTTCTTCTTATTTTTTGCCGGCGCCCTAGCTGGGAAAATCATTTAATTAACATTTTTTTGGTGTTGTATTTTTTTTTTTGCCGCATTCAAGGCGCAAAATAATCACGCACATGCGTAAAATTCAATGGCGGCTACATTGGTATTAAATACATCGATAAACAATGCAAAAACTTACCAACTCTGATGCTTTTGTTTTCAAAACTATCGAATGTCAAAGCGAAATCAGCTACAAATGAAGTAAGTAAGTCGTCTCGCCGACTTAGGTATACCATACACCAGTAAAACAAATATTTCAAATTTGTAATAACAAATAACAAAATAATAACAGCATTTGCCTATTTTAATAAAGTTCTGTTCACATGCTTTTTACAAGCATATCTTAGTGTCTCGCTCACTCATGCATTTGAGCACCCTAGCGCCCCACCCGGCAACGGCCAACTCCGGCCTTATGGAAAAACGGTTTTATGCATAACTTGGCTATTTTTTGTCCGATTTTGATCAAATTTGGTATTTTGCTGGATATTAGTATCAATTTCAAGTGTGCCAAATTTGATTCCACAAGGTGAAAAATTACGGGAGATAATCGAGTTTTTCAAATTTCGGGGGCGGAAAGGGGCGTGGCAAAATCTTTATAATTACAAAATGAGCGAATTTACTAAGCAAATATACATACCAAATATGGTGTCTCTAGCTGCAATAGTTTTTGAGATAAACGTTTTTTTTTAATAGCGGGGGCGGAAAGGGGCGTGGCAAAAATTTGAAACAAACTCGATCACTCTACATACCACACGAGCCTACATTTCAAATTTGGTGGCTCTATCTCTTATAGTCTCCGAGAACTAGGCGTTCATACGGACGGACAGACGGACAGACGGACGGACGGACAGACGGACATGGCTAAATCGACTCGGCTGTTGATACTGATCAAGAATATATATACTTTATGGGGTCGGAAAAGCTTCCTTCTGCCTGTTACATACATTTTGGCGACTTTAATATACCATTTCACCCTATGGGTGTATGGTATAAAAACAGAAACCGAAAAACTGCACCGGAAAACTCAAAAAAATGAATGAGAAACCGAAACGGTTCCCGCTTTGAGTTATTTTTTCATCTTATCCAAGAAGGGAAAGAGTAGAAATTGAAAAGTAGAAAACTGAAAAAAGAACTGCAATAATTTAGACTCTAAAAAAATTAAATCATTTTAAAGTTTTTATTTCGAAATAAACATTTATCTTTTGAATTTGTTCTTGTAACTTCAAACGATAATTTTCCCGTATGATAATCATTGCTTTAGTTCCAATATAAAGTCCATTTTCTTTTCTCTTAAGACATATTTCGTTGTCAAAGTTTCGATGCAGTTTTACAATATTCGAGGCTTTAATAAGTATTTATTGGAATCTGCTTACTATAAGAACACAATGCATTTCTCTGTCACTTTTGATGTAAATTATCTAAAAGGAACATTCCTCTAGGATTTTTTGATGATTTATTCTTTCAAAATTGACTTTTTGTCTATTAAACATTTGAAGAACTTTTATATTATTGAATCTAAAAATTTCAACATATTATTTGTCAATGTTTATTATTAGAAATTTTCAATTATTTTTTTTTAGCTTTTAACCACTGTGCGACCGTTACTCTCAGCTGTTTTAACGTTTCTTTAAGCCACAGCGACCTGTCGACCTTTTTGGGCGTAAATTATGATTATGAGAAATGCCAACGCTATAAGTTTTTTTTTTATTTTTGCTGTTGCTTGTCGAGTGTGAGAGAGGTGAAGGAGGAGAAGGAGGAGGAAGTTATGTAAATAAATTTATTTCAGTTTAGGTTTTCTTTTTTTTTTTAGTTTAGTTTAGTTTAGTTTAGTTTTTTGGCTGGTTTCTGTATTGCCCAGATATTTACCAATGTCAGGCCATAAAGGCACGCCACATCCTTAAGGGTTGGCATTTGCATATTGGCCGATTGGTTGGGCGACTGGGTTTTTTTTTTTTTTGGTTTTTGGGGTCCGGTTGGGTCGGTTAGGTCAGACGACTGTTGCGTATCTCACGGATACCAACGAGAGAGCAACGAAATGTTACATTTGTTGGCCTTTGTGTGTTGTTCTATTACCTTTGATTAATTACCCCAGTTTTTGGTTTTTCTTTCTTCTTTTTTTCCAGCCGTTAAGTGTGATATTTGTAACACTTTGCTGACTTATTGTTACGACCAACTGGGCTAGGTACGCTGCGGTGCGGAGTGGTGTGATGGGTGTATGGGGTGATGGTAAGGCTTTTAGGCTGCCATCATCCACATTGACTTGGACTGAGGGCTGCTAATTAACCCATTACACCATTATTGTTGCTCTTGTCGGTGCCAAAAAAAAAAAAAAAAAAAAAAAACAAAAAGAGAAGAGGTAAAGGCAAAGGGTTTTTATTTTTCTTTTTGTTCATTGCTGTTGTTGATGTTCTGGGCCGTCGCACACGTGTGTGCATATTTGGCTTTGAAATCTGCGCAATAAATAACCATTTTCGTGGCTTAATGAATCCCCAACGAAAAGCCGCCCATTCATTTCTGTTGGAACCTGAAAGGGCTCCGGCAATTAGCGAAGCGTCGAAACCGTACAAAATGCCTCTACGCGACCTATGAGGTGAGCCTACGCAAAATGAAATTGCGTATGCCTGCCTGGTTGGAGTAGACAGTACTACAATAAACCTATTAAAAACCCATACATGCACACACACACACACACACACATAGACTCACCACTATGAAAGCATCATACACATCTCTATCCTTTAATAGTGAAATTTTTTTATATCCGACTGAAATAATGCTATCGAGTAGCTTTAAAGAATCGATAATTATGTCGCATCAAATAGTTAGTTTAAAGTAAGACTTAAAACAAGCATAAAAGGGAACAATTTTGGAAGAATTCTGTGATGAATTTCTGTCGAAGTTCATTTAAAAATTTCTTAATGTATTTCCGATCTCGATCAACTTTTGCATTCAATATAAGTACATTACAAAAAGTCGTCCAGGGGTCGTCGCCCTTTTCCGTGAAAGCTTCTAGATCAGCGAAGTTCAGAATTTATTGCCGAATTGGTAATTTGGGATTTTGACGAGATTTCTGTCTCGAATCCCTCTTAAATTCCTTCATTTTCTTTAAAAGTTATGTAACAAATCCGAAGCAATGTCCTTCTGGAATACTAAATATTGCCCAAGACTTCCTAGCGAAACATTAACAATAAAAGTATTTCATAAAATGTTCCTAATTCTAATTTTTAATATATATTTATCTCTTAAAGCGAAATAGAGTAGAGAGCTCTAAAAAGTTTTGTCCTTTTCATTTTATAAGCGTTTCAACTAACGGTATTTATAAATAACCACCATTAAGTTCATTGTATTGTATTGCGAAATCTTTGAAAACTTAGCATTTGTTTCTCTTTAGAACATGTAAAGTTATTACTTATTTCAATTTATATCTTCCAATTACAGAACTGAACGAAAGATGAGCAATTTAAAACTCAGCGAGGGATAAACAAAGTCCAAAAATATTATTTTACAAACTAATCATTTACTTTTTTGATAGTCATCAAGTATGGCACCCAGCAAGGCGAGTAAACTTTAAAACTCTAACAACTTTACATAAATCTTAATTTTGTATGGTTATCTAAAGTTAATTGTCGAACCTATGGTTAATTATTATCTTTGATTTGTGTTCGATATATTTAAAATTGATTAAAAACCTTTAATGAATATTTAACTTTAAGATCTGGCATTAACTGATGGTGAAAGTGAATCCCAAGAACAGGGAAAACCTTTTGAACTTTTCCTAATTGGCATTTGAGCTTAAGAAGCTTATAAAGAAGAACCTCCTCCTCCTCCTCCAGCGAGCAGCATAAATCGAATATCACGATACCCATCGTATTTTAGAAAACTTTAACTATAGTATAAATTTCGAAACGTGGGCTTTTAGCATATACAAATACCATTGACTTTTGTGTGCTTAGCAAATTAATTTCATCCACCCACATTCTCCAGAGCTCAGCTTCCAGCTCATATTAACTAAGACTTTTGTTAACTGCTTGGCCATTAACAAGTTTTTGGGGGCCCCGAAAATTACCAAGTCTATCATTTTACCAACAAACAAACTAAAAAAAAAAAAATAATAAAAGTAACCAGAAACAATAATGAAGCACCGCCGAGCGCTGTGTTGAGCCCTTGGAATTTATATAGATTTCTCACAGGGTCGGTCGGTCGATGTGTCGGTTGTCCGCTTTTCCGTTTGCCGTCGAGCATAAGTTTCAATTTTCATCTAAGCCCCCGGCCGGGTCGTTCTCATCGTTGTTGTTGTTGTTGGTGTCCTGAGCAGAGATGGGCTTGTAAGGCAAGCGAAATGTGAGGAACAGCCAGCATAAGCCCATTGATTAATTTGAAATTTATGAAGCGACATCGACATAACTTTTGCTCTGCGGTTGCCCGACCAAAAATTATGCCCCATATACGTTTTAATTAAACGTGGCAATCGGAACAGGCAAAATACTTGACAATTTCACGTTAATGCCAAGCCAAGGCTCTCTTTCTCTCTATCTCTCTCTTTCTCTCTATCTCTCTCTCTCTTTCTCTCTCTCTCTCTCTTACTGGCATAAATATCATTTGAATAACGGTGAAAAGAGAGAGGGGTCGATTCCTGTGTAGGACCTCACAGGACTCATTCGGCGTACATGCGACTTAATTACGCGTGCCAAGCCGAGCGGCTTTTGTTATTATCATTCAGTCAGCCGGTTCCTGGTTCCTCTCTGCTACTATTACAACTACAAGCTCACTCCCTCTGCCACTCACCCCCCGCCCCTCCATGTGAGTGTGTGTGTATTTCTGGTCCTGCTGCCTCTTTGTCCGTTGGCATTGATGATAATGTTTGAACGTCGACGTCGTCGGCATTGGCTGCGCTTAATGAATTTATTTGTTACGCATGGCGTAGTTTGAATTGGCGTCCATGTCAGCAGCGTCGGCTGAAGCAGCGCCAGCATCAACAACGTCAGTCCTAAAATCCTCTACTTCTACCCAAACCCAGGTTCGCTAGCTCATTGTCCTTCTGCTCAGTCTTAATGAAATCCATTATTACGAAACCCATTGCCATTGCGCCAGTCAGCGAGGTAAGCAGAGAGCAGAACAGAACAGGAGAAGTACCCATGGAGCGTAAAGAAAGACGTAGAAGAGGGTAGTAGGGCATAGGTTAGGGTCGCTTAAGAGAGTAAAGAAACGCGAAGAGGTGAGGTGAGAGGGGAGGAGGTTGGGTAGCGTAAATACACTTATTACGAAAAGTGTTGTACGGCTGCTGCTGCTGTTGCTGACAACTCCCCCCTCTCCCAGTCCGTCTCCAGTCCCTTTTTGTTTTGTGAATGAGCAAAATGCGTAAGGCATAAAACGCAGCAGGAGCAAAATGATGTGCGACGCGCAAATGTTCGCGCTCGGGCGCGGGGTGATGGAACGGAAATGGAAAAGCCAACGACCATAGACCCGGCTATGGTCCCCCTTCGCCCCGTTATACCCACTCAACCCTCGAATTTTCGGTTGGCCATATAGAAGTGGCATATTTGGCGGAATATTTGTTGTTGTTCCTGTATCCCTGCCGCCTGCCTGCATGCCATGCGATAGTATAACTCTGATAACGATACAACTTAACGGTCCTCAATTGACCATTTTACAGATGCAAATATACCGCTCCTTGATAACTGCCAGAAATGAGCTCTCCCCAGGGTGGGAACGAGCCAACCAACGATATGATGCGATACGATACAATACGTTACGTTACAATACATTACATTGTTGTAATGGTATACGGTTATGGTCTCTGGGATCAATCAATTATATGAAATGCATTCAGGAACCTTTACTTTTTTCACATTACCTTCTCTGGAGCATCGTAATTAGATTTAAACACAACAAAAAGGCACTAACACAATCTGATTATTATACTAACAAAAACAATTTCAAATTTTATATAAGAATTATATTCGATCCCCTATCTCTCTGATTTATACTTTTTACCCAGTATTAAAACTACTTAACTCTAATTAAACCTTTCACAAGCGAATCAAAAAGGAAAAACTAGTAAATAATTTAAGGTTAAGGTTAAATGCACTAAAATATTGAGTACAACAAATTAAGGAGATTCCCTATTTATATTTAGAAATTAATCAATTTTGGTAAATTTCATTTAATTCGATTGTATTGAAAATATTATAAAATAAAATATCGAATATACTAATCAAGAGACAGAGATAGAAACGAGCTTTCGTAGTTTTCGTAATATTACTTAATAAAGTTACCAAAAGTTAAAAACTGTCTGGACAGTTAGGTGAAAAGTTTTTCGAAATATTGACCTAACTTTTTAACTTTAAATATCTAACAAATAGCTAATGAAATTCAATAGTTTTTATATATGTAAACGGAAAATACAATTTTTGGCAAAACGTTGCAAAGTTGCTGTAAATTGTTTTCATCTACTCACGTCTCATCTGCTTTGCTTAATAGAGCTCTTAAGTAAAATTATTGCTGATTAGATATAGACTATATAATGGATTATGTGTGTATTGTAATGTGATTTAAATGCTTGGCTCTTACCCTTTTCACAGACATCCTGTGCAAGTCAATTAATTTTGCTTACTATATTTGATTCATTTATTATAGTTTCAACTAAAATGTTTATGGGGCCTCATTTGATATGCTTACCTTATCAGAAATGTGATGATAAGCAAACACACACACACTTGAAATCATATACCAAAGATACACACACACACACACACATATTAGCAAGTTGAAGTTGCCGATTAAGACATTTTGCGGTCATCCTCTAAGACAAACAATTTGGGTCTGCATATAATTATGCTGAGCAGCCT
The DNA here is from genome assembly GCA_018152135.1 of Drosophila paulistorum. Taxonomy (NCBI): domain Eukaryota; kingdom Metazoa; phylum Arthropoda; class Insecta; order Diptera; family Drosophilidae; genus Drosophila; species Drosophila paulistorum. The sequence goes on from JAECXG010000690.1 coordinate 14,341,464, forward strand.
CAATGCTTCACTCCCCGCCCACACTTCATCCCATAAATAGGATAGATACATAAGGTTCTCTCATTCATCACGCTAACAACGTACGAAATGTATCTCAAAGATTGTTAGCACTTTACCAGGGAAGTAACAAGACGAGATGAACAGAGGCTGGCCGGCCGCCTCCTGGTCAAGGAGAGTTATTTATGTTGGCCAAGACTATTAAAACTAACTACTTAGCAAACACTCCCATAAAGTCCAAAGTTTTCTTTGCAGTTCTATGCTTTTTCTTTCGTTTTTTCTCTCTAGGTCGCTTTTCTCTTTTTCTCTGACACATGATAAATGAGTCATAGAGTGAAATGTTTTGGATGAGCGCAGCAAGTGTTTGTATTAGATCCAACCCCTCCATTAGGTCAAACAGCATATCCATATATACATATGTATGTATATGGATAGATAGATAGATATTGTACATATGCCGATCTAGTCTTTTTGGGCAATTAAATAGTCAAGCTTAGGCCATAAATAAATACATGGGAAAAAGTCTATGGAAATTTGTTGTGTGTGTGAGTGTAGCGAAAAGAACTCATTAAATAGAAAGCATTTATGGCGTATCTCGTTTACAAAATCTTTTGCGACGGTAATAGAATGTCAGTAGCAGCTGGCTAGCTGGTTGGCCTGTCCGGGGTGCGAAATTGAATGGATGATGTCTGTCCTCCGTGTCCTTTTGTCCATCCATCCATGCTGTCGTCCTGTCGTTCGTCCCTCCCATCCATAATGTTTCTTTCCAGCTTCCTCTCAAAGTGTGATATCAGGAGTCAAAGTTTGAGCCAACAGCAGCCGAAAGACATTCATGTCAACAGGAAGGTCATTTAAGTTTTAATGATAGAGTTGTGCCTCTACTTCTCTGCAAGGGGCGAACTCGGGGAGGGGAGGAGAGAAAAAAGTTGTGGTTGTTATTCTTTAGGGGTAGCTACAAAAGAAAACAAACTTCAATGGACCGCCGATTGCTTTAAGAACTAAAGTAGCAAAGTAAATAAAACTTGGCAGTGGCCTGGGGGAGGGGGGCGTTACAATTCTCGTTAAGTTTTGATGCGAAAATTAACCAAGGGGTAGAGACGAGAGCAAGAAACGAAGGCAAGGGGTGGGAGAAAAATTTGCTGTTTTGTTTCAATTCCATAAAGAGCAACCCTTTTTAGCCAGCAAACATTTATTGTGAAACTTTTCCACAAACAATATACCAGATAAAAAGAAACTCTCCGGCTACGAATTGTCTCTAGAGTAAAGACCAGAATAGAAAACAGAGAATAGAATAGAATGGAATACCAAAAGAAAAGAAACTAGAATAAAATATAATACATACATATGTATATCCTGACATGGTGAGAATTGATTGATCGATCCATTGTCCTCTCGAAAAAAGTCTGAGATTTTTAGACAAGCGGAAAATGTGGAATACAAAACAAAAGACAGAAAAGGGGTAAGCAAAAATTTTCCCATTTGAAAGTCAAATCAGTGAAAAAAAAGTAAGAATCATAAAAGCTAACAGCTCAAAACTTGAATAGATCTTCGACTCCGCCATCCCCTAAGGAACCTGAAAACAAAATCCCTGACAAAGGGGAAGAGTAGTTTTTTTTTTTTTTTTTTTTTTTTTAAGGGTATGTCAAAATTCCTAATGATTGTCGTTTACGAATTATTCAATTGAGGATTGTATCAGAAACTTGTTCTCAGAACTCGTTAATTTTTTTTTCTTAAGTTTTTATACCACAACTAAAAGTAATCCATGTTAATTATATATATTAAAAGACATAAACTTCAATTTCATATGGGGTTCATTCTCTGCGTCTCTTAGTTTTTGTTTTATTCAATTTCAGTAACAAAAAGGAAAAAAAAAAAAGTTTATTCAGTTTTTGTTTTTTATGCTATTTACAAGGTTGGTTTTTTTTTTGTTTTGTTGGTTTTTTGTTTTTGTATTTGCCGTTTAAACATTTCAACATTTACATATTGCATGTGTGCGATAATAAAAAGTTAATTAAATTTACAGCAATTTATGTTATTTCATTTCATTTATTTATATCGATTCGTTTATGCATAAGATAACAACGCTTAATTGACTACAAAAAAAAAAAAAAAAAAATGTATCTATATATATTTATATATTTTTTTTTTATAATAATTAAAAAAAAAGGCACCTGAGTTCAAAATGTGTATTAAAAATAAAGAATTAAATTAAAGAGAAAAAAAAAACAAACTAAATGAGAAACGGAAAAATGAAAACGTAAACCAAAAACGCAAATCAATAAAAAGTAAGAAAAAAAAACGTATTCAAAAAAATAATAATAATAATAAAGAGAACATAAGTATTAATAATTAATTCATTTTAATTAATGGTATGTTGTATTTATTTTTTTTGTTGTTGTTGTTGTTTTTGTTTTGTATTTCGATTTCGTTGCTGCTGTTGTTGTTCCACTCTGTTTTTGTTTGCGGTTTTTGTGGGTTATCGACTGATTGACTACTGACTTTTTGATATCACTCATTGATATCGTTGATGGATCGCCGAAAGGCGTTATAGATATAGATATATGTAAGTTTGTATGTATATATATATTTGTATTTATATAAAGTACTTCTATATGGTCTTTGTCCCTGAATGAAATGCTCTATAACTTGAACTCGTTTTCCCTAAAGGGCTAACGATATATATTCTGTTCCCGAAAACCTATCTCAACCTATCTATCTATACCGACAACAAAAGAAAAAAGAATTCAAAAAAAAAAAAAAACAATTTTGGTATAGCCCTTAGAATTCTGTTGTCTCTGCTTTCCTTTTTTTTTATATTTGTATATGTATATGGTTTACTATTGCTTTGCTTTTTACCTTTGACTAGTGTGCGTTATTAGTTTAAATGTTTAACTACAAAATGCCGCCAGATCTGTTTGATGCCTTATGATACGCCGGCCGCCAACTCCAGCTGCTGTTCCCTCTCCGCCGCCTCGTCCTCCGCCTGGGTGTGGATGAGGTGGTGGCGGTGGTGGTGGTGGTGCATTCTATTGCATTTTATATAGCTGTGGTGGCTCTTTGGAGGCGGGTATACCATGATCATATTTACCCAATTCGGCCTCATATAATAAATTATTGATCAGATGTTTGACAACGATTTTTGATTTGGTTGTCTTTAGTTTCCTTATGGTAATGGCCACATATTCACCAAATATACCATATTCATCTATATGGCTTGGCTTAATGGGCGTGGCTGAGGCACTTGTTGTTGCTATTGCAGCTGATGATGATGATGCTGCTCCTGATGATAATGACGATGATGATATTGGTGCTGCTGCTGCTCCTGTAGCACTCGAGCTTGAAGTTAGCTCCAAGGAAGTGGACGATTGGTTAACGCCCGTATTCACCAACGATGAGAGATCACGATCACGATCACGTTTTAGTGCCATGTTATTGGAATGTTGTTGTTGTTGCTGTTGTTGGTGGTGGTGGTGGTGGTGGTTGTGGTGTTGGTGGTGGTGTTGCAGATGCATTTGCCCATTGCAATGGCTGCTATCATTGTGGTTGTTATTGTTCCCGTTGCTGCTGCCGCTGATGTTGTTGTTGTTGTTGCTGCTGCTGCTGCTGTTGATGCTGATGCCGCTGTGGTTGTGGTTAAAATGCTGCTGTAAGGCCTGAAATGCTAGCTGCCTGTGGTTCGTCATTTGTTGTGACGTTGCCGTCTTTGTAATGGGCGTCAGTGTCAAGGCACCAACAACATGTTGTTCCATAACTGACCCCACGCCAGCAACACCAATGCCAATGCCGATGCCTCCTCCTACTCCATCGCAACCATTCTCATCCATTTGTGCCTTACGCTTGCGATGATTATAGGTTAAATCGGTTGCCTTATAATAATTAATGGGCGATGGTGTGCTAGTCCGCCGATCGAGTATACCCAGCTCTGTTTCATGTTCAATCTGTTAATCCCCACCAAAAACAACAAAAAGAGAATTTAAATATATGTTTTAGAAGTATGTATAGAAGAGGTATATATGTACATATATATTTCATCAGACTATCAAAAACTACATACATTCAACAAAAAATATTGTAAAAAAAAAACACCAGCAACCAGTTTTGTTTACTCATTTCATTTTCTTCTACTCATCTCATCTTCAATGTCACACAAAACATTTTTGTCTGATGAAATCTGTATCATTTCGTTTCATCAACTACATCTATCTTGGATGGGTCATGACGGGAGGAGGGGGTTGGGTCTGGGGCGTGCCCATCTTTAGTGATAAGACGTAATCATATTGATTATACATACATAGTTCATATATTGGGCACAACCTATTGTATATTAAGTGATTCTTCCTTCATATTCATTGGAAATCTGTTTAGTTCCTTAATTCAATTATAAGTGGTCAAAAGTATTTACACAGTTTTAGTTTTTCCTAAATACTCCACGGCAAAAGCATTTGTTTTCAACTTTTCATAACTTCTTCTGTACCTTTGACTTTAGTAAGCTGACTAAAACTAATACCACTAAGTAATCTCGACCAAGTTTGCTTTAAATCGGAACCATGAATCATTTTACCCACCATATGCAGTGAAAGCTCTAGTCGCGGACAGCTCCCGTAGCCGTCCATCTCTCTTAGCCGGACGAATTTTACAATGCCATGACTTTCATACAAAATCCATTCACGCAGGCGAACATCTCCCGCAGACTGACACAAATACTGGAAGCGTGGCTTTGGGCCCACGGGAGATTTCACTGTACTAACTTTTTCGTCTAACAACTGTACGGAGGATTCTGTTGCCAATTTGATTGGATTTTTCGCATTGACTTTTTCGTCTAACAACTGTACGGAGGATTCTGTTGCCAATTTGATTGGATTTTTCGCATTGACGCTTTTTAAGCGTTTGCATTTCCGTTTAGTCGTTGCTAGTTTTCGGCCACTTTTTTTTGAATTTTGCATATTTGCACTTCTCTTCTTTTTTTTAAGCAGATCATTAACTGTCTCTTTCGATATACTATATACATTGGCTAATTCCGCTGCTGTAAAACCAAATTTAAATTTATTTACGATCTCAGATCGAGTTTCAAATGACAATTCCCTAGTTTTCACCATTTTTATTCCGAGAATCAAAGACTAGATTTGCATGTTATAAATACTTTCGACAACTAGCAAAGCTTCTTTTTCGTTTGCAATTTATTGTTATCCTATGAACCGTTAATTCTCCAGATTTCTACTTTCACTTGTTTCCGCATAGATTGAAGCTAAGCTAGAACAATTTTGTCATACCCTTTCTCCCAACAAAAGTGAAAACCAAAAAGGAAAAAAACGAGTGTAAATACTTGTGACCATTCCAGTACAAGTTTTATCTTGGCTAATGTAATTGAAAAAATCTTACAAAAGGAGAAAGTACTTAATAAAAAATGAACTTTTAATTGTTCATACAAAATTTCCACATTTGATTAATCATTTGTACTTCTAATTATCTATTTAATAATAAATGGGGGAATTACTTAAATCAAAATGGCAAATGTCTGATGAAATTTTATGGGAAAATTGCCTGCCTTAAAGATTCGATTTAAACTTTTAATTAATTTTAACGAAAGGAGATTGAATTAAGACCTAAATCAAATCACAAATATCTGAAAGTCAATAAAAATTCAAGTATTTTTTAATGTGAAACTTGGTTTTAATTTCTATTGATAAGATAAGATATACTCTTAAACTGACAAAAGTCAAGTATATACAAACATATTAAACTAATTTCTCTCACAACCTTAAAATATAAAAGAGGAAATAAAGTACTTACAATTTCGGTTTTCACGTCATCGGCACTAATGTTGCAATAATTCTCGCCATCCAATTCGGAAGAGGAACGTGTCTGCAAAAAAAAAAAAACAAATATATATATATATAAACAAATATACTATGTATATAGAAAAAGGGAAAAGAAAAAAGAACACGGAATAGAATCGAAACAAAAATAAATCGCCAAAAATTAACAGCAGCCAGTCAATGTGAAGAATTTGTCAGACAAATAATAACAAAATAAGAAAGAAGAAAAAAATTTGGAAATTCCACTCAAATATATTGGCAACGACTACCAGATACTTTTTAATATATGTATACAAAGAAAAAATGTAGTAATTTACAAAGTTTTTGAAAGCGTCCAAGACTAATTTAACCTAGGTTAAAGTCAGTTATTTAGAGGCAATGACTTTTAAGTCCAATTAATAAGTACATTTATCACAAATCTGTTTGGACAATTACATAGATACATACATGGATAGATTGACTGATAGATCGATAGATACAAAGATAATAGACTGGAGTGATGCCTTCCCAGAGACAATTAAAGCTAGCTCCATTTTGGTTAACTGATGTGAGCAACTTTTAAGGATATTTAATATTTGAAGAAAGAAATATATATGTCTAGAGGATAATAATAGGATAGATACTTTTATTTATCCATCTATCTTTCTATTCTTTTATCTATATACTACCTGTCCTTCTATATCTTTTAAATCAGGCTGATGACCATCTAAATCTATATCTAATAAACTTACAAATTTCAAAAATACCATAGTAAAAGATGTCAAAATCTTAGGAAAATCATGCAATGTCATACATAAATATGGTCAATATATTTGACATTGAATTATTAAAAGTTAAACGCAAGAATATACATACATACATATAGACAAAGGCGCAATTGTATGTACATACATACATACATAGTATACGGCCAAAGAATTTCAGGGGCCCTATAATTCGGTCGATATATCCTACTAAGCATTGCTACTAACAGAACTACAGGGTAACGAATTTAATAATAATAATAATATGTCGGTAAAACACGGAATGGCAGAAACACACAAATTTCGGGGGAGTGAGGGAGGTAGGTAGACGGAAAGGCAACAACAAATTAGAATAGTAATAAAAAGAAAAAAAAAAAGATATACATACATATATGTACACCTATACGAACATATGCATACAGTATATAGACAAGACACAGTGAAACAGACCGATGAGAGACCCGTGTGAGTCGATGGCGATTAAATTAGTTGTTAAGGCGTCCAAAAAAAAGAGATGGAGAAGAAGGAGAGAAGGGAGTAACCAGATGGAAGGTGGTGATGGTGGTGGAGAACACTGGTCAGCGGCAGACGAAGACAACATTGAAGTGGACCAACGGGTGGACAGACAACAACAGACGGACGGACAGTCGTGTGAGATGTATTAGCCACAAACAAAAACCACTAAAAAAAAAACCCAACCAAATCAAAACCAAACGAATGAAACACACAGCTACAAAACACAAACAACAAAAAAAAAAAACGCAATCCAGCAACTTGCTATATTGGAGCTCTTGTTGCTGCTGCTGCTGCTGCTGCTGCCGTTGCTGATATTTGTTGCTTGGGGGCGGGCACGAGTCATGTAATGGCTATGGCTGAACGCTTGACTATATAGCAAACCCCTGTGTCTATTGATGGGTGGAGGGGGGATCGGAGGGTTGGGCAGGTATACAGGGTCGGTGCAAAACGTGGGGCTGCCGATTTCTACGGCTGATGCAACACACAACAGTGCGCAAATCAAAGCCAGTTGACACACACACAGACACACACTAACACACGCACATATGCAAGCTTATCAAGCGCATGCGACGCAATAGCAAGGCCCAAGTACAGTGGTCTTACATTGTATGAAATAGTCTAATAAGCGTGTTTTTTTTAATATTTAACATTATTTTAGATAAACTTTAATGTGAAATCAAACAAAATTATTAATTATATTATACTGTGACGAGAATCCTTAAGTATATCTACTAATTTTGCGAAGTATAGTAAAAAGATGAAAAAAACTGTGAAATAAAAACTTGGGTATCTTGTATTATGTTATTTTAAATCTACTGAACACTAAACCATTGTGTTTTATTTTAATTAGCTAGTATTAGTTATTAATAAATCCCAATCTGAAGTTCTTATTGCAGCTCTTCATGGTGTCTGTCATATATCGCTATCTCTCTCTTGTTTATATGTCATTTGGTATTGTTAGCAGCATAAGCTTTTGTCTCTTTTTATTATCTGTGTACAAAAAGTTGTAGGATGAGTGCAAAAAGGCCAAACGGCAACAATATATCGCTAAAATATATGCTAAAATATATGAGATTATAAAACATGAAATCATAATCCTACATACAAACATAATTCTTGGGACAGTTACTATGCAAATACGAGTTGTTTAGCAGCTTAGTAAAACGGAATTGCACATTTTCATATTGCACTGATTAATTTTGCCCCACTGTGAGTCACAGTTTTGTTTTTTTTTTTTTGCTGTTGCTGACGAACCGCTAGACACTAGCAGCAGCAGCAACAGCAACAACCATGGCAGAGCAGTAAGCAGCGCGTGTGCTGTCAACAGCAGCGGCTGGTGCCGCAAAACAAGTCAAACCACTCGCCATACGGACTAACACTAAAACATACACACACACAAAGAAACACTCTTACACACACACACAGACATTAGTGAACATCCAAAGCTCCAACAGAAAAAACAAACAACGAAATGAACACAAAAAAAACATATTCATAAAGCTCTCGCTTACCACAGCAGCTGAGGAGGAGGCAGCGGCAGCGGCAGCAGCCGCAACTGCGTCGTTGTTGTTGCCATTGCTATTGCTGTTGTTGTTGTTGTTATCGTTGGTGGTGGTGCTGTCATTGTCATCGTCGATACCACAGCAATCGCCACCACCGTCCCCTCCGCTGCCGCCGCCTTCCGCCTGAATAGTGGCTGCAACCGAAGGATCCATTTCACTGGGATCCAACATCTGATGATCTCGATCCCTGTCCCTATCACGAGCTGTGGCTGCTGCAGCGGCAGCAGCTTGTACAACAGCAACAGCGGCAGCAACACGAGCGGCAAACTCTTCATGTGGCTCAACAACAACCACCTGTGGCTGTTGTGATTGTTGCTGTTGTTGCTGTTGTTGTTGTTGTTGCTGTTGTTGGTGGTGATGGTGATGATGGTGGTGCTGTTGCTTTGTCAATTGTTCCAAATCTAGGCTATGCATTAGAACCAATTTCTCAGCCGCTTCGGCAGTGGTGGCAGCAGCAGCAACAACAGCCGATGATGATGATGATTCATTTATATCGCCGCCGGCAGCAATGGTATCCACATCCTCAACATCACATCGCTCCCCATCCAATATGAAGCGTATGGCCTCGTAGGCAAACCACATGGGCTGATAGTTAACGCCGCGACTGCGTCCATTCAGCACTTTGCCGTGCTCCCGATGGAATGAGCTGCGCAGCGATTTGATTTTTGAGCGTATGGAACGGATTTCGGTGCCATATTTCTGGCTAAGCATTTTGAGGGCCTCATATTTGGTTTGCTTGATGTGATAGCCCTTTGTGTTTGGATCCCATAGGACACGTTGACGACGATAGTCCTCGATGAAACCCAAAATGGTGGCGCGTGACCATTCGATGCGATCGCTGCTCACAGCGGCTGTGTTGACTGCAGCAGCGGCAGCGTTTACGGTCGATGGTGAGGGGCAGGGCGATGTTGTTGTGGCTGTTGTTGTTGTTGTGGGCAGAGAGGCGGTGGCAGCATCTGCAATCAACGCAATGGCATTGGAATTGGCGTCAAGCTTGTATTGCGCTGCGGCTGTGGCGGCGCTGCTGCTGGACATGGTTTTGTTTTTGTTGGTGAAAGTTTGCGGCAACAATGATGATGATGATAGTGGCGGTGGTTGGAGATGGTCTGGTCAATGATGGTGGTGGTGGTGGTAGTGGTGGTGGTGGGATGGTGCAGCTGATATTGTTGGTGGTTTGTGGTGGTGGTATTGGTATTGGTGGTGTTGGTGGGTGCAGGAGTTTAAGAAAAAGAAGAAGGTGTAAAAGGTAGCGAACGCAACGCGACGAAAAAAAGCGTCCACAACACGTTGCTTTTGACTTTCGACTGAGGCAGCGGCAGCAGCGCGGTGCCGTTGGTGTGGCAGAGGAATTAGCAGCGGCAAGTGCGGCCAGCGGAGGCGGCTCAGCTGCACTTTGTGCGAGAGACAGACACAGTGTGTGTGTGTGTGTTAGAGAGAGAGCGAGCGCGAGAGACGTTACGGTGACGCTCTGAACAAAACGGTGTGTTTTCTCTGTGTGTGCGTTTGTGTGAGCGCAAGCTAAAACCAACGAGCGAGCGGGCGCGACAATACAACACAACACACAGTGTCCAAAATCAACGCAAAAGGTGTGCGACTATACTCTCTCGCCCTCTGTGAGAATGTGTGTGTGTGTGTATGTGTTTGTGCCGCTGCAGCAGCGTGTGTGCGCTCTGCTCCGAGACCTGTTGCTCGCTTGATAATGCAAAGCTTTTGCCTGTTTGCTTGCTGTTGTTTCGTTTCTATTTTGCTATCAGCTGTTTTTTTGTTGTTGGTGTTATTGTTGCTTGCTTCTGCTGCTTTTATTGCATTATTTGTTGTTGTTGTTGTTGTTGCCGCAATACGTGCGACTTGCTGCTGCCTGCCACTCTTAACCGCAACGATCCGCGTTGCCTGATGTTTGTTGTAGGTTGCTTTTTGTCGACGCCGTCGTCGTCGTCGTGGTCTTTCGTCGTTGTCGTCGTCGTCGTCGTCTCTCCTCGTCGTCGTCGTCGTCGTCGTCGTTCGCTGTTGAAATCACGATTTGTACTAATTTCACATATTTAAACTGTGTGTGGCATGCGCGCTGACTCTGCTCGCCAACAACAGCAGCAGCACCAGCAGCAGCAGCTCCCCCCTCCAAACGGACCAGTTGCTGCCGCTGCTGCCGTAAGTTCGTCACTTACTTGTGGCTCACCGAGCGCCCCCGCCCGCGCTATCGCCAACGCCACCGCCTACCGCCCCCTCTCGGACTCACACCTTGCCAACCTTGTCGTTTTGCTCGTGTCGCGACTTGCGATCGTTGCTGTTGTTGCTGCTGCTGTCGCTACCGTCAACTCAAACGGCAACACGTTGCACAGTGGGCTAAATACATACGATTCCTAACCATTGACCAAATAAAATATATATTATCAAAATTTAACGATCATTTCTCAGATTTACAATTGCCACAGTGGTTTAAATGTAGTTCATATACTAGCCATTAATATTACATAGGCAATCAAATATTTATCTAGCAATTTGTTCCTTTTTTTTGCATTTCATCGAAAGATTTCTGTTAAATAACTTTAATTTTAGCATTTATTTTGAGATGTTAGCATTTAGTGTTAGTTTTTATCCTGTGATTTGTTTTAAAAATTCGCACCACTGTGCCTTGTCAGCTACAGTTGTAAATATTGTTGCCGTCGCTGCTACTGCCTGGTCCTGACCTCCCCACCTGTCCCTCCACCACTACCACCCCTCTCGCTGACCATAATCAATCTCTCTCTCTCTCTTAGACACTCCATCGCACTCTCTCTATATATGTATTTGTCTCTCTGTCCCTGTCTCGCTACTCCATCCAGCTCTCTGCTGATTTGAGAAGTTGTTATCGTTGCCGCCGCCACTGCTGCTGCTGCTGCTGTTGATGTTGTTGCTATAATATACATATACATATGTATATATGTATATGTATGTATGTATAAAAAACCACAAAAAAATTAAGAAACAAAAACAACAAAAAGACACTAAAAAAAGCTCGAAAAACACGGTAACAAATTTTGCGAGTCAGCAGTAAACGAAGAAGAAACAAAAAAAGGAATTGCATTGCATTTCATGGCGAATTTGGTTGTCTCTCAAATCTGTGTTTGATTCTAAACGGTGAAACGGTGAAATAATGCTTACGCTATGGTAAAGGGGCGTATGTTGAGCGGGGGGAAGGATGGTGGAGAGCTGCTGTTGCTCACGTAGGCACGCAAGCAGGCACACGCAGCAACAGCAACACTTTTTCGGCTTTGTATGATTTGCATTATCATTTGCATTGACAATTTGTCTTGCGACGATCTTCCTAGCTCTCAGACATGGGCGAATTGTAGTCCCCTCCAGTCGTGCTACGATATGGGGGCTTTTCTCACACAAATGCGAGCCAAATAGTACTTGTCAGAAAACATGTGACATTGCCGAAGCCACACGAGCATTTTTGCTAAACGTGTGTCGGCTGCGCTGCGACAGAGCTAAGCCCCATATGATTCTCTCCCTTTCCTTTGCTCAAGACTGATTCTCTTGTATATGCATGCTGCCCCTCTCTCTCTCTCTTTCTCTCTCTCTATCGTTGGCACTTTTCAACACGTGCAGAATATGACCAAATGAGTTTGCTTATCATTTTTGCATTTTACCTTGCACTTAATCGCAATCTCTCTCAGCTACTCCAGCTCTATGTAGTTTTGCTCTCACTGTCCCTCTCTCTCTCTCTCTCTCTCACTGTGTCTGTCTGTCTCTGTTTAACACGCATACACACAGCTGTTTTCTTATTGCGGAAGCTTTTATGCCTGGTGTCTCGCATTTTCTGCTTCTTTCTTCTCGATTTAACTTGCTCATTATCAAGCGCCGCTGCTGACGTCGGCGCAAACTTTAGCGACGTGTTTGCCGCACCTACGATAACGGCATTATGTTGACCCACCGGCTGCTGCGGTTTCATGCTATACCCTACACCATTTACACCTCCTTTCCCCAATCAAATTGCTGGAGTGCAGTGGTAAACGCAAACGCCTCTTCGATTGCAGCAGCGCAAAAAACACACAAACACAAAAATAACGAAAAACATCGTGGAGAAGAAAATGAGGAGGTGATGGAGAGGAGAAGAAAAAAAATTGAATTCAAAAATTGGCTCTGCCGCTCTGTCGCGGGAACGTCAGCGCCGTCAACGTCGCGTCGTGGTGTAAAGCTTTTGCATTCAATTTTCGTTTCAAGTTGACAAATTGACGTTCAAAGTTGTTTGCGCAGCATTTCAGTTACAGTTTTACATTGCGTGTACCCAGCAAGCATTCAAAACCGACGGGCATATTAGTTAATCATAAGCAATTGGTCAACAAGTATGTAAGTCTCTATCTACACATTCGCCTAATCCGAAATGGAGTTTCTGAATTAGAAATTAATAAAGAGCCAAACACCTTAGAAACTGTCGTCCTAAATACCCGTTAATATTTCTTCTGTCTCTTTCACACTCATACATACATATGTATGTATGTACATACATATATGTACCTAAGGAAATTAACTAGAAAAGAGGCAAATGGCAATTCATTGTCTTGAGAGGGATAATTGCCTACAGAATTAAGTTCAAATTTCATCAATATTTGACTGACATTTGAACAAACATATGTACATACATATGTATTTCTCCCATACGAAACTAATTTATATCCTTAATTTCCTTTTAATTTTTTTTTTCGAATTTCGAATATATAGGGTACATTCAAGTCGACATTAAAGAACTTGTTAAGTCTGTGGATTTTGTTTTCTTATTTTATGTTTTTTTTTTTTTTGGTTTTCTGCCTATTTTGGTGTATATGTATCTACCCTCTCGTTTCTTCTCATTGACTGCAAACGGACTACCTACCTACCCACCTTCCTCTCCCGCATAACCGTTCCTCCCTCTACTGTTATCATTATACGGGGATTCTTTCTGGTTTCTTATTATTTTATGATTTTCCGCAGTCTTCTTGCCATTTTATGTATAACAACGGTCTTACAGTTAGTAAGAAAAGTTTATGTCCAGGAAATGAAAGAAATAATAAACGAAAGGAAAATGCTATAGCAATATTTTTTTTTTAAATTCTTCACTAAAGTAAAGTTAAATTAAGTTAAACTTAAGATACATATGTACATACATAGAATGTATGCATACATACTTTTCTTAAACACTGTTGTCCCCCCTTAGTATGCAATCAGCTGCAATCATTGATGTTCTTCCTGATGTTGCTATTGCTATTGCTATTTCAGTTGTCATTGCCAACTAAATTGCATTGAGCTGTCACATTAGAGAGAAGCAACTCGATACTTCAGACCAACGACACCACCTCACACACATTATTCCACTACCCACCTCCCTTCCTCTCCCTACTCCAACACAAAGTTACACTATTTCCTTCACTATACACATCGACTAAGTGGGTATTTCTCTGCTTCTTTTCATCATCATCATCATCATCTTCTTCTTTTTTTTGCCGCAGTCAAACAGTTTTGTATCAATCAACTATAGAGGTGTTGGCCAGGTGACTAGCTGCTGTTAGTTGCGTGCACTTTAGCTGAAACTGATATTGACATTGGGGGAGAAGTGCACACAAATCTAAGGTATACATATGTATATATGTATGTATGTACATATGTAGGTATATCTAAATTGGGGTGGATTTTTATTGTATGTACTAAGGTAAGAAAATCTTCCGATTTTATAAAGACAACTAATAATATTACTCATACGACATGAGGAACAAAAAACTTTGTTAAAAGCAGTTTTGTTGTAAACCATTTTATTCCTTCGTTCAATTATCATGATAATTGGTGTATAACTTTAGTAATGAACAACGTTTAGTTAGTAACACCATTTAACACCAGTGCAGATTTCATTACAAAATTTTCGGTTAATCACAGAGAACCTGTCTAAGATTGTTGCTTAAGGCCACTTAGGCTATTTAGTCATCTTCATTTTGTAAATTTGATCAAGTTATAATTTGTGTATTTAATTTGTCCAAATACACAATTCTCTCTGATTTTAACTTAAGATTTTAGCACCTGACTAAAAAAAAAGTTTTCAAATTTTCTAATGCTAATTTGTCTATGTATTTGTTCTTATCACCTTTTCATACTTTACAAGTAATCTCTACTTAGTTTTAACCTTTGAACAATTAATAATCATGAGAAAAGGTCTATTTCCTTAACAATGGAGAAAACCAGTCTAATAAGTATGTAGATATAGCCATAAACGTACATACTACTATAATACTACCTATGTGTATGTACTTATATATATTATATTATATTTTATGCCATTTTGAACATCACGTCGCCACAAAGTCGTCGTAACGTCACATATATGCAAGTGTCGTCATGGGTTTGTGTGTGTGTGTGTGTGTTTTTTGTTACAAATATTTTTCCTCCCGTTGAACAACAGTCTCCGGGTTTCCTATTTATCAGTTGACGACTGCCCGCTCCGGCGCTTTTCTTTACAGCGACCCGTGCAACGTTGCCTGTCGGATTAGCTCTACCACCCGGCTGTCGCACAATTTGAAATTGCACTTCCTTCTAGCCATGACTAAAAAAAAAAAATAAGAAAAAAAATAGAAAAAATGAAGTGGGCAACAGCTAAGGCAACGTCGGCAACTTACTCACCTGAGCGTTTACTTATTTACTTAGTTTCATTTTTAGTATTTTTTTTCTCTCAGTCTTTTCCTCCAACTGATGCGTATCTGATGCTGTTGCAGCCTAAGTAAGTAGGTGCTAACGGGAAATGGCCTGGCCATTGAGCGAGTCCGAAAGGAAGTGCATTTCAATGAATGCACATCTGATAAACGTAATATCCATGGACAGAGAGTCCAATGCCCATTTGCCCATTGAGTATTGCACTGCCCACTCACTCACTCAAAAT
Source organism: Drosophila paulistorum (assembly GCA_018152135.1). Taxonomy (NCBI): domain Eukaryota; kingdom Metazoa; phylum Arthropoda; class Insecta; order Diptera; family Drosophilidae; genus Drosophila; species Drosophila paulistorum. The sequence continues at coordinate 14,356,978 of JAECXG010000690.1, forward strand.
GCATCGAATGTTTAATTCAATTTGCGGCGATTAGCCAAGGTTGAGCAAAAAGCTAAGCAAATTCTCCTCTCATCACCATTCCCCCATACCTCATCCCCATCAAATTATGCGATCCACTGAATTCTATATAGAATAACTTTATGAAATCTAAAACCCATTTTAATTGGTCAAATCATATACATACATATAAGCATCAAATTATTCGCATCGAAAGAGAATCCAATTTGTAGTTCTAAGAAAATTACACAAGCATTATTAGCAACTAAAAAAAAATGTAACAAATAATTGCCCCAGAAATAGACAAAAATCATTGCAATTCTAAGAGACTCACTCGTTGACTTGGTTACACACCTTTTGTTCCTTTAAGTTTATGTAGTTATTAGATACAATTAGTTTGTCAATTAAAGAATTAAAGTAACTTTAATTTCTTTTCAAATTTTGTTCATCATCGTTAACAGATGATGATGATGAATATGAAATTTATTGGCAAATGAAATGTATATTAATAATAATATTCGTCAAATTGTATCTTAATTATCTATAGCCTAGTACTTACTTTGTTTCACTAATGATTTCCAAAATTTCAACTAATTAAGAAAACTTGTACTTTGAGATATAACACATTTTTATTCAACATTTTTCATTTTTATCTTTTTGTTCATTAAATTACTTCAAATTAATTAGCTTGGAAAAATTCAATATAAAATAAAACAAATTGGTAATATAACTTTTACGAAAACTTAAAAAAATCTTACCAAAACAAATCGAAATTCAATTCGAATTCCCTTTACGACAAATATATACGAAATCGAAAAAGAAAACAATCCTTTAGCAATATTTAATTAACTTTTCATAGAATCATAACTAATTCCTATATCAATTTATTGTCAAAACGTATGATAAAAATGTAAAATACATATTGTTTCATTATACTCCAGCAGTAGATATAGAGAACTATAAACTCTATCAAATTCATGATCAATTCAAGAACAACAAAATTACATAATGTCCGAGTATTTGTGTTTATGTCAGAGATAAAGCCAAATGTCAGAGTTATTTTGCAGTTTATCTTTTAAAGCCTATGGAAGAACAATCAAGTTTTTTGTTTGCCCTTGTCGTGAGCAAATATACATACATATGTATGTATATACATATATTATCCATATGGTATATTGGTATATATGTATATACAAATGTGTATATACATATGTGTGTATGAGTGTGGGTAAGTATGTATAACAATAATCATTGCGGGTCTCGCCCATAAATCACAAATGCTCTCAAGTGTATCGAAGAACTAGGCAAATTGGTAAGAACAAAAAGCAGAAAAAAAAAATATTTAAAAATAACAACAACACACACACAACTTACATACCATACGTACATTAATTGCTAAATAAACATTAAACAATAAAAGGAAAAAAAAATGATATACATATGTATGTGTATGTATGGTATATTAATTCATTATATGTATATATTTTTTTTATGCTACGCTTGCGATACAAAACAAATTTCACTTTTTAAGGCAATTTGTTTATCTTAATGTGTTTTTACTCATTTGGTTAATGATTGCTATAATTCCTTGAGCTATATACATTGTATATATATGTATAATTATATAACCTATTGCTTGAAATATATATATGTAGGTCGAATATGACTTTTATACATATCTTTGAAGTATTATAAATATTTACATACATATATGCCAAATTTAATTTAAGGATCCAAACAGCAAGTTTCTGGCTTTTTAATTTAGCTTAATGTTTAAACTTTAAAGCATATCACATGGCATGTTAACAGTAATATCGATAGATACCAAAATGTCGATAGGTAAACAGAAAATGTTAAGGATGATAATAAAAGCTACAGCTAGATAATATAGCTAAAACATATTATAGAGTCTTTGATGTTAGATGGCAATACTTTTCTCAAAAACAAGTCGATGTCAATAACTTAATCGTTGAAATCGATTTAAAAACGATAATTCAAGAAGAATAAAAGAAATAAATAATATAGATAAGCTAGAGATATATCTTAAAAAGAAGATTGTAGAATCCTTGACACTAGGACGATAATACAAAAAATTGTTTGTGGCGACTGAATCTCTTTATAGCCGATTTATCGATTTATAGCCGATAGCTTGAGAAACGAAGGGAAAAGATCAGAAGTGCTTTTTTCAAAACAATAAAGCAAAAACAAAAAAAAAAAAAGGAAAACATTTAATGGAAATGTTTTCGATTTCAATAATTGTGATAATAATCAAATATTTCAATGTTTTCGATATATGTACATACATACATACAGATATTTGTACATGCATACATACATATGTATGAAGAACATGATGTTTGCTGTGATTGTTGTCAGTTGTTTAATTGATGTAGTGCATCGATCACCTCTCACAGCACTGATATATGTAGAAGAGACAATATTCTTCTTTCTTGTTGTTCTTGTTACTTTTTATGTTTTTATCATATTTCACATTTCGTTCATACAAACATATACAAGTTTGTCGTAATTAGATGGGAATACAAGTGCGAGTAATCATGGCAAGCAAATATCAATCATATGTACATAAGACTGCCTGTGTGTACCCTTCAGTACCAAATTGTCGCCTCTGACAATGTCGCCCAATTGTCCGAGCCACCGACGTCGGCAGAAAAAAATTCTGCCAGCGTTTTCGTGCTGACGTTAGCCGACGGCACCCGAACGATTTAATTTCGTTATCGAAACCCAATCGGGTGCCGAAAAAAAACTTGCCGAAAAAAAAAATTTATTTTCTTTTGTATTTTTGTACGCGTCGCTTTGTACTTGTCGTTTTTCTGACCAAGCAGTGAAAATATAATCTATTGGTGTTTACTAATAGAATTTAGATAGAATTAAAGGTAAGAGCTATTTTAATATTATGTATAATATACACAAATAGTGAATAGTAATTTTGTTGGCAAAGTGTTTTTTTTTACTTTGAAATACAACACTATATGTTGTTATTGTTTAATAAATAAGCAAAAATTAATAGCATTATTTATAATTGACTGCAAATCAATAAAATGAGAAAATAAGTGGAAAAATATGAGAACAGAGAGTAAAAGGAAAACAAAGTATTCTGCCAACAAAATTAAATGTGGGTTCGACCCCGGGCTGTGCCAAAAGAATAATTTTTTTTTTATTTTGTAATAATTTAATATTTTTTCTCAAATAAAAAAAAAAAAACACTAGCAACTGATTCAGAAATAATTGACTTCAAGAACAGCATTACGCCGGAAAGTCAAAAAAGCAATGTAAGTTACAGCTGTTATATGAAAAGTTCAAAATTTTAATTCTTTTTTATATTTCCAGACCTCTCAAGTGGCTGGAGATAACTCTCTTGTGAAGAGCCACAACTTGGATAAGAAAAGACAAAAGCTGAGCCTTAGAACCTATCTAAAGGTTTCGAACATTTTACTCAGTAAGTAAAATTAATTAAATAATTAATGTTAGTTTTGACATTATAATTCATTCCATTTCTAATAATATTTAAAATTTTTTATTTCAGAAGCAGTTCAAAACACTTCCGCGGGGCAGCCACCGGAAGTTGGGCTTCAGAATACGATGGTCTGAGGCAAAAATACGGACAACAAAACCAAAAGCAGAAAATTGAAGCAGCAGCTGCCAAATTAGCTTAATAAAAAATAAATAAAATAAAATAAATTCAATTATTTTATATTTTTTTATGTAATTTGAATTGTCCCTCTAGTCCCTAGGACAAAATAGGGAAATTGTCCTTCTAGTCACTAGGACAATCTTGGTAAATGTTCCTTCTAGTCCATAGGACAAACAAGCGATATTGTCCTTCTAGTCCATAGGACAAACAAGCGATATTGTCCCTCCAGTCGCCGGCGACCAGAGCGAAAAATTATACAGTACCGGTGACCAGAGGGACAATTGTCGCCCAATCGTCCCGTGCAAAAGACCATTGAGCGACATTTGTCCCTCTGGTCGCCGGTCTTTCTATTAGTCGCTCTCGTCGCCGGCGACTGGAGGGACAATTGTCGCCCAATCGTCCCGTGCAAAAGACCATTGAGCGACATTTGTCCCTCTGGTCGCCGGTCTTTCTATTAGTCGCTCTCGTCGCCGGCGACTGGAGGGACAATAGTCGCTCAATGGTCTTGTGCACGGGACGATTGGGCGACAATTGTCCCTCTTGTCACCGCGACTAGAGGGACGAAAGCGACAAAGCGGCGACACAATGCTTGTTTGTCCCGGCGTTCGGCAAGACATTTCGACATTTGTCTTGGCGACTGGAGCGACAACTGTCGCCGGGTTGTCGTTCCAGTCTTAAAAGCTAGGACATGCAATGTTAAATGTCGCCGCAATTTAAATGGGAGTGTCGCCGCTTTGTCCCAGGGGACAAGCGACATGTCCCCGGGGAATCCCCGGGGAATCCCCGGGGACCGGTACTGCAGGGTATGTATGTACATACATATGTCTCTCTGTCTCTACAAGACTTGTTTGTTTTCCGATATGAGCAACACAACGGCAACGACGTGTGTTCCAAGTTCGTAGAATTCGCTGCGTTTTTCTACGAAATCCACAACAAGGCAAAATGTGTGCCCCCCAGCTCAGTTAGCCGGCCAGTCAGCCAGCTCCAGGCAGGCAGGCAGGCAAAATGCTTCGATCGCCTTTGCTACTGATGCGAGGCATCGCATCGACATGGACAAGACAAGGCAAGGCAAAGGGGGGCCCTGGGGGAACCTGGAGTATGGGGTTAAGGGGGGGAGGCTCATAACATATGGAAATGACGTAATGTAAGTTAGCTGTTGTTGTTTTTTGTTTTGTTTTAATATTATTATTATTTTATTTTTGTTTTTATACATCAACACCATCATGTTGTCGGTTTTTGTTTTGCTCGTTGCGTTTCGTTTCGTTTCGCTTGGCAAAATCAGCAATAACAACAACAATAGCAGCAACTTACTTAGTAGATATAGTATATATGGTATATATATAAAGACATATGTATGTATGTATATACAATACATATATAAAACTAATGATAAATTCTACAAGCGAACTTTAGCTTTCTGTTCTTCTACCCTATAGCTACATGCTGTAAAATGGGCATATTAAAGTAATCATTAGCCACATGATGGATCAATTTAGAGATTTCTTCATCCTAGACTAAAGTTCTCTCTCACAATCTCTCTGTTGAGAATTTTGGAAAACTTTCGCCAAACAATTAGAATTAAGTTCCTAACTCGATCTCAATACTGATAAAGAATATTAATGCTGAAAAATAACGCTATTTTTAAAGGTTTTACCATATAATAAAGATTTAGCCCAATCAAGTTAAACTACAAATGTTTTTAAGAAAAGGATTTGGAAGACTTAAGAATCAGATAAATTTCAGAGAGTTTCAAAAAGGACTTTCATGAAGCTTTTTGATTGTTATGTAGAACTAATTCGATTTGAAAACTTATTTGTAATACACTCATTGATACATAATGGACTTGAGCAGGCCCGTCGAGAGGGGGGTGGTAAAGGTGGGATTCCCACCGGGCCCGAAGTTTTCAGTAGAGCCCGCGATACATCACAGTCGAATATAGCAGATTTATTTGAAGGGAAGTATGGGGCCCGAACATGGTTACCCCCGGGCCCTGATTTTCTCTCTGCGGCCTGGACTTGAGAATATGATTAAATTTAAACAGACTCTCAAAACACTTTAAAGCAAAGTCTTTGGAACGAAGAGTCTGTCTCTGTGTCTCTCTTTCTCTCTCTTCCTTTCTGTATAATGTCACAACGCCTTTAAATGCTTGTGCTTCTATTACACAGAGATGGTCACTTTAAAAACATGCCCTCGATATCAAAATGTATTTTTCAAGTATAATATTTTAAGATTATTAGAAATTTTTAAAGTGGTTTATAGGGTTAATCCACTTATACGTATTCACCTGAGAGCAGAACTAAATAAAATTAAATGACCCTATTTCTTATGAAAAATCAAAGCCCATGCGAGGTTTTTTTTACAAAAGTATGTGAACTATATATATAAATATATATATATATATATATATTTCACGTCCATTTAGCTCTCTGATATGTAGGGTAATGGCAGGTCGGCACTTGGATGCCAATAAAGGGATTCTTTTTTTTTTTTTTGCTCTACACCCGGGCTCGGCGGCGTCGGCCCCATGTCAACAATCAACAGTTTGCCATAAATTATTTTGTGCAAAATGCTCACGCTTCGAATGCGACCCCAGGGAGCCCCCAGGCTCCTCCCCATATACTAATATTGATGATAAGCTGCGAAATAGCATAGATACGTATGTGGTAGTATATAGAATGTGTATGTGTGTATATATATGGTCCCTTTGCGATTGTCGCTCAATCGTGCATTTACCCCCTTGCCTCACTTTCAGAAAGTTACACACTTTCTACCGCATGCCCCAGTCCCTACCCCATGCCCCATACTTTTCTGTGTGATAAAAAATAATGAAGAGCAGCAGCAGCAGCAGCAAAACTGTAATACTAAAGTATTGTGTAAAAGCAAAGACAAAGGGAAAGCGCCCTGCATTTGTCATTTTGATATTGAGTAAGGTTGGAAAAGTGTTGTAAATCAATTAGGCCAAAAGCCAGATCAGAACAAAAGGCAGGCAGGTGGAAGGGTGGCTGGTAGGTAGGGATGGGGGAGGGGCTAAAAAGTAAGTCGACTTACTGCGTTGTTATTTGCCTTGGCTACGTGTCTCGTCCAAGGGATCGAGAACGTGCACTTCCCCATTATGATTTATGGCTAAACAAAATGCACAAATGCTGTTTCACAAAGTATAACGATTGCATTTGCTCGTAAATTATGCCCAAGACACACTCTGGCGACTGCTAGACGACTACGACGATGACTCCTCGTACTTGGACTCGGACTCCAGGAACTGGTACTGGATGATGGGGCTAAAGCCAAGACAAAGCCAAAGCTAACAAACTGGGTATAGGATTGCCATGGACCTTGGACAAAACAAAAAGCAAAAAAAAAACCCAAAGTGTTTGCTTGTGTGAGTGTGCTCTGGTTATGGCCTGGCTAATTTGTTGCCCTAATGGCTGTTCAAGATGCCAGCCCTTAACTTACAATTAGCTTTCGGGTAGCATTTGCGTTAGGCAAAACAGGATAGATTTTACAACTTAAACGACCACCAAAGTAACCACCCTTTCAATCCCTTAAAACCTATATTTATCTTGTCCATCTAGTACATACTTTTAAGATAATAACGAAAATTATATCGAAATTTCTTGCCCTAAGACTTTTTATACATTCTTGGCCCAGCTGGTCGCAGTTAATAGATTAACTTGTTTTGATTTTCGAAATGGTTTAATTTATACTAGCGTCTCGCAAAACTTTCATAATATTTGCCAAGTTTTCTTCTATTAATTAAATGTGTGGGAAAATAAAGATTTTTGGGAGACGATTTCAATTAATTTGCTTTAATTCATTTAAAAGGAAATCAGTCGCTTTTTAAATGAGCTTTAATTGGAGGGCATGTAAAATCTCAGTGGCAAAGGATCAAATATGATGGAAGCATTGGAACTGAGACAATAATGTATCAAGATATTTTAAATTCGGCAACATATATTAAGGAAAATATGGCGAACCAATTGAACATGATTTCACAAATATGATGGAAGCATTGGAACTGAGACAATATTGTATCAAGATATTTTTAAATTCGACAACATATATTAAGGAAAATGTGGCGAACCCAAGGAACATGATTTCACAAAAGGCCGTTAAAATGATGGAAGAATTGGAACTGCGACAATAATGTATCAGGATAGTTTTATATTCCACAAAAAATAATAAGGAACACATTAAAAGGTGCCTGCATTTGCCCAAGTGTTAATTGCTGGGACTTAGAAGGTTAAAATGATGGAAGCATTGGAACTGAGACAATATTGTATCAAGAATTTTAAATTCGGCAACATATATTAAGGAAAATATGGCGAACCAATTGAACATGATTTCACAAAAGGCCGTTAAAATGATGGAAGAATTGGAACTGAGACAATATTGTATCAAGATATTTTAAATTCGGCAACATATATTAAGGAAAGTACGGCGAACCAAAGGAACGTGGTTTCACAAATATGATGGAAGCATTGGAACTGAGACAATATTGTATCAAGATATTTTTAAATTCGACAACATATATTAAGGAAAATGTGGCGAACCCAAGGAACATGATTTCACAAAAGGCCGTTAAAATGATGGAAGCATTGGAACTGAGACAATATTGTATCAAGAATTTTAAATTCGGCAACATATATTAAGGAAAGTACGGCGAACCAAACGAACGTGGTTTCACAAAAGGCTGGAAGGCTGGATGTAATTTGTTTTTTAATTTTAAAAGATGTTCAAGTGAAATAATAAGGAAAATATAGGTGTTGCTTTAGCTGTAGCAACCAATTGAATGATTAAAATGCGAGCAATTCGTCTATTTATGTATATCAGTTCGAATCAAAGCCTACCATGATGAATTGACAAAGAAAAAAAAAATAGTGTGGCAGTAGGTATTCACAATGAAAAATACTAAATAAATAATCGAGTAGAATCGATATGTCCAAGAAAGTGCGTCCCTAACTCGCAATCGATTAAAGAAATGAGTGTTTCGTTTCGCAGTTAATACGATTTTATCACTGTTATATAATCATATCACTGAGACGATAAGCCATTTGACTAATTTGTATAAATTTATATTCACTTAAGCATAATTTTAATATTAATCTATTTTTAAACCTTTGCCCCAAATCGAGGCAGCACTCCAAATGCTGTTCATCATTTCCCAGGCAAACTCATTCTTCTGTCATGCTTTTGTTTGTTTATTTTTCTTTTATGTTGTTGCTTTTTGATTCACTAACCAAACAAAGGCTATACGTGGATTGTCATTTCCCCCAGCTGTCTCAAACCTCTCAGCCAAACTAAAAAAAAATTATGAAAAATAATTAAAAACCTATTAAAGTCAAAAATAAAAAAAAAAAACAAAAAAAAAACTGAACAATAACGACTGAAGAACAGTCAAATCAAATTACCCAAAAAAATAATAATAAAACCAAAAAAATAACAGAAAAATCATTAAATGCACGAAACAACAAGAGAAATGTGCCAGGGCCATTAAGAATTATGTGGATGTTTGTGTGTGGTTGAGAGCTTGGGAGTAATTATTATGCGAAGATCACGTATTCGCATTTTGCAAATAATAGAAGGACGATTTATGGAGGACCAGCTAACAAACAAAACCAAAAAGAACAAAAACATAAAAACACCCAAAAAACCATAACAGCCTTGTAGAAAAAGGAAAAGCAAAGAAATTGAATGGCTTTTGCTGTGCGAGACTTTACATACCCTTTGCCAACACTGAAAAAAGTGTTGCCTAAAGCAAAAATATATTAACATTTATGTACTTATGTACTTTACATGTTTGAGATAGATTAGACTTATGTGTCCATATCACTTTAAGCATTTTCTACTGGGAATTACAAATATCGATTATACACTTACAAATATGTATTAATTAGCTTAAAGATATAAATAATGCAGTGGGAAACTACTTGAACCACTCTTAAAAATGAAAAGTTTATGAAAATGTTAATCAATTATATTAGGTAATATCCCTATTCTTATGATATAGAGTATTAAACGAACGGACAAAAAAACAAAATAAAAAAAACCAAAAACATAAACCAAATTGTGTATCACAAAAATAAATTTCAATTTTGGTTTTTGTTCCCCAATGCTAAACACTTTGCCAAAAACTTCCCCAAAAACACCTTGTTCTCTGCCTTCCCTTCCCCTTCCCCGTCCCCGTCCCCAGCCACCTACCAATCGCCTCTTGACTGACTCCGGTCTACACACTCTATACTGCTTGCTCCTGCATTTAGCCTCTCCCGTCCAGCTCGTCTCACACCCACAGTAATTGGCTCAAATTACAGAAATTCGGCTCTGACTGTGGCTCTGGCTCTGGCTCTGCTGGATGTGGATGTGGCTGCGGCTACATCGTCCACAACTTGGACTGGTATTATTGTCATGGCACAATATTGTTTCCCAAAAATGAAACCAAACGAAACAAATACGTGACCAGAAATTTAAAAAAGCAACCAACAAAAACAAAATAAAAGAAGAAATAAAATACAAAACTACACACCAGGCCCAGTCTCAGGCCCAAAAAGAAAACAAAAAAACAAAAAAAAAAACTGTGCAAAATAAAATAAGGAAACAGCAGAAACCAAACCAAAACCGAAACAAAACAAAAAAAAAAACAACGAAAAATATCGCGTTGATTTGAATTTTAAAATGTTTCATGGCATTTGGTTGTTTGTTTGCCGCTCTGCGCTCAGTTTTGTGGTGCTAACTTTTTGTCGGTCACAGTGGGTGATAAGTGAGTGCGACTAAGTGATAGTCCATAGCGTTCATATATGTATGTTTATGTAGATGTGTACTTAAACAGGAACTAAAATAGCCCAAATACTAAATATATATACCATCTAGTAATTAAACTTTAAGATTAAGTTCAGCTGCCTTTAACAATTAGCTCTAATCATTCGAATAGGGTTTATGATTTTGTGATTATATAAACGAATCTAAATAAATGAAACCAATTCTAAAACACCATAAACTGAATGAAAAATGTAATCAAAGACCACTTAAAATAGAATCAATGAGAAATTTACATAAATGAAATTCAACAGAAAATTAACAATCGTTTAGCAATCGATAACAAACCGATTTCGATATTATTAGTGCCATCTGTAGTGTCATTTAATGATTGGATCGAATAAAAAACATACAAATTGACAAGTTACACAAAAGATACCTTTTTGCATATCGAAATTCACAAAAATTCTTGGCAATCTTCTTGAATATTATATACCGATTCTCGCATATTGTCTAAGGATATGCGCGCTCCACTGTATGAATGCTTTTGCAATGCGACGCTATCACTGTGAAAAGTTTTACACACAGCCATTTGCTGTCATTGTTGGCTGTTACTTTTTGTGCCATTTGGCGACCAACCGCCAACCGTCAACCAGCTCCTACCACCAGCACCGCCACCCATCCTACCCCTCCACCCACCTACCTACCCCCGTTTTTAACCTAAACCATACCCATTGCTACCCATCCCGCTACTAAAGTGGAAGCCAAAGCCGCAACAAAGTTGCAAACCAGCTCAGTTGCCTTATGTAAATTGTAAAAGGAAAAAAAGAAAATAATAAAAAAAAAAACAACAAAATAAATAAACAACAACAACAGTTGAACAAAAAATTGATAATGAAACTTTTCAGCGCAATAAATAATAACCAACTACAGGGAAGGGGTACCATGGATGGCATAAGGCAGATTCAGTGGCAATGGGGGAAGTGGGGAGTGGGCTAGGGTTAGGGTATCACAGGTAAAGAAGAAAAGGCGGCAAAAATTGAAGAGAAAGAGAGACTTGAGGGCAAATAGGAAAAGCAAACGCATTGAATTTTTGATTATTTCTATAAATATTACGAATTGTGTGTGTTCGGTGGGTGTGTGTGTGGTATATATATCTACAGAGTAACCAACAGGACGGATACGGGTACGGATACGGACGCGGGGCTGCAGCTGGTTATGGGTGTGAGGTGGCGGTTAATACACGTGCCAAGTTGATAATGCCGCCGCCCAAGCAGATCCCAAAAACCTAAACCCACACCCCATTCCCCCAATCCCAACGTCTAGGTCAAGTTTGAGAATGTCATAAAAAGATACACACACTCGCACACACACACACACACGCATTTGTTGTGTTTGAGTGCGAGTGTTTCTTACTTTTTTTTATGATTTTATTTATTTTTGGCGCTCTCGTTTTCGCGTATCGGCATAAAACTGAAAAATAAACAGACATAAAAACGACATATAACAAAAATTGCTATGCAAATAAAGAATATGGCCGCCTACCCTTCTGCTTCTCCTCCTTCATGCACATAGATGTGTGTGTGTGTGTGTTTGGGGCAGGGAGGAGGATACATTGCTGCGAGGGAGGTTCAACGGCGGGGCACATGCAAGATAAACAAACAAACTCACACAAACACCTGGGCTTGGAGGCTTGGGGCTTTGAAATTGTTGTGTATGTGTATGTGTATGTATGTATGGTTTATATATATGCTTATGAGTTCTACATGCAAACCATACATATAGATATATGTATATATAGCATGTATGTCTATATCTATCTATATCCCAAGTAGTAGTAGTAGACAACTCCAAAAGGTGTGCCCCGAAAACATTGCTATTGTCGTTCGTTTAGTTTTGGGTTGGCTAGAAGGCTGCCGATCGGTGGGTAGGGAAGGGTAGGGAGGGGGCTTCTCAAACGGCGCTATCAGTCAGTCTCGCCAACGCGCAATAAAAATATTCTAAGGCAAGACACCTAAAAATGAAAACTACAAACGAAAAACTATAAACAACAGAAAGTCATCAAATGTTGTTGAGAAGTCTCCCTTACATACACACACACACACACATAAACACACACAGTTTCAGTTGAACCGATAAATTATATACCCTTTCTCCTACCCCCAACCCCAAACAGAAAAAAACAAGTGGATAGAGGATGCCATCATGTGGTCCTTTGTTTTTCAATTGTTTTTCTTTCTCACTCTGTTTTTTTTTTTAAATAATTTTCACATTATTTATTTATAGTGACTATTAAATAATAGTTATATTTTTCATTTGGTAATCAACCAAACAAGATTTGTTTGTATTATGCTCTAATGGTTTTATTTAAATATTTTATAAGGCTTCCTTTTGATTCTGCATATCCAATATTGGGTTTTTTTTGTTTATAATAAACAACACAAAAATTAAAGTTTCTTCATATTATTTTGTTTGTTTAAAACGGTATTACATACAACTCGAGTTTGGAATAATTTAAAAAGTATCTCAACGTATTTCAAAGTTCCAATATTAAAAATCAAAGTAAACAACATATGTTAAATAGTCCACAAAGATAGTAACTTAATGAATTTGAATCGACTTGTGTCTTAGTAAAATTTAATGGATTCTAAATAAAAATTCCAGAATAGACATAACATCCATTGTGACCGGAAAGTATACGAATATTCGGAATAAAACGCTATTTTTTTTATCATTATCAACATTTATTGGATCTCTAAATTCCACAAAAGTCAAGTAGATCAAAAGCAAATATATAATTTTATAAAATATTTTCAAGTCAATTGCTTGTCTTTGAATCACAAACATAAAGGGGAAGTCATTTGAAAGACTCATTTTTGAAAGATTCTTTAAGTACAGATTTTCTATGTTTAAGTTAGACAATTGATTCCTTAAGGAACGTAAAACAAACAAAAAAAACTTAGATACAAAGGAGAATTTTTATTGTCAACTGTGGGAAATGCAATCTGTAATTCTTTGGAAAGAAATCGATCTGGAATATTGAAATTGCTCAAGTTTAAATGAAAGAGTATTGCTTTCCCTTAGGAGACCTTTGCGTAGATACTATATAATCGAATATGATTAATGCGGATACATTTTAAACTTGACCTTTTAATCATCCATTAATGGTTAATAACCTCAGTTATTTTAATAACTATTTAACCACTCGAATGGCATGTAAATTTTGTATATATGTAAACATGTAGTGTTGGGTAAATGTAAACCAAAATTGCAGGTGTAGGGCATCAGTTGAGCTCTGTATGCAATGAAATTGAAAATGAAAACGAAATGAAAATTGTTGTTCGCATAAAAAAAAAACCATAAATAATAATAACAATCCCAGACAACTTAAAGAACAACAACAACAGCAGCAGCAGCAGCAGCAACAATAATAACAATAACAACAACTCGGCACGATCATTTATAAATATTTATATACATTTGTTGTTATTTTGTCGCGTCTGTTGCATTCTATAATTGTGTTTCCATTGCCCATGCCTTCGTCCACCCCGCCCATTATGCCACATTGTGTGTTGTTTGTATAGACAATTTCGTTATGTTTTGTATTTTTATTACTCGTTTTTTTTTTCGTTCTTTCAATTTTTTCTGTTGTTGTATTGATTACGTATGTAAACAAATAGTAAAAAAAAAAATCGTATTCTCAATTGCAAATATTTACTTGATATTTATATGTACCTATCTACATACATATATATATTTATGTATATGTAGTAGTTTGTACGACGTAGACCCAGTTTGTTGAGATGATGTTGTATTTCCCTTCTTATCTCTCTCTCTCTCTCTCTCTCTCTCTGTCTCTGTCAAACAAATGGTGCACGTTTCTGTCTAATTGGCTTAGAGGCTCAGAGGTTTTGACTCGGACTCGAACTCGGACTTAGGCTTGGTCTCAGGCTCGTCATTAGGTAGCTTAATGTATATACTATATAGATTTCAATTCGACAGATGTGATGGAGGGGTTAGTGAGGAATCTATCAAACGTCTAGCCGTCTCGGTCATAAAACGACTATTGAGAAGTCATTGAGCACTAGACCGATACGCGTGGGGGTCTATTGAATATATTTGTAAATCTATATGTATGCATGCATGTGTATATATATCGAGGCTGGGCGCATGCCATATTTATATAGATTGCGCATAATATGGTAATTGATTTGATGCATGTGCAGTATCTCTTCTTTATCGATGGGGGTGTCGGTATCGGTGGGGTTAACAAATTGATCGATCGCATTAATTATATACAAAAAAAGGAAAAACAACAACAAAAGAGTCACTGCTCGCTTACGTCAATTCCAAATCCCAGATACTATATGCATACTATACTATATAGTATATACATTTAAACATTCAAAGATATCTGGCAAACAGAGAAAGTTTTCGAATAAGAATTATTAAGCAAAAGAATGTATCTATGGCAGCTGCATTTTATACACATAGTATAAGTCTTTTTCCGATTCTATATACATACATACATATGTACATATATACTAAAAATCTTTCAAAATAGCCAACGGAAATCATTTAATATACAATTTTTTAATTAACAAAACAGAATGCTTGTCATTTTAAATACTGCTTTTAAGCATTCCTCAAATTTTATAGTAGAAATCCTTTTAGAATCTCTTAAAACAAAATTCAGTAAGTAGATAGATAGATAAACCTTGGTTCAATAACTTTCTTCTAAATGAAGTTGATGAAATCATTATGCAACTCCATTTGCAATATAAGCCATCCTAATTATAACTTTAATTGAATGACTTAACAATTAACAATCGATATATGAAAGCTCCATCGAATCATTTCTATGACTAAAATGACTAATCATAATTCAACGGCAAAGAATTATGGCAGATTAATGTTGATTATGTCAAAATATTAAGATGAACTCTCTCGTTTATTAAATATAACCTTGACAAAATTTCACTTATCATTCCATTTTTGTTAGCACTTTTGGTTTGCCCATGTACATAGAGATTTGTTTGGTTATCATTCTCATTGCACTACAACTAAGTACGACTCCTGTGAAAAGTTGCTCCACATTATGCGCTCCTATATAAACTCAATTAACATTTGCATAGTATTCATATTAGTATTATTATTTGCCATATTGTTTGATATCAGGGACATGGCGTTGGCTCTGACTGCCAACAACAAACATGAACACACACACAGCCACAGACAGAGACAGAGTGTGTGTGTGTGAGAGAGAGAGAGAGAGACAGAGATCCAGAAATTGTCAACTTTTGCTGTTGCAACGAAATTTAAATATTTAATTTAACAAGTTTTTCAATTAAATTAATAATGCAAATTGTTCGCCATATATTGCACGAGTATGTTTCGCTTTTCCTACTCTCTTGGCTTGCTTGCACTTTTACCTCTCCTCCATCCCATCCCATTCATCTACCCACCCACCTGGCTCTCGCTTTGCCAGTGGCTCTGATCTGGTCTCTGGTCTGGTCTGGTCTGGTCTCTGGTCCCTGGTCTGTTCCCTCGTCTTGGGTATGACACGACGAAAGGGACAGATGAGAGATGTATATAGTATAAATGTATATGTGCAAGTGGGATGATGAGAGTCCCTTTTGTTGCGCTGCAAATAAAGTAAACACAATTAAATAAGTGAGTAAGACTTGAATAAACAAAGAGAAAATACGAAAATACATTTGCATTGAGATTGTCATACGGAATATACAAATTCCCTACCAAAATGTCCAAACTATTGCTAGAACCAGCTGAGAATAATACAAACAAAATAAGAAATTTACTTTTTTTTTGTCTGTGTAGGAATATAAATCACCAATAATATATTTTTAACAAATAATATTTAAAGTTTTTTATTATTTTGTTGTAAAGTTCTTAATTAAAAACCTATTTAAAGTCCGCTCTCTATGTTATTTTGACGATTTCTATATTTGAAATAAATTAAACAGACTCTCTAGAGCTTAAATCAAAAGACTCGGTTGCAATGAACTAGATTGCCAGCTTAATTCTTCTCGATTTTGTACTTTTGTTTATAATTCGCAACTGGTTTTAGTACAAAGAAAGAACTAAGAGACTTTTTTAATCTCTTGTGTTCAGATATTCAAAACATTTAAAAGGTTTTCAGTTATCAGAATAGATCAAATTATATGTTTTATGAAATTAATCAAAGTCATTTAAAAGCTAAAGCGAAAGGGAAAACCAAATTGTTTTTATTATTCTTCCAATCCACAGAGTAAATGTTTTGCTATTAAAACAATTTGACTAGTTGAAATTGAAATTAATTGAGTAACTCATATGCTTAACTAATGCCAGTAGGGTACACTTAAAAAATAAACGGACATTAACAAGTTGAAAGCTTAATTTATTTGTAGGTCATTTTCATGTAATGCAAACTGCAAAATAAGCAGAAGCAGAAGGCAACAGCATCAGCAGCAGCAGCAGCCTTTGCGGCAATCATAAAAAATCAGCATCAGAGCGTCATGCAAAAAAAAAAAACAAAAACAAAAAAACAAGTGAATATAAAACCGAATTACTCGACGAAACGCAGCAAGCACAACTAACTACACACTATGAGTACACACATATATATATATATACATATATAGTATATATACACTGAGACCAAAAACTGATATGAAATGGCAATCAAACTGCTTGCTAGTTGGCACTATTTCATATCATTTTTTTTTAACTGATATAATATGAATCTAATAAAGATTTCATTTCGTATTTCCGTTCCAGTTTTCAAAAAATGTTTTAACTAGCAAAAAATAAAAACTAAGGGGGAAAAGTATAATCTAAAGGACTTCGTCAGGCCAGTGAAACGAAACGAAAGGAAAACTTTTGCAAATCTTTTAACTGTAGATTTATGAATCTTTTTCATTATTTTTTTGTGACCGTGTATACATGTACATAATGTATAAAGGAGAGGTACTATATAGCCTGACATGTGGGGTGTCAACCGTATTTTGCAAATTTGTTATGTAAGCAAACACGCAACAGACACACACACACACACACACATATAAATATTTTCGGTGGGAGGTTAAGAAGTTGACATTTAAGACGTTTTATTTTACTTTTTTCCTCTTCGTCTTCGTCTTCATCCATCTGTATCTCTTTTCTGTGTATTTTAGTTAGTTTTTGGGCATAGTAAACACAAACTAGGAACTTGAGTAAACGTTATTTGCACATCCAGGGTCAAGTAGTAATATTCGCAAAGAGCTTTCTGACTATGCAGAAGAAAGACAACCAACCAATTTGGGGCAAAATTTTAATGACATCAGCCATGGCGTTGGCAACGGCAGACAGCGCGAAAACATCAACAAATTGTTATCTTATCTTAAAGGAAAAAACAAAAAACCTAAACAAAAAAAAAGAAAAAAACAAATTGGACACAAACTAATCTTTATCTCAGTTAGCAATCTTTGCCAAATAAGTACATAGGTTACATTTTTGGTTTTGGCCAACATTTGAGAATTAATTTAAATGCAAAAATCTCTAATCAAGATTCAAGTCAATCAGTTTATTTAACAATCAATATCTTGGTAAAATATCTGCTTGAGATTTCAAATTTACATTTTATTTTTTAGGATTTGTTCCGTGCAAAACAACTTCATCAGTTTAAAAAAAAGGAACAACCTTATATAAAGCCAATTCCCTAACTAACTACTTTTTTATGGCTTATAGGCACATGATTAAAACGCTCCAACTTAATTGAGTCAGCCTTAATCAGGATAGCTCTTCCTTTTAATTCCAAAAATATACAAATATCATATCAAAGAGACACTTGATATGTAACATTCCTGAATGAATCAATCTTTCCAAGTATCAAATCTCTTTCGTCTGAACAAAAACAAAAACAAATTGGTCAATAACATTTCATATATGTATGTGTATAGTATATATTTGGCAATCGCAAGTTGAAGACCAAACGTCTGCAAAATTTTCAAGATATGCCGTGGACTAGGCAAGGCAAGGCAAGGCTACTCTTCCCGGACTATAAAGTGCTTGAATTTATAAAGGAAAAAACAATATTGATAACAGAGGCAACAACAGTTACTACCAGCTAACAAAATTCCTATCAAAAATAAAGCAAAAACAAACGTGAAAGTCGAGCGTCAATGGGGCATTACGACAATCGTTTTCCATTTGAAAATGAATTAGTATTTTATTGGTTATAGATTTCGCTCAAAGTAAAAAGAAAAGAAAAGAAAAGAAAAAAAAAGAGCCACTTGAATTTTGTTTTATGGAGCTCATTTTTTTCAACAACTACTGTCTGGCGCTTTCTTCAGCCTTACTTAGAATAGTTAAAGCGATAAGTAATGCCATTGAGTCTAAAGTTAAAACAACTATATGAGAACAAGTGCTTTTGTCGCCTATAAATAACTCTAGTAGATCTCTAAATAAAAAAACTGGCCACTCTTCAACACTGAATCACACTGATAACCTAACCAAAACTTACATTGCTTCCAAAAGGCACTCGAGACATCCCAGACAAAAGTACATAATATGTACATACGTTGTCTGCGTAAATATTTACCAGCATTTCCAACATGTGACTTACTTTTTTTTTTTTTTTTTTTTTGTTGTACTTACAACTATTTCTCTTTCTTTTCACGTACTTACGTGCCTTGTGTGTGGCAAGTTTTTCATATAGAATTTTTGCAGGTGCCAATTTCTCGTCCGCATGTATACATATGTATGTATGTATATTCATCTATATAGTATAACTGATAAGTCTATATGGGGCATTGCTAATTGCATATTGCTAAATCATTGTCTGGGTCCGTCTGATTGTCCGGGTTCAAATTGACTATGACTACACAGAAATGTTATACTTTTTCACTTCAATAATGCAATCAACAATTTGAAACTAATTCAAATAGGAAAATATTAAATCTAATGTTTTAGAAATTTTTGTCCATTCAGGAACAACATCTTCCTCTACATGTTGACCAAAATTTTCATTACTTCAGTGATGTTTGCCCACTTGTTGTTTGTTGTTTATTCAATATTTGAGTTATCATTTCCCAGAATTGAATGACCTTGTACGGGGGTTTTCAATGGAATTTGTAATGTCCTAATGTAATAGTTTGTTTTGTCGACTTGGCAACTTGTGTTTCCGCAACATGAAAATCAATAAACTTTATTCACATTCGACAGCTTTTGAGATTTTATGTTTCAATGAAACTTTAATTTCAATGATTTTCGTTTCCCCAATAAAGGCCTAACTATAGTAACTTGGTTTAGTTGCGTAGTGAGTAGTGATGGCTCGCTGATATGATATGAAATGCTATAATCGGTTATTTTCATCAAGTCTATAATTTAATTGTATCGAAAAATGCCTTTTGATTAATTGAGTCAGTAATCGTTTAATTGCTCAAATAATCGTCTTCGTCTATAGAAAAGTCATTTCCAACATGCTTTTATCTTATTGTTAGTTTAAGTTGTTCAGTTTATTATGCGCATAAGAAAAGAAAAGCTTAGATACGTTTTAGCTATTGATTTGATCAATCGATTATCGATTAATCATATGATTTAATAATCGATTACTGCATTTTTTTGCCATCACTAGTGTTAGGGCAATTTTTATTAGGCTTCACTTCAATGGCAATTGATAATATTAACTTTTGGTACCAATTTGAAGTCTTTTATTTGGTCAATTTAATGTAGGGATTTTTAGTAAAATTAACTAAACTTGGTGCCTAAATGTTTGTCTTAAGAAAATTCAAAACCGAAAAGAAAACGCTAAACAACAACTGAAATTCTATTAAAACGAATGAAAGAGTCTTTCAACCCATAAAAATGCTTCATTATAATATTTGTTGTTGTTTTTGTTGACTTGGTATTATTTGTAGTTAGTTTAGTTACTCAAGTGCATGTACTTACGCCCAATACTCATTAACATTCGATGACTAATCTAATACTAGCTTGCATAAACAATTTTGTTTTTTTTTTTTGCTTTTCTTTATTTAAATTTTTGTTTTGCTGTGAGTAAATGTTTATTTCGCTTCAGGCTCAACCACAATAACAACAACAACAGCAATAAGAACATCATCAAGAATTTACAAATTTAAATGAGGCTTTCAAGTACATTAAGTACTACCTTCCCGTATCTAAGTATTACTTAATACCTTTTGACTAAGCCGTTGCTTTGAAAAACAAAAAAATACATCAAAACAACTTTCGATTACAAAATTTAGCACACAGAACGAACCGAGAAGAAACTCAAAATGAACAACAACAGCAATAAGAAAAATACAATATCCATGCAAAATAAAAGTATAATAGCGAATATTTTTATACCCTTTCCTATGTATGTATACCATCTTTGTTTTCAAAGAATGAGAGCTCTGCTCTCTACTCAAAAATTACTTTACTGACTTCAATTGAACGCTTTCTTCAAATGTCAAGTCCAAAACTTTGACCCAACTTAAAACTAGGGGATTTTTTTGTTCTCAAACTTGAATTGCATATAGTTTGCCCATTATTCTAGTCACTCAAAATCATATAGACTCGTTTATGGCCAGGGTATTAAAAAACAACAAAAAACAAAAACACACAAACTTAATGAGCTTTGCGAAATGTGTTTGCTGCTTGCCCTTTCAATGGCTGTCAAGTACACAAAAATAAAACCGACAACAGGTTGAAGACTTAAAAACAAACCAACAACAACAAAAATATATACATATATATAAAAAAAAGAAGCAAAATGCAACTGCTGATCCATCCGAACGATGACTAATGCCAATTTAAAATTGAAGCAAACCAAAAAAAAAAAAAAAAGAAAAACTTGAACGAATTTCAAGTCATTCAGGTGGTGCGGGGCAGCGTGTTGAGTGTGTGGTTTGTTGGTGATGGTTCAGGTGGCACCGGTGCGGCATTGATGGCTGATCCACTGATGGTTTGATGGCTCTTCGGTCGATGAATAAGTTTTTTTCTAGAATTTTCAGCAGTAACCATTAACTTAACACCGAATGATGACCCTCTACCTTCTACCTACTCCCCGTTTAGTCATATGCAAGTTTCTCTTGTAGAAAATACATTAAATTATTCTAATAGACTCTCTAATACAGTGGTTAAACAATACATTTAGAACATGGAGTTACTACAATAATGGCTGTAACTTGAGACTATTGTGAATTGTCTTGTTCTTGGACCAGTTTGGCAGTTGCCTTAAAAACTGTTCAAAAATTTATTAATCCAAAACTTTTGTGTTGACAAACAATTGCTTTAAATTTTTCTTGGTTTTCTTAAGTTGTGAATATCCTTAAGCAAAAATGCTAAAGTTTCTGCTAGATTTCTATGTGTTTTCTTGCCATTCACATACAAAGTTGCAAAAAACTTGTATTAACTACTTGAGATACAAATGAATTTGAGCAAAAGTTTTTTATCCCAAGCAACTCCTCTTACCCCCACCCCCTTCCCCGCATAAAGTCTGTTTAAAAATAGTTTACTTACTTTTACTAGTTTAATCTTTTTATTATCTTATTTGACACACACACACACACACATTTTTATTGCCAATATCTTGAATCTCTTTATATAAACAAGCAAAACTCTACAAATTGTTTGCAATTTATTTGTTTTTCCCTTCCCAAAAAAAAAAACACACACAAAAAATTATAAAATTTCACAGTTGGTCTATTGAAAAGATCATTCAGTTGTTTGTTTTTGTTGTTGTTTTTTTTTAATTTATATAACAAATTATCCAAATTGTGTCAGAAAAATGTAAAATTCAGCAAACACGAAAAAATGAAAAGAGAAACACCATGACAAAGAAAAACTTTCAAATGAATGCAAATTTGTTTTATCTATGTGAATTAAATGAAAGAAATGTTACTTTTTTTTGTGTGCGTTATTGTTTGTTTGTTCTGCTTCTTCTTTTGGTATTACTCAGCCAAACTATTAGCATTTTTCAACTGTTTCTATGTACAAATGTTTCAATGACAAAAAGTAATAGAAGTTGCTAAACAAAAAAAAAGAGGAGATAGAGATAGAAGGAGGAAGAAATGTATCTCAAAAGATTCTTATTTAATTAGCAATGGAGCCCAAAGGGAGAGAGAGACAGAGAAGAAGATGGTGGCATGGTGGGGTGGCCGTTTTGGGGGGGGCGAGTGGCGGTTTTTTGTGCTTTCTGTACACGGTAGGTTAGGCAAAACCATTTGAGATAAGAAAGCAGCAATGTACATAGCCATAGCTGGCTTCACTCTCCATTTCTCCATCTACTTGCAAAACCACATAAAAATTTACATTTTTTATTGTTACAAATTCATATCTTTGAGATACTTTTGCCGAAAATATAGTTAATTTGCCAACTGGCAAATGGCATTTGTGTCGTCGCCCCCCTGCGCCATGACTTCCTTATCTCTCTCTCTCTCTCTCTTATCCTCTTCCAAAGGGGATTAGGTTTTTATTTTTTTGGCTAAATCTGATAATGACAGTCGGGCCTGTGTGCCGCCTTTGCTCTGCTCTACTCCTCTTCTCCTCTCCTCTTCACCTCGCATCTCTCTGTGGTTGTTGTTGTTGATGTTGTCGTGTATCTTTTTTGTTTCTATGCTAAAAATTTTGCACATGTGGCCTTTTGTGTTGCTTGGCTGCTATTGTTATTATTGCTGTTGCTGTTGCTGTTGTTGTTGTTGCTGTTGCCACCTTGTGTCGACTCATTCAGAGAAGCAAAAAGCAAGCAACCAGCCAACCAGTCAGCCAAACCAACAACCAAGCAATCGGACTCTGCGGGCCCTAGCAACAATACGAACAATAAAAAGTACAAAAAAAAAACCTGTACATGCAGCAGCAACAGCAACTTGCAGATGACTCACAACAATTTTGCACTTTACCACCCGACTTTTGTCATGTTGTTGTTGTTGTTGTTGGTTTTCTTTTATTGCTGTTGTTGTTTTAAGTACTTCATTGTTGTAGTTGTTGCTGCTTCGATTTAGGAAACCTTCACTGTTCATTAGTGTTGTTGTTGCTGCTGCTGCTGCTGCTGCTTCTTTTGTGATTGCAATGAAAAGTTGCCGTTGTGTAGTCGCATTGTTGCTAACCCAGGTATAAATGCAAATATACACAGAGCGAAAAACCCGACAGCCATTCAAAGCAAGTGACATACAAAAGTATCTCACTCTTAGCTCTCGTTGTCGCATCCTTAAGATACTTTTTCTCTCTAGCTGATTGCAGAGTGTATCTGCCAATTTTGCCAATTTCTTTTCTTTTGTATTTTTTATTTTTCTTTTTTTGAACTGTGAAACGTTAAGAGAAAGGATTCTAATGTATCCTTTGGGAGCCTTTTTTTCATAATCATTTTTTCTGAAGAAGGATTTTGGCTTAGTTGTTGAATAATTACCTACTAAGAAAGTCGTACAATGTTAAATAACTAAATAATGTTCTAACAAAAAATCCTAAAATTAATTTAAAACTTTAATTTTATAAACCCTACAAACTTTATAAAATTTGACGTGTCATCTAGCGTATTTTCTTGAAATAAATTAAAAACTTAAATATTTAAGAAATCATCTTTTTTGTAGCAAAGTTTTTGGATCGGTCTTTTATCAATTAAAAGGTTTTAAATTAATAAAGTAAAGTTTCATTTATACCTTTTGAACAAATTATGAAACAACTGCAAGTTGAAGCCAGTTTTTGAAATAGAAAACAAGATCTCAGCTTACTTTTATATAATATATTCCATATCTGTCTATGTATCAGTAGAACTTTCTATTAATAATTTTCATGTCTAGACATCTTGGGCAATTCAACAAACCAGTCTAGTTTACTATATAATAGATAATATGTATGTATGTATGTCCAGATATATGTACATATAAATATTCTTATGGTTGATCCATCTGAATGAAAGCCATGCAAATGAAGCAATGATAATATTCTTACATGAAATGACTAAACTATAAATCCAGATCAAGACGAAATCATAAAAACGAAAAGTCCAAGACCAAAAAACTATGAAAAATATGCAAATAAAAATGTAAAGATATAAAAAACATACAAAAAAAATTTTTTAAATTAAAAAAAAACGATCCACTGATCTAAAATTATACAAGGATGGTTTAAAAAAATAAATAAGAAGAAAAATATTGAATATAAACATATGAAAAAAACATAAAAAAAAAATAAAAGAAATACAAATATTACAAATTACAAACACAAAATAAAAATATATGAGAAATAACTTTAAAACAATATAAACAAAAATAATAATAATAATAAAAAGTATAGAAAACGCAAGAACTATAGAAAATTACATAATTACTTATTAAATTAAAGCGACAAATTAGAGAGAGAGAGAGAAATACTACATAAGCAATATCAAAAATTCTAGTCTTAGGGAATGAAGAGAATTTATCAATTAAGTTTAGGAAAATTTAATTTTCTAAATAATATTTGACGTCTTGAAAATATTTGATTTCAACTTATTCGGCACATGTTTCTAGTTTTTGTTTTCGCATTCTTAAGTTTATTTTTTATTAAGGGCCAAAAATTGTATTTTTATTAAGTGGATGACATGTGTATTTCCTTCAAGTGTATGGATACATACATATATATACACACACACACACACATATGTATGTATATACATATGTTTATATAGACAAATTCATATTGTGAAAACCTTGGAATGCTACAATTACTCTTGACTTTTGTTGTTGTTGTTGCTATTTTCTAGCCAGTTTCGCATTTCCGCTTTCCTGCCTCTGGGCCTGCCTCGCAACAGTCGTCAATTGTTGTCACAGTCCGTTGGCAACCTAACCTAACCTGCTTATCAGTCTTCGAAGCAAACGAAATCTAAGTGATACCACCAATTGAGTCAGCCCGAGTCACCGAGAGAGAAAGAGATAGAGAGAGAGCGAGAGAGAGCGAGAGAGAGCGAAAGATCGTCAAAGATAGAAAGAGACAAAACAAAAAGATATGACAAGTTGAAAAACAAAATTCGTAATGCACAACTCAACTCAAAGGTCGTCAAAGTGAACTAAAAACAAACAACAAAAAAATAGCAAAAATAAAGGGCCAAGACAAACGATTCTCAGTCCAAGTTCGGTCCCGTGTCCATAACAAGAAGAGCCAGCGAACAACAGTGGGGGGAGGAGAGGAAGGGCCTGCAAAAAAACATAAAAATAAAAACCCTATGTCCAATTGTCTCTATATTGTATGATCTGCCATATAGACTCGTATTTGTGGTTGCCTATAACAAAAGAAGGCACAAGACAACAATAACAAAAAAAAAACAAAAAAACAAAAAGCGAAAGCAAAGGCAAGGGCAAGGGAACTAAATAGAAAAGAAAGAGAAAACAAGAGACAAAAAAAAAAAAAAGAAGGAAAAAAAGCGACGAAAAAGAAAATAGAAAAGTCTGAACAGAATTGAAAATAGATGAATAGTTGCTATGATTACCCCATAGACAAATTGTGATGAAGAGCAACAAGATACAATTGGAGGATAGATACAGATACACACACACACACATGCATACATTTAGATACTTTTGTATGGCTGTTGTCCGACAATACATTGAAGCAGAAGGTGGGTCAACTTTTCACTATAGAATAATGGTCAGATAATGGCAAAATACAATATCTATAGAGAAGTGAGTGGGAAAAAACTGACTACAAAGCCCTGCCAACGTATATATACATATATATATATGTGTGTGTGTGTGTGTGTGTGTGTGTGTGTGTGTGTGTGTGTGTAATATCCCTTCAGTACCAAATTGTCTCTAACAATGACCCAAAAAAATCAAAGACCACAAACGAAAGAAAAAAAAAATTTTCACAGATTTTTAGATAAAAAAATTAAACGAAAACAAAAAAAAAAAAAAATAAAAATAAAAAAAAAAAACAAAAAAAAAAAAAAAAAAAAAAAAAAAAAAATATAAAATTATTTAATTAAAAAAAAAAAAAAAAATTTTTTTTATAAAAAAAAAAAAAAAAAAAAAAAAAATAAAAAAAAAAAAAAAAAAAAAAAAAAAAAAAAAAAAAAAATAAAAAAAAAAAAAAAAAAAAAAAATAAAAAAAAAAAAATAAAAATAAAAATAAAAAAAAAAAAAATTAAAAAAAAAAAAAAAAAAAAAAAAAATAAAAAAAAAAAAAAAAAAAAAAAAAAAAAAAAAAAAAAAAAAAAAAAAAAAAAAAAAAAAAAAAAAAAAAAAAAAAAAAAAAAAAAAATCTATCTCTCTAGTCAGACATTCGGTCTGCAATATGTCATCGTATTGTTTTGATTGAAAGGCAAATTTTTATTTATTTCAAATAAATTTTCGTATGCCATAGCGAAAATTTTCTCTAATTGCTATGTAAATTATTTTTCTCTTTTTCTATATATAAATGGCAATTTGCCAAAAAAACAAAAAAAAAAGAAATAAATAAAAAAACAAACCAGTTTATTCCTTTAGAAATGTTATATCTAAAACACACACGCAATATCATCTTAATCATTAATAATAATCATATCTAAATTTATTACAAAAATGACTTACAAGAAAAGATTGTTATACAAAATTTTAATTGCCATTGCGAGTGCATCTTCCGACAGTAAAAGTTTTTTGTATTGCGGAATATCCTCTATTAAATCAAATTTTCCCCTTTGATTTTGAATAGTTATTAAACTTAACGCCTAGGCAAATGATCAATCGATGAAATTGTTGGCAAATTTAATGGCAAACACATGCAAAAATTATATACACCCAACATTTATTGGTTGAACTTTTGGTTATTTGACAGGTTGTTTAAATAAATATTCGATATTGAGCAAACCTTTATAATACACAATCGAATGGGCAGGAAATTTCTTTAAATAATGTAAATACATATATCTACATATATATGTATGTATACATACAGTAGAATCCGGTTAAGGGACCGACTATTTTCGTGACTTATCCGGAAGACGTACTAACCGGAGACCCTTTGTATTGGGACCAACCAATCACTCATCGAACTTTAGTCGCTATAACCGAACGGAGGTTATAAGCGGAGTCGTTATAACCGGATTCTACTGTATATATTAGAGAATCATGAGAAATGTTTGTCGATTCCAAGTAGATTCGATCTGCTGACTTTTGTTTGTTGTTGATATATGTATGTACAAGTTTTCGGGTATTTGTAAAATCTTTTAGTATAAATAGATATTGTACATGTTGATTATATACTTAGCTTAAAGTATATGCAGCAAAATATTGTTTTTCCATTAGTTACAGTTATAAATATATTATAATTTATAAATCAGTAAGTGAATTATATATTTTTCCATGCCAATTTCATTTCAAGTGTTTGCTTTTCACAATTGTAAATGAATTGTTGTATGTTTTTCACTAAATTGTAGCCCATAGATAAACTAATCGTAAAGTTAAGAGGTTTTTTTTTTGCTATCTCTAATTACAAATAGAATTGATTGGTAATGCCCTTCCACAACAACAACAACAACGACAACAAGTTTATCTATATCTATATAGATATGCAGATTAAACTAATAAGTGGGTTGATTGAGAACATCTGTCTAGATGGAAATGCACTAGTCATCGTTGTGCTTTTGGCTTCCTGCAGTTGTTGGTGGTGGCCCAAAAAAACCAAACAAAAACAACAATTTAATATGAACTGATTGAAGAATATTATATAGAAAACACTTTCCAAGTCGGCTGATGACCGCAGAGGTTTGTCTGCCATCCCCTTTCTCCCTTCTCGCGTTCTTTAGCCGCCTCTCTTAGCTTTGGTTCTATTCTGTTCTGGCCTGGCCTGGCCTGGCCTGGTCTGGTCTGGTCTTCTGTTGTCATATCTAAGAATAGAATTACCTGACTAAATGTATATTTTACTCGTACTTATACTTATTTATTTGTCCCATCTCATTTATTTTGTTCGTGTTATTGTTGTTGCTGTTTCTTCTTGTTGTTTTTGTCTGAATCTCATTATTTTTTTGTTTGCTTTCAGTGCAAGTGAACGTAAAAGAAAGAAGACAGCAAAGTAAAAAATAAAAACGACCAAATAAAAATTAAAATAGCGAAGCAATAAAAAAAAAAGAAAAAACTAATAAATATTCTCGGTTTGTGGTCCAAAACTAAATGTCTCTCAACTAATTCAAATTGTCACGTCATAACAAAAACCTAATTAAATCAATTTCACGTCACAATTTTTGCATATTTCTCTCTCTGAGTTGTTGTTTGTTGTCTGATTGTGGGGTAAACGAAGGTTGTGGTAGGTGGCTGCGGGAACGGGGAGGAGGGGTAGCAGGAGGAAGACACATTCAATTTCGTTATACGATTTCATCAGGCTCCTCTGACGCGTTTTCTGCGCTGATAATTTCCTTGACTTTGTAATTTATAGTTGTTTTTAGAAATATTTCAAAGTCTTCACAGCTCTCTCTCTCTCTCTCTCTCGCTCTCGCACACAAACATGCTCCAATATAGAATTGAATACCCTGCACTTATTAACTTTATAAATAGGCACACTCTCAGATTGAGACCAAAAACCTCAAGGTTATTTTTGGAAATTCACAGAAATCTGTCAATTTATTAGCAAAAAGTTTCGTTAGTTATTTCACATATGATAACAATATCTAGACCACTTCAAAGTCTTCTCTGCAAGACAAAACACATCGGGGTCACCACTAAAGCAAGGTTGGCTTAGGTAACGAATGAGTCGTATCCAACACATCGGGGTCACCACTAAATATATCTTTAAGAAGTGCCTTTAATCATATTCTAAATTGAATGTAAAATCGTATAAACTATTTACAGATATTCAAGTCTTAATTAACTACTCACTTTTATATTTGGATGAAAATGTGCATACATTCTTAACATTTAAAGGGTATCTATGAAGTCTTTACTCCTGAAACTCTTGAACATTAACAAGTGCTAAGCGCAACAGGAATAAATGAAAAGGATGATTCAAATGGAAACATAGTTGCAACTTGCGCAGGTATGTACATATGTACATATATACAGACATACACACATATTATATATCCTGCAGTAGGGTATCTAAAAGTCATCACCTCCCTTATCTAAAATAACTAACTCGTAGTTTTTTTTTTTGTTTTTTTGATAGTTTTCACACGCGTGCTGGTAATTTTTGCCATTTCATCGTGTTTTTCCAAAAGAATTTTTCCCAATTTCATTTGCTTTGTCACTTGGTCACACATTTTCGGCGTGTTTTCCCACACACACACACACACACACATCCAGACACACACTATTCCACTACACCACCCTCTCCATATATACCTTTCTCTGTAGTTTCGGTTGGAACATCTGCACGGTATTCCCAAAAATCGAACCAAAACACTTGTCTCACTTTCTTGGGGAGTCTCCCCACATATGAAACAAAAAAAAAAACGAAGTATAAAAGTTTCGCCAATATTTGCAATATTATTTAACTTCTTGTTTAACTTCCCCCCAAATTCCTTACCTACCTATCTTTCTTAACCACCCTCTCCCCTTAGCCCACACACACAAATAACAATACCGCGTTTTGTTTTCTCTGAGCGTTCCATTAAAAAACAAACAATAAATGTAGTAGAATAAATAGATTGGGGTGTGTCACTTATTGTCAACAATTTGCCGCCTGCATAAAACAAAAAAAAAAAAAAAAACATAAAAATTATAAAACAACAACAACAGATGAAAAACCATACGGAATTTCTGTTATTAAACAAAATGGCAAATATTTTCTCAAGTCCTCCTCCTCCAACTAGCTTCTACTATGTATTCTATATGTAGTACTTCTCTTTTTTCTTTGGTCTCTGCCTCCTCAGACAGTTGGCAGTCAATTAATTTTGGTTTTTCGGTATGGAAAGTCTCCAGTTTTTGTTGTTTTTTGTTTGTCGGCACGTGTGGACTTTTGAGTTATAGATAGATCTATCTTGATATCTAGCTATTTAAGAAAGCGTTCATTTTTTTTTTTATATTCTTAAGATTTGCGCAGCAAATATTTTAATTTTCGAGGGATTTGTCAAGTCAATAAGTAGATCTGTTCTTTTTTCCACTAAATGGCACACATGTGGCAAGTTGGACATTTTTTTGTTGTCTTTTTGTTTTAATTCAGTAAATAATCTATTTATACTGACAAACCCATACATGATATATATGTGTGTGTGTGTGTGTGTGTGTATTCAAATAGTATTGAAATAGTTTCAAATCCATAGATTAAAAGTCTTTAATCAAACCAGGCAATTATTGTGGAAAATTGAACATGACAAATATAAAACGGAAATCCCTAACACAAAAAAAAAATGTTCTTTGCAAAGTTTATCATAAAATTGCCATGTGTGGGGACTTGACTAGGCCCTGTGTATGAGCCAGATATAGCCTAGATGTTACCAACTAAAATTGAGCTGTTTAAAAAATTGTCCAAATTTTCTAGTATCATTTATTAATAGATTAAACAAATTGCTAATTGTAACTATCCCACTGGAGGGGAATTGAAAGTGATAAGGTTAAACTTTAAGATGCCTTTAGATTGTTTTATTATACCCTTGCAAAAAGGGTATATTAATTTTGGTCAGAAGTGTGCAACGCATAGAAGGAAGCATCTCCGACCATACATATAATATATATATTCTTGATCAGCACGACGAGGCGAGTTCAAATAACAATGTCCGTCCGTCCGTCTGGATCAAAGCAAACTCCTCCTAGAGCGTAAGAGCTACAGATCTGAAATTTTGCATGCAGGCTTGTATATTCTGCACAGCTTGTATATCTCGGATCGGATCTTGCCACTATATCGTATAGCTCCCAACGATCGGTCAACAACAGTGACTTTGATCAAAAACTTCGTTATTTCCTATGCGAAGACTGTAGGCCGTTCTTTCGCAAACATTATGCTTTTTAGATACATTTTTCCACTTGGATGGCTGGATAGGAAAGGAAACAGTTACGAAAACAGTTGCAAGGGCACACAAACTTTGACGCGGTCGAAGTGAGCCCCGGCCCTCTGGTTTCTAAATAAAAAACTTTGATTCTGTTTTTGAATTATGTTTATTTAAATCTTGTTTTTTATCTCATATTCATAAAATGAGAGCCAAACAACATCGGATGACTTCTTTTGGCCCACCCTGGATGTCTCGTCCAACGATTTAAACTCTTTCTGCTTCGAATTGTTCATGTCTTAACAAACCTTAATTGTAATTAAATGAGAAGTTAGCTTATTTTAATCACAATTTATTGGCATAAAAAATAATTCATTTAAACGGGTTTCAAAAAAAAATTAAGAAAAAAGTTGTTTATACGTTTTCAAATTTCAGAAATTTATTTTTGGTTCGTTTTTGATTTTACCCGCACATCATTGTTAAGAAAACTATCTGTTTACCTAAAAAGGATTCAAAAAAGTTAAGGAAAATATTTATGGTTATGCGTTTTAACATTATTTCGGCTATTGTTTCCACCATTTAAAGGAAATGTTTTCCATTAAAACCCATTTAAGTGGGTTTAAAGGTAATGAAAGTCGGTAATTAAAAAAAAGGGAATATAAAATTAGATGTTTGCTTGTTGAAGGTAAGCAACTGAATGAGCGTAGTCCTGCCTTTATAGAATTTGGAAGGCTGTAAAGTCATTGCCTACTGGAGCTGTTTAACTTTCGATAGCAGTGTATCGTTTTGTTATCGATAAACTGCACATCATTGTTAAGAAAACTATCTGTTTACTTAAAAGGGATTGAAAAAAATTAAGGAAAATATCTATTTACTTAAAAGGGATTGAAAAAAGTTAAGGAAAATATCTATGGTTATGCGTTTTAACATTATTTCGGCTATGGTTTCCACGATTTAAAGGAAATGTTTTCCATGAAAACCCATTTAAGTGGGCTTAAAGGTAATAAAAGTCGGTAATTATAGAAAAAAGGAAAGTAAAATTAGATGTTAGCTTGTTGAAGGTAAGCAACTGAATGAGTGTATTCCTGGACCTATTCCAGCTTTTATAGAATTGGAAGGCTGTAAAGTCATTGCCTACTAGAGCTGTTTACCTTTCGATAGCAGTGTATCGTTTTCTTATCGATAAACTGATTGGTTAAATCTGTCGATTCATCTTTCTATCGATTAGAATCGTTGCCCACAATCGTTGAAGATTTCTGGAGTTAATATGCAAAGATATTCAAAATGAAATAGAAGTTGCACCTTAAGTTAATATTGGCATATAAAATAATTAATTTAAACGGGTTTCAAAAAAAAATTAAGGAAAGGGTTGTTTATACGTTTTCAAATTTCTGAAATTCGGTCGTACTTCCAACACAAAACCCACTGTGGAACTTGCCCCGAACTTGAACACGCTTTCGAGATTGTTGCATATTGAGTTAATATTGGTTTATAAAATAATTAATCTATAGGGTCTAAGGTCTATATCCTTTTGGTTTAAAGGATCCATTCAAGTCATGGGAATTCCCATGCTGCTTTATCAGCCATGAAGTCTTGATATATGTATATATACCTATATACATATATGTATGTATATTCCCTTGTGCTCTGGTTAGACATAATTCCAAAGGTAGCAACAAGAGGGGCCAAACCAGGGTCAAACATTATCAAAATTTTAAACACTTTTTGGCCAAGTGATTCATATTGAATGGGATCTACGTCACATTTTGTTGATAGCAAATACATGTAAAGACTTGTATGCTAACTGCAAATTGTGGGTTTTGTCTGGTCAAGATGGAAAGTGGGTTGGCTTCTTGTTGGGCTTGATGAAACGAGTATGAGACTTGAGATACGAAGGAGTTTAACTAAACCGTTCTGATGCGGCCAGTTCCTTTTGAATACGGAAACATCGTTGCTGCTGATGATGCTGCTGGTGGTGCTGGTGGTGCTGGTGGGCAGCGTCGTTGCCCATTTTCAAACGAGTTCACAGTGGGCTAAGCAACACGAACAAAGAAAATCAACAACCACACGTTAACAACTGGCTTGGGCACCCAAAAAAGAAAAAAACAAACTGGTTACCCTACCAACGACCGCTTGGTGCATAGTTGCTGCAACGAGTTAAAGTTGCAGTTGATGCTGTTGCAACGTTGCCGTTTTTCAGTTTAAAAGGCTGCAAAAGAAAGTTGTCGTACTCCCCACTCCCTCCCCCTCCCCCTCCCCCCTCCGCCCAAGCACCGCTGTAGTGCAAAAAAATAAGAAAAAAGAAAGCCGTTTCGTTTTAATTTTTTACACAATTATTTTCCGCTAGCGCAGGAAAACTGTAATGCTTTTATTTTTTGTTTAATTTTTTTGTTGTTGTTTTTTGGTTTTTTTTTTGTGTGTTTTTTTTTCTGTATGTGTGTTTGTTTGTTTGTTTGTGTGGGGTATTTTTTGTCGTATGATTTTTTTGTTTTTTGCTTACATTTTGGTTACAAATTTGTTTTTCTCACAATTCTTTTGTTTTTTAAAAAAAACTTAACATTAAATACAATATATGATTTTTTGTTTTGTTGTTTAATAGAAAAAAATTAATACATGCATCATTTTTTGTATTTTATTTTGTATTTTTTTTTTTTTTTGTTGTAATAAATAGTATTTTTGTCGCTTTGTTTTTTTTTTTTTTGTTTTGTTTTAGATACTTTTTGCGGGTAATAGATACTTTCGTGTGTGTATAAATGTCTGTGTGTGTGTGTGTGTGTGTGTGTGTGTGTGTGTGTGTGTGTGTGTGTGTGTGTGTGTGTGTGTGTGTGTGTGTGTGTGTGTGTGTGTGTGTGTGTGTGTGTGTGTGTGTGTGTGTGTGTGTGTGTGTGTGTGTGTGTGTGTGTTGGTGTGGGTGAGAACATTAATGTTTGTTTGTTTTTTTTTAATTTGTAATTTAATTTTTTAAAATTATATCGCATTGCTACATTTAAAGATTTTTGTTTCGTTATCGCAATTGGAGTTGTGTGTGTGTTTTTTTTCCTTAATATTTTTTGTTTTTAATATTTTTGTTTTACACAGACAGAAAAAAAAATTTTACAAATTTTTTACGCTTTCACATTTACTGAGATATTTGTTTTTTGTTTTTTAAATTTTATTTTTTAAAATTATTTGCTTGCCTTAAACATTGAATCTTAAATTTTTGTAATGGTTTTCTTTCGTTTTTTTGTTTTGTTTTTTTTTTTTTTTGTTTGTTTGTTGTTGTAGTACGCGCTATACATTTAATAATATATATAGATATATATTTATAAAAATTTGTTAAAATCCTAAAATTTGTTGGTTTTAATTAAGATTAATTAATAATTTAAAAAAAAATTGTATTTTATTGCAGCAAGCTGCGTCTAACTAAACAAAATTGGAGCGTGTGTTCTTTTTGTTTTTTAACATTAACTTCGACCTTCTTTTGCTCTGTGTCGTTTTTGTTTATTTCACTGCGTTTTGTTGTATTTGAAATTTGTTAAGATCAAGTTGGATATATATATATATATATATACATATGTGTGTGTGTGTGTATATATATCGATATATAGTAATATAGAGCCTAGCATTTAATTGAAAAAAAAAAGAATCTGTTTTTGTGTGTGTTTATCATGTTTTTTTTTTTTTTTTGTTTTATCAATTGTTGTTGTCTTTTGCCCGGCAACTGGGGGTCAGGCAAAAGAACACTTAGCATCTTAAACAGTTATCACATATTCATGAGTTGTCGACTAACTGGACAGGGCAGGGACATAGATAGTTCTATATGCCAGATGGCATTATAGAGTATCTATATGCGACTGCTGTCTGGCCGTCTTTGAATTTCATGGTTTTTTTTTTTTGTTGGTTTTTTTTTTGTTTTGTTTTTCGTATTCTCAAAACTTAAACTCCTACGAATTCTACGCATCTAAGTAAAATGGTGGTGAGAGTCACAAATTACACTGACAATAGAAAAAAAAAAAAAAATTTGAAAAATCAAAAAATCATTTTTTGTTTCTTTTTCATTTAGTATTTAGTATGAGAGTGTGAGTGTGTTTGTGTGTGTTTGGTGTGTATGTGTTTGTGTGTGTGTGTGTGTGTGTAGGTGGGGTGGCTTCGAATACTTTAATTCGTCGTTGCTTCAACATTATGTTCAAAGGCAACTAACTACTATCTCTCGTTTCTCTCTCTGTATCTATCTCTATATATCTCTTGCTTTTTCTCTCGCTGGACATCATCACAGGGGGTAGGTAATTTAATTTTTCTTGTTTTGTTTTGTTTGGGTGGGGGAAGAGACGGGGGGATTGAGGTTGTAACTTCAACATCAACATCAAACTTCCTCCACATCATACCATATCATATCATATCATTATCAAGTCGATCGATTCGTACTTATATACTATATATAATAATAATATATATATATATGTAAGTATATATATTATTATATTATATCGTTGGCGTGGCTATGGCCTGTGCCTGTGTCTGCTGTTGGCTACTGCCAAAACTATAGCTTCGCCTGGCACCCAAGCCATCGGCCGAATAGAGCTTATGCTTGGTGATCGTGTATTCGGGACTAATGGTTATGGTACGTGCCAGACTTTTCATGAACTGAGGCAATAGGGATGTCCAGCCGCGATGGTCCTGACGCAATGTTAGATATACCTCGAATGTTGATACGGTTTCTGGGTCCAATTTCATTGAGGCAATGCGTCTGGAGTTCTGTGGCTCGTCCTCGAATTCAATGTAAATGGTGCAGCCCCGAATGCCGCAGGGTTCCTTCTCCGAAACGCGTATTATTTCCGCCGCAATGCTGGGCGTGAGATCACAGGGTAGCGAGACTTCGGTGCAGGTCAAGTGACGTGATTTGGCAGCACGCAGCTCATCCAGCAGACGTTCCGATAGCTCATGCACGGCAACATAATCAATATCGGCCGGTGAGGCAATATCATCATCATCATAACAATTGTTGTTGTTGTTGTTATAGATGGATTGCTGTTGTTGTTGTTGTTGTTGTTGCTGTTGCTGATAGCTTGACGATTTGGTCTTCTTAGTGTTGCTGCTGCTGCTGCTGCTGCTGCTGCTGCTGCTGCTGCTGTGCTTAATACTGTTGCCCGACGATGATGAGCTAGAGCTGGAACTAGAGCTGGATTTCTTAATGGCTGCCTTTTTGGGGACAACGCTCACATTAACGGCGCTCGTTGTCGGCGGTGACATTATGGTCCAATCTAAAAGAGAGAAGCGAAAAGAAAAAGACCTTTGATTAGTCCAAATGCCTATTGTTTAAACTAAATGTATGTGTGTATGAGTGTGCGTGCGTGTGTGTGTGTGTTGAGCAACAACTTGGCTAGGCACTTGGCAACAGCAACGACTATGTCGACGACGACGACGACGGCGACGAACGAACATCGAGATAAAAGCGGAACACCAACAACAACAACAAAGCGGGCGGTGCGGGGTGTGGGGCAACAACGGGCGAACAACCCGGAGAGAGGGCAAGAGCCCAAAAATCATTTTTTATTGCTGTGTACGTGACCATGTTGTTTGCTGTTTAACGGATTTTTTGTTTCGTGTTTTATTTTTAATGTTTCATTTCCCACCCTCCCAACCCACTCGTTGTTTTTTCGTTACTTTTTTTTTATGACATTTTTCTTTTGTAATTGCAAATTGATTTTTTATGCATTTCTTTTTTGTTGTTGTTTTGTATAAAAATAAACCACAAAAAAAAAAAAATGAAAAAATTAAAAAATAAATATAAAGCCAAAATGAGAACAAGGAAAGAATATAAATAATAAAAAAAATGATTGTAATTAAATTGTATCAAGAGGAGAGAATCTTTTTCTATAATTGATAAATGAAAAGGTTTTTTGTTTTTAGCATTTCTCTAGAAAGTTCTAGAAACCTTTCACTCGACATTTATTAAACACTTTTTTTTTGTTGATTGAATGTGTGTGTGTGTGTGTGAGTGTGTGTGTGTGTGTGTGTGTTTGTTGTTCTTTGAAACTTACCTCGAATTTTGTTGGATCGCAGATCGCTAACATAAATGGGCTGCACCGACATTATTTCCATTTTCATTTGAATTTTCTTTTGGTTTGGGGAGTTGTCGGTTTTTTTATGTGGAAAATAATTTGAAAAGTTGCTTTTCGCCGACGGTTCTTTTAGTTAGGGTTTTCCTTGCAATTTCTTTTTGTATCACTTGAAACTTTGAAGCATTTAACAAATATTAAAATAGTTATTGATTATTTTAATTCATTTATCACAATTTGCTGTTGTTGTTGTTGTTGTTGTTGTTTGTTTGTTGTCTGCTGCTTTAATTTTTATGATGATTGCTTGAAGTTTTTAATGTTGATTGGTTATTTTTCTTCTTGTTGCTTGTTGGTTGGTTGTTGTTGTTGTTGTTGATTTAAATTAACTTTTATTTTTAGTTTTGTAGTTGGAAATCACAGCACTTTTTGTAGATGTTGTTGTTGTTGGTATTATAATTTATTTTGTTAATGTTTTATCACTTAAATGGCGTTGGTCCGTTGCATTTGTTTGATGGCAAATTTCTAATTATTATAGATATATAGATAATAGAGTTTCTTTTTCTGCTTCTGCATTTGAATCTGATTCTCTGAGTCTCAAATTGGTTATTAATTTTTGTTTTTTTGTTTTAACAATCAATATTCTTGGTTTTTGTATATAGAATTCTTCTTTTTGTAATACACGCTGTTTGTTTGTTTTATTTTTTGAAAAAAAAAATAATAATTATTGTTGTTGATGACAATTTTAGAAATTTTGCTTTTTGAAATATATTGTATCTTTCGCTTTTCAGTTGCAGTAACTGTCTTGTGTGAGTGTGTGTATATATGGTGTGTATCTCAGCAGTGTTTCGAAGCTACTATGAACCGCAATGCTCTGGTCTCGACTATTTATAGGCAGCGCTGCTCCGGCCGGGGGTATATGTTGGTCGTCGTTGTCGCTGACGCTGCTGACGGCACTCAAAAGCAGCAACAACTATACAAAAAGAACTCAGTTAGCGGTGGTGGCGGCGGCGGTGGCGCTCGCTCTCGCTCTCTTTCTTGCTGGCTCTTTTGCTTTCCCTCTCTCTCTCTCGTTCTTGAGAGCAGGCAAAGAGATTGACCGAACGTCGCTACCGACCGCAGATTGAGCGTAAGTTCGCTCTCTCTTTCTCTCGTTCTCTCTCTTTTGTTCGTGAGTGTGGGTGCGCTCGCTTTGGGTCAGGTAGAAGCAAAAAGGAAAAACGAAACGGCTGATGTAAGTTGGTTTAATTTTTACAACGGCTCGATTCTCTTACTCTCTATCTCACTCTCTGTTCAGATGGGGGATTGCAGCAGCAGCAGCAGCAACAGCAACGACACCATCATCAGCTGTTTCACTCCACTCAATTGCACTCTTTTTTTTGTGTATGTGTTTGTTGTTGCTTTTGCTTTATGTTGACTGACTCGCTCATGCGCGCACCTACAACCCGGCCGGCGTCGGAGTATGCTCTCCATCTCTCTCTCTACCCATGGCTAGGTAATGTTCTGTCTCGCTTATACTTTGGTCCTCGTACTCGTTCGCTCTTCGTGTGTGTCGGTGTGTGTGTGTGTGTGTAGTGCATACGTGACTTTTGTGCCGGTTGAGCATGTTTCAACGCTGCAGGCCGAAACGTACATACAACAAAAAGGATGATGAAAATGTTCTCTAGCAAGGAAGTTGGCAACAGCAGCAACAACAGCAACAACAATACTAGGGGAACCAAAGTAAACGCACACACAAACACACACACACACATATATATATATATATATATATATAGTGAGAGAGAGAGGGAAAGAAACGAAGGGACAAGGCACTTCACACCCTCCCGTCGTGCAGCCGTTTCGTTCCACATTACTGCCGCTGTCGATGTCGACGCCGCTGCTCCTGCTGCGGCTGCTAATTCTGCTGCTAGGACGCACCATATCAAAATTGAAATTTTCCACTGCAGTTTGCCAACTTCAGAATTCAAATTCAGAATTTGAAACTCAATGGCCAAGTGCGTGATTCCCTTTACTCTCTGCTTCTCTCTCTCTCGTTGTCCCTCGCTGGTCGTCTACTCCCCCCTATACAACCCACAAATATCAAATTGCTAAAAGATACAAATGTATCTTAAAACAATAACTGGGAATTTCCAATGAATTATGCCCAGCCAGATATACACATACTTACTTTATTATAAAAACAGCAAAAACAAACAATTTGTTTAGTTTGCTGCAAAATTTCTTTTGTTATTATTAAGTCAACAGTTTCATATTCTTCCCATTCTATTACTACTACTTCTGCTTCTTCCCCTTCTTCATCATCATCAGTTTTAACTTTATTTGTTTTGTATTTGTTTTTTCTTTTTCTTTTTCTGTATGTAAATATTCAAAACCCGATTTAGAGAGAAATCAAAAAAAAAAAACCATTTTAATTATGAATTCAATTAAAGGTTTTAAAATATAGAAATCCCTCTTAATATGCAGAATTGGTGACCCCGACGACAGAACGATCTTTCTTCTTCTTGCTCTTGAGTTTTATGATTCGCATTGCACATTGTTTAGGTAAATGCTAACTTCATTTTATTCATATGTCATTACAATATTTCTTTTCAGCCATATCAGGTATACAAAGTGTTATGCATTAGCTTACAACTCAATATGTATATTGTATTTTTTATTTTCATCCATGTCCAATGATGTGGTTTTGTTTTTCAGTCACAACACTTGAATTTATTGCCTTTGTTTATTATTCATTTTGATTACATCCTCTTATTGTTAGTTGTGTGGCCCTATGCATATTTGTAAGGAATTTTAAGTGCACTTTGTGCACATTTCGACACAAATTGTTGTTAAGTTTTATGATTTTATTTGATTTTTTAATCATTTTTGTTTTCTTTCTGTCCAATTTCACCATCTCTGTCGCACTTGTGGCAATATTAAAGCCATTATGTCTCCTTTTCTCCAACTCTTCTCGCTTCCAACGAATTCCCTTCATCTCTCTGAGAATGTATGAGAATTTCATCAGCAAATGAAAAAAAAAGAAAAGACGGAATAATAATTTTATATTCATATCATGATTTGATGCTTGTTGTGTCCTTTCATTTGTTGCTTCTTTCATTCATTTCACATATTTTCAATTGAATGCATCTGATAGATATGTATGTATGGATTACATATTTCTATATTTCTATTTGTGATTTCTCTTGTTATATGTTTGTATGTATTTTTAGCCGGACCAAATACAGCCTCCATACATTCATTCAGTCAGTTAGTCAGTCAGTCAGTCAGTCAGTTAGACTCTTGGTCTTCTCTCTCAGTTTTGGCCTCGGTTTCTTGGTCTCGGGAACTGCACCTAAACGTAGATTGAAAATGAAAGATTGTGCTCTATGTTGGACCTGTTTTTTCTTCTTCTTCTTCTTCTTCTTTTCCCTCAGCTTCAACTTCTTCTTCGTCTTCCTATTCTGGCAATACACGCATATTTATAGTGATGTGATGGTGTATTTTAGGATGGCTATGTATTGACACATAAGTATGCATATATTTTCTATTTTATGTACATACATATGTACGTTTGTATTCCTGATAAAGTTCTCTAAAGTGTTAATAACCCACTGACCAAAAAGGAAACCACTTTAAACAAATATATTTCGCAATCATTTGCAATACTCTTTTCCATACCTAGATTCAAAATGATTGCTGGAAATATATGTGTCTAAGTCCCCATTCTAAACACCCAAACATACATATGTACATACATATATTAAAGAAAAATCCCTTTATACCACTCAAACCCAACGAAATTTTCGTTCCAAGAAAACCAAATTTCACAAAAAGATGAGAGAATACACCTAACAGAAGTCAAGGATGAAATTCGAAATTTATATACCCTAAGTTGTATATGTAATCAAATTTGGATAGTTAGTTTTGGGAACATTTTTGGCGACTAAAATTTGTTGATGTATATTTGAAAAGAATTTGAAAGAAAAGGTCAGCTAAAAGGTTAGAATCTACGCGTCTCATAGATTCAGCTGATTAGAAAACGAATCGTTATCTAAACAAAATCCTTTGCTGGCAACTAATATACCCCCAACCCCTCTACACTGTGAGGGTATTGAAAAAGTTTATGCTTTGCTCAGAGCAATTTGTAAATTTAAATTAGTTTTTACTAAACACAACAAAACACACACACACACACACACACACACACACAAGCAGCCAAACGTACACACATATGCATAAATTTTCATTAAACACCCGAAAAAGAAAACGTGGCAAGGAAAAACACACACACACAAACACATTCCCAAAAATTATCAAGAATAAGTTGAAAAAGTTATGCGAAAAAAAAGCCCAACCATAACAACAACAACAACAACAACAACAAGTAAAAACATACAAAAATTTAAGAAAATCATATTCTTGGAAATGGCAAAACCTATAATCATTATATAGAAAGTAAAGACAGGGGAAATGTGTATACATATACATTCTAGAAGTCGATGACTATAGCTTTTTAGCATAGATAAGATGACAAAGCCAAACCCTCTCGATATATGTATATCTGTCTATCTATATATACTTTTGATTGATAAATAATCATGATAAGTCAAATTATTCATTCATTTTGCCATTTTTTTTTTATATATATAACTATTTTCTTTTTATCTTTATCAGCAATCTATAACTGATTGTTTTGTTTGTTTTTCGATTCGATTTGTTTCATTGATTATAATCAACCAACTTACGTACATACATACATACATACATATGTACACATATTTATGAGTTTGGAAAATTTTGTGTGTGAAACAGTACGGGTGGCGCCATCTAACGGCCACAGTTTGCTGCTCGCCGCCAGCAATTTCTCATTTGCTTTTTTTGCTTGCATGGTTTTTGCTTATTTCTTCAATTGAATTAAGATGCTTTAGAAACAAGTAGAAGTAGAAGAAGAAGCAGTAGTAGCAAAAAAAAAGTATCTTAAGGATGCATAATTGATTTATGCTCAATATGCAAAGTACTTTGAAAACTTTTTCACACAATTTTGCGTAAAAGTTTTGCTTGTCCCCCGTCCTTCCAAAAGTTTTACCCCAACATCATCGTTGTCCTTGTTATTGTTGTTGTCGGTGGCATGTCCAGTGGGGATCTATGAAAAAAAATAACCAACAACAACAAGAACAAGAACAACTGAATCCTAAAGATGTTGAGTTATTTGCATAAGATACATTTGCAAGTTGATTTGTTTGTTTGGCTTGCTGCTTTTGCTTGTTTTTTCCTTCGTATTATTATTATTATTCTCTGCTACATATTATTTGTCCTAAATTGTTCAATAAATAAACTAAATGCATAAATAATGTATCAATAAATATATATAAGAAGTATAAGAAGAAGATACATTTAAAACGTATTCACAATAACAGGCAGAAATTGACTTCAAGTTGCCAGCCAAAGTAACATTTTGAGTTGAAAAATTCTTAGTGCTCTCCCTCGTTTGCTCTTGAGTGGTTTGTTTTTAAAAGACTCAAGAGTAGAAAATCTTTGGGCTCAAGAGAAACTTGCAGCAAACGCATATGATTTCACTCTCTTTTGATCTCTCGCACTCTCTGTGTGTGTGTGAGTGAGAACTTTTACTGCTGCCGCACTCAGCTGGGCCGGCACAGCTGTGACTTTTGAGTGTCTCTACTCTCTCGTTTGCTAGCAAGAGCACGCTCAGCTGTTGCCTCCTGCTCCGCGAGAGCTGGGCTCAGCTGGTCAATTGGAAAATTGTGTGTTGTTTGAAATGGAATTGCCGATGGATTTCTTTGATTGAATTTGTTGCTTGATTTGAAATTAGTTTTCATTCTAGCAAACTTTTGTGAAATTTTAATTTGGCTTTTAGACCGGCTTCCATCTAACTCTGTAACTCGTCCTCACGCGCTCGCTCTCTCTCTCTCTCTCTCTCGCTCTCCAGCTTGGGAGTCACTCAAAAATGAGACAAGGCAAACATTTACTGCTGTCGCTGCTCTGCTGCCACTAACTTTGCAGCTGTGCTCATCATATGGTTTGCTCCAACGCACCCCCGCTCCGCATCGCCCTACCTACCCCCGTCCATCCATCTCTTCCTTTAGCGCCCCACATTACTTCCCCACCACCAATGCAGTGCCCATGTCAATGTGTGTGCGTGTTTGTACATATAACGTTTTTATGGCCGCTGCTGCAGCGCAGTCAGTATTTTGATTTTCCAATTCGTTTTGCTGTAGCTCAGCTCAGCGCAGGGCAGCGCAGTCAACGGGCCCCCCAAAAAAACACACACACACACACACATCCATACAGGGACAGACATTGAGATACATAGATACACATATACATAGATAGATTTTGTTGGTATATATTTTTGCTTTGCTGCTGCTGCCTGCTGCTGGGTTGCACTGTTGCCGTTTTTCACTTACTTGGCAAGCTCTGATCGGCTGACAAACAGCAAACGAGTTGCTCAACGGCAACGTTTCATCTGTATGTTTTTTCTTTTCATTTCTTTTATTTTTTGCTTTTCTTTTCTTTTCTTTCCGTCCTTCTTTCTTTCTTTCCTTTTTTTGTTATTTTTGTGTTTTGTTTTTCTTCTGTTTTTGGTGTGTGTTTTGTTTTTTAGCTTGTCTTATTTATGTATGTATGTATTTATTTATTTTTTGTGGCCTGACAGAGGAAAGAGGAGCTAGAGCAGGATAGAGACAGCGAGAGATAGAAAGAGGCAGAGTGCGACAGAGTGCAGACCCGGCCGGTCCCAGCCGTTTGTTGGCAAGCTTTTGAGCCCAATCATCTGTTTCATTCTGCACACACACACACACACACACACACACACAGAGACAGCTGCATGACTCTATGTATCTCTCTGCCTGCATTCGACGTCAGCTTTTTTCCATCAATAGGTTCATTTTCTGCTTGGCAACGGGTTTTTCTTCCCCCCTCGCTCCCCACCATACATATTTTTTTGTTGTCTTTTGCTTTTTCTTTCTTTTTGTTGTAGTTCAGGCAGAGCAAGAGAAAGAGAGAGAGAGAGAGAGTCAGAGGTAGAGGAGGCTACGTAAAGCTGCCTGAAATTGGAGAAAACGTAGCAATGATGAAATTACTGAACCTAGTGGATACAGCAAATCCCCCCTCCTCACTATCTCTCTCTCTCTCTCTCTCCTACCCCCTCTATATCTAATGAAACATACGTATATATGTATGTAAAAGATACTTGTAGATGTCAACCCAGATTCTAACTATATATTTGCCTAAATCACACAAAAAAACCAAACAAAATCCTCAATTGCACTAAAAAATCATTCTAAAGTCTGAAAACTCCAGATATGTAGTTACATTTATGTATCTATTATATAACCTAATATTAGATCTCTGTCTAAATGTCTACATTCCATTCTTCTCAGATATGTATGTATTATTCTTTGCAAATTAAATAAGTTTTTGAAAAATTCAAAGATTCTTTAAAATCATCTAAG
Source organism: Drosophila paulistorum (assembly GCA_018152135.1). NCBI lineage: Eukaryota > Metazoa > Arthropoda > Insecta > Diptera > Drosophilidae > Drosophila > Drosophila paulistorum. The sequence continues at coordinate 14,401,711 of JAECXG010000690.1, forward strand.
ATCTTGGCTCCTAAATCTAAAGACTATATCTAAAATATACACATTTGAAAATTCATTTCAATTCATAGGGAACAACTTTGATCTTTTCAAATAAGTTGCATAGTTTATATACATACATTTGTTTTTGACTACGAGAACTAAACTAAAATTTAGTCTTATACTTATTGTACCTACTTATAGATAGTTTCTATTTGTTTATATATAAAGTATTAAGTTTAGACTATAAACTCTAAAGTATTCGATTCGTATCTATGTACAACATTTTCTTTGATTTCAATAAAATCATTAACACATTTTTACTTTTCAGATACTAAATATTGATTCATTCTTTGATTTGGTTTGTGAGTTTAATATTTGCAACTAGTTCTATGAAGAGTTCTTGCTAAATATATAGACATTTTCTACTTTTCGATCAAATATACTAAATATTACTTACACTTGGATTTTATGTTCAATTATACCAAGAAATTGATTGTTTTTTATTTACTCTAAAACTAAAACAAATTGTTGCTATTCAAAATGGTTTACAAATCCAATTAGACTATATTGAACTGAAATATAGTCTACAAATTTGGGGAAAAACTAATTTTAGTATAGAATGTGCAAAATAAGTTTAATTTTGTGAAATTTGTAGTATTTTGTAATCATAATGGAACTCTTTTATGTATATAATACACAGGGCCGCAGAGAGAAAATCAGGGCCCGGGAGTAACCATGTTCGGGCCCCCCCTACTTCCCTTCAAATAAATCCGCTATTTTCGACTGTGATGTATCGCGGGCCCTTCTGAAAACTCGGGCCCGGTGGGAATCCCACCTTTACCACCCCCCTCTCGACGGGTCTGATAATACATATATTTGTTGCACTTTTCTGAATGTGATCATTGTGGAGAAATGTTTATCTTCTTGGCCATGTCTAAACCCCCCTTTGAATGTACATACGCTCTTGGCAGCCACCTACAAGTATCTCTTCTTCATATAAGTATATATGCAAAAGTATCTATGTATGTATGTTTGTGCACCTTCTATAGAAAACTTGGCAAAATAAAAGATACACAAAGTTGTAACTTGTATGCTGCTGACACAGACACATAAACACACACACACACACACACACACACCTGTATATGTAATATGAATACATATTATGTATGTAAGTGACAATGTATGCAGATTTCTATACTAGCATATAATAAACAAACAAATATAGATACATGCACATACACATATATAAATATACATATATATATTTCCAGTTAAAGCCAGCATCTTGTTGTTTGTATACACATCTTGATCTCATCATCATCATCATCATCAACTCAAGTCAAGTCAAGTCAACTCGCATCCCATTTCATTTGATTCCATTTCGAATCTTATGATTAATGTACGTATCTAATAGATAAACAAGATGATCATCATGATTCGCTTGTCAAAATCTAGAACAGTAAAAAATTAGCTTACAACAAAAAGAAAAAAAAAATGGTTAATTAAGTTGAATACAAAATGCGAGGAAAAAAAGATACTTGTCTTTCATTGCTTGTTGAATTAACATCAGGAAATGGCCAGTGCCCCGTAACCAAGTAACAGTAACTTCTCAACCCACTCCCCCCCCACTATGCCACTACCCCTTACCACATAGACTTTAACTTCAACACCCGCAAGAAGTAAGGGGGGCGCAAGAGCAACAGCAAACAGAACTTTTTCAACTTCCTTTCCCAATCAAGGCAATTTATCAATTTAACACTCAACTCAAAGTAAAACCAAACCAAACCAAACCAAAAGCAATCCGAAACGAAACCAAACGTAACGAAAATCCAACCATATGCCCTGAGACATCTGAGCGCTAATCACCCTTAAAATTGTTGCGTGTGCGCGGCAATGTTGCCATCCAAAACGAAGGTCAGCCAAAAACGGATTTCAATTCCAATTCCCGGATACCCGGACACCCGGACTCCCAAATGCCTCCACCCAATCAGTCAGTCAGTTGGTCCGTTGGTCGGTTTGTCGGTCGGTCTTTTAGAATGAATCTCAAGTCGATGTCGGGGGTGAAAGGTTACGTTGTCTCTTTAAAAACCAAACCAACAGAACTAAAAATAAATGCTTCCCGGGTTCAGGTCATACTAAATCAATTTAAAACAAAAAAGAAAAAAACGGAAAACCAATTGGTGACTATTGAATAGAAACGATGCGACAGGGATGGAGCATTAATTTATGCAAACCAGAGGCAAGAGAAAGGTAGGGGGAACTAGGAGGCTAAGAGGTCATGTATGGGCAGATAAGTTGATTTTTCAAATTGATTTCATTAGCCAAAAGTGTTGGTGTCGCACTCTCTCTCTCTCTCTCTCTCTCTCTCTCTGGTGAGTGACTGACTACCTCTACCTGATACCCAAAGAATGTTCGAGACCCTTCTCCTCTTACTCTTCAAAATTCCCCTTAAGATGATACCTGACTGGAAAAACTCTTAACCAAAACAAAAAAAAAACAAAAAATAACAAAATGATCCGCAAATTTTCCACAATGAATTTGTTTTTAAGGGTTTACCCCTCCCTCCCGTTCCTCATGCTGTTTTACCTTTATTAAGGGTAAGTGTTATGACTCTTTTGACTAAGGAATATATATATTCTTGATCTTAACCTATTGTTGCTTGCCCCCCACCACCTTTACCCTCTTTTACCCACTCTCGTTCTCTCTCCCTTTCTCTGCCAGAGCTTACGTGTTCCATTAAGACTATCTCTTAATCTATATATACATACTCAGACCTCTGCTTGACGTTTTTGATGATGAAATTAGTTACCATAGACCAGGCTCTGAGTAATACGCGCAAAACCTTAAATCGAATGATTTCTGTTGCCATGCAAAAATACTGATGCAATCTTATTGACATATAAAGTAATAGAAATTACGAATATGACAAAATGCGGAAACATTTCACTTCAGTTTTCTGGAAGTATTTTTGCTACCCTATAGCAAAAAAGTTGAATATGGGTATATTCAATTTCCTCATTGATTTGTTCACAAATTTTCAAAATTATCAAGCCGAAACCAACTTTGTTATCTCTGTAAATCCCACTAGATTTGCATTTCTCCTAGCTCATCTATAGATTCTAGAATATTCCATAGAAATCCCATGATTACTTTAAGCAGTAATGTATGAAAAATTTGGCCTGAACCGTTATAATTAGGTGCAAAATTTGCATATATATATATCAAACCATATATATATATATATATCAAAAAGTATTTAAAATTTCTTTACTATCATAATAATTGAATAAAAAAACCGTAAATTTAGCTGTTATTGCTTACAAGTAAAGGTTATATAAAAAGGGATTGCCTACTTTTTGGCGTTTCAATTTCAAAGATTTTTAATGTTTTCTTATTTTAGAGTTTGTTAAGTAATATTTTGAAAAATGACTATAAAACGATATACTTTCTTCTAATTGTAAGTTGTATGAAAGTATTACATACAATTTGATTGCTTTATTTTCATAATATTTATCGTTTTTTAACTGAAGATTCGCCTTTGTTGATTGCTGAATTTGCCAAATTTAGAAATTAGAATTCAAATCTCTTTTAACTTCCATTTTCATATCAATTGTTCGCTTAATCATCAAATTTTTGATCAATAATGTTGGAAATATTGAAGTTTTTATATCGAGTTGCAAAAATGCATTTGATATGGACTTGTTTTAGTTTCGTTTGACCAAGAAGAGTTCATAAGACTTACTTCAATTTATAGCAACTTTCATAATTTTGCATGGCATAGGGTATTCTTGAAATTAACCATCAAGTTAAAACAGTTCATTTTCCCCCTTTGGTTTTTTGGTTTTTCTGTTGACTCAAAAGAGGAAGTGAAACGGGCAGAGCTAAAAGCGAATGGGAGGCTCGACTTTTTGTCCGAATCTAAGTATGACACATTTTCTTCATATCTCCCGCCATTGGGGCTGGTGGCAAATGATCTAATCAAAGTAGCCAAGTTGAAAGATATAGATCTATACTATATATGGGTTGCATACGTGTATTTGTCTCGTCTTTGTTAGGTCTACGCGTTCATCAGCATGTTGCCCCATTTTTTTGTTATGTGGTCCCGTATCTGAAGTGTGTGCAAAAAGCAATGGAGTAGAGAGAACAAAACGCAAAAATTAAAAAACAAAAAAGGAAAAGGAAAGGAAAGCAAGAAGGTTTTTGTTTTTTTGCGATAAACACGCGACCTTGTAGGCATCAGCAGCAGGCAACAAAGAGTCATAAAATTGAACTCTCTTTTGCCACTCTGGTTTTTAGCTCTTCACAATGAAAATATATATTACATACATTCATATATATATATATAGTTATAATGTGACGCATATTTACTTTTAGCACCGTAAAATATTGATTTAATATTCTTGATATATACATACATATGTATGTATCTACCCCGTCTGACTGTCTGACTAACTAGACCGATTGTCGTCGAAGGTGAAATATTGAAACTGTTGTTATCTGATGATTGTCTTGAGCAAATATTTCTGTCTGTGTGTGTGTGTGTGTGTGTGTGGTAAGAACTTTTTACTATTTCCTCACCCCACACCTTGTTTTGGCCCCTCTTCGTTTTTTTGCCTAACATTTAAACAATGACAAATTGCATTGTGGTTATCGTTATCTCTTACTTTTGTTGCCGTTTCGCTTAGACAAGGAGGCGGCCTCTACCCACCCTAACGTAGACTCTTTACCTATTTCTATACATAGTGATATTATATTTAGTATATATGTATGTACAGTAGATTTATTGCATATTATAGTCACCCCATAACCATGATTTGATTTCATTTAAAATGGAAATTGTTTTTGTGTCGGTGCGTGTATGATTTTTAATCAAAAGGATTTTCAATGCATTTCGCAAATCCAAGCAAGAAAAACAACAAAGCAAAAACATAAAAACAAAAAGAGGCTCGTTGTGATTTGTATAAGTGGAAAATGAAATACTAGGCAAAACAGCAGCAACAACAGCAACAACAACAACAACTGGCAAAAGTGATTATATAAAAACCGAGGCACAATAATAACAACAACAACTAAAAGAACAACTAAGAGCCAGAGGGTGAAACAGAAAAAAAAAAAAAAACACAGAAAATAATACAAAAAAGAACAATTTCGATTTATCAGCGAAAACAACAAAGTACTGAAAATGTTGTGCACTCAATTTGTAAGTAACTCGACGCCTCAGATACCCTTCTTAAGCAATTTATTTACTTATTCACCATCAACTAGAAATACCAGAACGATTCCCATTCCAGGCCAAAATTTAATGCAATAAATAAACTAAAAATACTTAAGAGAGATAAAGATACTAATGAAATAAGAGTATGTCCACCTTAGTCATAGTTTAGATAGAAATAATAAACTAAATACTACAATTTAGCTCTACAAGTACATGAAATAGCGGACAGGGTAGCCCAAAATGCAATTAAATTGCATTAAATTTTTTAAACAAAATCCAATTGATATTCTAAACAACCTAAAATTAAAATCAAGGAAATATAAAGAATACAAATTTTGCTACATTACCATATACAGTGAAACCTCGATATAACGAATCTGAGGGGGATCGCAAAATTATTCGTTATATCTATTGATTCGCTATAGGTACTGAAATGTAAAACCTTAGTATAACGAAATTTAAAGAAATCTGAAAAAAAATTCGTTATAAACATTGTTTCCACCAAAATAATGCTAAATTGCACTGAAAGGGGGTAAATATTGGATTTCGTTGTATAGAGGTATTCGAAAAATTTCTTCGCTACATAGAGGCTTTTAAGAAATTCTCAGAGGCTCTTAAGAGGCTCAGAAATTCGTTATACCTATAGTGTTTTTTTGTATGAAAAACTTCGTAAAAACGAGGTTTTTTCAAGGGACTTAACAAAAAATTCGTTATATTGGGTTTTTCGTTATAACGAAGTTCGTTATATCGAGGTTTCACTGTATTATCATTAAAAGATCCCATTTGAAGCTCATTAGACAGAATAACTGAAGTTTTGAATTTGTAAAATGTTTAATTGAAACTTTAATAATTATGGCAAAATTGGTTTTCCTTCATTATGTTGTCCCTTTTAAGTCATTTATAAGCTGCAGAATGAATGTTTTTAAACAGATCTTAATAAAGAGCCAGTGAAAGTTAAGTTTTTTGTTTTCTTCCTAAATAGATGGAACTTGTCAACATTGATTAATTGAATAAATATTATTTTCAGCAATTCTCTTAATATGGAATGGATTGACCTTATAGAAGGATCATTTCTGTAAGCAATCTTTATTAGGCGATCAACAGATTGAGAGAAAATTTGCTAGATTTTGTCTATAAAAGAGAAACTGAATATACCCGTCCCGATTTGAATGGGCGGGGAAACAGGGTATAAAAACGTTTTTATCTCGCTGGCTCAATTGATTTACATAATCAACGAAATCGCGTTGTTGCCTACCCCCTCGCCGCCTATCCCAATCATTTCACTTTCCCCTCCCCAGCCCCGACTCCTCGTTGGCACCGCGTTGGCCTTTGCTTGTTTCTGTGCTTTTAATTAAATGCTGATTAAGTTTTATTCAATGAAACACACATACACATGCATACACATGTACATACATATATACATAGATAGACACACATGCACATGGAAAGAGAGATATAGTAGGAACTTTGGAGATTAGTCATTGATATGTCGTATAAGTACATATATGTACATATATAAAGTGTATATGTATGTTGTATATATTGTGTAGTTATGGGGACAACGTGTCCCATTTGTAAACGTGAATAATTTAATAATGCCTCATTAAGATAATGAAATTAGTTCAAATAGACAGTTGTCTGATATTCACACACATTGATTAGCCTTTATATATGCATATATATACATTTATATATATGTATGTGTACTTCTCATTCAATTGAATGCCTCAACAATCATTCTCTTACCATATGATAGTTACATATATAAAAACAAATTTATACAACTTGCCAGTTCATATGGCAGCGATTATATGACAACAAAAAGAAGCAGAAACAGAATCACTGTTAAGTAAAAAAACAAAAAACCTTTCATTACTTTCGCTCAAATTTCAAGCTGAGCCAATAATTTCACCGGATTTGCATAATGGCAAGCTATGAATATATATAATGAATTCATATACGAATCATTTTCGCACAATAAATTTCACATTGGACGTTTTTACTTATACATAATTAGTATATTTGATTCACCTTTCACGACTTATTTACTTTCGATCCCATTAAATATCTAAATTAGTCAACAATAACAAACAACTAAGTTTTGTTAACAAGAATTCAAAATTGATAGCCAATTCTATGAATAAAAGTAACCTTTTTATTTGTAGCAGAAAATTGCTAAATAATTTTAATTAAGTTATAGTTAGGATACTAAAGGACTGTTTGTTATTCTCTTACTCGTCTCTCTCAGCCTTTAGGCGGGTAAATTAATAAATAATGTTCAATTTATAAGACAATTTAATAAAAACTTTTCGAGATTTGTTAAAAATTCACCTTCTGTATTCAGAATATAGTTTGAGATGAGTTTGAGACTTTCCAAAAACTGTTAATCCTTAAACGAGTTAACAAAACCTTTACAAACTTGAGTCCTAAAGAAAAGATTATTGTATTATTAAGCAATTAAATTATTATTCACATCAATGTGAAATGAAAGTTTAAATCAATTTCTCAGGCCTGATTAGTTTGCTTGTAAAATCCCTAAAAATAAAAACCCTGGATCAATTTTTGCCTTTTAGAAGATAGAGACTAATCTAGTTTCTCATAAGACTAATAATATGTGAATAGAGAATGAGGGAGAAACATAGAGATATGTGTCTTAGGTCTATTACTTTTGGCAGATGCTAAAAACAATTTTTGTAATCCAAATTCTATACAGAAGGTGGGAAAACTGTTGAATTATTTCCCAGGCTCAGGACAAAAACGACAAGAAGAAGCCCAAGACTAACCTCTAACCCAGCCCAAAGACCTAACTCAAGGAAATAACAATAAACTCTGAAACTCGCATAAAATATTTCGAGAAATTAAAACAGAAGCATATCGAATGCTTACCCATGCCAACAGCAGCAGCAGCAACAACAACAACAATATCAATAGAACCAAGAACCAAGTGTCGAACCCGCCATCAGCTATCACCTACACCTCATTTTCGCACTCATCCCAAAGTTGGGTCGACTCAGCTCAGCTCGGTTTGGGCTTGGGCTTGGGCTAGGTGGCTAAGGACCAAACAAAAGTGAGAGCCACGGAACAACATGTGTATTGAAAACCTCAAGAAACCCATAAATTTGTGAGAAAATCTCCAAGGAAAACAAAAATAGCCAAAAATGTGTCAATGTAAACAGAAACGTAACAAAAGCGGCCAAGAAAAGGTACACTGGCTCTTACTCCCTGTCTCTCTCCCTCTCATCTTGTACACTCATATTCCATCCAACTCACACTGATATTGTATGAAGCCGTTGTCGTTGTTGTTGCCATTGCCGAATCGAATTCCCTATACCATCAAAAACACTAGACAACGATAGACTCAAAGTGTCTCTGGACCAAGACCTGAACCATAAATGCGCAAAAATTTTCCCAAAAAAACCAAAAATCTCATTGCTATCAATATTTCCCAGGTCTTCTTTGGGCATGCAATGTAATCGTTAAGCAGACAGCACTGCACAGTGTATTGTAATATAAGAAAAAAGGAATGCATATAAGTGTATACAAAAAATAAAGAAAACAATTTCAAGAGTCTTTAATGCAATTGTAGAACGAAGACGATTAAAATTTCTTTCAATTCTTTGAAGCAAACAATTTATTTATTTAAGTTTTTGTAGAATCGTTCTAAAGCATTTTAATGTCAACAAACTTTTCACGAGTTTCAAACAAATGATCACATTCTCTGTCTGTGTTTGACTTTTCAGAATTCTGAAAGCTCATATATTTATATTGGTTTCTTTATTAAACAATGAATATGTAAAAAATAAAAGTCAGGTGTCTTATCAACTTTTAGTTAGTAAGCTTGTTTTATTAGACTTAATCCAAAATAATTGAGGAAAACAGCTTTCCACTTTTAAGAGTGCAAACCATTTTTGTTGCAGGCATGAGGCGACAACTGATATAATATTTCTTAAATTAGACATAAACTTTATAATTTTTATTTTAGAAATTAAAATATTTGTCATTTCTAAATGTCTACAACAGTTTTCATATAAAAATAACTTGGTTTTTCTGTCGATATTTTTAATTAAGCCTCAAGCAGACAAACAAAAGTTTTGATGTAGAAAAGCCTATAAATTGCTAACTAGACCAAGACGTGTTTGTCAAATTTCCTAAACTCCAATCTAGTTAGTTGAAATCTATAGAAATACTTGAATTCTTAATGAAAATATTGTGCAACAAAAATGTTGAAGAAAGGCAAGAGATAAAACAAATTAATATGACGATATATTTCCCAAATTTTCAGATTTGGAGTTGTGTGTTCCACTGTGCCCACTGGGCTAAGCACCGCTTGGACACTGGGACATAACACACGGCAGCGATAGCGACAGCGACAGCGACATGTCGCCTCGGAAGATGATGAACGACGGGATGGTAAAATCGATTTCGGTCGTCGACGTCGACGGCGACGACGGTGACTAGCGTCGCGGTTACCTGCTGACCAGGTAGGTAGGTATCTACCTGCAACTAATGGCCCAGACCGACACACATAAATCCATAAAAACATAAAAAACAACAACGGCAAAGAAGAGGAAAATAATTAAATTGCAATTATGTGCAAACAATTCGAAATCCGGAGATTCGGAAAAAGTTAATTACACGACAATAAAGAGCAGAAAGTATACATATATATCCACACACACGCACACACACACACCGATAGAGGTAACCTCAACACCAACGCATTGTGGGATAGACCCGGGATGTTGGGAATGGAAATGGTAACACACACACACACACAAACATACACAGTAGGGAATGGCCAAGAGGATTGGCAGCAGGTCGAGCGAGAATACCTATAGATATGCGTTTTGCGTTTTTTTTTTTTTCGCATTTACCTTGGTTGGCTTTTGGGTTCTCGCATTCTGCACCACTTAAGCCTGACATTAATGGGTATTTGAATGTGGCTTCTGGCTTCTGGTCCGCTTTAATCGGTTTGTTTGACTGATTCCTGGTGACATGTCCAACTCGTCTCTCAACTGTCGACTGACGGACTTGAGTTGTCTCAGCTTGTGCGCATAATCATTAGCATTAACGCTTAGCGTCTGCCAATGACAATGACTAAGACAATTTCACTGACCATTATTATCAGAGAGAGAGAGAGAGAGACAGAAAGAGACTATGACTCGAAATTGCCATTCTAATTGAAGTTTTGCACCCATTACCACAATCGACTTACTTCTATTACGTTAATTGCCTTCTGAAGTCATCGTGGCCAATTTTCATAGTCTCATAGCCAAACTAATAAGTCGGTGGTTATTACTGCGTATATACCGATAAGTAAAGATAATCACCTAATGTAACTTCAATTGGTTATGGTTTTTAGCTAAGTACTTTTGATCTTATCAATATCTAAATGTCATAACTGTGTAGGACTAACTTCACTCGAAAGAAGATTACTGCTAATCCAAAAATGAATAAATATCCATAGGAAATTCAAATAAAAAACCAATTTTTGTAGGGGCTTTTCGGCATTTGTTCCAACTTAAAATTTTGTTCTTATAATAACCTAGAGAGAGAATTTGTACGCCGAATTTTATGCCCACTAATAAGTAATAACTAGTCATCAATGCATTTCATTTGGTTTGGTCCAAATTTTGGGAAATCCTCGTCGATATGATGGGCGACATCGATTAAACAGTTTGCATATCATTGAGCGACCACCAGAAATCATGGTCACTGCCATTGTAACAATCAGCATTAGGCAAATGCGAGCCAACCATATGGCCTGATCGTATTCAAGGTTCAAGTATTGGCTCTCATATAACTTATCGATAAGCTGAATATATAGAATAAGTATATGAGTAAACCAACCGTTGGGTTGTCTCCAAAATGGCAATGTTTTTGTCTTCATCCAACGATCAGAGAGAACGAGATCTTTAATCTCTTTCTTGTTATAGGACACTGGCAATTGGCGAAATTCTCCATCCTTTACATACAAAATGGTGGGCAAGGATTGCAATGGGAAACGTCGCACAAGTGTCTCCGAATAAGTTAGAGTCATGCTGGCCACAGTAATATTACGTTCTGGTTTATTCTCATCCCTTTTCTGCTGGTCCTGCTCCTGCTGCTGCTGCTGCTCCTGCCGCTGCCGCTGCTCCTGCTCCTGCTTCATTTCCCGGGCCAATTTAGTCCAAGTGCGTTCGAATTGACGGCAATTCGGTACGAATGGGACACAGAAACCCACAAGCCATTCACCTTTTAGCATTTCTTTCCATGAATGTTCGTTTAATAGAATTCGTTCTTGGTTCCTCTCATATGGCGGCTGCTGCTTCTGCTGTTGTTCCTGATTAGCCAATTTGTAATGAGTTGTGACTAAAATAATCAGCAATATATGCAGAAAGTCCATCATACTTTTTGTTTTTTTTTTTTCAAAGAATAAAATTCTTGGGTGAAAACTGTTAAACAGACTAAATATAGAATATAGAATGTATAGTAAGAGAAGTACGAGAGAGAATGCCTAATAACTACTAGACTAGTTGACCAAGTAAACTTTTTGTAGTAAATTTACCGAGAAAGGCTTGCTAGATTTCAATTTTTTCCAATCTTTATAGATTGGATTGCTAGATTTAAATTTTTTCCAATCTTTATAAGACTTGGTAAAGCCAAACGAAAATATAAAAAGTGAAGAGCAAATAAAGAATAGAATACCCAAACATTTCTTAAGTAATGAGCAAGAAAGAATATACACAAATCAACTAAATTTCATATATAAACATCTAATTAGAGACTATCAAACCATAATCATTGATTCAAATATGTTAAGGACTAACAAATGAAATATTTATCTTGTTCTTTAGCAAAGTTTAAGTACCTTTACTTGTTGAAGTTTTCTTTTTCCCTCTCCCTTTCTGTTTCTTACCCTCTTTGCCCCATGCAAGTGACCTAATTTTGCGCATAAACGATTAGTCAAATTCCAAATGAAATCAAATGAAAACGAAACGATTTCACAGTGAAATCAGGTCAATGATTGCTAGTTAAATTTCTAGATTTAGATTGACAGCTTGAAGTAGTAGAGTTCATGAAGTTCAGGCAAGTTTAATTAGATCTGCATGTCTGAGAATGTCCTGGGATTTGATTTGAATTGAGCGGTGATTCTCAGGTATAAATTCTAGTTGCTTGTGTTGTGCTCAACTGGTTAGAATGCATCGGTGGCATTCAATTGTATTTCTCATTTGGTGGTGGTGTTTACCCTCTCTAGTAATGAGCCAAGAGTTACATGCAAAATTCTCAAATAAATGGCCATTGGATGAGTATCAGAGCCATTTGAGGCAATTGTTGCAACAATTACTCTCTTTGGTCAATGTGAAACGTTGTTTTGCCATCATCACCGATGATATACACTTTCCCATCTACGATCGTTCCTACTATGAATCAATTGGTCGCAATTTATGTCCCAGCTATATGATGCATGTAAACGAAAGTCAAGATTTGGGTCGTCCAGGCAAAAGTTTGGAATTGCATTTATCGGCCATGAAGGCTAGTGATTGTGATTTATATGTGATAACCATATTGAATGCCGGTCAAGTGAAACGGCTACTAAAATATATCTATCGTAATCGTTCACTTAATATGCAAAGGAAATATATTTTATTGCATGACTCTAGGCTCTTTGTTGAGGATATGTTGCATTTGTGGAGTGTTTTTGTGGAATGTTTATTTCTTAAACGTCTCATCGATAATAGGTCAGTGTTGCTCAGATGGGAAAGTGTTTAGAATTCAATTTGATTTGTTTACAGCTTCACTATATCAACCATTGCATATCCTGGCATATTGAGCGGAGTTTTGGTTGTTAAACAGTTAGCCACTTGGTCATTTGGTCAACGCATTGAAGGCAATGTTTTTTTTGCCGATAAAACAAAGAATTTGAAAGGTTTATTTCAATAATAAAAATATAAAAAGAAAAACTTTGCCCCCTAAAGTAGGCAAAGGGCAGTATGTACGGAAATTTTGAAAAGTCCTGTGGACATAAAAAACCTTCGAGTAAACATTGTTTATGGACAAATTTTGTGTCACAAGGCCTACGAAAAGTTAGCAACCAAGCAAATTAATGCTTTTCTAGCCTATTGCATACTTTGAGGGGCAAGGTTTCCACATTTTTTATCAAAAAATACGTCTATAAGTTAAATTATTACTTTACTTTCTCTTTGATTGCGTTTTCTTTTGCCAGGTGCTCAAATGCCAGTGGCGATTGCTGAGCATTATCCCATGGTGCAATTGATTAGGTCCTCAAATATCTATCAAGGTGTTGAAATTGACATAATGAATGCATTGGCTAAAGCACTAAATTTTGAACCTATCTACTATAACGCCAATGCGAGTGACACAATGGATTGGAACGATCAGCAAGATCAGCAAAACGACTATTATGACAATGAGACAATGTTGATAGATTCGCTAATCATTGGCGAAGTGGTAAGTAAAGTGAAAATCTCCGAAATTAATAAGTCAAATAACTTTGTCCTCACTGTGAGCAGTCGCGTCACATGGCACGTTTTGCCATTGGCGATTTACATCTCTTTCAGGCATATTTACATCTAGTGGAACTCAGTTATCCGCACAATTTCGAGTGCTTAACCTTTTTAACGCCAGAATCGACAGCAGATAACTCTTGGCAGACATTCATTCTACCCTTCAGTGGCGGAATGTGGGCTGGCGTATTGCTATCCCTATTTGTGGTGGGCAGTGTCTTCTATATGATAAGTTTCCTCAATGCCATACTCTCGAATGATGGCGAAAATGATAAAAAGACATTTTTCCGTTGCCTACGATGGAATAGGCTTAAGTCCGAGGATCGTGTGGATAAAAATGTTTGGCAAAGATCAAGTTTTCGCATCGCATTGATGCGTCATCGTTCAACGGCCGTCATTAGGTATCGTGATATCTTTGACGATTATCCCAATTGTATATTACTTACATATAGCATGTTGCTCTATGTGGCATTGCCACGTATGCCCAGAAATTGGCCATTACGTGTCTTAACTGGTTGGTATTGGATCTATTGTATACTCTTGGTGGCCACTTATCGAGCCAGTTTCACAGCCATATTAGCCAATCCGGCGGCACGGTGAGTTAATTATTAGAAGAACCACATAATCTTCTAGTTCAACTTCTTTCCCTTAAAGGATTACAATTGATACCCTACAGCAATTGCTATACTCCCATTTGCCGCTCTCAACCGAATTGACCGAGAATAGACAATTCTTTTTGGATTCCAGTGACTCTGTGGCTCGGCAATTGGGTACCTCAATGAATATAATGACGCATAGCAATGATATGGCAAGTGATAGAATAAAAATCTAAACCCAAAATAATATAATAAAATTACTTTATGATAAGAAAACTAATACATATATACAAATTTGGAAATTAGTCGAATATTGACAAAATGACAGACGATTCCACTGATTGGTTTATTGGATTACTTTCATTGACATTTTTTGCCTCTCTTGAGAAAATAATTGGAAAATTAGAATGACTTATATTCCAACTCATAAAAATGACAGGGAAAATTACAGTTTCACTTCATTAAGAGTTTCTGATGAAATTTTTCAAATTGAATTTTAGCCAAACTTGGTGTTGGTAAATGAATAAATGAAATGGAATGAACCCTGATCAAGATTCTTTTTAGAGCGCTCTGATAGCGCGCGGCTCATAGCTTTTGCTTATCCTGGCTATATGGCTAGTCAGTTTGGAGCCCCGATAAAGTAAACACTCCATTTACACACATAGTCTCAGGCATTTGCTAAAATGAATTAAGAACTTTTATAAGACTCTCTGCATTCTCAGTGGAGTTATATTGAAAAGATTGTTTATTCATTCGCCAGTTACAAAGAGACAATAATAAATATATGCACTTGTATGTGTGTAAACACAGTTTTACTTACTTATCGTTTAAGTAGTGAGAAAACTGTACAGTGTACACTGTATATTATAGTATGTGCATTGTGTATAATGCTCATGCTCGTACTATAAAGAAATTGCTTGTTATCAATTTGCCTTACCCTATTTGCAGATCGCTCGCATTGCCAAGGGTCAGTGCGCTTACTATGATAACGAGTTCTATCTGCGTTATCTACGCTCAACGGATGATTCTGTAAGTGATGCTGCTGATGCCGCCACAACCACAAATGGAGTTGGATCCGGTTCTGCTGCTCTACATATAATGCATGAATGTGTTATCCAAATGCCGGTGGTTATTGCTCTTGAAAAGAACGCGGCTATTAAAGAGCATGTGGATACTTATATTAAATATTTAGCCGAAAGTGGTAAGGCAAAGAAAACTGTTGGAAATTAAAATCTTCTTAGCTTAAAAGTAAACGTCTCTTATTTTTTCATTTATATATTTAGGCTTAATTGCGAAATGGTTACGCGATGCCATACAACGTTTACCCGCCGAGGAGGAGGCCCCACAAGAGGCCCTTATGAATTTACGTAAATTCTGGAGCTCATTTGTGGCCTTGATAATTGGCTATTTAATTGCCATCTGTGCCATATTGGCTGAAAATTGGCATTTCAGGCATTACATCATGAAGCATCCAATGTATGATACATATTGTCCCAGTTTATATTATAATTTTAAACGTCTATATCCAAATCAATAGAAAGGCAATTTGACAAATATATGTACATATATGTATCTACATATGTGTATATATATTATGATGATGATGATGTACTTTATAGCGACTTGTTTCTTTTAACAATCGAATGACGCACTGAAAAAAAAAAACCAAAAACAGCAACAACAAAACCCAAAAATATATTATAAAAGTCCATTTTCCATATATCATGACCTCACTTAAGTGAGGGCCTCAAGTGGGATGCCCCATTCAAACCATCCATCCATCCATCCATCTATCTATCTATCCTATCCCCTATGCAGCCATCCGTCCATTCATCCAGTTTAGTTCAGTTCACAGCAATGTGGCTGGGATTGGTTATACCGAATGATGAAGATGATTTTTTGGTGTGGTTTTTTCTTTTTTGCTTCTGGAATTCTTTCAATCACTTTTCGTAAATAATAATTTGCATTGTTTATGAGCTAATGCATTAATTGTTTATTGCCAATCGCCTGGATATATCACAAATGCTAAATACTCGTAAATAAACCAAATTTTAAGTGCCCCCAGAACCAGACTAAACAGATTCAAAAAAAAAAAAAAAAAAAACACCATAAGAAGAGCAAAAAGAAAACTGCAGAAAAAAAAAGAAGAAATGGAAATAGAAAATTTTAGGCAGAAATTTAATGATTTGAAATCAAATAATTTAGCAGACTAATAAGTACCCTTTAATAGCAAAGTAAAATTTACCAAATTTTTCTCAAGTAATATTTAATAAAAATTGCAATTTTTTGAAATTAAATTCTCTTTAATCTGTAAGATTTAAAATTCTGTTATATATATTTAATCTTGCTAAATATGCTTCAATTAAAGTAAAGGGTATATGTATAGAACCTCTCACGAGCCAGAGATTCTAGACGTAATAAACAAATCCAACAGAATATGTTAATAACAATCATAATTATGAATAAACAATTTAATTTGTTCCCCACTTGACCTTTTTGGCCAAATCGGTTTCTTTGTTCTCTCTATTAAAAATAATATGAAAGCCCGCAAGATGATGGTGTATCATCACTAACAAAAGTTTATCGTTTTGTCTTAATTTCGAAATTTTGGTGCTTTTTTTTTCAAATCAAATTTTTACAGAATTTTATGTTATTAATTATTTCCCTCAATCCCTTGGTGGCATAACTAACAGCATTTAATTGTTACGAAAAAATTTGTTTTCCTGTTTTGATGCTGTTGTTTTTTTTTTGCTCGTCTCGTCTCGTTTTAATTTGTTTTGACTTGTTGTTTACTTTAGAAACTTTATTTTAATTTAATTAGTCTTGCATTATTTTATTTGTGAGCAGCAGCACAGCAACACCGAACGAACAACCGATCGATCGTTGTAGGAAGACGGCAGTCGCACTTTTCAGTTTTTGGAATTTTTCCTCTCATCGATATTAAGTGATTTTACAGAGTGTATTGGCGCCTTAGGAAATGCCTTTGAAGAGTTCTTTAAAATTATCTTTATAAAATATAATTATTCAGAGAAAAATGAGAATCACAATCAATTTGTTTTATTTTTAAGAAATTTATTTAAAATTTTAGTTATTACAAATTTGTTGGGTTATTTTGTTCCTCCTTGCACTATTAAGTATGCAACAATAAATCATCTAAAATGTGTCCACAAAGACGGCAAGGTAAGAGTTCAAGTACAAAACACCAAGTTTTTTCTTTCAGCCAATTGATTGTCAATGGCGTAGTAAGTAAATAAATCGCTGATCATCCAAAGTGAGGGTACGAGTTCAATTCCCGGCTTAGCCTAGCCTAGCCCCAATTATTAATCAAGAAAATCTGACTTGAGAATTATAAGGGGAGCTCGAACTCGAACAAAAAAAAAACATGCTTGGTTTGTGGTGTTGGGGCGGTCAATGTTATTATGACGTCGTCACCCACTAAAACCGTTCTTAGTGCACTTGCGCAGTATGGTAATGAAACCAGTCTGTGGCTCTGCGGTTTAAGAGGCCGATGTTGAGAAAGGCTTTTAGTGGTTCAAGCCCGCACCCGGTAATTAACTTTCAACTAAAAATAATTTAATTGAATTTATTTAGGAGTAAAGGAAAGTAGGTAGGAGGTAGGGAGGTAGTAGGTGTGAACTATAGTATAGGTGTAGGTAGGGTAGAGTGGATGGGATGGGTGTAAAAGAAAAAGTTGAGAGATGGGGAGGAGGGAAAAATAAACAGGCGGCGGGGTTTTAGTTAGGAGGGGAGGTTTAGGTGTAGGTAGGTGTGGATATGTTTGGCAGCTCCCCCCCCTCCCCCTCCACCGTGAGTATGTTGTGGAGTTGGACCGATGGCGAAGGAAGAGGAAGAAGAGGGGTAAGGTTTGAGTGAGGGTGGTATTTTTTACTCTTACCCCACCCCCCATTGGAAGCTGCTGCTGCTTGATCAAGGAAGCGGGGGGGAAATTAGATAAAGTAAAATAAAATGGTGAATTCCCACCCCACACACACAACAAACCACCTCCACCGGTCCGGTCTCCCCCCACCTCACCAACCCAACCGGTAGAAAAGGATCATCAGGGATACGATGGAATCAGCAGCATAAGGACGGAGAAGCGGGCGGACAATTGCCGGGAAGCGATTATTTTTTGTCGCACAACATTTTACCTCCCAAAAGTATGCTGCACTTTTTGAAAACTTGGTATGCAACAAAAGTTCTATTTTCCCGAGCATTGGGTATGCAACAATTTTTTTTCCAGCAGCCAGGATATCAATGAAATCAATAGATCCGCAGTAACTCCGCTTCCCGCAGGACTATCGCAATATCCTTTGGTCAGCAGATAGTTCTTATGGATCGGACTCGTTTGGCACTAGTTTCGTCTTGATCCGTTAATGGGTTTACGAGATATCAGCACTTAAACTTTGTTCCTATCTCAGTTGTTTGAAGGACTTTTAAGGATCTAATGATGCCAGTCGATGATACTCAATGGATGCTTTGTTTTGGCCAAAGGATATCCTAATCGGAGTAAAGATAGCCGAGTTACAGCCATTTTAAAGTTTCTTAATAATTTTTATTGACCTACCCCCTTCAAAAATGTTCAACAAAAAAATTGATTTACACTGCCGCCGTTTCGTTCTTAATTCAGATGGGCTGCTGCGATTGAACTACCAGGCCACGAGAAACGGTTGATTTGATATTTTTAAGGCAAACTTATCCTACCAAAACACCAGGGGAACAGCAAAACACAGTAGGTGGATAATTCATTTCATACGAAATTACTTACCTAAAGAATTAAAGAAAAATACCAGGCAAACAGAAAAACACAAAAGGTTGATATAAAGAAATAATTAAGGTATTTATTTATTAAAAAAAAATGTTGTAAATTTTTGCAGGGGGTAGCTCATAAAATTGATTGGAAACCACCAAAAATGGCTATAACTCGGCCACTTGTAGGCCGATTAGGATGTCCTTTGGCCAAAACAAAGCATTCATTGAGTATCATCGATTGGCAGCATTAGATCCTTAAAAGTCCTTCAAACAGCTGAGATAGGAACAAAGTTTAAGTGCTGATATCTCGTAAACCCATGAACGAATCAAGACGAAAATAGTGCCAAACGAGTCCGATCCATAAGAACTATCTGCGAACCAAAGGATATTGTGATAGTCCTGCGGGAAGCGGAGTTACTGCGGATCTATTGATTTTATTGATATCCTGGCTGCTGGAAAATTCTGCTGCATACCCAAAAATAAGAGAGCTGCAAAATAAAAAAATTTTTAGTTGCCTACTTTTAAGAAATAATTTGTTGCATAATTTTAGGAGACTTCGGAAAAATTAGTATTTTATTGTTCGTTGGTGTGTTGTGTGTGTGTGTGTGTGTGCCTGTGATGGCGGTGGGGCGGAGGAGGGTTGTGGTAGGGAGAGGTGGGATGATTAGTTTTCTCTTTCTGTCGCGTTGTGTGCCCTCCCCCTCTTTCACCGCAATCCTACCAGAAAATCACTTTTTTTTCCCCCCCACCCACCTTATCTCATCCACAAACTTTTCCTTCTCAACTCCTACCATTCCTTTTTCTTCTTCTTCCTTACCTTTCTTTAATCTTACCACCCACCCCCAACCCAACAACACACTTCATCAACGCCCCCCGTTCCCACCTACCTACCTACCTTTCCTACCACCACACCCCCCTCTCCCTTTTCCCATACCATAACACCATTTAGAATTAAATTTTGTTTATTTCTTAAATAATCTCCTAATTACTTACTCGCGTGGGCGGCGGCGAGGCGACTTGAACTCAGACCTTACGCACGAGTGACAAAATCTCTAACCATTAAGCCACCGTACTGATCTAACATGCGTGCAGCGAAAATGCACTAAGTGTAGCTTTCGTGGGTGGCGTCACACGATGCGAGCACCAAGCTCCAGCAACGCATCTCCTCTAACTACTACAGGCTTATTAGCAATTAGAACGCTTCCATTTTTCCGGATTTTGCATTAGAATTCTCAAGCTGAGATTCATGACCTTTACTACCGTAAATGGTTCTACGCATGGCGAGAGCAACAAGCTGAGATGATTTAAGGAATTATTTCACGTTTTTCCTTTTCTTTCAATATTTTGCAGACATTATAGAAATAATATTTAACTTAAATTTAATTACAAATTTAAAAGAGCATTTTTAAGAAAATATTTAAATACTGCGCTGCGAAATTGCTGTCAATAGCGAACAAAAAAAATTTACTCAAGTCGAAATGTAAAAAATGTCTGCCAAGCCGAGGCTTGAACTCGCGACTCTATCTCTAAGCGTAGGCGTCTTTGACCCTCAACCCACCGTTTATAAAGCTGTGGGGGCGCCAAAATCCAAATAGGTAACTTGAAAGGGTACATTAATTTAAACTAATGATAAAATGATTGAAACTGGATTTTCTTTTGGTATACTAAAAAACAACAAAATGTAAAATTATGTAGAAAATTAGTTAACTTACAGTGATTTTGTTTAGTGTGTCCTGAGATTGGATGAATTTAACTTGTCGTTCCTCTGTTATTAGTGCCGTTTACGCTCTGCTGCAATTCGTTTTGCCATTTTGCTCCTCTTGTTAGTAATTAAAATGCAATTGGCATTTTTGTGTAAAAGTTTACATTTCAGGAAAAGGAATTTTTCACTTGTGTTTTGCTTGGCAATAAGAGCATTCTCTGAAAATTAGCAGCTTGCTGTTGAGTGAATTCAAATTATTGTGCCGAGATGGAGAAATTCATTTGCATTCACATTTTACAAAATCTTGAATGAATGCAAAATGAATTTCATTTCTCTTTGTACGTCAAAGTTTTTCTTTTCCTTTTTTTTTTGTATGATTTTTTGTTTATTTTCGTTTTGCATCTAAAATTATATGCCAAATGAAATAACAAGACAGTAAGTAGTAAACAATTTCTGGCTGAATTGTGTTCATTTTGAACAAATTGTAGATACATATATGTACATATGTATAAACAAAAATATAAAGAATATATTTGTTTTTCAAATGTGTATAATAATTTTAGTGCAGCTGCCCGAGGGAACTCTTATGTATGTATGTATATATCAATCAATGAAGCTTGAACTTGCGAATTCTCAAAAATCACAAAACTTTGTTTCGTTTTGGGGTTTCTTAATTCAGGTTTCATTCAGGATATATAGGAGCATGTAGATTTCAAAAAAAAAAATAATAATGGACACCAACACCGATTAAAGCTGACAAAAAAAAAAAAAATAATAATAATAATAATAATAATGTTAATAATTTACAATTAAATTTCAACAACTTAAAAACTTTAAAAGCAATTATCCAATACGCTCTCCCCTCTCGCTCGCTCGCTAACTCTCTCTCTCTCCCTCGTTCGCTACAGTATATATATATAATTGTTCAGTTGGTTTCATATGCTCATATATAAAACTATATCTTATTAATAAAAAAAAAAATATACAGATATATATAAATATACATATATATGTTTTTATAACGCTCTACAAAGCCTACGAAAGTGAGTGGAGCGGGGGAGAGAAACTTAGTTTACTTATTGTTTGTTTTGTTTTTGTTTTGAACCCGGGACAATGTACGGAGAGGGGAGGGCACAAGAGTACATTATATAATATATAAATTCAATTCCCGTTGTGGTTCGAATAAAAATTCTTATAATATAATTTGCAGTCCATGTGCCTGATAAAACAATGCCTGGAACATATGTGACTAATATATATATATATATATACATACGTATACAGATACATATGTACATATATATGATATATTAGATATTGTTTAAAACTGTATTTAACGTTTTAGTTAAATGCACCGTCAAATAAAATTTACAATTATTTTTGCTATTGAAATTATACTTTTTGTAGCATTTCATATTTGAAAAGTCGGTGCATTGTTTTCTTTTTTGTTGTTGTATCACTCTGAACTTATGCGTGTATTGTTGTATAATTCTTGAAAAATTTAGCATTTTGAAAAGATTTCTGGACAATTTGTTTTGTGTGTTTGGAATCTGTTATGGCATAAATACGAGGACAATTGGACAGCATCAATCGCGTTTTGATAAGCATATACATCATATTTCAAGTTTATTTTCATTTAAAAACAATATTCAATTGAAAAATCAGAGAGAGAACAAAAAAAAAAAACAAAGTAAGAGTCATACATATGTATCTCTCTACTATATAGTAAAAATATTTCTATATATGTATGTATGAATGTATATAATGTATTTATATATCGCACACTACTACGCTCGCTAAGTAATACAATCAATATGTTATACATATATTCAATTATGTATATGTTATATGGATTTATATATATGTATATATATATGTATATCACGTTTGCTGCCCTTACTACTTGGCGATTTGGGGCGTACCCTCTACAGATTCCACTTCAAAAACATCATCGGACTCTTGACCTCCGGCAACATTATCATGATAATTATCATTCTCACAACATTCATCTAAATCTACATCGACATCATCATCATCATCAACATCATCATCATCATCATGGAGGCGATGGTGGTGATTGTCGATCTCATCATTCTCATCGTAATCATCGCCAAACTCTGAGGATTCACCAAGCGTCCAAGCGTCGTTTTCCATTGAGTTTCGTGGACTGTAGTGAATGCTGCTGCTTCCCGTGAGGGTTAAATTGTTGGCTGGTCGCAGGACACTGTAGAAAAACAAGTCAACATTAATACAAAGTTATGCCAAAATTTCAAATTCTTCACTTTTAAATTTAATACAATATTCGCAATGAGTGTGTGGGCGTGTGTGTGGATGTGTGAATGATCTTATCGCTCGAATGTTATGTGAGAATATATCTAGCAGCGATATTCTAAGAAAGCATTTTTAATTTGTTGATGACTTTCGGTGTTAAGTAGTTGTGTTTAGCCAAGTTACAGGCATTCGTTTGTGGTTGAAATGTGGTGAAGAAACAAGACAAACGTTTTTACAATTAACAAAACACAGTTAATGGGGTGGGCGGGGAGATAGGGGAGATTACACACAGGCCAACAACAAAGACAACGACCAATTTTTTCTTGGGACGGGACTTCACTTTGAATTGAGTTCCATAAAACATAGAATGAAATTTGAATTTGACTCGAAACTTCGACTGGAAGACTTTTCTTTCAAAGTGAAAAGTATTAACTGAATAACATTGACAATTATAATGAGAGTGTCACATTTAGTTACTACAATTCTCTGTGAAACTAACAACTAATGACATAAAATTAAATATATTTACTAATTAAATACTTTTTCATACAGAATATTGTATTTGAAGATATAGATTGGTTGGTTTATTTATGAAGTCGTTGAATTTCTCTAATAAATAAGAAATAAAAAATAAGGTATTTGGATTAGATATATAAGGGAAACTTTAGTTAGTTAATATAGAAATCCACGTCTCAAAAAACAAAAACAAATAAGGTCTTTTTGGGGGGGGGGAAGTTGTCTCTGTGTGTCTGTGTGTGTGTGTGTGTTATGTGTGTTAAGGTGGAGACGAAAAATCTACTAAATGATATACATTGATATCGAGAATAATACTTTTTAACAAGGTTTTCCCAATTTCGGCGAATTTTTGGTTAATGAAATTTTGGATTTACATAGTTTTTGCAGCGTGAAGTTAGATTTTAGTTTTTGTTTTTAGATTTTTTAGTATTATGCAATTGATTTTGGTTGTTATTTATTGTTGTTAGCGCCATATGAAATAGCCAGACACAAGACACAAAACGAGTACGAGGAACGAACGAACGAAAAGAACGCAACAAACTGACAAACAAAATTTTGTTGTATGGCTTTTTCGACATACATACATACATACATATGCATATGGTATGTATATATATATAATATTTCAGACAAATTTGCAAACAAACAAGCAATAAAAAATTACTAATTTTAGAGGTAGAGGAGAATACAAACAGAAGAAACTTCTCTCTCGCTGCGCTTTAGTTTTTCTTGTGTGTGTCTCGCTCTAATCCACTCGCAACTTTATTTAGGTAGAGGGGGACGGGGACCCAAAGCCCAAAAGTATGCATCAATAATTGCTGCGTTATATATTGTGTGTGTGTTGTGTGTGTGCGAGTTGTTTTCTATCTCGTTCAAAATCGTTGTCATTATTATTGTTGTTGTTGTTGTTGGATCGCTTTTCGTTTGGGGAGAAAAGGAGCAACTACATTGCCGCTGTCTGCTGCTCTTCTATTGGCATCGTTGAGTTTTGTTCGCTTCGATTTAATGTGGAATATAATATCGTATCGTAATCGTATCGTGATATATAGTAATAGTATGTTCTTGTTGTTGGAAATAAGTTAGTGTTATAGCAGTAGTAGGAGACCTAGAGATCGGTCACTAGCACCACACCCATATTATCCATATCCGTTGGTCATAACTGTCCACGGCGATAGTGTGAGCGTGATGGTCTGACAGGAGTAGTGTGTGTATATAGTTTGGTGTTGGTTGGGGTTTTTTGGTTGATTGGTTTTTGTTTCAAAGAAAGGTGTACAAAAATTAAAAGAGAAAGAAACATAATTAGCAAAAATTATACATAAAATTTAACTAAATGCTTTTTGTAGTTGTTGTTGTTGCTTTTGCTCACTGCCACATTAATTACGTAAATATATATTCCTAATTATATATTGAGTGTGTGTTATATATTTTGGTTTTTTGTTTTTTTTTTTCGTTTGTTCTTTTTACTATCAACAACTTTATGTCTAGTTAGCAATACTAATAATATAGATTGTTTAATTAGCAATAAGAGAGTGATATATAGTTGATATATATATATGATTGAGTTGTTTGATCTAATTGACAAAAGGAAATAATCAGAAATAAAACGCACCTTTACCTCTAGTCGCGATATTAACCATAACCTTAAGCTAATGATCAAAAGAATATATATATATATATATAGAGTATATCAAAAATAAAAATATAAAAAACAATAATGTTACAAATCAATATATAGAAAATATATGTATATATATATAATACTAAATAGAGTCACAACTATATAATTAGGAAAAATCAAAGATTTTTCTCATCTACTTTCTATTTCTTTTGTCATCTATAGAATTTATATTGGGAACATAACTTCTTTCCCATAAGATTATAGAAATGAACTTTAGTTAGACTTTTAGTGTAGTTAGTTATAATATTGACATAAATTCAAAGAACTCAATTGATTCTAGAATTATTTTCGCACCTAAAAACGCTCTCTCTTGCTCTACAAAAAGAAAAGGAAGAGATCTATCTAAGGAACTTCGTCTAATATTTCCTATTTTTCTTTTTTGAATGTATAGTTTGTAGTTTTTTCTATTTGTAAAAGCTTTTACCTCTCGAAAGGCACTTCATCGTCGAGATGTTGCTGCTGTTCCTGTTGTTGTTGTCGTGCCTGACTTTGGGCACGACGCGCTTCTTCCTTTTTGCGGCGATCTTCGGCTGCTGCCTTCATTGGATCATAGGTGGAGCGACGTTTCCACATGGCCATTTCAGCTTCCTTTTGTTTATTGACTGCGAGAGAAGAGTTTTTATATGAATCGTGTTTCTTTTGTTAGGTGTAAACGCACAAAGAAAACTTACCTGAGGCATCACGTCGCACGGCTGAAGAAGCTCGTTGTCCTAGTCCACCGCCCATGCCACCACCGCCGCCGCCTCCTCCTCCGCCAGCACCCAGTGATGTCGTACTGCTATTCATTACGGAGGCAGCACTACGCACACTCCGATTACTGGCCCGTATTCCCTCGCCTCTGCTTAGACCCATGGATGAGGCACTGGGGCTACGCTTCATTTGCTCCGATGGCTTCAATGTGCTCTTGGCATCATTTTTACGCAGAAAATTATTGGATTGGGCCGACTTGTATTTGGATATATCCAAATATTTTGGTTGCACTCTCTGCTGTTGCTCGCGATTGCTAGCATTTGCGGTCTGGAGCAATTGTTTCTTAGCATTGGCCAAGGAACTGGGAACCTGTTGGGCCAAACGACTGAGACTAGTGTCGCGAGGCATGGACTGACGTGACGGTTTCATCGAGCTGGCAGTTGTACGGGCTGTGGCACTCTTAATGCCACGTCGTGGCAATTCTGGAGTATTGGGACAGGCAATTAGACCAGCAGCCGCAGCTGCAGCTGCTAATTTGCCAGCTGGAGCTGAACTAGGTTTGGCTGGTGTATGACTGTTTTGCTGCTGTTGTTGTTGCTGTCGCTGTTTGCTCCTCTCGATGCGCATGAGAAGAGCCTTGTTGAGACGCGTATTGCTTAGGGGTACAGTCGTCTCCTGGGGCTCCATCATATCTGGTGGCTCATCCTCTTCGTTGCTAGAGTAATAGGCACCTCCAGTGCCCAGTTCATCCTCATCGTTGATATAATATTGCAATTCGTTGTCATAATCGCTGTAGGCTTGCTCGAAATTATTGCTACTTGAGGATTTTTTAAGCTGTTGCAACAGTTGCTGCTGCTGCTGGGCATGACGAGCTGCTGGCGGTGTATATAGATTCTGGAAATTGGGGCGACCCTGGCGACCCGAATGGTGATGGTGATGATGATGGTGTTGATGATGGGATGAATGCTGTTGATGTTGCATTTGCTGCTGCTGCTGGAAGGAGCTCGAACGACGCAGCGGCGACAACGGAGCGGATGTCTCAAGCGGCTCGATATCATCATCCAAAGAGTTCTTGCGCCGATTCATTTGCTTGAGCAGATAATCACCGCTGGTGAGTAACTGCAATTGCGCTTCGTTGATGCTGCTGGTCATGAGAGCCCGATGCAATGGGGATCGACGATACCCACCGCCACCGCCTCCACCCCCGCCAGCACCACTTGCAGTTTCTAGGCTATGCTGCGGACTGCTCTGAGCCGGCGATTTAACCGAACTGCGTCGCGATAGCGACTGTTGCAGACAGCTAATGGCTGCCGCCGTCTGCTCCAAATAGGCATCTGTGGTATGAGGACGCGGACGACTGGCACTGCGCGCACGGCCCAGCGTGTGCAACGGCGATGGTATCTTGCTGGGACTTTTGGGTGGCTTATACGGTGGCTCAATCATCTGAGATCCTGAACTACCACCATCATTATTATTGTGGCTGCACAACGCTGGATCGCTGGCGTAGTCACAGTCGCCCAATAGACGATAACGTTCCGCTAAATTGCTGCGATTCAATTTTCCTTGTGCTGCTGTTGCTGTCACATATTGGCGGTGTTGTTGTTGCTGTTGCTGCTGCAGATGTTGATGCTGATGATAAAGACTGAGACTGTCATCAGTAAGGGAATCGACACCCGTATCCGAGCAATTATAGCTGCGCGTCATTAGTTGCTGTCGAAAGAGAGTGAGAGAGGAATATCGATTAAGTTGTAATAATGAAAGTGCAAAAAAATTAATCATTCATTTCCCATTTGATAGTGAAAATATCAATACAAAAAAAAAAGACAATTATTTATGCGCGATTACAAATCAATAAACATTTTGAATGAGTGTAAACTTTCCATAAATGAGCGCACTTATGTATTTGCCTCTGAGGTTTTAATACTCTTTCATTTATTATCAATAACCATCACAGAGAATCATTCAATTGAAGCGTGCTTACGTGGTTAACCGTTAACAACTTCACCTAAAACCGAAACACTTATCGGTTATACGATATATCTGTGTTGCCAGCTAGATATTTGGAAAATCTAAAAAAAAGGGCAAAAGGAGGCATTTCCGACTTCATAAAGTATGTATGTATGTATATTCTTGATCATCATCAACAGCGGAGTCGATCTTGCCATGTCTGTCAGCATAAACACCTTGATCTCGGAAACTATAAAAGCTAGAACAACCAAATTTGACATCCAGACTCGTTTGAAATATACGCAGAGGTTGAAAACCTTTCTTATGCCCTAAACTATGAGTATATAAAACATTAAGAGTCGATTTTAATATTTCCGGATCTGAATTAGATAAACCAAATCAATCGCAAAGATCTTTGGCCAATCTTCGTACATTGCTTAATAACTTGACCGTGTTGGAATATTACGCATATTTTGCTTCTGCGAACTTGTATGTTTTGATTAACCGGATGCAATTCATTCAACTTTCGGTAGACACCTTTCAGACATATTTCGTGGTAAGTTGGTTGGTTTATCAGGATGATTTGATTTCGGGGGGGTTTTTAAGTGATTTTGATTAAAAGTAGATTGATAAAACAAAAAACAAAAAAAAAAAAAACACAGGAACTTCTTTCTGTCATTTAAGCATTACTCAAAATATATAGTGGCGCGTGACAATCTCATATCTTTGGATGTCTTTCCCTATAAATATCATGAGAATTTGGTCAAATGGCATTAGTTGAGAAACTAAATTGAAGAAATCACACCAAAAATGAAATATTCAGTAGCAATCCTTTTCGCCATTGTGGCCTGTTTCCTTGTGGCACAGCAGCAAGTGGCAGCTGTAAGTAAAAATAATACAATGGGAGTGTTCCCATTTCTGAACTCAATTGAAATTTTCTTCTGTATTTCGCTAGAAATCGATAAGCAGCAAGGTTAGCGATAAAACTAACGAGATCACTAATAAGGTCGATGATAAAACTAACGAGATCACCAATAAGGTTGATGATAAAACCAACGAGATTACCAATAAGGTCGATGACAAAACCAATCAGATAACGGATAAAATCGATGACAAAACTAATCAGATAACCGATAAAGTAGATGACAAGACCAACGAGATCACCAACAAAGTGGACAAGAAAACCGACAAAATATCCAACAAAGTAGATAAGAAAGCCAATAAAATTTTCAAGAAAGTCGATAAGAAAACCGATAAAGTGACTAACAAAGTGGACAAGAAAGTTAATCACATTGTAAACAAAATCTAAAGACAGCACACTAAGTAACTTCTTATTATTTTGCTTTGTTTTATTAATGTATTCGTTTAATAAATAAATTCCGATTATTGCATTATGATTGCTTGGTTATTTTTTCACGTTATTATGTATATATAAATTCCCATTGAAAAAAAATCCCTAGGAAATCCTTTAAATCAGCCACAAATTTGTAGTTTTGTTGTTATTAATGTCTGGCCGTAAATATACATAGTAAACATTTGATTGTGGTTCACAATTCTGATATTAATCATTCAAATGACTTATAAAATTCTACGCCTTTTCCCAGTCTAAATATAGAAATGTTTTTGTCTTAAGTCGTCATTAATGGAGACTTACCCTACATTTAAATAGGTAAAAAGAGCATATTGATATTTGAGGTTCTATTTCGATAGATATATAGATTGATATAAGCGATAAGTGAAGAAAATATTTCGATAACAGAAAATTTCTGCGAATGTAAAGCAATCTTTGGCCTCTCCAGTCAGAAAACTATCGTTGAGATCACAACTCGATAATTAGATCGATATAGCTGATAGATATGTTTCGTTAAGAGAAAATGATCGTTTGAATTCACTTTAAACTGAGTCAGCATATAATAATGCGGTTATCATTTTGTTTTTCTTTTTTTTTTCATTTTGTATTGTAACTTTGACCGTATCGATTGCAGATAAATAATAAATTGTTTTTGTTTCTTTGATAATATTGTTTATTTTTTTGTTTGCAAAAAAATAATGTCGTAATAATTGAGAACGGATGAAAATGACGGGTGTGCGCAATTCTTTGATAATAGGCAGACAATTTTTAGATAACTTGGCAGACGGTGGCACTGCTTTAGGTTGTTAGAAATGTCCGGATGGAACTACATATTCGCTTACAAGCCATGTCAAACAGAAGAAGGAATATGTAGGAAGGCGGGTGAGGGTCGACGGACAAACGGGTTAATTTTGTTAATGAGGATTGGTGGTGCCTTGCACTCAACCGTGGAGGTGAAATTTCGTACATTTATATATTTAAAAATGGATCAATCACGTACACACCACTCCATTAGCTTTAGATAAGGGAAAAACAAAAAAGTTCACCTTTGGTTAAAACAAAAATAAAAAAATTCCATAGATATAAACAAATTTTGGTGACCATTAGTCAATATAGAAGTTGACTGTGACAATTTAAAATTTATCGATTATACATATAAACAATTTTAAGGTTTTTTTTTGGTATAAATACCATGTGAAATTAGGCAAATATTATTAGTTGAAAAAACAAAGTTAAACATGAAATTTGTAGCAGCATTTGTGTTGGTAGCAGTTTTGGCCATTTCGTTGCCAATACGGGAAGTTAGCGCCAGGAGTGCGTTGAGTGCATTGGTAAGGAGTGAAAGGAAACAAATAATTGTTCAAAAATGAACTGATTTTATGCTTGTGTAGAGCAATCTTGGTCTTGAGATTGGACAAGATGCCTCCATTTTTGGCGACTCTTTGGGCCAGGAGGGTACACAGTTTGGACAAGAGATTTCGAATAGTGCCATTGCCTTTGGACATGCAGTTTCCCAAGAGGCGGTAGGTGTTCACCATTAATGGCGTAGAATGAGAAAGAAGGTTTACAAAGGATTTTTGGTTCTTTTTTTACAGGAAACTTTAGCTGGCGAGGAAATCGCTGCAGCTTTGAAGAACGCCTCGGCCAAGAAAACAATTAAAACTCCCAAGACAACGTCCCTGGTGTCCACCAGTGTGGCAGACTCAGCTTTGACTGGTGCCGGCAAGGTGGCCGATACAGCAATCGATGGAGCTCAAAAGGTTGCCGATACCGCCATCGATGGGGCTCAAAGCGTGATTAGTTCTATTTTTGGAGATGACTCATCGAGCAGTGTGGATCAGACAGCAGCAAGTGCTGCCAAGGATGTGGCCAGTTCTGTTAGCGAATTGGCTAATGAAATTTATGGCTCAGCATCGGATGCGGCCAGTCAAATTGCTTCGGCGGCGGCTAGCAACTCCAGTGATTCCTCATCGGCTAGTGTTGCCCAAACGGCGGCAAGTGTTGGCAGGGATATTTCGAAGACGGCCAATGCTATGGGTCGCCATGTTTCCAAAACTGCCAACAGCATGGCAAATACAGTTGCCTCGGAGGCCACATCAAGCGGTACGACCAAGACCTTGGTTAAGGTTGGTTCCAGTGTGGCAAGCAGTGCCACTAGTGCTGCTGATAAAGTAGCTTCCGATGCTACCAAGGCGGCTAGTCAAACTGTCGATTCTGCCACGAAAGTTGCTTCAAGTGCTGTGAGTTGTGCCGGTACAGTTGACTCCGATGCTTCGAAGGTGGCAAGCAGTGCCGCCAGTGCTGCGGGAACAGTTGCCTCTGATGCTGCCAGTGCCGCTGGCACAGTTGCCTCTGATGCTTCTAAGGTTGCAAGCAGTGCCGCTAGTGCTGCGGGTACAGTTGCCTCTGATGCTGCCAGTGCTGCTGGTAAAGCAGCCTCAAGTGCCGTCAGTACTGCCGATAAAGTAGCAAGCAGTGCCGCTAGTACCGCCGGTAAAGTTGCCTCCGACGCCACCAGTGCCGCTGGTATAGTTGCCTCTGATGCTTCTAAGGTTGCAAGCAGTGCCGCCAGTGCTGCAGGAACAGTTGCCTCTGATGCTGCCAGTGCTGCTGGCAAAGCAGCCTCAAGTGCCGTCAGTACTGCCGATAAAGTAGCAAGCAGTGCCGCTAGTACCGCCGGTAAGGTTGCCTCCGACGCCGCCAGTGCCGCTGGCACAGTTGCCTCTGATGCTTCTAAGGTTGCAAGCAGTGCCGCCAGTGCTGCAGGAACAGTTGCCTCTGATGCTGCCAGTGCTGCTGGCAAAGCAGCCTCAAGTGCCGTCAGTACTGCCGATAAAGTAGCAAGCAGTGCCGCTAGTACCGCCGGTAAAGTTGCCTCCGACGCCACCAGTGCCGCTGGTATAGTTGCCTCTGATGCTTCTAAGGTTGCAAGCAGTGCCGCCAGTGCTGCAGGAACAGTTGCCTCTGATGCTGCCAGTGCTGCTGGCAAAGCAGCCTCAAGTGCCGTCAGTACTGCCGATAAAGTAGCAAGCAGTGCCGCTAGTACCGCCGGTAAGGTTGCCTCCGACGCCGCCAGTGCCGCTGGCACAGTTGCCTCTGATGCTTCTAAGGTTGCAAGCAGTGCCGCAAGTGCCGCTGGCACAGTTGCATCCAATGCTGCCAGCACCGCCGGTCAAGTAGCTTCTGCTGCTGCGGATGCTGCTGGTACTGTCGTATCTACTGCTTCAAATGTTGCCAGCAATGTGGCCAATGCCGCAACAAATGTGGCCAGCGGTGCCGTCAATGCTGCCAATGATGTGGCCCACGATGCCGTCAATGCTGCCAACACTATTGCCAACGATGCCACCAATGCAGCCAATGCTATTGCCAATTTGTTCTAATCAAAGCAACAAATGGGTTCATAAAAAACCATTATAATAATCCCTACTTATTACAAAAACTAATTCCAAAAAAAAAAAAGAAAAAAAAAAAGTAATAAATTAAACCGAAAGAATTCCGAGTGCCGACTTGGTATATAACCATGCAGTTAATTGACTATATCTTTTCTTTTTCTATATACAAAATATGTTATCAAGATGTCGGGTCTAGAAATGTGAAGTGTAGGAAACTGAATTCTGCTTAAATGATCTTAAATATTGTCTATAAAAAATGTCAAAGTGAAGCAAAAAAGGGCGCTACAAAGGTATAAAACAAGAGAATTGCATACTTTAGGGGTATAGTTGTCTTCAATTCACAGTTTTAAACGAGCTTTCCTATATGAGCTCCATAACATATTCGAGTAATCCGAAGAAATATGTTAACTAATGATATTCTTAGCTTACCTGTGCCTGCTGTTGTTTACGACGACTTGCGGCACTGCCACTGACATCCTGGGCCAAACTGCGCGCCCGAGCATTGCGTGCCCATTCCTGAATCCAGTCCTGCTTCGTCTGTGCCGTTTGCAACAATGCCGCCTCTGTGGCAGTGGGCGTTGTAGGAGTCTCTGGCATTTGATGCTGCTGCTGATTCGTGCTAGTGGTGAATACATTGAGCCGATACTCGGCCTTCTGGCAGTCTGTGGCCGAACCAGCCAATGCTCCACCCGGAGCCTGACGCAATTTGGCCTCATTGCTGACATATTCGGAGCTATCGATTTGTGATGTGGACAGACTGTGCGAGTGGCGCGTTAACTTGGGATGAGTATCGAGGGCTCGTTGTTTGGCCAAAACCCCACTGGTAGTGACGCTAGTGAAACAACCAACATCGGCGGCTGGCGATGGCGGTGACCTCGGGAGTGGAGGACACGATTGACGCATCACACGTGACTTTAGTTGTTCCAAATAGGCACCAGTAGTACTGGTGTTTGATGTGGACCCTGCTTTGTTTGCCTTTGACTCTTGCTGAGGCTGCGTTTCATGATAGTAATTCACCTCCAGAACATTGCTAGCCCTTGCGGCCTTAACGGGAAGTTGTTTTGGTCTCTGTTTGCCAGCAGCTGCCGCAGCCGCAGCCGCCGCTGCTGCTGCATTACGATCGATATTCATGAGATCTTTTTGCTCCTCCGTATAGTTGTCGCCGTCGAGAGTGTAGGTGCCAGCCTCACTGACGACATCCTCATCGAGTTGCGTCTTACCATCGGCTAGCGGTGGCTGTGGGCACAGCATTTCCACCTGCCTAAGGGCCAGTTGCATGGCCGTTGATCGTGGGGTAAACTGTCCTGTACGATTGGCCATCGAATTGGCAGCTCCTTTGGCTGTGGTTAAAGACGGCGACACCTTGCTTTTAGTCACTGCCGTTGCGGGACGGCTTGCAGCAGCAGATGCCGTCGTCTCGGATGTACCAGAGCTACGTGGTGACCAGCTGTGACGCTTGGATGCATCCCTCACCCTTGAGGCACTGCGCTCACGTACACGCATCTTGACTTGAGGCGGCGGTGTTTGTTCACTGGTTGGTGTGGGTGTGGCCAATTCATCGGCACCACCATTTGGCGTCACTGGGCCATCGCTCTCCAGCTTGGACATGGATGCGCCACGTTTGTGCCGATTTTGAAAACGTTCCATCATATTCTTATAGCGTGCCGCCTGCGCAGCTGCATCATTCGCTGAGGTATCAAAGTGATCTATGGTGAATGCCAGTGATTGCTTTGTAGCTGTCGACGTTGAATTCGATTCCGTCGAGTTATCTTCTTCGTCTACGTCTGGATGATGATGATTATTTTGCTGCTGTTGCTGCTGCTGATGATGATTTGCTCTGGCCACTGCAATGCAAGACAATTAAATTAACATTTTGTATTTTACAGTTATTGTTATTATTATTCCATATTATTAACATTTATAAATGCAGTGAAAAAGAAACTAAAACTAAACCAGGGACGGAATTAGCCAATGAATGGAATATTTATCCTCTCTCAAGTATTTACATGAAATCTATAAAATTTAACCCTCTTAAAAATAGAGAGGAAAACCCCATTCGATGAACTTCCGATTGTGCATACGACTCGCACTTAGGGTCGGCCTTTTTTTTGCTGTCCACCTGTTTTAGCTGACATTCCCCCACTGTTTCCGCTAACTGCAATAATCTCTTTCTTTCTTCTTCTCTCTTTCTCTTTAGACAATACATTTCCGCGGTAGTAGTAAAGTAAAAGAAAATCAAACAATTTGCTTTCAACTTGGCCACGCAAACTCAACTTAACTGAACTGAACTAAACTGGGCCGTTGCCTCGCCTAGCAATCCGTGATCTATGGCTGGCTGAACGCACACACACACCAAACCAAACCAAGTGAAGGTTAGAGTTCGTTGATTTTCATAGGGGAATGATGGACAGCAAGAGAGGAGGAAGAAGGGAGGCCTAACCACTGACCATGGAGAAGCTACCTGGCTACCTAGCTAGGGTGCAGGTGGTGGGCACTATTAACTTCCGTATTACGAAAGACAAGCAGGCTAACGCATATTAATAATGGACACACTATCCGAAAGTCTGTTTCGTCTCGATTCCCAGCTCAATAACTATAGTTATAGATAGACATCCAATTAGTTGGTTCATTTTGGCAATAGAAAATCATACCGGAAACTAAAAATTCGTGTGTTCGTGCCCTTGCAGTTCTGTCATGCGAGTTCGATTCATTTGAATTTCTCTTTTTTCCCTTTTCTTTCACCTTGCCAAGCTTATTGTATGATATAAAACTAAAATTGCATTTGATATTTTGAAAGAAATATAAACCTTCTAATCCCTCAAACGTTTTTGCCATTGTAAGTATATTTTTTTGATATTCATGTTGGGATATAATAATCCCGAAAATGTTGGAAACAATATGACTGAAACTGCTTCCAATTCATTGAATATATTATTATCGGTCACAAGTAGTAATATTTCACTTAAAACAATTACATATTTAACCTATTATACTAGGTCTTTGTTTAAGATTTTTCCTAGCATTTTTCCCGTCAACGTACTCATTTTTCTCCGGCTCTATAAACCCGTAATTTGTTTAACATCGTTTACTAAATATTATAAACTTGTATACAAATTTTGTTCACGCTCTTATTGAGTAATTTTCTTAATGATTTGATACGATAAATTATATTGTTATGTGTATATATTTTTTAAAGCCCTAATTTGGAAATTCTAGAAATGCTATTAGAGACATGTGAGACTTTTTTGACTACTATACAAAACAAAGAAGCATGTAAGTTAAAATTAAAAAAAAAATCAGAGGGGCGGGGTTAACTTCGACCGCGTCGAAGTTTGTATACCCTTGCAACTATTTTGGTAACTCTTTTCTTACCCATAGCCATCAAAGTGTAAAAACGTTTTATCCAAAAAGTGTAATGTCTGCGAAAGAACGGCCTACAATCTTAGCATAGGAAATAACGAACTTTTTGGTGGAAGTCACCGTTTTCCACCGATCATTACTATGGGAGCTATATGATATAGTCACCCAATCTTTATCATATTCGGCATAGTTATTAACAGATATATTAAACTAACAAATGTTTCATTTGAAAGCAATCGCGTCAAAAGTAACGAAGTTATTGGCAAAAGTCACTGTTTTCGACCGATTGTTTCTATGGGAGCTATATGATATAGTCACCCGATCTGGATTAAATTTGGCACAGGCGTTAGTGTGTAAGAAACTCACCAATATGAAATTCCACGACAATAGCTCAGAAAATAATGAAGTTATTGAGAAAAGTCACTGTTCGTGACTTTGCCGATGGTATGGGAGCTATATGATATAGTGGTCCGATCCGGCTGAATCTGAGATATACAACCCCTGCAGTA
Source organism: Drosophila paulistorum (assembly GCA_018152135.1). Classification (NCBI taxonomy): domain Eukaryota; kingdom Metazoa; phylum Arthropoda; class Insecta; order Diptera; family Drosophilidae; genus Drosophila; species Drosophila paulistorum. The sequence goes on from JAECXG010000690.1 coordinate 14,438,176, forward strand.
TATACAAGCCTATGTGCTCTGTAGCTCGTACAGTCTAGGAGGTGTACGCGTTGATTCCGACGGACGGACGGATGGATGGGCATGGTTATTTGAACTCGTCTCGTCGTGCTGATCAAGAATATATATACTTTATATGGTCGGAGATGCTTCCTTCTATGCGTTGCACACTTCTGACCAAAATTAATATACCCTTTTTGCAAGGGTATAAAAAGTTACCTAAACATTGTCATCATCTAAAATCACACAAAAGCTTAAGCTTCGTTTAACCTTTTAAAGGCGCTTAAAAAAAAAATTCTATTAATTATTATGATTGATGGCTTAAATGGGACTTTTAATCTCTATGCTTGAATTGTTTTGTCTATGATTTAACTTAAGTCCAGATTTAGTTAAATAAGTAACTTAACATATATGTAGAAGAATTCACATAATTGGATTTTAAGTAGCTATACATACTTCTAGTAAACAGCCCAATGCACAAGTCACTATTTCTAAGTAGTTCTTGGGATTAAAATGCTTTATTGTGATACTTAACCAACAATTGAAAACGATCTAGCAACTTGATGAGATTCTATGTTATGATTTTCATGGACTGTTTAACTTTAAACCTTGCTACTTAGTTTTTATAGTTAGTTGTGCTTGAGTCTCGAATGGGGGTAGCGTTTTAATATAATTCTTAAATGATTTCAACATATTTTCTGATATTTCTTCATTTCCTCGCACAAAGTCCGACCAAAGTCTTGTTGCCATAATTGGTAAATTTTTAACCAAAATTTGGTACAAAATCTAGTAAAGATCAGAAAATTGACAGGAAATTGTCTGTATGCCGACAATATCCGCGATATGCGACCACAAGAGATAAGAAGAGAAGAGAAGTAGAAATATGGGTATATGGGTATATGGGTATATGGGTATGTGTGTATATATGCCATATACAATAGCCAATTATATTGCCCACTGTGCATGGCCAAAATGTCTTTTGGCTCATACAACACAATTGAAAATTGCGGCCACAATATTCATACACATTGAATTTGTTGCTGTTGTTGTTGTTGCAGTATTATTATTATTATTGTTGTTATTATTGTTTGGCAATTGTTGAGTAGCGTTATAGTCTTTTGTTACCGCTTTTTATTTGTTGTGTGAGTGTTTTGTTTAGCTTTTACTTTTTGCAAAATATTACGGTTTTTAATTTTTTCCTTTTTTTTTCTTCTTTGAGTAGAGTTTTGGAAAGTCTAACAGAGGAAATTATTGTATTGACCGACCGCCTGCTGATTTTTGGTTGGTCTTTAAGCTTCTTTTTGGGTAATTTATATATGTATGTATTGAGCTTAACGCAATTTCTGTAGGCCAAATGTGAGTGTAAGCAAATTTGGTAACGGAAATCTATAACAATTTTTGTTGTATTTTTGTTTTCTTGTTTTGTTTTTTTTTAACAAACTTTCAATTGGTTTCTAATTAGTTTGTTGCCTTACGTCATTCGTAAAAGTAAAAAACTAAACAAAATTCAATCATCAAAACATTTTGTTCAACCATTTTTTGTCTTTTCTGTCATTTGTTCTTTACAAAGTGTCTCTAGATTGAACTGGGGTGTGTTCGAATGGACAAGATTCATTTCTCCTATATTAGGTAAGCAACAATCGAGCCAAGAACGAAGAATTGCTGTGAAATTTCAGTGGATGATAATGCCTGTGTCTTAAATTGTTTCATGGCCGACACGATGTAGAAAATGATTCTTGAATGGGCCAAAAAGGGGTGATTACATCGTCATAATGTTTCATCTGTTCAAATTCAATGCCAGCCAATGGACAAAACGATTCCCATCAAACTTCGAGTCTTCTTCGATGTGATTGTGATCTAGAAACAAAACAGCTCTACTACGGACCAAACTGGGTCTAGGTTTGTCCTCCACGGGTCTTAACTAAGCTATTCTTAGAAGACTGATTTATTATGTGTGAAAACAATAAGAAGTTGAATTCATTTGGGACTCAAAAACTCACAGAAAATAAGTTACAATTTACAAGGTATTAAAAGCATCGTTTACCAAATTTTGCTCATGCTGTGTTTTTTTCTTCTCACACATGCAAATATGTTTAGGTATTATTATTATATATTTAAATTTATTTTCTTTGCTTTGTTTCAAACACACACACAACACACGGCGTCGGTGGCGGTGGATGGAGAAAGCTTTGTGACGACGACAACCACTTTTGATGGTGTTCAGTGGTCATCAGAGTTGCTTCATTTGTCATCCATCTGATTGAGGTCATCGACTTGTTTATATATGTGTATACATATCTATATAATGTATATACATTGACTCTTTGTAATCTTTTTAAAAACTATAAATAGTTTATTATATCGTAGATTTCAAGAAATTTCCCATAATTTATGAGGAATAATTACTTTTGTGACATTTCAAATTAATTGAAATATTTGAAATTCTCTAGAAAACTCACAATGAAATACATATACATACATATAGACATTGTGACATAGTTTTGTATGCCATTATAGAGAGTGTTTACTGTATAATATAATCGAATCGCAAGACACTTAAACTGAGCATGTACTTTGATTTGTTTTTTCGTCTTTTCCCAAGCGTTTATCAGTGTTACTTTAACTTTTCTTTTTCTTTGGCAAAAAATCTCTTACCTAATACAATTTGAACCTCTAACACGGTTGCCCCAGTCAGTCATTCAGTCAGCCAGCCAGCCAGTCAGTCAGTCAGTCAGTTGGTTGGTTGGCATTATTATCTCACATTCTCATGCCGCGCACGCAATTTGTTCCCCCCGCGCCGATCTACTGGAGGTGACGTTGGGTGACTCAGCGAACGAAACTCGTTGAGAGATCGAATTTTTGTGGGCTACATTTGTGCTATACAAATACATATATGTATATAGGTTCGTTGCTTTATTTTTATGAGTGAAGTGAAGGCAAAATGCTTCGAGACGGCAATTATATATACAAAAATCTTTTCAATTACTTAAATTTGTAAATATTTGGAAAATATTTTGTTATTATTTTTATTTTTGGCAATCTGCATAAGATTATTATCATTTCATTTTATGTATTTATCAAGTGTATCCCATATTTTGCCTGCCAGATGATCGCTCTTCAAAAACATTTCTTAGAGCAGATAATTGGTATACAAATAGTAGGAAAAGATAAAGAAATAAATTCCCAGGGCCGCCAATTGTGAATCTTTTGAAACAGGTTTACGTTTCGATTGCATTCCCTGAATAAAGCTCAACAAGTGTTATTGTCTCGCATTTCAAATAGGGATTAATTACCATCATGTCCAAGGACAACAAATGTTTTTACGTTTAATCTAACTCTCTCTGATGGAATGAAATGGAATACTTGATTGTTTCTTTGTGCCAACTGGTTGAATGACTAATACACACACACAGACATACCAAAATGGAATGTACAGACTCAGTTAACCGATCAAATGATTAAATTTTAAGCCAAATTCTGTACTAACTTTTTATCTATTTCAAATAAAGATATCTGGTTCAGTTGCGAATCTGGGCGCAGATGAAACCACTTTCTGGAAACCACGAATCATTCTCAATTCCCCCTTCTCATTTTCCCCTGTAAAGTGAGTTGTCACTGTGCATAAATCTGACCCACTGTGCCCAAGCTTGTTAACTTTTTTGGCTATGACTATTGCAATAAATATTTTGCGTTAAGAGCCGTGGCCAAAAAGCAAAACGACTCGCGAAACAGCAAAAAAATCAAGTAACTTCATTAAAAATTCAAATTAAAAACTACAAGCTAAGGCAACAACAACAACAACAACACTAAAGAGACTTGCAAATTAGTCGCTATTGTTGCTGTTGTTGTTGTGGTTGCTGATTTTGTCACTCACCTTTTTCAGCCGGCAATGGCGGCGGCTTGCCAAGACAGAACTTGGCATTTGACTCATCAATGGCAGCACCCAAGCCCACAAAATTGGCATTGTTTTGTTGACTGTGTTGATGGTGATGATGATGATGATGTTGCAGATTGTGACGTGGTGATAGACTAATGGACGGCGAGGTAGCTGCAGCTGCATCAGCCGTTCCTCCTCCTCCAACAACATCCTCGCCCATTATTTCGGCGATTTTCTTAATATTTTCAGGTGTATGATCGGTTTTCTCTCGCCCATCAGAGGAGCTATTGTCATCGTCGTTATGGTGATGATAGCTGTGGCTGTTTGTTGCCAATTGCTTGGCCATGACTTTAGAGGATGATTCAATTGCAGTAGAAGCGTCTCCTCCACCTGCTCCATTACCATCTATAGCTATATTGGTGACCTCTGCTGCTGCTGTGGCATTTCCTGTTGTTGTTGTTGTTGCTGCTGCTGCTGTTGTTGTGTTTGTTCCTGTTGTTGTCTCATTTGCGTATGATGTCATTTTAAGAGTTTTATAGTTGTTGTTGTTGCTTATGGTTTGTTGTTGGTTGGTGTGTGTGTGTGTGTTTGTTCACCTATTTTTCTCGCAGCGCCGCTTTTCACTTTTTTAATTAGTTAATTAATTAGCGCCTCATTTTCTCTCTCAGACACACACACATACACACAGAGAGAAATTCGTTATGCCTATTTGCGTACTACTATTTATGTATATACTACGCTTTTTTGCACATTGCCAACTGCTTTTCCCGCTTTTCCTGCTGCTGCTGCGTTTTGTGCGTGAGTTCCAGTTCCTTTTCTTCCTTTGGGAGCGGCAGCAGATTCCTCCTTAAATGTTGTTGTTGCTGCTACTACGAACAAAAAAAATTGTTTAAAGAAAGATGTGAGAAAAATTGATAAGGAAACCTTGTACGACAAAATTTGTATGTATTAAACACAATGAAAACTATTAGAGACAACCGAATACATCCAAACGAGAATCAACGTATGTATGTATTTATGCAAGAAAACAACATTTGACATATCTAAGGACCCTAAGTTGAAAAGAGACGAGGAAAATGAAAACAATAGGTGAGATGTGTAAGGGCGTAGCCAAAGTTGGGCAGAGGAGGGGAGTGGGCAGAAAACAATAACGTTTAGTGGGCATTCTTAAGGTTCCTATTGAAGCGGCTTTTTGCGTTAACTGATTAGATGACTGTTAGGCCAAATACATTTACGTTGATATTATTAACTGTAAAACGGATTACAGATACAAAGGGTTTTTAAAATTTATCAATTAGATGGGACCTCGAAGAGATTCCAATTTGGATACAATTTCTAAGGTGAATAGGATCTATTGGTTCATGGTGCTCTAATTGGGAAATATTCCAACTGGAATTTGTATGTGCATGCGGATACACTGTAAATTGATATTCACTTAACAGAGCTGGCACACGGATACAATGTTAATGGAATTTCTCATTGTTCTTGGACACTGTTTTTCTTATTGGACGCACGGACACTGACACAGACACAGACACACACACATGGAAAACTATTCAAGCATTTCACATAAAAATAGCCGAAAAATAAAACAAAAAAAAAGAAGCAAATTGGAATAAGCAGCGGCAGATTTGCCTTTTCAAGGTTGCCTTTGTTGTCGTTGTTGTTGTCTGTGCTCTTTAAAAACTTAATTGAATTTTATTTTTACATTGAAGAATTTTTGGAAACGTTTCACACACACACACACATCCATTAGAGACACGCACTTACATACACACACACATACATAACTTTCAAGGGCAGTGTCCGTTGCGCTTGGACCTTTTCGCGTCACTTTTCTTATGGCTCTCTATGTCTCTTGGTATTCTCTTGATTCTTGTTGCATTTGATAATGAACTTTTATCTTTTAATCTTTTGTTTCGATTCCTTTATTCTCTGCACTTTTCTTTTCACAATTCTTAGCACGCGCGCATTTATTAGCCGACGAAGACAGGAGACACAGAGCCCCACCAAACGCTTACTCACGTCGAAAGAAACGTTGAAAGAGACTGACAGAAATGAAACGGCGTCAGCCGAGTCAGAGTCAACGTGTCTGTGTGTGTTTTGGCCAAAAAGTGACGTGACAACAATGTGAGAGTGAGAGCGAGAGAGAGCCAACAACCAATAAGCGTATGAGACGCACGAGAGAGCGAGCAAAAACAGCTGCGCGTTGCAAATGAGGGAGTTGCCGTTGTAAGTTCTTTCTTTAGGGTTGTCATGCCACAATTATTTATCAGTTCTTATTGTTGATATGCAATTTGAATTGATAATAATCATTGAAAAGCCAATTTCTAGATATGCTTCTGCATTGAACTCATAAAAAAAAACAACTATTAATGTTGTTGTTATTGTTTTTGCCTCAATATACAAGATACAAGTTAATAATTTGTATGGTGGTAACTCCGTTTTGACGGCGCAACGCAATGGTCTCTCTTTTGTTTTCTCTGGCTCTCCCTCTCTCTCTCGCGCTTTTTAAGTCAGCATTGATTTTGGTCAGAAACTTCAACAGAAGTTTAATTAACTCATTGATAACTTTCAACGTACTCATACACATACGCGATATAACACACATACACACATGCAATCAATTTTAATTAGCCATCAAAAATGTTTAAACATATTCACGCCTGAATAAACACAGTGCATATACTCGACAGGTGGCCTTCAGTTGCGCTTTTTTTTGCTATTAATAAACTATTTATGCTGCTCGGGTCTGTTATTCACTCTTGCTTTTTACTTCTGGCAGGTAGAAAAAAAAGTGACTAGTAGCGTTTTTGTTTTACTAGAATTCTAAAGTCTGGAGAACAATAACAATTGCCGCGTAAATGTAATTGATAACAGAAGAGAGTACACTTGACACAACATTCTTTCTCTCTTTGTGTGCATTGGCATTTTCTGTTTTTGCCACCCTGCACCCTTCTGTCCAACAATAACACCAGCAACCACTTTTGATTGTGCACTTGTATTTGAATAGAGTTATGTGAGTTTTTTCAATTGGTACACTGGAATTAGGATTAATTTGCAGTTTCACACGCTTTGCACTTAACAATAAAACCGTTTTTCTTAATTATTTGTGTATTATTTACTTGCAGCAAGCTACTAGAGCTGGGAAATCCATCGATGGATCCATCGATAGTATCGATGGAAAATAAAAAGTGCGATAGATCGATGGAAATTTTTCGATGGCGATCTATCGAACTTGATTTGTGGGTGGTCAGTGCAGTGCTGGTTGTGGTCGCCGAGCAGGTGGATTTTTTGCAAGGGTACAGGAGTTGCGTTTTGATCTTGGCCATTTAAATGGACAAGTATTTACACACCACCAGTAAGTATTTTACCCTGATAGTTTTTTATCCAGATTTTGATTCAGAGTCTTCGAAATAATGTAAATGGTGTATAATAAATTCCAATGGCTTCTTAACCATGAAGTCGAATTGTCATTCCCTTTTGCTTAGCTTGTCTTTTTCTGCAAGATTCTCATATTAATTTCGAAAGTAATTGTTTTTGTTTGAAGTTGAAGCTTTTGCTTCACAATAAGTATCTGTAAAAGACTTATATAGTTTTAAGTAATCTAGTTGAGACTAAAGATCTTAATGAATTTTGTTTTTGTTTGAATATGAAGTTTATGTTTGAAGTTGAAGTTTTTGTTTTTTTGTTTCAAATGTTAAATAAATTTAAAAACATAAATAACAATTTTGTATTTTATTTGAATAATAATTCGAATAACCCTGTTAAATTTCCGATGGAACCATCGATAATATCGATGGTTTTATCCATCGATGGAAAAAGACCAAACCATCGATACTATCGATTTTTTTTTTCCATCGTTTAAAAAACCATCGAGGGGGGAGACTATCGATGGATTCCCAGCTCTACAAGCTACTGTTTGGTTTGGCTGCAATGGCCAATTACAGTTTTGCTTTTGCCAACACTGGGCGACTTCATTTGTTTTGCGAAACGCTTGAACAATGAGCCGTGGCGCCAGTGAGCTGCAGCAGCTGACTCAGTAATATCGATATCTTTATTTATTATTATCGATAACTAGAATTGTTATCAAACCGCTAAATTGTAAATATTTACAAATGACAAGAGACAAATCCAATTTTCAAAAATAACATTTATTCTTTTGGTGTAGGATAATAGGGATTGCTAGATCGATGAGATTGAAAATAATTGCTGCCATATTCCTGGTACATTTTACGTGTGGTCATAATGCGCGAAAAGTTTGAATCACGGGCCTGTAGGCATGCACCTAGCCAAGGGCTTAAGGTCGGCTCGGGCGACTCATAAATTTCAAAAGTGGACTGAAAAGGACGCATCGCTAACAATTCCTTGGCCAGACGCTCCTTGAGACCACGAAATTGTGCACATCCGCCCGTCAAGTAGACATGTTGCACCAGTCGTTGTTGCTTATCCGCGGGAAATAGTTTGAGAACGAAATCTATTAGCTCCGCTAGACCGGCTTCAGAGCAACCGATCATGCTGGGCTGAAAGAGAATCTCAGACACCCGAATGCTCTCTACGCCAAAGTGCAGCTGATAATTTTCTGCAGCGCTCTGCTGGGCTGTCTGACCATCCGGTTGGGCCTCATCAAAGTTGGGATCGTAGTGACCCAGGATTTTCTCATACTCAAGAAGCTGTTCGGTATCCGCATCTGAGTCGGAGTCATCGTTATAGCGATTTATACGCTTGTAGACATCCCAATCGTTGTCATTCATGCCGAAACCGTCGTCCTCCTCCTCGCCATTCGGCTGCTTGCGGCGCTTCTCGTGCCGGGCCAGAGACGAGATAATCCTCATGCGCTCTTGGGCCGCATGTGTATGCCGTTTGGCCTGCTCCTGCCGCTGCTGCTGCCGTGTCTGCTTCCGTTGCAACAGCTTCTCTCGCTTGGCCCGCAATTCATTGAGCCAGTCCTCCTGGGACACACCTTCCGGTGGTTTGGCCATTCTGTCCTGTTTGCTGGAACGTGGCACTGTCGGCGGACGTTTTTTGATCCTTTGAATGCGTCCTCTAATGGTCAGGATGAGCTCGTCCAACTCTTCTAGACTTTTGATCTGTTGCTGCTCCAGGGCACGTTCAAATTTCTGCAGCTTCTGCTGCTCATAAAGTTCCCGGAGTTTAGTGAAATGCTGTAACTGTTGCTCATCCTCCTGCATTTTCTCGCGTTCGCGACGATTCTTAATCTCCAATAGCCGCAGGGCCAATTCGCGACGCTTCTCCTGCTTCTGTTCGGCCGTTAGCAATGCATTTGAGGCAGTGACGGGATTATAAGGCAATTGTATTTTCATTATATGATCTTCATAGTAGTCCATGCGCGACCATTTAACTAGCTCTTCTCGATAATCCGTGGCCACATGGCAATGCTCGTGGACCAGCTTTTCCATGCGGCTTATGGTGATGGCATTTAGATGGACGGGATATTTCATTTGCATAAGTCGAAACAGATACGTAATGATGTGATAGCCACCCACATTCAGTCGACGCACATGCTCCAACTGCAATTGGCCGTCAAGGACTGGTATAACATGCGTTGTGCTATAGCCAAAGCTTATGATGAGGCCATCCCTGCCACGCTTTGGCTGCTGCTGCTGATAATGTTCCCAACTGTAGAGGGCATCAATACCATAGGAGACTCCCGGCACTCCGTAACATTCAAAAAGTAGTTCGCTCATCTGCTGACGACAAAAGCTGGGGTTGGCCAAGGCTTCTGTTAGCACAATGGGGTGATCAATACTCGTAGAACCCTCAAATCCCATTTTCGTAAAGACATAATCGAAAATCTGCTCCTGATGATTCCAATTGGTGATCACATTGCGTTCGAAAGGTGATTTGAGATGAGCACGAACGGCCTCGATATTGGTAATATCATTGCCCACCTGAATTTCAGCTGGCCCCTCTGCTAACAAGGCGGAGGATCCGGCATCTGTTGCTGGAGGATTACCACCAGCGTCACCCGTTCCATTCTTTTCCTTCTTTCGGTCCTTGCGTGGTTTTGTTAAGACATTGCGGAAACGTAATTCCGGCTCTTTGCTGTTCTGCCAACCCACACGGCACTCATAGGAGCCATTGTCGATGACCAAAATCCGCTTTGCCATCGTCCAAGCAAGCTTTATTTGCTGATTCGCCTTTAAGTAAATCTTTTGCAGATTGTAAACAAAAAATAACGAGGGAACGCTAGCAGAACCGGCATTAGAGATGGCAATTTAACCTCTAAATATTCTCTGGCTTAAAACAAGTACAAACAAAAGCACAATTGCTAAATAAGCTAAATCATATTATATTTATAATGCCACTTCTATTATAATATATACGTATTACTTATTATGATTAAAAAAAAGTTTGGCTTTATAAAATTTAGCATTCAGCATTAACCAGGAATCAAAAATTACGCTATCGATTAAATAGTGTAAATCACTATCGATAATATTGTTATTACTGAAAATTACTATCACTATCACAAAAAATATTTAAAATACACATTTTCAACATTTGACATTAAGAAGAATTATAGGAAAATACCAAAATAAGTGAATAAATGGGTCAAAAAACCAGAATAAGTCAATAAATGGGTCAAAAAACCACAGGTGTCCCACTTTTTAGCATGTGATACAATTATGTATTAAACTTTCTGTCTAACCTATATTAACAAGAGTAATATGAACATTTTTAGTGGTATAGTACAATACTATTTTTCTAGATTTGGCATATAACACTTCAAAACTGACTTATACTTACATACATGTATTTTCGCTGGCTTCCGCCACAGCGATAGTCCATCTCTAACACAATTAACAATATATCGATAATCATATTGGCCGATTAATAACAAACAGCTGTTGCTTGTCTCAAGTTTGGGGCTTAATTCTCTGCTCTGCGCAACCCCCAAAAAAAGAAAGACCAGAAATAAAAATCTCTGCTTGGGGCTTGGCGCTGCTGCTACTTCAAATTCAGTTTATATCTAGTTTTCGTGGCATCAACAACGTCCCAGTCAAAAGTCGCCATCGTTCCGGTATTGAGAGTGTTGTGTTTTTTTTGGTCGTAACAAACAATTCGCATAACAGCGGCGCGGCACGCGTATACATACACAGATACACCACAGTTACAGTTACAGTTTTTTTTTGATTGTTAAAAGCCGAAACGGAAACCCAAAAACAAACGAAACGTAAGCTACAAAACATTATAAATAAATCAACAGCAACAAATGTGTGTTGCAATAATAAAAACAGTGATGATTTTTTTTTCATACCGTTTGATTTTAATTCAGAAAAAACTTTTGTTACCATGTTTGCGTTTGTGTGTGTGTGTGACTGTTAGGGCGCAGCAGTTGCAGTTGCAAACTGGAACGCTCACACACATCCGCATCCGCGTCTAATTCCTGGGACAAAATCTCAGTTATTATATTTTGAGCTTTTGTCTATAGTATTTTGTTAGCAAAATGGTAAAAAAAAAAAAACAAAACATTGTATATAATTATGCTTTTTGTTTCGTTTTATGCTGCCTCTCTTGGGCTTTATTAACGCTTTTTACGTCATGCTGGGCTAGCAGCCAAACATCTTAGCTTATTATAGCCAGTGAGTGCGTAGTGAGGTGAGTCAGTCAGGCCTCCATATGATTTGCATGCGTCACACAGTCGATGGATGATGATGTTGCCACACAAAGATGCACATAAGACAGTTAAAAACAGTTTTTAAGAAACATTTTTTATACTGGTGATCTCATATTCCCATCTCAAACTGTTTTCATCTCCGCGTCGCGCGGGCTTGCTTCCGTTTTGGTTGGTTTTGGTTCTGCCCCAGAACTGCAGCATGTTCGTTCGTTTCTGGCCTTAATTCACGCCTCTGTGCGTTGAAAAATCTTTGAGAGAAACCGACCGCGCAGCCGTTGCCGTTGCTCCTAATAAGGTTTTAAGTCCAGAACGCCAGCCGGCGAATGGCTTAAAGCAGTTTGTGCTTCTTGCGACCTCGCGGGCCGGGGGCCAATTAAACGCAATGACGTTGACCCTCAATTTATTCACCTCACGAATCGCCCATTCATATCAAACTCTGCTCCGGGGGGCGCCCACATATTAACCTTGTTTGGTATTTGGCTTTTATAAAACAATTCTTAATTGCTTTGCCTCGGTTCTGGTGTCTGGTCTGGGCGAAACGGGCGTGTAATTTAGCAACTCGTTTGCTTTTAATTGCCGTTTAGAAAGTACTTTTTTTTCGATGTGGTTTTTTGTAGTAAGTACTTTAACCTTCGTACCACATATTTTATTTTTTGTAAATATCTTTTATAGAAACTGGGCTAAAGTAGTTAGAGCTCAAAATGACGAATGAGAATAGCAATTTTGGTTCCCCGAACTGATCTCTCTTTAGACCCTTCCCATTATGTTCATAAATAATACAGAAACACTTTTAACACTATTTCTTGCCCTCATAAAGTTGATGAAAACACAAAATGATCCACATTTAATATTAAAAAGCCATTGAGATAAACCCCAATTTGGCTATATCTAAACAATAATGTCAGCTATCTAAATCCGCCAGTTATTTATCACACTGATAATGCAAAAAAAGATAATGGATCTTTTCTTCACCTGGGCAAAAACAAAGTACTTAGTAGGCATAATAAAAGTGAAAGCACATTTATTTCCCCATGTAGGGAAAAATCCTAATGAAAATTTGGGTCATTTCTATCTAAAGACTAAAGACTTTAATAAAAGCTCAAATTTGATTATAAAATTTCGAATTCCAATATCCAGGGCGTAAGAAGGCGTGGCAAGAATTTGAAAAAAACTTGATCTGCGTAGAAACCATTCGTATCTATGTACATACATATGTATGTATGTAATTTAGTGGCTTTAGGTCCCATAGTTTTCGAGACAGACGGACAGGTGAATGCTAACCACATACGACTTTAGTATACCCTTTCCCTTTATGTGAATGCAAGGTATACGAAGAAAAGCACTCGAGCAAAGTTTAAAACAATTTCGTTTTCTTGGTCCTTAGCCAAGAGTCAATCGAAATGAGATGAAAGCACAGGGTAACGAACTGTTGGAGCTTTTACATTTTAACTGTTTTCTAGTGCTCTCTTTCGCTCTCTCTTTCTCTCTGCGTGCTGTTAAACAGCTGACACTTAACAGCGGCGATGAGTGGGTGGGAAAGTTAATATGTAATTTTACTATCGCTTTTCTTCTGTTTTTATTGTTTTAGCAATTGACTATGAACTAAACACATACATATATATATTTATATTATATATATTTATAATCTGTACATACATGAGAGACACAAAACACTTTTATTATTTACTACTAGATAATATATAACACGTCGATTTGCAAATACTAAATGCGGCGCTGACAGAAAATATCCGCGTCGCTGCCGCCGCCGACGCCGCTGTCGTTTGTTGTCGCCTACGCCTATTGGCCGCCACCTCCAATCAGCTGCTCAAAGTCCGTTATGTAATACTGAGCGCGTCGATAGACTTCGGGCCTGACAACATTGCCACCAAAACCAATAAAATGATCTGCCGGTGGAACAGCCTCCAAATCGGTGGCACCATCACCAACCATTGTAATCAGAGCGTCCGCATTATGTTGCTGTCTAATCAGGTTGATGGCCTCCGCTTTGCCGCCAGACCGAGATGTGGGCTGATTGATATCAAAGCTATCGTATGCGCCCTGATAGTCGAACAGCATTTTATTGGCATACAGCTGAGTGAGTGGTATGCCAAGTTCGTTGGCGACAGGTGCAATTAGGCAATCAAAACCGCCGGATATGAGATAAACCTGCTTGCCATCTGCCTTCAGTTGATTGACAAAACGTTTCACATTTCGAGTGAGAGTACTGGGACGTTCACGTATGAAATCCTGGACTTGCTTCTGCGATGGCTTTATGATATTCAAACGTATTTGGAGGGCATTCTGGAAGGTCATGGTGCCGCCCATTGCCTCTTTGGTGACACGTGCCACTTCGCTACCTTTGCCACAATAATCAGCCAGCTCATCGATACCCTCTTCACAAATGACTGTGGAGTCGACATCGAAGCAAACAATTTGCGATTGCTGAATGATTTTGGCAGCCAATTGAACCTGTTTGGGTGGTGTGGCAGCCGTGGCAGCTGAAGGATTGGCCGCAACTGTTGGAATTGGTATGGAACCGTTGCCATTGCAATTCAATTGCTTGGCGGCTAACACTGTTGGCGGAGGACGTGCCAGGCTAAGTACTGAGCTGCTCATCTTGATGTATGTGTTTACGGAGGATAACGAGGACGACCACGTTGTGATGACGTTGTTCACACACTGCCGAGGGTTTAGGTTAAATGTCCAAAAAAATTTCCGCTGTCAACGCGCAGATTTCTTTGGTGTTTCTTGTTATTGGAATCTTTTTTTTTTTTTTTGTGTATGCGTTGAATATGTATATTTGGGGCTTTTTTTTCCTTTTCGCACACGCGCTTTTAGGCTCTCAGCTGTTTTTTGTTTTTATTAGTCTCACACATATACAAAATACATATACTTGGCTTGTCTTGTCTAGTATGCTCTGTGTATTTGTCTGTTGTGTGAGTGTTTGCTCTCTTTTTCTCTCTTTGTGTAAACCCACACACGATATGATCGCGTTGACTGACTTTTTACAACTGACTTGACGCTTGTCGATCGCCCTTATAAGAAAACTCGCTCAAAGCAGAGATACAGCTACAACACACATTACGTAGCTCAGTCGGCAGAGGCAGAGGCAGCGACGGCGGCGGCTGCTCTCACTCTCTTGCACGGTAATCGTACGATAGCCCAATGGATCGTGAGTCGCCTCGTTGGCTAAACGTTACATTAAAACCATTTCAATTGAATGTTTTTCTTTACTCTATATAGTATATGATTGGAACAGACATTATTGAGATCCTTCCCTTCAGATACAGAAGCAAAGTGATTTTGATTGTTTTCTTTTGTTTTTTTGTTGTTGTTGCTGTTGCCTTTTCTTAAGTTTAGACTTCCTTTGTGAATGGGGGAAAATGGATCTTTGCCCCGCGCTTTGCGGTTCACGTGCTGCTTGCATGCGTGAGTGAAAACGAGATGGCAATGTCTGTGCTTATCATAAAAACATAAACAAAAAAAAAACAGACCACAACACAAAATGCTGTCATTAATGTTGCCGAAGTCAAGTGGCGTTTTTAGTGCCATGGAACTGGCTAGAACTGGTTTATTGACCACACAGACCACATTGACGATTAGACTCTCCTCCTTATCAATTTTAGCACACCCCATTAAAATAAAGAAAACGAAAAAAAAAACAGCTGATTAAAGTAAAGAGGATCGCCACCGGAAGACCTTAAGTAATTGCCAAAATAATAATAGTAAAAGAATCTAAGAAAAACCGCATTTGAACTTAGGCGAGTGTTTTGTTTTGTCTACACACACACACACACCTCGTCGAATCGAATACCCCCGAAGCTCTTATCTAAACCAAAAAAGACCCATTACGCAGCGCATTCAAGTCTACCGGGGGAAACAAACAACTGATCGTTTCAAAATACTACTACTTACTTTCTTTTTGTTCCCATTAATCACTGGATGATGGAAAATAACCACACAAAAGCCAGCCGTCTAGAATCTAGATTAAAGCTTATGCAATTTGGTCGACGATCAATTGATGATCAAACGATCCTTCTGCAGATCTCTAGAAGTCTCTTCCTCTATCTCTCTCTCTGTGTTTGAGCAGAATGCCGTGTGCTGTGTGTGCGAACAGCTCGTTCTTTCATTCAATTTCAATTAGATAAAAAAAGACGAAACGAGAAGCGCGCGTGCATTTCGAATTGCAATGTGCAATTTGATGTTGTTTGCGGTTTTTTGCATTGTTGTTGTTGCTATTATTGTGGAATAACAAGTTGTTTTGATTGCTCGTCGCCGTTGTCGTTGTCGTCGTCGACATTTTGCCGTGATCGATGGTCGGTCTCTGGTAAACAACACAGAGAGAGGGAATTTTAGAGTGAGTGGGGGACCGACCGCAAAAAGTATTTCATTGCCATCGTTGAGTTGCACTTTGATAAAAACCAAAGCAAACAAAACAAACAACAATTTTTGCAGTGCGTGTTCTCATGCATAAGTAAAGCTTAGCTTGGCCAATTGAACAAAGTCGTAAACATTCGTTTAGTTATATTTTTAATTACATACATATGTATGTATGCCCGTTGCCTTGAGCAACAAGAAGAAGGCTGTCAAAAAAAGGAGGTAAAAAGGAGGAGGCAGCTAGGTAGGTGAAATCAACCGCTAGCACCTGTCAGCAAAGGCGCCTGTTGTTGTTTGGACGTTGAGTTTTTCCCTTGCCTTGGTAACTTGAGTATCGATTGACCTTGTTGCTGCATAAATTTACCTAGAGGTACTCTCTAAGGTAAGGCTTGGCTGGCAGGCACAAACATGTCCAAAAATACAAACGTTCCTTTTATATATATATGTATGTACATATATGTATACCTCATTTATTATGTCCTTTGGTCAAGTCAACCACACATGTTCTTGATGTGATAATCAATTGTAATTAACATCTACCCGTATTCAGGGTAAGAATAAATTTAGTGAGGCAGTTCAATGGATCCAAAAATGGTAACTAAACTCGAGTTCACTCGTCAAGACGTCAAAAGTACTCGTGAAATGGCCTTCAAGTCACAGAACTTCAATATTTTAAAGACATTAAGGGCCAAAGCTACCAAAATTTGTTATATAGACTAGTTAGTATGCAAGTTAGTCATGTTAATTAAGGTTTGCTTTGTCCCGCCCACGTAACTTGAAAAAAGAAGACACTAATATGTGGAGTCATATACCAGCGGCCCATCAGATTTCATGAAAATCAAAAAGGATTTAGAAAGGTTTGTCATCAGGAGATTTGCCAAGATGCAATGGGATGCAGGGGCGCTAAAGTGCTCATCTGCTAGATATTTATAAAATAGCTAAAATGCTTAGTAAAAGTATTTCTAGATCGTATGAGGGGGTTTTTTGGGCTCAGTTAAGGGTTACCGGAATTCCTTGGAACAACATTCTCTTACGGAAACATTAAAAGACTTTAAGATTCCTATGAAGTGTTTATTGTAACCCGTTTTGATATTATCTTCCGTGTTTTCGTATCAGAGCACTGCAAAATCTAGTGAGGCATTGCAACTGAGTCTTCTATGATATCGAATGTATAGAGTTTATATTATAGGCAATACATTCACAGGTGCAATACATACTTATAGGTGTAGTTGCATAATGACGACTTTCATTAGCATATGATAGAAGCGTCACTTTTTTTTTTGAGGGCTTGTTTTGTTTTATAAAGATTCTCGAGGGGAAAAACAGCTGATAGGGCGTAGAGGCAAATAGTGTGTGTCATCGTCTGCCCCGAAAGTCAGCGTCGAATGGAATCGGATCATCAGAGATTAATTGATTGAAATTGCATGCAATGGGCATAGACGATTTCATCACCAGGTCAGTCTCGTCTGTATGAAAAATCAAATCATAGTCATGAATTAAGTAAAAATAAATTCTATTTTTCACTTGTCTGCAGCAAGTGATTTGTTATTGTTATTGCGAAAGAAAAGAAAACAAGCAAATAAATTCCAACAACAAAAACTGCAAGTTGTTAATAATACTACTCACTTACTTTTCCCTTATTCCCTCTCTCTCTCTATCTTCTGGCTATCATCATCATCGTGATTTGTTGCCAAGTGCAGCGGTTGCTGTCCGCTGATTAACCGTTAAATTGAGTGAGAGGTGTTGTTGTTGTTGTTTACAAGCTGCACGCGATTCTTAATTCCCATTTTTGATAACTTTTCTCTCTCTCTCTTTGTTTCGCTCCCTGTGTCTTACTGCATTGCTCTCCATCTTGGGGAGAGAGCAAGCACAGTTACCTTTCTCTCGCCTCCCCCGTTTCACCCTTTTTCTTATTTGACACATTTTTCCTGGGGGGAACAACAGGAACGAAACATTGTCTTTGTTGTTGTTTTTCTGGTTGTCATTGCAGTTTCTTCTTCTTCTTTTTCTGCTTTGGCTTATAAACAGTTATAAATGGAGCTTAAGCTGGGCTTTGTGGTGTAAACGAGATGGCTATATAGCAACGTCAATGCTTTATGCACTGGACAAATAAACACACAATAACAACAAGAACAACAATAGCAAGGCAATTCCCTCTCTGCTGGGGGGCTCCAGGCTACAAAAGGAACAACAACTGCATAAACAACTCTCGTAATCGACTATCAGATACTTATTAATCGATTTCTCAGAATTTGAATTAAATGTGATGGCTATAAGGGGCCAATTTCTTCTTGGAATTTATATACTAAAATAAATCTACATTATTTGTATAGTAATTTTCAATCTAAAGAATGATCTTGAACTGATAACAATTGTCGATGAATAGGAATTTTAGTTTCTAGGCAATAAATACATACATATATAAGCCGATCTAAATCGAATATTAACCATTCTGTTTCATAGTTTTCTGTGCGTAAATTAACCAAAGAAATCCCCCCATGTTTTACCTCTTAAATTGCTTACATTTCGGTATGCCCCAAGTAGAGAGGGTATTGAAAAAACACGTCATTTGCTTATGCAGTTGGTGCCTATCGCATTTTGACATTCGAGCTGCTTGTTCAAGTTTTAACGCTGACAAAACTATAGAAAAATAGTCAGCAACAGTAAATAACAATGGCAAAAAAAAGTTGATTTGCTTGCCCTGCCCCCTTTGCCAACTGAATCCCGCCTCCATTTAGCTAGAGCGAATCCACCTAACTAACTACCAATGTACCTGCCCCACCCCCTTTTGATGTTAGTTCAAATGTAATTACAAAAGCCAAGCGTTATCGTTCTGACATCGTAGGTTTTGCCAGTTCGCCAGTTCGTTGCACTCGCTGAAATCAACAATAAACACGGCCAGCATGAGCAAAAGAGTTAGGTCCTGGCCCACAAGTTTAATGACACTTGAAACTATGGCACACATATTTGTTCATTCATTTCTTTATTCATTCATACACAATGTACATGTGTGTGAGTGTGTGAGCGTGTGTGTGTACCGATTACCGCACGCAATTCATTCCTTGATGGTAATCAGCTTAAGCGATGATTTTGCTTAAATAACTGAAAATTACCCTCAATTGGGTCAAATTGCAGGAGAAATATAGATTAGACTAACTCAATAAAATCTAATCGAAATGAATGAACAATTTTAGCATAACATGAGATTTTTATGCATGGAACTTAATTTCATATGACTTTTATAGTGTCATCCATAAAGACGGATTAGATATAATCCATTTATAGGCACGTAATTAATGAGAATAGAATGTGTGCGCTTTATTGGTTGACATCATGCTATATACATAAGTATATATATTTATAGTCCCGATCGAGCTATGCAAATGTACAGATGGGTTTTTAATCATTTTTTATTCATTTCCTTTATCATTTCAAGATCTGGTTTGATCAATTCTTTGATAGAAAGTTGCTTGTAATCGTTTATAACATTCGTTAGGTTTTATTTTGATCGTAAATCAAAGGTTAAATTGTTTCTTTCTTTCGTTCTAAGACTTTAAAAACTTGTTTATGTATGTAAACCGCTTTGAAAAACTGTTAAAATTGTTTAACCCATTTTGAATATTAATTACATTGTTGTTGTTTTCCTAATTAAAATTGAAAAGTAATAAATTTAGAAGAAATTGTTTGCCTAGACACTAGAATCTCTACATAGATCGATCCGTCGTGTAATTTTCCTTCACCTCGTTTCATATTGGTTGCCATTTGATGGCACTCCCCTAGTATTTTTCACACGTGTCGGAAAAGATTCGTTGATTGCTGCTGAATCATTTAAAGTCGGTGATTAGTTGCAATTTCAATGATTCCCCCATAGCACCACACCCTACAGAAAGAAACGCGAAGTAATGATTGATACTATATACGAAACTGATAATCAAACAATCGCTTAATACAGCAAAAGAGCACGCCTATTGTAACGCTCCATTAAATTTGAATTCGCATTTGCCAAATTACAGGCGAAGCAGTGAAGCGGCGGCCCAGAGAATACCACGATATATATATAGAGAGTGAGAGAGAGATACTAAATAGGTCAGAGCAATCAGCAGCAACAAACAGCAGAAGAATGGTGGATTTCCGTTTCGACATTAAACCGCTGTTTCCGCAGTCAATTATTAAAGTGACATCCAATCTCTTGCCGCACACCTTTCGCGGCGATCGGCGTCAGTGTTTGTGAGTATTGAAATTGTATGCGGAGTAATTTTTTGGGATCATGGATCTAAAACCAATTAACCAAACGTTACACTTTCCAACACTCATGCCACTCATCCACCTGTTGTCCGTCCTGGCCACAGAGATGCCACCTCAAAGATGTCGGAAATAATTGATAGATTGGGTCAATTGTCGGCCACATCGCAGGGTTTAAGTAAGCCAGTGACCACAGCACAACGTCTCAGAATGTCTGAGAATCAAACAATCTATCTGCTGGCAGATAGCAATGCTGGACACAAGTAAGTCTACAAATAACCACAGATTTTAACTATACTTATGCAATGAAATGAAAATTTGTAATTCCTGTTAGCGGTGCTGTTACTGGCCTTCTGAAAGTTGGCACCAAGGATCTCTATCTGTTCGATGAAACCGGCCAGACACGTAAAGTGGAGCAGGCGCCGTCGATTCTTGATTTCTATGTCCATGAGTCGCGTCAACGTTCGGGTCTGGGCAAATGTCTCTTCGAGACCATGCTGAAAGAGGAACATTGGACCCCAATAAAATGTTCTGTGGATCGTCCATCTGAGAAACTTTTGGCATTCTTGGCCAAGCATTATGGTCTACAGCGTACCATACCGCAAGCGAATAATTTTGTTCTATACGAGGGTTTCTTTAACAATAACAATGATAATGATAATGGTTCAAACCATTCCAATTCTCAATCTACGGCCAATGGACATGGAAATGGCCTGCACATAACAAACAGGTTAGTATTCAGGAAACATTTCATTTCCTTCATTGGTGGCCCGCCCCCCGTTTTACCTCACCAGGTGATTTGCATATCTTGCTGTTAGTGCAAATAGTGTCTATTCATGATGAAAGGATAACGAATGAAAGTAAAAGCCAAGAAAGAGAGACCCTGTTACTTACTTACTACTTAATATTCAATTTACTTTTAGTCAAAGCAAAAAAACTAAGCATTTTGGGCCATAGAGTTGGGCCAGTTTTAGTTTCAGTCTACTTTCCATTTTAAATTTTTTTTTATATAAATCTTTCAAGCAGACTACTAATTATAGTTTGTAGCTTAGGGAAAGCTTAAACTAACTATTAACTAAAACTCAGAGAATGCATTAGGCAATCAAAAGTCGGGTCCCAAGTGTCCCAAGTTAATTTTAAATATGCAGATGTAGTTAGATTTTTACATTTCTTAAGACGAGAGTTTAGTTAACTCCTTAAGGATGGAATTCAAATGGGAAGACGGATTAAATACATGATTTCATGCTGAACAATTTGAGACGAAACTTTAGCCAAAATGAAATGAATATTACTTATGGGCAACATGAGTTCTCAGATGGTTTTATTAAAGAGATAGTTAAATTAGTTATTAATGAATTAACTAACAGGACAATTCTATATAGAAAATGAAATTCATGCTGAAATTTTATCTTACAATTAGAAATATCTTCATATGAGTAGACACAAATGATAATGATTCCAGGGTATAACAAAGATCGACTAATTTTTTGGTGGCTTTTTGTGCTTTTTTTATGTGCCTAACTAATTGAATATTATCTCTCCCCCCTCTTTCTCTCTCTATGTTTATGCCATTTAACTAACTGATTTATATATATATATATAACAACATCATCACATCAAGTCCTAACACTCAACTATTTGGTGCTACTTATCTGGGCGATGAGGCTAACAAAAGACGTGGATCGCAGCAACAACAGACTTCATCGAATGTTTTGTTGCAGCAAATAACACAGATCTCACCATCGGGACGCTATGGTGCTCCGCGTCCCACATGCAGTATGGCGGAGGTACTACTTAATAATAATCTAATCTAATTAATAATACATTCATATCCATAACTCAATGAAAATCCCAGAAATCAAAGTAACCTTGGATTTAGAAACATATTTGTGATGTGCAAACCAAAAGCAATCAAAGTAGCCTGTGGATTGTGATCTGGGAGGCCATGACTTGACCAAATTTTGTAAAAATTGTTAAGGTCCTCTAGCATTTGGGGTAGGAAGTTCAGTTCTCATTTTTCCTCAATACAATTCACAACGTTTTTTGCTTTCCGCCTCTCTTTACAAATACAAAGTATTTTTTCAAACAATTTACATTCAAAAACAAAACAAAACAAACTAAATATAAAAATACAAAAAGGAAAAATAATAATTATTATAATAATACATATATACAAATATATATTAAGTGTACGTACTTTAATTTCGTCGTTTTCTCGTGGTCGACGGTCGTCATCGCGAAATTTGTGTGCAAAAGTTTTTCGTGTGAATTAGTCGTTATTCGGTGTTATAATTTCAATGATGGACCCAAGACGTGGAGCCGGACGCCAGAATGCTAATGCTGCCTCTAAGACCAGTGTGGCGGTAAGTTGGTCAAATAAACACACACGAGCGGAGAATGTGGAGGAAGGGGGAGAGTGTGCAGACGATTCATACCCCCATTTTTGGTTTACAGCAGCAGTCACGCCATGTCCACCATCAGCCAACAGCAGCGGCCACCAATGTTGGCCATAAGTTTGGCGGCAGCGAGGTCAGCTTGAGTCCCAGTCAGGCCAAAAAAGATGCCGAAAATGTAAGAAACAACATGACTGATTTGTTCCTAATTGTATAAACGAACACACACACACACACACACAACGTCAACTCACTTAGCCACGCAAGAGTCCGTTGGATGCCTTGAGTCGTGGCAGCAGTTTGCGCCAGGATCCCTTTGAGCGGCGCTCTGGGTTGCAGGATGTGGATGAGGCCTTCTTGTCTAACAATGCATTTGCACGGCCCTCGCGTGTACGCCATTCGGGCTTGGAGATTGGTATGTCAAATGCCACAATGCCACAGCCGGGAGGAGTAGGAGCAGCTGCTCAACCTACCATAACATCCATGCGTATAGCCGGTGGACAAGAGCAGCAGCAGCAGCAGCCACCACTGCAACAACAGATTCCACCGATGAGTGCTGTGCCCTCTCAGCACCAGCAGCAACAGCCACAATATGTACAGCCTCCAGCCGCCGGGCAGCCTACACGCCTTGAGCCGACACCCACAGGACGTGCTCATGTGCATCAACAGGCTGCCTATGAGCAGCAGCAGCAGCAACAGATGCAACAGCAGCAGCAACAGTTGCAACAGCAGCAGATGCAACAGCAGCAGCAGCAGCAGCAACAACAGCAGGAAGCTATGTATGCACAACAAGCAGCTGCTCAGTCTCAACAGGCTCAACAGCAGCAGGGCTACGTAACTATAATGCAATTTCTTCCTTTTGACCCTCCCTAACCCACACACTCTTCCAGCCTGCCCAGCAACCAATTGGCGGTAGCGCAACCAATGCTAATCAAAATGCTGCGGCAGCGGCTGCTTCTGGCAATAATGGCGGAGCTGGTGGTGCTGCTCCCCCACCGGATGCTGAAATGTGCACCACTTGTCCCAATTGCCAAACAACCATCTATTTGGTACGCTCCCCCGAGCTGGGACACGGTGATGCTGGAGTACCAGTGCAATAAGCCTGAGAATGAACACCAAAAAAACAACATCCCAAAAACCAAATTTCCGGTTCGAAATTTCCAAAATTTTAAATTTCATTGTAAATGATTTTTCTTGTTTCTTTTATGCTGATCATACTATTACCAATTCGAAAGCAAAAACTAATTGTAAAATTTAAAGCATATGTTAACTAAAATGTTGGAAACAAACAACAAGCAGTCTTTTTGAATACCAAGGCAGAGAAAGATGAGGTCTTACAGGATTAATAGACCTCAACCATAATTGTCCTTTAAAATGAAAATTGACGCAAAGAGAAAGCATATTCAAGCCTCAATTTCCAATTGATTTCTGCTACTAATAAGCACAGATTAACCGAAAGGTCTGTTTTGACCGACCTTCTAAATGTTTGTTTCTTCCATAGAAGAAAAGTGTGGTCTAAATGAGTTGTATAGGAATAAGGAAGGGCGGGGGGTTAGACTACAAAACGTTGTGTTTTCGTATAAGTAAATGAGGAAACAAACCTTCCCCCACAGAGAGGAGAAAAAAAAGTCGGAAAAAACCACCCCACCATATTTTTATGACATTTTTTTTCTTGGATTTCTTTTATGCATTGACTGGAATGTGCCAGTGGGTCAAGTCAGGGGTGGCCTTCTCTTTCAAACCGAAAAGCGGCAGAGAGTTCAAGAAGATATTTTCAATTATTTTGCATAGAAATATTTAGTTGGTTCCTTAGAAAGTCAGTTGACTATGAAGCAAAGTATCTTCTTTATGCCAAATTAAGTTGGCTTTCACTGATTTTCACTGAATCCGCTCCTTGTGGCACCACTCGCTTTAGTTTTTGGGGTGGCTCTGGTTTCAGTTTACATTGGCTGCGTGCCAAGGCGCGGTTTGTGTGTGGCATGTGAAATAAACTTTCCTTTAGCTTTGACACTTGTGTGTGCCAGATTTTCCTCACTGGCTTTATGGGGTTGTTTGGGTTTGGTTGGTGGTTCGTTTGGTGGTGCCACAATAACGAGAAACTTAATTATGTATACTAGTATATGTATTTATGGCCATATACTAGGCAATTAATAGAGTAATTCAATGGATTAAATCATTGAGTTAAATTGAAATTGATAAAATCTAAACGATATTTCATTTTCTGTATTTCTGTTTCTCTTTTTTAGATAATTCATGCTGGTGGCTCTAAGAATGGCAGCAACAAAGTTGCCGGTGGTGGAGGCGGAGTTGGTGGTGGTGGCGGCGTGGAGTCAAGCAGGTAAACCAGATCAATCATACATACAATATACCTACATATATAGAGAAAGAGACTAAGCCGCATTTTAGTGGTGATAATTTAGTTGTTTTCTATATATATAACATATTTTGTGTGCATTTCGTTTCATTCATTATTTTGTTTTCTTTTGGTTTTACTTTCTCTCTCTCTCTCTGTCTGTCTGTCTATCTATCTATATCTTTCTTTTTGTTTTGTCGTTTTTTTTTTTTTTTTCATTTTTGTTCGTTTCAGAATCAAATAAGATATAGCACACTCACAATACACCACAGATTACAAATACGGCTGGCATTTCAAACAAGAAAATCAAGAAAATTGAACAACAAATTGTACAAATCTTTCGTTTATATTTATATACATATATAGATAAATATTTATTAATTTTTGTTTTGCCTAGTTAATTTATATAAACTATATATACACGTATGTACTTACATATATACAAGATGATGAATTTATCCAAAAAGCAAAAGATGCAAGATGTTGCGCCCGATGCTGTCTGTCTCTTGCTGCACTTGCCACTGCACCGTCCGCAACATGAACAACAACAACAACAATAAGAACATTATTGGAACCACACACACACACACACACACAAAATACGTAAACACATACACACAAATTACCTGATTAATTGTGATGACATTTTATTTAACAAATTTTAATACTAAATGCATAATTTATTTTGTTTAAACAAACCACCCACTGCCTTCTCCCCCCAACACACACACACACATTATTATTATAGTTTTGTTTCCTCTCTTGACGTGCAATAAAAAGCTCCAACATCAAAATCAAATCAAATAAATAAAAAACACATTTGTAAAGAGTAAATGCCGAGTCCCCTCATTTGCGATCTTGCATAGCAAAACTTTGTTGTAAACCATATTAAAATATTAGATACTCTATTGAAACCTCTCTCTAAACAGCGGCCATGACTTGGCAGAACTAGCAGCCCAATTGCAGATGCATGATCCAGAGCCCGAAATTCACGAGTCTCAGCTTCAACCCGAGCTTGACCCGGAGCCAGAGGAAGAACCAGAGGATGAGCTGGAGGAGATACCACCATCTCCATTGCCGCCAACACCGCCGCTAAAGGCCCACACACCGACACCACCGTCGGTACGTTCGCCGGAGGCTGCGGAGAGCATCATCGGGGATAATCGTAAGCCCCCGGCATTTCAATTGTCCAAACAACACACTGGCATGAAGAACCGCTCCTTTGGTGTGGGCATGGCTGTGATGCCCAGCAGTAGAATGGAATTCAATCAGTTGGAACGTGAAGACTTCGGTGTGGTTAAAATAAATCGTCCGCCCGGACATGAACTAACCTCGCCGGGGCAAGATAATACAGATGCCATGTCCACAGTATCGGGTGCCAATGGTGCTGGAGGACTAACCGATCAGGGTTATTACGATCTCAAGTTCTATCACAATAAATTGTGGTAAGCAGCAGCAATAGGAGGAGATTCGCCAGAGCCAGGAGGCAACAAATGTCTTTACATTCGATTTTTTTGTACGTGGCATATATAAGCATAAATAATGAATTAAACAGAATTTAGCATATAAGCTTAAAACTTAACTTTATATATATACGTAAAGAAATCCCCCATAAACCTTAGGTCAGACACACACTTAAAGGCGGTTCCTGTTTAGTTTAAACCATAGTTCAATGTATGTTTTGTGCTTCTTCTGTAATTTATTTAATTAAATTTGTTGTTTGTGTTCGTCCTTCATTTGTTACGGTCAACCACCACACACACTCACACACACACACACACACACACACAATAAGCACTTAACAGAGCAGCTAAGAGTAAATAATGTTGATTATCTAGAGTAACTCACACGTAAAGAATCTAATCTAATTATTATTGTTAGCCATAGTCAAATCAACTAATATATATATATATATATAATTCAGTTGTAACACACACACACACACTCACAGTATACATATATTAAGCATTGGGCAACAGATCTTTGATTACGATATAATTGCAGACAAATTGATTAAGTTCCAAGTTCAAATCAAGTGTGAACAAAATATAGAGATTGTTGCCCATTGTCAGTCAATCTGAAAGCAAAATCCATTTAATTAATAAACAATATGAACGGCCCGGTGTGTGCATCTCTTCCAATTGCAGCAAACGTGAATATTTCGAGCAGATCTATAGCGATTATATGCTTTAATCACCAATGGCCAACTACATAGAACAAAAGCGCATTAGCCTTCTCAACTGTAATCAAAAAAGTGCAAGAAAAAGACATTCTCTTCTCTTCTCTGTAACCATATTTAGTTCTTAATACAACAAAGAAACCAAAAACCTAATCTATATCTCAAATGACATAAATAAATGAAATAAAGCACACGGAAAAGTATTTCTTACAGTTTGTTTTTGTTTTCTTCTATATTTTTGTGTTTGGTTGTATAATTCGATTTCAGATTCTATATGCCAAGAAGTAGGAATTACAATTGATGTAAAGTTTTCTAAATAATTTTTCTTATTGCAAAAGATACGCTTACACACACGCACGCACGCACGCACACGCACACACACACACACACACACAGATAATGGAGATCTCTACATTAAAGAGTGCGGCATTGGAGTGAGTTCTTGTGGGGGACGGGGGTAGAGCTGAGCTGTACTGTAGTAGTAGTAGTAGTATTAGTAGTGGATATATCCTTTACATATAGATGAAATTGAATCTGAAAGGGAAAAAGTTGAGAAATGTTATCAGAAAATCACTCTATAATGAAAATAATCAACTCACCTGCATAGCGCTTGCGGCAGGGATGAAATTATGGGTCCATAGCCTTGTGAGTTGTCATAGAGCTCGAATAATGGGGCAGCAACAAGCTTATAATTTTTGGGCACAGCAAATAGTGCTAAATTGTGGGGGTAAGAATGATACAGACAGAATAATATATATGCGAATATATATATATATATATATATACATATGTGTATATATATAAGAGATATAAAAGCAGAGATTGAGTGAAAAATAAAGATTGACAGTGAGACAGAAAGAAATAGACAGAGATTGTATATAAGTAGATAGATAGAAAGAGAGCGAATCGATTGTACAATTAGGATTATAACAATTTATATATTGTATACAAAAATCGTTTTTGTTTAGTTTTGGTTTTCATTCATTTCATTTCTTGTTTTTCTTCTCTTTGACTTATTGTTTTTCGTTTTGTTTTTTCTTGTTCTTTTCTTTTACATTGTTCGTTCATTTAAGTGTTTTTGTGTTTTTAATTAATTACTAAGAATTTCAGTCTTCATTGCGCTCTCAGATAGTTGCTACTACAAAACAGAACCAAGTCGAGACTAGACATATCATTTTCATAAGTTTTGTTTACACACATGAAAGAGAGCGAGACAACAAATTCGATTTGATACAGAAAATGAAAATAGATGAGGCAACAATAACAATAATAATAATAATAATAATACAATGTAAACTGAAAGGATGGC
Source organism: Drosophila paulistorum (assembly GCA_018152135.1). Taxonomy (NCBI): domain Eukaryota; kingdom Metazoa; phylum Arthropoda; class Insecta; order Diptera; family Drosophilidae; genus Drosophila; species Drosophila paulistorum. The sequence goes on from JAECXG010000690.1 coordinate 14,466,545, forward strand.
CGACTTCAGCGCACATTCGATTCAATTGGTTTTCCTTTCTTGTTTTTAGTTTTCTTTGGTTTTTCTTCAAATGAATAATTAAAACAACGGAACAAAAATAAAAGTATTATATGAAAATAAGTATATAAACAGAGTTGCTTTTACATAATTGATAAATTGACGAGTGCTTAGCTTAGTAAGAGCGACTACTACTAGTTTGAGGGTAATTGGTGGTGGTTCTTTGGGGGCGGGTGTGGTGGAAGGACTTTTCGGGGGTTTCTTGATCCCTAAAAACCTATATGCTGGCTGTGCGCTCGTATGCAAGCAAATCTCTGCCTAAACACGCAAGATTTGCAAACATTTGTCCAGCCAGCAATTCCACAACAATAATAACAATGACAAATTGTTACAAAAATGCTTTGTTTGCTTGTAAAAATACTTGTACATCATCCTCTATCATAGTATAGTAGATAAATGGTATGCTAATATGTATATTACAAAAACAACAACAACAAAAAGAAACCTTAAACATCACAATCAATTTTTATTTTTGAAATAGTTTGAGCGGGAAATTCTTATACAAAGAGCCGCCAGATGTCGACATATTTACAAAATTATATATGTTTAAACAAAAAAACATAAACAACAACAATTTCTCTATCTCTCTCGCTCACATAGAATTTTGCCAAATTTAGTATAAATTCTATGGAATAAGAAGAAAACAAGAAAGAAAAAGAAAACAAATATATGCCAACACGCGCGAGCTGAGCCACACACAAGATATTTATGATATCGACAACAATAACTAGGTATATATCATCAGGAACTACATCATTGTGATAGTAACAAAAAAAACAATTGTATATATGTATATCGAATTTGTGAGACCAAGAACAAGGAACTATGGAATGTAGGTTGGTTTTTGTGCGCCTGGTTCTGTGTCTGTTCTGTGCGCTTTTCTTTTTCGCTTTGTGGTTGCTGTTTGGCTACTTGTGGAGGCGGGCGGCGCGGCGTGGCGCGCACTCTTGAGAATATTTGGTTGGAGAGGTTGGATTTTTGGTTAACGAGTGATACACACACACACACACACTGAGAGAAAATGTTGGAGGGGGGCGGAACAGTTCAGGGTACATCGTAGTAACTGGCGCTCCTGTCCGTATCATCTAAACAGCATTTGAAAGAGATATATATAGATATATATATATATATATTTATATGTTTATGTGACATGAGGATTGGTGTGTTTTTTTTTTTTTTTTTTTTTTGGAAACGATTTTAAATTGCTTTCGGGCTTCTTTGCTTCTTTTTTTTGCCGCCTTGGAAAGCAACCGCAGAGTTATTAATGTATATATATAGGGCCCACCATTGGATCAGTCAGTTGGATAATTACCCTTTTCATGCAGCTGTACAAGAAAGAGACGCTTATGCTCTTTGGGTTTTGTTATATGGGGCGGAATGTAGGGATATTGCGGAGGCTCGAAATTGGGTCGCCACCAATTGCCAATGGTATCCTCAACGATCCAGTCCTGCTTGACACCATCCTGACGACCCAGCGTCTAAAGTGAAGTGAAGGAAAAAGAATTGGTTCACAATTGGTTGAATGGGGGAGGACGGCGGACGGGGACAGTCCAAACTCACCTCGGAAAGTAATCTCTTCAGGCCATCGACCTCGTCTTCGCCGGCATTTAGTTCACCGCCAGGCAATTTAAAGAATGTTGTGCCCAATTGCAAAAGCAGTACATGCGGCAAACCATGTTCATGGACTAACAAAACACCCTCAACGGATCGTCGCATCCCAATGCGATCGAATTCTTCGCGCATCCGTTGAAAACGCGATGGCACCGACGGATCCTTTTCAAATAGCGGTTCCTTGGTGCCAAATGTGTAATTGGTCAAGGGATAACTGTGAAAACAACAACAACAACGATTGAAGATCAATGAGAAATAGGAGTAGGATTGATTGTTTTGCACTCACAGATTGATTGTACGATTTATGGTAAGAGCCTGATTGTTATTATATTTTGGCGTGCCATTATTGCTGGCCGAGGCATCCGCCTGGCCTTGACTGCCTCGCCGGGGCCATCCGCTGCCCGACTTATTTGAGACTTGTGTGGACGCCATTATTATGTTATACACACACACACACACATACACACGCGCGCGAGAGCAGAGGCAAGCACGCACACAGAAAATGCGAAAATGTTATTCAAAATGTATCCAATTAATCCTTGCAATGACTGTTTGATTTCAAGCGCTTGGCTCTAAGCTCTTGTCCCAGCTTATTCTTTCACGTAGTAAGCGCGCTTTTTTGCACATAAATAATTGAATTTTTTCGCAGCAAAATGTTGCCGGCGTTTATGTGTGAAACGGCGTATGTAATGTGTGGGTTCCCATTATTTTGGTATTTTCTGATCTTTTCCGACTGGTTAATCTGGGAATTTTTCTACCCCTGGTATTTTCTGGTATTTTCCATCTCTAAGTTATCGAATGGACTCACCCTTAGCACTTTTACTCTGATATTTAGGTCTAGTACTCGCACCCTTAGGACTGTTACTTGCACCCTTAGGACTTTTACTCGCACCCTTAGGACTGTTACTCGCACCCTTAGGACTTTATCATTTATTACTCTCACCCTGAGGACTATTACTCCGACCCTTAGCATTGTTACTCGCACCCTTAGGATTTTTTTGTTGTTTATGTTAAGGGCACCCGTTGTCGTCTGTCTGTTTTGCTATATTTAAAATTCAGCGCAGCGAGCACATAGAGCAACTAGAACAATAGCAACAAAAACAACCGCAACAACAACAAACACAAGGACCATTGTATTTACATTCAAAAAAAAAAAAATGTAATTCGGAAGCAACCAAAGGAAAAAAAACAGGCGAAAGAAAGAAACGCATTTCGTGTGTGTGTGTGTGTGTTTATGTATGCACCCCTATATATATATATACATACATATGTATATGTGTGTGTGGGTGTATATATTGAATGGTGCAATGGAAAATCATTATTATAAATGAAAACGTGTGAAATGTGTAAGTTTCGTAATGAATATGCATTAAGGCCATGCCGACGCTTTGAAGTTGAAAGTTATTTAAATTTCTTTTCATCTGCTCGAATTATAAAATTAAACAGGCTCAAAGGCCCAGACGACCAACATCAATAGCAGCAGCAACAACAATAATAATAAATACAACAATAAAAACAACAACAACAACACCGACAACGACCGACAACTCCCAACTGTATGTGTGCGTATGGTGCGGGGGTGCGCAGTGAAGCAGCAGCAGTAGGCCAAGGGGCGACAGCGAGAAAGGGCGAGACAGAGAGAGCGACAGCAAGAGAGTGTGAGAGGTAAGGGCTGTATTTCGTGTATGGGAGGATATTTAATGTCAAAGCTAAGTAAAAGGCGACACGACACACACACACATACAACGCGACGTAATATGCATGGCCATTAATTACGCCAAAGAAGGTCAAAAGTTAAATATTGCTATATGGTAAGTAGCAAGAAGAAGGCAAAACACCAGGCACCCCGGAGACGAAGAAGAAGAAGAACAGCAGCAGCACTAACACGAAGCAGAGGAAGGAACTACAAACTAAACTGAACTGAAAGTAGAACAAAGAGGCAATCGAGAGAGATACAGAGAGTGAGCAAAAGAGAGAGATAGAGAGACGAAACAGCAGCAGCAACAACAACAACAAAATATTGTCTAAAAAAAATAAAAGGACAAAAGATACATTATGTCGGCAGCAGAACTTGAGGCTGAAGGGGGTGCTAATTCAGAGCAACAACAGCAGCAGCAGCAGCAAACACCGCAGCAATATCAACACCAACAACACCAACAACAGCAGCAGCAGCAACAACAACAACAACAACAACAACACCAACCAAATGAACATCTTAGCACTGCCATTGAAGAGACTTTAGCAACATCAAGCAACAACAATAATAACTACAATAATAACATAATGGTTGAAGAACAATTGCAACTAAATAATATGCTGCAACATGCCCAGCAGCAGCAGCAGCAACAACAGCAACTGGAAACCAACAATGACCTAACCGGCCTAGGTCTTAGCCTAATGCAATCCTCACCACCCCCACACAGTTATCGTCATTCGAGAGCCTATCGTCATTTTAAGAATCCACCACAACCCCACATGTGCATACGGACCACCACGGAGACAGGGGAGGAGCTATTCATCAATGTCCTTAGCTGGACACGCATTGTGATACCACAAGAACCCAGTGATCCCATACCTCTCTATGGCGGCATGCGCGTAAGTTCAATGGGAATGCATTTTTCAACTTTGACATTGAATTAATGCCAATTTTTGTAATTGTATTTTAGGTGCCACCCGGCAGTCCGCGTAGTCCACCAATTGTATTTGCCGTTATGGCCAATCCAGAGGTACTCAAAGATTCGGGTCGTCATAGCAAAGATCCTGAAGAGCGTCGCGCAATGGTGGAACTAATGTGTGACTTTGTGGAGGCTATGAATCCCGGCGTGAAATTAGTCAGGTAGTGGAGTGGGAGCAACCACTGTAATTCATATAAACTGACAAACATTTTTCACTTCATTCATGTAGAAACGCCGTCATACTCAAGGATCGCGACATTTCTGGTGAGCTGAAAGACGTCTGGAATGCGGTGCAGGCTCAACGAGATCGGGAACGTGAAGAGCAAATGCTACAGCAGCGTCAGCAGCAACATTATCAGAATATAACCACACAGCAAATGTTTCCCAAATCGCCGGATGCTGCAAGAGCGGCGAGTGGAGGTGGTGGTGCTGGTGCTGGTGCTGGTCCTGGTCCTGGTCAGCTAACTGAGGGAGGCAATTCATTGCAAACAGCTAGCATAGCCGAATCAGTACCCGGAGATGGTCAGGGTAATGATAATGGCATTACTTTGGCTGTTTTTGCCCAACAATTGGATAATAAAGTAGCCAGTGAGCAAATCGAGCAGCAGCAGCAGCAACAACAACAGCACAAATCGTCAGAGGATTCATCCAACGACAGTTGCGTGGATCAGACAGATAATGGTGGTGCTTCTATGGATAAGACAAATGGTTCATTGGAGAATACAAATGGCTTAGAAATGGAAATGAAGGCCAGCATAAATAGTAATGGAGGCGGGGGCAACGGTTCCATTCAGCCACCATTAGCAACAGTTGCCACGCCTGTAATCACGCCCAATCCTCAATCATCACCAGCACCATCAGCACCTTTACCAGCTCAAATACCTGTTGCCGTCGTCCCAGTTCCTGCCTCAGCTCCAGCTGCCACACCAGCTTCGGCACCAGTACCAGTTCCCACTCCAGCTCCAGCTCCTGCTCCTGCTCCTGCTAAAAAAGAAAAACTGGGCGGTTTTCTGCCCAACGGTTGCATTTTCCCGCGTTTCAAAAACAACAAGCACAAGGATAAGGATAGCAGCAATCACAAGGAGACGAAAAGCAAAGAGAAAACCCTTTTGAATGCCCTCAAAAAGAGCAAAGAGAAGAAAGTGGCGCCCAGTGAGCAGCAGCAACAGCAACAACAACAACAGTCGGCGACAAATAATGGCGAAAAGGCCAGCACAACCGAAGCCACCAGCCAATATGAAAAGAACTGCATCAACAATTTGGAATGTGAGGTCCAGAAACTTGATTTGAACAATAGCAACAACGATAATAATATGTTTATCAAGCTGAAAGTGTCAACGGCTCAGGCAACGCCAGCAGCAGCAGCCAAGTAAAATTGTTCAAATTAAGTTGCAACACCAAGCAAAGTAAAGTAGAGAGGTAAGTAGATACCTACCTACACACACACACACACACACACACACACACACACACACACACACACACACACACATACACAGAACAGGATAAAACTAGCACTCACTAGCTATAATATTAGCAAACTGACCTGATTGATGGTGAGTGAACAAGAAGGATCCATTTACTCACTACTCTAATGGGTCATTCCTCCTGGCACCTAGACATAGAAGAGAAGTCGTGGACATCATGTAGCATATATACATAAATATATATATATATACAAGATTTATATATACAAAAAACGTTTATATATACATACATATACATACACACACACACACACACACACACAAACACGCACACATAAACTCACACAATCACAAAAGTCAGTCAATTTTTTGTGAAAAGGCTCTCCATAATAAAGTAAATAGAAGACGATACAGTTGATGTAGGACAAAAAACAAAATTTGTGCCATTTTCCATAGTTTCATCGTAACAAAAACAACAAGAACAAGAAAAATGAAAACCAAAATCTTCCCCTGGCCTAAACATATATACATCCATAGATATTATATATATATATTTATATATATATATATATAAATGACGTACTTATATAGTTCAATATTTGTGTGTTTAAGCATACAGTTTGCCTTATATATACAACAAAACAAAACAAAAAAAAAACAAAAAAGAAGAGAAAACCCGTAAAATAATACAAAAGAAAAACAAAACGATAAAGATAATGGTATTTAAACTAACATTTAGGCAATCGTAAATTGAAACTCATGCGCCAAATGATCATCTGCATCTTCTCTGCACATCGCATTGCATTATTGCCTCATCCTCCTCCTTCGCCATTGAAAATGAGAAAAAGTATTATAGAAACTCCCCCCCATAACATCTACTCATTCACTCCAATCCCTTAATCCATAATCGACTCGACTCGAATCGAATCGAATCGAATCGAATTGATCTCCAATTTTATATGATTTGTGTAGAAACCAACCAACTCTTATGTACCTTAAAGTGTATACCCCCTATGCTACCCTTTACTTATATATATTTATATACTACTTATTATACTTAATGCATGGCTCAACTTTTTGTTTTCCCAATCGGATGGAACTCTTTATTGATGGTTCCTCTTCGATTATGATTTCGTCTATTTTATTGTGTTTTCAAATGTTGTGCTTTGTATTTTTTTTGTTAATGTTTTTTACATCAATTTTTCTATTTTTATATATGACTGTAAACACAATTACAATGGATGTTGTTCCAATTTCCATACCGATTAGTTTGTTTGTCCCTAATTGTAATTGCTCCAAGGATTCTAGTTTATAAATATCTAAACTAATTAACGTCTATTGACTGTATTAGGTTTGTGGTGAATATTTTTAACTTAACTTGAATTTCAGTTTTAAAAGCTTCGATTCCAAGACTAGAAATAGCATTTTAAAAACAATTGGCATTGATTTCAAATGGTTATTGAGAACAACAAACTTCCCCCTATAGTAAAAGTTCCTAAAAATAATCTTAATTTATAATGATTTATTTATAATATTAACATTAACATTTCTACAGGTTCTATTATTGCTTAATTATTTCTATTTAATTGTTGTCATTTCATTTTTTTGCATTTGCTTCAATTTATTCAAACTTTTCAACCTAATCTCATTTTTAACTTTCTCCGTAATTAAACACATGCATTTTTCGACTTATCATAACAAAAAAAAAAAAAAAACGATAAAAGAAAATAAAAAACAAAACCTCTATAAATAATAAACAACTAAAACTCCACAACTGCAATATCGGACTGAACAATGCTGCCATATATAAAAACGAATATACCCCCATTTGTTGTACCCTATGGGTGTACAGGGTGTATAAGGAAATAAAAAAAAATAACTCAAATTATACATACAATACGAAAGAACGAAACAAATTCTCTCTACTAATGTGATTCATTTCGAAAATCAAATTTTTCGTTTTTTAACATCGAAAGAAAAACAAAATAAAAACCTAAACAAAAAAAAAAAAAAAGAGAACGAAAAACAAAACTCCTCAAAATAAAATTCTAAATTCCAAAAGAAAAACAAACAAAAAAAAAAATCCCCAAAAAACAAAAATGTATACAAAGAAAATTTAATTTTTGCTAGCACCCAAAAAGTAAGCTACACTGGCACCCAAAAAAGTATGCTACATTAAATCTCACATAACGACCGAGAATTTCCAAAACGAAAGCTAATGGCAAGAAATTCAGGTGCAAAACAAAACGATCTAAATGCTAGTTTGTAAACATGGGCGTAGCAATACGGAAATCTTAATGGGGGGCGTAACGACCAGCTCTTCTCCTATGCTTTGCCCTTGTTTGTAACTGGTTGTAAATTAGTTTAAACAAATAGAATGCACATCAACATTTAAAAGGAGAAAAACATCATTACGAAAATCATCACACTAACTATACATACACCCACACACACACACAACCACACCCACACACACACATACATATAAATATTAATAAAACGAAAATTAATTAAAATTAAGTTAAATGCAAAAAGCAATAAGCAAGAAAAGCAAACAAAACAGAAAAAAAAGAAGAAAATTAAGAATAGGGAAAACTTCCCCTCTGATAAGAAAGCGTTTGAAAATTTGTAAATGTAAAGCAACAATAAAATTACAAATATACATCAGACGATGTAGAAGAAGAATAACTAAGATTATACAAAAACATACAAAAAAAAAAAACAAAAAAACAAAACACACACATTTTTTTATATATATATGTATATGTATGTAACAATAAAATGACAAAACATATTCAAGAAATGTATTAACACTTGGTTTTTGAGTCAGCAGCCTGGTCATATTCTGTAGAAAGTAAGTATTGCAGCCAGACCAAAGTCTTGAATATCTAAAAAGATAAATATACTTCTTTTTTAAATTTGGCTATTAAACTACAGCTGTTGGTTTTTAAACAGGATTGCTTGGCGCTTCTGTTGTGAACTCTGTTAAATTAACAGGGGCTGTAGTTTAACGACATCTGGCAACGCCATGTGTTTAGTTTTGGCGGCTTGGCGCGCAGTGTCTGCAAATAGTTTTTCCTTCTTGTGTTTTAAGATTGTATTATGATTGTTGTATGTAATTAAATCCGCATAAGGTTGAGGTAATATATGCTTAAATTGTTCTATTTGCATTTAAAATGCTTTGAGGTTAACGGCAAAATTGGTAACAAAATAACGCTAAGACATATTTGCACATACATGCCTAGGTATGTATGTATGTTTGTATGCGTATAATCATTTCGTGATGCATTTGTTTTGTTTTTTCAGTGAAAAATGTGCTAAAAAAATAGTTCATTAGGAAATAAAACCAATAAGCTGTGTGTTTTCTCATTTACCTAGCAGATAAAGATAAAAAAAGATCAGTAGAAAGAAAAGGACGCTGGTTTTTGTTTCGATTATTATCGTTTGTTATCGATTGTGTGTGGCTAAGATTTATTTAGATTTTGAAGTTTAAATAAATATTTTCAGATGCGAATGGTAGGCTATATATGGTAGAAGTATATACAAGAGTCTGCATTTTGTGTAATCAGACTCTATTCCTCTTTGTTATTGATGGCCCTAAGACGCTCCAATTCGGCGCGCTCCTCCTTGTTACGTAACAATGGAACATTATAGTCGAAGGCATAGAAGAAGCCCTTGGGCTCACCAGTCTCCTCGGGTCCGGGGACATACGGTTGCTCCTCATGAACATATTCGCGAGTCTCGGCCTCACTGGGCTGATAGGCACCCTCACCTGTCTGATATTCGGGAGCATAAGGATCAGGATTGTGACCAGCAGCGGCAGCCAATTCACCCCACAATTTGAAATGTTCTTCCTCGGCCTTGAGGACAGCAGGAGTTTTGGTGGCTGGCAATTTCAAATGGGCCGGACGATTGTCCTCGACATGGAAACCAGTCTTGTCAGCATAATAGTTGGCCACAAAATCACGACCATGTGGCTGAACATATTTATAAGTGCCCGTCACCTTGCCCGTCTCATCACGTTTCTCGTTCTTGCCCTGGTTCCAGTCTCTATAGCCATAGGCGAATTGTCCCAAACCATCTTGGCCATGATACTGATGGGCATCATAATGCTCCTCGACGTAATCCTCCGGATGCTCTATCACACGGCCCATGTAGACAAATTCACCGCGCTCATTACGTGCCTCGGGCAAAGGATTCTCTCCAGTCTTTGGTGCATATTCAATGTCGTTGATGCCACGCAATTGGGCACTTTGCAGAAATTGTTGTGCTTCCTCCGGAGTGATGTTAATTTTAAAAATATTTTCGGCTGAGCATAGCGATGCCTAATAATGAGATGAAAAACAAAGGAAATATTCTTTGGGTCAATTTCAATTTCTAAACACGTGTAGTAAAGTTCTATATTCTTCAAAAACCAATCAAAAATCGAATATTGCGAAAATCGGATAACTAACTAAAACAGAATGACACTTTTTTAGGTTTAGTTAATGTAGTTTCAATAAGTTTTCCACGTTTTCCCTTCTTTTGGACCTTAAATTTAGTTTCAACTAAGTCGAATTCTCTCTTCTTGATAATATATAAACTAAGCTTTAACATTTGATGACAAAAAAAGTAATTATAATCGAAGAAAACGATGATGTCATTGTGTGTAGTTTGTATCGTAGCCATTTTGTAGATATTTTGCACATGTAACTATTAAATATTTGCTAAATATTATAGCAAAACCAATAATATTAACAAATACCAAAGAAAAAAAAAAAAAGAGAAGCACAAATGACAACACACAATGTGACATTTTGTTACATTCAACCCGGATTTCAATTGAATGGGTTACCAATTGAATAGACGATCGTAAATTTCAGACTGATTATGCAAATTGTCTATCTAATATATAGATCTCTGCGTTTTTGTTTTTTTCGTACCAGCATTAGAGCGGCCAATATAAAGCACTTCATGTTAAACTTGATATCACTCGTTGTATATAGATGTATTTATATATATGTATATATGCGTGTAGTTATCCAATATCTGTTTTCGGTTTCGTATATTTTGTTTTTTACTGTTCTGTTGCTAAAGTTCGACTAATAACTAAATAACTAAATGTTGCTGCCTTTTATACTAACTTTTTTGTTGTGTGCTGCCAGCTTCCCAGTTTCAGCTTCAGCTTCTGCTTCTGTTGTTGTTTTTTTTGCGTTTTGCATAAAATTAAAAACAAAAAAAAACACATTTTTTTTTCGCCTGCCTTTTGAATGAAGATGTGCGACGTAGCAGCAGCATCTTAGCATCGGCATCATCTCTGTCCGGTTTCTTACTCAGCGGCAGCCAACAATTTGAAGTTCATTATCAACATCACTCAAATTCACACTTCTCCCAGAGAGTTCTCGTCGTCTCATAGGTCGAGGGGGCTGATGCTATGAAAACATCATTAATTGTATGTATGGGCCCAATGCTCAATTAGTTATTTAATAATAATAATTGTTATTTCCCATACTCTACCGATAGAGAACCTATTTCAAACATTCAACTTCCATTCCAACTACACATACGATTCGATTCGCTTCGATTCGCTCCCTCGGACATCCCCTTCATTAGAGTGGAGACGCAGCTAAGTGGCAATTTTGTGAGCTCATTTGGTTGTCAGTTACGAGTGTCTTCAAGATGATTTTATTCTCCCCCCCCCCCATACAATCTGTTCTGTTGTTGTACATAGATAGTACTTACGTATTGTATAATATTGTCTTTAAAGGGTAGTAAAATGGGGTTTATTCGTTTGCCATTCGCCATTTTTCCAATGGAAGTACCAATACTTTTACTGTAAATCCAAATTTTTTTTATAATTGTATTTGCTCTTTGGCTAAAAATGTTCAGATTGGAAATTGTCAAATGGATTTTGAACCTACGAGTGCCTCAAGATACTTAACATATTTGTATTTCCCGACATTGATCACTTGGAAAACTAGTTTAACTCTTTCGGGAACGTAACCAGGATACCTGCCATCAAATATTTGTTAGTTTTCCCATTTCAATTTAAAAACTCCATCTATGATTATTCTTAACTGAAATGCAATTCCAAAATAATTTGAACAAATGTAGATTCCACAGAGAGCGTAAAATAAGCAAAAGGGTATACTTCGAGTCGAACGTTTTTGTGTCATTCTTGTTCGCATTTAATGTGGCTATTTATTTATTTTTTCTATTAAACAATTTGAGCATTTTTTTTTACTCATAATTAATGCAAAATTTACAGCTTTGGCTCTTTGGTTTCAGTTTCCTGTAGACGGATACCAACTATAACTAACTATGTATTTTAAACGGAAGTTTATTCATGTTATGACATGCGGCAGGCACTTGCTTGATGTTTATGAATAATTATAATTAGAGATACAAAAAGAATTGGTAATCAAATCTTTCAATGTGCTATCAAATGTCAAAGTAAAGTTCACAACATCTTCACTTCACAATTCAGGAAGAATTAGCATGATGAAGTGAATTGATTTTGATGGGTGAATTGAATGGTCGGGTGGGTGGTAGGTGGAGGGGCCGCATGGAGATTGGTGAGTCTTAAGAACTTGAAAAGGGCAAGACCGACATTAAACCATTAATGTGTCAGTATCAGAAAATAAAGGAAACTGCGCAATTAATCAACATATAGAAATTACAAAATAATTTACTATATTTATATAATAAATAAGCTGCACGTTTTGTTTTTCTGTTTTAATACCAATTGCAATCTATTTTTGGTTATTCGTGAAGATCATTATAATCTACCAAAAATGCTGACGTTGCTAGGCAGCATTCAAAAACGAGCCAAAATTTTTCAATGAATTTCATTAGTTTTTGTGTTTTGAACGAAAACAAGAAAAGAACCTTCTCTACAACATAGTTGTAGTTGATGATTCATCAACTGGTTGACTGACTTATTGTTGCTAAAAATGATTATTGTTGTTGTTTATTTTTCATAAATCTTTTTGGCTACATACTTAAATTTGAATTGTTTATATTTACTTTTTGGAATTTCCTTTAAAAACAATCAAGCGAAGAAGCAAAAAAAATAATACATACATACATATATAGTATATATTTGATATTTAAGTAGAAAAACAGATGAATTTGTATTTGATTCTTCTGGAATGTTTGTCGTAAGTCTGTATCTTGTTGGTGATGATGATGCAAATGTCTAAATAAAAACGCAGACCTAATTTCCAAATCAGGTTTTCTGGATTGAGGCCTGGTACATATACTTACTAATAATTTTCGTTTCTTTATATTTATAATATATATAACTGCTTTAATAAAAATATTTTGAGTTTTTTTGTCTTTCTTCATTCATTTCGTTGACATGATAAATGATACATGCAAACACAAAATGTTGAAGGGGTTAACTTATTGCAATATAATGTCAAGTATTTATATATTATATGATTTAACGATTATATTTTTTTTATTATTAAGTTCCTGGATAATAATCTTACAACTTTCTCTTCTTTCTCTACAGAGTCGCTTTTTGAACAACTTTATTGAAAATCTTTGGAAAAAGAAGACATCATAAGGTGAGTTCAACTGAAAGATTTGTCAAATTAAAAGTTCAATATACATAGATATATATTTATGGAGATTTGCATTCTTCAATGCCATTTAAATAGACTTGGCAGATCAAAATTTATTTCATTCTCCCTACAGATCATTTCTAGTTAAATGAATTTTAAGGTTCTGCTAAAAATTTCACAAAAATTTTACAATTTTAATGGTTTTTTCCTTCTACGAACCTTACTCTAATTATCTCTCTCTCATTCCCTGTGAATCTCTCTTATATAGAATATAACACTTTCACTCACCTTGTTAATATTGGCGGAAATTTAAGTATAACAGAAAGAAAGAAGGAAAGGGGAGGGGGAACAAAATTTAACAAACAAATGCAAATAAATAACTCAAACAAGGTATGGGACTCATTTGTTGTGACCAAAAGCGCAATGAGAGAAGCTTGGAGCTTGGAGCACGTCTTGAAAGAAAAAAAAATGTGGAAAAAAGTTGGCCAAGTGCCAAGAGCGGGTAAACAAGTGCCAAACAAAGGCAAATACAAATATGTAAAAAGAAATACTCAATTACATTCAGAGCAGGGAAAAAAGCAGGTGAAAAAAAAGCGCAGCATTTTGTGGGCATAAGTTCGTTGGCCAAAGTCGGGCTAAAATTAGTGCATTAACAGACGACTGCCAAGACGGATCTTTCCATCTCTCTCGACTTCTTTCTTTCTCTATTTCTTGTTATCTCAAATCTAAGTTAAGGAAAAGAAAAAAATGCAGCTAATTTTCCAACTCATACAAATGCTGCTTGGCTTCAGTTTAGTGCAAGCAGCAATTTTGCCACTTACCCTCAACGAAGACAATGAGACAACAAAAAATTTGCCCTTGGATTTGGATAAAGTGAATTATTTGGAATTGAAACCGAATGGAAGCTTAATCCTGAGACGAAAACCCAATCAGAATGGTAGTAATTTGGAGAATCTTCTGCTGCTACGCGGTGTACTACAAGCCCTTAAGTTGCCACCAATTGACGGAGTGGTGGACTTTAAAGATTTTGAGGCAACGAAACAAAACATGAAAATGTATGGCGAAGGTGTGGAACATAAGTTTCCACCACTAGTGGAGAATATTATTCAACGTATACAAACATATTTCTCGATTTATCGCTATACGGATACAAGTCGGCCCATACGCAAAGATGAAATAATCCTCCAGCCTCTAGCTCAGTCGCAGGCACAGGAAATTCCCGATGAAGTGATTACAAGCACCGCCTCCACCACCATCACCACGACGGTTAAATCAGAAGATGTGACCCTTGATGATAAGGATGCCTACACTACAGTGGGTGAGAGTGGTGAATAATTTGCAGAGCAGGAAATAACAGAGAAGAATCTGATGATTCCCAATTTTAGACCTAAGTCAATAAAAACCGTAATGCCCACGGTCGTTGTGATGTGCCACCAATTTTCAATTCAACTCTTTTACTTATGGCTGGGCACGTTCCCACTGTGATGTGTGTCTATTCCTATTTAGTATTCATTGTACGTGCACTTGAGTACTTACGATTTATGTTTCTTTTTCCTTTTGTTTTTTGTAATATGTGCAATATTTTTATGCTGCGGGATTTCATTTCGGTTAATTCGGTCATAAGAGGGGAATTCAAAGCGATTTGGCAATGATGGAGGTCAAATTGGATAACATAACGCCCATCTAAAAACAAATTTCGTTTATGCAAAATTCAAAGTGGGACACTGTAATCAATCAATTTGATGGATTTGTCTTTACATTGAGGTCAACAAATTCCAGTGGACAGCCATAGAGAACTTTATGCTTTATGCTGAAAGTTCTGTATAAGTGATTGAATAAATAACTCAGGGCTGTCTGCCATCAAAGTAGCGCCCACAATTCGATTTTTAGTTGTGTTAAACAATTCTGACTATGATTCATTACTAGAGTGAATTAGGTTTCTTTATTTAATTCTTCTAAATTTCCTTAGCTGCCGCATTTTGCCTATTGTAGCCCATTGTTCACCTCGTTGCAAGTGGTTTTCCATGTTTCTGCAAATATTTTTCTATGTTCCTTTTTTCGATGTCCTTACAAGTTCGTTGTCTAAGTCATTTTTGTACAGGTTCTTGTAAGTTTGCTGCCTAAGTCTTTTGTTTCATATTTTTTGACCAAGTTTGTTGCCTAAGTCTTTGCATGGAAGTTCGGCGCTCAAGTGTTTAATATATTTATACCCTTGCAGAGGGTATTATAAAATTGGTCAGATGTTTGTAACGCACAGAAGGAGACGTTTCCGACCCCAT
This sequence comes from Drosophila paulistorum, assembly GCA_018152135.1. Taxonomy (NCBI): domain Eukaryota; kingdom Metazoa; phylum Arthropoda; class Insecta; order Diptera; family Drosophilidae; genus Drosophila; species Drosophila paulistorum. The sequence goes on from JAECXG010000690.1 coordinate 14,482,141, forward strand.
AAAGTATATATATTCTTGATCAGCTTGAGAAGCTGAGTCGATATAGCCATGTCCGTCTGTCCGTCTGTCCGTCCGTCTGTGCGTATGCGTTTTACTCAGCCATCTTAAGAGATATCGGGTTGAAATTTTTTTTGGAGACTCTTTATTACCTGTGTGAGATAAAGTATGAAAATCATCGGGATCGGACTACTATATCATATATTGTTTAATAATCATTAAATGTGTTTTGAATTCAGTAGTTTGAAGTATGCGTTTTACTCAGCCATCTTAAGAGATATCGGGTTGAAATTTTTTTTGGAGACTCTTTATTACCTGTGTGAGATAAAGTATGAAAATCATCGGGATCGGACTACTATATCATATATTGTTTAATAATCATTAAATGTGTTTTGAATTCAGTAGTTTGAAAAATATTTGACCATATTCATAATACGACAACTAATGCTGTTGATGTATGAAATTTCACTTTTCTTATCGAATTAAATATAATAAAGAACTGCAAGGGTATATAAACTTCGGCAAGGCCGAAGTTAACTTCCATAGCTCGTTTTATTTAGCTTTTTTCCAAGTTCGTTGCCTAAGTCTTTTGATGCATTATTTTCTTGCCACAGGTTCATGGAAGTTCGATGCTTGAGTCTTTTCTATCTTTTTTCCAAGTTTGTTTTCGAAGTCTTTCGCTTCATATGTTGTTTTTCTACAGATTCTTCCAAGTTTGCCGCCTAAGTCTTTTGTTCTAGCTTCTTTTCTTGCTGCAAAGGTTCTCGCAAGTTTGTTGCCTAAGTCTTTCCTTTTATTTTCTTTTTTAGGTGTTTTTTCAAGTTTGTTGCCCAAGTCTTTCGTTTTTCCATTATGAACAATAAAAAGTGTCTCATTCTCTTACATTTTACATTCACTTTTTTGTTGTTTTTATTTGTTCTGTTTTATGTATGTTTTTTTTTTTCAATGTTATGGTTAATGAATATAATGATGATGAACAAACTTTTATTTATATAGTTTGTTTAGTCGTGATTATGATGAATTATGAATGAATGTTTTGTGTGTGTTTTTTGTTGGTTGATTGATTGATTGATTGGTTGATCTTGCGTTTGTTGCTGTTAATGTTGATGTTCGGAAAATGTGAAATATGTGTTGACGATTGCTGTTGGTTCTGGTGTGTGTTGGCTGGTTGATTGGTTGGTTAGTATAAAACTAAAATTGTATAGGTATACAAAAAAAAAAAAATTATAATAATAATAATATTAATAGTAGATAAAAAGGATAAGAAAAACCCCTCGGCCTGATTGCTACAGGCACGCAAAAGCATTGAAGAACCAAAGCTGCCCAAGTATTATAGTATTTGAGAGAGGTGAGAATGATGTTGGATTGGGGAGGGAGTTGAGGAATTGCTCGCGGATGCTGATGAGATGATGATAATATTGTTGTTGTAATGGCTCTGCTTAAACTGCTCCAGCAATAGCTGGAATGGCTGGAATAATCTCAGCGGGCTGGGATTGTAGCTGAGCTGCGGCCTGTTGTTGCTGCTGCTGCTCGGGTTGAATAGCAGTCTCGGCTGGCAGATTCTTGATCAAAGGTTGCTCGGGCAGAATTTTAACTAAAATTAAATGAAAACAACTTTATAGATACTCAATTACCCCAAAAGAGAGAATAGTCTCTTACTCTCTTCCTTGGGCTGCTCCTTGGCTAGTTCAGCCGGCTGAAGATCCTGTTTAATGGCATTACCCTCCAATAGACGACCAGCGAATTCGGATTTCTGCTCATTGGCCTCTGGAATAATGGCAGCTGGCTGTTGCTGCTCCTGCTGGATCAATGGCTGCTTCTCCTCCAATGGCTGCTCCTTTAACAAGGGTTGGGCAAGTGGCAATTCTGGTTCCAATTCCGCTTTCAATGGGGCTGCTTGTGGCTCTGCTTCGGCTTGAATGCTGCGCGCACGGATAGCCGAAATAGGAAAAGAGTAGACTGGCGTATGGACGACATCCACTACAGTTGGAGCATGATAGACCTGGGGCAGACCATAGAAATGACGTGCCTCAGTGGTTAGCAAGGGCTGAGTATTGGCCGGGGTCTCGATCAATTCGATTTTCTCAGTCTTTAGTTTTTGCTCATCCGGTTTCTTGGAGCCACCGCTTGATGGGAAGAAGCCAGGGAAGAAACCGGCACCAGTTGATGCTGCTGCAGCTGCTGCCTCACCAAATTGACCACTTACAATCTCCACACCCTGCTGTGCCGTCTGCTGGATCTGATTGATGTTCTCGGGGAAATTCTCAATTTGCTTGGTCTCCTGTTGAATCGGTTGAATTGCACTGGCACGACCCGAGCCGACAGCATCGACAACAGGGACAACCGAGGCAGCCGTTCCAGCTGGTACATACACAATGGTCTCCTCATGATGGGGGGCCGAGACACGAGCCAATGGCGATAGACCATGGACATAACGTAAGGCTGGCTCCAAATGTACTTGAGCCTGTGGCGTCACAATCACAATGTGCTGGGCAGTTGATTCAATCGGATGGCTATTAGCCACTGCCGCAAGGCAGAACAACGCTAGGATGAACATTCTGCAATCAAAATGATAGAAAGGTGAGAGAGGTGGCGAGAGGGATCCTGGAGGTGGGGTGGACACTTATCAGAACTGGTATGGCCACTCGGCTATTTTTAGTTTCTTGTATTACAAACTAACCAAGCAAAGTCCATTCTAAATTTAACGTTATTAATTCTCATGTATGGCTCTCTGTGTGTGTGTGTATTTTTGTAATTGCATGTTGCCGATGGCCACGACAGGATGCTAGATACTTGAATTGACTATTAACCGGTTTGCTATTTGATTGGCCTGGCCACTTCTAGTGTACATACAAAGTCAATGTCTCCTTCTTGTTCTTCTATCCATCCATCCATAGGCAAAGTTTAAGCTTGAAATCCATACTTGGCCTATACATAGATACCTAATACCTAAAACCACTTGGCCATAATCAACAAGAATTTCTTTTTCAACGTCAGCAAGTTTTTTGCTCAAGTCTTTCGTTTGACAGAATTTGTAAACTGGTACACGAAAGAATTTACTAATCTAGCCGATCTTCCTTATTGTATCTAGTCTGTGAATCTAGATATATGCATATATAGATATTTGATAAATAAAAAAATTTTGGTCCTTGCAACAGTTGATAAATATATTTTAAAATAATAAAATATGTGAATTTCGGAAACCAAAACTCTTTCATATCTTTGAAATTTCGAAATTTGTTTAGTGCTATATACAAAAATAAAGTTAAATATGAAAAATATTATTTTAATAAAAAAATCTTTTGGCAGATACTTTAACCCCATTGAATAGAATTTTGTAAACCCAATTATGTATTGGTATTAACAACTTTTTCAGAACTTCAAAACTAATGTCGGAAAGCGGATCTAGCATGTAATTTAATTTTGGCAATGCACTCAATAAATTGCTTTAATCTATTGTAACTTACAAAAATGGGAATGAAACTAGTCTCACATGCTTTTAGTATTAGCATTGCAATTTTGAATGCAATGTCGTTTATCACTTATAGATAAATATATTTTATTTTGTTCCGCATAAGAAGATATAACAAATTAAACTATGATACGAATTGACTATGGCTTTTACGATCCTATATGCCATAGCTAAAGACACGAACAAAACTGAGGAGAATAGAATTCTAATTCTTAATTACAGAAACGATTTCAAATAATACTTCTTATAGTAAGTATTTCAAATTCAATACAATTCAATTAGAATAATAGTTTTTCCCTTTCCAGTTAACAATTATATTCCACATTGCAAACTCAACAACCTGACTAGACTTTGAGAAACTATATTTTGGCAATTAATTTATAAAGTAAGCCTACATTAGTTAAAAACTTTCTTGGATAACCTCAAACGAGATCATTAAAATATAAAAACTTACCTTTTTGTTTGTTTGTTTGTTGTCAGTCTTCTGTGTGTGTGTGTGTGTTTTATTTTTCAGTGTTTCTTTGTTCTAGGCACGTCGGCGTTAAATTGACACTTTCCAAAAAGTAATGAATCTCTTTTTTTAGGCAGAGTTGATTTTTAAACTAGGCTAAGAAGCTGCTACTTTTATATGGCCACAAAATGTGTGTGTTGTGTGTGTTCGGGGGAGAAATCTCAAAAAAAAAGAGTCACAAAAACAAAGTGTCGACGACGTCTTTGATGAGGGTTGGCACAATTGGTTTAGTTGGTTGGTTTTCAGTCTTCAGTGTTAACACGGCGACCACTTCAAGGAAACTGGTGGCCATGGCTACATGGCCATGGCCTTTTATAATGTGCCAACTGTGCGAGTGTTTGCAAACTGACCTAGGCCACAGAACAGAACAAAGAACCAGAAATGGGAAAAAGCTGAAAAACAAGACGATCTGACTCGGTGCGGCAGCTTCCCGCAGGAAAATGTCGACATCAAGCTCGAGTCGGTTCAAGTTGAAGTAGTGAAAAAAAAGAAAACAACAAAAATAGATAGCCAAAAGGAAGAAACAAGCAACCAGAATAGAATAGTCGACTGGTAGAGGGTTCTTCAGGTATCAGGTTCCCCGCTTTGCGCTTCCGTCTCGTTTTTGCAATCTCTTGCTATCCCTCTCTGGTTTACTTACATTCAGTTGGGCAGATGGCAGATGGTCAACGTAGATGTTGGACTTCTTGGAGAATGTTAAACCAGCCGCGTAATAGAAGTCAAGCATGGCCATGGCCACTGCATTGAAGCCACATTGACAGGCCCAGACCAAGACCAAGGCGCAAACTCAAGCTCAAGACCAAGTTTAGGGGGGAACTGGTTCAGGTGCAAATTGAATGCCTTCTTCCCCACTTATCATCGTCCCACCGATTCGTTCCCCTCAACGTGATCCTCCTCCTGCTGTACCACTCTTTCTTTGTAGATAATTTATTTTCATGCTCCATGCCTTGGCGGAAAAGATTAATCAAGATTTGCACATGCTTGCGTTCTATTCTCCGATCAGTTCTCCACTTCTCTCTCCCTCTCTATCTTTACTCATGGCTCTCCTCTTCTTCTCTTGTCGTTGTAGATGAAAATTTATTTTTGTTATAAAATGCAATCACTTCCCGCAGCAATTAAATACATGTCTCTGCCTTAGACTTAAACACGGACGTCTCTCTCTTTTTTTCTCTATCTTTCTCTCTGCCTCTGATATCAGCGCCTCAAGTCAGGCAATGAAAATTGATAAAAAGAGATGAAGAAGAGTTCATTGGACTTTTACGATGTGAGAGCAGTTTATTGCGCGCGTGTGTGTGTTTGTTGTAGCGAAATGAAACCCCATAAAAGTTTTCCTCCAAGTTACAATCTTAATAGTCATCATATATGTCATTATATACAAAAATCTAATTGAACATTTAGTTATTAAATGACAATTTAAAGTACTAGAAGAGCAATCAAACCCTCTTTACTTCCGTTTTCGCATGCCATGTCAACTTCGTGTATCTCTTTCTTTTGGATTTTAACCTAAAGTAAAAAATTGTCACTCAGCCTTCAAAGGATTTAATTTGGATAGACAAAAGTCATTTGTTTGGTTTTATTTTATTATTGGCAATTGGTAAGTTGGCACACACACAAAAAATATATATCTCTAATCATTTAGTGTATAGAATAGGATTGTCATTGGAAATCCTCTCGAAAAATCCTTTAAGGGATAATCATCTTGGGACTCATTCGTAATGCAAACGCCGCTTGGGGGCCATGCGTATGAAGGGTTTGGGTGGCGATTTGACCTTTGCTTGAGTTTGCCTGGCGGCATATTCTTCGGCAATGGCTGTACGCCATTGATCGACCAAGGAGTCACCATGGCCAGAGATACGTATGGGGACCAATGGTGTTTCGCGGGTCAATGGAAAGCGGGCGACTGCAGCAGCTATGGGTACATCATTGTAATCGTAGTCATCGCTGGCCTTTTCCGCTGCCGAGTTTGGTGTCTTGATGACCAATTGATTGCGGGTGGGCAATGAGATGCTGAAAGCGGCGGCTTCCTCCGGGGAGACGCCAGCAATAGCTGTGGCCTTGGGTGAGGCAACTGCCAGACCATTGCGCCCAGAAAGGGCAACTGCATTTGGCTTAGATGAGGCCACACCGCCCTCACCGGCAATGGAAAGACCTTGAGTAATAGTGAATGAAAATAAGTTGAAGTTTTTTACGGCTGGATTTTCATTACGACTTACCCACTGGCTTGGCCTCGGCTACAGCTGCATCTTTTTTGGGCGCCATTATGGCCACACTATCATTGACATCCTCATAAGGATCTTCTTGATTGGGTGGCAGAAACTCATCCGGTGACAATTGCTGTTCGGTTACCTCTTCCAGCTTTTGCTCATCTATTTTCTGATCTGCTGGATTAATGCCCGATGCCTCGAGTCCAAAGTTTGAGGGCTGCTTTTGTGGTATGGGAAACAGTTCGGGCTGCAGGAGCACACTGAAATCCTTAATCTGTCCCGTTTGCTGTTGCAGGGCCAAACTTTGGGCTGCCTGCCCCAGTTCAAGCAAACTGCTGGCATAGATTTTATTATCCTCTTCACTAAAAGAGCCCTTCCTTTTGGCCATCTCCTGAATGGCCACAAGACGAGCGGCGGCCAATTGTATGCGATTAAAGTCACTGGCACTGGCCGAAATGGTTGATGAAGCAGTGGAGGAACTGCCATCTGCAACGGCCGATATGCCAGCTGCTGATATGGTAATGGTGTCATCTGCATCCCGATCTCTGGGCACAGCTCTCACTTGCGGTTGGAGTATATAGGTGGCCAGGCTGCCATCTCTTTGGGGATGCAATTGTAGCAATTGCCCTCTTAGGCCACCATAGTAGTTCAATGGACTTGCTACCGATCTGTGTCTAAGTTAAGATTTTTTTTATATATATATAAACGTTATAGATGGTGTAGAGAGTGTGTATGTGGGTGTGGGTGTGTGTATGTAGGTGTGTGTGTGTGTGTGTGTTTGTGCTTGTGCGAAAAAGATAGAGAGTGTGTGTAATGGGTGAAAGCTAAGCTAAGCTAAGCTGAGAGCAACAATATCTACAAAATGGATTAGCGGGCTAAAAGCAAATTAAAATCAAATAATTTATACAAATTACTTAAACATTTATTTACACTAAAATGTATATTCAGGCCTCTACTTAACATAGGAACACACACATATATATATATATATCTACAGATTTTATAGGACTTAGTTATATATATGTATATTTTTGATATACTTATGCCCTTAGGGAAGTTGCCTCGTTCTTATTATTAGCATTTGTGCTGATTAATTAAACAAATCCAATTCCAAATCGGCGGTGGCATGTGCCTTACCCCCCACCCCTGCAATGGCCACAGATTCGGGATTAAAATACACATTGGTGGGCACGCCCTTCTTTAGCAATGCCTTGGAAATGGGTGTCGAGATGGCTGTGCCACCATTACCGACCACAGCCTTGGAATGCGGTTCTAATATCAAAGCAGCCTGCTTATGTCCTTGTAAGGCCTTGGCTTGCAGTGGCTGATAAGGCAGAAAATAATTGCCAAATGGTATTTGTGGTATATTCCCACCATTGGTGCTTGTTCTGCCGGTGGCCTCCACTTTTAATGCCGCTGCCATTGCCGCCTGCTTCTTAATGCCATTCAATTTCAATAGCGATGAATTCTTCTTTTTATTTTGGATTTTTCTCAATTGCTGGCTATTAATGGTAGATGATATAACATGTTTGCCAGGTACGGCTATTATTTCCTCTATCACATAGTCCGTGTTAATTTGTCTTATAGCCGATTTAAGGTTTTCATCTGATTTCAAATCGCCCAATTGCTGTTGCTTTGTGTTGGTTGGTGTCTTGGCTTGTAATTTAGCCAATGTTTCAATATCATCGTCGAATTTTTCGGTGGTTGTCTTGGCTGTAGTGGTGGTGGTTGTTGTACTCGCTACTGGTGAGTTGGTGCTTGTCTCTGCTGTAAAACGCATGTAGAAATGCATGTAGAAAACGATGTAAAAATACGTAAGCTGTGTAGAAATGGACGTTTTAACGGATTTTCAAATATTATGAAAATCAAATAAAACAAATAAGCAAATAAAGTTTCAACCTTGTGGCAGGAATATTATGGGTTGAAGTTGCAACGCCTGTAGCTGGGGCTGAGGCTGTGGCTGTAGCTGGCCTTGCAGTTGCAGTTGATAGGCTCCATATGGCTGTAGATTGGCAATGAGCTGCTCCAATGATCCAGTAGTGGCTGGTGGCCAAGACTCCAAGCTGGCAGTACGCCAATAAGCACTATTTTCATTATAGTTGTTGTTAGTTGTAGGATAGTTTACGGAAGGTGGGGGATAATAATGGGAGAAAGAGTTTTGGGGGGGAAAAAGCTGTTAGTTTTGTGCAAATTTTATTTGTGTATTTACAGCATATCAGTTAAGAGTGTGTGTGTGTGTGTGTGTGTGTTAGATACAGCAGAGTATATTTCAATTAAGTTTTAGTATGACTTTCTATATATACATATTCAATAAACCGTTTTACACCAAATGGAATGGAAAGCCAGCCAAATGACAAAACAATCACAAAAATACCATTAAAAATATATATAGAAGTACATATATAAAAAAATTTATTTAAAAGTTCCTAAATGAGAAACAAATTACGAAAACTAAATATACATACAAGTATAGGCTAAAACGACATTTTGTTTTTGTTTTTTGTTTTTAAATAATCAAAAATAGTTAATAAACATTAAGCCTCAGACTCAAATTCCGCCTCCTCATCGTACTCGCCCGTTGCTGTGCCCGTCGGTGGAGCATAATAAACAGTTGGCCCAGTGGCCACCACCTTGCCTTCGCGTGGAAAACTCTTGGCTTCCAAATTGGTACGCTGCAATGCATCCTTGAGATCCACCTCGGGTGGTATGGATATCACTTTGGCTCCCGGGCCAGCAATGGTTAGACTACGTGGATGAGTTAAAGCATAGCCACCCGGGCCGACAATAGCCGTGCCGCCACTGCCAGCAGTGGCCACGCCTCCCGGTCCAGCAATGGCAATGCCCCCCTTGCGTACCTTTAGCCTTTGAATGATGATGCCACCCTCACGTAGAGCCTGCTTCTGGGTAGACTGATGGGCTGTGGCCACTTGGCCCACTGTTTGCATTAGATGATGAGCCTTATGGGCAAAGAGATGCTTCTCCGCCGATGTACTGCTGTCCTGCTCGGCTGCTGTATTCTCTACGGTATCCAGATCATCATTAAATCCATCGCTATCTCCATCGCCGGCTCCTTCTTTCTCATCATCCCATTTATAGTCCTGTGACTCACTTAAACTTGCCTGCATCAGATGCTGCGGCTGTTGCTGGTTTAGCGTGGAGCCAACAACCACTGTTGGTGTGGGGCCCGCAGCAACAGCTGGGGCCAGTGGTGATCCTTGGAAGGGCATTTTAAAGATATTTGTAAAAGCATTTTTAATAGCCATCGATGTGTGGTTCTGCATTTCAGCCAGATTAACGCTGGGCACTCGGAAGGGGTTCAAACGATTACGATTGGGCAATAAACCGCCCGAAGGAGGCAACGTCGACAGGATATGAACTGGCGCCGAGGTGACCTTGTTGTTAACCAATGGCTGTACTTCTTTGGCACTTGCTTTAGTGGGCTTCGCAGTGGAACTGCTGACACGTTTGCGATTGGCATTCAAACTATTTGCCTCTGGCTGTTGACGTGGTAAATGAATGGATTGCGGTTTGTGTACTGGTTTCTCACGTGAATCTAGACGAGATTCCTTCGAATTGATCAATGTGGGGTGTCTTGTGGTTGTTGTTGTTGTCGTGGTCGTCGTTGAGTTGCCTCTCTTGGGTGTCCCATCCTCATTTAGAGCCAATTCACGTGGCAAGAAAAACAAATGATATTTGGGCGTGGATTTGCCCTGTTTTGCCCGACTGCGATCATTAAGCATCGACTTGGCCTTGCCATAGAAACTGTCCACATCGCCAATGATCTTATAGCCCTTAATGCGGTACTCCTGTGGTGCCTGCTCCTTCAAATATTGCTCCTTATTCAGTTTATAGAGATGAACTGGTATAACAAAATGGGCTGGCAATTGTTGAGCTTCTTCAGCTGATACGGGATTTGGTACAATCACACGATTCGGACGAAAATAAAGCTGCGATGGAGAGGGAGATGGCATTGGAGATGGCGCTGGAGATGGTTTCTCTTTGTGCTCCGTGGTAACATTTGGTAGACGCGTTTTCGAGGGCACATTATAATTAATTCCCCCCACATTTCTAGTCAATTTCACAGCTCTTATTGAGGGTTCCAACAGAGTTTGACCATTTCCACCGGTAAAATGATGCTGCTGATTGTGAAATGGCGTATAAGCGGGCTTGGGAAATAAATACTGACTGGAATCGAGTATGGGCGGCAGTTTCGGCTGCTCTGGCTGCTTCTTCACATAGCCAAATGCCTCGTTCACTTTGGCTATCTGCTCCAAAATGCGTTTCGCCTCATCCGTTTTCTCTGATGTTGGAGGCGCCACATTTGGATCAAACTCTTCCGGAAATTTGACCAGTCTTTGCTTTTGTATTCTGTAATTTAAAGTTTAGGTTTTTGTTTTTGTTTTGGTCTCTTTGTTTTTTTTTATTTTGTTTTTCGATTGTTTTTGGCTACTAAAACTAAATGCAGAAATATGGGTCAAATGGATGGGTTTCATTTATTATGTGTTTTTCTCTTCTTGTTTTTTGTGGGTTAGGAATTGGGAGAATGAATTAATAAAGAAATCTTAGTCACACACTTAGTCTGAGTTTAGAGTTCAAGATTTTTTTTGTTTTTTTGTTTTTTAGTCACAATTCTAATTAATAGGAGTAAGTGAGAGTGAGACAGAGAGCAGGCGGCAACAAATTTCTACTAAGCAAAAAATAATGACACATTCACACGGCAAGGCAAGGCAAGGGGTTAATAATCTTCTTGAATTGAGTTTGGAAAATAGAGAAATCAACTTACTCTACATTTGCAGCATTTGAATGAGGATGACCCAGTGCCAAAGTGGCCAATAAAAGCGTTGATAACTAAAAAGAAAAGTTAGAAAAGAAATGCCAAAAAAAAAATTAGAAAAACGAAAAAAAATTCAAGAATCTCTCAAGAAACTATAAGATGTATATGTAAAAATAATGACATATAAATATGCTTAAAAATAAATGAAAGAGAGATATGCTAATTGACTTAAATTTAGACAGCTTCCTTTTCCGTGTTGGATCAATTGATTCATAATAATGTTATGGACTATATTTTTCAATCCAAACCAATTTATGCTTGGGATGAGAGGAAGAATCTAAGGAAAACGGTTTGCAAAACTTATTAACCTTAAGATATTCACCATGTCAGGCATTTACATTAATTAACACATGCTTTAATTTAAATGAGTAAAGTCTTTTGGCCATTTCTAGCAAACGGGAATATAATTTAGTTTAATTCCTTAAAGAGAACATAGTGAAATTGGGTTTATACATACATAAGTAAGATGGTAAGATTCTCTGATTCTTAAATACTCATGACGTTAAAGACCAAAAATGCGGTCAAGTGTCTTGCGAAAGTCTCTGCCTCGCCCCCTCTCTTTACCACTTGCTCAGCTGTCTAAAGGCATTTGCATAATTTCTTTAAACTTGAGCCAAAAAAAATTAAAATAAAATAAAAAGAACAAGTGAGCAAAAAGTGAGAGCCAAGCCCAGTTTAAAGTACAAGTTTTCTCTGGTTTTTCACTTGGAAGTACTTACAAAATAAAAGGAAGGCGAGTTGGGTGTTTGTGTATGTGTGTGTGTGTGTGTGTGTGTGGGGTGGGGGGGATTATCGGTATTAACAAGAAAGAATATCGTGAAACTCCCTGCTCAGTGTAAATATTTAACTTCTTTATGCTATTTCTCCTTTTTTCTCTCTCTCTCATTCTTGGTCTTTATTTCTGTCTCTGTTTGAGCATTTGGCAAAAATCAATATTGACGCAATCTGGCCGGCCGGGCGGTCGAACGACCCGTTAACTTTACTTGGCCCAAGCAAAACGCCCATCTATCAAGCTAAAAAGAAATGTCACTAAGCCGTAGCCGCAGCCGCAGCTGAAACTGAAGTTGTAGCTCGTGTGAGCTTGTATCTTGGCAAGTCATTGACCTGTTACGTTTTCTCAGATCAGAGCAGAAAGAAAGACACTAAAGGTAACTTGAAACAAGCCATCATTATCAGAACTCTGCTAGAAAGCTTAAAGAGAATATTGATTCAATTTCAATTCAGTTTTGATTTGCAAGTTGGATTGCATTCTATGTAAATGTATAGCTTTTAGATGTAGTTCTGAATGGCTTTCTTTTATTTATTATATTATACGGTTTTCTTTTTATTGACCATAAAGTTGGCAGAGACTTGTCGTTCTTGTCATTATCTTGTTTTTTTTTTTTTTTTTTGGGTGTGTTTATTTATCCAAAAATAAACTGGGTTAATAACTCGAAATGCAAAGTTTATGCAGCATTTTTTATATATAGCCCCGAGAAGTACCATCTCAAGTGTCTGTGTCTGTCTGATTGTTTGTTTTAAGATTGAAGATAAAGTTAAATGATCATTTCGTTATACTATATATGCAGATGAGGAGCCATCCACCGTTCATCGGTACAAATCAATTCCAGCGTTAAGATTAATGAGCCAATAGCCACAATCTGTGGGCAGCAACAGCTCAAATAACCGACCAGAATAGACTTTATGCTCCACAGAACCTTACTGACAAAAAAAAAAAAAAAAACCCTATCGATTTATTGATTTATGTTCTAAACAAAATGTAAAAACTTTCTGTTTTTTATATCATGTTTGTATGTATTGAATGATTCTTATAAGTGCGTGCATGTTCTATGACCCACGCCTAGATTTCCAGATGCTTAAAGAATATTAATTTTATGATCTACGGGCATCATAATTAAATTGTCTTTTTATTTCTTTATGGTATTTTCCTTGTAAATATATGCTTGAATTCAAATTATTGTCCATGTCCCAAATTGAGTTATTCATTTTTTCTTTTTTAATTTCTTAAAGGCTTTTGGTGCCCTGATGAATAATAAAATCGAGGCCCAATAATGATTCATTTTCACTTTTCATATAAAGGATGGAATATTATCACGTATCATAAATAATAAAGAATCACACACTCACATAAAATTTCAATTTATCCAAAAGAACAGAGAGAGAGAGGAAATGATCAACGCATAAATTATATTAATTAATTTTTTATCCTAAAATAAAATTTATGTTATTTTTCGTAACTTGCTGATCACTTTTTTTTCTTTAAATTGATCCTTTAAGCAAAAGAAAATTCTTGAGTCATTTTTCATCACTTTTCATCATTTTCTGACTTGCCAATTGCAATTAATTCACATTTCAGACTTCTACTAGGATAATAAAAGAAAGCTTACATAAGTTTCATATCGTTTCGCCTATTGAAACCTTATTAGATTAATAGAATCTGAAGCCCTTAAGGTTGACAGATTTGTCTATTGATGCTGATATATTTAGTATTTAAATACCTACTTTATGGGGACAAAAAAAAATGGGGAGAACTAGAAGCTATTAAAGTCTAGCTGTCAGCTTATTTTACGCCATTTATCACCAAAGAAAACTTCAAAGAATGTTAATAAAATTCCGGGCTAAATACAAATTAGTGTCATTTTCCAAAGAAATCGACCTTTAGGAACATTTAAATAATTTCCACATCAAATAGCAGAAATTCTTACAATCTAAATAAAAACACCAAGACCATTTAGATAAAAGTTACTGTAACTTTTTAAAGAAAACAGAAAAAAAAAATAAACAACCTTTCTCTCTGGCCAAAATCAATTTTCTTTCTCTCTTTTTGTGGCTTTCAAATTGATTTTTAATGAGCTGGTCAAAGTCATAGATTTGCATATATACCACAAATTCGAATTTCAATTAGGCTAGAATAGAATTTAACACAGAAAAACGAAAAAAAAATTGTCGCTTAGTGAAAGTTTCAAAATTTCAAGTGGGAGAGAGAGAGCGATACAAAAGACTTAAGACACAAACTTCTTGGGGTCAGTTAATGAGTTCAACGGCAGCGGAAAAAAAGACCAAAATAATGAATGAATGATTAAATGCAAGATTGATAAATAATTACCAAAACAAAAAAAAAAAATTATAATAACTTTAAAAAATGTATTTTTTATCTCTACTTACAACAAAGAAGCGCATTTTTCCTGTGCCTGTTGCTCTTTTTTATCGCTGTCTTTTTGTTGTTTTAATTTGTCCTGTAGTTGTCCTTGAACTGCAAAAATGAATAAATAAGATTCTCTCAGTTATCACCGTGCTATATCAGCAGCAACAACTGCAGCAACAACACACTTAAAAAAAAAATCCAATCCTTTTAAGATTTCAATTTACGATTGTTCTTTCTGTCTCCTTTTTGTTTAGCTTGTTATTTGTTGTTTTCTCTGTTCTCTGAACACGCACAGCACAATATCAAAAGACACACACACACACAGCACATGAAAAAATGGTCACAATTTATATATGTGGGATGGGGGGAAACGCACCTCCAATCTAGAACCAAGCCAGTTAACAGCTGAAGATCAACTGATTCGAGCCCGGGCACAATGTGTCCGTTTTATAACATTTTCCATTAGCCATGCAAAACAGAAGTTCAAAAGAAATGCCCAAGAGACTAAGAAATACACAGAGAGAGAGACAGATGGAAACAGAGACAGAGAGAGAGAGAAAGAGAGTGGCTAAAGTCAAGAGAATTTGATATGCCATGACACGTACGAATACGAGTGCGAGTACCTTGTAGCGCCTTGGCCTAAAGCTTATCAATGGGCGGGCATCTTTTCTCAATTTCTTATTGAAATTCATGTTGCTCCGTTTATTTTGGTTTCGGTTTTTTGTGACTGATTGAAATCATTTATCTCCCACTTCTTTGCTGCCTTTTTTTTGTCGCTTTTGTTTTAACTGAAAACTTGTTAGGTCGCTGACAGAGCTACTGAACATCTTTTTGGTTTTTTTTTTGTCTCCTCCGTTTGGACATTGATTAATTGGTCAATTATTGGCTTGATTGAGTGTTTCATTGCTTTAGGTGGAGGTGGAGATGAAGAGTAGCCCAGCCTATTAGCAATTTGGTGTGAAGAAACTGTCCAATTGTGTCTCATTGTGTGCGTTCGTGCGTGTGTCTATTTGTGTGGGACGCATGACATGTCATGTAACATGACATAAGCCTATCAGAAAACATAAAGGCTTAAGTGAAAAAGAAAAAAAAAAAACCAAATTTGTCAAACAAGATTTGCGAACTGAACTTGTTAGAAAGTTTGCCAAATCATTAAATTTCAGATAATTGGATCAAGTTCGTGTTCTAGGTCTTTTGTTTCGCCTGCGAAGTGTAACAACAAAAAAGAAAAGAGAGAAAATTAAAATTATGAACAAAAGGCTATAGAAATAGTTATAAATACATCGATAAAGTTCTTGTGAAAAAATTTAGTGAATTGCATATCAATGAATTATTTTCTCCGACTATTAAAGGAAAATATGTAACTTTGCTTCTTCTTGTTATTATTATTATTCATATGAATAAATTGAAAAGTTTTTTTCAAATATTTAGAAAAAATTACCTCAGCTTATTTCCTTATACTTTTCAAACATTTTTTAAACTCTATACAAATTGATTGCCCCTTTATTTGGTTAACACTGTAGGCATCACACTGTAATCGCTTGATGCCTGAGCCAACTCGAAGAAGACAAAAGTTCGTGTCCTGAGTCTTTTGTTTTTTATAAATCGATTTCCATTTGCAATTGACAGAGCCATCATAAGTCTTCATTAACTGCCCCCAAGTGGCAAGCAGCTTGAAAGCGACTACGCACAGCTTTATTTATGATAATTTGAATGCTGCCTGCAGCTAAGCCGATACATATTTCCTCGATTAACCCTAAAAAAACAAAAAAAAACTAAGGAAACATTTCATGTGCATACTACCCACTTACACAGCACTTACGACCTTTTGTGGCACACGTAGAAATCAATAAAAAAAAAAAAAAAAAAAAAACAGGCAATAGCAGCAACAAATTGCCATAAGATTTATAGGTTCGACTCTGTGTACGAATACAAAATTAGTGGGTAAAACTCTGCACACATACACACTCAATAAAACAACACTACACACAATTGGAATGCAGCCATCAAAAGGCGATAAATCGAACGGGGTGAGAGCAAAAACCACAGCTGGAACCATCGATACCAGAGCTGCCTTTGCTCTGGGCTCTCATGAAGAAGAACAGGGAGACCTTGAGACCTATTTTTAAATGCAGTCAAAACGGGACTACTGCATAAAACTGGGTAGGAGGAGGAGGAGCTCCATCATCATCATGATGTCGTTGCCTAGGCCTAAGCCAATTAAGTTTGACCTTCACCAACGGGAACAGAATACAGAATACATGATTCAGGAATAGGCAAAGGCAAAGGAGAAGGCAAATTCTTTAGCCAACAACCAAACCGTTGTTTATTCTATGAACTAGTGAGTGAGTGAGTGAGTGAATGAATGTGCTGCAGCACCTGAGAGATCTCATCTCCCTTAATATATGACTACTGCTTATTGTTGTTGTTGTGCGATTATGCTAACCCAATTATAGCTGGCAAACACTTCATTCCCACATAGCCGCCACTCATTTTCCCATTGAATTGATATACATATGTACATACATATCATCACCATCATCATAATATTGCTGAGAACGTGACCAAATACAAAATAATCCAAAACTACAATTCTCCAACATTAGACTTTGGCCCTAAAGTAAGTCACATTCTAACCAGGTCACTTTACTTTTTATTATTATTAATTTTGTCTTACTTGTTTTAAGAGCATTAAATTTGAAAGAAAGTTGTGCGTAGGAACTTGTTTTAAAATAGCTCTTAAAACAAACATTTCGTTTAGCAAAAAAAAAGTGTGTTTTAATGGCCCACAAATTGTTGACAAAAAATTCTCTCAGTGAAACTTTGTGATGTTTTTTTTTCCTTTTTTTTTTTTGGATTTGTTTCACAATTTAAGTTTAATGTGTTTTTTTTTTGCCAAATATGATTATTATTTATAAGCATAAGGTTTTTTGGCTTTGTTTTTGGTTTACTGTTTTCATTTTCTGTAAATTTAAATATTTTTGTTTTTGGGCATTTGCGCCTTTTAGTTGTGATTTTTATTTAGGCCACGATGCGAGACGGCCCCAAGGCTTTCCGTTCAATTGAAAAAATTGTTTGGCAAGTGCTCGCACGCGTTCAACATTCGAAATGTTAATTTTTTCTTCATTTTGTTTTTTGTTTTTGTTTTTTTTGGCGGGATGCACCTTGCCCATAATAAATGTAAAGCATTTTGTCAACAAATACCTAATTGTTTATGATCGGCAAATCAATTAGGCATTATCAAATGTTTATGTTTGATGCCTGCGGCAGCACGTGGCCAAAGCAAATTTATATGGAAAATGTTCAAATTTCTGCGTGGGGTGGGGTAATTGTTGGCTAACAATGAATATTTAGTTAAAAAATATCCTTAAAACTTAAGTGTTCCTAGTAATTATTTGTTTCTTTTAAATTACATATCCCAGAGGAATGTCAAATAGAAGCTGCTTCAAATTGAAAATGACTAATCAATTATTCTTATCAATTCACGAAATTATATTTTATTATGATGTTATATAACTTTTATTAGTCATTCCAATTGATATTCCAATTTTAAGTATTTTAATAAAAGTTTGTTAGGTAAAACAACTTATTTCCGATGGTTTTTACGATGCTTACAGATTTAAAAATAAAGACATAACTTTTTTTGTAAATCATTTAAAAGCATTTAGAAAATGAGATTTTATTCCTATTTTATGGATCCTATTACATTATGCAGTTTATTTTAGTCATATCGATGACTTGCAGGTCTGTGGTTTTCCCCTCCCCCCACTTATCGAGTTTTTGGTGTCTTCTGATTGATCTAACAGACTAAAAAACGATTTACCTACTTGCGTTCCGTTCTCAGGTCACGTACACGGGTCTACATGACAGTTGCGACAATCTGATTGTTTAGCTGCCAACTAATATAAATTGTTTCATTAAAATCAAAGTACAAAAGATCATTTAAATTATTTCATTTATTTTTATTTGCGAAAGAATCTTTGATGCAAATGACCAAAATTCGTAGCGGAACTCAAGTCATTTGATTGGATTTCCGTTAGTTGTGATGGCTGTTCCGTTGCCTTGGCCAAATTACCACCCATGACAACAAATCCAATGCCAGCTCCGGCTTTATAGCTAAGCTCATGATAACCAGCTGCATCATAATAGGAATATTTACCCACAATATGTCCAGCCTGATCGGTATGCTGTGAGTGAGACATTTGATGGGTAGAGAAATCAAAGTTTGGACCCGTTTGTCGTGCATGTGACAATTGCTCCTGATGAGGTTGTTGCTGTTGGTAGGGAATCTGCATTGTGTTGGGATGTCTGCGCATGTTACTCCAAGATTGCTGAACAAATTGCTGAGGACTATAGTCAGGGGCAGCAGCAGTAGCAGTAGGAGATGAAGGAAGTGACGTCAGATATTGTTGATCCAGATAACCGTAATTTGGCGATAGGGCATGTCCGCCCAATGCATCTTTATCCGTATTGTAGGCATATTTATGACCATTGAATTCCATATAGACCTGGGCTCCATGTGCGAGGCTACAGGAGAATGACAACAAGAGTAACACGTGACAGATGTTCATCTTTAACTGAATCAAAGTTCGCTTGAGTTGGGAGTTTTATAAGATATTTGTGCTAACCGCAAAACTTGGCATACAACTTGTTGTCTTGTTAGATTTTGTGAGCCACGAGTATCGCATAACCGTTATTATATCTATTGCATATACCGCTTTGATGTGATGGCTATACATATATCATAACTGACATCCATTTCCTATATCAATTCTTGTCACTTTTTTCTCGTCATGAACTAGCAATACCCAACAAGATTTTCCATGAAACGGTTCAAATCCTTTTTGTTTTCTAAAATCTTTCCATTTTAGTTGCTGTATATTTGGAAAAGAACATTTGGAATCGAGAACAACCCTGGTTAATGACTTTTTGTGGTTTTTGCCTAAAAATATGCAAGGAATTTCAAGCTCTCTCGGTCACAAAAAAGAAAAAACTTTATTCTAGGATATAAATTTATCCACGATAAGATCCTATTGTAAAATGATCAGATTTGTTTCATCGCTCTTCTATCAAACCAACAGAAGATAAGTTGGTGAGATATTCTGAAAATGTTAATATATTTACATAAACCTAAAAAATGAAGAAAAAATTTTGTCTCTAAACGATTTTTATGGGCGTCTTCTGAAAATTTCTTTCTTTTGCTGTATGATGGGTATGATCAAAGTCGTATTGTAAATTATTTTGTTTTTTAGAGTAGATTGACAAAAATGTATTTCTGGCTCTTCTGGTTTCGATGATCGGCCCACTTGTGCACAGTTAGTTAGTTACTTAAATAACAAGGTTTTAACTTAAACTAAATCGATAAAGGGAAGTGTGTAGTGGTGGGTGTTAATGCTCTCTGGAAGCATTTAGCTCATTGATCTCATCTTGCCTCAGGGCTTCGGATGGTGACAGAGAGACACGTCCGCCCAGCGGCACAATGTCAATATTCTGAACATGAGCCCTAACACTCTGACCTGGCGGCAAGCCCACATACCATTTACCCACATTTTTAATCACCGTGGAATCGCGATGTCTTTGCACCCATTCGCGATCCCGATCGATTTCCAAAATGCGATGATTGGCAGTGACTAATGGGGGCAACGAACTGCCAACATCATCATCATTGAGATGGTAATTGTCACCGGGACCGCTTGAGGCACCGCCTGTCCCGCCACCACCAACCCCTCCAGCTGTGGGTGGTAGATAGCCAAATGATGACGAAGACTCTCTTTCAGCTGAATCACCACGGCGTGAGGATGAGGCGGAACCAGAACCGGAATTGCTAAATCTATTGCGATTTCTTGTGCCGCTTGCATTGATTCTATTGCCTGAAGTTCGACTTCCACCACCTGAGACACCACTGGTATTTCCGCCACCTCCTCCGCTTCCACCTCCTCCTGCTCCGCCTGAGCCATATCTGGTGTTGCCACGATTTGATCCGCCAGCTGGATAACCTCTACGATCGTCTTTGCCTCGTTGTGGGCTAACCGAACCACTGGAGCTGCTACTTAGGCCATTACCACCATCAATTCCAATCTCCGATGCGGCTTCATCTCCATTTCCTGGACCTGAACCTGCACCAGCACCTGGGCTGCCACCTGCACCGCCTGGTTTCAAGTAATCCGTTGAGCCAGTGCGGCCCCTGCCACCACCCCCACTTGAAGAACTACTACCTCCACTGCCTCCACCCACACCCACGCCCACTCCTCCTCCACCGCTTCCTGTCGTACCCAATTTACCACCAGCTCCCCTACCAAAATCATTGGCCAAACGAAAATCTGTATCACTCAAACGAAAATCAGCCACCGAAGGATTTATATGAGTACCCGGACCTATGCGATTCTGGACAACTCTATAGCCTATGCCCGCACCAGCTATATACTCCACCGTCCTCTGGACACCCTTGTCATCCAGAAAAGAATATGTGCCCCGAACCAAACCATCTGGAGCACGACTCTCAGCCCTACGATGATCGGGACCAGCGGCTATCAGTTTATAACTTCCCGCCGGCCCACGTTGCACGGACATCTTGCCCCTTGTCTTGGGATGGGCCTTGTACAATGGATTCGAATAGCCAACATTCGATGGATTATCGGGCACTGCATTGGATATCTCAAATCCGGTGCCAGCTCCAGCTGCATACCGTACACTATGTCGTTCACCCACATCATCCAGATAGGAATAGAGACCTAATTAAGTTGAGAATTAGTAGAGAATTTCAACTTGGTATTTCTCTTTCCTACTTACCTCTTATGCGATTTGTGGAATCATTCTCTTCACTTCTCGATTGATCGGCTGTACGGAAACTAAAACTATATGAGGGATCATCAAATGGATCGGCCAGTGGATCATCTGGACTTCCTCTGGGTCGTACCGGATACTGGGCCAAATCCATTTTTCGATGTATTTTCGGACCATTCGCACGAAAGCTTTTTGTGTGAGAATGTAGAGGGAAATTATTAATTAATTAGACACCTTTTGTTCCCATCGAATCAAAAAACAATTCTCAAGAATTATCATATTTTGGATCTTGTCATTACATTGATTACCACATCCAAAAAAAAAAACATACACACACACAGACAGAGATCAGAGAGTTTGATCTCTCTCAGTACAGAATTTACCTAAGCACTAAAACTCTAAGCAATTTGTTAACAGTTTTTTTTGCCATTTGCTCGTTTCCCCCAAACCGGAGATTGCAACAAAAAACAGTTTGGTTTTGCCACTATTTGAACTTAATGGAAAAACGTTTAGGCAACACACAAAACACACAACGAGACACAACAAAAACAAAAAAAAACGTAGTTCAATGTGTTAGAACCGTTGCGACTTGAAGTCGTCCAACTCAAAGTTATGCTTCAGTGGCGCCTGCCGCTGTTGATATATGAGCTCAGAGAGAAGTCCCAGGGGGAGGAGGAGGTGGCAGTTGGTGTCTTCATTTACTCACCCACGTGGTCCGGCCGTATAGACAGTCTCTTCGATTTGGCCGCTCGCTGGACTACGCGAACCATAACGACCTCGCACTATGTTGTCCGGAGTACCAGAGGCGCTATGATAGTAGCCGCCAATGTCATCATTTGCATGTCTATTTGTAAGTCCAAGAAAAGAGAAAGAAAATATACATTAAGTGAAAGAAACATGGTGAGGGAGAGTGAGAGGGAAGGGGATAAATAAAAAGATATTGTTACGCTTGCCAAGCGCCGTTCAAAAGGTGTTAAATATTCCAAACAATGAAGTGGGCATAACTGAGGGGGTAAAACTTTGATTTGGCCAAATTTATGATCCATGGTAAAACGAAAACAATGAAGAAAAATAAGGAAAATAGACAAATTGAGATGTTACCAATTAGTTGGAAAATTTGCCACAAATTTGTAAAACAAATTATTCCAACTAAATTCTTCCTTAACAGGAACGTTCTTTTGGTATTGAGGACTCCTTATCTTAATTCATTTTCAAATGGTCTCAAAAAGGACTCTATATTCTAACGCTTCTTGAAAGATGAAATTCTTTTGATCTAGAAGGAATTTCCAATTTATGTTTCCTATGTAGATTACTAATTGAATTGCTTTTTACTTGGTTGGATAAACAGAGTTTATGCTGCATACCCAAAATGATAATAGTTCAAATTTTATCTATACAACTGGTGAACTTTGATCTAAGGATTTGAATAAAAGGATTTATCTAAAAAAGTGTCCTGAAAAATTTTGAAAAACTTTCGAATGTTCTTTGCCAGGAACAATATTTATTTACTTTTTATATATATTTAATTGCAATATAGAATTAATTTTAAACTACAATGTTTCAATGACTTCAGGCAAAGGATTCTTTAAAATAAAAAAAAAATAAAAACAATATAATAAGATTCACTGGGATTCGCCACTATCTAAGACTAATTTTTTTAAAACTGATATTTTGAATATTTTAATATGTTTTTAAACATATATAAATAATAAATTTCAATTTAAGTTAAAAGTTAAAAACAATAGAGATAAGTCCCTTCTTCATCGTTCAAAATATATTCTTTATATAGCGTGATAATATTGTTATAATCTGCGAAAATCTGTTTAACCTAACATGAAAATAAATAATTTTTAAAAAAAATTAAAGTTCCAAAAATTGAAAAAAGTAAATGAAATGTAGGAACACTTTGTCTAACAATGAGACTAAAATTGTAAACACCAAAATCTCTTTCCTGTAGCTATAAAAACGTCCCCTTTATATTATGATGAAAAAGTTCTTAAAAAAGAAATCATGTGATGTGAAAAACTTAAGTTCACACTTGAAGCATAGACTTTCCAAGGCCTTCCAAGACTTTCTGAAGTGGTTTTGTATAAAGAGCCACTTCATAAGCCTTTCTTTTCTCAAAGAACTCTCTTTGGGCACATTCAGTTGCGAAACACAGGTTGGTCTCTAAACTCTTTCTCACAACAAAAAAAAAAAGGATAATAAAAATAAAAAAAGTAAACTCCAATTAGCACTTGGAGGGTTTAACACATTTTGAGCACTTGGGCGTATGAATATACCGATATTGATAGGATCCATCATCGTTAATGGTATTATACTCGATTTCAGCATAAACCATTCGAGTGAAATGGCCAAATAGAGCGCTTAGAAATAGCCATAGTAGCAGCAACATTTTTTGATAGACAAACAAAAATAACTTTAAGCACTGCAGCAAAGGGAGAGAATGCCAATCAAATCAAATTAGCATCCTGTCCAGCAGTAAGAGGAGCTGGACAACAACAATTTTTTTTATTTATGCCCGATACAATGGCGAACCGAACCGAGTTGGCTTAAGAACAACGCGACAATGACGACTGAATGGGTTAGAGCGTTAGGCTTTTGTATTTAAATACAAATTCTCAGGCGAGTCAGCGAACGGTGGCTGGCCAGCGGTTCGAGTGGTTCGTGCTGTGGTTTGCTGCTATAGCAGCAGCTGCTGCTGCTGGCACTTGTCTCACCTGACCACCCACCCAAAGTGATGGAAGCCACGAAGATGAAACAGCAGCAGCAGTAACAACAACAACAACAACAACAACAGCAACAGCAACAACGTTTTGTGTGCAAATTGCGTTACAAGAAATGTTTGTCAAGAAATAGATAAAGAGCGAGAGAGAAGAAAAGAAGAGGACGATAAAATGCACAGGTGTGGGAGAGGTAGTGGAAGGTAGGAGATGGCAGGAGGGTCAGACAGGTGAGAGAATTTGTTCTAATGATGGACACGCAAGCAACTGCTGCTGCTGCTGTTGCTGCTGCTGCTTGTTCTTGGCTTCTTGTATTTCTCTTTTCTTTTTTTCCCTGTCCAGGCTTCATGTTCAGTAAATTGCAACGGATCATGGAGAAGGTGAGGAAGAACGAGGGGGATAAACGATTCGAAATGGGGGAGAGAATGTTGGTTGGTTGCTGTTGTATATTGCCGGGAAAGAATGAAAATCGTGCCTGAAGCTGTCTGTCAATTAGCTCACGTTGTTCCTGTTGTTGTTATTCTCCTTCTTGTTGTTTGCTTGTTGTTTGTGTTGACAATTTTCCTGGGTGATCTATGACCAAACGATTTCCAATGTTTCCATTACTCCGTTATTTTACCCAAAGAGCAAATAAGACACCATTCTCCCATTGGAGACAGAGATCTTGATTATGGTTATGGGATATTATAAATTTGTTATCCTCTCTCTCTCTCTCCCTCTCTCTCTCTCTCGCTCTATCTCTTTCTATTTTTCTATGCCCGAGTCTAGGTCAGTGTCTTAGGCTCTCTGCACATTATGCAATTAAATGCAATTACACCCCTCGACCAGAAGTCGACACAATTTCCGCCTAGGATGTGCCAAAAACTTTGAAAACTTTTAAAGAACTTCTTCGTTCTTTTTTAATGAAGCATAATTATAGAAGGTAGCCAATTTCAAGTACAGTTATTGGCCATTGTTCTCATAACTACACTGAGAGAAATGTCCAAACGATAAATACAAAAATATACCTACTAGCTGACTCAATACAAATCTTTCCATGCCTCAATACAACTAAACTGATTCGTTCCTCTTTAAAGCTGTGAATTGGGGAACTTTGCGCCCTAAAGTATGCAATTAATTCTCTTGCAGATAAAAAAAATAATCCTGGAAAAAATTTTAATCTACATTTTTTTTTTTCGAAATATAATTACAAATTGTTTTACCATTATGTTTTCTTTACATTTCGACTAATTTTGGTCGCCATGTAGGAAAGATTCGCCCCTTCTTGAAATCCTTTTCGTTTTGTGGGGCTTTGGAGCAACTGAACCGCTTGTTCTCCTAGAATTCTTTTGGGCACAGTGTAGGGGAAATATGTCAAACCTTTTGATTAGAGCAGAAAGAAAACATTCTCGAGTTAAGGCATCGCTTGGCTGACTATGATACTTCTTCTGCTTCTTGGATATTCTTTGTTTGTTTTTAGCTTTATGACTACTGCCGCATTTGATAATCTTTATTATAGCTTAACTTTTGGTCATACATTTTACGCATATATGCAAATTAGTTTCAACTCCCCCGAAAGAATAAAAATGCCAACTAATGCGGAAGACTTTGTTGGCTGACCCAACCCCAACATATTTTTGTGGTCGAATTGTGCAGTCAATTGAATCGTGATTCTGTGGCGGATGAATTCTAAGCAATGAATGAACAATAAGGCAAATTGACAATAACATCTGTTTTGTAGGCAATGTTTGTTGATGCTTATTGTAAAGTTGAATCAAATGAAATGTAATCCAAAGCGAAAACATATCATGCCAAGCCAATGGCCATGTTCATAATGATCATGTTTGGTCTAAGGACAAGTTTCTAACTGTCAATTTTGGAGGCAACTGCACGCATGGGAAATGTGCAACCAGTTGTGGCAGGTTGCAGGTTATTGCCAGTTGCCATTGAACCACATAACCAAAGAGCAAAACTGGAATTATGCTTTCCAACCAACTAGGGAAGAAGGCGGAGGCCAGCAGGAGACGTGAGGCAATAGAGAGGGACGACTACAACGATCCTGCCATGTGTTTGGATGAAAAGTGAAAATGCTTTCATTTTCATTCATTCAATTGACAGCAGGCAAAGTGTTCGGTTCAGTATAGATATTGTTGTTTTTTTTTTTTTTCTTGTACAATATGAAAATTACACAACTTTGGCAAATTTTGCAAATTTTCTGTGTGTTCATCACATCGATCAATGCTCTGGGCTATATAATACGCTATGAAAAGAAAAAGGCTCGATGTCTAAATCCTCCACGAACAGCCAGAAGAGTGGAATCAGTGATTGGCGATTGTCAAGATGAGGTCAAAAATAAACTGGTTAATGGTTAGTATGGGTAAAGAGTATAATCTTCTGTAAATTCTATAATCAAAAATATTTCCCATTTACCCATAGAGGCCTATGAAATTCTTAAGGAGCAGGTCTCCCATAGTCAGCCTCCTATAGATGTCAATGATGATAAAGTTGAGTTTATAGAGTCTCTGGAATGGCCACCGATACATGGTGAAACGACTATAGAACTGGATGAGTCGCAGCCTTCACCTGCATCTCCTGCCCCATCGCCTCCCAGTAATGGCAGTGAGTATGAGTATATAATCTTTGATGAGCCCGAACCACATAGACGTATGGCTCGACTAATGAGAAATATAAAACGCTTGGATATAGCCAAAGCGGGTATATATCATCCCACTTTGGTACCATTAGAAGATAAACGTATAGCTGGGGTAAGTTTAAAATAAAAAACATAACTAGAAGATTCGGTTTATGCTTCAAGGGTAGAGTTGAAAAGTATTAGAATTATTTGGCTGGTCACCTCTCTTTTTTTCCATGTTAATGAAATGCATAAAGCAAAACTGCATCTCCAACGCTTAATTAAGTTCAATGTTAAGCCCAAAGTAACAATATGACTTTGTCGACTTTGTCTGCCATTGATTTGGCATGCAATTAAACAAAGTACACCCCCCATCTCCCCCAATCCCGTCCCCAAAACCCATCCCGTTGCCACCCAGCCACATTTGTTGCACTCCCACAAGCTTCTAAAGTCAGGGTTTTCCACAACAATTGAAAGAAAAGCTTAACCGTAGATTTTTCACACAAAACTCACAGCAAACGCAGCTCAGCAGTAGCGGCAGCAGCAACTTAAATTTGATGGTTGAAAAGTGAATTTTATGGCTGCATTTAATACATATTAGCTGGGCTTTTATGCATCAGCAAATTGAATAGCCGCCATTGCATTTTATTTTTGTGTTTTTTTTTTATGTTTCTCCCTCCCCTTCTCCCTCTTTTTTTTTTTGTTCTTTGTGTGGGCTGTTGATTTTTTTTCGGGGGGCGGTGGGCTGGATTTTAGTGCCTGCTGCACTGTGTCTACGCTAAGAATAACGCCATCGACAAATTTGGATGGCCGACACTGGATGGTCTGGTGGACTTTTATTCAGAGGGTGTCCACGAGCATGGATTTTTTATGGCCACGCTGAGATCGGTTAATCTCTGTCTGCGTGCCATGACGCACAAGTATCATGTGAATCGCAAACGATTGCCACAAAAAGGTGAAAGCTGTGATTTGGCCTTCGATGTGTTTGATTGTATATCGGATCAAATAACAGGATATTGCCTCGATCAATATAGCCGGTATTAACCGACAATAAAAACTCATTAAAAAAGTTACCACAAATTGGTTTTTTATTTTATTTTCTAATTTCCAAATTTTTATAGATGCTGAAAGTAAAAATTGTATTTTAAACTTTTTTTATATTTGAAAAATTAAAAAAAGTTTAATGACCTTTAAATTCATTTTTAAAATACTAAAAGCTTGCCGCGCAAAGTTGGCAAGTAATCGTCTATCGATAAACAAATGGAGAGCGCCACAGTGCACTAGCAAATTTATTGCAAATAATCGATTGCAAATAATTCATCGATTGGCACTTAACATTTCTCTGTTATTGCTGTATTTTCCACGACTTGTAACATCTGACATCGAAAATTGTTTTTTTCCTCCAACTTTGTTGTAAACGGTGCGTGTGTAAAACGGATTAAAATCATTTGAAAATTCTGTCATATATTGACAATACTTTTCATTTGCCTTTACTTAGGGATACAAGTTGAAACAGTACTTACTTTTATTTAATAAATCGACTAAACAGCACGCGTTTGCCTGCATGTCTAGGCGCTTGTACGTGCGTGTGTGTGTGAAAAAAAGAAATATATTTTATCGAAAATTCTCACATATATTTGCAGTAAAAACTTGGAGCTGGTGTGTGGAACCAAAGCGAATAACAACCGAAAACCAACAGCGGCAAATCAATATAAAAAAAAACTGAGGAATACTATCAAATAGAAGAAAATCAAAAAACCATAGAAAATGTCTGTGATTGGCATCGATTTTGGTAACGAAGGCTGCTATGTTGCGGCAGCCCGTTCCGGTGGCATTGAGACGCTAGCAAACGATTACAGTTTGCGGGCCACGCCGTAAGTAGAGAAACCCCCATATTTTATTCTTTGTGTGAATTGTCATAAGTTTTTTCAATTTGGGGGCGAAATCATTGATAAGGTTCATCATCTTTGGTCGTGTCCCCCCACCTCCCCGTAATCCCATCCGTTACTATGCACCAGTCGTACATTGGTGCTTTTTTTAAGGTTATGTAGAAATGTAAGTCATGCCTATGTGTGTGTGTGTTTGTGTTAGTGTGAGCGCGCCTAGAAAATTCCATGGTTGTTGTTAGTAACGATTGTGGAAAAAATTACATATGTATGTATAAATTTATATTCGTTTATATGTATGTACATATGTATTGCCAATTGAGGCCTAAATTTGGCTGACTGCACACACAACAATCCCATAAAAAGAATTGCAATTTTAATGAGAGGAGCACGCTATGGCGACCACCCCTAACAGCACCTTTCCTCCTGATTGTCGGCATCTTCGACAACGACAACAACAAGATCAATTTAGGAGAGGGGAGAAGAAAGAGGTAGAGATGAGAAGAATTTCATTGATTTAATTTATTGTTGCGCTGTTTAAACTCAAGATTCTTAATTTAAATCTGATAATTTGCGTGGGCTCAATTTCCACTTTTGACAATTTACATTTTTTTCTCTCTTCGCTTTTTGTTTTTTTGGCAAGCACGCAATGTGCAATGCGTCATGCGGTCAAGCAGCAAGTTAGAGTGAGATAGAAAGAAAAGCAGCGGCAGTACCAACAACAGCAGCTGTTGCTACAGTGAAGAAGAGAGAAAGGAGAAAAACGTGTATGTGTATGCGCGAAACTGTCAAAAATAAATTCAAAGCCGGCAAACACAGACGGGCCACAAAGATGACATAGGCCACTACAGTGAATATTCATCCCATTTTCATCTGTCTCTCTCTCTCTCTCCAGCCAATTGGATTTGGAGGGGGTAATAGAAAGAAAAGAGAAAATTCCAGAAAGTTCGAGAATGTCGAAAGGTGTTCCATTCACATATAATACACACACACGCACATGCATACTGCCTAGGTTCTACGCCAAATGGGAAATTGTTTTCGTCACACTGTGTGTACAGTTCTAGAAACATCCTGCAACGGTTTTTACCGCTAACCGTAATCCAATTGGATATTCTACTGGAAATTTGAATTGCAATTGGAAAATTTGCCGAGATATGTGCATAATTTTTCTTATTGATTTCTTCTAGAAGAATAATCCTTGAATACAATTCCTACCGATTGATGGGTGGAATAACTTTTGGAATTTCAATATTTTCAAAATGTTTTAAATTAGCTTAGATGTTCGTAGTTCTTGTCGATCGCTTGTTGGAGCGGCCACTGTAGTAATAGGCCAGCCAACTAGCACACACACACACACATATATATATAGAAATCTAAACTAACCCATACATGAATATACACACATACATACATACATATATGTATTTATTTATGTGCATGAATGTTTGTTTAATTAATTTGAGGTGATTTTTTTTTAAGGCACTTTATTGATGGAATTGATATTGATTTTTTGGCCTTATAAGTACTCGTTAACTAAATACATTCCATCTTTCTCTCGCTCTCCCTCTCTATCTCTCTCTTTCTCTCTGTTATGCTCACTCGCTTAAAAAGTTCTCTCACTGATTGGTTTATTGCATTTTTATTGTTGTTTTCGACAGCTCCTTTGTGGCCTTCGATGGAAAGAAACGGATCATTGGCGTTGCCGCCAAAAATCAACAGGTGACAAATATGAAAAACACAGTCGGCGGTTTCAAGCGTCTGCTGGGACGCAAATTCAATGATCCACATGTCCAGCACGAACTATCGAGCATTCCAGCGCGCGTCGAGGCGCGCCAAGATGGCAGCATTGGGATTAAGGTTAACTATTTGCATGAGGACCAACATTTTAGCCCCGAACAGTTGACAGCGATGCTGTTCACCAAACTTAAGGAGACATCGGCTTCGGCGATGCAAACGCAGGTGAATGACTGTGTCATTGCTTGCCCCGTGTTCTTTACGAATGCCGAGCGTCGTGCCCTATTGGATGCTGCCTCAATTGCCGGATTGAATGTCCTTCGCTTGATGAACGAGACAACGGCGACAGCCTTGGCCTATGGTTTCTATAAGAACGATTTGTTTGAGGATAAGCCACGCAATGTTATATTTATCGATTTTGGACATTCAGCACTGCAGGCCAGTGCCTGCGTTTTTACCAAGGGTAAATTAAAAATGTTGGCCAGCACTTGGGATCAGATTGGTGGTCGTGATTTGGATTTGGCATTGGCTGAACATTTCACCAAGGAGTTCCAGGAGCGCTACAAGATCAATGCCAAAACAAATGCACGTGCCAATTTACGTCTGCTGACGGAAATTGAGAAACTGAAAAAGCAAATGTCCGCAAATAGCACCAAATTGCCCTTGAATATTGAATGCTTCTTGGAGGATATCGATGTCACTTCGTCTATGCAACGTTCCCAAATGGAAGAGCTCTGCGCCCCAGTATTGCAACGTGTTGAACAGACATTTAAGCGTTTGCTAGCTGAATCCAAATTGCAATTGGATGATATACACTCGGTGGAAATTGTCGGCGGAAGTACACGTATTCCTGCCGTTAAGCAGTTGATTGAGCAGGTCAGTGCCAGGTCGAAGCGCAGTCGGTTTGTGGAGCATTTTAATCTTATGACATCTCTTCCCCCTCCTTAGGTCTTTAATAAACCGGCTAGCACTACGCTAAATCAAGATGAGGCTGTATCTCGTGGCGCTGCTTTGCAATGCGCCATTATGTCACCGGCTGTGCGTGTCCGTGAATTTGGTGTTACTGACATACAAAACTTTGCGGTCAAAGTCCTTTGGGATGGTGAGGGTGCCGCTGGTCCCGGGGAGATTGAGATTTTCCCACAGTTCCATGCATCGCCGTTCAGCCGTCTGCTTACCATCAATCGCAAGGCACCATTCAATGTGTCGATTGTCTACGGCCAACAAGTGCCATATCCAGATCAAACAATTGGCGTATGGAAAATCAAGGATGTCAAGCCCACGGAACGTGGTGAGGGTCAAGAGGTTAAGCTGAAAGTTCGCATCAATTACAATGGTATTGTATTGATCTCCTCGGCCACACTGCTGGAAAAGAAGGAGCTGGAAGAAGCTGCTGCTGCGGCCGCAACTGATCAGGCTGCTGCTGGCGCTGCACCAACCGTCGGCGAGGAGAAGTCGGCCGAACAACAGGCAGCTACAGCTGGTGAACCGGCAGCTGATGGCCAGCAGGAGGTGAGTTCTCGTCTCGCACCAGTCATCCATCCATCAATCGCGACACATACGCACACATATTGTCGCCCTCCTTCCTCCTCTTTCTCATCCTCCCCTCCTAGTCTTTCTTTGTCTTTGTTTTTCTTTTTCTTCATCTTATCTTTGTTTCTTTCTTTCTCATTAGCTACAAATTAACCTAGTTTGCTTTTCTTTCCATCCCCTTAGTTTGAAATTTCTTTATATTTTCTTTTAGTGTTGAGCAAAACGAAAGGTCCTAGGTCCTTATAGGAAACGGCTATACGTACATATACATATATTGTGTCAATATTCTCGAGTATTCGGATTATTGGAAAACTACACCTGATCAAATTATTATAACCAACACGTATTCTAATAGGAATCGGCCAAGTGTATATACACATATAATACTTAAGTGAAAAGAAAAGAAAACGTTCCTGTCGGTTTGTCGTCTCTCAATGTCCAAGATATCGTTAAGAAGTTCTTCAGATAAGAAACAAACGCGATAATACGATAATATGACTATTATGAAATATAGGAATAACATATTACTGCTCGAATTTTTTTATTTTTCCCCCTTTTCCAAGTGTAGATTGTTTTGTTTTTACAATTAGTTATTTTGCCTTGCTTGCCATGCAATAATCCTCCTAAATATCACACGTTTATATTATATCATTCGCATAAATATTAATATTTTATAAATACATATATATATATATATATATATACATATATCTACCCATATATGCCAACCAACGTTCGTTCTTTCCTCTCTTCTTCTACTTCTTCTTTTCATTCCTTTATTTTGTTTATTTTTTTGGTTTCGTTTGTGCGCGCGCGCGCGCCTCTCCTCGTCGTGTTGCTGTTGTTGTTATATTTTGCTCTTCTCTTAGGCATATTGTGAGAATGAGGATGATAATTATACATCAACAGCGTCATCACCTGGCGGACAAGGGTGGGCACAGCGGGTCAAGGGCTGGTTTAGTTCGGTACGTCTTTCCCTATTCAAATTTCACAAAAAACCAAAAACAAAATCCAATTTTGATTCTAAAAATTATACAAATTTACAAAAAAACCAAACAAACGAAAAAAAAATTGCCAAAAACACACACAAAGTTTTTTCCGTTGTTGTTCTAAAACTCCCAACATTTAAAAAAACAAAAGATTGAGTTTACGGGAGAGATAATGAAACGAATGAAGAAGACCGCTCATAAGCCAAGCCGCCGCCTACCCTGTGTGCTCCTTACATAGCCAACAAAACACAAAAACAAAAACAAACCAAACAAATATTTGATACAAATTGCCTAAAGCCGACATAAAGTATTGTTCTTATTATTTGCCAGCTAACATTAATTTTCCGGTTATCATTTTCCACCCTCGAAAACCTTTCCCAAACTTTTCTAGATTTTGTTGTTCTATTTTTGTTTCCTTACATATTTCCAAATATTTATATATTATATATATATAACACAAGCTTTTGTTGTTGCTCATCTTGTGTAGGCCGCTGTGTGTTGCTTGAGCTGATTTTCCTCTTCGCTTTGTTGTTCGTTTGAATTCTGTCTGCTAAATAACGAACAAAAACTTCAAAACAAACTTGTATATACTCAAATATTTACATATATATTAATATGTGTTTTTCCCCTCTCTCTCTCTCGTTCCGTAGGGCACCGATAAGAAAAAGAAGACAGCAAAATCAACTGAACTGCCTTTGGAGGTGATTACACATGGCTTCAGTCCTCTTGACCTGGATAACTATACACAGCAGGAACATAAAATGATTAGCAATGATCAGAAGGAAACTGAACGCATTGATGCCAAGAATGCTTTGGAGGAGTTTGTCTATGATATGCGCAACAAATTGCAGGTAAGAGAAGGAACACAAGAAAATTCAGCATAAGTTGGGATAACATTTGCTTGCTTTTTGTACCAGGGCGGTCCCTTGGAACGTTTCGTTGTGGAGAACGTGCGCTCGAGTATTGTAGCACAGCTGAATGATCTCGAG
Organism: Drosophila paulistorum; assembly: GCA_018152135.1. Lineage (NCBI taxonomy): Eukaryota > Metazoa > Arthropoda > Insecta > Diptera > Drosophilidae > Drosophila > Drosophila paulistorum. The sequence goes on from JAECXG010000690.1 coordinate 14,515,552, forward strand.
AACTGGCTATACGAGGACGGTGAGGATTGTGAACGTGACATTTATGCCAGTCGCTTGCAGTCACTGCAACAGCAGACTGATCCCATTAAGGCTCGTGCCCACGACTATGAACTGTGCCCGGCCGTGTTTGAGGAGTTGAAGTCCAGCGTGGCCCATGCCCGTCAAGCAGTCAATGAATTCCGCAAGGGCGTCCCGAAATATGATCATTTGACGGAAACTGAATTCATTAATATATCGGAAATGGCCGATAAGACACAGAAATGGCTTGATGACAATCTATCCAAGTTTACGCAAACGCCACGCACTTCTGACAGTCCCGTCCAAGTGGCTGCTGTGCGTCAAGAGGTCCAATTACTGAATGCCTGCGTCAATTCTGTTATAAACCGTGCGAAACCTAAGCCACCACCGACTGCTACACCTAAATCAACGACAACACCGCCCAAGGATGGATCAGCAGCCGATGCGAATGCCGAACAGAATGGCGGGGAGCCGACATCGGCTGGCGACAATAAAATGGACGTCGATAACAATGGCCAGAGTGCGGAAACTAATTCCTCGGGCATGGATGTCGAGTGAAATGATGACGATGATGGAAGCTGATGGAAGATGATGGAATATGATGATGATATGTGTTATGATTGAGGAGAGAGCGAGGCGGCACATGGTTTATACATATATAAAGAATAATGGTATTGGCTTAACGATAAAAATCAGCAACAACAACAAACAACAAGCATAAAGGAAACAAAAACAAACAGCGAAACAACAAATAACAATAACTATAACAAAATACTTTGTACATTTTGTAATTTCTCAATATGCTTGCCTCCGGAAAAATTCCAAAATGTACGAAGAAATCGTGTGAGAAATCAAACAACAACAACAACAAGCAAAACAACCACATGCCCCAAAATTTACAATTAATTAAGAAGCCAGAAATCATTTTTGATGATATATATAATATTAATAATAATTATAATAATGAAGATGGATAATAGCTGGGATGGAACGATCGATTGCAGCAGCTGTCAGAGAGTTGCTGTTAAGGCTAATGCTAAATCATATATATATATATATATATATATATATATATATATATATATATATATATATATATATATATATATACATATATATATATATATATATATATATATATAATACACACACACACACATATATATATATATATATATACAGGAAAATATAGGTATATATATATATATATATAATATTAAACATGAAAATCAAACTTTAAACCAATTTCTAATCGATCATTTTTCATATAATTTGAATAACAACCAAAATCAACAAACAAACAAACATACAACATAAAACAAACATTTAAAAAAACACAGCCGACACTAAATGAATGGAATTCAAAATAATCAAATAAAAAAACCATGATGATTCCAAAAAGAAAACGCAAATTTTTGTTAATTTTTTCAAATGGAAGGAAGGAAAGTTCTGCCAAGTTTTTTTATGGCGAAGAAATTGAAAGTACGGAATATTGCTTGATCGATCCCACTAGTAAGTTATAATGTCATTCTATTTATCGTTGTGTGCGTGTGTGTGATTCACGTCACAAATTCAAAAATTTCTAATTGGTTTCTATGTGATTCGGAAAATGCGAAATTACAATGTTCAGAGCTAACAAATTAAAAGGTTTTTAAATTACCAAGTGGGCTCGATAAATATGTTTTCTGTAAATTTCTGGGAGTTTTTTTGTGCCTTAAATTTGACCGAAGTTCATCAAAATTTATCATCTCATTAATTTCTTGACTGTTTAGATGAGAGATTTTTAAAGAACAATATAAAATGATTGGTTGGGTAATCGACTTTTTGAAAAATGCATATATTTTGTTTAAAAACTTTCAAAATTTTCTCTATTGGGCCTTAAAATGTAACTTTGTCTTCGCCCTGTGGCGGACCTTTTCAAACTCAAATGAATTCAAACTTTTGTGATTAAATTTTATTGGCGCTTACAATATACAAAAAACTCGTCGTTTACAAAGATTGAGAGGAATGCGTATGCGTTTTTTTGTTTTGTTTTTAATGATTTTTTGGTTTTTGGAGGCACGGCTGAGGCGGTGGCGGCATATAGGAATAGGAGGACACGAGGCGTCTTAGCTGCTTGCTTGTGTTTGGGAGTATTTATAATGATGGCTTAGTGAGTATAAATTTGATTAATTGTAGTGTTTGACTAGTGTGTGTTGTGTGTGTATGTGTGCGAGTGTTGGTGAGGTGAGAGGAGTAAGAGTTCTCAGCTCTCTCTGTCTCTCTCTTTTTAATGTGAGCTTTGATCCTCAATACGATCTAATTTGATAATCAAGGCATTGATTATGCAGGCTCCAGCCTCTTTGGTAAACCAGCAGAGATCATTAAGTAGATGTAGAGATGATTCGCTCAAAGCAGGAGCGGGAGGTGCAGTAGCAGCAACAACAGCAGCTCCTCCTCCTCCGCCGCCGCCATCGGTTTGCCCTCCTGCTGATGACTGGCTGTTGGCAGTTGCCTCGTTATCCAGACTGCGTCGTTTGACATCCGCTGCCGATTTGCCTGTGGTGGTTACACCCGAGATGGACTGACGCCTTACATAGACTTCAAATGATGTGGATATACGATGTAATCCCAGTTCGGAGACATAATGATGTTGGGGCAAAACTGGTTCAATTACCGTGGCATTGGGTGAGTAATATAATTCCAAACGTGTGCCTGGCTCATCTTTATGGGTAGCCGCCGACTCTTCGTCTGTGTCGAGGGGCAGCGGTTGGCCACGATCCAAAATGGCTCGAATTTTATCCACTCGTGTCATATAATAGAAGGGCAACCAATCGCCATTGAGATCGAAATGTACCTGTTGCTGCTGCTGCTGCTGTTGACCCTGCTGAGTCCCCGATGAGGAAGCTCCGCTTGCTGTTGCTGCTCCACCCGTTCCTCCTCCACCACCACCTCCTACTCCTGTTGTGCCCGTCGTTCCGGTCGTCGTGGTCGTTGCTGTTGTTGTTGTTGTAGTTGTCATGGATGTGCTAAGCATATTGACTGTCTGCTGGTTTAACTTAAAGTAGACCCAACCCTCCAGTTTATCACCTCCAACGCCATTGCTAGGCAAGCCACTGCAATTCAAGCAGAAACATATTGGCTCCAGGCGACTATCAAAGAAAGCCTGCGGCAGAACCAATGAAGCACAGAAACGCTTCACTTGCTTCAAATACTCGCAATCGTTTTGCTGTTGCTCCAAGCTGGAAGGCGCCGCCGTGGCCGATCGCAACGATTCGGCACGTTGTTGATTCAATGAATTTGTTGTCGTATCCACCGATTCCAATGAGTTTAATGAGGGCAAATCCAATGCCTGATCTGGCATCAGATGATGACGTGTATATTCATTCTGTTGCAGCTGCTGCAGCAGTAATAAATGATTCATATAATCAATTTCATCATCTTCCAGAACATTATCGCCAGCTCCCGCATTGGCTCCCGCTCCCATCCCAACTCCCGATGTAGCAGCAGCTACCAATTCATTGCTTAATTCGCGCTCATTATTAATGTCCACATCGATATTATTCTCCAATTGTTCGGTAGTTGATGTTGTGCCAGCCGTTGAAGTTGTTGTTAATGCTGGCTCACCCAACGATCCAGAAGTGGCTATGGCGGCATTCGAGGATAGTGGCAATTCATCATATTCTTTGTTTGTATCATAGACAATTGAATTGCTTAAATGCTGTGAGAGATTCGTAGACAGATTTGCTGCAGCAGTTGATGATCCTCCTGCTGCTGCTGATAGTGGTGGTGCTGTTGCTCCTCCTGCTCCAGTGTTGTTTGTTGTGGTTGCCCCTGCTGCTGTTGCTCCTGCTGTTGTTGTTGTTGCCGTCGTTGTTGAGGTATTAAGGGAATTTTGGAAACGTTGAGTACTCTGACTGCGTTGTATATTGAGATTTGTGTTGTGCTGCAGTTGCAAAGATTCACGCAAACAACTGAAAATGAAAAAGAAGGCATCAATAAGGCCAGGAAACTTATTTTACTTTCTGTTTTCACCCACCATGTAGATGAAGAACCACCCAAATCATTACGCTGCTGCTCCAATGTGCGATTCTTAATTGATATATTTAACAATAGATTCTCCGAAACGCTTTCCATCACCGAACGTGTCCTGTGAAATGGTTTAGCATACAAATTCATATATAATCCTGTGATTGGTTAGTCGAAAATTTCACTCACATAGCATTTGAAGGCGCTGCCGAGGTAGAAGGACCATCTCTGGCACTATCGCTCATTGGCTCGGTCTCCTTCTCCTTTTCATGCATCTCTAGGTGAGCCTTTTCGCATTGCTGCGGCATTCCATTATCTAATTCGAGGGCTTCGGGGGCTTCTAGTATGGGCGTGCCATTGGCATTGTTACCATTTCGAGTCGCATCATTTCCAGTTATAAGTGAGATTTTTTCACATTTTCCATAGATATCAAAGACCGGATATACATGTCCTGGCAGTCCGGTGGCTAAATCCTCAAGATTTGTTGAACCAACCATAATTACTGAAACAGGAGAATAAATGTTTTACTAATTAATTAACTAACTTCTTAGGGATGGAATGAAATAAAGTTCATATCAGAATTGTTGAATTTTTCGTTTCAATTAAACCTGAGAAAGTTAAGAATAGTTTACTGATTCGTTTCCTTTTACTATCTGAGGGCAATCGCTTGTTGTTGTTCTCAAGCACCATTGTTCTTTGTAGAAACTATTGGGGTCTTTGGGGCAAGGGGGTAATCATTGTACTTACTCAGCATGCCGGCATGCGTCAGGGTCAATGTGATGACTGTGCCCACTTGAATGTGCTCCAGAGCTTCACCATATTTTGATGCCATCACTTGGCCATTAATGTTCACGTAGTCATGGGTGGTTAGCCAGCAACTTCGTTTGCAATTGAGCAACGAGATGGGCAACGTTTGTGGACTGGCCGAGAGGACACCCAAGCCGAGTGTGCCACGCCATTTATTATTGAGGGCATCGACTTTAATGCTTATACTCTCACCCTTGCACAAAGGTTTATTAAGGCAGACTATGGCCTGATTGTAGGACTTGATTCTGGCGGCACTCCGTCGATCATCGGCGAGACGTATGTGTTTCTGTGTTATATCCACAAATTCATAGTTCTGTGCCTCCGAATCAATTGATTCGAGCATTGAGCTATCTTGTTTATTCAATGGATCCATGCCAAAGTCCATGGAATCCTGTAGACGTAGACTACAGGGACGCAAAGGTGAGCCTGCGGGGCCCTGAGATGATATCACCTGAACACCCATTGTCGAGCCACGCAGCTCAACAACTACATATACATCATTGGGTATATTCTGGAATTGTATATTCACATTCTCCGAATTGAGGAGCATATTCAAGGAGTTTTCCACACGTTCCAGAGTGATCCGATCATCGCATCGTAGCCAGGCCAATGAGGCCAAAGAACGTTGCAGGCAGCTGGAATTAAAGCGAACTTCATTCCCGCTGACATACCAGACATTGGCGGGAATACGCTTAATACTAGTTGGTAACTTCTTGCGTACGCTCTCATCACTCAGATTGAGATCCGTGATGCCTATACTGAGACAGCCTATAAACGAGAGAGAGATCGATGAAATGCAGGGCAAGCTCAAGAGTGTATTGGTTACTTACCCGCAAACATGGGATTAATCGAGGTCAATTTGATTTCAAATGGTGAACCCATGCTCAAGGGATGCTCCGAGAAGACCAAACAATGCGAAAGAGCAGCCGATGGGCCAATAAATCGTGTAGCTTCTGTCCAATCTTTGGTTAAACTAACATTCCCCGATACACAGGTCCAACGATGTTTCGTTTCCAATGCTCCCGGATGATGTTGTATCACAGAGGTGGCCTGACAACTTTGCGAATTCTCACTGGTGGCATAGGGTGCTCTAATATCCAGTTGAGTCTGTGTCAGACTCACCTGTGCACACTGGCCATAGAGATCGATGATGGCATAGATATTGGGTGCATGACATTCGCATGCCGGCCCCTGATCCATTCCGTTCACAAAGAAATGTATAAAATCGCCATTACGCATCACACCGACCCTCGTATTGGGTCCCAGAGTGTCCAAGTCTATGAGAACATTCGTGCGTATAGTTTTACGATTATGAAAGATCATGGAACCACATAGAATGATGGTGTCATTTGCCTCCAAATCGGTTGCATTTGGCGCCAACTGAATGTCCTCGGGTCGGGTGCCCGTCACCCCGATTTCTATGTTTCCCGACCAATGGCGCACCATTGTCTCGAGTTCCACTTCGAAGAGTTCACGCTGACGCAACGGGCGATTGCTAAAGACAATGGCATCATTGAACTCGGCCAAGGAATTGGGACGTGATGCAGTCAATCCACTATTCGATATGCCCGCATTGGCACCATGTATACTATGGAAACGTAAAGGAACTTCACTATACAGCGTAGTATTTGAGATTGTTGAGTTGCCCGTGTCGGGACTGCCACATTCCGAGGTATCCACAATGCTGGCCTGGGCAGCCTGACCATAAAGATCGATTACCCCATAAACTCGTTCGGGTACATTAGTAGCCGCTGGACCCTGATCGACACCATTAACCCAAAAGTGAAGAGTGCCATCATCTTTGCGTACAACTCCGACACGATCGCCCACTTGAAGGCGATCAAGATTTTGACCATATTGCTCGATGACAGTGACACCATTTTGCATGACACCATTGCCAGTCATCATCCAGGTGCCAGATCTAAGGAAGAGATGACGTATTAGCTTAAATTCCAGATTGGAGAAGATTCTATCTAACTTACCGCACATTTGTCATGGTAAAGGGAAAATCCAGTTCATCGGCTGTGTGTGTCGTAACGCCCATTTCAACGGAACCAGCCCATTTGGTGACCACACGTTCCAGACGCACCTGAAACAGTTCATTGGGACGCAAAGTGCGACGTGTGAGAACCACACCATTATTGAAATCATCGGCAGCACTGCAATAGACAAATTTCAATCAAAACAAACAGCAAATGGGAGTCTATAGAGATAGACTTACTTGGGACGTAGAGCAGTGCGTCCACTTTGGGTGACTTTGGCATGAGTCCCGCATATATGATGAAATGTTAAACGATCATCGTTACGGGCAATGGCTCGTGTACTGGATATGGTTTCACTTAGACCACTTACGGCACCAGCCACTTGCATTTCGCTCTCTGGGCTGAGTAGACTCAAAGTGGGTGTGCCCGATTGCTGCTGCTGCTGCTGGTGGTGATGTTGATGATGGTGTTGATGATGCTGCTGGTGCTGCTGCTGCTGGCTCTGTATGCCTGCTAGACTCATGCCAGCAGCCACAATATTATTACGTCTAGTGACCAAATTCTGTTGCTCACGTTCATCACGATCCACAATGGTTACTTTAATGGTCATGCCATATAGATCGATGACACCCCACAGTGTGTTGGAGACACGGGTGGCAGCCACCCCTTGATCTTGGCCATTGATATAGTAATGCAAATTGCCATTGGACTTACGCATCATTCCAACACGATCGCCTTCCCTTAGCTCATCCAAATTGAATTCCCCGTATTGACGGCGGGTGCCCTTGCCATTGGTTAGGATGCCGCATCCGGACATCATAATGGTGCCTGAACGCATATTGGTCATGGTGGCAGGAAAATGGAGAACCGTGGGATTATGTGTGGTCACACCAACTTCAATCGATCCCGACCATTTGTCGACTAACTTATCGATGCGTATTTCAAATAATTCATTGTCCCTAAGCGGACGATGAGTCATGACGACACCATTATTGAACTCATCCAGGGGACGACGCCGTTCACCGGAACGAAAATTTGGCGATAGTTTCACCAATGAGCCACAACGTGTATGGAATCGCAGACGATCATTGATATCGTAGACAAAATCCGTGCCATTTGTGGTAATACCATTCCCATTGAGATTGAGACGCGACAAAGCATCCAGACTGGGAGCACTGGCCACCGGCTGGTCCACACACACATCAACACTCATAGCGACATCGAGATTCTGAACCACTTGCTGCGAAGGCTGCTGCAGTGGCGAATCTAGAAGCTGGAAACCGAGAATTTAACGAAAAATCTCATCTTTTACTTGAACTTGAACTTACTTCTCCCTCGCGAGGACAGAGTGAAACTTGTACACAACGTCCATAGAGATCAACGAGAGCCCACAGTGGTTTGGGCATATTTTTAGCAGCCACGCCTTGAGATTCGCCATTCACATAGAACACCAAATCATTACCCGATGTCCGCATCACACCCACACGATCGTTCTCATTTAGAGTCTCGAGATCAGTGCCATAAAACTCGAGCAGACGACGACCATTTTTGCGTACATCAATGCCAGACATAACCCAAGTTCCATTTCGCATTGCTGTGGCACAGGCCGCCAATTCCAGATCATCTGGTGACTCGGATGTGACACCGATTTCAATGCTGCCGCCCCAGGAATGATTCTGTGGAAGCAAGAAAACCCGAATTAGTGGAAATGACATCTGCAGTGACTCTTTTCAACTTACTTTCTTTTCTATGACAACCTCAAAGAGGACATCATCCTCCAGCGGCTCCGCACTGAATATTAAGGCATGACTGAAATCCCGCATAGAACGTTGAGCCGAACGATTGCCATTGTAGAGGCGTATGGAACGACCGCAACGGGAGTGGAAACTCTGCATTTGTTGTGCTGTCGTGGTGGTCGTCGTCGCTAACATTGTGTTTATATTCATTTTCATTCAAGTTGTCGTTTTTCTCCAGTACAAATCAATGGGTTTCCTCCTCCCTATTTGAAACCAAATATATATATATATATATGTGTGTGTGTGTGCGACAATGGCAAACTATTGGAAATAGTTAACGCACAACTTTCGGACAAGTGATGATGTTATGCATTGGCATTTGTGCTTAATTACAAGATTTTACATTCTATTTAATAAATATAATTAAAAATTTGCAAACTAAGATATTACATTCTATTCAATAAATCGAACCTCCTAACACACGCACACACACCGACAGTGCTGCCAGATGTGAACAATCTGCACGACTTGATAAGTCAGCTAACAGCTGAAAATAGACAGATGTTTTTTTGCCGCCAATAAAATTTCGAAATGTCATGAAATTCACTTCAAAATGAAATTCAATTTCTTTAAGAATGATTTAAAGAAATACCAAATAAATACTATTTTTGAAAAATACATAAGGAACCTACATATTAACAAATATTAAGAAAACGTAAAAATAAAAAAATAGACTATCGATATATCATGGTGGCATTTGTCATTAAATGTTCCCCTACCCCCTAAGTAGGTAGACCACACATTTCATTTCATCGATAGAATCTGTGGAATTCACAGCTCTATTCATTTGTCTTTATATTTAATTTGGGGAAAAAAATTGTATAAAAATAAACAGCACAAATCGGTAAAAACGTTCGGCAATTCGGTTATTGGCTAAAATGTCGTCCAAATCAACCGCGCAACGCCAAAAAAAGTTTGATGAGAATCGCAATAAATCAAGTGCCAATAACAATAACAACCACAACAAACCCGCGGATTCCCCGCGCTTACAGAAGTCCATGGAACGGCTACAGGTGCAACAGCCAAATGTAAACAGACGCGCAGCTGGCTCCAATTGGCTGGCAGCTACAGCTCCAGTAACTGGTAGTGAGAATCAGCGAGAACAGAAGCCAAACACATCAGGTGGAGGAGATCCAGGTGGACCTGCTGCTATGACCAAATCTGCTCATAGGCGTTCAAAGAAGAAAGCAGAGCGCAATCGTTATCTGGCCATGGACTGCGAAATGGTTGGCGTCGGCTTCAATGGCGCTGACGATATGCTGGCCCGTGTCTCTATAGTCAATCGTAATGGGGATGTGCTTTTGGATAAGCATGTGAAGCCGCGCCAAGAGGTCACTGACTATCGCACAAGTGTCTCTGGCATCCGTCCTCAGGACATAGCCAATGGCGAGGATTTTGCTGCCGTTCAGGATGAGGTGGTGAAGCTATTGCATGGCAAAATACTTGTCGGCCATGCCTTGCGCAATGATCTCAATGTGCTGAATATCAAACATCCTTATGAACACATTAGGGACACATCGCGCTATAAGCCGCTCTCTAAGGTCGTCTCGAACGGACATACACCCAGCCTTAAGCGTCTCACCATGGCTGTGTTGGGACAGGAGATTCAAACGGGAGAACACAACTCAGTGGAGGATGCACGCGCTGCCATGGGTATCTTTAATCGCATTGCTGCCGACTGGGAGAAGTATCTGGAGAAACAACAGCAGCAGCACCATCACCATCATTACCATGGCCATCATAAATGATAGGGCTCTTGGCCTTAGTTATAAGAGATTTATAAAAAATGTTTAGATTTTATTATTTCCCCTTCTCTCTATCTTTGCCCATTTGCATTTGTAAAACTGTTGGTTAATTGTATAAAGAAGAACTTAAGAATCACTTTGCTCTGATTGTGCTTTAATGTTGTGTATTGCATTGTGGCGTGCCATCAAATCCCGCCAAGGATCCTCTAGCATTGAGGGATGATAGTACTGAGAGAAGGCGTTACCAGAATCCCTGTGTTGACTACCACCGCCGCCACCACCCTGATGCTGATACGAGCGTCCTCGATTGCCGCGACCAAAGAATCCACCACCTTGTCCCTTGCGCTGTACGTGAGGTGTTCTGTTTTGATAGAAATGTGGTGTGGATGAGGGGGCTTCCTTGTGATTGCCTCCGCCATAAGCTCTCTTATCTTCATAGAATCCGAAATTTTGTTGCTGCTGTCCTGAATTTTGTAGACCACCTCCGGCATGGTGAGACATGTAGTCCGCTGACTGGGAGGGATATTGACCTGGAGTCTGGTGCGAGAAGTTATTGTTGCGACGCGGTGTCCCCATTTTTAATGCTTTTCAAAATGAATTCAAAGAATGTCAACAAAACACAACACTTTTCATTTCGATTGTTTTATACTCGATAACTTATCATTTGTCGGTAATACGCTATCGTTTGTTGGTGACATGTATCGCCTATCTGTGATAACTTATCGGTTATCGAAAAGCAGCTATGTCAGTATTGCAAAACGTACGTAAGGTCGAAAACAAGAGGAAAATTTCTTTAATTTAACAAAAACTTGTTGCAACATGCGTATCAGACAGTTGTTAAACTAGTTTGCTTACTAAAAGATGCACAGCCACAATCAAAGCGGCGCCAGTGCCAGCAAAGTGGTAGCAAGACTTACGGCCGATGGCCAGGTGTACCCGAATCAAAATCAGAACTTGTTGCACTACGAAATTGTAAGCATCCTTTATCTCAATTAATTATAATGCAAATAATCATAACAGCCCGTGTTTTTAGCGCACCGAAGGAGAAAAGGGTACAGCAACTGCAACATGCCTGGACTTAGGAAAGCAACTTCTACAGTGCTCGAAAGATAGTGATGTGATGGGGGTGAAAACAGCCTTAGGCCATGGAGCGCCATTTGCGTCCGATTGGCTAGGCATGTCAGCTCTACACTTCGCAGCCATGAACAACCAGCTGGAGATCTGTGAAATTCTGTTGCATGCCGGTTGCAATATGGACGCAAAAACAAAGGTAGACCGTACGCCATTGCATTTGGCCTGCTATTACGGTCACGAGCGTATTGTTAGCCTCCTACTGGCTCTTAAATGTAGTGTCAATTCGCGTGATATGGTAACTCTCCTACTGCTCGGAGTACATTCCTTGTCTCATGTTTGTTCTTATTTTCTATTAAAGCTCCGTATGACTCCGTTGCACTGGGCAGTTGAGAAAAGGCACAAAATAATAGTGCGTTTACTGCTTAAGTGCCAAGCAGATGTCACATTAGTGTCTAAATTTGGGAAGACCCCAATAGCACTAGCTGTCCTTACTGAGCAGGCGGACATTCTTTCCGAGCTAGAGACTGCTCGGCAGGCTCAGGCCAATCGCAAATACAACGAAGAGACGGAGGTAAGTGATAGGTGGTTTTGTCCCAGTATTCAACTAATATTTTCATTGGCCGCATATGTACATAAACATACCAACTACAGATTGACTTTCTTGCATTGAAGAATAACGAAAGCACTTTTGTTGTTTTTTACGATTCACAGAAAGAGACTAGTGATGCGGTAAATTCTATTATGGACGAGACTATCAAAACTCCTGAGAATGTGGATATGTCGGTTGAAGATAAAATGGATGTACTGGAAAATCTTCGGGGTCGTAAGTTACATGCTTTTCTCAATTGCCAAACAAAATGTTTATCAAACATTGGTCATGCTAGCAGGAAGCAATGTCTTGGGTAACACCGCATTAAATATGTTAAAATCACACGGCATTGCTGATATGATGCAGGACAATGATGATGAAGCTTCCAAAGATATGCTTAACACAGCTCTCCAAAATGGACGTAAATTGGTTCTATCTGAGGCTGGGCGCATGGTGCTACACGAAACAAAGGCAACACAAGGCGTTAATGGTAGCACACCAACTTACCGGAAAATCGCAAACCATGTCACTAACACGAACAGTTCTCCTCCGCAAAAAATTCGTATGAATGTCATCAAACAAAAGGAGTCAATTTCTCCCAGTACGTGTGCGGGTTTGACAAAAAACAAGGTGAGTTTTTGAAATCGCCGTTTTTTTTTATAAAATTAATTTTCCCTTTTTCATCAGAATATAAGGATAATCTCATTGACCGATTTTAAGAAGCTTTGCAGTAGTTCAACTGATAATCAGGCCAAATCGGTGCAGAAAATTCCTGGTTCATTGGCTAGGTAAACGAATTATGCTTATTTTTATTACATACTTTTCTGTAAGTAATAACTTTTATTAAACATAGCTCTGGTGTGGTACGTCAGCTGTCCTATGCCACTAAACTGGTCAACATGCGACATTTGCAGTCCCGTCAACTTAAACTCCCATCACTTCGAAAACCTTTGGATAGTGCGAGTACTGATGAGCAGCAACAGTTGTTAAATGAAGCTATGACTACGCCTAGTCCCCACAATTCGGCAATGTCAAGTACTAGCTCTCTACGTGGACAAGTAGGCACTGTGCAGACCATACAACTGCGGCCATCTCAATCAACTGGCTCAACTACTGCTAACAATGGAACTGCCTTTAAAAATACAACGCGCTCTAATTTGCGGGGCGTTAATGAACAGAACGCTAACACAAGAGCTCCTAACGTTATGCCCCTATTGACATCTTCTGAAATTTGTCGGCAACTTCATGAACTTAGGCGGCATAATGATGAATTACGTCGTCGGGTCGATTCCTTTCAAAAGGAGAAGGACGAAATGCGGAAACGCATTGAGCACTTAGAGCAACAAGTGTTGCTTAGCGAGCCTCAGGAGGTAATGCAGTATGTGAACGATTAGGAAGAAGCATAGTGTAGTCTCAGCATTCATTTTGAGTTTCTCTTTTTTGCGTATTGTTTTTGTTAAAGCTGCTTTATGCAAATTTGATCAATAACATTGTAACAGACTATCATCTTAATATTAGGTAATTAGTTTATGTACATAGTTAAAATAAGATTTGATTAAATTAAGAACATATATTTAAGTTGCCTTTTGTATTCACTGCTTCCTCACCTTCTGGCCTAAATTTTGCTAATAGCAACTACACACTTAATGGGTTAATTTATTTAACTTGAAGTTAAGACAGCACATTCACAAACAAGTATAGGTATACAATGAATTGCATTTTTAAAGGCCCAAATCTATTCTTAACAGTTATATTAATAATTGTAATTATATGATAATGAGTATATTATTTACCTACGTTTATTACAACCGCACTTGGTTCAGTTTCAGACTTGCAAAAAAATTACAAGTCCGAAAAACAAAAAATGCTCATAACTTTATATGATTTTAAAGACGATTAAGATGTCCTTTGGCTACCTTATCCATGCGCATTGATTAATTTCGCCAAGTCCTGGAATGTCCTTCGGATAGCTGAGAAAAAGAAACTATTTTCGAAATTGCATATGCTGCATCCTTAGATGATCGCAGCTTTCTTGCCATCCTAGAAACTAAACTCTATTTGTCCTGCGTCAAAATTTGGGGATTTTAGAGTTTACACAGGATAATTTGCCCTGGACCATCCCTACAGGATTACGACAGGATGTACTTTTTTACTGAAAACTATCGATCTGCATTCAAGGATTTTTGTTAACCTTCCAAAAGTATTGCTCGAATTTTTGTAAGTCACAAACAAGGCCAATAAGTAGCAAGAAGAACATAAAAACATAAAACTCAGCCATTTCAAGAACGAACAGGATGTCTGTTTGTAAGATTGCAGTCTTCGATAATCCGCTTCGACTGATACAGATCCTACAATGTCATTCGGAAAGCAGAGATTAAAGGACTTTTATGTTTGAGAGAAAATAGGCAATATCCCGTGAGCCCTTTGATAGATCAGAACGAAAGTGGTGTCATATAACTGTAATCATCAAGGACTATGTCCTTGACAGTCCTCCGGGTAACCGAAATTCCAAGGATTTTGTGGTTTTCCGCATTTTTTGCCGTAGTTTCATGTATGCTAATTATTAATATTTATAGCCTTGCAAAAAGGGTATATGTATTCATTTTGGTCAAAAGTGTGCAACGCATAGAAGGAAGCATCTCCGACTATATAAATTATACATATTCTTGATCAGCACGACGAGACGAGTTCAAATAGCCATGTCCGCCCATCTAGATCAACGCAAATTCCTCGTAGGCCGTAAGAGCTGCAGAGTTGAAATATTGTATATCTCGGATTCAGCCGGATTGGACCACTTATTATATAGCTCACATTCAAACGGCAAAGTCACGAACAGTAACTTTTCTCAATAACTTCGTTATGTTTTGAGCTATTGTCGTGAAATTAAATATTGTTAAGTTTATTACACCCATAAACGACTGTCCCAAATTTGATTAAGATCGGGTGTCTACATCATATAGCTCCCATAGGAACGATCGGTTTAAAAAAGTGACTTTTATGAACAACTTCGTTACTTTTGACGCGATTGCTTTTTAATTAAACTTTTGTCAGTTTTATATATCTGTTAATGACTGTCCAGGATTTGACCAAGATCGGGCGACTATATCATACAGCTCACATAGGAATAATCGGTGGTAAACAGTGACGTTGATTTCCTATGCTAAGATTGTAGGCCGTTCCTTCGCAAACATTATACTTTTTAGACAAAACATTTTGCTTTTTTGATGGCTATAGGTAAGGAAAGAGTAGCAAGGATCGGTTCTTTTCACACAAGGAAGCTTGAATTAAAGGATTCATTCGCTTTAGTATCTTAGGTGTCCTTTGTCATTACATAATCGAAATGCAGCCCATTGATATTATGTTCATTTTTATTTTGTAGGTTTTGTTTTTTATTAATTTGAATTGCATTACTTAAATAATTTGTAGAAAAATGCATTTACATTTTTCAAATACTTGTAGCTAACTTTTCGTGCATATTACTTACGTATTTGTATAATTTGCTTTATGTGTAGATTAACATGTTTTTCTTGTTGCTAAGCCATATACAATGTAATAATTTATAAGATTAAGTTGATATCCTTAGAAGAATGTTACTGTAAATTTTACAAATAAATTGCGAAAGTAAAAAATGTAGAGGAAATGACGAGAGGATGTAAATATTTATACGTTTGGTGTTAATAGATATATCCGATATACATACTATATACATGTCGTTGATTGGATTGCTAAATGCAATGGCAGACCGACATTTAACGCGACCTATACCATCCCATTCTTTCTTTCAGACCAACTAAAAATACAGTCTATACATTTTAGATTTATACTTAAAAGCTAAACAACATTGCAAACACGCAAAACGGACAACGCACAACGAACTATGATTTTTTAGGCTACATTAACAATGGTTTGGTTTGGTACAATTCGATTTCCTCCATAGTTCTTCTCCTTCATCACTTGGTTTGCCGATGTGCTACACCTTAAAAATTTACATTACTAATTCATTTAAACAAAAAGTCAGTCCATAGGTTTGGTTTATCAGCTTGGCATTATTTCTTTTTCCTATATTACATTAATTCGCGCAGATGCGTTGCATTAGATTTTCATAAAAAATCGTTCTCACAATATGCCATTCGTGTAGTACTGATAACCATCGTACAGTTTGGTTGACAGACTCTTTAGCGAGTCCTGGACAAGCTGCTCAACCTTGCGTTCCATTTCTTGTTCAGTTAAATTCATATGAAAGCGTTTACGGAGATTCTGAACGGTACCGGAACATCCATTCTTAAAGCACGGTAAGTGAGCATCTACAGGGGAAAGAAAACATTAAGTATTTGTTAGTTTTCAGTCGTTTCTATGAGAATTTACAAAACTTACTGCTGCGCATAATTTCCACAAAGTTGATAATACGATCCATATGCTTGCGCGCGGACATCATACCTACTAAAAGCAGTCGATTGAACTCACGCCAATGCTCGGAATTGGTGCCACCCATCACATCTACAAATTCGTGTGTAAGCTTGAACGGCGACTGTTCAAAACCTGCGTAACAAAATCAAAAATATACATACGTCAATTTATATCTTGTTTAAGCAGTAGAGACTACCTACCCAAATTCTTTGGAGATATGCTTAGAATAAAGCCAAAATCGATGTGTATTATGTGACCATCAGAGTGGAAAAGTATGTTACCATTATGCCTAAGGATGTATTAAAGCAATTAAATTATTTATGCAGATATAAAGACGAATGTAGTCCTACCTATCCTTGACCTGTAGCAAATATGAAATAAGACAATAAGCTGCACAGCTCTGTACAAAATTCTTTTGCGCCAGACAAAACCTCTCCCCTGTTACCGGACCATATTCGTCGATAAAGTAATCTCGCAAGGATTTGTTCGAGTTCTTCTTGATTTGATGTAGGGATACAGTATTCAGTATGGGCTCAATTAGGCCGCTATCGTTCGAAAGACAGACTATTTTATACGGCCGCACCCACAGATCTACATGCTCCTCCTGCCAAATAATTTTAAACATTTGCAACAACTGGGTGGCCATTAGCTCCTGCCGCAAATCGTCGCCACACTTCACAATAGCAGAAAGTAAGCGCCAATTGGAAAGATGACCATATGGTGAGGATTCGCGAATTAGTTTCTCCTTTTCATGCCAAGGCTCCTAAATATATTTTATGTTTAATGAAAAATAGTTTCTTTCTAATAAATCATGACAGTACTAACCTTGAGAGCTGCTGCTGAAGGATCTTCCGGATCGTTGCTAAAGGACTTAGTATTTTCGCAGCTCAAATTATTACAATGACGAGTGCGTACATCGCCAATGTTAAAGACAATGGGTGGAGCTATTGAAATAAAAAAAATGTTTCGAGTGAAATTGCAACCAGATTCTGCTGGTTCAGGCTACTATACCTTGATCCCGTGAGTCGCAAGAATCCAATGACATTTGGGAAATGGCATCGCGTTCGCTTATCTTGCGCAAGTTTAAGTATTGCGCTGTTATTTCATCATCTTCCTGCGACCACACATCATCTTCATGCAGCTGCGGGCCACCCAAAGCAGAAAGAGAGTCACCAAATCCTCCTCCGCCCTCGTCACCTCCACGTTTTCTTCGGCAGCTCGATCCTTGGTGACTGCTGCTACAACTTGAAGTCCGACTGCAACTCATTGTGTGTTGTGTGTTGAGACAGGAGCCGTCTAAATGCTCCTCGCTCTTAGTATGTCTTAACGAAGGCATCATTTTGGGTATTAGCGGTGAGGTGTAGATATCTGGCACCTCAACGACCTCTACATAGATGATGTAAGGCGTCTTATCTTTAGAATTGAGCACTGCAGTCTTCTCCTCGGTGATGCGAACCACATGGTGTGGAATGTCCGAATAGAGTGGCAGCCAAACACGGGCAGGCAGATTCTTATTAATCAAGTTAAGGAACATGCGCAACGCCGATGTTTTTTCAGCCTTGGAAGTTAACGAAGTGAGATTTTTTCCAACATTCATAAGAGAACGCATAAACTCCTTTTGTGGGGCTGCCTTGGGAGCTCCGCAACTGCACAATGTACGCTGCCCGAGCAAACCATTTACCTGGCCGCGCACCGACTCAAAGCAGGTGCAGCCATTGTCAAACGCGCGGCCTGAGGTGATATCTCCAAGACACAGCTTTGCAGGTGTGTTTGTGTGGTGAAGGGTTTGTGTAGTAAAAGGCGGCTGTTGGTAGAGGCGATGAGATATAGAGGGAGGAAGACGGGAGTCAGCCATTAGAACTGTAGCATCCGACTGGGAACGGTGGTGCGTTTTTTTGATTAATGCAACAGACGATTTGGCCTGCTGTTTCTGCTCTTTTTTGGAAAAGATTTCCTTCATTAACGCTAGTTTGGATTTACGTATGCCAGCACTAGGCACTAGATGATCTTCTTGATTATAGTTGTAGGCTTCAAGCAGCCATAAGCACTTCAGCGAGAAATCGACTGATTTACGGCAACGTATTGTCAAATAGGGATCCAAAACTTCTGCTAATTCATCCATTTGTATGTACATGACAATTAACTGAGGTATATAAAGGTCAACCTCTTGGTCAGGAAAGCTAAAAATCTTATTGCCAATAAAACTGAGAACACCCGGCTCTTTGGAGTAGAAAAGATAATGAACGGCAAAATGAATGTTGAAAACGGGAGACTCAAAGAAACGCAGCAGACCTGATGGCCCCTTTTCCGGCTTTTGCTGTGCGTCTACAATTGGAGACCGTTCGCTTATAAAGTATTTAACTACACCTGGTACAGGCACCTTTAGTTTGTTTAAGGAGTTAATGGAAGAGCTTTTTGCTAGCGAAGCCATTTCGCTAGCAACATTAGCGGCTAAATCACTATCCACTATCGATCCTGGGAGGCGCAAGTTGAGAGTCCGCTCTTTTAACTTGGCCCCAGATAAATCAGGATGGGCTGCCGTTGCAGCTTCAGCTGCCACTGCGGCTTCAGCTGCGGCTGCTGCAGCAGCAGCTTGTTTTTTACTTGAATTAGATGTAAGCAGACTGAAGAACTCTTTCTTTTTGGATATATCCGTTGGTGACTTCACCTGATCCTGAGATTGAATGCTGCAACTGGCTGTTGCGGCAGCTCCTGGTGTGGAGTTTGAAGAGCCGGGTGTACTAGCAGTAGCATCTTCCCCGCTTTTCTGTTTAGCTGCATTTTTCTTTTCATGATTCTCTATAATGCTTTGAGCTGTGCGGAAAATTGCATTTTTGGTGGCCCCAAAAAAGTTCTTGAATAAAACCTGATCATTCTTGTTAGTGGTCTCTGTGGGTGTGGGTGTGGGTGTGGGGGTGGGGGTGGGTGTGGCATTGATTGTTGCTTGCGGTGACACCTCATTATCCATTACTGGCTGAATTTCATCGGGAGCCGAACCCATCTCCATGTTGATAGCTGCCTGAGACATATTCATTACGCGATAACGCGTCCGATCATCCACATCTTCTTGCTGTTGCTGCTGCTGCTGCTCCTTCTCCAATTTCTGATGTTTTTGTTTTCGTGTTGGACGCAGAGTGCGACAATCGATGTCGTTTGATTGTGTTTGCAGATGATAACAACAAAGATGTTCTGTTGTCTGCATTATGGCATTATACTCTTCGTCCAAAGATGTGGAGTCCATAATATCAATACATTCTTCTTGGGCATCGGCGTCAGCATCAGGTACCACCGCATCGGTGTCCATTTCACCCGAATCCAACGATTCATGTGAGTGACATATGCGGTTCAGTGATAATTGGTCCGATTCCGAGCCACAGATGATGCCTGTTACAAGGGGAGGATAGGGAGAAAAAAATGTGTGATTGAGCGTATCACATGATTACAATTAATACAAAGCTACCTGAGTCATCTGATCCAAGACTAGTGAGATCCTCCCGTTTTTTACTGCTGCCACTGCTACTGCAGCTGTTGTTGCTACTGCTCCCACTGCCACCGCTGCCAACAATTATCTCCTGACCAGCCGCTTCACTAGATTTTGGTCGTACACGCAGTGTCGGACATGATTCAACTGGAAGATAAAATCCAACATCAGATACTTATATACGTACATACGTCGGGAAACATCTTTTTATAAAAAGTATGTGCTTACCAACTACACTCGGCCTAGAACTGGAGCAGGCGACGGATTGCACTTTCTGCACAGGATTGACCTTAACGCCGACTGGCATTGTGTTCGCTATGGACGTTAGTGCTGGCGTGGGTGCTGTTGACAGAGCTGATGTTACACTGGCTGCTGTGGTTACAATCTTTGAGCACATGTTTGTGCCAAGTATCGATGATGGAGAGCAGAATGTATTCTCGCTCTCGGCATTGGGCGAAGAAACTTCAACCTGTACAGACAAGGGAAAAATATACAATGTTCATACATACATATATGTACATACATATACTTGTGACAGTGTTGGCAAAAAGACCTAGGGTCGACAGCTAACAGAATGAAAGAGTCCGTACTAGTATGAAAAAGAGATACCTGTACCCATACATACATATGTATGTATGTAAGCATATAGAGAAAGGGAGCGTGCTGTGCTGGTTAAAACTGTTATGACATGTAAATCTTTTCTACCCTATCGCCCGCTCTCCTCTTTGTTGCTTTTCAGTGCCTTTTCTTGATAACGAGAAACGTACACAAATATTTAGCGCAAAACTAAGTGCAAAATGTGAATAACAATGCCAAGAAGCGATAAAAATATAAATAAACACACACACACACACGCTTACAAGATAATGATAGAAAAAATCATACATATGTATGTATGTATGTGTACATGAGAACTTCAAAGCTGCTTTCTGAAAATTCGTTAACTAGGATTGAAGGGTTTTGTCCCTCTACCCATAGAGTACTTTTATATCCGGTTTTAATATGTGGCCAAGACGATGACAGTCCCACATGCATACTAGACAATCGCGAGTAAGTGTATTTGCACTTCGTCGGGTCATCTGTTTTGTGAGTTCTTTATGGTGTCCGTATACATATTTGCATATTTGTGTGTGTGTGCAAGCTGATTGCCCTCGGCTGGGATTGGGGGAATGAGGGGGGATATTTTACTCACCTCTGGTATTCGTTGCAAAGCGCTGTCGAGACTCCGATTTCGATGATGCTGGGTGTGATTGATGCGTGTATTTGTCACCTGTGACACAGGTGGCAGCAATATGCCCATAGATCTGTAGCAAATAAGAGAAATGTGTGGTACGACTTTAGTTAGACATATATACATATACATATATAGCTGCTAATTAGTAATGCAGAAAAATCAATGCAACTGTTGTCGATTTGTCATCAAGCTATGTTTATCTTTTCTAGTCCAAAAACAAACAATATGTCTTCTCACAGCTGACTTTTCGATAATTATCACTATATACGCCGTAGTTAATCACAGTCTGTGCAAAGGAATTTACTATCCGTAGACGGTACAACCGATGCCCTTTAAATTAAATTAGCATTCCACCAAAACACAATGCGCGTGAACACACACGAAAAAAAAAAAAAATCAAGAAAAATAAAGAAACACACACAATCACACACTTACATATTTCGAAACAAATGAGAAATAGGGGAGAAAAAAAAAACCAAAAACAAACCAGGTGGCAGCACTGTGCAAAAGCTTAGCTGTTCCACAGTCGAAAAGAGAAAGCTCCGATGTTTGATAGTTTAAAAGAGAACCTACAAAATGCCCAGTGAGTACAGTGGCGGATTTACAATCTTGGTCGCCGTAGGCCTTGTAGCACCCGCCCTTTTCAACCCCCCCTGCACTCAACCAAACATATGTCCATATGTATGCAGTTATTTAATAGAGAACTTTTCTTGCCTCATCTTCCGAATTAGAAGCACCAATCGAGGTATATGAACCATTTCATCAATTGAGATTTGTAAATAAAATAGAATTTTGCCTCCTTTTGTGTTATTACATTTGCACAAATATGAATATTTAATCGGCACATACTGAGAGTGTGCCCATGTGAATCAAAACCGTTAGGTTCGTAGGTGCCGCCTTTGACGTAACCATGAAGGGGGTGTGGGTGTGGGTGTGGGTGTCACTCTACGTCATAAAACAAACTACCTTTTTCTTGAATATTTCACCAACGCCTTATCCTGCCGCTTTAACCAATGGACTTAGTACCCCCCGAACCTATTGAATGCCTAGACTAGTGCATACATAGATAGTACCTACATATACATATTAAAATTGCAATTATGGGGGGCGTTATATTTGTACATTGAAATGCTGCTAACAGATCGTGATATCAGTTTGTGTGGCATCATTGCTGTAAAGATCAGCAGCGAGGCACTCTTTTGATTGTTGCTGCCGTTTATTTTGGCGTTGTTGTTGTTGTTGTTGAGAGCACATTCCCGACATACCAAACCAGCATATTGGATGTCTTTGTTGTCGTTGTGTCAATTATATACGCATTTGCATTCATTTGTTGCGGTTGCACCCGCTACATTCTACATACCCGCATTGACATTAACTTGATTGCGTTTGACTTTATAATGCGACAGTCTGTTCAATCTTCACACTCAGCAGCTCATCACGTCTCACATTCCTTTTACGTAATTACTGAAACCGCGTATCCACAATTGAAGGTCGTCGTATTGCACTCCCCTGAGCCTCTGATTAGTTAGTTCTATATCATTTTGTTGTCCATATATGTACATATGTATGTCTGTATCTAATCTGATGGTCTAAAATAGATCTCCTAATAGATATTCATCATGGATGTCTATTCAGAATATCCAAGTTTTGCTTTTGGGTCTATGTCTTCAAAACAAACTTTATCGTTTCATTATAATAGGCATTCCCGAGTTCAATTGTTTGATATTTCTACACACCCCACCTGCTGCTCTGCCCTACCATGCAAGTGTAAACTACTAAAAACATTCTTTAAAAGTCTTTAAAATAAACGACGCGGGGATATGCAGCAATATACCATTTAACTCTCAATAAAACAAATGTAATGCATACATATGTATATGTATGTATGAAGGGGATGAGGGAAATTAATGTTCCTACCTATGCCACGACACCCCAGAGTGGGGTCGGGCGTATATCAAAGAACGAGCTATGTAGCTACAGCTGCCGGCGGCGCACGCACACAAGTGTTGTTGCGCAGGGTGTGGCACATTATCAACAGGATACACACTCACAACAGAGAGAGAGCAAAGCGAAGGAAATGCCAGAGACAAACACAGTCGCGCTTGCAGTACATACATATGTACATATATGTATGTATGTGGATGTACCACATTGTGTTAAGTAAAGCAATTAACAATTTTGCAATTATTTTATATTTATTTGGTTCCCATTGAATTGTGTTTTGATATTCGGGTAAAACAGGGAGAAACAAAGAGATAATTGTGGAGAGAGAATGTGGTGGGGAAGTATGCAAATGTTGCCTGTTTCGCCACATTTTGTGGCTTTGTGACAGGATTGAGGCAGAAACCAGTCGATTGAGCATGAATGACTCCTGATTGTTATTGTTTTTTCTTCGTCTCTCTTTCCTCTTTTCTGTTTTACTTATTTCTCTAGTTGAATGAGCTCAATTAAGACACACAACAGACGTTGTACATATTATAAACATTGCAAATCAATTCTGGGGTCCCTCCTCAATACGATGCTAGTGTATAAACTATAAAGCATTACCCTCAATCTGAAACTCCTACAAATGGGCAGTGTCAGTGTCTCAGGTCTCAGGTCGCTTCGCCCTTTTCTTCAAAAGCAGACACACACAAAGTTGCTGTTGATTCTTTGTTTACTACTTTTTGATACACATGTATGTGTGTACGTACATAGGCAACGAAGAGTGTGGCACACATTGCTCTTATTTCCAGCACGTCATAAGCAATCCACCATTCATGAATCTGCACAAGTCAAGTGCAGGTTATGTATGTATATTGTACACATCTAACGCACGTGTATGTATGCACGCAACAATCAGTGAAAAAATTTCAAAAATTTAGAAAATAACACGATGTGCGTATTTGATCGAGTGGAATGGAAAAATAAGTACCTACACATGTAGACCCAACTTCGATAATTGGAAAGGCAAAATAAATGTATTTATAGAATCCTAAATAGCAATCTTTCCCAAGCATATACATGTTTATATATTATATGATGATATAGGGTGAGACAGTTGCAATGACTCACCTGAAATCCAGACTTAGGTTCCTTTGGTGTGTTGAAATGCGTTTAGGCGGATTGGCTCCATTAGAAGTGATCGCTTCACCTCCGGCTACGCTGAGGTTGGGTCGTCCGTGCACCGAAGGCATAGATTGATGGTTGCTGTTGGTCCCTACCCGACTTAGACTTAGACGTGGCTTTGAGTAGCGCAAGTGCTTTGGCGTGGTGGCTGCTGAATTGACGGTGGTTGGCAGAATGCTCGCACCA
The DNA here is from genome assembly GCA_018152135.1 of Drosophila paulistorum. Lineage (NCBI taxonomy): Eukaryota > Metazoa > Arthropoda > Insecta > Diptera > Drosophilidae > Drosophila > Drosophila paulistorum. The sequence goes on from JAECXG010000690.1 coordinate 14,539,987, forward strand.
CCGCTATTACTGAGTGGCAATGTGACAGGCGCAGTCATAAGAAAGGCGGGTATGTAATCTCTATCGACGGCGGTGTGGTGGCGCGTCAGCATTTCAGGCGAGGCCAGCGGCGTGCCATTTTTACTCGATTGGGGCTCAGGTGGAGAATGGCTATGTGAGGCGGCATCTAATGATCCTAGTGAGGAAAGAGTATTAGTCGAGAGCAAGCTCAGGCTTGGACTGTGAGCTGCTGATGGTTGTGGGGCAGGTAGTGATGTCGCTGTTGCGGCTGTTGGACTGTGAACGACAGTGCTGTTGCTATGTTCACTAGAGCTGCTGGTGCTAGTGCAGGCAGCCGATCCTGAATGTTCGGATACGTCATCCTCGGTCCAATTTTCAACCAAATCCAAGCAGTTCCCATTCTCACCCAGACCAATGATCAGACCATTTCCGCTCTTTGTATTGCCATTCATATTGAAGTCGGACAGACGTACCGTGGCCGGCTTACAATGATCAACCACATCAACACCAGAGGCCGCTGCTATTGCAACGGCCTCGGGAGCAGGAGCTCCATTATTAACTCCATGGGCTGGACGAAGAATGTTGAGTATACTCGTCTCAGTCGCAGACGCAGACGATGCACAAGAGCTGCCCTCGTCTGCTACAGCAGCCGTTGCCACAACAGGTGAAAGCAGTTTATTAGCTGTTTCGATCTCGCGGATGTGACGCAAGTATTGATACCCATTGTCCTGGGCCACCAGCTTCTTTTTGGTGACAGATCCCATGCCAACGCTGATCGAGGAGGGGCTGGCTGTAGGTAAAGCTGCAGATGAAACCGACTGGGGGTTGGATGGATTTCCAGAGCTGCTTTTGTTTTTGGGCTTAAAAGCTGAAATAACTGAGTTCATTTTGATACGTTTTTTTGTTGATAATGAGCGCAGACGCAGAAAACAGAGGAGGAGAGAGGTCAGCCAGCTAGAATTTCAGTCTCTAAATTGCAGTTCCTTTACTAATCGGGGCTTGATTCAGATGATGATAGTGAGGCGGCACAACCTTGAGTTCCATTTCTATTCTGATTGAGTCAGGTCATTTAACTTATTTGGCTTCGGCTTTATGCTTGACATGTTGCTACAAAAAAAAAAAAACATACAAAATTTATTTAGAATACAAAAATTACTCATTAATTATCATTTTTATTTATGATTTTTTTTACCCCCCTCGTCAGTACGGAAATATAAGGAATACGTTCAGCCATGTCATCTCATTTCTTCTGGCACACAAGTAAACGAGAATCAATGACGGCAAATTCATAAAATTAAATCGGCCAAACGAAGAAATTTAATAAATATAGCAAAACGCGCCAACTTGAATCATTTAGGTGGCCATGAAAAGTTATTAAGATAAAAGATACAAATACAAACAAACATACATATTACGTAGTACATATTCATGTATGTATGTATTGTGTATTATGTATGTTTCTGTATTTCTGAAGCAGTACTAGACAACAGTGTCAACAAATTGAAAAAGAAATATAAAATTAAAGAATGAATAAACATCGAACAGACCAGCTAGAGCGACTGCTTTATACCCATTCAAATTTTCACACAAAGCAACAATATGTCAAGTTTAACTGCAAAATAAAGTGAGCTGCTTGTCTTGGTGCTATTTTTTTCACCGCTACTGTACGTATGAAGTTCGTTTCCACTTTGACATGCCACAGAGTATTATTTAAACTATCGCAATGGCATTTGGCCCACTAATATTCATTACGAATATCTATCGAATTGCACAGGTATATACATATATTTATTTTCGGTCAGATTTTTGTAAACCAGAGAACGTTTCCGCCATGCCGAAGTTTGTATACCCTTGCAAGTTTTATTGTTACTCTTCCCTCACCTATGGCAGTCAAATTAGAAAAACGTTTCGTATACAAAATCGACTGATCGCGCAAAGCGGCCTACGATTTTAGGCTGGAGCATTGCGACACATGTAGCTATTAGAGTCCTGCACGAGTACACTCATTTCCCTCAGTCTTTCAAATACTTACAAATTTTCGTATATTTGGTTTGGTAATATTGCTTCGGAACGAATGAAACGAGATGAAAAGTCTCGAAGTATTTTGTTTCGTAGTTCCTGAATGTTTCAAGCCAAACAAACAAAAACAAAATCAAAGCAAGCCGAAACAAATGAGAACGACAAACGAAACAAATGAATACAAACGAATACTTCTTTCAAGTTACTTGGTACTTCCAAGTACTTGCGAGTATGGTAATACTTATGAAATGTCTCAGACTGTTCATATCTTCACAAAAAATGTATGAAAATGTGTCAAAAAATGTGTTAAGATATCAAAATCATGTAAATATTTTTATAAGATCAATTTATTTTCAAATGTTTCATTACATATACATTGAGTCTGCTGTCAGGTACTTGCTTCACAATTCAATTTTGCATGTAGGCTTGTATATACTGCACTTTTTATATCTCGGATTCAACCGGATTTGACTACTATATCATATAGCTCCCATACAAACAGCAAAGTCACGAACAGTGACTTTTCTCAATAACTTCGTTATTTTCTGAGCTATTGTCGTGAAATTGAATATTCGTGAGTTTATTACACTTATAAACGAGTGTGCCAAATTTGATTATTACTTTATCATATAGCTCCCATATAGAGCGATCGGTCAAAAACAGTGACTTTGATCAATAACTATAGATTGTAGGCCGTTCTTTCGCTTTTTTAGATAAAACGTCTTTCCACTTTGATGGCTATAGGTAAGGAAAGAGTAACAAGCAACTTGCAAGGGTAAACAAACGTTGGCACGGTCGAAGTTAGCCCCGGCTCTCGGGTTATAATTGTAATTGTCTTCTTGTCTACAATGTGTGTGCACAATTATTGGTAGATTTACTGGTAAACAGTTCGTGGTTAGCAATTTTTGGGAGCATTAGAGCATTGATTGATTCAAAATGCAAGACAAATAACTAAGAGTTTTAAGAACTAAAGCTTTTTTCTGGAGCTGATACAAAGAAAAACAGCGAAGATATATGTACATAATTATCTATATATGTAGTTATGTCTGCAGAAGCTAAATTTTCCACACATTTTGCATTCTATATCTGTGTCTGTCGTTGTTTTGGTCGGTATTTTCCCAAGCTTTTGCAGCTGCAGCTGCAGCAGCAGCTGAGGTTAACACTTGCGCAAGTGCCTCATAGATGTTTGGTTCGGTTACTTTGTTTGCCGCCAAAGTTTCCCCTCTATTCACCTCTTGATGGGTGCACCAGCCAGTTAGCTGCATCTACAGCTGCAATGCTTAAGCTTAATCGGCCGGTCAGACTGACTGAAATGCTTTTTTATTATCTGTTAAGTGCATTGCATCAAGCGAACTGTTGGCTTTTAAGTTACTCGATTTCATTTCGTTTTCCTGATCCAATGTTGATTTGTAACTAAAGTTTTCTATGGAGCTGGTAGTTTTTCTACAACTGATGTCAAGGTTACCGATTCTGAACTCTCGCCAATATGGTTACAAAATCTATAATTTAAAGTTGAATTTGGGGTTAGCTTTTTGCCCTTACCCTAACCCTTTGTAACCCTAATCTGCAATCTTCCAAAGACAAACTATGTATATCCCGAGAATTTATTTCATATGTTGCATTCTACATAATTTACTTAGGCAAGAGATCCCCTCGAGGGAGGTGGAGGATGAGAAATGTCATTTCAAAAGCATCTCATTTCCGGCTTTAGGTCTCTGCTTCTGCATATGTGACGCCTAGTATAGGTTCATGTTTATATAATATTCTTATGAACGAAACAGCTGCTGTGTTTGAGTCCGACAAATAAATTCAATCCAATCCTCTCTCCTAAATTAAAGTTTGTCGGATTGTGAGTGCAATTTTAGGAGACCCCAGCACATATTTAACACGATAGATTTTTATCAGTTACATCTCGGAAGGCAACCCGATTGGAAGTTCTTACCTACGCCATCCCCAAGGGAGTGCAATGCGAATTTTTGATTAGCCTTACAATCGTCACATAATAGGGCTAATTAACATATGTCAACTCTGTTTAAGTTTGGAATGTTAAGTAACTGTAAACAGCAGGCATCATCCATTATGACCAAGCTATGACCACACAAAACTATTCAAACATATTCGACCCGCTTTAACACTTTCACGTTCACGTTCAGGTTAGGTCACATCCATATGTAATTAGATACATATGGAATCGCCAGCAGTGGCAGTGGCAGTGACTGGGCTGGCTGGGCCCAGTTCAGTTGCAATTAAACCGCTTTCGCCACTGAAGAATAGATTTTTGAATGATTTTTGTTTATATAATAAATTGTTATAATTTTGAAAGGGACGACAAACTGAGCTTTGATTCGTAGCGAAATTCTCGAGCTTATTGATGATCGTTAAACTCCCACCCGTAGACGTAAACAGCAACGCTGAGAGAGACTCTCGAATTGCCAACAAAATCCAACTTAACTTGTTTAGTATGAAGGTCAACCAGACAAGATCCAATATGCTGACAAGGCAGGTGCAAAGAGTGGCGAGTGGAAGCTTAATTCTATATTGTACATACATATGCAGATACACACACACACACACACACACACACACAATTTAACTAATGAAATTAAATAAGAATTCAATGATCAACTTTACTGATTTTTACTGCGATAATTAAGATGTCACCCATCACTGCACACACAGACACAGAATGGAAAGGGCTCTGAAGGAAATGGTAAAGCCCGTTCAGAATTTGCCAACGGTTACACTTGCCTAATCGGTTGGACCTGACATATGTTTGTATGTATGTGGATGACTTCAATTGTAGAACTTTCAGTCGAGAAACATGTCCCCTGGCCAAGTTGAAGTGCGTTCAACTAACAGCACTTCGCGTCTAAGGTGAACTGGTAATAACAACAATTCCACGCCACGTGCGGATCTCGACGGATCTCGATTGGCTGCATTCGTCATAGCCGCAAATGATATTTAAGCCAATTAATACTTTGAAAATATCAAAGAAGCCAACTTCGGCAATGCCGAAGTTTTTATACCCTTGCAGTCCTAATTTTCTTACATTTTGACAAACGTTTTGTTTGTTTCAAATTATTATTAATCTTTTTACTAAAATTTGTTCTTCTTCCTCCATCATTCCCTAGGCAAAGCACGGCACGCATACACATACAGTTCATGTAGCGTTGTGTCTGTGTGTGATGCATGTGCTCTGTTGATTTGATGATGACGTAGGGCAGCAAGCAGCGCTGCCGGCAGCGCTTGAACCGATTTATATTGACTGTAACTGGTGTTCTTTTTATCCGATCAGATTCAAATTTTGGGATCTGAGATTATATACCCAATTTTATCATATTGGTAAATTTCTGCAAAAATGTTTCCTCTAGAGCTATATAGTGGTCCGATGCTGACAATTTTCGTACTTTTTCTGCCCCGGGCTAAAAGTAGCTCAAATAGCTCAAAAAAGTAGTTTAAGATGCCAGCGTGAAGTTGATTTGCACAGACGGACGGACGGACATCGACTCAGCTTCTCATGCTGACCAAGATTATATATAATTTATACGGTCGGAAACGCGTCCTTCTGTGCGTTCTGTGCGCATCTGACCTAAAGTCTTTAAAGTCAACGCCACTCAATTTAATAAATATATATTTTTCCAATCTTTGATGAAATGAAATTAATAATAGTTTTGAAAACTCTAGGGACTTAAGGCAAACTTTAGTTTATGTGTAGAGTTAACGAACAACTAAGGCTCCATCAATGACCTTCTCATTGTTATATTATTTGGACAGACGACATGTCTGTCATGTCTAGATGAGGAGAAAACCCTTCAGCACAATTCAAATTCTACATTAGGCACATTAATAACATTGTTGAAACTTGCAGCTTGCAGCTTGAGAAAACATGTAGGTACCTACAACTTGCTACACAGTGCATAGGCTTTCCATGGCATTGGCAATTAATGACCCAGGGAAAACCCAAACGTTAAGCTTTCATCTTTTCCGTTGATTTTAGTTTTTAGGAGAAAGTCAAGCTAATAAAACGAACAGAGACTCCAAGACGAAGATGGATCACTTTTATTTGCTATATGTATTTGTATCTCCACGTCACCCATTGCACCCAATTCAAAATCTCATAAGCAAATATTTCGTTTAATTATAATTTGAATAGAGAGTGAGGAGTGGGGAGCGGGAAGCGGGGAGTGTAACGTGGGGTAGAAAGTACACTGCAAAATTGCGGCTAACTAAAATTGGTTACATTTTAATGCACAGTAAATGCAGAGACTCTCGTAGTCAAGTTTTCAAATCTGTTACGCATAATCGGTAATACAGCTTGAAATAACTATTTAAAAGAAATAACTTTATTATAATTATAATTGGATTGTTATTGTTATGAAATTAGGTAGGGATGTTCTCCTCTCTTTAGCACTATATGGACACTGATCCCTGATCGTTCATCATTTTTAGGATCTTGGCAATTTCCCTTCTAACTTGATAAGGCATTTTATTCAGCGCGCCCTCATTTAACTGTAACCACTTTGCTGGAAATAAGTCTTATCAGCAGCCGATTTGAAACTGGGAAATTCTTTATTCTGAAGCGATGAAACTGACAGACAGAAGGACGCAGAGAGAGAGAGAGAGAGAGAGAGAGAGAGAAAGACATGTTCCTTTTCTTTGATATCTGAATCGATGATTTGGTTTTGACTTTGCATAAGTCAAAAATAACAAAAACGTGTAAACTGTAAAACTGGTTTCGAGAACACCCACAACCCACCCACCGCCTTCCGCCTGGAATTTATGTTTGACACCTGCACAGCACAAGTGATTTCATAATCTTACGGAGCGCCTAGAGCTGCTGTGAATGAAAGGCAGCGGCAAGTTGGCGGACACTTTCACTTTTTGCGCATTCTGCACACTTTGCTATTACCAGATCCGCTACCTTTTGGCGTTGAAGATGGAGAGGAATACAAAGAAAGTTGTGTTGAGTTGCTTGATTGGTTTTGTCGATTATTTCTTGGTGACGGACAAACTGAAAAATAAGTAGGATTCGGATTCTCTGTGCAAAAATTCACCTATGAGTCGTATACCAAATCGGGAAATTCACTTTGTTTGGACCTAGTAAGTTCTTCTTATAGTAAATGTATGTAGTTAAGACTATAGTTTTTGGTACTCTGTATTGAAATCACTAACTGGTATGCTAGCTGGGGTTTCTTCACTTGAATTGAGATAGCAGCAGTAGCATCTGTTTTTTCAAGCGAGCGTCCGCTCGTTTCTTATCGGCAGCGAATGCCTCAAATGATCGAGCCGAACCCATACCCGCACCCCCGCACCCACAACCGACTCACCAAGAGTCTGACAATCTCGGACTCGGGTTTGTCAGTAAATTATTTATCAATTTTAATTTCCGCTTGCTGGTGCTTCCAACGAACTCACAAGACAAACAACAACAAAGGCAAAGACACAGAAGAGACGAACAAAGTGAATGGCAAAATTAAGTTTGTGTGCTCAAAATAGAGCCACTACTAGTAGTTGGTTTTTTATTATTTTTGTTTCTCACAGTCAACAAACAAACAGCGATTAGTGATCCGAATCCGATCTTCTATTGGCAATTGATCCCATAAAACCCCCTGCCCCTGCCTAAATACAAATAAAAACATACGCAAGTAAATATGTATATTATAGTTATATATTTTGCTTCGTTTGATAACTTCTCTCTTCGACTCTTGCACCAGGCACTTGTCTCTTTGGCTTAGCCCATTTTCGGTTTGGTTTCGGTTTCGGTTTATTCGGCAATAGGCGACGACAACTGCAACTGCTTTGTGTTAAATGTTGTTTTAGCTTATGTCATTATGTCACGGCATTTCGTTCATATCTTTGGCCATTTGGAAGAGTAATGACAATTTAATTGTGCACAGACCCTGGTTTTGACGCGACTTTGTCAGACTGTTGCATTTTCCACAAAACGAAATTATTGGGCAACTTTGTGTGATTGTTTGTGGTGTTTTGTGTTTACATCGTTGAACGAGAGTCACATTGAAAGTTCTTTAAAGAACTAGACGGCACCGCTCCAAATTATATAACAATTAATCAATTTGGCAGGGAATCACTTGAAGATTCGGAATTAATTGGCCTTCATTTTTGTTGCTCTACAATTTTCCGGAAACCCCTACCTAGTGCTACCCTGTTCTTTCTTCTTTCAACAAGATCAATGACATTTAGGCATTTTTGTTGTTTGTCTGAATTGGCAGTTTCGAATTTGTTTACTCGTTCGTTTTGAAACGAAAAATGAAAGTCAATGGACGGCTGACTAGAGAAAGAGGAGATTTACTTTGCGCTAATTGCGAACTTACCATATCGATGAGTATTTCCCAGTAATCGGACTCTGCTCTGAAGTAATCCACAATTTTGAATACATGTGTGTATTATGTGTGTTTTAAGACAAGTTTGTCAATTTTTATTTGAACACTTTCACTCATTTCTAATCATTATTGTTATCACTATTATTACACGTGAAAATAGTTGGTGTCGACACCTTGTATCATCTTTATTGTTACTTCGATTTACACTCTTTGTCGGATTCTCCTTTGTCGTCTTCTTCTGTTATGCTTAGGCGACTGGCAAAAAAATCTCGTTTCGCTTTGATAGTATGCGTAAATACGATACGATGTTTTCATACATGTGCATATGTATGTATGCGTGTGAAAGTTTTGCTCATTGCAATACGAAAAGTTGCAACTTTTCCTTGTGAGACTCTTGTTTAAGCATTTTTCTGTTAAAATTTATAACTTCTGTTTACTTTTTGTTTCAATCACGGCGCGCGTTTTCCATTTTCCATTTCAGGGCGGGAGCGACGACACCTACACACATACAAATGACTCACACACACACACACAAAAAAAAAGAGACGCGCCCATGCAAATTGCGCGTGTGAGTGTGCGGAATGAAAAACGCCTCATTACTTTAACACAATATATATTTTTGCATTTTCTTCTCCGATAGCAAGCTAATTAATTAATTAATCTGTACACAAATCGACACACGCACTACACACATCGACCCACAAAAAAAAAAACAATAAAACGCGCTTCAAAATTTTGGCCATTCGCCTTCAATGTTTGCCCTCTCGCCGTAAATTTTTGTCGCCTTAAAATTATGCCCTCTCGCCGCAATTTTTTGTACATTTCGCCGCAATTTTTTGCCCTCTCGCCGTAACCATCGAACCTGCTTGCAACTTCCAGCCGCTGAACGCAACATCGAAAATGAGTTCTGCGATATATCGATATCGATATGTGCGCTCAATTCAAAGATTATCATTAATCTTTTAAGTCAGAAATAAACAACAGCAACAAAGAGTTTAATTAAATAAACATATTGAATTACAAATTTTCTATAAATCCCAATTTCAGCATTTTTGTGGCTTTCAAATTTGTTTTTTGTTTCTCCGAAGTCATTTGTATTTGTTACATATATTTTTTAGTTTTTTTTTTTTTTATTTTTTATAAAGGGAAAAGCTATAATTAGCACATGTTAACACACCATTTGGTTAATTTTAATCTAAAAAAAAAAGAGTCCAAGTAACATTTCAGCATCATCTGGAAAGATATAAAAAAATTAGTATAATTATTAAGATGTGTCGAAAAAAATTGATTTTTTATTTGAATGTACATATTTATTTGGTAATAAATGAATACTTTGAACGGTAGCAAAATACGGATACGGATTTACAAAGTTTTTATGTACATACATATGTATGCATGATAAGTCACCCAAAAAGTAATCAATTGGACTTCAAAAACTCCATGTACTAAATGCATATGTGTCTTTTTATTGCTGCCCAATTTCACCAATAGTTTGGTATTACAAAAGTAAATTGAATAATGCGTTTTTAAGTAATGCTTAGACGCATTTTTCAGTAAATTGTGCAATTGTCTGAGTGAATGCGGGCTCAAAATGGAGAGATGACTGCATCTGTAATGCGACATAAGAAAACAACTTTGAGTGGCAGACAGAGATCTGAATTCTTCAGGCGTAGATAAGAAAAGCGAACGACGGCCTGGTTCTGGTTCTCCATTACCCGAGTTCAACAATCTGTGAATTGAATTGGGCGGACCACTATGGCAACTAGTGTAAATTAAGACGAGAAATTCGAACAGCAAGAACAATTGGCCTCCCATTTTTATACCCTCACGATGAATTCTCTAAAATACATAGCATCTGATCAATTGCAGCCCAGATAAGGAGACATCTCCGATCTCCTAAAGTATTTTTTATGGGTTTCAATATGGGTTTATGGGTTTGTATATTTTACTATGTACATATTTACATATAAAGTATAAATAAAACACTGATTAACACCACAATACACACTGCAATGAAGAAATATACAATATGTTGTCAATTTATGTACATATCTACTTGTACCCAAAGTTCGTCCGAATCGGATATATCACATATTTCTAAAAACAAATATCCGAACATACATACATACATATATGTACATACATCTTGCTGTATCTGAACTATCGATCTAGCGGCTTCAATTTAATGATACATCAACGATTTGTGTGTTGTGATTGCAAAAGTATTTCACTTACATTCTTGACAGACTGAGGTCAGCTGCCAATTAGATATATATGTATGTATGTATGCACATATATTCATATATATATATGTACATACATATGTATGTATATGCCGGCAAGGGGAGAAAGAATGCTGCGGGCGCGAGGGATCAGAATTAATCCTCATGGTCGTGTAGCAAACAATAACAAAGCCACTTAATAGAAATGCTTCTTTTATAGCAGAAGTCTACACGGAAACGGCTTCTGTAGGATGACACATGGGGGAAGATGTGTATTTTAAGTGGTGCAGCAATTGAAGAGGGAAAAATTCTGGCAGTTCTCAATGGGCATACGAGGGTAGTACGAGAAAGTCTTTACACCACATGAGGTTTGCCCTCTGTAAACACTACAAGCGACTTGATCTATATCGGCAATGGTGTCAAATTCGAGTAAAGTAAACATATGGAGTTTAATGTTTTCTTTATCCGGTTTTGAAACGGCAGTTATTTCCGGACTATAATGCAGTGCTGGGTTTTTATTTGTGCCAGAATTTATTCCAATCATTGCTCAATGCTTAAAGCAATGTCGTTTGTTTTATGCGAACGAGGTGTTCCACATTCCGCACTTGTCATTTGGTCCGTGCTAAAGAACATAGTGCAAGATTCTCGAGTTCCCCTATTGATGAGAACGTTGCCATCTGTGCACTTTGTATTTTTAGAACCCAACGTCATTTTCCGAAGTGAAGTATTTCTGACTCTTTGCTGTTGGCCTCTCTTCCAAAAACAAATATAACATTTTGAAAAGTTCTTTATGGGCTGACCCGGCTGCGATTGACGAATTCGCTCTGCCAGCAGGCACTCCCGCGTTTTCCATATACATAGACATACATAAAATATTCAACACATTTCGTCTCGTGTGCTGTTGAAACATCTTTCGGTTGTCCTTAGGCCATTCAAAACACTTCATACTTTTCTATATCTTTAAATTTTGAAGTAATCAATAAGGATATGACAGAATTTGAAAACGAAAGAGCACATATTCTTTTAGAAAGTTTCCAGTTTCGGAAATGAATTGGCTATTAGTATTAAGCCTCAGCCTCAGACGACACCATCTGCTACTTGCATGTTGTTACAGGGATGATTAATAATAATAATTAATAAAGTTTTTGTCCATACCCATTTACATCTATGTATCTCTCTGCAATATACAAGAGCAAAGTCAAATGTGATCGGAATGAGTCGGAGTTTTTAATCAATTAGTGAACTCACAAGGGCGTAGGCTATCACTTCTTACTTTTAGGGTGCGCTTTGAGGTGCGAAGTACAGTTTGCTTAACCCACGCTTATCCAGAGCATTTGCGTGTCATTCACACACACACACCCCAGAACACGTACTCAGAGGCAAAGGTCAACCCTCAAACCTCAACATGTGTGCTCCCTTTGAGGTCATGCTCGGCCTGTAGGCCCAAAAAAGAATATGCATTTCATGGAAAGACACAGAGAAAGTCAAACAACCGGCGGCGCACGTGCACACTGAAGAGCTGTCGAATTTGTTTACCCGAGGCTGCATGAACCCATTAACTTCTTCACAATTACGCCTGCGCAGTGACAGTCACTTTGAAATACAACTCCTGTGGCTCATGTTAATTGGTTCGCTTGACAGACATGGGGTTAATCGGGAACCAAACAAAATAGCAACAAAATGGTTCTTGTACAATCTCACATACAAACAAAATTTTAGAAACAATATTTAGATAATTTTCAAAGCACAGTCAGTTCGGTATAAAGCAAATTAGAGGTGATATTTAATGCGTAGGATACTTTAATGATAATTATATAAATGACACCATAAGCCAACTAGCCAAAAGTACAAAAACAAGTCCTGCGTGTTCGCACTTTATTTTTTCTATCTCTACTTAGGCAAAGAAGTCAATTCCTACAATGTGTGCGGTCACGACATGACATGGACATGCTTTCATCGTTTTTAACCAAGATTGTCGGCAATTTCACTAATGTCCCTAAAAGTCTTTGTGTATGTCACGAACTTAATATAGAGGGCACTAATTAAAAACTTGCCTTACTTCCGCTTTTTGGTCTTCGTTTGTGGTCGCTGACTCTTTCGCATGCTACGCTTACGATTCTCGGCTTTTCGCTCAGCATTGTCCTCATTCCGCTTCTTGATGAACTCCAAACGCATGCGAGACTTGACAATTTGTTCAGGTCGACGCATTTCCGTGTCGTTGCCACCAGTGAGACGTTTCTTTAACTCAATTTTGGCATTATGCCGCGCATGACGACCAACGGGATACCGTTGCGCATGAGATAGAGGCTTGAAATCCTCATCAGCATCACTGCCTGCGTTTTCCCGCTGCAACTGCTCCTCAATTTTGGACTTTTCTTTCCACTCAGTATAGCGGCCAGTTTTAAATGACGCTGGAATCCAAGCTCCAGACTCAGTGCGTATTTTATTGGACCGAGGATCCTGCACAGAGACCATCTTTTTCTTAATCCTATCCCACTTTTTGAGCCCTGGCTTGTGTTTAACTTCAGTTTGATTGCGATCCATGACCGAAAACTCTGCGTTTTGTGCTTGTCTCTCGAACGAGTTAATGGCTAGGCCATCTTCAGTGTGCTTATCAGCTGACTGATATGGGATATAGTGTTCAGTATCCTTTACATTAGACTTCTTTCTTTTTTTTGGTTTCTCCTTGTATAAGTTTTCCATGTCTTGCCTTCTTTTGGGTGCCACAACCTGGTTAAATGTTTTGCTTATGATATCTTCATCAACGGTGGAAGTTGTTTTCTGCTGTTCTTTCACTTCGATTGCTCGCTGCTCCTCGCTCAGATCTTCTTTCTGGCGTTGTTCTCGATATTTTTCAATTTTCTCGGAATGCTGTAAACGTTTCTGCTTCATTACCACAAAAGGTGTCGACTTTTGTGTGCAATTTAACTCGAATATTGTCTAACAAAAGGAAGTCGGTTTGAGCGGATTGTTTTCGTTAGTGTGGCCAGTACTCACCCCTCCTGGACGAAAGTTTCTCATCTGAACCAATATGTCATGCTTTTCCTCTTGCAATTTGCGCTCTGCAGCAGCGACCTCTGATTTGGAAGTCTCGTTCGCCTGACCGCTAACCTCAGCAGCTTGAGCCAAAACAGGAGCCGCGTGGAAAAAATCCTCTAAGGGCTTTAGGGCAAAGAATTTAATTTTCTTCACACGGCTGTTAGCATCTGTAGATGCCACTGGCCGTGAGCTGAGATACTTTTTGTAGGCATTTTCACTGGTCCTTAGAACGCCGGCCTACAAGGAAACATAAGCATATTATTGCAGCATATGATATCCAGAAGAATTAAAGCTTTATGTACATACAATGTGATGACTTTTCTTTATCTCTGTCACCGTAAGATGTTCTTCCTCCAGCAGATCTTGTGGAACAGTACCAATAGCTATGTTGTCGTCAATATTAAATGGACGATTGAGAAACAAATGAAGATCAAGCAAATGGGCTGTATCATCGGTAGAAAATATTGAAAAAGCTGTACCGGAACGACCAGCACGAGCGCAGCGACCTACACGATGTACAAACAATTTGGGTTTGCCCGGAAAATGGACATTGATCACATAGTCCAGACTTGGTATATCTATGCCTCTGGCTGCTACATCCGTAACAATCAAGACGGACACTTTTTTGCTTACAAATTTTGCCGTGTTAATTTTACGTGCAGCAGGATCCAGGCTAGAATAGACCGAGGTGTTTGATATGTTGGATTGGGTTAGTATAAACGAGATGAGTTCAACGTGATGCTGTGTTCCGGCAAAAACAACAGTTTGTGACTTTTCCGGAATTACATATTTAAGCAACACAATAAGAGAAGTGTAACGATCATCCGGGCGACAATAAAGAAATTTTAGAGCCAAGGAATCGGGTAGCTTAGACTCAACATCGAGTCGTATAAGCACAGGATCACTAAGACCAGCTCGAGCAAAATCAACCAAAAGTTTTGGCAATGTGGCGGAGAACATGACCATTTGACGGGACGATGGCAGGCGGTGAAGAGTCTCATTTAGCTGCTCACCAAAGCCCATTTCGAAGAGACGATCGGCCTCATCAAAGACCACATATTCTATCAAAATGAGAAGAATTATAGTGAATCTGGGCTTAATAATATTAAAGCACTCACCAATGGAGTTCAATTTCAAATCCATTTCTACACAGAGATGAAGGAAACGTCCAGGTGTAGCCACAATGACATCAGGGCAAGTGTGAATAGCAGAGAATTGAGAGTCCATAGAATCACCGCCCAGCACTAGAATGGTTTTCAGTTCCATAAATCGTCCCAGTTCTTTGATAAATTTGTATGTCTGCACGGCCAGTTCACGGGTAGGCGACAGGATTAGGGCCCGGGCTCCCTTGGTGGGCTCGCGTCTCTGCAAACGTTCGAAAAGGGGTATAAGAAAACAGGCCGTTTTGCCTGAACCCGTCTTAGCCATGGCCACTACATCGCGACCTTCGAGTATCATGGGGATGGTCTTTCTCTGTATAGGAGTCGGCACCTTGTAACCACGCTTTGTTATTCCCTTTACTAGATCCTGGTTTAAGCCCATTGACTGAAAACCACCGCTTTTATTTGACTTTGCTGCCTTTGTGCTTTTGAGAATATCATCTCTCACGGAGGCGGCCCGGTGCTCCTCTAGCGAGGGAAAGCCAGGTATTTCGTTAGAGTGTTTCTTTTTCTGTCATCAATGAGAGTAGTTGGGTATTACATTATTTGCATTATAACATTTTTTAAAAACCTTACCATTTCTATTCAAACTTGAAAACTATTATTTCGCACGTGGAGTAACACTAACATATGATATTTCAAGTGTTGCACGATTCCTCTATCTATCGATATATTTGAAAATCGAATACTTATCGCCAATTTGCCAAAATATTGTGTGGCCCTATTTCAGTCACTATTTTTCACAAACCCGATTTCCAACACTACAATAATGACTTATGATTTTAAAGTGTTGATTAGTTGTAAATTTAATTCTGAAGAATCGATATTTATCGAATTGAGTACTTTTGCCAATCGATTATATTAGCCACTATTCCTGGTAAACAGAATTTTTAACACTACAAAAATACAAGCCATTAATAAAACGTAAACAGCGTAAAAAATTTATTGTCGAAGGCAGAAAAAAAAAATTAAGCGACAACATACTTACTTGTTGAATCTACTGCATTTACCAAACATGTCGGCGCCATTAGAGAATCTGGAAACTCAGTTGGAAATGTTTATTGAAAATGTAAGACAAATTCGCATCATTGTTAGCGATTTTCAGCCCCAGGGACAAAATGTACTTAATCAGAAAATGTAAGTTTACTTAATATTGTATATATTAAAATATATATTATCTATCAAAATGAAACTTATATGAGCAATCATCTTGCAGCAATAGCTTGGTAACCGGCTTGCAGGAAATTGACAAGCTGCGACCCCAGGTCCAGGATGTGTATGTTCCCTTTGAAGTGTTTTTCGATTACATAGACCAGGACAAAAATCCCCAATTGTACACCAAGGACTGCGTGGAAAAGGCGCTGGCGAAAAATGAAGAGGTCAAAGGCAAAATAGAAAGTTTAAAAAAATTCAAGTCCAATTTGCTATTGGAATTGTACAAAACCTTTCCCACTGAAATGAACAACTATAGAGCTTATAGAAAGGACTCCATTTGAAGAAGCATTGTATATACCATAAACAAAAATAGTCGTAAACAAAATCATTTTAAAAATATAAATCTTTTTTCTTTGAAATGCCTCTGCCTTGTAAAAGTGGTGGGAGAAGGGTAAAGTAAGCCTTTGGCCACACCAATTTTGTCTTATCGACAAGCAAATGTAATCGATTATCAGGCGCAAAGTATGTCAGCTGATTATTGTTTTCTTCCTGTTCTTTGTTGTATAATTGATAAGAGGCGAAAATCATAATAATGCGCAAAACTACAAATCTGACAAGCTGTATTACAAAATGGTCAACATATATGCAAACGTCACACTGGCGACCCTGCACTACTTCCGCGCCCATGACACATCAGCCGGTCGATTGTTGGAACTGCAAAAAAAAGATAATGCACCTACAGAATATGATCTGTTCCGATTGTGGTCACCTTCAAGATGTTAATACTTCTATAGTAAGAGAATTAGCTGCCCATTTTCAGTTATTTTAAATATTCGTTTTTTTTAATTTCAGAACTATTTTGATTTGCTTAGTTTCCCGATGAAGTTCGAATTAGAGCCACATCAGTTGACGAAACGTTTTCGTCAGCTGCAAACTATAGTCCATCCTGATAAATTTAGTAACAAGTAACAACTTCTAGTCATTTATCTTATATCTTCACTCAAAATCCTTTTTTGCACTAGGTCAGATCGTGAACAATCCAATTCGTTGGATTGGAGTTCTCTAATTAACAAGGCCTATAAAACGTTGGCAACTCCCGTAGACCGTGGCCAGTACTTGCTTAATTTGAAGGGCGAGCAGATGCCTCAGGATAATAGTTCTCTTAATACAGAGTTTCTTATGAATATGATGGAACGTAATGAAGAGGTCGAGGAAGCTGCGGATAGTACAGTTCTTGAGCAGTTGAATAATCAAATTATTATTGACCTTGAGAAGAATGCTAATACGCTATCCAAACATTTTGAAGCTAAAGAATTTGAAAAGATCAAACAAATTCTTGTCGAAATGAAGTATTTACTAAGTATTCAGCAGAGCATAAAAAAGAAGCAACAATCCCTGATCACAACAATAAGTTGATAATAACATACAATCCAGATCTGATGAATTGCCAGCATTATTGACCATAAATATAATCTAAACAATGATGAGAACATGAAAAGGGAATAGAAAAATGATTACAAGCGCTGTTTTTGTGGATTGCAATTAAAAGCTCGATAAAATGTTAATCCTAAATAAATTCGCCAAAAATTGATTTCATTTAAGTGGAAATATGAAAATCAATAGTTACTTCACCTATATACAATACATTCGACTGATCATCGCAGATAAATAAAGACTGAAGGCATGAAATTAAAAAATTATATTTAAGAAGCACGTTTTTTTCGTTGGATTCTTATACTTACTCTGTTCTTAACACTGCGATTCGATCTTGTTGGCTCTACCATAAATATCAAATATAAGTACATGTGTACATATATAAATTATAGCACGAAGTTTTACGTTACGATTTGCCACTGTGATAACTAGTCTAGGGGTTATTTACAGTGTATATATATGTATATTTCTTCATACATTCAAAAGTATGTAATCATACACACACACACACAATTCTCCAATCAAATTGATCACGTATACGTACATAGACAGATACATATGTACATATGTGCGACGACAGTTGCTGATATTAGGCGCAAGTTCTATAATTTGCATTGTTATTGCTAGAATGGTCTGGAGTTCTTGTTTGGAAGCATATGAAGAAGGTACCGTTGAGTATGGCCTGTTTAAACACTTTGGTGCCATTAATTATATTTCTTGTGGGTGGAGGAATAGTAAGATCAGCTTTAGCTGATGACACTCCTGTAGCACCTGTCATTGGAGTACTAGCCCAAGAAGTTTATAAGGATGGTTTGATTTCCAGACATTTTGAAGGAATCACAAGCTATATAGCTGCATCGTATGTAAAATATTTGGAAGGAGCTGGGGCTCGTGTAGTACCCATTTGGTAAGTTCTTGGAGGCAACCTTATCTAAAAACAAAAACAAATGTGATAAGACTAAGCTCTTTTTGAGACGTGAAGCCGTGCAGTGATAAATAAAGCATTCTATATATAGAGCTGGAAATACTTAATAATCATTTACGTTTTTGTCCAGGATTGGACGGAATCGAACATACTATGACCAGTTGCTTGACAAAATCAACGGGTAAGTAAAGCGCCATACAGATAAATAAAGTCGAACAGATGAACCTTTTTTTTAACAGAAGGCAATGACAATGTGGCATAGTATGGATGTACATATATTGATGTAAGTTTCTTGTCTTTTGTTTAGAGTTTTATTGCCCGGTGGGGCCACCTGGTTTAATCAAAGCGATGGATATGCCGATGCAGGAGAGTATCTTATACAGGGTGCCATGGAACTAAATGATCGAGGCATCTTTATGCCTATTTGGGGCACTTGTTTAGGCATGGAATTGTTGATATTTAAAATGGCAAACGAAGTAGAGACCCGCATTGATTGCAGGTCTCAGGGTCAATCATTGCCATTAGAGTTTAAGTTAGGTAAGTGAAATTCGTAAATTTGTCTAAAATTTTCATTGACTCTTTTATCTTCTCATAATAGACTATAAGGAAAGCCGTCTTTTTGCCTCAGCCAGCGATAACATAATTACTATACATTCAAAAGAAAATGTCACCTATAACTGGCATCAATTCTGTTACACGGAAGAGGTCTTTTCGAAATATGGATTAAATGAATCATGGCGTGTCATGAGCGTCAGTCATGATTGGGACAACCTTGAGTTTATTTCAACGGTAGAGCATAGGGTTTATCCGTTTTATGGCGTACAATTTCACCCTGAGAAGCCTCTTTATGAGTTTACGAAAGCCAGTATACCACACACATCAGCGTCTATATCATCTGGTCAATACTTTGCCAATTTCTTTGTGAATGAAGCAAGACGAAATTTGCAGAAATACTCCAGTACTGCTGAATTAGATCTGGTACTTATTTACAACTACAAACCGGAATACACATCAGTGCTGGGATCTAGTTATACTCAGCAATATTTGTTTAGCGATGGCGATATGGGAATTGGTGATGGAGATGACGATGACGATGGAACCAGTTATTATCCCTATCCGAACAACGACGGTGGTGCTGCTACTCTGTTCTCTACCAAAACTTTCTTTCTATTCATTATAACTGTTGCTGTTTCGAGGTGTCTGTCTTGAGAGAAGACGACATCAATTATTTGACTGACTAACTTACTTAATGATGGGTCAAATCCTTACATAATTCAGAAACGCAATGGCCAGACTAGTCAAATACAGCAACATTGAATCATTGATTGACTTTCTTGGCTGAAATCTGAAAACGAAAGTGCTGAGAATATGAAGTGCATGTTGTAATGACTAAATTGTAAGAATGTATCAGTAAAATATTAATATATGTACATATATACATAGTTGAAATGACCCTCTTCTTTCAATTAGCAAAGCAACCCCAAAAGCAGGCTACACTTTGCATAAAAAGTGTATTATGAGTGTACAAATGAATTCTAAAATGCATTCGTTTTCTGCGATAGGGCCAGTGCCAATCAGCCCGGTTGTCTCGAAAGACCATGTCGGCACATTCTTCTTGCTGCCTGACACCCACACCAAACATTGGAATTCTCTGTATAGATATTGCAACTACGCTTCAAATTCATTTTGGCAAGAGATGGTACAGCTATTTGGTTGCTTCATACGTTAAATATTTGGAAGCATCAGGTGCGCATGTGGTGCCCATCTGGTGAGTTAATGAGAAACTTACAAAATTTAGACATTGTTCAGAACTACAATAGACAATAGAAAATGCCATCAACTAGTGGATAGAAAATTTTACATTCCGAGCTCTTGCAAAACATTACGACCACTGTGCAGAGAGAGCACATTTTGAGAGAAAAATTTTGAAGAGAAGATATACTATATTGTTAGTTGTAGTTGAAAATTCTCAAAGAAGAGTAAACAAATATTTTCAAATATCACAATTTATGACAATAAAACTAACTTCATCTTTAGCCTGTTCAAATTTACTACGATTTTCGACCAAATCAGGAGCAAGTTAAACAGATTTAACAGATATATATAATGTAAAGCTAAAACTATAGCTGAGGATCATTTTAGATAAATTTTCAACCTCAATAAATTCAGAAATCAAATATTTCTTGTGTATCTTAAATATTATTCAATATAGCAAGTGAGTGGTAGCTAAAAACCTAAGCACACCAAAACTGTCTAGGCATAAGAGATTGTTGTAGCTGAGAGAATTGGTTTAGTCGGTTGAAGGTGGTTTATCTCAGTTGGCGTAGATCCAAAAGCCAATT
Source organism: Drosophila paulistorum (assembly GCA_018152135.1). Taxonomy (NCBI): domain Eukaryota; kingdom Metazoa; phylum Arthropoda; class Insecta; order Diptera; family Drosophilidae; genus Drosophila; species Drosophila paulistorum. The sequence continues at coordinate 14,560,624 of JAECXG010000690.1, forward strand.
CATGCGTTTCATTATTGTATAGGAGAGATCGTATAATTGATCACTTGGTTGTAACACACTAACAACAAGTGCCCTCAAAGAACGAAAGCATATTATAAGTATACTCGTAATCGGAATCCATTTACCAATCCAAAGAGAATTTGCATTTTGATTCGGAAGATGTTAAAGGTAGTTTTTTAAATTCTATTTCCTAGGATCGGACGAAATCGTTCTTACTATAAAAATATGATGAGCAAACTTAATGGCATTCTCTTGCCTGGCGGAGCTGTGTTCATAGATGAGGCTGACTCAGTGGGTAAACCAGATCTCACCAATGACTCTGTGCAGAGTGCATATCACATATTCGATTTAGCCATCGAGATAAATGCAGCTGGCAAATATTTTCCGATTTGGGGCACCTGCTTAGGTTTTCAGTTGCTTATGATTCGTTCTGCTAAAAGCAAGGAGATTCGCACTGAATGTGAGAATATGCTGAAAACTTTACCTTTAGAGTTGACAGACGATTGGAGGAATTCGTCTCTGCTTCAACGATTACCGATGGCAATGGGCGAGGAGATGAGGCAAAGAAATTTCGCCTGCCATCAACACAGATATTGCATAACTAAAAAGAATTTTGAAGCTTTTAAATTGTTTAATGATTGGCGAATCTTGGCCACACGTTTTGATACTCATTCAAACCAGGAGTATATAACCCTCATAGAGCATCGTCATTACCCCATTTTTGGTTGCCAGTTTCATCCGGAACGAATGGCCTTTGAACAACAATTTATCGTCGATAAGGTCAATTCTCCACGGATTTGTATCGAATTGGCCCAGTTTCTGGGCAACACTTTTGTTGATGCCTGCCGACACAATGGAAATCGTTTTGGGAGCTCGGAAGAAAAAATTCGACATCTTATCTGGAATTGGCAACCAGTTTATAGCGGCGACATTAAAGACTCCCATTGGTTCCAGTGTTATCTCTTTGAAAAAAATGAAGACTATGCCTAACATATCTCAAAATATTAAAATTTAATCGGTTGGGGTTTTTGACATAACAGCTAAGATATTTCATATTCAATTAATCACAATAACTCCCTATTGAGGGGAAGAGTGTAATTAAGAAGCGGTAATAAAAGTTAGGCTATTTTTAGACTATTTTAAAGAAGTTTATTGAATTATAACAATCCTCATTGCCATCTACTCTTGCCATTTACTGTTCATATTGGTGGCATATATAGTTATACCTATGTACATACATACATGCATATGTATCCAAGCAGGGACATTGTATTCATATACATGTATGCATGTTTTCAAAGGCTTCCATTATTGTTGTTTGGCTACCTGGATATTATGTTATTGTTGGTTTATTGTCTGGCCTTTCCGTATTGTTGTTTTGGACATATTCTGTCTGGCCTGTACTCCTGCTAGACATTGAATTAACTTAATCGAGAAAATCGTTATGGCATATGTTCGTATAGTTCTTTTTGTTATTTTGACATTTTGTGATATTGTTATTATTTGTTTGATGCTTTATAATGTGTAGTACGCCTCATTAGATCTGAAAAATTTTGACTCACTGAACTGCAAGTATTTTAAATATGCGGCATTTTAAATGCCCTTGTGCCCATTTCACAGACTTCTTTATTCACACACATAATTGCGAAAAGTGGGCAGCAACCCTTTCTTTTTTGCTTGGTAGGGTAGTGTATGTAGTGGTATTTAATGACGTCACAGCATAAGGTTTTGGTGGCCGCTTCAGCTTTTTAACCTAGATGGCGTACATTGAACTAGCTGTTAGTTGTCACCCTTGCATCTGTATGCCTCTCATTCTAGCTCGCTTTCTGTTCGGCTGCTCTCACTCTCTTGTTGTCCTCTCTCACATAACAAATTTTACTGGCAGGCTGCAACTTGCAGCCTTCAGACTGCAACTTTTACATAGGGCCAATGAACTTTCGGTTTCCTGCAAGGACATTGCAGATTTCGCAGTAAGTGACATTATGGAACAACAACAACTAGCAGATCGAGTCCCTTCTCTTTCGAAAGCCCACTATCCCACATTTGTTTTAGCTAATTCGGCAAAAACTGGGATTCCACTTTGACCCTTACAAGCTAAGCTCAAAAAAATCGGCGGAATGAAAAGCAAATAGATTTTCAATTAAGCATTTCGTTACAATTTGTTAAGGCGAAAGAGAAAGGAAGAGACTTACCACATAGGACTTCCACAAACGTGTTTTGTTTAAGATTGGTGAACATTTTGAGTGAGTTTTACATTAAAATGTGTGGATGGTTTTTAAGTCGGACAGCCAATCTTTTTGAATGTTGGAATGAATTTTTCCAATATAGAGGTTATGTATGTATGGCTCTTGGGCTATTTTTTTACATTGTGCGGCCAATAATAGACAAGCTAAATTTAACTTAATAAACAGACAGGGCAGAGATACAGGGACAAGTGCGTGACATTCAGAATGGCACGACCCGACTCACGTGAGTTTGTGTGAGTGTTGCTGAGATACTTATGACGTCATGCGCGAGATTGAAGGCCAATTCACAACGGCAACGGCAACGGCAACAGCAGCGGCTACGGCTTTATTATTTGCTAACAAATATTTAGGTTAAGTCCGCCTAGGGATTAGACACTGACAAGGAGGTCACCTAATAGGCCCCATCTTAAAAAAAGGATTTGCGGAATTTCGTTTTGTTTTTATTTTGGGTCAAGTGAGATTCTGCATTGTTCTGCTTAAAAGAGTTGACCTTTCTCTTAATATAGTGTCCTTCCCTTCCTCCTGTCACTCTTTCCCCCTGCCACTTGACAAATTATGGCATTTGTTTGGCCAACAGGCAACAAGGTTGGCTTACAAGATGCCTGCAGTTTAAAGATATGCAATCCACACAAGGTGATTGGCAGAGGCAGTTGGTGCATTTTGTGTCATCGTAATTTGTTATTATCACTGAGTGTTATATGCATGCTTAGCGTCTCTACACATGTAGATATTTATACGATATTTTAATGACCGCAATAGATAAGACTGTTGATGCATGACGACTAACTGCATTTATACTGGATGCAAGGATACATTTCCGTCTCCATGTATGTCCATACCTATATTATTGAGCATGAGAAGTCTAGTCGATATACCCATATCTGTCTGTGCGAATCAACTCGCAATTTGTAAGCTACTAAAATGAAACTTTGTATAAAAATGATGCTTGACAATTGGACGAACCGGACAACTATGACTATAGCTATAGCCCGCTTGGAAACCATTGATCCACAAGCCTGCTTTACTTATAATAAAATGAAAATCTTTTTAAAGTGGGCTTAGTGAAAAATATTTCATCGTGGCCGTATAAAGAAAGAAGCCGACAAACGTCAATGACTTTATGAACAACAACTATGAGACCAGTGACGACGATGTATGGGCCCCTGACCCAGTTAGATGAGAGAGAACACTAATCAAAAGAAAAGAGTGAGAACTATCTTGAGCTGACGTCATCAATGAAAACCTTCACTAGATGTAGTTGAGCCAAAATCTGAATGACACAAAGGCAATAGATACGCCCTTGCTTTACGAATATCAGTATTTGCCGGACCTCTTCTCCTCCACATTCTGCATATGCTATACCTATGTATATGCAAGTGCCGTTACGTCATAATCTTATTGGTCTTAAAAGGGATCAGTTTGCTAATAGGATTTATTCTGATATCTAGGAACAAACCAGCCAAATCTAATACTTTATTTCTCAACAACAGGCATCATTTATTTAACTGTTCTGTTCTCCTGTCGTCTATATCCTTGGACTTCATAAAATAGAAGCAACTTGCACAACTTCTATCCATTGCTGCATCTTCATATGTACCAATTTGAAAAATTCAGAGTGTTAGGTTTGTCTGATCAATTGCAAAACGAAGAAAAAATTACAATCCGCTGATTGTTGAGGTGAAACATTCATTATTGATGTATCAAATAATTATTAAAGTATTTGACAATCAATTTTTGATTTAGCCTCAAGTGGATTTAACCTCCTAATATTCCAGTTCAGTAGGTTTGAAACCTTACGACCCATTTTCTACATTTCAATTAACCGAAATGGAAAGCATATAATTGAATTAAATGGCAAATGGCGACTTATACATATATGAAACAATCATGAACATAATGTAACAAACCACAAACTGTATGAAGTTTCCCGTGGGCTTAAGCAGGAAAATAGGTCGAGGCCATTTCAAGACAGGAAGCGAATAGCATTGGCTTCGCCGCAATTATGAATGAAAATAAAATCCTTTCACGGAACAGAAGCACTCACTACATTTTCCGGACGAAGGCCATTAACGCATTTACTCGCTTCGGAATGACGTAAAATATCCGACGCTCAAGGATGATTCAGGATACGGTACGTCACCATCGATATCACTTTTTGTCCTCCACTGCAGGCGTTGACCTTCGGCCGGCAACTACAAAGGCAACTGCATGTCAACACCCGATTTTTGTGAATGAAAGCTGGAGGTGCGCCTTACTCTGTTCTCTTAATTGGCTTCACAACCTACAGGATTTAAACATTTCTGCATAGGTAATCATGTGTTATTTTTGCTTTTATTTGTTTTGTGTGATTTATAAAAAAGAAAAATGGCAAACTAGCTTAAAAATGTTTCCCCTTTCATTTTGTGTGTGCGCAGGTCCTGCGTTTGTTTGATGTTTGAACTGTTGACTACTCTCGCTGAGCCTATGTATCCCCATTTATCAGGTTTCATAGTCATTTGGGTTAGTGCCTAATAAATAACTGAATGCCATGGCGAATCCGCAAACAACAAATCTAATAATTTGTCAAGATCAGGGTAATTTTAGGGCAAATTTTTATTTTGATGTCATGCCCCCATGTGGTCAAGTGATATAACAATGACATTCGTGTAGACGTTTTCACTAGCAGAATATGTTCATGAAAAGTTGGTCTTATGGCTTGATTCCGGTGGTCCTTGATATACCGAAGTCGGCTCCATGGCTTACTATTTTTCAGAGTTTTTCTTCCAGGAATACCTACGTAGTTGCACATGCATACACACACACAGACGTAGCGCTACACGAACTGTATGTATGTGTATGCGTGTTGTGCTTTGCTTACGGAATGATGGAAGAAAAATTTGTAGTAAAAAGAGAAATAATTTGAATGTTTTGTTTGTGTATTGATGAATTGAGTTGCAGAGAAAGAAATTTCAAAATGTAAAAAAATTATTGCCAAGGACTGCAAGGGTATATAAACTTCGGCATTGCCGAAGTTAGCTTCTTTGATATTTTAAGTCCCAAATTTAATGAAAATTTTTCCAAGTCCCAAATTGAATCGGAGGACCAAAAAAACTGCAAAAAACTACAGAATCCTTGATATGTCAGCTCTCCGTAGGACTATCGCCATGTCCTTTACACCGACTATAGTCCTTGATGATTGGAAACTTTTAAGACCACTTTCGTCCTGATCCTTTAAAGGACTCGCGAGATATTTGGCATTTTTCTTGAAACAGAAATGTCCTTTTATCTCAGCTATCCGAAGGACTTTCCAGGATCTGTTAGTGTCAGTCGACGCGGGTCATCAAGGACTACCGTCTGATCAAAGGACATCCTTATCGTCCTTGTAGTGGCTGAGTTATAAGGACATTTATTGCTTTTTTGCGATTTTTGGCCATTTTTCTGACCAACCCCCTTACAAAAATTCGAGTAATATTTTTGGAAGGATATTGAAAATCCTTGGATGCAGATCGGTAGTCCTGATCTTGGAGGACCAGAAAAAGTATGTCCTGTCAAAATCGGGCAATGTCCTGCGGAGATATGGCCTCGAGAAAATGATCCTATTTTCGTTTTTTAGCTCTAAAATCCACAAATCCTGCCGCAGGACGAAAGGACATGGTTTCCTAGGATGTCCTTGATGATCTCTACAGATTGGCATCAAAAAAAGTTGCGGTCATCTAAGGATGCAGGACATTCAATTTCCTGAAAACGTCCCTTTTCTCAGCAATTCGAAGGACATTCCAGGACCTCATGACATCAGTCGATGCGGACGAAAAAGGACTTCCAAATGGCAAAAAAAACATCCTGATTATCCTTAAAATAGCCGAGTTATAAGCAGTTTTCTGATTTTTGGACTTGTAATTTTTTAGCCTAAGTGACAATTTATGTAGCATACTTTTGGGATGAATAATATAAAAATTTTTAAAAAAGTGTTGCCTACTCATTGGGGGTAAAAAGGAATCAACAAATATTTCGAGTATCCTTTGAAGGATCAGGACAAAAGTGGTGTCAAACGAATCCTTTCATCAAGGATAATAATCTGTGAAAAGGACATTCCGATAGTCCTTCAAGGAGCTGAGATATTAAGGGTTTTCTGTTTTTGCAGAATTCGCTCCTTGCAGGACTATCGGAATGTCCTTTTCGCAGATTATTATCCTTGATGGAAGGATTCGTTCGACACCACTTTTGTCCTGATCCTTCAAAGGATACTCGAAATATTTGTTGATTCCTTTTTACCCCCAATGAGTAGGCAACACTTTTTTAAAAATTTTTATATTATTCATCCCAAAAGTATGCTACATAAATTGTCACTTAGGCTAAAAAATTACAAGTCCAAAAATCAGAAAACTGCTTATAACTCGGCTATTTTAAGGATAATCAGGATGTTTTTTTTGCCATTTGGAAGTCCTTTTTCGTCCGCATCGACTGATGTCATGAGGTCCTGGAATGTCCTTCGAATTGCTGAGAAAAGGGACGTTTTCAGGAAATTGAATGTCCTGCATCCTTAGATGACCGCAACTTTTTGTGATGCCAATCTGTAGAGATCATCAAGGACATCCTAGGAAACCATGTCCTTTCGTCCTGCGGCAGGATTTGTGGATTTTAGAGCTAAAAAACGAAAAATGGATAATTTTCTCGAGACCATATCTCCGCAGGACATTGCCCGATTCGGACAGGACATACTTTTTCTGGTCCACCAAGATCAGGACTACCGATCTGCATCCAAGGATTTTCAATATCCTTCTAAAAATATTACTCGAATTTTTGTAAGGGGGTTAGTCAGAAAAATGGCCAAAAATCGCAAAAAAGCAATAAATGTCCTTATAACTCAGGATAAGGATGTCCTTTGATCAGATGGTAGTCCTTGATGACCCGCTTCGGCTGACACTATTAGATCCTGGAATGTCCTTCGGGAAGCTGAGATAAAAGGACTTTTCTGTTTCAGGAAAAATATCTCGCGAGTCCTTTAAAGGATCAGGACCAAAGCGGTCTCAAAATATTCGAATCATTGAGGACTGTAGTTGGTGCAAATGACATGGCGATAGTCCTGCGGAGAGCTGAGATATTAAGGATTTTGTAGTTTTCTCCAGATATTTTGATTGTTTTGTTTAATTTGGGAAAAAAATTACAATTAACTCGGTAATTTTAAGGATAAGCGGGATGTCCTTTGGCCTGATGGAGTGCTTAGTGTTGTTGTTGTTGTTGTTGTAGTAGTAGTTGTTGTTTTTGTTATTGTTGTTCCTGTTCGTCTTTCAAACGACTGAGTTATAAGGACATTTATGTGTTTTTTGCGATATTTCTGACTAACTCCATTACAAAAATTCGAGCAATATTTTTTGAAGGATATTGAAAATCCTTGAATGCAGATCGATAGCCCTGATCCTGGAGGGATCTCATTTCAGTTAGTATGTACGGATGCAATTTTTCGGACCTGGTGATGTCAATCGACGCGCATGGACAAGAACTACAATCTCGCCAAAGGACACTCCAATTCATCACTCCAAAGATAATTTTCCAGAGGCACCCTTTTCGGGACAACCATTCGTGAAGGACCTGCGACGCCATTAATGAAAACTTAAAATTCGTCAAACGTGATGATTGCACATATTTATACCCTTGCAGAGGGTATTATAAAATTGGTCAGATGTTTGTAACGCACAGAAGGAGACGTTTCTGACCCCATAAAGTATATATATTCTTGATCAGCATGAGAAGCTGAATCGATATACCCATGTCCGTCTGTCCGTCTGTCCGTCTGTCCGTCGGTGCGTACGCGTTTTACTCAGCCATCTTAAGAGCTATCGGTTTGAAATTTTTTTTGGGGGCTTTTTATTACCCGGGTGAGATAAAGTATGAAAATTGTCAGGATCGGACTACTATATCATTGCAATTGGAGTATCCCCATGAAATTAACCAATATAATAGAATTTGATATAAAATCTCAAATCCCAAAATTTGAATGTGATCGGATAAATAGAACACAAGTTACAGTCAATACAAATCGGTTCTACGTCATCAGTAAATCAAACAGAGCACATTCATACACACACACAGACGTAGCGCTACACGAACTGTATGTATTGCCGAAGTTGGCATTGCCGAAGTTGCTTCTTTGATATTTTATATTCCCTTTGCCTACTTTTAAGGGCCAATACATTCTCCTTCTTAACAATAGAGAGTATACATACATACATACATACATACTGGACCTATGCACACTGGTCCGGATGTCGAAAATTTTGCCAGAAACTCATTTTTTTTTTTGAGTTCCCCAAAAACAATGTTTTTTCTAATGAAGTATTGTTAAGGACATCTAGAAATGATAACGGAAAAATTTATTTTGTAACCGTGGAAAATTACGAGGTGCTTAACGTCAGCTGGTTGTTTACCCAAAGTTTCACTCTGTTTTCTTGGGATTTTACTAAAATCTTTAAGTGAATTAAAATGGAAATGACCTTGGAAGTATGTAGTTTTAAATGTTGTATTGCAAATATTGTTTCGTGTGATGCACTTAGCTTTATTTATGAGCAATCAATCGTATTCTCAAATTTGTTGTGTTTTGTGGAGTAAAAGTAAAGTGGACTGTCTTATTTTTCGTTATACATATATTATGCGATTGTGTTAATTTTTATTGCACTTTTTTGTACAATTATGTGAAAATTCACTTTATTCAGGGAACATACGCTAAAATGCTGGAGCTTTGGCTTGTATTTTACACTTTTTGAATACTAAAAATGATATTTTAGTCTTTCGACATCCGGACCAGTGTGCTGTACATAATCTATCGAGTTCTCATATTGTGGCTGTCAGGTATATGACCCAAATTAGCATAAGTGAATATTTTGATAATCACGACAAAGTGTCTCAGGTCTCTTGGCTCATTTGTTCTACTTTAAGTGTTTTCAGTTCTTCCCTTAATAATCACATAATTAATTGCGCCTAAAAATAGACAACATCATAGAACACAACCAACAGGTTCGCGAAAAAACTTGAAATTTTTATTAATTGCTCGAACCATTACTGTTTGGCAGTCGTCCTTCTATTTTCTCAAAAATGAAATTATACGCTTATAAGAGGGCCATTAAACGACGGCAACAACAAAGATAAGAAGGAAAACCTGTGCAAGCAAGCAAAAAAAAGAAAATAAAACACTTTACGATGATGATAAGTTACTTGGCAGTGGAGAACGTAAACAACATTAAAGAAAATATTGAATGGGAGTCTTGGAATGTGCTTGAAAATACCAATTTTCATAATTTTACACCCTCAGGAACGGCCACTGGACTGTGCGAAAAAAAACTATAAAATAATGAATGTACATACATATACAAATGTACATATATGTACCATAAAGTATATGGAATCGGAAATCTGCGCTTCAAACTTCCCATACCAGCAGCATTAATACTTAATACTCTTCCCTTGCCCATACCGTTTCATGCTTGATGATTTCATTTGAAAGAAATTAGCTAATTCCATCAACAGTATTTTTAGGGCATAATGGAAATAGAAGACGACTTAAAAATAGATTGGAAATTCTTAATTAAAAGTTTAAAAATAGCAATTACACTGAGCAGCGACCGCCCAACAACAACGAAATCAAAAGCAGGAAGCGCCTAGGACTCTTTAATAAAGGAACTACGTGACCTGCGCTTATATGTACTTGGGTAAAACGACAAATATGACAAGGATGTAGGAAGAAGAGACAGAAATTGCCTGCACCATCAACCAATATTTACAGTTGGAAAATTATACACATGTAAATGAGTGTATATGAGTAAATGTGTCTGCCAATTGCCTCCTTTTATTTGGTCCCTGAGAAATGCTTTTACATTTGTTGCCTGTCACCAAGAATTAGGTCAAAGGATATTTTTAGCGTTACACACCAAACGCACTAACTCACAGACACACAAAAATGCGTAGTTTCGGGATGCTTTCTAACAAAAAAGAAAAACAACAACGAGGCAAAAGTTGAATATTTAGATTCAGACATTTTTCATCAGCATTTTCGGTCACGTCGTGCGGTCATGTGTGCTTCGTGATATAACAAATCAACACAAGGATAACAGCAAGGCTCAAAGCTCCTGGAAGTCGAATGCGTGACTATTGAGGCCATTGTGGAGGAAAAGACATATTATTGCAATGGCTTTACAAAGTGCCGCCGTGATGGTAGAGAAACATTTTACTTCTACCCAATAATTGTCTGCTAATTGCATTAGATTTGCAATTCAATTTGAGTAATACTTAAATTTTTCTTTCTATATGTATTGCCTTTAAGAATTTTTTTCCCACAATGAATTTAAAATGTTGTATGACGCCATCACTAATCAATCAATTGTCAAATCAAACTGACAGGCAGGCATGTCAATCTGCTGGAAAAATCCCTATATATGCAGTTCTTCTTGGCTATTTTTTGATACTTGTGTTTTACATGCCAACTCAAATGGAATGGATATTAATGAAGTGTGTGCTGGTTGCCACTGAGCCATGACTATATTTCTATAAAGCTAAATCGGTAAAATGAATATGAGGTTTCTAAATTAAAATGATGCAGTTGACACATTTAGTTGTTGTTCGAAAGAATCTCCCAAAGTGAATGATAACTCAATAATTTAGTCACCAAAATGTGAAAATCCAAATAAATATACACTTATTAAATATGATTTGCATATTTTTTTTTAGCGCATCAAATATTTTTCAATTATGTAATATTAGTGTTATTCTTTAAGCTGTCATAGATAGAAAAATTGTAATTTAATCGTTGACCCAATTTTCCCTAGTATAGTAATTAAGTAAACATATATTAATCGATCGAATTTTTGTAGTTTTTTGTGTAAATGATTTTTATTGTTTAACTTTTATATGATGGTTACATAATTCATTAAATATTTTGGAAGCTTTTTGGTAGATAGTTTTCTTATTTTCATTCCGTTATAATTTTTGTTGTATTTGTATGTGTCCTGTCAACTTTATTGCTTTGGCTTACATTTTTTTTTGTTTGTTATATTTCTATGATGTATAGGTATAGTATTTTTTCATTAAAGTGCTGTACTACATAAGCAATCTGACATAAAATTATTCATGAGTGAACTTACTAAATAATTTGTTGCTTATCTGTTATTGAAATTTTTCTTATGTGGAACATATAAATAAATGCCAAGCAAAACACTTTAACTTTTGATCCCATTCAGAGGGGCACTTAATTGAAAAAAAAACAACAAAAAACAAAAACAATTGTGTTCAGTTTTTTTTATCATCCCCCTTTAAAAACGTAATATTCTTATCAATTTAAACATATTTGTTTAATTTCTTTCATTATTAATTAATATAATATCTGGTTTTGACTTTGTTGAAAGGCACAAATTCGAAAATATGTCATTTTTTACCTACAGTCTCTTTGTGTTATATGAATGGATTATGTATGAATCGAGAAAAAAAAATGGTTTTCCTATAAGCTACGCACTATTTCTATGATAATTTCAACTACAAATTCTACTGGTATTATAATTTGTCAAAGTGCAAAAGTTATTAATCAAATCTTACAAAATGTTTATTGATATCTTCATATATTTGGCGCCTGTTATGGTAAGAAGGGCGGGACAACGAGTGAAGGAAAGTAGCGAAGGATTTTGTATAATTCTCTTATTCTGTTGCCTTCATTTTTATCACAGATTTTGAAGTGAATGTGCAATTAAACTTTTAAAGAACTCTTATGAATGTAACCGCAGCAAATTTGATTACAGTGAAATTTTCTTTACAGCCAAAAAACGACTATAAATGTATTGGTTAGCTGTGTGGATACGGTAGTTAATCGAGAATGGCTAAGAATTACCTATTGGTTATATACATTTGTGAATGCGCCGGGAAAATGAGGTGTAATCGTAAGGTAAAGATTTCTTTTAACGCCTTGCATATTGGCAGCAGACGGAGCTGCGTGGCACCCGCTGAGTGGGCAAACCAGACATGCCCTTTAGATATGTATAGGATACCGGTTGACGTAGAATACGTTGAGGCTGAGGCTTTGCCTTTACCTTGCTCTTTGATGTTGAGGAAGAAGTAGGAATGCCAGCCTGATGCCTTTGCTGATGTTTGTTCAGCTCCACGTTAGATGCGGACTTAAGAGCCGATTTCAACGGCATGGCAGTTGACACAGAGGCGAGAGAGGTGCTGCCTATCGGAGGCGGTGGTGAATGTCCGCTGCAGGATAACGAGCGTGAAGTTAACGAAAGACTTTCAAAGGCACGACGCAGTGAGGACGTGGATCGGCGATGCAACCGAGAAAAGCCAGACTGACCCAAGGTTGCTGGTTTAGTCTGTTTAATAGGCTGATCCATGTCGCGCTCTTCCATGTCCAATGTGCTACTAGTTTCACTTGAGGCGCAAGACATGCTCAACGATATTTGTTGTTGATGATGATGCCCGTTGACACGCCCAGTGGAGGAGCATGAATCGGTTGATGAACTGTGTGTATCTTCTTCCTGTGCAGATGCAGCGGCAACGACGTCATCGGCCTGATTTAGGTCATCCGATGACCTCAACCCAAAGCGTCGACTCAGGTGCTGAAAGAATCCCATGTTCCGTTCGAAGCGTGGAGTTGGTGAAACACTTAGGCTGCTGCCTGGCGAACTCTGAGACGAAGCTTCTAGCTTTAAATTGGAGTTCGAGTTGGCGTTATTATTGTTGTTGTTTAAACTGCTGTTGCTTGAAGTCTTCAACTTGGTTATGTTTGGTTTTTCGGCCTGCAAATCATCAGCAAAGCATACGTGAGGTGCACTCATGGTGTGGCAACTGCTTTGTTTTGCTTTGTTATTGCCGGTTTTTTCTTTGATTGTTTTCAGTATTATCCTTGTGCTGCTTTAGCCGACTGTCGGCTTCGTGGAACCGACCAGGCACGTTGTCCTTTTGCGTTTGAGTCGGCATATGAAAAGCCTCTTGCTTTTATAGACTCCACCGGATTTGTCTGCAAAGTGACAACTTTTAGTCGGTCTGCAATGTTGCAGAGGCTCTCTCTCTTTGCTGTTCTCTCCTCTCTTTTTTGTTGAATCTCTCCTTGTCCTTTTATTTAAATAATCGAAACAGGATACAAAATATGTTTTCTTAGATTATGTAAGTTACACATATATATGGGTCGACTTAAAATTAATTGTTGCTTTTACTTCAGGTCCCCAACGACTTATTTAAACAGTTTTTAAAGGAAAACATTATAGACGTTACCGAAATTGTTAACCAAACATGTTACATATAAAAATACTTTTTGCAATAGGAATACGAGCCATTTTAATATCCCCAATTCCTTCAAGGAATTGCTTAAAAAAAAGTTTCGCTTCTTAAATATTTTTGTATATTTGAGATACTTTTCACTATACTCTTTTACGCGCTTCATCCTTTTCAAAAGAGGAAGAGCCTAGAAAGCAAGGAAGCTGTCAAAAATAGTTTTATTCCCTGAAATTGTTTTTACTTATTTTGAATAAGGCCTAAATTTGACTTTAATGTGATATAAATAAATATACACAAAGTCGCTTGCCAATTTGCGGCCTAATCAAGTTCTTTGTTTAACAGGAGGTACATAATAGAAGCCGTGGGCGATTGCTTCCCATTCTCCATTGTTTATTGCCTAATTAGAGTCGCAATTGTTTTCATTTAAGATGGCCTGACGTTAAAGAGTGCAAAAGCGTTAAATTTTATTATTCAGTCCTAGACTTTAGATAGTCATCAAGTAAAGAGACTAAAAACAATGTTTACTTGCCAAACGCTGTGCGTCAAAGCATTAACTCATTTGGCGTAATAAAACTGCTTAATGGATTCAGTAAATTCAATTGATCAATCATCGAATCATCAGTAAGGATATTGAACTTTAATTTTAAGCAAAGCAAATAGCTTCTAAAATCGGTTTTTATATTGCTACAAAATATTAATTGCACTTGTCCATCCGTATAGCTTCTATAACGATGATCGGTCGAAATTTTAGGTTAAGAACTTTATTGTTTTTTTCCAGTATTTAGATAAGATAATAAATAGATACAAAACTTTATCAATTTCATTAGCTATCCGCTTGGCTATTAGTCAGTTCATTAGCGAGCAGATATACCTTTGTGCTATAGTTGGCCGTTAATTTTAAATGAATCAGAGATACGGAACATGCAGTACACATTGGAAAAGCAATTTGTACGATTACTGTGTTAGGACATGGATATGCTATGAAGGGTGACCTATACGGCCTATAAGTTGTATTGTCATCAAAAATTGTTGTCACTCTCCGAAGCAATTGACTTCAGCGATTAACGTCATAGAATAATATCCTACATGATATGGAGTATGTCAAATGTATAAGGTCGAGTCCTTCGCCCGAATTACCGCACACTGGCACAGTTTTTGCAACGTTCCCCATCAAACAGAAGATGAGAAAGCAAATCCTGCAGAACATTCGGCTCATTTTCGGGAAGCTTTTGCGTTGTTAACATCGTCCTGCAACGATTGCTGAGCTTTTACTTACCGTTACAATTTTAAATTGACCATAGGAGAACCTTGCCAGAATTAAATTAAAAAGGCTTTGTTTTTTTTTTTTTTTGGATTATTGACAGCTATTCTTATTTATTAGTTTAAGGTAATTTAATAGATCTAAAAATTTATGGTATTGTATAAGTACATATACATACATTTACTTAGATTTTCTTAGAAGCTAATCATTTTCTCTTGATTTTACTTCAATGATATTTTCGTAAGTGTTTTCAGTTAGAATTAAAAAAAAAAAAAAAAAAACATTTTAGTTTGTTGAAAATTTTGTGTTTTTTCTTTTTTTTTAACTTTTCCAGTTGTATAAATTCGTTATTCTTTAAAGGGGGGACCAAAAATATTAATTTAAAAAGTGCGTAAAAAAAATATTAACTCAAAGTTTGAGCTACATACGTATAACCTTACAGAGATATGTGAAGGGAAGAATTATTTATTATTTTTGAAATATGCCAAATAAAGGCTTCTCTAAGATAGATAATTGTATTATCGTGACGTTGTTAGTTCTTAAACAGGTGTATGTTGAAGCACATTTATTAGAATTATATAGGTACACTTATTGGGCGTTGTTTGACACATTTATAAAATATGTTTCGCTGCATTTTCTAACCATTTTCAAATTATTTAATTCTTAACTCCCTCTGTTTTTAGGCACTACTCGATCATCACTATACCCTAAATTTAACTAGCCTTTTCACCAATCGGCGAACTTTTGTTTTTTTTTTTTGCAGCAATTACTTAATGTTTTCGTTTTTTAGTACATATGATGCAGGGTGTAAGGACAGCAGGCCGCATAGCTGGGGACACGTGAATATAGCCCCGACATGCCCTTCATGTATACATATTGAACTGGAGGTCGCAATATGCTCTGCTGTTTTTTTTCCTTCTTTGATGACGATGACGATGACGATGAAGAAGTGGAATTACTGGAGGAGTTACTGGAGTTGCTGTTATGGGGAGTCAATGATTTTTTTGCGATTTGCCGCCGATGAAGTGGTGTACTGCTACAGGAAAGCGAGCGCAGTGAAGCTGTTGTAGTGTTCGAGGATGAAAAATGCTGCAGCATACGACTGACCGAGGAGGAGATGGAAATGCGACTCAAGTGTAAACCAGTTCTTAGGCTCGAGCGCGGCTTACTGCCATTTCGATTGTCATCCGCCTCGTCACTGCTGCTGCTGCTACTGTTGCAATCCTCATCGTAGTGCTCCAGTGCACTACCTGGACGTTGATACACAGACTCCACATAGACATGGGTATTATTGTCCGTGTTGGAAGTATAGTAGTCCAGGCCGGGAGAGTATCGCGAATATGCGGAAGTCGATGAGGCCAAATCCAAACTGGATCCACCATTAATAACCTCTGCTGGTGAGCCAGAACTACCTCTTTCATAGCTTAAGCTAAAGCTATCTGTAGAACTGCTACGTATGTCATCTTGGCTACTGTAGACCGTATCATTATGGTGATGATGGTGCTGGAAATGGCGTCCCAAATGCTTGCTCAGCAACTGCAGTAAACTGCGGGATCTGGAAAGCTTTTGGCCACGCGAACAGGACGACGACGACGATGACTTTGCCTGCTTGCCGCCATCCAAATCTATGGAGGAACTGGCCGCCGAACTGCCAGTTGAGCACGATTTCGAGCAATTATTTGGGGATAGACTATCCATTCGCACTTTATTTGTTTCACGTGAAAAAGAAATGTTTTATTTCGACGATTCCGCTACTACTATATTTGCGCGACGTCTAGTCAGAGACTCTGCCTGGCAGGCGTAGTTGGTGCTGCTTTTATACCTCTTGCTGTCAATGTCGTGAGAGCTTTGTCTTGTCAACCTTCGCCTAGCTACGGCAAACGAAGTTGGCTCGAATCCTCATCCGAAGCCAAGTTCCCTTTACCAGCGACGTCAACTTTAATCAGTCCCCATATTGCTGTTGAACGAAACACATCTTTGGCGAATGTGCTTATTTTAAACGAGCATGTTTCGTTTGCCTGTAGCCGAAGTTTTGCGTACTTTTTTGTAGTTTTGACCTGTTGATTCAAAACACAAATGTCCCTCCCTTTGGTCTTTTCCAATCAACGTGACTTGTGAGTTTACCTTTTTGAACAGAGAAAACCTTTTACGTTTGCTGCACTTTTGAGTTTTTATTGTGCATGATTGGGAACGTGATCCGTGCACGTCATTTCGCAGCGTCTTTTGTATGCAAGCAAGTCCTTGCTTAGCAGCCAGCAAAAATGAAGAACAAAAATCATTCTTAATATGTTTATTTATAATATAGGAACAATTAAACTTATTGATAACTTCTAACTAAGATAAGACTCTCGGCTTATAACTTATGAATTAAAAATCAAACTAATAAACTTGTTTTTCACTATAAATGGTTGAATTTGAGATTGATACTTTTATCCTTGAATTAAAATGGTATTTTAATTTTGTAACGAGACACTTTGTCCGTATGGATCCTGTTATACATATGCATTGCTTTGCTAGTTAAGTTGGCAGATAAGTTTCTAATACATACCCCTTTCCCCTGCTTAAGACAAAAGTTTATTAAAAACAATACGAACTATAAAAAGATGGCATTTTGAAACCAAAAGGCCTTACCAAGGAATCACATAAAGCTAAGTTTTTACATAAGAAAATGTCACGTGCCTGATTTACTTTGTCACCTGTGGCCCCTCAACAGCTTATCAATGCGTGCTCAAAGTAAAATAGTGCAGTTGAATTTTTATTTGCTGTTTATTGAGTAAGCCATTGTAATGGTCAACTCCTACATTTTTCTCTGCACAATTTGCCCGATGGTTGGGTTTTTGGTTTCAAATCAGATAACGGGTAACCACAGGGCGCCTATGCCCAGATTAAGTGAACTATAACGACTGTAGCCAGCATAGCCATAGCAATTGCTTGGGTAGTTTATAAGGTCTCCCGTAGTATGGCCCTGGGGTTTGCGAAGCTAGAGAAGGTTGCGGATGCTGGATACCGCCGCATAAAATTCATTTACCTACCCAAAGAGAATTACGCATTTTCTTGTCATTGTCGTCGTTGTCAAAGCATTGTCACACGGGGGTGTCTTCTATACTTTGAGCTCTGTTCCATCTTTCTACTGACCTCTTATGTACATATATGTTAAGGGCCGGTTTTCGCTTGGTAAACAACTTAAGATCGCGCTCTAAGTTTCCTGTTTGTCTTATTAGCTTACTTGTAGTCCGCTACTCTGTGTGCCGATTGGAATTTGGAATTTCACTTGATTGAACATAATAAAACTTTACCCGAAATTTTAACCAGGTATTCATTGTAACTTGCAGCAGTTGACTTTAAACTTCTATGCATCAAGGCAAAATCCAGCAGTAAGGCGTTTATAGTTAGTTATCGGACACTCGTAAAAATTTATGAAACAGACAAAAGGAATATTGAATTCTTAAGATTTTAACCAATGACTTTTAAGTTTATTTGCTTTGAAACAGGTTTGATTGTTAATAACGAGTCTCATCGTTTCACTCTTGTGTACAATAAATTCAAATCCAGAATCAAGAATTTGTCTAATGCAAAGGATGTGTGATAGACACACACATACATTTATTGCCATGATTCTTTATCAGTTGAAGAGTATATAAACCAATTTTATATGAATTAAATTATGCGATTGCATTAGGACATTTGTGAACATTTATTTTCTTTGGGAACCTGCTGCTCCATGTGACCAGTCGGTGGTCACGTTTTGAAAGCAAAGTGCAAGAGTCGAAAACGTCAGGCGGAGAAATTATTCGTCACATTGCACTTTCAGTGATAAGTGATGTTTCTAGGGCTTCTATTCGACTGGACGCTGACGTCCGGTGCGAGGTGTTTAATTTATTCTGAGGAAAGCAATGCTGCTTTCTGGAAATTGTTTAGCATCCATTTACACAACAATATGCAATGTTGTGACAGGAAAAAAATAAATGTGTACAAAGATGTTTATTAATGTTTTTAATGGGTATCAGCTTAAAAAGCATTCTTTTTTGTATGTGTTAAATTTTGCATTTTTCTTTCAGGTTATTCAAGAATATCTCTCTCTCTCTCTTAAATAATGAAGCTGGGGGTTATGGTCAGTCAATATAAGGGCCTTTGTGTTTAAATCTAGGTGCTGTGAGTTCAAGAAACTGCAGGTGACCTAGCGGCTGGAAGTAGGAGATGTTGTTATTAAAGAACAATCCATGTTCAATGAAAGGCAATAATAATGGGACACTTAGGGTAAGAGGTTCTGGTAAACTTTATTCATATTTCATATGTGTATAAGATTATTATGAGCTGCTAGTGCATAATGGGGTTTCGCGAGCTGTGGCCTTAACGTTAGTAGATGTACTCATAGGTCAAAGGTTTATAGTCCGCTCGATACTGTTGCTGAAAGGAATTTGGAGTCTCCACGCTGTGATAGAGATGTGATGATTGGGATACGGGGACAGTCACCAGGCGAGAATAGGCTAAGGGCAGGACAGCTGTACTGTGGGCATAGGAAACAGCCGTAGCAGGATAATAGCCGTAAGTGGGGGTATAGTAGCTAAATACTTCATGCCCTAAGGCAAGCCCAAGCAGACAGGCAAAAATCAACTACAAAATTAGATAAAAAGGATAACAAAAATTGCAAAACTGTACGCTTAGCTCAAACTTTAGACCACTCACCAGCTTCATAGTAAGTTGTCCAACTCCTCTAGATTGTGCTATTCAACTGAATATCCAAAGGTACTCATCTGTAGCTTTTATAGGCAGGCAGACGGTTTTTTGTTCTCTTCTTTTTTTTTTCCTTTTTTTAGTCGGCACTTCAAGTTCAGAAGCTTAGGCAGTGGCGGCATTAAATGAAAGAAATCTCTAACTCACTTCGTTGCATTAAAGGAAAACATGTTGGTCTTCTGCATTTTTGATTATACGTCTGTCTGTCCACGTTTTTGATCCCATCGTGAGGTACCTCTCTTTTTCGCACTGTTAATTTTCTTATTCTTGGCAAAATGCGTCTGCATGCTACATAAATAAGAGGAGCCTAAATCGCAACTGGTTTGCTTTTGACATTTTATTTAGTGTACCTCCGTGTATTTTTACCTAGTTTCAAGGTCACAATTAAACTTAAACTGGGTGTGAGCGAGAGGCGTTCAAGAAAAAGTGCGATGTTTCTCAAATGGCTAGAACAACACATCTTTTGTTTTCCTTTTGCGCCACCGAAAAAATAGGAAAACTCCCACGCATAAGACAATTAATTTATGTTGGTACACATATTTATTTTATGTTGTTATTGACTGTTTTCGGTCTTAAATTACGCATTATCAATGGTCAGATTTTGGGTGGGATTATTGATTTGCATCCACATTATTTTGGGAAGGGAAATGTAACAATTGACTGAATGACGGAGAAAAACGGACTTGGACGGTTGTTCATACAGACAGACGGACGAGGAGGCAGAGGGACTTGGCTAGATCAATTGGACTGAACTATAAGAAAAACTGGTCTAATTTTTTATTGTAAATATCAGAATTTGTTTCGGTTACTAACTCAAGTTTTTAGACCGCTAAAAAAAAGGAAAAAAAAAACACAACCACAGCCCAGCTTGTTTATGACTGAAAAAGACAGGGGTAATTCAACCCGCCACAGTCATTCGTTATTTAGGTAGCTTAAGACATTTGAGTAGTTACCTTTCAGAAAATAAAAGTCCAATAAACAAGTCTTTGAGATACGCTGTTTAAAGTTACAAAAATGTATTTGTATTATAATATTGTAAGTATTGAAATTACAAATGCAGAGTATACTTTTAAGTTCATACTTAAGTTCTTAACCATGGGTATGAGGTAAAGATACAGACACACTTAGACGCTTAAGATGCTAAGATTTCAAAGTTATTCAAGGCCTGGTTATTGTGTTATATAAAAGAGAAGCCCACCATCGAATTTAAATCATTCAGTATTCTGTTGGCTTTGCTTCGAGATCGAGCTTAAGTGTGAAACGCCCTCAAAATGTTCAAGCTGGTAAGTAAAGTCAATCAACTGTCCATCTTTGCTTTCCACTTGTTCTAACGCCCACTCCTTGCAGTTTGTTTTTATCTGCCTATGCCTGGCTCTGGCCTTGGCTGCGCCAGGTCTGCTTCACTCCACGACGCCCATTTTGACTAGCACTTCGTATCATAGCCTGCCATCAGTGCATTTGATCCGTCCGATTTGGACCTCTTCGCTTCCATCGCACAGTATTGTGCGTCCCTTAAATTATGGCGGCGGATACGGCGGCGGCTATGGTTGGTGGTAAAGACTGCAATGGCTACCACAACCAGCTTAGGATGACAGCTTTAAGTTGCCGCCTTGATAGCAGAGGAAAATTAAATGCCTCTAAATAAATTACAGCAATTTTTTGTTCAAATGATTGACGTTCTATGTTTTTAGTAATGGTCATGGGTGTAGTTAGTAGAATTCCTAACGAATCTAGGCGTCTTGCTATGCAGATGGTGTATTCATGAGCAAAGGGGAGAGGAAAACCATTTGTTCTTGCTGGCAGATTTGACGTTCTCACAAAGAGAACTCTGCCATATAAAAGGACTGACGCAATATCGCTTAGAATTTAGTTATTTTTCATACTTGGTGCTCGAAATGTTAACTGTGAGTGAGGTAACTTTATAAAAAACCACAGTATATAAACCTTTTCTTCTAGGCATGTCTGTGGTCATTGATGCTAATGAAATCCATTTGGTGTCAGCCACTGTCTGATGCAGTATTAAACAAAAGATTCTCAACAGTCGATACCCTTTCTCCATTGGACCTCATCGAGCCCGATCCATTAATCCATTTTTACAGTGATCCCGCTAAGGTTTATATGGCTGGCAGTTTAGTTCAAGATGCTGGAAAATTTATTATCAATATCTACCAATTGGTGCAGCAGCCATCCACAAATTCCAAAAAAAATAAAAAGAATAAATTTCCGTTATCATTCCCGCAGCACAAAGTGTTTGTGGATGCTTTTGGCAATCGCATATCATTAAGTCTTGGATTATCCATTAATTTTCAGGCAGCCTTGAATTAGAATGCTATCCTTTCTACAGAACATTTCAAGTTGAAGTCTTCAAAACAATACGCAAAATTTTAAAGAAGATTTTGAAATATTCCACATACTACTGCACAATTGTACTTATACCAACTTCGACAAAAAGCCCCGCACTAAAGGGGTAAATACAATAAAGCTGAAAGGCAAAAGCATGCCTTACGCCTGGCTAAAAAGTCTCAAATAAAATTTTTATATAATATGCTAAGCACACACATAATTGATTCTGTACATGAGTTGACATAGATTATGTACGCATCCACGATATCTAAATTTAGTACCCCGGCACGTTAGGGCGCTCTTTCTTTTCAATCTTCCCCAATACCATTTGCAGTCCGTGTGCAATGTGCTGCACGCCTTCGAACATGTGTTTGGTGTTAGCTAATTATCCTTGGATTGCTCCATATTCTAAAATTAAACCACAATGGTATCTGCGTTTATCTTCATTTTATTCGTTTCCTTTGAAATAGCGACAGAGCTGTTTTCGTTGCATCGGTTGTGTTGTGTATCCCATTTCCTGTTGAGCGTTTTTACTTCTTCAGCAAGAGTGGAGCTGTGTAGGCAGCAGTGTACGGTGCGGTGTAAGCTGTGGTGTAGGCGGGTGCGCTGTAAGCTGCGGTGTAGGCGGCTGTGTAAGGAGCTGACACATAAGGATATGCAGAGGCCACATAGGGAGACGCAGCCACATATGGAGATGCCGCCACGTACGGAGCCGAGTAGGCCAATGGAGCCACAATTCCGGGCTTAGCGGCCACAAAAGCAACTAATGCGAGGATAACGACAGCCAAAAACTTAAACATTTTGATTTTTAATAAGATTGATGAATGCGGTTGGTTGAACAATGCAATACAACTGATGTCTGACAAAAGCAATTTGCGGTGTTTTTATATAGCTTGGGAAATCGACCTTGCAAGGCCTAGGCCTTTAGCCAATGGAATTGTGTAAGCGGTTCACGTATTTTTGGTCAGCAAATGTCTATGCTACCGCTACTCACTTTTAATAGCTAGACATGCTTACATACATATGTACATACAAACAAATTTGTGCAAACATGGGCCATAAAATGAATAGTCATTATTACAATTGTGACTAACTATTATAAAGCTTATATTTATTGGATTTAGTATACAAAATTTAATTTTTGTTTATCTTGCGTTTTATATTAATAACAAATTAGCTACGGTTTACTATCACGTGAAACTTCAGTACGATGTTCAAGATCTTCCCCTGGCTCTGCTAACTCTTCTCTTGCGTATCTCACAAGGCACGGCCGGAAATAGTCCCAGCTTTCCTTTTAATGAACAAATGTCTGTGACCTATAAGGTTTGGTTCAAGGTGTCCGGATGGAGGAAGTTCAACTTAACGGATACTGAGTTTCATGTTTCTGAAAACAATAACAAGCAATGTGACTGCTTTAATTTATGAGATTGATTTTTAAAATAAAACTAGTAGTTTTATTTATTTATTTGTTTTTGTGATGATATATACATACATTTATTTAACTTTGCATTCCCTGATTCTTATCGCTATATAGTATATAATTGGATTTATAGATTGGCATCCATGGTGGCATTTGATTGAAATACTATGCTGCTTCTATTATACCGACCTGATCGGCGGATTTTGAGATATCTTAATGTTAATAAAGCAGTTGTTCCTGTAAGCAAAAGCCCACCGAAAACATAAAAGAAGATATTCATAAAATGCAAATGAAGCTTTAAATTTTCTGAATAGGCACGTAGTATATCCAATTGATGTTGTAAAGCTATAATAGAATCTGACTTGGTAGAAGAATTGGAGTCCAATGTGGCCTGGCTAACGCAAGAAACATCCCTAATGTGCGGCGTTTCCTCAACAGATTCGTCAGGTTCAATATGCAAGTTCACAGTTTCCGAGAGGAATGGCGGTATCAGTAGATTGTGAAGCACAGAGCAATTGAAGCGATTCCTGGAGATGCCCAGTTTTTGTAATAAGGGGAAGGCCTGTGAAAAACGTCTGTGGCCCTGAAGCTCGCTGAGAATATTGCCATCCACGAAGAACTGCTTTATGTTGCTTAGATAAGGCACAAACAAATCCAAATTGAGAGTGGTAAGGTTGTTAAATGAGAGATCCAGAATTTCCAGAGATTTCTGCTTTGAGAACATGCCGAATTTCAATTCTCGAATGGTATTTGCTCTCAAGTAAAGATTCCGTAACCTCTTTAAGTGGTCGAAAGTTGTGACGTTCAATGGTCCTATCGGATTATAGGAGATATCCAAATGTAGTAGTGCTGTGAGATTGGTTACGTTGGCTAAGCTTGATAGACGATTGCCGCGAAGCTCAAGAGTCTCCAATTGTAGCGATTGATGTATGTATAGAGCACTTATATTATTATAATTGGCTCTCACAAAGCGAGTGGCATTGATGGTCAAATTGGTTAGCTGATTGTAGTCCAAATGTAGTTGATGGACAATACTTTTATCGGTCAAAGTAAAATCCTTTAGTTTATTAGTGGCTAACATTAGACTCTCTAGACTGGCTGCTTCAGCAAATGAGTCCGGATGAATGCGTATTAAGCGATTATTGGACAAATTCACCTCTTTGATGCGGCGCATACGATTAAACACTTCAGGTTGAATATAGGTCAGCATATTGCTTTCCAGCGATACCGATTCCAAATAGTCATTGTCCTTAAAAGTGTCCTTGTGTAGCTCAGTCAGGCGGTTACCAGTTAGTTGCAGCTTATTTAATATCTGCAATCCGCAAAAAGCATTTTCACTCAAGAC
Organism: Drosophila paulistorum; assembly: GCA_018152135.1. Taxonomy (NCBI): domain Eukaryota; kingdom Metazoa; phylum Arthropoda; class Insecta; order Diptera; family Drosophilidae; genus Drosophila; species Drosophila paulistorum. Next base: position 14,585,205 of record JAECXG010000690.1, read on the forward strand.
GGATATCTTGTTGTAGGACAAATCCAAACGCATCAGCGCATTTGCTCCTATAAAGACCGATGTCTGAACTGATGTTAGATTGTTGTAGCTCAAGTTTAGATATGTCAGATTACTGGCCGCACTGAATGTATTGCGTGTTAGTTCCAAAATACTTGTATAGGACACATCTAGTGTTTTCAAATGTCCCAGTGTTTCAAATAAGTGAAAGGGGACATACAGCAGCGTGGAGTCATAGAATTTCATGAATTTTACCATGTTACCATGCGGTATGTTCTTGACCACGACGTTTTGACTGTGTGTAACTGTGAAACCTGTCACCGTGCAAAAGGCCTCACTCACATCCATATACAAATGCTGTTCGAACTCATCGCAACTTAAGTGGACATCGCCAGCATTTGCGGGGACTGTCAGGAAAATGATAAGAAGAATATGACGTTGTAGCAGCGAAGACATCGCGAACCTCACAAACAAACAGATCATTGCCAACTAATTGCAGCAGAATTTTGCATCATTTATGGAGCATTTTGTACATACGTGGACATTTGTATATATAGATATAAATGCATATACATATCTTTATAGTCATGCAGGACAGCGGCGGACTATTTGGGGGGAGGAGATAGGACTTTTTAGCAAATATGACTTATTTCCTTTCACTGCCATTTCGAAATAAAAGCAAATAAAATGTTATTTCCTAGCAATAGATCAATCCTTTTTTACACGCACAGGCTAATGGGCCGTTGGTACTTAAAGAAGTTTGTCATTCGACAATCCCCTCGGGCTGTAAATTATGGTGACGGCTCTGAAGTATATATCGGCTATATGAAATACTTATGTACATATAGAACGTTTATCACAGCTCTCGCTTCAAGTAAGCATCCAGTTGACTGATAATAAATGTCGGTCTGAGCTTTGTTTTCATGGCTTCACTTGTTTCGTGCAATAAAGATATTTTGGAACTTAAAACTGGAAAATGTGGATAGAAGAGCAACATTTTTATCGCTTTCAGCTTCTCTCTCTCTCTCTCTAGTGTTTTCTCTTCATCTATTTGCGCGATAAGAAGGCTGAAAATTGCAAACAACCGCTACAGCTGTGCGATGCATTTTGACCCTCTGTCTATACAACTATCCATCGAAAATGTAGAATCAGAGCCTCGCAAATTGAATCAAACTGTCCCATAAGGCCACTGGTGGTGGCGCTGGACTGGCTGAAATGCTTGCTATGAAGGATCTACAAAAAATTAAATTGACATATACTTGATCTTCAAAATTTAAAATGTTTTTTCAGGAGTCAGCGACCTTGAAATAAATTCATAGTCGGCTTAACGTGCTAAGTGCAGGGTACAACGAACCTCTTTGCATTTACTCTGATCTAAACTGCATTGTATGTACATGCATATTCAACTGATATTTGGAGGTTACTCATCAATTGGCTACTGCGTTGTCTTCTAAAACAACAACTTTTATGGACCCCACCAATTTCGGAGCGACGTGCCAGCAATACCCAAGTGAAGACCTTAAGTATATATACTTAACAACCGCGTATGTATAACAGCTGGGCACGTAGCTGAAGGCTATGGAAAAGGCTGCCAAGTAGAACATGTTATGATGTGTATAGAAACTTAACAAAACATTTATTTAAAATTTTTGTGCTATAAAAGATGCAGTCGATTTTGTATACCATCATAGTCCAATTTGTTAGCTCAAAGCAAACTAAACTAACCACTCTACTGCAAGATGTTCAAGAAGGTGAGACATGAATTTTTAATGCCAATGTTTTAAAATTCACACCGATATTTTTTTCCTTTCCAGTCGTCTATTGTTGTCCTTTGCGTTGTGCTCGCTTGCAGCTTGGTGAACGCTAAGCCCGATATCCTTGCTGCCCCGGTTGTCACTGCAACTAGCTCGCAGTACGTGGCACGCAACTTCAATGGTATTGCCGCTGCTCCCATTGTAGCTCCCGTCACTGCCGCATATACGGCTCCAGTTGCTGCTGCTTACACTGCCCCCGTTGCCGCTGCCTATACTGCCCCCGTTGCCGCTGCCTATACTGCCCCTGTTGCCGCTGCCTACTCTGCATATCCCTATGCTTCTTATCCATATGCCTCAACCTACTCTACTGTTTTTTAAATTAACAATAGGACTCTCAATGAACAAATATACATAACTTGACTGCAATTAAAAATAAAAAAACAAAAATAGAACAATGGACAATTTCTTAATTAGATTATATTCGGTGAAACCTTTTGGAGATTCATGAAATCATTCTTAAAAGGTGTCTGGGCTTCTATAGTTACCAATCCAAGTTTCACATTGTTCGCCAAAATGAATAAAGGATAACGTTGGTCCTTAAGCCTTGTATTAATGATTAATTCTTGTGTTTACCTCGATCCAGTCAGACGGGACTGACAGAGACTGTCGAACTTCACTACATAAAATCGTTAGGTTCTGATAATCAGGAATATATACACTTACATACGTATATGGTCGGAAATGCTTGTATACACTTGTTTCACAATTTTGACCCACATTAATATACCCCATTTGAAGCTGAAAAAAGAGGGAAACCTACGCTGAGTTGTGCATATAAAAGAATGCGGAAATAGTCAAATAGTTGCGTCATTTTGATAGTAAACAGATTTGGTTAATAATAGATAAGAAATGCTTAGTATGCCAAGCATGTAGTGCCAATTTTGAGATCAATATTAGACATGGCGTCATCAACTTTTTAAGTAATTGAAAATGCATTTTTAATCTTAAATATTTATATATTGATTATATATGTACATATATGTATATACAATGATTAAAGCACACCAAATCCAATATGCAAGTTTAGCAATAGTTGCGATTGCTTGCTAAAGCGTCATATTTTAAATTTGAAACGGAAATGGACGTCAACATTGGGGAGGAGTCTTTACATGTATGTCCACTCATTGGAACACTCATCTGCAGTGCCCGTATCGCACCGAGGCAGTTTGGCAAAACAAGTGACAACTGGGCGGCAGCACACAGTCGACAGGAGGCATGAGCGAAACAGCAGCAGCAATAGGGCAGAGTGCTACCAGAGCATAAGTCACATTGATCTCTTCCACAACATTCAAATTTCGTCTGATCGCTACAGCAGCAAACAGCATGGACATCCCCAGTAGATTTCAGCTTAACTAATTTCGCCGCCTTATCAGGGTGGAGTTTTGAGTGCAATGGCCTCCTTGTTCCTTGGCTTTCAACTGGAGTCAGCCATTTGAGACTTATAAGTTTCTTATACATAATCTAGCTCGTTCTGAACGCTTAGCGTATGTTCTTCAAATAAAACGGAAAGTGGAATTTAAGCTTAGCTTTATAAATTTTTACCCGGATGGTGATATATGAATATGTATCCAGTGGTGGAGTGAGTCAGAAGGTTTGAAATTTGTTCGTTGGTATGCAAAACACACTGTTTCAATTCACTGTACGATCATCACGCAGAAATGAAACCAAAAGTAAAAAAGATTCTCCTTGATGTTCAATTGATATGTATTTTGGCGACTATTTGTCTGTGTCTGGCATACGAAATTACTGCTGTATTGTATTGTACTGACAATACCTTCATTTTACATTTTTGGGTTACATTTGTAGATGTATTGGCAAAGGCACTATAAATTGTAGTGTTTCGAAGCTAGAAGGTATCAGTCTAGTGCTTGAGAACCAACCAAACACAACCAAATCCAAACAAAATGTTCAAATTCGTAAGGATCGCAAAGGATATTCAATAACAATCAGGAACAATAATCGGCATTTTATTCTTATTCCATTCTCAGTTCGCTTTCTGTCTGCTCGCTATTGTGGCCTGCGTTGCTGCCAAACCAGCTGTTCTTGCCACTCCTTTTGCTTACTCCGCCTACTCTTCTCCCCTGGTCGCTGCCTCTCCTTACACCGCTGCCTACACTAGCGCCGCTTACACAGCTCCTGTTGCCGCCGCCTACTCAGCCTACTCCTATCCTTACGCTAGTGCCTATTCCGCTTATCCCTATGCTTCCTACTATCGTTAAGAAATGGACGGACCCAATGTTTGACTGGAAATAGAGATAAATACACGGATATTCGGATAACTATAAATCATTTTTTTTTTTCATGTCTTTCTACTGTTCATAAAAAGTATTCTAATTTGGCGAACTGTTCCCCAGACTGCTACATAAGAATATATCAAAATCATTTTCACATGGCAATTGTTGCGAAATAAATGCACTTTATGTTAAAACCTTTTGGATTATACATTTTTCATTAAGCCCCAATTTTGTCATATGACTGAACATGTGATCATTCTAGCTATACATATGTATATTATAGTCGTCTGATCTTATCAGTCAACTATAATGTGAATTTGTACGTAGTTTAGCTAAACTATTAGGTTTCAAAAAGCCACCACCCTTCCCACTCAATATGTACTTTTAGCACAGTCGCCTGATTTTAACTGATCAGCTGATCATTCTTATTATAAAGTGGCCGGATCGGGATTAATCAAAGATATATAGAAGCCTACATACAAAATTTCAGCACTGTAGTTTCAATGTTGCCCTAGTTACGTGAGTAACGTTGGCAACAATAAAAAAAATAAGAGATTATTCATTAGGTATAAAAAACAGATGCAGCATAAGCAATAGATAGGTAGTTACTTATGAACAGATCTTGGACGTAGGGGTAACCTTCAGAGGTCAATCCACCAATGTCGTTCATATGCTAATCTGTTGGAATGTTTGCCCTTCATTAATGCCAAATAAATGGTTGCCAATTGAAAATACTCATGCAAAATAAAAACCTTTACATAGATAAATAGACTGTAATGTGAAAAAGAGGAGGAAGGAAGACCTAATAGTTAAGATGTCACGCACGCATGTATGTATGTACATATGCATGTATGTGTATATAGTTACTTTAATATAACCACACTACGTCAACTTATGATAATCGAATTCTCAGCAGCCTCTGCTTACTCTATTAGAATAATGAATTACATATGTATGTACATACATATGTATATGTATGACATGGAATGTCGACAATTTAGCGAAGTGTATGAGTTTTTAGGATTTTGGTTTTCCTTGTTTGTTTTATCTACTGGCAAACACACATACATATGTACATATGTATGAGCCGCTGATTTAAGACCAAATGAAAGTCAGAACTCATGTGCAAACTAAAAGATGTTGATAAAAATTAACGCTGAATTCAGAGTCGGCAACTCATCACCCGTTGCAATGCGGTTGAATCCACACAATAGTGCCAGCAATATGTTGTCTCTTTTTTTTTAATGCATGAATAAATATCTGCTATTCCACTCAGATTGGTGTGTTTTTTAGTAACCTATGTTCGTATTTATGTGTAGCTCAAATACATTCCGTCTCAACTTCTTTCGCCACCCACCAATACATGCTGTCTCACTCATTTCAGCGTGTAATATTTCGTTTACGCCTTCTCACTCACTTTGGGGCATCTGTGGTAGAAACCCCGAATTTATGCTTCTTTATGCATTCCAGGTATTCATACAAACACGACGGCTACAAACACAAAGCTAATCAAGCACATATGTATATTCTTTGTGAGATCGGTACCGCAGCTTATTGTACAGTAGAATCCGGTTATAACGACACTCAAGGGACCGACGATTTAAGTCATTATATCCGGAAGGCGTACTAACCGGAGGCCCTTTCATAAAAGTTTGTATTGGGACCAACCAATCACTCATCGAACTTTAGTGGCTATAACCGGACGGACCATATAAGCGGAGTCGTTATAACCGGATTCTACTGCATTTAATAATTTAATATATCGTTTTTACATATGGGTGCAGAATTAAAGGCTTCATGGCAACGCCATACTAGTACCGCCAGCTCCTGTCTCGCTTTAATTACTGAAACCAAACTAGAACACGAAAATTTGTTTATCCGTCAACTATTTTCACACAAATATTTAAGAAATGTAAATCAAACCTTGCAATTTAGCCGGCTCGAGGTAAATTATTTCAAAGGCAACACAAAAAGGTGAGCAGGTTGTCTGTATAGCTATTTCAAGAACTACCAAGTTCTATCATCAGCAGACTTTGCTAAAGATGATGTCTTCAACGCTAGAATTAGTTGGGAATTACAGCAACTCAATGAAGCGAAAAAAGTTGGTAAAGCCTACAACACCGAAGACCACCTTTTTGTGCATACCCTTAGGCGCTATGAAAAATAAGTGTAAGAGCTTCGCCTTACCAAACTAATATCACGACCTATTATTTCATATACGATATATTGTACCACATAGAAAAAGGGTTTTTTTATACCCTTGCAGAGGGTATTATAAAATTGGTCAGATGTTTGTAACGCACAGAAGGAGACGTTTCCGACCCCATAAAGTATATATATTCTTGATCAGCTTGAGAAGCTGAGTCGATATAGCCATGTCCGTCTGTCCGTCTGTCCGTCCGTCTGTGCGTATGCGTTTTACTCAGCCATCTTAAGAGATATCGGGTTGAAATTTTTTTTGGAGACTCTTTATTACCTGTGTGAGATAAAGTATGAAAATCATCGGGATCGGACTACTATATCATATATTGTTTAATAATCATTAAATGTGTTTTGAATTCAGTAGTTTGAAAAATATTTGAGCATATTCATAATACGACAACTAATGCTGTTGATGTATGAAATTTCACTTTTCTTATCGAATTAAATATAATAAAGAACTGCAAGGGTATATAAACTTCGGCAAGGCCGAAGTTAACTTCCATAGCTCGTTTTAAATAAAAATTCCAAAGTAACGGCGTGCCTTCCGTTGGTGTTATCTGGTTAGATTACGACCTATTTGCCTTTGAAATAATCTTCTTTTGGAAGATTGACCTGGAGCCGGCTAAACTGAAAGGTTTGATTTAAATTTCAAATAGGTCGTAATCTAACCAGATATTTAAAAAATGTTGTCCGTTATTAAGTGTTATATTTGATTGAAAAAAATTGTGTTTTATTCTTTAAGAAGTATAAAGAAAACACTTAAACACAATATTGAAATTTATTTATTGATTTATCCAATGAGCCGTCAATGGTTTGCTTATGATTATACTTATTAAAATTTTTATTTCGATTTAATTGTCAGATTTACACTGTGGAAATTAATTAAAACAAGCAATAATGTCAAACACGCGACACATTCTTAGAACTTGTTCAATTCAATTTGTGGTAACATCCAAAAAGTTGATAAAAACCGGCTCTAATACCCAAAATCACCCATTACAATTCGAACCCAATAAATTGTAAATTAAATTAAACGTTGCGTTGCATAAGTGCCATAATAATAATTTTCATTTTTGTTTTCGAACCACGAAATCAAGAACCGGATCTAAGCTCCGAGTGCATGTGTAAATATGTATGTACATACATGTATATGGCAAATATGTGCGTTGTATGAGTATGATTTACAACAAAAATCAGATCAGATCACCCACTCTAAATGCAAATCACCTATCTCCTTGCAGTTACGCATAATTACAAAGTTACTCCATCATACTACCCCTCTCCCATTGCTCGATTCTCACCACTAGCTTCGACTTTGCTTTGTCGTTGCCTTTCCATTTGTCGTTTGTAATTTGCCCGGAGGCCTCTCCAGTTACGTTGACAAGGCCTAAGATTTACGCAGTCAATTTGGTTGGGGCGTTGCCGTCTCTAGGGCAGCGACATTTTGGCAAGTGCCTGCACCTCCTTGGTCAGAGTGTTAAGTGTGGCAAGAGCTTACGTAAAATACCTGGCAATTAGGTGCCAGCAGTAAATATTAGTCACTCACCTTCTCGCCGACTACCTAACAATACGCACTCATTTTTACTTGCTCACTAGTTCATTGAAATTATGATTGCATTTTACCAGCAATTGTTGTTGCTGCAAGGCGTCAAATGACCTCACCTCTTTTATAGCTCGATTAAATAACGAGCATGCTAATATTTAAAATGCTTCGCTATAACACACTTCAAAACTGCGATCATTTTAAAATCAGAAAACTTTTCTTACAACCCTTTCTTTTTTGTTTTATAGACAAATAAATCCAATCATAATCTGATGACTAACAAATCGATCGACTATTGTAATCGATTTATAAGGCGACTTATGCTTGCATAATAATAGCTGAGCTAAACAAATGGTCTAAGTTTAAACATAAAATGCAAGTACAAGTCGGATGACAAATTTTATGTAGTGTAGTGGTTTGGCCATTGGCACTTGTTATTGTTCTAGATAAGCAAGTTTCAAATCGATTTGCGCTGTGTTTGTAGTTTTGTACGTACATTGAAATAAATTGGCCGGATTTCGGTTACGGACTTACGCACAGGTGTGCGTTGGGGACAGGGACACGCCTCTTATGCTACCATATTCTTATTGTTGTAATTATAGCATGGTTGAAAACGTTTACTGAAATCTTAAGTTACATAGGTGGCAACGCCGAATGCAATTTCAATAATCAAAACTAGTTTTGGCAAACAAAACGCAATTTTGTTTATTTTATTTTTTTTTTTTTTGTTTCCATTTTCTCACAGCCCACCAAAAAGCAAATTGTTCAAAAGTAAATGCGAAAACCAGAGTACCAGACTAACTTCAAACCGATGTAACTTTTTCGATACTCTAAATTGAACTTTCCGTGATTATTAGGACAGTACATAAATAGTTGGACACTTTAGGATGAGTTTTAATTTCGATTTTAAGTTCATTTTTTTTTGCCCAATATTTTAACTGGGTAATAACAAATCTGGAACCACTAGATTAAAATCTAAAAACTTTATATAAAACTCGTCAGACTGTTCAAATATGAAATATACCATCTGTTGAAGGGTATAGTAAATAATGGGAAATAAGAAGAAAAGTAAGGCCTAGCCAAATATCCGCATTGACTTTGGTCTATAGGGTGGGGTCCGTGCACATTTGGAGACTTGTTTGGACCAGGGCAGCAGCATCGGGGACAGCATTTTGCATGTCCCACTCAGTGGCTCAGTGGTTCAGGTCTCTCAAAAGTAAAAGTTTGCTTTTGAGTCTTAGTTTTGGTCTCAATTCTCGCTGATTTTATGGACTATAAAAGCCTCATGTCTTAGACGGTAGGCATTATTCAGCTTTGTGTTCTGGCTCAGAGTAAAACAAAAACTTGTATTCTCAGAATGTTCAAATACGTAAGTAACCACCATTCAACATTAATATTGTAATTCATTTTTTGACATTTTTGTTTCTTTGTAGTTTGTGTTTGTTGTTTTCTGCATTTGCAGCTCCGCCGCAGCTCCAGGATATCTAGGTGGCTTGGCCGCTGCTCCAGCTCCTGCAATATCGTATGGTCATGCTTTGGCAGGACCGTCGATTGCATCATATGGCTTAGCGGCTCCTCAACTCAGTTATGCCGCACCTGCTTTGGCTCATGGCCCTGTCTTGGCTCATTCTTCGATCTCGTTGGGACCAAAAATTAGCTACGCTTCACCAGCTCTGGCCGCCGCTCCATTGGGACTAGCTCCATTAGGACATGCTCCTCTAAGACTAGCACATGCTCCTCTGGGACTAGCACATGCCCCTCTTGGATTATCGCATGGTTCCTTGGCATCTCCCTATGGATTGGGTTTGGGATACAGATCTATTGCTGCTCCGGCTTTGTCTGCCCCAGCATTGGGCTTAGCCCATGGCTGGTAAGATTAAAGTTATGATGTTTGCTTAATTTTTGATCAAAAATAAAAAAAAGTGGGTAATCGTTTTAAAATTCTGTAATAAATTTCAATTATATTTCGTATTTCATAAAAAAAAATGCAAAAAAAATGTGTCCTTTCTTTTGGTTTTTATTGTAGGCTTTGAGAGTTCTCACATGTCACAAGCCACTGCACCAAAACCGGGTCATCACCAGCCATAGCCATACCCATGGCCCAATCCTAATCCCAGGCCCAATCCATGACCATAGAGTCCATGGCCTCCGAGTCCCAATCCTCCCAGATATCCGTGGCCTAGTCCGTAACCACCTAGATAACTCTTTCCAATGATGGTTTTAGAAATGATAGGGGCATGATGATAACCCAATCCTAAACCTAAACCGCCATAGTGGCCTCCGAGGTGGCCCAAGCCCAATCCCAATCCTAGGCCTAATCCGCCATATCCCAAGTCATGACCCAGACCAATACTGGGTGCTGGCACGGGTGCGGGAACTGGAATCGACCAAGTGCCATGAATCAAGCATAGCACCAGCGTTATGAATGGTAACACCTATGCATAAGTACGAAATCAATGAGATATCCTTTAATACTTTTTGGCCACCACTTACTCCTTTGTTCATGGTGAGGCTGCCGGCTTCTTGTCTTTGTTAACTCTGAACTACATCGATCGGGCCAGCGTCTTTTATATACAATTGCAATTGACGAAAAAGGCCATTGATTATCCAATACTGACCACCATTCAGAGTAATCTCATTTTCTTAGGCAAACTGGCTATAAGCCATCATCCTTTCATTAGGCCAACACTTGTTTGTGGTTGCTTCAATTCATTTTAACGTACAACTTTACGTTTTTGGTCCTCCATTGTATAATCTGAATGCATCAGGTTTGGCATTTACCAGTTTCAGTTTGTTTATGGCTTGTAGCAGTTTGGTATTTAGTGGCATGGTTTAATTTTCCTGTTTTTGCTGTGTGTGTTGTGGGTGGGTCCACGAAATATCTCTAGAAATATACATTTTGAATGAGGCAACACCATTTGCCACCATAATAAGATCAATTTCCCTTAAATATTTTTGTGTCCCATGAAATAGACGAATAAATAAATATAAATTTCAAACCATACATTGTGGAGAGAAGTTTCCAAGCCAAAAGTAAGTCGTAAGACATATAATCAACAAATATATTATCTTTTATTTACATCCCATGCAGCAAATACAGGTATGCGCGGAATTAATTTCATTTCGTTTATTATTACACAATTCAATAATTTATTTTTAAAGAGCAAAAAACTAGTCAGAAAATGTTGTGAATATTGACTGATTAGTTATTCATACACTATTTTAGTTAAAATAAATAAAATGATTGAGCAACGATTACATTGAAACGCAAACGAGACAAAGAGACAAGCGACCAACTAACTCACTTTTTAGATACAAAGAAACAAGAAAGAAATGCTTAAAACAATACACAACCACAACAAAGTGAAAAAAATAAAGTCACTGACACTTTGACTAACCCACGAAAACATAAACTTGAACTTGAAAACCAGTTTTTGGGAAGGTACGTGGATCCCAGTGGAAAACGATTAATAGATATCATTGATGGTTTTCAGGCAAAGGCGTAGTCAGGATACCTTAGGAACGGAACACATTGTCAGAGTGAGGACTAACTTAAAACATGTATTTGGTTTTTTATACATAGACTTTGTTTCTTTATTTCAAACAATGTCCTATTAACCAACCATATGTAAATTAAATCTTTCAAAGACCTGTCATCTTGATGGGAACAATGAATAAATCCTCGACATGCTACGCCCATGGTATATAGGCAATAAAGAAAATGCTCTCAAACCGGTTCGAGATAAAGAAGACACTTGCTGCGCAGCTGTACTCGCCATTGTCTTGTTTTAAATGCAATGGTTTAGTTCGACACCAGAAGGCAAGGAAATCGCATAAAAATGTCCATAGTAAGTTTCAAACAATTTTAAATAAACAATATAAAGAAACTCATCTTAACTCTTTTTGGTAGTTCTTTCTATATGTCTGCACGCTTATGTATGTCAGTTTATACGCCCAGGCCGCCACAGTGATATATCATCAGCCAGTTGTCGTACATCATCATCCATTGGACTTTTCCCCTGAAGTCGAAGAGCATACCTCACATGAGCCACATGAAGAACATCCTGGCTATACCATTGTCGCCCCACTTACCAAAATAGCCCATGTCACTTACGATTCTGTCCCCATTTCTCATACGCCATTCGAGCATGTTCCGCTTTTTCAACGAATTGGACATGTGAAAACTATTCGCTTCTAGAAAGGATTACCAACAAAAAATAAACTCTTTTGGTACAGCAATTTAATTGACAAAGCATTGTTCTTTCGCGATACATAGATGCCATTTAAGTGCCATTATATAAAAATGAAGTATTAGTAAGTCGTCGCGTCGACTTCGGTATACCATGTAGCAAGGAAATTTCTTTTTATAGCCTACCTTGACCATCTTTCAAGCACATCGGCCGCCCGCAAGAAAATCAGTTTCATTCAAAGAGGGCGAAACAAAATATTTGCCTGAATAATTAAAAAGTCTATGCATATACTAAATTTGGTGGTTAAAGTTCACGGACCGACTGAAAGGCAGGCCTGTAATTGTTATTAGGGGCCGTCGATTAATCACGGGAAACTTAACTTAACTCCACCCCATTGTGACATGAAATGATTACTATTAGTTTTTCTGACAAAGTCAATGAGTCACGTGACATTTGACTTACCCGTCCTTCCCCCTTGTGACATTTTGTTTCAATTTCCAATCCCCCCTTTCCCTCCTTGGTGAGTCACGTGATTAATGCACGGTCCCTTACCTGTTCAAAAGTGACGCCTGCAAAGGCAGTAGCTTTTACTTAATAATCAATGGGCCGCCTCTTACGTAGGAATTCATTAACGACTCTTTAGCTTTCATAATTCCACGCGATTCCGATACTATAACCTAGCCCAATCCATTGGTAGGTGGTTAAGCAAGATTTTTTTGTTTTTTTGTCATATTATATTCGGATAATGCTATCTTTTTTTTACACATTAGTATTGCCATCTCTTTACTCGGTTTCTTGGCTTTTAAATTGAATTTCAATTTTCTTTATTTGCAGCTGCTTTTAAATTTTGTTTCTATTGCAACAATTGTCGCGTGCTCCATTCGATTTGTGTTAAGGGAACTTGTGCTTGTCTAACCGCGTACTTAAATGGTTACTATTTTTGGTAATATCACGAGGTGGTACTTGAGACGCCTGAAATAATAAATGATCGAGGCAGTTTACTCTGTTTTGAGTTGGCACAGTTGTTAAGGCTTCAACAAAACGAGCAGAAAATTTGAATCTTCAGTTAAATATTATTATTCCCTTCTAATAAAATACAATATAATTTAAGAGATTATCAATAAATGTGACTGCAAAACTTTTGGTCTCTTAAAATAGTGAATGATGGTGATGGGACAGCTTTAAAGGCAAAGCTTTTAAATGGGCATGTGGTGTGGATAGAAGTTTGGGGAAAGCATAACCAATTGCTACCTTAGTGGTAGTCGTTTTGGGCCCCGGGATCGCACGATACCTGGGGGCAAAAGGTACTGCTTCCAGAATCGGTGGAAGAACTTGTGTTACTGTGGACAAGTGCTGATGAATGGGTTGCGTATAGGTTGGCAGGATGGGAGTAGATGCCGGAAGAAATGATGCAGGTGCAAATACAGGTGGGGCTGGAGCTACAGCTGGTAATGCTTGTGCAGCCCAAACCGGAATTTGAGGTAGTATCGGAGCAGGTACTAATGGAGCTGTAGCTGGAACTAATGGAGCTGGACCATGTACTAATGGAGTAGGGCCAGGTACTAATGGCGTTGGAGCTGGTGCAATTGAAACTGGCGCTGGAGCCGGTATCCAGGGAAGAGCTTCTTCTGCTACTGGTGTCGGAGTAAAGTCAAGGTGATTTGGCAATCCATATTGCAATGATGGTGGTAGTGCCTCAAGGTGGTTTAGGTGATGCAAATGTGGAGCGTCAAAATGATGTGAAGGACTGCCGTCTATCTTTGCCAGAAGAGTCATCAGAAGCATAGCCACAGTAAAAACCTACACAATTAGAGCTATGCTTTATATAACTCTATCAATATCATTATAATAATTCTCACCCATTTTAGGTGCCACATATTTCCTAGCATTTGTTTTGCGTATGCTTGCCGTTCGTTAGCCTAGCTATTAATGACTATCCATTAGCCGTACGTCTTAATATATATAGGAAAATTTTGTCCCACTTGCTTTGGCATTTCTTTTCACTTTCAATCGGCCCAAAACACATTGTCTCATTCCACACCACAACCAATGAAGTAATTGACTAGCCTTAGTTGGTAGTCCCTCCTCAAAAATATGTAAATTAAAAAAACAAAAAAAAAATTGAAATAAATCGTGACTTTAAATAAAATAACTTGTTGAATTCCATTACATAACAAAGAAATTGACATGCTTTGCGATTTCTAACAAATATTAATACGATTGTTTTAAATCGCTTTGGTTGTTTTCAATAACAATTTTTAGTCCCTCCACTATTTGCCCAATGTTTGCCTTTTATAATATTTGCTTATTGTTCAGTTAGGATTGCAAACAAAAATCAAAATGGAAATAATAAAAAAATCGATGGAAAACAGATTTCATGTTTTTTTACTAAAGAGCAAATTATTCAATATGAATGCATCGCCTAGTATGCCAAAAACAAGCCAAGAATAATTTATATCATTTGCTTATATCATTTAATTTTATTTTAAATTTTAACAGATTTAAAAACGTGCACATAATTAAAATACAGCGGGGGTTGGAGCAGCGGCATAGGAAGCAGCATAAGGACCAACATAGGGCGATGCTAAAGGTGCGGCAAGAGGAGCAGACAAATATGGGGATGAATAAGGTGCAGCATAGGACGATACTAGAGGAGCAGCAGCGAATGAGGCGGCTAAGGGGGCAGCTACAGGGGCTGCTGCGTATTTGGCGACCACAGCTGGAGCTGCCGGAATTCCGGATACATAACGACTGGAGAACGGAGCGGTAAACTGGAACGGTGCCGTGGTATAGGATGACAGTGTTCCATCATAATTGTTACGGACGTCCACTTGACTGCTGCCACCAGAGGCATATAGCGGGGCATTGGCATAGGCCAGGGGCAGAGGCGCCAACACACCAGGCTTAGCCCAAGAGCAAGCAATAAGAGCGGCAATAACGAGCTTTAAAGAGAAAAAAAGCCTTATAAGTTTAAAGGGTTTGCTTCCAACATTTTCGTTTGATAAAACTTACGAATTTGTACATTTTGTTGATCAGTTTCAAGCTGAAGACTTATAATGGCTAGTCTTAAGGTATTTGGGTGTTTATATACAAGGCAAATAGCGATTCTGCTTAACTTTTTGTCGCTTTTTTTTGTCAGTTGCATACTTAATATTCGGTTTACTTAGACGTGATCCGATCGTTAATCATTTACCGAACGAAGAGTATCGGAAGTCTTGTAGTTCACTTGCTCCAATTTGTATGCAATTACAGTCCGTGAAACAGTTGGTGGCCTAGGTCTGTTTCGCAGCAATTAACGTTTGGTCGTAATCTAAGCCAAATCGGCCATAAAACTTAACGTCTTTCCCCATTTTCCGCCCCATTCCTTTCTGCCCGTTATTGGGCATTTACATAAGGTCGAAACCATTCAATTACATTGGTAAATTTGTCTTCACATTCAGGTCGACGTTGCTTTAACTTCTTTGTAGGATTTGTGATATGACCTTGAGACACCAGGATGCGAGGTCTTATTTCTAAAGCAACAAACAAGGCACACAGTCATCATCACAATCATCATCATCATCATCATCATTACCAGCGTTGGCATCAGCATCACTGATCTTGCCCTGCCCCATCATTCATATGCTTTAATTGACCAGTAAGATGGTGAAACCGGCTCTCAGATTTAATGAGCGGCAATCTCAGTTACGGTCACGTGCTGACTCTTGCCTAAAAATCTGACGTCGATGCTAGGGTAACTTCTCACGAAACAATCAAAAGAATTTATATGGTGACTCTGCTTTCTGATGCTGTAAATCCAACATCTTTTCCGCATTTTGTTCTGGGGATAATTTCTCAAGGCTGCAAATATATTGTATCTACTCTTCTATCCGTTTATAAAGGCATCATTAAACATCATCATCAAGTTCAACCACAATTGTTCTCAAAAAATAACGGTCAGACTTTGTAGTATGTGATTTTCTGACAGATATCTGTTGTAATTCCTTAAGTTAACCTTGAACTGGAAATTCATTTCATCAGAGATTCATTTTGTTGTTATATTAAAATTAATTTCATTGTACCGTTTCAAAAGACATTAAGTCATTTTATTGGCAAAAGCTAAAATTAATTCAATGTATTTAATCACAGAATTCCTGTTTTGTGCTTGTGGGAAAGCAGGTTCTTAACATTTCTCTATTATGGATCCAGATTTTTGAGAGTTCCGTTCCGTAAACTGAACTGAAAACTGATCAATACGTTTTTGATAGCACTCCATTTCATGTCATCAAGTCTGCTTCATATGCAAACAAACATGAACACACATTTTTACGATGGACATAGACTAATCTGATATATTAAGGTATAATGTATCACCATAATTCCTGTAAAAGGTAAAAGAAAGCAGAAGGAAATATATCAGATACCCAGATCTCCGATAACTCTCTTGCCAGGCCCCCATAAATCTGATTTTCTTCCACACTATTTAAAGTATTGCATTTCGTAAAAAATGGATTAAAAATAGCCAAGCTAGGCGTATAAACGTTTTCCATTATGTGAGCTAAAAGAGCAGACTTGGTCTTTGTGTGTTTTTTTAAAACACATCTCAATTTGATCCCATGAATTTAAAATGATTGTTTCCCAAAGTCGACCTGATGACTTACCTTCTATTTTATTTTATATAGTAAAAGATGTAACAGATGATACAGCTATCAAAAATTTAAGCTATTATCTCTTTATTTGACCCAGTACACAGTAAAATGTACATAAATTTATATGTAACTTACGCTTCAATGGTATGACACACTTCATCTAAGGTAGAGAGTATTTAAAAGTCCACTTTGCGTTTTTCTTTCTGAATGTTTTGTTTCACAATCTTTATCTTCCATTGCCTGTGCTAGCTAGAGTGAAAGGTGCAATCGACCAATGGTTAAATGAATGAAGACTTCTTCACATCATTGATGATGATGACCTTGACGCTTTATGCAAATGCAGACAAGTCTTTTTTAAGGTTAGATGGCAAGTTTGATTTTTTATTATTCACTATTTTGGTAAAATGATGATCAGTCTGGATGACTTTATTTTTATTTTATTGTTAAAGTTAGGTTAACATTAACGTCTTTGGATCTGCGGCGTTCCATATGAAGTGAGACCCGTGGTGTGTGGTACGCTGGCATAGGGTGCACCTGCCTGAAGAGGCAACTGGGCCACATTTAAAGGAGTAAGACCGAACGGTACAGGAAGTTTGAGATTTAAAGAGTTGGAATCAATTCCTGGCGCTATCGATCGCGCCTGTAAAGAAACTGCAGAAGGAGCAGGAACTGCAGCAGATACAGGTGGTGCCGTTTGTATGGAGGCCAATGGAGCTGAGGCAGCTGCTCCTCCAAACACATAACCATGACTGGTCAAGGCCTGGGTAAATGCAGCATGTTCTAGTGCGGGGGCAGCAAATTCTCTAGCCACTTGATGATCTTGATGGCGCTGCTGTGTTTGTTGTTGGTACTGCTGCGATGGTTGGTGGTATTGCTGATGTCTTCTAGTGGCTGCTATACTGCGACTTGGAGCTGGATAGTGGTAATAGGCCACCTGTGAACTAGGTGTGATGGTGTATTCCAAATCCTTGCCCAAATGAGAGACGTCGCCATGCACCACTATCACCATTATCAAACACCCAATAAAATGCTGTAATTTCATTATAGATTTATTCTTCATATTTCAACTGGAATGCCAATTTATAGCTCACACTAATTTTTGGGACCATTTCGTAGTATTTCGAGACGAATTCGTTCACTATCGCGATCAGTCTTTTAATGAATCGATCAACCAATTCTTTGTTGAATGTTAATCTTCACTGTCGAAGCTTTTGCAGCTGATTAAAATTTGTTAGCCAATTGAAGATGCTTTTTATACTTCTCTTCCTCCAACGGGGAGTCATCACCATTCAGTTCTCGCAGTTCAGTTCAGTTTAGTTCAAGCCAAGACCAGTTCATAGCTTCGCTCTCTTCTCTCTTTGTCCGACGATCTCTCTACTTATCTCTCACTTATTCTCTCAAAAATGTGTTTGTTATTGTGCTTTGGTGCTTTTATACCCTTGCAGAGGGTCTACAGCACATGTGTCGAAATTGGACCGATCGAACAGTTATACTCATAGCCCAATAATGTTTTTTTTTGAGAGCTGGGTGTTCATACACACAGACAGACAGACGGACGGATTGACGGATAAAATTGTGTTATGTAATGTTTGAGTTTATGGCACTCATTAATGACGGCACCATCCTGCATCCTGCGACTACATTGGCCAATCGGAATGGAAAGTGTAAAACAAAAATTTGCAAGAGAATGCAAACTTAGCCACGCCTTCTTGGGTTTTCTTTATTTGCATATGTGGGTAGCTTTCGCATATAAAGATCTATAATTCTGACCCATTGGACCAAAATCGGATAACTATATTATATGTGTATCTGTCATATATGCGCATTAGTCCAGCTTAAATTTCTAGGCCGTTCTTTCGCGGAAGTTCAACCAAACGAAAGAGCAACAAAAAACTTGTAAGAGTATACAAATTGCAGCATGGCTGAAGTTAGCCCCAGATCTATGTTTTTTCTTAGGCTGTACTATGTTTTGTTTATTTATTTTGTGTCTATTGATAATATTTGGTTTGTCTTGCTTATAAATCACAATGTTGGTCGTTTTTATTGGCATCTAAACTATGCAAGCTGCGGTTAGAGAGCAAAGGCGTAGTAAACAGGGGGACAGCAGGATTATGCGAAATATTTTTCGGGTTTCTCTTATAAAGTTAATTTAATAATTTAAATAAGAAGACACGCCTCATACTCGTTGCCTCCATGTTAATTATGTTATTATTACTGGTTTCAACATAGGAAAATGAGGATGCTTTTCGCCTGGATTTACCCCTCCCCATATCGACGCTCCTAGTAAATCCCAATAGAGACATGCATTCATTCCATGTCGACACTTTGCCGAGCATTTTAAGCTTATTAAACAACAAATCGACTATCATGTGACAGAAGCCAAAAAAGCCGCACAAAAACATAAAACCCATTAAGCCCCTCTCCTTTGCCCACTTTTGATAAAGACTAAAGACACGTTGCTGCGGCGTCGAGCTTTGCATGTTAAAGACCCAATAATAATACTAGTGTTGTTGTCTCTCTGAATATACAAGAAATTCAGTTGGAAAAAAAAACCAGAGAGATTCGCGTTTGCTTGTTGACCTCCGGTTAGTAGGTAGACCCAATCTCATCATAATCGAAACGTATTCGCATTTCATTTAAAACTAATAAAACCATCCGTCTTCACACAGATGTATGCACAGCGTCAGCCGGTGACCCATTTCGTTATAAACTTTGACTCTCAACCCATTTCAGAGTAAGGTTGGTCAAGAAACGGAAAGAAAGAAGAAACGATGTCTATCGAAATGAGCATTTGCTTTACAAGTCAAAAACTCTCTAACCACTCGCTTACTTACGCTAATGAAATGTTTCATCAGTTTTCAATTCCCCTGGACTTCTATCAGAGTAAGTTTAATAGTCAGTCGCTCAGCACAGAGATGCGTCTTCGCACGACCTTCGTATCTTGAATTGACGCCAAAATTTTTGCATGGAATTATGTAGACGTGAGTATAAGTAGACGTATCTTTTTGGCACTACAAAATCATAATTGATGCATAGGCATTCTTGCATATTTTGATTTTAATTAATAGCTATATTGTGTTAATAGATAAATATGTATATTTGTTTTATTTTAATTAGTATGTAAGTGTGTGATTACCAGGCGCCTGGGCTGGCATAGGCAAGTTGTGGCGGAGCTGCATAAAATGCTGTTGGTAGAGGTAGAGATGAAGCATGAAGGCGAAGTGAAGGTAAAGGCGGAGCTGTCAAATGATATGCAGAAGGTACAACTTTGGAAAGGAATTGTGGAGAAGCAGCTGCGAATCCGGAATATGTCGTGGTGGTGGTTGTCACGGGAACTCCCAATGAATATTTGACGGTAGGATTTGAATACTTAAACAAAGATGGCTGTGGCGCACCATAGGCCAATGGCACAGTATGTGGGTAAGGCGGCAGTGGTGCACCATATACTGCTGGTACAGCAACAGGAGCTTGTACCACCGGCCCTGGCGCAGCGACAGGCAAGCCAACAGGAACTGGAAGTGAAATTGGTACGCCTACCGCAGACCCCTGACCATGTAAAAAGGTTCCAAAAACAGGGGATGAGCACAGTAGTAGAATCTGAATGAAACATATAATCAGAATGTATATGGAACCTGCCAAAACTTTAATTTTATATTTTACGTACAATTGCCAACATATTTTTTGCACTTCTGCTTTTGGTTTCAATTTGAATCAAGTCACAACTGCACAACACTTTCACACGTAATGAATGAATTTTAGGTAACCCTTCAGGTTTTATATACACCACGATTACCCATTACGATTTTCAACTAAGCGACAAGGGAAACAGAAAAATGTAAAACTCCATTACGGGAGCACTTCATGACAGCAAAAACAAAACAGGCTACGTGCAGTTAGCAAGTAAATCCAAATCGTGCGTTAAATGCATGCGTCCACATTTTGCAATCCCTTTCGGCCTCTTTTACTCCACTCCCATGGACGCATTATATTGTTACGATTTGTATAGAAAATTGTTTTCCAGTTTTATTGAGCGATTTTATGAAACTTTTTTAAAGCTACACTCGATAATATTAATAATTATTGTAATTTTTCGTACTCACAAATATTTTCAAGCAGTATTTATCAATTCTGTAAACGTTTGCTATTTATGTGCAATAACTATAAATCAAATACTATATATATATTAAGTCTTTGTGGCACTTAAATGCGGTCAGGAAATAATAACAACTTTGTTTACCATCTAAACGTATTCCATTTTGTCGCCTCAAGTACACTCCACTCAACTCCATTCAACTTGAGTCAACTTTTACTGCAGTTGCTGCGATCACGTTCCCAGCACCTTAACGCCTTATGACTCTGACTCTGATGGATAGCCATTGCCAACATATAAATGCCAAAATATCACACGCCCGTTAAAAGTCAATTTATTATGACCACCGAACAAGATGTAAAATTATTGTACAAAAGGCAGTCAACAGTTATATCAATTCAACTGCCTAAAAGTAGGCCCTGAATCGTGAACATTAAAGGAATTGCCTGCTTTTGGGCAATTAACTTGGCTTCCAAATGCGACACACGTGCGCTTGTAGCAACCGACAGGAAGCACTTGAAGAGGGTGTAAGCGGGTTGTAAACTTTGAAGGAATCACCATAACGAAGTGGATAATTCAGAAATCAATATGTTAACCTTATAAAAGCCGATTCGTGGAGATGTTCGTCGTTTTGCCGTTTCAAGTGCAGCGCACACGACCCACCTTTAAGGGTTTCGAGTGGGTGCTGATGCCAGCAGATGCTGCTCAAGAGCATGACAATGCCAACAGCAGCAGCCACGTCTGCTGGCTCCTAATGCTCCGTTAATCATTGCACGTGTTTTAGAGTGGGACATATGGAAGTCAACAAGCATGTGGCGTTTACCTTTTATTTGGAGCGCTATTCGGCGTATATAATTTACTTAAAGAGTAAAAGTATCTTGTGCAGTGCATTGCATAGTTGCAGAAGTTCAATTTCAAGTATTAGCAACATACAGTTTTGTAAATTTGTTGGTATTGTCAGTTTTAATTATTCATTATATGTATGTACTTACTTCTAACATTATTGTCGTCCTTTCAATTAAGCAAATTACTCATTCGCCCCATTGGCTGGCATTGAACTCACCAGAACCGCATCGTCCACGGGTCATACATTTATCCGTATAAGATTATCGACGGCGAATAATAAACAATAACAAAATATAAAATCGAAGCAAAAAAAAAAACAAAAACTCAGTCACCGTTCGCTAACAAGGTCATCTCTTTCATGTCCACCATCAACATTCGCATCATTATCGTCAGAATTGTCATCTGAGTGCAAGCGTGTGCAATGGCTAGAAACGTGCATTTCCTGCGGCTCTTGTAGCCATGCGCAGTTTTGAGTTTAGTGACCTCTTCGGCTTTGCCTTTAATTAAAACCATTTTTTTTCTCGATTTCAATGGTCAGCTTAATTGCTACAGGCAGATTAAATGTGTGGGCAAAATTGCTTTTCATGCGAGAAATGCAATTAAAATGAAGGATCAACATTTATGTTAGGTCCTGTCCCTTATTCTTTGATGTTAAGAAAATGGACCTATTCAAAATTTTTCATGTCCTACACCTTAGATGACCCCAACTTTTTTTGATGCCAGTCCTATTGTCCTGCGCCAGAATTTGTAGATTTTAGAGCTAAAAAACGATATCAGGATAATTTTCTCGAGGCCATATCTCGGCAGGACATTGATTGATTTCGACAGGACTTTTTTGCATCCTCCAAGATCAGGACTACCGATCTGCATTCAAAGATGTATAAAATATCCTGCCAAAGATATTACTCGAGTTTTTTTAAGTCAGAAAAATGGCCAAACATCGCAAAAAACACATAAATGTTCTTATAAGTCAGTTATTTAAAGGACGAATAGGACGACGTATCATAAAACTCCAACTATCAAGGTCTATCTCCGGTGCAAAGGACATCTCAATAGTCCTGTGGAGAGCTGAGATATTAAGCATTTTATGATTTTGGTCCAGTTTTTTGGGTACTTGATTCAATTTGGGACTTGTAAATAAATTACAAGTCTAAAAGCAGAAAAGGGCGAATAACTCGGTCATTTTAGGGATGAGCTGGATGTCCTTTGGCCAGATGGGGTCCTTGTTCATGCGCGTTGACTGACATTACCAGGTCCTGGAATGTCCTTCGAAATGTTAAGAGAAAGGACCCTTTCAAAAAATTGCAAAGAATGATTCTATTTGGAATCAAAGTACAAAGCAAGCAATCAGAAGGCATAATTAAACACTCCATTCCTCTATTATTCTATTTAGTTGCCTTGCAGTCTGGGGTATGGTGAAAATTTAACATCAACAAGCATACATTTAGGCGAGGCAATAAATTGAATATCGTATTTTTGGGTACTGAGATTTCTAATCAACCCACAAAATTGAGTACAGAGAGCACAGATCTCTGAGAACAGAGAACAACGACAACAGGTGTTTGAATTACGAGGTTATGGGAAAAACATGTGCGCCCAAAGTATGCCAGCTAAAAATTGCATCCACTGTTAAGACAGTTTTCAGCCTCTGATGTTGAATGAATATTGTCGCAAATTTTTTTGCAAGTAGGAAGTGCCTCAAGGTCTGTTTATTTTTGTCTGCACTTTTGTCTGTACGCTGATGTTTGATACCATTGGTGACTTCTTACATTTTTCTTTGAAATCATGAGTAATAATTTATGTCGTGATTCTGGTTATATATTTTACAAATGGTTGGCTCTAAGCCCAAGGCCCTTATAATGTGTGAGCATAACAAGATTTCGATTATATTAACACTAAGTCTCACAATCGGTCTTAGCAGCAATCATTTGGACTTACAATTAGCTATTTTTATTTATATTTCTTTGTTGACAGTTTTGATGTGAAGTTTTCAATTTGCGAAATGCTTGCAGCAAAATGCATTAATAATTAGGCCAGGCGACGCACTTTCCGCACTTTGCAACAACAACAACAACATCGACAGCAGAAACAGGCTGTTGACAGGCTCACGCGTTTGCCGCTTGAGTCTTTTTTCGTGGTATTGGAATTAATAATTGCTTTGGGAGCAGTGCCGAAGCATTTGCAATACCATTAAATATGTACATATGTTTGCACATGTGAATGTTTTAATCAAGCACCATTTCATAGAAGTTTCAACACATAATATCGAAACAATTTGAATTACCCTCGAATTGCTTAAGAGAGTATCAATTTGAGTGGCACATATGTATGTATTTTCCGCTTGTAGATACTGACATGTGAAGGTAATTGGTCACCTCTTAATCATGAAAAAGAAAACATACATACTAATATACATATACAATGTACGTATATAGGTAATATATGCATTTTCTCTTATGAAATCGCTCGAATTGAACATTCTGTAATATTTGGAATTCAAACATTTACTTACTGTTACTGCAAACTGTTGTCTGTCAAATTATTATGCGTTTGTTCACTTTCCTTTGAAATTTTCGACAGTTTATTTACAAAGAACTAAATTCAAAACCGTACTCTTTACAAAACATGAATTAAATTTAAACATTCAAATGAATTGGAATCTTTCGCACTCTATCTCTCTTTTTACTCACTATGTTTCTGTCTCAAAAAAAAAAATCTTATTTTTGCAATGACTATATTACTTCATCACTTTGACAGCTGCAAAGAGACAAACAAATCTTTCATGAAATAACCCAACATTTTAGTTATGAAAACAAAACTTCGGTATATTGAGGCAAGTGTGTCGTCAACGAGAAATCCAATCGCTATTTGGAAGTCCTTAATGCAGATAACCATGTCCATAGCCAGCATAGCCCAGTCCATAAGATCCATAGCCACCGTATCCCAAACCGCCGTGGTAAGTGGAGGTGGTGTGCAGAGCAGGAGCCGCAATAACTGCAGGAGCAGCATGCACTAGGGGAGCCGAATGAACAACGGGAATCGCCTTTGTTGCCACTTTGTAGGTGTTAGCATATGAGGTAGCAACAGGATGGGCAGCCACTATAGCGGGAGCAGCATACGATTTGATAATCGGAGCATGCGAGATTACCGCTGGAGCAGCATATGCAGGAGCCAAGGCGGCACCGTATCCTAGGCCATATCCATGGGCTCCATAAGGAGAAATCACACCGGCTTGAGCAACAGCACACAGGGCAGAGATGATAGCAATCTACGTATTAAATACTGTGATTTAGTTGTGAGACTCAAACGATGGGACCTTATCCTTACCAGTTTGAACATTTTGTTGGCTTTTTGATATATTCTTCGAATACTTCTTGACCGAATGAGTTGATTATGTCTTATGGGCCATAGCTTAACTTGGCGTCTTATTTATACCAAGCGAACCTCGAGAAATATTCTGAGAAATCTCTCACAATGTGCCAACATACAATTTGGGAGAGAGATCATGGGAGGGAGAGAGAGAGACAGCGAAACAGCAGCCTAACGTGTACGCCCTGTCCGCGGCAGCATACTTGAAGCTGCCGAAAGCCGAAGCGTTGGCTTCGCTTTAAGAATTACCAACCAGCCGAAATCGCCTCACATAGAAATCGCTAGAGAGATCGGGTCTCAAATCAGTCACGCGTCTACTTCCACTTACAAACACTGTTTAATGGACTGGGGGCTGCACTGGCATTTACTTTAATTAGTTTCATAGTAGGTACATTTCTTTAGTCGAACCATTGTTTATGCAGCGTGGAATTGTGCTTCTAGAATTGCATCACACTGCACTCAGACCAAATATCAGCTAAGATAGCTTTTAATTTACTATATTTGTATATACAATGAATATTTGTTAATAAAAAACAAAGCCAAGCGGTTAATTGCAAAAAACTTGAACAAAGCCCTATTATAAGTATAGGTTCTGGTGATTCTGACTTCACCTTCAACTCAACACATTTCCATTTCTCTTGAGATCCTGAGTTTTATCCTACAAAGGGCAAACTGACAATTAAATAATAAAAGATACTGTTAGAAAGTGTTGACACTAGAACAAATAGTAAATGGAGACCTGTGTCAGTAAATGGTTCACTTGTTTATATTGGCAGGAACCAAATTGAATCATTTTTGTAGATATTAAGTACCACATTACAATGTAAATTCTGTTTAAACTCTGTTTAGTTCATTTATCTGGATTTCGAACCACCTTTCTAAAAAGCAAACCTGACCAGGCATGTGATTATCAATCAGCATCTTTGCAGCGTTGACTTTGACAGCTCATTACTGTTTATACACATACATATATACGTATCTGTAGGTGTGGAGAATAAAGTCAAAATTGTGGCTAAGTTAAATGCAAATAGAGCTGTGTCCACTGCGTATCCAAATCTAACTTCATATTCATTTTCAAATACGCACCATAAAAACAGTCCCTGAAAAATTGCCATAGTTAATAACTGGCTACAAATTTGTGTGGTAGCTGGCTGCAAACAGCAGCAGCTGGCTCTTATTTTTCTTTTTTAACAGATTTCTTATCGCCATTTTCCAAGCAAGACCTGGGCTAACATGGTGTATGCGTAACTTTTGGAAAATCAATTTATTGCCTATGGAAATAAATCACACTAAGAAAAAAAAAGGAAAAACAAAATAAGCTCTATTTGTTCACCCTTGCAAGTTTTTGTTATACTCTTCCCTGCCCACAGCTGCCAAAGCAATAAAACCGTTTATGCTAACCACACCGCATGGAATTTTATGTTGTGGCTAAATGACAACTAACTAAAAAAGTCATCCAATAATTTATATGGAAGCTATACTTCGATATTAAAACTATTATTTCTATGGTCGGAGATTCTTTCCTTCTGTGTATCGCACACTTCTGTCGAAATAAAAGCACATTTCCTGCAGGGGTATACTTAAAAATTCACATTGAAATGGCTAAAATTATTCATATTACCGACGATTTAATGGCAGGTCATATTTTTCTACTGTTGAATTGGCTAAAGATTTTATATAGAGATTCAACAAAAGCACAGAGCTTGTGACTCATTTCGGTGATAAGTATAAAACCTAATGGCCAGTGAACAGTGGTCAATGGACAATGCTTAAGCCGACTTGATTGGGCAGAGTTAAAAAAAAAACATAAAGTCTGCATGTGTAAAAGACCAGAACCCTTCACTATATCGGTGACACCTTGAGGCTGCATGGCTAAATTTTATGCAAATTCACAAAATAGAAGGCGGCACAAATTGTCGCATAAATCTATAAGATCGACTTTTGATTGACACAAAACGGGATGCCAATTGCGTGATCGATAGTTTAAGTAGACCAAAAGTCAAGACACCACCCACTCGGACAGTAACTTTTTGCGGTCGTTAATTTTTTGATTTGATTTGAGTTGCAATTGCAATTGCAATTTGACTTCAGGTGAGGTAAATAATTGCATTTTAATGGTTTCGCCTCAACTGCAATTGACCAGAGCGGTGAATTCCAGTCCACATGCATCGATTGCCCAACAAATCATTCAAAATTTCAAATGAAAAGCCAGAAATTTGAAATTTTCCTTGGGAGTTGTGTGGATTTCATGCCAAATCGACGCATAGCAGACAACCTTTTTCTTTAGTCATTGTAAGGAAACATCGTAAGCTGGGACCCATGTTTAAATAACGTGACCGCAAAACACTTTATGGTTTATTTTTTAATTTGATTTTGTTTCAGTCTTGTACTACTATTATTATATCTATGCAATTATTACTATGGTGCTCATTTGCATTTGGTCTGCTGACTCCACCAACACAATGTTGTTGATGTGATGGCTTGGCTATAGCTGGGGCAATTAAGTATACCACATGTTGGACGCCGAGGCGAAGCGGTCAAGGTCGTATTTACGTTGTTTTGTCGCAATGTCGTGCATATTATAAAGCAAAACGAACAACAACAGATATACTTGTAAATAATTTTATTATATCTACAATAACAACAGCAGTGAATTGTAAAGTTTGAAACTGTAACAATGGCCAACTTAAAACAAAGTCAGTTCAAACACAAAAAAAATTATTAATTTAATCATACATATATGGACGTTTGAATGCTCTTCCTGTCTCTCTTTGTTACATGTTTCTTTAAATTTTCTAATGTAGAGAGAAATACTTACATATATATACATATGTAGATGATATGATATTGAGACCTAAACCTTAGAAAAAAAAGGAGTGACGAATTATCTAGAAAGCCATATTGTGCTCTCTGCGTACTCTAAAGTGTGTCAAATACTGCTTGTACGCCGATGTGACGAATTATAATTCTTAATTCTTTCAATTTTCTTAATGAAATCAAATTAAGTTAGTACCTCCCCTTCGATTGCCAAATAGAGAATCTCACTTTCGGTCTGCATACAAAGCATCGCAAATCTAATACAAATACAATATTATCTACATTCAAATTCTTCCGTTTTCCAAACATTGCGAAACTTTTGCCTATTACGTACACAGAGCAGTGGGAATTTTTGAAGTTTCTGCATGTTAAAAGCGATTAAGTCAAGCATATTGTGACAGCTTCAATGAGTTTTATGTCGGTTGTCATCGCACCTTTAATGCAAATACATATCTCAATCTGAAATAGGTTTGAAATTAAGCAGTTTAATCATTAACGAATTTATGCAGCAACAACATTGAAAATAACAAGACCAATAACAATTGCTGCTGCCCCTACACATGAGCTCGTAAATTTCAACAAGACGCCTTGCAGCACTTTAATTATATGTCACCAAATTGTATGCAAAATTTTCAGTGCAGTCAATTCGAGAGATTTATGGGAGAGGTTATCTAACGCGAGAAACACGTTTGCCGTAAAATGGGCTATAATTGGGATTTAATTGATATTGGACCGGCCTGGCGAGTGGGTGACCATTAGTGGAAGGTTCTTCTACCGCGCCAAACTCTTCTTTCGCTGCCTCTTTCAAAATTCATTGTTCTTTGCATCGAATTTGACTTTCACTTTTTGTTTTGGCTGACAATGGGATTGCGATTGTTCTAGATCGAGATCATTTGGGCTAATCACCCTGAACTTGAGACAAAATTGAAAAAGGGGAAAGGAAAAAAACAAAGATTATTTTATGTTCGAACACCTGTGTGAGAATTCTGTCGGCCCCTTAAAGCAGAATAGTGAACACTGTGTCAGTATCTATTAAAAGCGAATATTGAGTCGAATATTTAGTAAATCACATTTTTGTGGATACCTACGTGGACATGGTATATTCTTATTTGGCAAGAAAATCTTTTCTGAATCTGCCTCACTGTGCAACCAGCAAGAGCAAACCAGAACCGCTAGGGTTGTAGCTATTCAAAGTTAATTAAACCTAATGATAACCACATCAAAACTTGACTTTTATTTATCTACTGCACGTTACGTCTAAATGTCGAACAATCGAAAAAGAAAAACATGAGTTTTGATTATAAATAAGCTTTAACAAAAACAAGAAACGAACTAAAATGCAATTCTGTAATCAAGGAAGTTAATAATTGACAAAAACTAGAAATATGGTCCGGTGTTTGGCAAGCAAACGACAAAAAAAAACAACAAAAAATGCAAAAAAAAAAAATACAAATCCAAAGCTAAAATAGTAAATAGCCGTTTAAGCTCCGGTTTAGTTTTTATGTAGTTACACATATTATTTTTCTATAATTCAGTCATTAAATTTAATAAGAGTGTTTTCGTGAGAAAGGCCCCAAGAGCTCCGACTACTTCCAAAAGAACTGGTCAAACATGGAATATCCCAAAATATCTAAAGTCGTATGAATGCACAGTGGGTCAGATTCCTAAATAATGCACATGAACTCCAATTGAAATGATGGAGGTCTGAAATTTTTCAAGCAGATTAGTAGGACTGAAATTGATTTTGATTCACTTATTTTTGCGTTTTTGTTCCAAATAGTCCTAATATTTATTTTTTTTTTTCTTAATTTTGGACAGTATTTAATAAAATATATATAATAATTTGAAATTTTCCTGGTGATTTTAGCCTGAGTCAGTTTTAGCAACAATAACGCACTGGGACAAGTCCCAAATATTTAGCATAAAGTATTTTGTAATTATAAAGTTGAGTTTGAGTATTTATTTACACCTTCGAATTTGAATATTTTCCATATTTATCACACTAACTAATCACCTGAATTTAAAAATCGATTAAAATTGCAGGAATCCATCTAAAAATATATCATATATGGACTCTCTAATTTAAGCCCCTTGAATCACTTTTTTCGGCGTTATCCCAATTATTGGGAAACTGGTCCATAGTGGAATGGGGGGGGGAGGGGGTTAGGTTAGTAGTTAAAGATCAGTGTATTAAAATGTTTAAAGATATGAGCTAAAGTTATCAGCGGCTAAAGATAATCCAATTGAATGCAAATTAAAGCTTAATGCTTTTAGCTCAGCTCTAAAGAGTTCGTGCGAAGCTATTAAATTGCTGCCACATCAACACCACGAAATGTCTGTAACCTGATTTGGTATCTTGGTATTTCCGTGTGCTTTTAACCAAAAAAAAAAACAATATTGTTTTGTTTAATATAAATAATATAAGCTACAAAATCGAACCAATACTTGGCGCATATTTTATCATTTTATCCATTGCCTTAAAACTTTAAATATTTCAGTACAAGATTCAACAAAATGTCTTAAAATAAACCAAAAACATAACACGGTTCTCCACCAGTTTTTAATTGATTTGAACTTACATAAATATAAGCAACTAATTGTAATAATTATTACCATACAGTTTATGCTGTAGATGAAAACGAGGCATACTTTTTGGCTTCTATTGGCAATTCTGTGATCTCCGAAGTATGCAACACTTAACGACTTAAGCCTGCATTGAAATTTAAATCATATGTCTAGGAATTGAACTGTCTCGAAGTGGCAGCCAAGTAAGCAGCTCGAAATGTGTGTTTTTGTTAATCAAATTTCAATAATATGGATTATAGATTATTATAATAGACTTAAAGCCAATTTCCTACGTAGAGCTCTTTAACACTTTTCTGTGCAGTTAAGATATCAACTTACAATTAGACAATTGAGTGGACAGGGTGATGTGTTGAAGATTTACCATGTTTTGACACATAACACATTTTTTTGGCATCTCTTGTTAGTCTAATTTAGCAGCAGCTTGGCATTGTCAAACTCTTTAAAAGAAGTTTGCTGATTTACACTCTATTATGAGTATACTTAGAGTGGATTTACCGCACAAACTAATTATGGCGTTTTTGCTTCGTCTGGCTACGCTTGGCTTGAGTCCAAAAACTAGAGCAAAGTCGTCGGCGTTGACGGCGCGCATAAACAACCAAAACAACAGCAGTGGCACTATTTGACTGTCAGCAAGTTGGCTCGGTCGAGTTGGTTTTTCTTTTCCACTGTTAATTTAATTAGTTCTCAAGGTCGTATCAAATGGGCTGGGAATCTGCGTTTCGTGAATACAGAATGCGACTAATTAAAGTGTAGGAATAAAGTGTTGGCAATTTGAGTTGTTCGTGAACATATCTAGTGACAACGAGGGTTACTCAAAGAGTTATATTTTTCCTATGGGAGCTATTTAATGTAAAGATAAAGGAGAAGGAGTTTGTGTTGACTCAGAAAAACGAAAGGACGGGAATGACTGCATGAACTCATGTGGTTCTGCTGATCAACAATATATTCGGCAGTTGTTTTAATGAACAAATTTATATACACCTTTTACAAGGATATCAAGAAAGAACTTGAAAAAGATGAATAAGGAGAAACTTACTTAGCCAGACTGAATGGGTGGGTGAATTTTACTTTGAAACCCTGATTTTTTACGAAATATCTGAATGATCTTGGACTCGCCTTGTAGCACACTCAAAACATTAGTTGATTTAGATTCGCCCAAATGGGTCACTAATGAGGCTGGGAAACAACAAACCAAAGAAAAAAGCAGCAGAAAATTTTTGCTGATGGCTCGATTGTTTGTGCCAATTCTAACGTAAAGAAATGATTTCGTGACTAGTATAAAACCGCAATGTCTTCTTTTATTTTGATCAGAGTTCAAAAACACACACACTAAGCAAGACGGAAAATGTTTAAAATTGTAAGCAACCTATTGAAAACTTAAGGCAAAAAAACAAATTCCCAAGTATTTTTCCAGCTATTTCTTTGGATTGGCTTACTCGTAGCTTCGAGCCAAGGACGGCCAAGTTATCTGCCGCTGGACTATGGCGCCGTTGAATATTCACCAAGCATTGTGGGATATGAATCCCTGGCCTTGCCAGCAGCAGTGTCTCATCAGAGCTCAACGGTGGTGCACGAGAAACGCCCTTACTGGAGGCCTGTTGTGAAGTCCTATACTCCCTACTCTTCCCCTTTGATAACTTATGATCCCTTGAGCTATGGCAGCGCTGGATGGCAATACGAGCAAGGATGGAACTACCCTAACATTTACCTCAAGTGAATACCAAATGGACAAATAAATGAAAATCAGTAGACAGCATATTAAATTCGAAATTCAGTTACATTTATGTTTTAATGGTGTCTGCGGAAAATCTTTCAACTCTCTTTCTCCTTGTCTTACCAAGCGTGAGCAGCATATGCCAGAGGGGTGTGGTAAGGAAGAACTGGAGCAGCAGCAGCATAGGTGAAAGGAGACCCGTGGTATGCAGCTACAGGAGCACTGTAAGCCACTGGGGCAGAGTACGCCAATGGAGCCACTGGCGCGGAGTATGCCACTGGAGCTAATGCCTTCACAATTGGAGCAGCAGCATGCAGGGTTGTTGTTTTAACCACTGGTGCCACAACGTCCTCGATGACGGGCGTACTATGCACCTGGGTAACACTCTGGTGGGAAACAGCTGTTGGAATGCTCTTCACTACAGCACCCACTTTTGCCAATGTGGGCTCCTGGATATAAGTAGTAGCAGCAGCGGGAGCGGCATAGACTACTGGAGCCGACACATGTGGTTCTGGGCGGGCAGCAACCACAGCCAATAGAGCAGCGAGAACGAACTGTTGAAATGGGATAACCGAAGTACCTTTTAACAAAAGATCCCTTAAATAAGCCAAAACACCTTACCAATTTACACATTTTGTTGATGGTTTGAGAGACTTCTTTCGAATGTAATCAATGAGGGATTTGTCAACGTCTTTTATACTTGAACTTCACTTTCAGAAATACACATGCACCGAATACATAACGATATATACATACATACACAACAATATTTATGTACATGTGTATGTGCATATGTGTGTATGTAAATGTATCTATCTAGACATGGACACGTCATTGGTCTTGAACCATTGAGGCGGATACAATGGGAAGCCAAGTCAAGTAAAGTACGTGCCTGAACGGATTCTTGTCTCATTCTCGCTCCCTGCGAGAGTCTTGCCTCATTCTCTCTCTCTTACCTCTATCTCTGCGTCTGTGAGCCCATAAACCAGACCAGATTACTATTCGTAACCAATTTTAAGCTCCATTATTTCACTTATTTTTGGCCTCGGGCACTTCTTTCAACAAAAACCAACAATTTCCGTCGTTAACTACCAAACCTAAAACTCTTATTTTCATTTCAAAATAAGTGAGTGAGGGGTGTTGCTAATTAAGCCACCTTTCAAGAACTTCCGACATGGAATTTGACATGCGGCAGCTGCCTGCACAATAAAACTTCCAGAAAAGCTTTTGACAACTGATATTTTTGTTAAGAACATTACTATTTTTCAAAAAAAAAACTCTAAAAGGGTTCTATGCATTAGCAGCCAAACATGTCCTTACAGTATTCAAACTATTTTCCAGATCAAATTATGTTGAGATCGTTAAAGTAAGGATAATTAACCAAGTGTTTCACTTTTCACATTAAGGAAGAGGGATAATTATCCAAATGAATCACTTTTCACTTTAAATTACCTTTATGATAAAAGGAAGACAAAAAACCAACATCATGATCGAGGTCGAATGAACTAAGGTGCATTAGGATAATCAATCCATTGTCAGAGACACATTTACCACGACATATTTTTAGAACAATTTCGGAATTATTCTTTGTGAGTGCTAAAAATGAAGTAGAAATTTTTAATGAACAATACGATTTATGTTCTCAATAAAACAATAACTTGTATGCATAGGTTTACAGAGCATTCTTCGAGGAAGTAAGCATTTTTTTGCCTCTCCAAACAATTTCAAACAGTTCAAACTGTTCTTCATTGTTAAAGCTAACTCAAATCTATTTCGCATCAGGGATAGCATCGGCACATTCATGGCAAATGTATGTACATATGTATATACATATGTAAGGGCCAATGAACTGTACATGTACAATAGAAGGAATGGACTTCAAAACAAAACAACTTTGCCTAGTTAAAATTCATAGCACATGGAAAACCTTTTTGCAAATCAGAAAGAATGGTTAGAGAGAACCCAATCAATATCCAATAAAGTACTCTTTTAAATAATTAAGAACACATGAAACTTGGAATATTTTCATCACTTTAAATAATTGTACATGAAATAATACACAGAAATTGTTTTAAATTTTGATGCTGGTATCCATTTTCATTCAACAACAATCCAATTTCACTTTCGATTCAACATAAAACATTAAAAAAATACAAAAAAAAAGTGATTTAAACATTCTCAGATTTCATCACAATAATAAGCATTTTTTGTTTTCAAGAAAAATATATGTATATACGTTTATTTAAATTCATATCACGACACCGTCCAACAAAATTCCTGGTCAACGTTTTAGGCTCTCTTCTACCACAAGCCAGTGGCAGTATAGGTCAATGGGGAAGCAGCAGCAATTTGGGCAACAGGGGATGCAGCACTATAACTAGTGTGAAGGACGGGAGCGGCGGCGGCATAGGAAGTATGCACAACTGGAGCAGCGGCTGAATAGGTGGCATGGACAACAGGAGCAACAGCAGGAGCGGCATAGGTTACCACAGGAGTTGACTTTACTACCGGTGCAACGACATCCTCAACAACATGGGCGGAGCTGTGTACCACAGACTGGCTCTGGTGGGAAACAGCAGTGGGGATACTCTTTACAACGGCGCCAACTTTGGCCAGGACTGGCTCCTGCACTATGGTCGTATGGGCAGCTGGAGCTGCGTAAACCAAGGGAGATGTTTCGTACAGATGACCGGGACGGGCAGCAGCTACGGCGAGGAGAACAGACAATACCACCAACTTGAACATTTTGATAAATTGTTTTTGGTCTGTATTGACTGGTTGAATTACAAGTGTTTGAATAGAGTTTCTTGGGAGAACTGATTGACGATTTAAGGCTGCATTGGGTTTTATATATACCACCTCCAGTTTGAAATTCAAACTGAAGCGTGACCTTCAATTAGACGGCAACACTTACTCGCACGTACGCACACACAAACACATACTCAGTCAAAAACTTGAGCATGTCACACGACTCAGTTCAAAGCTAAAATTAAATCCCTAATCAGATTCTTCTACCGGCCGATCAATAAGCAATTAGTATCGGTGGGCAGCTTATTCACACAGACTTGCTTTTGTCCATTACATGCAGTTTAAGTGCGTGAAGTGCACCAGGCCAGCCAAAGACTATTGTAAGACGAAAGCGTTTTCATTATATGATTTTGTATGGCCTTACTCAATGACAATGCATCAACTGGATTTTTCTTTTGACAATAAAGTACCATATTCAACGAATCAAACCTAAGAAAACTTGTTCGTTGACCAAGTTTGGTACCAACTTGGTTTTATTTCTGGTTTTCAAGAAACTTTCAGGCAAACCCTCGTATGAAACTTTGGTACATTTTCAAGGTCGATGGGCAAAGTAAGTCTTGGATTTCTTCACTAAGCAGTTGCAGCTCTTTTATTTTATTGTACAGCTCTCTTTATTTGAACTTTGCTTCTGGCTCAGTACTACATATAAACCAGAGCAAAGTATGTAGCATTATCAAATCATTCGCATCGTTTGCAGTAACAACACAGACCAAAAACATACTTTAAATTTCTCAACATGTTCAAATTGGTAAGAATTTTAAAATGTTGCCACTGTACTTTAAGCTCATATCCAGAATCTAACAACAATATTTCCATTTCAGGTGGTGTTGTCTGCTTTGCTTGTGGTGGTAGCCGCTCGCCCTGGTCTCTATGAATCTCCCTTGGTTTACGCAGCTCCAGCTGCCCATACGACCATAGTGCAGGAGCCAGTCCTGGCCAAAGTTGGCGCCGTTGTAAAGAGTATCCCCACTGCTGTTTCCCATCAGAGCCAGTCTGTGGTACATAGCTCTGCCCATGTTGTTGAGGATGTCGTTGCACCGGTAGTAAAGTCAACTCCTGTGGTAACCTACGCCGCTCCTGCTGTTGCTCCTGTTGTCCATGCCACCTATGCAGCCGCTGCTCCAATTGTGCATACTTCCTATAGCGCCGCTGCACCTCTATTCAAAACAATTCCCTCACCTGTGATTTACAATGCTGGGTGGTAAATGACAACGGAAAGATGAGAGAATAACTTGAGATGTTCCTGTTGTTCATGTGTATACAGAATCGAGTTTAATTGCGAGTAAAATGTTATAACATAAAATGGAAACTATGGCGTTTTTTATATTCAGGAAAATAGGCACTTTCAAACATTCATTACACAATTCTGGTTAGCCACAACATAATGTGTTTAATTTTGGTTAATCAGTTCCCCGTATAAATTCAATTCCATTGAATTCCTGGCCTTTTCGACGGTAAATATTTTCAAAATTTTCAAAATTAACTAACGGTGGTAGGTGTATCGACTTATCTTTTTACCTCAGACACCTAAGTCTTATTTTCCTTTCGTTATAGCTAGTTTTCTTGTGTCTGTAAAATTCAAAAGTTTTTATGCTTAGTTTTCGTTTATTTACATCAGTCGACATCGCATGAAATAAAAAGAAACAAATATGTATGTATGTGTGAAGGTGGAAAAAAAAAACAACATTTTTTCTGCAAACCAAATCTGGTGATGGCCATCGTCAAAGATTTACCAAGATGGAGCCCACCCGTGACCACTAGCCCAGGAGGGCGTCAACAGAGTTGTATGCAAGGCTGGAGCTGCATAGGTTTTAATAATTGGAGCCGTGTAGGTGGTCTTCAATATAGGTGCCACGATTGGCTGAATTATATGAGCCGAACTGTGCACCTGGCTAATACTTTGATGGGATACTGCACTAGGAATGGTCTTCACAATGTGACCCACTTTTGCCAGGGCTGGCTCATGGATAATCGTTGCAGGAGCAGCATAGCTATGAAGAAGTGGTCCAGCCTCTAGGTATCCTGGACGTGCGGCAACAATGGCACATATAGCGAAAAACACCACCTAATGAAGCAATGCCGAAAAAGTGAATACAATTTTTATAGGAGGAGGCTTTGATGTAGGACTCACCAACTTGTACATATTGCTAATCCTTGCGTTCGTCTGAATGCGCTAGCTATTGGCTGATAGTATGAACTGTGGGTCTGTGTTAGCGCCTTGGCGTATTGTGTTGCCGAATGAAATCGACACAAGCTTTTATACCCCAAATCCGCCATAAGTTCAACTGCAATAATAATCATTTTTTCCTCGTTAAGAAAAGCTGAAAAACCAACGCCAACAGGCAAATCTTAGACAATACAAGAATGCAAAGAAGAGAAGATGGAGATGGGGTTGCGGAGGAGGCAGTCTGCATGTGCAGCATTAGCAGTAATGTCTTGTTGCCTCGCTTTTCTCAGCCACTGCCCTCTCAGCCACATCAAGTTGAACGAAAAAACCAGTCAAAATAAAATAAAATAACTTGTCTGGTCTTTGGCGCGCCAGTTGGCCACTCGGTCAGTCACAGCTGCTACTTGCATCACCATGTCGCCAATTTAATTTTTTTCTATTTTTTTTTTTTTTTTTTTTTGTTTAGTGTTTGTGTTGTATACGTGTTTCAGGCAATTTTTACCAAAGTTGACCGTGAATATGATATCTCTTGTAAGTGCGACACGCACCAGCCACCGAAGACGTCGACTATGTAGTCCAAGTTCAATGCAAACGCAATTGCGTGACTTTACGGATTACCTTGGCCCCTACCAGATTATGCGAATGAAATATCCAGAAGATTGTTTAATTAACGAATTATGTATTTTAAATGATCTTTTCATACTTATTCCCACCTTTAATTAGAGAGATCAATTAAAACAAATTCTTTCGTGCCGACAGAATAAGAAGCTGTAAGATAGTGAAAAGGGATATCTTCTTCTATCAAATCTACAGTGCAATTGTAAAAAGTATGCATATACTTATATATATAGTGGTGTGTTCCATCTAAATCCGAAATAAACAATGCCTGCCGTAAAAGCAGCACAAGCAGCATTGTAGCTCAAAGAATCTATGAGAATCGGCGTCTAACAGACGGAAAGACATGCGAACAGGGCTAGTTGAACTTGTCTCGCTGTGCTAATCAAGAATATTTATATATTATCTGATCCGATATGGCTTAATGTACCATTTCACCCTATAAGTGCATTGTATAACGAGTAAGAAGCAGGAGTTTTCGATGTTGCTGGATCCATTCTTTCCCCCTTTACGCTAATCCCTCTTCAATTGTGTCTAGCATAATAATATTTCCCATTCAGCGTGGCTTTGGTCTGAACGTTTGAGTTCCGCTTTCGGGAGTAAGAGACAAACGTCGATTGTTGGCCATTGCGGACTATTGCTCAAGTCTATGCGCAGGCGCAGAGCGGTAAGAGTTTCAGCCGCCGCCGTTATGATGATTTGTCAGCAATTTTTAGCATGATTAATGAACATTTTGAACTTAATTCCCTCCCTTGCTCCAGGCCCCTTACCACCACTTTGACCAAAATGGCTATTGTTCACTTGAATTCTTGAAAGCTTTTAATAGATTTCCATATATAAACAAGATATTTACATGAACATATACACATATACATATGTACATATG
Organism: Drosophila paulistorum; assembly: GCA_018152135.1. Classification (NCBI taxonomy): domain Eukaryota; kingdom Metazoa; phylum Arthropoda; class Insecta; order Diptera; family Drosophilidae; genus Drosophila; species Drosophila paulistorum. The sequence continues at coordinate 14,623,711 of JAECXG010000690.1, forward strand.
TACGTACGTATGTATATATATATCAAATTCCTTCATAATATCCGGGCTTGCTGTTTTCGGGGTAATGTACCGTCCCACACAAACTCATATCTGAATATGTATATGTATAGCGTTAGAGTCTTGTGACAATTCTACATTTGATTGCATAACAACAAAAGCAATGGCTATGGTTACAAATTGTGGCGAACTGGTTCACAGTTCCCTCTCTCTATCTGTCTCTCTCTCTCTCTGTCTCTGACTCTTTCTCTTTGTATATCTCCATCCTGCTCTCTTTCAACGCTGATTCGATTACATTAGCGGAATTGACAGAGGGGGGCTTTATTGAATGTTGTAGTGGAAAACAGCAAATTCAATTTCACTCTTAATTAAAATCTTTGACTTGATGCTTAAGCTACAATAAGGCTTTTTGCGGTGTTTAACGACTAATTTGCGCAATCACAAATTGGCCAGAACATTATACAACAATAATGACAGTTTGCTTTCTTCATCCGACCGTCTAATTTAAACTATTATTTAAGGTATCAAAATTCAATGTGGCACTGAAAAATGTGTTTCTATAATATTGGAAACGAATAAAAACAATTTTATATTTGTGATTGACCAGAAATAACCGAAAACCCCAAAAATATAGACAAGAATCATAAATTTAACTGGTTCATTTGGTTTAGTTTGACCGGGCCAACAAATTATTGAAAGGATTCATAAACCTATTGGCAATATCAAAGAGTTGGATCAAGATTTGTAGGCTAAAAATCAAAAAATTGAGATTTATAGGGCGGAAACCCAAAACGTTGGCCGCCACCCAAAACGTTGGCCGCCACTTTATGTACATATGTATGTACATACATGTTCCCATTTGCACATATGTATGTATGTATGTACATATTTAATTAATGTGAGTATAAACTATTTTGGAGGTTAATTAGTTTTATAACCGATTATTGGAGAAAGAAACAGGAAGAGAAACTGTTCTTAATAAGTTGGCCAATGTATAGCTATGTATATACTTACACATATTTGTATGGATATATACATATGTACATATGTAGATATATGTACATACAGATAATTGTCTATTGTGTACATATGGACGTGCATAAATGGACATAAAACGTACTCCTGCTACTGTCAGTTAAGGCGGCGCCTCAGACTCATTGCAACAACAACAACAACAATCAAAATGTTGTCGACCTGTCCAAGCAGCTGGAGTGGTTTACTTTGGCTAGGTGATTTAAAAGTGGCACAGTTTAGTCAGGTGTCAGTCAAAGGGGGAGAGTTACGCGAATTGCCAAAAGTGAGAAATGTATTGCAGCTGCATACTAAAAATGAATGTTACTTATACAGTTTCGCCCAAGAAATTACGACTCCAATCTATATTTTAGCGGGGAATTTAACTTGATATATATAAATAAAAATATTACAAGAGGGTCCCACCACAAATTTTCCATTGCTCTAAAAACATGTCATAAGAAATTTAAGTCGGGATATAATTTTATAGATTAAGCTAAATGAAATGTATGTATGTACATTTGTCTCGTGATATATTTATTATATATAAATACCAGATAAGTATTATAATACTTTGAATATCACCACAAATTTTTCGAATAGCTCTCGTTTGTGTAATACAGTTTGCAACAATTGGAAACAACAGGTGGCCAAGTAGGTCGTTTTTTCTTCATTCTATGTTAGCTAAGGTCAAATGTGTCCATCAATTGAGACTTGGGCATTTTGCGTATACGTTCGACCAGCGGATGTTCAGTTTTAGTAAGTTGATTGTGTTATTTAATTGCATTAACATTGAAATAAATTTTTCAAAGATCTTAGATATTTAACCCACTGAACTAAATCAACAGTCTAGTTAGACCGAGGAATAGGGTATGGCTAAAACAAAAACTAAGCCAACTGCAATTTTTTCGCAACAAGTTTTTGTAGATGCAGCTCTTCCTGGTTAAGATAAGCTAAGGCCAATTGAACTCAGTTACAGTTTTTGTTTCGTTTCTTGCCTTAACTTTTTCATCCATTTTTTTGGGGAGTGTTTCCCCCTTGCTTAACTAAGTGTTTGACCAAAACTAAGTGTTGTGTAAATATTTTTTTTTGCTTGCCATTTTCTTTCTTACTTTTCGTAATGCAATATGCAAATCATGATCAATTTACCAGACCAGCTCCAAGTCTGGGGAGATGGAGGTACGACATTTTCTACCTGCCTGTCACTGCCAGCAACAACAACAAAACGACATTCTAATGAGCTCGTGTGCTCACAACTCTTGTGAATTTGTTCTACTTTTTTCTGCTGTTCATGAACTTTGCTAACAATCGGAAGCCTCAAATATCACAAATAAAGCCATCGTTTTATAGCATATGTACATATGTATATGTACATATGTATGTAAAACGTTTATGCATCTAACAAATATTAAGTCTAGTGTGTATGCTTCGTAGAACAAAAAATCTCAGATTCAAGAATTCAAAGCAAAATAACTTATTTTCAGGCCAACATTTGGTAAACCTAAAAATTTAATTGTCAAGTGTGAATTTCCACTGAGAAAATGAAAACAAAATACGCATTATCCCAAAAATAAGAACGAAAAAAAGAAAACAATAGTTACATATGTATGTAAGCATGCATAGTATGAATTACATATATACAGTGAAACCTCGATATAACGAACTTCGTTATAACGAAAAACCCAATATAACGAATTTTTTGTTAAGTCCCTTGAAAGGACTAAGGTTTTACATTTCAGTACCTATAGCGAATCAATAGATATAACGAATAATTTTGCGATCCCCCTCAGATTCGTTATATCGAGGTTTCACTGTAATTACATATATAAAGGCAACAATATTTGGTAGTCAAGGTCGTTGCGGCATTAGCAATGTTACAAGTCTCTCATGTCTCTCTTGAAGTTTTGTAAGCTTCTCGATCTAACGGTATTCAGTACTCCAAACAAAAACATTTTGGCAACGCAAATTGCAATCCAGCAGAAGCAGCAACAGCAACAATTACCCATTGCAAACAACTGTTAGCAATGACAACAATCGCTGGGATATTATTATAAAGTTTCCGAAAATCTAACTCATTGTCAAACAACATTCTGACTAAACATTCTCTATCCAACACGAAGATTGGGTATATAAGTTTTGCGAAAAGCCTCGCAGATTAAACAAATTTAATGTTTGGTTTAACTGAGGCCATTAAGAAAGAAAGTATAGAATTTACCAATTTTGAAGACTTGGCTACTAGTATCACTAATATGATCTGGAGAAAAGTTAGGACAGTTAGTTGAGTTCAAAAAAATCTATGCTCCTATTACTAAAGATTTCCGTTCATGATTTTCAGATAGTCGTATTACTTGTTTAAAGAGTATTACCCAATAGAAACTGCGAGAGTTGAACTCAAAACAAAAAGACGGCAGAGTTCAATTTGTTGGATTGAAAGGGTCGATGGTTGGGCAAAGGCAGAGGAAAACAATGCAACAGCAGCAGCAATCGCAACGAAGTGCAATTACAACGACGATATGCCAACGGCAGCAACAACTGCGGATGCAAAAGACACAGAGCAGAGGTTCCACAACATTGAAGCCGTTGAGCTGGTAGCGTAAACGGATATGGCAGCGAGGCGATGGTGGCTTGAAGCAATGAGAGCATCTGCTGCTGCAGCTGCAGCAAATGGTGGCATAAGTGGCAAGTGAATAAAAGCCAACACATTAGCCTCAAGTAGCATCAGTTGCAAGCTGTAAGTCATCGAACCACCAGCCAACAAATCAACACAATCTACAATGTTAAAGCTGGTGAGAATTTTAACCACCCCCAGGATTCAATAGGATTTACTTCAACTCCTCCTAATGTGTATCTGTTTGTCTCTAGCTGCTACCTCTGCTCTCTTTGAGCGCCATGGCCACTGCTCGTCCTGGATTTTTGCACGGTCATCATCATCATTATTCGGATTTTTATCCCCATCATCATCACCACGTAGAGCCGATACATGTAGCGAAAATTGTGCATTTACCAGCTGCCGTTTCCCATCAGAGCTCCACAGTGGTGCACAGTATACCCCATATAATCAAGCCCGTGGTGCTCCCCACTGTGGTCAAAACTGTGGTCCATCCACCCATTATTAAGGCCTATCACCCATCGCCGATAATCAAGGCCTATGATCCCTATGATCCTTTCCATTTCCATCACCATCATGATTTTCATGACTATCATTTGCATTAAAGACCTCTACAACTGATAATGATGAACGATGACAACGAATGATGTATGACAATATTTTTGTATGTACGTATGTATGTTGGTGTGTCAGGTGATGATAAATATTACGAAACTGTTGTAAGCTGCTGTAACAATTTTGGTTAATTTTGTGTATATAAAGGACATACAATACCAATCTAGACAAATATATCGTTTTAGTCGTTTTTATTTCTAGAAGGAAATTGATACGTTTTAGTGACGTCAACAAGTTTAATCAAATCAGGCCCACACCGCAATTCGCAAACCATTTGTTTCCATATAATTAAAGTGACACAATTAGCATGTGATAGCGGTCCAAATCCAAACAGATAACTAACATTGGTGCACCAAAATTTGTATACCCTTTAAAGTTCTACCGTAGAGGCCTCGAAGACAATATTCAATTGCTAATAAGAATAGGTAAATGTTAATAATATACAAAATACATAACACTATTGGCTGTAAGACATACATTTCAATAACTGCGAATGAATCAAATATGTACATATAGTGATTGATAAATCTAGTGCGCAACTAAATGAGTTTGCGTTGGTGATGGTATCCGAAATTAATTTATCTCTGTGTAGCGTATAAAGTTAACAAAATGGAGAAATGCGAAAATGTGTCGATGCTGTGAGGTATTGAATGGCACAATTCCCATGGTGAGATGACACACGAACGACACAACGCCACGTTGCAGAGCCATGTGTAACTATGTGTGGCAACTGCATGAGCAAAGAGTTATACAAATTCAATAGACAGATTGGTACCCAAGTGTTGATATGACAAAATTCAGACACATTTGTTAGTGAATATACATTTTTGGATCTACATGTTTTCAAGTTCAAGTGTAATTTATCCAAGTTCTTGCATAAGCTAATTGCCGTAAACCATAGCACACCCATTGAACGTTCATTTGCATTTGGAACTACTATTTCATTGAAATCAGCTAATTGACCAAACATTGCCATTCAGCTAAGCGAATGAATTTCAAGCTTTAGGCTCACAAAATTCATGCATATCAATTTTAACTGAGCAACTTCCTAATTTGTTACAGTATTCTAAATCATCGTCCTTGAACTCACAAGTGATCTTGGGCCCAAGTCGTTAAACTTTGCTAAATAAATAATTTCTTATGAGGAACAGCTAAATTGAAAAATCTACATTAAGGTCCATTTTTCATTTCCTGAAAAAACGATTGACTGATTCTATCGAGGTAAAAACAAGTAAGCAAGTAAAAGAGCTACAAAGTCAACCGATTGAGCTCTGGCAAAATCTTTGCCGAGACACCGAGCCCTGTTTACCAATTGCATTAATCAACTTGCTGTCGACTATGCCTCGTTCAAGTTGGCGACTTAATTTATGCAAGCCAAAAGTGCAAAGAGCAGGCGGTAGCGTCAATTGTCATTTAACCTCAGCTCTCCCTCCTTAGCGGCCTCCTTGTTTGGCCGCAATTCGATTCTTACACGTATCGAGTTATTTATTTATTTGTTTGCTTAATTGCACAATGCATTTCCAAGTTTTGCCAAAGAATAAGAATGCTTGACGCATGCAGCAACGCCAGGTAAACGCCGCATAGCAGCAGTTCTGTGATTGGAAGGGGGGTGCGGAAACAAAAGTTGGCAATATTATAAAAGTGGGGGTAGGTGTATTTTCTAACATGATATAAATCATATTGCATTTAGCATTTAGTGACCAATCAAGTGAGGGAAAATGTGTAAACTGAGAACCTGCCCCCGGAAGGTTTCCAACCAGGTTACCACTGCAGGGGCGGCGATCCATTTAAAGCAGTGCACCTCTGCTAGGTGTATAAATAGGCCAGAGTCAATTGCAATTCTATGTCAAATCGGTCTTAGCTATCGACTCAAAACTACACAAAACAATATAATGTTCAAGCTGGTGAGTTAGAAATTCATTTTACATTAACCAACATTTGAAAAAACTTTTTTCCTTTCATTGGTCCTTAAAGGATCGTCAAAGAACTCAGAAAAAAATAATTTAAGCAATTGATTACATTTCTTCCTTGTTGCTAATTGATCAAATTTCTTCCTTGCAGTGCGTTTTCATTGCTCTTCTTAGCTTGGCTATTGCCGCCCCAGCTCCCGTTCCAGTCCCGGCACCTGGTCTCCTGGCTCCTGGTCTGGTGGCTGCTCCTGGCATTTGGGGACCCACTCTTGTGGCTGCTTCCCCTCATGTTGTCAGTGTTGTGCCAAGCGCCATTTCCCATGCCGCAATCACTCAAGTTCATCCATCGCCACTGCTTGTTAAGAGCGTCCATGGACTAGGCCCAGTTGTGATTGGATAATCATGTTTAAATAAAAGCAACAGCCCTCTGTTCTTCATACCTATTCACCCCCAGGTCGTGCCCTGTTTATACACAAACTCAACAAAATAAAAAACAAAAAAAATATATAACTATTATTTCAAAAAGGAAACCATTTCAAGCAATAAAATATTCATATCGACTGTTGTAGCGAGCGAAATCTTACAGCGTTTCATTTCTCAAAGGAGCCTAAAACGCGGCAAGTACAAAAACTATCATTTGATTTGCTTTTTTTTAAAGCAATCTTTAAGGGGTAGCAGGTATGACGCCGACTTATTTCTTAGCATATTGGATTGTTTCAACTTCATGCACTCGATTTTTTAAAAGTACAACAATAATTTTTATAAATTTTATGTAATGGCAAAAATTTATTTAAGCTTTTAAACTAAAAAAAAAAAATCAAAACATTCTTGTCACAAAAGTAAATGGTATTTCAATGATGCAGGGTGTACGCCAAAGGAGCATGGTGAACCACAGATTTAATTAAAGGTGTAGAGTGGACAACGGGTACTGAGTGCACCACAGGAGCAGAATGGACGACGGGAACAGGAACCGAATGAACGACTGGAGCAGCATGGACAGCAACAACTGGAGCGGAATGGACAGCGACGGTCTTCAGTACGGGTGCCAACACAGGCTGCACCACTGCTTTGCTGTGTACTTGGGTGATGCTCTGATGAGAGACGGCAGATGGAGCACTGTGAACAACAGTCCCTACTTTAGCTAGGACTGGTTCATGGACCACATGGTGGGTCTCAATAAGACCAGCGTTGGCAGAGGCAACCAGCAGAAGAGCAGCAACAGCAACCTAGTAATAGATCCCGTATATTTTACTTCAACTCTATAAGGAAATTGCTTATGACTTACGAATTTGAACATATTGGAATGTAAGGATGAAACCTTAGGTACTTGTTAACACGAAGAGATTCGTTGAAAAACTGATGATAATTGAGAACCTCACGCTCAACTTATACCAAATCGAAATCACTCTGACGAGCTAAATGACCTTCACTACGCAGCTTTTCGGCCCAAAAAATAATAAACGAAATTAAACTTGACTCGTTAAGATTTCTGGTTGCTGCAGTTGCCGAAGTTACTGCCACTGTCTTATCAAATGCCTCTTTCAAGGCAGACAACCGGCTTTAAGCTCCTATAAAAGCGTTTCATGCAGAACCAAAAAGCATCAGTTGCCTTTGTGAGCTACTCTAAATCAAAACCAATCAAAAATGTTCAAGTTTGTAAGTACATTTTTGAACTACATAGATCACTGTCTTTATATTTAACCTAACATTTTGTAATATTTTGTCAGGCTGCTATTGCTTCCATCTTGCTGATTGCCTCTGTCAGTGCTGGACTTCTTCAGACCCATGTGGTCCATGAGCCTGTTCTAGCTAAAGTTGGAACTGTGGTTCACAGTGCTCCATCTGCCGTCTCCCATCAGAGCATCACCCAAGTACACAGCAAAGCAGTGGTGCAGCCTGTGTTGGCACCCGTACTGAAGACCGTCGCTGTCCATTCCGCTCCAGTTGTTGCTGTCCATGCTGCTCCAGTCGTTCATTCGGTTCCTGTTCCCGTCGTCCATTCTGCTCCTGTGGTGCACTCAGTACCCGTTGTCCACTCTACACCTTTAATTAAATCTGTGGTACACCATGCTCCTTTGGCGTACACCCTGCATCATTAAAGATAACTAAGATATTGATAGTAAAAAAGAAAAATTAAACTCCAAGAAACTTTATTAAAATTGTGTAATTTTCTTCCTGATGTCTGGATATAATGGTGAGCGAAAGAGTCGCTTTTATTGGCTGTGTCGAAGTGCATACACTCTTGTATTGGGTGCGATTTTAAAATCATTAATTACTTTTAAAAATTCCAGTAAAAAAGTTTCAGTTTCCAAGAGTTTTCTATATATTCAAAGATTTCTTTGATTTAATAAGGTTTCGCTGTATTTCTATTGAGATATTTTTCAATAAATAGGATTTTCATTTCGCTAGCTTCTATGGCAGGTATATATTATAGTGGTCCGATCCCAAGAATTGATCTCACTACCAAGTTCCATTTCGGTAGCATTTAAATGTAGACTAAATTTAATTAAATTTATATCAACTCGGCTTATCACACTGAATCTATATAATTAATGAGGTCGGAAACGTCTCCTTCATTCTATTACCTTTACTAGGGCACACAAATCAAACAGAAAACTTTGATCATTGTTCAGTCGTATCATCGAAATATTTATCGGCAAATATTCCATTTTAATAACAATATACAAAATCTAACAACAACATCAAACTAATGCTATTACATTAACAGTTTCCTCCAGGTTTTGTTGGCCAAGGGACAAATCTTCAAGACTCATACGCAGTTACAATCAGTACATTGCCTCATTGGACAAGACTATTGAAAGACATTATGCAGAGTGCAGCTGAATATCATCAGCATCGCCAAAGAGTAAAGCAACTGTGAAATTATAACTGATCAGATGATATATTTTAATACATAGAGCTGTTTGTGAACTTACGATTCGATGCATGTTGGGGCGGTTGTTGAAAAATTGTCAGATTTAGTCTTAGTTTGAATTTGCCTCAGCGAAATCCCAGTAAGAACTCATAACATAAATGAGGCCTACCAAGCGTTTATATAGCTGAGAAAAAATGAATCGATTTAGAAAGAAAACAAATACAACGAATGACAAATGACAAGCTCAATTAGCTGAAGGTCTAACATGAATTTAGCTGAACCAATTGAATGAGGAAACCAACATAAATGCTGCTAAGTGGAAGGGAAATGTACTTGGTCCTTAACAGAAACAATGCGAAAATTTATTACCTTGACTAATGGATGAAAACACGAAATAAAATTGCATATAGCAGACACGAATGTACTAATACCTTCTAAATATTTTTCTTACATACTGATATCCCAATTAATTAAATCAGATACACGACCCCTGAACTTTCAGCATGGGCGTAATCATGCACTATGCGCGAGTAATTGAATTGTAGGAAATAAAAGCACTCCATAAAAATAATGAAAAACAAAAAAATACGCATTAAAACTGAATGCAGCCAACCACTACCAAAATTAGGATTTACGATCTCAACTTAACGCAGTGACATACATAGCTGTATGATTTTCTGGCAGACATTTTCCACGTAACGATGCCCCATACCCTGATTGGTATCTTAAGTACGTGTGTAACTGTCGCTTGTCTTGACTCTCCCCTCAACTTGGGCCTCAGAAAAGAAATCTCGACGGTAATAAGAAGAAACACAGAGGCCCTAGTTGCCTTCGACTGTACCGACGGTTGTATGCACTAGCATGGGTGTATTCATATTTTTGGCGCTCAGCAATAAAAGTACTGGGATAGTAAACTACTGTAACCCTTTGCAAGAGTATAGAAACGACAAAACAAAAAATTGTGGGTTAAGTGCGCGTGGGGCTTGTCCAGGTAACCTTGACATAGGGTCTCAAGTGGGTACTTAACTGAGCCAGGTAACCAGGCAGGCAGCCAGCTGCTTGACCATGAATCACTTGATTACAATCAACTGGACAACCAAACACCGCAGCGATGTTGCAATCTTCCAGTTTCAATTTAAATAAATGCATAGGAGATTTGTTTATGCACTTATAATGAAAGGCAGAAATAACGAGAATACTGTTGAATTCAATGTATGTATGTATGTACATATGTAAATAAGGAAATTATAATTGAATAAAGCAACTCGAACAAGAGACAAAAACTTTGTTCTTTAGTTCACTCTATCTCCACGCTTCGTTAGAATTAGAATGAATTGTAACACTGGGTGTAAGTTTGCTTAAAGCAGCGACTGAAAAACGATTATGATTGTTAATAAAAATAAATTTATGTTGCGCCAAGTCAAGTTTTGCCAATCTGGGTGCATCCGTCAATAGTGTTACGTGATCGTCTAGCTCTTAGGTTTCTCTGATTTAACAATACCCGAAATATCTGATGTACTCGCAACAATATTCTGTAATTATCTCCAGCCGCTTATGAAGCAACAAGCATTTGCCCCCACGCACAATATAGTAGTGGTCTATATGTCACACACTTACGTACATATGTTCATAACAAATCGATAATGCATTCTAACAAGCTGGAGAATTTCATAAAACTGTCGATGGGTATTGTGATGAATGCAACTCAATTACTCGATTGTGAAATGCCAAACCACATGTAAGTGAGGAGGCAATAGATAGGACAAAATGTCACCCCAACCTACGCAATGTATATGGATAGATAGATTGATTATCTCTCTCCCTTCATTTTACGTAAGCGACCGATTCTATGGCCAATTACTTCGACGCCCTAACCCCATTGCCTTCAATTGATGGATTTAATGTTAAATCAGTCCAAGAAATGATTTTCATTTTAAAGCATTTCATAGGCTGCTAAGACACACCGATTTATCATAACCAGAATATGGATTTATTTTTAAAGCATGAATACCTAATTAGTTTTATTCGACAGGCAGGCCAGAGCGTAACTCGACGTTTACTTATATTTTCGTGGTTGCATTTCTGACTGGACATCAATATCTAACGAGGGTCACTTACCGTCAACATGTCCCTGGTTTTGCTTCCTCACCCACACAAGCAGACAACAGACCTAGGTCAGTTAATGAACTGAGTCTTTGATGTCGGCTTAGAAGCCAAAAAATATACACAAATGTGTACATAGGTACACAAATATATTTAAAAAATCATGAAAAGATTTCAAACCGGTTAGGGGCTCAAGTTTGAAGCTTTTTTAGTGTACTCGCAATTAAATACAATTGAAATGAATTAGTTGAACGTTACCAACCTATAAAAAGCAGTCAACCATCATGGACTGATCAACAGTTGCAGTCGATTTACCCACCAGCTAAAACCCAATTCACAAAATGTTCAAATTCGTAAGTGTCGAATGAAACCAAAATTCTTTAGTGAGCTGATCCTTAACCCTACCCCTCATCGTTACACAGATTGCCTTCTTTGCCTTCTTGACCTTGGCAGCAGCTGCTCCAGGACTAATTGCTCAGACGCACTCAATTGTCCAGCCAGCTGCTTACATTGATACCAGCGCATCATCCGCCATTACCCATCAGAGTAATGTTAATCTGGTACGAAAAATACCTGTCGCGCCACTGGTCCATGCTGCTCCTCTTCCGGTTCCCGCTGCTGTGGTCAAGACCGTAGTGCCTGTCGTTGCCGCTGTGCCCGCAGTTAAGGCAGTACATGCTGCTCCAGTCGTGCACTCGGCTCCTGTCATTAGCACATATGCCGTTGCCACGCCCGTGGTCCATAGTGCTTATCCGGTTGTCCATTCAGTGCCCTTGGTCAAAACGGTGGCAGCGGTCGCTCCCGTTACACACTATACTGCAATCCATAAGTAAATCGATTTGAAATCTTGTTGAAACGAACTACAAAATAAAACTACTTCCAATTCATTACAAATCAATTAATTTCATTTCTTTGGGATGTCCCTTTTCTTTTGCATGCCGTTTTAACTGTCTCAAATTGATGTAGGCCTATCAATTATAGAAAAAACATTCTTAAGTCAAAAGTATACAAACACATCATTATAAAATAAATAAGTGCCTTTTTTTGGAAAAGACTGATGCACCTCAGCGTAAGACAAAACTTCTTCTTAGTTAATTAAAACATTACCAAAGTAAAACAATCGATTTACTAGATTAATTAAGAAAATAAGAGTGTTGAAAACATTTCAAGGACATATCGCTAGAATTTAGGTTTAAGCATTGAATTTACCCCTATTGAAAAGTACTTCAATTTACTGTTAGGTGTTTTGCTGATTAGTTTTTGCAATTGATTACGAAAATATATTATATGAATTTGATGTCCTTTTTTAAACACATTCCTAAAGAATAGAGATAATTTAAGAAATCCAACATCGTCATAAAACACATTAATTAAAATTGGGAATAAACGAATTACATCGGACATTTTATGCATCTTATTAAAAGCTTAATTTATTAATATATTTTGGATATAGACAGATTCAGTTATAGTATATAGGTATATTCTTGTAAAGATTTCGAATTGGAATCAGAACTTTGCTGTCCGGAATGATCATATGCCCGGCTAGCTCAGTCGGTAGAGCATGAGACTCTTAATCTCAGGGTCGTGGGTTTGAGCCCCACATTGGGTGAAATTATGTTTACTTCGGTATACTTCGGCGGGGTCAGTGGTCTAAATTTTGATAAAAGCTTCTCACAAAATGTGAAATAAGCCATTTAAAATATAACTAACCATTTCAATAAGTGAAAACCGATGGCTTAAATCAAAAGTAAAGTTTTAAATTGGTCAACTAAATATGTTTATTTCAAATTCAACAGAAATCATTTTTCTGTCTCGTTAATGATGATGATGATAAGCATGGGCGAAGGGTGTGGCGACAACAGCTACTGGAGCGGCAATAGTCTTGATAACAGGGGCAGACGCGGTGATTATTGCAGTCTTCTGATGAATCTGTGTATGGCTCTGGTGAGAAACGGATGGAGCGACATAAGCCTGATGATGGATAACGGAAGCAACTGGAACATGCTTGACAACGGGAACTGCAGGCACCAAGGTCTTAACCACCGGAACAACAGGAGTAATATGCTTAACCACAGGTACAACAGGAGCAATATGCTTTACCACCGGAACAACAGGAGCAATATGCTTTACCACTGGCACAACAGGTTCAACATGGGTCACAACAGGAACGACAGGAGCAACATGCTTAACTACTGGAGTAATGACAGCGTGGTTGTGAACCTGGGTGAAACTTTGATGGGAAGTGGCGACAGGAGCACTGTGCACAACAGCTCCCACTTTGGCAACCACAGGTGCAGCCACTACTGCATGATGATGCTCAATGAATCCCGGGGAAGGAGCAGCAACAGCAATCGTAGCTAAAGCACAAATGGTAATCTATATAGGAAATAGAAGATTACTTATAAGGCTTCCCAAACATTTTTCAAATACTCACGAAACGGAACATTTTTATTTTCGTTATTTTAGGTTTTGAAGTCGCTGAGTGACTGATGCTTAAACTGCCGAAATCATCAGTTTTATACAATTCGAAACAAAGTGTCCTTCATTAGATACATTAGATATTGAAGAGCGTATACGCCTATTCAGCATTGAACTTGAACCCAACAACCAAAAATATCGAAATTATATACAAATCAGTAACGAGGGGTTTACCAAAAGTTTTTCAGCCAACAACAGTTAGGAATTGGTTTTATTTGTAGATTTGCTTTTGGTTTCTTTTGTCCCTCCCTCGTACGACCAACCAGATGCTGGCCGTATTTTTTATTATGTTAATACCTGGTCAATGGCTAACCACAAACAAAGATCAAATCGATGAAAAGATACTGGCAGCTTTAGCCTTCATGTGATTGTAAGTATGAAGGTTGCTTGCTCTAGCGAATTGTAAGTGCGGAAAGAAGACGAAATGAAATGCACATTTTACTCCGCACACTCGTAAAAAGGAACATGATCATCAAAGTAAAACAGATTAAAGGCGGCAGCGGTGAGATAAAACAGTAGACCCAGTATATCCTGCGATTAAACAAAATTAGACAAACTATATATAGTATAAGGTACAGGTAATTTTAGTTTAATTTCAACTAGGCCAGTTATGGCATTATATTCTCTTCGTCAGATTCTTCTGGCACATAGTCGAGCAACGTTGGAAGCGGTATATCATTAATGGTAACTCTCGAAAAATTACCCGTTAGTTCATTGTTCTCCGGATCGCCATTTTCCGCATTCCCATCTCCATCTATAGCAGTGTCGCTTATATTGCGGTCGAATAGAGTTGACGGCGATCGTGGCGATTGGAAAGACTGGTAAGACTGCGTTCTCATCATTCGTTGGCTTATAGTCATTGGTGCGAATTCAATCCCTATACCCAGGCTGGCCAATGCCGGATTTTTATATTGGACACGCCATCCCTTGTTCCAATTCTCATGAAAGTCCAGTTCTGCTGCATCAGTAACTTCTCCCATTGGTTGCCCCATGCGCACAACCTTCGCTGGGTGCGGCAAGCGCTCATAACGATTACGGTTTGGTGGTATACGTGACATGTTTTCAAAGTTTTTTCTTGTTTTTGGAAAGTAATACTCAAAAATAAAAGAGTTTTGTCTTAAGTGTATCAATTGAACTGAAGTGTATTAGAATAATAAAGAAAGGGCGCAGTCTACTCGGTTTCTGTCACTATCTTAAAACTTAGATTCATCGCAAATACTATTTCGTACTTTCAGGGTGTCCAAATCTCCGTATTTCGCAGACTATAACTCTGTAATTTTCGTCCCGATTTCGATAAGCTTTGTTTACCCTTCTTCTATCGTTATTATGATTGATATATGTATTTATAAAACTAAGTCTTAAAAATTAGACCACAAAGCTGAGTGTTTAGATTATTAATCATGACTGTAGGGTAGGCAGATGGTTAAGCTAAAATCTTAATCGAACATTACCATAAAACACACCAAGTCGTTAACGAATTTGTTACATAAGGATTGCACTATATTGACAAATTTAGCTATTATAAAGAAATAAAATTACAATATATTCTAGTTATGATGTACGTAAACGGGACTTATTTTGAGTTGCTCATATCCAGTTTCAGATCCACTTTCATTAGTTGATACAGCATCATCAATTGTCGCCTTGGATGTACGAAAAGTTCGATTAAGATTTATGGGCTCCACATATCCTAAAGATCGGCCCATTGGTGCTATAACAAAGCGAGTATGTGTCTGCGAAGAGCCCTGATATGAAACCACCGAGGGAGCGGAGTCAATCAAAAGTTGTGGGGCTACCATCTCCTCTTTAGATGAAGTACAGAAAGAGCACAAGGTAAATAACAGCAGGATCACCTTTTAAAGATAAAGATTTTAACTTAGTTTACAGTTTTATTCTCAACATAAGTTCAGTCTCACCAATGAACGCATTATAGGTTATATTGGTCACAAGGCACAATGAACGTGGGCGGCCGGGTGATCTGATAGTTTCTCTCCCTCAATACGAAACGAAGCGAGTGGCAAAGTCAAACTGAAGTGCTGTGTGAATTGCTCTGCCATGAAATCACTGTAAAGCCAGTCGCCAATTGCTAGTTAAAGAGCAGTGGCTTGGTAACGAATCGTTGAAAGGAAAATAAAGTTCATATTGCCCCTCGCAGCTAAGCCTCTGGTACTAGTTAGCAAAACACGCGTCTGCGTTTGCGGCTCGGCGTCACAATCTTGCAATTGTGGGAGTGTCTCAACTTTTTTGTGTAAAGAAAAAACCAAAAAAAAAAAAAAAATTAATAAATAAATCCGAATGCCGCAAATATTGTAGTAATAACAACAATAAAAGCAACAACAATTATAATGTTACTATAACATAACGCTAAAAGCAGCAACCATCCATTGAAGCTGCGCAACACCAAGTATGAAGGTTGGCTCCAAATGGAGTAAGAGATGTACACTTTGAAAAAAATTAAATTAAGAGATTTCACGGGTCAACGATAGCAATAATCTGTCCATCCATCTAAACAATCTAATACATCAGCAGTTTCTTACCTCAGCATCCATATATGAATGTCGTTTTTTGTATCAATGTTTTTTTTGTCAGTGTATTTATTGTGTTAAATGTGTATAGGTACATAGCCGGTAGCCCGATTGATTAGCCACAGGCATCGCAATGACTTCAAGTGCGTGAACGCAACTGAAACTCCGAATCGAATTGAAAAGCAGCTGTCGGATTTAAGTACATACATATATTTTGATTAATTAATTAATTACCTACGCAAATGTTCAATAAATCTTTTGCATCTTTTTGATAATTGGTCAAGCAGGCAACAGCTGAGAAGCAGCGCATTGCTAATCCCGTCCAAATGCTGTATATATAAATGCAATGGGTACTTGTTTAGCAGCAATTAGTTGGTGCTGAAGTGGTCATCATGCGCTCCATCACAGTAAGTCTTGGTATTCCCGTTACTTAAATGAATATCACAGCGCTTGAACTTTTGTTAATCCATCCATTCACTCCGTAGTTAACGTCATTCCTTGCGCTAAGCTTTTGTATGGTTGTAATCCAAGCGGCCACAATACTGCACGGAAACAGGGATTTTGGAGCTATTTCCCATCAGAGCTTTACACGTTTATCCTCGTCAGCGGCATCGTCGCCCACGTCCTCGACGTCCTCGACACCGTTAATCCTTCGCGTTGTGAATGCAGTACCAGCACAAGCGCAGCTACATCACTTCTACCCAAAGGACGATGGGAAGGTGGAGCAAATAACTGAGGGTCATACTCCCGCACATCTCACTTATTCGGCTCGACCTGTTATCCACCAGATGGTACCGCGGATTAAGCCCGTGAGAAATATAAGTTTCGCCTCCCTAGTACCTGGACCACGCAGCCTGACAATAACGACAACTCAGCATCATCACCATAATAATTTGTACCCAGTGTAGACACCTCAGTTTCGCTTGTCAACAATATTCTCCGTGCTCACCAAAATCCGTTTATTTTGTTTCGTTTTTAGTTAGTCCGTTTAGATTTTAGGTACTGTGTTTATTTTTTTTAAGCTGATAAAGGCAAATGTATAACATATAAATTGAAAAATTGATAATTTCAAAATTCGACTGGTTAATCTCTCTAAGCGCGTCATTGTCGTTGTCAATCACAATCAGTTGATCGACACGATGAACGCTCAGTTAATACTCAAGCAGTTCCCCAGTCATATATTATTCAGGATTCTGCATTATTCGCTGATAACCCTGCAACTACGCGAAGAGCTAGAAGGGAGTGCACCGTTTGGGAAAAGAGGGGCACTGGCACCACGTAGTTCACTGGAGTGGCAGCCTCTTTCCTTGTGGCTAGCCAATATTTTAATGACTTACTCGGGAGACATAATGGGTAATCTGTTCCTTGGTATACTACCTTTGGAGCCTCTCTGCAATGGTCACGATGTGCTTTTCTGTTCCTTTATTTGGTAAAGTAACCTACTTATTAATCGCACGGTCTTACTAAGACCTAATTATTCTTGTGACAGGTACATAATCTTCTTCTGTCCCTTGGATTTGGGTCATGCAGTGGCCCGTACAGTTACATTTCGTGTGTTAGCTGCCACTATGACGGCCATTAGCCAAGTTTTGATCATTGAAAAGGGTGTTCAGCTAGCGGGAACAGTATATGACAATGCTTCCATTCCAATGCTGGTAGCGGGCACCATTATGGGCAGTGGAGCAGAACTCCTAAGGCCGGTGGCATCGCTTTTAATTAATAAGTGTCAGCGCAACAATCACGCCTATATCAAATTGAGCACGTAAGTCGTAAACTCTAAACTTCTTTCTAGGTGCGATAATTTCTTAAAATATTTATATTCCTTAGCAACTCAAAACTGGCTTTAATAATTTCTTGGCTTTATGTGCTCGAGACTAATCACAATCATCTGATTTTAGGTCTAACTCGTCATCAATTGCAGGGTTATTCACTGATTCTCTTAATCACCTTCAAGTATTTGTCATTGGCCTATCGAACTGATCATTTGATCTGGCTAATCGAGTCCCGTATATGTTACACCTTTTTCGGTGGCCTATGTTCAGATTTAAGCAAATATTTTAAACGTCAAACGGCGTCGCCTGGTGATGAAATCAGACGGCGGCGTTGGGCGTTTAAGAAATTTGATTGAAACTACATACATACATTGCACAACCTTTGGAAGAGAACAAAATTGATGGGTGGCGATGATGCCGGCAACGGTTCGCCGAAGTGACCAATAAGCGGCTTAGGTTACCGCCACTTCACTCATGCGATGGACAATCAGCTGATGCTGATATTTTGCTTCATTTGCCTGAGCGCGCAGGTTTGTGCTAAGTTCAGGTTACGTAACTTGATTACTATTTCATGCTAAGCAGCTTAGTGACGAGCAAAAAAGATAGAATGTAATTAGTGTGGCAGGAGCTCGCTTAAAATCTATTTGTCGGCCAAATTATATTTGATAAAATAAACATTGAAATCATTTTAGTCACTCTAGCTCTGAAAAATCTGTCTTTTTTCATCTGTAGGCATATATCGTTTATTTGAATCACAGCAATCAAAATGTCGAGCAAGCAAAGTCCTCGAAAACTAAAAAAAGCGAAACTGGAAAAAAAAGGTGCAAAAGATGTAAAACCAAAGGGTTCAAAGAAACCATCACCATTATCGGTGGATCCTGGGGAATGTGCGTCTATCCAAAAAGCCAAGATGACAACAAATATATCGGAAAAGCTGGAGGATCAAAATTGCAATAGGCCCAAAAATTACACCACAACCGCTGAGAAGCGCTCATATTTGGAATCAAAGGTGACACCCGTTTTGATGGAGGGTATGCTGGGATTGGCTCGTGATCAGCCCACAGATCCAATTTCGTATTTAGAGCAATACTGGCTAAAGGAACAACATAAGTGTAACATTAACCTAAAGCAGAATTCAATCTAGTTTAGAGAGAGAGATAAAGAATCAAAGATCGTTTAAAATTTCCTGTCAGAGTTTGTCAATAAATATTTTTGTTTCTGGTTTAATGAAGCATTTCCATACCTAGTCAAGCGAATTAAGTGATTTAGTGCTATAAAAGGCAAGTTTTCAGCCATTAAAGCATCAGTTTAAGCAAAAGCATTAAAGCAGTGTGACGAATTATGACTAAAATGGTAAGTCCTGTTTTTGGATTCAACTCAAGCTAATTGTTTAATGATATCCTTTCACTAATAGCCTGTACCTGTTCTTGCCATTGTGTTGGTCTTCCTCGGAGCTTCACAAGCAGCCACCACTTTAGAATGGCCTTCTAATCTTGTGGCTCTCAGCTCGTCCAAGTCATCGCAACTTTTGCCTGTTGCAGGCCAAGATTCAGGGGAGTTGTCTGATAGTAGTAGCTCTAGTGCCGCTGGTTCTATTGAAGCCGAGGAAGAAGAGCTTAACCAATCCTCTTCTAATAACAGTGATGCCGCTGATGAAGCTGAGAATGTTCTGCCTGGCTTAGTCTCAGCAGTACCCGTCTCTGTACCCCTGCCTCTTATTGTGGCTGCACGATCAGGCCTACGTACAGTACTGACAATCCAAGAGCCAACCGTAGCCAAAGTGGGAGAAGTAGTTCAACATGTTCCTACTGCTATTTCCCATCAAAGTCAAACTGTAGTTCACGATCATCGTCGTCTAGTCACACCGATTGTTGCCCCGGCATTGCGAACCACCCAAGTAGTCCGTCAACGTGCGCCTTTGATATGGACTGTTGCTTCTGGCGATCCCCGCGTGCTTTTGCTACAGAATTAAGAGGCGATTGGCAAGCGAAAAAAAACAAGCAATTGAAACCAAAGACAAAAGTTTGAAAAATTCTACGCTTCTTTTAAGGAGCTCCTCTTACTTCTTCAGCTAACCCACAAACTATCAATCTCTCTTTTCTTCCCTGCCATTTTATATTATATATTTGAAATAAAGAATTTGCATTTGTAAGTCTTTGTTTTTTTTTTTTGCCTAGACATTTAATTTTTGATTAAATTACCTATTAGAGGACTTAAAATTAACTACTAGAACTAAAATACATAGCCGCTTCTTCGAAATGAAATCAAAGTCATAAATGAATGACCTTAGGTCGTTAGCCGTAACAAAAAGAGAACTTTAACCTGTGCCATCGAAACAGCATAAAATGACAATTGAGAACAGTTTCAAATAACACATTGTAGCACTATGCACTCATATCCTTACTAAAGTTCAAACAAAGTTCAGAATCCCATTACATCCTGGCGCCTTTAATCTATTCTATTCTGGCCAGGTCATCTCCATTGAAGATATAGTAAATGATAGAATGGTTTTAGGCTTTTGTTGTGTCTGTTGACTCCAGACGGTTTATGTTTGCCCAGTTTCGAAAATTCGAAGCTGCTCTCGGATAAATAAATTCAAGGTAGAAGTGGTCAACACCAAAAAAAAATGCTTCCACAAAACCACTGTATACTTTTAGGCTGATACACTAAACAAAAATTCATAAGTTTTGCCCCATTTAAGAGGGTTAAAACATGTTCCCACAAGTGCACTTATTCAAATTTATTAACCCAAAAAGTTAAGTCGATATATCGACATAAATTCTGCATGCTGCAAACTATCCAACAAAGCAAAAGCGAAAACTTCAACAATGTGTAATAGTTCTTAATTGATCGCAATCCATTACGCAAAAAGGTCAGGGTATCATCCGCATGACCTTTTAAGCCATTACCACCATCCTTAAAGCCGTTCACATAATCACTCAATAAACCCATTCTCTGAAGCCTCATTGTCTACCTATCTGGTTGTCATTTGCAGGTCCTGGAATGATGCAATACTTTTCTCGGTAAGGGGAAATCTAAACTACGCAGCCATCTTTCGGGACATCGTCTTAAAGCGGCTCGCCTAAAAGGCTGCATTGGTAAATGGAGAAATTATATTGAAATTAATTTATAATAAAAAGAAAGTCTCCAGCTTTCCCGTCGCTCCCGACTGCCATCATCCTTTGGGGTTCAGTGCAACCACAATTGTCACAGAGGGTGGACTACGTCAGGACACCGCTGCGTAATCGAGTTGTTTGTTATTTATTCATTTGTTTATCATCAAAAGAGCAGAGCTCTGCTGAATACCGTTATGCTATCATCTTATAGTCAAATGAGACGACCCTGGCCATGGGTGGGCCCAAGGATATCAACACAAAGTCAAAGCCAAAGAATGAAACCAAAATAAAAAAAAATCTGGCCACTTAGCACAAGTGCTTTAAGCCTTTAAGCTTCAAAAGAATATGTTATAAATTAGGAAATACGAAATAGGAAATCTGTCTAAGAAAACGCTTAAGCTTTCAAAACAGATATCTGGTTTTTATTGTGCGATCAACTGGCTGGGCGTCTAGCGCGGAAGCTTTATTCCCACTTCATTCGTGGCGCAACCAGTTGAGCCAAGCCTACCGTCAAGTCTGTTTCAATTAATTCGGTTAAGACAAACACAAGAAAAATATGTTAAATGAGCCCAGCAGTGCGGTGGCAAGTAGGTTGGGGGCAGTGGAGAGGGTAGTAGACGGCGCACGGTGAAAGGGCAAAGCTGAAATGCGGGTGAATTAAACGGATCTGAGCATTATGTAAGAGACAGTGCACAGACTCCTCTAATTATCTTAGATGAGGTAGTTCACTGACAGTCAGCTAAGTGCTACAAAGCCCATAAAAGTTGAAGTATTAATACTACTACTACTAATACTACTACTAATGCTACTACTTACTACTTTAACTGGGAACTCTTGTTGCGTTCTAGCGTACAGGTAAAAAATATGAGCATGAATTATTTTGTATTCAAACATTGCCATCACATAATATGGGTGAACGACCTTGACTTGATTGGAGTCCAAGCGATAATTACATTGAAAAAAACGCCTCCAACATTTACTATAGGCAATTTCGCAAAAGCAAAAGCTGACAAAACAACACAGAAAACAAATAAAACCAATTTCAAATGCTAGTGGTGTAGCAGCACAAGCAAAACGAATCGCAACCCATAAACAAACCCAAAACGCCAAATTTCCATCAAATGAATCATATACCAAGCCAAATCCGACATCGGCTCCCCCGGTACGGATCAATGCAGCCACGCCAAAAGATACTCACAGCAGCAGCGGCATGCCACACTCAACTGCATTGTGTGTGTGTGTTTGTGTTTATTATGTAAGCCCAGGCAGGCAACTACCAACCACAAAACCAAAAAGCACAACAAAAGACAAACAAAACAAAACAAAACGCAAAAGTTATCTGGGGTTTCCCCAAGGCCTATTGCCGGCTAAACAGAGAGAAAAATGGCTGAGAATTAACTGGTCTGAGGCAACGTTGTTGTTTTAATTTTGTACTTAAACTAAATGTTAGTTATTTTGCGGGATTTTCCCTACTTCGGCTTAGGGAAAAACCCGATCAAGCCTTGCAGCATTTTCCAATTATTACCACAGATGCAGTCGTAGTTGTCCTGCATGTAATGCTATTTTTTTATACAAAAGAAGCTATCGAATTGTAGTATATTGACTTTACAATCCAAATTTTTTGAACTGCATGTTATACTATCATCTATATATTGTTTTGCTCTTAAAAATTTATCAACACATTGTATAATTTTGAGTCGAAAAGTTGACAGTTTTTTTAAAGTGCGTCGGCGACTATTGGGACACAGTCCGGCCTTCATTATGAAAAACGTTTTGGGAGGGATATCTTATGAGAGATTAGTAAATGTTGGGCAAAAGCACGACCTAGAGTTAATTTGCTCAACAACATAGTGTCAAGATTTGGCTTCATCCCACAATTTTTCACAAGGCCTAAGGTCAAGTTCAGACCACCAATTGAAAAAATTAGTCAAAATAGTGGAATTAAGTCGAAAATCAACGTCAACCAGATCAAACAAACCTCAGTATCCAATGAGTCACAGAAAACCCGATGGTCAAATGCCACTTTGCTTTACGCTTCGCTCATTCAACTCAAAACTCGAAGGTGTTTGCCAAACAAACCTCTTTTTTTTATCAGAGTGATTAACATAATTTTCTCGACTCCAGTCGATTATCAACTTTCTTGGAATGTTTAACATAAAAAGCTACTCAACGAGCAAATCAGAGAAGGTCAATATCATACAACTTAATCTGTATCAAACATCATTAAAATGATCATGATCATGGAGGCACGCGAATAAATACTAAACGATCAGACACTAATTTTTATGATCTTCGGGTAATTCCTTAGACTGAATGACTGATTGACCGAGCGATGACGTTTGCATTGGCCATGGGTTAAAAGAAGAAAAAAAATAATAACAACAAACTCATGGATATGAAACAAACGTGATGAGTGTGGAAATGAAATGAAAATGGACGATGTGCACATGTACCAGATCCGGTTTGAGGCAATGAACGAACTTAACAAATTTTTGTTTATACCTTTTTTTATTATTAATTTTGACCCAATTATAAAATTGCACAACGAACAAGTTGCTTAGCGCAGCGCCTTTCCGGGAAGTGTTTTGCCTTAGCTAAAATTTGGGCATATTCATCCACAACCCACATGAGACTAAAGACTAAAGATGAGCCAACTTCGACATTTTTTATACCCTTGCCCATTCGTGTTTCAATTGAGACAAATTAAAAAGCTAGTTGACAATAAATCTGTAGGATACGTTCACTCGATGTGGACTACCTTTCATTTTTGCAGGAAATATCCTTTTACACTTTTTAATTAAAATTATGTTTTCCAGCTTAAATGCACACATGATCATTGAGGCACGCTTAAATACACACATCTGGGCTCAGCATTATGGTCAATTTTAGTTCATTCTCGTTGCTCTGACCCCCACAGACTTCGCAGAATTGCCACTATGGGAAACACCCATTAAAAGTTTTGACGTCACATTCAGAAGAATGAGTACTTCCAACCTTTAGAAAAACCAACCAAAATATATATTCATACATAGTTGCCAAACTTTGCCTCATTTTTTTTTTTTTTTGTTTTGTTTTGGGCTCACAGTTCGCAAAGCATCGACGCGTCGGCGACGTTGCGCAGACGCTTTCAGCTTTTGTAAGTATAAAACCCACAGTGCAGTGGAAAGTCAGATCAGTGAACGAGTAGTAGACAAACGAAGCACATAAACTGAGCCATTACCAGTGGATGAAGAGTGAAAGAAAAGTGAAAGGATAAAACACAAGAAAAGGATTAAACAATTTTTAAGTTATTTTTGTAAGGTGAGTGCAAGTGAGTGAGCAATAAGCAAGAAATAAGTGATGGTTGACCAAGATCTGATGTACAGACACATATATGTAGATATATACTTTTTTTTTGCCAATCCTGAACATTTAAGTGGCATGTGCATAATGATGTTAACAAGCATAAAAATGTTTAGACAGACAAAACTAGTACGGGCAGTCTACTAGACTAATCAAATAGACCTACAAGTCTACGCACATAAAGGACTAATCGCTTTTTAGTAGTTTGTCTGGGCAAAGATCGCAACTTTCACTGCCACAAAGTGTGGCAAGACTTACATATACATATTCAGTTGAACACAAATCCTACCAGCAATTAGCAATGCAACGCTGCACAATATTTCCGTTGGGTTCCCGTGACTCTTAACGGTTTAATTTTACATAAATTCACCGCCCACGCTTCTTCTACTTCAATTGGAAAAGTGGAAGAAGTGACATAACCCAAGCTCATGAAGCGTAAATTCGAGTCAAAAAAAGTACAGCGGATGCAGCTGTCATGGCAAGGCAAAAGAGAGATCATGTTGAGCGATAGGCTTGCAAAATCTCTGGAACAAAATTACCTCATGCGAAAGAAAGAGTGTGAGAGAAAAAGCAACGAGCAAATCAAGTCATTAGCTAAGAGATGGTGGGGGAATTGTCCACGGTCTGCGACCTCGAACGAAAGTAAAAGTCCAACTTGGCGGCGACTTCGCTGAAGTCGTGTTGTCGTAGTTCATGAGTCATTGTGAAGATTTTGAGACCGGTTTTCACACGATTACCACAGCAACCTGGCCAAAAAAAGGTAGAGAAATGGAAACTAGCACAATGACCATCAACTTTTAGGGTTTTGAATATTGATGTCGGGGTAATGGTGCCAAAGCAAAACGTTATGTAATACATACAAAATTTCCGCTTCCATTTCAGATACACAATGAGAATAAGGAACAGCACTTTGGCACTACTGTTAGTAGTGCCTTTTCTAGGCTCTGTTACTTTTGCCACAGAATCGAATTGGGGCAATGAATGGGCTCCTATGAATAGTGATTCCATGTTAAGTAGACGCTCTGCGGAAAACGCACCAAGTGAGTCACAAGGACGCAACTATGCCGTATATGAACAAGAGAAAATCAGCTCAAACGACACCCAAATTGATACGATAATCGATCAATTGATTAACTCACGTCGGGAAGGTCGCCAATTGGGTGAATACGATGCCGTTTATGCCGATGGTAACATTGATCAAGCTCTGCAGCAGGGAAATGATATGCAGGCGCGCAACTTGATTCGTGACAAACTTTGCGGCCTAGGCCTAATGAGCTGTGACGATATAGAAGAGAAACGCCCGTTCTACTCGACTATCTATGCCCAGGGACCGCCACCACCGTCTGGTAGCTTTGGAGGACCATATGGACCACCTAAGCCTATGCCACCCCCGAGCTACTTCAATGGACGTCCTCCAATGGGACCCAACTCATTGAATTCCTTTGGACCGCCACGCAAGGTAGGCTACGAAGGCCCTTACAAACCCATAATGTCAGGACCTTATAGACCAAGTGGACCCGGCTATTTGGAGCACCCGCCACCATCGGCTATTGATGGCAGTTCATCAGATGGTATTATCTACTCCAAACCACCACCAGGTGCCTTAATCTATGACAGCAAACCTCCTGGACCCATTTACCCCGGAGGACCAAATGGTGGGCCCGTTTTTAATGGCGGTGCAGCATCTCCTCCATACAACTTTGAGAACGCTGAGGGAATTCAAGGATCCAGTTCCTCTCTAAATGGTTTTTACTCACAGCAACAGTCCAGTTCCTCTTCTTCGGTAGCTACTTCCTCTAGCAACAAAGTTGTTGTTGGAGCTCCAGTCGATGCAGGTCTTCAGCAGCATGTTCATCATCACTACCATCATGTGGAAGGTAATGATGGTGGTATCGGTGCTGTCAAGGTGCCAAGTGTGCCCATACCAATTGGCTCTGGTCAGACCATCAATACGGATTTCAGTGCCCTGGCCCAATCCTCAGCCACGTACACACCTCAGGCTGCCCCGACGTCTAGCTTTACTCAATCAAATGCCTTTAACGCTGGCTTTAATAGTGCCTCCGAGGGTGGACTTCTATCCCAGAACGGTTTTGGTGGTGGTCTATCCCAGAAACCCAATGGTGATATCTATAAGCCCTCATCTGGCTTAGGAGGCTTTGGTAGTAACTCAGGCTTTAATCAAAATGGTCAAAATGGATTTGGAGTTTCGCCCAGTAATAGCTATCATAGCCAAAATCCTGATTACTACAAGAAGGAGCTTCAAAATGGCGGCGCCTCTGGTAACTACAATGGCCTTTCCAGCGGTTATGGTCAGTATGGACAAGGTGCCTATGACACTTCTCGGCAGCAGATTGTCGATTGCCAATGTGTTCCGATCGCACAGTGTCCGGCAGCCGATCGAATTGGGCGTAAAGACGACCTTATTCTGGCCATTGACCCGCGTAATTTGGGCAAGGAAATCGAAGCTTTGAGTGATGATTCCACAAACACCACTGTTAAAGCCGAAGCGAAAGCTGATAAGGGAGAAAAGAAAACAAACGAAGACAATGATGAAAAGAAACGATCCCGCCGTCAAGCCGAGGAAACCAACAAAGATGAAGACACCAGTGATCTGTCTCTAGATGCTCAAGGGGTAAGTGTGTCACTATATTATCAAAGCGTAAATGTAATTGGCCCGACTAATGCTCAAACCATCCGTTGAGAGACTAAAACAATTTCTAGCCCCACACACAACACATTCAACTTGCACCCAATCAAACCTCAATACCAACTCAACCTCGCTCGCTCGACCACTAAAACTCCTCGACAGCTCCTTGCTCCTTGTTGGCTGCCAGAAGATCTGAGATCGTCACTAATCCTAACTAAGCTAACCAAGCACGGTTGAACAAAACGCACGCCTATTCTACTACAAAGGAGTTCGAAGACCTCAGTTAATTTGTTCGCCTCCTCCCCTTTTCCGTTAGCGTCAAGCTCCATTGCTTGGCCAGTCTCCTCTAGCCCTGCCAGCTCTTCAAGCCATAGAGTTAATTCAACGCAAAGTGCTGCCCACCTACGGTGTTAGCTTTGGTTTGCCATACCCCACGTCCGGGAGCTATGGCGGTTATCCGGCCAACGTTCTGGGTGATTATTATCCAGCACAGAATCCCCATTTCGGTTCTGTTGGACCAAATGGCTTAAACTTGGGTCTTGTCAATGTAAATCCATTGGTATCCGTTCAAGTGGCCAAGACGGATTACGGTGAAAAGGTGGTCAAGCCACTGGTTAATTTACATGTCACCCCCAATGCGAATCTCATACAGAAAGTGGGTGACCTCTTTAAAAGGAAGCCAACTGAGACGTATAGCACCCACTACCATCACCATGATCACTATAATGCTGGCTATGAGCATCAGCATCATGAGCATTACGGCGGCGGACACTTCAATGTCGAAATGGTGCCCAGTACACCAATATTTGAATATCACAGTCCTTCACCGCCGCATTACCAGCATCTCCATGAGAGTTTTCCGTATCAAAATTCATTTAACGACATATATCCATCGAATTCGGGTCCAGACTTTGAATATGGCTCTGGCAGTTTTGGCAATTATGGGGAATACTCCCAACATTTGGAACGCAGTGTGAATGTGTCCGAAACCCAACCAATCTCGGCAATTCAGCCAAGTCGTCGGGGCAAACAGTTGAGCTTGGGTGCTCTACATAACGTGCCAACTCCGGCGCCAGGTGATGCAGCTGGCAGCGATCGCATTACATTTCCGCATGACCGTAGACGAAGGAGCATTAGTGAGCGTGACGAGGAGGAAGTGACTGAGTTTTTGGAGGAGCAACGTGTGGGGACAAGAAAGATCCTAGCGGAGAAGGTAACCAAAACGGTGAAGAAAATCACATGAAAACTCGGGCCTCTCAAATTTCCTGCTGTCGTCCCCTTTGCACATTGTTAATTTATTTTTTTCACAAATTCTCTAGCGTGCCTACTACGGAAATCGTCCGGTGGAGAAGACTTGTCGAATTAACGAGGTCTGCTGCCGACGGCCACTTCGTCCTCAAGCCCCGTCTTCTCAACTTGGACGTTGTGGCGTTAGGAATGCCGCTGGCATCACGGGAAGAATCAAGAACCCCGTTTATGTCGATGGAGACAGTGAATTTGGTGAATATCCTTGGCATGTGGCCATTTTGAAAAAGGATCCCAAGGAATCGATCTATGCCTGCGGTGGTACACTAATTGATGCTCAGCACATTATCTCAGCAGCCCATTGTATTAAATCGTAAGTTTGAACGATTTTCTTCTTCTTCAAGTATTCATTCTAACAAAATCTGCCTTTACTTTTTCGCAGGCAAAACGGTTTCGATCTACGCGTGCGCCTGGGAGAATGGGATGTTAACCATGATGTTGAATTCTTCCCCTACATTGAACGTGATGTTGTCTCAGTTCACATTCACCCCGAGTACTATGCTGGCACATTGGACAACGATTTAGCCATCCTCAAGTTGGACCACCCGGTGGACTTTACGAAGAACCCACACATTAGCCCCGCCTGTCTGCCCGATAAGTACTCCGATTTCACCAATGCCCGTTGCTGGACCACTGGCTGGGGAAAGGACGCTTTCGGAGAGCATGGCAAATACCAGAATATCTTGAAAGAAGTAGATGTTCCAATACTATCGCATCACCAGTGCGAAGCCCAGCTAAAGAATACCCGCTTAGGCTATAACTATAAACTAAATCCAGGATTCATTTGTGCCGGCGGTGAGGAAGGAAAGGATGCCTGCAAGGGAGACGGAGGCGGTCCATTAGTATGTGAACGTAACGGTGTTTGGAACGTTGTCGGTGTTGTTTCCTGGGGCATTGGATGCGGTCAAGTAAATGTTCCTGGAGTCTACGTCAAAGTTTCGGCCTACCTTCCATGGATTCAACAAATCACCCAGAGCTATCAATGATTAACGGAGCAACAGAAGATAGGAGCTGAAACGGAGGTCACTGCCTATCATCCCTCCGTCGAAAATTCCGATGAGTTTGTGTTTCACTTTTGAATTTGAGTCATCTGTCCAATTTGCTCTGTTATGTAACTGTATTGCGTCTGGTCTTTGTTATTTATTGAACAACATTATCGTTATTTATTTCAAGCATTTTTGTTTATGTTTTATACCCTTCACTTGTTATGTTTAATTTGTTACGCCCTCTCAATTTGTCACTCTCATTCATGACCGACAGCCAATATCAATTAGAGATTTTCGTTTTATAATTTTTACATTTGAGCTACCGAATTTTTTTCTTTTTTTTTTTTAATTGTTAATTAATTTATTTCTATATTTGTATTAAATTAAATTAAAGTGTATTTAAATAAATTTATTTATAAACATGACTGAAGATTTGTAATTATGTCCATTTGATATTTAGCAAGAAACAACGTCAGGAGATTCTGTCGCCACCTTCGTTTGGAATCGAAGTCCCACATCTCCCAGCGTATCCAGTTTACACATCTTAGCCATGCTATTACAAATTGCTCATTCGTCCTAGAAGTACAATCGAAGAAATGGACATATCGTTTCCATTATTTGTTTTGACAATAGGAACATATATTTTCAATGAATTTTAATTTGTTTAAAGTTCGTTATACTAGTTAATCCCAAAAGGTAGGATTACCTCAATTGACTTCCTGTGGACCATGGATTCTTCCCTACATACTCATTAATTTTAAAACTTCTACTCTTTTTTTTCTTCGTTTCGAGCACCACTCGCATTTGGACATTATTAGATGCTGCGTACAGTATACTTAGTATACCTTCATCCAATCGACATTATCCAGCCAATTCTCTTCGACTCCTGCATCTTTAATAGTGACCATCCTTGTCGAAGAGTCCCTTCGCTAGCTCTTCTCGCATGATGAAGGGAGTTATTTTAACATCATCTTCTATTTTGACATTTTCTTCCTCGCCCCCTTTTCACTGTGGAAAGAATTGTTTGTAATATCCCAATTACTTGTTAATTACTTGCCAATTACTTGCCAATTACTTTGCTTCATCGTTCATAGTCATCCGAGGTACTCCTCATCTGAATCGAGAGTGTTTCTTATCATAACTTGGTCTTTTTGCTTTGAAGGACGTTTCCTCTCTCTTGCCAGTATACTTTCTGTTTAATAATAATAACAATTAGAATATTTAATGATTTATTTATTTGCAACATCCGGTCTCAAGTCGTACTCACCATTTGCAATATGTTGCAACAAGAATAGTCCTAAGGGTGCGAGTAATAGTCCTAAGGGTGAGAGTAATAGTCCTAAGGGTGCTAGTAATAGTCATAAGGGTGCGAGTCATAGTCCTAAGGTCTAAGTCGAACCGATGACTCGAGCCAATGTGCACCAACGTCGAACCAGTATGAAGGTAGAGTATTTGGGAGGTTTGAATTTGTGAAGCATTTCAGCACTTGTTGTTTATATGTACATATTATTATTTATTATTGTTATTAACATGTGTTATAGGATACAAATGTAAAACTAGGCGACAAATTCAACCCATTCCCCGTTTCGATTGGCCCAATAAGAAAAATAAAAGTTTGCTTTTATATATATTAAATCTAGAATATATTTATACACATATTTTTATACACTGCATGTGGGTGTAGGTTGACTTCACAAATTGGTAAATGTCTTGCGGTGTCATTCCAATGGCTGCCACCCACGAATCCCTAACTCGGAATGGACGCCCTGGGTCTACTTTATTATACTCCAAGTAAATTTTTCCTAGAACAACTACGTCCTTTATATTGGATGAGCCCATGCCAATCTTGAAGTTTTTGTGGCTTACGAACTCCAAAAAAACATTTTGGAAATGAATATAAATAATTGTAGCTACTCTCACATTTTGTTTTTGCATATTTTATTGTTTTACAAAATTGCAGTTCGCATTCATGTTTCAAAAATTGGAATTACAAAAAAGTAGAAAAAAAAAAGTTGCTTAATATTAATATGTGATGCAGATGTGTGAGTGTGTGTGATGAGGACTGCTACCGGGGCATCCGTTTTAATGTTGCAATGGTGAATACTCCGCCTGCCATGGTGGTTTTTTTCGATTCCTGCCTTTCCCTCGCTTTTACTTGCCCAACTCCATTTTTTCACCGCCGCCGCCATTTTCAGTCTTTCCCTCGGCTGTTGCACTCTCCAAGGGATTCGGCGGCGGGGCCTTGACACTTAAATGCGCAGGACCGGTTTGTTGGATCTGCACAATGCGTTCTGGTTTCGACTGTTCTTTAGTAGGTGGCGGGGGTGCCTTAAGTGTTAGTACCCCATCCGAAGATACCGTGGAGACTACGTCATTGGGATCAAAGTCCTTCGGCAACGTATATTTGCGAACGAAATGTCGCTGAATGAGACCATGGCCATCCTCTCGCTCTTCGTGCTTGCCTTCCACCACGACGGTTTTGTCTACCACTTTGACGCTCAGTTCGTTGGGCTTGAACTGCGACACATCCATGCACACCTGAAAGCCATCTTTGCCAATAGCCGGCAATAGAGAATTCTGGCCCCCAGAAGACCTGCGACGTGGCACCAACTGATGATGGGGATGATGATGATGGCTTCGCTCATAGGGCAAGTAGCGATGACGACCAATTCCCCCAGCACCAAAATGAGGCAACATCAGGCGTGGACGATGGAAGAGTTCTTGAGCATGGACGCCAAATCCGAAGTCATCATCCAGAAAGTGATCCTCGCTGGAGCGCAATTCCAGCTCTCGGGCCAAATTTAAGAGTGGCATAATAGACATTTTGATTTTTCTTTCTGTTTTTTTTTTTTTTCCAACTTAATTTACTTTATTTCTTCTTGTTCTCACGAAGCGTATCTCTGCACGGCAGAAGTTTATAAAAGTAACTGTAAAGCGGGCAGCTGCTCACTATTCCTTTTATATACCCACGCCGGCAAGCAACAAGCTGTTTACGCTCTCTTTGTATTCGTTCTCGCACTCTCTCGAAAATTCGCAAAGCTTCTCGCGAACTTTTTCGAACTTACTCGAAACTAAAAGAGAGTAACAATACGTATGTATTGTATATTGTATATGTACATACATACATATGTACATACGTATACAAACATGTAGCTGTATGCATCTGCACGAAATATTCTTGCAATTTCTGCAAAGTTCTCTTACTTTGTGCAAAATAAGTTTTTGTAAATGTTTATGTTTTATATGTATGTATGTATATGTATGTACATATGTCCATATGTACATACATACATATATGCATACGTATTTGACTTTTGCATATGTATGTATGTATGTACAAATGTATGTTCAATGTAACTTTGAATATATACAGACATACATATGTAAATACATACCATGTTATGTACATACATATGTAAATACATACCATGTTATGTACATACATATGTACATACATACACATGTGTGCATATATGTCAACATTTATTTAAAGCATTTGGCTTATCGCGAATTTGCAGCCGATGTTGCTTCTACTTGAAATATTCAAGAGCAAAGAGACACTGACAGAAGTGCATTGAACCCTCTCTCTCTCTCTCTCTCTTTCTCTTCGCATTGTTCGTCTGCGCTTCTTTTTGCAAACATTTCTCATCGATTTGAAATAATAAAAAAACAAACGATAAATGTACATAAATGTACATACATATGTATGTATGTAACTAATTACATTTGGCCGAAGTTCTTAACCATGGACCTGTTTTTGATGAACATACATACATATGTATGTATGTACGTACATACATTTCGATATATGTATGTACATACATAAAACAAGATGTGATTTAAGCAACCATATTGATATTATTGAATATAGTTTATTGATTATTTTATTTATGTTTTTAAGGATGCAACGAGAAATACATTACATACATATGCATAATTGTTTCAAATTAAGATATACATACATACATACAGCACACTACATATGTATGTATGTATGTATGTATGTACTAGATTATATAAAACAGATTGTGACTTTGATATTTCTATTAAATGCAGACGGCTAATTTTATATTAATATATCGTTAATTGATTTCCCTTCTCCAAACTCTCTATTTATCGTTGCCATTATCCTGCTGTTCAGATTCGTCCTTGCCATTGGCTTTTACGTTAAGATGAGCTGGTCCTACTTGCTGGATCTGGACAATGCGTTCATTGGCCTTATCTTCAATAGCCGGTGGTTTCGGCACAGATACAGTGAGGACTCCATCAGAGGATAGAGTTGAGGCCACTTTGTCGGACTCGTAGCCGTCCGGCATCTTGTAGCGGCGCACGAAATGTCGTGTAATGTAGCCATGGTCATCCGCACGCTCCTCATGTTTGCCCTCGACGAGAATGGAATTGTCTTGCACCTTAACACTCAGCTCACTGGGCTTAAAATGGGACACGTCCAAGCACACCTGGAAGCCATCCTTGCCCACTCTGGAAACTGGTGCCTCGGCAATGCCGCCCGCTTGCTTTTCCAATTGCTGCAACTGTTGCTCGAATGGAGCGGCTGCTAGGGAAAGGTAAGGATTACGCCGCCGCTGACAGTAGAATGGCTCGTAGAAAGGAACCATCGAAAGACGTCCCAAATCGTCGGCCAGGTTAAACAACATTGGTATGTTTGCCATCGTGAAACCTTTCTCTATTCAATTTACTGTTACTTTACGCTCTGGTTATTAGTAAGCGACTGACGCTGGGCCAGAAGCTACGCCGGCTATTTATAGGGCGGCTGATTCGGTGGTTGCAACAATTTGCTGTGGCTGTCTCCGACTGTCTGTGGGTGCGCGCGTGTATGTATGTGTGTTTGGGGCATGTTCTGGTAAATTCGCGTACAATCTGGTATCATCGTTCTCTCTCAGCATTGTCGCCACATGCGTAGTCAAAACTTGCCCCAAAGGGAAACATCTCCGATCACCCCTTTTTGTTGAATATCCATAAATACTTCAGCAAATACATACATTTG
This sequence comes from Drosophila paulistorum, assembly GCA_018152135.1. Lineage (NCBI taxonomy): Eukaryota > Metazoa > Arthropoda > Insecta > Diptera > Drosophilidae > Drosophila > Drosophila paulistorum. The sequence goes on from JAECXG010000690.1 coordinate 14,658,006, forward strand.
TATGTACATATGCGAGTGTGGAATAAATAAAGCAGTTCGCAATTTTCTTCTAGAAATTGCAAGAAATTTACACTTTATCAGAAAATGAAAGTGAGATGAGGTTAAAGAGATGAAGAGCGGATGACAGTTGTGATAAGATAAGATGAGATAATAACATGCTTGCATATGTACATCTTTATGTACATATGTATGTACATACGTATGTATGTATAAGGATCGAAAGTATTCTTCTATAATACGTATGTATGTATGTACATACATCCAATACATACAATACTTACATATGTATATATATGTATGTATATGTACATATTTATGTACATACATATCTACAAATGTATGTACATACATACATATGTACATATGTAAAAGTCAGAGTAATCCAAACGAATTCATCTAAAATTGTTCTAGAATTTTCCAAGTTTTCAACCAAGATGTGTTCATATGTACATACATATTTATGTATGTATGTATGTACATACATAAATGCATCGTATGAAATCCTGAAAACATACATATGTATATGTATGTAATAAACAAATTTGCTTACAATTTCCCAAGAGTTACTTTATATTACAATCACCAACCGAGTTGTATTCATTGCCATTTTTATTCTCATCCCATTTAAGATTCATCAGCAGTATACATACATATGTATGTATGTATGTATGTACATACATATGTAAGTCTGGCTTGTCTGGATGTGCTGTGTGTACAAAGAGCAGTCACTGACACAAATGCAGCTTTTGATGTACATATGTATGTATGTATATTATATCCGTATATTTTACTCCAGAGACTACTACCAGAGTGCAGCTATGTATGTATGTACATACATATGTACATATACATAGCCATTGCGCATGTTTACGCTATACCGGCAAAATGATTCTCCCCTCCCCTCACCAACACCATCACAACACTTCAACTGCACCAACATTATATCACATCGTTCACTTCCAGCCGTACGAGAACCAGCTGTTGTTGTAGTTGTTTGCCGGTCTCCCATGTCTCTCAGCTCAGCTGTTCAGCCGGCCAAAAACAAAAAGTAATGAAAATGGGAATTCAGCTGCAACACTACAAGCGCTTTATATGTATGTATGTACATATGCGTGTATGTACCATGCAAACATCACATATGTATGAATACATAAATGTTTTTATATACATACATACATACATATGTACAGAGACATTGCTCTAAGTCGGGGGCCTCTGGGCAACCCATGTGAATGATGAGCCGGTTTTATCTTTCACATTCTGGTTTGGTTTTTTTTCTTCTTTTTTTTAATTTGCCATATTTTCTTTGTGTTCTAAAAGTGCGTTTCCTATCAAAGATTTCTGCTATGTTTGAATCAAAAATCCTGGCAAATAAACAAAAGGTTTGGAGGTGGAAGATATAGAGACCGGGAGGACATTTCGTTAGCCAGTTATTAAGCCAACCGTCCCTCCTCCTCCAACTTTCCAGTCCAGACATCATACAGATTTCCATTCAGCGCTGCACAGACGTTTAAAAGCCTGAACATTCAGCCATAAGCCCTCAAACGTAAGTCAGTAAGAAGCCGGAACGGATCGCAGACGGGTAAACCAAAGTAAATTAGCAAAAGCAATTACCAGGGTCCAGCACCGGAAAAAAGACAAAATTTGTGGCAGACAAAAGTAATAGGAAAAAGAGCCCTTGCTACAAGAATAATCAGTGAAAAAGTTAAAACGTGAGAAACATGTCGCTAATACCCTTCATACTCGATCTGGCCGAGGAGCTCAATGACTTCAACCGTAGCGTAGCTATGGACGTAGATGATGTGGGTTTCGGTATGTATCCCTTGGAGCAGCTGGCCGCTGCATCCGCACCCACACAACAGCAATCACGCTTGGGTATGCGCCTCGGTGGGGGGAATCCGACCTCTACGTCATCTTCGGTGCTTTGGGTGCCTATTAAAGGGCAGCAGCAGCAGCAGCATCGCCATCACCCATATAACCGTGTGGCTGGAGCCAAGACCGCCTGTTGTAATAAGTCCATTATAGAGCTGGAAAGGGATTTGCTAAAGGCCAGCTTCAACACGGCGCCCTCGTCCTCAACATCTGCATTAGGGAGCAGTAAATCTTCTCATTCAGTAGTCAATCGCAATGGCTTCCAGGTGAGCATGAACGTGAAACAATTCGCAGCCGCCGAGCTTACTGTAAAGACCATTGACAATTGCATTGTGGTCGAGGGCCAGCACGATGAAAAGGAGGATGGTCATGGGGTTATCTCGCGTCATTTCATCCGCAAATATATACTGCCCAAAGGCTATGATCCGGTCGATGTCCATTCTACACTATCTTCGGATGGTATTTTAACTGTAAAGGCTTCGCCGCCGCCCCCACAAGTCGTTAAGGGCGCGGGTGAACGCATTGTCGATATACAGCAGACGAAATCTGTAGAGCAGGTGGTAGCTTCCACTATTCCTGCACCAACTCCCGATCCCACTCCCACTCTCACTTCTACAACAGCTGCAACAGCTTCCATTGCAGCTGCTGCCGAGCCAAAACCGAAGAGTATCGTGGCTCCGGCACTAGAGAGCAACGGGAATGCCATTGAGAAAGGGTTGGAATCCGGCAATGCAGTGGGAAACGACGCTGCAGACGAATTCAAGGCTGCCACTAAAGAGACTGAGGAAGCTGCAGTGGTGGAAACTACTTCCATCACAATTTCCAATGCCAAAAATGGCGATTTCGAGAAGAAACTAGAGACTGTGTCCATGCATATGGAGGTTGAGGCTGCCGTGGAAGCAGTCAAGGAAACGGATGCGTCTGAAGACACGCCCACTGTAAAACCAACCCCGATTTCTACCCCTTCTCCCATTACTGTTGAGCCGGATTCCAATGCCAACAATGTGGAGGTCAGCTCCAACAATGGAAACACCAATTCTAAGGATGCCCAGGATGCGGCGAAGGACAAGGCCAAGGCAGACGAAGCTGCTTCTAATCCTGTTCCGTCTCCAGAAACACTAGAAAAGCCACTCCTCAAGGGGGCTGAGGAGTTAGCTGCCCAAGACGCAGCAATACTTCTGGCCAAGAACAATCCGGTGGCGACTGCAACTGGCGAAAATGGGTCGAAACCAGAGGAGTTGACCAAGTGAAGACTGAATCGAAAACAACTACTGACTACTACAATTAATAAACGTCGTGCGTTTTATTACCCATAAATGATAAATGTTTGTGTTTTTTTTGTTTTTTTTTTTTTTGTCAAAAATCGTAAATAATAATTATAAACGAAGCAGCTAAGAGAATACTATTTTACTAAAATATTATTTCCTAACAAAACAGCAATAACAAAAACTACAAGTATTCCATACTAAAATAACAAGAAAACAAACAAAAGTATATAAAATGTACTATTATTTAACAATAAATAAAGAGAATGACAATTCAAGTAGTTTTTTTCTCTTTGCCGTTATGAATACATATGTACATACATACATACATTGCATATATTTTGCAATTGAGTGAAGAAAGAGCGAAGAGTGAGTAAGATAATAACTAACATTCTCTTTTACTCATCGCAGACACACACACATTGAAAAAGCTTCGCACTCTCTTTTATTCTAGCAGCGGGTAGACTCTTCTAGAAGAGAAGCGCTTCACTATAAAAACAGCAGCGGCATTTGGTTTCACATCACATTAGAAACAACCGTTAATCGTGGTACATCCAAGAAAGTTGACAAAGAAGTCAAGAAAAAAGCAAACGTCATTTAAGTTTAACCTTAAAATTCGAAGTAAAATTATTGTGAGAAAAAGGTTTATATTAAAGCAAAATGTCATTGTCTCAACTGATTTCGTTGGTCGATGAAATGCAGGAGCCACGCAGCCCAATGTACGAATTTGGCTTGGGAATGCATCAGCCTCGTTACCTTCAGAGCTGGGTTACTCCCCACCGTCTGGCAGTCAACGAACATGGCTGCCCATGCGCTTCCCCCGTTTGTCCTGCCTCTCCGGCAGCTCAAATCTTGGCCAAGCGTCAGCGAAACCGTGAATTGGCCAAGCACACTCTGGAGCACTGGCCGCTTTATCCCCAGGTGGGAAAAGATGGCTTTCAGGTGTGCATGGATGTATCGCAGTTTAAGCCGAGTGAGCTGAACGTCAAAGTTGTAGACAACAAAACCATCGTCGTCGAGGGAAAGCACGAGGAGCGTGAGGATGAACATGGCCACATTATGCGCCATTTTGTTCGCCGCTACACAGTCCCAGATGGCTATGAAGCTGACAGAGTGTCCTCCTCTTTATCGTCGGATGGCGTTCTCAACGTCGTCATACCCAAACCTCAGCCCATTACGGACAACACCAAGGAGCGAACCATTCAAATTCAACAGGTGGGACCAGCACATTTGAATATCAAGCAGAACCGTCCCGAAGATGCTGACAAGCAGATCAAGACCAAGGCTACAAACGGCAGTGCCAAGCAGTAGTTCCATTCCATTTCCTCCATCATAATTTATTTATTGCATTTCTGTATTAAGCAAAAGACTTGTGTAATAAACTAAAGTTTTTTTCCTCCAACTTACTACAATACTCAATGGCTTCAAAATTTCAAATTACACTTTTTGTGTTTGTGTCGAATTGAGGGGGATCTCGGAGAGTCCATGGCTTTCCCGTCCTTGATCCTTAAATTAAATAATATACGACAGGTTGTTATTTCTAAATGAGCATACAATTTTTATGTATGTATATTTATTGCGCATTTTTAATTTCCAATTTAAATTTTGTTAGCCCGTTGCACTTGCTTTGGGGATACCAAAATAGTTGACCTTGAATTTGATTTTCTTTTTTTTCCCCCCTCTAGTTTGCAACTTGTCACTGGGCATTTACATACATATGTAAATAAAACACAGCGAGCTACTTCCAAGGAAGTGCCAATTTTCCTGTCTCATGCACACGCACCAGACGCTCTCCAGGTGTGTAGTATTTGGCTGGCGGCGGCGGTGGTGCCTTTATGGTTAGGATGCCGTCGCTAGATATGTCGGAGATCACTTCGTTCGCATTGTAGCCCCTGGGCAATAGATATTTACGCACAAAATGTCGCTCTACTAGACCATTGGGGCCTTCATTTCGTTTGCTGTGATTACCCTGGACTATGATATAATCATCGTTGGTCTTCACTACAATTTCGTGTGGACGAAATTGACTGACATCAATGTCAATGCGAAAGCCCTTTTCATCTACATGTACACGTTCTCCTGAATAGTAGTTATCCCAGCGCATAGGATAGGCCCACTCATAGGGAGAAGTTGATTGTATCAATTGATTTCTGACTCGACGTGACACAAGCTCGTCCAAGGGCCGTAGCGAGTCACTGTGATTTGGCCACCAGACACGCGGGTCATCCCAAAGATAGGGATAGAGCTGGAAGTCATGAGGTTGATACAGACGTCGGATGGGTGGTAACTGTCTGTCGAATTCTCGCGATAGATCACGATATGTGGTGGGGACCAGAGCCATATTAACGGTACGTACGCGATCACTTCAAGATTTCTTATAAAATTTATCGAAGCTGCTTTAGGGTTTTTATAGATGCAGCACCGGATGCGAATCGCTAGTGTGGATGATTCATCCAAACGATGCGGATCGGCCCCAAGTGCAGCGAGAAGGCCAACAAAATTGGACGAATGTCAAAAATGTACGTCACATGCGAAGGAAAGTGACGAAGACAGCATTGTAGGAAGAAATAAAACGAAAGTTTTTCGCAATGTTCTTTTATTTTGTTTCACAAGATTTTGTCTATAAACTAAAGGGCTTATTTAATTTCTCAGTCAGCTTGATTATGCATTCTTTTCAAGACCTCCCTCTTCCACAGGCTTCTCTCTGGCTTTATTGGCTGGTTCTCCAATATTTTGAATAGGTACTATGCGCTCCTTGATTGCTTCTTGAACCGACGGTGGATTGGGCACACTAATGGTCAGCACTCCATCGCTACTCAGAGAGGAGGTTACCTGATCCGAATCATATCCTTCGGGTAAAACAAATCTTCGCAAAAAGTGACGGGAACTGTAGCCATGGTCATCATCTTTTTGCTCTGTTTTGCCTTCAATAAGGACAACACTATCATCCACTACCTTCACATTCAGTTCATTGTAGTCCTTCACATCGAGTGTCACCTGGTAGCCTTCCTTGGTTATTTTTGAACGAGGAGCGAATTCTTGCTCCTGCCAGCGAGAAATCTGTTGCCAACGTGGAATGGCAACACTCCACAAAGCCGGCTCATGGAAGAATGCCTGAATAGGCGACGAGAGACGTGGCATACGAGACAACTCCTCGGCCATACGCAGGAACATGGGTAACGAGCGCATCTTTATGTTGGTGTAATTTTTACTATGACTTCTGAAATCACTTTCTGATAGGGACTGCCACTGCCGGAGAGCGATGCTTTTGCTAAATTTGATAAGTTTCAACTGTGAGCATGCTAGCACTGCCGGCTGTTATTTATACCCACCACATTGCCGGCCAGTGCAGTCTCTAGAAGTATCTAGCTCTCTCTCGAAATTCTGATGAAATTTTCTTTAACGTTTGAAATTGGCCAGTGACATTTTTATTCATACATACAGATGTACATATATGTATGTACGTATGTGTGTACATACATACAATAAGGGCTGCACTGCTTTACCAGAAGCTCCAAGAACGTACGCTGCTTTACTCTCTCTGCGCATACTCTCTTCGTGTTGCGGCAGGTCAGTGTCAAGTGTTTGTTGTCAGTGTATTAAACTGGCGATGTGAAAACCAAAAAAAGGGTACAAAAATATTTACAATTTGCAGTCGAATTTATTTCAAAAATACCAGTAATTTTCTAAAACTTTCAAAACTTATTTATCGTGCTGCCCTCATGGTAATCTTTTGCCTCTAAGCCAGACCCTCTCTTTTAGCCCAATCGTTCCAGGAACCATCATAGACATGAGTGCTAAATACATGTTCATACTTATAATTCAAATTCAAATTGAACCTTTTAAAAATTCTTACTTCACATAGCCCGCTGCCTTGGCGATATTGTTGGCCTCCAAGGCACGGCGTCCAGATTGACAGGTGAATATGATTCTTGTGTCCTTGGTCGGCTTATGCCTGCCATAGGCACTTTGAAATTGCTCAGATTCCAAAGCCAAGGCGTCCGATAAGTCGGGCACTAAAATAAATAAGTAAACACAATAAATTTCTTAAGGAACAAACCTTTATATGTCCTTACAGGGTATATTCAGGCTGGCTGGTATGGTACCCGTTTTCTTTAGCTCATCCTTGTTGCGTACATCAATCAGATAGGCTTCTGGATGATTGGGAATGTCTTTAACCTGCTCATAGGTGGCCATTTTTACAAAAGTCCGAACTTTCACTTGGCTTGCCAGTCTCTGAAGAACTGACTTCGTCGCTACTACAAGCAGCGACATTTATTTGGATCTCAATTGTGATTCCGATTTGTTTGCAAATGTCGTTTGTATTATCAGATGTCGGTTTTGTGGTAATGTTTGCATTGACTGGCGCTAATTGTCTTCGGTGTCATAGTTATATAGAAATAGAACAACAAATTTGATATTTAACTGGCTGCTAGGCTAGACAGTGTCTACTATATGGAAATTTGAATGTTATTTGTCTGCGGTTTCGGTGCGACCGCGACAGTTGGAAAGCTTATAAGCTTATTCCAGAGAAATTTCATCCCAATTGATTAGGGAGAATGAAGTTTCATGAAGTTTCTAGGTAGTTTTGACAAAACTACTTGTTATTATGTTTTCCCATAGAGTGGGTACTTCATTTTTTTTCTATCTATCAATCTATCCCTGCCCCTGGTCTGGATGGCAGGTCAAGTGGGCAGTGGGTGACATCTTTTCAGACGTCTGGTTTGCATGCGGCATTTAATTAACATTAATCTATGTATGTACATATGTAAATCAATGTTAATGGCATGTGAAAACATTTAATCAACTATCACAGAAATCAATTTGATCATAACTTAAGTAACTTCAATTCTCTTGCTTTTCCGCAAAACTCCCCCATTAAAAAGCTTTCGAATTTTCCCGATGTCGCTCCAGAAAAGCTCTTTGCAAAATGGGAACAGTGCGCCTGGTATAAAAGGCACCCATTGACCTGTACAACTCCGCATTTGCGTTACAAAAGTTCAACTAAGTTGAAGTCTTATTCAGTCAGTTCATTGCACTTGTGCCAGATACAGATACAGATACAGATACAGATACTTTTAATCAATAGCCGAAGAAACGAAAAAAATTGAAGAGAAATCATGCCGGATATTCCGTTTGTCTTAAATTTGGACTCCCCAGACTCAATTTATTATGGACACGATATTTTTCCGAACCGCTTATACCGACGTATGCATTCTCGCCAGCACCATGAATTGGATTTTCATACGTTGGGAATGATTGCCAGAATGGGTGCTCATGCCCATCACTTGGTGGCGAATAAAAAGCGAAATGGTGAGCTGACAGCCCTGGGAGCGTCCAAGGATAACAAAGGCAATTTTGAGGTGCATCTCGATGTCGCTTTATTTGAGCCAGGCGAACTAACCGTCAAGCTAATCAACGATTGTCTGGTCGTTGAGGGCAAGCACGAGGAACGCGAAGATGAACATGGTCATGTCACTAGGCATTTTGTGCGCCGTTATCCGCTACCTAAGGAGTATGATGCCGATGCTATAAGCTCTTCCCTGACAGAAGACGGCGTGTTGACCATAACAGTGTCACCATTGATGTCCAAGGACGAGCCACAGGAGCGCATAATTCCTATCAAGCATGTGGGACCAAGCGATTTGTTTCAAAATGTCAAAAATAATAAGGACGAAAACAACAAGTCCGAAGACAAGTAAGCAAGCCCAGCCAAAAAGAGCTAAGCAGGGAGCGGCCAAGTGATTTTCTCCAAGACTCTGAATATATAATAAATTATATTATTGCACTTCAAATTATTCATTCATTCATTAAATCAAATTATGACAATTACATTTTAATATGCAAGCTAATCACAATTTTAAAGACTTATCAACTATTCAGTATTAAATAAAATAAATATCAATTTAAACTATTATTTGTTGGTTGCCTTTTTTGGGATTTGGACGCTTTGGATAAAACATTTTCGTTTTGGATTTTAATTTTAATTAATTGATTTAAACCGATAAATAACAACGACGGCAATCGTTATCATTATCAGTGTTGGAAAACACATAACATAATGCAACATATGGGTGGTACTGCCGATATATAGCCTTCGGACAATTTTCATCGATCTATCGGTCTTTACCATTGCCATCGACACTATCGATACTGCCATATGATATGAAAATATGATTTGTTTACTATTTCGTCAGTCGCGTAATTCTACGCAATTCTTTCAAAAACAATTCATTAAACCTGCTCAGAAACTAATCCTTGGTGCTAACCGAAGTCTACACACAACAAGATGTAAATGGTCGGGTGAAAGTGATTCCGGGGACCAGAATTAATTATTCTTTCTTTTTTATTCTTCCAGTCTTACAGCATGGCGAGTACGAATGGCAGGATCCAAAATCCGCAGACGAAATGTAAGCTCAAGATTCTCAACATAGTTGTATTTCTTATGGGGATTCAATTACAGAGTTAACATAATCTACATCGACAAGGATGGCAAACGTTTCAAGGTCCAGGGCAAAGTGGGCGACAATGTACTCTATTTGGCCCATCGGCACGGGATCGAAATGGAGGGCGCCTGTGAGGCTTCACTAGCCTGCACCACCTGTCATGTGTATGTGCAGCATGATTATCTCGAAAAACTCAACGAGGCTGACGAAAAGGAGGACGACCTCCTTGACATGGCCCCCTTTCTGCGTGAGAACTCTCGTTTGGGCTGTCAAATTCAGCTCGATAAAACTATGGAGGGCATGGAGCTGGAGCTTCCAAAAGCTACACGCAATTTTTATGTAGATGGGCACAAGCCTAAACCGCACTAGTCAAAGAGTTTTATGTACATACATATATATATATATAGTATAAAAAGTCCTAAAGGAAAAGTTTCTAACCAAAGTAATTTGTTTTGTTGTTTTTATGCACGTTGAGGTGATCCTTCTAAAACTTTACACTTGCATATGTGATATTTAGGCCCGAAAGTGTCCACGCCAATAAACTGGATGAGTCTGTTGTTGCAACTTTGGAATAATAGTTTTTTCAAAAGTTATTTCGTTCACCAAACATCTTTATTTTATTTCCAAAATTAAACTAAAGCAAAGTATTTGTTAAGTCAATCCTACATAAAATAATAATTTTCTAATCTCTCTATAAAAAAAATTAATAAAAAAGATCATAAAAGTAGGATAAAATTATGGAACAAATATTGTAAAATATTTTTATACCCTTGCAAAAAGCCTTAATTATGATAATTATAATCATGACGAGAAGAGTTTTTTTTTAATTGGGATAACTCCTAAAAACTGATATGTTCTATATTAATCAATCCCGGAAGATTGCACCATGAGTTTTTTGCAAGGATATAATAACTTCGGAACAACCGAAGGATATAGCGGCTCTCTATTTTTTTTTGTTTTTTTTTCTTCTTGTTTGTGTTTTAATGATAGTACAAAAAAATTAAATGTATATAAATTTTACACAAAAGGATTGTGTAAGTGGACAAACTAAAACTGAAAATTAGATGAAAATTGTTTAGGTCCTCCCTCATCCTCAGTTTGAGGATGGGGAAGGGCTGCTGGAGGCTGAACGTGATCGCCCGCTATTACGCTCTTCGGGCTCGCTGCGCTCTTCTTCCTGATCGGGGTCACGACTCTTCTCATCGTCATTGGAATCCATGGAGGCAGTGGCAATCACCGGAGTTGCTGATCCGGCCGATCCTGCTCCCGAGGTTGGTGTCTTGTTATTGTTGCTCATAAGCTTATCAGTAGGCTTCTCCGAATCCTCCTTGGGCGATGAATTTGCGGCTTCACGTTTCGACGATTCCTTCACGTCCGACTTGCTCTGCTTCTTGCTAGTGTTGCTGTTGCTCTTTTTGAGAGTAGCGAGGTCCTTTAATAGGCTTGCTACTTTACGATTCAAATTATCAACCTTCATGTCGTGCAATCGTTCCACGTCCTTCATACGGTTGCGCATGTCATTTTCCTTTTCAAAATTTTTGCCTTTCAATTCGGTTAACTGCAATAAGGTGAGCGGGCGGTCACTATTTAGATCTCTTCATATTATGCTCAAAAGCAGAATCTCACCTGTTTATCCTTCTCGAGCAGCTCTTTGTCTTTTTGATTTAAACGTTTTTCCAGACTGGCAATACGTTCCTTTAAATATGTAATGGCAACCACGTGATCTGATGAATTGGTATCGACATTAATGGCAGCTGGTGCAGCTATTGTGCCATTGCCACTGCCTGCCCCCTGCCCCCGAGTGGATACTGAAATCTTCTCGGGCAAATCCAATCCAGCACCGCTAACTGCGGCATTGCCGGCCTGACCTTTGCCCAGTTCGTTGCGCGTTGGCTTTTTGGCTGCATTCGAACTGTCTCGGTGCGTGGATGAGGATTTCTCATGTGGTCGTTTTTTGGTCATAGGTATTCGGCCCTCCTGCTGGGCCTTCAGCAGGGCGCGCTTATACGCGCAGGTACACAGCCAGCAAAGCAGTTTGCCATTTACCTGCAAAATACAATACACAAGGAAAAGGTGGTAAAACATTCAAGTCACAGGCAATTATGATTTCTTGGGGGGCTCTTATGAACGCAAATACATGGGATTCCTTTCAAGAATTCTACTACTACTACTTGCTAATACTATTTAAATTGAACACTTAGAATAATTCTCTAATAACTATACGGAATACTGCGGTGGGGCGGCATCTTCTGGAGAATTCGCTTCCGCAGCTATGCTCCGCAGTGTTCTGTACTGGTTTCTTTGCTGACCTTTTTGTTCTCGTCGCGCCTGTCAAAGGCTGATCGCAGCTTGCACTCATCACATTGCACGGGCGGTCCATATTTTGCCTCATAGCTGGCGCATCTATTTTACCAAAATTTTGCATTTTTGATTTTTGAAATTTTCGGATTTTTGTTTTTAGAAAAAGAGAAGAAAAAATGTTTTGCGTTCATAAGAGACAATGTTTAGGGATTTAATTGATTATTTTTTTGTTTTTGTTTTTTTGTTCGTTTTGTACTTTGAAGGCACAATTAGGTTTGGTTAGGATGTGGTTACTGGATATAAGCATACACATATATATCATATATATACATATATTAATAAACTAAAAGGTATCTCAATCAAATATTGTGCATTCAAATTACACTGCCAAGACTAAAAATAAGAACTAGTTCTTAGCTTAACACCACGGTGCAAAGAGAGAAGATAGCGCACTGTCTCACGTAAGCAACTTTCAATTCGACTTGAAAATATTTTCGGCAAACAATTTTGGTATTAAGTAAAAGAAAAACTTGGGAACTCTATATATGTATGTATATAAGTTATGTAAGTGATCGTTGGTTATATGCACATATGTATCTATGACGCAAAGGCACACAGCATTCATGTTGCACTATCTTTTATCTCTGTACCGTGACAGTCAATGGGAAAGAGATAGAACGAGAGCGTAGGAGAAAGGGGCTTAAAGTAAGAATTGTTGTTTTTACCTCATGCATTTGGAGCTGCCAAAGGCGGCGACAATCTTACAACATTCACAAGGATTCGGCTTGCCATACTTGGCCAAATAATGTTCACACTTTTTACAGGCACTCTGTGATTTTCTGTGGGTATGAAGGATAAAGCGATTATAAGTAATAATAATAATTATACTAATTCTATATTATATGCTGAGATTGAAATCATGACTTGAGGCTTAAGCTCAGATTCAATGGATTTTCTATATATGTATTTCTATTTACAAATATTCTCGAGCCTCTCTCACTCTCTCAACTTACGTGGCGGGTTGAAACTCCGAGCGGCAGTAAGTACATTTAACAACTGAGGTAGATCCGCGGCAGCCCTGCAAAAATAATAGTTAGCATTAAAATCCGTTTCAACTTTAACTACCCGTCGTCTTCTGTGTGAGTGCTTTCTTTATTTTGATTAAGATCCCGATATATGTACATATTAGTCATAGCCAGCCTTAGTGCCTGACTGACCGACGCTTGCCCTCTTCCTCTTTTTTCCTAGCTTGTTTTCGTAGTCGTCCATTTTTGCGTGCACTTTAAAATGCGCATTAGTTAAAATTTTGGTCGCGTCATTTGGAAAATCTCGCACACACACCACAATGTTTGACTATGTTGTTTTGTTTATTGCAGTTTATATTTTGTTGCATTTTACTGCGTTTCTGCGTTGTTTTTCACCTTGCATAGCTGCTGACCCGACGAAAGTTCTTCGTATGGATGACGAGAAAAACATTTGGAGCAGGCGAATAATAATACTTTTGCACTCATTCTATTTTGCGATGTTTGTTGTGTTTTCTTTGTTGCAATATGTATATAATTTTCAATTTTTTTTTCTCTTTACAAGTCAATTTGCAACAACTAGGGATGACATGAGTCTACGGTGTTCCTAAATTGTTTGACCGGGTTATCGACTAGTCGGCTAATCGAGTGAGTTTTTATGCCATCTCTAACAACTCTAATCAGTCGATAACTTATCGCAAAAGATGCATAATTTATCGATACCGTATTGCCATCTCACTCGCACACATTTTTAACACTTGATGAGCAATCGAGAAGATGCCAACAAAGAGGAACAGCCGATTACTTTTCAAAAACAACGTTCAAATCTTGCATCGCCGCGATCGGCTGTACATAAGAGAATATTATTTCTGTTTTATTGTGGGAAAGTTTTTTTTTTTTAAATAAAAGCAGAAACAAACTTAAATATTAACATCTAGTGAGCAGATACAGTTGAAATTGAAAAATGACGGGGGAAAAAACAACAAATATTAAAGTAGCTGTGCGCGTCCGCCCGTACAACGAGCGGGAAATAGAACACAATCAAAGATGCATTGTCAAAGTGATGGATAAGTCGACCCTGCTCTTCGATCCCGATGAGGAGGACGATGAGTTCTTTTTCCAGGGAACCAAGCAACACTACCGCGACATAACCAAAAGGATGAACAAGAAGCTATCCATGGATTTTGATAGGGTTTTTGATATACACAATACGAATGAGGATCTGTTTGAGGAGTGTACAGCGCCGCTGGTCGATGCTGTGCTCAATGGGTATGTAAATTACTAGACATTTCAAATTAGAATGTCTTTAATGGAAATTCTTTTGCACATTTTCAGTTATAATTGTTCTGTTTTTGTGTATGGAGCCACCGGAGCAGGAAAAACTTTTACAATGCTAGGCAGCGATGTGTATCCAGGATTGACATTTCTTACCATGCGCGATCTCTTTGAAAAGATTCAAAGCCAACAGGAACTGCGCAAATTCGATGTAGGCTGCACTTATTTAGAGGTGTACAATGAGCAGGTAATGAACCTGCTTACTAAATCCGGTCCCCTGAAGCTGCGGGAGGACTCAAATGGAGTGGTAGTTAGTGGTTTGGCTCTAACACCTATCTACAGTGCCGATGAGCTGCTCCGCATGCTGGCCTTGGGCAATTCTCAACGCACGCAACATCCGACGGATGCTAATGCAGAAAGCTCCCGTTCACATGCGATATTTCAAGTCCACATACGTATCACAGATCGAAAAACCGACACCAAACGCACAGTCAAGTTATCCATGATTGATCTGGCAGGAAGTGAAAGGGCGGCTAGCACCAGGGGGGTCGGTGTTCGGTTTAAAGAGGGCGCCAGCATAAATAAGAGTCTGCTGGCCCTGGGCAATTGCATTAACAAGCTGGCTGACGGCCTCAAACATATTCCCTATCGGGACTCCAATCTGACGCGGATCTTAAAAGATTCCCTTGGTGGCAATTGTCGTACCTTGATGGTTGCCAATGTCTCCATGAGTTCGATGACCTATGAGGACACTTACAACACTTTAAAATATGCCAGTCGTGCTAAAAAGATCCGCTCTACACTGAAGCAGAATATACTGAAATCCAAATTGCCCACCGAGTTCTATGTGAAAAAGATTGATGAGGTCATGGCCGAAAATGCACGGCTTCAAGAGCGCCTTAAAATTGTGGAAACCGCGTCAAATACGTCAACCACATTGGATGAGTTGGAATCCTGGTTTGTCCGCATCGATAACACTTATTCAGCAGTAGAACAAAATCAGACACAGGTCATTGGACTGCGCAGTCGGATCAAGACTCTAAACTATCGTCAACTGGTGGAGAAGGAGTTCGAGCAGCTGCGCAAGAATGTCTTTCAAGAGGTAAGCCAACCTGTCCTCAAATCTATCCTATCGAAATGACACGCCAGGAAATATTGCATTTCTAAATAACCTTTATTGTGTTCGTCTGGCACTCAGTGCTCTCCAAGCAGCTCCTTCTGTTTGGTGGCCAATAGTTTGTCTGCTTCTGCTATATATTTATCCGCTATGGCTGTCACCTGGTTTTGCGCCATAAATGCATCGTCCTTTCCTATGTCGTCAGCCTGTTTTTTGAGTTTGCGTATGTGATCATTCTGCACTTGTCGTATGGCATCGCGGTATTTAATATACAAGGATTTGGCATTCTTGGAAAGATGCTCGCGATGTTCTTTGGTCACCTTCGGTATGGGTATGAATAATGTGGTACCATCTTGTTGGGGATTTAGATTCATGCCACTCTTTTCGATAGCCCTCAGAACGTCCGGTATGGTCTGAGGAAATGCAATCATGTTGATTATAATGGTTTTCGGATTTTTCCTCGATATCTGGGCCAATTCCTGTAGTTCGTGCACATTGCCATCGACCTTGATCCGCAGAGAATCGATAGCTCCGCTAGTGGAACGCAGGGACAAATGTTTAATAAAGTCATCCTTCATCTGTTGCACTGATTTCTCCATCTGTGTATTCAGCTGATCTAGATTAATAATCTCCCTCAATTGCTGCTCATTGATCTCTACTTTATTGGGCTGTCCCTTTTTGGCCTTTTTCTTGTCCTTGCCCTTTGCATAACCGCGCATCAGAACTAATGGCGACGCCGCTGGAGAAACGATCAGTTTTTGATGCCCCTGTTGCGCCGCAGGAAGAGGCACTGCACGAACACCGTATATAATTAGAGGCAGTGATTTTCGTAACATTTTTAAGGATTTTCTAAAATTTAATTCAATTTGACAACTAATGAATGCGGCAGTGCGAACAGCTGTTGTTTAGTGTGTCCGTATTTCAAAATAGAAATCATCGAGTCTTTTGGCGGTTTATTTGAAATTGGAAATTGATAACATGAATCTTTTACAATTGTTTTTGTTTTTGTTTAGAATATCCCTCGAATCACTGACTATATCAGTAATTTGATTACCCAAATTGAGAAATATAAGGACGAGTTACCGGTGTGGCGAGGCAAACAGGAGGTGGCTTACCGTGAACTGGAAAAGCTAAAGCAGCAGATAAAGGAATCCAAACATAATCAGATACTACACTGTTATCTAAGGACTAAGGATCGAGAGTTGGAGCTACTGAAGAAAAATGTGAACGGCAATCATTATGCAGCCATGTCGCAGGAATTGGCAGATAATTCCATACTATTGCGTGAATCTCTCATGTTGGGTTGCGAAGTGCTGCAACAGTATTACGAGCACTGCGAAAAGTCGGAGAAACTAACGCCGGGCCTGCAAGAGGCATATGAAAGATTGCGGCAGAAAATACGACTCAAAGAGACAACGCCAAATGGGTTGGCCACGGATTCATTGGCCAACTGGAAGCGTGTGCACAACACTGGGGACGACGACGATGACGATGATCATGACGAAATAGAGAAGACAATAAAACGCTCAAAACATGGCCCCCTGAATGAGGGTTTAGACACGGAGTCCGACTCAGATCAGGATGCCCATAAGACGTTCTTCAAGCAACCGCAAAGTCTAAACGAGACGCGCATCGTCGTGTCTTCTCATCCGGTGTCAGCACTTAATGTCACAGTGACCAAGCCATCCAATGAAGCCCATCAGCGCATTGTTGACTTGTTATCAGATCACAATGTACGCGGCAATACTGAAAAGATCAGAAATGGTTAGAATTTAATAAATTTCATTTTTATTTTGTTAACTACAATTTTCGTCTCCTTCGATTACAGCTTTGCTTCGATCGAATACCTTTACCACACAAGGACTTCAGCGTTCAGTGGCGGCTGCTTCTGTAGCTAAGGAGAATCTCAAATGCAGTGCTAATCAAGTTCGAAAGAGTCCACAGGCCTTGATTGCTAAAGGTAAGCGGCAACTTTCTTCTATCCTTGAACCTTCTAAAGCGAATGAATTTGCAGCTCTCAGCGGTAATGCCGTCTTAGGACGAAAACCACTTGCCAAGGAGCAGCCCAAAGTGAAAATCAATCGAGCCGCCTCATTTAGGTTGAAAAAATAAGAAAGAAAATCAAACGTATGTTTTTCGGTCCGGAGAGTTTTAGAATTATTTTTATTTAAAGATTTAGTTTTTCCTCTTTTTTTTTTTTATTATAATATTTTTGTTCTGGATTGACAACTTTTATTTGCTTTAAACTCTAAATATATTTCTCTAAGTATTTCTTATGCGATACGCACCATTACTACAGATATACGTCCGATTCCTTGCCGTTACCTTCAACTAAATTCTGTCTATAGAAATCATTTAGATTTCTGTTTGGACTTAGTCCTAGTAACGACAAGAGCATGTAGAGTAGAGCCCCAAGATTAATGCCAACAAGCAGAAGTCCTGGCCCCAGCAGAGGGGCTAAAATTGTCGCGGTTGGTAAGGCGACTAGTCCGTTTAGTGGCCATGGACTATTATGTCCAAAGGAGGATAACCGTCGCCAGGGTTGCTGCTGGTTTTTCAATGCTTTCTCAGGTTCCAGTTTATCGTCACTGTCGTCCTTATTCTTTGATTCGGCCATCAGAGTATAGCGTGGTCGATACTTTTCCACCATTGGAGCAAGGTCGCTATCTGGTGAACTACTTGCTAGTGCCAAACCCAGGACCAATACTAACCCGAGCAACATGATTCTTTGGTCTTGTTGTTAACGCCAACGGTTTATAGGCTTTTATAGTCCGTTTCTTAGAGCAATGACTGGAACCGTTAACGGGCGACTAACTTACTTACAGATGTCACCATAAGCTGACACTTTGATTGGGTTAAGGTAAATATTTTTTTACTAGACAGGAAATTCCATTCAAATGTATAAAGGCCAATTACCATGCACATTGATGTCATGAAGCCAAAAGGGCTGAAAACAAACAAACAAAAGTAGCTAGATGATGATGACGACTGATGCATTTGTGCATTGTTAAAGGCCGTTTATAATTTATAGATAATAAATGCATATATAACCGAGGAAGTTCTGAAAAATTTGTTTTGTTTATATCACTAACGAATGTTTTGTTTCGTAAATATTGTTTATAATTTTGCTACATTTTAAAGTAACAAAAGCTGCTAGTTGTATTGATCGGAGTTTACATATGTATTTATGTCGTAAATAGTAAAATATATATGATTTGTTAGTTTAGTTGAGCCGTTGGGCTTTTAACAGCACTTGCGGCTTCTCAATTTCCGCCTTGCTCTGCACCAACTTTAGCTCGCGCTCCCAGGCCTTAACTGGGCCATCACCTCCCTGAGGAAGTGAGGCCACTGTGCGTTTAATAACTGCTTGCAGACTCGCAATCGTCTTCTCAAAGGCCAGGCTCACCTCCTCCGTATGACTGTGAGCTAAGAACAGCGAAGCAAATAGATCTCCTGTGCCGGTGAATACCAAATTTTTGCCACCCTGTTTTGGTATATCAATGGCTAAGCGTGGTCCATTCTGTTGGCTCAAAAAGGCGCGCAGCACGCCAGGCTGACCTAAGTCACTGCTAGAAATGACCACGGTTTTGATGTGAAGTTCTTTGTGAAACCAATCCATAGCTTCCCAAACGGCAGTCTCACTGCGTACCTCTTTGCCTGTAAGCAATTCTACTTCATATTGGTTCGGCGTAATGATATCGGCCAAGGGAATGATTTCGTCTCGGTAGATTGGTAACAACTCTTTTGGCACGTAGAGTTGACCATTGTCACCCATGACCGGATCACAGACATAGATCAGATGAGGATTCAACTGACGCAACTTCTTTACGATAACGGCCACTTGTCTTAGAAATAGGGGGTTACCAATGTAACCAGTCAACAGGTGAGAATAATGGGAGAGCAACTCATTCTCCTCCAGACCCTCAGTAATACTGGCTGTAAAGATAAAAAACGATTTGCTCATTATATATACTCTCAGCCAATGGTTTTCCACAATGATCCTAAAGCTTTAGAGATATCAGAACGTTTTTAAGAGGGGCATTATAAATCTTAATATAATTAATAAGTAGTTTCATGACAATGGTCCCCTTCATCACGACAGTAATGCATGCCGTCTCCCTCTCTTTGGCGAATCTAATTACATATGTACATACATATGTAATGCATGTTCATAGTACATATTACACAGATTTACCTAGTTCTTTTTCGTTTGATATGGGACCCTTAAAGGTTTTGTATCCTGTATGATTCGAGAACTGGACCGAATTCAATGGATCCACATCATAGCCCAGCAGCTGTATAAAGAGAAGAATGTCTTTTTTTCAAATTGGTCTATAGTTGGTTTACCATTTGTGATAAAAACGTTACCTGAAGGGGATAGGTCGCCACCTTATTTCCCACATAGCCATATACCACATGACTTTGAATGGAAAGTACCCGTTTCTTCGACATTTTTTACGATAATCCTGGCGATTGCAATTGACCTCCACACCAGAGTATGAGCGTGCATGAACTAAACACAAATGGTTAATACAGTATGTATTGTGTAGATAAACATAGAATCAGAGAGTTATAGCCGGTTGAACGTCATCTTATCAGTAGCCATAGACAAGCGACGAGGAACAAGAGCAAATGGTACTGATAAGCAAGAAATGGTGGCAGAGTTGGTAAACAGCCCAGATAACGAGTGGATGCAAACAATATTCAACAAATTGGCAATATTTTAACATTTAATAAAAATTATTGCAAACGACCTTGGAAATTAATCAAAACAATTCCCTGTCTAGTAAACTCTGGCCACCAATTTTGTCTCATATCGCAGATGCCCTACTCACACTGTTGTTGGACCAAATGAATTGAACAGTGCAATTGAAATTATCTTCTCTTTTTGATCCTCAAGGATAAGATTGATACATTTAGTTTTTAAAAAGCAAAAGTGTCTGGATTAATTAAACTATTTGTATCGAATTGTTTATATTGTACGATGCCAGTGTGAGCAGGGCATAATTGAAATTAATGTGTTTTGCGTCAAACAGCTGTTAGGGTTGATAGAATTAAAGGGTCGCAGTGGGACCAGACTCACAGGGAAACAAGAAATAACTAACGCCTCGTCTGTTCCTGACGTAAGAGTCGGAACCGCATTTTTGTTTAGTTTATTAAGTTTAATAAAAACTTAAAGATTTTTGAAAATTAATTGACAATTATGGCGGCAAGTTTAACTCGACTACTAGAACGCAGTGTCCGGCAAAAGCAAACGGTCCAAAGCACCTGGCGAGTCTTTAGCAACCAGCAGCAGCTGCCAGAGGCGGAGAACGACGAAGGTAAGCAATTTGGTTATAATGGTTGCTTTCTAACAAATCTTATATTTCTCAATAAATCTAGAGTTTCGTGTCCTCAATCTTCGGGCGGTTAAACAGAATCTTACACGTCGAAGGGAAAGCAAAAAGGACCCTGTGGCTCCACCCCGAACCCAACGCATGGCTGTGGATCAAGATTGGTCGGCTGCCTGGCCGGGACCACGTTCATTCCATCCGGCTAGTGTGCCCCTTCCGTTGCGCCAGGGCTACACTGAACGTGGGGCTGCAGCTCCTTCTAAATATGCCAATGCCGAGTTAATGAAAATACCCAATTTCCTGCATTTGACACCGCCGGCCATCCGTCAGCAATGCGAGGCTATTAAAAAGTTCTGTACTCCTTGGCCCAAGGGTCTTGAGACTGAAGCCAAATGGCAACGTTACTTCCCATTTGAGGTCATTACCACCGACTATTGTCACAGTTTACCCACAATACGTCACCCAGAGGCGCGGCGAGTCACAATTCGTCTAAAGCTTGGCGATTTGGAATTTGACAAGCATGCCCGGGATAAGTTTCTCCGTCTGGTGGGCGATCGATACAATCAGGAGACGGATATATTATGTTTCACCTCTGACCGCTGTCCAATGCGCAAGCAGAACTACGATTATGCCCTATACTTGCTAACGGCTTGCTACCATGAATCATTTATTACTGAACCATGGGAGATGAGCAAATCAGAGGCCGATATGGAAGTTTATTTGTTTGAGCGCAACAAGGCAAAAGATTCCGCCGAGGCTATTCTTAATTGGAACCGAGCAGAAGTTGCAATAAAAGCAGCGCCCCCTGCTTCTTATGCCGACAGTGTAGAACAGTTGATCAATGAAGGTGAGAATGAGTACAATATAGCGAAATACAAGGAAGAAGTAATGAAAATGTTAAACATCTCGGCAAGTCAGTGAATCGCTTTATTTTCAAAATAAATGTTTAATCCAAACTAAGAAAACATAGAATTTTGAATCTAAAAACATAATCCATAAATTATATTTAGCTTTTCTTTGTGTTTTGAATTTGAGCACAGGCTATGTAGATAACCGTGTAGATATGATGGCGTATGAATTTTACTTTTACAAAGTGACCAAATTTTTAGTTCAGCACAACTCAAAACAAGAACAACAACAAATGAAAATAGTTATAAACTTGGGCCGAACCAAAAGACTGATTTTACGTGGACGTGGATGAAATTTGAATATCTTGTGCTAATTAATTAAATTTTGACCACTTTGCACTATTGTTGGAGCAGAAGTAATCGAGGCAGTCGCTCACTGTGAAATTTTGTCATAAAACAGGTGAGACAGGCAGAGCCGGTGATAGGTTCAAGCAGATTTTCCGGATAATGAAAATGCAGATATAAAACCATTTAGCCCTAATTCATTCCATATCAAATTTTACCGGAAGTTCCTCAAGTGTTCTTTCTTTTTCGAAGAGAAGAGCCGTAAAGCAGGGGGAATGTGCGAGAGAAAAGGCACATACATAAGTTTTATCTCGACTCTGAAATTGAAGAACTGCTTTTAATGCCTATGGCATTGCTTATCACTGTTTGTTTGCTTTCAGTTGGTGCTTCGTAGCTAATTACAAAATTTTGTCTTTTTTCTTTTGGGTCTCACGTAGTTTGACGTAGACACGACCGCTAGTAGTCTACAGACACTCGACACCTGTATCAACAGCAGCCAACGTTAGCAAAAAGAGTTTGCCCTTCCATGAAGATCTGTAGAGGCCAGCCACTAGAATTGTTGGCCTCTTCAGCTGCATCGACATCAGCTTCATCATTATCATCTTGACACGTATTCTTAGAGTTGGCTGAAGCAAAATGCGGAGACCGAATTTTAAATGGATGGTAAAGTCGGTTCTGCTGTTGTTAATATCGCTAACGCTTTTCTTGCTCATCACAAGTTGGATATCAGCCAGCCCATATACGAATCGACCAGTTCATCATGGCATTCAACCGGAAGCAGAGTCGGCATCCGCTCTAAGATCCAATGAAAAATCCAAGAAATTGGACCTACAGCATTCAAATGCAGAAAATCCTTTAAATGTTAATGATGCAAACGATCAAAATGAGAACGATAACGCCAACGATGTATACCCAGAGAAGCTTCCGGGAGAGGCGGGAAATAAGCAGCTTGCAAACAATAAACCTCCCGAAGAGCTATCCGATCTTCAGGTGGCCCCGGTTCCAGGTGATAATGGCCTAAAAAAGGATTGGCATGACTATACGGCCATGGAAAGGGATGCCGAACGTGTGGGCATTGGTGAGCAAGGTAAACCTGCCAAATTGGATGACGAAAATCAACGGGAACTGGAAAGGCAAATGTCACTGGACAATGGATTCAATGCCTTGCTCTCCGACTCCATATCAGTGAATCGCTCAATAGCAGATATACGCCACAAATCGTAAGTACACGAAATTTCATTTACTCATACAATTATATTTTGTAATTATTTTGTTTTGCACCCGATATGTACATACATATATCATTATGCATATCATTATTTTTGGCTTCTATTAACATGTGTACATATGTACATAAATTCATATTTCACAAATTATGTTCCGTCGTTTGAAATTTGCATTGGGTTTGGTTCTTTCGTCTTTTCGACTTTGTATGCTAAATCAGTTTGAAATCCTTTCAGCTGCCGGAAAAAGGAATATCTTGCCAAATTGCCCACAGTCAGTGTCATTATAATATTCTATAACGAATATCTTAGTGTTTTGATGCGATCGGTCCACAGTCTGATCAATCGGTCTCCACCGGAACTTTTGAAAGAGATTATTCTTGTTGATGATTTCAGCGATCGTGCTTATTTGTATGTGCCGCTTGAAAATTACATAGCCGAGCACTTCAAAAACGTGCGTGTGGTGCGGCTAGCGAAACGCACTGGTCTGATTGGGGCACGCTCAGAGGGGGCTCGCAATGCCACCGGTGAGGTGTTAATATTTCTCGATTCGCATGTCGAGGCGAATTACAATTGGTTGCCACCGTTGCTGGAACCAATTGCCATTAACGAGCGCACAGCTGTTTGCCCCTTTATTGATGTGATTGATCACAGCAACTTTAACTATCGAGCCCAAGATGAGGGTGCCCGAGGGGCATTTGACTGGGAGTTTTTTTACAAGCGGCTGCCTTTGCTGCCTGAAGACTTGAAGCATCCTTCGGAGCCATTTAAGAGTCCTGTAATGGCAGGTGGACTTTTTGCTATTTCCTCCAAGTTCTTTTGGGAATTAGGTGGCTATGATGAGGGATTGGATATATGGGGTGGTGAGCAGTATGAGCTAAGTTTCAAGATTTGGATGTGTGGTGGAGAAATGTATGATGCCCCCTGCTCGCGAGTGGGTCACATTTATCGAGGACCTCGGAATCATGTGCCCAGTCCCAGAACTGGCGATTATCTACACAAGGTGACTGACACTATAATTCTGCTGATCCCAAAACTGAAACCAACTTATATTCATTGCATATTATTCCATAGAACTATAAACGTGTGGCCGAAGTCTGGATGGATGAATACAAAAAATACTTGTACGATCATGGCGATGGCATCTACGATCGTGTAGATGCTGGAGATTTGACAGCGCAAAAGGCCATACGAACCAAACTGAAATGTAAATCCTTTAAGTGGTTTATGGAGGAGGTGGCCTTCGATTTGATGAAGACCTATCCACCGATCGATCCGCCCGACTATGCCAGTGGCGCCATACAAAACGTCGGTGATTCCAGCCTGTGCGTCGATACACACGGACTTCGCAAACATAATCGCATGGGAGTCTATAGTTGTGCCGAGGATCTTCAGAAGCCCCAACGAAATCAGTTCTTCCAGTTGAGTTGGAAACGTGACTTACGCCAGCGTCGGAAAAAAGATTGTCTTGATGTTCAAATATGGGATGCCAATGCGCCAGTCTGGCTGTGGGATTGTCATGGCCAGCAGGGTAATCAATATTGGTTCTATGATTACCGAAAGCAACTGATAAGGCATGGCAAAGAGGGACGAAGATGTTTAGAATTGCTGCCCTTCTCCAAGAAGCTTGTGGTTAACCAGTGTAGCGAGGGCAATTCCTATATGAAATGGAATTTTGGATCATTCAACAAAACGTCTTTAGACAATTACGAAAGGGACTTGATTCTAGATTTACACCTGGAGTCGTGATAAGATTTAGTCACTAACTTGCCATGTACTTAAAATGTGTTTGTCTGTTTATATATATATATATATCTGTATATATGTAGATGTAGATGATAATGAAAGGCATATTTTAAGCTAATTTCGGTTCTTCCGAAGTTGAAAGTGTTCCCTTGCAGAACTTTGATTTCTAATAAATTACATTCGTAGTAATGTCCGATTATAATCATGACCTGACCAAATACCTCATGGAATCATTCCTTTCCAAAAATGTTTACGCCTTCTGCAGGGGTACACAAGTTCTGGAGCTCAACCGACTCACTTCAAGCATTCCTTTACTTTAATACATATATTAAATCGGTTGTCAATTAAAACGGCAATGTGTGTGTGTGTTTTTTTTTTAAACTTTCATTTTCCTTTTTATTTAATATTAATATCTGTGTTTGCTTTCAATACGCGTACTTTAAATAAATATAATTTATGTTTTTCATATACGTTTTGTTGTTTTAGTTTATCTTTATCGTTTTACAATATGTATCATCCGGCTATCATCTGCCATTTCTAAGCCTTAACTTTGTTCAATTTCTTCTCTTTTGTTTTTTGTTGTTTGCTTTGTGTTTGCTTTTTGCGTTTGCGTTTTGCTATCTTGCATTTTATATGCCGATATTTATAGTATATGTATGTATACTTATATATGCCGCCGCTTTAGAACTTAAACTCGGAAAAACGAAGCTTGTGTTGTTTTTGTTGTTGTTATTATTGTGTTTCTTTTCTTTCTTTTGGATTTTGACTAAAAAAAATGGCAAAAAGTTTTTGTTTTTTTGCTTTTATTTTGTGAAAAAATTATAAAAAAAAAAGCACTTACAAACTATAATAGTTGTTGTTTTTGTTGTGTGCATAATCATAATTAATTATATATACATATATATAAATATATATAGTTATGTTAATCTATATATTGTATATATATATATACATATACATACATATATATATATATATACCATATAAACATTTAAATATTTATCCAAACATGTTTTTTCTTGTTGCTCAAAAGTCTTCTTCGCTGTCTTACATTTACATACGTTTTACATTTAAATGGTGGACACTGGACAACAAAATTACAACATCGACCAAGAACCAAAAATCGCTAACTCAACGTTAACCGATATATGTATGCATGTATGTATGTATGTATCGATAAAAAAAAGGATAGGGATCTATAATTATTTAATATTATTTTGATGAGTTCAGTTTTGGGCTTAGTCATACTTATATACGGTATTTTCGGTTCTTGGCTATGTTGGCCGGTGTGATCATCATCGTTATCATCGCCTTTCGATCATAATTTCAAATTATTTCAAGTAAATAAGTAATTATAAATTGTTTAACCATTTTTGTGTGTTTTTGTGCAAAAAATATGTGTTTTTGTGTTTGTTTTTTTAGACTAAATTTGATTTGAAATTCAGTTTGCTAGGCTGCCACATTTGAATTTTCCACTGCCGCTCATATCTTCATGTAATTTTTTGTTTTTTCTTGGATGGATGCAAATTAATTGAGTTGCTAGCAGAATTTATTATTTCTCTCGATTTGCTGATGCTGCTGTTTTTGTTTTTGACATTGGAGTGCTTAATACTTGCTTGGTTTCGAGTCTTTTTCTGGGTTTGATTTGAAATTTACAGCACAGTTTAGAATTAGAAATAATCATAATAATATGAACCCATGTTTGTCAGATCCTTATAACTTGCAATTGTGTGTAGTGTGTATATATATGCTTTTAATTTTATTACTTAAACTTAGTTTAAATTATGTTAAATGTTTGCTTTCCATTTAAAAAATGTCTTCCTGTCCTTCTGATTCTGCTCGATAATCGCAGCCTACTGCCTTCTGCCTACCCCTCGTCCTCGTCTCGCGCTGTGTTCTCGATCTTAGTCGCCCGATGCTGCACGTTTCTATCTTTTCTATAATTTGTTGTTTAGTTTTCTTTATCCGTGATAAATAATTAAATACGGGCAAATGCCAATGTGTTCAACATGGAGAAGGAGGCGGCTGACCGTCTTAGTTCTCTAGCAGGGAAGGCAACCACCATGCACCAAGCACTCATTCAGTAATCAATATATAGAGATTGGGGTATATTTGAATGGGTCACAGGTTTCGATATTCATTTGGTTGCTTCCCCTACTCATATTCGACCATTCGCTATTTGCTTTAGTTTGAATTTGTTTCAGTATTTCGCTCTCTCCTTTAATGGAGAACCAAATGCGAAACAAATTTGAAAACAAAAAAAAAAAGTATAATAAAAATATAATTTATACAGTTAATGTTTTGCTTAACTATTTGCTTGCGAAAATTTTGTGGTTGCATTTTAGTTAAATTTTTTGTTATTTTTAGTTTCATCTTTCGTTTTGTTTTCTTTAGTTTTGGTTAAAAAAATGATTTATTTGTACTTTTGGCAATGATCTTCCACTAACTTTAAATGTTTGCTTAGTTTTGTGTTTTCTTTTAGTTTGTTGATTTAACAGAAATTGTCTTAGGAAACTAAAGTTGCATATTTCCGTTATTCTCTTTTCTTTGTGGTTGTTGTAGAAACTCGCAGTGTGCAAATGTTAATAGAGGGCAGCGCCTACTTGTCATTATACTTGAACCTTAATCCTTCTCCTGGTATGGCACACGAAATCAGACGCATTACAAAAATAACTTTTCTTTTCAGATATAGTGAGTGTGTGTCTTTCTGTATATGTGTGTGTGTGTATGTGTGTGTGTGTGTGTTTGTGTGTGAGAGAGATGAATAATTTTCTTTTGCTTTTCAGTCATTGTCTTGGGGCGGGTCTTAAGATTAGGCGGCTGCGTCGGAACTAAATGGTTTTACCAGTAGTAAGATCTGATGGGGCCGATTATTCTCAAGTCTGTGGATGAGGGGGAGCCGCCTGGCCATTCGTGGACGATGTTGGACTGCTATTGCCCTCCTGGTAGGGCCCTGTAACCACACAAGGGTGCATAGGAAACAGGGTCGTCCACGATGTGGTTGTTAGTGTTGGTGCGTGGAGGGCAACTTTCTCGTTTTTTGACTGCTGTTCATTTGAGGATGATGAATTTATGGACTTCTTCGTATCGCCATTCGACTTTTTCTTTTTACTGCTACTGGCTCCGTTTTTTATTTGCTGTTGGCCATTGCTTTCCTTTTTCACCACTATCGATGCTGGTGGAGGATTCTCATCCGTCATATCCTCATCCAAGTCATCAAGGTCCTCTCCAGCTGCCTTTTTAATTAAACGCTCGCGTTCCTCTTTGGCCTTGTTGTCGAGATCTGTGTTGATTTTCTTTACTCGCATTTTCTCCTCCCATTCATCGATGCCATGACGCGATCGATTCAAATTACGGTGCTGATAAAAGATTAATGTCATGCGAGTGGGATGATGTCGATCCGGTCGTCTTACTGCTGTAGTCGCATGCATTTCGTGTTTGGCACATTCGATTAGCACGCTGCCATGATTTAATGCAATAGCGACCCCGCCCATTTGTGGATCCTGGAAGGCTTCGATATTCTCATTGATTTCAGCAACTTCGCCAATAGGCTCGATTTTGCTGGTGCTGGTGTTGGAGCTGGCTGGAGAAACCGCCCCTGAGGCAGGGGCTGTGGTTGCTAATGGCGATGCCTGTATTGATGTTGCACCAGCTGCGACCGCTACTGGATCGCTAGTAGTTGTTTCGTTAGTAGGTGTGGGCGTGGCAATGCCGGGCTCACTAGGTACACTGGTTCCACCATTAGAGAGATCAGGCAAAATGGTTTGGGGCGGTGTCACAGCCAGTTGTTGTTGATGTTGTAGTGGTTGTTGTTGCTGCTGTTGTTGTTGCTGCTGCTGCTGCTGTTGCTGCTGTTGTTGTTGCTGTTGTTGCAGTGGTACTATAGGTTTTTGCATTGTCGGAGCAATACTGGGCCCAACGCTAGTGGCGTGTGGAGCTATAAGCGAGCCGCTTCCATAGGATCCACTCGCCGAGCTAGTCTGATGATGTCCGTACATATTCCAGTTTGGTGAAGGCGGCGGCGGAGTGGGCGGTGGCGTCTGTTGCGGTGGATACATGCCGTAGGGTGAATAGGCCTGATGATGGTGATGATAGCCATAATTATAATTCATATTTTGATAAGCATCGTAAGCCGTATACGCCGAGTGAGGGGGTGGTGGAGGAGGTGGTGGCGGAGGTGGATACATTTGATAGTTGTTCGGATACTGTGGCGATCCGGCATACTGATAGTCACTGGGTGGGGGTTTTGGTTTCACAAAACCTTCCTGGTGACCGGGCGGATGGTGGTGAGGTGCTGCAGCTGGTGTGGTGGCTAATGGAACTGTCATGGCTGTTAAGGCAGTTAGTTTATTCTCTGCCAGATTATGATGATTCACCAGGGTTGTAGAATCGGGATTCTCTTCACTGACCAGACGACTTTTTAGTTCACCAACTGCTGATGAAATGGGAGCAATTTGTTGTTGTTGTTGCTGTTGTTGTTGCAATGGTTGTTGTTGCTGTTGCTGCTGTTGCTGGTCTTCTGCAGCAGGCTGTTGGACAGGAGTTGGCGTAGCCAATTGGTTATACGTTGTAGTGTACCCATTAGGATTCGCTGATTCATGTTGCTGTTGTGGCGTGTTTACTGCTGGCGGTACGCTGGCGACTGCTGGTGGAGTAAGAGTGGCCGTAGCCGCTGCTGCTGCTGGCGTTACGTTTGTTGCCGTTGGTGTTGCTGTGGGCGTGGCTAAACCGTGCTGAAGGGGAAGCTGCGGTGGTGCTCCGCCCTGGGCTTGGCTAATGCCCATGGCATGTGGTGGCCAGTTGCCGTAATAGTTTCGGGAGTCTATATAAGACCCAGTCTGATAGTCATAGGAATAGGGTGAATCCAATACAGTGCTAGAGATCTGATTGGATTGCAACTGGGCATCCGTAAAGGTATCAATCATAGTGGCCATATTCATTAAACTCGAATTTGAGCTCATTAATTGATTGGGTTGACTGGGGGGTCCCACTTGTTGGGCGCCTCCTCCATTTGGTGCATGAACGGGAGGCGTGCTGAAGGCACTGCCTGCCGCTGGACTCGGATTGTTTGTCACTGGTGTTTGGCAACGGGGCGAGGGTGTTGACGGTGGCGCCGAGCCAGGAGTAGAGGCACTCGAGTTATTATTTGTGAGGTTATTTGTGGAATTTGTTTTTGATTTACTCGTTTTAGAGGATTTACTGGAATTTGCCGCGGAGCCATTTTCCTTCTTAATAAGAGGCGCAGGAGGACTACTTTGCTGTGTTTGCGGAGGCTGCTGCTGGCCCCCATTAGTTTCAGCTAACGAATCTTGTTCGCCGTCCGGTGGGGCAGATTCATCATCTTTGCGTTTTTTACCATGTCGTCGACATGGTATCAACGGTGTAGATCTCACTCGTACCTCGCAGGGAAATCTGTGGAAGCAAATTAGTAATGTTAGTTCTCATTCATAGAAATGGGGAGCTGCAGCGCTGCTCAAAACTCAACACTACACTCACTTGTCCAGCATTTGCACCGCTCCAGTGCGATGCTTATCCCTTTGTCCCTCCACACTTTCAAACTCATCGGTGCCATCCATTGTGTACAGTGGCAGGACATGAAATTGCTCATCGTCTGGTAATCGGCTATCGCGATTATTCGGCTTCAGTAAAGCCACATGGACAGTGCAGCCATCCTGCATGTTGTGCAGATCCCTATGGGAGTGGGCGCAGAAGTCTAAGCACGCTGTAACTCCAGAGAATGGTTTGCCCGGCTCTAAGCCCAATCGACAATCGGAGGCCTCGTGTTCGTATTTCGTCTGATTGTCGTAGGAACGCGGACACACTTGTTTGAATACCGGTGCCAATAAGGTGGCTATTAGATTCATGTGATCCTCGATGGCTGTCTCCTCGCTTTTTACTGATAAACGGAATTTGCGCACTGTCTTTGAACGGGCATATTTACAGCCATTATAATACATTGACCATGAACAGCCAAAGCTATACGAAGCTCCCGATGTCTCGGGATCCAGACCTGCAATAATGCATGCGTAAGTTCAAGAATTAGGTACCTGTCAATATATTCCAGTCGACGTCGGACTCACCTTGACAGGCACAGGTGCGATTCTCATTGGTAGCACATCGTCGCGTTGTAGGCAGGCCGTATTTGTTGAGCTTAGGTATTAGATTTTTATAGGCATTGTCCGCCTCCAGACGTGGCATTCCATCCCAGGCCACCATGCAGACCACTATATAAGCGGCTATACATCTGCAAGAAGAGATTTTAACAATTAGTCACATTAATGACAATGATTTTTTAAGGGCATTCTGTCAATGTTTTATGGATCGTATAGCTTTTTGAAACAATCGCATGCCAGTTCAAAGAATGTATCTCGAAATCAGCATAAGTCGAGTACGAAGAAAAGGATCAGGCTTCGAAAAAACATTTATAAGTAGTTCCTAATCAAAGTAGTATCAATTTCCCGTTTGGGTTAATAATAATCGACTTACCTATGACCTGGTCTCTTTTTCACCACAACCAGAATCTTCTCCTCGAGATCAGCACGACGTATGACCCACTTGGCCACGGGACACCCCTGGCTGGTCTTACCCTCTTTTCCCGTATAGACAATCTTTTCAATACGTAATTGCCTTCCAGTCAGTTGACAACGCTCCTCGAATTCCCGCCTCAGTTCCATCAATGAAGAGGCAGTTCCTGTAATCCAAATAAAGTTGAGTTAAATAAATCCTGAAGACCAGTGAATATGCTCCGTACTTACCCAAATGTGTGTAGTAGGTTCCTGGTTCGGGTGGGTTCTTATCAGATTGGAAGCATTCGCATTCGGGTATTTCGGTTTTGTTGCCCTTTTCGAGGCGATCTGTGGTATCAAACATAGGATTGATTTTTTCATGCTTTACAATAATCTCGGGAATTTCATCCTGCTTATGCTTTTTTGATTTGCCCGATTTAACGCTACTGTTATTATGGGGATCGGCTAAGTCATCTTCGTCGAGCAGCTCTTCCTTTGGCTGGATTCCCAGACCCAGGCAGGTTCCGTCCTTTAGGTGCTCGGCTGTAGGTGGACGTGTGCCACCCTGGCGACAGCAGGAGAAACCATTGTTCATGGTCTTGCTATCTGGCAAGTAAGGGTAGCCCACTGTTGCTGATGCCGAAGTGTGACTATGGCCATGATGACCCATCATGTCCTCTAGCTTGGGCTCTAGCATGCCAGCATGATGGCTTAAATGGTGTGGCGGCGGTGGTGCTCCGCCATGGTGATGACCCAAGGCATAACGATGTGGCGGAATGGGATAAGCATGAGCCGGTATATCCTTCTCATAGTTGGTGGGCAGTGGAATAATGCTATTAGTGTCTGGCTTGCGTTCCAAATCCATTAAATTTTGAGCATGACCTGGAAATACGAAAATTGTTTAGTCGAATTTTCACACTACAATAGAAGAAAGGTAAATATTTACCTGCCGGCTTGCTGCGACTTCCGTAACCTGTGGAGTGTTGATATCCAGGCACAAAGTTCTGTTGAAAGTTCTGCTGAAAACTGCTTCCGTAATAGGAATTGTGATGATAGCCAGCATAGTCCTGACCATGCTGAGCTGGCACTGGCTGACCTTGACCATCGTTCTGACAGAAATCAGCATACTGAATGAAATTCTGATAGTTACGCTCGTACCCCTCCATCTTATTGGGCCCCGAATGGGGCATTAGGCCCGGTTCGGTCTTTATATACTGGCCATGGTAGTCACCTGTGACCGACTGCGGAGGGGGTGGATAGTGATGGTGAGGAGGCTTCAAACCGACCACCCCACCACCTCCACCTCCTGGGTCGTTGGTGGCATTTCGATCTCTTTCGATTTCGTTTGATGTCACCGCGTTCGCAGCTGTGGCCGCCGCTGCAGCCGCTGCTGCCGCTCGACTGGCCTTGCTGCGACTGCGCGACTTTTTTGGTTGGGCAGGAGTGGCAGGCGGTTGAGAGGAAGGCGGTGGTCCTGGCCCAGCTCCTGGTACTGGTACTGGCTGCTGTTCTGCATGACTGATAGTTGTGTGCTGTCCTGGTTGATGTTGTTGCAACTGCAATTGCGACTGCTGGGCCTGTGTTTGGGATGCCAATAACTGTTGGGCATCAGCAGCCGCTGCTGAAGTCAAGGGATAACCGCTGGCTCCTGATGGTTTCTTGAATGAGTTAATGTGATGCGGCTTCCATATGTGATCGCCACCACCTCCAATGGTCTCGGCAGTGACCGGCGGAGCTGACTGTTGCTGCGGCTGGACAATACTGCTGTTGGGACCATTGGCGCCTAACGCCGGCTCGGGTCGGAGGTGGTGGCTATACGATAAAAAATGACCGGTCTGATGTTGCTGCTGTTGTTGTTGCTGCTGTTGCTGCTGAGGTTGTTGCAATTGCTGCTGTATATCAGGAGGCGGCGGATCCTTGGGATCGCTTTTTCGCATTATCATGGACTTGATGCGTGTGTTAAGATGTACTCGCTCGCCTCCTTGGGGATATCCATCACTGCCGAGCTGCTGTTGTTGCCAGTTCCATTCTTGCATAGTGGGCGAAGACGAAAGATGTTGCTGTTGAGCCACGTATGGCTGGAGGCCATTGTTAGTTGGTGACGGTTGTATGAGGCTTCCTCGTGTTGGCGATTGGGGAACAGTCGAGGGCTGAGCTTGTGTTACTAGCATAGGTGAAGCGGCTGGCTGGGGTACGGCTGCGGGAGTGGCTGGTGTTGTGGAGCCCCCACTATTGGCACTTGCCGATTGCTGTTGTTGTTGGGATTGCTGTTGTGGGGTTTGTTGTTGCTGGGATGGCTGCTGCTGTTGTTGTTGTTGTCCGCTGTAGTCGCCTGAATACCCGTTACAATTGAGTGAGCGCGGCGGCACGCTGCTCACTCGCGGATATCCAGGCGTGTCGTTTCCCGACATTGTCTTGTTCAGATCGCCAGCATTTAAATGTTGTTGTTGTTGCTGCTGTTGCCCCGCAGCTGGTGGCACTGGAACTGTGGACACTTGGCCGGCATAGCTAACACCGCCACCAGTTGCAGTTGGAGCAAATCCCGCCGCGACTCCTTGCAAACCAGCCACCTGATTTATGGTTGGAGCGCTTGTCAATTGTTGACTTTGGAAATCATAACGCTGCACTGGTGCCCCATATGGCGAGCGTCCATAATTGGGATCGAAGCCTAGTCCCGACTGGACATAACCATTTGATGGATACGCATAGGACTGAGTCTGGAAATCCAACGAGTTTAGTGATGTGATGGCTGGATTGTTCTGTGGTATTTGCTGTATGAATTGATTCTGCCAGCCCTGTGAAGGATCGGCCTGCCATGTGGGATAAAAGGCCATGGGTGCCTAAAAAAAATGAATATAAATATATATATAATATATAATAATAAAATATCTTTAACCAAAAACTGATTTATTAACGTGTGAAATATTTTCAAAATTGTCTATTCTCGGTAAATATTTTCAAATTAGTTACCTCAAATGGCTACTTTCTGCTGATCGAAAAAAGCGCGCCTTAAAATATGCTATTTAAATATGTTTTTTCTTTTTTTTGTTTTTTAAACTTTGATCAGAGTCAAAGGCAAGCATTGAAAACATCGTGATGATTCTGCCCAACATTTTGCAATTATGAAAGTGAAATTGAAAAAACACAATCAACAGCAACATAAAATAAGCTCGCGCAGACAGCAATGAAATCAAATAAAATATAAATGAACACACACAACTTTAAAATGAATGTGTTTTTGGTACTCTTTAAAATTCACAAAATGACAGGTATATATGCTCATTAGAGTCTTGCAGTTTGAATTATGTTCTCTTTCATTGGATATTACAGGGTCTCATTTGTCCGATGCATTCTATGGCATCTGTCAATGCGTTTTTTTCATTTGAAAAAATTCAATTTCAAAATTTATAGTTGATTTTGCAGTTGTTGTTGTTGTTGTTGCCGATGAGAATTGTGTGTGTGTGTGTGTGTGTGCGTGTGTGTTTATTTGATTTTGTTTTAGCAATCATTGATAAAAATCGAACGATGCTTATGAATGAACGAGTGGATGAAAGAGTGTGTGCGTATTGGCTATTTACAACCCTTTCCTTTTCCATCTTTGTCTGCCTGCTGCTGTATGTGTATGCACAGCTGCATTTCCTTTTGTCGTATGAGTATGAGTTTCCATTTCGTTGTGTGTTTGTTGTGTTATTTTCGTTTTGTTGAATTCTGATTGATTGAATATAAAACATTTTTACATGAAGGTCAATGGTCGCAATGTCTATCTGCATACATTGTATAAACATATGTGGAGACGTATGTATGTATATACATATAGAGATTTTAATTACAATTGGGTTTTAACAGAACAATAAAAAAATGCCTTTCCGGCCTTTGCTTTCATTTTCCGTTCAATGGAATGTGGGAATCTATTTTATTATACATATACCTACTTATATTTGCATTTGTGATGGTCTGATTTTTGTAATTGATCGGATTTTTACTTACCATAGGCTGTTGAGGTTGATCCTTCATAGTTTGAATTTGCGCGGTTATTTGATGTTGTTGCTGGTGTGGCAAATGTTGCTGCTGTAGCGGCAAATGCTGCTGCTGTTGTTGATGTGGTTGATGTTGCTGCTGTTGATAGAGCTGCTGTTGCTGTGGGTTTGGCTGATATTGCTGCTGTAAGTGCTGTTGCTGCGGCTGCTGCTGTTGCTGGAAGTGTTGCTGTTGGGTCGGCTGCAAATATTGCTGCTGACCTGCTGCGGCTAAAACTGTCCCAGTTGTTGTGTTCGGCGACAAAGTTGTTGTGGTTGCTGTGTTAGGCGTTGGACTTAGACGTGGCGATGTTGCTGATGCTGCAGTTGTTGCATTAAGTTTATTTGCTTTGGTGGAGGTTTTACGAGGGCGTGACTGTAGATAAAAAGAAGAAGAGAACGCAATATGTTAGTTGAATACCGCTTATGTGGGTGCAGAATGTTGCTGACCTTGACCATTACTTCAATCACCGCTCAGACCAATTTGCATTAAAAGACATATATATGCCTGTGTTAATAATTTGCCAAGTCACAACCTGGTTAATTGCCTTCCTTATATCGATTACATTTCAATTGCTTGTTTTTAACGAGGTAAAAATGTGATATTCACATAGTAGCAACTTCGGCCACATCCCTACCTCTACCTCCCCAAGTGTCCTATAACTTATGTCTGCTTCGTTCGCAAAATTTGAACTTGTTTTTAGGTGCAATTTATTTGAGCAGTGCAATATTCGCTGTACTTCTTCTATGTATAAAATACCAACAAAAATAGGCAAAAATTATACACGTACACATACATATGTACATATGTATGAATGTATGTATGTATATGCAACAAATGATGCAAGTAAGTTGTATCGCCGATGCATGTACCACGTAATCATGTACGGCAACAGCTGCGGTTACCAACTGCTGCCTTTAGCCTAGTCCCTTTTAGACGATAATTTATCTTATTCATTTTGTGGAGAATTTTAGTGGGAGCCCTGATATGTTATTGTAAGGCAGCCAAACAAATTGTCTAATCAAAATGAGAGGCGATAATGTTTGAATATTGCCAATTAAAGAAGGCTTAAAACACTTTTACCACAGAATAAACAGAAATTTGCATATTTGTACGACAGAAACAAAACAAGAGCGACACCCAATTCGAAGCAAATCGTTTGTGCAAATTGGCAAAACAATAAAATGATTTATATATTTTACACATGTGTAATATTATATTTTCCACCTTCGCCTGTGTGTGTGTGTGTGTGTGTGTGTGTTGTGTCCTGTCCTGCTTTGCTGGCTTGCTTTGGCCAGCATAATGCTATGCAAATAAAAGTCCAACCAACCAACAAATCCAAACCAAATCCATTTGAATGACCAGGAATTCGTATGCAAATGCCTATTCCATCCACCACCGTCTCCCATGTGTCGCTGGCTACTTCCTGCTCCTAATCCAACAGGGTAGCCAGGTGGCTAGGGAGGCTACAAAATTACTCAAACAAAGAGTAAAGTTTGACTCGTTTTTGGGACTAAGCGATAAACGAGACTTTTCTGACCCCCTATTCTCTCTATCTCTCTCTCTACCTTTCTCTCTCACATCTTCGTTTTCTCTCCTTTTTACATTCTAAAAATATTTGCTTAACCAAAAAGTATTTACGTTTTTTCGAAGTTTTGGGCTAGTTGTGGCGCAGGTGCAATGAAAATTTAAATAAATTTGCACGCAATTTAAAATTGAAAATTGCCAATTATTTTTAAAGGCAAACATGCTAAACATATATGTATGTTTACACAGACACAGACACAGCCACAGTCACAAATGTGTATATTTATGTACATACATGTATAAGGTATTAATTAAAATATCTCAAAGATGTTTGCTTAGCCATTTACAAACAACAGCAACAAGGAAGGCAAACACAAAACAAAAAAGAATGCCATAACCGATAGAGAAACGTATACATGTACATATGTATGTATATGTAAGGGGTGTTGTGGGTTAAAGGAAGAAATAATTATTGTGTTTGTGTGTGTGTGTGTCTGGGTTTTCTCTAGCTTTTGCTTTTAATGCATTTTCCCACTATTTACCAAGTTCATAAAAGTTAATTAAATGTTTATGATCGTCTGTTTGTTTTCGCCTGCTTTTTCTCTATTTGTTTCTTGGTAAAATAAATAAAATTTGAAGTGAGGAGGTGAAGGTATGTAGGTGTGGAGAAGACGAAGCAGTAGAATGATAGTAAAGATAGTGGGAGAGAGATTAGTAGAATGCAGTTGAAGGTTGTTATCTTTGGCAACAACAACAACTGAAACGACAAATTCAACAATTCTACGTGCATCGCACTGAACTACCTCGGGCGATGTTTTGGCTCCTGAGTTCTTTACCACGCCCCCATTTCTTTTCCCTTCCTTTCCTTTCCTTTCCACTTAAGAGCCTTACTATGGTGTTTAAAATAAATGTGCTCGCTGAGTAAACAGCGATTAGTTGTGCCTAGCTGTGCGTGTGCGTACATCTTAGGTACATCGTAGAAAAAAGAGACAAAATGAAACATTTTAATATTTTATTATTTGCAATATTTTCTACTCGACCTATTAAAGCAATTCCAGACGGTTGAGAAGTCCCATCCTAGTGATGTCAAAGTGAAAATCTAAAATATATGTACCAAGTTTTGCTTTGCAATATATAATGTACTTAAAGGAAAAAGCTAAACCAGCCCAGAAATATTGTAATCACTTACATTCACAGATCCATACATATGTACATACACATGCAGTTATGTTTGTGTGGGAATTGTGTCATAGAAACTAGTTTTAGTTTTAGAAAGCGGCTTTAAGTACGAACACACTTAAATAGGTACAGTTATGTATCTATCTGTATATTTGTTTTGTATACTCATATATCTTAGTAACTATCAAGAATTTAAATTGTTCCTAAGAAAAGGAAAGGCTTTAAACAAAGCAACTATCTTTCTGCCTTCTCTAACTAATGTCCCGTCCCTCTCTGGTTTTGATATTGATAAGACCTCGAACACAGACGGGCACCAGGGGCCTCAGCCAATATACACACCTATGATGTGTAT
The DNA here is from genome assembly GCA_018152135.1 of Drosophila paulistorum. Classification (NCBI taxonomy): domain Eukaryota; kingdom Metazoa; phylum Arthropoda; class Insecta; order Diptera; family Drosophilidae; genus Drosophila; species Drosophila paulistorum. The sequence continues at coordinate 14,696,380 of JAECXG010000690.1, forward strand.
GTGTATGTGCGTTCCATCATAAATTACACACATAACAAAGTATACAATATAAATTATTTACATATCCCCAAAGTCAAAGTTTGCTGATAACGCAAACCGAAGTGAAAAAGTAAAAAAGTAAATGAAAACAAATAACAAAAAAATAAATTTAAAGAAAAGAAACGCAAAATTAAAAAGTAAATGAAAAATAGAAAACGACAAAGAAATGCAGCATGAAAAAATGTATGTATGGATGTATCTATGTATATAAATCAAATATTGGTACTTGTTTATTTCTTTACTTGTTTGAATTGTTTCATGGATTTTGTTTTATTATCATTTTTCCTGTTTGGATTGCGCTCGTGCGAAGGAAAGGCGCAGCCAGCAGAGTTTGAGGCAGCAAGCAGTGATCAGAGTGTGAGGTTTTCTCTTGTTCCTTCAACAAGAGAATGTTTCGATCAATGAACTAAGTATGTATATGTTTCGTATAATAGCACTGACAACTTTGCTTTGGCAACAATCGATTGAAAGGCGTTGGGAAATCTATCTAACAGTTTTTACAGCATCAGCAAAAACATCTAAGAGAAGGTTAAGATTGGAATTAATATGAATTTCATTACTTAAACTTAGATATGTATATAGATGGAGCTAAAGAGTGTGAATGAAAAACCAAAACAGAATAAAAAGGGATGACGAAGGGTTTTGCCAATTCTAACAAAAATCGAGAAAGAAGAAGTTTTCAATCATTTTTACTTTAAATGGGAAATTCAATTTCCTATGGCTCCGATACACACACACTCACACACACGCAAACATACATATACACAAATACACTCACCTAGCTACCTTCGGGCTGCTCAAATATTTAACTTGTATTTCGTATTCATGCTAATTTTGCATTTTCCACAATTTTCTCGCCCTCATCTCTGGACTTCATTCAAGTTGCTTCTTTTCGTTCTCCTGCTGTTCCTTGCTCCTTTCCTATGCACAGACAAAATGGTTTTGGTCCTACTTTTATTTCTCGTCCTACAGCATTTCACTGTTCCATTCAGTTCCTTCTCCTGTCTGGCTATCTGTTTTTGCCCTTCTGCAGATAAGCATATACACAGACACATACCAACACACGGCGAATACACAAACATGCATAAGTGCATTTTTGTACGTGTTGAGTGTGCGCCGTAGAGTAGGCTACAGTTTATTTATTCTTGTTATTTTTGTTGTATTTTTTCTCTTTCTATGCCTTGTTAGCATGTGTCGAGAGTCTGTGCTGCTGGTCTGTCCCTATGCCACCACACTTCTCCTCTTCGCTCCTCTCTCTTCTCTTGCTCCATGTATTTTATTCAATTTAGCTTTCAATTAGGCTGCAATTGTTCGTTCGTTGGCATTTGTCTTGCATTTTAAAACAGTTTTTGCTGCTGTCAGACAGACTAACTAGTAAAATCGAAATATGTTGATAAGAAATCGGTTTACTTTATTTAACACAATGTGCAATTTTGAAGCACACGCCAGCTAGTCAGTCCATCTGCCCACCAGTCAGTCAAACATCAATTCGGCCCTTTTCCGCCGAAATGGCGTTGTGCATTATTTTGATTGAATATTTGCGATAAATTAAATTGAAAAAGGCACAAAGGAAAATATTTGCTGCCTGATGCAGGATTATAAACTGAATAAAAGGCAACCAACTGAGTTGTAGGCAAAAAAGCTCAGTTATTTCTATTGAAGTGAACTGAACTATAATGTCAATTAGAACTATACTTCTGGTTATAACTGACAAGGATACACCGCATTTGGTCTAAATTGTGGGCCGTATGCAGAAATACTGTTAACAATACAGCAAAACTTCCGCGTCCATTCAATGGCTAACACAGAATCCATCTGGGACTCATCTCCTATACAAAACCGATTTGATTTTTGGTATATTCGGTATTGTATAAGGCAATATTTAAGCTCTCACATATTATTGTTCTGGTTGACGGCATCAGAAAACTAGTTTTTTTGCGTTTTTCCATCACAACTGTTGCTCAGCCCTCGTCATTCTCCTATCCGCTTCACTCTTTACCTTTTTTTTTTTACCTCTTTCAGTGACTGTCTTTGTCTTTTCTGTCTGTCTTCCTGTCCTTTTGTCTGCTGTTTCGCTTCGTGCTGGTTGTTGTTTTAATTATTGCCAGGCATGCCATTAATTTTGGCATGTCTCGAGTCGTTAACGAATTCCTTGGCATTTTTTTTTTCCTTCCTTTTCTTGCCCCTTCTCTTTGCCTTTCCTTTCGCAACTCTTCGTCTCTTTCTTCGTTGGTTTTCTTTTATTTTTATGGCACGCCATGGCATGCTGCCAATATGTGCGCGTTTTTCTTATTTCTATTGTTAAACCTTTTATTTTTTCCTTGTTTTAATTGAAATCATTTTTAATGTGTGGAAAATGCAGAATCTACAACTCAAATCCTATCGCATTCTGACTTGAAAATGTAGTTGTAGTTGTTTTTGTTGCAGTTTGGTCGTGACAAAAGTTAATTATAAACTTTTTGAAAACGAAGCGGAATCAGACTCTGCTGCTAATGATGGCTAAGGCAAAAGGCATACACATTGACGACAGTTGAAGCAAACTTCTCTTTTCTATCGATTACTGCATCATTTCGGGTCCTTATTTACCCTGCACTCTGCTTGCACTCTTTTCTCTCTCTACTATAAGACCGAATTCTTGTCTATCATAGTCAGCCACATCCAATATGTATAGTAATAATCTGTTTGGTATGTTTTCCGATATTTGACCAAGTATTTCGTGCCTCACGATAGGTGGGCATCTCTCTGCGGTCGAACGTACTGCACAGTGTAGGCGTTAACGTTCAGAACTTGGGTCTTTCAAGTTAAAGACCAAGAATATTTATATATTTTTGTCTGTATCCTTTTAGGTAAATTAAGCAAAGTACTTTTTATCGATTCGGTTCGGCATTTTGGCGAATTCTCATCCTTTTAGCATTTGGTCTTAATGTTAACCATTAATTTCGCAGAAGCTCAAAAACTCATTAGGCCCGGCTATTGAAATATTAATATTTAGAAATGGTTGTTGGGTTATTTAGTTAGTTGACCAAACTTAATTACTTTGTTCAAGTACTAGTAAAAGTTGTATACTGCAGCAACAACAGACGCAGCGAAAACAACAACAACAGCTGCAAAATATAAACAATTATGCTAAAATGCAATATTTACGGCCTCGTAGACTGTTATGCTAATCACGTTGTTGATGTTTATGTGTGTGTGCATATATATATACCTATATTTGTAACTGTGTGTGGGGCAAAATGTGCAAAGAGAAGAGACGAAATGTCTGTCTGGCTCTGTCGTTGTGTGTGCATTGTCGATTGTATTTGCATACAAATTGCAAAGTAGATGAAGAAGCAGTAGCAGCAGCAGCAGCAGTACCAAGAACACGGGCAATGGCAACAGAAAATCACCAGATGATAAAGATGAAGAACGAGTCTTGCATAATTACATATATAGAGTTTTCCTGGTGCCCACATAATGGAGAAATTTGTATGCATTTTATTTATATTATTATCAACATTGCATTTTCTCTCTATTTCTGCTTTTCAGTTTTATCGATCTTTTTTAATTTGATTTCAAATAATTTTAATAATTGATTTAGGTTGACTTTTGTATTGGTCATGGAGCCTAATCTAAAGTCTATTGTAAAGAGAAAGAAGCGAAAGACAGAAGCATTCTGGGGGCCGAGAAAAGTGCCTTGTCGACGAGAAGTTGATACTTTACAAAAAAACCAGAGGGCCGGGGCTAACTTCGACCGCGTCAAAGTTTGTATACCCTTGCATCTTTTTTAGTAACTCTTTCCTTACCTATAGCCATCACAGGAAAAAACGTTTTATCTAAAAAGGCTAATGTTTGCGAATGAACGGCCTACAATCTTCGGAAATAACGAAGATATTAATCAAAGTCACTGTTTTCCACAGATCGTTCCTATGGGAGCTATATGATATAGTCACCCGATCTTCATCAAATTCGGCATAGGCATTAACAGATATGTATATTAAACTGACAAATGCCAAATTTGAAAGCAATCGCATCAAAAGTAACTAAGGTATTGACAAAAGTCACTGTTTTTGACCGATCGTTCCTATGGGACCTATATGATATAGTCACCCGATCTTGATCAAATTTGGCACAGTGGTTTATAGTTACAATAAACTTACCTATATTAAATTTCACGACAATAGCTTAGTAGTAGTAACGTAGTTATTGAGAAAAGTCACTGTTCGTGACTTTGCAATTTGTATGGGAGCTATATGATATAGTATCCCGATCTTGATCAAATTTGGCACAATTATTAATAAGAACACAAAACTGACCAATACCAACTTTTATGGCAATTGTTGATAAAATAATGAAGTTATTGAGAAAAGTCACTGTTCGTGACTTTGCCGTTTGTATGGGAGCTATATGATATAGTGGTCCGATCCGACTGAATCCGAGATATACAAACCCTGCAGTATATACAAGCCTACGTGCAAAATTTCAGCTCTGTAGCTCTTACGGTCTAGGAGGAGTTCGCATCGATCCAGACGGACGGACCGACGGACGGACGGACGGACGGACGGACGGACGGACGGACGGACGGACGGACGGACGGACGGACGGACATGGTTATTTGAACTCGTCTCGTCGTGCTGATCAAGAATATATATACTTTATATGGTCGGAGATGCTTCCTTCTATGCGTTGCACACTTCTGACCAAAATTAATATACCCTTTTTGCAAGGGTATAATAACAGTGTATGTATGTAAGGTGTAGTGCAATATTACACATACATATGAGCTAACTCTTGCTGGTTGTTATCCTTTTTAGCTGCACGCGATGGTCTTTTCCACTTCATTTCAGGCCTTCTACTACCATATTTAAATTATTATTTTGCCAAGTCAACATAAACTAACAACTACCAGGCAACAGACAACAACGAACAGCACAAAAATAATTAAAAACTTGTCTTAAATTGCCATAAATTCATGTCAAAGAGAACCTCGTTACTAGTTTCTGCTCTGCCCCACTCTGGTCTGCTTTCGTTATTTGTTATTACTATTATTTTTATTACAATCTTTTCTGGAACTACTGAAAATTGAAGTCATTATTATTATCATGCTTAAAAACAGACTTTTTGTTGTTTGTGATGTTGTTGTTGTTGTCGCTGGCAGCATAAACTTGTTTCCTGCATTTGGCCGCGATTTTGCCAAGTGGAAATTTCAAATACATAGCAATAGCAACATTTTTTTTTTTTTTGTTTGTTTCTAGATCAGCGCAAGCAGCTTAGCTAATTGTTTGCAATTTTAGTCTTAGCCATGAGTCATGCTCTCAAGAGAAAGAGAGACAGCAATAATAGTTTTGTTTCTCTTCGCCGAAAATTTCAAGTTTGGTAACTCAGTTTTCGCACGAATCTGAAGAAAATGAATGCAGATTGATGGCAATACTTGGAATACTTCTATGCTAAACAGAAAACAATGAATCATTTCCCTCTCCCGCTCACGAGTGAGAGTGATCTCCAAAATGTTCAAGGTGTGAATCTTTTGTCCAGATGTTAAGCAATCTTTAAATGACTTACATCTGGAAGTTTGAATTATACAAAAAAGATAAAAAGACAAGTCTGCAATTTATGTAGTTGTTTTAGCTGCGATCTTTTTAATATGCCTATTAACTAATAATAGCGTATACGCAATGTGTGCCAGCTACACTAATTGCGCTCCAGACAATATTCTGATGGTTATTATATATGTATGTACATAGGGTACATATGTGAACTTGACCGAAAAAAGCCGCTGTTAACTCATATTCCAAAATTCGTATTTCCTGAAAGAACATATGAGCTTTTCTCTTGCCAATTTGTATACTGGGCAAGACAAATTAAAATTCATTCGTACCAATTTGTCTTCATTTATTTTAGATTTGTCCAAAAATTTATCGATTCCCTTTTGTTGCTTTTTGGCACTTTTTGACTTTACATTTTGCACACCTGTGCAGCAATCGTATGTACGTATATATATATACATATGTATATATATTACCTCTATCCCACACATTTCCCCACCGCGTTTTAACCTTTGCTTGGCAACGTCAAAGAACAGCAACACATTTTGTAAAAAATAAACACATAAAGTTGCCCCAACAGCAAAATACTTCCGCAATTTTTATGCTCTTGCAATTAAGGTAAAAACATTTTAATCTGACTGTAAGCTTTGTATATTTTGGACAAATAGAGTCGGTCAAAATAGGAAGAATATATCATACATACATATATCTAGCTTTCATTGGAAGCGGCTAATACTCTGAATTTAGTTGAAATTCGAATTTCGACGTTTTACATAAGCTTCTTACATAGAAGAGTTTCTCACTTGAATAAATCTAGCTGGGGAACGAGTGATATACATACATATATGCCGGGGTATTTCTGTTTAATTTTTGGCGCGAATAGCCGTAACAACAAGAACTAGCAGAAGAAAAATAATAAAAACAGCAAATATATCGCAGAAAAAACGAGGTAAAAACAAAATAAACGCAAAATAAGTACGAGCAAAAAGCAACAAAAACGTTTTTTGTTGCCACAAAAGGCAACAACTACATAAACAAAAACAAAAACAAAATATAAATAAATAAATAAAAAACAGCACGTGAGCCGCCGTGTTGTGAGTGAGTGTATCGATAGCCCAGGGGGCCCCCAAACCCAGCCGTAACCCCAGTTCTTCCCAGTCCCACTTTCGCTGCCAGTCGCTAAGCAGAAATACCAAAAGCCGAAGAAGACCAATAGCAACTTTTGCAAGTGTTGATGAATGAGCATTTGTTGTTGCTGTTGTCGTTGTCGTTGATGTGTTGTCGTTGTCAAGTGCATAACAGCAACAACGGCTGCAGCAGCAGCAACAACCAAATGACTTAATTTACAATTGTAAAAAATGCGAGTCGCGTTTGCCGCTGCTGTTGTTGTTGTTTGCAATTTTTTATGTCAACGACGTCACACAACAACACAGTTTTTGTTGCTGTTGCTTTCGACGTGAATGTAGGTATATATCTACATATATACATATGTATGTATATGTATGTGTGGATGCATGTAGTTTAAAGTTTTACCCGTCCATGTGCATATTATGTATAGATATGTGTGTTTGTTTGTTTGTATGTGTTTTGCGTTTATTGAACTCGTTCTACAGCATGAGGTTAATTGACCTCGTGCTTAATGCAAAAATAAATATAATTTTTTACAGCAACAAAACGAAAAACAAACGAAAAAGCAAAAAAAAAAAACCAACGCAAAGACAAATGGAAAAAAGGGTTATTACTGTTTGTAGTTTGTTTTCTGTACTGTGTAAGTAGGAGAAAAGAGGTAAAGATCAAAGCAAGCAGCAATTGAAAATTAAAACATTTGTTTAAAGTGAATATTCTATTTAGAAAATGAGTAGAATTTCTAAAATTATGAAGTAATAGAGTCCTATTGGATGGGTTGATCAGAAAACATCTCTCTCCTAACATAATCTATGTAAATGTAAACCTTTGACCTGGATCTATTCCAAATATGTTCTTGTCTCTCTTCGTTGCTATACGTTGAGGCTCACTTGTAAAAATTGTTTAGCATTTTATTGCGAAATAAATAAAGTACTAGCACTAAAAGTGCCTATCAATCAAATATATAATGTTTATTGGCTCAAACTTATATGTATGCATGGCCGCACATAGTGAAATATTCGCATTCATTCATTTCTATGCAAATGACTTCATTATTTGGCATCAAGTCGAATCAAATTCAAAGCCAAATCTAACCACCTGCCTAACCACACCTTCCTTGGGTTGATATGTACAAACGGGGGGGAAACAAACACAAAGATTTTAGATTATTTGCTTGTGTTCGTTTCCCTCGCTATCTTCTCTCCACCTGCTCCATCTGTCAGTCCCTCTCTCTATTACCTATTCTCTATTGTTTTATTCCAGCATTTTTCGTGCTGGTTTTTTTCTTCCTTTCTTCTTCATTTTCTTAAAATAATTAGAAAATAATGTATTGCCTACTTTTAGTTCATTGAACTGAACAAATGGATATGGATGTGGGGACAAGGAGGGGGGGAGCACCGCCACGCCTCGAAACAAGTTTCAGCAATTTCAGATTAGACAGAGTTTCAGGGAGAAGAAGGCAGAGACGAATTAGAATTATTTATTAATATTTTAATTAGTTAATTTATGCCATGATTCATTTTGTATAATAATTCTAACAAATTCATCAGGCATTAAATAAAGATGATGTACTTTAAAAAGCAAATACATAGTTACTTTAATTAACAATAATTCATTTGGTCCATGCCTCTTTCTCTTCTCTGTGTTCTTTTCTTTTGTCTGTTTGTGTGTGGCAAACTAATTAAACACAATTAAAATGCTGCTCCTATATGTTAAGCTAAGTTAACTTTACTTGCTCAAGAATCGCTTCTTGTTTTCTTTCGTTTGTATTAAAACACACAACAAAACGAAAATGCAAATGAGCCAGCATAAAATATGAGAAAAAAGAGAAGGAGCACAAGTTGGAGGAAGAAGTGGAAGGGCGGGAAGGTTCACTGAACCGAGCTTCATGAAAGACGACAATATTTATACATACGCACATTCATGTACATACATACATAAGTTGTAATTTTTTGCAAAAAGTAACAAAAGTGAAATTTTCAAAAAGAAAACATTTCAATTCGGTGGCTCCATTTGGAATGTATGCATGTTTAGTAAACTTAAGTAAAATCAGTATATGTCCTACAAAAACTTGAATTTCTTGTCTTTTCATTAGCTTAATCTCATTTTGAGGTATTGTTTTTTCCTATGTTTTGTTTTCGTTATGTTGTGGATTTGTTGCGTCATTAAGTTACTTAATCACTGTATTTAATTTTACTACAGTTTGCCTGCCTTATTGTCTTCAGTTGAGGAACCCACTGGATTTGAAGGCGATTCCCCAATTCTTCCACAATCCCTCCCCACTCACTGCTCTCTATACAAACGCCGTGTGAGTTAGAGCGTGAATCACTGACTCGTTTTTCTGTATTTTGTTTGTTTTTTTTCGTCGTATTTATTTTCGATGCGTTTTGGTTTTTTGGTTTACTTTTTTCTTAAGGCGGAAATATACAACAAATGTGTAGAAACATACATACATACGACGACAAGTAGAGCCAAAGTGAAAAGGATTTCATTTCTTACTAATTGACATCAAAGTGGAATCATTGTCCTGGCCATTTACACTTACCTGCAACAAAAGAAAGAAAGAGTTTTATTAGTAAAAGAAAGGATAATGGTGAAGAAAAATATGTTTGAAAATCTAAACGCAATGGCTTTGCTTATGATTGCTTAATGCACATCCTTTTCGCTTTCGTAATTATGTTAATTGATAGCAATTTATAGTGCCAAAGGCCAAGAAAAAAAACAGCCCACGTCGTGATATCTCATCGCCACTCGCTGCCTCTCTCGCTTTCGTATATCTTGGGCCCTTCGGGCTAGTTAGTTGTTATCCTTGAAATAGTACAATGCCTGTCGGATCTTCTTTAGGAGGCTGCGTCTGCGCCGGCGGAGAAGAGCAAACTACAACGACATCGGACTCCCAGGTAAAACACTTAAGAACGACGATAAAAAAGTTTGTGGTGGTATGTGTATGTGTGTGTGTGTGTGTGTGTGTGTGTGTGTGTGTGTGTGTGTGAGAAAATGAAAATTAAGAAAACAAAAAAAAGAGAGTAAAACAGGCTCGAAACAGCAGACAAAGGCCACGACGGATCGACGGATCGACGGACCAACATGGGGAAGAAGACAAACTGTTTTCAACTTCTCAGATTCTTTTTTTTTTTTTTACTTTGTGTTGTTGGTGTTTGTTCTTCTTTGTTCTGAGCTGCAACAACAACAGCCACAAAACTCGATTAACTCGACATTAATTTAAATTCGACATTTTCCTTTTTTTCTTAGTTTTGTTTCTGTTCGGCTTGTTCCTTTTTTCAGATGTTGTTCGGTTGGTTGTATTTTGGTCTTAATTTTGGCTGAGCTTGTACACTTTTTGTTGTGTTGTTGTTTTTGTTGTTGTTGGGCGTTTGTCTTTAACCCCATTAAATGACATTTCTTTTTTAATTCTTCTTTTCTCCACTTCTGGTTTCTATCTCAGTTCTTTTTTTCTCGTTTGTCCTTTCTCGTTTACGTTCTTTCCGCTAGCTAATTGAATGCCAGCGCTTTTAGTGTTCAAAAAAATATATTTAGTATTTTATTCTACATATACATATATTTCTCTTTATGGAGTTGTCCGGCAAATGCAAAGTGTATTTAAAACGAGTTCTACTTCCGCTCTCCGTCTATAATGATAAAGAGAATTTTGATTTTCTTATACCCTATAAATGTTGTCTTCATTACCATTCACTAAAGATATAGAGACCAATGCGGAGATAGCAGAAAAAGAAATGAATTTAACTAAAGTAAGCGATTTCATTATATTCGATTTATTTGTTGTTTCTCTGTTTCAGCAGCATCCAATTTAGTTTCTTTAAGCCACCGGCAATCAATCATAGCCCTCTTTTTAAGGCCTTAGTGTCAGGAAAAAAGTATTTGTACTTGAGAACATGGAAAACTGTTTTTATGGCTATAAATAATGATAATGCCTGTAATTGCCGACAATTCCTCATTATTATAGTAGGATAATTTAATATAAATGGACGTTACGTGACCTCACATTAACGCAGGACAAAGCAAATAAAGACGTTGCTCTTGCCTTCGCCCTGTCCATTCACGTAGATGAGTCAAAAAATACAAAAACAAAAAATATCATCGTTAATGTTGGGCCCAGAAGGGTATTTGCTTCTTGTACATTTTTATAGTCGTGTCGAAGATAAAGAAAATCAATTTTTTATGGAAAACTTTCGGTGGTAGCTTGTCATTTGGCACATTTTAAAATACACGACGTATCCCTGCTTTTGCGAATTTTCTTTAATTTGGCTATGGTTAAGGATGATAATCACTGTGTATGTACATAGTATTTCCTGCCAATCAAGACATGACTTGAGCATTTTTCCTGCACTTTAATTTCATTTAATATACATAATTGAGATTTTCTCTCTTAAGGTTTAGCGCTTGTACTTCTGTCCATTTCCGGTCACCATCGACAATCTACTAACACTAATCACCATGTTCCATACATGTATTGAGAATCAACCGAACCTGAACCGAACCTTATATATTCACATATAGAAAAGATTGTCATTTCAAGTGCTGGCCGTCAGTGAGATGAATATTAATAAATGCAAATTGAACAGATTCACTCGAGTCATCGGTATTATTTATTTTTCTTTGTGAAAAAGTTGAAAATATGTAGCGGTAAAAATAGTATCCCAAATTAAATATGCAAAATTGCTAATCAAGAAAGACTGCTGAATGTATGTAAATGCATAAGTACATAAGAAACATTAAATTGGAAGGAAGAAAATGGTCGGAGATGAGTTGTTTGTCACTTGCTTATATATTTTGTTATACCCTTGCAGAGAGTGTTATAGAATTGGTCAGATGTTTGTAACGCACAAAAGGAGACGTTTCCGACCCTATAAAGTATATATATTCTTGATCAGCAAGAGAAGCTGAGTCGATATAGCCATGTCCGTCTGTCAGTTCGTCCGTCTGTGCAAATCAACTTCACGCTGGCATCTTAAGAGCTATCGGAATGAAATTTGATATTTGAGCTACTTTTAGCCCGGAGCTGATAAAGTATGAAAATTGTCAGGATCGAACCACTATATCATATAGCTCTAGAAGAAACATTTTTGCAAAAATTAGATTATCCCCATGAAATTTACCAATACGATAGTATTGGACATAAAATCTCAGATCCCAAAACTTGAATCTGATCGGATAAATAGAACACAAGTTACAGTCAATATAAATCGGTTCAGGCGCTGCCGGCAGCGCTGCTTACTGCCCTACACACAGACGCAACGCTACATGAACTGTATGTGTATGCGTGCCGTGCTTTGCTTAGGGAATGATGGAAGAAGAATAAATTGTAGTAAAAAGAGTAATATTTTGCATGTTTTGTTTGTGTATTGATGAATTGAGTTGCAAGGAAACAAATTTTAAAATGTAAAAATATTATTGCCAAGAACTGCAGGGGTAAAAAAACTTCGGCATTGCCAAAGTTAGCTTCTTTGATATTTTCATCTATTAATGTTTGTTGTAACCAAGAAGATGAAAAAATGTCGAGTCAAACAAAAAATGCTTCAATTAAATTTAAAAACTTGACAGGAAACTTGATTGTTGACTTTATCTTGGGATCGTCTACAGATGCAAATGATTGTATGCGGATGTGTTTGTGAGTGTATGTGGATCGTCATTTTGTAGTCACCCATTTGCATTTTCGTTTGTCTGTTTCTTTTTTTGTCTAATTTGTTGGCAATATTTGTGGAAAATAAAATTAAACTGCAGTTTAAACAAAGCAAAAATTAAAAGCAAATATTAGAGACTTAGTCAGCGGCAAAGAGACAGAGAAACCGAGAGAGATAGACGTGGTAAGCAAAAGAAAGGAAGAGAGAAGGAGCGAGATAAAACACATTTACATATGCAAACATGACATAAAATGTTGCTTGCCCCAGCGTAGCAGCAGCATCTTGCCTCATGCTGACTCTGCCCCTGATTTGCAGTCGCAGTCTCAGACGGAGCAGGAGTCTAGTCTTTTGCCTCTCTACAGGAATTTTAATAAACGAATGTCAATATTTGCTCAACATAAAGCAGAAAATACAACGTTCTCTGGATGGCAACTACAAAGACTGATGGGGGGGGGGAGACGAAGCAGGGTTAGGCAGCACTTAGGCGGACGAAGAGCGTGCGATAGAGAGAATGAGAGGAGGAACCGAGCAATAGCTAAAGTCAAATTTGTGTCTCTTGCTGTTTGCTTTTTACTTTTTTCTTATAGAATATACACAAAAATGTATGTATGCATGTATGTATGTTTTGCCAAAACATTTACCAGTCGAGTGTAACTTTTTCGGCCAAGTCCCTTACGAAAGATTTAAGCAACTCGGTTAGCCTGGTAATTGAAATCCAATTGCAATTCAGCTGATAAGCTAAATAAATTGCATCAGCTACATATGTGGATTTTTCATTTAAATGGAGCAGAGTGTCTAGAAAAGTCTTTAATTTGTCTTCAAAATTTAATTGATTGAGAAGTTTAAGTGAATTACTTGACAATTTTAGGCATTCTATTCAGTGCAAAGATCAAATGAAATACTAATAATATGCAGGTCTACATACATATGTATGCTAACGATACTTGGTTCAGAAAGCTGTAAGCATGTAAATAAAAAATTCTTAGCATATTTGATAAATGAAACGATCGCAATGCGAATCCTGCGCGATAACAGAATTTTCAGTTTACTCATTCCGATGGTAATACAACTAACACCTCAGCCAAGTTACTTAGCTTATCGATGTGTATATTTACACACATATGTACATACATACGTGTAAATAAAAATCTATAGACACATTATCCTATGTATACACCAGTATGAATTGTATGCGTATCTATCGTGTTCATCCGCCTTGGCATTACATGAAACATGCATATGTATATGTATGTAGGTACATTTACTCTCCTTGCCTTTTCTCTTCTGATTCTGTGTAAACTGTGTCGTTATCAACACTACAAGAACTTTAAGGGCCTCCATACCACCCCCTTCTTTTTGTGTATGTATAGTGGGATAAAAAAGCCAATTTTTCCACAAAAAACTTTGAAACTTGATTGATAACATATTAATTACATTTAAAAGGCACCGGCATGGCATTAAAAACGTGGACTAGTCCGCGTGAAGAGCCCAATGTGCATAGTTAGGAAAACTAACCTTTTCATTTTTCTAGGATTTGCAAGCGATTTTGACCCACTGTGTTTGCGCCACTTAATAATATTGTTTTGCATTTGCTCTCCCTTTTATACCATACACCCATAGAGTGAAATGGTATATCAAAGTCGCCGAAATGTATGTAACAGGCAAAAGGAAGCTTCTTGATCAGCATCAACAGACGAGTCGATCCGTCCTTCTGTAGTTTTTGGAGACTATATGCTATAGAACTACCAAATTTGGTATGTATATTTGCTTAGTAAATGTGCACATTTAGTATGTATTAAGAGTTTGCCACGGCCCTTTCCGCCCCCCAAATTTGAAAAACTCGATTATCTGAACTTGATACTATTATGAATATCAAATTTGATCAAAATCGGACTAAAAATAGCCAAGTTATGCATAAAACGTTGTTCCATACAATAAAATTTGATTAGAGATGTTCGAATTATACGTTTAAATGATACATTTGTTCATATTTACTGGGCGAAAGTGGCCGTAGTCTATTGGCGGCGCTACAGTGCGCGTGTGAGCGAGATAGCATATGCTGTGAAGCATGTAAAATGAATTGAATAGACAGACATTTGGTCCTGCATGGCATACCAAAGTCGGCGAGACGACTTACTTAATTTTTTTTTGTTTTAGCGTTGCTGTTGTTTGCTTTATCAATTTGACATATTGACGTTTAGCGTTAAAAGTGCATTAAAGTAGCCCCAGCAGCAGATGCAGAAATAGTAAATCTACCTCTTCCACATTTCCCTCTTGAACAACCAGTTTGTTTTATTTTATTTTATTTTATTTTTTTTGTTAGTTTTAGTTTTAGTTTTTAGTGCGAATTGAACACCTGACACCTGACCCAAGCGATTCATGGTCACAATTTCCGTGTAGTGATAAATATTCAATGACAAATTGTACTTCAAGTTTCGTAAATATCTTTTTGAGATAAAGACAGGGAAACCGAACTAAGAGTGAGTCGAGCTTAAGTAGTTGAGGTTGAGGTTGGTTTTTGCTTGTAAGCTGTTTTTTTTTCTCTGTTTTACTATTTACTTTGTGGGTTTTCTTTTGCTATTTGCAAAGTCATGGCACGACAGGCCATGTCAGTTGTAGGATCCCATACTATTCCGCCACGACGACACTAGACAGGATATGAAGAAAAAACCTTGCCAAGCACCAATATACATATATTTAAATACATATGTATACACATATTTATACATTTGCACATATAAAGTGCAAATAAAGAGATGATGATGAAATGCACTTAAACTGTAGTAAACTTTTCACATAGAGACACGACCAACGATAACGAGTGAGAGAGAACGAGCGGAGGAACAGGAGAGCTTGTAAATAAAAAAATCTATCTCTCGACTCATTCGATGTGATATCAAAAGAACAAAAAATTTGAAATGACTAATTGCTTTTTCAGGCGATTAGAAATGAAGTTCTTATCAGACCTCATTAGAAAATTTATATTTTTGTTTCGTTCTTTTAGTAAATAAATTGCTGAGCTCAGGTGACTAACTTATTATTTCAAATAGTTTATAATTGGATATTGCCTGCGCACATGGCTCGCTTTGGTTTGCCCCCTTTCTGTTTGTTGCATTCGCTTTTTGTTTTTTGTTTTCAATTTATGGCCTAATTTATATCGACATGAGTTTGAAAACTGATAGATAATTATTCGTTTCGTTTCATTATTTCAGCAGGTAAATTTAATATGAAGTCATCATGTTTTGTAGGTTCAACGATATTACAAAAGACTGTGTAACAATTTATGTATGTATTTTCGAGTAGAATTGCGGTAGCCAGCCTTTTCTATTCCCCCACCCATCACTTTTTGTCCATGTCTCTTTATATTTCCCTCCTCCTGCTCTCTATCTATAAATGAAGTCGTTGGCAAAGTTCAGCGCATAATATCCAAGGCATAGTAATAAATTTTGAAATAATTACCTATTATGGCTTTACTTGCAAGTCGTTTACTGTCGTTGCTGTCTGTTCCGAGGGCAGGTCAAAAACTACTGCTTTCATATTTAAGTATTTAATAGTTTCACTGGACTTAATAAGTTATCAATTTTGCACTAATTTTTCTAATTTTTAGTCATTGATCTTTAATGCAACTGCAACCAGATAAATTTGAGAATTATCATTTAGACAACATTTAAATTGGCTAACCTATTATACAGCCCTCCATTATATATACCTATGTATGCATGCACATAGATATATTTACCATATATCTATATGTATGTATGCACATTTCCGTAATGGCCCAACGACAACGATGAAGAAGAAGAAGAAGAAGAAGCAGAAGAAGTTGCACAACGAAACACAAAATAAAAATGGCGCACGAAATTGCGAGTAATTTATTATTATGTCCTAGATTACATGAAAATTGTTTTCTTTCGATTAAAAACTATACACACAGACATACAGTATATATATACATACATGCATATGTATGTATGTACTTGTGTATGTATTTGTGTATGTACATACATATATACTAGATATACATGTAAGGGAATAATGTAGATGGATTTGTAGGGTTATTAAGCGTGCAACGGTACTTTAATTTACTCATTGTCAGACTAAAGTAATTTAAATTCAACTATTTAATGGTTATATACACATCTCTACATATGTATATATATATTTTTGTTTTAAGTTAAATGAAATGTAAATATAATAAACGTAAAGCATAAATCCAAGCATGACAGTTTTTGTTGTCTCCACTTGAAAGTAAGCTGCCTCCTGTCCTCCGCAACTCCTCTAGCAGCCTTCTCCATTTTTGCGAAACTGGTTGCAACAACTTTCTATAGCCTCATAGATATATGTATAAATTGGAGGAATCGAGCAAACAGCGGGCAAGAGCATTGAGCGGGAGTTGGAGGGGAGGGACGAGATGGTGAGGGATACACACATAGATAGTTTTCTGAAGCAGCTTCCTTGTAGCATTTTGCGAAATTTTGAAGAAAAATGCTAAAATAAACCTAATATATTCCAGCTGAAATATATGCCAACCTGGTTTCATTTTGAGAATTGACAAGTTCAGCTGCTGATTTAGGACTCCATTGAATATATGTGAGTGAGTGTTCTTCCGCGTTTAAGTGTGTGTGTATATACATGTACATATATGTGTGTGTAGTGGGTTTTTATCTATTAGAACCTAGTTTTCTTTCACTTCAACTGCGTATCGTACATACATATGTATGTGCAGTATTATTTATGAGTTTGTTTAGCTTTTGAGGTCATTTTGTTTTTGCTCTATCACCTCATTACAATGATTTATATGTATGTCTGAACATAGAGAGATAGACAGTATATACGTATGTAATACATAAATATGTATAATGTATGTGTATGTAGGTGCAGATAATATTCATTGTGAAAGTTATAATATTGTTTAGTTCATTTTCTTAAAAAAAGGCTCTAAATACTCCAGCGACAACAATGAGATACAAAACTATCATTATGCAAAAAAAAAAACCTGGATGCAACAGGTTTTTTTGGGAAAGTTGACTAATAAATTCTAGTAAAATGCATCGGAATGCAATTAGTTTTGAAAATTTGTCTGCATTTCTGTTGAATTTTTGGTTACTTATATTGTTTCCTTGCTCATCAAGCAAAAATGCGCTTGGCTAATATATTTTTCAAGCAGGCATTTGTTGTCTGTTAGCTTACTGTAGCAATAACACTAACAACGTGCAACATGCAGCATGCAACATGCAACAATAACAATTGAAAGTTCAATTTAGCTGTCGAACGAGCAGCAGCAACAACAAGTTTGTTGACTTTTTCTATCTTTTCTACTATCCTCCACCAACTGGCCCATGCCTTTAGCTTGCTGTTATTTTAATGAACTGCACGATGTAAAACCTTAATTTATGTATAAGAGAAAAATATAATTTAATGCCGGAAAATGCATAAATTTTCATCAAGTTTTATAACAGAAATACACACACACAGCAACTAAAGCCAAATTTGTTTTTTTTTTTTTGAATTTCCAATCGACAACAAAAAATGTTTAGGCAAATGTTAGCGCCGAGTATTTGTTTGTTAATATGAAAACTTTCTTTGCACATTACATTTGAAGGTATGTGTGTACATACATATGTATTTATGTATATGTATTTATATATTTGATTATTATAATACTTGCGAAAGTGAAATTATGTAAACACACACAAAAAATTACGTGAAAATTTTCCTTTTTTGTTATTTGCATTTGCATTTAACATGAATTGTATAAGATACGTTTTTGCAGCTTTTTTTCTGTGTCTTTATTTTGTAAACGATTTATGGAGGATGCTCAAGGATATAAAATAGAGCGAGAGCTACAGCAGGACGGTTAGGGAGATATTTACAGCGGTAGGGAGATGTCGGAAATAAAATGTGAGAAATTTTCATAGAAGAAACAGCTGCGAGACCAGAGATTAATGTGGGGGGTAACAACAAAAACACACAAAGAAGGGTTGATAAGGAATTTGATTAAAAATTTGGAATGAAAGGAAGCGAAACCTGAAACAACACATCTTGCTGGGAATCAAAAATTATGGGCTGGAATAAAATGGGCAAAAACTCAATCAAACTGAACCCCATTAGATGCATATGAGCTAGATTCGTATAGTGAAAACCCTAACCATAATAGGCAGGAAGATCTTCTTTGTGTGCATATACATATTTCTTTCATAACATTAACAGTGTTTGAGTTCTAGATAGAGTTAACGAAAATTGAGAGCAGTAAAGTTGACTCTAACCCTTTCTCTGTTTGTTGACTTAATTATGGTTTTTATTTATGCAAAAATAGAAAACACACTCTCACCAAACTTTTACATAGATTTATAATATAGGAAAACTTTCCTTTACAAAGGAAAAAAAAATTGAAATAAAAGTTGCACAAAAATTTATGACAGTTGGAAAAAGTTTTTTTTTTTTTACTTTACGAACTACAGTCGAAATTCTTTTGCGAGGAAAAAAAGAACTATGAGAAATTAAAGGCGTGGCATAAGTATGACTACTACGTATGTACATCCATACACACATACATATGTATGCATGCCACATGAGCTTGTTTGTATGTTTTGTGTGTGTGTGTGTGTGAATAGTGGCATAGAGGAGATGCTGCTGCAACAGAAACTTTTATGAATTGAATTGCATAAATCATGTAAAGTTTTTTTGGGGCACCTCCTTTGGACCAATAAGGATGGATAAAAGACTTAAGGTTGAGAGCTAAACCTGACTACTCTAGAGGAAAGGGGTATAAATATCTAGTGACACGGAAATGCTAACATAGTAGGCGTGCAACGGCAAAAGGGGCACACTAAGGTAGGGGAAGGGCGAAATGGGGAGCAATGTATACTTGATATGGTAATTTATTATGTTTTTATTGCTTTTTGTTGTGCGATGAGCAAAAAGCTGGCTGGCTGGTTGGTTGGTTGGTTGGTTGCTTGGCTGGGTTGCAGCCCTTGATGGTCATTAATCTTTGTTATGGCACAAACACACACACACACACCATACACATACACATACACATACACAAACATTCATGTGCAAATGAGCAATACAAAAGTCTTTCTCTTTCATTCACACATTATCCTTATTCTGTGCGTAACTTGAGTCGCGGCCAAAAAGGAAAATATTTCTTTACATAAATACATGTATGTACATATGTATGTATGTACATATGTACATATATACCGATATGAAATGAAAGTCAAGCATATTAGGGATTCATTTAGTTTGTCTTAGATGTGACACAGTCCAGACTCGAGTCACTATTTCTTTCGATAGTCTTGTGTTATCAAAAATCATGTAAGTTCTTTTGAAGAGTTTCGAACAAGGAATTCTGTGCCCAAGCCGTAACTGTAACCTTTGATTTTTATCGTAAAGATACTAAAATGAAATTTCTTGAAAGTACTTGATATACATAAGTCGGAATCAAAGTCGAATTAAAGTCGATTAAAGCGATTCGAATGTGCATACATATGTATGTACGTACGTGAAAACGTATGTACATACATCTTGGCCGATACATACTCTGTTCCCGCGTCGATAGGGATCACCTTATCTCTCTAGATAAATGTATGTATGTATGTATTTCTGCGGCGAACTAATAAATTAATATTTATGACCACGGTTTTCTCTTTGGGCCTTTGCTTTTCGCATTGTATTTTTCCCTTTCCGTTTCTAGATTTTTTTCCTTGAATGTATATTTTGCGTTATTTTGAATAAATTTGGTTTTGCATATTTATTTTTGTTACTTTTTGTTGGCTTTAGGCCATAAAATTAGTGCAAATCCACATAAATATACATATATGTAAATATGCAAGTATGTATCTTTAAGATGCACATTATAGTCTATATACAAATTTGATATATGCTGTGGATGTACATACATATATATTACACACTAGTTCTTGTTTCTGCTGTTGCTCTTTATGCACTGTTTTTATCTCTTTTTGTGCTCTCTCTTTCCTTTTTATTTCGTGCCATTTCAGCGAAGCTCGGCAACAAAGCATAATAAAACTAATTGTCTGCGCTTCGCTCACACACACACACACAACCATACACAAACAAACACACACACTCTCACACACACACACACACACATACTACACATACAGATAGACAGAGAAAGAGAGAGTGAGAGGAAGAGAAGCGGGCCACATGTTTGCCATATTTTTGAGTCGCTTCCTTAGTCTTTTGCCCGGCAAAAGTAAAAAAAGAAAATTAAACAAATTTTTGTTCTTTTTAACGCTCTGCATTTATTTTGTTTGTATGTGTTCTCTCTCCCTCTGTCGTTAGTTCTTTGCTCCTCGTTCTTCTTGTGTCGCTGCTTGCCACAATGTTGGGTCGCGCCTGAGTAACAAAATTTATGCGACCCGCCATTTTGCCATTTATCCGTCCCGCTTGCCTTGTCATTTTTCTCATCCACTCCATTCCCCCATCGATGGGGAGGTCTTGGCTCAATGCAGCTGCAGCTGTTTTTGTTGTTTTTGCTATTACAGCAATTTCACTTCATTAAAAATTCTTGTTTCAAGTCTTAAGTTCACTACAATGAGATCTGGCCGTACACCAATCCGATACATATGTCTTTGTCCATCCTTCAATGTTAACCTTGTATGTGTGTACTCTAGTCAGAATCTATCAAAAATGTTCCCCAACGAAATCCCCATTAGATCAAACTGTTTTCATTTCAAGGCTATACGTATTTGTTGATCATTTATACCGAGAGAAATACTATATGCCTAAAATCAATATGGCAGATGGACAATTTGAAACAAACTTTCAAGATTTTTTCCTCTTTTTACAACATAAGAAAACGGTTTTTTGTAATTTGGAATGTACTTAATTGTAATGCAATTACATTTTGATCACACATTTCGATTTGTCAAAGACAGCCTTCGGGCAGTCCTTCTTAGCATCTCATTATTTGGTTTACAATAACGTATACGCACGGTGTGACAGCCAAACGCCTTTGGCTCAGGCCTAATGTGGCCTACTATCTAAGGGGATTTTTTACATTTTTTCATAAAAAAGAAAATAGATAACAAATTTGTTAAACGATTGCCAATCTAAACCTCAGAATAAGGTCCAAGGTGCATAAGTTAATGCATTTCTTAGTTGGTCTGGCTAAAATGTAAAATTGTTGTGATGTTGCCATTTTTTCACCTAAAAACGGGAACTTTATTAAGTCATTAAAAATGCCAAAAAAAAAAAGAAAAAAAACCAAGGCATGCGCTTTTGCAGCAAATGAATTATTAATAGACACAGAGGCAACGCGTTAAGAAGTAGAAAACGTTGAGTGAGACTGTGGGTGAGCGAGCAAATGGGAGCACCATAGGTGGTTGGAAGGGATTCGGGATGAAACTAGTACTTATTTGGGGGCATTATTTTTAAATCTTTCCGATCATAGGAAACAAGCTTTTTCGGTTGTCATTTGTAACGACAGCAAGTGTTATGCTACTTTGATACCCTTGCAAAGGGTATTACAATCTGCCCGTCGATCCGTCCATACGGATCATTGCACTGTGCTCTCTTAGCTTCGGAGCTATTCACTTGAAACTTTGTAATTAAGTAGGTTAAGATCTTGAATTGGCCTGATCGCACCACTATAACAAATAACTTCGAAAAATATGTCAAAACGACAAACTTTTCAAACTGTTGTTGTATTTCGCAACGTTTTACTATCTTTTGATTGTAGCGCTATATCATAAATCCCATAGGAACAATCGGAAAACAGTTATATGAGATTAACTTTTTTGTTTATTTTTCGATAGTAAGAGACAGACTCATTTTGTATACATTTTTGAAATAAGTTTGGAGCATTTTGCTTGAAAATCTTACGGTCAATGGCTATAGAGGTAAATAAACTTCACTTCTTTTCAATTTCAATTCGTTGTATTTAGATTTCAAACAGCTGAGACACAGGTGTCTAGACAGAGGGAAGTCTGATGTTATTGATTATATTTGTACAGGAATGTTAGCTTAATTAGCTAGTTTAATTTGCTGTTTTCACGACAGAATCCTATTTCATTGCTAAAGTCATAACCTTTCTTAATTTTTCTAAATGTTTTGTTTCGTTGAGTAGTAAAATCTATTGTCATGACCTAAAAGTTTATGCGAATCTGTTGATTAGCAACATTTCTTGCTTGCTTAAATGAAATTTTTTGTCTTGGTTCATGAGTAGAAAACTTTTCTTCCCCCCAAAATAAAAGAAAACAATTGGATTTCTAAACATTTTTACACATATCTATACTATTCATCCCCCTCTTGGTTGTTCAAAAATCATTTCCCTATTTGTTTCTTGTTTTTTCATTTAGGGTTGTTCCTTGGGTTGTTGGTTCGCCATGGCTGAACAGCCGCAGAAACAAGAATCGATCAATAATAATCTTATATAAGCTGAGTTTTAAGAATCTCAAAACATTGTATTCCAT
This sequence comes from Drosophila paulistorum, assembly GCA_018152135.1. NCBI lineage: Eukaryota > Metazoa > Arthropoda > Insecta > Diptera > Drosophilidae > Drosophila > Drosophila paulistorum. The sequence continues at coordinate 14,719,156 of JAECXG010000690.1, forward strand.
TGTATTCGAAAATGATTGATTCGCATTAGATTAAGGTTTTGCTAAAGCTTCGCCCCCGAGAAAACTGTGCGGCCATGAAAATGTATGTACATAACTGCCCTGCTATTTAGGTTTTAGGATCGTATTCCGTTTTAAGTAACACAATTTCGACAGGTTGAACGCCTATCAAATTGGATATTTCCATTCTTTATTGGTCGTCTTCAGTATATACATATGTAATTCTTAAGCATCCGATTGATGAAACAGATATGATAAGCACCTCACAGGGTACCCGATATATGTACAGACATATTTGAATTTTTGTTCCACTTACTTTTTATTGCTTTGTTTTTGAGCAAGGGTTTTTAAAGCTGCAATCGGCAATTTTCGCAATTTTCGAGAAAATTCAGAGAAATTGATTTCTTTGGCCCTTCAGTCCTTCAATAGCTATGGCAAGTCAAGTTTTCCCAGATAGTTTTTCATTCGATTTACTTTGATTAAATTCTGCTCTTAACACAAATGTCTCAGTTCGGTTGATTTACAATATTAATATTATTATTATATTATAGGAGGTTCATAATATTTTATGGCTTGTTGTTGTTTTGTTTGTTGTTATTTTAGAAATAGATTGCACGGAATTTGAGTTACGTTACTTTTTGCTTTATTTAAGTTAAATATAGTTTACTACGTATTCATTGAATATTTATTTAATTATAATTTTAGGTGATTCATCGCTTTGCTGTCTTATTGTTATTAAACAATTAGATTGTTAAGTTATTAATTTTTTGTTGCTGTTGCTGTTGTTGTTGTTGTTGTTGTTGTTGTTGTGGCTGTTGGAATGACATTTTATATTTGCATTTTTTTATTTAATTCTTATCTTCTTTTGGGCGCGTAAATTTATTTTCGCTGTTGATTTCATATGTATTTGCTTTCTCAGTCCCACCTTTGGCCGTCGTTCTTAGCTTTTCTCTCTTTCTTTCTTTTAATTTTTTGGTGATAACAAATTGAGAATCAGAATTTGACTTTCTCAATTGGCAACTGCCCCAAATTTCATTAGTTGCTTTTGTTTGTTCTGTTTGTTATCTTTGAAGCGGAAATAAACAATCAATTTTAGTTAAAGAATTTACACACTAGTACACACACACACACGCACACTTAAGCACACAGGCACACACACTCACACTCGCACACACACACACAACACACAACACACAACGTGATCTATCACACGAAAAAAAATTTATATTTTTTGCTTTCTTTACGTTTTACAAAACGAACTTGTTTGAGAAGAGAACATTTCCGATTACAATGATCTTTTCAAGGGGAATAGGATGGCCGATCAGTGGGATGAGGCTAGGCCTTGAGACAAAGACAATCTCACAAAAAAAAAAAGAAACTGAGACTGAACTCAACTGTTGGGAGAACCGTTGAGAAGCAGCAGCGTTAATATTGACGCGCTTTGAACAACGTTTCACGTTACGTCCTCGAGGAATCGCGTTTACAGAATGAATCTGAATCTGAACGTGGAGTGTAAGCAGCGTAAAAGATACAGATACGACGACGACGACGGCGACGACAACGACGACTACTACTACTACTACTACAACATCAAGGCAGCAACATTGAGCACTCGGTGTGAGTGCGAGTGTGAGTGTAATTGTGATTGTGGGCTTTGTTGGTGGTGGTGGTGGTAGAGAAAGAGAGAGAGAGCGCATGCGAGCGCCAGCTGAGAGCCGAAGCCTGAAAATAGCCCGAAGAAGACAGACCAAACGTGTTTTTGCCGCGATTATTGCGTTGGGGAGATTGTGAGAGAGAGAGTAAGAGCCAGCCGCCCGTCCGCGAGAGAACCGGCATGGTTTTGGACGTTGACGTCGACAGAGGCAGTGAGACTCTTTGTTACAGATGCACTTGTGTGTGTGTGTATCTGTGTGTGCCCATGTGTGTGTGTGTGAAGTTGCTACGAAAAAAGGTAGTAAAAATAACTGCGGTAAACCCAGAATTATACAAAAAAAGAAATAGAAAAAAAAAAAAACACCTAGAAAACGAAAACGCAGCAGCACGAAAACACAAAACCAAAAACAGAAGAAATTCAACAAAGGCTTAGGCCATTCCTGGATAAAGCAAAGGCGGCACCCCTGTCTAACGCTTAGGCATTTCGTTTTCAAAATTTTGAGGCTGGAGTTTCGAAAGGTTTCGAAAGTTGTGGGAGGGACAGGCTAGAAATTGGCAAACTAATCCCCTGTTCTAGCATAGAATAACTTAATTTATATACATACACACATGCATATTGGAGACAAGTGGATAATTTAATTGAAACCAAGTTTATCGATTTAGCTTACCTGCAACGAAAGGGAACAGTGTATAACAAAATATTAGTGAAATATACAGTTAAGAACAATAAAGTAAGGGTCGAATTGAATAGATTTTACAAATCTAAATATACTAAACAATACATGTGCATAAGTATCTATAAAAATAACTAAACAAAATGTATTAGCTTTTGAAATAAAACATAACTGAAGGGGACTTGTTCATTTTGGGTTCCAATTTGAAAAGGACTCTAAACAATTTGAATGATTAGATTAATCCCTAAACTCGCAAATTCAAAATTTAACTTTCATTTGGAAATTTTCATTCTCATTTTGTTTTTTGGTTTTTATTTTGCTGCTGTTTCCTTCGTCTTTCTCTCATTTTGTCTGAGTTTTGTTTTGGTTTTGCTCTTTTGCCACAACACACACTCATTTGAAAAGAAAAAAAAACTTTAACCGGCAATATTTCATGCCACCTTACCACTCGTTCCTCAGCATTCCTCTCTCATTTCACCAAGCAATTTCCGCCCCCTCACGCAAACACACTCACACACACACTCTCTCACACACACACACACACATATATATATATATATATGTATTAAGCACACAACGAGCTAGAAAGAGATAGAAATTTGTGTGGAGTGAAAAAGTGGCTTCATTACAAATTTCAATTTTGTTTTATTATTATTTTTGCTTTATTCTCCTTTTTGCTCTTTTTCTCCTTCTATTTCACTTTGTGTGTGTGTGTGTGTATGTGTTTTCTTTTGCAGTTTTTTTTTTTTTATTATTATTATTATTATTTTGCAAAGTTTTCTGGCCATTTCGGCATTCCCTTATTTCTTTTTTTTGCTCCGTCTGATGGCCCGAAGGACATGGAAGATGTGTAAGGAAAAAAGTTGTTACAACTTCGCAAGTAAGACTGGATTCCCTTTAAAAGAGTCAATCGCTTGATTTTGGGCTCTGCTGGAATGGAAGTGAATATGTTACTTCTATTCCATTACATGAGACCAAACTGGCATACAAAAATGGAGGTTTTTTTGTTATCCTTTTTTTTTTTGTTAATAAGCGTTTTTCGCCATTTGTACTCTCTATTGTTTATAATGTGCTTTTGTCGTAGCCTTAGTGCAACTTCGTCATAAGTTTAATTTCTGCATTGGCTCCCCTTCTACACTCTACCCATATGTCTACGTCTTTTACGAGCTGAGGGGCTAGCAGCAGCACCCACCATCATCGACCTCTTTTCTGCAGCTGAAAGCTGAAATGGGAAGAGAAAGAGAGAAGACAGAAACATGCTGCGGAAGAAGGGGATCTCGTTTAAGCGGTGGGGCGGCGGGAGACAACGCAAGTTGGGGCAGCTGCAGCATATGCCGGCTTCTTCTTCCTTTGCTGCTGCTGCTCCAAACCAAACTGCAACAACGCCAATACACACACACACTCACACACACTCGTAGTCAGTAAGAGAAAAAGAAATAGCAAGTGAGGCTAAAAGAGAGAGACAGAGAGAGAGAGGGAGAGCGAGAGAGCGTCATCAAGAGAGCGAAAGAGAGAGTAGCGAGCGGGAGAGCAAGCTCGCGCGAAATAGCAGTCAATAACAACAAAAACAACAACATCAAGTGAACGGACGACTACGACATCGACAAGCCTTTGGGGTCATTATTCTCTTCGAGGCGCTTGCCGCTGACGTTGCTGCAGCCAGCTAGCCTTGGTGGTTGTTGCTGCGCTCGCACTCACAGACACACAAACACATAGTCTCCCCAAAATATGTGTGTGTGTGTGTGTTTGTATGTGTGTTGTTGCCTCTCCAAACAATGTAATAAAATTCAATTATTCTCTTGTGCGTCTTGCACTTTGTTTCGTCTTTTTGTTTGTGTGTGTGTGTGTGTATGCTGCGCGCATATCGCGAATATCGCCACAAAATGCCAAAAGCGAAAAGTACAGGCAACAAGAAGCGGCATTGAGTTGGGGGAGCCCTGCTGCGCCGCCGACGCGATTCACACATACCTACATTCAGTCATGTAGATGTAGACGCATACACGTACACAGCTCTTGCATTTTCTTAGTAGCGTGCATAGTGGGCTTAAGGTCATGTCAAACCAATGATTTATCAACACAAATCTAAGAAATCTAAGAAAGAAGCAGATCAGAATGCATCCATGTATTGAAAACAATTGCCATTTTACAAAACTATCACATACTTTTGGGGGCTGTCGATAATAACGAATACCGATTTAACAATCATTTCTTTTCTGTGCCTTTATAAGATTACATTTAGAATACGCGTCGTATACGTAACATAAAGTTCTCTTTGATTCTCTTAACTTTCCTATTCTTTGTTGGGGTTATATCCTGACCAATTTCCTGTAATTGACAACCAGTGTGCGTCGTCCCCGTTGCTGCACTTTGGCGTTGGCGTTGGCGTTGACGTTCTTTTTGCATTTTGCCTTTTGGCTTTTCCTTCACACAAGCTGCGCCGCATGTAGCTGTTGCTGTACTCGCCACCCTCTCGCATCTTCCTTTGGCGTTGCCATCCGTCAACCCCACCCACCGTTACCTTGTCTTCTTTGTTGTCTCGTCTGCATTTCTGCTGCTGCCGCCCTTTTCTGTTTTATCTTACATTTTTTGCTTCCCTTGCTTTCAACTAATTTCTGCCTCGTCTTGGTTAGACTCTCCGACTTTTCCTCGAGTTCGCCTTCTGCCGTGGGTTGCCAATTTTCTTATTTTGTTAATTTTGTTTGCTTACCATTTTCATTTCGCTGCTATTTGGGGGCTGCTTGCATTTGTTTTTCCACCCGCCCAGTGCAGCTGTTCTATCCCTGTCTCTTTCTTTCTCCCTTTCTAGCTGGTCATGTCTCCTTATTCTTTTGCTCTGCTTAAAATGCTGCTCTCTGATCATGCGCAGGTGTTGCATTGATTGTTTTTGTAATTTAAAAAATAATACAGCAAAAAACAAATGCTGTAAACTTTCTTCCCCTCTTGGCAGGGGTCATTTCGTTTCCCTCTATGCTCCATCACGTTAATTATGCTTTCTCGAATTTCCACTAATCCTTAGATCCAACCCCAACATTCATCATTTCAGATTTGAAATAAAAAACAAAAGTTCCCATATTCTGAGTATATTGCTGTAACCGCAGCTTGTTTTAAGTCTCTGCCTTTAATTTGCTGCCAACTTCGTCGCCAGCTTCAGCTTCAACGTCGACGTCGTCGCCGTCGCCGTCGCCGTAGCCGTCGCCGTCGCCGTCCATTTGCCTGCAGCGTATTTTGTAAATTACATTTCCGGCAATAAATTTGCATACCTCTGCCATCTTTCTAAATTGCTATCGTTTGTTAAAAGAAGAGCCAACCAAAAATTGTCCGACCCACCCTCTAGTAAAAGGTAAGGTGTATGTATGTATACGTAAATGGGGTGGGTTGTTGTGGTGTAGCAATACACCTTACCACCACAACAGTACCGTTTTATTCTTAGCGCATCTTCTTCAGGTATACATAGATATATCCATATATTTCATCAAAGAAAAATGGCATGAGAAGAAAAGCTACGGCATTTACTTCATTGATTGTTCTGCAATTAAAAGTTCACCTTAGTATGAGGAGTCCTCTAACACGGGTACCAGATGACTTTCACTGTTCCACTCTTTCAAGGATATTCAGAAAACTTTTTCTGTTTTATTGTTGATTTTTTGCTTTTTGTGCTATTTCGTCTCTTTCGTTGCTTTAAAAGCCAACGATTTGAGCCTTGGCGCAGGATTTTTCAGTACAACAGGTTGTTGCATTTCGACTACGTGACGATAAAAATAGTTACTGTTGTTGTTGTTGTTGTTGCTTTGAGCTTGCATTACACGTATTCGCCAGAAGAGTAGCACCATCCCAACCACCATCACCAACATAGCCGCAGCCCTTGCCAGTGGCAGTGGCAGTTGATGTGAAGGTGGTGTGGGGGAAGGGCTAGTAGAACGTTACCGTTTATATAGGTCGACCAACTTTTGCGGCATGTTGCTTTTGCTGCGACTACATAAAAATTCAAATTGCGCGGCAGTGAGCAACACACCAATTGCAATGCAGCGACTATTTGATACTTTATTCAAGCTAAATAGTAAAAGTTCTTTTCTTTTCCTTTTTCGCCATTAATGATTTTCCAAATTTCTAACACTACTCAGTGAATCGATCATAAATACAGACTATAGAGACAGTTGACAAAAACTAGTAAAACGGCAAACAGATTGTTACTGAAAATAAAAGTGCAAATAACCTCGCGGTATGCAACTTTGGTTATTTCTTTTTTTTTTTCTTTTAGTTGTTCTGTGACCTGGTCCACAAAGTTGTTAGCTGCATTTTTCCCCAGACCTGAAAATTCGGTGCCAAAATGTCTGTTGGAGCTGAGTTGTAGAGGGACTTTTCTATTTTTTCCATTTCACCCGGTACACTGCCACTATACGCGGCGTATGAGTAATGAACCTACGTTCATGTATGTGTGTACATATATGTGTTTGGGAGAGTGAATGCAGCTCCGCAAGTGTGTATATCTGTGTGCGTTTGCGTGAGAGTTCATTCATCGTCAATCGGCAGGTGTTTTGTTTTGTGATTTAACTGGCCTTTCACTCCAACTCCAATTTCAACTGGTCCGTTTTTTGTACTCCGTCCTCCTGCCGCTGTTGCCTAGCAATGCCAGTGAATTTTTGTTTGCTGATAGTTTTGACCTCGTTTTGTATAGCTGTTGTTGTTGTTGCTGTGACCGATTGCATGCGTAATTGATGACGTTGACGCAACAGCTGACGTTTGTTTAAGCCAGTGTAAGAGAGAGATAGATAGAATGGAAGCCGGAATGTGGAAATAAAACCGAACGAATCGTTGTTGTCCGGAAATAAGCACGCAAAAATGGCGTTACTTTTTTTGCCTTTTTTCTGTTCAGCTTGGCGGGCGTCATGACGACAGCTGTTGGCTGGTGGCTGACTGGTTCCTGCGGGGAAGCCCTTTTTTACGAGGCATCAGAAGTCAACGTATGCCATGCATTCATTCATAACAAATTTTTTCTTTCTTTCGTCCCCAGCAAGGTGTAGTAGGGAGGGGGCAGCACGAGACGACTTTCAAGTTCATAATGTCAACCTTCACACACAGAGAGCAACAAAGAGCAAAAAAGAAATGGTGGGAAGGAAAAAGTGAGGTTCGGGGTAACCGTACAAGTCAACCTTGTCGTCTAGGAAAAGCGTGAAACGTTTAGCGACTAGTCAACGTTTAGTAAAGGCTGCAAAAGCTATCGCCCAGACGCAGACCCAGTCCCGTGGTTGAAGCCAAAGCCAGCGTTAGAGTTTTGCCTTTTGGCACACCAGGAAGCCAAAAGAGTCTGCGTCGTCCTCGTTGTCCCAAAGTCCCAGACACGTATCCCCTCTAGACTCTCAGGGGCAGTAACAGCCACCAGTTCCTTTGTACGCTGCAACATTTTTACTTTCGCACGCGTTTGCTGTGACAACGTTGTTGCATCTAAAAAGTTTCACTTGATGAAGAAAAACTTGCTATTCTTTCGGTTTTTATTCTTTCTGTCCTGATTTTTCCACTTTTAGCAGGTTTTATTGTTTTTGTTGCATTTTGTTTGCGTTTTCTGTTACGTGATTCTGTCTGATTTAATTTGGAACTAGGAACTAGCATTTGCAAGTTGAGAAAAACAACTTTGAAATATGTTTACCAAGAGTTAAAGGACTTCAATTCTTTTTCATAAAAAATTACTGATAGAATACCGTTTAACCGTTTCTTGAGTAAACTCTGAAATTAAAGTATTCAGTTACCTTCATGATACGAATAGGATGGAATGTCCTTAATTATTATATAAAAAAAAAAATAATAAATTTATACACAACTAAAAGCTATGTAAATTTAAACCATTGTGGATTTGAGTCGCTTATTGGCGAAATACGCCAGTTCATTGACATTTCTTATCGTTTTGAGAGAATAGCTAAGACTCAAAATCAAAACAACAGCAACTTTTTTTTGGTTCAGAGTTTCCTGGGAGACGCACCCAGGACATGGGTCATGGAGAAAAAATCAATATGCCTCAGACATACAGCAGCTCGCATTCAACTTGTGACGGGATTTAAGAGGTTGGCGGTACAAGCCAGGGGTAGCAAAATTGTTGTGCCAACGCGAACAACAACAATAAGACAGAGACAGGGCCACTCCTCCTCGTGGCCGCTTTGTCGTGTGCTCTTTCTCTTGCATTTACTTTCATCGGCTTGTGCGCTTTACTCCTCGTCGTTGTCTCGTCGTCAACATCGTCGTCGTCGACGTCGTTTTCGTTGTCGTTGCCTTTTGGCGTTACTTCCGCTTTGCATTTTCCACTTTTTGCCCACCCGGCTTCGTCTCCAGGTCGCCATTTTGACTAAGCTCACATTCGTCGCTCGCCGTTTGCAGTTCGCCACTCGCCGTTTGCGTCTCAACGAGTTTGCGCTCAAATTTTTGCTACTTTTGCTTTGTGCCAGAGTTTCTTTTCCTGATTTTGCGCTTTTGTTTCCATGTGTCTTCTTCTTCACCGTGTGTGTGTGCGACCTGCGTTTTTCTTTTTTGATTTTCTCTGCAGAGGCGTGCCATAATTATTTCATCCTATCACTCCCCCACCTCGTGAGCGTGGCGCCTTTTGGCAGGCAACGAAATATTTATTTTTTGCTTTCAAGACATTTTTCTTTCTTTTTTTGTTTTGTTTTTTATCAGCTGTCTTTTATTTCGCTTCATTTCCTTCCTTCCTGTTTCGCATCCCTTTTTTGGCCCAGCATTCCTGTGGTTTAAATTGCTCTTATTGTTGTGAATGCGTATGTGTGTGTGTGTGTGTGTATGGGTGCGATCCTGCTCCCTGGCCTCGGTAATGATTAAGGGTGGGTTTTTCCAACCAGCTTCGTTGTCGACGTCTCCTTCGGCTGGTGGCTGCCATGGCGTATACGTTATTTTATTACATCAAATGTTTTACAGGCACTTGGCTATGCTCCTGCTGCTGCTGCTTCCATAGCTCTGCTGCTGCTACTCTCTCTATCTCACTTCATCTTATTCTGCCCATCTCACTTGCTCTTGTCGCTGGTTCCTTTAATTTCGCTTCTCTCTCATAGTAGCTAGCTGCGGTTGCGACGCTGGCGCTGTTGTTGGCGTCGTCGTCGTCGTCGTTTCTGGTTGTCTGCTTCTTCCTGTTCTTAATTGAAATTTGCGGCTTGCATCAATATTTGCTTTTTCCTTGTGTTTTCCACATTATTAAAAAACAAAAGCAAAAAAAGGCAAACAAATAATTTTGCTAGCTGGCACAAGGTTTTCCCAATATCTTTAAGTATACCTTTAATTTCTTTTCAGTATTATTTCGATTAATTATATTAGCGAAGCCCTCAAATTTAATTGAAGGCTAAGCATTTATATTTCCATTCCAATCGTTAATTTCGTTCCCATTTCCATATCTAGCCATAGGAGTCTCTGAAATGGCAGGGACAAAACTCTCAGTCCAGTAATTGCCTTTACGTCCCACTTCTTGCGCTTGTCTGTCTGGCTGGCTGGCTGCCAGGCTGACACTTGGGGCTTGAAGGCCACATTCTGCTGCACACTTATCTCCTTTACCTTTTTGTCCCCCTCCACCTCCGCTCCTTCTTTCTTCCATTTGCCCGTTTTCAGCTCCAACTTCATAATGATGTCTCATCTCAGTTGTTGTTGCTGCCGTTGCATTTTGTATGCGAAATTTGCAACTGAAATGCATTAATCAATCATTCATTAAATCAATCAATCAATTCATGTATTCCTCGCGGTTTTTCGTATTTGTCTTTACTTCTCATATATTCCGCTCTCTCGTCCTTTTTCCCCACCGCTATCTTTCCAATTTTCCCTCTTGGCTCAGTTTTTTTGTTATCTTTTTTAGTCCAGTGTTTGATTGATTACCATTAATAACTCATTTCTTTTTCTGTTAGTTGTTTTTGAATTTTATTTGTATTTCCTACTTGTTTGAGTTGAGAATGATGAGTGGCTCAATGGCAGAGGAGAAACTATCAAAATGCCATAATTGGATTGGGACTTGGGGACCCAAACGAAATAAAAAATATGGTATAAGTGCTTTGACATGACAACAATTTCTAAAATCACAAAACGGCGACTCTCCAAATTATAAGTGCTTTCGTTCGGCAATGACAAAAATTTTAAATAAACTTGATCACCGTAGGTACTTTGAGGGATCTGAGATCTAGGTAAGGCTAGATTGACTCGGCTACATATGTATACTATATACCTTTTGCCTGTTACATACAATATCAGCGATTTTCCTAGTACCCTATGGGTGTACGGTGTAGAAATAACTGTTGGATTGATCTGATGAAATTGCCTAGTTTGGTAGAGTATTGCTAGACAATTTATTACCCAATCTACCTTCGTTCTTACACATATTCTTATTTTTCCTGTCTCTGTTTATGCCTCGCTCGGTCTTCTCTTATACTCTGCCAGGGTACACCATTTGTATGTTTTCTCTCCGACATTAAGGATGCGCAGAATATCCTGCGGCCACATTGTCAATAAGCCTTTTTCCATGGAAATTTGCGAAAATTTGCATTCAAAATATATTTACTATCAATGTACGTGTGTGTGTGTATGTATGTACGATACCGAGTTTCAATATGAATATGCATATATGTATGTATGTTTGTCGTGACCATAATTTGCGATAAATATAGTTGATAAAACTTACCTGCAAAAAGAAAAAGATAATGATTAGCAAAAAGTACAACTTTTAAAAATGAAAATAATTTTATAGCTTGTTGGAAGAGATGATGCCGATGCCGATGATGATGATGATGATGCCAATGTTGATGGCAGAGAGACAAGATCCAGGAAAGAGAAAGGGGGATAGAACTGCAGAAAAAACATGCTAGTAGAGCGACAGGTAGTTTAATTTATGTGATGCTGATGCTGTTGCTTTTGTTATTTCATTTTGTCTTTTCCTTTTGCCTTGTTTCTCTCGTTTCGTTTGGTTTGGTTGGCGTTCCTGCCATTATGCTGCGTCGTTTTAATGGGGGCCTCCGACCAACAACAGCAAGTCACGAGCTGCTCGCCAATAACAATGGCAGCAGCAAAAAAAAAAAAATAAATAAAATAAAAATAACCACAAAAACAAAAACTACAAAAAGAAAAACCCAAGGGAAAAGGATAAAAGGCAAATAAATAAATAAATAAAATTTGCAGAGCGACAGCAAAGCAACAGAAACAATTTTGTCTGTGAAGTTGGCAAAATGAATTCCACCTCCGAACCCCGCCGGGCCAAAGCTCTACAACCTTTTAACCAGTCCTTCATCCCTGACCAGATACCCCAATCACACCCCCTCTATCATCACTTTTCAACCCAGCCTTGCCTTGCTTTACCATGCTAAACAAAACGTGACCGCGCATTTTTCAATGTCAGACAAGAAATGTGTTTTATGCGCGTTTTGTTTTTGTTCCCGATAACTTTAATTTTTACAAATCTTTCTATATTGCTAGGCCATTTAGTTATATACAGTACCTACATATGTACATACATATATCTACATGTATTTTTCTATATGTATCTCAAAGTTGTTTATGTGTAAGAAAAATTCTGTGTAATATTTGTGTTTTTTGGTCCTTTTTTCTTTTTATTTTTTTGTTTATGCCATAAAGAATTTACGCTACATAAAATTTAATAATTTCATTTTTTATAGTCCACAAAACACACACACATGTCACATACACAAACACGATACGGCTAGCAGGCATCAGTATGTGTGTGTGTGCGCGTTGAATTATAGCATACTTTTAGGCGTGTGCCATGGCAGGCACATTATTTCAGTTTTTATGGGTTACATAACGAGCCAGGCGGAAATAGAGAACGCAAAAGCAACAAAAACAAAAAGAGTGTGTGAATAAAAAATTTAAGGACAGTTAGTAGACACATTTGAAACAGCAGGGAAAGGGTGGCAGGTGCTTTAGAAAACCAACTAAGATAAAATATGGACAATACATAATGAGCATCAAATTCGTCAGCTCAAATGTATGCGATATTTGCAAAAAATCGATTAAAAATTTAAGTTTTTGAAATTCTTGGATTTTGGTGTCATTTATAACTGAGTAATTCTTGTATATACTTCAACAATATCTCGCAATTGATTTAAAAATATTAATCTAGATAACATAATTGATTGACTAATTTTGATCAACTTTCTTAGGATACCTACATACGTATATGGTTAATTAAAAACAATCCAGAAACTGAAACTCTTTGAAATACTCTTTCATGTGGAGATGGAAAATAATAATTTGAGTCATGAGTCGGACATTAATTTCATATATCCTTCACTTAAAAGAATGTATTCTTATTTCTCTGTTTTTTAAAATATGCATTTTAAAGGAAAAGCCCATTAAGTTTGGATCGCACCCTTCTATCTTTCCCTTCTCCGTGGACTCAGAAGTCTCCCGCACCTTTATGAAAGCATATTTAATGCAACTCTCAATTTTCTCTCACACTGTGCCTCACATTTGCCTCACGGTGTGTCTCTATCTTTGTTTCTCTTTCGTCGCCATCTTTTTTGTCTCGTTTTTGCGTTTCCCATTCGCGTTAATATTTCACTAATGGCATTGGCTGGCAAAATTGCATTACGCTCAAGTTGACGTTGACTCATTTTAATTGAATTTTAACTTCAGTTCGAAATTGAATTACGTGCCCTGGCCAAGATAGAGACAGAAGAAGAGAGGCAAAGAGTTGGCATATGACCCTGTATGGCTGTCCTAGTGTGTGAGTGTATATGTGGGGTGGGGTGTGGTGTTTCAGCTGGACCATACGAAAAATGTCGTTGCAAGTAATGGAAAATAAATGGCGCGAAATGCAAACGATGCGAAAATTGCATTAAGTCAGTATTCATCATTTCTTCTCTGTCAAGCGGCGGAAGATTAACGAAAATCGAGACGGTTAAGCTACTTTCAGACACCCCGAAGTTCATATACCCTTGCTAGTTTTTTTTTTGTAACTCTTTTCTTACCTACAGGTAAGGGTAATACAAATTTTGAAGTTGTATTTTAGTAATCATGCAATTGCATCGTGGGGTTGTATGATGACGATTGTCATCTTATCATAAAAAACAAAAAAGTTTTCCTGACCAGGATTTATAGTTCTTAGACCGATTGTTCTTTTAATATCCTCACCCGATCACGAAAATATTCCGGAAAATCTATGGCAACTAGTTGTGTAATACTTGCTAAACAAGTGTAATCACTTTTGCAAAATATTTGATATAAGGTAAAAAGGCAAAGTATCCTCTTAAGAAAATCATAATTGTATCCAAATAATTCCTGACGCACCCATTAAGATTAGATCCTGGCTACGCCCATGCCCATCGAGTCCAACCCTTTGCTCGCATACGAGGTCATAAAAACGCAGCCGCCAGCCTGGTCAACTGGAAAAACAACAAAAAACCGATTCAGAAGCGGGGACAGGCTCAGAGAGTAGAGGCACAGTCAGGCTCCAACTCTCCAGCCTGTTTTTAGGTCTCTGTCTGGCAGTTGAATCTTGGTTTTTTTTTTTTACTTTTTGGATTCTTGACTTTTTTTCTTGTATTGTTTTTGCACAGCCGCCTGGCCAATTTTTTTGCTGTTTGATTTTGGACCTTGCCAAAATCCTTTCGCTTTCATGCATTTAAATGGTCTCCTGGTCAAAAGCAGAGCCAGAAGCTAGTGCAGAGAACAGTCCGGGGGATTGTTTTTGGTGATGGAGGCTGTTGTAGGGCTATGGAGAAGAGTATGTGGCAGATATGGCGAGACAGTTTTTGGGCGACAGCGCAAAATTGCTAACAAAATTTGCATGTGGTCAAAGTGTTTCGAAAGTGAAATGGCAATGGGAGGTGCGATTGAAAGAAGTCCAATTCAGTATGGTTTTTGTTTGTGTTTATTAATATACCATACTCAAAGTCGACTAATAACTCAGCCCCATATCTCTACTCGCTTGCCTTGCCTTGTTTTAATTGCCTGTCTGTCTGCATTCATATTCATATCGAAAGGGATAAAAAAGAACTAATTTTCCATTTCAATTTCTGTCAAGACAAAGATGGGAATCTTATAAGGTAAATACGGCTTATTTTTTTTTTTTTTGCTACTATTATTGTTAAAAGAGGCACGGCGAGAAAAGAGCAAGGAAGAAGAGAGAAATATGACAAAAAACAAAATGCGACCATAAACTACAAATCATCCAAAGAAAGACAAAAGCAATGACTGAGCAAAGGAGACGGAGATGAAACGGGGGAAAGGAAAAAGACCAAGCAAAAGAGAAACTAAATGCATAAAAAACTGTCTAAAAATTCAACATAACTTCGAATGATTTATGGACGCCTGCGAATATTTAAAAGGTACAAGACGACCGAAAGGCAGAAAGACACGGACAATGAACGAGAGCGGAGCGGTATGTAGGGGGTGCGGGCAGATCTGGAGGATGGGAGATAAGGAGCAGAGGCTAAAACAAAAGAAATACGGCAAACAGCTAAAGTTGTGGGCAAAATATTGTGACGCTGCTGTTGCATCTTCTGTTGTTTAGACTCGGTTGATTTTAAGTGCATTTTACAGCAAATAACAGCAACAAACACAATAACAAAAAAGGACATAAAAGCTTAAAAAGGGCATGAAATAACAAGCAGCACACAACAGCTACGAGACAATTCCAAAACTATAGAAAAATCAATTAAAAAAACAAAATCCAGGATCTTTTGAATATCTATAGAGATCTCGTTTTATTGCTATACTTTCTCAAATCGCTGCATGATTAAACACAAAACAAAACTTTGAAAAACTTTGTTTCATCCCAGCTCGATTCCATATTATTGTGCTAACTTTAGATGTCAATCAGAAACGCACAGCTTTAGTCAATGGTATGGTCAAAAAGTAGAAGTAAAAGAAGAAGACGTTGACAATGGGCTTATACATAAATTGATTTTCACTTTTAACATTTGCCATACTCTTGGTTGTCTTCTGTTTCCCTTTAATGAATCTGTTTTCTATATGAAATTGATTTCAATTTAAAGATTTTAGGTGTCTCTGTTTCCCCACTTTTTACCATTTTAGAAATATCCGTCTGATCTTGATCTTTCTGTGCAAATCTCTCAAGTGACCAGTCAAACAACAACTGCTTGGGGTCAGAATATTTCATGAGTCTCTCGCATTCTTTTCTTTTGTAACATCTTCTCCTCCTGTTTCAACTATTCCTTCTTCATCTTCTTCAATTTGTGATTCTTCGTCTTCTTTTTTCTCATTTTTATAATATGCATGCAATTGTTGTGTATATGTGGCTAAAAATATGTTTAAATCGCGCCCAAAGCAGACTCGAAAACTCGTTTTACCACAGAGCCAGAGCAGGAACAACGGCGGGCGACAGAGCGGGGTCAGAGCCAGAGTCAAGGCGAAAAGGCAAGTTAAGTTTCGCGGCCTGCAATGAAGTTTAAATTGCAGCTGGTTTGGGTAACTTGTTGTTGTTAGCTCTCGACTGACTGCTTACTTTTGGCCGTGACCTTTTGCAAGTGAAATAAATGCTTTTTGGTCCCACAAGGAAGCATCGAGGTTGTGGCAGAAACGAAAAGAGAGGATGCGGATTGTCATTATGTTAGGCATAAATATTAATTAAATGTTTTGCAAAATGTGCTGCATACTTTGAGGCGCCGTTTATTATGTATGTAAAGACAACCAAAAACAGTTAATAAGATATTAAGTAAAAATATGAAAAACAAAATGTGAATAACAAAAGCTCAAGAAAATGTTAATAATATAAAAAAAAATGTTTATCTCATGGCTGTCAGGAAAACCTACACAAAGGCCAAAATGTAACACTCTTTATTTTCTCTTTTACTGTTTTCCCCTACACTTCCATTTGTGTGACTCGCGCTCTATCTATGTGTGTGACTCTCATCCTCTCTATCTCTTTCTCTCTTTGCCACAATTGTACCCTCAGTAAGCTCGCGACCAGCGTTCCCTAGTAAAAGAGAATCACCGAAAAAAGGCAAGGCAAATTGAATTTTCCCTGAGCAAAATTAAATTTTCCAAGGAAATTGAATTTTTTGATTAGTTTGCTTTTTGCATCTCTTTCCAGCTTACACACACAGAGAGGAAAGCAATTGTTGAATGAAAAGAAGTTACAAAAGAAGGTCGCGCGGCTTGTGATTTAAAAGAAAAGTTAAATTGAAAGATCCAATATTTCCAAAATACTTAACATTTAAATAACAAATATAAAGATTAACAGTCAAAATATTACATAAATGTTTGCTTCACAGTTCTTCGATTTGAATACTTGATAATATAGTAAACTAATGCAATTATCAGGAGATATTCAAAAATTATTTTTTGATCTGCATCGGCATAACTTAAGATTCTTTGTATTATTATATTTAGAGAACTGAATCTAAAAATTCCTGGGTAATTTGGGAAAGTCGAAAGTTTGTCAGTGAAGTCTTTATATTATAGGTGTTATCGGATTTAACATTTGATTGCATTTTCAACGTTGCTGTTTTTTGTGTTTTGTTCTTTGGGCAATAAAACTTGCGGTTCAGAAATAAATCAAAAGGGAATACAAGACCTATAAAAAAGGAAATGACTCGGGCGCAGCAGGGAGTAGCCCTGCAACAGGTAAGGAAGGGAAGGTGGAGTTGGTGGTAAAGGAAAACGAAGTAGGTGTAAGAGGAGCGGAGGAGGAGAACGAAAAGGCAATTTAATGGCGTTACGCCCGCTTCCTTTTGTAGCAACAAACGGCAGAAACAATTCGTGGCAAGTTTTCAATTCCGAAGTATTTTTAATTTTCTGGCATTTTGCGCACTTTTTTCTTCTGCTTTCTGAGTTTTTTTTACTTTTGTGTGTCAGTAATAAAAATAAAAATAAAAGCCAAAAAGGAAACGAAACGAAAAACAAAACGAAAACGTGTACCAAATTTGCGATTTTAATTAAATGATATGAAAATTGCAAGAAGAAAAGAAGCAACGAGAAAACAGAGAATTTGGTGGGGACGGGGGCAGAGGAGTCGCAAAAGATGGAGCTTGGCAGGGTCCCTTGTGGGCGTAGGTGCGGCCCCAGTTCTTGAAGGAGGTGAATTGGCTTTTCACATTTACGAGTGGCTGTATCTGTATCTGTGTGATGCAATTATCTTCAACTTTGCGACATTTGAACTGCAAAAGATGAAGATGAAATACACTATCTGTCGGTTGCCATTCCCAGATTTAAAATCGTTCATTTTGTTTGGCATTAATATTGCTGTTTTGCATAATCATTGGCCATTTTCAAGTCGGTTTGTGCAATGACAAACATTTACATCATGTTTCATCTTGTTACATTCATCATATCATCAACATATTTGTTTTATTTCCGCCATCTTTATTAGCTTGGCTAGTGCTTGTCTGACCTGCGCAGCGATCCCTAAAGTCCTAAATTCCGTCCACATTGTAATAATTACGGCAAATTTTTACAAAAATCAACAAAAACCCATAAACAATACTCAGTTTTTATCGCACTTTCCGTATTTTCATATTTTCTCCTATGCTTATGTTGTGGCTGTCTTCAGTTGTTTGGACTTCTTGTTAGTTTTGCTGCGTGTCGTTTTGGCCTTAGTTGGTGGTGTCCTTGTTGTTGCTGTTGCTGCCGTTGTAAACTTTATGCATTAATTTTACATTTTCCTGGGCAGGAAAAACCACCAATATTCTGTGTGTGTCTGTTTGCATTAACTTGCCACATGTAAACTGTACGTTTATTTATTATGGTAGCCAGCCACGCCCCAAACTCCCTGCAACATTTGCGAAATTTTATGTACATACACATATAACTATATGCACAAAGAACATGTGAGACAAACGCACACACACACACACACACACACACACATTATATATATATATATATATATATATATATATTCATGTAAACGTGCATATAAAAGTTATGTAATTATCCAAAGTTTTAATGCAACCATGTCCAGATATCTGGGTAACGATAGTCACTTTTGCTCGATTGCCATTTTCTGCTGTTGGGCTTGCTTGGAGCATACGTACATATGTACATATATAATATAGTTAAGACCATATATAATTGTCAGAATTGTAAGTAAAAATGTTTACATAAATTTATGTATGCATAAGTTTGGTAAACTATTGTTGGTTTTCTTCATATGCCACATCTTAAAGTCACAAATCTAGTAAAGTTCCGTAGTGGCCATCGACTTTGGAACATACCACCGGTTAGAGAACGATTAGTATGGAAATGTCTTAGGGTCATTCAAATTTCAACAAAATCTTTTCCATTCTGAAGAACAAATTCATTGTTTTCTAAAATGGAAAATATATACATCAAATACTTACATAAATGAAATCATATAGTAAGTTCATGAGTTTCAATAAGCCAACTTATTTGTGTCACACTTTGTGCTAGGCACGAGTATAGGGCCATTGCATCGTTTTTCAAATCTGGAACTTTTGTTTGTGATGAATTTATGCATTCATTAAGTAATGCATGTCATAAAGATGGTAAAAGTGTGTAACTAGCTTGCGAGTACTTTAAATTATCTGCGATAAATATCGACTCACCGACCGAGTTGTATTCTTTTTTTTTTCGAATTGCCTATAAATACACCTTATTTGCATAAAATTCAAATTGAACTGTTTTTTCTTTAGACTAGCTATTTATTTTTCTTTGAGTTTCTTACCTCATCCTTTATTTCTTCTACTTTTTTACTAAACTTTTTCTCTCGCGTTGCCTTTTTACTTTGCCGCATGCTCCCCTTCTCTGTCTTGACTTTAGCGCGAGTCAAGTCGACTCGACTCGACTCGACTCGGCCCGGTATTTTATGATGCAATTTATTTTGATATTGTCCCTCTCTTTCGGCAAAATTTTCTTCTTTTTCTTGATTTCCACATGAAGGGAAAACTTCAAGTGGAAAAGAGGAGCAGTAATAACAGCAATAGCCACAACAAGAAAAGCAAAAAAAAAAGAAAAACAATTTTCCTCATTTTTTATATTTGCGTTCTTCGTTTTGTGTTTTCCATTGTTTCCTTATTTTGTCTTTTGTTCTCTTACATTGCTTATTGTTTTTACTTTATGTATCTTTTCCCTTTGCCTTCTCCTTCTCCCCCTGTCCAGGAACATCGCTTTTCACGGGCTCCTTTCGATCATTTCGCCTTGAGTTTTTCTTTGTTTGCCTTTCTTGTTTTGCTGCTATTTTGTTGTTGTTGTTGTTGTTGGCAACACATTATTTATATTTATATTGTTTATTTTATAGTTTATTCATGCAAATTGCAATAAAAATTGCCTGTTTTCCCTTTTTCCACTTTTGAAAGGGGAAAGGGCTGGTTTCGTGGAGGGGAAGCTGTTGGCCGGAGGAAAAATCAATAAGCTTCATTCAAGCTTTTGTTGCTTCTCTTCTGTCTGTTTTCCTTTTCCTTTTGCTATTTTTGCTTTTTAATTTCTTATACGCGCATTCAGGGGAATTATTTATAAACCTGCTTCTACCCTCTCCTATCCACGCACGCTTAGCTAACAAGAAGCCTTCGCTTCCCAACGCAACATAAGCAACAATTTTTACGGCCGCTTGTTTAAAGAGCAAAAATACGTAAAGTTTTTTTTTGTTTTTATTATTATTATTTTGTTTCGTTCTTCTTCTTTCATTGTTCTCCATTTATGATTAGATGTTGAAAGTTCTAGCGCAAAGAGTTTTCAGTTTTTGGTTATTCTTAATTGTATACAAGAAGAAGTGTATACAAGAAACTTGAAAAGTGTTGCTGGCAAAAAATACCCAAAGAATTCAAATTTTTGAGTTGAAATTGGAATTTCAGTTAAATATAATGTGTGCAGCATATATATGTATATATTCTTTATATTGCTTTATGTGTGTGTGTACGCGAAGGGAAGTTTTGAGAGTTTTGTGGCTGACTAAAGGGGTTGCTGCCAGATTTTGTTGATGGGGGGGAAAACGCGTTGCAGTAGAGTTGGTTACACTGCCTAGTTGCCCCTGGCAACCGAATATGTTGACTCTCAAGTAAAGCTAAAGGTGAGCAATGTTGAAGGGACGGGGTAAGGTCTAGGTTGAGGGACAAATAAGCAAATAATAACCGTATGTGTCATATCGTTAGGTGTCCTTCGACCGCGACAATTGCCGCTTTCTATTTAAAAAAAGAAGTAAGTTAGGAGGAATGCCGATTTCGGAATACCCCCGTTTATATACACACATGCTATCTATAAAAATTGGCATGGCAAATTGAACTGAAAAATTCTATTGCATGGTATAACAAAGTCGGCACATCGACTGATTTACTTTGATTTCTTTTGTTGTTATAGTTGTTGTTTTATGTATTTCTGTGCCTTCCGCTGACTATCCTTCCGCCGTAGTCGCGGAGAGCTTGCAGAGGAGTGAAGAGTGGAGCCATTGCCTCGGCTCTGGGCTTCTCTTATGTGTTTTAATATATAAATTATTAATTTTAATTTTCTGCATGCATACTTCACTGCACACACACACACACACACACAAACACACACACACACACAGACAGACAAACACGTACAAAAAAATTGCACTCGCTTCCCTACATTCACCTACTTGTATGTAGCCCTATGTACTCTTTCAAGCCTGGTGCCACTCCTTTCCCCTCGGTTCAGGCCTTATGTTCTTTTGTGTCTGGCAATTAATTTTAAATTGGGCGTGCATACGAAAGATATTCGTAGTTTTCTTTCTTTACATTTTACGCGTCGGTAATGTGCACAATTTGTGTGTACGTACTGGTAAAACCCCTACTTCACCTTTACCTCTGTGCATTCTCAAGCTTTAGCCAACCAAATGGAATAGCACATACACACTTTGTATACCTTGCACTTATTGGGTGTATCTAAAATTGTGAATAACAGGCAGAAAAATGTCTGACTTCATAGCCTAGTCGATCTATGCGTGTCTCTCTGTCGTATCCAGAGGAACTGGAGCCACCATATTTGTTTCCTGGATTGATAGAATTACTTATAGAAAAATGATGCATAAAATTTAATATACTTGGTGCAAGGTTTTTCAAAGTCGATAACAGTCGATAAAAGTTTTACTTCCATCGAAGTTTTTTTTTTTTGTTTTTAAAGAATATTTGATGATATAAGAATATTGATTAAACTGATCAAAGTGCCATTAGTTCCAATTTTATATTTTTAAAATAATCTCAATCAACTCATCTAAATATGTATTATTAGTCGAAGTGAGTATTTTTAGTATTTTAAGCGCTTCTAAGCCAGGCTAACAGACTTTAGCATCTGTTGGTGAGATAAAAGTTTTTAATAGTTTTCTTTTTTTGCTTTGCTTTGGAGTTGTCTCTTTCTGTTTTTTCTTGTTTTCTTTTGTGGTCGGAAAAGAAAAGAAGTTGCTGTTTACATAAGGGCAACAGAAATAATCTGGTTCGCAGAATCTGCCAAGTTGATGCTGCGTTTATTTTCTGTTTTGTTGTTTTTCCGAGTTGGTTTTTGCTTCTTCTTTGATTATTTATGGCAACTCTTTTGTTTTTGTTAGTTCTGTTGTTGTTATTTTTGCCCAAGTATGGCCAATAATAATAATAAAAATAACTGCAGCAGCAACAACAACGACGAACTTTAATTGCATAATTATGTGCAGTTTGCAGTTTATCATTTTCATTTTGTTGTACGTTTTTGTTCGTCTGTAATTTAAACCAGGAACAGCCTAACGAAAGGAAAGCGAAAATACAACAGCAATAAACCAGAGAGCTGAGTCACCTTTGATCGTGCCGAAATTTGTATACCCTTGCAATATTTTTACGATACTCTTATCCATATGTACATACATATGTGTAAAAGTGACCAAATCGTTTATCTAAAAGTGCTACACAAAATGAAATTTTTAGCAAAGTAGTCTAGAAGTCTGAGTTGATTTATAATTTCCATTTATGTATATACCTATTTATTTTTGGTGTATTGCGGCTAACGCCCTTTTTGCAGTTTTTGGCTTGATATGTATTCTTTATTAATTGAAACTTATGTTTAATGCTCATCTGTAACACATTGCTCGACTCCCACTTGAGCACTTTACTCCTCCACCTTGCCCCATTGCCACGTTGCGTGAGAGCCGCATTGCTAATCAAGCAATGGTGAATGCCATCAAATGTGCATTAGGCCAGACCAGAGACTAGACGACTACCCCAGCCCTTCTGCTCCTTTTGCGTTTGTCTCTGATGCCTCTCGAGTCGCCCTTCCTCTCTGGTATACCCATCTGACTTTTGCATTTTCAATGCGCCTGCGACAAAGTTCGAGTGGCATGTCTATGACCGTTTTGGCATTTTTGGTTGACGTTGATGCTTCTCTCTTACTGTGTTACTATCTCTCTCTCTCTCTCTCTCTTTCTCTTTCTCTCTCTCTGTGCCTTTCTTTTTCTCTCCCTCTCTATTTCTAGTTTTTCAGCGTGTTAGGGGGAGGGGCCCAGACGAATGATGCCTGATACTGCAGCTGCAGTCAGGACAAAGAAAAGCTCACAAATATTGAAAAACAAAGAAACTTCGTTTTACTATACACAAAAAACTTGATTGCCAGAAGACGGATTAAAAAAAAAACATGGTTCTCTATAAGTAAGGGGCTCGAATAAAGCACATCCTCTTGATGCATGCTAAATCGGAAAACGAAAAACAACTAAATTGGATATCCTTATTAAGACAAGCTGTATTCATTCGTCAATCTAACTTACGAATTGTGGCGATCATGAAACCTTTGAGCTTATGACTACACGGTATAAGAACGCCTACTTCCACAGTCGAACAATTTTAAGGGTTGCAACTAATCACAGACAAAGAACCAGACGTCGAGATAAATATTTATATATGTATACGTATGTATACGTTTATGTTTGGCGGTTGCAAATTAAACGTTCATATTTCTTACAAAAGTATGCAATAGAATTTAAAAAAAAAAACATAGTATAACTTTAAGAATTCAAATCACCGACGCTGAAAATAAATATCATAAAAATAGCTATGGAAAACAAAAACAGCAAGAAAACAAGGAACAAAAAAAAACAAAAAAAAAAAGAAAGAAAAAACGGAAACGAAAGAAAAGCGGAAACAACCCCCATGTGAGCACTTAAGGCAAGCCCAAAATTAAAGCGAGCGACCAACCCAAACCCCCAAATTCGACCCAGCAACCAGACAGATACACACACAGCACGCACACACATGTAAGAACATATATGTATGTATGTATGTGTGTATGTATATATGTAAGAGAGTTCGTTTATATAAGGCATTATAGACGCGCAATTCTATGGGGGTGGCAATTGAAAAGCTTTACTACTGCCTGCCCCCTGCCTGCTATGCCATCGTCGCCTTCATCTCGTTGTCGTAGAGCAACAACAATTTTACCAATATACCTATCGAATAAAATTAATCTAGGGTATGCGTGGACGTGGATTCACCGTGTTTGGGTTTTCTGCTCATTTTTGAAATTATTACATTCCAAAAAGGAAAAAGGAATTTGTGAAGAAAATTCCAGATGACAAAATCATAGAACGCTTATGCTGAAACAGGTAGGATTTTGCTTGTTTTTTATACTGAGTATCTAATAGTCTACTTTCTGTGAATTTTTATTTAGTTTATTATCATTTTTTTTTTTGAGAAAGTTCTTATTTTTCCTTCGCTTACTCTTTGGCCAATATAGCTCTCTCCCTCTCTCTCTCTCTCTCTCTGTCTCTCTCTCTCTCTTTCTCTTATATACATATATATGTATGTATATATATTTACAATATATATCTGTATATGTGTGTGTATGAAACAGGCACATTTATCAAGTGTATATAGAAAAGTTGTAGCTGCTGCGGGAAGGGATTGTGGGGGGGGGGCAGTGAGTGGGGTGTAGAATGAGTGACGGTAAGCGGGTAGGTGGGTAGGTGGGTCGTTATAAGACAAGCGAAAAGGCAGTAAATAAAGCAAAAAAAAAAAATATACAAAAAACACAAGTATACAAGAAATTAACGAGCAGACGATTTTTATGGCAGCATTTTGTGCCTTAAAGCGCTTAATGTGTTTTATACACACACACACATACATATTAATATGAGAATGTGTGTGTGTGTATTTTTGTGTGTGCCTGTGTTAGTTGAAAAATGTTTTAAAAATGACATGCTTCGAAAAGTTTCAGCAATTTATGTTCATTTTAAATTGAATTTCAAATTTATTGCTGCAATTTTGTCTGCCCTTTTCTCTCAAAGTGTGTGTGTGTGTGTGTGTATGTGTGTGTGTGTGCTAGGATGTAGGGAAAAAGAAGATTGCGAGAAAGAGAGAAAATATTAAGCGGAAGTATTCGGCTTAAGTAAGGCTCAGTTTTCTCTCTGAAAAGTTGTAAATTTTATTTTGTTGTTTGCTTTCCAGGAAAAATAATGACACTTCGAAAAAAAAATTCAAAGAAAATATAAAATTAAATTTAAATTTCATTTTAATAAACGTCATCAGCAGACAGGTTATTAATCTTGAATCCTTGACCCAGCCTGTTGAACTCCCCGACCTCCAAAAGGTCAATCAACTTTTTTTTTGTGCCAAAAGGCAACCCACGTTCGAAAGGAAAATGTGACAAAATGTGCACTTGGTTGGCCTCAGACATGCCGCAGACTTTAGTCTGCGAAATCCACCCTCGCCCGCCAAAAAAGGAAAAAATCGGAGTCCAATAGAAGCATGCAAATGCTGTTTTAGTCTTTTCAATAAGCAACAGTTGATAAAGTAGGCAAGGCGGAAAGAAGGAAAATGTATCCATTTGTATAAGTAAGCAGTCGAAAAATAGCCAGAATAAGAACAATTTTTCCAGACCCTTTTTGACAAAAGGCCCGAAGGATATTTGAGTGAACTGTAGGTTTTTTCTTTGTACCCTTTTTCCTTAAGCAAAAGGTCAAGTGTGAGCGCGTGGCAAAAGCCCAAAGAAAAAAAAAACAAAAACAGTAGGAGGTCATAGTAAAGGGTTAAAGCCCCTTGTCCTTTACCCAGCACTTTTCATCTTGCCATGTCGCCCTTCTTCACGCTTTCCCTTAGTTGCTATAATGAATCCAGTATTGTTATTAGATGAAGTTGTGTTTGCCTTTTTTTCTGGCTGTTGGTTTTCTGCCCTTGTCCTTGACCCACTGAAGTCGGACTTTAAAGACCTTGAATTTGATGTCAAGTGCGGTCCAAAAAGGAAGCCATGACATTGAAATGGCTAGGCCTCAACGTTGATGAGGCTTTTATTTCACTTCCTCGTCGGTCTACACTTTCAGTGTCGCTGTGTTTGGTTTGGACTTCAATTACGGATAACTGGCAGCCACTATGAAGGTGCCGCCAGCTTTGCCTGTTGCTTGCTGCTTGTTGCGTGGCCTTTCGTAACGCTTTCATTGTTCGGCTTAAGACCCAGCCAAAACGATAGCAACGCCCCTGTCCGTTCATGCAGTCATTCATAAAAAAGGAAAAAGATAAAAAAAAAACCGCAACAAGCTGTCGACTGTCAGTGGGAAACAGTAGAGACCATGGGGGGCGGAGGGTATGTTGCTTTGCTCACGTGCTGCCGTTGGCTGGTGCTGCGTGTGCCAAAAGTCAGTCGGCTCCGCGCCTCTCGTTTGCGCCGTCTCGATTACATTTCAGTTTGGGACATCACAAGTGCCAACTTGGTGCCCGACTCTCGGGTTTGTGCTGCTGCTGCTGCTGGCTGTATGTCTGGTAAACCCAATGCGGACAGTTGGACGACAATTTGTCTGCCTGATGTTGGCGGCACAGCCCAGACCAAGACCAACCCATCCCGGCCCGGCCCAACCTTCCCTGGCCGTCGCTTTTTTTTTTTTTACGAGCTAAGCTCTTGTATAGCCATTGCACGTAGGAGTCGCCGGCGTAGTTGTCGCCGACGTCGCTGTCACGGTTGGTGGTAGATGTGATGTTGCCACTGGGTTGTTGCTACTGAAGTAGCAGCCGTTTTGGCGCCGCTCTGACATGTTGGCTTTTACGATTATATGTGCTCCTTCTGGCCATGTGCCATGTTTATCTATCTCTTCCTCTCTCTGTATATATATATATATATATATGTGTGTGTGTGTGTGTGTTTGTCGTTTTGACTGATGGCCAAGGTGTGTCTTAGGTTTGACATTCCTAACCGACTTTAACTTGAAGTTACAACCAGTTGAGGAGCTTTTAAAGCAACAGGCGCCGTCTAATTAAACGTTCACGCGGCTTCTTATTGAAGTTGCCGTCCAGTTGGTGGACATACTCTGCTCGTTCCCTTTCTTCTCCACATACTCCTTTTCGGCCTCCTTGTTTGGTATCGTTGTGCTGTTTCCATGTCCAAACATTGTGACAAGCTCATTGCATTGCTGCTTGGGGATCCGGCTAAAGTGTGCTAACTAATTGCCGCCAACGTCGACAACCGTTTATGCTGTTGCACGGCAACTGACAGGCAGGCAGTCAACTGTTTGTGGGCGAGACTAAAGGAGAAAACGCAGCGCAAAAGTCATAAATAAACTCATTTATTTCTTTTTTTTTTTTTTTTTTTTTTGAAATGTTTCAAAATTATTTTTTGTTAACGCAAACGATGCGCGAATCAGTTTAGTGACATTCGTAAAACAACAATTTGGTGTGAATTTCATAAAGTCCAGTGTCATCGTTTATATGTGTATGCAGATTTTCAGTTGGTACGGAACAACAAGTTGCAATTGACCATTAACTAGGACAAAGTCAGGGCCTAGGCGAGGCCACCAGGAAAAACGAACAATGGCCAACAACAGCTAACATTGGATTGCCAAAAAAACAACTTTGTAAAACTGCATGCAAACATGAAGGCCACTAACAACACTACGATGCCCACGCGGCCTCTAGCAGTCGAGGCATCAATGCATGAATGCCGCCAAACCATGACCATGGCAATGCAGTTGGTTTGTCCTTGGTAAATCTGATACCCGGTTGCTGTTAGTGGTGGCTCTGGAATTTCTATCTCTCTTTTTGGCATTTTTTGTTTGTCATTTTCCCACCGATCTGATACTCTTGCAAAAGGAATATATATTTTACGCATTTTTTTTTTGCCGGAACGGACGCATCTTTGACCATGTATGGGATATACATACATATGTGCTTGATTAGAACGAAAATCGTTGATATTGTATTTACTTTAGGCATTTCATTACTGCAGATGGCTTGGGCCATTATATTGCTTAGCTCCCATAAGGCATTACTATATCATATAACTCTGGGAAAGGTCGAAGATCTCCAAATTAATAATTTTGTTATTTCCCAGTGACACAAGAACTTGGAAGGGTATATAAACTTCGGCCTAGCACCGTACTTTTCTCTTTCTGTGTCAGACGATAAAGGTCACAAACCACGAGTTTGCCGACCAGAAACGCAGCGGGAGTAACTTTTTTTCGTATCAGTTGGTAGACCAAGAGCTGGTGTTGATATTGGCGGTGGTGGTTCGTGTAACTGGGCCACCAAAAATTTCACATTCTCTACTTTGGCGCTAGGGAAAACTTTGCAACTGTTGCCGGAAAAGGCAGCTAGCATGGAAACGGCCAAAGGCACTAAGACATGGAAATTGAGATGAGAGAGAACGGGAAGACAAAAGTCTCAACCGCAAGAAGCTCTGTTCAATGTCAAGCTCAACTGGCAGAGGCAATCGTTGTCTCCATTGTTAAAGGAATACAGCCAGAGACCAGAATCAGAATCAGACTACGACCTAAGACGAGAGACCTACTTGGGGTTTCTTGACTTGTTGTTGTTGTTTTTTCTTTTCTCGTTGGCACTGGTATTTGCTAATACTTGGAACGATGACGCTGCGGCGAATTTTATGGACATATCAAGTGTTTGAGTACCCATGTTTAAATGTGCCTTTTTGTGTGCGTGTGAGTGGGTGTAAGCCATGGTGAAGAAGTCAGAGGAAATAACGACATCAAAACCAGCAGACATAAATAAAACTGTTGCTTATTAAATAAATCCAAAGGATGAAATTCGAATAGACTAATCTATAGATTAAAGCTAGATACAAGGAAATTTGAGTAAAAATAACGTAATACATTCAACCACTTTATACTGGCATCAGTACTCGATTTAATTTCACTGACTTAAATTAATCGGACTGCAGATTTTTGATGCGATACAGCATATTAATTAAGTATAGCATTTATTGTATTTTTAGATTCGGAAGACGTTGTTTCTTTCTTTAGGATAATTCGGCCTTGAAACTCCCATGTCAGGGGTTGACCCATAGCCTACAGCGGAAGCAACCCAAACCCAGACTGAGAATCCAGACTTGGCAATGACAGTGACGACATTGCGTGCCAAACCTCACCTAAAGGTCAAAGTCAATGGCAACTGCCTTTGCCATGCTGTGACTGTGGATGTTGCCCCTCGTTGCCAATTCCCAGAGCAACGGCAGACGGATAAACAGACAGCAACAGCAGCAACCAGATATCAGAGAGACCCTCGCCCTCAGACATTAAGTAGCTAGCTAGTTGAATGACTGGCTTTGGGTCTGGGCGTCTGTCTTTTTGGTACGTGCGGCATGTCGCTGCTGCACAAGTGCCCTTGCCTGCCAGAGTAACTTTGTCTGCCCCTTCGCTTTTATTTCGTTTGATACCCTTGCTTGATTTGCTCAGAAGTTTGATTTGTAAGAGAAAATGCAAACTTATCCTTCATTCTACCCAAATAATTTTATATCTTATCTAACCTATACCTACTGCAGATATTTCACTCAAAAATAATCTTTTCGTCGACATGTATTATTTGGTTGATTCGAATTTTATAAAGAGTATAGAGAGGTCGGCATTGAAAAAGCTGGCTGGTCCCTTTTTTCCGTTTTTGGACTTTTTCATTCGCCCACGAAAATGGCACTAGAGAGAAAGAGATAGATAAGAGATGGTGACCCCAAGAGCTCTCGGCAGCTTACTGAGTGCGATGTTCAGTTGGTGCTTGCTGCCTGCGGTGGATTATGCCATGAGATTGGCTGGTTGGCGGCCTGTCTGCCTTTCGTTTGGGGAAGCCCGAGCCGCAACCTATTTGCCTGCACAAATAATGCGGATGCCGAATGACTATGATGACGATGGCGACTTTGCCGGCGTGATGACGTGGAAAATGTTACAGCGCATGTGGCGTTTGCCGCGAAAACAGCATGCCATGATATGCCGTCGGGTGCTGGTGCCTAAGGTCGGGCGTCTGCTGGAGCTAGACATGATTTAAACTGGCACAACACATTTGGCTAACGCACCATCGCGTGACTTAACAGTACCCTTGAATATGGTAACCATGGATTATGCGGATGTGTTTGTCATAGGTGTCATCATCATCATTATCATTATAATAATCATCATCGGCTCATCCAAATCCTATTCTGCCATTACGATTATTCCCGCCAAACACTTACCCCAGATGTTGGTGTTCCATTGCCAGTGGCTACGGTTGTAGCATTTGCAGCAGTATTTCCCGTACTGGAGGTCTTTCCTTTTCCACGTCCGCGTTTTGCATCGGGCCGAACAGGTTGTCCATCAGTACCGTAGACAATCTGAATTTAGAATAAAGCCAATTTGATAAGTGCTAAATATATATTTGTCTAAATTATAATATGATGAAAACTAAAACAAATATTTCTAGACGATTATTACAATGCAATGCCTTTTAATGATTTATTAAATTTACCTTTGCCAATAGTCAGTTATTACATATACGTATATTTTTATATGTATACCGATATTGGAATTCCTAAATCCCGACATTCTTTCTTGTCGTTTGCCATATACGATTATTTTACCGGTAAAATGTAATATATATAGCAGTCATATATGAAGCAGCTTTGAAAGCTTTTGCTAGATGGCGCCACTGGATCATCCGAATCGAAAGCTAGAACCGCATGCAATGGTCGAAACCATTGTCAGCAATGTTTTCTACCAAAGTCTTAAATGGGTTCAAACCAATGATAAGGCGTTCACGTTTAGCAGAGACACGAACCAAGCCTAACTTGCAGAAAACTAATCCCCCTTAAAGCTTTGTGTAGTTCCAATCAGATAGTTAATATTTCGTTCAACATATGTATATTATAAAATAAAATTAGAAGTAGTACTGCTAGTTATTTTGGTCAACAGTATCTAACGCATAGAAAGAAGTGTCTCCGAAACCATAAGAAAAAGTATAAATATTAAGTATATTCTGAATTACATGGAACGTTTCGAGCCGAATTCAGACAAGGATTACCAATTATCTAATTTACACAGTTTTAATATGTCTGCCTGTCTTTCTCAATACAATATGAGCCAAGTTACACATAAAACCTCTTTCACGCCTTGCAAGTCTTGTAAATGGTTTGAAAAATGTCATTGACTCCAAATTGAAAATTGTAGGAAAGGGAAGGAGGAAAGTTTTGAAGAAGGTTTATGGATGGAACAGAAAAGTAGATAATTTTATAAGCATAGAATACATAACCGCCTGTTGCAACTGCTTCAAGTCGAAAATCTATTTCCGGTGGAAAATTCATAAATAAAAATAGTTTCGAGTTTCCGAAACGCGGGCATGTCTCGAAACGCCGGACAGGAGTCATTAAAACAAAGTACCGTTCTGAGCTGGGAATGGGAAAACTACTACAAAACGAAGTATGTGGAAATGAAATGGAAATCGTTTTGTGACGATCAACCCCCAGCTATTCCCCATAACTCCATGTGTGCGCAGACGCGCCTGTCCCAAAAATAGATCGGATGTCTTGAAATGAAAGATGTAGGCGACATATGGCATGGAGATGAAGGCAAATGGACGCAACAGCTTCGCAGGAGTGCCTCTGGAATGCCCTTGTCTGGGCTAAATTAACGGCTGGGATGGGGAGTGCAGGCTGAGTGACAGCCGCTGCATTTTAACGGTAAATGAGCGACGCTATAGATCCCTAAGATCGCAGGTCTCAGATCCCAGAACTTGCATGCTATCCCAGATCCCAATGGCTGGAGCTGCTGCATTTACAATGTTGGCACGCGCAGGCGCGCACACATGTTGCCATCACGTCACATCAACTTTGGAGACGCAATTGGTAGAGAAGTATGGGGAAAGCAGTTGTCGTTTCGGAAGCAATTATTTTGAAGGCAATCCGAACCGAACGTAACCGAACCAAACCGAGTGCAAAGCGTGCCAGCCCCCCAATCATGATGAAGATAATAATAATGACGACGAAGAGACGATGGAGTTAAAGCCTCTGTGTCGATGTCATTGCTATGGTGTTGCCTATGTCTGGGATTACACAAATTGTGGATGCTTGGGGTTGGTTCATCTAAATTTAGTCAGCTGCCGAGTGTCTGAGGTGGAAAATGATACAATGAGGTGGCAGTACAGTTGCGCATCAAAGCAAGAGTGAGAGGGACTAACAATGGGGGCGATAGAGGGAGAAAGAAAGATCATTGACACTACTGTATTTGCAAGTACAGTGTTTCTTGGTATGAGACACCACGCCATAAATAGCTCTTTTACAAAAGAAAATGGCCGAGAAGCTGCAACATGATTGGCCTGGCATTTCACAATGGAGGGACATCCATTTATATAAATTGAAAACGCATTGACTATGAGAGTATGAACTGCCATCAAATTACAGTGTCAAAGCTTATTTTCCATATATCTATGTATATATGTTGTCCAAAATCATAGCACCAAATGTATTCCGTATCGTATAAACTGGTAGTTTCTCTGAGAAGTTTTTTAAGATTCCACCAAAAGTAGGCAAAACTTTTACATACACACTCTCTGTATTTCTACATACATTGGTATACACGTACCCATGTACATATGTATGTATATGTAAGTAAAATGTTTTATTTTTTAGTTCAATCATCGCATCTTTCAACTTCCTTGCTGACAGTTAATGAGTTTAAAGTCTTAAAATCAATTTTCCACTCTTCAACGTTTTTTGCAAAAAATAGACACCTTTAGTTAATTTTATATTTAGTTACTGTTGTTGCAGTCTTTATTAGTGGCAACAAAAAGTAAGTTAACTTAATTGGTATTATTACTTAGTTTTTGTTGATGGTAATGATGATGAGGCAGCTGGTGCATGGCCTCTCAAAAAAGCCGATGGCAACAGGTAGCAAACAAGCGGCTAAAAGCAGCCGAAACACCAAGCGGCCAAGTTAACCGCACAGGCCACACGCACAACGAAAAAAACTGACCTATCTCACTTGGTTTGATGGTAGGAGCCCAGCAAAGTTAAAGTCGAACACAAGGGGAGACCTATCCAGAAACTGTTGCTCGTTTTATGACACATCAGACAAGCCGGGCGGCATGAAAAGGTTGGGGGAGACGATGAGAAAGAAACAACAGCAACAACAGCAATAAGCACAACAGTCAAAAAGAAAGCACAACAGCAACAACAACAAGCAGCCCCTGATAATGACTCAAATGGGCGACCTATAAAAAACTTGGGCATGTGTGTGTGTGTGTGTGTGTACTGTTTGGGCTTTTGGCAACCCTTCGGTTTGATGTATTACCTACTTGTTGCTGCTTTTAAGGAGATGGGAGATACTAACAACAACCACATCCATTTATATAAAGCTGGTATATGGATGTACATTTCTGTAGGCGCCTCACGATTCTTCATTGCTTTAAATCTGTTGGTTTATTCACCTGCTTTATTTAGCTTCAAGTCCTGCCCGTCTCTATATCTAAATCAATTGTGAATTGGTAAATTTATTTCGCAAAAAGCGAAACAACCTTGACCCGAATTGTTTTGCCTAGCAATGTGCCAAAAATATTAATTAGTTCTACTTCACTGGCAGCAACCCTTTTACAAGCGTTGCCATCTAAAAAGGGAGCAGCACGGTTACAGAGTAGGAAAGGAACGAAAGGGGAACAGATCTCCGTAGGCAAAGATTTCAAGGTTACCTCTTAACAACCTTTATCTTGGTTTATTTTGTTTATCATTTTTGTGGCGACAGGCAGACAGACATAGAAGGAGACGGGGTCAGGGTCAGAGTTAGGGTGAAAGAAATCGGAAGATACAGGAAGAGCTTTCCTGATTAGCCTACGTTCGTCCTTGAAGGCTGTTTTCATTGAGATTGCGTGACTAAAACGGTGGCTGAGTGACTAGCTGCTGTCTGTGTATCTGTCTGGGTTTAGGTGTTGATGATTCACACAGAGACGCAGCATGCTCTGCTCCTGCTTGAATGTCGGATGGTAGGATTTAGATTTTTATGGTTTATATCCCATTTTGATTGCAGGACTGCGCCTTTCCCGTTGTGTATATTTTTTTGGGGGTTGACTTCCGCAGAAAAGTTGCCAGTTAAGGGTGAGTTTCGGTTCGAATTAAAGCCACCCCTATGCACGTATTTTTGTATATATATATGCGTACATTTATACAAGCGAAAAATGTATATACATACATATGTAGTATTTTTATATTATGTTTGTATATATCTGCAGTAGAAATTTTGTTAGGTTTCGAGCGTGGATATGCGTCATCAACGATTTGTGCTTCAAAGTAATTTAGATGCGAAAATTTTCAATGTCAATTGCGACATTTCTTCCCCATGGGCGTGTGGTTCACATTGAGGCTGCCCAGGGTACACGACGAGAGAGGGGAAAAAAGGTTCGGCCCCCTTGAGATGTATCCATTTTGATATTTATGTGCTAAAAAGCTCACTTCAAAATATTTATCAAGGTCAAGTTCAGAGCCATCTCCACAAAGGGGGAATGAAAATGTTTGATTGTTTGTTGAGGTGAGATGAAATGAATGAGCGACTAAATAAATGACAAAAAGGGTTGCGAGTTCGGGACTCGAGGAACAGCAAAACGAAAACAGTTGTTCTAATTGTCAGACAATTTGGCGTATTAATTAATGACCAAATCCTACACCTGTAAGAGTTTTCCTTCATCACGATGCCAAAGAATGGGCGCATAACCATTTCTATGGGCAAAGTTATCGAGCAAATGAAAAGAGTCGAAATCCTAGCGACCCGGTAAATAATTAAAATGAGGGCCATTTGGCCAATTCGCTCTCTATGTGTTTGCGATTATGTTTGTAGGTATATTTTGGTTAGGTTATGAGTAACCCAAGACTAAACCAATGTCAGCAAAGCAGCTGATAGATATAGCAAATAGAGAGGAAAGGAATTAATTTGAAATTCCATTTCGTAGATTTAATTGAGTTGAAATCAAATTAAAAGCAATTTATTTTCAACCCTCATTGCGATTTTTTTCTGTATGTATTTTTTCCTCTCTTCTCTTTCTCTCTCTTTCTCTCTCTCTCTCTCTCTCTCTCTCTATCTCTATCTATCTCTTCCTGCTGTCAACCCACACACACACACTCAGAAACATGCACGCACTATCCTCCTCCTTTTTTGGTTTTCAGTTTTTCCCATTTGTTTCTGGTATTTTTCTAAAAGTGCGTGCCTTTGGTCGCATAACGAAGAACAAAGAGAGACAGAGGGAGATAGAAAAAACAGAAAAGGAAAAAGAAACACAGAATCGTTCGTTATGGGGTTGCAAAAAAATTTCAACGCCTGCATTTGCCATCACCAACACAAGGAAAATCGATAAAAATGTGCCTTTATGCTGCAGCAGTAGCAGCAAACTCAGGCTTGCCCATGGCCAGAGATACTTGCCTGGTTAATCTTCCTTTCCCCTCTACGCTCTGCACAGTCATCAGTACGCCTCCATACCAATCACCTCACACTCACTCTTTCTATATTTTTCTCTCCTTATTTGATGCAGTTTCGTTGGTCGGCCATTTTTATGGTTTGCGCATTAATTTTTAATTCATCGCTTCCGAATTCAAAAAATGATTTATGCCTTTTGGCATTTGAACATTTTGACATTTTATCTCACAGTACAAACCAATTAAATACTCACTGCAACTGCACAGCAACCTTCCCTTCTTCATTTGGTATTGGAAAAAGAAATAAGCCAAGAGTGCTAAAAACTAGAATCAGCCAATTGTTGTCATTGAATAGATAATATTCGCAAAACAATGACGACGAAATATAATCCAGAATGAAGGATTTATATTTATATTTCGAATACCTTTAAAACTAAATATGTTGAAGTTGTACATTTTTGCCCTATTCCCTGACATTTGCATCAAGCAAGTTTGTCCTTGGTTTATCCTTCATTTTGGTCTGCGTCTCCAGTTTTTCAACACTGATCAAGTGCAAGAGTAAGCAACAAACATTGAAAATACAGAAATATTTAGAATTTAAAAGACCTATTAAGGGGGACAATTCATGAATGCTTTTAACTATGCTGGTGCATTTTAGATCGATCAGGTGCTAAGAAAACAATTCGACACATGATTCGTTTATCTCTAAGAATAGAGAAAATGTGGAGACAATAATTCAAACATAAGAAAATTCATAGGACTTTGTTTATTTTTTTCTTTGTTTTTCTTTTTTTTAATTTGGCGGAATGAACAGTTTTTATAAAGTTGATGTTGCTGCTGCAAATGCAGCTGCTATAGCTGGTGCCGTCCCTAGAAGCTGCCACTGTGTTGCTGGTGGCGCAGTAAAAGTGGCTTTTGTACGTGCAATGACCTACCAACACATAAAAAATGCAAAAAGTGTGCAAAGAACCAACCAGAACGGGAGAAGTGACAGAGAACAAACTCCACGAGTCGCGCGCTAAAATATGCAAAGGGCGATGATGATGAGGATAGAAAGGCAAACGAGAGAGTGAGAGAGATTGGGGAATGAGAAAGAGAAGAAAGAGAGAAGCTAGAGGAAGTATAAAGGATGGCAGAATGCCAGGATGCCGAAAGACGTTGCCCGGCTAGGAGCAGAGGCAAAAGTTTCACATCAGCAGCAGCAGCAGCAGCAGCAGCAACAACAACTCAATTTGTTGGCAAGGACGAACTTAGGGTCCTTCGGTATCCAACCGGCTTTAAACTTAAAAATAATAGTCAAGTGCAGTGAAGCGTTTTGCCAACTGCAATGCCGGTTCTTCTTCTTCTGTACGACTCGTACCACGTTCTCTCCCTTCTACTCTCCCCTTTATTCTCATTGGTACAAAATCAAAGCCAAGCATCATCTCCTTCTCGCCCTTTTTATTTGCACTCTTTTTGCTTTGGTATTTTCCTTCTTCTGGTCTTATTTTTGACGCTTTCCTTGCAACATCTTTTTGGCCACTTTGGCGCACAGTTTTTGTTGCGTCCCGTCCCCTTTCTTTCTTGCTCTCTCTTTTTCAGAGTGTGTGTGTGTGTGTGTGTGTGTAAACTTTGCATTTACCCTTGGCAAGGACTTTTGCAACGGGACCAAAGCAGGGAAAGCCAACGAAAGCAAAAAGTTTTATTTGCACAGTTTTCTTTTTCTTAAACTTTTGTTGTTCGCCTGTTGCCTCCCTCCACCTCTGTCCCTATCGAATTCCCTCTTCTTTTCAGTAGCATGAAATGCTAGCTTGCAATTTGTTCAAACGAGTCCCCTACATACATACATACGAATATACACACACATATTTACAGCATCGTCAAAGGCGAAAAAAAGTGTAGCATGCTTTTGAGCGTCCGTTTAGAAAATATTCTTGTACTTTTATGTCGCCCTCCAGCACCATAACTTCGCTCGATCACAGCTAAAACGGGAAATTTTTATAATTAACAACCACAAGTAGCAGAGCAACAAAGTCAGCATCAGCAGCAACAGCAACAGCAACGACAAGAGCAGCAGCCGTGCCAGCTTATCAAAGGCAACAATCGCTCTAAAGTTGAGGTTGTTAGGGTTAAATAAAGAAAGAAAAAATAGGCAAAGAAATTGCATCAAGTCAAGTTTGCCGATGCATGTATGTAGGGTAATATTTTGCAGATTCCTTTATGGTGACGGCGCTAACACACACTCGCACTCACACCCCCACACATACGTATATAGTTGGTATACATATTTTTATATAAGAGTATATGTGGTGTTCGCTACTGCAAATATTAATATTAAGTACAAACTAATGCAGCCTTACGCGTATTGTGCCACACACTCATTCACCAAGTACTGTTCTACATTACATAAGTCTCTGGCAGAGGTAAAGGGGTACAGTAAGGAGTTTATCTAAGATGCTAATGGAATGCGTTCTTTCTTTTAGCAAGGCTTCAGTTGAAATGCATGTCGTATACGCAATATGCGTAAGCGCAGGGCTTCAAAGCAAAGCCCGCGGAAAGAGGTTAAGGAATAACATTGGTGGTACATGTTGAAAGGTGGGGGTGTTTACACTTATATGGTTATGTATGTATAGATGTACATATATGGCTGTCTGTTCGTGTGTAATATACATATATGTGTTTTCTCTCCCTCTCCACCTTCAGTGTTGAGTGGATGCGTGTGCATATTTATGCGTATTTTGTTTGCATAGCTTATGATGGTGCCAGCAACAACATCAACAGCAACAAACAGCACAACACTTTATGCTCTACCGTTTACTTTATCCGTGCGTGCACCACCATTTCTGGTCCTTTGGGGATGGATTAAAGGAGGAGTTGCATCAAGAGGAACCAGAAGCGAGAGCTGTTCACCATTGCAATTAGAAAACTTACAGTGCAACTTTTTGCCCTTTGCAACTTGTAATGCAATGCGCTAAATTGTTTGATATATACCGTTCTCTCTCTCTGTGTGTGTGTACAGAATACTATACGTATGTGTGTTTTTGTGTGTCTCGATACATATGTACATATATACATACATGTGTATGTATGGGCATACTAAGTGCAAAGTCCTGCACCGTTTTAGCTCTGTTTTGTTCCTTTTGCTAAAACCATTTTAAATGTAGCTGGCACTGAAGCTACGTGCTGTGAAATTTTTTTCAGCGAGTTTTATGTGTACGTCCTCTAGAAGAACGAGCATTGTGGAGTTTTTAGAAAACATTTCTTTAATTTTTCCTCTTCTTTCTTTCTGTTCCTTCTGTGTGTGTGTGTACTTTTATTTTTTTTTTTATTTTTTTCGTTTCCTTAAACCACCCTCTTTTACAGTTAAGGGATGATTTTTTTTCGTTATTTTTGACTCCGACTTGACTTTTGGTCAAAGCATCAGACAAGTTTTATAAGAAAATTGAATTGATTTTCTCTCTACAAATGGGAAATACATTTTTCCCTCTTGGTACTTTTTTTTCCTGTTATTATTGTATGCCATCTAACTCTTTCCTGGTTACACAAAGCAAAATTTATTGTTTCAATTATATTTTCAATTTGCGCCGACAAACAAAACAAGAAAAAAGAAGAAAAACCGCCAAATGCAAAGGCTCTCAGCTATAAATAAAACAAAATAGGGAAAATACAATACAACATTTTCTTCTCTTTTCCATTTTTTTTTTTATAAGTTTATGCGCGGAATTGAATTCTTTGTGGAGCAGCGTGAGGAGCATGGATTGGAGTAGGGGCAACAAGTTATTGAAAGTAAACATGATAAAATATATTCAAAGAGAAGTAAAATATGAAAATATTATAAAATTGTATTTCTCGGCATGATAATGCAAGAGAGAAATTGTCTCAAAATATTTAAGAAAATTAAATTGAATTTTGCTTAGGTTATTGGCCCTTTTTTTGGGGCAAGTTTGCAGGAGGGGTAGCTGTATGTAAGCTGAGTTGGAAGATTGGCAACGACAACACCACGAGAAAGGAACAACAATGATAAGCAAAAATAATCAAAAATCGATTCCAAAAGTGCTTTGTCTTTGTTTTTGTAACAATATGCCAGACCTCATGCCAAGTTTATTTTGTTGTTGTTGCTGCTGTTATTGTTGTTGTCAAAATGCAATCAAAAGATATGGCAAATTGTTGTTCATATTGCCTGATAGGCACTTTGTAAGCTAAAAAGTTTTACTCCGCGTCTCTCATCTTTTCTTGTTGTTGTTTTATTTTTTTTTTTACATTTTCGAAATTGAAATTGTTTGGTTTCTTCTTTTTCTCGAGCTTAAACGGATTTCATTGAGCCCAAAAACCAAGAGGAAACATTACAAGAAGTGGCTCTGAGAACAGTTTGGATTGAATATGTGGCTGGTAAGTAGGAAACGAAGACCAAAACGAATATGGGGATGAGGATAAGAAAGGCGGGAGTTTGCCGTCATAACTAAACGATACAATTTGTCTTTCACTCTATTCATTGTTTCGCCAACACAGATTTTTTCAACTTTCTCAAACTGTAATCAGTATATTATTGTAGTTCTCTTCTTGTTTGCAACCTGCTGACCCTCTAAGCCTACACACATAAAGTTACCAGCTTCCTGTGGGCTACATTTAACCCCTTATGCAGCGGACTAGGTATACCTGTTTGTTGTTTTTGCTCTTGTCGCTGTTGTTGTTGGGGTGCGAATTTAGTAAGTTTTGCCGCGTAGAAAATGAAATGAAATAAGCATTCTGCCTCCCCGATTTCGGTATACCATGCACCATGCTATCTCGCTCACTATTAAAAACACACGACACTCTAGAGCCGCCGATAGAGATAATAACAAAATAATCAGAATCTGCGCACATACTAAACAAGCCGGAAGTAAGCGTGGTGACTCTGGCTTCTATAGTTTCTGAGAACGGACGGACGGACATAGCTAAACGGACTCGGCTGTTGATGCTGATCAGAAACATATATACTTCATGGTGTCGGAAAAGCTTCCTTCTGCCTGTTACATACATTTTGGCGACTTTAATATACCATTTTACCCTATGGATGCATGGTATAAAAAGGGTCGTCCGAATCGGTCAAGCTGAAAAATGTGGTGCAATTGCACCTTGTACACACGACATACAGAAAAAGACACACACACACACCGACACACGGGTATAGGGTGAAACGACAAGGACAGGTTTCCCTCTGTCGTTTTGGCCATGCATCGTTGATATTTAAATTGAGCCAACGGGCAGCAATGTGCGCAGGGCAAGTTAAATGCACTTCAAAAATAGAAATGAAAAAGGAAAAAGGGTTCTGAAAATGAAATGCAAATACTTGTATGTATATAAGTATGTATACGTATTTGTATGTTAAGGATGATACATCAACGCACCGCATCGAAAGAGAACTACTTTATGAAACAAAACATTTTGAATGCAATTACAAAATGTTACGACCTTCATTGAAATTCTCTAGTTGACGACAACTTAACATCGACAAATGAAGTAAGTAAGTCGTCTCGCCGACTTAGGTATACCATACACCAGTAAAGCAAATATTTTAAATTTATTAAACAAATGCATTTTCACATGCTTTTTATTACAAGCAAATCTTAGAATCTCCCTCACTCAAGTATACGAGCACCCTAGCGCCCCCACCAGCCAACGACCAACTACGGCCTTATGGAAAAACGTTTATATGCATAACTTGGTTGTTTTTTGTCCGATTTTGATAAAATTTGGTGTTTTGCTGGGTATTAGTATCAAATTCAAGTGTGCCAAATTTGATTACAAAAGGTAGAAAATTACGTGAGATAATCGAGTTTTTCCAAATTACGGGGGCGGAAAGGGGCGTGGCAAAATCGTTGCATATACAATATATGCGCATTTATTAAACCAATACACAAACCAAATTTGGTGCCTCTAGCTATTATAGTCTTTAAGAAAATCAAATTTGTTTAAATTTCGTGGGCGGAGGGGGGCGTGGCAAATTTTTTTGCAACAAATTTGTGCGCGCTTACTCAAGGATTAATCATACTAAATTTGATGTCTTTAGCTATTATAATCTTTAAGAAAATCAAATTTGTTTAAATTTCGTGGGCGGAGGGGGGCGTGGCAAAAATTTGAAATAAACTTGACCACCGTAGGTAATACACGAGTCTACGTACCAAATTTGGTGACTCTAGCTCTTATAGTCTCTGAGATCTACGTGTTCATACGGACAGACGGACGGACGGACGGACATGTCTATATCGACTCGGCTGTTGATACTGATCAAGAATATATATACTTTATGGGGTCGGAAAAGCTTCCTTCTGCCTGTTACATACATTTTGGCGACTTTAATATACCATTTCACCCTATGGGTGTATGGTATAAAAAGGGGCTACGTTTATATGGCCATTTTGGGATCCTTGAAATGATATCTATTTGGTGTTTATTTTCCCTGTTTCTTGTTGCTGTGGCAATCAGCAGCTAAAGCTTTGTATTATTTGTTTCTTTCTGGTTGTTGTTTATTAATAAACAATAAGAGCATCAACAGCAATAACAACAATACCAGAAACAACAGCAACAACATGAAATGTTTAATATCTATATCTATCTACTGCACATAGCACCTGCCAGTAGACGGTACCCTAAATGTTCACCCTGGTCAGCATTATAATGTATGTATTTACTTCTATTTTTCTGTTTTCCTCTTCACGGTTTTTTTCATTAAAACAAAATAGATAGCGATGGAGAGAGAGTGGGTGCAAGGTGAAATTGAGGAGTAGGGCGTGGTCCACTGCGGTGTTGGTGTCCTTCACAACTAAGCGCAAGGATACTGGGTCTCTAGCCTTACCTCTATGCAAATTGCCAGCAAAAAAGAGGAAAAAATAAACAGCAATGTTAATTATGCAACATTAATTTGTTTGCATTTAGCTTTCAGATTTTTTGTTGTTGTTATTGTCCGCTGCACTTGCTGATATTGTTGCTTTTGTAGTTGGCTGTTGTAGTTGAAAACTTAACAAGGATGTGAAAATTTATTTATTAAAATTTAACAACGCACTATAATCAGTGCAGATTTATATAAATGTGTAGAGCAACAGAATGAATGATTGTCATCATCATCAGCAACAGCAGCAGCAATAACTACAAACGGCAATGGCAACGGCAACAGCAACAGCAACAGCAACAGCAAGAGCAGCAAGAACAACCACCAGCAGAAATTGAGACAGAAGCAGAGCCCAAACCAGCCCATCATCCATCTACATGAGCGAAATCATTTTCATAAATACAGCAACAACTAAAGCGTTCAATTGCGCAGACAAAAACACACACACACATAGATACATACATACATACATAAGCATTTTATTATTTAATTTATGCGCCTGGTGGGAAAAAAAAGAGAAACGAATCTGCTGGTAAAAAAACCTAAACTAAACTATGTACCAACTAAAGCTGACAAAAACATCCATAGATACACATGGAAAGGTTTCGTATCTGCAATGCAAAACAATGGCAATGCTCAACAGAACCATGTAAAACAAACCTTGACAGTTTTTAAATAA
The DNA here is from genome assembly GCA_018152135.1 of Drosophila paulistorum. NCBI lineage: Eukaryota > Metazoa > Arthropoda > Insecta > Diptera > Drosophilidae > Drosophila > Drosophila paulistorum. The sequence goes on from JAECXG010000690.1 coordinate 14,761,514, forward strand.
TCATATTCAAAATGTTAGGTCGACTATAGATTTCTGAAGATATATGTAGATATATCTGAGATATAGAATCGACAAAAAGTAAGCATGTGATGAACTTTAAAATAAATACTAAATACATATTGAATAAAATTGAAAGTAATACGTACTGGTTTGGATTTTGGTTCCTGAAAGAAAGAAAGAAAGAAATAATAATGTAATGAAAATAGTAATAACAACAATAATAATATTGTCAAAAGTAATTAGAATAAAATATGTTACTCAATAATAATAATAAGACGACAAAATAACAGGTTTGCAGTTTATGGACGCTTAGACCTTCCTTTTTAATTTGTCAGCAACAGACCCTTTTAAAATATATATATTTTATATATTTGAAATACAGATAAATACTGCATACAGTTTTGGACGTACATACCTACATATGTATGCATATACATACATATGTATATGTAAGTGACTATCCCATGGTTAAGCGAACAAAACCCAATGGGCAGGACGAAGTTTAAACACCCTCGCAAAATTTGGTGTTCATCTTTTCCTTTGTATACATTAAAAGCTAATACAATATTTTTATTTAAAACTTGATAGATAAATAGAAGAATACTTTTACTTTATGTGGACTATGATGCTTTCTTCTGAATGTTGCAGCACTCTTCTGATCAAAATGAATATACCCTTTATGCAAATGTATAAAAGTGGTTGGACCATCAAAAATAAGCTCACTAATTGGCTGCCATGGCGGCAATTTACGCTCGTATATTTTATTTTGTATTAAATGAAGCACTTCAAATGAGGCCCATTAAAATATCGGAAGTTACAGCACAATGAATCCCAGAAAACAAACAACAACAAAACAAACTGTATTAATTTAAGTTTTAAAGTTTTCCATTTCAATTACAACTGGGAGAATTTAAGCCAAATGTATAAGCGGCTTTAAGCCTGCATTTGCCTAGCAGAATAGTTGCTTCCTATCTATCTGTAGACACATGTACATATACATATATGTATGTGTATATACATATGTATGTATACAAGCCATGTGGATGTACTTATTTTTTTGAGGCATATTATTTGAATAGCAGATACATGTGTATGTGTTGTGTCTGTGGGTGTGTATGGAGGATTAAATTTGAGTCTAAGAGTCCTATCTAATTCTCGTCCATAAAACAATGCGAACAGATGTGCATTGAAATGTGCGGAGAGAGAAAATATACACACATAAACACACTCACACATAGATGCAGATGTTCGACCAGAAAGGAAATAAAACAAAAAGGAAAAATTCATTCAATCGGAGTTCGGGCAGGATTCAAACTCGGACTCGAGAAACATTGTCTTTGCCAGCTGAAATAGAGCATTGAACTCTGTGCAAAGAACTCTGAACATGCCTTCAAGCATTTTTTGAGACTTATTGAATGACAAATGCACAAATTGAATGATTGATGCAATGTGGATGAGCAGAGGAAAGTAGAAAGAAAAAAGAAGTCAGCGTGTGCCTGGCCATACATAACAATCATTAACGTCAGAGTATGGCGAAAAATGTTGTAATACAATCACAGAAGAAGAGAGAGAGAGAGAGAGAGCGATAGAGATCTAGAGAACGCAAATGAAAAATTTTTGGAGCAGAAGGAGAGAGGGAGGTGAAGTAATCCTGTTGCAACTGGATACTACTAGGAGCACGACCACGACAAGGTATCAGATTGCACAACGCAAATGTATGACGATAATGAAGCTCATAATTATCATTAACTGAACGTTCACTTCATTGTTGTTGTAGCTCAAGTATCACAACTCCTGTATACACATATACATACACATACTTATGCTCGTACGTACACACACACACTCATATTTCTATATACATACATACATGCCAACGTGCCGAAACTGTGAGCTGCCTCTGAAAATGGACGTGCTGGAGATGTGTGCCAGTCAGCCTGAGGGCGGCTAGAACCTGGACGATTGCCGAGAGTATGTCACGACCGAAAGGATGTGAATGTGCATGCATGTCTGTGTGTGTGCGTGTGTGTGAGCTCAAGTAGGAGCATTGCACTCACAGTGCAAAATTAAGGATACGTGTTTATGTTCATGTGCGCTAAGCATATTTCGTATGCACGAAGTGAAACCTTTAAGCCGTTAGAACTCGGTTCTGGACTACTTTGTTGTTACTAGCTTCAACGATTTGAATTGCTTTTAACTTTTGTTGGACTTATTGAAGTTCTTGTTGGAATTTCTTAACAAAAAAAAAAAAGAGAATGGACTGAAAAAAGAAAAGAGATAATGAAAACGCTGCTGCCACAAACTCTATCTATGCCTGTAAGCCGCTCCAAAATGAAGTCAATCACTCAAGCCATAAATAGACTACAAAATATATCCTTAGTGTTTGTCTTGGTTTTCCTGGGGTTGATTCCTGTTCTTAGTCTTTTACTCTCTCCTTCTTGTACAGTTCCTTTCTCTCCCTTTCCTCCCCCCCCCTTTTCCACAGTTTTGAGAGCAGACACTTTTAATATTTGCCTTATTCTTTACGCTGGAGATGGAAAGTGCAAAAATAAACGAAAAAAAACATTTTAATGAGAAAATTCCTTAGAAAACTGCACATTTAAAGAAAGTAAGAAAAAAATGTAACAAAAAATAAGCCACACAAGAATCAAAAACGTTAGGCAGCGAGCATCAAACTTCGCACGGTGGTGAGCGAGCCAAGTCGAACTGGCCAAGCAATTCAAATAGCCATGTTAATGACTTGCGCCTCAGGGCTTTTGGGCTGACTTTTGTAAAAGCAAAAACTCAGAGAAGTTTGTCCTTAACCGACTACATTATTTTTCGCTGGTGAATAGATGGTCAGCTAGCAACTGGCAGATCACGGAATTGCAAAAAAAATGTGTAATATTACCCTTAAAAATTGAACGGGTGGAGCCAGAAAGAAAATATAAGAGTCTAAAGGAAAAGTGTATACTTATATAGTGATAGCTGGTCTAAGTAAGGATCTATAGTAAGGATCAAGTTTTGTGGGTAACATCTCTACAAGTAGGATTTGATTCGCCATATCCTCGGTCAGAAGGGAGCTTCCGCGAGGCAGAGCAGCATTGTCATTATCATCCGTGGATCATGTACATATGTATGTGTAAGCAAGAGACACATCAAATGATGATGACGATAATGACAAGGCAACAACAAAAATGAGGAAGGGCTCCGACAACAAAATTGGCGGCAAGGCTGCGCGATCTCACCATATCTTTCAGTCTATATTGACATGTCAACTTTGTTGTTGTTGCTCACTACGTTGCCTGCACAAATTTACAACATTATCTATATCTATGTGTGTCGGTCGTACAGCTGAGCGCCGCCGTTTGGCCGTACACTGATGTCGATCGTTTGCGTGCGATTTTCTTGTTTGACAACCTTTCGTTTGATGTGTGTGTGTGTGTGTGAGCCTATAGGCTCAGCAGCGCGTCCTGTCAACCTTAATTGTGTGTGACCAGCCTGCTCTCTCTCTCTCTCTTTCTCCTTCGATCTCTTTCTCCCTCTTTACCCATCCTATCAGTCACTCTCTCAGCTCCTCTCTGTTTTACTGTATTCTTTTATTTTTATTTTATATTTTTTCACTGCTGTTGGTTGGTTTCCTGTTTGCTGTCCACGTTGCTGCCGGCGTTGATCGTGGCCGTCGTCGTTATTTATTTATCTCTCTGTTTTTTCTTTTGCATCTGTGTGTGTGTGTATATATGGATGTGTGTGTGTGTGTGCGATCAAAAGCCGCGTTTGTAACTTGTGAACATCTGCTCCTTTAGCTCCGGCTGCGAACAACATTTGCTTTTCCATTGTTGTTGCCTTTGGGTTTGTCGTTGTTGCTTCATTTCGTTATTATCGTTTTTATTGTTGTTTTTATTTCATATGGCATATTGGCAAATGTTTATGTTGTTCTTCTTGTTGTCACTCAACTATTATTTAACCAGCTTTTCTTCTATATGCCTATAAAAATATAAAAACTTAGCTAACATTCTTAATTTTTGTATATACTCAAGCATTTTGCATCTCATAAATCAAACTAGAAACTATTTAAACCTAAAGAGGATCGCACTTGGTAAATGTAGTTTCAAGTGCAAATACGTCATCGAACCAAATTCTTATAGAGATATTTGACATCACCCGAAGGCAACATCACTTGACTACCTAATTTAAGTGAAAAGGACTCATGCACACACATATGTGAGGACATGTGATTTACCTCTCAAAGGATACTCTCGGCCTATGGGTTTGCCTGCAGTTATCTTAAGTGATTTTAAAAAGTTATAAACGAGAAGAATGAATACATAAAGATGATGCCGATGTAAGTGAAGATGAAGTGAAAAGCTATGGGGACGTGCGGATGCGCTGATGGAGCTCTAAAGTGTACGGATGCAAAGTACTTGAGCACACACATGAGTAGTTGAAAAAAAAATTACAGGAAAATGCAGAGAAGCCCAGTACTGCGTAACGCTTATCGGTTAATAATTCTGCAGGTAAAGAGTGAGTGAGACAAAGAGAGAAAGACAATTTTCATTGCGAATGGGCATTAACATGAGCCTGGAAGAAATACAGACAAGCAGCCGCATTCATTTGCACTCATGCTGCAACATCTGTTCCGCTGGACTCTGACATAAATCTTGAGTGACTGACCGATGAAGCGAAAGACCGCCAATTTTTGCGATGGCACTGCCGCGGATTGTGAATAAGAGAAGAAAAAAGAAGACAATAAAATAAACCTGTTTTCCCTGGTAGAAGTCTTCAAAAAGTTGTTGAAAAGGTAATCAAAATTTCAATTCAAATTTGTATTCAGGAAGCATCTAAATATACAAATTACTAGAACAATTTCCACCTTTTAATTATAAAAATACCAAAAGTAAACAGAAAACGAAAAGGAACAAATATCGGATCAACTTTCAGATTACATAAAAAAGAGAAGGTCCATTGAAAGAAGGTTATTTTGCGCATTTAATTTGCCTACTTGACCCACTGTATAGCGGTTATAGTTTTTTCCCCTTTTTTTTCAGGTGCTTGCCAATTTCATTCAGTAACTTTTTGAATGAAATGGAATATGTGGTAGTCCCCTGCGATGTGCTTGGACGTGTACACATGTTGTTGGTGTGATTCCCAGGACTTACCTTCTTTTCGGTTAGCTTTTCGCAGCGTCGCTGTTTGCAGATCTGATGACTTTTATCGTTGCGGCAAGGGGCGCATTCTCCGCAGTTGTCCTTGCGCTGGCAGCCGACGCATTCTCCGCAGCGCTTACGCTTCTTCTTTGACTGAAAGACAGAGCAGGAAGAAGTGGAGTGGTTGGCATTGGGTATATGGTAGGGGTAGGTTAGGGTAGCGGGTGGAGGTGGGTGTGGGTGACCAGATGGCTCCTGTTAATTGCAGCGGTTGCCAGTGCTCCACTACTACTTGACTTGCATTTACCCCCATATTTTCTTTTTGGCAAACTTACCTGCTTATCGCAACCGTTCGCATGGGCTGTAGCATCATTGCTGTCGCCCATGCCCAAAGTACTCATAGGACTCTTGAAGTTGGCCGTACTGGAAACGGCATCGACTTGGCCAGGATTGCTTGGGTCGACGTCCATGCCGCTGGCCTCACTTTCGGCACTGGACTCGAGTGAATTGGGTCTTTGTTTCCGGCGTTCTTTCTTGCGACCCTCCAGGCGCGCAATTGGCGACTGTTGCGATTTGTCCACCTTGATGGGTGTGGTAGTTGAGGGCGTGGGTGTTGGCGTTGGCGTATGTGGTTGTGTGGTGCTAGTGGTGGTTGTGGCATGTGGATAACTATTCTGGCTGTTACCATCGTATGATGAGGGCGTATGCAAGCCATGTGGAACATGCCCTACATTCTGTTGCTGGCTCCCACTGAGATCAAATTCATCTTTCTTGATAAGCATTTCGAAATCGTTGCTAGTCGAAGCTGTTGATTCCTTCTTTTGCAGGCCAGTTGTTGCGTATCCCGGTGTAAGAGGCTGATACAATTGCAGATCGACATAGGGAGTAGATGGAGCTGGCCCCAACGGATAGCCAGAAGCAGTTCCCCTATGATGGGGATGGTGATGAGGATGGTGATGTGGATTTAGGACATGATGATGAAATGCATTTGGTGGCGGTGGCGGTGCTCCCAGAGGGGTGAAACTACCCGAGGGAGGTGTGATGCTGGTCTGCATACCAGAAAGTTGTGTTAGCGGTGAGCCAACACTCATCATGCCTGGTGAACTGACGGAAATGCTCGCCGGAGACATGGCCACTGTTTGTAGGGAGCTCATGGGTGGCACATTTCCAGTTGGTACTGTTGTTGATGCCGCAGAGGTGGAAGCTGGGGCAGGTGGCATGGGTGTGCCATCTGCTATCATTTGCTCATTATAACCGTGGAATTGACTCTGGAATGACGGTAGCTTTGAAAATGGCTCAAAGCCGCTTTTTATGGCTTGTTGTTGCTGTTGTTGTTGTTGTTGTTGCTGATGTTGTTGTTGCTGTTGCTGTTGTTGCTGTTGCTGTTGTTGATGGATATTTAGGGTATGGCTAACACTGTTATCCTTGGACTCCATTTCCCATGGACGTGTATAGCTGCCGTTGGAATTCGAATTGGAGTTAGAATTGGTGTTAGTACTGTTGGTGCCGCCTAATGCGGCGGTGGCGGCGGAAAGGGTATTGGCATTTGCATCACTGTGCCGATTACCGCTGGCAGCATTAGCATGATTGCTACTGCTGCTGTCCAAAGGAGCCGGAACTGTGGAGCTATCCTGACTACTGTTGCCGTTGGCTTGGCCTGTGGAGGTGGCCGTTGGCTGCTGCCTGGCATAGTAGTCCCAATGGTGTTGCTGCTGTTGATCGACAAGCTGTTGTTGTTGCTGTTGATAGTGTTGCTGATAGTGCGTGTGATAGGGTGTTGTATAGTGCTGACTCAAGGTGCTCAATTGGTTAAGATGAGTGTTGTGAAGGTTCGTCACTGAGGCTGTCGAGTTGCTGGCAATGATGTTGTTGCTGTTGCTGGCACTATTGCTGCTGTCAATTGGGCCGCCGGTGCTGCTGCTTTGGGCAATTATTGAAGACGCCATCTAAGCTTGCATTGGGGCATGGCTACGCAGATCTTGGCACTGCCACTGCGTGGGTTTTAATTGAGGGGAACAACCGAAAACCGTTAACCGAGGAAAACGAAAGACCGTAAAACGCTTGGCAAAATTTTTTTGTACTGGAGTTGCATCAATAAAACGTTATTTCTTTTTGTACTTACAGAGAGATGTTGCACTTGTCTCTCTTTCTTTTTTTTTTTTTTGTGTTTATATATGTTTGTCTGTATGGGTTTATCTCCTTTTGTGTGCAATTGAACTCTTTATTGAGGTAGTTTTTGATTAATTTTCAACTTTTCGTTTAAACATTATTTAAATGAATTAGATTTTTTGTTTTGTTGCTTTTAGTTTTTACTCTTTTTGACTAAAATTGCCACAGTATTTGCTTTGCTTTTTGAACTCACGGGTTTTGCTTATATGTATGTTTGTAGTATGAGCGTGTATGTGTGCATTTGTTTGAGTGTGTACTCTATTTGTTTATGTAAATTTGTTTTTTGTTTAATGCTTAATTACATTGAGTTAATATAGCTATATAAATACTTGTTATTGTAATTGCTGTTGGCTTTGTAAAAGTGCTGTTAATAAATTGATATTGATTCTTGTTAAAATTTGTAATTTGTTAAATATTAAAACGTTGGTTTTTTCCTTTTTTGTGTTTATTTGTTGTCTTTTTGTACTTTATTTGTGTTGTAAAACGGCAGCTATGCAAAATTTGTTGATAAATTGTTGTTGTTTATGCAGACTTCTTCGATTTGGTTGTAAAATTTGTTGTAAAACTTTTAATTTGTATGCGTTGTTGATTTGTTTTTAAATATTACTTTAGCTTTGTTATTTTGATATATAATCAATGAAATTTTTTTGTACTCTGGTTGATCTTGTATTTTTTTTTTGTTTATTTTGTTAAAATTTGAAATTGCGTTTTGTTGTATATATAAAAAATAGTTGCGGTAAAATTATTAGTATATCTGTTTTGTTATTTTATTTTGTTGTAATTTTATTTAATTATTTGTATTACTTATTTCGTATGCTTAAAGTTGAAAAATCTTTGTCTTCAGTTTGTTTGTTTGTTGATTAGCTTACAAATTAATTAAACATTACTTCGTTAATTTTTTATTTAATAAATTTTATCATATATATATATATATATAGTCCAAATATTATATAATTATGCTTTATATGATTTGCATTCGTGTTTTTATTTTTTATTTTGTTTTTGCTTTGTTTTTGGTTTCGAGTTTGGGAATTTTAATTTTGATTATGAGCCAAAAGATGCGGCATATTACGTATGTGCCACAAATTGTCTATTTGTTGGTTCTGCTGTTGCAAGTACTATCAAATCCTTTGGTTGAAAGCTGAAATCGACATAACAGTTAATATTGATAAGTAAGCCAAAATATTGAGATTTAAAACAAAATGTTGGTTCCCTCTGCCTTCTTCCTACTGTTCTTTTCCTGTTCAGCTGGACGGACGGACAGTCTTCAATCTAATTTTTGTCCAATTTTTTTTGCCTTTTGGTTTTTTTTTCTCAACTTCAACACATAATTATGGTCTTTGACTATATAATGAGCGGCGTTGGCCAAGTCCAAGACCAAGTCGACTGAGCTGGCAGGAAGCGGCAAAAAATGTAAAGGACACTCACTTGGAACTTTTTTTTTATTGCCGCTGACGCTCTGATGTTGTTGTCTCTGGTGGTGGTGCTTCTGCTGCTTGTATGTAAGTTATGCTGCCAAGTTTCTTTGGCGTACATACACACATACAAACAGACACACATATAGACATACACAGCGCGTATTTCAGTTGCCTTCCTCCTACCTACACCCTGTAACCCTGTTGAAAAGGGTAGCATAGGCTCTGCGAAATCATTGCGAAAGCCAAGCCAATCTAGCCATGTCTGGAGACATTAAGGGGTCGAGCGACCAAGTTTAGTATGCCGACTCATTTAGATTGTTGGCAGATTGAGTTTGTTCAAGATTGAAATGAAAATATCAATATCTGTCTTCAAAATCGCATTGTGCATGGTGCATGGTATACCGCAGTCGGTGCCTGACTTGGTTTCTTAATTTTTTGTTGTTGTCATTTTCTGTTTTATTTTTTCCTGTTATATTTTTTCTTGCTCTTTGTTTTTTTTTGTTTTTTGTGTTTCTTTTGTATATAATTTTTTTTTTTCTGTATGGCACAGGTGTACTTTTTTTTTGCACGTCCTTTTTGCATTTTAGCAACATTTTGTTGCGCTTCAGAAAGTTCATTGGGCTCTCTTTTGCCCATAATATGCCTCAAACCTGAGGCATCCCATAGGGAATTTTATTTTCTTTTTTTTGTTGCCTCGTTTTGTGTTTTTTGTCGCTGGGTTCACTTGGGTGTTGAAGTGAGTGAGAATTTTGTTTGACAGGAGCAACTTTGATGGCAAACAATTAATGGATTCAAGTATGAAAACTACAGATGATAGTAGAAGTTGGAGACCCATAATTAATTGCATTTTCAGGAGCATGCTGATAAGAAGAGGCTCACGAATGGGTGAAAATATTCTCTATATAGTCCTGTCAGATTACTCCCCGACTCATCGGCTTTATGTTTTGGCTATGCCCGCTCTCTCGTCATGTTTGCACATTGTTGCAGAACGAACAATTAAAGTCTGATTATTTTGTCGACTGCCTGCAATTTGCGTGTTGCAATTCGGTTCCCTTTTTGGCGTCGTCTCCCCCTTTTCCTCTCATTCTCTGTTCTCTGTCCCTTTCTGGTAATAAAACGGTAAAAGGCCAACGGCCAGCAAAAAAGAACCTGCAGCAGAAAAATATACCAGAAACGACGAGGCGAACAGAAGAGAAGGCAAAAAATTAAAAGCGCAAAAAGGAAGAAACAAAACTTTTGCAGCTGCCACAATTTGCTGCACTTTCCGTTTTATGCGATTCCGTTTCGCGTTTCCACTTTTTATTCATCGGAGTTACGAACATTACGCTTGACGTTTCGCGATAAAGATCCCGCGCAATGCAATGGTAAAATTAGGCCAACATGTGCACAATTAAAGAAGTTTCTGCGTGGCTGAGAGACTCTTCAGCTGAGGATAAATTGAGACAATCTTCTCACCCGCCGCCTGAATCACCTTCTAGTTCTTCTTTTTTGTGTTCGATTTTCTTATACACTTGCAACACGTTCACTTGTGTGAGAAGTGTGTTGCGGATGGGAGGAAGCATCACCGGCCATATATGTATATATATTTGTGATCAGCACTACTAGTTTAACTGATCAGTACTGATCACAATCGAACAACTATATCAGAGTTCGATTCTGACAGCGGTGTGAAGCAGACGTGTCAAGAAATTAAGTGCTTAACAACCGGTGTTTCCGAAGTTTATTTTCTACAATTAATTATTTTTTGAGTGTTTAATACAAATACTAACTGCCCATAGAGGTAGCAGCTCGTAATTATGAGTGAGCATAATGCTCTCGACGATATGGACGTCAATTCTAATGATATGGACCTAGAAAATATACTAGGTAACTCCAGAAAAAGAAAAAGTGTTTGCTCTCCCACAAAGCATGAAAACAAAGCTCCGCGTAAATGCACTAACTACTACGAATTATTAGACATTGATTCGCAACGGTGCGACGAAGAAGTGCTTGAAAGCTTTACGCAGCATGTGCAATTACAAGCAGGTCTCAATAAAAGAATAAGTGCACAAAGCAAAAACTGCAATATAACAACAGAAACAACAACAGTTTCAACAGATGAGCCCATACCATCACCGTCAACATCCAAAGTTGCAAAAAACACCTCAACTATAACGGCGGGTACAGGGCCCAATGCAGAAAATATTAAAAAGTCCAACAAAAACAACAACAAACATATACCCCCAATAAATGTGTTTAACATTGAAGCAAAACAAATAATACAATTAATTAAAACTGGTTTAAAAATTACTCAATTTACTATCAGAGAACTAAACCAAAACAAAACTGCCGTTTTCTTGACAAACCTGAACGATTACATAAAAGTACGTGGCCACCTGGAAAAAGCCAACGCTCAATTTTTCTCCTATACACCTAGGAGCCTCAAAACCAAAACATACCTAATGAAAGGCCTAAGTGGGGATTCAGACGTGCAGGAAATTTTAAGTGATTTAAAAAGTTTTGAATCAGAAGCTCTAAAATTCATACAAGTAAAACCCTTCAACACAAAATCCTCTGTGGAACGGAAAATTGTCTTACCTATGTTTTTGGTTCAAATAAGTGCCGAAAGCAGCGCAAACGCTTTAAAAGCAATTAAAGCGATTCAACATCATTGCATTAAATGGGAACCACTGCGCCGAGCGGAGATTCCCCAATGTAGAAAGTGTCAACGTTTTTTTCACAGTTCTGCTAACTGTAACCTTCCATCCAGATGTGTGAAATGTGGTGCCCATCACGGCGACGCACCCTGCCCCATCCTCAAAAACTTTGAGTGTAACAAGGAGAAACTGTTCTGTGTACTCTGCAAGAAGAGTGGCCACCCGGCCTCGTATAAAGGATGCGAGCGATACAAAGAACTCCAACAGAGGATAAGGGATAAAAAAAGACAAACACCATTAACCCAAATCTATTCTACTAAACTAATTAACCCTAATATAAGATACGCCGATGTATGCAAAGAAGCTAATATAGGTAATCTAAATTTAGACCTCCAAAGCGATTCAGTTCTTATAAATATCCAAAAATCTCTTTTAGCTTTAAGTAAACAAATTGAAAATCTTCAAAAACAACTCGAATTTCAAACCGCTCGGGTAGACACTATTTGTAATTTAGTAGACTCATCATGAATACTATCAGGCACTCCGCGAAGATTAAAAATACTTTAAAAATAATTTCAATTAACGTAAATTCACTAGTCAGTACATCCAAAAGAATTGAGCTCAATCAGTTTATTATTGAAAACAAGCCTGATATCCTTATGTTGAATGAAACCAAGCTCAATCGCATGCACAAATTATACATTAACGGATACGAAGTAATAAGAAAAGACAGAGACACTGGTTCCAGAGGGGGAGGCGTCGCAATACTAATAAAAAATAGCATAAAATATCAGAGACAATATAATCACAAATTAAACCTTTTCTCCCACATTGAGGCATGCGTGGTAAAGCTTTATTTACAGTCTAATAAATGCATATTTCTGATTGCCGTATACTGTCCTTCAGGAAATGAAAGCGGTTCATTTCAAAACGAACTTAACATTTTATTTGAAACACTTAAGCTTGACAACACTAGCCATCACTATATTATAGCTGGTGACATGAACTGTAAACATAAGAATTGGGGCAATTCATGCTGCAATCCAAAGGGTAACTCTCTTCAAAACTTCTTGTGTCGCAACGAAATCAGATATCGTTGTAATTTATATGCCTCCCAAACACCATCTTTCGAAAGCTCAAGCTCCTTCTTAGATATTTGCCTGTCAGATCATAACTTAATGATACACAAAACTAATAACTCTGTGAACTGCTTAGAATGCTTGGACTTTGATAGTGACCACCGTGCAATTGTAATAAATGTATCTTGCCAGGGTAGAGACGATTTTTTCCTTCTTTCTGAACCACGACAGTTATTAAAACACGATTTTAAAAGGACCAATTGGGTCTCATTTAAGAATAAATGTTCGTCCTTGCTTCAAGGTGAAATACCTACTCCCAATGATTATAATTTATCTAATACCGAAATAGACTATCACTTAATGAAGTTAGAAAATATCCTTACCACGGCAATCAATAAAAGTGTGCCAAAATACAAGAATACACATACACTAGACATACTCACTAAAAGTAGCGTTATCAAAAAACTACAAAAAGAAAAAAGCAAAGTCCTAACACTTATAAAAAAACACAATAGACTAGAACAAATAGTTTCACTCTCTACTCTACAACTAGCAAAAACCAAGTTAAAACTTATTAAGAAACTTATGACAGATAACATTATATTGCACTACAACAAGATGGTGGAGTCTCAGCTTCTTAACTTAACTCCTTCTGATCCACTTAAATTTGCAAGAATTAAAAAATGTTTTCTTAAGGGTATTAGCCATCCTTTAGATCACATAACCATACCAGACACTGTCGATTTCAGAAATCTCCTGCAAAAGGCCAATACACACCCCGATTTCCTTTACAAAGAGCCCGGTTCAAACAATTTAGTGCTGGAAAATGAGCAAGCCATTCTTAACTTTATAGGTCATTTTTTTGAATTGGTCCACTCTGAAAAACAGAGTGCAGGGACCAATCCTGTCCATAGCAATGTAGAGCACTGTTTCAATCAATTTTTAGATATTAAAAATAGATTTGACAACTTACAATCTACACTTATTGACTTTAGCGAGAACAAAAGAGCCAACTGCCTAACAAAAAGCCAGACTGACGACTATTTTATTACAAGCAATGAACTAATTACAATATTCGTTAACTTAAAGCCTAAAACCTCATCAGGAATCGATGAAATCCCAAACATAATTCTGAAACATATACCGAAAGTCCTTCTTCTTGAATATTGTTCAATTTTTAACAACATGTTAAATAACGCATATTACCCCCCATTTTGGAAAACTGCTAAGCTAGTAGTCATACCAAAGAAAAAGTTAGATAAGAACGAAATAAATAACCTACGACCTATTAGTCTACTCCCTAATATAAGCAAAGTATTTGAAATACTAGTTAATTTAAACATACATAAAATTTGTGCCAAAAACAAAATCGTATGCAATAAACAGTTCGGATTTAAATCTAATCACTCAACTCTTCATGCAATGAACTTCTTAACATCTGAAATTAACTGGAATTGGAACAAAAAGAATGTTGTTGGCGCTTGTTTTATCGATCTTGAAAAAGCATTTGACACGGTTTGGATTAAAGGACTAATTGCAAAATTAATGAGCTTCAAATTCCCTTTACACCTTCTTATATCAATATACAATATGATATCATTTCGGAAGTTTGTGGTTCATTTAAATGGCACAACTAGTAGTTCACAGTTTAAAGCAATCAATGGTTTGCAGCAGGGCACCGTAAATGCACCTACATTGTTTACTATCTTTATACACGATTTACTTGAAAAAATTGAAAATATTATAGCCTACGCTGATGATATTGTTATCTACAATGCAGACAAAACAATAGCCAATATTAACAAAAACCTACAAAAAAGCTTCAATACACTAGAAGAATTCACACTAAACTGGCATCTTAAAATAAATATAAGTAAATGCGAAAGTATTCTTTTCCGACCTCCAATTAACAAATGCAATCATAATGTCAGCAAAAATTGGAAAAGATTCCAAGTTGTCTCTAACATGTCCAACGAACCCATTCCTCTCGTTAATAGGGTGAAATACTTGGGGGTACATTTTGACAAGTTCCTTTACTTTAATGATCACATCAATCTACAACTCTCCAAGGCAATGAGCGCATATCAACTGTACAGAAAGGCATTTAGCTCCAAAATACTCAGTAAAAAAGTGAAAGTCTTGCTATATAAAGTTGTCCTCAGGCCCATAATAACGTACGGTTGCCCAATATGGTACTTAATCTCACCATCATACATGGAAAGAATTAGAATGTTTGAAAGAAAGATACTCAGAGCTTGCACCTCATTATATAGAACTCCAGCCAGTAACTGGATAAGATTTTATTCTAACAATAAACTTTATAACGCTGCAAATATAATAAGGATTGATAATCAAATTATAAATCTAATTAGGAGGCACATCTGCCGCTGTCTGGAGAGCTCTAACGATCTTATTAAAGCTCCATTCTATGAAGATGATCTCTACTTAGAGCAAGCAATATGTAACGGGTTTTCACCCCCTGAAACATTCCTACTTCTAGATAAAAGAGGATTTATACAAGACAGTTACGGCACACCTATCCTTTATCACATACTGAGAAGAGCAAATAATAAGTCAATACAGTCAAAAAGCTTAAATGTTGAAAATAAAAGATTTGATACATCCCTATCGATCAGAGACAAAGAATTCCAGTTAGCATCAAGGAAGCTTTTCTGGTGGCTCATAGAAATTGATGCTCGGTCTTAAAAATTGTTTTTTTTTTTTTTTTTTTTTTTTTTTTTTTTCTCCTATTTTATCTTAAACTACCCTACTTACGCAAACTTTTTCTTTACTTTTTGTTGCGATCGATTTTGGTTTCATTACACTAATTTAGCTTTTAAGTATATATACAAAAACAAATTTATTTTTGAAAAGAAAGCCTAATTTACAAACATCTATTTCTGCCGAGAGCTCGATGAGAGACTAGCATAAGTTAAAAAAAAAAAAAAAAATTATATACTGCTATTTATTAAGTCAACCTAACTCAATTAACCAATAAATGATCTAAAAAAAAAAAAAAAAAGAACAACTATATCATAGAATAACCTTTTTCCGATTTTGCTCATTAGGTTTTGACTAAAATTGGATCACTATATCGCATGAGTTTGTATTTATGTGGTTTTTACATTTAGGTAGGGTATACGAATTTTGTCACTGCCGAAGTTTTTTATCAATTATTGGTTATTTAAATCGGAAATGTGTCTTCATCTCGCTGCCTTTTCGGTTAAGCTATCCTCGTTTCCGGCTGAGTTATGACATATTTACATGTCTTCTATCTATTTTATGAATTGTGAACTTTTCAAGTAACCTAATTGGTAATCAAATTTGGTATTCCTTTATCTTATCATGAAGTTTATGTTATACTCAACTTTAGATCCAAGCTATAAATGATTGCAAGAACTAAATAAACACACACACACAGGGAGAGAGAGAGAGAGAGAGAGAGAGAGAGGCAGAGAAGAGGAACAATGCCGTTAATTCAGTAGAAATGTTGCTACAAAATTTATTTTAATTTTTTTTTTTTTTTTTTTTTGAATTTGCAAATAAAACACGCAGCACCACGCAAGCCTTACATATGTAGTTTGGTATATACATTTAAAAGAACATACAAATGTACATATATACATATATGTATGTATCTATCATATCGTACCGAACAATGCGTCATTTGGAAAACAAAGTTGGAACGACGAGGGCATGGAGGAATCGAGCAGTTGCAATGGTATGAAAATGGCAGCAGACGGCGCAAAAAAACAAAAATAGGTTACACACACAAAACCACCCAGTCACTTGAAATGTGACAGAGGAAGGTAACACGGGAACTCAGCCATGACGCTACCTGCAGGCTGTTCATAGTTTTTGTTTTTCCTTTAGTTTTTTTTGCAAAGAACCCAACTGACTTTTATTTGTTTGTGTGTGAAACAAGTGCAGCAAGTTGAGGTCCTGTTCTGTATATAACACCCTACATACATACATACATACATAGGTTCTCCGTTTGTCCCATCATCCATTCATTTGTTTGTGGCTGTCCAGTTGGCGGTACTAACTCCTTTTCTCTCCTCTATATTTCAATGCAATATTTTAATATGCAATCTGCACATTTTCCGCTAGTTTACAACTTTCCTGCTCATATGAAAATTGTTTTACAAGGAAAAAAAAATAACTAGAATTGCTATTAAAATGTGTTTTATTAAAAATTCCACTAGCATTTTGTTACACACCATGGAAAATATCTTACAAGTTAATGAAGATACTTTCCTCCTTGTTCATTTTGTGTGCTTTAGTTGGAAGGGTGAAGGTGCAAAAGGGTTTGGTTATAGTAAAATTTTACAATACTTATGAAGCCCTTGAACTGAGTATGCGATAAAATGAGAATTTTCAGCAAATTGCACTAGAAGATCCTGAAATATTAACCCATGTTTGACTTTGACTATTTACCCTACACACTTAACACTATTTGAAGACAAAACACATACATGTGTAGAATGGAAATACAGGATACTTTATGTATTGGTTGAGATTACTAAGTAGAAGAGAACTTGCAATTTGACCATTTGAGTCGCAGATGCATTTAACAGCGACAAAGTCTCTAAGTGGAATAAGAATTAATATTTCACATATATCAGTGATAAACTCTTTATAATTGTTGTTATACAAATGGGTTAATTTGCCATTATGTTCCTGTGTGTCACGTGTAAATTGAGTTGTGAAGTAGCTTTCTGTGTGGCGTGGGAGGGCTTGGAGGCCGGTTCGGATAAAATGAAACGTGCAGAAGCCATACAAGGAGTCGTGGAAGTAAGGAGAATGAGGATGGCTATGCCTGTTTACGCATACAATTCGCTCAGAGAAATACATATGTATGCTTATGAAGAAGAAGAGGTGGTGTGGGCTACTGGAGCGTCGGGAGGCGTGGGGCATGGCCTGTTACTTCCTCTGCCTACACTTTTACCTTTGAGATTTACGAGTTTGTCATTTACTTCACATACTTTCAAAGTCACGCACATTGCCGTTTGTGTGTGTGTGTGTGTGTGTGTGTGTGTCTGTGTGTGGGTGGTTGCATGACTACATGTGTGTATGTATTCTTCTCTAGGTCAAAGCCTTAATTTGCCTGCGTGTCCTTTTCGCTTCACCTGTGAGCGCTTCTTTTCTGTTTTTTTGGCTTGTATTTTATGAATGAAAAGGAAAACAAAATATATGTATGTATGTGTGTACTGTGAGTGTTTGCGTTTTGTGTATGTGTGAGCTACTGAACTTGCAACAAAGTGCGTGTCTTTGGGTATTTATAGCAAACATGAGCTGCTAATTCATTGGGGGTAATCGCCTGAGATGGACAAATGGCTGCAACGCGGAGTCATAAAACATAAAACAAAAATAAAACTGCAGCAGCCACATTAGCGGCCAGTTGGCGGCACATGTGTGTTTGCCTTGGTCATGACTAAAAGATACACCCAGATGCAAAGATATATACGTATGTATGTATGTATATACAGCCACAGCTATAGATACATTTATCCGTTGTTGAACTTGAACTTCTTTTCCTTGCTGCCAGCCGCCTTCAATTTGATTGCCTTTTATTATTTATTTTTCTTTAAATTCTTTTTATTGCCATGTCAAGGCAGTTTTCGAGTCGACAACGTACAGTGGGACATTGTGGCTAACTAGAGACCGAGATAAGGTTCTTTCTAATGTATTTGGTGTGGGTCTTGTATTGCCAATTAAATGGGATAATTTTGATCATCCTTGTTTTCATATTTAGAAATTATTTTTTGTTTTCAAATTGCACACTCCCCCTTTCTGTCTTCACTTTCGTTTCCTTATTTTCCTTTACTTTTCTTTTGGGGTTTTTGCAGTTTTTTTATACCTTGGTTTGGTTTTTTTTGGCGCTTCTGTTTTGAGCGCGCCAAAAGAAGCCGCTGTATGCCTGCCTGCCTGACTGTCGACTGTCGACTGTCGACTGCCTTCTTCTCTGACTGTGTATTTGCAAGTGTGTGTATATTTGTGTTCAAGTTTTGTAGCTGTCTTTGGCGTACGCACGTTACTGTTAGTTACGAGTAGCTGTGAGTCTTGCTTATTGTTGTTCTTGTTGTTGTCTTCACGTTCTTGGCACGTTTTCAGTGCCTGAGAATGGCATAATTCTTCAGAGAGCCAGAGCCAGAGACGGAATCAGCTCCAGCTTTGGCCTGCTGCTTTTTAATTTAACTTCATGACGTTCGCTTGTCACATATGCTTCATATAGACATACATATATATATATATATATTATATATATTTGTATATACATATATATACGTATAGTCTGTGTCTGTGTGATACAGATACATATACATACAAATGATGCTATGCCAATGCTAATGCCAGCAACAGTTTTTGTATTTTCTTTTGTATTAGTTGTCATTACTCATTTCTATATAGTATTATTTCCTTGTCAATTTAAAAACTGTTGCCAGACACTGTTAACCCTCTGTGTTTTATTTGATTTCTTGTTGTTTGTGCTTATTTGTTTTGCTTGCATTTTTTATTGTTTTTTTTTTTTTTTGTTGGCGGCTGATCACAAAATTCTCAAATAAATTCAACTAAACATTAAATGAAGTAGGTATCGCTCTTTGTCATCATTTGCTTTATGCCTTAAATTACCCATAGCTAATATCGTTAAATAAACTCTTCAGTTTCCTGTTATCCAACAATATTTGCCAAGTTAGCTAAATTAAAATATTGGGGTAACTGGGTGGGTCTATATGGTTTCCGATTCGCATCGGAGCCTGCTCCCTTCATTTTCATATTTAGATCGAAATCTAATTGAATTCGAGTTTCTGTTATTACAATGGCAGATCGGCCAACATGTCGTATACACGCTTTTCAGTAAGAAGGTTTTTCAACTCTTCCTTTTCCAATATTTTATACAGATTCATTAAATATATTCATTCAATAGTTCCAATTGATTTGGTCCTGCCAATCAAGTTCCACCAGGTTTTCATAGCTTAAACACTCCAATTTATTTCATTATCAATATTAAACCAACGTCTTTTTACCATTGTAAAATACGATCAACATCAAAATATTCAAAATGTTATCGAAATATTTTGGAAGATGAAGAATGTATCAAAACTTTTGCAGATAGGCTTTCGGGAACTAAAAAAGTATTGATTTGAAATTTGAGTGTACAAACCGTTATTAATCCATTGCCGCTGTTTTTGTGATAATTTCGTATAGGAAACTATAGAATAATTCAAATTCCAAGATTTTGGCACAAAAAAAAAAATGGAAATACAAAAAAAAAAAAAAAAATTAGTTTTTTTTTGCCGAAACAAATTTAGAACGCGACGCGGAATGAAACTAACGTAAATAATAAGGTTAAGGATGCGTTTAACACAAATTGGCCGTTGTATATATCGCAGCGGATGTTGTTGTTATCGGTTGCACTAGCATCATAATTATCCTTGATCCTCTCCGTCTTACGAGCACTCGTGCATCCCGTAATGTGGTCAATCAATTTTCAAACAAAATAATTCATTTTCACTTTGGTTTTGGGCTTGTTGTTGTTGTTGTTTTTAAATTAAAATATAAGTTCTCGAATCTGTAGAACAGCCAACAACGGCAATGGTGCAACACAGTTTTGATCTTTTTGATTTGTGTTTATATGAAGGATACAAAATATATATTTAACGAATGCGGATTTCCACCCTTCGAAACCGAAGGATACACAACAACTGAATCGCGAGTGCGAATGGGAGAAAAACGAACGAACCAACCGACGCATCGAACTTGTTGCACTGTAAACTAACAGAGTGCTGTAGTCTCGCAGAATGTATCTGCTTCGCTGCTGTTAGATAGTTTGATCAAATTGCATTCAAGTATTCTGCGTTCTTGTGTAGGATATTTTTTTGAATTTTGAAGTATAGAAACCCCTTTTTAGATTACGTCAATGAAATATTTTCATCTTGAAACACTTTGGATTTTGCCGTATTTTGTATCTCCTGGAGTTGAAGCAACCATGTCCTGAATCGGGCTTTTCACGGTACCCACACATCCAATGACAAAACCACACATATACAAACACTGCTGCATATGTATGCATATGCCCTGTACAGTTGTTCCAATTAAAAAATGTTTCCCCCCAGTTCGCGAAACTTTGTAATTTACACTTCAGCGAAATTTAGTTGGAAAAATTTGTAAAATCCATGCAACAGGCTTATATTTATATTAAGGATTCTCGTATTAACAATTTTATATTGCACATACATTAATATAATTATTAATTGACATTATTAATTGGTTAAATGGTCCTAATTGAGATACGTTTTTTTTTCAAGTGCTTTCCAACTGTGAGCTCTTCGTTGGTTCTATTTAGCCCAGTACCAAGTTTGCGGCTGTTGCTGTTGTTGTTTTTGTACCGGTTGAGTGTGCTATATCCTGGCTATGCATTGGTTGTTGTTGCTGTCGGGAATTTTTTCAGTTTGTAAAGAGTTGGAGCCGAAAATGAAATGAAAAACAAATGAAAATATAGAGAGAAAAGTGGGCGGTTATAGCTGCTGCTGCTGCTGGCTCTATATGTCAGTTGATTTCATTTCACTTTTTGTTTTATTTTCGGACCTCGTTTTGCCTCAACTATTAGTCGAGCTTTGTGCACCGTTCAACTGGAATTTTTGTTCATGTTACTGCTGATGTTGTTGCTCTAGGATCCCTTTACTGCATAGAAAAGAAAATAGTACAAATAAAAGAAAGGAAAACAGAAAAACCTTGACAGTTGCATTGTTGCCTGACTCTGAGCGGCAATGGAATTGGAAAACGTTACGTCAGTCATTTATTTGCATTGCGTAATGGAACACCATCCCAAAACCCAAACCCAACCCTTGTGCTGTGAGCCTTATCCTTATGCTGGCAGGGAACACTGACCTGTCCTACACACGAAAAATCACACACACACACACACACACACAGACAAACGCACTATGGCGAATGTAGTTACATACATCTGCACAAACAAGATGCAGCCGGCTAGTTTTAGTGGGCCCACCGAAAGTTCCTTTCATGTGAATTAGGTGCAGTAGTTCAACTCCAACTTCATGCTAAATGCAAACTCTGACTTTTGCCAGAATGTTGGTGGTTCTTTGGCTCAAAGTATGCGTGCCCTTTGTCAGGACAGCAAAGGACATTGCACAATGCAGTTCAGTGGTAAGAGTTCAGGGAAATGGGAGAGAATAAAATTTCTGAAAGTTGCCAAGCGCCGCATATTTGAAAGAGAAGCGAGGCTAAAAAATACTATAAGTATATATTGAAGAAATGGGAAATGATTCTGCTGATCTCATCTTGGCTAATTGAATCCAGCTATTAGTCTCTTCTTACTGTAAAGTCTTTTATATATGTTACCTAAATGTTAATTTCGATTGTGAGATTTCTTATTTGAACCAATAATAATAAACAATTAGCGAAACCAATAATAAGTATATGCTATGTATAAAGTCATGGAGAGAAAGAAACCAAATTCAAAAGTCCTTGCACAAATTTCTGCAAGAGGAAAACGAAAAGGAAGAATAAAATCTACCATCAGCTCTCAACTGGCATCTCTGTTTCTATATCTCTGTGAGGCAACTGCACGTAATACGAGTAAAGCAAGCCAAATGCATTAACAGCCAGCAGCAACTTGCACACACACACACACACACACACACACACGCACACACACAGTGTGGCGTGGTTGTATATAGATGTATATATATGTATATACATACATATGTATATATGTATATATAAACATACATAGATACACATACAATACTCCGTCACTAATACACTCGCATATTTATATTTGTGCCATTACAGCCCTTGTTGTTGCTGTTGTACGAGTTTTGAGTTTTCCGAAATCATGAAAGGAGCAGATGTTAAATTTTTATACACAAACGTTGTTGCTGCTGCTGGCTCAGCTGGCGTTGCTGTTGCTGCTTTTTCTTCTTTATGTGCTGCATTATTATTGCTCTCTGCCGCTGGTTTCCTTTCGCACTGCCCTTAGCTCCTTTTTCATCTCCTTGCCACGGTGCTTGTCCAGGCACCCTTCCCTGGCCTCCGCTCTCTTTTTCTCCTACTTACTGTTCATGTTGGTTACCAAGCAGCCACAGCACTGTTTTTTTTTTTTTGTTTTGTTCGTCTTTATACTTATGTATGTTCCTGTTGTTGGTGGCAGAAACTTCAGCTGCTCTTCATTTAACGCGAGTAGTTGGCGAGATCTTTGGACAGTGAGCACTTTGGCAAGTTGAGTTATTTTTTGCTCACTTTACACTTGTTGTCCTCGTAAGCAGTTTTACCCTATCCATGTAGGATTTTAATTGTGGCAATTTTTATTTCATATCTTCTATCTCTATGTGGCACTTTTCTTCGTTTTGCCGTTTTTATCCTGCGTCCTTACCTGATTTGTCAATGTCGTTTGAAGTCCTTATTGATGTACCTGGCAAGCTGCATCGCCTATCCCTTTCTCGCGCTCTCTCTCTCTCTCTTTCTCCTTATTCTCCCACTCTGTTATACTCACTGCATATTGGAAACAATGGTTTTCCATTTGGTGATGCTAATCATTGCTAAAACACTATACACACTCACACACATACACATAGTGGATAAACTATCCCTCGGTTGAAAGAGCCAGAGGGGTGTGAGATTCAAAAGAGATCTCTCCGTTGACTCACAGTGGGTGGGTTTTGTCCGCTAACTGTGGCAGTTCTGTTTTTTTGTTCTCTCCTTGTTTGTTTGTTGTTGTCTTTTACTTACTTGCCTAGGCCACGTTACCTAATTTGTTAAAAAAGGGAAAAGTAAGCAAAATTCAGCAAAAGAAGATATTACTAATGTATATTGAACGTATTTCAGTAAAAAATGTGTTAACTTGTGGATCGTTGATTTAATTGTGACCACATATTTTTGAAGCCCTATTTTCCCCCATTGTTAGAATGGGCAATATGTATATTTTACTATTTATAAATACATATTAAAGTCGATTAAACGTATGTAACAGGCAAAGGGATGCTTTTCGGACCCATATATTCCTAATCAGCACCAACATATCTAAAACAAGAAACCATTTATGAATGGGTATAAACGTTTCACAGTACATGAATTGAAATGACAAATAGAAATCAGTTTTATATACTTACATACATACATTCTAATGAATTTAAAATTGTTGTTGCTTTGCTGGGTGCATGGTAGGTATAGTCGGCGGCAAGAGTTACTGCTTTGCATGTATTTGTGTTTACTTACTTTAATCAGTTCGGTGTGGGGCTAAACTTTTTACTAGCAACTAGCAAGTTGACTGCCTACCAGCTGCCCTATTTCCTTCCTTCCTTCCGATTTGTCAATATGCAATACGCATATTACGCATCAGCAAACCCGCAAACATGGGAAATACAGACAAAAACATACTTACATCATTTAGCCTCCAGCTAGCAGCAGCCCAGAACATCTCACGTCCCCGCAGCACATCCTGTATCCTCCGACGTCCATCGACATCGACAACGTCCAATTCAATCCAATGCATGACTGAGCCCTTTTTTTGGTTGCGTTACGTGCGCGTGACACCTGATGTTATTTTACGATTATTGTTTTTGGATTTATGGAACGCAATTGCATTTGCAGCAGCAGCAGCAACGCAAAAAGCAGCAGTAGCAGCAGGTGTTGTTGTTATTATTATTTGTTTTCTTATTGTTGTTGTAGCTACTACTGTTGTTATTGCCAATGTTTTTTGTGGCTGCTGTTGAAACGGATTCAGAATTTGCAGAGACTAAAAACGTTATTACAAAGTGCATATACTATGAGCGATGAACTAATGATTCGTAGATGTACTCCATAGCCCTACCTCACATAACACATCGCACAATTACGAATTGTCTTACAATTTTCCCGATAAAAACAATCTTAAAAACATCGATTGGATAAGAACTTGTTTGGACAAGTGTTTACTAAAGTGAAAAAGATTGTGTTCAATGAGTTTTTGTAAGAAGCATTGAGGAGTTGTAGCTTTATTGATGCTATGAGCAGCCCTCATAAATGCCCGTACCCGTTATAGTATTCATTTTTGTCCATCTTAATTACATATTTAATTTTTCGATTTTGCTTTTCGATTTTAAGTTAATTGTAAAGCTAGAGTACAGTATTTATGAGAGTGTGCATGTGTGTCTGTGTGAGTGTGCGTGTTTTGCAAATTTAGTTATCAATTGCAGAAAATCCTTTATCATTTCAAATTTCAACATTTATAATTATAATGATGACAGGAGGATTGGCCTCAGTAACGGTCCCAGTACTGGGCCGTTTGGTACTGGGTCTCCATCTTTATCCTGGTACCGGTCTCATTCTCGTTTCCAGCTTCAGTTCCTGTTCTTCCCTCGTTTTTAATTGGCGGCTATCGTGCAGACACAACAACTGGGAAACCAAAACGTATCCGCATACAGATTTTGTCCGTTGCCCTGGAGTGCAATTAAACGTTTTTGTACGAACTTCTGCTCACATCTCGAGTTGTAGCCATTTGGCAGTTCACAAAGGTTCGAGCAGGTGGTCGAGCTAAAAAGCAGGAAAATTGAAATGAACCAAAAACATTTACTAACAACAAACATTTAACTAAAATTCGAAAATCAACATTTGTACGAAATTTAGTTGTGGGTTGTGCCCATAAATAAGCCAGAAAAACAAAAAGAATAAGAAAAGGCCTAGCCGATAGCTACATAAGAGAGTTGAAAGTTTAACGAACTCGTTAAAACGGGAAATCGTACGTAATTGATAAGGAGTTCAGCGAGGAGCACTAAGGCAGCGAAACGGTACTTGTACGTACTGGTTTCCCGAGCCCTGGCCAGCTGCTCAACTCTGTTCCTTCAAGATTTATAAGCGCGTTGCGCATACAAGAATGCGAGGGTAGTCATACAAGTTGTTCGAATGACCTTCAGACAGGGGTCAAATTCACAAACAAATCTTAAACCCAATATATTTAACTAGTACTGAATGAATGAAAAATACTAAATATTAATGTCGGGCATAGTTATGCTTCTTTTTCAATTTTTAGGCAAAAACTTTTGATTTTATTTAATGAATTGAAACCATGAAATCAATAAAACCAATTTTAGACTTTAACGCGACTTTTATATGATATAAATTTTGTCACACTTCTAAGTATGCCCTCGTAGCTCATTTAGTTAAACAAATTTCTCTAAGTACTTACACCAAGAAAAGAGAAAGAGTCGCGGCTAAAAGGCAGGGTCAACAATTATTTTAGGGCACGTATTGTCTGTCCGTTCGACTGACCCCAGCTAGCTGACTAGGCGGTTCTGCTTGTGCTTTTGTGCTCGTAACTTTTGAAAGGTTTCAATTCGAGTTACTCCACGGTAGTAGCATACCGCGTACCGTGAGGGAGCTAGTATATGTATCTATTTATGTGCATATGTAATAAGGGAGTTCGGTGAATAAAATCTTAAGCCCTGCTTCGGTATGTTGACGTTTCTCTGCTAGGGTGTTATAATTCGTTTAACCGCAATTATGACACCAAAAATAACCGTAGTGTCCATGCAATACTTGCCGTGTAACTTGTACCGTGCCCTGGATGTTTCCCCTAACTGAACTAACAGCAGACATCAAAAGCAAAGGGGAAACTCTATAGAAGGTAGACCTGTGTGTTGCTGCTGTACTGCTGTGAGTTCCTCATGTGTTCGTGTGACTGTGGTATTGATGGTGGTGTATGTATGTGAAGGTACCGGTAGCAACACCTTGGCGCTGTGATTACAAGTGTTAAAAAGGGGTAAAATACGTGCAATTCAAATATGAATAATAAGGAGATTGATTAAACGATTTGAGTAAGTGGACTAGAGGGGATTTGTATTGACGGCACTCATAGCTGTGCAATAAGAAACATACTTGTATTTGAAACAGGGGGAAATGCACATAGATCGGTGGGCATCACCATAACGTGGGTTATATTTTTTTCCACCGCGATTTTAATGCAAGTACAGGTTGTTATTACTAAAACTGTCCATGTCCAGTAGAATATAATACAAATAAATAAAAAAGGTTTCCAGGGCGAACGAGACAAAAGTGAGACTACTTTGGAATAAAATTCTTCTCACAGGATTTGGTATTTGATTTCCTAACTAAAAGTTGCACCGCTATCTTCAGAAGTTTACTACATTTGTCCATAGATGGCGTGTAAAAAAGCTATGGAAAAACAGCTTAAAGCTTAAACAAAAGCTATGACAGAGCTTTAAGCGTGGTCGTTACGCGATGTATAAATAAATAAAATCTTAATACAGTTGGACACTCACGCGCATAATTCCGCCTTGACCATTTGACGAGCCGTATTCTGCTCATTTACGACAAACATCCAATTGCCGCGACTATTGAGCGCCGCTTGTGGCGTTATGAACTGCGATGTGGTGGTACAGAGCGTCGACCGTCCAGGACTTTGGCGCTTTGTACGTTTCTTTTTTAAATTTTGATTGCTTTGATGATCGGCTTCAACGCCTACGATATCTAAGAGATCCATATTAAGCGAGACATCACGTTTGCTGCGCTCTTCCTGTTGTGCTCCCTGCATATACTTCTTCCTTTCTAGTTCTTTGTTTTGCTCTTCTTCTTCAAGCTTCTCCATCATCCTTTGTTTTTGACCTAGATCTCGCACTAGACGCTTCAACCAAAGTGTTGCATTATAGGGAGTTGATTTGCCATTCGCGGCATTACTGTAAAATAACTGACCGGAACCGAAATGTGCACCACCAGCAGGATTACGATGATTACCGCGTTGACCCGCACCAGCAGAGGTATAGAATAGATAACTGAATGATACGGGTAAAAGATTAATAAAGTACACCTGATTTACTTCATCGCTTATGAATACAAGACTTAAATATATTCATACATTCAAAAAATAATACTTACGTGGGTGCCTCAGTGGTGGGATTACTTAGAAATAGAGGATTTGAAACTCCGCCGCCGCCCATTCCGCCTTCTCCTACTCCAACTCTCTGAGGCGCTCCTCCAAATGGTGTCTGATAATTGTATCCATTAAAGTCCGGACTGGTAAAGTCTCGTGGAGGAAATATAGACTTGGGATCATAAAAAACTGGAGTATCATACCACGCCACAGCTGAGAAATCTTCCCAGGTCTCATCTACCAACAATGTAGTAGCCTCATAGCCCCATTTACGTACGAGACTCTTGATGAGATATCTGCAATGGAATCGAAAGCGAAGACAATGAGTAAGTCATGAAAAGGTGTGCTTTGATCTGCTCCAAGATGATGTAAGACTAAAAAACAAAGATTTTTCGCTTGATTGCTAACTGGGAGTCGCTGCGAAAGTGTATATCATGCACTTGATGTGGTTGTTATTGTTGTTGTTATGCAAGCGCGAAGGGTCTTCCGTCTGGCTGTCTGTTTGAGTGACAGACAAGTGCTTGAATATTTAAATGTTGCCCAAGTCCATCATAACATCGGTATCATAATTAATATGCAATCGTGAAGGAAAAACGCAAATATGAAAGATCGTAAATTATAAATTGCAGTTACCGATTGTTTCTTATCCAAAATGACCATCGAATGCGAATCACGTGCCACACTATACAGCAGTTAGCCCATATTAAGGTATTTCGTAGGGTATTAGGTATTTTCCAAAAGAGCCAGGTAGCCATTGTTTGGGTTTTCTGATAACGGATTTTTTTTTACCATGCACCAAGAGTGTGAAATATCTTAACGTCGTCAAAATGAATGTCCGTATAAGCAACCTGACTATATATACACATAACTACGAGGTGAACCAAAAGGGCGGAGATGGCCGATGGCGTCGCTAAAGTGCTTGGCTATTTGTTGGAGATAGTGAAATAGCCTGTGTGATTTAATTGGCATGTGAAATGAAGCTAAAACACAGATGAATTTTGCCTTGTGAATTTAAACAGTTGGTTCATTTGGTACATGATATATCGAAGTCGGCGCGACGACTTACTTGATCCATTTTATACACCTACATACACTTTCTCTGTTTTGTTTTTCTTTTCAGAATTATGCAATTCAAAATTCCAAAATCATCCAAGTGATCAAAGTGTCTGTTAAATTGCTGAGACGGCGCCGCGCTTATCAACGGCATTACCATTACTTATCAGTAAGTAATGCACATTTTATTTAAATCCGAGGAATTGTCTAAAAATAGCCCTGCACAAACCAGTTTCAAAACAAGTTGGGGTTAATATTGTGATCCAATGCTTCAAATCATATACTCTTCAAATTTGAAGAAATTTAATAGTTGTGTGACACTATCATAGTACTCACTGCGTAAGGGTATCACAACGCCAGTATTTGCCAAAGCAAGCGCATAGACATATATGTATGTACGTAGATATATAGTATATTAGTATATTTTCGTTGACGTCGTCATCGACGTCGCCAAACCAAGTGTCTTGAACTGTCAATTCAAGTTTATTGGGTCAAGGAATTCCCCAATATCTGGCCGAGACCGCAGCTGCTACGTACGGAAGCAGCCGCACCAGGCAGTATCACCAAAGCCAAAAGCCTCCACAATAGATTCGAGTTTACTCGCTTATGTTAATTTTAAAAACAAAAAACTAGTTTTATTTTTTTTATTTTATTTCAAATTCAAACTTTAGTTTGTCTCGTGGCCAAACATTTTGTTTGAAATGCACTTAATGATGTTGATAACACACACGCACGAACTTCAACACACTCGAACATACGAGGGTAAATCAAAAAATTTCTGGAAACATTTGTTGAAATCTTACACGCCAAGAAACCAGTTGCCTATACTAAGTATAGTATACTTCATTTCTATAGTATACTTCATTCCATTTAAATTTATAATGGTGAATTACTTCATTGCATCTATCTGACAAGATATAAAGACTAACTTATTTTATAAGTGCAGATCCATTGAATCGGTTATTAAAGTAGACGTAATAGTTTTATTGGATTGAACGACTTACGTAGGATAATTGTCGGCATGTTCGCAATAGGTTTTGCCTGGCCGGGCACAGCTTGGCGTCTGTCCAGGAGGAGCTGGTAAAAATTGGCAAGGTGGTGCTCCATATAAACCGCATGATGGCGGCCCTGGTGCGGAGGTGAGAGCTGCTGAGATACGAGCTAATATCTATGGAGTAGATCGACCGGTATGCATATATTGAGTAGGAGGAGCATAATGTTTGATCACTTACCACTAAAGTATAGAGAATTCCATTATTACTACTCAAAGTGTGAAGTCGTTTAACACTTTTTGTCATTGTCAATTCATTCGCTGTTTGTTTTTTATGATTTGGTTTGCATTTGCATTTGAAGTTGATTTGCGATTCAGAAAAAAGAGCGCAATCTTATTTAATCTAAGAAAATTTTGAGAGATAATCAAAAATACAAATTTAGAAATAACATATAATACTATTGTTGGAATACCATCATTTTGTAAAATGTCATTAAACATGCAGATTAAACTAATGGCATATGTCCCTTACAAATGTTAAACAATTGGTTTTGCACCGCTCAACAAATAAACCATAGCCAAGTAGATGCATTTAGCTAATTTAGCTTTTGGCCTGCAAATGTATTATTTGACGCCAAGTTAACTTCGGTTCAGTTATGTTGAGTTCATGTAATGTTACTGTAAAGCTAAGTTAAACAATCTCGCAAATTGCTAAAATAAATTGCTAAAAGTGAAAGCCAAGTGACGACAAAGTAAGTACACACACACACAAACAGATTTTATTGTTGTAGTAGTAGAAGTAGTTGAAAGCTCATTAGACTAAGCATAGATCGTAATAGATAGACATAGTAGGAGTCAGTCAGACACGCCCTCAAAAACACAAGTGCTACTGGGTGGAATCCATGAGAAGGGCGGTACTAGTGTTGATTTAACTTGTCGACTAATGGCAATAATTAAACAGCAGCTAATATAGGATATAAGATGCTAATCGCTAAAACTGGAGCTAGCGTGAGACATGAAGTGTGGGGTTTTCCCCCACCAAAAATGCTCAGCGGTTAGTTTATGAAAACATTATCTCTTGATCAGCAACTAGAGCAGTTGTAAATATTTCATCATTCGATCAACTAAAATCCAACAGCATGGAGATTAATACCAAACTGTATAAGAGAAACTATTTTTAATATAGGTTTGCTACAATTTTCAATTTAGGTTTGTTACAGAAAAAGTGCGAATATTACATTTATTTCATTTGTTTTATATTTACTGCAGAATAATTTGTAAATATGTATATTTGGGAATCAACTTAATGGGACGGCCATATCATATAGCTTTTTTACGATCGATCTATTGAAAAAAAAAAACATTCAAATCAATAACTTTGTTAGTATCTAAGCGACTGTCAACAAATTTAACAATAATTTGTTTAATACACTTACTGTGGTAGAAACAAAAATATCTTTCAAATATAATTGAGTAATTTTGGTCGGAAAAACTAATGGAAATAAACTTAATAAACTATATTCCATATTCAAGTTGATAAATATTTTGTACGTGACAAAATCTTGCTGGGGGATACAAAGCTCGAATTGTCCAAAGTAAGCTCTGTCCTTGTGTGTTTTTTATTTAAAGATTAGGGTATAGAAGTCACAAACCGGATTTTAAGGTAGTATGGGTGTGATACAGATATAACTTTGGCGAACAATTGAACAAGCGAACAATTCCAGCAACAAGAATCCACTATTGTGGCATATCATTGCGCTCAATTGAAATAATTTGAATAAAATGTAATGCGAATTGTCTAAACACCTGCTCGACTGGTCTGCCTGTGGGTCTAGGATTTCCGGGATCGATGACTATAATCAGGGCTCTTACAGAGGCCGTTTGACTTTCGCTATTCATCAATCAACGTTAAAACTGTTTTTGTGTTTCACGCAGAAGTGCCAATAATCTTTACCACGCCAAGCCGTTTCATATCTTTGTCATCTGCTAATGGACTGAACTTGCATATCATAGAGTTACACGCCTACGTCCACAATGGGTATTTCCCATCGAAAAAGTGCTCGCCAAGCAGTTCAATCATAGAAATAAAAAAAGCCAAATAAAGTTGCTTGAAATTACCCTTTTCTCCTATTTTGACTTTTGGCTGCTTTTTTATTAATATTTTTTACTGTGTTAATATTGGCTGTATATTATGTATGTATATGTGCCATTTACACATAATTACATTTGGCTTTAATTGTTAATGAACTTCCTTCGATCCATTGATATAAAAATTAATTTTCGCAGCGGTTGAATCAGACTTGATAATTACTTCAACACATCATTGAAATCTTAAGAGTGAGTAAGCTTTATTTTTCCTGGCGATCGGCTAAAAATTTCTATTCCCTTCATACTCCAACACATAGTTTAAAATGTACAGTGAACATAACTCTTTTAGTGGCAATTCCAATGAAATGTTGTCATCTATGCCTTTACCTTTCAACAAAACTTGTACGTCATCCAATGTTTCATCTTCCAATTCCTCACATTAACAACAGATTTTATTCGAGCATAGAAATTATTCTTTTGAAGCAAAACCAACCAATAGCCATTAGCTTTATTTGAATCCACATTTCAACTGAATGTGTAAATTGGAACTCAAAGAAATGAGGAAGTAAAGTTTATCATCTTTAAATTTTCTTCCTAAATAGCCACTTATTATTAGGTATAAAGCAAATAAAAAACCTTTAAGCTTTTTCACAAGTTTTAAAGGGCGAAGATAACAAACAATGATATACTAGTTTAATTTCGCGAAAAATTTGGTTGAACAAAAATCTATATTTCAAAGTTGGTGACATTTACAATCGCGTAAGAGAAAGAAGACTGTGTTAACCAAGAGGCAGGTGCATATTATTGCAAATGTAGATAGAATAGATCTTTAATATTTCTCATACTTGCGTATATAAGTAAGATGTATGTATCTTGAGCAGGGCCGTTGCTAAAGTGAGAGGAGGGGGCACTAGAGATGTCTAGATGTCCTTGATGAAGAGATGGAACAAACATAGGGCTTATAAGTCTTATTCAATCTCAAAATGACAAAAAGATCTGGTTCTTCTTATTACTTTTATATTTAAGGTTTGTCTAAAGAACATTCAAGAAGTTTATTTACTAAATCCCCATGAATACAACAGAGTCATTTTGTTCATATCAAGTCGCAAAGAATATCTTTGGGCAAAATTGAAGAAAGCCTTTCAGACTGAGTGGATTTCGCCTAATTGACTTCGCACATACACAAACTGCCTCACGCACCGGCCCACACCCCCGTCGAATAGTTTGCTGTAGGTATTCCAAAAAGACAATGGGTCGATAGCTAGAGATCGACTTCATTATAATTTTTTAAACATATATTTTATACTTGAGTTAAACTGAGAAATTAAGCACGACTTTTCAAGGCTAAAACGATACTCTTTTTTGTTTTTATTTTACTGAAATCTTGTCTGCATTTGGCAGTTTTTTTTCTTTTTTGTATCTTATACTTTGTGATTTGCTTCATTTGATTTAATTTGTGAGGTTTCTTAATTTCGGTTACATGTGTTTTTTGTGTTTTTTTTTTTCATCTCTCTCTCTTTATTTCCAAAAAATGTTATAATAAATCAATGTTTGCTTATAGCTTGGTTGTTAATGCAGCGGTTTGCTGTTTCTTCATTGGTTTTTTTTTTTGTTTTTAATTTTTATTTTGGTTATTTAATTTTTGAAATTTTTTGGTGCCAGCAGTTAAGTCAAAACTGAAAGTGAAATTGAGTTTAAATCATCGCGACGCATTATGAATTACTCACCTGGCTAATTATGTTTTCGCTTATTTTTTTTTCTTTCTATTTTTCTTGTTTTTAAGCTGTACAATGAAATCTGTATACTATTCTGACATAATGTTCGCACTGCACTTGCTTCAATCCACATTTATTTAGTGTCTTTTCCTTGTTACTTTTGTGTAATTTCTCTTTTCTTGTTTGGTTTTCTGTTGTCTCTTTGTAAAATCTTTTTCACTCTAAAATTTGTCTAATTAAAAAACTTAACACGTATAAAAAGGCACAATAACACAAATACAACATAAAAAAATAAAAAAAAAAGGAAAAAAAAACAAACGATAAGCGGCAGGGAGGCAAAAATATTTTGTTGATCTCGGGTTTTGGATATGTTTTGTTTCGATATTCGGTTTTCGTATCACGCGCTAGCCAATGTTCACGGCTGCAGCTCATAGGCAACTGAGCGAGCGGACCAAAGCCGCGGCCCAAACACAGACATAGCCAAGCCCAGCCGCCGCCACCGCCACCGCCACCGACCCCGCAGCCGTAGTCACAAATAAGCCACAGACCGTGGTGATGACGGCGTGAGACGTCATTACTTGAAGCGTTCGGCAATTTAAGCGCACATAATGCCGGCTTTTCATCTTTGTCTTTCAATTTTTGGAATGCTGCAACCTCTGAACTTTTGTGATTCATATATTTATGCATATGCATACGCGCACAATACGAATACAATGCGAATGAGTGATATGCGTATGTTTGTTTATAAAACTTCCACCGGAAGTTCATCATCAACATCTACGCGACTTTATTTTATATATTGAGAATTTGTTATTGTTTTACATTGTTACCAATATGCAAACTGTAATAGTGTGAATTGTATTTGAATTGTTAATTTTTTGCGGACTTCTTATACCCTTGCTTTTGTCGGGTTAGTATGTGCACTCAATTTTGGTCAACGTCAATTGGTAAAGAAAGTTGCAATGTCCTCAAATAGTCCTCAATCACCTGTCTGGAAATCAGACTTAGTAAAATCGACAAGTGTCCTAGTAACGTTTATGGATTTATTTGATTTAAGATGATTGTTAATAATTTTAAACTTAGTTACGATAAATAAAATGTGTTGTGGCTAGGGTGTACATACATTGTCATCGATAAAATTGTTAGGCTCTCTGTTTTTTTTTTCTACGGCAAATATTCATTATGTTAGCTGCTCAATTTTGTGATTTTTATATCCAGTGAAGGCCATTTTAAGGTTTTATTTTTATTTTTTGAATATATCCGATTTTGCTGCCGATGGTGCCGCTGGTGGAGTGGCTTTATTTCAATATCCAAATGCAAACACATTCAGTGTCAATTCACACCTGCAATAACCATCAGCATCACCATCTCTGGAGAATATATAAAAAGACAAAACTATATTTTAAACGTGAACCACACGCTGGCTTCTCTTAGTGGAGCACAGTTAAGGAACCCCTCTACCAAGGTATAAAACGGGAAAAGGATAATTTATGATGTGGTCAAAAATCTTTTGTACAATTTGATGTTTCTTCTTCTAATAAATTTTGTGTGTTTTAGTTATTATTTGCGTTTTTGTTGTTTTTTGTTTGTTGGTTATATTTTTTGTTTCTGCAAAACTTTCACAAAACGACCTAGAGTATATCACGGCATTCCCCATCACATCACAGACGTGTGCGTGTAGAAAACTACGGGAAAACCCTGAATCTGTTGGCAGCCGTTTTTGGCGGCTCTTATCGAAAATGGGTTTTAATGCGTTTTTAAGTCAAATTAGTGGCTTCATCAGATGGCCGGCCAAATGATCTCAGATTTAGCTACCCCGGCATCACTTAAGCTGCTCATTAATCAAAAAGGCCTGCATCTATGGTATCGATACGTAACTCATTGTAGGGTTCCATTTGGCCTCTACACCCGTTAAACTCTGTTATGGTTGTTACTGGTCTATTGTGGTTACCATAGTTTAGCTTCAATTACGAAATTCTTAATTAGAGGTTGACTGAGTGTCTATCTACCTAGACTATTGCGTTGTCATCGCTGGCAATGCCACCAATATCTAGTTAGCTAATGAAACCATCAAAAAGCCATTGATGCTGCCTTTGGCATAGTTTTGCGATTCCACTTGAAAGTGCGTATAGTCAATTAAGTAATAAAAATGAAAATAAAAATTTAATGCGAATTATTTTGATCTTATGGACCATATGTCGTATCTAACAATAAGTCTTCATTTAATGACTGTCCAATTTTATGTTCGTATCGTACAATTATTTAAAAACCGCGGCAGACAATGCAAGTTATAAAAATGTAATCCTGCACTTGAAAACTTTTTACAAAATCTTTTCTCTACAATATCTTCAAAATAAGATATGTACATTTCTATGTATGTATATTCAACCGACTTACGTGTTTTTGAAGCACTAGTGCTTAAAGCTTTTATGATATTGTATTGAAGCTTAAAGCTTGTCAATCCGTATGTAGATAACAGGTCGAAAAACATGCGGTTATAAATTGAAGTCAAGCAAAAGGTGTGCGAGCACTTTTCCTTCATAGTTTGTGTTTCCATTCATTTTATTGGAACTGTAAGCGAAATGAGTAAACGAAAGTATGTATGTTCCTCAATCTTGTTGTCTCTGTCGAACGAACAACTAATTTTTTGCACGCCTCAGATCCTGACTTGATGTTCAGGGGTTCGAAACTTTTTTAAACTCCTTCGTCATAATTGGCTTAAATGAGAGATCAAAGCCTAATGTAAAAGTATTGTCCATATGTTTCAAAATTTATGCGTAATGTGTTCTGGCGCTGCGCACGTACTAAATGCCCATAAATAAAAAGGTATGAAGAACATACAATAGAAAAGGGGGAAAACTTTTCTTTACTGACAACTAGAAGGAGCACAACCATACAAAAAAGGAGCGCCGAAATATTTGGAACCTTAGAATGAATGAAAGACATTGAGCACAAGTGAAAATTAACACGAGAAAAGAGAACCAGACACTGGCGGACAGTAAGACAGTCACAGAGACCGTGGCAGAAGTGGCAGAGAGCAAAAGCGAGAGCGGGTGTAGGAAAAAGTTTTTCTTTTCAGTCGTGGAAAAGCTAATGCAAAGCAGTGCTCTCAGTGGAGTAACGACCACAGTTGAAAACGGACGTCTCTGTGGGTAAACAAATTAGCCTTTCGGTCGCTTATCTGTCGTATTGTCGGAGAATTCTTCGTGTTTTGGTCAGTACGGAAAGCAAAGGGCTGACACTGACGCTAAACATCATCATCATCATCATCATCATCATCAGAACAACAAAGTGAATTAAAAATATTTAGCGTTTTTTTTTCGGTGTTTCACCTTGAAATATATAAAAGGAAATATAAAAACAAGAAAGTGTAAGTTTAAGAAAGAAAAATCTATCGTTAAAATAAAGAAATGATTATAAAAGCCTGGCAAGCAAATTTAGCAAACCAAAAAATGTGTGTAGAAACTTGCAGAAAAATAAATTCAAACATAAAAAAATTAAAATATACCGACCTACAAAAATGAAAATGAAATAAATGAAATTGGCGAAGAGTAAAAGAAAATAAGCAAGCGAAATAAATCAAGTGTGACAAAAGGCAGAAAGCAGAAATACATAAAGTACCTACATATGTATACATATGTATGTGAAATATACATACTACATGTTTAACTCGCAAATCTAGAATCAAACCGAAATGAAAAATGTTTGTGACTTTAGGCAAGAGTGCAGAAAAATGTTGCCATTGCAGCCAATCAATTGATTTTTCTTCATTATTGGAGCAATTCGTAAACATTTGCCGCAGCTTCAATTTTGATTTTTGTCAAGACTCGCCCAAGTGGACCAAATGATGAAACATTAATAATGCTGCCGTAACATCAGCGTAATCAGCAAATACAAATAGTCGGAGAAAGACATGAGGAAGCAGGGATTGGGACTGGCCAATGTCAGGAGTGGTGAAATTCGGCAAAAACTTAGATTCACAACAAAATATATTGCTAAGCGAACAACAACATTTTAAGGCCTCCGTAAATCGAAAAGGGGATGATTAAGATGGGAATGGTTCTAGACCATGCCGTCAAAACGGAAAAAACACGGTCTAAAAGGCAGACATAGAAGCGGCGACGCAATACTCATAAAAGGAAAACAAACAAAAATCATAAATTCGTATGTCACAAGTAAGAGATGGGAGAGACAGAGAAACGAGAGATAGGGACTGAGACTGGGACTAGGACTGGGACTGGGACAGGAAGCAAAAGAAGGGCAGGAGAAAGTTAGCTAGAAAATAGAGTGAGGCTTACATGTGATTGGAAGGGATGGGTTTTGGATGTGTATAGATGTTTATTCATAATTTATTCATTAGTTGTAATTGATCAAAATTGCCGAATTTATATTAATAATTGGGCCACTAGCGTCGTCTGGATCATATTGAGAAATAAGATCTGGGTAAGCATATCGATTCAATTATTGGTATCATTTGGAGGCATTTGGAGTACAGTTTGACTGTCGCTTGTGTGAGTGCAAATTAGGAAAGCCTTTAAAATAAAAGCTGCAATGGAAGTTGGCCAATTAGGCATGTAAACAGTTAGGGCATATAACGCACACACTTAGACATACATATACGGGCACGCACTCACTTCTACATACATACGTATTTTGTCACGTTTTTAACTTGACTAAGGTCAAAAGTTTGGTAGCCATTGCCGTTTTTCTGTCTTCTTTCGTCTTGGTCTTGGTCCACCTCCGCCTCCAACACTGTCACCGCATTCGTCTCTATCTACTTTGCCTCAATCAGCCTGAACTTGATGCTGTCTCGCTGATGTTTCTGTCGACATTTTTTCTGTCTCTGGCGAGGCTGCAGCTTCTATTTATAATTTTGTTCAAAAAATAAAGCACAGCCAATAAAAAAAACTTTTGAGAATAGAGAAACCGAAACATACTATAACATGTATATTAAAAATTAATTAATTTTTGGAATAACTGGCTAAGATCTGGCTAATTTCGCTAATAAGTAATTTAATTATGCTAAACATGATAATAGAATAGTCCGTATATGTATTACATCCAAGAGAACCTGAGGAAGTGCAGACGAGAGAATAAGGTCAGAACACGCAGGAGCAGCAATCTGCGAAAAGAAATTTATACAAAACGTACGCACAATAGACGCAAGGAAAACAAACCACAAAATAAGAGACAAACAGAGATAGAGCGAAAACGAGCGGGAGCGATGGATAGCGACAGAGAGAGAGAGAGAGAGAGAGAGAGCCATCGCTTCCTTCCAAAACGCTTTCCCTTCCAAAATAACACATTTCGTTTCGTTGTTCGGTAAAAGGATTTTGCTGGCTTGGAAGCGTTTTCGGTTTCGTTTTCATTTTCGCTTTTCTCTTTGTTCGTTCTGTCATGGTCGCTTTTCGTTGTCGGGTTTTGCGCTTGTACTTCAGCTTGGAGTTTGGCTCGGTTGTTAGCTTAGTTCGTGGCTAGACTTTGGAGCGTGCTGTGCTGAAAATTGTGAAAAGCGGACCAAACACCCATACACACACACACACACACACGCACACATACATTCACACACATAGTCACTTAGAGCAGAGACTTAGTTTGACCCTCTTTAAATTTCTTCCCCTCTCTTCATTATTACTACCCATATATTGTCAAAGCAAATGAAATGAAATAATTGAAATAATTATATGTATAATACAAGTTATAACAAAAGTTGAAAGAATTTTTTAAAGTGGAAGTGAATAAAAAGAAACTGTAAAGCACTAGTGAAAGAAAGTAAGGCGTGTTCCACCATACACACACACACACACACACACACACAAGTATACTCACACACACACACACACAAACATACGCACACGCACACACAGGCACAACGAGAGAAAAAATTTCCCAAAAAGCAAAGGCAGACAGATAGGCGGAAGAAACTTCTGTAAATTTCATAAAATTCATGGCCTAGCCACTATATGCATTACCATAATGCTAATGCCAAAGGCAATGAAGGACAGAAAAAATGGAGGGGGAATGCAAGTGGTGGAATACTGACTGTCGGCGGGGTTGTACATTGAATGGAATGGAAGTTTTTCATTTTTCCATTTATTTATTTGTTTTTTTTTCTAGTTTTGTTGTTTTTTTTTTTTTCATATAACAAAGAAGATTCGTGTATATGAAAATAATACAAAAAATACATGTGCTTAATAAGGAAGTGTGGTTTAGGATTGCAAGTTATCTCATTTTCATTGCTTGAAAGATTTGCTCCCTGCTGATCTTCTCTATTTGCATGTGTTTCAGTGTGGGTGTTTGTGCGACAACAAAAGCCTATTATACATATGTATATCAATTGAATTTAATAGCGCGTGTGTCTGTGACAACTTTTTTTTCACAATTTTTTTCAAAGATTTCCTATTAAATTCAAGATTAATGGAATTAAATTGAATTGAAAAATGTAATCAAGCAAAGCGTAAATATTTCTGACTATATCTAAAACCTTTCTATAAAAGCGTTCAAAGGGCCCTATGTGCCTCACCAATTTAGCTGGTAAGTACTTGAATTGAATAAAACTACTCACAACTAGCAATTACAATTTGTGCATAATTTCACATTTTTCCCTCAAACATTGGTTTAGAGTCGGGCAAAGGTTAGGATATTTGCCTGTA
Organism: Drosophila paulistorum; assembly: GCA_018152135.1. Lineage (NCBI taxonomy): Eukaryota > Metazoa > Arthropoda > Insecta > Diptera > Drosophilidae > Drosophila > Drosophila paulistorum. The sequence continues at coordinate 14,801,332 of JAECXG010000690.1, forward strand.
TACATACATATGTACATATCCATGGTTTGGGTAAAACAACGAATATCTATAATTATGACACTATCTGAGCAAACACATTTGCCAAGTTGTCAAACGGCGTTAATGGGATTTCGGGAAGAGCTGAGTTGCTCGTAGTTGGTTAGATAAGCATACCGAAAATAAATGCTAATACTCATTGTAGTTGAATGCCAATCAAAATGTGATGTACGGCAATATTGTGATAAGGTTACTAACACAGACTGGCGTAATTTTATGAGCCTGTAGCATGTATGTATGTAGCTGAATAGATTGGAGGTCACGGTACAAATTTTGCAGGTGTGGTTCGAACCGTTAGGAGCTTAGGTCTGGATTCCATAATGCTAACACAAAAGCTTTTTTTTATATACTTAGATGTGTAAACATTAAAAGTGCATGCGGTTCTTAATGGTCGGAGATGGTGTGGTGGTCAAAGAACAAGGTACAGGCGTGGTAATTTTTCACAAGACAAAACTAGAACAGAACTATTTCCTAGATGATTGACAGGTAGTTAAGGCCCTATTTTTAAGGACATTGTTTGTTGGTACATATCGGGGCGGCACAATAAAAGAAAAAGAATGCACTGCAGTTCCCATAAAAGTGGCATGCAAGGTCTAAAACTGAAATTGACCTAAATTTTGCTCAAATTAAAAATCCATTCAACCGCGTTACCATTTCACTCATCAAATCGGATACTATTGAGAGTAATAATGGCTTTAAGTTAATCAGTTATGGAAAATTTTGCTTTACGCCAACGAAACTTTCATGACTGCCAATGTGCAATGTTCAAGAACACATTGTCGAATCGTTTATTAAAGTTTTTAAATGAAATGAACAAAAACAGTTGAAAATTTCTTCTTGTGACATATTGTAACCCTTCCGTTTTCTCTGTAACCATCACTGATCGCCATATATCTAGCTATAACTGGGGATAACATATTCATACACCAGAAGACATTCGGTCTTATCCTCCTTTTCAGTACCATCTCCTCTGGACGAGGGAAACACTTGAGCGAAGTCAGCGAAGCGCACTTCCATTCATGTTTGCGAAGGCATATAATCAATATTTGGCAAGCAGCCGAATTGCATATGACAAACAGTGACAGCTCCGAAAACTACACGATATACAATGACTAAAGACTATATACATATATCTATATAATATCTACTCTCACTAAATCTATAGTCTATATGCAATGATGTGAACGTTGAAAAGCATGAGACAAACTTTACAGAAACATATCGCTGGCTTTGCTTCCAAAAACTATAAATTAATCAATAGGAAACATTTTATTATTTTTTTGAATTATATTTGTCAATTTAATGTGCTGAATTTGATATATTTGTACGAAAATTTAAATTAAAGAGGCACCAAAATTCTGCATCCAAAGTGAAGCCAATTGAAGTTTCGCCTTATTTAGGATTTCAGTTGCATTTTCTAAGTTGCACTTTGGCTCCAAACAAAAATCAATGACAACGACGACAGTCGAGGAGAAGTCTTTTTAATACAGAATATTATTTTTCAGTCGGAGTTTCTGGCACACATGCAAGGCTTCTTAACTTGCTTCTGCATTGCTATTGGTCCTTTTCCTGTCGTGTGAAACTTGAAAAGTCTCTGTCGCTGCAGTATCTGCAGGTACATGACTTTGTGTGGGAGGCGCAACTCTTCGAATCAAGCAGAGCTGTCTTGAAGCGCAGACGATAAAGAAAATTCAATTGAATTTTGATGTGTGTGTGTGTGTGTGTGTGTGTGTATGCATGTGGCTGAGGAAAATAGTGAAAACTTTGTGTTTGTCCCCCTTTTTCTAGTTCGTTTCTTTTAGGCTTGTTTGTTGTCATTACAAAATGGCAGTGCGCCACAAATTGCTCAATTTTAGGATGGGTGCGGAATTCTTCGTGTTGTCATAGACTTTTGGAGCCTTATTTCAAGATTTTTGTATTATTTATATTTCTATCTTATTAAAAATTCAAGTGAAAATGCATTTGCAAAATGAGTACCAATTGCTGCTTCTTGCCAACCGGCAAAACAATATTATTTAGATTATGTGCTCAACGCGGCGTATACTTAATGCGATTAATCTTATGTTTAATAGAATACGCAGCTCATTTGCATTGCTTAGACTATCCAAAGGCAGCCAAAGATTAATTGTTGGTCATATTTAGTTTCCTTTTGCCAATTTGTCGTTGCCTTCTTTGCACTCAGCTCGAGTCGACTCATTTGCGCTAAATGGTTGACATAGCAGTATACAAAAGCAACAAAAAGCATTGAAACACTGCATATCCAAAAACTGGATACTTGAAACGATATAATTGCTCCCACATTGTTTCTGGCCATGTACAAACGATTGCAGAAGTGTGTCTGAATGAAACCAAATAAGATGATAAACCAAAACATTCACTGATTGTTGCAAAAGAAGCCTACACGCTTAAGAAAATATTAATGGGTTACCATCAAAAAATAAATTTTTGTTTTTTTTTCGATTTCATTTCTTTGGTGATGAAGCTCCAATTGTTCCAATTCCAACGAGTTAAAGTAAATGGCGGAAATAATATGTATAATTAGAAGGGAAAAGAAGGGGCCATTAACGTCATCAGCGTTACTATAATGATAATGGCCGGAACTTTTTATTGTCTTCGAGGCAGTGATAAGTGCCTAAACATTTTACCATCTCTGTCTTTGCATTCACTAACTGAACTCTTCAATACTTGTTTAATACTTGCTTTGTGAGTGATGATGTACATCTTTGTATAGTTCTAATTTGATTCTTATGACCTTAAAACTCAATTAGGTGAAACCCTTTCTCTAGTCATGGTTGAGAAAAATGTCATGCCAAAAGTAGGTATGTTTGTAAAATTTTAATCAAGGTAGAATCGCTCCCTGTTTTTTTTTTTGTGTTCTTTCCAGCTTTTATACCCTGTACTCGATGTAGCCAAAGGTTAGAGGCTTTATGAAAGCTATGAAAAAGTACAAATGGCAAAAAAGAAGCGTTTACAATTTGATCGTATATATACAATTGATCAGCATTAATTATAGCGTAGACGAATAAGATATGTCCGTCTCCTTGTCTCTAGTGATTGCTTTTCGTAAATGCATCTGGCCAAAATTACATGTAACAACTATTTGCCTTTAAAATGTCAAAAACAACCTCCGCCCATATATTCTATATTTACACATTTAGGTTCATATATACATTAATCTCTTTGCCGTTGTCCTCCTGTTCTAAATCTCTAACCACACATACACATATACAGGTATATTTATATAAAAATGCTATAAATATTTTCACCCAAGGTGCACGGACACGAGATGCTTCCAGCTGTATCCACCTATGGCGGTGCTGCCGTTCTCCTTTGTTGTGACAGTTTACTTATTTGCTTTCGCCCAGTTACAGACAGAATACTAGGAGCATGAACTGGAACTATCGCAGCCTAACGTAGAGGCACCATGGTCCCAAATTAAGTTATATTGTCATACATTGGGCCACCTTTAAAATGAATCTTAATTCGATTAAGATTCCGGGATTCGATCCCGGATCCTCATATTTATACATATGTATGTATATAGCTTTGATTATCACCTGCAAAAGGACAACTGCTTATGGTTGTATTCCAATTATGACCCACTGTGCATCAATAGCCATTTCACTTCGTTGATGATGTAGCTAAAGATGAAGACAGAGGGACAGATAAATGAATGGTATGGGATGAGTTACTGTGCTGCTATGTATGGTTGTTGACTGCTGTTTCTTGGTTGTTTGTTGTTGCTAGCCTTTACTATTTTATGAGCACTAAGCTAAGCCGCAGGTTTCAGTTTAAGTATCTTCGTTCTAACTGCCGAGTGGGCGTTGGCGGCCTTCATCTCTGCTTTCTGCAAATGGATTCTTGTGTCTGGTATTGCCTAATTTTCGGGCAAGTTTGCCGATAAACTTGGCTCGATGCTTGTGTTTTTTATGACAACTATTTTTTAAATTTAACTCTTTGGGCTGCATTGACCTCCAAAGTCGAGAGCTATAAATAATCAGAAACGGCACACACACTTGTATTTTCTTTTATTTTTGCACGAAATTAATTTTGTTAAGAGCCTTTGAGTAAAGTTTCCTTTGTTTTTGAACTTTCACTCGGGCTTCCTCTTTGCATAGGCAAATATAAATTTAATTGAATTACTACATATCAATACACTTAAAAGCATTGAGCATAATTCGCTGGAAGGTCGTTTTAAAACACACGCAAAAGATTGCAAAGAAATCAATAAAACAGAAAAGTTTATTTAAATAACAATAATACAAATCAATTTTTTTAATATCCACCATGACAGCACTTGTCGTAAAAATTATAAAATGATGTTTATTTATTTAAAAGAGAAAGAAAAGGAAAATAAAGCTCATTCAATTCATTATTTTGCTTATGTTGAGTGATTAGCTTGATACCCTTGCAGAGGGTATTATAAAATTGACGAGATGCTTGTAACGCAGCCTTTGACCCAAATCATAATTTTACATCAGTCTAAATGCTATTGGTATGATTTAAAAGCCGCATAAACTAGGATTGTTACTTAAAAGAGAAGTAAAGATGGAGTTATTTAGCGAGCCATTGAAAGGTTATGTACTTTTACCTACACATTTGAGTCAAATTCTTTATAGAGTAAGCGAAAGTGAATCGTACCTAGCTAGTGTAGATTGTGTCGCATTATCTGCTTAGTCCAGTTGAGCGCGGCTTCGAGTGGGATACAAAACTGTTTTCATTTTAATTGAAAATGGCAAATCTAAGTTTATGCATATACAGTAATTATGGATAGCTTTAATTCACGTAAATATAATATATTTATGGGTATTGAATCATATAAAATGGATCATGGTTTCAGGTTTTTTATTGCGCTTCTATTACACATTTGGTTAAAGTCAATACGAATTTTAGATTGTTTAGAGTATATATGTTGTTAAATTGCATAATACACGGAACACATTCTTCGCACAAGCCCCTTATGTATGTTTCTTTTTTCCCTATCAGCTTTTCTAAAGTGTAGTGTGTATGTGTGGTTCGGATGGTTGTGTGCCTATGGGCCGCATAAGAACACTTGAAGCGTTAAGCTTTTGCTGTATTATCACACTCAACACAGTCATTAACAACACTTGACGTACTCAGCATCATTGCCGTCATTCGTGACGGATCTTTTTTTGTTGGTTGGTTCCTTTTTTCACTCTCTCTCTCTCTCTATTTTAAAGTGCTTTACTCTTAAGTAAGATTATCAAAAACTGTTTACTTAACTTATTTCTTTCTCTCAGTGTGCGAGAGTGTGGTTTGTGGACCACACATCCTGGTGTTTTCCTGGTTGACAGGCGGTATTAGCACCTAGTTCTGCCAATGTCCTAAAATGGGGGGGGCTGGCATAATTTCCATCACATTGATTGACAATTGCGGCAGGCAGCCCGTCGAGAAACACTGTATCGATTAGTCACATTGAAAAAAAAAAAACGACACACCACTCTCACAGTGGGGTGGCCCAAAAGCGGGAGAGTGGTAGTTAAATTTTAGTGAGTGGGTGTAAAGTTAAATTGAATTGTAAAGAGTAAAAAAGGAAAACGAAAGCTGATATGGTAGTAGTTTTGTGCCTCTATGGAGAACACTGACAATTTGAGTAATTTGCGCCCCAAAGTAGGCATTTTTTGTTTTGCAAATTGCAGTGCGTCTCGGCAATGCCCTAAAGTAAAGCAATTGCTGTAGATTATCTAGTTGTGCCAATGCCTAGTAGAAAGGGTGCAGCCAGGCATAGGGCACAAAACAATTACTTCTCGGCGTATCCGTGTACGTATGTACGTAAGGGTGTGTGTGTGTGTGTGTGTATGAAGTCATGCATGAATGCATTCATTTGATGTCGCTAGTAACAGCTTGACTTTAGCTGTTGTTTTTTAGCCATGGGAATTGAAAGCAAAGTGTGCGCCAGGCCAACATCTTGAATGCATTTGTATGCAATGCAAGTCATACCAAGGATGTTCTTCGACAAGGAAGCCAAGCCCTCTATCTGCACTTCGTCCGTCTACTGCTTTTTTTTTTTACTTAATTCTAGTCTAAATCTTTCCCCTTATCCCCATTGTTTTGATGGAAAATTGCGCAGCCTGCTGCTGGTCGAGTATTTATCTGACAGTTGCACTATAGCACCACTTTAAAGTACACACAAAAAACAGCTCGAACTGTAAACCAACTGGAGAGAAGTGAATTGAAAATACTTGCCAAACAGTGTTTTCATTCATGTATGTACATAGGTCTATGTATATTGTATAAACAAAATGCCATTGTTTTCTAGTATTTGGTTTTAGTTTTGGTAGGTCTCTCGTTGCTCTAGTTGTTGAAGGGAAGTTATTTATACGAAGAGAATTTTTTGGAGAAAATCTAATATTTATAACCAGCAGGGAATCGTTCAATCTTAAGATATACAGTTTCGCTCTCCTATGTAAAATATATATTTCATATTGGGGATATTCCCATAATCGTCATGCAAAGACACTGAATCAAAGCTGGTCTTATAAATTTAAAAACTTGGTTTCACTTGGAAAATAAGTGCTCCGATTGAGTTAATGTGCACCATATAGCCGTTAGCCTCACATAAAATCAACAAGAGAAAAGTGTGCCGATTTCAGACTGATATTTCTCTCCAGAACTATCTCAAATGATATAAAAGTATAGACCATTATTTGAAGTTTGTTTTAATCAGTTGGCTTAGTTTAGTCAGCTAATAAATACACATGCATTAAATACACAAACACAGATGCAAATGATGTGCATTCACAAACAGGAATTTTCGGTCGGCGATTTTGCTCAGGGCGTCTGGCTGAGAATTTTTATTTTATCTATTTATCAGGTGGTTTTCCCAAAAGCCTAAAAATACGATTTGTTTTCAATGAGCACGCAAACAAAAGGCCACATTAGAAAGCTGAGCAAGCGTGAGAGAGGTGCGAGAGCGAGAGAAAGAGATCACGGATATGTGGGCCAACAAAAATAGCTGGCAATGCTGCAGTTCAGCATCATTGTCTCCTCATCCGCTAGGTGTACGAGTCGTATGTGTAATATACCCTTCATCCACACAATGCTGCATTGGGTACTGACAATGTTTTACTGATGGAGGGCATACCTCCGATTTGGCTGCATATGCATATAATATCATTCAATCTCGGAAAAGATATAGTGAGTTATGTCGCCGTTCAGGTAGATTTCAGTTCAGGAACTAAAAGTAAGTTATTGCAGGGTATCAGAAGGTCGGCGCCTCGATTTATATGAAAAGATATTTCTTGTTTCTCTTTGTTTTTGCTTTGTGTGGGTTTTATTTTGAATTTAGCAAAAAAAAAAAATAAAATACAAAAAAGCTGCACACCAAAATAAACTCTTACTCACGTCGCCTTCAGTCTTGTTGCTTTTTTTTTTCTTTTTTAACTTGTTGCTTGTTTTTTATTAAGTATTTTTTGCAATCATCATAATTTCTGATAACTGTAATTCCAGTATTTGAATAAAGGATATACATTCTTATAAATACATACAATCGCATCTTTGATAAAAAGAGCAATTTTTCCTTTTCCCATCCCCACTTCTTTACACTCAAATCCACACCCACATCCACATGCACACATATTTGCTATTGTTATTGTTTTTCCTTCTCATTGGCCATTCAGTAAGCGCTTCACTGGTTGAGTATAAACAAATTTGAAAGTTGTTTGTAGTATTTGTTTATGTACAAACACATTCATAGTGGCTACGTTCGAATAATTTTCCATAACGCAATGGAAATTGTTTATGGAAAACATATGTTCACACTAACACAACCCTTTTACTCGATTTACTTGTATACCAGTTGTATATGAATCGCTTGCCATTTTCGTATGCATGCATCTGTGTGCATAGGTACGTATGTACATACATATGTATGTATTGTATAATTATTTATTGTTGCAATAATTTTTGCCTATCCGCTCTTTTGGCAGTGGCTGTTTTTGCTTCCTCTCCTTCTGCCTCTCTGTTCGCGGTGTTCTGCTCGGCTGTTATATATTTTCATATAAAAATTTCATTTATACAACTAGGAAAAACTCATTTTCACATTGCTTTAACAACAATATAGCAAAAAAATAAAAAAAGTTTCAAACAAAAAAATGTCTAAGGTAGTACCCAAATTTTAAATACACTTTTAATCTACATTGTCTTCATGGCATATGTGTAAGTACAGACTTAAACAGTTTTCGCTAAATCCTATCATTCCCTCTACGCCATAGTTTGTCCCATAGGATGAATTTGTATTTTCAAGGGAGAGAAATTGTTACATTCTTTTGATTAAAACTAATAGGCACCTTTAAAAAGGGTATAGAAAACTAAAAGGAAATGCAAGCAACGTTTATTATTTGCTTTGCTCAACGTTGGCGTCATCAATTTAAAAATGTGCTCGCCTCAGCAGCTGATAAGATGCCAAGGCGTGTTATGAGAGAAGTGGTGGGGGAGTCTTCGTCGTTTTCCTTTTTTCGCTATTAACTGTTTGTAGCTGGCAAAATTTGTGGCGGTATCAAAACTAGGAGCAAAGGAGAAGGTTATTATGTTTATTTATGCAGCTATTTTAGCTGCAACCGCATCCAACTTCCTTACGCCACCAATTTCCTCTCATGCGATTTCTCACTCACGTCCAATCACTATTCCCCGCAATGCTATTTCACTTTAACGCACACGTTGCATTTGGAATTTATTTCCGTTTAGATTGTGTCATATTGGTAATTTTAGCTGAAATCGTGTCTACGCATAAAAGTTTTGAAAATACATATAACAAAATACTATATGTGTGGGAAGGCAAAAAGTGGGTTCTAATAATTAGTTGGCGCTCGGTAAATGGGTGCATGGTGTAGCACTATGCGTTTGAAATAAAAATATGAACTTAAAGCAGCTTATGGGCACCTATGCTTGGTATGTCTTGTTAATGTCACCTGTCCCACGTTTATTTTATGTCATTATTGTGGGGCTTTATTGATTTTCCTTTACTCGAGGGTTACCTACCCTCGTGATTACGTGAAACTAGTTACCGTAAAGACATGGAATTTTTGATATTCGTATGATCATTCATCTCTTCCAACTAGAGATATCATTGTCAACTTTAATTCTGGGAAGTGGAGAGTTTTTTGAAGACTGACAATTCTATTGATATAGGTCGAGTGTTGCAAGTTTTAGCACAGTGTTTAGCACTGACCCAGTTGGATGCGATTTGCATAGAAAAGATAAAAAAAAGAATCTGTTGCTGTCTATCCTCTTGCCCCTTTTACACTCATTTCAACCTGTCACCCCCTTTAATTTCCGCTTAATGGATTCCTGCTAATGGGGGCGCCTGCAAAACGCGTTTAAATATAAAAACTTAATTATGTGTCAAAAATTGTTGGCTGGCTCGTTAACAAAGTGTTCAATTCAAGACCACAGGCGTTTCATGTTTTTGCACAAATAACGGAACCGACAGACACGGACATGCCTGGCCCTGCCATCCCGTCAACGTCCCTCTCTCTCTCCCAGTATTACCTTTTCCCACGTAACCGCAGTTCCACTACCTCAACCCCCTCTCCCCACAAACCCTCCTTTGCATGTGAATAGTCCCGGCAACATTGCAGCCTCTGCTTGCATGGAAACTTGGCAAATAGTAAAAAGACCGCAAACACAAACACAAAATAAGGCAAAACAACAATTTAAATTTTGAAAAACTTGTCGAGGACAAACCCGAATAAGAGACGGAGATGCGGAAAGGTGCATTGGACGATGAGACTAAGGGGGGACAGAGGGCAACGCAAGTCATGGCAATGTAAGAGAAACAGGCCAATAAAAAGTAGCCATAAAATGGCATTTATGGCATCAACTACATGAATTTATGGCCTGTTTGTCCGGGTAATGCGCAATTAAAACTGCCAAGTGCATTAAATTAAGTTAAAAATCACAACAACAAAAAACCCAAAAGAAAAAAAATAAAAGAAAATCGTAATAATAATTATAAAAAATGAGAGCAAAAAAGCCAATTTAACTATTTCTATGATAAATTCACCCATGGTCAGCCTAAAAAAAAATGGTTCCAAATTTAGAGCAAAAACAAGTTCATGGTGCGTCAAGTTCTTTAGGTTTTCGATTCAAATCGGCAGATTCTATATTCCGTTACGGAATTGTAATGAGTCATTGCATTGGTAGGGGAGAGAAGTTAGCCTTGACTTTTTATTTTGTTACACAGACATTAAAAGCTTTCAAATTTCATTTGAAATCTATGGGCAAAATTTCAAAATGGTGCAGCATATGCGGCGTATGCGTTATGTACTCTGGTCAATCGTGATATGTAGTGTGTATGTAAATAAACTAATGCTGTATGAGTATGAGCTATTCCATCGATAGGCCATAAACTGCTACCACACAGAATCAATTAAAATTATGCACCGAAATGAGCGGCCACTTCAAAACGAAGTGGAGAAATGCGAGTGCCTCCATGCTCTGAATAAAGCATACAAAGAATATGACGGAGAAAGGCAACAGGGGGAGCCTCAGCAAGACACAAATAGCATCTTTCACTGCCTACTGAGCATAGGCGCAAGGGCGAAGGCGGCAACGACAACAGCACCCCATTAAAGCCGTAAAAGCAACTGCACATATAAAAACAGAACTGAAATTGGTTCATTACTAAAATGCCACCTTGACGTTGTTGCTTGAACTCGGGCCAGATAACTTTGGAAGTATATCTACACATGCATGTACAAATTGACAATGGTCTGCTGTCGCAAACAATTGGGGAGCGAGAGGGGTCTTATTTATCATAAGCATCATAAGTGTTAGAGCATCGAAGGATTAAAAGTCCTTTGTGTAGTCAAACACATTTAACATGATTTCAATTTGCCATCTCATAAATGGATCACTGTAAATTTTAGCCTGGATTTAGGCACAACTTCTGTACCTACCATTCAATCAATTTATTTAATTCGACAATGAAATCAGGGATTAACTTTACCTCTTTCTCCGCGGAGCCACTGTTTCTGTTGAAATAATCGATTTTCATTACAAATATCAATCGTGGGAGCGCCATTTTTTTATTTATAAAGAAATTGTATCTCTATGCATACATTTCTACATATATTCAGTCTAATGTTTGTGTGCTTTCCGCTAGGCAAATGAAAAAACATTCCGTACGATTTCTCTCAAATGAGTAATGTCTTTTTTCCAATTTTTCATTATTGTTATTTTATTAATTTAAATTTTACACACGCTTGGAGCTTGTACATTGTTGCTGCAGCTGCCTTTCTAATGCTCTCAAATTGGATTGGATTAGGACTAAATAAACACTTTACATTAATTATTAGTTGAACACCCGTAAATATAATAATTGCTTACAACCTGCGGAAAAGTTTTTCAATCACATTGAGCATGTGACTGTTCACTTTTCGTTAATGTCTTTTGCCTCAACAAAACAAAGAAAACCAACACAGTGGGCAGTTGTTGGATTTAAATGCTAGCGCATTTATGTTGTCAAAAGACATGTCAGCAACAACAACAGCAACGACAATGGGACGAGCAACAACTGAAACAATGTCTATTATTCTTTTTCACCCATTGGTCTTTACTATTTGGCAATTGGCCCAGAATATGCGTTTGCAGGAAAAAAAATCAAGGAAACTAACAAGGGAAAACAGGGGACTGGAAACGGAACATGAAAATCTGTATAATATATTTCATACGTCAGTTCCAATCTGTAATTATACCTAGATTAGCTTGAAGCAATCTAAAACCAGAGGGCCGAGGCTAACTTCGACCGCGTCAAAGTTTGTATACCCTTGCAACTTTTTTGGTAACTCTTTCCTTACCCATAGCCATCAAAGTGGAAAAACGTTTTATCTAAGAAGGGTAATGTTTGCGAAGGAACAGCCTATCAAAGCCACTATTTTTGACCGATCGTTCCTACGGAAACTATATGATATAGTCACCCACCTTGATCAAATTTGGCATAGTCATTTATAGGGGTAATAAACACACTGATATTAAATTTCACGACAATAGCTCAGAAAATAACGAAGTTATTGAGAAAAGTCACTGATCGTGACTTTGCTATTTGTATGGGGGCTCTAGTGGTCCGATCCGGCTGAATCCGAGATATACAACCCCTGCAGTATATACAAGCCTACATGCAAAATTTCAACACTGTAGCTCCCACGGTGTAGGTGGAGTTTGTGTTGATCCAGACTGACGGACGGACGGACGGACATGGCAATTTGAACTCTTCTCGTCGTGCTGATCATGAATATATATACTTTATAAGTTATTTGTTAGTGAGTTGTTGCTAGTGTGCTTGTAAGAGTGAGCCTATATGCCGTATACAAAGAGTTAATATACGTAAATAAGTATGTATAAATTTGCTTTTATGATTTTGAAATACATAGTTGTTTTACTTGGTGCATGGAATGCTAGAGTCACCGAGATGACTTACTTACTTCATTGTTTCTACTGGCAAAACAGAAAATAAGAAGAAATTTAGTATGCCAAAAAGGTAAACTTTACTTTGCAACCTTGTTGGTCCGCTCCAACTCAGGGTGACAGTTCTTCTTCTTACCAGAAAGGCAGTTAAACTAAAAGAAACAACAGCAAAGTGTGTCTCTTGCAATTAGGTTAAATCAAGATTGGTTGACTTGGGCTGTGCTCGTAGTTGTAGTGGCAGTCTCGCATTCCCATTGTCCGTTGTCCACCGACTGTAGTCCTTGTACCAACACAAACAATCAAACACAAACAGACAAAGATACGTATCCACCTCCTGCCGATTCGCCAGCTTCAACTTTCTGGTTACTCTCGTCAATGCGAAATGAACTTCCCCGTTTTTGATTCTCGGTACACGCGTCCTCACCCGGCCACAATAGTAGCCAAAGCAAAACGTGCAACATCGCCCAAAAACAAAAAAAAAAAAGGCACCAATTGCTAGCTAACCAAGTATCGGTGGCATTGTACATTGGTGGCAGAGGCAGGCATGCAGAATTATATCCTGTTTCCAATTTTCATTCAGTACTCCACTTCCATTAGACGCACGAAGGCAACTTCAACTTCGGTTGGCTTCGCATCGTCCCCGTCAATTCAAAGTAGGTCGTCCTGTCTCGTCCTTGTTGTAGAAACACTTCAAACAACCTCATTATGAGTCCATACAAAAAAGTTATGACGTCATTGGTTTAGCTATATGCTTTGGCCTGCTCATTCGCCTGTACGACCATTCAGTGGGGGTGCCTCGGTGGTCTACGGCTGGATGCTTGCCTGGGTTGGATGACAACGGGCAAAGAGCAAAGAGCAAAACGTGCCTAAATAGGCGTTAGGACGGCGACGTTATTAAAAATACCGAAAGCCGAAATTGAAATTGTTTCTAGTTTCAATATTCATTAATATTTTAGATTCTCGGCACAACCAACTCATAGAAATTGGTAGAAAATATGACCAAGGTTTTCAACTGGAAAACAACTTGCGCAGAGAGAGGCTTTTTTTCATTTTCACTGACTCTCTCTTTCTCATTGGAGTTGGAAGCGTCTCTAAAAACAACATAAAATGGCAGTAAACAGAAGAAAAAAAGCTAAAGCAACCGGAAAGCATGGAATATATGTCTTTGTTGGTATATTTTACGACAAGGGCGAAAAGAAGAGGAAGAAAGGGTGCAAGTCGAAAAACATGCGTAGCGCCGCTCACATTCTGCTTACGGAGGCATTGGAATTATTATGATTTTTATTCGTTCTCACTGCCTTGACTAGCTTTACATATATACATTCATACACATGTATATTCAAATGTGTTCGTATATAAATATATGTAGAAATATTTGTATGTGTGCTAACCAAACTCTGGCCTTTTTCAGCCCTATTTCTTTTGCTTTTAAGTATGAATCGAGCACGTGGAGGCCCTTAACAAAAAAGAAAAAAAAACGAGTTTTTGGGGTTTCATGAATGAGGGAGAAAAGGAGAACTATGTGCATAATAGCACCTTTTGCATTAAGAAAAGTAAGAGACAAAATCTTCACTAATCGTATTTGATTATAAAATTTTGTAATAGATTTCAATTTAAATTTGGATAAAGCAACTTTCCTTCTCATATAAGTACGCGAATGTGCCTAATACTTATTTACATGTAAATTAGCAGCACATGTCCCCCCATTTGTTTATGCCTACATATGTATACCCTTACCACATTTCGATAGAAGATAAATAACTAGAATGCTAGACCATATATTCATGCGAGACCGTAAGACAGATCTTTAAGAGATTTTAGTTAACTGTGTTTTCCTGCCACAGACTGGTTTCTTTTTATTTGGTGCCTTTCCTTATCCTTATTATTTCAATATTTAATTTAATTTCACGAAGTTGTGTGCCACTCTACGTATACGTGATTTCACGCAACTTCTTACAAGGAATAAGTGGGATACTAATTCAGAAGGATAACCTGTGAAATGGACTGTCTGGAGGGAGCTAGATGTAATTAAAGTTAGCCACTTTTAATTTTTAACATTAAACAAATCAGTTGCTGTTATTGTTACTAAAAATCATTCCTAAATTTCGTTTATGTGCACACTGGGCAGCTAGTATTAGATAGGAAAAAGATAATTTTTAATAAGAAGACAATATTACGCAATATATTGGGAAATATTCCAAAACGGACTAAAATCAAGCCATCGTTTTCTAGAAAATAAAAAAACGAATTAATTCCCATGCTACGAATTCTGACTTTAGAAGGGAATTACCAATTTGTAGTTGTTAATAAAGTGAAAGATTCTTATCAATTAAAACTGTAGCCTAAAAGTATGCAAATGCGTCATAAAATTAAAGCTTCTAGCGGTCATGGACCTATTGCCCTTAAGTCTTACTAATATATGTTCCAAATTTGCTTCTAGCTCTCTTACTGTAGTTAATGCCCAAAAAGTCCCAGTTTTTGTTCCCATAGTGCATTTTGCAGCCCCGAATTGTGTCTGTGCATTCTTGGTTTTTTCAGATCGATGCCTACCAACTTAAGCAATACTTCTCCTAGCATTATTGCGACAAAAAATCAGATCGAGTGCAGTGGGAAGAAAACGCAACCATCCTAACTGAGGGACCACCAATGAGTTAAAGCAATTTTCGCCAGTGCTTGAAGTTTTTTAACTTATGTTGCTGTTGCCGCTGGCCGAGTGCCAGGCATCATCGTTTCCGTCGGGCCAAAGTCAAACGGTTAGAAGAAGAAGGAAACCCCATCACTCTATTTCTTTCTCATTCTATCTGGCTATCTTTTAATGACGTCATGTGGGAAGATCGCACAACAACAAATAAAAGTTTGTTTTAGTATTACTGCCCCTGCCTCTGCGTCTGTATCTGCATTCCCTCCTATGACTGTGCGTTCGTCTGCGTGTTCGGGGTAAACAAATTGGTTGCGTGCGCTCATCGATTTTTATGAGTTCAAAGATTTACTTTTGTGCCGCATTCCTACGTCGCGTCGGCAACAACTTATATTCCGAAATGCATGTGCATGGCGAAAAGAAAGCAAAATAAGAGAATCGACAAAGTTTGCTCAAAATTAATTTGTTGTTTTTTTATTAGAAGTGGATAACAAAGCGCTTTTAATGTAGTGCAATAACTCCGATAATCTGATAATACCTAAAGTCTTTTTTGTGTTTTCTTTTTTTGTCTAATGCAATATAAAACGTATTATTCTACAAAAACATGACCCTTGTCTAAAAGCTTAACATTAAGTAAAATGTTGCGGTTACTTACTATTTCAGCACAGAAGTTGCCCTGTTGGATATTAATATTCCTGTACTTTGGTCAATATCCACAGATTTTGACAAACTTATTTGTATTATATCAAAATCATCTGAAAAAGCGTGCAATTTACAAGTAAGTCCTGTCGCCGACTTTGGTATACCTTGCACCAAGTCAAACAAATATACTTTATTACGAAGATCCATTTTATATTATTCATTTTTTATTAAGTTTTTCCTCTTTTTTGAGCGAAAGTCCATATGGTGAAAATAGGTGGCTTTACTTTTGCTAGTCTTCGGGAAAATAGGTTTCCTTCAAAAACCGGGGAGTCAAACATCCACTAAATGTGCGCGTATTAAGCAAGTGTACATACGAAATTTAATGTCTCTAGCTAGAACAAACTTTGAGATAAAAACTTTTATTTAAATTACGGAAAGTGGTCGTGGCAAAAAGTTGTTGATCCTGATCAAGAGTATATATACTTTATAGCGTCGGCATATACATTTTGGCGACTTAAATATACATTTTTTCGCCCTATGGATACATGGTATATATACAGACATACACACAATCCTACAAAACAGATTCCCAAGTCGAATTCTAATTCTAATTGCCAAGTTTTAATTGCAAAAAGGCACGCGAATGCTTCCTGAAAATAGACGTGCTTCCAGCACGCTCTCTCATCAGGTAATCTCAATCTCAGCGGGTTCCACAAACTCTTCAAATGAAAAACTATTTTTGACTTGCAATTAATCTTTAAGTGAATTTCTTCCATCGCTCTCTCCCCTCCCCCGTGCCACACACACACACTTACATACATAGAATCTATATACATATGTATATGGGGATCTCTATGAATTTGTCTGTGAGGAATTTTAAGCGATTTGCTAGTCATTATTTATTTTTATTATATATCTTAAAAACCGCAGGCGGAATCGGCAAGAATCTAGGAAGATAAATAAATAAGTTTTTACATTAATGGACAAACCGTAAAGCGGACAGGAGAAGGTCAAAACATAAACGGCCGAAGAACTTGGCCATCATTGAACTTATTTCAAGTGGAAATGAGCATATGAATGGGTGGTTCGTGGCTAATCTGTCGCGTTGGTCATTTATCATTATCAGTGGTTGGGCAGCTCAAGCGTTTTAGGCGACATCGAATAATTCTCAGGTTTTCTTTTGTTTGTTTGGTGTATTTTTTGATATTAATGTTTCCAGGGCATTTGATAAATGTTTTTACTAAGGGTTCCAAGGAATCAATGAGATACAGAGAGATAATCACAGTTCACTAGCTGGAAATAAAATGTGGGATAAGTCGAATGCACAAAACCAAACTAAGAACATCATAAATATTATATTCGAATTGTGTATGTTATACATTATTTAGTCGCAGCGATGCGACCTGCGTGCGAGTGTCTACGCCTTGTTAGACCAAACACGCATAGCAAACAGGTTGGCAGACTGATAGACATTCATGATTAAAGAAGCAATGGCTCATAATCGAAAATCAATATCAAATAGACATATGCACATACTCGTATCTATCATTTCTATACGAAATATGACAGTCAAAACTTCCACTACCACCAGCAACGGACTGGCCTCCTGCTGGAAACCGCCCTCAAATTGAACGTTGCATTATAAATATTTCATTAGTTTTTGTGTCGAACTGCGAAGTATTGTAACGAAATACCATTTGTCCACTTTACACAACTACATGTGTTTTTATACCCTTGCAGAGGGTATGTGTCCGACCCTATAAAGTATATATATTCTTGATCAGCATGAAAAGCTGAGTCGATATAGCCATGTCCGTCTGTCCGTCCGTCTGTGCGTATGCGTTTTCCTCAGCCATCTTAAGAGCTATCGGGATGACATTTTTTTTGGTGCCTTTTTATTACCCAAGAAAAATAAAGTATGAAAATTGTCAGGATCGAACCACTATATCATATAGCTCTAGAACAAACATTTTTGAAAAATTGGAGTATCCACATGAGATACCAATATGATAGTATTGGATATAAAATCACAGATCCCAAAATTTTAATCTGATCGGATAAATAGAACACAAGTTTGCTGCCTACTACGTCATCATCAAATCAACAGAGCACATGCATACACATTGAGTTGCAGGGAAACAAAGTTCAAAATGCAAAAGTATTATTGCCAAGGACTGCAAGGGTATATAAACATTGGCATAGCCGAATATAGCTTCTTTCATATTTTTTGTTTTGTTTTTTGTGTTGTGTGCCTATGTATGCATTTGCAATACATACATATATCGAAAGCATAATACAAGCATGTATTTTTAAGATAGCAATTACAAGGATTTAAATTAATTTTTCAAGTTTTATATGTCAATTGCGATGTTGTAATGCCAATAGAGATACATATGTGTAAGTCATTCAAATTTGACCTAAAATTTTGCAAATTTGCATGGCTTTGACTGCAATCTTGACTTTTGTCTTGCGATTCAAGTTATGGTAAAGAAATGATCACAAATTTAGCTCTAATTTATTATTATAATATCGAAAGTTTCAAGAGACCGAAAAATTGGAGGAAACCACAAAACCCTTCATATCTTAGCTGTCTGCAGGACTACCGATATATGCTTTGCATTGTAGATGGTCTTCAATGATCAAATCGAGTTTTATGGAACCGCCAAAAGTCGGAAACCTTATGACTCAGCCATTTCAAGGACGATCAGAATGTCCTTTGCTTAAATTGTAGTCGTTGATGACCCGCTTCGACTTACATTCTGGAAAGTCATTACGGGAGGTGAGATGAAGGGTTTTTTTTTGTTTAAAAGACAATGAAAAATATTTCGAGAGTTCATTGCAGGATCAGATGAAAGTGGAGTATTTGATATTGTTTTCCAAAGCAAGCTTTTGATTACAATATAAAAGAATATAAATCTAACATAACTTACTAAATAATATTTATTTTGAGTTTAGTGACAAATGCTATCCAACAACGGACAGACGAGGACCCAGTTGCCAAGTGCAACAATTGAGCCACGCCATTGCTAGGCCCAGACAAAATTAAAGACATCCATCTCTCTATATCCACACCCACACTCCGCTAGCTTAGCTAGTCGTTAAACTCAAAAATAGAAACCGAAACCAAAATGTTAGCCAAGGCCGCGAATATTGGTGGTTTGTTCAAGACAAAGTTAGCATGCCAATGGCTAATAATTCGCATTCGCACGCAAAAAACCCAAAAAGGAAACAGAGGGCCAGGCCAACTTGGACGAAGTTTGCATACCCTTGCAGACTTTTGAATTACACTTTGCCGTCGAGAAATGTGAAAAGGATAAGCCTTTTACGTCAAAAGTACAATTTCTGCCAAAGAGCAGCCCACAAAGTTAAGGCGGAGTAAAGAACGATAGGTTTATGATACAGTCATCAAATTTATATAAAAATGTACAAAACTCTAGCTTATTATGTGTATCTTATGAGAATGGTTTGAATAAATATATTGATCAAAATCAGATACATACAATGACTTTCAGCCTAATCAGCCAATCCGACCTTACTTTGCACACTTCTCATCAAAAGTTAAATGTAAAGGTTTCTTGCCAGAGTACGAAAAGCAGCAAAAAAAAAAAAAAGAAAAAAGTGAGCTTCCACTTTGGGGTGCGAGCCAAGAATCGTAGGCACAATTAGAGTAACTTGCCTTAAACTAGTGGAAAATGTGTGTGTATCGGTGTTTGACTTTTTGTAACATTTTTCGGAATTCTTGTTCCTCCTTTGGTGGCTAACGAAATTAGAACAACAAAAAGACGTAGCTGGCTGGGCGGATGTGGCTGGGGACCGGATATACTTGGCGTCGTTTGGGGTAGCAAGAAGAAACGTCTCCGTCCACCCTTCTTTCGCTTTCGCCGCGTTAAGTGCTGAGGTTATCGCTGACGCATGTTTGGGCACCGCTAACCCTTTGGCGACCCTTCAATGCACTTAAAATCTTTGCGAATATATGTATTTGAACCACAGAGTGCTTGATTACTTTAGCACGTAGTGCAACCCTCGCAAGGCAAGTCTTACTGACCAAAGATATATTATTTCTAGTTTAGTTTATTTCGGGATATACAAAACCTGCAATATATAAAAGTCTACTGGTTCTGCGGTTTGCACGGTCTAGGTTATTTGACTAAGGATGCTTTCTTCTAAGCGTGGCACAATTCTGAACAGAAATAATATACTTTTCTTGTAAGGGTATAGTAAATGCCCTAAACTGGGCTAAAATGTTTGCAGCGACTACAAAACAAAATAGCACAATAAATTTTAGACAATGGCAATGGCAACTGCAACTTGGCGCTACAAAGTCGACAATAAATGTTTTTCACTTCTACAGCTCGGTCACGGCCTTAACAAGAAGGAGCAATCACAATTAGATAAATAATAATAACATTGAACGCTTTTGCTTTGCACATATTTGCATGGCCCGTGGAGTTCTTATTCGACAGGGAGTAGCAGCATTATTCCTTTCTTTTAAAACTCTTACAAAACACATACACGAATAGTAAATTGAAAAGAAATGATGTGCAAAATATACAGTTTCCATATAGTCTTAATCTTTTATTTTACTTTTGTTAAATGTGTCCCGACATCTTGTTTGAAAATTGTTTGAAAATTGCGTTTTTCAATATTGCCTCAACTACATTTTCAATTAGCGTAGCTTAAGCAAAGAAACCATTAATCACACACACATACACACAGATACGAAAGTCTTTGTCATCAAATTCTGCAGGTTTTTAATGGTCATATTTGTTGGTGTTTCTTTTAGCCATAAAATTAAACGTCCATGGCGTAACCTGAGTACATATGTACATTCTATATAAACAAGATACACTATTTAAAGCATTATCGCCTGTTATCCCGACCTCCTCTTTCCTCTTGTCGACCCTCGGGGGCGTTGTCAAACTATTTGAGGGCAATTAAGTTGCCATTTTTGTAATTTTCCACATATTACCGACGCACAAATTATGTATGCTTGGGGTTTACGAGCTCTGTGCCCTGTAGTAGATTGTATATATAAACTATCTGTATTTCTATCCCTATCCGTTTTAGTATCATAAATTTGAAGCGTCATTATCTATGTTAAAAGTTTCTGATGAGCTCATGTTGGGGGTCTGTCCAATGAAATTACACTTCGTAGAACTTTCTTAGCCGAAACAACGAAAAGGCCTCACCTAATTAAAATGGAAAATTAATTGCATTTGCCTTAAAGCAATTCAACAGGTTCCAAGGTGAAGTTAGCCACTTGACAACCACACACGCACACAGACAGTGCTGTACAAGAGAATTATTAATTGTCGAGCTTGGGGCTAACATGTTGCATGTGGCAGGCAGAAAGCAGCAGCGGCCACTATAACTTTTCGTATGCAGCTGATTTTCTCATTTTGCCCGTGAAGTAATTGCAAAAAAACGCAAGTGAAAACTTTCTCTGCACGCGATTCAAAAACGAAATATACAAAAAATATCAAAGAAACTCTCTTCAGGTTAGTCGAAGTTTATATACTCTAGTCTAGTCAAGTTATTGCATTTGTGAGTGGTTTTTGGGGACAAAAACTTAAGAATCATGATAATTGCAGCACTTACCCTATCTAGGTTATAAAAACCTGTATGGGTATACAAATATGGTAGGATATCCCTTTAGGAATATGATTTAATAGAATGTTAAGTGACTCTCAAATATTAAATCTTTCCTTTTATTTTCACAATGCAATGCTATTAAATGCAAAGTAAAATATATATATTCTATAAACAGTAAGAGAGAGAAAGTACTCGGACATAAAAGATATAAAGTTGAAAAGAAAACATTGTAAGCAAAATGCATTATAATGAGTTTAAAGCTAAAAATATTGACAAGTATGTGCTTTCCCTGCTTCTGGCAAAAAAAACAGGACTGGGCCGGTCTTGACTTTGTATGAGAAATACCAATTTAACTGGAGCAAAATGCAACAAAACTATTTACCTATAATTTAAGTCATAACAATAATTTTCATTCGTGCATGCAGTAAAATGGACTGAAATAAAAATGACAAGCAAGTGCACAAAATCTGAATATGAAATGAAGACATTTTGTTTTAAGCATAGCTCGAGTTCGTGTTAAGAGGATTGAGTTTGGAAGAGCGATGAATGGCACCGCTACAATAGGGCTGGACTTTGAAAAAACAAAGGTCCTGGGCAAAGATAGCTTTGGAAATATATGTACATATGTAAATATCCAATACTAATAATAGGGCTAAAACTGGTAATTTTTCGTTTTACTAACTCTCTGATTCGCCTTCTAACAACCAATAGCCGCTCCCCAAAATCGTTTGCGTTTTATAGGACTTAGACTGGGCCTGTTCCGCAACTAATATACGCAGCGAAAACCATTGCCTACCCATTTTAGGCTTATTACTTTGTGCATTTCCGTTGGGGTGTAAAAATTCAAATTTGATTGCAATGCGGCAGAAATTTAGATTTAGGCAAAGGCCAAACACTTGAACTGGCCCACAAAAATAGCCAGTTCAATATTTACATATGCACGTTCCAATGTCTGTGTGCATGTGTGGCGCATTTGATTTTGCAGCATTTATATGCACCAAAAGAAAACAGAGACGAGAGGCAAGAGAGGGAGAGAAAGAGAGAAAGTGAAAATGTTATGTGTTTAGCCTTGGGACTTTGTAAATTAACCATAATAAATTAAGCCAATGTACTGACCTCAATTCAACAAAACAACTGTGAACTGAATCGACCTCATCCCACCCACCCCTTTGCAATTCTTTAGCCGCCACCACCTTTCCCTTCTGTATGTATAATTATGCGATAATTGCCTGGCAGTTGCGACCAAAAAAACAAAAAATTATATATGGGATGAATATTGCTGATTGCTTTTTGGATAAATAAAGGCCGTATGTGAGGGTTCACGCAAGAGGGAAACGAATATTAATATCAAATATCAATTTGCTTATCTTATCAACCGTCAGCAACTATTGATTTATGAACGAAATGGTTGGACGGGTGGGCGTGATGAGACAACGCAAAACTAGACAACAGGAAATAAGAAATTGCCTATAAGAAAATTGTTTGCATAGCTATAGCTATGAATTAAAACGAATCCTCTTTGAATTCTTGTCGACCTTTATTGAATTAAAAATTTGAAGTAAAGGTTTCCTATCAATAATTTGTATACATATATGGATTCGTTTTTAATCAGTTTTCCATTATCTCAATGTTTTGCAGTTATTTCCCTCACATCCCTACACAAAATACTGCCCAATTTCGCCTGAACCAGCCGCAGTTACAACACTAAAAAATACCAAGAAATCAATAATAATAACAAGGAAATAGAACTGTGATCATTCGACTAAATACAACGACCAGCAAACCCTTCTCATACCCACACAAAGACACAGAAACATTCAGTACCTAGTCATGACGAACAACCGCAGATAAAACTAAATTTCTGCCAGACCACATTTGAGGAGGAGAGAACAGGCCATTACTGTCAAGTGCTAGAAATATACATCTTGAGATTGGCGAAATAATCAAAATCAATTGCTTAGCCGATAAAACGAACAAGGACACAGAAGGGAGAGAGGAGGCTGTAATGACGACGATTGACGCGATGTAGCGGTAAGTATAGACATATATGTATGTATAGGAAGAAAGACAACTCGATAACTTTAATATAATGTGCCATCAACCCATTCATTTTGCAGCAGACTTATGGTCGGCGAACGCGATAGGGACCGTGAGGCGGTACGCTGGGCAACGGGTGAATCAACACCGCTTCAAAACAATAATGGAGTATTACAAATGGTTGGGCAATTGCAAGGTGGACAGGCTGCTAGCCAACAACAGCAACAACAACAACAATCAATTCAGCAACATTCAAAGCAGCAGCAGAAGCAACTACAGCAACAACAACAACAACAGCAACAGCAACAGCAGCAGCAGCATTCGGAGCACTTGCTCTATCAACAACAGCACCAACAACCGCAGCAACAACAGCAACACGAGGCAATTGCCCGCGGACTGCAACTTGCGCCATCTGCCGACATCGGCGATAATCAGCCCTACTACGATACAAGTGGTAATGTCGATTGGGAGCGGGCGATGGGAACCGGTGGAACTAGTCCATATGGTTGCATCGGTGGATCTGTCCCAACAGCTGGCAGTGGTGCTTATAACATTGGCCCAAATGTTGCCAGCGGCCCACTTGTCCTCAACAATCGTCACCTGGATTATGCTGATGGCAGCCACACTAGTGGCCCATCCGCCGCAGCCGGCCTTGGTATGGGATCTTCTTGTGGAGGAGCTAATCTGGCGACTGGGGGCGGGACAACCGGCACCACATCCAGCAGTACCGGAGCCATTGGCAAGGAAGTTCGTTACGCTCCATTCCCAGTTACATCACCAACGCATTCAAATCCCACAACTTCCCAGCAAACCCTGGCGGGCCCTGGGGGGGCAGGTGGTGGGGCGTCTGGTGGTGGTGGTAGTGGAGCCGGCAGCGGCCCAGGTGGTGGCAGCCTTGGCGGACCCCATACAAACGCTACAGGCAGCATTAATCTGGGCGGAGGCTCCACTTCCAATGCAGGCCTTAGCCACAGCAACACCACTGGCGCCCTCCAGCGGACACATTCCCGATCCATGTCCTCCATACCGCCACCAGAGCCGTTCATGATAGCCCAGTCGAAGCAGCTAAATAGTCGCGTTTCCATCAATGTTGGTGGCGTCAAGCACGAGGTCCTCTGGCGCACACTGGAACGGCTGCCGCACACGCGACTGGGCCGCCTTAGGGAATGCACCACCCATGAGGCCATTATTGAGCTATGCGACGATTACTCGCTGGTCGACAATGAGTACTTCTTTGATCGTCATCCGAAAAGCTTTAGCTCCATATTAAATTTCTATCGAACCGGGAAATTGCACATTGTGGATGAGATGTGCGTGCTTGCGTTTAGTGATGATCTGGAGTATTGGGGCGTTGACGAACTGTATTTGGAATCGTGTTGCCAGCACAAGTATCATCAGCGCAAGGAGAATGTTCACGAAGAGATGCGCAAGGAGGCCGAGTCGTTGCGGCAACGGGATGAGGAGGAGTTCGGCGAAGGTAAATGCGCCGAGTATCAAAAATATCTCTGGGAGCTGCTTGAGAAGCCCAATACAAGTTTTGCGGCGCGGGTAAGTTAAATAAAATGAATTTCTTTTCTCAGTCTCCCATCGCAAAACCAACTCCGTTTTCCCAATTTCTTCGATAATCCTCTATTGATGTATCTATATCGTATTCAATTATATTATAACCGTGTTGATCGTAAATCTGTGTCAATGTCAAGCGTAAGAAACTCTATATCCCGCCTCTTTTTTTTTCTCTACTCTTACTTCTTCAGTTGGTTTACATTTTCTTCACTTCTTATCTATGTACATACATATATTTAAATATATATATATATATATATAGATATGGTTACTTTTTGGTTTTTATACCTATGTTTTGTTTGGTGCAATTAAACTAAAATCATTATTATTTTTATTACCGAGCTCTCAGGGCTGGCAACACTCTGTAATATACTCATAAATAACCCATTAATATTATATATTTTTATATAAACACATAAAAATATATATATAAATATATATTCTCGAATTATGTAGTAGAAAAAGTTTTTTAATTCCATTAATTCGAGCAGATTCAAAGAATCCACACACAATAAAGTGTAAAAAATATAATGGCAAGAACTTCATTTTCGATCCAAAACTAAATGCTGTACAAAAACTTACATTAAATATATAAACAACAATCCAATTTCCACGTAAATACCTATTTTTAACTAAATATGATAAACATGCTTTGCTTGCACTGCATAAGTACTCATGCTCATATATATATATATATTGAATAAATCGTTAGAATGAATGTCTATCCTAATATTGAGCAGCTTTTGTGCCGGTGTTTTAACTGTAAAATACTTCTACTGCTGCTTATGATTCTAATTCAGCTGCTGCTGCTGATGATGTGATGATGGTGTTCATGATAATAATAATGTTGTCGCTGCATCTGCGCTTCTATTTACCAAAGTGCTGTACATAAGGCAGATTTTGCTGAGTTTAAGAAGTCTACGAAATTGTGAACCAATCATTATTGCTATTGTATATACATACATACATATATAGTCGTGCATATTTCAACTTTTTGCGAATAGATCTGCCTATGCTTCGTCAACCAGCAAATCAAACTGTTAACTTACCAACTACTGGACTATACAGGACAGTCTCTCCTCTTCACACCTTACCGCGCCCGCGTTGCTCCGTCTCACAGTTTTCGAGCTCTAAGTTATTGTAGTTGGTTCTCTCTAATATTTTTGAAGACATGCGGCCTTTGACAACTTCCAGACTCCTTCAACTCTCAATAAATGAATCCATAACACTATAAGAGATCTGAGTTTATCTCAAAGAGTATGCAGCACATTTTGTTAAATTTTCATTGTTTCGTTAATTTATTTTTTAGCTTTTACGTATTTTCTACCTATCCAACCACCCGGTACCCACTTTGTATAGTTTTAACTGCATTCCTTTAATTGTTTTTTTGTTTTTTTTTTCTGTTCTCGGAAATCCGACACCCATGAGATCCCATCCTCGCTAGAATTAAGCAATTCCAACCAACTAACCAACCATACTTGAAAGGCAAACTTATCAATCAACCAATTATTATTACAAAATTTTTTACTAATCGTTTTCTAATCCAATCTTTTTTTAATCACACACAGTATTTACATAAATTTATACATACAAATATCTTCATATATATATACATATATGTATTTTTACATATGTATATATATAACTCTACATATTTTTAATATATATATCTCTTAATTGTTGATGATGATGGTGAAGTAATATCTCTCTTTCTCTGTTTATCTCTAATATGTTTTTTACTCCCCCAAAAACCCCCCCTCCCCCCATGTGACAATGTTTGGGAATGGGCAATAAGCGATATGACCAGGCGGCAGGTGTGCTGTAGAAATCCTCGAAAATATTGAAAAAATAAAGAACTCTGGGGAGAAGCGGCCAAAACGGTGTTGTAATACATTTCCATTTTCAATGCATAGGTGATTAAGGCAAAGAAATCCCCTCAGATTGGGCTAAAACTTGCAGATCGGGCGATTGGAGTGCACAGGATAATCTTTCATGACAATCTGTCATCCATCCAGTCGGTCACTTCATTCGTACCGTCAATTTGCTTCCCTTGTACAATAACCTCAACAGTGTGACTTAGGCATAGCTTCATAATCGTGACACTCAAATATATAGTATGTATACCTCTATATATATGTAGTTTGATCACGTTTACATATTATCACCCACATAGACACACACACACACACACAACTTTATGAGACTTTTTTTGGCTTTAGCTTGTAAATATGCAGCAGCCGATGCCCGTTAGCTTTAGCTTTTATTAATGAAATAGAAAATGGAAATAATTACAACATACTTTGGGTGCATCTCCAATAATTTTTCATTCGATTTTCAGTTCATATTTTTTTCTTACTTATAAACTTTTCAGTTTGACGTCCAATACAAAAAAAAAAATCAATCGATTTTTGTTTTCAATAGATTTTTCTTCAACATTTTTTCCATTGGGAAATCTAAACATAATGAATTTCATGGAATCTTCATAAATTTGATCGATTAGATCAAATATTTATTTGCCCATTTTATAAAGGTAATGAAAAATTTCCAGAGTTTTTTGCCAGTTGTATTTATATTAATGTATATTTCTTTTTTATTCTGTTTCAATGATTTTATTTCAAAGTAATTCTCTCCCAGGAGTAAGAGAAAAACGAATCTTTTAATTTTTGTTACATTTTTAGTTTCTTTTTAATACTCTGCCTATACACATCCTTTTTTCAAACGAAATGATAAATATGAGAACCAAAAGAAAGGAAAGACTATAACCGTATTCAGATTTATAAAAATATTATACCCTCTCAGTTGATATCCTTAATTAAAGGGACTACTAAAACTCACACAAACTCAAACATACTTACTGAAAAAACCGGAAAAAATACTGATTTCAACCTACAATAAATGAAAAGCGCGTGCTCACAAAACAAACACAAACAGCCAAACAGAAATTTACATATTTTGTTTGTTAATAAACACAAAATAAAACAACGTTAACGATAAATATATGAACCAGTTCGGCATACCGAAAGTTATATACTCTTGCAGCATTTCCACGACTCCGTAACGACTCCCGCAACGTGTTCCCTATCCATATTTCCCCAAACTGTAGTCCGATGCACATCTAAGTTGCAATACTTATTTGAATTTGTAATATTACTCCCCTTTCTATGCAAGGGTATAAATAACCAAACTTAAACGTTGTTTAATTGAGTGTCACTTTTTTGTGCTCCTTTTTACCTTTTTGTTAATGTTTTACTTTGCCAAGTGATTATATTGAACATGTACATGTACAACGTATGTGTAAATATAGTCGCATATTTGTCGGTATTTGATGTCTTCTTGTTGTCGTCTATTGCATATACAATGAAATTTATTTAACTAGAATTCTTATTGTGTTCTAATGTACATTTTTGTTGAATATTTCTTTGATCTTGATTGCTGTCAACTATATTGGTCTATTGGCTTCTTCTTATAACTATGTACTTACTATATATACAAACACAAAAACACAACCAACACACAAACACACACACACCTTCAGTAAACTATGTAACCCTTTCGGTATAACCGATATCGAGTTTCCGTCAAGAGCCCCAAACACCATCAGCCCCCACCGCAAAAAGAGAATTCCAAATTATTACAAACAAACAAAAAAAACCGTTTCAAAATGCAAACCATTTAGCAGTTAAAATTTTTAAGTTTTCAACTTATTTGTCTTCACTTAGTTAACGAACAAATTTAAGACTTAAACTTTACTTGAAATATTAACCCACCAAATTTGCTGCATTTTGTATGCCCCTAGCATATAGAATTTTGTAGTCGGGTCGTACTGAATTCTATAATAGCCGTATGTATCGAATTTTGTTTGTTTTTTAGTGAGTCGAACGAAGTATGCGAACCAACTCATGCACCACAGCCACTCTAAATACCTCCCGTCCCATTCCCCACCCATCACCCGTCATCCATTAATCAAAAGAATCCGGAATTTTCACCGACCAATTAAAACCAAACAAAAGCAAACGAAACGGAATGTATTATACTAATATAGAATACCTATATACATATATATATTTTTTTTTAAATTTTTACATACATATAAAGTTTTCAATACTTCCTTCCATACACACAAAACACACACAAAAGTAAACTCACATACACACACAACTGCTGATCGTATTCCGCAGAATATGCATTTATACACCTAGCAAATCCACTGAGCAATTCACCTAGCAAATTGTCAAAAATTTCTGCACTTTTTTCATTTTGTCCATTGTACCTATGAATGTTTTATCTTAGATCTACATCTATGTATATCTGTATGTATGGATCATTTTTGTCTATGTGTATCTTGTACTATAAACTTTTGAAACTTATCCGAAGCATGTTAAACTCGTTGACTATACCTACATATAAATTTCTATATACTTATCTAAACCTACCTACATCGATATATTGAATTTTGTTGATTTTTTGTTGAACACAACACCATATACATATGTACTTATGTATATGTATGGTTAATTATATATTTACAATATAGATTTTATGATTCAAGTGGATTTGACCTAAGTTCAGGGAAGTTAATTCAATTTTTGCTTCTTATAGTAACAAAAAGAAAAAATATGATATGTTTCAACGTTGTCAACTGCTTTTTTCATGATCCTTTTGTTGTTCTATTCTTCGCTTGGGTTTTTTATTTTATATATTTTTATTTGGACATGTTTTCAATTTCCCAATCATTGAATTAAAAAATCAATTTAAAGCTAAGCCGCCTTCAACTTCATAATGTAGTATCATATTTTTTGTACTTGCAACCCAGTCCTTCCTTAATCCGCTCGACCCTTTCCATCTACCCTTCATCATGACTGAGCAGCAATGGTAGCAGTTCCAAAAATGAAAACTAAAACCAAAATACAATCTCGCACAAATTATTGTTTTCAACATTTCCCCTATCCAATGCATTCTCTGTTCTCTGTATCGAAATTTAAATTGAAGCGTAAGTTCTAGTTAAATGACGGCTCAAATCATGCATTTGATATCACATCCAGTAGAAAGTTGTTAACCTTTATTCAATCTTCCTGTCACTACCCCTACTCCCACCTACAAAACTACCCATCCCCTATAAGCTCTTGCTGGTAATATGAAATTTAATTAACTTTCCCGATGACCACTTTAATCAATTACAATTTTCTATTAAGAATATAGTTGTAAATATTAAAACTAAAACTAAAGCGAACATGATTGGGTACACCCATTTTCTCTTCTCAGTTCTCTTTTTCTCTGCCTACGTTTTTATCTCTATTTGTCTAGCCCTTTGAAATACAATCCCTCTATCTCTCTTTCTCTCTTTCTCTGTCTCTGTCTATTTCTCTCTCTGTCTGTCAATTTTTTTTTCTTTTTAATAGACAATTAAATAATTATATATTTCGTTAACTCTTCTACCATCAAATCAAGCTAGCCAAATGTTGGCATCATTCATATGCATATTCGATCTTTGAGAAGTTTGATTTGATTGATTCAATTTTATGTTTGAATTCGCCTTGAGATATATTTTTCTATCTACTCTAAATGCAGTAATTCATTGACTCTAAGTATATGTACTTAACAAATAGTTGCATAAATACATACATATAGTATATGGAAAACTTATTCTACATCTCTTAAAAACCTAATATATACATATGTTCATGTAGCCCGAGTACCGAGATCGCATATAAATATCCAACGTTATCCCATTTAGGCAAATTTCCTCTCTATCTTATCCCATCCTCGCTACCACCACTCCCGCAACTTGTTATCCACGTATTCCTATACACGAATTCCAAATCCTATCTATCGACCAGAACTGCGTGGTTGCGTACAGTGGCCTACTATGGTAGATCTGGACACGGCCAGATGTAAATCTATGGGCTAAATGAGAAGCAGACACACACAGACATAAACACTCACATATCTGTATGTATATGTAATATACACACAGTTAAACACGAACCCAAATATTCGTACATTGTACATGAATACATTCAACGTTGGACTGAGGCGTGGCTTTTCGGTATGCTCCATAGTTTAGACAAAAAGCAATTTTGTCAAATTAACATGGTCATATGTGAGTTGCCTCCGTCTCTATCAATACCAAATGTCACTCACGCACACAAATACATACATTCATATATTTGTATAAAATTATAAATATTTATATATATACATACATACATACACAAAAAAATGCCCCAAAATGGCAACCAGATGGGTTTCTGTTTCCTTTCTCTCTTTCTGTATTTCACGAAATCCTTTTGTCTCCTCTGTTTGTGTGTGACTCTCTCTTTTGGCATTGAAATTGCATTGCGTTTGCTGTCAATGATTGATTTATGTCTGCCTCATTTTCCCAAAATGCAATTTGCAATTTGTTTAGTAAATTACATTAAATATTTAATTACAATAAATTAAAAAATTGTTTATGTATTTTTGTTCAAGCCTATTTTGAATATTGTATCATAATCAAGGACTCCAAATGTATTTTTATTTTATTTTTTTAGTTTTCTCTACAGCAATAATATCTATAACTGGTTTGATATACGAAAGTTATGCATTGAACATATCCTATACTGTAATTTGCTAGAGTTTACAATTACCATTGTATTATTTGAATCTATTCTATATTCTATATTTGTTTTACTTTTCGGTTAAATTAAACAAAAACAATAAAACACTGACAGCGAATTCAAACACCAAATCGTTGAAACGCATCTCAAATGAATCGAGTTAGATCAAATGAAATTGAAATTGAAAAATAATTATCGACTGCAGACCCGATGGTAGCGTCTCTTATTTTGTTAGATATACAATTTGTAATTCTTTTTAGTCAAAAAAGTATTTGCCAACTTAGGATCACTTCGGTGTGTTGCGTCTTTTGTGTTATATCATGTCTCTTGTCCTTTTAGCCACCATCAAACTAAACATTTGACTACACGCACCACTTTTCCACTAACCACCAACTGACCATTAGTTTCCCCACACCATACTATTTAACACACAGACACACACACATACATACATACAATCCACACGCCATAACAAACACACAAAAAATAGAGTTTAGCTGATTTTGGATATCTCTCTGTCTCTCTCCCTGTAACTTCTACGATTTAACTCAACCTCCACATAAAGAGGAATTTTGTTACCACACTTAATTTAATTATATTTGATGATTTTACAATTTAATAGTTTCATTTATCTGTTCAGTTTGTATGATGAAGAAGGATTACGATAAATAATATATATACTTCACATATAGTACAGCAGCCTTTGAAAAGTACAAAACAAAACAAAACGAAAAGAAAATCAACGAAGAAAAAACAAAAGCTTCCCTGAATAAAAACCAATCAAAATTAATGCCAACAAAAAGACCACAAAAACAAAAACGATTGTGTAACGAAAATGATCGGGTATTTCAGTACCCGGCAAATTGTATATACTCTCATCTGTTCTCGCTTAAAAGCAAAGTAAGCTTTCCGCTCATATATTCAAATGCGAGCTTAACTTGGCATTATGATTTGACAAATTGATAAATCCCTCTCCCCTCCACTTGAACCTTTTGCGAGCGTTCGTACCTATGGTATCCAGCCGGTTCCGATATATGTATTTGGTCAAAGCTCCAAATTTTTGACCTGTGCATATATGTACATATATATATATATATACATGTGTCAAGTCAACTCTTTAGATTGATCATATACTATATATATTGGATATGCTTCATGTTTGTGCGTTGTAAAAATATTTTGGGCAATATTTTTCTGACCCTTTCAAGAAGGTTAAGCAATCCCAAAACGGGATACCATTATAAAACGTAGAAAATTTATATTTTTATATTCTTGACGACTAACCAAAATAAAAGTTATCTAATCGGCTTCTTCGTTTTCAATCGTGAGGATGAATGTAGCTGGTTGGATTTACATACATACATATATAGGCGAAATTATAGGATCTGTTTCTAGGCGCTCCTCGTTGTTGCGTTTTGTTGTAACCCTGTTTGTTGTTTGATGATTAATTAAATTAGCCATGTCAACAAATAATAATCGAAACGTAATAAGTATCGTAATTATGATCGTTGTGATGTTGTTTGCTGAATTATGGTCTCGACAAAGTCTCGATTTATCTTTACCGTTCGCAGGTTATCGCAGTGATATCCATACTATTCATAGTCCTGTCTACCATAGCCCTGACGTTGAACACCCTACCACAACTACAACACATTGACAATGGTACGCCACAGGATAATCCGCAATTGGCAATGGTTGAGGCCGTGTGTATCACGTGGTTTACCCTAGAGTATATACTTAGGTTTAGCGCCTCGCCGGACAAGTGGAAGTTCTTTAAGGGTGGCTTGAACATAATCGATCTATTGGCAATACTTCCATATTTTGTTTCGCTATTTCTATTGGAAACGAATAAGAATGCAACGGACCAGTTCCAGGATGTGCGCCGGGTGGTGCAAGTCTTTCGCATCATGCGCATCCTGCGAATCCTTAAGCTGGCCCGTCACTCAACGGGCCTGCAGTCGTTAGGCTTTACGCTGCGTAACTCTTATAAGGAACTCGGTCTACTAATGCTGTTCCTGGCCATGGGCGTTCTCATATTTTCTTCGCTGGCATATTTTGCCGAAAAGGATGAAAAGGATACAAAATTCGTTTCAATACCGGAAACATTTTGGTGGGCGGGTATTACAATGACAACTGTTGGCTACGGGGACATCTATCCCACAACTGCACTGGGAAAGGTTATTGGTACTGTGTGTTGCATATGCGGTGTTCTGGTAATCGCTTTGCCTATTCCCATCATCGTTAACAATTTTGCTGAATTTTATAAGAATCAGATGCGACGTGAGAAGGCCCTCAAGCGGCGCGAGGCACTCGATCGCGCCAAACGCGAGGGCAGCATTGTATCCTTTCATCATATCAATCTGAAAGATGCGTTCGCCAAATCCATGGATCTCATCGATGTGATTGTTGATACAGGTAAGTGAGCATTTCGTCATGTTTCCCACGCATCCAACGTTATAACAACCTAACTACCTAACCCACCAATTCCCCACATATTTCTTCTAGCCTTTCACCTTTCTATTCAATCTATACCTTTCAAATCAAATTTGTTTACGTTGCTTTTGTAATCTATAGCCAAGCGTACATTATATGTAGATGCATTTGTGAATCAATCGATGAACTATGATTGATACATAGAATATATTAATCTCCTGCAATTGCTTTATTGTTTGAACTCTAATATCACCTCCCCTCCCCTTACACCACTATTATAATTTTTGGATTATTATTCAATTCTAGCTTACTTTGTATGTACCTTCTTCTGCATGCCTTGTTCTCTATGGCTTCTCCGATTTACTTACATAATTTCGAGTTAAAAAACAGAAAAGAATTTAATTAAAGATGCGTGTAAATACATATTGATCAATAAAGACACCTCATCGACTGCTAAGCCGTAAGATGAAGATAGAAATTGTTGGACATAATCACGGATAGTTTAACTACCATATTGGTCAAATGTAAACTAGATAAGCAAATTGCATATAACTATAAGTTCCTGTAGCCGTTAGGCTTTCCTCGTCATTATCCACAAGAAATAAATACACACACACACACCCACACACACAGACACACAAAGACACTCAACCACACACACAAGATTAAGCCCACATCAGGTTCAGTAGGCAATTGCTTAACTCCTGTACTTAGCCCAAGCAAATAGCGAGGAGGAAATTAAAAGCGCACCCTTCCCTTTATAACACCTTCTCTGAATTAAACACAGCTGTACAATACAATAGAAAAAGCCTATAACCATATAAATGCAATCTTCAAATCTTAAAATTCCCCTATTCTAAGCCAAATTGATCTAAGTTCTGCCTCCTCATCTGTCCTGTATTTAATTTTAGGCAAGCAAACTAATGTCGTGCATCCCAAGGGTAAAAGACAAAGTACACCCAATATAGGCAGACAGACCCTTGATGTGCAAAGCGCTCCAGGTGACTAAAATTGCGTATTGCCTATAATCAATCTTCACCTTGTACCAGTATTTCAAACAGTACCTAACCATATAAATACATACACAACTATATCTTTTTTGTAGTTTTTCGGAAAATGCCAATGTCCATAAATGCTTTAAAAAAAAAGCACTTAATGATTTCAGTCGGCATTATTATGTTCACTGTAATTTATCAAACTGCTTAAAAAAAATCCTTATATTCATCTTATCCCAAAAAGTATGCTAACTAACAACAAAAGACTTATAAACTTCAAATAAAAGGTTGAAATATATATATATTTTATCTTGTTTGTATATGTAAATTGTACAAACACAATTGAGAAATATTTATAGTCAGGGTTTTGAATATGTACAGAAAATAGCATAATTATATTACCTATACATATATTATATTCTTAGGCTTCAGATACAACAAATGAAATGTGTCATTCAAAGTATTCCAATTTGCCGCATAGTTAATACTTATTTTTGCCGTACTCTATAAATTTGCTTAATTATTTATTAATTAGCTAAACATTTTCGTTTTGTTTTTGGTGAAAATTCCTTTCGTGCCTCTAACATGTGAAAATTGCCCATTTTCATTTCGAGTTATCCAAATGCCAAGCTTGTTTCTTATATTTACAACAAATTTGAATGTTCAATCTAGAATTTCCATTTCGAATTTTATACATAAATGAAAAATAAAAACAAAAATATTGCAATAATATTATATAGAAAATAAAAAAAAATATAAATATTATAGAAAATTTTCAAGTGCTGATTACATATCTACTAAATACCTACTACATACATACCCTATATAAAGAAACACATGCATAACCATCAAAGCATATTGTATACCCATTTTTCTTAGCCAATTGTAGATTTGTAATTTAGACAACAAAAAACCAAATCAAAATTATAATCGAAATCCAAATCAAATCGAATTCCATGCAAGGTAAAAGGGATAGATGTATTTTTAGCATACCTAAAAAAACCTCCATCTCTAAAACTCTTTCTTGTTCTAAATCTCTCTAAAATGTAAGCTTCAATATGAACCTACAACCAACTTGTTCTTCTTTCTGTTCTTCTTTTTCTACTTTTTACACTTATGACTTTCTTCAAATGAAAAAAAAAAAACAAAAACCTTACAATTTCACTTCACTCATACACACAAAAACAACCAAAAACCATACACAATCTTTAATTATATATACATGTGTGTTGCCAATATCTACAACTCCACTTCACAACGCTACCAAAAACAAAACTGAAAAAAAAATAAAACGGATCCAGGCGAGAAAAACACTTTGATAGAGCCGCCACCGTTGCCTTCATTCGGCACTCCACGCCGTCGTGCCCTATCGGCTCGCATTCAAGAACTTAACCGCAGCCTATTGGAGGAGCGTGATGCACAGCAGCAGAATAGTTCCAGTGACAATGAAGATAGCCGCTAAAACAACCAACAACCATAGCAACAACAACCCAACCCATAACCCCAAAGCTCAATACTAAAAACCACAGCAACAGCAGCAAATTTAGCATGATAAAGAATTAGCAATAAATGAAACCACAACTTATTGTTAATCTATTTGTAAATTAGTCCTACAAATGCAAACAAATGCAGCTTGTTGTCTCAAACACACACACACACACACACACATATATACATTATCTCACATTACCAGACTCAAGCCAAAGTCAAAATTTAAAGCGAAAAGAAGAAATTCAAAGTACTTCCTTATTATACATAAATGTAACTATTAACTAACGCTGTTCTTAGGTAGAGCCAAAATGCTTGAATAAATCGGAATCAGAATCAGTTATACAAAATTAGGAATCCGACTTGTAGGAAGTTTTGTTTAGGTCCATATTGTATGTTGTGATTAAATGTAAAATGCTTTAGGCGCCATATTCACACACACACACACACACACACACGCACACACACAAACATGCATCAGACTGGCTATATTTTACAGAAAAATTTGGTTATCCAATTTATGCTAATGATAAGTTGAACTGCTTAAAAAGATAACATCTCTCATTCGACATGTTGTCCGCAGGAATCCTAATATTAAATAGAAATTGAACTTATTCATATTCGCATCACAAAAACGTATCTAGAAATTCTATTTGTCGACCATTTACAAAATTAATTGAAATTCAAAATTTAAATGTCCCGACTATTTATCATAAGAACTTCTTCGATAACCAGTCAAAAGAACAAGTTAACAAACACACACAAACCTTTATAAGGCTCTTTGCTTTAAAATTGCATTGATTGCAACGTGTTTTCCAATATTTGATTGTCCATCCCTAACTCGCTGTTTCTCTCTATCTCTCTTGCGTAAATTGTATTGAAAGTTTTGCTAATCTTTATTTCCTTCTTATTAAAATGCTATCAGCACTTGAAAATATAATTTTAACGTTATCAAAAATTTTACTAAAGAAGAAAGAACATGATATATGTACATATGGAATAAAGCATTTGCTCAATTTTTGCGAATGTTCTGTGATTGATTGTGTCAATTTGTTATGTTTGGCTTAAATTAAATCGCATTCGGCTATTATTTTGTTTGCCGTTTTCCGAAATCAAGATCAACATACTTTCTTTAACCATTATTATATTATAATATTTGTCAATGTCTTCTATATATTTTATTCATTTATTTCTATTTATTTTTTTTATTTTCTTTGGTAATTATTAGTTACATATGTACATAATTATTATCTCTTTGTACTCTCTCTTTCGTGTTGCTATCGCGCCCTTCATCTTTATTTATATTTCTTATTGTGTTGTAGTTCATTTCAATAGAAATAAAGCAAAACTTTCAAGTACTAACTTCAAAAATTGACACACCGCTTCCATTGGATAGAAGTTCCTAATTGATATTTGACAAAGTCTTCCACATTCTTAGTCGACTTAGTTTATTTTGATGTGTGTATTAAATGTGACTTTACACATTGTATGTGTGCGTCTTGTATGT
This sequence comes from Drosophila paulistorum, assembly GCA_018152135.1. Taxonomy (NCBI): domain Eukaryota; kingdom Metazoa; phylum Arthropoda; class Insecta; order Diptera; family Drosophilidae; genus Drosophila; species Drosophila paulistorum. Next base: position 14,839,285 of record JAECXG010000690.1, read on the forward strand.
GTGTCTGGGTGTGTGTGGATTAACGCTTTACTGGAAAAAAAATCTGACAAAGAAAAACAGAAAAAACAATCTGCGCAAGCACAATTTTGATTTAGTCTAAAAACTTAGCTATTAATTAGGTAAATCCTACTTAAAGTAGCGACAAAGCAAAGTCCAAGGCATTTATTGAGCAAATATATTGAATAATTGAAAATTCCTCCAAAGTTAAAGACATGCTAAAAGAAGTTAATGTAGTACTGAAAGGCCTACTCAATGCCACAAGAGGAAAAACTAAAATGGAAAATAAAGAAAAACGAAAATCAGCCTTATTTATGATATTAGTTGTTGTAGCTAGCTGTGAGAGAGAGAGAGTAATTGCTTAGTTCATAATTTAGTGAGAGCGCATCAAAACAATACAATATTAAGAAAAATATACCAATTATATATGTATTGTACATACTTATATATATATATATATATATATATATATATATGTATATATGCGAAGTATATTCATCGTTCTATTTACATATGTATTTGTAGAAACAGCAGAGAACTTGGCAAAATGTTCCTAACAAATATGCATTGGTGAACAATTTTTTGAAAACAAAGAAAAAACCAATCAAATGCCTTATTAAAAGCCTACCTAAGCTTAGTTTTAGTTGCAGAGCCAGGGTGAGAAAGTAAGGAGAAACAAATTAATGACTTATTTTTATCATGCACTCACAGTAACAGGCTGAAGGAAGTGTTTCCGACAAATGAAATGTATATATTATTAATCAGCACAAAGACCAAGTCCATCTAGCCGTACCCATCTCCCCGGGGGTCTGTCCGTTTCTCCACTCGTTCATATGAACAACCGTGTATGTCTCGTATACTTTATGTGCTGTGAAACCAATTTTATGTAAACTCTAGTTTATTTGAAAAGCTTGCCCCGTTAACAATTTAGAGTTTTCAAACACACACACATATATATTTATTATTAATATCCATCAGCGGTCAACCAAATTGAATAAAAATCGCAAAATATACTATTAAAGTTTTTCACTGCGTGAACAGTGTGAAAAGTGAGTGCAAGGTATACCGAAGTTGGCGCGCCGACTTACTTCATTTTTGTTAACTGTTACAATGGAAATCATAATAGTCTTAAGCCAAGTAAATTTATATACAAAATAAAATACATATAGAACATACAATTATAAGATCAAGTTGTAATAGTTTTCTTATCCATTTACCTGTTCTGTGCGATTCCGAAATTGCCACTAAATTGTGCGTATAATTTTGATTGGGTTGTATTGTTTTGTTTTTCGTAAGAAGAAATAACAAAACAGTTCAAAAGTTTCTATCATTATTCTGATGCTTAAGTTGCAGTCTTTTGCGACATCTTGAATATCATTATAGTAACGAAAGAGAAGAGGAAAATTGTGTCTAATCGAATGAAAGCCTTTCTGTGCCTTTTTCTATTTTCCTTTTCCTTCTCTTTGTCATACTGACAAGCTTTTTGTTATTATGTCTGTGTGTATGTAATGTCCTTAACTCCAAACTCCAAACCATTTTCAGTTTTCAATTTTTATAAATTCGGTTCCTTTTTTTTAACTGTCGCCGCATGCTTCCCCTACTTTCCTCTCCCAATTAATTATTATTGCTACATCTATATAGAAACTGTGCGCTCTTTATGCTCAAAGCCGTGTGTATGAACAATATGAAACATGCATACTCCCCTATACAAATACTTATTCAATTTAATCAAAACAACAACAACAAACAAAACAAAAAAAAAATGAAAAGAAAAACAAAAAATAATAATACAAACACCAGATTACCGTGTTTGTACTGATACTTTTGTGTACTACTGTAAACCCATGAACAAACAAAAAAAAAAACATAATATTTGTGTGTCTGTGAAATTAGCAATAAAACCAAAACCAAAAACAACGCTGTAAAATTTCTTTCGATTTTGTGCCTTATCTAAAAAATATACATATATATACATACTTTCATCTTAATACATACGACTTACACATACATCTACATCTACTTCATAGATCTAGATTAATGTTTGGCAAGTTTCAAACAAGTTGTCGTTTGCTTTTGCTCTGTTCTACCCGCAATTCATTTTAGTTTCCACATCGTTGCACCTATGGTGTGAAAGTCTATATCACGGTCACCAAAATGAATATGTTTGTCTGCCAATCCGTCTGCCTACCTATCCGTTTGATCTTAGGAGCACCAAGATCTTTAAAACTAGAAGAGTTAGAGCCGCGACTCAATTATTACAAGGGCAATAAAAAAATAATTATTCTCCCCAATACTAATCACTTCTTTCACTATGTGAACCAAGGAAATGAAGTTTGAAATAGTTGTTTCATTTGGTGAATGGTATACCGAAGTCGGCACGACGACTCATTTCATTTTATTATCCATACACATAAATACTAAAAACATACATATATGTACATACATATGTATATGTATATTTCAAATGAAATAATAAAGGTAATATCAAATCAAGAGATTTGAGTATCATTAAAAGCAAATTAAAAACATCTAGTATTTTAACCATTTTATCACATTTTCTGTGCTCATATTTTCTTCAGTATCGATATCTCATTTAATTTGTGTTGTCTTCTATATTCATCAATTACCCGTATACCTATCTTTCATATGTATCAGACGAACATACATACATACGTTGCGTAAATGACCATGAAATATGCTTTTGTATATCAAGTCAGTTGTCTACCTGAATATTCAAGCTGCGCCTGTTCTTTGTTTCGTACATTTGTTTTGCCGAGCTGCTTTGACCTAAAAAAACCATCAAAACCAGAAACAAATAACACACACGCTTTATCATAGTCCATGCACATTTACATCTGCGAGGGTAGCCCAACAAGACTCTAATGCAGCATCAAACAAAAGTGAAATGAATAGCCATTCAGCTGGTATACATAGGTAAAGAAGGATTTTATTTAAACGTGGATCATAAAGAAGAACGTTACGGCACACTGCCAGTCCAATTGTAGTGTTCAAAATTTATATTTAACTAATAATTTTCTTAACAACTTTGTTATTGATCTGCGCGCTATTAGGATTACCCTCATAAAATTTATACATTTCGAAGTGTTACTAGTAAATGCTTTAGTAAATAAATAAGGATATGGTTGAAATTTAAGCTTACACACAAGAGCAATGAATACAAATATTATAAAGAGAAAATTCTATCATTATTTTATAATTTCTTCTACTGTGCCTACTAACTAATTCGGTGTTTAACATTTTACTAACCAGTCTACTTACATATACATACGTAAATGCTCTAATAGTTGGAATAATCAAATTAGTACTGCCATCTTAACATATTAAAGTAAATGTTGTTAGTAAAGGTAATTCACTTAACAAGAGCAATTCTATGTTCTATATTTTGAATACGTTCGATAATTTAACTACTTGCTAATAGTCGTTGACTTTTGTTCAATGTTGTTTCACTGTACCTATCCAACTAATAATATCTAAGCGTCAACATCGTCTTTTTCCTTATTGTCGTCTTCGTCATCGATATATGGTCGTACAACTATTAACAATTGACAAAAATATAATAAATAATAAAAGCGACGTTCATAAAATTCATACCAATCTATATATATTTTCTTTTATTCCTTTATTCTTTTGGTTAAAATTATCATTTGCGAAAAAACAACAAATACAAAATATAAAAACTCGTTCTAACTCATTAACACTGATGTCGGCTAAACAAATTGCGAAATGAATAAAAAAAACTCGAAAAAACGAACAACAAACAAATAAATGGCAACAAAATGCATTCATGGCTTTTTGCGTGTGCTACCACAACAAACCAAAAATCGAATACCAAAATCAACCTACCAACCAACCAATCAATGAATCAACCAAAACCAAAACCAAAACCAACACCAACACCAACACCAACACCAATAATCAAATAATGAAAACGATCCCTTTCAACATGCCAACGTACCAACCTAAATAACATTCTCCTCCAAATAAATACATAACCCCCTCTATCATTCGCACACACCCTTACCACTGACACCAACTCCAACATTAACAAACACACCAACACTCACACTAACGAAAAGCAGAAAAGCGCGAGAGTCACACAAGATCACTGAAAAATTGGCATCGTTTAACCCACGCGCTACGCCGATCACCCACAGGACACAATCTCTCCCAAACGGACGGAAATAGTACTGAAGGCGAATCGACAAGCGATCGCAATCCTGCCACTACGGGAACCGGCTGTTATAAGAACTATGAGCATATAGCCAATTTACGAAATTCAAACCTCAAGCATGTGAGTATTGAACAAACCGGCAAATTCGATGTGACCAACCTTTCACTGGTTGTCGATTGTTCTACATACTTATACACATACATATGTCACCACTTAATAGTTCGATTTCGACTGCGGCAGTTTTTATTGCGTTATATGTACATATATAACATTGATAGAATAATGCTGATCAATTAACTGTCATTTCTACTGCATATTCCAATGATAGCGACGTGGTTCCAGCTCTGAGCAGGACACTGTTCCACCTTACAGTTTCGATAACCCGAATGCGAGGCAAACCTCAATGATGGCCATGGAAAGCTACCGTCGTGAGCAGCAGGCGCTACACGCCCAGCTGCAGCAAAAGCCCCAAAACACACTAGGAAGCGGAGGAATATCTGCTGCTGCTAATGATGGAAGTCTGGCCAATAATTTAGCCATTGTGGCGGCTTCAAATGCGGCAACAGCTGTGGCTACAACTAGCAGCAACAGCGCACAGGAGGAAGCTGCTGGAGAAGAGGAAGGACAGGCCGAGGATGCCATGACAATTGCATCAAATCAAAAAGGACTTCCCATACAAATGATGATAACGCCCGGGGTAAGTGTTCTTTTCTGTGTATGTTTGGTGCGTCTGTGAGCGCGAATGCGTGTGGATGTGTGTGTGGGTGTGTGTGTGTGTGTGTGGGTGTGGGTGTGTGTGTGCGTGTGTGTGTGTGTGTGTGTGTGTGTGTGTTTGTATAAACCAAAACAAATTTATATATATATATATATTATATATCTTAATGTTTGTAAAGTTCTTAAAACGTAACTATGTAACTATTAGTAAATGTGAAGCCGTTAACTGGATCTAAATGTTCCATCTATCAATCTACATACACATATATAGCTACCTATACCTACCAACCTATTTAACTGTTCTATCTATTTAAAAGAAAAAAAAATATATACATATATATCAAGAAATAATTACAAAAATTATTTCTCACACGTTTCATTTGACGGTATTGTAAAATGTTTCAATTTCTTTCTTTATACTGGGCTCTATCGGTTTCTAAAATTCATCGATTTGGCATTTTCAGTTCGATCTGCTCTATATACTATTTGTCTTTATTATATATATATATATATATTAGTGTATCTGATACACATACACATACGATTTTATTCAGTTGTAGAATCGGCAGTCTTTTTGTCTTGATTTGTTTTACGTAGTTTAGTCTCATATAAGTATTTCTCACAACAAAAAACTATTCTTTAACAAACAAATCGAAGCTAAACCCCAAACACATTTTAACTTTTAGATTTTACGGGGACGCAGTAAGGAGGTACATTCCAAGTATACACAAGAACTCAACCTACTCTCTATACTCTAAACTCTACTCTATACTCTATGCATATTTGCCACTTGCTATTCTATTCTTTTAATAATAAATAATCATATTTCCATTACGATTTGACTTGATTGAGATACGAAATTCGATTGCTGCAACGGCTGAATATAAAATGCTATAAGTTTTCTTCTTTTCTAATTTTTCCTTTTACGCGAAACACAAAATTTCCAGCAATAATTAAATTTGCCTTTACCGAATGTGCAATACATATTGTCAATGGCATATGTATGATTTCAAAGTAATTTGATCTGATCTGATCTGATCTGTTCGGATGTGAATGTGCATCGAAAAATAATATTGTATATATTTAGCTCCTAGATCATTTTCATTTCGTATATATTTTCTCTGCAAATATTTTTCAACTTAAAATGTAGAGAATGCAATCAATATTCATAAAAGACAAATTTGCAATTTCACTTTATTTTATGAAATAGACTAGAGAAATTATAATCAGTCAAGCAAACTAGCATTAATCAATATGACTACAAAATTGATTATTTCATTTGTTTGAATTTGTCACAAAGGACTAGAAATTACATGAATTAATTATATAAAATTACAGCGGTAAACGGTAAAGGTAATCGGTTCAAGGATTGCAATCCCTGGACCCAAAAACGAATATATCCATATACAAATGACCAAGCAAATTCAACATATATATACATACATTCACAAATACTTATACAAATATCTAGTCACAAGTCATTAATGTACACAATTGTAGTTAAAACTTGTTAAATTGAAAAAATATATATGCAACTTTAACTACAACGACAATAGTTAGGTGAATTCTTTGTTCACGCACTGATCCCCATCTCCTTCTGCCCATGCATCTTCATCTCTTTTCTCACCTTCTCTGCAACTTTTGGAATGTATATTATTGAAAGTCTGGGGGGGATGACGAACTGGCTGCTGCTGTATTACTACGCCTCCCTCTACAGGGTTTTCCAAAGACCCATTATTTTGGCCATTGGGGTCATCGCTACTGTTGGTACCTTGCGACTGCTGTCCATTTCTGTTCTGCTGCTGTGCAGCAAATGTCGGGGGCTGGGTGACGATAAGAGGCACAGGAGTCGGTTTATCAAATTGCTGCAATGGCTGCCTCAGCTTGTCAAGTAGAGCGTGCAGATCTACGGTTAATCTGGGCTGAACAATACCCTCAGCCGCTTGCAGTCCAACCATTTGCGAGGACAGAGCATCCACATCCTGACGGGCAGCAAACAGCAGCTGATCATGAGCTGCCAGCTGAAGTTGTGCAATCTGTGCCCTAATAGCCGCGGCAGCTACTTCCTGTTGGGCATTGTGAAGGGTTGCGGTAATGCTGCGCACATGATTTGCCGACTCTTCGAGCTGCGTTTGCGCTGTCGAGGCCACTGCTTGGGCCTTCCTGATTTCAGTGGCCTCCAATTGAACTCGAGCCTGGGCAACATATAAATGCTGGACAAGGGTGCGCAGCTCTTTGCTTCGCTGCTCACCGTCGGCCAGAGCCATGGTAGAAACATCAACAGCTCGCTGTTGCTGTTGAAAGTTGTCCATCGGCTGTATTTGATCATCGGCACTTTTGAAAAATTTATCGCATGACAACACAGTGGTAGAGCTAGCTGGAGGTAATGTGGGCGCACCCGGCGGTATAGGCGGAGACGTAGATATTGGCAATGCTGGAGGTTCACACTTGGGTGGATCAGTTGTTTCTATGTTACCTGTGGCTTTGTTGACTGGAAAGCAAGTGGTTCCCACATTAGAATCCAAGTTGGAGGACGACGATATCGGATTACATTCGGGACCAACGCAAATGCCTGCCACATCAGGAACTGCCACAAGCATGTTGTTGAATCAAATATTATGGGATAATTTATATTCTGTACTTACCAGCTAGAACCTCGTTTGCCGCCGCAACCAGTTGCGTATCCGAATCTTTAAACCCATTCTCATTAGTATAAACATGGTTGTAGTAGTCACCATCATTCCCGCCAATCACTTGTGCATTTGCTTCGAATTCTTGCCTCATCTTGGGATACTGTTGAGTGTTCGAAGCGCGTAGGACCACAGACAATAAAACTAAATGAAGAAAATTAGCTTTCACTTTAAGTTTCGTTCTGGCCGTAGGCCTTCTACTCACTCAACCAAAGCGAATTGCTTAGGCGCATTTAGAGCACACTTTGGACCAAATTCGAACATGAACTTTCAGGCAAGGCATGGGAGAGCTGGCAATTTCGTATCGGAATCAACGCACAATCAAAACAATCATTTTGATTGATAGCCAACGGACTGCCATGACTAAAATTCTAACTCTAACTCAATTTGGATATCTAGTTTGATCGATTTTCAATTACATTTTATTTGTTTACTCTTTTTTGTTTTGCGTGGGATAAACTGCTCTAAACAATTTGTAGATTTTCCTGCCACCTTTTGACAATTTCACACACACTGCAAGGCACACACCAACTCAGCTCAGTCCATATGCGGCGATGTCGTTTAACATGCTTTTGAGATTTCTACTCATACCCAGATATTATAAATACCTCTATATACATACATATGTGCAAAGATACATATAATCCCCCTGCATGCGATATATATATTCAACTAACTCTAATTTAATTATTACTCTATATACCGCCTTTATACGATATCTTAAAAAACGCCTAACTTTTAAACTAACTGATAGTTTTTTTTGTGTTGTGCTGCATGCAACTTATGGTGATTTTTCATTATTGTACATAACTACTGTACACAATATATATATATATGTATGTATGTATGTATGTATATGTATGTATAAATAACTTGTTTCTTAAAAAATTGAATTGTTTTTATGATTAATATTATTTTCAAAATTTTATACTTGCTATAGTTTTATTTACTTTTTGTTTTTGGAAAAATCTACATTATGCAAAAGAAATATTCCGAAATATTGTTTTATAGGAAGTGGCTGAGTTGCGACGCCAAGTGGCGCTAGAGAATCTGCAGAATCAGCGGATGGATAATTTGGAACAAGATGTGCCCGTGGAATTCGAATGCTGCTTCTGCACAACTAAGGTAAAATCGATCAGCAAACGGTCAACCCAATTGTTGCCTAAAACTTTGTTTGTAATGTTTGCCCAAAAGCTTTCCGTATATGTTATTTATAAACGTAAATGTACCTGTGTATGTATAGTTATGTCGCATGCTTCTTATCCATATTGCACAGTTTTTAGTTAGTTGTTGGTTATATGGTTTTCATTTGTTTTTGAATCCTATCTAGCCTGTATAAATAAACTAAAACAATATACATACATATATCAACATATCGCGAACATCGCATTTAAACACTGTGAAATTGTACAACTATGGCAAATTGGGTTTCATTCAGGTCGCTTCTGCAAACGCTCCCCGTAATGAATTAGATGATTCTTCTCCTCCTCCTTCATAAAAGGGGACAGACAAACTAAACGTAGAGTGCGCAACGTATTGGACCATTAATGCAAATGAATCATTATATTTCAATTTAAATGTGTATATATTTGTGTATATGTGTACATATTGCAGGATCGCATTTGTGTCTTCCATGACAGGGAGTATAGCATCAAGAGGCTGGCTCGACCGCCGCCACCACCCAAAAATTATATGGCACTCAAGCGTATGATCGAGGAGGGCATTATCGATATATACTATCTATAGCTTTCCAACTGGAGAACCTGCGGGTATAGCTGCAATTACCACAAAACCCCATAGTGCAACTAAAACAAAGTCCCCACTTCCCCAATTTCAGCGTATATTGTATACTCTTGGTATTGTCCCTGTGCAGAGTGGGTGAAGAAAAATGACCCAACCTGTATATTATTTAAAGATGGTTTCTAATTTTGATTTATTCTCTCATTTGGTTATGGTTTTGTCGGTTTCTGTTCATTTTTGTGTACTGGCCGGAGTTGAATCAAACTGAATTTAGCAAATTTTTATGTTTGTTGATGTTTTTGACTTCTTGTTTCTCTTTTCATTTTTTCTTTTCTTTCTTAAAGGGTGTGCCAGGATGTCAAGGCGAATGTATTCCATTGCGCGCCAGTAGCGTTTAGAAAGAAAAAGCTTTAACCGACGAATTTACAAAAATTCTTGCAAAAATGTTAATTTTAAAACAAAAAAAAAAACGAACTCAAAGTGTGGAACTGCACTGAAACCGCAGACTGCAAATCGCAAATTGCAAAAAATTGAAAATTTGCAATTCTAGTTCTAATTAGCTTTAATCAGTATACACAAATTAAAAATTTAATCGATTCGTGAGTGACGTGCAAGTGAAAGCTTAAGAAAGACATAGCAAATTCTAAGAATTTAATTAATGATTACCACAATACCAAAAAAGCAGCATGTGTTATTTTATTTAATCTATATCCCAAATTACAAAATGTGTAAGATTAAGGTCTTGATGAAAGTTTAAATCTCGTTGTTGTTCTCCTCTTTCCTCTCTTTTATGTGTTTTTTTTTTTTTTTCATATTTTACACACTTACACATAAGCACTTAAATACAATTAGCCTAAAGCTATATAACTTTTGTTCAAAATATGCGAGGAATATGCTGTTTCACACTACGCAATTAAATCGGAACAAAAAGTTTCATATCCGCGAGTATGAACATCTAAGTACGTCTCATTCTTTGAATATATATTTGGTTCGGATAGTATTATCGTGTTATGGCTTTTGGAGATCATACAAACACAAACTGATAATGATTCATTTTTGCGACACTGGTAAATAACGTATATATATGAAATGGTTCTCAATTAGCGTTCGAACCGGACCGATCAGAGCTGAATTTCGAAACCATTTATGTTTCTCGATTAAGCAATTCCTAGCGCAGTTCTTGAATAGAAGCTATATTTAATTCTTAAATGTATATGTTTAACCCTAGCAAAAATGTTTAAAATTCTAGCCTCAACAGCAGAAAACAAAAACTATTATAACAAACAAAAGTGTTTAGTTTATTTAAATGAATGTTAAAAAAAAAAAACATAAGCAATTCTAAATGCTACGATAAAAAGCCTAATAATAAAACAACAAACAAACTGTAATAATTTCAAAATCTATCTTTATGCATATGATAATACTATTTACAATATATTAGCACCTAACTAATACTCTGAGCACCAACAACAATACAAACAATTGGCTATATCAATAAGAATGTGTTGTTTAACTTATTAGTGTGTGCCGCCTCCACCATCTATAGATTTAGAACGTTTAAAAATACTATTTATTTCGATTAGCATTATAATTTTCATCATTGATCCGCATGGTAAGTAAAACACAAAACATGAACTTTTAAAGATGCTTCTTATATTCCTTTTAAAATATTGAGATCAGGCAAGGAAGGGTTTAAAGAGTTTCTTTTTGTTATGCACGTTTAAGTTCTTTTAAAATAGTAGCATGTTTTCTTTGAATGATTCGTTTTTCCTAAGCTCGAGTCACTTGTGTCAAGCACTTAACATCAGAGGTATCGGGTGTCCTAGGTCCAACATTTCTCATATGTTTCGATGCATTTCACTTGTTGCTCCACTTTATTGCAGGACTTTAAGGAGTATACAGATGCGGAGGGCGTCATTTCGCTTCCAACTTCCGACTTTCATAAGCCAATTTGTCTGGAAATGCGTCTGGCAGCGGCCAATCGTCAAGCCAATCAATTCGGTTTGCTGGGTCCACCTCCCATGTTGTCTTTGCCGCCACCCCCGCCACTACCGTTACCCCCCTCGACAACTGCCAGTGCCAGTGTCATGCCCATTATATCCCAATCATCATCTACCTCCTCGTCGTATGGCACTACCACGTCCACCACAATTGCTTTGCCGCCAGATACACCAATACGTTATGGTGCCGCTATAACCACTTCCAACTTCAATCACAACTTTAATAACAACTTTAACACAACCACTGCGGGATTAGCTGGAGGTGCATCTGGAGGTGGTGGAGGAGCCAGTGGGTTAATAGTCTATGGTGGCAACTTTAACACCATTTTTGCCAACGGTACCAACAACAATAACAATGCCGATCTAGCCAGTGTAGATAGCTCGGACACTTATGCTAGCTGCCAGACGCATCCGTTTCTCTCACAGGGCGACCTTACTCTCGACTTTAACGACGAAGCTTGCACCTTGGACATCGATATGGATAATTTGTACATAAATCCGCTCGAACGAGAGACCACTCATCATCATCAAGGCATAAGCAGCTCCACGGGCTTTATAGTAGGCCTGCCGCCCACAGTCTCATCATCCGGACTTCGAGCCCAGGTTAAGAAGAGTGCTTCTGGGGATACGGCGTTAAGGTACATTCCGTGTATATAGCGACGGTTTTCCATGATTATATTTACATATGTCTAATATGCCACTGTTTTCTTTTTAAGGAATCTTGCTGCCGGTGGACTCAGTCCATTGGACGATGTCTATCAGAATTTTGATGTCCAGGAGCGAGGCAGTCGCGTCAGCTTAAACGAAAACTCAGTGCCAAAGCATCGCAAGACGCGATTTCAGCAGAGCTTCACTACGACGACATCGCCGGCATCGAGCACCTTAAGAGGGGCCAGTGCCAAGCCAAGAGCACGTTTCGAGGACACAAGGCTTGATGAGGACTCACGGCTCGGAACGGGTTTGGTGCGTATGGATAGTGCCAGCGTTTCAGGTAGTGCAGCAAGCAGCAGCAATGTGCCCAGCACCACCAACACCAGCCAAAAGAAGAAGCGATCGGTATTTATGCCGGGAAAGAGCATAGCCACTGCCACCAAATTAATTAATCAACGTTTGTTTGGCGTACAAAACGTGGGAAGCAAAGGTAAGTGGCGCTGACTATGATATGATATGGTTGCCTCAGTTTTATGATTACAGCCAAATTCGAGAGCAAACATTCCTCTTCGATTGACTCGATTGATGCCTCGCCCAATTTGGAACACCACAGACGCTCCAAATCGATACTGAAAAACAAGTCTGATGTCTCACGCATACTCTCTGATCCTGAATGTGAGCGTCTGTTGGCGGACAACATGTCAGGTTCGGGCGTATCCGACAACGGCACAGTAATGGTAATCTCAAATAAAAACTAGACCGACTTGTTCATTTTAGTTCTAAATTCTATGTTGTCGTTTTGCAGGGCGAATCTGGCAGCGATTACTCACCGAATAAATTACCTCATTCAGTTTTAGCTAAATCTATATCCCCACCACCTCTCAGGCATCGTACACTGATACAACAACGATCAGGACCCGCGACATTGCAATCGAATCGTACCAAGTTCCAAACTCCCCGCTATCCCGAGGAGCAGGCCTTGCGTCAGGTGAAACCTTTGCTAGCTCGGTCCTCACCTGCGGCCTCCAATTCTGGCCAGTTGCAGGCATTCCAATCAATGGGCGATGGCCATCAGACAAGAGACAGCAGTCTAGGTAGGTTTATAGGTCTAAAATGATGCAAATCTCCATCATTAACATCACTGAGTAATCCAGATGTTTGGCTGTGAAAATCCAAAAACAACTATTTTATTTCTTTCCCTCTCTTCCATATCTATCTATCTATCCATTAAACTAACTATCCCGCTCAATCTTTAGTTACTGTTTTCGATGCTGCATTCTGAAAACCCTAATCCACCCCACCCCACTTGACTCCACTCCTAATCCCAATCCGCAGACACCGATACTGAAACAGATACTGATACACAGACTCAACCAACTATGGAGTGCAGCCCGCCACAGCGCTGTTAATTTGTTAGTATGGAAAATACATTGACACCTGTATATACATGGGGGGTATGGGAGAATTTGATAAAAGAAAATCATTCAGTACTGAAATGTTCCCAATGCCATCCAACCACACCCCACTCCACCCCACCCACAATCGACTATCTAGCACCACTCCTACCTCAGTTACAAATAAGATTTACTGATACTTCCAGTACCATGCTTGTCATGGTCCCCTTATAGAAATGGAAATATTTTGTTGTGTTACCATCTAATTGATATTGTTGTGCAGCTGTAGCCGTTGGCCTTCACCCACTCCATACTCACCCACTCACACAACACAAATATACATTAATTCACACTCACATCACACACTAACACAGCTTTAAGTATTGCAATAGTTTTTATGTAGTTCTTTGAATATCCTTGCGAAATTCCTAATTGCATTTACAAATTTATTTACCTAAAACCAAATTTCTTAACCGAAACGGTTAATATTACTTATGTATTAAGCCTAAGAAGTTGAAAGTTTAGTTCATTAACAAAATAAAATCATTCGGCTGTGCCGAAGTTTATATACCCTTGCAGTCCTTGGAAATAATATTTATACATGTTCAAAGCTCTTTTTCTGTAAAACAATTCATCCATGCCCAGCGTTGGGTCTGTTCATTTTAATAATACCTTCTGCAAGGGTATAACAATTACAACGCTTTTTAAATAGTTTTGGTTTTTTTAATTTATTTGTATTTGCAAGGATATTTCGCAATCGGATCGCCGAATATCATTCGTTATTAGTAAAATAAGCTATAAAAAATAGTTATTACTACTATTAAATATCTAAAGCACAGATCGTTTTATCACAGATTCGGAGACAACTTTTACATCACCAATCTGCAGTAGACCTATGGAGGAGACCGCCTCAAGTGTTTATCCTGTCCAAGTACAGGATCAAGACGATGTCCAGGCAGAGGGCGATGGCGAGAGCGAAAACGACATTGAGGCCAACGATGAGCAGCAAGCTCTCCTTCAAACAGGGGATGCTAATGAAGACAATGTCAATGCCAAGGATGGAGATGTAACAGGGGGTGGCAGTGGTTGTCAGAGTAATGAAGGCACGTAGCAATAATTAAATATAAATACACCCACAACCAACACACAAACATTAAAACAAAATCGCTAAGTACTTAGTTATTCTATAAAACCAAACAAAAGAACAAAAACTCAAAGTGATAGCAAAGTAGCAAAAATGGAATGTGAATTATATAAAAGCAATGAACAGTATCCTAGTCAAAATGGTGTTAGCAAGTTGAATATTTTTACAAAACCCAAAGCTAAAAAAACAAAAAAACAAACGAAAAACCCAAAAAAAAAAAAAAATGGAAAAAGAAGAAAGTGAAATGAAACTACTCGACCGGCCGTATAGATTCAACAACAGGACGAATGAAAGTGCAAGAGCAACAGTAAAACGAAATGCAAAAGAAAATATTATATATACATACATAGATACAAATGCCCTTATCGTTGTGCTTGACGAAAAAAAAGAGGAAAAATGGAAATTAATATCTGTAACTCCATTAATGAATAAGTTAATGGGAGAGTTCTAAGCATCCTTTACTTACCAACATAAATCTACATGCATATGTACAGAGCCAACATTCATCTACAGCCTACATAGTAACAAAACGCAGAAACTAAAAACAAATGCAGTAAACCAAAACACTAAACTAGCACTATAACACAACTATAAGCTAAATATTAACATAAACAAAATCACCAGAAAAGCCTAAATTGCCGATAGGAAAATAGCAAACCGAACAAAGGAAAGAAATATTCATATTTAAAGTATCATATATGTACATACATATACAAATGTGAAAGTCCTCTGGTTACATTTGTGTATATTTATACATCTTCAACCATCGGAATTACTATTTGCAGCATATTTACATACAAATGAATATATATACACGCGCCAAAGAGGAAAATATACAGTCACTTTTTATAGTAGATCGGAAATGACACTATTTACCATATGTATAATAAGAATTCTAAAAATGAAAAACAAAAAAAAAACGTTTAAAAAAAGTCATAAATGTATTTAAAACTCGTTACGCAATTGTTCGTTTATACATATATGTTCAAGGCTAAAGCGATCATCACTTGTTCCGATAGATGGAAACTACCTACCATAAGTTAGACTAATATTTCATTTCGCATATGATTGTAATAATAGTAAGGGTAAATTATTTGACAAAGAGATCCCAATCGATAAGGAATGCAGCTGATATTAATGTTATTACTACATATAATTAATTATCGGTTAAATACCGACTACGATAGTACCTATGAATATGAGACATTTGGTTGCAGCAAATGGCATATTTCAAATCAACCGGCCATTGTTAAAGTCCTTTCTTTTCATCCATATGGATGTCTAGTCATAAAACTATTAATAAGTTCATTTTATCGGTTGCAGTTAAAAATGTTTGCGCTCTATAAAGTGTAGTTTATGGTTTCGGGTATCTAACGGTTGCATTCCTAGCTTAGACACAAACATTCTTAATGTATAAAAATCAAAAGTTCTATAGACACAGTTACAAAAGCAGATATCATGTGTAGCCAAACAATGACTCAATAAATATGCCTCTTGATATTTGTGGGAAAAATATACGTGAACAAAAATATATAGGTGATATTTTGTGAGCTCGCTTTCGATGTGTGCGCTTGTGTGTGTATTAGATGAGTTAGTTAGATCTACTCCAAGTAGTTTAATCGTGTCTCATTATTTTGTTGTTGGTTTTCTGTTTCTGAAATACGTAAGCAATAAAATTGAAAATCAATATTTTTGGACTAAATTTGTTCAATGACAAAACTGTCGCCCTACTTAAGGGAATTAGCCTTTTCCCCAATACACATTCTCATACACCAATCCCACAATTCTTTCGTCAATTATTTAAATTTTACCCTAAATCAGTCTTCTCCTTCCTTGCTTTCTCTGCTTTTAGAAACATTCCATTGGTATTGTTATTAACTATGTACTTAGTGTCTCTTAATAAAGCATACACACACAAATGAAAATACAACTAAAACACAAAAAAATGAATATTAATAAAAACAATTAAGCATTTGATGAAAGTTTTAAGCAAATTTTTAGGCCTGGCTAGCAAAATGCGCAAATTTTTACGCAAGAAATGCAAATAAAGCAAACAAAAAACGTTAAACAAAAAACCTACAAAAAGATCAATAAATTCCAGCATTTATTAAGACATTAAAGTTAATCTAATAAATATTTAAGCATATATGTATATAAAATGTTAAGAAGCTTAAAACTAATTAAGCCTGTCCAGCGTTTAACAATTCTGCTAGTTCGAAATAATATCCATTATGTTCTTTTCCCCTATTTCGTATGAATGATCTTTATAGGAGATGCTGCAGGGCTGCAAAAATGTATGAGAAATGAAGTCAAATGCTAATTCGCCTCTTAGAAACATATCAGTAGAATGAATACAACAACAACAGCAAACACAAATAACAATACACAGTATTCTATACACACACACACACACACACACACACACACACATATATATATAAACACCCCAACACTGCAAATGTACACTGTAAATTCAACATGAAACGTTGTTTTTTATACCAAAAGCAAAACTAACACAAGAGATAAATTTAACGTCCGCTTTATGAGAAAACAAAACTCGATCAAGGAGAACTAAATTAATGTTAACTTTTTAAGGAATATGCAGTACAATATATATATTTTTTTTTTTATAATTACCATAGATAGGTAATTTTTGTTTTGATTGCTATTGTTCATGCATCTGCTACAGTTCAATAATTTGCGAACGTAGATACATATGTACATATCTGCGTTCGGTTGTTAAGCATCTCGGTTTTAAAAGATTGAACACAGTGTTTCTTTGTGGGCACATTCCATAAATATAGAAAATTGATTTCATTGTGTATAGGCTTTTGTAAATATTCTCTTATTGATTTCAATTGAACACAATCAAAAACTGAAAGAGGTTGACAAGTAGTGAAGAGATGAGGATAATGAAAAATTGAGTAACTGAGTCGGGTTAGTTTTAGTTTAAATTGAAAAGCCATTGAAAACCAAAATGTTGTTTTTGCATACATATATATATTTTAGTTTGAAATTGTTGTTAATTTTTTAAATTTAAATACTCTCTACGCCCTACAAAGTAAATGCCATCATTAAATTCAATTCAATATTCAAGTAGAAACAACATTTTTGAAGCTGTAACAGCGGAGTCATCTGTCAGTAAGTGTATCCTTCCGTACATATATGCACCAAAGCACATAGTATGTAGATCGTAATTCAAAACCATTTCAAACTTTTAACACATTCTTGGAATTTTGAAAGTTTAAATATTATTTGGGCATCATGAATTTTTTGTTGTCGTACAGGGTATTTCAAAGTCGGCGACCGACTTTCTTGCGGTATATTTTTTTTTTTTACTAAATAACTGCAACTGGATAAAGATAACAAAACAAAGCAAAAAAAGAAAAACAAAAGAGAAACTTAACAAATGCAAAATGTTATTAATATTAATTATAATATTAAAATTATTTATTAAACGATATGTACATTTAAATGTAGTCTGTCAGTGACGATCGTTGGAAAACAAAAAACATTTATTAAAACGTATTAAAATCTATATTGAGCGAAAGATAATGGAAATATATATATGAGTCATTGGCAACATTTAAAAGCTATACACAATTGATTTAATTGAACTAATTTTGATATGGTACTACATACATATTGAGGTAAGTGACTGTTTTTATTACTCAACATTTTGACTTGTCCCTGCCATACATCTGGATGGAAGTACCATTCCATTCAGCGAATCGGCGAATTATGGACAGACGTCTCACTTGGAGGACGCATCTTAGCAACAAACGTAACCAATTGAACGCCAGACTCAGGTGCCACCTCTGGCTGCTTGGAAGAAGGTCTACCCTGCGGCTCCACGTCAAAGTTTTAATATACAAAACCATTCTAAAGCCAATGTGGACCTACGGTGTTTCTATTTGGGGTACTGCCAGCCGTTCAAACATGAACCTCATACAAACTTTCCAAAATAAGACTTTAAGAATCCTGTCCGATGCCCATCTATATACTTCAAATAGAGAGCTACACGATATGCTGGAGATACCTTGGGTACACGAGGAAATTGTCAGAATCACCAAGGCCCATCTGGTGCGGCTTGAAGGGCACACTAACCCACTGGCCATCAACTTGATGGATAATAGCACCGCCACACGCCGTCTAAGGAGGCTGCACATTGGACCTGCCTACCCGGGTTTTCCGGAGCTAGATGAGGACTGACCCTTCAGCGTACCTGATTTTCTTTACTTTCCTCACTTAACTCTTTCCTCACATAACTTCTTTTTAAATATTCTCACATGTCAATGTATGGTCATGGTATTTGCTTATTATCCTCTGTTGGATAGATTGCAAATTGGAGGAACCCAGTTAAATCACACAGTCCACAGTAGGCGCACTACTCATTTTATATCGAGCGAGGCAAAAAGGAACCCGCGAGATTTTATTGCACTGTCTTGTTTCTCCTGTCTTTATTTACAATTATTAATAATAATGAACAAATGGTCACCCCATTGATTCGATTAAGAGTGTTGTGTGGATAAGATAGGAACCATATTGTTACGAATACGAGTTGTTTCCTCATCGATAGATTGAAATTATTTTATTTATATCTAGTCATATCTTAGTTAAACCAAACCACAATATTGTTGGTAGTCAACAATATTTCATAATATTTTTATGAGGTAGATATAGTTATATAGGTTACATAGATGGAGTCAACTCCGTCACTGATTCACTTGGACCTCCATCGATAAAATGGTAGCCGATTGAATGCCACATATTTAGCATCTAATAATTGTTCCTTAAAATAAATTCATTGTTAATTTGTTAAATATACACATAAGTATTTTATACATACTTCATCTTGACTTAGTCTCACAACATCTGGCATTTCCAAGTGCAGGGGTTTTTGCTTTTCGGGATTTCGTATGGATTTGATTAATCGAAAAGCGTCCTTTCGAAACTCTTCGCCTAGATCCGGTTCGATTCGCAAATACTTCAGACATCTATTTGAATTGAGCATTTTGAGAGCTACTGCGCAAAAGTCGCCCGCATTGCCGCGAAATTTTACACTAATGACCTGAAGTTTTGTAAGTTTGGCCAACAGTTGAACCGCCGCTGGGTCAACAAATATTAATTCAATTTCTCTGAGAGTATCGAATTTTGCAATCTGCTGAGTGCCTTCGACACCGACAATAGTTTCTATAAATTTTAACGAGTGTAATTGCTTCTGGGAAAAGGCTTTTAAAAAAGTTGACATATTGTCATCAATTAAACTTCTAATATGTAAGGTTTTCAGATTAGGTAAATCGGCCAGTTTTACATATAAGTTGGGATCCTTGCATAAGCGGAAAGAAAACTCCTCCAATTTGGGGCAATGTGGCACAATGTCGATAAGATTTCCATCGATTTTACAATTATGCAGATGGAAAACACGAAGGTTTCCATTTGATTTACAATATTTTACTAGATAATCAATGTTTTTGTTGCCCTTTAAATGTAAAGTATCTAAATTTTTGATTTCACATAGGTCATCAATATTAATGTCTGTAAAATGAACAAAAGAAAAATAAGTTTGCCATATGATAAGGTGTATAACTCTTACCCAGTTGAGCTTCAATTGTAAGGCTTCTCAAGTTCGGCAAATCTCTTAAAGCCAATATAGTTTCATTAACAATTTTCGGATTAGGTATATAGAAAAATGAGTTTTTGCTGATGGTCAAACTTTCAAGTGACTGCATATTTCTAATTATATTACAAAAACCGTCAATGGGTATAAGCTCTTTGGGTTCTTCAAGCTTTTGACGGAAAAGACGCAAGTACTTATGGTTCATCTCTTCCCTGGACAGCTGATCATTTCGGGAGCATGCCTGTTTGCTGCTATAAAAGTGATAATCAACATGGCTTATATTTACAGCCAGAGTTCGTATGCAGCCATGTAGGATACTTAATAGTGTAAGCTGTTCCTTTAGAGTGTTCAATTCAAATTCTTCCGTCACAATTTCGTTGACGTAAAATGTTGGATAGAGCGTATTGGCCCAGATCTGGACTGCGCGTCGAAGTACCGTGCAGACCTGTGATACATTTATATGATCTTGAATTGGCAAGAACTTGAGTATGTGGCCAAAACAGTCATCATTTAGCTCCAAAATGTGCATTTTGCTTCACCTTTATGTTAATACTAAACTAACATATGGGTCGTCAATGGTCTTATGACTCACTTGCTTGAAAACTTTTGATAACACCGCAATAATACAAAGCAAGAAATCATTGAGGCGACCCAGTTGATACCCTCCACATATCTTAGTTAGTCCATGTCGTCTATAGTTCCACACCATCCTACTATACCTCTTCACGGTTCAACAATGAACTATCTGTGTGCTCCTCTTTATATATCTTGCTTCTAAATTGTATTAATCGGGAAATGGATAAAGTTATGAATTCCAGCAATGTCATTTCGGTCTAGCCTAACACAACTTTTATTTTTAAAGATTTCGAAAGCTTAAATGAGCTTTTTTCAGTGTTCGTAAGTGCACTAAAGCCGAGATAGGCACCTTCTGGCAGCCGCATAAGCTTTTATCACGGTCGCGTTTTCAAAAATGAGCTGTGTAAATTTAAATTTTATATACGCATGTGTTTTAAAGTGAGCCAACTATCTTTACATACGAAGAACCTCAGGGTTAGTCAAAACAAATGGATGGGATCACATGGGTGAAAGTGTGTTTTTTATTTCAATAAGAGTTTTAGCCCTTTTATGCCCCATACAATTAAATTTTCTTAGATCTAATTAGTTACGACAACGAATCACGCCCTTTGATGGATCCTTCAACCTATTTTCATTCATTTCAATAATTAAAATGCAACTCACAGTGACTCACGTAATGAGGCGTGACACTTGACTCGTCGTTGTCTCACTTTTCGTGTTGCCTAATGCTGCATAATTAATGCTGCTTCTGAGTCACGCCCTCCGCCCCATGCTTCTAGCCCATTTTAGGGCCCCTGCAATAACTGTATAAATTGTCTGATTAGGGCAATTAGCTGGCAATTACTATAAGTATGTATTCAACAGAAGAAGCAACTGACGTAAAGCGGAGCAACTACCGCAGCATCAGAGAAATGGTTCGTCTCTCCTACACGGTTGGATTTAATCTAATGAACCCGTCATCAAAATGGGGAAGAGTTCTCAGAGTGTAAGTCTAACATAGAATGCATTTGCACATATGTATCTAGCCACCCCAATTTATGTAACCGCACACATTAACCCCCTAGCTGGACAATTGTGTTGAGTCTGAGTAGCGTTGCTTCACTCTATGGCCATTGGCAGATGGCTGTGCGATATGCCCAGGATATACCACGCATTGTGGAGGTAACTAAGTGTCATCTAGGATAATGTGCGTGCATACAAATTGGTGTATTTGCTTCTATACTTCATTCATGGAACAGACCATTGGCACCGCTCTTCAATTCCTCACGTCTATAGCAAAAATGTGGTTCTTTCTTTTTGCCTACCAGAAGCTTTACGTTTTATTAAAAATTGCTCGTTGCCACGAATTGTTGCAGGAATGTGAGCTGTTTGTCGAAATGTCTGGTGAGATTTACCTAAGATTTGAGTCAGCTACTTGTATATCTTTTTCTTTATATGTATCATCAGATCTGCCAGTGGCCAAAATGTTGCGTCAGCAAGTTGGCAGCATTATGCAAAGCTATTGGGGGAGCACGCGTCGACAATTGCTCATTTATCTATATTGTTGCATCTGTATTACTAGCAATTATTTTATCAATTCTTTTGCAATCAATTTGTATCGCTATTTCACTCAACCACAAGGATTTAACATTGTACTCCGTGAGTTAAATTTGACTTTCACACAACTACTTTAAGATACTTTCAATATTTAAATATTTTGTCAAAGCAGCTCTGCCCTCGCTATATCCAGCTTGGGAGCATAAGGGCCTAGCCTTTCCCTACTATCATATACAAATGTATTTGGAAACCTGCTCTCTCTATATCTGCGGTATGTGTAAGTATTATCAGGTAATGCTGCGTTTAGAGGGGAAATGTTTATAATGAGCTATAAACTGCTCGAATTGATTGATAGCTGAAACTTGGTGGAAGTGAAGGACGTAAAAATGGAAACGTTTTTGTCAAAAAGCACTTTCTTCTTCTCTGAACAGGTGCCGTTAGTTTCGATGGCATTTTCATAGTGCTTTGCCTGCACAGTGTTGGACTGATGAAGTCACTCATCCATATGATTGAATGCTCCACTTCATCATTGGTGCCGCCTGAGCGCAGAGTTCAGTATTTGCGTTGTTGCATTTATCAATACCAGCGAGTGGCCAGGTGAGTGGTTTGTCTCTAGTAATTTATTCTAGTAAAGATTTTAAAAGATTTATGGTGGGGGGGGCAAAGTGGGTAAGGTGTATTCTTGATTCGACTTTAATCTAAAGTTGTGTCCTATTATCCAGTTATGCTACGGAGATAAATGATTGCTTTCGCCACATAACACTCACCCAGTTTCTCCTGAGTCTCTTTAACTGGGGTTTAGCGCTTTTCCAGATGAATATTGGTTTGGTAGGTCTGGCTGTGGAATCTTTTTGAAAGTTTTCCAATCTGAACTGTGTGCGTGTTATCCCTTCATTTACATCCACAGGCCTCAAGTTCTATCACCTTGGTGCGCATGATTATGTATCTGATTGCAGCTGGCTATCAAATTGTCGTCTATTGCTTGAATGGTCAACGATTTCAGACAACTGTAAGTCGACAAACACATTTTCCTTTTTTTACTGGTGTAAAAGGTAAATACTTTCTGTGTTCCCCAGAGCGAGCAAATTCCAATGGCGTTTTACGAGTGCTCCTGGTATGAGGAATCTAGTGAGTTTAGGCAACTCATTAAAATGATAATAATGCGAACGAATCGGTGCTTTCGTCTGGATGTATCCTGGTTCATGCAAATGTCGCTGCCCACATTAATGGCGGTGAGTTGCAGTGGTTGGGGAGAGATATTTCAATTCTTACTTAATATCTCACATGATTGATTTTCAGATGGTTCGAACAAGTGGACAATATTTTCTTTTGCTTCAAAATGTCAATCAAAAATAGACCTACAAAATTTAATGAATAGAAATAAAAGCAATTCTATTAAAATTTGGGTGGATGACCTTTATTTCTATCTCATTTGTCGCTTTCTTTCAACACATTCGGTTTCCTATTTGATATTGACGGGACATCTGACAATTCAAACAATATTTGCAGTCAGTGTCTGTCCCACCCACAATTCATCTAAACGATACGCCCGCCAACTGTCCATTAGTTTTCATTGACATCGTTTTGGCTTGTCTGATAATTCATTTGGACATTAAATTGCTAGGCTCGCACCCGCTGATAACAAGGCGAAGCTCCTGCTTTGGCCATTGCCAATCAATTTTATTAATCATTTAGAGTCCTTGCGCTTGGTTGATGCCTTAAGTGGCTCTTTCTTTCGTTACTTTAGTTGTTTGTTTGTTTTCTCTGGGTATTTCTTTTTATACTCAAGGCTGACTAACGTCTTTGTTTCAGTTTGACTATTTTCTTTACAATATTTTTAATGCATATTTGGTGTTTGGGTTTTTTCCTCTCCTGCTCGCCTCTCTTTCTTTCTTTTCTCACTTTCAACTTGCATAAGCTTTCCTTGCCTTGTCGTGCCGTTCTTTTGCTTTCCTTGGACTTCACTTTAATGCCTTTTCGCCCGGCGAAAAAAGGACATATTTTCTTTATTTTTGGTTTATTTAGGTACATGTATATTCCGTTGTGAATACTATCTCGATGTGTGTGTGTCCTTTCTGAGCAAGGACGGCTATAATTTATGCATTGACGGAAAGCGTTTGGCCAGACCTTTTGTTATGCTTAAAAAGTCTAACAAGACATTTCACGCTTTAATTTTCCTCGTTAAAATTTTGCTTAACAACCGAAACACCTTCCTGCTTCGAAAGAGACAGGTATAGTATTTCCATTACTAATTAGCAATTTAATTAAGCAACAAAATATGGAAACTTTAAAACGGCGACAAAGTTTTACCAAGACAAATAAAAAGTAGAAAGCGCTGAGTGAGAAAACTATTGTTAAACAATAAAAATGAAATTGATGACATGACGCAGGAGTGCTGAGATACATATAAAAAGTTTTCGTCGCCTCTCCTTAGCCTCAGCTCCTGCCTCCGTCTAAACGCCCTCTATCAAATACTCAAGTCAAGGAGGATAAGTCATTTTGCTGGCTACACAACAAACACAAAATATGAAAAAGGGACAACTAAAAATACAGTAATAATGATGATAAATATTCTATCTTACACGATAAAGCTTACATTTGTACTCGAACAGGAGGGCAGGCTTTAACATTTTTAAAGTGCATATTTTTAATTAAAAATAAATCATTTTTACTCACTTTATCACTTTAATATTTAACAATGACGAACCTTAAATACATAAAGCAAATAACATGACAAAGTCTGATACAAATTTTAAATGATGCATGGAAACTATTATATTGGAATATATAATAAGAATTTATCAAAAGCACACAAACTCGCACACTTCACAACTAATGCAGGAAGATATTTAACATGAAAAAAGAAACTGGCTTGTATCTCTTTTGGCTTGATGACAATGTTTGCACACGTAGCCGGAATCTAGCCAACATATTGACAAATACGATTTGTATGACAAATAGTATTACGTCTAAATGTATACATGCATATATATAAAATATTTATATTTATATTTATATAGTATATATATATAGATTTGCCTTCACAAATATGTATCCATCCCCAAGGAACGGCAAGTGGCCCTGTTTTATTTTCTTTCCTTTTTTATGCCATTCGGCCGCAATTTGCTTATGCTTTGTATGGGTCCCCATGACATTTGTTGGGTAATCAGGGCCAGAACAGAACAAAACAAGATAGGGACAAGACGGGGTGTAGAGGAGCGGAGCGTAGAATCATCATCTATGACCATTTACTTAAAGAATTCTGACAATGTTGACAAACCTGTCCTTGAAAACGGGGAAATGCGACCTCTCCCTTTTGTGTTTTGTGCCTTTATCTCTATTAGCCGTATTGTCTTGGCCATAATGGAGTTAATATGTTTTCTGCTGCCTTTGATCCGAAAAAACAACAAATTTCTGAGAGAAGACCAATACCGGTAACTGGCACGTGCCTAGGTTACTTTTGGCTTAAGTTAGAAATAAAACATCTTCGAGAGAAACGAATATTAAATCTAACTTCAAATATTATCTGGCTGACACTTCAAGTTTCATTTTTCAACAATCAGAGCTGTGATTTTTTCATACATCCCTCTAATCCAATTAAAGATATTACAACAAATTTTAGCTGTGTCAGCTAGTAAAAAGTTATACAAGCATCGTCTCTACTTAAGCCAAACAATTGTGTTAGCAATTTGTGTTCTGTTGTTCGCAGGTGTGCGGTATGTGTATGCTTGATGTGAAAAATACTTTTGGCTAAATGCAGCTCACTTGTGCAACACTCGCCATTGTGCAACAACTTTAGCCTATTTTAAAGAGCCACTTTAAAGAAAAGTCGAAAAGTATGCCTATAAGGAATGGAAGTAACGGCCTGGAATTTCCATTGTTTGCTGGACCGCTTAAAGTCATTTGCCATTGTCCCGTTTATGGTACTGATACTGTAGGCAGTTGTGAATGAGTCAAATAAAAGAGTGGGCCACACCTTCGCCTTCAACTAACTCCTTCTCAAGTTTTCCATTGTAAAAACAGACCAAGTAAAATTTAATTTACTGCACTTTAATCTTCTGGTTTGTTTCCCTGCGCCTTATTCTTACACAAGTCTCGCTCACTTTTTACTTCTTTGGTATGAAAGAGGGCAACATTTCATTTTACTTAGTGCCTCTCGCCATCTTGTATACGTTTTCTTGCAATTCCTTTTCTGTTCTCTTTCTTTTCTTTAATTTTGTTCAGCTTACTCATGCGAAATGGCACTTGATGCCCCTTAGTTATGCATGGGTGTGTGTAGCTGTTCAGCATCCATCCATTTAAGTTTCAAGGGAATTAAGACTAAGCTGCAGCCAATGCGCATTTTCCGCAGTTACACAGTCTCGCCTCTTGTACAGCCTCCCATATACATTTTCTCCACTGGAAATTGAAGGGAATGGTGTGTCTGTGTGTGTGTGTGTGGTGTGTGGGTGTGTGGTTACGATGTAGAGAGGAAGTAAAAATAACAATTGTTCCCTGCTCAATGGTAACATGAAGTTGGTAATGCAAATACTGAATACAGCTACGTCTCTCTCTTTGGTATTTCTGGTGGCATCTTTCAAATTGTCTGCCGGAAAAACAAAATGAAAAGTTCGCCAAATTATGTGTGATAAGACATTGAGAAACATGGCAGCCTTGAAATTATACATATTTGAGTTACTTGGGTAAATTTCCTAAAATAAAAACAATTATGCAAAGAGAACTCATCGTCCATACCCTATAAAGCAACTATCGCAACACTACTGCAGCTTTTCAACGATTTTCACAAATCCATTACGAATAGGTTTGATACATATAATTTGTTATAATAAATATTCATTTTAAAACTAGTTTCATATTGTCTCCTAGTTATGCATACAAATCAAAAATCGAATGGTAGAAAGATTTGGCAAATATAAAGTACATGGACGTAGCTGCTTTAGATAAAAATTGTAAGAGCGATTTGAGTGCAAAACATTTATATAGATAACTTTTGATTGACAAACTAGCAAGGATTTTATTTAAAATTCAGCGTACTCAACGAATAAGTTCTTAGTCGAGTCTCAATCAGATCAGGCTAGTAAATTATTTAATAATCGATATACTCTCAGGCATTCCCCTTAGCCAGATTGATAAGCTCCCAATGGAAAAAAATTGAACGAATCGCAGTCCTTTAACTTTATAAATGTTGGGGGTCACTCAATTTGCATGCTACATATGTAAATCTGTGTGTGAGTGCGAATCAATGTGTGTTTCTACCAGTGAGCTGCAATCTGCTAGGACAAGTTGATGTTTAATATATACAGCAACGTCTGCTAATGCAAAAGACAACTGCCCAGGTAAACGGTAAACATGCAAATAAATGCATGGACAAGGCAATCACGTTGAGCCCACAGAAGGGAAAAACAATCGGGAAACCCAAAATGAACTAAAAAACTCAGTTCTGTTCTCGTCCTTTGTATACGTAATTTGCCGTAACAGATACGAAACACTTCTCTTCTTTTTTGTTCTTTGCCCATCTTTTATTTTATTGTATTTCAATTTGTCTTTAACGGAAATGAAATTTGTATTTGGTTGCACAACACAAATATTAAATGCAACTTTAACCATGCCGCAGTTTTAACACTTTCATATCTGATATTTGCGTTTAATTCATGTGGAGTGTATGTACATATATAAAATGCCGAACACTTTCCTTTTTTCATCCCGCCTGAACAATAGCCTATACAAATACAAAATGTAAGGGAATCAATTGAAAATGTGCCTGAAACAACAAATTATTTCTACAGAGTGGCTGCTTTCTGTTTTATCGATGCCAAAATTGCTCATTACAAATGTACCTACCTATTTAAAAACGAATACTCAAAAATAAAACAAAATATAAATTAGTTTTAGTTTAGATAACAAACTCTTTTTCTTTATGTTTCCTTTTTATTTTGGATTTGCCAAAAAGGTTTAGCGGTGGATTCTGTTTTCAACAATTTCCCAAATCACTCATCGATTTGCCATTTTAGACTTTGAGAGCCTGGCTGGATTTACTCTGATGGATACTCAAAGCTTTTTTATTCATTTCCAATAGCCAAAAAATTGTCATTCGTTGACATTGCGGTGTAGTCTCGTATCCACACACTCAAATCCCTTAGTGAGGCCACTTGTGACGTCAGTCGGCAAAAGCAACACAAAACAAAGTTAAATTCTTTTTAATTCTATCACAGAGTAAAAACCATTTTCAATGCTGAAGCAAATAAAGAAAAAGGAAAATAAACAAAATGGCCAATGCTTCATGTTTCTGTTGTAACTGACGCAAATAGGCAGCCATTTTGTTATTTTTAGCGAGCAGGACGAGAATTGAAGGAATTTTTGTCATAATTTATGTGAACGTGATTTATTTGTATACATTTCCGTTTCGTTTCGATTTCATTACGATTGCCGTAAAAACAGGCCATTAGAAATGTCCCCCCTTCATCACTCTCCATGGCAATGCGACCCATTTCGACGCCATCTTGATTAATGAATGGCAGCACGCCATATGTGAAAAGTGTTGCCTACTTTCGAGGGCAGCGCTCTCTCAACTTGTTAATTGCTGACCATAAAATTGCGCCAAAACGCTCTGCAGACACGAAACTCACGCTAAATGGGAAAAGCCACAGGCAAAAAACGAAACAATTCAATCTGCTTGATTATGGCTCCAACAACTTGTGATAGCCTTGCCAGACGTCTGTCGAATTCCCAAATTCCTTGTAATTATAAAGAACATTTACCATTGTGTAGTCGAGGGCGGATACCCTATTTTTTCATAAGAGTGTTAAGTACTTGATCGAACCTAAGTTTATTAAATTAGGCGCTTGTTTTACTTTTTAGCTATCCAAGATCTAGCTATTCGTATTAACTCAGAAACAAGCATTCATGTGTATAGTCCCGAAAATATAGCCGTTTGTCTTAGTTACCTTGTGGCCTAGGCTTACACAGCAGGGTATATAAAATAAAGGCCACAGAAGGACTTTAGCTGAACTGAGCCTTCGCTGAGCCGTCAAAAATAGCATTTACAACAAACAAAAGTCACATGTCGTCTCAGGCACTGAAGTTTCAGCGCTCTGCTGTTTGCTTCGCGTCGGCTCGCCTTCCTTAGGGGCGCGAGGGATTTAAACTGGGCGATGCCGATGACTTTATAGCAATTTAATGCGCCTCATGTTCCGTAGTTGTTCTGCTTCTTGTGAAAAATTAACCCTCTTTTCTGTTGTTGCTGCTGCTGCTGCTAGTTCAGCTGGATGGGCACGTCAAAAGAAAACAGCAATTTGTACGGCCCTCTAGGAATATCATCAACAACAACATCATCATCATAAGGAGAACCCACAGAACAAAATAGAAGAAAAAGAACCTAGCTCTCTTCCCTCATTTACTTCCAGCTTTGTATAATTGACTTTATCATTCTCTCTACTTGCTGGTGTTTAGAGCGTAAATAGTCTTTGTCATCGTCAATAAATGGAGACGAAGATAAAAGCGAACTTACAGAAATTATGCAATTTATGGAAATTAAGAAATGAAATGATTCTAAATTATCGATATTAGGATTGTTTTTTTTTCAATTTGAAAATTTAAAAATTAAAGTAGGAAATACTTAATTCATAGTTTCATTCTTACATACAAGTTTTCTATATACATATGTATAAACAATCAAGTTCATCAAGGGCTATTTTTCATGACCATTATCCTCGAACTGCAGTTCATTTCATATAGTTAGTACTTTTATAACATTATGATTATTTTGCCTATGACCAATCAATAAACTCATTGATCATTTTGAAGATTAACATCCTACACTTTATGGCACTTGTTCCATACACATATTGATTACCTACATAGATGACCCCCATTGACCGCAGCCATCCCTTCCGCCCTCTGCCTACATTTCTACATTTTTACATTAATTAAAATGTTAGTTTTCCGGCTACACTTTTGCTCCTGCTGTCTATTAACCATAAATTAACAAGTACATAAAATCTGTTACAGGGCAAGTAACAAAAAATGAGACTGGCTATTATTGTTTAATGATTGTTTAACGATTTCAGTTGCCCAGAGAATTTACTTCCCAGACATTATCATTGAGTTGTAGTTGAGCCGGCTAATCTTTCAGCTTTATTTGTTGTGCATTTGCGAAAATTGGTGATTCAATTTAAATTTACTGGAAATGCCTTTGAGGCAGAATTAAGGCCAACATTTTTCTTGTGTCTGTGGTTTATTTTTGTACCTCAAAGCATTGCTTACATTTGAATTTTGGCTTTTGAATCTGGTACAACATATTTTTATTCATATGATTCTCCCTGTTTTCCTTCTTCCGTGTGCATGAATGTGTAAGTGTGTTTTTATATACACGTATGTGGGAGTGTGAAGGGAAAATTATGACAATGTTTTGCTCGAATGAAGCATTTTATGCTGACGCATCTCTATGCAAAGTATTTTGTCTACCACAGAGGACATTTGCCGTTACTTGTCATTGTCATTGAGAAATGGAAAATTTATGTTTTCCCTTTTTCCACCTGAACACTCTTCACTCGTTTCGGTTTTGTTTGAAAACCGCCTTCCTTCCGCCAAAAAAGGTCACTCCCAAATCGAATAAAGCGTATCCCAATCCAAACTTCTCGACCTTTTTTAGTATTTGAAACGTGACGGAATTGCTTTGTTTGATTTTGTTCTGCCACCTTCTGAAAAAAACAAAACCAAAACCAAATGGTCAAAAGTTCCTTTGGTTTTTTTTTTTTTTGTTGTCTTAAAACAAATGTTTATTTTTGCACATTATTTTTGCTTTCATTTCTGTTCTTTCTCTTTTTTATTGTGTAGTTATTTTGCTGACATCTGGCCACGACAGTTTAAACTTTCAACAACCAAAAGTGTCAGCAGGCGTCAAGTATTTTTTTCCCCCGTTAATGAGCATGCTGTTCTGCTTCGGCATACCCTGCACCACCCAACGATTTCGTTCAAAGGGTATATATGGACCACACGCAAATTTATTTATGTCAGAGCCTCCAAATTTTAAAAGTTTTTTTGATCCAATCCTAGTTTGATATCCTTGCCGACACCTGGAACTGAGCTGGTGTTAGCTAATATAGGATATCTTAAAATCGTTGACGACTTTGAAATATTTCTATTTTTAATTTTGTCTTCCTTATTTTTTATTTTCTCTCTTTGACTTTTAATAAATCCACACAGCGGGTAAAATTTTGCTATGAAAAGCCATTCATTAATAATGTCCAAAGAGGAGAGAGAGCGAGTGGAAGGTGCGGGCAAAAATATGAAAAGTATAAAAATCATTGCGAAATTTCAGTGGAGCACCATCAGAAAGAAAGAAAGAAAAGAAAAAAGATGTGGGCTAGAACGTGCATATAATTTAGTATAAAAAATTATATTTCACAAACGAGGCTTAGCAACGAAATAAGCACCAAGAACTCTTGAACATTCTTCACTATTATACATATTCCAAAATTATCCTTGACGTCTACGACATACGTATTATTTCCACTTTTTGCAAATTATGTATTGTGCATTATAATTAAACTATATTGTAAAAGTTCGTTCTTGCCAACATCAGCAATCCTGCCTTGCTCATTCGTTTTCACAAACCATAAATAAATAAATCAATTTTGAGAAAATTGCAATAATTAAAACTGGTCAAATGTAAAGTGCACATTGAATGTCGGCCCTTTAATTAAACTCATTACGATGTGACCTTTCCAATTTTCGAAATGTTACGCCACACATGTGAATGTACATACATAGTATGTGGGTGCTAATTTGACTTTATTGCAAACATTTAACATTTAAAGTCCCAAAGCTGGACTTAAGCGTTTACCCTGCCCCTTTTTATGTTTGCTCGTTCATTTTTCCCTTATAATTTAGTAGTGTGCCCCTCGGCTCTGTCGCTTGTATAATTTTCCACTTTGCACCAAGGCTAGCGAAGTGTCAGACCCCGACTCTCAGTTTTGCATCCGTATCCGCATTGGCATCCTCTTTCCCGTTTGCATTCGCATTTGTATTGGGCCAGAGTTATCTACTTCACTTCTGCACTTTCACTTGTCTTGTTAAATATTAACGCAATTTCACTTTGCCCAATTACACTGCAACCCATCCGCATCGGCACCAGCATCCCCATCCGCGGCTTTGGCTTTTATGCAAATATCCAGAGGGCCTTCACCCGCACACTTTCCTTAATTTGGAGAATTGTGGGTAGCAAGTTTTATGGTGTTTTCTTCTATCTTTTTAGCTTCGGTGTGAATTGCAAAGCTAAATCGATAAGCACCTAAAGGTTGCTCGTTAAATTCGACAAGGCAAGAATTAAGTTTTTATACGAATTTGCATTTCGCTTCTGCGCTTTCTTCTAAGTTCAGTGGCAACACCTGAGAACGCAGACAACGTCAAGTACTTGACCGTGCCGCGAATTGCAGACAGTGGAACAAATAAATACCCGTCCAGTCCAGTCGACACCATCCACCCACCATTTACCACACCAATGTACTCATCCTGTTGACCGTGCAAATTCCAGCAGAAAATGTGTTTACCTTTTCAAACGAAAGGTGAAAGTACGCTCGAAAAACGCACCTGAAGCACCTTGAAATCGTACAAATCGATAGGCTTTATAGGTTCTTGGAATTTAAAAATTAATTTTTTTGAGTGTGCGTAGTTGAACTCGAAGTAAATTTAAATAAAATTAAATCACACTAAATTTGCAAGTAGTATATTAAATTATATTAATACATATATATACATAGATATATACATATGTTGTTTTTGTTTTTAAATTTAAAAACACCCGCCATGATAGATTCCTATAATCGATGACAGACGCAGTCAGATTTATCGATAACTGATCAGCTGTGATCTAGACATGGCCAAATGGCGATGCCACACTATTTCTGTTTTCATCTGTTGCGTCTGTTATTGTTATTGTTGTTGTTGCGGATTGTGGACTTTGAAACGCTGTAGTTTTGGTTCCTTTTTTTTTTTTGTGTTATTCAATTTGCAGAAAACAAAAAAAATCCTCAAGATGCTAAGACGAAAAGTTCATGTAACTGCTACGACAAGCTTAAGTCGCTATTCCTCCACTACGGCAACAACTCATGGCCGGCATTTTCAATATCTACAGGTTGGTGTAGACTCCTAAAAGAATTTCGAAATTTCTCAACATTTTTCCCCTTCTTTCAGTGCTCCAAATTGCCAACATTATATTTTCAACGATCACTGCCGAGATTACCTATACCTTTGCTGGATAATACCTGCCAGCGATTCCTGGCAGCTGTCCAGCCGTTGCTGACTCCCTCAGAGCTTGGTCATACACAACAAGTGTTAACCCAATTCCGTGAGGGCATTGGAATGGAATTGCATGCCAAATTGAAAGACATCGATGATCGGAATAAGCACACAAGTTATATATCTCAGCCCTGGTTTGATATGTATTTATCTGATCGGGCTCCTTTGCCCCTAAATTATAATCCCTTACTAGTAATGAAAAGCGATGAACGTCCCCAGTATCAAGAGCAGATAGTCCGAACCACAAATCTAATTATCAGTTCGTTACGCTTTTGGCGTTCACTTCAAAATAATCTTCTCGAACCGGAGGTCTACCATATGAACGCGAAAAAGAGTGACACCGGCAGCTATCGTCGCTGGATGAAGGTGGCTCCCAAAGCTTTAGCTACATATGCTTCTTACGCATTTAAAGCTTTCCCATTGGACATGAGCCAATACCATAGACTATTTGGCACCTCCCGCATACCCCGATTGGGGAAAGATGAGCTGGTCCACGCACCGGAATCGAAACATATTCTAGTCATGCGAAGAGGCCACATGTATGCAGTAAATGTACTTGATTCCAGTGGTTTCATAGAGAGTCCAAGTGTGATTATGGGCAGGCTAAAAGCTGTACTCCAACTGGATGGTCAGCGGGAAGCTGCAGAAGTACCTTTGGGTGTTTTAACCTCTGCTCAAAGAGACGAGTGGGCCAAAGCCAGGGCCCATTTGGTGAGCAGCTCACACAATGCCGATATTTTACAGCGCGAAGTTGATGCATCATTGTTCTGCGTATGCCTAGACACGCCGGAGGATGGCGTCTTCCAGGAGGAGAACCAAGTGCCTCTGTTAAAACATTTGCTAGGAGGCAAGGCAACGAATCGCTGGTTTGACAAGTCGATTTCCCTTTTAATCAGTGCCGATGGTACTGCGTCTGTTCACTTCGAGCACTCTTGGGGCGACGGTGTGGCTGTTCTCCGGTACTTCAACGAAGTTTACAAGGATACCCTAGAACGGCCATTTGTTTCTACAGATTCCCCCCACACTCCTGCCGATGGGGATACTGCCAATGTTCGTGCGATTAGCTTTGATATTGATAATCAAACAAAAAGCTCCGTAGAGGAGGCCTTTGCCAAGAACTCCGCAGTTGTAAATAGCCTGGAGATGAATCTTTTAAAGTATCCTCGCATTAACAAAAAAACCTGCAAACAGTACGGCCTGAGTCCCGATTCCATTATACAACTATCGTTCCAGCTCGCATATAGGCAAGCTTTCAATAAATATGTGGGTACTTACGAGTCCTGCAGCACCTCAGCATTTCGTCATGGCCGCACCGAGACAATGCGACCATGCTCTACAGCTACACAAGCTTTTTGCGAGGCAGTTCTTAAACCGGAAAGCTCAAAACCATCTGCCAATGAATTGAGATCCATGATCGACAAGTGCAGCAAAATGCATGGACAGCTGACCAAAGAAGCAGCCATGGGACAAGGTTTCGACCGTCATCTGTTTGCATTACGCCACGTCGCCCAATTGGAGAATATACCTCAACCCGACCTATACGAGACTGAAGCCTATAAACGAATTAACCATAACATCATCAGCACTTCCACCTTGGGTTCTGATGCCCTATTAGCGGGTTCTTTTGGCCCAGTGGTTAAAGATGGCTTGGGAATCGGGTAAGTCTACAATAGTTCTACGTTCTTAAGCATTCACTTATGTTAACTGATTTCAGCTATTCGATTCAAAATGACTTTGCCGGTGCCGTTGTAACCACGTATAAGGATCAAGCCGATGGCAAAGTTTTTATTAATAGCTTGGAATCGGCATTTAATAAAATATATAACATTATTGAGCAGAGCAGCACTAAATAGACGCCGCCCAGCCCCAAACAATGCAGACTTAAGTATGGCTTTAACAAAAATAAAACAAAACGCGAAAAATCAGGAAGCCGACAACAAAACGAAATTTGCTTTTATGTATTTAAAATATCTGAAATGCAATATCTTATTCCAAGTTTTATAAATTTATAGATAATAAACAGAGAGAACACTTCTTGGCCCCCTTCCTAGCTCACTGATTGTAAGGTGTACTCAGCTTTCTATTTTTATTTCACCCGAAGAGAATGCAAAGAACATTCGAATTTGAACACTTTTATAGTTTAAATGGCTTAGTTAGAACATAGTCCTAGAGAACTTATCTTATTCGCACAGCACTCGAAACAACAAAAAAACAAAGTGCTATCTTTAAATGGTCCTAAATTCAAAGTCCCTTTTGCTCATTTCGTATGCATAAGTGGGAACAAAACACCCACGAAATTTCTTATACCCACACGCACATTAAGCAAATTTTGTTGATTAACCCGAAGGAAAATTTCACCCATTTGACCTTTTTTTGCGACTAACTTACAAGTAACTAACAAGGACAACGACATCGTCATCTTTGGTTGGCTTAGTTAGATTTTGGTTGTTGGGAGGAGGTTAATGTTAACTTTTGACTTCAGGCCCACTCACACGCTCATCGTGAAAGTTTATCAAAATATATTTTCAACCCGTCATCCACCCCACCAACCCAGTTCGTTCCATATATTGTAATTCCCACGTTTCTAGCATATTGTTGACTGCTACGTTGATTTATTGTCAATTTTATTCCCAATTGTTTCATTCCGTACTTATGAAATTGTCGCGGAAAATACATACAACAATAACAAAAAATAAAAATTAATTCGCGTAACTCGTTTTATTAATTCGGCTATGCTTTAGCCCAAGGTTTTTTTTATCACCGCCCTCAATCCTTTGGATTGTAGCTGATATATGAGTCGTGGGTGTGGCAACACCATTAATGAGCTATTAAAAAGTCCAAGAAAAGAAGGTCATTAAACTGCATGATGTATGTACATACAAATATATATGTAACATCCTGCAACAGTGGCGTATCCAAACAGGATGCGATCAGCACTATCTAATATAAAAAAGCGAACTGTCTATGTTGAATTCTTTATGCCCCTAAAGTCCATATTAAGGATTCTCCAACAAAGAAATAGTTTTTTCATCTTAACTGTAAAGAATTTGGTGAAAAGTTTTAAAATATAACTATACGCATTCGTGCCGAGTTTGAATCCAAACTAAACTGGAGAAAACTAGGACGTATACATAGAGAGCGAGACACTTGTACCTCTTGATGGTAATATGGATGGGGTCGGAAACTAAATGGGCTGACAAACGGAAACGGATCTTAAATGACTCACGAAAGGTACACTAGTCGACATGGCACTTATCCTAGCCTGCCAAGGGATTGACTTGTATAATTTCGACAATTTTACGTCTACGGCCATGTTTTCCATGCGCAAACAGTAATAACAATTAAAAAGGCATTTAAATGGCACACAGTAGCCAAGAATGAGTATGAGAATGTATATTGATGGCATGTGTGTGAGTATGGGTAAGTGAGTATGAAAAATGTGCGGTCGCTTGGATTTAATATTACGTATACGCCGTCATTCATGAGAAGCTCATTAAATTATTCAAAATGAGACCCAGACTGGCTGGCTACAGAGTTGAGGAATCTTAACATCGCCCCTCCTCATTTTTGTTTTCTCTTACTCTTTTCACTCTTTTAGTTTCTGTCACCAAGTCCTTCTGAATTTGCTCGTTGGCTCCCTCAAATGATTCTTCATTCTGTAGTAGCAGAACATGTGGCTGTAATAAAAAGTCCTAACGTGCCTGGATTGTAAATGAAGTAAATGAAAATGAGTAAAGTTGTTGCTGTTGTTATTGTTATTTTGCCTGCCCCTTGAACACCAGACCCTGTACATCTGATTGCCACACGCCAATATGAGTCAAAAGGCTAAATAAACTCTGGCTAAAAACAAACAACTGCGGGATAACCCAGAGGGAAAATCAATAATTATTCTTCTAATTGAATATTAATATTTAATTTCATGGTCAGGATTCGCTCACGCCTCATTAGCCTTTAGGCCTACTTCAGTTTCTGCTCCTGCGGTAGCTGTTGTTGACAGGACCTAAAAAGTTTTTGTGGCTAACTTCCACTTCGGTTTCTTCTTTGATTTATGGGAAAATTTGTGGTTACTGCCATTAGGCCAGATATCAACACTTGTTTCCCCAGATGAAAACAGCGGTAAGTTAAGAAACATTTGGCAAGCCGCACCGCAACCGCATCAAAAGCAGTAACAGTTTAGCATAACCATCAGTCGAACGGGTACCCAATAGAAACACATTGCGTATGCTTAATATGGAATGTTAATGTACTTGCCCATGCCCGAGTCGAAACGAGCGGCAATAACAGAAACATTTCTCACCTAACTAATGACCAATTAATATGGTAATCAGTTTGCTGCTATCCCCAATGATCACAAATGTCAGTCGCATTAATTAAATGCTTATTATGATATTAACTTATCCATGACCTAGGCATGACCTTGGTTCAATTGGCCAGTTGTTCAATCAAAAAATAGTTTGTAAGTGTCATAGATTTCCTCGAGTCCCAATTGCACGCATTATTAATGAACATGTAAAACTCAGAATTGTTAGATATGCAACATTTTTCGTAAGCGAATATAATTTTTAAAGCACTTTCATAAGACAATTAAAAGCACGTGTGCATGTTTTGCCGATTCCTTTCAGGATCATGTCGTTAACGCAATTAACATCAAATTTATGGGTAAATGTCTACGCAGGTGGCGTGTACTTAAAAACCTAAACCGTTTCCGCTCCTTGCTACCTTGTAGGTTAATTGATATTGCTACGCCCAGCAGCAGACGCTGTTGCATCCACCATGTAACACAAAGACAATTTGCTAAATATTTGATATCTGATGTGTTTATATTACTATGTCAAATACACAACGAAAATTTTCAACATTTAAAATTACAAGTAATTTAAAATAGATTTTTAACTGATGTTCAAATGCTCACTGAAAGAGCAGTAGAAGTCTTGAAGGGACAAAAAGGTAGTATTAACAGGTCTGTGCAAAAAAATGTTCAATCGCCAGGAGTAGAAACCAAGCTATCTACGTGTAAGCGCTAGATACACAATAGGAGATATGACTGCCTCTGTTCTCGTACATGGCTTATCATCAGGACCGGCTGAATCAGAAAGCCAGGAAGCCAGAAAACTCCAAGTGATTAACTCAATATAACGTTACTACTCTATATCCATCAAAGCAGAGGCCGAGTCATTTAGGTTGCTCGTGGTTCATACGTGCCACGAACGTGTCTACATTTCGTCTTCTACACGGGAGCATTTTTATTGTCATTTGCCTTTTCTCCCTTTCATTCTTATCTGATGACAGAGGCGGAAACAACTTTTAACACAAACATAGACAGCTTTTACCCGGAAATGACATCATGTACTTCTATCTTTAGAGTTTGGTCTAGGAGTTAATTCATTTTTTGCAGCTGGACAAAAGGGATATGAAAATTATAAGCCAAAGCAAGATTTTGGCATTAGACATGCCTTTAAATAATTTCTATATGTAGGTATATTTATACCGTACGCCCGTAGGGTGAAATGGAGATATGGCCACGAAAAGATGATCCTTTTTTATTTTTTTAGCTCTAAAATCCACAAATCCTGTCGCCGGACGAAATGAAGTCTATTGATTGGCATTAAAAAAAACTTGGAGTCATTTAAAGATGCAGGACATAAAATTTTCTGAAAAGGTCCTTTTTTCCAGCTATTTGAAGGACATTTCAGGACCTGGTAGTGTCAGTTAACGCGCATGAACAAGGACTTCCATTTGGCCAAAGGACATCCCGCTCATCCTTCAAATGACTGAGTTATTAGCACTTTTCTGCTTTTTGGACATGTAATTTTCCAAGTCCCAAATTGAATCGGAAGACAAAAAAAACTGCAAAAAGCTACAAAATCCTTGATATCTCAGCTCTCCGCAGGACTATCGCCATGTCCTTTGCACTTACTATAGTCCTTAATCATTGGAATCTTTCCAGGACCTTCGTCCTGATCCTTCAAAGGACTCGCGAGATATTTGCCATTTTTCCTTAAACACAAAGGTCCTTTTATCTCAGCTTCCCGAAGGACATTCCAGGATCTAATAGTGTCATTCGACGCGGGTCATCAAGGACTACCGTCTGAGCAAAGGACATCCTGATCATCCTTGTAGTGGCTGAGTTATAAGGACATTTATTGTTTTTTTGCGATTTTTGGCCATTTTTCTGACTAACCCCCTTACAAAAATTCGAGTAATATTTTTGGAAGGATATTGAAAATCCTTGGATGCAGATCGGTAGTCCTGCTCTTGGAGGACCAGAAAAAGTATGTCCTGTCAAAATCGGGCAATGTCCTGCGGAGATATGGCCTCGAGAAAATTATCCTTTTTTTTGTTTTTTAGCTCTAAAATCCCCGAATCCTGCCGCAGGACGAAAGGACATGGTTCCCTAGGATGTCCTTGATAATCTCTACAGATTGGCAACAAAAAAAGTTGGGGTCATCTAAGGATGCTGGACATTCAATTTCCTGAAAACGTCCTTTTTCTCAACATGTCGAAGGACACAAAAATTAATTTTTGCTGCATACTTTTAGGCGGTTGGGCTTGTGTGATCTGCCACAAATTAATTTTTCTAATCCACAAGCCCAACCGCCTAAAAGTATGCAACGAATTCGGTAAAAACAGAAAATCCGTAATATCTCAGCTCCTTGAAGGACTTTCGGAATGTCCTTTTCACAGATTATTATCCTTGATGGAAGGATTCGTTTGACACCACTTTTGTCCTGATCCTTCAAAGGATACTCGAAATATTTGTTGATTCCTTTTTACCCCCAATGAGTAGGCAACACTTTTTTAAAAATTTTTATATTATTCATCCCAAAAGTATGCTACATAAATTTGCCAATTAGACTAAAAAATTACAAGTCCAAAAATCAGAAAACTGCTTATAACTCGAGTATTTTAAG
Source organism: Drosophila paulistorum (assembly GCA_018152135.1). NCBI lineage: Eukaryota > Metazoa > Arthropoda > Insecta > Diptera > Drosophilidae > Drosophila > Drosophila paulistorum. Next base: position 14,879,748 of record JAECXG010000690.1, read on the forward strand.
GATAATCAGGATGTTTTTTTTGCCAGTTGGAAGTCCTTCTACGTCCGCATCGACTGATGTCATGAGGTCCTGGAATGTCCTTCGAAATGTTGAGAAAAGGGACGTTTTCAGGAAATTGAATGTCCTGCATCCTTAGATGACCCCAACTTTTTTTGTTGCCAATCTGTAGAGATTATCAAGGACATCCTAGGGAACCATGTCCTTTCGTCCTGCGGCAGGATTCGGGGATTTTAGAGCTAAAAAACGAAAAAAGGATAATTTTCTCGAGGCCATATCTCCGCAGGACATTGCCCGATTTTGACAGGACATACTTTTTCTGGTCCTCCAAGAGCAGGACTACCGATCTGCATCCAAGGATTTTTCAATATCCTTCCAAAAATATTACTCGAATTTTTGTAAGGGGGTTAGTCAGAAAAATGGCCAAAAATCGCAAAAAAACAATAAATGTCCTTATAACTCAGCCACTACAAGGATGATCAGGATGTCCTTTGCTCAGACGGTAGTCCTTGATGACCCGCGTCGAATGACACTATTAGATCCTGGAATGTCCTTCGGGAAGCTGAGATAAAAGGACCTTTGTGTTTAAGGAAAAATGGCAAATATCTCGCGAGTCCTTTGAAGGATCAGGACGAAAGTGGTCTCAAAAGATTCCAATGATTAAGGACTATAGTCAGTTCAAAGGACATGGCGATAGTCCTGCGGGGAGCTGAGACATCAAGGATTTTGTAGTTTTCTGGTCTTCCGATTCAATTTGGGACTTGGAAAATTTTCATTAAATTTGGGAAAAATTACAAGTCCAGAAAGACTGCATAGTGTTGTTGTTGTTGTTGTTGTTGTATTTTTTGTTGTATTTTGTTGTTGTTGTTGTTGTTGTTGTTAGTGTTAGTGTTAGTGTTAGAGTTAGTGTAAGTCTTAGTGTTAGTGTTAGTGTTAGTGTTAGTGTTAGTGTTAGTGTTAGTGTTAGTCTTAGTCTTAGTCTTAGTCTTAGTCTTAGTCTTAGTGTTAGTGTTAGTGTTAGTGTTAGCGTTAGCCCAAACGCCTAAAAGAATGCAACGAATTCTGCAAAAACAGAAAACCCTTAATATCTCAGCTCCTTGAAGGACTATCGGAATGTCCTTTTCACAGATTAACACCACTTTTGTCCTGATCCTTCAAAGGATACTCGAAATATTTGTTGATTCCTTTTTACCCCCAATGAGTAGGCAACACTTTTTTAAAAATTTTTATATTATTCATCCCAAAAGTATGCTACATAAATTGTCACTTAGGCTAAAAAATTACAAGTCAAAAAATCAGAAAACTGCTTATAACTCGAGTATTTTAAGGATAATCAGGATGTTTTTTTTGCCAGTTGGAAGTCCTTCTACGTCCGCATCGACTGATGTCATGAGGTCCTGGAATGTCCTTCGAAATGTTGAGAAAAGGGACGTTTTCAGGAAATTGAATGTCCTGCATCCTTAGATGACCCCAACTTTTTTTGTTGCCAATCTGTAGAGATTATCAAGGACATCCTAGGGAACCATGTCCTTTCGTCCTGCGGCAGGATTCGGGGATTTTAGAGCTAAAAAACGAAAAAAGGATAATTTTCTCGAGGCCATATCTCCGCAGGACATTGCCCGATTTTGACAGGACATACTTTTTCTGGTCCTCCAAGAGCAGGACTACCGATCTGCATCCAAGGATTTTCAATATCCTTCCAAAAATATTACTCGAATTTTTGTAAGGGGGTTAGTCAGAAAAATGGCCAAAAATCGCAAAAAAACAATAAATGTCCTTATAACTCAGCCACTACAAGGATGATCAGGATGTCCTTTGCTCAGACGGTAGTCCTTGATGACCCGCGTCGAATGACACTATTAGATCCTGGAATGTCCTTCGGGAAGCTGAGATAAAAGGACCTTTGTGTTTAAGGAAAAATGGCAAATATCTCGCGAGTCCTTTGAAGGATCAGGACCAAAGTGGTTTCAAAAGATTCCAATGATTAAGGACTATAGTAAGTGCAAAGGACATGGCGATAGTCCTGCGGAGAGCTGAGATATCAAGGATTTTGTAGCTTTTTGCAGTTTTTTTTGTCTTCCGATTCAATTTGGGACTTGGAAAAATTTTCATTAAATTTGGGACTTGAAAAATTACATGTCCAAAAAGCAGAAAAGTGCTAATAACTCAGTCATTTGAAGGATGAGCGGGATGTCCTTTGGCCAGATGGAAGTCCTTGTTCATGCGCGTTAACTGACATTACCAGGTCCTGAAATGTCCTTCAAATAGCTGGAAAAAAGGACTTTTTCAGAAAATTTCATGTCCTGCATCCTTAGATGACCCCAACTTTTTTTGATGACAATCTGTAGAGATCATCAAGGACATCCTAGGGAATCATGTCCTTCCGTCCTGCGGCAGGATTTGTGGATTTTAGAGCTAAAAAACAAAAAAGGATAATTTTCTCGTAGCCATATCTCCGCAGGACTGATTTTGGAGGATCCAAAAAAGTATGTTCTGTCGAAATCAGTCAATGGCCTGCAGAGATATGGCCTGGAGAAAATTATCCTTTTTTCGTTATTTAGCTCTAAAATCCACGACATTCCAGATCCTGGACCCGGTCAGTCAATGCGCATGAGCAAGGACAACCCGCTCATCCTTGAAACTGCCGAGTTCTTAGCACTTTATTTTTTTTATACCGCTTTTCCGATCCCATAAGGTATATATGTATATTCTTGATCGGGAATATTTTGTACATGTATGTATGTGTAAAGATTTTGCCGATCCCATTTCCGTAATTTGAAAATATCCAAGATATGCCTATAAACGTTTTTTCATAGGGCCGGAGTTGGTCGTTGGCTGGTGGGGGCGCTAGGGTGCTCGTATGCTTGAGTGAGCGAGATACTAAGATATGCTTGTCAAAAGCATTTGAACAGAATGCATTTGGTATTTTAAATTTGAAATATTTGTTTTACTGGTGTATATACCTAAGTCGGCGAGACGACTTACTTTATTTTTAACTGATACAATAAATGTATATTTTGCAGCAATTTTGGAATTTAAACATGAGCTTTGTATAGAAATTTGAAAGAATGTTAAAAAATCGATATAGAGCCAAATATTGCGTTACATAATTTTCTTCTCTAAGGGTAAACATAAATGCTTTACTTGCTTTTTGGTATGGTCTCCTCTGGCATTCTATCTATTAATGTCCCGATTTCTGTTTTTACAGCTCGCGGCGCCAAAAAACATTTTCATTTTCATCCAAAAATAACAATATGCATATTTATATACACATACATACATACATATATATGTATGTATGGATTTGTATCTGTTTATGTGTATCTGTATATACATATATGTATTATAGTTTCATTTATCTTGGGCTACAACTTCAAAGTGACATTTGATTTATGTATGGGGATGCGAGGCGGTAGGCCTCTATTTGGTATTTTTGTGTCTCGTCTAGAAGCAGAAGTTATGATAGCTTCCGGCCTGAGCTCGACACCCTCTTTGGTTGCGTAAATTCACATATGACAGCATGAAGTTGTGAAGATATCCAAGCATCAAGGATTTTATGACCAATCTGGAGCAACATTGAAGGCAAAAAAAAAAAAAAACGTTGACCACTTTTTTGTACTTATGCCAAATATGCCTGAGAATATTGCCAGCTATGCAATAATTTTCCATGCTGCTCTTCCAGGATTTTATTAGAAGAGCTCCCCGGCACAAAAGGCACACAAAGGGTCTCCTTTTTTCCCTTGTGCATGTTGACCAAACGTGCGGAAGTAATTGCCATTGTAGTTGTGAGGCCAGTATGTAGGTCAAGTGTGTCGTTTTTCATCGTAGTAATTACATTTTGCATTTGCTTTAGTCTTTGAGGCGGGAATCATTCGCCGTACTCTTGTCCTTATCAATATTGTAAAAAATATATGATTCAGTCATAACAGTCAATGCAGTTTGCCCAAAGGGGAATGCAATTTTATCATCGCAGATATATTAAAGCTTAACCAGATGCATCCTAGAGCCCTTTCTCATGATTCCCATCAACCCCGACTGAAATGAGGTGACCTTCAGTTCAACTAGCTTGAGGAGCATGAAGGACTTTTGTTGGCCACGTCATCAAGTTGCTTTTTGAAACAGAATATGGTTGAGCCAACATGTTTTTCCTCCTAGCACGCCATTGTTAATAGTTATGTGTGGGTAGATGTTTGTGTGGTATTTTTTATTTTGTTATGTGGGTGTATGTACAACAAAGCAGCAAAAGTGTTTTCTTCATCCCCTGGCAATTGCTTTCTACCGATAACAATCCAAAGGTTTTTGTTGCCGCCTATAATCGTTGCAATTGTTGTGTAAAAAAATTACTAAATTGCGTATATACATATGTACGTGTTATACAGAAAAAACAGGAACAATAATCTACTAACACTAGACTTAGCTCAAATCTAAAATCCCGAACAGTCATTAAAGGCATCGCCAAAAAAATGTCTTTGTTTGTATTCTTTATGTACTTAAGTAATAAATATTACATTATATAATTTTAAACATTGTACATTCATCTACATAAGAATTGAATAAGAAAGATTCAGCATGCTACTTTTTTTTTAGAAAGTATTGCACAGTTGTCGTCATTTCAAAACGAAGTACTTTTGTGTGCAAAGGTTTATATATGTATATCTGGTTGGCGTTAAAGTTAATTAGCCATTTAATTTAAAGACAAAATTCCTAATTCGTTTAAGGCAAATGAATTTCACGCCGAGGCTAATCGAGAGCTTCAAAATACCTACTTTTTGTAGAAGTCTATATTTAGACAGCTCCAGGCAGTCGCCGAATACTTGGCAATTTGCATAAATTTGCGATGAATCAATGTTTTTTTCTTTTCGCTTTCGTTCGTTGGAATGATGATGATGATGATGATGATGATAATAATAACGATGAAGGAACAAGCAACCAAGGAGGTCATAAAAACTCGAATTACAGCCGGAGAAGCTATAGCCGGATATGGCTTTGAAGGCGCTTTAAATACGCAAGTCAACAACAATAAAAATGCCACCACACACGCAGCCAGTCATTCAGATATGACGCTATTGCGTGAGTGTGTGTGTCTATGCCGAGGAAGAATGGTGCTGGGCAAATTTGCCTGGTTAGGTGGGAGGCCTAAATTAGCCTTCCTCTAGACAAATCAATGGAAAACCAGAGGGCCGGGGCTAACTTGGACCGCGTCAAAGTTTGTATACCCTTGCAACTTTTTTGGTAACTCTTTCCTTACCTATGGCCATCAAAGTGGAAAAACGTCTTATCTAAAAAGGCTAATGTTTGCGAGAGAACGGCTTACAATCTTAGCATAGGAAATAACGAAGTTATTAATCAAAGTTACTGTTTTCCAACGATCGTTCCTATGGGAGCTATATGATATAGTCACCCGATCTTTATCAAATTCGGCACAGTCATTAACAGATATATTATATTAACAAATGTGTAATTTGAAAGCAATCACATCAAAAGTAACGAAGTTATTGACAAAAGTCACTGTTCGTGCATATGAGAGCTATATGATATAGTGGTCCGATCCGGATGAATCCGAGATATATGTACTACCTGTGCAGTATATACAAGCCTACATGCAAAATTTCAGCTCTCACGGTCTAGGAGAAGTTTACGCCGATGTAGACGGACGGACAGACGGACATGGCCATTTGAACTCGCCTCGTCATGCTGATCAGAAATATATGTACATATATACTTTATATGGTCGAAGGTGCTTCCTTCTATGCGTTGCACACTTCTGACCAAAATTAATATACCCATTTTGCAATGGTATAAAAAGGAACGTTGCGGAAATTTTGGAAGGAGTAAAAAGAAAAGAGAAGAACAAAATTGTAACATATTTTAATCTTATTTTAACGCTAATAGAATTTTTTTCTCATTGTTCGAAGAGTTATGAATTATCTCACGCTTATTAGGATTTACAATCAATGAATTTGTTTAATTTTTGTCCTCCGATTACGCTTGCAACTGTAACCATTAAACTTTAACCTTTTTAATTACTTTGACTTTTTATTTTTGCTTTTTATTCTTACTGAAGACATTTTTATCTTTTCACCGCATGTAAAAGAAAAAGAATTCTGGAATTCAATTGCAATTTCAAGAACAAATGTATCTGTTCCATTCATTAACAAACCTTGGTCCTTTTGGTTTCCTGGTTAATTTTGCGTATCATGGTCTCCGACCATATAGAGAATACATACACATACATATATAGCAATTAATATTTATTAGTTAATATGCTCATTAAGAGATTAATATCATCTAGATCGGGCGATGTAAATTTAGTAACAATTCCGTAAAAGAATTTTGGTAAGAACTAGATATTTGTAATTATCATACAGTTGCCATTCAAACAAATGAAAAAATTTAACAATATGTGGGTTGCAATTGTTCGGTTGGATTGTAATTCGTTTAACGAAAAGCCGACTCTTTCCACGTTGACACCTGTGGGTATAAATAGAGAGAGAACTTGCAAGAGTATAGCCTGGCTCTTTGTTTATTTTTTTTTTTTTTTTTTTTTGTCGTCTGATTGCGGAGAGCCATCGCACAGTTGGAATTTAAATATATAATTAAGTGGCACTGTGGAGCGGCCGCAACAACAAAAACGAAAATGGCGGTCGTCATGCCATGCATATTTAAATGACGGTTTTTATTTTAGCCATTTGCTGGTCACCAAGGGGGCGAAAAGCAATTTCGGTTCGGCATAATGAAAATTAAATAAAAGAAAGTAATATTCGGCATTGCGTGCGAATCATGGCGATGCGATTAAGTGAAAATGAAGCCTGATTAATTGCCCAACGATTGCATCAGCAGCAGCAGCAGCAGGAGAGGCCCATAAGGCTTGTCATTATGACCACAAAAGGCTAGCCGCATGTTTTATGCCGGATTAATGCAGAACACAAAAGGCTAGAAAATGTCATACTTGTATTTATAGCTTCACTCTCTGTTTTGTTTCTTTTCGTTTTCCCTCTTCATCAATCTCTATTCTCTTTGTGTGTCGGTTATTGTTATGGCCACGCATAAAAAAATTGCGACTGTGAGTGCCAGGAAAATTCATTGCGCTCGCATCACACCCAACCTCCAATTCCTCCCTCTAACTATGCATTTGATGCCACAAAATTAAATTAGTCACGAGAGAGTGGGAGAGAGAGAGTGAGATTGAGAGTCAGAGGGACCTGGCCAATTAGCTGGTCCATTAAAATCTCTCATGGAGTAGGTATGTATGTACATACCTACACAAAGAGAGAAAACTTTAACGTTGAAAAATGGCGCTTCAAATTTTATTGTCACATTTTAGACGTATAGAGCTAAGTACGTTTTGCTCCCATAAATCTGATCCAAAAAATACAATTTTTATGGTTTTCTTTTAACCCTATATTTAATTTCTAGTTGATTTTCGCCAAAAACGAAGATTTTACACCCTTCATAAAATCGCAGTTCAGATGTTTAAACCAACATCAGAATTTGTGTATAGTGAAATAAACGGAAATATATCCTAATTCAGCTCAATTCGTCAATGTTGTTCAAGATTAAGTATCAAATGTTGCAAGGGTATAAATAGTAAACACACTTATATGTGTTTAGACTGAACTCTTTTGACAGTTAATCGCTTGGGCTTCAATCGTTTCTTAGCTTAAAGACCAGTTCACGCCATGAAGCCTAGCCAAGGCTTTTAACCGGTCATAAAACCCTTGGCAAATAACAACAACAACAAAGTGTCAATCAAATCAATGGCAGAGCCAACAACCAGCAATTTTTCACACACACACACACACACACACACACACACAAACACTTACTGACGTTCACATGCATGATGGATACGCCTGGTGTTGCATACTTTTCTGCGCCCTCTGCTAAAAAAAAATTATACAAACAATAAAGAAATGAACGAATCCTCCACGACCATTCCACATATATGCTTAACACATTGATATTTGTTATTCATTGTTGATCTAGCTAATTTTATATAGCGTAAAATGCAGACATTGCGTTTGTTGTTGTTGGTATTGATTTGATTTAGTTTGGTCGAAATGTTGGTTTATTTTCATTTGAATCTTCTGCAGCGACGGGTTCATTGTCTGTTCGTCAGGACACAAAGGCCGATTTGATGATTTTGTTTCTGGCATATTAAGCATTGTTAGTGCTGCTATTACTATATTGTTATGAACTAAATGGCATAAAGCAGACCTTGACATCTGCCAAATGAAGCTGAAAAAGTGCAACTGGCAGTTACCCGATGGTGCCAACTATAAGCATGGATCAATATGCAAAAGCCAACAAAAAGTTGCTTAATGCATTTCAATTTATCAAAAATATTGACTGGCGCCAGACATTGAAATAAATTGTTTATTTAGTAAATGCCAAGGTTATAATAAATTACATTTAGTTGACTTTAAATAGGGAACATTCATTCCCCTTCTGCATTCTCACACTTATCCTCTTTTAGGGGAAACTTGAAGAATAAACAGGTGTTAATACGAGACAATACGTATATAAATTTTGTCTGTCTTCACCATGCCAGGGGCCAAGTCTGGGATTAAGCATCAATTTGTAAAATCCAATATGAGGAGCTCGCATGAAAATTTATTGTGGAACGTGCCCCGCACATAAAATCATTCAAGCGTTGTGATTTCTTCTTCGAAACCCAAAACGCTTTTATGCATTTCATTGAAATTGTTTTACAGGCAAATTGAATAATTCGTCAAGCATTGCAATACACGTTTGTACACGAGGGGCAATTTGGGCGAATTGATATGATTTCTTAAAGGAGAAATATTCACGATAAATGAAAAGATCTGCTATATTTGTTCTCCTTTTTCATGTCGCCCTGTGAATGTATGTAAACTCTTATAAATTATCCAATAATAGATTATACCTGTCACAATACGACTGTGATACTGAAATCTCATCGATCGCCTAGTATGTGTGTATGGTTATTTAAAATTTGCAAGGTCTCTCGTATGTTTATTTTGGCCATAAATTTAAAAGGCGTATGCATAAATTGGCTGGATTGGATTGTTACTGAAGTGGCAGCTGTGTCACTAGAACTTGTACAGGACATCCTGTTACAGGAAAATAGCAAGAAAACTAAGAAACTGAGAATATGCAACTAAGTTGTGTGTGGGCGGTGCGAAATGGGTGGGTAACATCAATGCAAACAAGCTGCTGCAGCTGCCGGAAAGGATTGCTCTCTGGCAGCTGTCATCACTCGACTAGAGCCAGCTTAAGTCTCCTCTCACCTCTATATTTGCAGTTCTTGTGCATTTCTTTTAAATACTGCACAGTTTAAGGCATGTTTTTTTGTTTCTTCATGCCATTTCCAGGGTATCACTTATAGACAAAATGGTCAATTATAATTAAACTTTGATGTTTGGCGAGAATAAACACCCAGTGCCATGACAACGTCACTTCCTACTCCTAATGGAGCCCATCATTAAACATCAAAGCTCAACACACCCGAAAAACTAACTTAGGTTATTCGGGTTCTGGTTTCTATTTTGTAGCAAGTCCATAAATAAACCAAAAGGCTAACACAAGGCGCCAAGACTAGAAATCAAACACAGACACCATCGCAACAAAAGCAGTACAGAAGGCACTACAGAACATTCCGAGAAGAGGGCAAAACAGAATTACGACCCCAACCATTTATGCATTGAGAGTCAGAGTCAGACGCACCCACAAAGACAGATTCAAGCATTAATTGCGCATTAACGTTTATTGCTTGGCGGATGTGAAACTGACGCCATTTTGCCATTTGTTAGTACGTTAGTCCACACCATAGAACACACACACAGAAAAATCAGTTAGATTTCTTTTCTCGCATTACTCTACAAGAGAAAAGGCATTGGCAATTCGGCAGATTATGACACATTTTATCAGGTCACCTCAATTTTATTCATATAAAGTTGTTTAACAGAGCAAAAAAACTAGGGTCAAATTGGCTTCGGTGATTCGGTAGTTAATTTAACTTGTGCACGACATTCCATCTGCAAACTATCGGTTGGCCAAAATGCGGTTCTTCATAGTAATGTGTAAAAGCATTTAAGGAAAGGACATCAATATTTCGTCTGATTTGGGTTAAAGATTGTTGTCAGTTCTTTTCGCTTTTAAGTTTGGCTTTAGACTTTTTTCGTTTTGTTTCATTAATTTTCAGACATTGACTCTGATCCGGTCTCTGAATCTGCTTCTGCTTTTAGTTTAGTGCCTGTTTGCTGTCTCTGGGAAAATTTGTCTTGCGTTTCCTTCTCACCAACTGAGTGTGTTTGAAATGTTTCCGTTAACTTGGCCTTGCCACAAATTTATGGAGCTTTTCTGGTTCGCTGTTTCCGCTACAGTTGCTACATTGGAAGCCATTTAGCCGTTTCCTCATTTTTTTATAATTCTTTTCTTTTTAGTAAAAAAGAATTTAATATACATCGTCATCAATTTAGCTTTTGTTTGGAGCGTTAGTCAAGTATTGACACATGATAGGCCGTATTCCATATGTCATAACTTTTGGTTACGATTATACACTTGCAATCACAACTTAACGAAAAAAAAAAAAAATTTCTAAATTTTATTCCAAATTTCCAGTATGGCAGCCAACAAACAGAGTGAAAGTGAGGTGAGTTGTGGTAAATGGTAGAGGAAACATAATTGCCATAATGAAGACTACATTGCAGGACTCTTCAGTATCCTCACGCATTGTACTATTCAATCAGCAGGTCGAGGACCACCAGAACTGGCAGAAAATCAATCCATTCACTCACTACAGTGTCAAGGACATGCCAAAGCGCACCTTCTCCAAAGAGGAATATGGACGAGCTCCATCGGGTAGTCTTTCGGAGCAAAGGGCTCTGCAGGCTCAGGTCCAGTCGTTGCAGGAAATTTTGCAATTATGTGAATTGATCCATCAGAACGGTGAAATGGCTAAAGAATCAAAATTGATAAGTGTGCACTTTGGCCAACTTTTTGAGCTATATAATAACATATCAGATAAATTAATGGGAACATTACTTGGTGCCCGCAAGCAAAAGTATGTAGATTTTCCGGGTGAGACTCTATTCCAGGGACGGGACGATAGGGTCCTCATACGTTTGGATCGACCATTTGACGAATTGAAGGGTGAAATACTTGTTAAAATCGCGGATATACGTTGCATAGCCACAGAAAAGCCGATTGAACAACCTGCACTACGCAATGCCCAGTTCTCGTGAGCTGTTCAACTGTCATCTGATCGCTGACCCATGTCATTTACGCACGTGCCAAACAAAGAGAGACCGCGAGACCCTTTTTTATACAGCTAATTGAATTAACATTTCGCAGGCAAAGAAGCCTGCTTCTTGGCCATGACAGAGTCAACCAGAGTGGAGATCCCATCACGTATACGCCACGCATACTTTACGAGTTAGTGTCAGAGCTCTAAGCTCCTATGCGAGGCATATGCCACGCAGCTGCCTGAACTCTTCTCATATCCCAGCAGAAAGTGTCTCCCTATCATGGCAAATAAATAAATTACACCAGTCTTAGTCAAATTTATATACACACAAATACACATACGTATGTACAAATACGGATGCCCAAGCGTAGGAAGACATCAAAGCGCCTCGCATTCGCTCATCTGACAAATTATTTTCCTATGGAATCCTAAGGCATCTTTGCGAATCTTGTAAGTCATTCGGTTTTCTAAGGGAAGAGACTCTTGTTTTTAAATCGTATCGCACAGTGGGCAATGAATAGGAAACAAGCTGAGAATAGCAGATTTTGATTGCTATTATATGTGGTTCCATCGAGACAGACATACATATGTATTGGTTATTTAGATTAGACACTTCATCATGGGAAGCCACATTGTGTTTATTATGTTTTGCTATTTTGATTAGGATTTCATGGGTGAAGTCCATTGTAGCAACGGGTGACGTGAATGCGCACAACTAATGTACCTTTGATTTGATTTTACGACGAGCTGAATACAGTGAGCATACTCCAAAAGTCATCCTACTGGCGCCCCCTTATCATTTGTCCCCCATCTCCATAAACTCGTTAAACAGTCAGCCGACCGACTTGTGGGCCCTCCCCACCAAAAAATTATCCGCCTGTAACATGTGTAATTTATGTAGATTTTTCTTGCGGAGGCGAGTTTCCTGCTTTAAAAATATTTCCACCAGTAACAAATGATTATTGAAAAAATGATTGCTGTTCAATTTTTGGCACATAATTATGATTGAGAGGCATAGCAGGAGGGGCAGCAAGTGAAATGATCTAAAATAAACATGTTTCCGTTTTTGGCAGTAAAATTTTATTCGCATTTTTTCCAGCATTTTTATCCCACGCGTACTATACTCTACCTAGAAATGGACAACAGGATGACGGGTATATTCGGTCTAACAACTGGCCTTTAACTGAATTTAATACTACTCTTGTCTATGCAACTGTTTACAGGGCAATAAAAAGTCGGCTACTTGAAGTGGCAAAAGGAATATTGTTTTTTTTTATTATGCAAATGTCAGGACTTCGGCTCGTTGCGCACAACTTCCGCTTGCCATTTTTCGTTGCCAACTAAAAGCGGAAGGCCAAAAAGGAAGTGCAAAAATAGAGAAAGACCCAGGGAGTAGAAAGGCTGAAATGCCTCGCCCTACTGTGCCTTTCAGTCGTAGGTGCTGATTGCTCAGCTCGAAAATTGTTTCAGTTTGCGGTGGGTTTTCTTGTTTTGTAAGCTTTGTTTTGGTTGCTCCTCTTTTGCCAATATCCTTGCCTTACTCTCTCTCTTTCTCTGATTCCCAATCTGAGGGCTTTGGAGGCTCAAGGGCGAAAACGGATGCGACTAAATCACAGTCCACACACAATTGTCCAGACAAAGGTAAGCAAAAGCACAAAAGTGAAAACTTCGCACGATTAATGGCTGCATTTACTGCTAGATACTCTGCCACCAATTCCTAACATAGCCAAAAATAAAGCTTAAATTGAGTTACTTTGTACCATAATGAGATATGTAGAAATAAACCAATACTCAATCCTGCGCTAGGGTATCAACAAAACAAAACCAACTGGTCATGTCCGTGAATTTGTGCTTAACTTTTGACTTGAACTTGACTGGCCAAGTTCACATGAACTTTTATTTATTTATGTGCATATTTTTTGGCTTAGGATTTCTTGCTTCCCGTGCGCTACACACACTATCGTACACTATACAGGCAAACGGACGCACACACTCACATACATGTATGTGCCACTCAAATACCCTGAACATGCATATAAATTATTGATTTATTCCTGTTTTTTTCTTAGTTGCTGTTAGAAAAAGTGTTTTATGATCTGTGAAACAGTGTATAAATAAGGACGAACCGAATTAGTTAACCAAGTAAAAAGTTGCGTGAAAACTTCACCAGGATCCTGGTGTCGGTACTTTAAAGCAATTTGACCAGAATCTCATAATGGACAGCCCGCTGCTACTTGGCTTAGACGTTTTGAATTTCCGTCAAAACTTGCCAGCTGATTTATAGCCAAAGGATGCGAGCTAAAACGACGTAACCTGAGCACACACTCGGCGATATCTCTCTATTTCCCTTTATGTCTCCCCCATTTGTCTCCCCTATCCATTTCCGGTACTTGTTTTTCAAACTGCTGTTGCTATTGCTGTGGCTTTTGCCATCGCTGTCTCAAAGGATTTGCCCATATTCCAGCACCGAAAAGGTGGTAAGCTGTTTTTGATTAGACAAACAAAAACCCGCAAAGGTCGAGCACAATGAAAAGCCGAGCTAGTCATCATCATCATTGTCATAGCCAAGCTGATAACTTAGCTGGAATCATAAAACTGTCATTTAACATTTGATAAGCCGGCCGCATGGATATGACGACCAGGAGAGCCAATAATCAACACAGTCAAAGTGAGAATACAGCCGAAGAGCTTAATTTCAGGATTTAAACTTAATACCTTACAAACAAAGTGTGCAAAGAGTTATAGCACACAAGTCATTCTAGTTTCTCTTGGGACTTTATACAGGGTATCTCTAAGTCCTTACCCTCGTTGAAAGTATGAAATACTTTTTTTGTTACTTGATTCAAAGGCCATTTCGCAGTCGAAATTACTCAAATGGGCAGCAGTTGGTGAAAAAAGTTGTCATCCACGGTTTCGATTCGTGTAACGAACTTAAAGGAACTTTTATTATATGATTATGTTGTATAGGTCTCAGAATATTGTCGAGCGGAGTTCAGTTTGCGATCAGATTTAGCATTTGCTTATAAATGTAGCAAACACAAATATTATACCTACATATTTTTGCATATTAACGATTATGGCTGGCAGCAGCAGCAGCAGCTAACTCAGACTCAATGATGATGATGTCGGTGATGGTGACGTTAAATGATAAAACTAAAATTGCTCAAAATGTGAAGAGGCGGCGACCGAGTGAAGAAAACTTTGCAGACAGGCAAACAATGACGCAGTTATTCCACTCATTTATGCAAATTGCCGCCATTTTCTGCAGAAAGAATAGAAGAAAAACACAAAAGAATACGATTTATGATTATAAATATGTTATTTATATGGCGGTTTTTTGTTTATTGGAATGTCGCGCATTCATTTAACACAAAAACTAAAATTCTAGTTTATTTTCCTTCAGTTTAGAGTTTTTTGGCAACTCAGCAGTTTCTTACTTGCAAAGTTTAGATGATGTGCCAAGTTTTTATTGTATATCAATTTGAATTTATTATATCCCCGCCAAAAAAGGATAAACCGAGTATCAACCAAGCAGAAAGGTCATTGCGGCACGAATGAGGGGCTGCGGTTTAAATCAACCCGGCGACAATAATGAAACACTTGGCCAATGGGTGTTAAACAATTTACTCAGAGATGAATGCGTTTGATTAGACATTGACTTATAAAGACAAAGGACAACAACCTTAATTAAATACACATTTGTTTTTTTTTCTCGAATAATTACTAGAAGTAAACTAAATCGGAACAAGGTAATCGATTTTATTATTGGAAAAACTCACCAGATTTGACTTGCAAAGCCCAGGTTTCAATAAATCTCTAAAATCGTTTGGCTGGCATAAACCTAAGGTTCAATTGGAGCAAGTTTTGTATTAGTATTTGGCTGAAGCACTTCTGTGACTTGCCATGTGTTTCGTAAGCATTCGAATTGTGTTGAAAGGCAAAAATAAATATTAAAAGTTTAGAGGATTTTCTTCTTTTTTTTTTTTTTTTTTGTTTGATTCGACTTTTCTCTCGTTCTTTTATACTTTTGATATTATTTTTTTTTCCGTTGTTACTGTTCAATTTCTCTTTTCTTGTATTTGTCACATGAAGGGCTTCTTCTTCGTTTTTATGTTTGACTTGGCGCCTGACTGACAGACTCACTGAGAGCATCCGTTCGTATGAAACACAAATATATATTCAATGGTTAGCTTAGACAACAATGTGAAGCATGTGAGTGAATGTATGTGGCAATTTCAATCAATTGCATGATGCCTACAACATTTCTTTTCATTTTGGCTTGGTCATTGATTTCATTAAAGTTGGTAAAAGACTTTAAATGTGATTACCTTAAAGTTTCCAAACAATTTACCTGGACAAACTCTCAGAGACAAAAACAAAAATGTAGCTGCTATGCACAATTACACAACAAAATGCGATACATATAGTTGCAAAGAGGAAGATTAAGGGATATACAGAAACGGAGGAAAACCAATATTTTGTTGTGTGACCACCCACTATCATTGAATTTATTGATAACTGACCGCAGACCGAGAACTCAACACGGATTCAGGGTCTTTTGGCCCAAAATGTCGACAGGAACGCAAGCAGAGTTACTTAACTTTCAGAAAGAGGAATTGTAAAGCAAAAGTAACTGGAGACAACATTTGTCCTTTCTTGGCACGCCAAGTGCCTTGTCTCTGTTGCAAAATACGAACATGAAAATGGCCTTAAACGCAAATGCAGACAATGTTTTCCTTCCACAATTTTTTTATTTCAATGTATGGTCCTTGCAACTGGTGCAGTTGCTTTTCCGTAGACTGTCAAACGAGAAGCTCAGTAAATTTTTTTTTCTCCAGATGACACATAGAAACACCAAAAACACATGATGCTAAATTTTGACGCTTTCCGACAGGCGGGCAGAAAGTCAGCCAGATGGAAGAGATGAAAGATATGGTTGGCGTTAACGTTTAAGCCCGTGGCAAAGTCAAATTGTATTTTCATAAATGTTAAGTAACAATAGCAACTATAATTGCAATTGTTCAGTGAAGGAAAACGGCAAAATGTCATATATATATATATATAATGATAACGCGACTATATTTCATTTGGCATAAGACAAATAAAAGTAAACAAAAGAATTTTCCGCAGAATTTTCGCCTATCGACCTGATAGAGCTGTCGATGCATCCTGTAGAAGAAACTAATATTTAAACTCGAATCGTTCAGTTGCTCAATTTATATTAAATTAAGCATTTGGTGCACACAGAGAGCGAGAAAGTAGTTAATTTTGATATTTGTCTGCTTTTGTCTGATGTTTACTTAGTGGTTTATTTTCATAGAATGAAGCGATTGCTTCACCTATCTTACTAGCATACAAATACATATGTAGATATACCTATTGTGAACTTTTATGTTCGTCGTCTGTCTGTTTGTCTGTTGCTCAATTACTGGGTCGTTTATTGCTTGCCGTCTTTTGCCTCTGGCATTTAGTTAACTTTATAAATAGGCAAGATACAAACACACGAGGGACAAGCTCACGCAATAGAAAAATCACACTCAAGTGCAACAGCAGCAAATGAAAATGAAAATGTTGCATGTAGTAATAATGCGCGCCAAATGCTGACGTTTTTATACCATTCATCCATGATATGAAATGATATATTCAAGTCGCCAAAATGTATGCAACATATTTGTTGAGAGAAACGTTATTACTGTTCCATAATGTATATATACATATATATGTATACATATGTATGTATGTACATATATTCTTGATCAGCATCAATAATCGAGTCAATAAGGCGTATCCGTCTGTCCGTCAGTAGAAATAACCGTCTGCAAGATCTTGCAACTATCCAAGCTAAAATTATTAAATTTGATATATAGTTTAACAAATACTTGTCAATTTCCTTCCTTAATACATATTAGTGGGTTTCTTTCGCAATACGTAAACCATTGAAATTGAATTTGGCTCAGTTAATTTAATATTCAAATTGAAAAAAATTAATAAAGGATAGACAAGTTTCGCTAAAATGATTTACTAAAATGCTAGTAAAAATGAATCAGATAGCCTATGTTTGCTATACGACAAGTTAAAACAATTTTATATAAGCAAGTACGTATTAGGTTTTAAAACTTAAACAGTTGTTTCACTTGGTGCATGGTGTAGTTGAGTCGGCACAATGAGATGCTTTCTTCATTTTATGAATGAATGAATAAAAACAGCTGTTTGTATGAGGGAAAATGCTATGACTATGGCGCATGCCCAATGTTGCAGAAGCAACATTGTTGCCAGCCGGAAAAACTAGAGGAATTTGGGCTAGGGGCACAGTCGGCTGACAGCGTTCGAAGTATTCACATCAAAAAGCGAAATTGGACGGAATATGATGTAAAACACACACAAAATACTGTTTTTAAACAAAAAGACAACATTATTTCCTTATAATTAATAAAGAAAAATGTACAGAATTTGCAATTTTTTTTCCGTTGTTTTTTAAGTTAACTGTGATAACAAGAGCTAAAAGAATAAAACAAATAAAATGGCTAAATATTATGATGTCTGAAAAAGCCTAGAAAAGTGTAACAAATGAATACATAATACATTTCATATGTACATATAACAACGACCACATAAATTTATAAATAAATATAATAAATATATTTTGGTGAACGAACAACAACAGCAACAACAACAAATTGACAAAGAATTAATAGCAAAAGGCAAAGCAGAGGAAGAAAACGAAAATGCGCGAAAACAAATCAGCAAATTAGCCATGCTAGCCAGGCGAAAAGCAAAAGATCAGACGAAACAGAAGAGTCAAGAGTCAGCTATATCCGTCCACATACAGCAGCATCTACAAATTGTTTACACGTGTGAGTGATATACATATACTTAAATATACCTCTCCATTAGCCCTACTTATAATGATAAGCAAGTGAATTACCTTTGAGAACTGCCAGAGACAGGTCCCTGGAGATCTTGTCAGGCAAGAGAAAACGAATTAAAATAACTAGGGAATACTGGAAGATTTCAACTGACAGACTGACACACACACAAACAAATACATATATGTATGTATACATATATGTGGTACACACATACACGTCAGGAATCAAGCCAGGCAAATTGCACTTGAAATGTAAATTAAAATTCTCCAAGGTAAACGAAATAAATAAATGTAATAAGCCTATTAAAAAAACGGGCACGCATTTTTATTTGACAAAATGACAGTAAAATGTTAAGATATGTATGTATGTATGTATGTGTTGTTGTTTGTTTTTTAAGACTACATCATTTCAAGTGGCTTTTTTATTACTTAGCTCATTTGAGCGAAAGCCTTGGGGTAGACCAAACGAAAGTCCTTAGGATTGTTGCTGTCAATAAGTTTATCGTGCCTTAAGCTTTTCAATATTTTTATAAAATAAAATGAAACAAAAATATAATAAATATTCATGACACAATTCATTTACTTACACACATGAAAAATGCCAAAAGCTGTCTTCAAAAAAATTGGAAATAGGATATTATCCATATTTTCGTAAATTATAATGTTGTGTCATTTGATTGAATTAATTTGAGGATGATCAGATATATGAGAGGATAAAAAATTTAGTACAAGTTTTGTATAAGTACCTTGTACCTGTAAAAACCATCAATTATTGAATTAGCTTTAGTGCTTTTTAATTACCTGCGTTAATAGAAAATTTTGATTTTGACAGTATTTCAATTTGCTTACCATTTAAAAGTTGATAGAGACACGCTTTTCAAGAAGCAGCAACTTACATTTTTTGAAGATTAGCATATCGAGGCAAAAAACAAATATTAAATTCGAAAGAATAAATACTATTTTTTTTTTTTAATTTCGGCCTAAAGAACCTTCAATAGTAAATACGTTTCCTTCATGAAAACCTTCGCTATACATTTATAAGTATATAAACCGACTTGGAACTTCAAAAACTTATTTTGTTCCTTTTGTTTGGCCATGTCTTTTCTTTCCCTAATAGTTTCAAAATGGTAGACTATAATAATAATAAATAGTTAATTATAGTTTTCATTTTTTGTTCAACTTATCCATAAAATCAAAGCAATGTCACCCAACCCAACTTTGTTATATTTGAGCAATTTATTTTATTTTCTTGGATAAGTAAATATATCGCAATGTGCAAAAACATTTAAGCAAGTTGCATTTTAATTAATTTGCAAGATAAATCTGAATGAGAAACTTTTGTAAACCTGTTAAACAAATTAAAAACTAAACAAAAATAAAAAAAAAGTTGCAATCCTAAATGGTTAGACATATGTACATACATATACCATTCAGTACGTGGTTGTGTGTGAATATGTGTGGAGTAATTTATGTTAAGTGAGCTCTAAACTAACCCACAGAGGCTTTTCTAGCACTTATCCTTGAGCTAAATACTCTGAGCATCTGTTGCAAATTCTTGGTTTTAAATGCTTCTTGCCATTTAATGTCTAGATGATTAAATATACGCCGCATACACGCACCAGTCAACAACAACAGCAACCAACATAGCAACAACAAAATAAACAGCCCGACACAAAGACGCATAAAAAGGATAATGGCTGGATGCTCAACTTGGTATACATAAATCAGCTGCTTTATGCCGCTTGAGCACCTGACCATTGAGCAATCAAATTGCTTAAATTTTTAACAATTAAACATGCCCAAGGCAAAATTAGGTAGGACCGACTAAAAGAACTGAAAAGCCTTTCAGGATGTTCATTAAAAACTTCCTAACAAAATACGTTAATGGCAACGTAAGGCGGCGCAGATATCAAGTCTAACATAGCACGGCAACACGGTCAACTCTGGCCAGGCAAGTCGCGTTTCTCTCAATTTTTGTTGGTATGTTTGCTCGACACACACACACACACACTGTGAAAAAGAGCCTTGAAACTGTCAACTAAAAATAAATCGTAAGAGCTCACTCACTCTTTAGCTTTTCTTTTGCCTTTCTTTCACTCTCGCACGCCGATATATATGTGCAATATGTGTGTATATATAATTATTCTAATAATTTCTGTTTTCATTTTCGAAATTCCGTTTGGTATGTTTTATTTAGTTTTATAAAGTCAACCGCATGTTCGATTCATCTATCTATTCTATTTCGTCTCTCCGTCTACTTCTTCCTCACTCTGAGGCAATAAAAATTTGTATATGAGAAAATATAGTCGTAGTTTCACCAAAGTACCTACTGATAATAAACATATGTATTGTATGTACATATGTACATACATGTGTCTATGTGATCGAATATGGTGGAAACACAATGGAACCATAGAGAACAAAAAAGCATTTACTCTGCTTAGCTGCCTCCAACAGTCAGAGAAATAAATTAATATACTTAAGCTTTTAATTAAATAAATTTAAGAAAAATGCCAACAGCTCTCTATGCGTGTGTGTCCAAAGTCGAATGATATATGGTCAGCAGACAGTGGCGTGGGAGATATCGAAATCTCTGGGAACGAATGAACTATCTGCGAACCAAATTCAATTTACAAACGAAGTGAAAAAGAAACCAGTTTCACCCAAAAAACGCAGCGGATTTCTATAATTATAGACACGTGTCTCCCACTGGTCTTCAAGCTCAGTTTGTTTCCTTGTAAAGCCTACGAATCGGGATGGACTGGATCGTCTCTGTAATTAAACTGTTCTGCTCTTTAAAAGCAACTCTAGTGCATGTGTGGGCATATAGCACTTCAGGCGATTATTCTGTGGTGTTAATGCTAGTGGAACAGATCAATTCTACTTGCATTTGTTTGCATATTAAGCAGGCGCCAACCTTAGTACAAATAAGTAGAACTGAAGCAGCATATGACAAATATCTAATCCCCACCATGACACCCATTAGGCCACCGCAGAAACCAGTGTAATGAATAAAATATATAAACAAATACATAGGTGCCCAAACAAGCGGCAACTAACAGTGACAGGAGTTTCCAGTAAAAAAAAAATAATCCTATGGAATTTTTTGGTTCAAAAAAAATAATAAAATTCAATTTGGTTGAAAAATCACTTGCTATTCTTTAACTTGTTTTACCACTCCTTAATATGGATTACCATGCAATGGAGCGTATACACAATTTGCCCAGGCAAGAACATATGCACATTTCCATGTACATATGTATATATCTTTGTATGAAAATCTAAATAATATTCGCATAGCAGCCTGCATTTAATCTCTTTACATTTGTTTTAATTGTTTTGACATTCAAAAGCAATTAGCACATAAAAGTGGTTTAAAGGGAAGCAAAACATGTTCAATTGCTAACATAGTAGTGATTGTGTATGTTGCTAAATGTGATAAAAACCTAAAATATTAAAAAATTAAAAGGCGAACATGCAGCTTTATTATTCATACGCACTGTTGCACCATCCTTTATATCTTCCTATCTTTGTCTTTGCCTCTTTTTCTTCTATCTCTTTGAATTACTTAAGGGTAATTGGGAGGAAAACAATCCTTTTTTATGTCAGGTTAAACTAATACATAGTTCAAAAGTATTATTTCATATGTATTTCATATAGTTTTCCGTGGATTTAGAGCTCTGTTTATAGCGCAGTAACTATATTTTTTTTCTCGCAGCCACTATCACTAATAATATATTTAAATTTACTATGTGTATTTACGGTGGAAATCAATGGCTCAGGGTATACCAAAATCGGCGCAGTTACGTTTCATCCTTTCCTCTATTATAATCTCAATTTAAGTGCTGGATTAGGAACAAAAAGATGTGTCTTCTGTTAGTCATTTACTTTTTCATTTTTCGTTCTTTGATGTTGGCTAACAATAAAGAAAACAAAAACACGGCAATGTTACAAAAACAAAACAAAAAGAACAGAATGTTTTTTATTCACCGCGACAGAGCAGCACGAGAAAACAAAAACCCTTCAAATTTCTAAAGTGCCTATGCCGAATGTTCAATACGCTTCATCAGGCAATATTCTAAGCAAGTTTATCATTGTGCAAAGATTATTTAATCAACAATTTATAGCTTAAGATAATGAGCATAATATTTGTAACAAATGTTTAATACAAAACACACGCCAAGTCTCTAATACCATTCTAAAATGGCAGAGCATAAAAAGACAATGGCGAAAAAGGACAAGTGAAAAATGTTTGGTTGGGTTTGGGTAAGGCAGTGGCTAAGAATGGTTGTGTGGGCGATTGTCCACTGTCAGGGCCATAACACTGTGTGTAAGTACTGCGTGTGTGTGAGTGTGTGTTTAATTGTGTGGTTTTGCGAGTGTACAGGCACGTGGAAATCGTCAAGCAAGCAAACGCCAAACGGTCCGAAAAGGGCGGCCGCGCATAAAAACTAATTCGAATTATAATTGCTGCAGCGCAGGCCAAATAGCGGGTAACATTCCAATTTGGCCTTCTAATTGCTATAATCGCATTAACAGGACACTGTCCAATACTAGTCGACTACTGATACTGGATAAGACGACATTTGCTCTGTTTAAATGACCGGTATATACATAGGTGACACCTGCAGCAGCAGAAAATGCTGGTGATTTCGCTTCATTTCAATGGTGCAATGACCACAAATTGTTGACCACTTAACATGCAAACGAGCAGGAACAAAGGCAGTTGGACGGAGGTGCAGGGGCGCCCCAGAAAACAGGAGAAAATTAACTGCAGCTGCCACATAGATAACAAATGGCGACGAAACATGCATACATCATAGGCCACATGATTCATATGCTTGTGTGTGTGTGAGTCCAGCAAAAATAAATGTAGCCACACAACCAACAATAGCAACAACATTTGCAGAATTTAAGTTGATTTTTCTGCTTTAGTTTTCATGGTTAGTTTAGCCATAAATTACTTCACAGTAAAAGCAGAATCAGTATATAATATTGATTTGATTATAAATAAACCATTCCAACTGCAACAAATGCTACTCCTGAAAAAGAAATCAATTTGTAATACACTGAAAGCAACACCTTTTTTGGCATCTCACCTAAAAACGATACATGATTCTCTATAAACTTACTTTTTCACATAATAAGGATTATCGATTTCAATCGCATTATCTGTTATTTGTCTTTATTTGAATTGGTGTCAAATTAGATTTTTTTTAAGTGTATTATCACGTCCAATTTATATTTTATTATACCGTGTGTGTGTTTTGGCTGATTTGTTTACCCATTTTTGATGCCAGAGAGGTCTAAGCTGTCAAATATTAGTCGCAGATACCGTAGGGGTTGAGCGGTTTTCCTTTTTTGTGTGTGGACGGAGTGTGAGTTTACCCACTTAAGCTTGGTTAATTTATGGGTGAGTGTGATGGAGGTGTCAAGGTGTTGGAATGAGATTTTATGACACTTACGCGCAATGCCAACAATAGCAGCAACACTAACAAGAAAGGGTTAGGAAAATTAACCTGACGATTATTTAGGTAGTACAGGAAAATAGTCGAGATAATAAAATTATTTGTGTGTAACCAAAACGCCATTCCTTTATTAATATTGATAGTTAGAACAACCGTCCGACAAGTAAAATATTATGGAACCATTGGAAAAATCAATCAGGTATAACCGATAGGATAATAGGTATAGACTTACATGAAAAGGCAATGCAACTTTGTAGCCAAATTAAGTGTCAATCAACTGAATGGTGTACTTATAAGTACATACTGAGAAAACTTTTGAGATACATTAAGACATATAGAAAAGATGCTAAGTCACTTATACCTAGTCATAACTAACCATTCAGCAACAGCAGCCAACTTGTACTCAATGACCTTGTATTTTTCATTTCCTCTTTTACAGCTTAAAGTGTCAACGAGCCGTAGCAAGCAGCTCTTAACCGTGCACTGTGCGGAGCGCAGCGAAGGACGCCGTTCAGGTGTGGCGACCCGAAACCGAGAGGAAGAGAAAAGAATATATATACCTAGAGAAAACTTTTGGCGATATAAATGTTCTCTAAATGCTAGCAAAAGTTGGCTAGAATTTAGTCAAACAAATCCAAAATGAGTTCTTCGGCTGCTGCCCGGCTACTTCTGCCGCCCACCGACTACGAGCTGAGCCCTATTAGTGTGGATCAATTTTTGGATAGTGTGACAGCTAATGAGGCCATGCGTTATGATCTAACCGATGAGACAACATTGACACCATCCACAATTTTACTCATCAATGGCAGCACCTCAATGGCCCCGCACAATTACACTGATACGCAAACGGATTTTATGTATCCGCATTACGACGATGATCTTGGCATGGACCCGAATTGGACGCGGATGTGTGAAGATCCCTACAATCCTATGCTAGAGAACAATCGCATTGAATTTTGGGTCTGCGGTGTTATGCTTAATATAGTGGGCATTTTGGGTATACTCGGTAATGTCATATCCATGATCATATTGTCCCGTCCGCAGATGAGATCGAGTATTAACTATTTACTCACAGGACTAGCGCGCTGCGATACAATGCTTATCATAACGTCAATGCTACTTTTTGGCATCCCTTCGATTTATCCGTATACAGGTCACTTTTTTGGGTACTACAACTATGTGTATCCATTCATTTCGCCAGCTATTTTTCCCATCGGAATGATAGCCCAAACAGCCAGCATTTATATGACCTTCACCGTGACACTGGAACGGTACGTGGCCGTTTGTCATCCATTAAGAGCTCGTGCCTTGTGTACTTATGGCAGGGCCAAGATATACTTCATCGTCTGCGTGTGCTTCGCCCTTGCCTACAATATGCCACGCTTTTGGGAGGTGCTGACAGTGACATATCAGCTACCCGATACGGATAGAATATTGAATTGTGTGAGACCCTCGCGACTGAGAAGAGACCTAAAATATATCAATGTATATATACATTGGTGCTATTTGATTGTCAACTATATTATACCATTTCTAACGCTGGCCATTCTCAATTGTCTTATCTACAGGCAGGTGAAGAGGGCAAATCGCGAACGTCAGCGTCTATCGAGATCAGAGAAGCGGGAAATCGGTCTGGCCACCATGTTGCTATGCGTGGTCATAGTTTTCTTTATGCTAAACTTTCTGCCTCTAGTTCTGAACATTTCGGAAGCTTTCTACCAATTGATCGATCATAAAGTCACAAAAATTTCGAATTTGCTTATCACGATCAATAGCAGCGTCAATTTTCTTATCTACATCATCTTCGGCGAGAAATTCAAGCGCATTTTTTTACTCATTTTTTTCAAACGACGCCTGAGTCGTGACCAACCGGATCTTATACACTACGAGAGCTCAATATCGAACAACGGCGATGGAACCATGAACCATCGCTCATCCGGTCGCTTCTCTAGGCACGGCACTCAACGGAGCACAACCACCACCTATCTCGTGGCCACGGGCGGGGGCGGCGGTAGCGGCAACAATTCACTGAACAATGTGCGACTAACCCAAGTGTCCGGATCGCCAGGTTTAATCAAAATTAAGCGGAATCGAGCACCCTCGCCAGGCCCAGTGGTCTATTATCCGGCTCGGGAGATGCAACGTTCGGCCTCGACCACCACGAATTCTGCAACCAATAATAATACGGCACTTGGTTACGATTGGACATCGGTGGATAATAAGAAGCTCGGTCATGTCTCATCGGGATTTTGAGTGTATATAGAGACATAGATGTAGTCTTCTTCAGCAAATAGATACTGTAATCGAAAACTAAGCGCTCTAAGCGTAGCGTTACTTTGTGATAAGCATTAAGTGTTTCTTCTGCAACTTCTACTTCAACTCATACTACTACTACTTCTACGACTCTTAAACTATCCACAAAATATATATATATATATACTATAAAACAAAAACAATTACTTTTCATATTATCTTGAAATCTAATTGTAATAATCCCAAGTTTACAATCAGTCACCCGAACTCTAATTCACTCATTCACTTAAAATGAATTAGAGTATTGAATTACATAGACCATCCCATCATTCACGACTGCATTTGAAGAATTTAATTTCAATTGATTTAAATCCAAAAACTCTTTCTCATTCTTATACT
This sequence comes from Drosophila paulistorum, assembly GCA_018152135.1. Lineage (NCBI taxonomy): Eukaryota > Metazoa > Arthropoda > Insecta > Diptera > Drosophilidae > Drosophila > Drosophila paulistorum. The sequence goes on from JAECXG010000690.1 coordinate 14,905,960, forward strand.
TAGTTTCAATCAATTGAATTTGCCGCAATTTTGCACTAAATTTAGCCCACGAAATAACGAACGAAATGCAAACTTTTAGCGACAAAAGGGTTCGATCCCTGGTAGCTGAAGCATTTCTCTAACTTTCTAAACTTTTTTCTTTGCGAAACTTTGTTAGACCTTTAATTAAAAACCCTTTACAGTTTGTGCCATCTATCAGCGGAGACTTGACAAATGATTTTCCTTTGCTTTTTCTGATTGGCCATAATTTAAGTTAATCGAACTTTTACTTTTCTTATTCATTCTTTTTTTTTTCTCTCCATCGAATTTAGAACTTCATATTATATATATATTTTTTTAATATGTCAAGTTGGCAAAGAAAACACAAGTTTTTAGGCAAACTAGAAAAAGAGTAGCTCAATTTCAAATACTACAAAACAACTACAAATTAAATAAAAAGTTAAAAAAAAAATTTTAAACAAATTAAATGGAAAAGACATTTTTCAGGTGTTCACAACAGATATAATATAACCCTCTCTTTGCTTTACTGCAAAACCAAACCTTAATATGTATGTATATGTATATATATGTATGAATGTATGTATATGTTTAATAATGTAAGTGATTGTATATATTTATATAAATATTAAATCTTATGCAAAGCATAAATTCATAAATTAATTAATTATTTTAAGTCATAGTTTAGATTTAAATTTGTATAGCTCTCTAGCAAAATGCTAAAAACTCAATTTAAACATTTGTGAGACCGAAATCCAACTAAAAATAAATACTGATGATACCATAAACATTTTCCAGTCATTCTCAATTGAAATGCAAACGAAATGCGTTCATCTACACAAGTAAATATTCTAAATTTGACACACTTAAAATTCAATTTCCAAGAGACAAATAGGATTAGATAATTGCTCAAGACACTGCCAGTCCAATGAAATGCATGAATTTCAAACAATTCGTCAAGCCAATTTGCAATGCTTAGCACGTTGAGGCCAACACAGAGTCGATGGTAATGATGATAATGCCAAGACGATGAACAAAGGAATATTCATAATACACGGATAACAAACAAAGTTCTTAACTTAACGCAATTTCTTATGATTTGATTGTGTACTCATCAGGGAAAGATTGTGAATTCACATACATGGAATTTCTATTTCCGCCGAACACCATGTCGTATAAGTATTATTGTTCAAAAGTTCCATGGAAACTAACTCTTTTTAGCCTTCTTTGCTTTGGACGTGCTAATTAAGTTTATAAAATATGGTCATCAGCCAACAAGTTAAGCCAATTGGGGTGCGCAATTATAACAAGGGTTGGGTAAAAACGATATATTTACAAAAGAAGCAATGTACAAATAAGTATGCTACAAAAAGGTATCAAAGGCATGGTCATTGTCAATTGTGAGACGAACAAAAACAATTAGGTAAGCTCCGTATTGTGTTTGGGCGTAGTATAAAGTCGCTGGCAAAGCTTAACGATAATAAATCAGTTTGGAGATAATGTCAGCAGTTTTGTCCCTCCTCAGTGGCACCTAAATGAGAAAACGACTGTATCGAGAATTTTGCTGAGTTATTTGTACTGCGGTTTTCGGCACCAACAAAAAATATTTTGATGCGTTTTTAATGCCGCTCAGAGGATTCGACTATCATATTTAGCTTCAAGTGTTGATGCTTTTTTGCTTTCTCATTTTGACAAATGGTTCAAATTTTCGATGGTGTTCTGTTCTGCCAATGACAAAGTGTTGACCCGGCGATGCTTGTGCTAATTAATTAGCAGTCAAGGCTTTTTCAGCTTACCAAGACAATTGGATAACGCTGCAGCAATGCTTAAATTAATGTTTGCCCAATGATTTCACAAAATTCAAGTCGCGAACCAAGTTGGTGTAAACTTTTTTTCTCATACCATGACTAATCCTCTCTGCTCCAAAATATAAGCATGGCTTTTGCAATAAAATTCCCCAAGCTCTACTTGGAATGGCAAAGAAACAAAACAATTCAAGTAAGGACAAAGAAGCAGAGAAAAAAAATTACAATCGACGGTCTAGTGCGTGCTGTGACAGTGAATACGGAATGGAACAAACGAGAGTGTGTAATAGTATGTTGCTGATTATAGTGGATTTTAGTGTGTTCATTTTTCATAATTTTAGTTGACTTGTTTACTTGATTTTATGGAAATTAGTTTCATTTTCTACGAGAACTAGCTTCTGTTAGCATTAGTGCAGTTAGTTAGTGGTCCTATCAATTATTCAACTAGACAACAAGGATTCAAATTCCAGGCGAGGGTATGGATGTGGTTTTCTTCTTTATATTCTATACTCAAAATAGTAATAGTAGTTAGCATTAATCTAAAGCACTTGTATACGAGGGTTGTGATGCAAAAGAACAGGAATATCAAAAAAAATATCAGTTACTGAATTTCTTCACGTAGATTTAATTGAAAAAACATGCAATTTATTTCCAAACAGAAAAAGAGGCCACAAAAACAGAAAATTTAAGATGTTTTTTGTAACATTAATCTTGTTTACTTTTAGATTGATTTTCCAAAGTGGTCTGTTCGTCTATGATTTCTGTTGTCTCCAAAGTTCGCGTGATTGCCACTAAAGTTGGCCTGGGTATTTCCGTTTGTCCGCCGCCACCACCACCACCACGTTGGGGTTCACATTCGCAATACGCCTGTTGGCCACCACCACAGGTAATAATCGCTGGTGGCACATAAGGTGCACCCGTACAGACGGGGCACCTTGATAATATAAATCGACGAATTAGAATACTGAATAAATGTAATTTTTTCGACTTACCCTCCCTCAACAATAGCCGGAGCAGCAGCTCCAATAGGTAAAGGTACTATTTTCTTGTACAGGCACATAAGACGATGGGCCACCAAGATTAAGGGTAATAGAACTAAACCTCCAAGTAGAGCGCCTACCCAATAGCCATTCTATGGATATAAAGAATTAGTATTAGTAACCTAGTAACTACGAATGTTTTGTGATTGAGTTAAAAACAAACGCTTACAATCGGATCGACCATATGATGACAGATAAATTCAACACCACGATCATAAATGTAGGCCAGTGGATCACATCGACCCACATTTTGGTTGACCTGCCTGACGACCATTTCAACGTATTGCTCAGTATGCTCCGCCAAAGTTTGAGTTAGATTTAAGGTCACCGTGTTGATAAATTGTTTGCCGCGATCCTGCATAAACTTCTCCGCCCGTACTACGGCCTCAATCAGCACTTGTATGGATGTAGCAAAATCGAAATTCTCATACAAAATCAGCGCATCGATTTTGTTCAACTGTTTGACAATGCTACTATGGGTGCTCTTGAGCTCATCACTATACGCCTCGTGGTAGGCTTTGGCAGTCAAATGTTCATTGTAGAATGCGTAGACTGCCGAATCATATTCGGAAGATAGTTCGTAAGACAGTCGTCTCAGACTTTCAGCCAGATTACTTAGCGACATGGGGGTGAACAAGGTGCACATACTAGCAGTGTAAACGGTACTATGATAAGTTGATAAATTGTCTTGTCGCAATTCGTTAATCTGGCTTCTTTCGTCTGCCGTTAATATCACAAATTTTGAAAGGTCGTCTTCAAATACGTGATGCTCGTTAGAATCGTCGGGGTTTATAACTTTTAAACGAGACAAATCGTTGATATCATACATATGATTCTCGCGTAAGATTTCGAAAATTGATCGATTTGCCGTACAAGCCTTAATGGCATTAGACATCCGAAATGCTGGAACCTCCACCTGATCCTCATTATCGTGACTAGGTGTGCGATACATGTTGAGATCAATTGTCGAATCGAATTGACGAAATAGGCTATTCTTCTCCTTATCGCGAGGCGGGGCGCATGCCCCCTCATAGGTAATTAGCCCCATCATGAAATAGAAAGTGCCAACTAGTATTATAAACGATACCACACAGAAAACCAACAAAATGACACTGAAATAAGACCAAATGGCTATTTAGAAAAAGAGGAATCCCCCAAATATAATGCCTGAATGTCCACTCACATCAATAGACACATTGCTCCAGTGCCCCTACTGCAGAAGCCCATTCCTCCCGCACTGTGTGCTGTGCCCACAACTCCGCAAATGAGGGCCACAATTAGTATAACAATAATCTACAAGTCACAATAAGTGCGGAAAATACGAAATGAGGTGGTTATCAATGTGGATTCCAAACAATCGCTTACCAAGAATAATGACAAACAGACCAGTAAATTGACTAGATCTCGGCCAGTACCGAATCTTTCATAAACATCTTCAAACGTTTTCGTCGAATGGATAGTATTTTGATGAATATCACTTAGCACCGAACTAACAATATTGTGTATTTTATTGGACTGTTCACGGAATGCATCACTTCCCTTCTTCACATCACGAATAAGAGGTGGTATCAGGTGCTCCATTTGCTTTTGGATCATGGTATTGACTTCTTGCAATCGCTGCAGTGCTCTTTTGGGCACTTCATAATGCTTTTTTTCGATAATACTCTCGATGCTTTCTACATAAATAGTAGTATTAGGCAGGTCGTCAAAATGCAAACAGGGAGTTGTGTCAATAAATTCAACGTCCATGGTATTGACCATTCTCATGCAATAATCCGTTCCGCAAAGATTTGAGGCCGCATAATTAATATCACGTTTCATGCCTCGAACACCTATTCGCGTAACAAATACAGGGATTATAGTCGGTTTTGAATAATTTATTATTGTATGCAAACTACCATCTCTCAACTGGGAACCAGTGTAAATTAATTGCTTTTGCAACTTGTCCACTTGTCTCATTATTTGTAGGGCCTCCGGCATATTATCCAATATACGCTCTAATTCGGTTACAGCATAGCCTTCCGATGTATCCGTCAGATCCAAAAACAAGTGCTTATGAGCATCTACGAAATATGGTTATTTACTGTGTCAGGAGTGAACTAACATAACATGAAACCCACCATTTAGCTGGTCAATCATATGGTTTTCGAGTTCTTCGTAGTTAAGCACCAGCAGATGATGGATATTATCGGCAACATCCTTCATAAATAAACAAGTGTCCTCACTACCGCGACGAATTGTGTCCGACGAGTCCTGTAAACCGCGATCCAAGAGTCTATTCGAGAAGAAGGCTATGAGGAGAGCCAATCTAAAACCAAACGATATTGAATAGGATAAGAAACAATGTCCAATGGGAAAAAATTTGAACCTACATCAAAAGTAAAATGAGCACTCCCAAACAAATACCACAACAGAGGCGTCGACGATAGTCCTGGCGCTCATCGCAGGGTGGACAACCTTGTTTGCAGCGTCGACAGCAACAGAAACAGCAATAGCAAACACTACGATTTGGGTTCTTTGTTAGCCATAAACACGGAGTCAATACTATTCACTTACGCAATAAATGGCACTACAATGATAACGATAAGCAGGAACACAATCCAGACAAACACCAGCCAATACTTGGCAATTAAGTCTGCCCAATCGTCCTCCTCCGATTTGGAACCCAAAGCCAGAGTATCATTATCCTTTAACACAACATATCCTAGAACACAGAATAAGACATTGCCTCAGTAAAAACATGAGCCCACTTACCTGGCGGCAGAGCCGGAGAATCTGTGACTATGGTATCGAATACGAAACGCGAGAAATTAAAAACTATATCCATAGTTGCGTCAGTGCGAATCGGTGCTTTCGTATAATTCGTTTCCGAATTGTAAGGGGTAAACTCAACTGCTGGCCAATGGGTTTGACCCAACTGTTCGTGAGTTGTTCCATGGCCTATGTAGCCTTCTCGCCATATCACCGAGTCATCTACAACGTCGTCCCCCGTTTTGTTTGTCGCTGTGGAATTACCTGTGGTGCCATCCGTAGACCCGGGTGTTTTATTATCCTGAGCAAAACTTGGTGAGATCAAAGTGGCCCAAAAAAAAACGCATATCACTACACTGTGGTAACCAAGCACCAGGTAGGCATTGTGATCGTTTCGTCGTCGCGTTCGGTTTGGGCACCACCTTGGTTTGATCTTCGAGTCAGCTGATTTAGTATTATCTAACATACTTAACATTTAACAAGCTCCTCTTTCTAATAGAAGCGGGTCATCCATTTCATGCACCAACAACACTACTGCATAAATTTGGATACTTTTTACTGCAATTGAAAACTTCAAATTTTCGCGGACTTCGTGGAAGTATGTGTGCGTGTATTATGTATATATGAGGAATACAAAAATTTTCTCCGTTATTCAGAATCTGTGATTGAAAAATTAACACAAAATGATAAAAGAAATACTTTTCTGCATGAAAAGTAGTAATTCGTTTGACAATTTTTCCAGATAGGCCTTGGATTTGAATTAGAAACTATTTATGATATAAGAAAACAATGGGGGGATCCTTGAAATAGGAATGCGTCTATGCGATTCAAAACTACCTATGTACCTATTACGCTTTAAAGATAGAAAGATACAGTCGATTGAATTTTTCATAAAATGATCTCTTCTAGTGATATTTCCGTTAACTTTTTGCACTACCCTCTTTCTATGTTGTTGGTTGTGTACTTAAATGTTAAAATGTATATTTACTACAAGAAGCCAGAAATAAACAACAAGTGCCTTTGAGCCATATTTTTAGGCTGCTTTCAAACAGATGGCCAAAGAAAGGAAAAAATTATATCGACAGTAAGAAAAGTCTACGACTTGAAGACACCCTCTTAAACTTGGTGTTCCACGAAATATGGCATAATCCGTTCAAGAACTACACAAATGCTTTCTTTTTTGTAGCAAATTAATATACTTTTCTATATCATGGCTACAGGGTATAAAAAACGCTTAACGCACACCACCAGAGGCGTGTCCATGGCAGCAGCGGCATACTAGCAGCCCTCTCAGTAAGCATTTCAAGTGGTTTCCGGAGGCATGACGGTAAGGAGGAGGGCTAGCAAGTGAAATAAGAGGCTACGGGGCGAAAATAAGGTTCAAACCAGAGCAGACCGCAGATAGTCGGTCGAAGGGGGGTCACCCTGGCGATGGGTCACCGTAGTCGGTTTCGGGTCGACAATGGTGATGCAGATGATGATGTGCGAGCCTTTGCCATTGGGACTGCAGTTGTTCAACTTTTGACAAGGGCTTCCACCAGCCAGCCGACAGGCCCTAAGATTTGTGGCTCACACTTAAAAGCAAAAAAAAAAAAAAAACGTTAAATGTCAAAGGCTAGAGAGAAAAAGAATTGTGTGTGTACAGTATTTGACTTATATTTGTATTGATTTTATGCACAAACTGAAGAAATGCTAATTTACAATTTTTTTGCAAAAATACGAAACTCCTAACAAAGGAATTCCTGCAAGTCTGCCAGGCTCGGCAAGTATGTATCCGGAACCATTATCAATTTTTTTTCATCACCATCTTCACAAATTTTTTGAACATCCTTTAACGTGTTAACCCCGGTGCCAACAAACAGAGATTGAAAACCGCAATTGTGGGCGAAAATAATGTCCGTAGAGAGACTGCAAAAGGTACATGGGGCAATAAAATAAGCATTAATTAGATATTTGACTAAAAGGTACATACGTATCCCCAATCATAAGAGTTGTTTCGGGCTTAATTACTCCACACTGCTGTAGATGGGCCACCATCCAAGGATTAGGCTTGCCCAAAATAAGAGGTTTTCGAGAAGTAGCGGCCTTAATGGCCGCCACCATGGCTCCCGCACCTACAATTAAACGCTTCTCCCCAACGGGATAGGCGGCATCCAGACAAGTTCCAAGAAAGAGGACATTATCATTCCGTAGATATGAACTAGCTCGTATTATTTTTGGTACTGTAAACTCATCATCTTTACCCACAATTACAGCCCCTACATTTGCATCAAGTTTCACTTTGGAAGTAAGCCCTTGCATCGTTATATGTGATTTAACCGCCTTCTTGTCGTCACTGGAAAATGCAGAAATACCAATTTTAGACAATTCCTGCATAATACCACGTTCGCCCACCACATAGGCTTTTTTCTGAAACTTTTTGGCACTTAAAAAATTGGCTATGGAAAGCGAGGAGCTAATAACTTCATGCTCTTGGACAACAATTCCAAATTGATTGGCCTTTCTGCTCAGATCTGCAGCCAGCATTGACGAATTGTTTGTCACCAGAAAGGTCTGTTTCCCTGAAGCAGACAATAGATTAAACGTATCCACTGCGCCCTCAATTGGTTGATTCAAATGCCAAAGCACTCCATCGGCATCGCAGAGAACCACCTCGAACGTGTTCAGCCATTGGCGTACTCGTTGTTTGGGTATTTTAATTAGATTGGAGCAACTATGCTTAAACATGTTTCTGTTATATTTACGATTCAATGAGATAATGTTAAATTTTCATATACGACACAAATTGGATCATTATTAAACGCACACTAGATTAAGGGGTTTCAGGGGCTCGCTCGATTCCCACTCACTTCGTCAAAATAGATTTTATATCAGAAATATTACAAATCTGAATCTAACTCTTCTTAATTCATGCATTATCAAATTTCTTTTGGTTTCGTGAAATCCTATTTAAGAACTAGTTCAGTTCGAAGCAATTTGACAAGTCAAAGATTGCTGCCAGTGTTGCCGTATGAAAATATTTTGGGGAAATAAATTAATTGACAGTTGACTTTCGCACACGCAAAAGAAAAAAGTGAAAAGGCTATTTAAAGCGGATCTGAACTAACAAAAACAGGTAAGATTGTTCACGTAAAGCGAATTACGTATGTCAACAGCATTTTGAATAACTTAGATGGATTTCAGCTGCACTGAGGCACAAAATGCCCTATGATTTTAACACACAATCAAATAAGAATACGGATTTTACGGCGATTCCAGCAACAACATCATCATTATTAGAAGCATCAGCTAGTCCACCGGGAAGCGAGAATTTTATAGAATTGAGCTCAACGCCGCCATATTTATCAAAAATCGGTCTAGGAACGGTTTGGAAGATGTCCGAACGTCAACGCCTTACCCAGCATAAAATTCAGGTTGAAATTGGGGAGAGTTTTGATGACGAACTATTTGTGAAGATACCAGATTTCAACTCCAAGCGAATGATATCACCGATAATGGAATATGGCTATGAGTTAGAAGGCATCAGTGATGGAGAAGAGAGTGATGATTCCCCGTCTCAGCCTTATAATGCTGAAGGACATCGTTTATACAATTTTTTGCAATATCTAACAGCGCACCGCTGGTTGTGGTGTGAATTTTTTGAATCACTAGTGGAAAAGCCTCTTCTTGACGATGCCTATGATATAAATCATTTCATGTGTGACTTTTTCCCCCAGATAGCCACTCGACAATTGCCACGTCACATCTGGCAAATAATACGACGTTTCATGGGTAAGGCGAGACGTTTTTCTTCAGCATTTGTCGATCAGGAACGTTTAGAGCTGGAGCGTGGTCGTCGTGTTATACGTGAATTGCAACTGGGGACTTTCAACAAGCATATTGATTACGACTACTTAGACCAGATACCCCGGCGCATTCCTCTGCCCTTGTCCATTGGGTGTAAGGTAACGTCTTTAATAAATAAGAAGGTCCAAACTGGTCAACGTCCATTAGTGACATACCGATATGGCCTCAGGGATGGTGTGCTTGTGGAGCATAGACCGCATGAAAATAGCTACTTAGTAGAATTTGGTTTTGAAGGTAACTCGAAGGTCCTCATTATACCAGATTATGCCATATGTCCAATACTGGAACCCAAGAGCTTGGATGTGTCAACAATAATGATGGAAATTGATGCGGAACAGAACAGAATAGTGACTCGCCAGTCCATCAAAAAAAAATGTCAAAACTATCTGAACAGTCCTTATAGCAAGACTTTGCTAGAGTCCATACTTCAAATTAAGAGTATATTGGAAATCAAAAAAAAGACTGTTCAAGATATAGCCAGTATAAATCAGGAATTCGAATGTAGTATTTTCGGAATCTCTAGCTTCCGCCGAGATACCAAAACCGCTAGCCAACGAGATGAAATCCAACGACAATACGCATCCCATTTGATGGCCTTGCATCGCATGAATGCAGAGACCTTAGAGCCCCTAAAAATAGTCAAATCGTTTCTTTATCGCTACAACAATTCCCAGCAAGCCCAGTATCTACGCTGCCTTCCGCAGATGCAACTTTACCAGCAGGCTCGCACATTTGCCGAAATGGATATGAAGATGGCCGAACAAAACAGTGGCATGCCCATAGGCATTCAGGGTACTAGAGAATTGCTTTTGAATTTACAAACAATTTTCTATCTTTGCGGCCAGTTGGGTAACTATTACAATCAGGTTAATATCGAGGCAGTACTAAACGATGTGGTGACTTACATTTTATCAACTCTGCCGCCCGTTTTAAGTGGTCCATTTAAGAAGGTAATCCATTCAATAGAAGCCATCTGTAGTCGTTTAGCGGCCAAAGAGCAATCTGCTGCGCTAATGGAAGAAGATCTAATGGATTCTTTCGAACTGCCCAATTATAGCCTAGAGATAGACCAACTATACGAACTGGAGCAAATTGAGCAAATTGAGCACTCTGACGAACTTGAGCAACTATTCCAACTGCATCTTCTACAAAAGCAGGAAAATAAGTAGGCAGCCACATTGTAAGGTCAAAAATTATGGGACACAAAACTAATTATTGGCATTGAAATAAATCATGTGATTATAACCTCAATAAAACGTACCCAATGAAGTCGATAAAATTTGTTTGTTTTTTGGTTTTTTTTTTTATATTTGGACTTCTTGAAAAAGATTTAAAATAAAAGTTTTTCATTGACATACATATACGTATATAAGTACACACAGTTTCACTTTCCATCGCAGATTCCATCATAAAAATGTCGCCTATTACCAACCAGGGACCAAGTCTACCCCTAACCGCAGTCTATTGCTGGTTGGTCCTTTGTTCGTAGTATATGCTTGCATCCGTACATAAATCAGCATTTAAAGTGTTTTCTATTTTTTAATTACTAGATAAATGCACTTTGCTCATAAATTGTGCGGGCGTATAGCCAGTGAAGTTTTTGCTGATAGCTTACCCAGAATTTATGGGTAGACTCACTACCACCATCCTATTATGCCCTTCATAAAGATATCATTAATATGCCTCTGAATGAATTTGCAGCCTAACCCTATTTTTGCTTAGTTTAGCTTGGACTCGGCAAACAAGTAGCATGGCTTCATGTAAAAAATTGGCAAACTATTGTAAGGCCGACCAACTGGTGGATATAGGCGGATGTTCTTAGACCATAAAATATGGTTATGGAATCACTTAAAGGATATAAGAAACAGAGCTTTGAGTGATTCCAGTTTGAAAAGGCTTATTTAGCTAATCACAAATATGTAACTGTTTTGTAGACACAAAGGCGATGAGTCGTCTTTTGTGAACTCACAAAACAAACGAATGAAATTAATTTTGGCCTTCAAGTGTAATAGCCTAGGCACTAGTTTATCTCTGTAGGACGATGAGTTAAATAGAGGGAAGGGAAGGCGCCATTGCGTTGGCAACATTATTGGATAAATGAAATTAAATATGCCGCATTACATAATCCAATGCATTTGAGATTACTCAAGCTTCCTTCTGGTTGGTCGCTTTATATATTGACACTTGATCATTAATTATATTTGCGCGTGGCGGGGCATCGTTTATAAGGCCGGCCAGCAAGCAAGCAAACATAACCTAATAACATTCGATATGAAAGTAATCATATAAAAACGCCAACTTAATTGATTAACGATGGATCTTAGAGGCTCAGGCGGGTAGATGCCAATGCGGATGTGCGGGCCTGAATTAATCCAAATACCATAGCAAACTTTTCGCCCAACAATTTGCTTTATTAAATTGTCATCAATGGCAACGGCGTAAAGTTTGTATGAAAGGCTAACTGGGTCAGAAAACACGACGCCAATTTATGTTGTATTTGCAGTTGTTGTGTTTGTACATCACGAGGACCATCCCATCCAACCTTCATGTCCCACAAGTTTTTCAAATAACCCTCGGATTCATGTACACACATTCAAGTGTCTGCTGATTAGACAGGACGCTATGTGGGATGAAAGAGAATTTCATGTTTATATGTATGGACATGAGCTCGGCAAAAGGCCTTAGCAGTGTTCGTTCATTTATCGCGATTTTCTGTAAGCCAGCTCTATATTAGCTGGTCTCTGTAGTTGCGACTACTTGATACCCAAGGCTTCAAACCCTAATAATATATTAGCACTAGGAATTTTTATTTAAAACATATCCGAATAGACAACAACGCAAATCTTTCATCTACTTAAAAATGTTAGTCTACGTAGCTTTTACTATTTCACTATTCTATTTAGCAGTTTTGATCAACACTTGATAAATTTTTAAAATGGTCTAACATACGCAAAGTATGTATAAATTTTGTTAGAGGGCAACTCGAAATAGCCATTGAGTTGACTCATTTCTCCGCTTGTAAATCAGGCCTCGACATCTGTACTCGTGTGTCTGCGATGTGTGTGTGTGTGTGTGTGTGTGTGTGTGTGTGTGTCTCTGTGTGTGTGTGTGGCGTGAGATGATGGGAGATGAAAAATGATTTATATTACGGCCCGCAGTTGTGGCGGCAAATGCAAATGTGCAATAACAACAAATACAACCAAGTGTAAAGAAAAACTGGTGAACACAGAGAAGGAAAAACAAGAAGACCAGCCGGCGGCAACATTTATGGTATAAATCGGAAAAGATGGCTTAAATTTCGGTTTGCTTTCGGTTTTGCATGATTCGATACATAGTTTGGATTGGGTTTGAACTAATGATTGACGTGACCAAGAGGGCACATGCTTGTCACTGATAAGTCCGGAGCTTTAATTACATTACAATATTTATTTAACGCTCTGAAAATTTAAGGGTCCAGAATACAAAATTAAATAAAACCAGAAATCCCTGTAAGAAAAAAATAAAAGGCCGAACAGCTTGTCAGTTGGTTTTTATACAAACGTCAATTGTATGTAAAACATTTTCATCTAGTGTAGCCGATCCAACTTGTTAAACATGTGCACAAGTGTGTGTGTACGTACGTACATACATACATATACATATGTGGGCAAGTGTGTGATGGAGTTGGTTTAATGAAAGAGCATTTCGAGCTTGATGAATTTAAAAGTGTGTGTGTCACAGAGAGGAAATTTAATATATTCAATTTGAATTATTTACCATAATGTTGAGCAAAGTAAAGCAAAGAGCACAATTTGTTGTGTGCTGCCGTCGCTCAACTGTCAAACTAATGCTTTCAAATTTCCCACAAAATTTGCCAGTGTTTAATGTGTTATAATTTGGTTTAATGTGCAGACATTTAACACAAACCCAAAAAACCGCTAACAACAAAAGTCCTACATGGCCCAAGGCTGCTATGCTCTGCTCTGCTCTGCTTTTCACATTGTATGGAATCATGAGGCGCATCGTTGAATTGGCTTATGTTGGGTTTGGGTTGAGTTTTGGTAGTGGGTGTCTTCTTGTGGTTTGAGCTCGTATTTTGCATTTACCTCAACAAAGATTGTGCACTGATTGCTATTTAGTTGACTGGTTTGTGGCACGTAGCTACCGACTATGCAACTATCTTAGCCAGCTTGTATGTACTTCAGGCATTTTTATTGAAATTTGCAAGCCAACTAAATTCTTGTTTCTCCCCACCCATTTCTCCCTCTCTCTCTCTCTCTCTCTCTCTCTCTCTCTCTCTCTCTCTCTCTCTCTCTCTCTCTCTCTCTCTCTCTCTCTCTCTTTCTCTTATTCTCACTGAATAAGTGTGTATATGGCACGTTTTAATTTTGCTAAGCATTTCCCCATTTCCTTTAAGGCGTGGTGCGCTTTGTATTATTCAGCACTCCAAGAGATTGTTATTAACGAGGGCTGCCAGAACTATAACATATTTTCCATCTGCTATTAACTTTGTTTAATCGTAACCAAAAAATAAAAGATCTTAAAGAATTCAGTATCTTTGGTGAATGACTAAGGTTTGGTGAGTTTAATAAACCATTTTACCCCATCAGAGCGTGGTTTAATATCTGTTTGGCAGTTTTAGCCGATTTCAACAGCATTTGAAAGCATTGATGGAAATCTTTAAAATTGTAATACAACAAACAAAAAGTTTGTTTTGTCCTGTGGTCAAATAAAGAACAGATCACCAATGGCAGAGACCTTCTCATGCACTTAATGGTCAGTTTTGTTTAAGTATTTTATCCAACATTAATTGAGATTGAAACGTTAGCTCTTTGACCTTTTCCTCAAGACTATTGTATAACACATAGATAAAATAAAGGAAGATGCAGGAGGAGAAAACGCAATTCATTGCCATGGCCATTTCGCCAAGAAATAATGGTATGCCTCGTGACCCAGTTGAAACTGATGATGCTATCTGTGGCATGATTTATGCACAGATATTGGATAATTTAAAGTTTCCCATTGTTTGTGCTGAATGCCGCCTGCCTGTTGATAAGTGGCCAAAGTGCCAACACTTTAATTTGATTTCGATTTTCAAATGAAGCGATAGCGAAATGGAGCTCGACGAGTTGCCAAGTTAGTGATTAGCATATAAATCAAGTTGATTTTTGTTGTTTCCAAGTTGCTTTTTTCCTTAGCGCGTTTCAAGCTATATTAATTAGGGAAAACAGAGGCCCCAGGCAAAAAAAATTAACTTGGTCTTGTAAACTTAATAAAAAAGTTTCTGATGTTGCTTCAAAAGGGAATAGGCAGAAAGAGAGTAAGTGGGTGGGGGGTGGGTGGTGCCGGGGTTAGGACCAGGTCAGCGACAACTAACAAGCCGAAAAGCCTGAAAACAGTAAAAAAAAAAAAGTTAAGCAAAACTTTGTGTAACAAATTCACAATTTTGCTACTTTTGGCTTTTCGATGTTTTGCTAAGTGGAATTCGTTTGTTGTTTTTCATTACCTACTAAGTGTAGCGACAGATGGGAGGCTAGCAAGCATGTAGCATGTGGCATGTGGACTAGTCAAGCGGAGAGGGAGAAATGCATTCATTCGTCATCTGAATTTGAGCATCGGAAACTCATGCAAATGGAAAGAAGCGTAAAAATATACCAATAACTGAAACCATGGCCAACCAACGAAAAAAAACGTAGGTTTTATATCCTTAAGTCCTCGGCCATTTCTTCTGGCTATTTCTAGATTTTGGATTACGTGCATATTATTCATTGCCAAACAAACATATCCTGCAGTATATTTAAGCAAAGAACTTTTTGGCTTAGAGGCAGACTAAGTCGTTTCATTTTTACCACAAGCCGACAATTTGCTTGGACATGAAATCCGTTAATTTCTTCGGCGTTTATACCCTTAATTTTAATGATTGAATGGGGATATTGAGATCATAAAAGCTTCAAAGCCAACACTTCAGAATTGCTAAGAATGTAAGTCGAACATTTTTCATACAGGGCATTCTCGGGGTCGACAACTAAACTGTGTGGCATAGCATTTCAAACAAAAGAGCCTAATAGCTGGCAGGCGAATACGATTTAATGAATTTAGGCCAAGGTATAAAATTTTCTCTGATTTTGGACAAGTGTCGGCTTTGGCTTTTGCTTAAAGCAAATAATATCTGTGCGTTCAGATGGTCGCCGACTTCAAAATACTCTCAAAGACAATGATGACAATAAAATCTGCGGGAATCCTAATTACGTATCCAATGTAATTTCTGATCTTTCTTAAGAGATACCAACTTGAAAGTTTGTTTTTCAATGAGATTTATTTTGACTTTTTCTAAACATGCTTTTTAATATGTATATAATACCTTTTAGTGCCTACGAGTGCAGGGTAAAAAACGAAAACCAAAAATCCGGGCAACAACGTTGACGACAATAAAGCTGAATGTCATTTTAATTGCCGCAACGGGCGTTAGTTGACTGTCAGCCGAAGGCAACGACGACGGCGCTCAACAGAAGTGGCACCCCAGGGAATTGGCTTGGGATAGAGATTGGGAGTTGTACTGTGAACACGCCAGTACTAGGAATTGTCGAGGGTTAAGGCAAGTTGCCACTTGACTTTGGTAATTTTTCATGACGCGCAATTAAAACTTCTGCCAAAAAGCTGCCCCACCGCACACTATAAGAACGCCTCCGTTTCGCTATTACTGTTTTTTCCAAAATACATCGTATGAAATTCGCAAAGTTTTGCGAATAAAATTGCAACATTATCAATTGAACAAAGCAGCAGGAAACTATGAAACTTTACTAGAATCAAGCATTTGACAAATAAGCTTTAATTAGGTTTGAAATTTTTAAATTGCTGAATATGGCTAAAATAGAATGTCACAGGAATCAAGATTGTCCTACGAAATCATTCATAATCTAGTTTGTATAATTTTACCATCAAAGCAGGCCGTTCTATGTATGTAAACAAAAATTCATATCAATGTCCATTGATTTAGATAGTTTATGTAGATAAGCAAAATGAGTGTGAGCTTCAATAGGAATATTGTGCAGAAAGGATGCTGCAAACTGCTCACACTAAACAGACACAGCATACAGCAATGGCTAAAGACTTTCGAAACAATCATCTTTGATGCAGATGGTGTGATCTGGAAGCATGAAGTGCCCTTGGCTGGCGCTCCAGAAACATTTAATGCTCTACGGGCAACGGGTAAGAAGGCTTTCATATGTACAAATTACTCGGCCACTTCTGCTCTAGACATATGGCAAAAGGCTCAGAAAATGGGTTTACTTGTTGCAAAAAATGAAGTGCTGTCATCCTCCCAGGCTGCGGCTCGTTATCTCAATGAACAAAAATTTCAACGCAAAGTCTATATAATTGGAGGACAAGGAATCGCAGATGAACTGAATTTAGTGGGCATAGAGAGTTTGCCTCTGGATGACGAGAAACTTTCAATGACTTCTATGCTGGATTACGTTCAGAATTTAAAATTAGATAGCAAAGTGGGAGCCATTGTCGTTGGCATGGACAAAGATTTCAATGTGCCCAAACTAACAAAAGCTGGAGGCTATCTAATGGATCCCGGTGTCTGTTTTATAGCCACTAATCGTGATCTGGCTTTCCCAGGGACTCACGAATGTGTCACATCCAGTAGTGGCATAATGGTCGCCTCAGTTGAAGCTGTGGCCAAGAGGGCACCCATTACTTGCGGCAAACCCAATCCTTATATATGCAGCCATCTGATACGTCAAGGTGTGATTAAACCAGAGAGAACCCTTATGGTGGGCGATAAGTAAGCATCTCTTCTTTTTTCCCTTCTTCCCTTATTTCATTTTCTATTTTTTCTATTTTTGCAGTATTCAGACCGATATACAATTCGGTTATAACTGTGGCTTTCAAACTTTGTTGGTTGGCACCGGGGTAACTAGTCTTGCTGACATTGGCCAGGCCCAGGCCAAGGCATCCAAAGTGCCTTTTCTATACCAACAGATTCCAGATTTATTTGTTCCCAAATTGTCAGACCTATTGCCATTTTTATCAGCACGAAATAGGTAATCTGTATCAATTCATAACTCATATTATATTTGGTTCACATTATAAATAACTTATTTTTCAAGTTTGAGATCTTTGTGTTGTTCCATAGATATTCCACAGCAATCAACACACATTTCGCAATGGGGGAGTCCAAACAACTTTTCTAGTAATTGTCAATAAATAGTATTAATATTGACATCTCTGATTTCCCAGAAAACTGTTGTCATTTATAGTTTAGTTTAGGATTTTTCCAGAATCGAAGGAAATGATTGCAAAATGTAAAATTTTGAATTAAAACCAGAGGGCCGGGCTTAACATCGACCGCGCCGAAGTTTGTATACCCTTACTAGTCTTTTTCGGTAATCTTTCGGTTTGAAGTTCGATCGTCATAGTCATCCGATTTTGATTTAATCTGGTAGCCCTTTAAATAGGTACACAATACTAACAAATATTAGAAGAAAAAAAAATTAATATTGCAAGTGGAAAAATAAGGAAGTCGTACAGCACCGACTTTGCTATTCTATGTACCAAGTACATAACTATTTTACTATTTTTACTTCGCTTATAGTGCTGATCATACTTTACGCAGTATAAATATTTCATATTGCCTGTTACATACAATTGGCCGACTTTAATGTACCATGTTCACCCTTTGGGTGCATAGAATGGTAGCTTGAATTTTGTTGTTGGTTTGTTTTCTAGTCGTACAAATTGCATGAAAAAATGGGAGCGTGAGGGTGTGTAAATGGCGGAAAAAACCATGGTAAAACTCAATCTGGGAAAAATAGTAAACAGCAAAAGTTTCGTCGCACTGGCCAGCCATTGAGGCGCGTAATTAATAAAGTTTGCATACAAGACAGAACTTTGGAGCAGGGAAAAGCTAATGTCAGAGCCCATTGTATTGTATCTCGGCTTATCGCTTTAATTGCCAAAGGGAAAGTACTTAGTATCTTGTAGGACAAACCTGAAATTGGCAAGGTCATATAGCTTCCGCTTTCACTTTCAATTATAGTGGATCTGATTTAGAAACCGCATAAATTCGAAACAGTCTACAGTACAGTCACTGAATTTAATGAGCACTAAAAGGTTTCAGCACTACTGCATCCCTTTATCATGTTCCAGTCCGCCACACTATAATCATAAGTAAATACACTATAACTATAAGAAATAGTAATCACTTGTGTATGTATATATAGTCAAATATATAGCTGCATTTAACGATTGGATTAGTTGTACACATGCTCCTTGTTTTCCGAAATATATGTTCATAATTCAAGATAAAAGTTAAGGGCCAATGCAAACGCTACTGTACAACAACCACGCATGAACAATGGTTGCCTCTTACAGTTGCAACATTCTCCATTTCTGTCGCTCTTTCTCCCCCTTTTATCTGCCTGTGTGTTTGTGTGTGTGTAAATTTGTAAGCGATGGCTGCGCTTTTGTTGTCACAGCATGAGTAAGGAGGTAGAGAAAGGTGAAAATATGTGGCAGCAACTTTATTGACTGCCAAGATTCTGTGCGTTTAGTTTAGAGTTTAACTTTCTTAGGGCAATGGGTTGCGGTTAAGTGATTATGACGACTATTGCAAAGTGAAACTGATCCAAAGTGTCTTCAATTTTCACCCAACAATGCATCACTTGGCCTTTAATATCTATTCAAGTGAAAACGTTTTAAGGATAAAATATATAGGGAATTTAAAGTCACTCTCTTTTTCTCTCTGTTTTTATACTTTTTGGTGAAGAGGTTCACTCTCAGGCACTCTTACCCTTGTGTTGTTGCTAAAAATAAATTGCCCACAAAATAATACTCATAAAAAATTGTCAGACTTTACAACTTTTGACAGGCCACGAGGTGAAGTCGGAAGATTGAGAGTTCAGAAGCGTCAGGAAAAATCAGCTAAGCTGATTTACTTAAGCGCTGCCTTTCTTTCCACTCAATGAAAGTTGGCCAAAGTAGAGCGGTGGGAGGAAAACAAGGATGAAGAGTGTCAATGACTTGAAGCTAATGGATGTGGCGGAGTATTGGTAGTGGCTTGGAGGTAGCGAACACAGAGTCCAAGCTGAAGCGCTTAAGTCAATTTGAGTTTTGCTCATTTCCTGTCCGGGCATCAGCTGATGAAGTTCAACTCAGTTGGGCAGGCGCGTGTTTCCGCTTAAAAGTTTCTCTACTCAGGGCAGGAGAGCAATGCAAAACGTTGGAGAAGAAGTGGCGGAAAGCGAGAAAGAGAAATCCTCGACAGATTGTTGTTGACTTTGCTGTGGCATTGGCTAATTGCCATTTAATGACAAACGACAATTTGATAAGTGCATTGCCAATGCGAAAGACTCTGGGCTATTCCACTGAATTTCATTTTGTGACTTTGAAATGAAATCAAGACAATGCAATCACATGAGCATTTTCATGGCACCAAAAGCAATGCGAATGAAACGAATAACGAAGAAAAGGAAAACACCGAAGAAATCAGAAAAGAAAACTCAATAAAAAAAACGTTGTCAGAAGCAGCACGGCCATGATGGTGAGCAACGGAAAAGACTGAAGACGCGGGGAAGGGTCGCATCAGCAACAATGGCTGTAAAATAACTGGAAAAATTGTACATGAATTGAAATGAAAGCAATTGTAATTGAAATTGAAAAAAAGGAAAAGCAAATTCATTGTCATTGTTTTTTTATATTCCATTGCTGAAAAATATGAACATTTTGCGAAAGCAAAAAGTTTTCAACCACGTACTTATATCTCAAGTTTATTATTTATGAGGATTTTCACATAAATAAGTAAGAAATAAATGAAAATTGATAGGAATATTTTCGTTTTCATCTCTTGGCTTATATTTTGTTGTCCCCATCTCTCTTTCTGCCTCTTAAAGCGTTAAAAGGAGTGGAGTAATAAAGCCATTAAGCAGGTCGATTAAAAAGTAGTAGTAGAACTTTTTTATTACAAAATTGTACAAGCGTTTTGTTCCAAAATTAAAAAACAAAACAGTGACTAGTACAATATACTTAACACTAAACACTCGAACTTACTCTTTAAATTCACAAATGGGCGTTGCCCAATGATTATACTGTATTCGAGGGTATTATAGAACGCGATCTACAAAAATCTTATAGAATATTAATATTAATATTAATATATATGTATATTAATAATATTTCTATGAATATTATTCTTAGTCGTGGTCATTCTTCTATTAGATCACTACAGAGTGCTCATCTACATATATAAGTGTTAATATTATATTCATTTAATTATTATGTGGTCAAACGTTTTTCTGTGTTTTACTCTAAAAAGTAGGCAACACAATTTGTTATGCCCCAATGAATGAATGATAGCCTCAGCGAGGTGGACAAGTTGTCAGAGTATCGTTGAGTTTACTAAACAAAATAAATAAATTTTGTACTGTTTTAGAGTTGATTTTTGTTCAACTTTTTCTCTCCCTTCTGAATACCACTTTGATGCGGGTCAACACATATACAATAGGGGAAAGAACGATGAAGTTGCTCCTGTAGCCAAATATTTATTTTTTTAATTGGCATTTTTGAAGACTTTAACCTACGCCACGCTGCTTTATGGCATTTTCCCAATTGATGCCACCTCGGCTGTCCGGTCACTTTTAGCTAAAATCGCCTTATGATGCTTGAACGCTTTGAATTTTGACCCTTTTCATTGACTTTTAGACAATTTTTTTGTTGCCTTATGATAACGGTCAAATCGGTTTTATTTATTATTATACACACACATTT
Organism: Drosophila paulistorum; assembly: GCA_018152135.1. NCBI lineage: Eukaryota > Metazoa > Arthropoda > Insecta > Diptera > Drosophilidae > Drosophila > Drosophila paulistorum. Next base: position 14,927,150 of record JAECXG010000690.1, read on the forward strand.
ACCCATATTTTTTCTGTATGTCAAATCAATTTTTCTTTATTTTTTTATGAACAAGCGTAAAATAATACAAATAAGAAAGAAAATTCAAAGGTTCACGTCAAGCAGCACTATGTGTACATGAGGAAGTTTGTATGCCCTTACGATGTGGAAGTAGTAATGTTATCTGACCTTAATAGCTGTAGACTCTTTATGCTAAGAGTATTTCTAAATTAACTTTGTCTGCTGCATTTTTCCACTCTTTTCAATTAATGTTACTGTGTAAATGAAGGAATTTTCTTTATGCCTCAATTCTCTTCAGGGATCTGACTGAAAATATATTGCTGTGAGTGCAATGACTTTTTTTCGCGTGACACCCGATCTCGGAGAATGGGATAAGTTGTTAAACATTTTTGCACTTTAAACCAATAAATAGTTTCTTCAAGGTCTGACACTTTAGTAAAAGTGTTGAAATTCATAGAATTTCATTGTGTAAGGCATTTCGTACTCTCTGATTATGTCTCTCCCTTATTTTTAAGTACATGGCCCACACATTGTTTAAATAAGACAAATATTTAATGCTCACAAAACTGTCATAAACTCTAAATGCAGCCACAGTAAAAACCATCATCAATGAACAGCAAAAAAGGGCGGAGTAGCGAGGAGGCTGGGCTGGCGGCTGTCAGCCCAAGAATTTAAGTTCGACGGCAAAAGCCGTTCCATGCGAGGCTCTGCGTGTTGTCTGAAAGTCAAATACACTGTGAGAAATAACCGTCCTTGTTATTTTTAAATTTCTACTCCATCTATCAATCAAAATTAGGCTTTTATGTTATTGAAAACAATCGTTATTTGTGTGGTAGTCTTGTGGAAAAATTTGCAATTTTCGTGAATACATACGTCTTTCTTGGTGTTAGTGTATTTGTACGTATTATGTGCGTGCCCCCTTGAGGGTGTTATTTCGACAAGCAATGAGGCAGTCACTTGTGCACACATACCTACACATATAGTCATACACATGAATAACCCGTTGGCAGGACATATCAGCACATTTCCATTGAAGGGAAGTGAAAGAGATCGGCGCTGGGGAGGTTCTGGTGGGCGGCCGTACGGGTAGCCTGTTATTTTCTACGCCTGCAGCTTTCATTAGTTCAATGTCAATGTTATGTTTTTTTTTTGTGTCTTGGCAAGATGCCCCGATATGCCTCAGAGACCGCCCATTAGTCTGCCATTTGCCGCTGCTTCTTCTACGTTGTCTCCTGCGTTGATGTTTGGGTTTGGTTTTTAATTTTTAAGCGCATGTTGTGCAGGTCTTTGTTCTCGTGGTATGTGGTTACCACCTGTGCCGGTGTGTGTGTGTATATATATATATATATATATATATATCTGCGGCCAGCATGATGTTGATTAAATGAACAGAGAACACTGCAGATATCCCGCTGTTTCTTTCCCAACAATGTAAATTTAGCTAAAGCGCTTTAAGGAATGCATTATTTAAAAGTTCCGCTATTATAACTATTGATTTCCTACGGTAATTACAGAATATCCAGTATTGGTATGTCTCAGAAAATTGAGCAAATTCTTAAGGGCAAAACACACATGGAACTACTTAGGATTGTTAACTAATTCGCTCAATTTACAGGTATTGCATTACCTTGGCAGTTTTTCGCACTCGTTTGGTTTAGGGAAAAACTACTACTTACTTACAGATTTAACAGTTTAAAACGTGTGCGGCACTAAAACACACAAATTTTTCGCGCACAATACGTGACCACTTACAATGTCTGCCAACGGCTGTGGAAAACATTTTGTTTTTCATTTCCCCAAACTAGTTATTTTCCCCTCGCTTAACCAGAATAAAACAATTTTTATCATACATTTACCCAAGAAACGAGCATTTTGATTTGGATATAAATCCTGTAACACTTTGATTGTTGATAATCTCGAATGTAAAACACTTAGTTGAACTGCCAGAGCTCAAATGCATTTGAAAGTTTATTCATTTTTCGGCATTTTAACCGAGTGACTATGTTTACAATATTTTTGCAGTTAGTTTTAAATATGTTCCAAGGGTATACAAAAGCAATAGGGATGTCAAACTTAAGTCATTTTTCTTTCTTGTTTTTTGCTCAACTTTCGCTAAAACCTAACTACGGAGTCCTGTCTTGTTTACCATACATACACACACAAAGATCCACAAACAGGGCCACAACTATATCTAGGAGTCGGCTGGTTGGTTGCGTACGCTTCGTTTCGATTTGGTTTTAGTTTGGAGTTTTGTTGGAGACTCTGATGCTGGTTGCCAACAGCTGCACTTTGTAAATGTCAAATGGGCAATGCAGCGCAAAGGATATTGTGTGTGGGTGCAGAAACTGAAAGAAATGGATGATGAAGGATGGGGCAAGGGGAAAATACCGGCACAAAAGGTTAAATGAACGGCTCATGACATTTTGGGCAATAGTTGAGGTTTGGCTATGCGGTGCATTTATCTTATTTTATAGCCCACTGAAAACAGTTTTCGAAAGCCGAAATGGCAATCGGCACAACAACAACAAGAAGGAGTATCTAACAAGCCGATTTCTATGAACAAATTTAAGGTTTCATCTCATATTTTTAGTTAAGAGGTTTTTAAAACAATGCCATATCAAATGCTTACCGAGAAATAAGCATGATATTAAAAACCAATCAAACTAAAACTTTTATTTAAAACTTGAGTTGCTATAACACATTGCAAAAACTCTCCCAATCAGTCAAAACAAGTCAAATACATACATATATTTATCAAATTTACAAACACACAGACATACATACATACATACCTATATACATATGTAGGTCCTCTTACATCGTAGATTTATGCCTTGATTTTTTCGTTTTTTGGCTCTCCTTCGAGCAATTTGTTTTGGCCGCAATCTATAGGAAACTATAAAAACACAAATCGGTATATGCCTGTGTGTGCGCGTGTGTGTGCGTGTGTGTGTATTGTGTGTGTTGGCAGAAGCAAAAATAATTTGCAAATGCCTCCTCCTGAAGGCATCTTTTCTCCCAACCCCGCTCAAGAGATATATCCGCATCCGTCGATGTCGAGTTGATGACATGACCAACAAATCGTAAATTCGATAAAGGAAATTAGAAGGGAAAAGCCATTTAATTTGAAGCGCAAAACAAACGACAAACAGACAATAGGAAAAAGGGATGTAGAGAGGCAGTCAGAGGGAGGACTTTCACTTAGGAGGAATGAAAAAACGAGGGGGAGGATTTGTGAGGCGTGTTGTCTGGGTATTGAAATTAAATTCGGTAAAATTTCACGCATACGATTTAGAATTGGGAATCCATACGGTCGAGCCCCTCTTTTTTAATGCTGGGGGAAAGAGGGGAAACCCAAACGAAGAGAAAAACACAAGAAAACGACAAGAAAAAGGAAAATCTGCCGCCGCATTTGTAATTGGTTTTTCGTCTGGTTGATGGGATTTTCAAATTTAGGGGGCATGTGGCAGAATCCATAAATTGATTATACCCAACGAATTTTATGCCCTTCGATTAAACACACAGTAAAGTCACGTAGTTTATGAAGAAGGAATGGAGGGGAAGTAATCTGATGTGGAAGAGAGGCTGAATAACTCAACTCTTGTCACCTAATTAGAAGTAAGAGACTTTCTCATCTTTTTCGTTTTGCCCTTCTTTTCTCATGTCATCTCGTCTAGACAGAGGTAGAAGTAGTCCATGGCCATGGCAATGGGGATAATTTTGGTTTGCCGTGTGACTGGCATTTCTGATTGGGTCACTGAAAGTATTTCCTTTACTTTGGCTTTGGATTTCGATTTGGATATATGTGAAGGCTTGCTGACAGTGTGTTAATGGGCCTGACAAAAATTTAATTGAAATTATGAAAGCAAGTGAAATCTATTTTTCCACAAACATTATAAATACATACTATAATCCCATTCTCATATCCCATATCAAAAGTGAGGGCAATTAAAACTTTATTTATTACAAAAAGCCACAAGAAAGCAGAAGCAGATTATGCAGTTGGTCCTGGGACGAGGCAGCAAACTTGATTACAGCGAGGACATCGCGAGAAAGTTTCGCCGCCTCATTGGGGAACAGGGAGCATCAGAATACAACAAAAATATATATAGAAAGCAATGTTACTTTTAGTTAATTCTTTAATTTCCTTTGACTTGGCAACTAGTTTCAATATTTCATAGGTTGTTTCATTCTCGTCATCCTTTGTCAGATTGTATTTCTGTTTTGAACACTACTTTCAATTCTTTTGGCTTTGTTTTAAATCACTAAATAGTTTTTTTGTACGATCTTTTTGCACGAGTACCCCTAACGAGAAGTTTAAAAATAAATGTGTAGGCCAAAAAGCATTAACGCAAAATCTGTTTTGAGCCCGAAAAACATCTGCAATTAAAACCAACTGATGTCGGCTCATGAAACTGTCGACGGTATTGGAAAACGGCAAAACTATTTAATTAAAACAGCGTAAACGAAGCAAATCAAAACTGAGATGAAAGATTAAACACCCGCAGGGCTTTAGGAAATTTCATAAATAAATATTTAAGCCAAACGTCACAAAAACCAAACCAAAAAACAAAATGACGGGAACAACAGAATTGCTGTGCATAAAAATTTATATCTTTGGTAATTACAAAATAGTTTTCGGGGCCCAAACATAAACACACACACACACACACACACACACATGAGTAATAACGAACACCTCCAAGCACCTACACCTACACAGAAGCATACCTACCTGCAGAGAAAACTACATATATGTATAAGCTATAGCCGAATGGCTGACAGATTTTATTGGGACATTATCAGGCGAAATAAACGGAGACAATTTGCAGAAATTGGTAGTTGGAGTGTTTTTTATGGCCGAGATGACAGAAAAGGGCGTTACGCATCTCTATAAGGGGAGTGGCTCCTGGTTTAGGGCATAGTTTTAGTCTTGTGTACATATATCTATACATACTCACCGGATCTAATAAATGTGTGGATATGACCAAGAACATTTATAGCCTACACCGACGGCATTAAACTCGCTGGCGAAAAATATGATTCAGCCCTTGCAGCTGACTGGGCTCAATTAATTGGGCCATAAAGTGTCAAAGGCCAAAAAAAAAAAAAAAAAAAAAAAAAAAGAACAACTAATTAATGTATAATTAATTAATTACAATGAAAATACAAAAACAATAATGGAAATGAAAGAAAAACAGAAAGAAATGAAGTAAGTAAGTCGTCTCGCCGACTTAGGTATACCATACACCAGTAAAGCAAATATTTTAAAGCATACATACGAGCACCCTAGCGCCCCCACCACCCAACGGCCAACTCTGGCCTTATGGAAAAACGTTTATATGCATAACTTGGCTATTTTTAGTCCGATTTTGATCAAATTTGGTATTTTGCTGGATATTAGTATTAAATTTCAGTGTGCCAAATTTGATTCCACAAGGTAGAAAATTACGGGTTTTTCGAGTTTTTCAAATTTCGGGGGCGGAAAGAGGCGTGGCAAAATCTTTATACATACAAAATGTGCGCATTGACTAAGCAAATATACATACCAAATATGGTGTCTCTAGCTATAATAGTTTTTGAGATAAACGTTTTTTTTTTTAATTGTGAAGGCGGAAAGGGGCGTGGCAAAAATTTGAAATAAACTTGATCACTCTACATACTACATGAGCCTACATACCAAATTTGGTGGCTCTAGCTTTTATAGTCTCCGAGATCTAGGTGTTTATACGGACAGACAGACGGACATGGCTATATCGACTCGGCTGTTGATACTGATCAAGAATATATATACTTTATGGGATCGGAAAAGCTTCCTACATTTTGGCGACTTTAATATACCATTTCATCCTATGGGTGTATGGTATAAAAAGACCAACAGCAATAGTTTGTTCTGTTGTCTGTTGTCAATGGCAGAGGCAAACACAACAAAGAAAGTGTTGAGAAAACATTTACCAAAAGCAAACAAAACATTAGCAAGCCGGAAGAGTGTCAAAACAGCAGAGGGTCTTTGTATGTGCCGTCTCTCCCTGCCAATTTTCCCCAGAAGGCATCTGTTCCCTTCTTATCAATTTATTCCACCATTGGGATAACTTAAACACTTCCCAGTGGACACAACATTTGGTAATTTGTAGAATTTGCACGCGTTAAAAATGTTTTAAATTTTTGCGCCCTGGAAATTCAAAAATTGCCATCACTTGCTCGACTGTAGTCGGTAGCAACCTTGCATCAAAATAGTGGGTCAAATAGTGTTTTTTATACCTTTCAAGAGAGACTATATTAATGGTGACCCAATGTCAATATATTTTTCTATAAATGTGGCCAATTTCAAGAAAATCTTTTCTTATAGACATATTACCAAGTTAGTTACATCGGTTACATAGCAAGAAATTTTTAAAGATGTTCTTTAGAAAGGGTATACAATCATCGGCACAATCAAAGTTAGGCTGGATCCCCTGGTTGTCGGACGAAAATAGTGGTTTTTTGTTGTTGTTTCTGTTAATGTTTTTTTTTTCTGTGTTCTGTGGCGACTTCTTTATGTCGCATTTTTACTTAAACTGGAACGTTTAACATTCGTATCTAATTTAAGCCTAATCGATCAAGAGTTTGTCCACAATGTTGCATGTGATATTGAGCTGTTTGTAAAGAAACGCCTGAGTTCAGGGTAAGAATCAATTAAAATCAGAACATTTATTCTGTGTTCTTTTTTTTTTGCCACGAGAATACATACAGCTGCTGTGTGTTAGTGTGAGTGTATAGAGATGTCCGCGGTTCGTGCCGTGAAGAACTGTTGACTGAACTAATAGCTATAGGACATTAAATCGGATCTATGTATGTATGTATAATTGTCAGAATAGAACTTCACTAGTGTCAACTTCCTATAAATAACGATATTTTAAAAATAATCAAATTATAACTTGCCCAATCGCCCTCTGATTGGGAAATTATGGCGTATTGTGTGTGTAAACTACGGCCGTGTAATCACGTGACCATCGCCATTGCGCCCAAATTCCCGTTACCGCAACTAAGAAAAAGCAACGCGGAAAACCAAAAACAAATGTAGTACGAGTTACCAGTTTTCTCAGCTGCTGCTGTTGCAACACCAACAAATGCAGAGGAAAAGCTTGCAGCAGCTTTTCCGCATTGCAGTTGGCTCGCTCTGTCAGTACTAACACCGTTTTCCATTTCAACATGCAAGTCGCGTTTAATAAACAATTAAGCCTCGTGCAATAAACAACCTAACGAACAACGAAACAAAGGCAACTGCAAAACCAAACAAAAACAACCAATAAATATTACATTAAGTGCTCTCGACTTTAGATTGCATAATAATATTTTAAATATTTTTTTACCAATCGCGTTTTCTTCTTGGTTAGTGTGTGTGTGTGTGTGTGTGTGTGTGTATCTGTCAATCCACTAAAGTTGCATGTGGAGATCGAGAGAGCGACTTGTTGTAACCTGTAGAGAAACCACCGAAAGAAACAGTTTTGCGTTACCAAAAAGTTTGTTCTACATTTCTCTTTCTCTCTGTCCCTTACTCTCGTTCTCACAGTGTTTTGCTATTCCCACCAGTGGGCAATTATCGCCGTTATCTCATACATCAAACATGTGAGAACTATCGACACAAATACGATCTCTTTACATTCTCAGTGGGGCAGGGGCCGCAGCGCCGCACAGTTTTGTGTTTTCGCAATCAACTAATCGATCCGCACGGTTTTGAAACGTGAGTACCATTATTCCAGCTAACTGTTACTACTCTCCATAATCCTACCACACATGAATCTATCTATTGCAGTCGCAAAATCCAACAACAAAATCAACATCAAACTGTGAAAAATTGGCGCAGCACTACAAGAAGCAACAGCGCCAACCGTAAACGTGTAACGGAGCTCTGTAAGATGGGCGTAAAGAAGCATATCAGCGATACACCTTGTAAGTAGCGGGTGGCTTCCACCCAAAGAGCAGATAGGAGATGGCTAGACATACAGACATAGAGAGCGATCAAAAAGCTAAAACGCAAAAGAGAGACTGTATTATCCAAAACAACAAAAAAATAATATGGGCATTTTTTTTTGCCAATAGTATGTACATAAATCAAAAAAAGAGGCACACAGACTTTGCAATGCCCTATCCGAACTGAAGCAAACACCTTTTGATCGTTTCAGTATATGTACAAATACTTTGATTCTTTTTCCTCATTAATTTCATTATTTTCAAGTAGGAGGCTAGAGTATATATACATATGTAGATACATCAATTAAAAATATTTCACTAAAAATAAACGTAACACAAAATGCTGGCACGCTGCTGCAGATACAGATACAAAATTCAACAAGAGATCGTTGCGTTCGGGGGTCACGCAGCTCACTCATTCAAGGTCGCCCCCTCTCTTGGGCTTTGTGTTTTTTTTTTCTTGCTTGTTTGTTGCATCATTACTCATTCGGCTGTTCGTCAGGTCGTCGTTCCCTCAATCGAGTCCGTCCGCCGCTGCGCACGCTCACTTTTTGTGTGTTGACATTCACGAATCGGGGGGCAAAGCAAAACTGAAGACATAAATTGGGTCAACTATGGAATGATTTTTTTGTTAATGTTGTTTTTGGTTTTTCAAATTTATTTTATGCCAAATGCGCGTTACTTCATACATATGAGATTGGTGTGCAGCGCTTCGCTACTCGGGTTTGGCAACATTTTGTTTTACTCCGTTTTTCCTTCTACATCTTCATTCATCCATTAGTGAGCAAGTCCAATTCAGTGGATCTGTACAGGCCGCCAGCATTGAGGAAGAACAGTAGTGAAGAGGCAGCGGCTGAACCGTCAAACGACCAACAACCAAAAGCAGCAGCATCATCAACTACAGCGGCAACGGCGGCAGCTGCAGGCACATCAACTACCTCGAAATCGTCACCAAACAGGTAGGTCGTCGTCTGGGTCTTTTCTCAATGTGTGCTAATCGATTAACATTTACTTTTTTTTTTTGTTTTTGTTTTGCTTTGGTCTTTCGTAGAGAGCAGCAGCAGCAGCAGCAACTGGCAGCAGCAGCAGCAGCCACTCGGCGTGAACGCCGTCCCGACCGAGCCGTTTATGTGCCAAGGGCACGACGCAGTCAGACAACACCGCCGACAACAACAACAGCAGCAGCAACTACAACAGCAACATCAACCACTGTTGAAACGGCAACAGTTGCCGACATAACGTCACCCAAAGCGGACGATACGACGAACAGCAATAACAGCACCGGCAACGGTCATCAGGCAGCGATTAAAAGCAAAAAATCATCAAAGCGTCGGGAGCAACGTGTTAAGAAAATTATAGAGAAACCCTGGGAGGATCCAGAGGCCTCAGCCACACTCCTTGTGATAGACAAACAACCATCAGGATCGGCCCTCCGCGAGACAGAGACCCAATTGAATCAAGGAGGAGCAGGACACGACGAGAGCATTGGCAACTGTGATAAGGATAAAGAAGTACGTATTCCAGTGTAAATGGAGTTGAAAACAGTGTTCAAATAATGCTAATTTTTTCCAGATCATGAGCGGCAATCAGCAACACAAAATGGCCAACAAAAATGGCACCAAACAGCTGCTATCGACAGCATTGCGCATCGAAGATGCCTCCAGCAATTCTTCAGCATCCGCTGAGGATGCAACCAAATGTGATAATGATGTGCAGGAACTGCAACGTGCCTCAAAGGTAAGTTTCTCACAAATAGGGTTTTGCTGTTTTGTTTTTGAGCTGAAATATGAACCAACCTTATCTTAGGAAATAAATCGCAGTAATCGACGCATCATGAAACAAACATTTATATCCGATGTACTGGAGATACCCGATAAGATTGAAATCAAACCAAAAGCGCAAAAGGTTGCAGCAGCTTTAACACAACCACAAAAAGAAGAACTACCACCACTACCACCTGCCGATAGTACCACCGAAGATGACGAGGAGGACGAGGATGACTGGGAAAATATGTTCGATGAAAGCGGAGATTGTTTGGATCCAAAGATACTACAAGAGTTAACTGATTCAGTGGGGAAGTGTAAAATAGAGCTACCCAAAATGGACTACACCGTAAGAATGAAATGAATGAACTAATGACGGAAACTATGAGAAACTATCAACTTGAACGTTTTCCATTGATTAGGTTTATCACATTAAACAGTCACTTCTAAACGAAGAGGAGTTTCCACATGTTCTGGAAGTATCCAATTTTCCAGTGGAATTCAAGACGCCCGACTTGCTCATGCTTTTCTCACAATATAAAGGCACTGGTTTCGATATCAAATGGGTGGACGATACCCACGCCCTGGCCGTATTTAGCAGTTCGCGCATTGGTAAGCCCATCACTTCTATCCGGAATTCGCCTTTCCGATCGATAATGCGATTTTCTTCAAATAGCTGCTGAGGTTCTAACCATGGGCCATCCTTTCGTTAAGCTAAAACCGCTAGCTGAAGCCACCTTGGAATCGCGCCTGAAAGCTAAAAAGGCAGCCACCTCATTGCAACCATATCGTCAGCGACCAGAGACCTGTACGGCCTTGGCACGCCGCCTGGTATCCGGAGCTCTAGGTGTCAAATTGCCCACTGCTCCGGAGGAAAGGGAGAATGAGAGGCGTGTTTTACGTGAAGCCAAAGGTGAGTCTGCTTACCTTGTCTTTGTCCATTTAGTCAATTTTTGTATTTCTCTCTGCAGAACGAAAACTTTTAGCTGCCAAACAGCGGGATGAAGCCTGGGAAAGCTAGAGCTAAGTAAGGACTCTAACTACTAAAGGCTTTAACACTTTATGAAAGGTGCATTTGAACAACCTACAAGAACCGAACCTACAACTACTATCCAACAACTAACCACAATACTTTCTCAATCAAATCCATCGTGCAAGCTAGGCAAATCTGTACTTTCAATGTTGTCGCTTTTTGTGCAATTGCAACACAACCCCACAAAGGAAATAAACATAATACGGATACGGATACGGATCTTCTGATATGTACTGTGTATGTAATTCTTGCTCAATTTGTTGTACACGCAGAATCCATATCCGAATCCGAGACTAGGCCATAAGAGAGATAAAGAATATCTACATATATATATATATATATACATATATTTATTTGTCGTAGCAAGTAAACATACGTAGACCTCTATATATATATATATATAAAACTACTATTGTAACTACTATACATGTTGTTTTAACTTCAGGCGTAAAATTTAATTTGTAAGTGCAAGCAATTTATATACCTAAATATATTTTAATAAAGTTTATAGAGCTTAAGTATAAAAGAGATGCAAATCAAAAACGTTTACATCCGAGTTATTCAAATATTAATGGCAATGAATGTATACATACCTTATACATTGGGTTAGATCAGGATCAGATTATACATCAGTACATACGTATGTATGTATGTGTGCATCAAGCTAGTTTATAAGGCCTTCTTCTGGTTTGATCTATCGCTTTCAAATCCATTTTTGTAACACAAAAATATGCATATATTTAATATCGGAATTACAAACCGTTAAAACGGAAAAAGCTTTATTAAACAATAACAGCAAATAAACCTTAGCTGGCGAATTGTGACAAAGAGAGAGATGGCAACACAGACAATGAAATCGAAAAAGACAGAACTTCTTTAGCATGCCAGCACGCGCATCTCCAAGTGGAACTAGTTCAAAGGTCCCCTTCTTCCAACGAACGACTATTGAAAGCAACATGCAAATAGGGGGCAAAATAATGGGGAGACATTCAAAGCGACTACTAGAAGCCGGCATTCTAAATTTCAAGCGGCTGGAAGTAAACCAAAAAAACACAAAAAAAAAAAAAAAAAAAAACAGAATTCATAGCAGTACAAAAGCGTCTAGGTAAATAAAAGGGAGTATCTCCCACACAGCTGTGCGGAAATACAAATAAATATACGATTGTCAGAGGGAAGAGGAGCAAGTACATAGCTTCTGCTTAATGTTGTTGTTGTTGCTGCCGCTGCTTTTGGCCCATTGAAATGACAACTATAAAATTTATGGCTATCGAATAAAATTGATAAGCTTCCCAATTGTGCTTATCATGGCTGGAACAATAACAACAATTGCCGATTACTCGCCGCTTCCCCCAGCACTTTTTCTCTGAATCAGATACAAAAAAATATTTGACTGCGTGGCCCCTCATTTCTGACTGATGTGTAAAAGGGGGCGGGGATACGTTTGTCTCAAATTAAATTAAAGTTAACGGAACTAATTCGTTTTATGTCACTACGTGGATTTCAGTTAACCAGTTGCACCATGTCGGCAAAGTCATTGGCTCTAAAACATCTTCTCCCACTGCTGTTCGTGGCTGTGGTATTGGCAGCGAAACCGGAGGATAATGAATCCTGCTATTCTTTTGCCGGCGGCTCAGTCTATCCAGCCGAAGAGCCCAAGGGCGACCATCAGTTGCAATACACCAAAGCTGTCAGTAAGTGAAAACGAAACCCTGGAAAAGGGCTCGCTTCCCTTTCCTTCCTCCTCATTGAATCCAAACCTCTTCTTTTTAGTCTCCAAACCGGCGCCCCCATTCGAGGGCACTGCTGTGGTTAATAAGGAAATTGTCCAACTTTCGCTCTCTCAGTATCTGGGCAAATATGTAGTCCTACTATTCTATCCACTTGACTTGTAAGTACATAGTTAAACAAAAACAGGATTATTCAATCCTAATATATGCACCATTTGCAGTACCTTTGTGTGCCCCACCGAAATCATTGCGTTTTCCGATCGCATTGCCGAGTTCCGTAAGATCAACACGGAGGTTATAGCAGCTAGTGTTGATTCCCATTTCACACATCTGGCTTGGATTAACACGCCGCGTAAAGAGGGAGGTTTGGGTAACGTTAAAATTCCTCTTCTCTCTGATTTGACGCATAAAATTAGCAAGGACTACGGCGTTTATCTGGAATCCAGTGGCCATGCCCTGCGCGGACTCTTCATTATCGACCAAACCGGTCTATTGCGACAGATAACCATGAACGATCTGCCCGTGGGCCGCTCTGTGGACGAAACTTTACGCCTGGTGCAAGCTTTCCAATACACCGATACACATGGTGAGGTCTGCCCAGCTGGATGGAAACCAGGAGCCGATACGGTGAGTGGCCATGCACGATGATTATGACGAATTAGCCAGTCTTACGGGCATTCTTCTGTTTTAGATCGTGCCGAATCCCGAAGAGAAGACCAAGTACTTTGCTAAAAATAATTAGAAATCACATTTCACCGCATTCCCAGTTACGCATGTAGTTGATGTTCATGACTGACCTCGAAATTCGAACAATTAATGGACTTAACTCCCTTGTACATACCACAATTTATTGTCAGGGTCACATGATTTTTTTTTTGTTTTTGTATAAAATATAACTTTGTTTATTATACAGAAATATACAGCATAAACTGAAGTACAATGTAAAGTATGCCAGATCGATTCAATATATGAATTAAGTCAACGATAGATAAAAAAAAAAGAAAAGAAAATTGAAGAATCTGAAGATTTGATCTTTCAATTTCCATTGAAATTCGAGTTTCAAATTCGAGAATTGGGATATCTTTTTAAGGTGGTGATTAACTTATGTTGGTTTTAGTAGATCATATAAAAATATATGTATATATAATAAGTACGCTCATATTGCAGTTAGGATTCCTGTGCTCCGACTGATAGATAACTAGATGAATAGGCAAATTTGAGGGGGGTGCTGGGCTTTCGATTTCGTTTTGTAAAGGAATTAACAACAACTATGATGTCATAAGGCACTCGTTCTCGATATACTTATATGTATGTGTATATCGATCAGATTAACAATCCAATCCCCTTTGTCACTTTGTTCATTTGTCCGAGTTGTTTGTGCGTTTCAAAACCGAAAGAGGCAAACGAACTTCCATCCATCTTTCTCTCTTTCATTCAATGCGAGAGATAACAAACATAAAAAAATATATATGTATATATCACGATACAGTCTATAAAAAGAAATGCATTGTGCGTCAAAAACTCCGGGAATGGGAATTCCGTTTGCGGTCAAACAGGAATTCGGTGTATAATAATTTTGTGGTATGCGTTGGAGAGATTCAAAATTATTTCATATTACTAACACTAAGCAGTCGGCAATACATACATACATAAAAAAGGACGAGAGTGTGTTTGTATGTGTGTGAGTGTGTGGGAGATTGGTGTTTCAATAAAAGGATCCAACACTTAGCTTATTGCTCGTAGTAGACGACATCCTGCAAAGGTATGGGTAAAACAGGAGTTGGCACATTTCATCATTTACAAACAAAGATACTCACAATTAAGAAAAGGGCTGAAAAAATTAAGGCTTTCATGCGTACATCGAGATGTAGGGGGAAGGTGACGCTAAAATAGTCCGCATCGGTAAATAATTCACGTCCCAATCCAGACCATTGTTTGGATATTTTTCCGATTTGCTCATTATTAACGCTGAATACCTAAAATGGTACACAAATGGAAATATAAGTGAGGACACACCCAGAAATGGAGAGTAAATCAGCAGTGATTCAATGACGTCATTGGCCACTTGTTGCTAACCTTGAAATTGGTATCACTGAAGCATTTGCATGGACAGACGGGCCCTTCGATGGTCAGGACGATATCGCCAAATGAGTTTTTAATATTGAATTTTGGCTTCATGAACGTGCACACCTGTTCGACGGTGCCAATCACCTGTCCTGGCGGAGCTGACACTTCTACTGCATTCAAACAATTGGGGAAACAACATAGAATGTCACACCGAAATGGTCGATGCAAATGGAGAACTTCGTTTTGAAAATTATCCAAAATTTTCATTTCGAACGGTCGAGATCGTCCTAGCAGGTTGCGAGTACAGCAATCGCTCTCCTCGGTGGCAAAATATACATTCTGGCCCAATGAGTTCTTAATCTTGAAGCGGTTCTTTGTCTCGAATCCGGTAATCAGTTCTAGCTTCTCGATTTTCTGCGATATCAGCAACTGATCCAAAGCCGTTAAATACTCGAGGCCTTGCGGGCAGTTGGGCATGCCAACGGGTATGGACATCCAGTTCTCTGCAAAGGAAGCAATGAGGAATTCATTTTGATTAACAGCCAAAGAGCGAATCTCTCGTTTACGCCCATTTGCATTTGTGTGCACATACATACATACATACATATGTACATGCAAATCTAAATATGCATGTATTGTGTACATAAATAGATATGTATGGATGTACATACATACATACATATATGTATATGTTCAGTGGGCGCAACGATATGGTTTTTACGCACCAACGGCTGCTCCTCCGCCACCGCCAGCAGTGACACTGTCGCTCACAACTGGATTTCCAGTTACCTGTGGCTGACGCACTACTGCATCATCATGCGGCACGTCCTGTGGCACTTCCTTGTACTCCTTCATCTGCATCATTTTCTCTGCGATCGATTAAATTACTTTACTTTATTTGTTTATTTCTTGATTGGTTGCTTCTTGTTTGTTTTTTTTGCAAATGTCAATGTGTATTGTCCGTTTGAATAATTTATATTACTGATTCTATATACGAACGAACATTATTTTAGAGCGTTATTGTTAATAACAATCGCCAACTGTTATCTCTTTCTCACACACGCAGATTAATGCGAATGTTCTTACTTTTGTAAACAGTGCTGCCAGAATCTTCGAAGAAAAAGTTTGATGACTAACCTTGAATATCGGTTAATCGACAAAGAGTCACTGTTTGTCCAAAATGTGTTATCGATTTTTTTCTTTTTGATTTTTGCGGCGCGTAACTAAACGTTGAAATTGCATTAAATATTAATTTTAGGTATTAATTAACTCTTAGTTTAAATGGGCGGGATAAGCTTATCTGCGTTCATCTGAAAGATATCGTCCCCATCTTATAATATTCTACTAAATTCCGTATTTATTTTATATTTAGAATCTGTTCATTTCATGGTTTTGTAAGTCGAATAGCCATTTTGTTTATTATTGTTCAGAGAGGATGTTTACACGCATTTTATGTAATATATTATTTAATATGATGTAATAGACACTTAACAATGCTAACGAATGTTTAGCATTTTCTTTTGTTGTTAGCTGCATTCATTACATATGCTTTTATATAAGAATTTCGTGTTTTGGCGCGCTAAACGTAAAGCTTAAAATTAAATGAAAAATACTTAATTTAAAAAAAAATCAAAAGATCGCTTGAAATAATTTGTTGTTTGTTTTTGTGTGTGTGTCTGTGGGGTTGGGTGTGTACGTGTGTGTGTGTGTGTGTGTGTTGTCGGCAGCCAATTTAGGAAATAATAAACAAACTGCAAAAAGAAACAAAAAAACTGTAGATTAGTAACTATAACTGAATCGAATTGGATCTGTAATGGGCCCATGATACAACTAGTGAATTTAGCACATAAAAGTCATTGCACTTTTATCCCAATCTAGGCAATATTTCAACTATTTGTAGTTATAGTTTGATGCAGATTGTGACGGTCATGGAATGCGCTAGCTTCGACTTGTCTTGTATCAGGGTATTAAACGAACAAACTTACTTACAAAACACATAATTAAATTAAGTCTGGCTTCCTTTTATCATTTCCCCCCAGCATTTTTTACCCAAAGCCACCGGCACTACTTGTTGTTAATGGACAAGCGTTCGACACTGGCCAACAGCTCGTCGGCTGTTTGTGAAACGACCTGCTCCTGATCTTCACTGGTACTTAGATTCTGCAAACGTTGCTCCAGCGCGGAAAGGTCCTCCAGCTCGCGCTGCTGCTTCACCATGTAGCGCAGAATTAAGGTGGTCAGCATGCACATATCCTCCAAAATTTTGGCTGTTTCAGGTGTCGGATGATCGTATCGATTGCGCAGCAATCTCAATTTTGCTTCGGCAAGCTCCAATGGGGTCTTATTACTCCTGTCGTACATGTGAACGCTGGCGCCGCCCTGCAACAGAATACGCACAACCACATTGAAGTTATTCGAACTGGCGGAGATGACAGCCAGGTGAAGTGGAGTATTCCCCAGGGAATCGACGACATTCGGATTGGCTCCATATTTCAACAATTGCTGGACAATGGGTATGTAACCACGACAGGCAGCCAAGTGCAAAGGGCTGCGATTGTACTCATCGCCGGCGTTGGGATTGAAGCCATCTTCAAGTATGCGATTGAGCAGCTCAATGTTGCAGGTGGAGGCGGCGGTCCGAAGCTTACGTTCGTTCGTCTTTAGCCAAATGTTACCATAACTGCAGTATTGCCTTCGCTTGTGTCGCGGACGCATCTTGAGGCTCCGGCTGACCGATGGCAGATTCTCCGCATTCATTGGCAATGGCGGCAGATGGGGCAAGGCGAAGTGTTCTCCACGATCGCGGCTCAAATGGAATGCATTGGCATTGTTCGGATTGAAATTTGGCCACTCGCCGTGTGTATTCGGTGATGAGGTGGGCGTGGGCGGCATCATTGACGGCGGCGGCGTTATCATTATGCCCTTCGACTGCTGTGGCTGCGATTGCTGCTGCGGTTGCTTGGGCATCATCATCGTCTCCATGCCGTTTCCACTCAACTCATTGTTGCTGGCCGCAGCCATTTTCTCCCTCGCTTCGTTGTGCGCTTACGTTTCTTTATATTGCCCGTCCAATTGTTGCGTTTCAAATTCACAATTTATATATTTTTTCTTAAATATTTTCGTTTTGTCTCGTCTTGTTTGTTTTTTTTTTTTCTCTATTTACATTTTTCTCGCCAGAGTTGCCACCTGCCAGAGCGGTTAAGTCATCGACGGCCCGTATTATCGATAGACACCATGCCCGCCGTTAAAACTTTATTTAAAGGGGATTGCCTTAACTTGATGCCTGCCAGTCGTACGTTTTGGGCTTTTTTGCGCTTTATATTTATATATTTATTATATATTATTTATTTTTTTATATTTATTGGACATATAACGCTTAGTACGAGCAAGTGACACCAGACCCGGGGCTGTTACGATTGATTCTAAGTAAAGATTCTGCCTACTCCGACCTAGGGGTATAGACTTATAACATATAACAAGAATTAAACTAAAGAAAGTAAAAATATTAAAATTAATAAAAGAATAGGTTATACACAAAAAATAAGAGAAAGTGTAAGCGGTGTGTAATTGCAGGTTCTTCTAGATGGAACTGAAAATATATATTTAATCAACGCATGTACATATGTATAAATAAATTCAACTCGAAAGTTGCCACATTTTTATGGACAACTACATATTTGAATCTTTGGCGGCAACTTTAAGGTAAGTGAGGAAAGTCATTGAAAAAATGTATGCTGTTTCCTCGAAAAAAAAATGTATGTTGTTTACTATTTTTGTTTTCCTTAATACAGAGGGTATGCACATTTTGGAATAGCCTTTTATTTTCCAATTAATACAACTTTGGTTTCCCATTACTTAATTTCCCCTATTCTTCCAATTTTTTTTAGCTCACTCTCTGTCTCTCTCTCTCTCTCTCTGTTACTCTTCGCTTGCAATATGATTTTTGTATACAAACAAAAGTCAGCTGGGGAATAGACGTTGGAATAAGTGCTTCATATTTCATATAAAGAATTTTGTATACACTTTAATCAAATAAAAATGTATAAAACGCAATAACATGTTTTCTGACAGCAACATTGTGGAAATATGCCGATCAATCCCCATTAGATATATAGCTATATAGTTTAAAGTATACTGGGGAATCAGCAGAAACGAAATGACTATTTGTATTGGCGCTACTATTTAAAATAGCGGTACGTAAAGATCAAAGTAACGATTAGTAAGCACTGTGAAGCAAAATGATACAGCCAATTTGGCTCAGTAGTACCGAAATTTGTTTCGGTTACATTTCGATAGCCTTAACAAACATCCCTTAGCGGTTACATTGTATCACAACTCTCTCGCGCACAGGCGCAGCAACATTGTACCATAACAGAAAATGAGAAAGAAAGAGAGGGACAGAGGTGGTGTGTGTTCCATGGGCGTACCATAATCATATCGTAAGGGGACATCTCAAATGGGTTATGTACAACTCAAAGTTATCTTCCTAATTTTATTCAGTTTTGCTCATAAACTATACTAACTATCCGCAAAACTCCAAGGTGCAGTGCTGCGCTTTTCCTACGCCCATGGACACGGTGCGTCCGTGTATATGTATGTGTGAGTGACAGCAGCAAAAACAGGGTAAGTGTGTCGAGCCCAGCTGAGCTGGTAACACCAAAACCAATACCAAAACACCAGTACCGAGGCCTAGGTGAGTGTGTGTGTGTATTTTTTTCTTTTGAACCCTCAGCCATAGGCATCATCATCCTCGTCATTCGCTCGCCGTCAGTCGTTGTTAGCATACAAACGATAATACGTCACGAAGAAGTTACAGTTTTTTTTTGGGCTACCATTTCTTCGAATCGCATATCGAAGATATAACTGAACATTAAAAAACTAAAAGAAATCAACTGTGCCGTTCCATTTAATAGCAAAGAAAACCAACCTGTTACCACTAGCTAAGGACGAGAAGGTGCTTCAAGTATCGATCAATAAAATCCATTGCTAAGCTTAAGTCAATGTAAGTAAATGCAATTTCCTTCTTGTTTTTTTTTTCGGTTTTAACCCCTATTTTCGGTGTTGTTTTTCTGCGGAAGTGATACTCTTACATACATATGTATGTATGTATGTACATACTTAGCATACAGATGCAATTACATATATTTGTTTCCCCATACATATGTACATACATACATATGTACATATGTATGTTTGCATATCTTGTTATATACTTATGTATGTAAATACTTTATACACTTCAAAAGTGCAGCCATGCGAAATATTGTACATCCATACATACACAAAATAAATACATACATACATAAGTACATACACACATATGTATGTAAAAAAATCTGATTGCACCTTCGCATCCGGACAGAGTTCACACTTTTTGCGTTAGTGTGACAGTGAGTGTGCGTGTGTATATGTGTGTGTGCCTTGTGGGTCTATGTGTGGACTTTTTCTACAGAACACGAGTCCCCATATTTCTTTAAGCTGATTTTGTTTTCCCTACTTTGTTCTTACCATCTAATAGCCATAAATTTGAATTGCATCACGTTTTCTCTATTTTTGTAGTGTGATCATTATCAAAAAAACCATGAAGAAACAAATCACATCGAAAACTAGGCGAAACTCTTTGAACTCGTAGAAGTTTTAGTCAAAGTCGTAGAAACAAACAAATGCATCGCATGGCCTGTCAACTTGTCCTTCCTGTTCCTAACTAAATCACTTTGTTCTTCATCTGACAAGACATCTTCATGAAAACTATCGAAATTTACAGTAGTAATCATTGTTAAAGTAGTAGATATTTTCATCATCTTTGAAAAATTCATCTTTAGTCACCATTACTCATTTAAGTAGGTACATATGTACATATGTATGTACTAGTCCCGATTTTGGCAAGTTTTATAGTTTTCAGAGTTTTATGTGCTCCTATTTTTAGACCCCGCAAAGTAGTTTTTGCTGGATTATCTAAAAGATACCCAGTTCAAGGTACACACACGCAGGTCAAAACAACAAAAACAAAACCCTATGTGAATCATGCAGAAAACTAAAAACAAAAAAATGATCATAGGAGTTCTTCTTCTTCTTCTTCTGCTATGCCGAAATGTAAATACCCTTACAGTCTTTGACAGTAATACATACAAGACCTTTGAACTCTTACAATCACTCCATGATATGATATGACGATATCACGTTAAAGCGATCTTAAATCTCTTAAATCAGTTAAAGTTTTTGTTCTATCGTAGCTGCGGCACTATATGTGATGGCGCTTCGTTTCAATACTCTATTTCTCTATGCTTAGATACCAAGATTAATCCTTGCTTCTTTTTCATTGACTTAAACAGGCGGATTTGGGTTGAATTGGGAGTTACTCCTTATTCGCGTTACAAACATCTTGGCATTTCTATAGTACCCTCTGCAAGGTATATAAAATTGAAATAAGAGAAAACAAAAGCCGAAGAAAAAAAAAGTGCAGAACAGGTCTTGAAACAGCGGACAACCATTGTCTTTTGGGTAGAAGACAGAAGTTGGAGAAGCTGCCTGAAAGAGTGTCTACCTCTGCAAAGATAAATCAAGTCTGGCCAGTTGTTTAAGGGTTCTATGTGTATATGTTTGCACATGAATTTATCGGCTAACAGCTGATGCTACTAGTCTTTTGGCATTCAATTCGTAGATCGGCTAAATGTCGCTCTAATCAGTCGAATCGACATGCACTTGCTCTGGAGTCTAGACTTTTGGCTTGTCTTTTAATTTACCAATCATTAGACGTGTCTTCGCCTTGCCTGCTGTCAGGTAGCAAAAACTGTAACGATAAGTAGGTAATTTCCGGCTAATCGCAAAACGGCGAATATTTTCCAATCCTCAAAAATAAAGTACAAATGACTTTTGTCTACATCTGTTTCAGGACCTTCAGGACAAAGTCAAGGTCCCGACAATTGTGAGAGAATTCGTTTCGATATAACACACATGTACATACATATAAGAAATACTGAAAAATGATAACAAGAAAATTACGTCATAATTTTGTAAGTTGCAGCCTTCTTGGGGGTTGTAAACAAATCCAGGTGGTAGGCCCAGTAATACAAATTGACTGCATACTGCGCAGTTCTCAGAAGGGGGTATGGTGGTGGTGGTGGTGGCTATGTTACTGCTGCTATTACTGACGTGGCCCATAATTTAACATGCCAACGTTTAATCGATGCAATAATAAGGTTAAAATACAGTCATGCAAATAGCAAAGGTGACCCCAACGACTGGGATTGAAATACTAACAAAATTAGAATGCAAAAAGGAAGCTGCAGACCTTATTCTAACTAAATCCTTTGCGGAAGTACATCTGTACATATATCTTTTTATAAATCCATGTATGTATATGTATATAATTGCAGTGGAAAACCATTGACCAAGAGTGAGAGAGAAAAAGAAAAGAGAGTTGACTACCAAAACATTTGTTAAGGCTAGGAGGTATCGCGTTCAAGTCGTAGACCCTCATTTCAAACTGCGCAGGTCAAACAATTTTGTTTGTAAACAACACATACCAGAGAGTCATATAAAAACAGAGAGAGAGGGGTAGAGAGAGAAAGAGAGAGAGAGAGAGAGAGAGAGAGAGAGAGAGTGATAGTGATAGCTGTTCCCAGCTGAGGAGGGGTAAAAAGGCGAGAGAAAGGTTAGGGAGAAATGTATTGGAAAGTAGGGGAAACGTTTCAGTTATAGTAACCAACTGAGGTTTTCATTTCTATTTTTAGCCTTTTATGCAAGAGTTTGCTCACGAGGCAGGAGAAAGGACATTTTTTCAGGGCTATTTTGGAATAGATTTCAAAATCGATTAGCTATTCTCGAATGAGCGACCACCACAGTATCTTAACATTAAACTCTGTTCCCAAAAGTAGGCAATTGTAAAGCTTCATGTAGCTATACACTCTAAGGAGCTCATGTACGATCAGGCTTAAAACGAACATATTATTTAACTACGCCGCTTAATATTACTACACACACATATACACACATATATGTACATGTAATTGCCTTGGGGGCTAAGGGCCGAATATTAAGAGTCTCACAAGCTGATGCAATTGGCGATAGAATTCAGCGTTCGATGATTTGACTGTACAATTGATTGATTGACATTATTTACTATACATATGTATGTATCTGACTAACTGACTGGCTGGCTGACTGAGTGTCTGACCCAATTGTCCCATCCCTATACAGTCTATATCCAGAAGCATATTAGTATATAGAGAGGATATTTGCTAGCACTGATAAACAAAGTGATAAAATTAATGCGTCGTCGCCCATCAAAACCAGACTAAATAGGTATAGGCATAAAAACTGCGTCGATTGAAATTACGTTTTATACAAGTAAATGATCGTATCATTTATATATTTATATAGTGAATATGTAGATGCATATATGTACATACATGCACAATAAAAAGCTCATCTAAATGCCATTAATACTTGTGGAGGCAAAGTGCAACCGCAGCCCCCAAAACCTAAACCCCAAAGGGGGCTACAGGTATGCGAACTTGAAATTCTCGTATATAATTTTAATTGATTTCATTGTGTGCCATATTTATCATCGATCGAACGATTTGATAAGCAAGAGCAATAACACACTCAACTTGCCCAATCTCCACGGTGTGTCTCAATCATATTTATTTCTGTACAGTATTGAAAAGAGAATAAAACAAAAGGAGTTTCAAACACTTGTTTTAGATTACCAGTTTGATGATTTTGTTTATATAGTTTCATGTTCAATCCCTGGTCATAATGGCGCATTTGAGGCTCTTGCAATGCGTTGGCGTTTGCATTTGCTGCGCAATTCGCTTTAAGCTATGCTTGCTCTCACCATTCCCCCCACCTACCCATTCCCATTCCCCCCAGCCACTGAGTTGGGGCCGTACTTGGCTTTTCGTTTTATGCGCAGTAGCCTAGATATGAACCCTTTGATGCTGAACCGCCCCCGACTTCTTCTTTTGGCTCTCGCATGTTTGTTTAGATAAATGCCAAACATTTGTTGAGGTTTCTAGCCCATTTACATGGGATGCTTATAATTTATGGGGTTTGTCTACAAAGAAATGCTGGAAATTGTATTTTTGTTTGAAACACATACATACATACATACATACATACATATGTATGTAGTTCTTCGTTGTTTATTTTAGTTTAAAGTGTTGTCAGAGAGACAGTCGTTGTGATTTGTTTTTTGTTTTTCTTTTGTTTTGTTTTCGGTTTTTTATGCAATGACGCCAATTTTGTTTATATTATTGTATTCCACCAATCTGCGTAAAAGGTATGTGTGTGTGTGTGTGTGTGTGTATATGCATAATACCTACACGTATTATTGTTGCCTGTGCGCGTGTGGCCAAAAAAATGTTATTATGAAAATAACAAAAAGGAAAAAAACAAAATTTTTAGATACATGTATGTATGTATATAGCAACCTAGGTATATAGGAGAGATACTGTACTCTACCTGTATTGGTGTGGGCAATACAGTTTTGTAGCCGCAGCTGTGAGCTACAACTTGTCGCCGAGCCTGTCAGCTGTTGCATGATAAAAACGATTCTAAAAATATCAAGAATACAAGCTGATGAAACCAATACAAATGCAGCTATACATTATTTAGGAATACAAGCACAAACTAACCTTGAACCTGGCCATCAGGTTGTGTTTTGGTTTTTGGCCAGATTCTTTCTACTTATACTTAAGCAATGATGAATATTGAGCACTTTCATTGAATAGAATTCAACAATTTTTGAGTGAACCAACTAGTTTTAGCGTACTCAATAAACTAAAGTAATTTTCTAAAACGACTTACAACAATTTCTACATTATTGAACTCTCACAATTTTGGTTACCAAGTTAAGAAACCAAGTTTTAAATAAAATAAGATTTGGACATTTTGTATTAGGCATATATAATATGTGTGTATATACCATATGTATATATGTACATCTACATATATGATAGCGATGGAACCTGCCCCGTGTTTGCTGCTGTTGCATAATATCACAACTCACTGACTTAATAGTGTCCACAGCTACATACATATGTATGTACATTTCGAATTTAAAAATTGGCTATTTTTTAGATTGCCATTATTCTTAGCAATTTAATGCGTTTTGACTGCTGCCTTGGCAAAGTTTTCGCACTTCTCAACGTGACTTGGCATAAACTTCATTGCTAATAAGCTCATTGAAAGAATACCACTACGGCGAATATAAATATCTATCTATCTATACATCCATCTATGTATCTATGTCTATACATATGAGTCTGAACTTTGAGCAGACAGCTGCGAACTACTTTGGCAATCCTCTGCCTTCGCACTATACCAAACCCCTTTCTCACTATGTTGGCTTAGTCAGCAAAGAGCCACTTGGTCTGGTAGATATAGAAAAGAAAGAAAACAAATAATAACAAAAAACACAGAGAAAGATATAGATACACAAATGCACACACACACATATGTATGTACACAGAACAACTTATACGAGGGGGAGCAAAAGTGTGTCAAGCGGACAACAACATCAGAGCACCAGCTGATCGCCTCTCTTTGTTGTGTGTGAGAGAAGAGAGCTTTGCTTTTTGTTGTTAAACAAAAAATCACGAAGCTTGCGTATGATCGCTCTACCAACCTCTCCTTCTTCCTACCAGCTGGTGCTCCTCAGCTGCTTGGTGGAGCATAAATTTTGACGTCCTCCTTTCCCCTCCCTCTGTAGAGCACCACAGCTCAGGCCTTTTTGCGTTTTAAAAAAATACATAATTATGTGCTTAGATACGCTCTCTCTCTTTGTCTTTCCTCTCTCTCTCTCTCTCTCTCTGCTTCTTACTCTCTTATCGCAATGCCCCAATGCCCAAATGCTCAGCTGTTGCTTTACTTCTGCTGAGGCTGGCATTCGCCTTTGATATTTGAAAGCAAACGCAACGCCAAGTGCAGTGCGAAAAGTGAAAACCGAAGGAAAACTAAATTTTTTAAACACACTATTTAAATCGGCAGAGACATAGGTAATTTCAAAATCAGTAAATAAACTATTTACCCAAACCTTTTGGCTACATCCCCCCATCCAAAAAAGAAAGAATTGTAAGAAAATCAAACATCGAAGACTGTGATTTGTGAGAGTGCAACAAAAATTAAAATTGGAGAAGCCAAAAACTTGGGCGAAACAAACACGAGGGTTAAGCCAGAGTTTGTGAAACAACAATTTGGAACTTTAATTTTTTGTTTGTTTTGTTTTGTGCGGAAACTACAAATAATTTTGGACATATTCCAAAACTAATATATGGATGTACATAGACATAAGTGACATAATTGCAGGGAAAAGTGCTTTGTATTTTCGTTTCTCCGTCACACTTTTATGTAAAGAGCAATAGCTTGTTGTTGGGAACTTTTGTGGCTACCCTCGCAGATACAGATACTGGCTCTGGTCTACAAAAGATATGCTCTCGCCATAGCTGTTGTAGCTTGTAGCTTTTTCTTGTTGCTGTTGTTGTTGTTGTTGGTTCTTCATTTCGTGCGCTTTTGAAATTTAAATGCGCTTCCGTTCAAACAAAATTTTGTGTTTTCAGTTGGCAAACGAGTGTCGACTTAGCAGTATCTTTCTAAACTGTTGTCTGTGGCTGTGCCTTCCCTCATCAAATCATCTCTCTCTCTCTCTTGCTTTCTCGTTGTCTCTGTGTGTCTTTATAAGATACTACATACGGATATTATTGTATTTTCTCCAAAAAAAGACATTACGTGCGGTTTATTTGTTTCAACCTGTTACAACAACAACAGCAACAACTACCACCTACAACTACAACAAACATAATATTCAACGTTTTAAGGTGAGGCAACCCACAAAATCGTCATAATCATCATCAGCTGAACTGATTTGCCCAGATAATGGTATAACAATTAAGTGCAATTAGTAAGACTGACTTACATGTTCTCTCTGTAGAAGCGCAACGTAACCAAACGAACAAAAGTCATTCTGGCTTTTGGCTTTATTGCGCTCTCCCACTCAAGGTTTTAGCTGACGTCATTGGGGAAAGATTGCATAATTAAAAAAAAAAGGAAAAGTCCGCTCCCCTCCCCCCACATCCACCAGCATCATAACAAATCTAACTCATCGAAGTGGGCAAATTGTTTGAATTTGGCCAAAAAACAACAGAAGCAGAAACAGAATAAATGAAAGGGAAACACACACATGCATACATACACATAATGGCAACAAAACAAAGGAAGCTTTAAGCTAATCAGTTACGCCAATGGCCGTTGATTCTATTATACATACCTGTATGTATGTGTTCTGTATATGGGTGTATAGGTAGTTGGTATACTTACCTATAAAGCTAAATATCAGTTCCTATATTTTGTATACATATTTCTTCTTTGTTTGGTGATTTCATTTTTATGGCATCTCAAGTCAAGTGGTCGAATTTCGTAAAGTTTCGCAAATGAATATCAAAAATTTCTTATCTAATAAGTTGAATTTAATTTTATGGATTCTATAATTCAAGTGCATTCATATACAGTTCTTTGATATGAATGAAATTCCAAAGTATTTATGCCCAACTGATGCAATATTATTGCTATAATTGGCTCTCAAATGTAGACTATAGACATAGATAAGATGTAAATTGCAATAAATTAGATATAAATTCTATAATATTATGAGCTAAGCGAATGAAAAACTTATTAATATGATAGCGAAAAAGATAGATTACTTATTTACCTTAATTCGCAATATCATTAGTTTACCAGAAACAAATTTTAGTAGAATTAGTTCAAGTTCTTTAGCCACGCTAAATTCAACTCTGTTCTCTCTCCCTCTATCTCTCGCCCTCTTTGTTTGTGGAACCTTTGGAACACACATTCTAGGTTTTCGAGCTGTAGACATATATATGTACATATAGTATACATTTGTGTTCGCATAGTCGCCGTCTAGTCGGAGCGTCTAGCGTGTGCCTTATCGTAATACTATTTTAGAGTGCACCAACTTGTCAGTATATTAGACACGATGATAATCATATAAAACCGAAAGGAAAACGAAAACACACTATAAACTAACTATACCAAGGTATATTGACTTGGGCAATATTTATAGATTTACTATATATGTACATACATACATATGTATGATAAACAGCATATATCTAGACAACTTATATAATCAAACAAAACACTCATCGATCAAGGTCATGGCAAACACATACATACATACATATATGATTGAATTTGTGTGAATTTAAGCACAGCCAAATGCAATTTGTTGTCATACATTTTAAAGAGTCTTATATATGATATATCTATTCAGGTACAGGTATATGTATATACTTATATTCTACATATTACATATGTACATATACATTTGCAGACCTGCTTACATTCAACCAAGGTCACATTTATTTAGGTCTTTGGTGACAAAAGTGAAAATGATTTACTGCAAATCAAGTACAAAACATCAAGCCAATGGCCCAGGGCCCAGATTGAGCTGGTGCCTTTGTCTTACTGTCCGGAGGTTATCAGCTATTATGGCTGGGGGTCCTATGTAAGAGTGAACAGTATATGCCAATGACGTTTGATTGTTTTTTTTTGTGTTCGACGCGTTTAAAAATAAAATTCTTGCGCGAACGCAATGGATGGACAAATTTGCACGGACATCCGCAATGTGGGTAACTGCAATCACTATAATTGCATATTTATGCATACTTTGTGCAAATGTTTAGATATACATACGTTTGTATACAGTCTAACTAACTAATGCCATTGTGAATGCAGTTGTTTGAATGCCAAACGTCAAAGCCAAATATGTACTTTGTGGCAAAATATGGTTACAAAAGAAACAATTTGAGGTCGTTTCCTTGTTTTTATGACGAATTTGCATCATGACTTTTCGGAGAAACAAACTCTTTGAAATCACTGTGTGCACTTAATAGGATAATACTTTTTGAGATAGAATGCCTCTTCTTCTTGTGCAACGATTAAAATTTTCAAATTAATACCGTACTCCTACAGTGTTGGGTTTGATTTGTCGAATTTTCCAGTAGACTTTATGCCCATCATTAGAGTCTTTATTCAGCTTTCGCTGGCATTTGCCTTTTTCCTCGGTAGGGTATGGACTCCATCAAAAGCATTTGCTGCCAGTTCGCTGGCTCTGATGGTTGTTGTGCAGATTTCACTTGCCTCTTTATAGGCCCCAGTGCATTGTGTGCACTTCATGTAAACGTGTTTTTTTGCGTTTTGTTTGCGGTCAAATTGCAAATTGCTTTGCTTTACCAGGCCATGCAATTGCCATTGCCAGTGCAATTGGCTTTTTTCTTTCCATTCGCTTCGTTCGTTTTGGCCATGATGGTTGTTGCATTTGTTTTAAGGTTTTCAGTTTTCTTTTCATGCATAATTTCACCAGCAAGCAACCATCATCCTTATCCTCTAAAGCACTCCACTTCAGTTTGCCCATTGGCACAGTTTTGATTATCAGCTGCACTTAATAGTGGAAATAGCAAACGTTTTCAAGCAGTTCAGTTGACACAAACACACACTCACCGATATTTTCCCATTGTCATGACATGAGCTCAATTCCAATTGTATATGCATGTATATGTATTGTATGGTACGTCTATATAATATAATTGACTTGATCATATACATGGCACATGCACATCAGCGGGTGCAGCACAATGCCTATCAAACTTTAATATAGTTTTCATCGTGAATAATAATGAATGTCTAGTCTGAAATAATTGCCATCTTTAGATTGTTTTTCTAAATCAGCATCAATAAAAAGAAAAAGAAAACATTTCCACCTGAACACACTTGGGGTTGTGGTCTTGGGTAAAACACGACTCAGTTTACTAATGGAAACGAATTCTCAATTACCACGCAGATGACAAGTACTTGGCTTTTTTTTTAAGTTATTAAGGTTCGGATTATATTGGCATGATGTAGTCGAATATGCTCTCGGGGGGATAATTAAATGAAATTAAGTAGCCGACTCGTTGGACATATGTATATACAGTTTGCTGTTGCTCACTGACGCAGCTGAAAATGGGAAAGCCAGCCAATGGGGAAATGGAAAATGAGTGAAGATGGTGGCGCTGGTGGATGGTGACGTTGCCCGATTACGCAATATGCGCACAATTTGTTAAGCTCATTTGTTGAATGAACAATTTTCTGACGTTTTTTCGTTTTGCCTAACTGTCTTGTTTTGCTTTTGTTGTTTTTTTTTTAGCTTCTTCTACACAGCAAAAACAAAGACGCAGCAAAAATAAGCGAATATAAAGACTGAGCAACATCCAAGGAACAAAACCAACAACCTGCAACATTATAAGCAATCTCTCTATTATACAATTGCACTGATAAAACTCTAAAAACTTAACGTAAATCGATCTCATTGAAACAACAATCTTCTTGAAGTTAACTCCAAAAAAGCAATAAGCAAGCTATCAGTACAGCGAACAGTAGCATCCGTACATCCGAGGACCGAGTGGATTGTATAATGTTTAGCAGTCTCGCAACGTTTCTATTTGGAGCGCAAGCAACTGACGAGTCAACTCAAAGTAACGAATTATCCAATCCCGGCAACGGCGGCAGCAACAACAACGATTCTGGCAACGATCAGGTCGCTGGAGATGTAATTGAGGTGACCTCATCAACGCCCTCGGTAACGGGCAATAATCGTAACACTGTGCGCAGCAATAATAACGGTAAACGTGGTGGGGGCAGCGGCAAAAATCGTCGGGGCAAACAGCGACAGCAGCAACATAAACAGCAGCCATCTATAACGAAGCTACTCACTCCTAGCGGAGGTATTAGCATTGACGAGGACTTTGACGAGGACGAATGGTATATTGTCGAAAAGGAAGGTAAGCTATGAAGAAAACTGACAAAAACCCAATACCCAATTATTGAAACCAAAGAACAATCAATCAATTAATCGCCCTCTTCGGACTAAATTTTAAGTATCAAATATTAATAATATTAATAATCTTTTGGCAGACGAAGAGGAGGATTCCCTGCCACGCAGCGACTCCGAGGAGGAGCTATCGGTGGTGGAACTCCAGCCGAAGGCAGGATCTGCCAGCCATGGCCTTGCATCATCGGCGGCTGCATCGGCACGCCGCCGTCAGCATATCAACTCGCATTCCCTTTACAGTGGACCGCGGCCACAGCAGCAACGCAATTACATGCAACGCTCGCGCGTAAATCGGCCATTAAGCATCTCAACCCTAAGCCCGCCCAGAAGTGTGCCGTCATGTGCTGGCGTGTCTGACACTGACAATAATGTGAGTCAGTCACTGTATGTTGCGGCTCCGGCTCCGGCTCCAGCTCCGGCCTCACCTTGTGGCAGTGAGCAGGGTGGTCAAGCTAATGGCGTGCTCATGGAGGAGTCCTGGTACGTAACACCGCCACCATGCTTCACCTCGATTGGGCCAATCAATATGGAAACTTCACCATTTGAGAATCTATTGATTGAGCATCCAAGGTTGGTGATCTTTATTAAACACACACACATAAAACACTACTCCCTTCAATCCCCCTTCATACCAGCACCATGCTAAACGCAACAAATTCTAAAGGAATTCTCATTAAGTGTGTCTTTACCCTTTTGCATTGCAGCATGTCCGTTTATCGTAGTATTAGGCCCACTCAGGAGGGCACTGAAAGTTTTGTAAATCTTGATCTCGGGGCAGCAGAAGTGCCACAGCAGCAGGAGCACGAATCATTGGACGATGCGCAGGCAGTTTCAGAGCCTGCAACTACCGTGCAGGAGCAGCGTTCTTCGCACAACGCACGCTTCGATCGCCATGCGGCCGCTCAGCTGAAGCAGCAGACTCTGGCTCGCCAAAGCCAGAAGGTAAATATACATCTATCCATACTTCCTGCTCCATAACTAAACCCTCGAAATTATTGATACCGTTTTAGAGCAACAACAAGAAGCAGCACCAGCAGCTATGCCGCAGCGCCATCAAACGTTCGAATAAGGTTCGCGATTTTCAGGCCAAGGCCAACAGGCCGCGTCGCTCGGACATGCAACACTGCAAGTTGGTCAGTGGCGCCAACAACAACCGCAAATGCTGCTTCTAAGCCTCCCTGCAACCACAATCCCTCTGTCTAATTATGAAGGATTACAATTATATATAGATATATATATAAATATATCTTCAAACAATCATGGCAAGATCAGCATCAGTTTTAATTAGTATTTTAACCGCAACCACAACAAAAAAAAAAATATATATATATATATAAATATCAAAATTTAGCAACACTAAAAATATTAATATAAAACTATGTAAAAAAAAAAACAACAATGAAAAAAAATATATTCATACATACATAACTAATAGTTATTAACTATATATAATTATTGGTGTAAATCTGTAGATTTTAAATGTTCACAGTTTCAATTTAAAACAAAGATGAAAAACGACAAAAACTACCAAAAAAATGCAATAAAAATTTTAACTATACATATAAACCAAAACAAAAACTACAAAAACTATAAAAAATTACAAAAAAAGAAAAGAATGAAAGGAATGTAACAAAAATATTATATTACAGTAGATCTAATATTATTTATTTAAAGAAAACAAACACCCACGATTACAATTAATTTCTATAAAATGCTTATGTTAATTGAATGATTGAAGAAGATTTTGAATTTAGTTTTTAATCTAACAAGTCGACAAAACGCTACAAAAATTCAAGGGATCCATTCTCTGATGTATGGTTGAATTATTTCTTTTTTTTTTTGTTTTTGTTTATGACAATGTATTATTATTATGCTTGATGTAAATGTGTATGCTTGATTATGTTGATGAAAATGAGAAATGAAAAGAGGATATCAAATGGGACAAAAAGTATGAAAAAAAAGTGTGAAAATATATAAAGAAACAAACAAAAAAAATATAAAATATAGAAAAAACACAATAAAAATGACTAAGCTAAAACTTAAAGTTATTGAAGTTTTATTCATTCAAATTGGCAATAAATAAATTAGACTCGAATGCTTATTACTTTTAACAGGGAAGGGAAGAATGAAAACTCTCAAACGGAAATGTACACTTGACCTTATACAATACCTGAATATATCCAAGTATATACAGCGTATCCAGAGTCGACAGTTTTGAATTTAAAGAATGATGCAATTTTTTATGAAAATGAGCGAGAAGGAAAATAGTCTTAAATCTCATACAAAACTGTGGGCGGTTAAAAATGTACTTTGCCGAACGTTCATTTTCATATTTGACAACATAGACAGACCCCTGAAGTGTCACGGGAAGAAATGTATTGCAAATTGTTATCCTAATTATAAGTTGTTCAAACAGAAAAAATATATTTGATGCGTGTGTTTTGAACCACTATTAATAATCCGTTTGGAGAGCCATTACATAATACGATTTATTTTTTAGCCCTTGAAACTGATGTAGACATCAGCAGCACTTAAAACTGTTAAATGTGGGTCAACTCTGCCGTGGTGCGTATTTCATTTGGGCGAACTAGGAATCAGTCGTCACACTTGTGGAAAACGCTGCCCTTGCATGCCATCAGCGGACTACCAGGGTCAACATGTGGAGGCGGGGGTGCCTTTCACAAGACACTTTAAACACCGTTAAAATGTTTAAACAAACTAAGTAATTAGCAATTTGTAGTTTATAAAAACCCCCACACAGAAACCCACAAACACATACATAGACAGGCAGACACGCTTGGTAAAATCTAAGGAAAATGTAATTAAAAGACAGTTACCGTTATAGGTAAATGCAAGACGTTGACCTTGGCTGAAAGGCCAAAAGTGGTCGGTGAGTTCCTCCTTAGATGCTGATGCTGCACTTCTGCGAACTTGTAAATTAACGGTAACTTTGATTGCTTGAATGAAAGTAAATCAAAAGGATGGAGTGATAACGTTACCCAACTACATTACTTGGGCGGGGGGAGAGCAGAGCTCTTCTTTAACTTCTTCATTTTCTTCTACCACACTTCTAACCATGTGGATGAGTGGAGGAATGGCTGGTTGGATGTGGTTGGATGTGGTGGAAAAACTTTATAAAGGTCCGCCACCAGCTGCGCTTGGCTTCACACCTAAGCGTAACGCGAAGAGCTGCAAACCATCGTCCGTTTGTTCGTAAGGCACATCTTTCTCTCTCATTGTGGTGGCAGCGCCCTGGCCATATTATGTAAGATTAGGCAACAACCTCTCAGATCTATCCACCAGCACAACGACTCGTTGTGATTCTATTTGGCAAGTTGCACTTGAGTGATTTTTCGGTCTGCCAAAAAGCGAAAACCCAAAAACTAACAACACTTTTCCGAAAAAGACGTGTAACATGTAAAGCAAACCACCTGATAAATGGCATAAATGACGTAGAAAAAGATCGCGCAATATCCAACCAAAAACGGAAAAAGAAAAAATCAACTGAGCTATCATATTGAAAGTGAAACCGCTTTGTACTATTTCTTTTGGTACGCCTCGTCAAGTTTTATGAACAACGCCTGGAGGAGTTTCGTGAAAAGTCACGGGAAATAGGTCAACTTTTTTTGTGTTTTTTTTTTTTTTTTTTTTTTTTGTGTAAAAATTTGTGAACATTATGAAGTAATCATTTTGTGAATGCTTTAACATTGGAGTAGGCCAGAGATCAGTGCTTTGCAAAGAAGAAGTAAATACCGAAAGTGTTGAATAAAATATTCTTTTTTCTTGTTTCACAAACTTTAAAAAGTAAAGAGACAGGCTAAATTTCATATATGTATATCAATTCTGTGGATATTTAGAATAAAGGTAAGTGTATTGACATGTATAAATTATACAAAAATATATTTCACAGACCTTGACAAATTATAAGTTGTTGAGTGTTTTCTGCTGGTTCTTTTCTTTAATAAAGAAATTAATGATCAAATGACTTGGCTTTTGGTCATTATTAATTAATAGTTTTTTTCCTGGCTTTGTCTTTGCGAAGGTCCTAAACAAATTTTAAACAAATTTAGGGATTTTAGGGAGTTATTTTGTCTGATATTTATGGAAAAGTGATAATGCTTGAGAGAACTTTTTGATTTTGTATTATGTGTTGTTTTATTTTTCTCCCCATACCGTTAGCCATTTCATTTAATGTTCAGCCCACACAAAGGTGGCCAAAACAACTAAGGCAGAAGGAGCCAAGAAACAGCTCAAGGTCAGGCTACAACTACGATTAAATGTAATTATAAAGCGAAGAACCACAGCTGAAAATAATGAAAGCCAAAAACCGAAACCAAACACTTTAAACTTAAAACCATTGCATAACCAAGTAAACTATACAAAAATATCCAAAAACAAATACGAATACAAACAAATACTAGCAGCAACAACTACAACAATAACAACAACAACAAGTTGAAGCTAAAGTAATTATAACAACAATTAAGCAAACGGCGTGCGTTTTTACAGCTAAGTGTAAAACCAGCGAAGCATTTTCATTTTGCCCAACTTGGCGGCTTGGTTTGAGCTAGGAGTTGAGTCTAGAATTCGGTAGCATCCACACAGAGTAAAGTGCGAGTGGATGAGAATGATGAAGATAGACAAAAATGAAATCGCATAATTCATTAAACTGTCGTCAAAATGTAACTCTTCCCTCAGAAGCGGCGAACAAGACAAAAACAGAGAGAGGTGGCTCTATGACTTTATAATTAATAACGAGAAGCAAAACGCAAGTGGCTGACAGTTTTATGCCTTTGACCTTAACGGCTGACAGCAACGGCAACCACAACAGCAGCAATAACAACAAGTACATTGGCCTTATCAAGCTTCTCCTATTGTTCTAGGCTTTAACCAATAAACGCGACACTGTAGATAGGGTCTAATTGAGGGCCAGAACAAAGCGACTCCCCCAACATTATGTACTGATAGTCTGTGTGATCACTTGATCAAAGGGTATCCAATTTTCGTATTGGTTTTGAAACAAACTATTGCTTCATTTTCTGCTTGTTAACCATGTTTTCCTCTGCATATTGACCATAATTAATTTATGAACCACATACTTCCTTTCTGGCTGTCTCCCTGTCTGCTTCACGCATTTGGTGCAAGTGAAGCACAACAGCCAACTAACACTTGAGTGACCACTAGCAAGGTCACGCATTGAGCAAGACCCTGAAAATGGATTATGATGTGTATATTGACATGCTTACTAACATATGTATACTTTCTGTAGCCAACAGTTGCTCTTGGGCATTGAAGATGAGAGGATTTACCACAATGTTGCTGCTGATGCTGCTGCGGCTGATGCTGATGTTGCAGGTGAGTGAAGATAAAGATGAAGATGGATAAGAAATGAAACGAACCTTTCACTATTAAGCTCAACTGGAGTTCGGCTTCTTTGGTGATCGTTACCCAAGTGGTTCGAGAACAAAGCAAATCTATTGCAAAATCTAATCTATTTAACAGTTAAAGCACATTCTCAGAATGCACTTCCTGATTATAGCGGAGGCACATGAACCGTAACCAATCGTTGGCCAATCTTTGGGCCTGTCTAACGGATATGCCGCCGCTGCCATATATTGCGTAGCTTCCCCCCGAACACACAAAGAGAACAACAAATAATGTTGTCTATTTGCCTGCCAGTAGCAGCAGTCGCTGATTTAGCAGTTTTTAAACTCACCTTTCACGTTTTGACTTTTTAGCCCTTTGGTGATTGCCTCGAATTGACCAGCACTGATTATGCCATCGTGAGTAAAGCAGCAGTGGCCACCACAACTCAGGCTGCACCACCCTCAGCTCTGCCATCTGTTCCACTGCTGTTACGTAAGGGACGAGTGCAAACTACAACTCCCACGCCACGCACTCTCAAGCATCCTTTGGGAGATGTTGGTCAGAAGGAGCTGGTGGCTCTGTCCTCCAAATCGTATATATCGGGACCCACTACTCAAGCCTCTAAGTTGAGCAAACGTGCTGGACTGGCGGGTTCCAAGAAGTTTCCAAAGGATTCAACAAATCGCAGCAGTGCAACTGTGGAGCGCAACAAATTGCAGCATGATGTGGTCAGATAAAGGATTCATTTATCTAAACGAAATGTGTTTCATGCAATCTGCTCTTTTAACCTTTCTATAGCCCGATCATGTGCCGGATTCCTCTGGTTATATACCGCAACGTGTGGGACATCCCGTGCACTTGTCCTACGACTCAACTGGTGTGGATTCGAGTGGTGCGCCAACAGGTACAGATGGTAGTGGCTACCACGTGTCTCCATATGATGGCAATAAGTGGCATGAGGAATACTGGGA
The DNA here is from genome assembly GCA_018152135.1 of Drosophila paulistorum. Classification (NCBI taxonomy): domain Eukaryota; kingdom Metazoa; phylum Arthropoda; class Insecta; order Diptera; family Drosophilidae; genus Drosophila; species Drosophila paulistorum. The sequence continues at coordinate 14,963,920 of JAECXG010000690.1, forward strand.
ACAGGATTATCAACAATTTGGCCATAATGCAACCAGAGTTCAACGTAAGTTGAACCATTCAACCATTCAAACATTTTTCTCAGGAGCCCCAAACTTATTCCAGACATTGAAGCGGAATGTCAAGATGATTACATGAAGATTCGCATAGGTTTTAATGGCTCATTTAGTGGCTTGCTCTACTCAGCTGGTTACGCCTACGATCCCGATTGCATGTACATAAATGGTTCAGGAAGGGATTATTATGAATTTTATATTCAATTAAATCGTTGCGGCACTTTGGGCAAAAATTCACTGCAAGAGGAGAGTCGCAAGAATCCTACAGTAAGATCCTAGCGAAACATTTTCGACCATCTTATACATTGTGATATACATTGCAGAATTTTATGTGGAATACTGTAACTGTTCAATATAATCCCTTAATTGAGGAGGAATATGATGAACATTTTAAAGTCACTTGCGAGTACGGATATGATTTTTGGAAAACAGTCACTTTTCCTTTTCTCGATGTGGAGTAAGTGAAAAGAAACTAAACTTGAAAAAGTTTTACAAATAGTTTTGCTTATTATCTCGTTTATTGTTGTTTTTAGAGTGGCCACTGGTAATCCTGTGGTGTTTACCCTGAGCCCTCCAGAATGCTATATGGAGATACAAAACGGTTATGGCATTGGCGGTCCTCGAGTCACTGGACCAGTGCGCGTGGGTGATCCGTTGACTCTGATCATTTACATGAGAAGTAAATATGGTAAGTTGAACTTTGGACTCTACCTCGTAATAGTTTAGTTTCGTTAATCATTTTTCTCCCAGATGGTTTCGACATAGTGGTCAATGATTGTTATGCCCATAATGGAGCCAATAAGCGCATACAGCTAATCGATCATCAAGGTTGTCCTGTGGACGACAAACTTATTTCCCGGTTTAGAGGAACCTGGTCGGATTCGGGTGTATATGAGACGCAAGTCTATGCTTACATGAAGACCTTCCGATTCACAGGTTCACCGGCTCTTTATATTGAGTGCGATGTTCGCATGTGTCACGGACGTTGTCCCGTGAGTGCTGTTTGCATAGAGTCGCTAGTACTCCTTAGTATTAATGCTCCAAATATTTTATTTTTACAGAGCCAGCCCTGCCATTGGCGAAATCTGAAGGCGGTTACCAAGCGTGACACCTCCAATAAGACAGCCACAAATATTTCTGTGCCTCCACTCTCAGACGCTCTCGGAGACGCGGGCACTTCAACAGATAGTCTGGGTGGGCAGGCATCCCTCTCCGAGAATGTCAATCTCTTTCAATCGCTACGTGTCCTTCAAGAGGGCGAGAACGACGGTGATGATATCTTTGCCCATCGACAAACGAAGCCTATGCAAGCCCCCCAGACTTGCCTAAAGACCTCAACGTTTTCCGCTCTCACAGCAAGCTGCTCCGCCTTACTCTGCATCCTAACAGTCACCTTGCTCATTGCCTGCTCCCGGCTAAAGCGGCGCAAGGAGTCCACGCTCTATGATTCGTATATAGCTCACAAGGGGCAGATCGATTGATCCGAAGGATATGTGTATTTATAAGAAGGTTTTGTAAATAGTTTACCACAAAGTTCTAGGCCTAAGGAGTATCTTTAGTTTATCCGCTAAGTTTATTTCCAATGTCTGTTTGGGTTACATTTATATTTATTTATCCCAGTTTTTAATTGGATAAATACATGCGATATTTTTTTTAACGTTTTTTTAAATTCAATTTTATTATACGGGCATTCAGACAGAATTTGATAAGAAGAACAAACATTTTTAAATTCTTATGAATTTTGAACTTCTAACGGCTAATCTATAATTTAAGCTGGATTCTATCCGTCTGATTACGGTTGGTTTTTTTTTTGGGCAACTGCAACTATTTTTTTTTTTTTTGGTTTACTGCTTGGAAAGTGCAAAACATCAAAGACAAATTAAGTTACTGCAAAGTTATGGAAAGTGACATTCGAATGCTTTAGGAAGGCATTAGGTGCGAACCTAATTTCGTTTGAGAGTTGTTGAGCAGTTACAAAGAGAATGGTTTTGAAGAAAACACATACCCGAAAATATTTTGAGACCCCGTTGACGTCGTGACTGTGTGTACACATATACAGACACCCAAATGTTTGGTTGTGTGCGATCGAAGCTCGTGCTAATGATGTCAATAGGATTTTTTGTTGTCCCTTTGTTACATAAAATAACAATTATGAATACAAGTGTGATTCGTGAATGCTTTTCCGACCCCATAAAGTATATATATTTCTGATCAGCCCGTCCGTATGAACACCTCAATCTTGGAGACTATAAGGGGTAGAGGGTGTAGACTTGTGTAGTATGTACAGATTGAGTGATTGAGTTTAATTTAAATTTTCGCCACGCTCAAAGACTATATTAGCTAGAGACATTAATTTTCGCATATCTAAAAAAAAAGGAAAAGATCTAAAATCCAAAGATACTTAAATGTATTCATATCGCTATCACATATAAGACCCCTACATTGTACATGAAGGACTGACTTCTGAAATATTGCTACAATGTGAACTGTGGGTCTATGATTTGGATGGTTTGCTAGTTTTACAACTTTTCAAATGCTTTCCAATTGCTTGATAAAGATTTCGAAATAAGCTTTTCTTATGTATGAACCTACTTCTTAAGCAAGCACGGAAATTATTGATTTATAGCAGACTTTTAGGCTGTTACTTGTATGTTTAGCTAGATGGGGTCTGTTAATTAATGAGCGTTTTTGGACTTATTTATGCGCCACCACACACAGACACGCATGTGGCAAGCATAAGGAAGTTGAAATTCTCATTTTGACTTGTGCCACTTGTGGCACTTCCTCATGGGCTGTATGCCTATTTAGCGTTTTGCGTGTCATATTCATTTTGAATTTATGTGCTTTGCCTTTGCTTTGCTTTTGTTTTGGTTTTTTTTTTTTTTTTTTTCGTGTTTTGTGTCGTGAGTTTCATTTCGTTTGGTTTCGTTGTTGATGCTACTTCGAGCTGTTCGAATTTGACACAAATTTTCAGCTGTGGCGCGCCGCAAAACGTTGCCCAAAGTGTTAATATGGTTGAGGACTTTTAATATTATTGCCCAACTATTGCTGCTGTTTTTGTTGTAGTTGTTGTTGTTGTTGTTGCTGCTGTTGCTGCTGCTGCTGCAACTGCTAATTGTGTAATATTTGTTTTTTTTGTTTGTCAGTGAGTTTGCTCATTTGCCGCTCTTACTGCTGCTTCTGTTGCTATTTACCAAAAGATTCTTGAGTGTAAAAATTAACACTAAATCATTAGTTGCGATTTGCAGAAGTCAGAATTGCCTTGGCTAATTAATTTATAAAGCCATGCTACATATGAGAAGTAAACAAAACAAAAAGACAAAACAAATCCAAATGTTTATGATGGCAAATTAGATTTGTATACAAATGAAAAATTGTTTTCACAGACAATTTTGCATACAATGAACTTATGTTTATTTATTAATGGCTCAGAAAAAAATTAATAAGACAAACACATACACACAAGATTTTTGAACAAACGCAAAATATGTACATATGTATGTATGTATGTACATATATCCAATTTTAATTTGTCAAGTCTGTGTTTAACACAAAATTCGGTAAGTATGATTAATGAGTTTCTAATAGCTGCATAATATTTTTTAACTTTCATCCACAAAGAAAGTCCTGCTGACTTCTTTGGAGTGTCAAATACTTGACATAATCATATTCCTGCATATGTATGTACGTACATTTTGGCTCCAAACGTGCTTGTAGTCTTTTTTTTGAATTTGTATAACACGCCCAAAGCCGCTTTCTCCCCCGTTCGGACTGGCGGGGCTTTGGCGGCATCATTTTGGAGTCACGTAAAGACCTTGAAATTTCCACACCAGCTGCCCGCCCCAGAAAGTGTTTCAATCAAATACTGAAATAATTATGTAAAAACAAAAATAATAATAATAATACAAAAAATTAATATTAAAAAATAATCTTTTTATTTGGCGCGTTGGCGTTTGGTTGATTCATTCGATTTTTATCAGCCTTTCTGGTGACACCAAAATGGCAGCCAAATTGCTGCAACTTTACATCGAACAAAGCTACAAAATTGAGTTTTTTTTTTGCTTCTTTTCGTGGCGACCTTAGAGCTGCTGTGTGTGTGTGTTTCTTTTTTTGTTGGTTTCGGCTTGTGTTTTTTTGTACTTTTCAGCAGTCACCACACCACACACATGTCTCATAACTTTTGCACGTTCGTGGCCAGAGTCTTTCGTTGTTCGTCTTTGGATTGTGTATTGTAAGTTGTATTGCGCTGTCATGCCTGCACATAAAACTCATCATCATGAGGCATTCAGCCAGCACCCAGCATCCAGTATCCAGCATCAGCAATGCAAAAATATGCTTTCATTACCAAACGTCTAGCACGGGGTTTTATATGGCATGCATAATCTGTGAACTCTCGTTTTTTCTTCCTCCGTTTTTTTTGTTGTTGTAATTTTTGTTTTTGTGTGTGTTTGTTTGGTTTGGGGCATCACTTAAATGTTGCAAATATCTTAGGCGAAGCGATTTGATGATTGAAATACATTCCTGGACTCAGGAGCCAGGAGCTTGTTGACTCTTCCAACCTTCCAGACACGAGCACTTGTCTGAAAGCTCTAGGTCACATCTCCGACGATTGTCAGGAACTCTTGATTAGTTTCCTTTCCCCCCTTATCTTTTTATTAATTATTATATATGATAGAACAAAATAATTTATATTGATATTGAGTTTGGCTTGTTGGAAGTTATAAAAAACATTGTCCTTACACCAATCCAGGGTCATTTTAAAACGAATTAAAAACGATTAAATGGTTTTTCCAAGTTTATTTAAACCATTTGAATTCCATCAATTATTAGCGCATATTAATGATTAATATATGTGCATATACATACATACATACATATATCCCCGCTACTGTGTGTCGGCTATTAAGTGATTAAACACAAACAATAAAAGAAATACGAGAAGTATTTGCAAAAATAAATGCTAAACAAAACGCCCACAAAACCTTTTGAGGCGTTGGCTTTTGTTAGTTGTTTATTTTTTGATAGTTAATTTTTAGGCTCAACGCTGTGCTGTGACGGTGACTAATTAAGGAGTTTGTATCATAATTAAGCAGAATTGCGGAAATACAGTATACAGCAAACTTAGTATATAACATTTCATGGTCGCTGGCAACGGGTTGGCTGGTCGCTATGCTGGAGGTGGAAAAGATAGTATAAGGTTGAGTGTTTCTTTTTGTTGGGGAAAGGGTGTAAACAACAAATTGCAAACAGCTGTTATTTTCTTTTGTTTACAAAATTCCACCCTGTTATTTTGCATCTCTTCCCTCTGTATTTCGCATTCTCTATCTGTCTCTTTCGTTTATCCGCATTTGCGCTTTCAACTTTGCCCTCTCTGATGCTGCTGAGGCTGTGCGCATCCCATTGATTTTTTATCCAGAACCCCGAAGTAGAGCTCTCAATTTAATCCGCACCCAAACTGCCGAAACAAAAGTTGTAACATTTCGGACAATCTAAACAGAAAATCAAATAAAAATTGGTAAAAACTATAGTTAAACAAATTTAAACAAAGGAACACGGAATTCCAACTAAATTAATTCAAGTTGAGGTAAAGGAAAACTTTTCTCTACTCGTTCCGAATCCATCAACTGATTACTTGTTCCGTAGGGCGTGGGCTCAGGCCTTTGTACTTGATGAAAGATGTCTCAACTTAACAATTGTAAGTAAGTCTTAATAACGAGCGCGGAAAACCGAAGAAAAGTCGCCTAGTTCAGTCCAACCCAGCCTAGCCCAGATCAGACCAGGCCGGAAAAATAGGATCGGACATGGAGTTAACCATCAAGTCCTGGCTCTTAATAGGCATCCTCGGGTGGATGCTTTTGATGGCAGGTATGTGAGGGTGTGTGCGTGTGTCAGAAAGTCGAGTCGACACATTCGACGACTTATATAAGTGGAACAACAACAAATATTTATTCAAATATATATGTATATATATATATCAACGGAAACTAGCAGTTCTTTTTTCCAGCAATGATTTGATTTTTTTCTTAAATTTTATACAAGCCCTAGCAGCGATGCTTTGACAAATTCCTCATTCCTTTGCATCACCAAGCAGCAGCCAATCTTCTTCTCCAATATAAAAATTCTTCAACTATTAATACTACTACTACTACTCAACAACCACCTCTACCAACCACCACTTGAATGTCTTTGTGTATATAGCTTATTAGCCAAGACACTACTAACATCAACACAATTTTGCCGATTTGTCGCGTTCGAAGAATTTGCCAAAGCCTCGCTGCTAATGCTGCAAAAAGATCCAACCATGAACAGCGCTAATCATTCAAATAATTAAATCAAATATACATATATCTATCATTTACTATATATATATATATATAGGTATAACCCAATCAACCAGCCAATTTCACCCCCCACACCGAAAATCACAATTTCCCTTGGAAAACTTCAGTAGTCAAATATTTTCCAAACAAAAGAGTAGCACCCCTCTACCCTTATAAGTCCCTGTTTATCGCTATATATATATACATTTATATACATTATATTTATATATATATATCGCTCTCTTGCTCTATTTTAGCCTAGTTATCGCTCGATAAACTTTCTGTTAAACACCCCGAAAAATTCCTACAAACCACTTACTTACTACTTACTTACTTAACTGCCTACTACTCACATACTACTGCTATCTATCAGTCTTATTCGTCTTTATAACTAGTATATTTTTCGTTTTTTTTACTACTACTACTACTACTACTACCTACATATATATATATATATTTTTTTTTTATCATAAATAGTAGTTGAAAATTTTCTCTTAGGCGCCGCAGAATGGGTACCCACAGCGAGAACGACAAAATAATATGAATATAAACAGCAAACGAAATCTTAAAAAGAAAACAATTGTTAAAGACACAAAAAAGAAAAGAATAATTACAAATTGACTTGAAAAAAAGAGATTTCTGTATCAACTGCCGAATCTTAATTCATACTCCTTCTGTTCTGAGCAGTCCAAGAAAAAGTGAAAAAAGCCAAAAACAATAGAAACTTAGTCAAGTGAAAATACTTCCTCGACAAAAAAAGGAGTGTAGTCATCTTTTTAGGTACCCATATAACAAATATATAGCTCACACGTACATGCACTCACTTCCACACAGACAGATGTGCACACTCATTCATACAAAAAATCTCACCCCACCCAATCGCCTAGAGCAATTGCAATTTCTGGTCCATATATCTACACATAAGTAGACAAGGATAACCCGGTCACAGGCCATAAAATGGAAGAGAAGCAACAAAACCCAAAAAAAGCAGACCCAGGATGTGGTCTGGGAATGGGATGGCTTCCCGATCTGCTCCTGCGCACAGAGAGAGAGAGAGAGAGGGAGAGAGAACGAGCGTGAAAGAGCCATTTATGTTTTCTTTCCCTCTCCTTTTCGTTCTCCCTCTCTCTGTTTCCCGGATAAATCTGCCGAAAATTTATAGTCATCTCTTTCATCAATTAGTTTAGCATTTTCGTAGCTAATACTCAGCGGGCCCCTTTAGAGAAGTTATCTAGATGTTTGTTCAAAGCAATGCTCACACTTTGCACTGACGACTACATATAGGTATATAAAAGTGCTTTCATATGTATCGTATATACTTACATAAATGTAAATATATATATCCCCATATATGGTAGTTAGGCTCTAGGACTGTTTGTTTTGTAATCAAGAGGTATTTGCCTTAAATCACGAAAACTGTTTCACTCATAGTTGATAGTTTTAGGGCACAATACCTCCAAAAAGAAAATGAAATGCGGCGGCGTATAACCCCAAGTCCTGCTTTAACCCTCCCTTCCCCACCACACAAAAAAAAACCCCAAACCACCACCCCCATTATACAAAGAGGTAACAGAAATCACACCACAGACTCTCTCTCAAAAAAAAAAAAAACTGAACATTCAACAAACCGAGCAATCTACTAGTCATTCTTACAATTTTCCTTTTATACAAATTCCAAAGAACAAATCGGTACCAAATCGGTTCATTCTTGAAGAATCTTTAACTCTCTCTCTCTCTCTCTCTCTGTCTCTATCTCTATCTTTCGCTCTCTTTCGCTATCTCACGCCTTACCTTTATTTCCATCTGTTCCTATCTCTTTCTAAGCTATATGTCATCATAAGACCATTCAAAAATATTAAAATTAAAGGCCAACAACAAAAAACTTAAACCACAAAAAGAAATACTTTAATCATCCTTGTAAACTTTGTTTCTCCGTCTTTTTTTCCTTTTTTTTTTTTAATTTTTGTTTTATAACTTATGTTGAATTTTCCTTTACGTGTTCCGTAACTGTTTGTTTGCTTTATTTTTGTCTTTTATTATTCTGTACTTTTGTTTAACATTGTGATCCTTGTTTTTCGGTTTGATTACTTTTTGCGTTAATTTTAGTCAATGCATCCGAAGATGAAGAGCGCCTGGTGCGTGACCTCTTTCGAGGCTACAATAAACTCATACGACCCGTACAGAATATGACACAAAAAGTTGGAGTAAGATTTGGTTTGGCGTTCGTACAGCTAATCAATGTCGTAAGTGTTCAATCAAAATCAGAAAAAAACCAAAACTTTAGTAGCGTGTATAATTGTACTTTCGAGTTGTGTTTCAAAAACCAAAATAAAAAAAATAATTCTTGAGTTTCGTTGCTGCCCACCCAATAAAAAAAACGTGCACATAGGGTGCAAACTGTTTTTAATTTATTTTAATGCTTTGTAAATAATTAAAATTGTACATAACTAACAAATTTTGTTTCACCAACGAGGGCAATCCTAAAAGTTTCTGAAAAGTACCCTTCGTTGAGCAGTGTCATAGTGATGGAAGGACGACTGTGTCCATCACTCAGTAAATATAGGTCAGATCCTTGCTGTTAGTTTGTTTCGAGTTACTAGGAAACTTTTAGGACTACTCTCGTACTACTCGTTGTGCCTTGACTTGTCTCTTTGTACCATATAAATGTATGTTCGTAGTGAAAAAATAACACAAGCAATTCAGTTGCCTTAGAACAAAATACTAACTCTAATCAATTTAAGAACATAATGACTTAACTACTGTATCCCTCCTTCCCTTCCAAACCCTTCAATTTCTTTCTCTCTCTCTCTCCCTCTCTCTATTTCTTCACTCGCTCTCTGTTTAAAAATTTTGATGCGTACGCAAAATATTCGATTCGATTCGAATCATCTCTAAACATATATACATATTTATATATATATATAATATATATATATATATATATATATATATATAAATCCGCATATTAACACGAATCGTACCAAAAAAATTTCTCATCACCATGATCACAAAAAAATTAAACCAATTTACCATGATCTATATCAATTCCGAACAAGAATGAGAAAAATCAAATTATGAAATCAAACGTTTGGTTACGTTTGGTTTGGTACGACTATCAGCTACAATGGGATGAGGCTGATTACGGCGGCATTGGTGTACTACGACTGCCGCCCGATAAGGTTTGGAAACCGGATATTGTGCTCTTCAATAAGTGAGTAACTATAAGTAACTAACTAATTAACTAACATACTATAAATTAACTCCAACGAAATGAAATCGAAGGAGATTCGCAATGATCGTAAAGTGATTTATGGGAAACCCAACATTCATATCTTTTATTCTTTGTTATCTTCAGTGCCGATGGCAATTATGAGGTCCGCTACAAATCAAACGTTCTCATCTATCCCACTGGAGAAGTGTTGTGGGTTCCGCCGGCCATTTATCAGAGCTCATGCACCATTGACGTTACCTATTTCCCCTTCGATCAGCAGACTTGTATTATGAAGTTCGGTTCTTGGACTTTCAATGGTGACCAAGTCTCATTGGCCCTCTACAATAATAAGAACTTTGTGGATCTATCGGATTACTGGAAGTCGGGTACTTGGGATATCATTGAGGTGCCAGCTTATTTGAATGTCTATGAGGGCGATAGCAATCATCCCACTGAGACGGATATCACTTTCTACATTATAATACGACGTAAAACACTATTCTATACGGTCAATTTGATATTACCCACGGTGTTGATTTCATTTCTCTGTGTGCTTGTTTTCTATTTGCCCGCCGAGGCCGGCGAGAAGGTGAGTTCGTTGGCTTAACTTGTTAAGGGCTAAGGGTAAGCTTAAGGTAGTAATTCCAATGTAAGGTCAATTCTCTAGTCAAACTGGTTGCTCTTCCCGTCACATTGCTTAGGTCACATTGGGCATTAGTATTTTGCTGTCACTGGTTGTGTTCCTGTTGTTGGTATCCAAAATTTTACCACCCACTTCGCTAGTGTTGCCGCTTATAGCTAAATATCTGCTATTCACCTTTATTATGAATACCGTATCTATTCTGGTTACGGTGATCATTATTAATTGGAATTTCCGAGGTCCGCGCACCCATCGTATGCCCATGTGGATACGTTCGGTATTTCTACACTATCTGCCAGCCTTCCTATTCATGAAGCGTCCGCGCAAGACCCGCCTACGCTGGATGATGGAAATGCCAGGGATGAGCATGCCAGCCCATCCGCATCCTTCGTATGGCTCCCCAGCTGAGCTTCCCAAGCATATCAGTGCAATTGGTGGCAAGCAATCCAAAATGGAAGTAATGGAACTATCTGATCTCCATCATCCCAATTGCAAAATCAATCGCAAAGTGAACAGTGGCGCCGAACTGGGCCTGGGCGATGGCTGCAGGCGCGAAAGTGAGTCTTCCGATTCAATTCTATTGTCACCAGAGGCGAGCAAGGCTACCGAGGCGGTAGAGTTCATCGCTGAGCATTTGCGTAACGAGGATCTCTACATACAGGTAAGCCTGCTTTCATTCAAGGAGACTCTTCATCGATCCTAATTTCCCCCTGCCCCGTTTTGCAGACTCGTGAAGATTGGAAATATGTGGCCATGGTCATCGATCGCTTGCAGTTGTACATTTTCTTCATTGTCACTACAGCAGGAACTGTTGGTATTCTCATGGATGCTCCACATATCTTTGAATATGTTGATCAGGATCGCATTATTGAAATTTATCGCGGAAAGTAAACGAAAGTGACAAAACACACACATAAAAAAAAATAAAGGTTAAACATTGCAAACGCAACAATAAAACAACTAAAACAAAAAAAAACAATTAAAGAAGTTTTTTTAGATTTTAAACAAATAACAATTAAACGCAAAAAACAAAACATTACAAAATATTATAATTGCTTGAAAAACTGCATAAAATTTAGAACAAGGATTAGCCACACACCAATCACACCACGATAGTAAAAAAAAAACCAAAAGAAAAACATTAAGCTACAAAACAAAAACAAAAAGACATTTAAGTAACTAAAATACCAATTAACAAATTTTCACCAGTAACTGCAACAGCAATTAAAAGCAACAACAATTGTTCATAACTAGCGGAATTGTGTGTACGTTTAGCTATCTAATTTGTAATAATTTTAAATTTAATGAAAAACTAATTAATTTTAAGATTATAACAAAAGCAACAACAACAACCACTGTTTTCCAACTTGTTACGACGACTTAAGTTTAAGTATAGTTAATTATGCCCTCTACCCCGATAATAATAAGGATGGGATGTGTGAAATGTGAACTCCAAATAATATGCCCGTGTCTACTACATGCATACATACATATTTACATACTATATATATATATTCTCGATCAGCAACAACAAGACTCAGTCTGTCCGTCGGCCAAACCTATTCTCAGCATAAAGGATAGCATAATTTTAATCAGTATCAGTCCCAGATCTCATTCAAATTGCTGAACTTGAACTTGACTATGGCATTTCCCAACTTGTTACGACGAATTGTGTTTAAGTATAACTAATTATGCCCTCTACCCCAATAATAATAAGGATAGGAGGTGTGAAATGCGAACTCCAAGTTATATGCCCGAGTCTACTATATGCATACATGCATATTTTACATACTATATTAATTATATAATCCTCGATAAGCAACACCAAGACTCAGTCTGTCCGTCGACCAGTCAGCATAAAGGATAGCATAACTTTGATCAGTATCAGGCCCAGGTCTCATTCAAATTGCTGAACGTGAACTTGACTATGGTATTTGGGGTGCTACTTAATTCTGGTAAGGGGTATCTCAGTAGTCGGTATTCCGACTAAGCGTACGGATTTTTTTGTTTTAATTATAAGATGAATAAGTCAAACACAGAAAAAAGATTTGTAAATGCTTCACCAAACCAAGCAAAAGACAAACCAATAAAAATTCAAAGTTAATTAATTTATTTGCCTTTTGAACTTAGATAATTGGCTGACTAATTAATTGGTATTGACAGTTATCTACTGTAAGCTATAGCTTTATTGGTCACACATACCCATGGAAGTGGCTAGAATATTCCTTTGTAGTGTTTTGATCATTCTCTAAACTCTTGGAAAGATTTTGTTATTCAAAGGACTTGCATATTTCTCTAACTGGGTTTCCTTCAATTTTGAAAATATGTTCTTAATATTTGTTGTAATCCTTTGATCTACTCAAAGACTGCAAAAGAGAGCTGTAAAATAATTGTTCATCGTTTTATATAAAGCTTGAGAACTTTTTGACTGTCAACCAAATTCATAGAAAGTCTCCTACAACTTGCTACGCCCCTGTGAAGAATTGATTATGTCAATTGAAATATGTACGTTTCCAGCATTGCTTACCATGTCCAGTGCTATAAATATCAATAAAGTCGAAGTCAATGTTTGAGTCGAGGTTGAGGGTTGCCGTGTTTTTATGATTATCTTTATGTAACTCGACAGCATTCCTATCACGACGACTGACTTACCCGTCAGGCATTTGATCAGATTACCTCGCAATTTCTCATAAAAGAATCTGTCTAAAATATGGAAAATACTATCTACAAAAAATTTCACACATTAATCATTCTCACGCCTCCGCACGCATTTCATGTGAATTCTGCCTGCTTTTGATTCTATTTGCTGATAAACTTTGAGTGGTTCCTGGTTGGGTCATAATTTGTTAAAATTATTAAATAAACCCTACACATCAAATTCTAACTAGTACGCTCTGTTATTGACTTACAATCGCCGCTGATTGCCAAGCACTAGTACACAACTTGGCAAAAAGGTTGCAGCATCACGACGGCAACAGAAACGGCAACAGCGACAACATCTAAGACGATGACGATCATCATGCTGTACATGTTGTTGATGTTGATGATGATGATGATGACGATGATGACGATGACGACGTTGAGCCGTCTCCCCTAGCTTCGACTGAGCCAAAACTAGTTGGCCAGCTCAAAAAGCTGGCACATCTCAACGAGCTTGGTATAAATTCGCCAAGGGAGAACGTTTTGGGCATCATTTGATTTTTTGATTTTGCAACGAAGACGTCGTCGTCTAACCCAGTGGATATATTTTAAGTGAAACCGGTAATAGAGATCGTGAGTGTAAGGAAAATTTAGAAAAGCCGCTAAAAATGGTAAGTTTTGCCCTGCCCTGTCTAGCGTCGAAAGCTTCAACATTTAGTTTATCTGATTTTAATGTCCATTTGTAGCGCCTTTTGTTACCTTTGGTGGCTTTAATTGTCGTCGTTCAAGCGGATGTTTCACATTTGGATACGGATTTACAAGAGGATGGATACCGCTATAAGAAGCCATCGGTACCATTTCCACCGCAGCCTTCTGGCAACGGTATCGAGGACTCGGGTCTAATTCCAGGACCGTCTCCTACAGTGCCAGGCGCAGAATATGTGCCTCAACCCACTCCACCAGCGCAACCTTCTACGATGTATGGCCAGCCACCAGCTCAGCCTGTGCCACCACCACGTCCTCCTCCATCGGTTGGACCACCCCCAAGTCAACCTGCACCACCACCACCGCGTCCTCCTCCATCGGTTGGGCCAGCCCCCAGTCAGACAGCACCACCCCCACCACCACCACCGCGTCCTTCTACCATGTACGGTCAGCCACCAGCTCAGCCACCGCGTCAACCTCAACCACCTGCACCACAGCCTGGCCCAGAGTATTTGCCACCAGACCAACCTAAGCCACGTCCTCCAATTCGGCCGCAACCACCAGCTCCTGTACCAACGCAGCCCAGGCCAACGAGCCCAGCCTATAGACCTTCACCACCAGCACCACAAACACCACCACAACGACCAAGTGCTCCACCAGTTGGCGAATATTTACCTCCGTCCGGTGACAATGAAGTGACACCTTCTCAACCGCAACCCACAGCCCCGATACCGGTATATGGACAACCAGCACCACCCAGTCCTCCAGGATCAAGCTTCCAGCCAAGGCCACCTACTCCACCCAGCCCTCAAGGACCCACTTACCAGCCACTTCCACCGTCACCACCATCTCCAGCAGAACCCACATACCAGCCATTACCACCGTCGCCACCAGTTCCACCACAGCCAACTTACCAGCCACTCCCACCATCGCCACCAGCCCCACAACAGCCAACTTACCAGCCACTCCCACCATCGCCACCATCCCCACCACAGCCCACTTACCAGCCATCGCCACCTGCACCACCAGCACCTCCCACTCCGGAGTACGGTCAACCACCATCAAGTCCACCAGAAGCCGGTTCTTTGGGTCCCGATGGTTACAATTACAACAAGCCGAATACTCCCTTTACCTTCTAAGCAAGGGTCAGTCATTGATACTCTATCTCTATCACTCTCTTTATCTCCCATGCCACCATATTAAGTATTCTATGTAAAATCTAGCTTGGATACCAATCCCTTCCATCACACTTTTGTATATCGTTATTTTCAAATAAATTGAAAAACAAAAATAAACAAAACTGAAACCAATTAAACACTTTCGGAGTAGCTGGCGGTGCTGGCAGCCCCATAAGCCATATGGCCTTCTCTATGACAGCCTGTTGACGCGTCCAAGATTCATTGCGACGGTCATTAGAGCCGGCAGATGCCAAATATCAACGGTTCAAGTGCACGCCGCACAGTTGCAGTTGCATTTGTAATTCGACTGACCAGGGGAACTATGATGTAGCTGACTGTTGACTGTTTGTGGTTTGGTGGTGCTGGTTATTCTGTTAGGTCAAATCAATCACATGTTTTTTTTTTCCAGTAGGCGCCTGACGGAAATTCCAAGACCTGAGTCAAGCAGCCGTGAACATTCTCAGGTTTTAGTATATTTGCTGTTTGCTATAATGACTATATACATATAGACCCATAACGATCCAACGTTAGCCAACGATCAATCGATCGCCATACTTGGCCCATTCAAGGTGCCAACGAGCCAACGAGAAAATGGAAAAATGAATATAAATATGAACGAGGAGAAGGAGCGGCCAGAGCTATAATGACAGAGACAGAGACAGCGACAGAGACACGGGACGACGGACGACTCAATTCCCACAAGCTGTCGTCAGTCACTTAGTCAGTTAGTCAATCAATCAATCAATCAATCGTTAGGTTCATCAGTCATTTAGTCAATAAATTGAGTTAGCCAAGGCAACTTCATTAGGCCCAAAAAATCAACTGCGCCAAGTGAATGAGTGAGTGCATTTGTGGTTGTTGTGCAATTTTTTGGTTAGTTTTTCATCAAATGACGGGACGAATGGAAGAGGTTACTGATGCGGTGAGGAGGGGGTCTCGGCTTGGGCTTGAGCTTGGGCCTGAGTCTGGGCCTGCTGCTGCTACTAATTACATAAGTATATTTAGTCGGCCTTCGATTTTGCTGCTAGTGGACACCAAGAAGCAAAAAAAAAAAAAAAAAAAAGTCTAGCCCTAGAGCCCCCAGTTGGCTTTTGATTAACGTCTTAACGAGTACATGGGCTACCTGAAAAGTTGTAGTAAGGTAAGGCTAGATGAAAAATCTGTAATCGTCCACGTTGACAAGAAAGGGACAGAGAGAGAGGGATAGAGAACTTTACGAGCAACCCTCTTATGTGAGTCTACTGGGTGTGATTTATGTATTTTTTCCTTTTTTGTTGCTTTTGATTTTTTCGCATTTCATTTTTATTTTTTTTTATCTGCTGCAGCTGCAGTTAGTTGTAGTTGCAGTTAAAGTTGCTTGTTTGTTTGATTTATTACATGAATTTGTTGTTTTGCGGCATGTCAAACGATTTGCCACGCATTGTTTTGGCTCTTTGTTTTGGAAGAACAAGTTCATTAGTTCATCTGCCAATGTAAATCCATAATGATCATAGCCAATTTGTTGTCATATCAATAATATCGACAGAGCCTCCACCTAACCATATCTCATCGCTGACTCTTCGATATGCCATCCCTTTCTATCCGGGTGTAATTTCCCAAAACGAGTTATAAATATTCCGACACAGTCATTCACATTCACATTGACGAGGCACGCAAATGTAAATGCGAGTATTTAATATATTAAACAATTTTAAACGAAATTATTATTTTTCTGTTAATTAGTAAACATTTGGCCAGCGGCTAAAAGAAGAATCGCCTCAACTTCCCCCGCCAAAAATTCTTTAATTATTCTATAATCGAAAATATAATATTAATTGATAAATTTATAATTATGACATAACAGGCATGCCAAGAAATAAAGTCATAATAGCTTCCAATGATTAATGCCTAAGAAGCGGATAGCTGCTGCTGTCAGACATATTACGTATACGTAATGTATGCCCCTGGCGAAATTCTTCATAACGCAATTAGTGACGCCCCTTGTAAATCCATCAAAAGGCGAAATTGCCCTTGGCTTACTTGCCTCTTTGCTTCTTTAGCTCTTTTTTTTTTGGTCCAAGTCATTCGGTAGGAAACGAAAAGCCACTCAAAATAACGGAGCAACTGCCAACAATAGCAGCAACGGCAGTCGTAACGCACTTAAATGTTTTTGAGCAAACATTGCGTACGATGATTTGTGTAGACGGCACAGGTCGAAGCGCTTAAACCTCCCGGCCCCCGTTTAAAACCAAAGAAAACAAAAATTACAAAAGAAAAACTTGACGTGAAAATCATTCACGCATGCAACTCTTAGATGGTGTAGATACGGCTATAAGCTATCTCTAATTATAATTTTAGCCCCAAACTATGCAAGTAGTTTGAGTCGTTTGAGATGGCCAAGTTATTCAAAATTCCAGCGTGGCACAACTCATGGCGGATATGGTTCATGTCTTTGCTGACCTGAGCCAAGCCAAACCGAGCTTTATACAAAGCGCTTTCTATGAATATTTAATGGAATTAGATTTGTTTTCC
The DNA here is from genome assembly GCA_018152135.1 of Drosophila paulistorum. Taxonomy (NCBI): domain Eukaryota; kingdom Metazoa; phylum Arthropoda; class Insecta; order Diptera; family Drosophilidae; genus Drosophila; species Drosophila paulistorum. The sequence continues at coordinate 14,981,179 of JAECXG010000690.1, forward strand.
AATATATAAATATTACCGGGTCACAAAAATGACTCATCGCAGTGACATGGATAAAAGTTTATAAAAATGTTGGCTTGATCGACGAAAGTGCCTGCATATACTTATAAACATTTTATGTGAAACATAAACTTCTAATAAAGAACTACAAACTTGTGTGATGCTTTGCCATATTAAAGTGTGTCAACTTTGTTTCAAAAAATTAACTCAATTTATTGATCCGATCTAGACAAACTGAAATGTGTTTACCCATGCAAATGCAAAAACGGATAATCGAATTATGTCTGAGATGGGGAATTGCTTGACGTCTTCATTTATAACTGACTAACTACAACTTCCTGATACAGCTGACCGATATAATCGCATTGTATTGCCAGTAACCGCCCCTTGTTGCCACATCTGCTGCCGCATCTGACTGTTAGACACAGTTGGTTGCCGAGACTTGAGCTGAGCATAAATTAATCAATATAAGTTTATAAAAGTTTAACAACTGTTAACCTTCTGAGCGTTCAAGTGATGGCATATAAATCAAATGTTCAAAATAAAAATAAAAAAACCGAAGAGCAACAGCAGCAGCAGAAATTAACAAATAACAACAATTGGCAGCTGCGAATTATGATTGAGCGTGAACAGAAACGTTTAGCATCTGAAATTGCCAATTATACATGTAGCCAATCTAGATATTTGGGCTTGGAAACGTTATCCATGGGTGTGTTGGGAGGGGCAACACAATTGGCGATCAATTTATATTTTCATCAAAAAGAATCTTTTCTGTCAGATAACAATGATATTAGATTGAGAATTGACTTTATTTAATTCATAAGTACATATGCAAATCCTCTTAAGAGAACTTTAACTACGACCAAGGCGCCATTTTATTAGATTAAATTAAGCCTTAAGCCTTAAGTCTTGGATTTGGTTTAAAAATAGCACAAAATATTATTGAGCATGAGTTTGCTGGTGGGGGGTAGTAGACAGTAGTAGGGTCGCGGGTAATTGCTGAAATGTGTGTAAACGATTTTAAATTACTAAAGTCAGCTTTTGGGTAGGATTAGCATAAAATCAAGGCACTTTGTTAAGATATTAAAATTTAATTAGTAATGAACAAAAAGCCGAAACATTAATCAAATGAGCGGAGGCCTAGACAATGCATTGAGCGACAAATATGCAGACAACTACATAGATGATGATGAAGATTGGCCCGATTGGCGCCTATGTATCGAGTTGTCTTAACTTTTGTTAAACAAATTTTATAGTCCGGGCCGGGTGAGCGTGAAGCAATTAACGGCACGTCTATTTTTGGCTCTATTTGTTTATTTCGCTGGATTTTCAGCCATTGTCTGCAATATGCCTCTGTCTATGTGGGTCGTGCGCCATAAGGCCTCAGCTGACAGCAACTTGTCAAACAAATCCATAATACATGTCAAATACAATACACAAGCAACTTAAAGTAGCCTCAGTCAATCGTTACCCACAATGCGTATACATAAAAATGCAAATCCGAAGACGCTCTGTTAAACCGATCTTTACAATCTCTTTACAATTTTTAACCTTGGCCTTACACACAGAGATGCAGATACACCAGCAGATACATACAACAAAAGGCAGCAGCAAACCAAGCGAAAAATCATTTAAATCAATAGACAACGGCAACTGATTTAGCTGCTGCTGCACTCAAACAATGTCACAGCAGTTAGTCACAAATGAGCCGATTTGATTCATTGGCAAATCCACACAATTAAGTTAGTTCCACTCATTCATATTCATTGGAGGTGGTTATAAGAACTTTTACAGCAACTTCTTTGGCAGACAAAGCGGCGGGCCATTTAAGAACATCTCGCCGGTTCGTTTTATCATCGTCATCATCTTCATCATCTTTTTGCCAGCTCAGCGCTGGCTTATGGATAAAACTGGTTCTGACCTGGCCATTAGCCACCACCACTATCAACATTCGGGCTTTATAATGAGCATTTGCATTTGTGCAAATTAACTCAAATGGGATATAAATATAAACATTTAAATCGACTCGTTTTCGTATATTCACTCTTGGACCCGCTACCAAGAACAAGTTAAACTTTGGCTTAAAGCTAAAGTTATATGTATTTTATTGTGTAGATTGAGGTATTAAAAACACTATGGCAATCAGTGTCATGTGATGATGTTTTTTGTATGTTTCCATCTATGAACTAGATTTGTCACCCACCACAGTAAACGAAATCAAACTATGAATGAAAATCAAGCTTACTCTTGATAGCGACATTTCGATTCCATTTTGATTGATTTTTAAGTGTTTGCTTGACTGTTTTTTACTTTGAATATTGATTGGCCACCACAGTCTTAATGAGCTATTTAAATTGTGGAAAATTTGTTACCATCATTAAGGCAAACCAAAGATCAGAACACTCATTTCCAAAAAAAAAAAAAAAAACTTATTAAGTTGACAGAAAAATGTCAAGGAGCCTAACCAAGGCTTCTGTTTGCCTACGTCCTTTTAGTGTAGTATATTGTTATATCAGTAATCGCCGTGCATATGTTATACATTTACACCTTCTATATTTATATATTGACAAGATACACATATTTTACATATTTTCAAGAAGATTTCTCTACTCCGTTTTTTCTCTAGTCAATCCCAATTTCGATTTGTACAGTTGTTTTATTCCATTTTTCTGTAAAGCTATCGAACAAAAATTAAAAACAAAATCGATGGCTTGATTGGTGTCCGCTTTAATTTTTTGACGATTTTAACGGCGGCACGAGCTGTTAAAATGCTGCCAAAATACTGCAAAAACTCTACAAATTACTAGCTTCAAGCCATTGACGACGCGTCGCTGTCAGTCTTCAGATTTTGGCTTTGGTAGTGTTGCCTTTTTGCGATTGCTTTTTTTTTGTTTGTTCCTCCGTTTATATTTCTATTGTTTAATTTTTTTGCGTGGCAAATTATGAAAAGAGCGATAAAAAACTAATTACTAAGTTAAATAAATGATTAGATGGAGTTCTCGTCGATGGCTACTAATTTCAATAATTAATTTATGCTGCCTATTAACTTTGATGTTCTCTTTGGTGCGGCTTTCACTGCGCGTGTGTCGTCCGCCGCCCGTGTGTCTCGAGTATCGGGGATTATTGTCGATAGTCTTTGACTATGAATCTGGATTGACATTTTGGCTGGCAATTGAATTTGCATACTGCCCAAACAACTCTTCCGCAAAGTTCTCGAAATCATATAGATCAATCAAAGTCGGAAAGGCCTGCGTGCTGGATTGCTACAAGTGTAGTAGGTCAAAATTGAATTGATTGAAGTGCAAAGTGTTTTTCTTCCCCTCTTTTTATTAGCCAAAATGCAGAGGCGGAAATATATGATTGTTTGAATGGCTATTTTGAAATAATTTATTGAAGCACTATTGTAGATTTTCAAGTGTATGAGAATGTTCTCAACGTTTTGTTGTTGCAGTTAAATATTTTTTAAGGCCTAAATTATATTATTTTGAGGTGCCACAAAATATAAAATTAGAGCATATGCCCTTCTTCATATGACTTCAAATTACTTACTTTAACATTTCAGTTATATTACGCCATAACGTGGCGTATAGTAATTGGATAGTAATTCAATCTAGAAACGATAGCTTCATGATGAATTAAACTGGTATATAGAGTATCAAAACTTTGTTAAGATATAATATTTTTTTAATATTTTGTGCGTTTCTATTATTAATTTTTAGTGTTTGTTGTACTTTTGCGTAATTTATTGAATATTCATTATGTCGACATTAACTGCTGACTGGCTGACCACTTGGTACCGTTGGGGCTGGTGGTTCTTATGAGCCTGGAAGTGGTGAATGTGCGGAAACACGTTCAAAATTTACGAGGCATTGTGCCAACACTTGACAAATAACACGATGGGAAGCACTGATACTATCGCTTGTGTGTTTGTGCCTAGGCTAATTTACTCCTAAGGTCGAATCCGTTGGAGCCCAAATGAGTAGCTAGATTAATAATATATAATACCATAAAAATTGCATTGCTCATACGCCGTGTCTGCATTTTTCATGTCTACCGACCAAGTCGATTGGAAAACAACAGGGGACAGCGTTCGATAGCGATGATAATGAGAATGATTTGTTGTATTTGGCTCTTCACACGCGCTGAAAAGTATTCAAATGCTAATCAAACCGGCAGTCAGACAATGAGGCGTGTCTTTGATCCAATAATGAATATACATACATCATCTGCATATACATATATGTACATATATATCTTCATGTATATATTTGTAGGTATAAGCAAATTTATGCCAAAACGTGGGAATCTTTTGTGCTTATCAACAGCAAGTCTTGTCGTCTTGTAAATACCAGCAAAACAAATTTACCTATTAAAACTAACAGATTTATTATTTTTAGTATGTGGATTTCAGCCAAGTTTAGAACATCATCATTTAAATAAAGGTGTTGGTCCAAGGTAAGTTCAGTTGGGCACGTGAACTCAAGGAATTCCACTGAGCGATCGGTCAATGGCTTCCATATATGTATGTACGTTCGCATTGTATATATTTTTTTATTTGAATCTTATCGATTTGTTTTTTGGGGCTTTTTTATTCTTCTGTTTATCAGAAGTGTGGGCAGTTAATTGGCTTGGCCAGGCATTTAGCTAATGATATGGTCATAAATATATAGAAGATTTCGATTGCCGGCATTTAATTTAATTCCCATCCGAACATCGGCTTATGGCTATTGATTCAATTAAGTGATAGCCATGTTTATCTTCCTTACTCTTTCTATTTCTCTCTCGACCTCAAGCTTCCTCTCTCTCTCTTTCTGTCTCATTTTAGCTCAGTGTCTATGCTAATTTGTGGAAAAGTTGATTTAGTTCCGGTGTTGGGTCACCATCACAAAAAAGCTATCAAGAATACATTTAAAAAATAAGAGAAGAACAAAACAGCTAAATCTAAATCAGAGCTACCCCACTATATATAGACATAAATATGCCACGCCCTTGCCCATGATTTATATATACCAACAAAGCTTTTGTTTTTCTCCATATTCGATTTCTGTGTAGAATCACTCGAATGACACATTTTGCAAGTCAAATGCGTTGACGCAATAGCCAAATGGCTAAAATGATGTCCGTTTAAGTCCAGATTTATGATTGTTTTTGTATGAAACATAATATGCCATCAAAAGCATTATTAATTACTTTTTAAATTTTCTAATAACCGTAAAAATATATACGAAATACAATAGATTGCATGAAAAATGTTCACTCACAAATATATACTGTACATACGTATTTATGTATGCATGTATGTGTATTTCCGATATGTCTTCTCTCATGTTGACAATTAATCAATAACAGCCAAAACGCAGGTGAAAGGCAAAAATGATGTCACATGTTGTGGCAGTAACTACCAATAAGTTTTTATAGACTAGTTTTAAGATGTATTCTGGATGATCCGCAGTCCATTGGAATTGGAATGACTTTCAAAAAAAATAATAAAAAAAATATATATATATATATGTACATATATATGTATAAGAAGAACACCGACCGTTGTATATGTTATCCATTTAGTATTTCCTGTGAATCGGTTCGTTTTGCTTTTCATTTTTTTGTCTTGGTTTGTTTTGTAACCTTCATAAACTAACTATAACAAGAAAACCAAGGGAAATAAATTGTTATTAAAATTATTTTTATTGGCACTGCATTTGGGCGCTCTCAAGTGGCTGCTTCACTTTATTTGATTGGTTTATGTGATGGGGCCCAGGTGAATGTATTTCCCCACACGAAAAATATACAAAACGAATAATATTTTGGTTAAACGGAAATGATGTATGCCCAAAAGCCGTTAAATTTGCTTCTGCTGAGGTCAAGTGTAGACGTCGACGTAGACAAATAGATGGGCATAGACAATCTCCTCAAAATTGACATGATTGTCAAGTTTTTGTTTATCAAAAAGTTTAGCTGCTTGTCGCAAACAACTAAAATCCAGCTTAAAATTCAATTTATTCATTTTTATTCACATATGTATGTTATTGTTATCATATTTACTAGATGATAAATCTTAAGCTTGGTATCTCCCTCTCTCTCTCTGTTTTTCTGCCCATCGCTTCTTCTTTTATACAAAATAGCTCTAGAACTTTAACTAATTAAGAGAGAGTGCGGGGGGTTGGGCCGGAGTTTGTTTCGGTCCTAAAAGGGATAGACTACTAGGCCAAATGTAGCATGGAGGGTATTATTGGTATGCTAGATTCATTGCGAAACTTTTGACAAAGAAGTCCTTTTGATTTTAGCAACATTTATATCCACTTTGTGAAAACATTTTTTTGTCAAATGAAATGAAATGAAAAATGGAACTCCTACTGGGTCAACTGGAACAATACGTAAGAAATTACATATATTATATGCTCTCTTAACCTAAGCCTTCATTGCAAAATGTATGAAATAATTAGACATTCAATTCAATTTCTTTTTTTATGCTTTGTATGAAGGTAATTTGAGAATAAAAGACGTTGGCAATAATCGAAACTTATGGGAGCATTTGGGTCATATAGTTCAAAAACATGCCCAAATAAAACATTATGTTGGCCCACTTGGAAATGCAACCCACAATCAGGGCGCTTTCCCTTATATAAAAGTTTGGTGCTCGACTTCGTTGTAAAGGAAATATTAGTTTTATAAAAATCTCATGCAATTGAAATCAGAATGTCACAAGGCAATTACAATATGAAATAAAAAAAAAAGAAAAAAAAGTACACAAATTTGGGTTTTTAAAAATATTTTGAAATTGTGGTATTTCTAAGACAAATTAATATGTCACTTAACAAAGCTTTATGCATTTAACACGGGCAGGTTTAATTTTGATTTATTAGATGTTCATGAGAAACGATAATAATACGTGGAAGACTTGGGAAACGAACTTGAGATGGCGATGGGATTTTGTAAGGAGTACATTAGCATTAGAACATGCTCCATCAGTCTATCTTGAATTGGACTGCGACTCGACATGATTCGTGACACTACCAACGACACAAAAAGAGATTGTCGGCTGTCCCTTCTTCTATCGTAACTGGCCAACAAACATCGTTTTTATTTCATTAAAATTTCGCTTTAAATTTATTGTTGTTAATGCTGTTGCTGCTGTTGTTTTCGTTACTTTATTTATAACACCGCCGAAATGTTTGTGTGTGTCTTCTCGTCGGGTTTTTGACGGTCGTCGTCGTCTCGCTCTGCTCTCAGGCCCCCACATAGTCGCGAACCGGACCATACCTAGATATAGTATAAATTTCATAGAAACTGACCAGCTCATCATCATTTGTGCTTTGAACTTCTTAAAGACGAAATTGCTCTGATCGCTACCGATTGAGAGATATTTTTGTATAGTGAACAAATAAACCCGAATCAAATTAACAATAAAAATGGTAATGATCCTTAAAAAAGGAATTTAACAGAAATGAACAACGAAAAGTGCTGGTGTAAAAATAATAAAGATAACATAAATAAATAATAATAGAGACAACAACCCAAAAAAGGAACGAAAACGAGTCAAGTGCGAGATCTGACAGGCACAAGTGTCACTAAAAATAAACTTTGTACAACCATCGACCACAAAAATAAGTGTAAAAATTAATATATTTTTTTCTGTTTTGTTTGGTTTTTTGTTTGTTTCGTCAGAAATTCTTTATGTTTGTTACCTTGGCACTTTTGGGTTATGCCGCTGCCGCCCAGTTGCCGGATTCTGCTACACAGGGTCCAAATCCCCAGGATATAGCGACACCAGAACCGGAATATATTGATATTGAAGAGCCCGCACCAGTTGCCCGTGCTCCGGCTCCAGCTCCCATTCCAGTTGCGGCTTCTGCTCCAATTCCTATTGCCCGTCCAGTAGTATCACGTCCTGTGGCGCGACCTGTTGCCGCCGTTACTCACCAACAATTCATCCAGCCACAGCCCATTCAGCAACTTGTCCAGCGTGCCCAGTACCTGCCTCCCCAGGTTGGCCCCCAATTGGTGCAGCAGCAACTGCCTGGCCATTCGTTCAGCAGCAAGAGCGGCTATCAGTACCGTCGCCCAGTCTATGTAAGACGTTTCTACCGTCTGCGTCGCTATTAAAACTGTCGCTATTGAGATAAATATGAACAATATCAAGGGCGACTTTTAGCACTTAAATTTGTCTAACCTTATTTAATATATGTTTTATTCTATAATTTTTTCTACATACACAACATATTTTGCCGTTTTTTTATTCACTTTACCAAAAAATATTTTCTCTTCCCACACCCCGATCCCGTTCCTGTTTCCGTTTCCGTTTCTGGTCCCCGCTTTCAACTCTATCTGCATCACCAACACACCAACCACAACCACCTGCACCACCACCTATCCCAACTTTACTTGGAACTGTAACTAGCATTAACCAAGCACATAAAACCACATAAACCACTCAACTACCAATCCAATCAATTTCGATCTATACTCTATCGATTCTATAACTAAAATCCTAAACAAAGTCGTTTCCCACGCCACTTGCGATGAAAAACGAATCAAACAATAAGTATACATATATGTTTGTACGAAAAGCCAAGAAAGAATGAATGAGAGAAAAACGAAACAAAACATACATAACAGCAAAGTACAAAGAGACAAATGATGTTCTATGAGCGCAAAACAATAAAAAGTATTCAGTTAATTGTTGATTTGCAAAAAGTAAAGTAAATAAATAAACGTAAATTATTTGTAAACGAAACAAAAACCATCTTTCTATTCTTCGACTGGTATTTTGAATATTTCATTCATTGAACCAAGGTCTCTAGGGGAGTCTTATTTTATTATAACAATAATAATCATATTCACAGCCCATCAAAGTACAATAAATGTGTCGAAATTGTATGAGATTCGTTCTCGTTTTCTCATCTTGTACTTGACTGGAATGCCATTAATCACAAAATGGCCTGAAGTCGCAAAGTTACTCTCATAAGTCGACGTTCACGGTGTGGCAAATGACAATGTTTCGTAACAATAATGTTAACTCAACTTACGACTATTCTGGTCGGAATTGAGCACCCTTGGAAGTCACACGCTATTACAAGAACTTCTAGGAAATATTAAAAGTATTTAAATTCTACATGCTTCAAAAGGTTCTTGTAAAACTTTATGCCATCAAGCAGTGACAGTTCGCATTGCCTGATGTTTGATATGTGTGTCTGTACGCAGAAATATGGCAGTGAGTGTATCGTATCTAATTACGCACTACCATTTGCATACGGAAGCTTTAGAAAGAGATTCCTCATAGCACTGAGGTCGGACCACTTGCGTGGCTTATTATTAAATAACTTTTTGTGATTGTGATTTCCAACAAATTGGTTATAATTACTAATGCAGGTTTCTGCAAGAGTCGAATCTTGACGGGTCGTAAACCAAAACTAGCAAGTATATAAATCTACAAAAAGAATACTTTCAAAATACATTAAATTAACCGGTTTGAACGAATTTGAGGAGATGCTTCTGCTTCTAAATTAAAAACAATGTGTAAACAAATCTGATTTAAAACCCATCGCCATTCCATTTTAGTTAGTTGTCTAGTCGGGGTGGTCGAACAGGTGCGAAAGAGATAAACTCTCAAATGTTTGATGATCTTTTGATTGATTGATGAATTGATAGTTGCTTTTGCATACTCTTACAAATGGTCTTATAGATCGGGCCAGATGTTTGTAACGGACAAATCGATATATTTTCCCTAAAAAGTATTTATTTATCAGGATGAACAGCCGAATCGAAAAACCTATATACATATGTACATACATATGTAAGTATATACCAAAGTTTTAATCAGATTGCATAAATAATTCTGTTGCAATCGTCAAAATAAGTCGCCAATTAATTAGTGCATAATTGCACGTATTACAGCGGTGATTGTCAGACACAATTTTTGGAGTCATAAATATATATTTAAATACACATAAAAAACTGTGACAAGGGTATAAAAAGCGGCATAGCTAAAGTGCAGCTTTTCAGGGGCAATCCACACACCAAAGATAGAGTATGACAAACATAGTGTGTTTTCCTGAATACCCCTAGACAAGGGGCAATTATTGCATTGACCCTGAATCAACCAAACGTTACATGGGCAGGAATATGTCAAAGTGTTGATTGTGACAAATTATATTTCTATAATTGTTTGTCTCTAGTTTATTTTTTTTTTTATTTTCTAATCGATTGAATTATAAAAATAATAATAATTATTTGCGGAACTTGCCCAAAAACTCTTTTAGTTTATGCTTAGCATCACATTAGTTTAGTGCATCATTTTTTAAAATGTGTTGATCTAAGTTCGAGAATAAAGTTCAAACTGTTATACATAAGGTTTTAAATATAAGTTTTTTTGGCATAGTTTTTGGCGTTTTTGAAGTTTGCCTAAAAGCTAGCAACATTCTTCTTTTTCTTGTGGATTTCCCAATAATAGGCTATGTTATATATACATACAAAAGTAAAGGTATCTAGAAATACCCGAGTCTATCAATTTTTTAAACAGAAACGAAAAAGCATAACAAACAAACGAGTGAACAAATTTTCCTTAATTTCTTTCCCATTTTCAGGTGGACTCAGATTAAGTGCAGGAGAAGTATATCGGTGATTGGAACCTTAGTGTTCAAGACAAATATCTGGACCATTAAATAGGTAAAGTAAATCTATGTTCGAGGTTTTCATTAGAGTTTCTTAATCACTTACACCATTTAGAAATATCAATAATAACTTTATTAAAAAAGTGTCTCAACTATTCGCAAAAATGGTTTTGCTTTATGGCATCAAATGAAGTTGATTTTTAAGCAAAGTAATTTGCTTCTAGTTTTATTCAATATCTGGCATAAAACTAGGAAACGAATTTTATGATTTTATTTTGTTTTGTTTTGTTTTTCGCATGTGTTAGAGGCTTCTAACTCATTAGAAACTAGCTATACTGCCTAGGGTCAGTTCAACTTCCAGAACTGAACGCACATGAAGATCTGTAGATACTTTCAAAAAGCAAATACCGATGAGGAATTAATTTATAGCTATGTTTTATTAAACGTTAAGCTACTATAAACAACAGCGACCACAACAGCAAAAGCAACCGTTGCTGAGTAAATCATTTGAAGCATTTAAAACAAATAAACGTAATAATCTAATTAATTTGCATATCGATAACAAATTTGAAGTCGAAACTGGATGACGATGTAGTTATTTTGGTGGTGTTGCGGGCGGGCGGTAGAACTAGTTCTCCAAAGAGTCCATTTGCATAAAACCAATTCACTTGTGTCATTCGAAAAGCAGGAGAATGCCAAAAAAAAAAAGTCTCAAAACTCAAAACTTTGTGAATTTTTTTGTTATTGATTTCCTGTTTGCATTAATTTCACTTTCGGAAAGTTGGCGGGGGCGTTAGCAGAACAGCGAATGATGATCCATCGCATCTTCACACCTAGTCAGATCCAAAATAACAATGGAAAGCGTTTGTTTTTAATCGATTTGTATATGTCATAAATCAAATTCATTCGAGCCATAAAATTAGCGTTTAAATATGAGCTTAAATCGTATTAGATTCAATTACTCATTGGATCCATGGCCAATAAATCAAATGTGGAATTTGCCAATTGGATATTTTTTTTTGGTCATATAGCATAACTCAGCTGAAACAAGATCTGAATTGAATTGAAGGTTCTGAATTCTTTGCAGGGAGGGAGAGAGGTGTTATTTTAATGTTAATGACGGTATCTCTTTAAATTGTGAATCTCTCTTTACCAAGCTCATTTGCGTTGATAGCGAACTATTATTGGACTGCTCCCCCTCGTATATGTGGGTATGAATGAAACTAAATCTGAGTGTTGCTAAAGTTTTTGCTTGGGATTTGTATTTTTAGATTCATTGTACGCACACGTAATTATGTTGTCATGGCACTTCAGCTGAGACAAGTTCGTGGTCATATTTCTAATAGGATTTTCCCCCCCGGGCAAGTTCAAGTTCAAAGCAGGATGTGTGTCTTTTTGGCTAAGCTCGATTTATTTTTAGTGCAGTTAACAAATAAATAACTTCAAAACATCGATAAGTATATACACACATGATATGTAGTAGTGACGGCAAACATTAAGAAGTAGAATAAAAAAAATGGCTAAATTATTAGAAAAGGAAGGGCTTGGCGGGGGCATCATAGTGATAACCGTCATCAGCACTACGTTGTGGCTCTTGTGGCGGCAAGTAGGAGTTCACCGGCTCCTCAAGGGGAGCAGCGTACGAGGGAATGGGAATTTTAAAAGTCGACACTGGTGCAGGAGGCAAATATTCCACTTTTGGTTGAGGTGGAGGTGGCAAATATGAAGGCTTGGGAGTCTCGATCTTTGCAATGGGCGCCACTGGTCTTACTGTGGGCAGTGGTACAGGAGCTGGTGTTGGTGCAGGCACTGGTGGCAAATAGGCCGTCTTTGGCTTCACTGGAATAGCTGGTTTTACTGTCTGAGGGGGCAAGTACACTGGCGGTGGCAGGGTGACTGTTTTTACAGGCGGCAAGTAAACAGGAGTTGGTGCTGGTGGTGCCACAGGTGGTAAATATTCCGGGCCTGGCTTTGGTAGATCGAAGGGTATGCTCGGGGGTTCGTAGTTATAACCCGGGTGCTCCTCATGGTGATCGTGGTGATGATGGTGGTCGTGATCATGGCCAAATAAATGCGATACATCGCCGGCTGCCAGAGCCAAACTGCACATTACTACAAACAGGATATTCTGAGGGGTAGACATTTTGTAGAGGATAGAATCAGTGGAAAATAATTGAGAATTGGGATTTACTAACCATTTTAAAAACGTTCTCACTTCGTCGATCGGCTTCACTGAAATGATACAGTTTCCGGCAAGTGCCTCTTTATTTATACGTGTCAGAATCAAGTTGGATCTCGAGCCAGCTCACCGCTATAAAACGGTCGTCGTCGTTGCCGTCAACGCCGACGCTAGCTGTCAGTTAAGCGGCATTTAGTAGTTATTTCACCCCTCGGAATTCTAATAAAACAAGAAAAAATCTCTTAATTCGAATCATCTTGTACGTTGGCTTTTGTTTTTACTGCCAAAGTGGAATGGAATGGAATGGGGGAAGCCACATTTATGGACGTTTTATGCATAGATTTAAAACACTTTTTGGCAATGTGCCGATCTGAACTATCAATTAAATAAGGCTTGGTTGGGCTAGGCATTGTCATGGCCAAACTGTTATATGCCTACGGATAGCTGAAAATTGTACATTGGATATTTAAAGGAACTGTTTGCTCATAGCCGGAAGTTAAGTCGTTTAAACATTATAGACTGCCCCAAAAGCGTTGCAATATTTCTTATATTGCCAGGCCCGTCGAGAGGGGGGTGGTAAAGGTGGGATTCCCACCGGGCCCGCAGTTTTCAGTAGAGCCCGCGATACATCACAGTCGAATATAGCGGATTTATTTGAAGGGAAGTATGGGGCCCGAACATGGTTACCCCCGGGCCCTGATTTTCTCTCTGCGGCCCTGTATATTGCCCATTGCATTTCATACGAATTAAACAATGTCTCGATTGATTTGTCACCTCGTAGAATTCTACGACAAATTGAGGGAATGATACCGAATCGAATAGCAGTTTCGTATGCGTTTTCATTAAATATTTAAACATCGTTGACAGCTCCATGAATTTAAAATAAATCTCTGTTAGGTTACCGGTTTTTTGGTGCAGTAAAATTTAAATCGGTTCCGGTTACTCTTTACTCAATGTTATTCAGTTCTTTACTGTAAATGGTTCTTGAAGTTCGCGACAAGAAGGATTATTGATTTTGACCTTTGCAATAGAAGTTACCCTTACTACTTACAATTACTGAGAAAAAAGAAAATAGTTTCTAATGATTTCCATCCTGTAATTGAGTTTTCTTTATACAGTTTCATGTAATCGAATGACATTGAACAATATCATCCTGGTCAATTATGATCTTGATCTCAGCAGGCGGCTGCAATTAATAGTTAGCGCTTGAATTTGTTTCTGTAACAGACACCCGACATACCACATATAATGGTTGACTATAACCAATGTATAGATCATTATTCATTCATAAAGACCCATAATTATGTGTCTAAAATCGCCAGACGCTGCAGGTGATGATGGGTCTAAAAGGTGCAGCGCGTGCGTTGACTACTTCAGTTGATTGGCCGCTTTCGATTTGGTTTATTGTTTTAGTCTTGAAGGTCAGTTCGAGCGACTGATCCATCGATCCATCTGTGGATCGATTCCCGACCCTTTTCGTTTTCTGTTTATTGTAAATGTTGATAGTTAATGCCTCTGGCTAAGATGCCATTAATTGATTTGACTTTGACAATGACGAAACCCCTTTGATGAAATGTCGAGTTTCAAATTTCTTTTTCATTTTTTGTTTTTAAAAATGATTTTTTATTCGAACAGAGAAAAAAAAAAACTTAAACTAAGATGCAGATATATGATGAGGTTTTGTTTCGCGGTTTTGGTCTAGTGGGTGTGTGATTGTGTGTGGTACTGTCTTAAAGCTTGAAGCGTCTGAGCGGCTGCTTGTAATGATAGCCATGGTCATGATGGTCATGATGGTCATGATGGTCATGATGGGAGTGCTCTACGGGCAGCGAGCTGGGAGCTGGATCCAAAGGAAGGGCATACGAAGGGATGGGAATGTGAAAGTGTGGGTCCGGTGGGGCCAGACTGGACTCAGGTGGTAAATACTGAACTTCCGGCTTAGATGGTGGCAAATACGTTGCCTTTGGAGCTGGTGCTGGTGGTGGTGGCGGTGGTGGCAAAACGGGCAGTGTCTTGGGCGGCAAGTATTTTGGTGCAGGCTGGGGTGGCAAATACTTGGTTGCCGGCTGTGGAGGCAAGTACTTCACTTCCGGTTGAACGGGAGGCAAATAGGTGGCCTTAGGAGTAGGTGGTGGTGGTGGTGGTGGCAAACTTGGTGGTATCTTGGGTGGCAGATATTTTGGTACTGGTGGCTCAGGTGGCAAATATTTTACTTCGACCTTGGCAGGTGGCAAATAGGTTGCCTTTGGCACTGAGGGTGGTGGTGGTGGTGGAGGCAGCGACACCTTAGGTGGCAAGTACTTCTTGCGTGGTTTTTCCGCTGGCAAATAGGTAGCCTTGGGTGTTCCATAACTATATCCACTTGGAACCTCATGATGATGATGATGATGATGTTGTGAAAGGCTTTCCGGACTGTAGTGCAAATCAATATGCAGATCGTGATGGTGATCATGGTGATCATGCGCCGAATGTGGGTCATAATGATCGTGTTCATGGTGCTCATGGTGATCATGATGATCGTGGTGATGCGAATGGCCTCCATCCAAGCCAAAGTTATGCAGCAAATGGGAGACATCGGCGCGAACACTTAGGCTCAGGCCTAACAGGACTATTAGGATCACTAAGGGTTTCTAGGATGCAACACACAACAAAAAAAAAAGAAAAAAAAAATAGAAATTAGAGCGTTTAACAAAGATGTGGCGGTCGGTCCTTTTTACCATATTGGCTGATCGATGCTGCTGCTGCTTGCTGACAACTTGAAATAATGCCTATCTGCCCAGCGGTTTCGTCTTTTATACATCAACACAAACTTGCATTCGGATGGTTTTCGATGGGAAGCAATCAATATTATCTTTTTGGTTTGTTTTTCTGTTGGTCAGTTTTTGAGACAAAGGCCAGTTATAATTTGGCTGCCCTCTCGTTTTCTTATGCGTGTGTGTTTTTCTTCACACTTTTCTTCAACAATTATCGGCATGTGTGTTTAGGTCTCTCTGTTTTTCCATTTTGGTGACTGCACATTTGAGCCAAATTGCTAATGAATATGCATTCGATGAGATAAAAACAGACAATTGGCGGTGATTGACTTGAATTTGGATCAACTATTGGTTAACAGACAAAAAAAAAAGATTTATTTTACATGAATTAACTATAAGACATACATATATATACATATGTATATATTGGTGATTATATTACATAAACCTATCAACGAGATAAAAGCCAACAAAAGTCCGGGTCAACAGTCACAGATGGGAGATGGAGAAATTTTCTTCCTCTCCCTTCTTTAGAATACAAAAGCCTTCGCTGGCGCTTCATAATGATATCCATGATCGACTTCCTCTTTGGGCTCTTCGACCACAATAGGTTCTACAGGAGGCAGATATGTAGGTACTGGGGGCAAATAAGTTGGAGCTGGCGTTGGAGCAGGTGTAGTTGTCGTTGTTGTTGTTGTTGTTGTTGTCGGTGGTGGAGGAGGCAGATATGTTGGCACTGGCTTGGGTGCTGGGGTAGTGGTGGTTGTTGTTGTCGTTGTAGTTGTTGTTGTTGGCAAAGGGGGCAGATAAGTGGGCACTGGTCTCGGTGGCGGTGGCGGAGGTGGCAGGTATGTTGGAGCTGGTGTTGGAGCCTCTGTGGTAGTGGTGCTGGCTATTACGAAAGGCACAACTGGCTTCGGGTAATCGTAGCCATATCCATGCTCTGCATGCTCATCGCCGAGGAGCTCCTCCGCTAGTAAATGCGACACATCGGCCGAGGCCAGAGCCACTAGGCAAGCGACAGTCAGTATAAAGAATCTCTGAAATCGAGTTAATCGAATTAACTAACGTTGTAAATATACACTTTCAATGGAAACTCACCATGGTGTATTTTTTCTATGTGTGAAGTGCTCTTATTTTTGATATGTTACACCTTGAGCTCTTGATTCGTAAATGATTGCTGAAGTCGATGGGCACCTGTTTATTTATAGTCAAAATTCTAAAACAGTTCGTCCAAACTGGACGAATGTCCATGGCTCATAAGGCCAATAATTATTATTATTTAAATCGATACGAAGCGATCAGCATACAAACACAGTTCAGTTCAGTTCAAAGTTAAGTTCGGTTCGCTAGTTATGGCATTCTTTCTTTGTGTATTGATATGACTATTGATTTGTTTGTCTGCATTTTTGGAGCCCCGAACCGTAAAGTAGCAGCGCATTGTTTATTTCGATACACTAACTAGTGAAAAGGGTAAGTCGTTTTTATTAATGCGTACCAGCAGATGAGAAATCATAATTCTTGAAAATTATTAAGAGCAACGAGTATTTGCTGCTCCAAATTTAGTTTGATTTAACTTCATCCTC
Source organism: Drosophila paulistorum (assembly GCA_018152135.1). Taxonomy (NCBI): domain Eukaryota; kingdom Metazoa; phylum Arthropoda; class Insecta; order Diptera; family Drosophilidae; genus Drosophila; species Drosophila paulistorum. Next base: position 14,998,304 of record JAECXG010000690.1, read on the forward strand.
ATCTGCATCCTTAACAACATTTTCGGACACAAAATTATCACTGAGTTAGATCAAGTGTATTAACACTGTAGACCTCTTTGTATCTCAACACCCAGATTACTGTTAAGGTTGCTCCAAATTTAGTTTGATTTAACTTCATCCTCATCTGCATCCTTAACAACATTTTCGGACACAAAATTATCACTGAGTTAGATCAAGTGTATTAACACTGTAGACCTCTTTGTATCTCAACACCCAGATTACTGTTAAGGTTTTACAAACATCAACCACATCTACGCAACGCTCAATGCTTCAGTTAAGTTTCAGTTTTAGTTTCTTGCGGTTATTGTGTCAAATGCTTCCGATGTTGACCGAGAGCCCTGTAGCAAATCTGTGTACATGTTTAGGTGTATATGAAAATCATATTCATATTTCAGTTCCGCAGCAACAGAAGTGCTGTAAGCGCGCAGCACGCTGCTGTCATAAATCATTTTGACTTCATTTATAATAATTACGAAGAGCGCGCGAACTCAAGAAGTTTGGTGTCTCGTTGCTGCTCGGTGAGTGGTCAGTTTCGGTCAGTTTCATGGCCCCCGTAATAATCGACTAACAATAAAGTTGTCGCTGTCGTTTTTTCTTTTTTTTTTTGTTTTTTTTTTGTTTTTGTGTTTGTGGGGGCATCTTTAAGCCTCTCTTCAGCAAGAATGACATTAAGCTTGCGGAAGCAATGTGTGGATACTTATGCTCGACTTACGCCAACGCTGCAAGTCTAGGGTGAGAACTGAAATTGGATCGCTTCAAGTTTAAGCCAAGATAAATTACTCCAGGCTTAAACATACAACTAATTAGTTGGATTAGCAGTCGCAGCAACGACTGACTACTACTCAGCCCAAGATCAACTATCACTTTTTTTGTCTTGTCTAGTTTTTTGTATACTTCTCTGATTCTTTTTTGGTGCCTAATTTATGCGGGTTGTTGAACTGCCCCTTGATCGATTGTCAAATCAATTAGAAATTGATGGGAGCTGCTCGCATTTCGCCACTTTTCGCTTAATTTATGTACGAATTATGAAAACCGACGGGCAACGGCAAATTAAAAGGCCCAAAATCAAAACAATATATTGCCATCTTCATATCTAAACCAGTTGGCTGGCTAATGAAATCGAAATCGAACGATCTCCAAACATCTCTACACAGTAAAAATTCGAAACCAAGCTCACCTATAGCAAAAATGCGCAGATACAGATGAAGATATTCATATCGATTAGTAAGGACTCTTAAAATGTGGAAATCTAGAAACTGTTTAGTTTTAAATTTTGATTGAGGATCTTTAATTTGGGTTTGGTTCATACGAATTTCGATACAATATTCATTCGTTTCGTTCAGTGTCTTCAGGTTATTCTAGTCTTTTGCGCCGCGCTTAAGGGCTTTTTGGTGAAAGGCAATTTTTACACAATATTTGAGCTATTTCAATGTTGTTTTTATTAGACTTACAAAACTTTGGTAATACAAATACACAAAAAACAAAAAAAATTTACAGAGTCAAGGAAAAGACTTAAACACGACATTGATCTTAGCTTTTAAAACGTTTGCTGGGCACTTGATATTTATAGCCATGGATGCTGCTGCTCGATTTAGGTTTGGATTCGGATGCACTATCTGTAATTATGTCGTCGGGCTCGGCATTGCCAAGCTCTGCATCTGATGGAGCCACTGGTATAGCATCTTGGGGAAATTCTTCACCAGTGGGAAACTCGTTATTTACCTCCAATTCCAGTTCACTGACCTTGGGGACGTCATAGACGAAACCATTGCCCGAACGTACCAGTTGAGAGACATCCGACTGGGTACCAGGCAGGCATACGATTGCCATTAGGGCAATGCAAATTATATCAAGCAATTGCTTAAAAAAGTACATTTACCACAAGTTACAAATCAATAAATATAAATAGCTATGAAGTTAATATAATTTACCATTTTTATGTTAGAATCGGTTGAGGCTTAGTGCTATCTTGGTTGAGTAACGCGAACGAATGCAAGCGCCGGCATTAAGATTCAAACTATTTATACTTCTAAATGTGTGGATCCGCTTGGGCTCCAGTATTTTTGACTCACTTTATTAATTGCGACGAGACGATGACTCTGCCATTAACAGAAACAACAGCCCTAGAAAAATAAACAGCTACAGCTACAAACGTTGGAAGCGGAGTTTGTAGATGGAAGATTGGAGTTCGAAGATCTCAGATTCAAATGGAGATGGAGATGTTAGAGCACTCTAAAACACCATCACCATAACCATAGACTTATGCCTGCCTCATTGCCAAGGCCAAGACTCGTTTTGTGGGGTCAAGTGTCAGTTTCAGTTCAGTTTAGTTTCTGTCGGTGGAGTTGTTTACAGCTTCGGCTTTTGTCTTTCATTCGATATGCTTTAATATTAATGACTCCATATAAAAATTGGTTAGTTGACTGACAGTCAGTCAAGCGCATTGTAAACCAATAATGCATTTTAAATCGGATCTTCAATCAAACAAGCAAGTCTGTACATTTCCGTTTCATTATCGTTTGCCGTCACAAGACAATTCAAGAAGTGCAATTGCAGTTAGATAGAAAGGGAAGTGCCTTACATTCTTTCGTTGATTTTATTTTTACTGCTTTTAAAAAAGCTAAGCTGCATCAGTTTGCTTATCAATTTATAGGCAGCTGAATGGTTTAAATATTTGTCGGTCTCAAGTCTTATATAGCCTTTTGTATGTATGTATCTTCATATATGTGAGTTTCGGTTAACTGTTGTCTTAATATGTTATTTATTCACAAAATAAAGAAACTTGACCCACTTGGCAACGCAAATGTTTGTTGCTATACTTGTGTGAAACTTACCTTAATTTTTTTTGATTCATAGAACTATGCACTATGATTTTAGTATTATCATGTTAAAGAGGTATTTGAATACTCGAACTAATTTGCTTATGAAGCACATAAATATGTATTTAATTTATCAATGGACTCTGTTGACTGCTTATAGGCTTTCTTTGTCTAATATAAATAGATTGCCAATAAATAGGCAAGCAAATTTTTCGTATTTTGCTCAGCCATATGAAATTATTAATAACATACTTCCAAACTCACAAAAATGGGAATATTTAATACATTTAAAACCACTACCAACTGGTTCAAAAAGAATAAAAAAAAAAAAAAAAACGATTTTATCTTAAATTTAATTAATTTTTTGCATACTTATAGGCTTCAAGTGGTTGAAGTAAATATTGGTTATATCTAATTGTAGACATAGAAGATCATACAGAATGCGTTTTGTATGAACATACAATCATGTATGGCTATTACTGAGGATCTATCTTTTTACACAGTAGTTTTTACTATTTGCTTAACTGCCACGATCGTTCGAGAAACAAGTTTTAGAAAAAAAAACAAGAGGGTCGGGGCTAACTTCGACCGCATCAAAGTTTGTATACCCTTGCAAATTTTGTTACTCTTTCCTCACCTATAGCCGTCAAAATGGAAAAATGTTTTATCGAAAAAGTCGAATGTTTGTGAAAGGACGACCTACCATCTTAACTTAGCAAAGAACGAACTTATGGATCAAAGTCACTGTTTTCCACTGATCGGTCCTATGGGAACTATATGATATAGGACCCCCATCTTGTGTAAATTCAGCACAGTCGTTCTGACAAAAGCTCAGATATAACAAAGTTATTGAGAAAAATCACATTTGTCTGGGAGCTATATGATATAGTTGTCCAAAATATACGACCTGTGCAGTATATACAAGCCTACATGCAAAATTTCAACTCTGTAGCTCTTACGGTCTAGGAGGAGTTGGCCCGATCGGACATACGGACATGGCTATTTGAACTTGTCTCGTCGTGCTGATCAATAATAAGTATATATACTTTGCAGAGTCGTTCATAAAGCATTACTTTTATATTGCATTGGTCATTTTATTAGCATTGGAAAAAAATATTTGTTATTAAGGGGGTAAGAAAAATGGCCAAAAATCGCAAAAAAATACATAAATGTCTTTATAAGTCATTTAAAAGCCTATCAGGATGACCTTTGGTCAGATGGTAGTTCTCGATGACCCGCTTCGTCTGACCTGATCCTGGAAAGTCCTTCAGGAAACTGAGATAAAAGTACTCTTCTGTTTGACGAAAAATGGCAAATATCTCGTGAGTCCTGTGAAGGATCAGAACGAAAGTGGTGCCCCAACATTCCAATCATTGAGGACTATAGTTGGTGCAAAGGACATGGCGGAGAGCTGAGATATTAACGATTTTGTAGTTTTCTCTTTTTTTTTATCTTTTTCTTCAGTTTGGGACTTGGAAAAAGTTACAAGTCCAAAAAAAGAAAGAATTGTTGTTGTTGTTGAAGTTCAGCAGCAACAACACCAGCAACATATCGGTATACTTCCTTTTATGCGTTGCACACTTCTGACCAAAATGAATACACCCTTAATGCAAAATTGATTAAAATTGGGGACTTATTATATGTATTTGATCCGAACAAACTAATGCTTTGATGGATATCAGATGACTTATAACAAATTTTCCTCTTGACTTAAAGCAAGATAATTCCTAAGACTTTGAAATGCTCATATAGTTGCCCTTAAGAAGAGGAGTGTTTTGAATTTATAACGGGTATAAACATTATGCTGGAACTGGTATTGAAATATTTAACTTAGGTAAACTTTTATAATAGCCTTAATGGAAAAAAAACCACAGAAAGTATAATTCAATAACTCGATTTTATTTTACATGTACAGTGACTTAAACTTTCTCTTAGAGGTTTTTCATCATTGAATAAAGTTTAGTTTGTTCGCCAAAAAAAAAAAAAGGAAACTAATACTAGCAAAACATCATTTGACTTTATTTACAAGAAGCGTCATAGCTTAATATTCAAAAGATGGCTGGGGATCGTTGGGGTAGCTATAGCCTTGATGGGCAACCACAATTTTGTTGGAAGGCTCCGGATGGTAGACCACTGGTGGGGGTGGTGGAGGTGGAGTGTAGATAACCTTCTTGGTTGGTGGTGGTGGTGGTGGTGGGGGTGGAGTGTAGACTACTTTCTTAGGGGGCAGATATTCTGGAACTGGTTTTGGTGGGGGTGGTGGAGGTGGAGTGTAGATAACCTTCTTAGTTGGTGGTGGTGGTGGTGGTGGGGGAGGGACATGCTTGGTTGGAGGAGGCAAATATTCAATATTAGGCTTGGTTGGTGGGGGTGGTGGTGGAGGGGGTGTCTTTACCACAGTTTCGAATTTGACGGTGGGCTCGGCGTAATGATAACCATCATCCTTCAGGATACCAGCTGGTGGTGGTGGTGGAGGAGGAGTGTAGACCTTCTTAACTACTGGTGGTGGTGGTGGGGGAGGAGTGTAGATCTTCTTGACAACTGGCGGTGGTGGTGGGGGTGGAGTATAGACCACTTTGGGCACACTGTGCTGTGGCACATACGGCACATCGATCACCACAGGATGAGATGGGGGACCATAGTGATAGCCATCCTCTTGAAGGTTGTTGCTATGCGAAAAGAGATGCGATACATCGGCACTGGCCACTGCCACAAGGGCGAGAACGATGAAGAATTTCTGCAAAAATGCCAAGTTATACGAGGAATTTTTAATTTAATATAGTCCACATTGATGCCATCGCTTAGATGGATTGATTTTGCATAATTCACGGTCGCGGTGTCTGCTTATCCTCGTTTGTTCACACGCCTCTTACCATTTTTGCTCAGCTTCAAATCCACACAACGAATGTAGAATTGCGACTGTGCCGAAGCTCTAAACCACGAAATTATTTATAGATCAGCTCGGCGCACCTCAGGATGATCATGATGATAATGGTCAGCATCATCTTCGGCAGAAGCTTCTCGACAGCGACCCGAAAATAACAATAATAACAACAACTAAACTAAACGTCAAAACGAACCTGCTTGGCTGTTTGGCTTAAAACGTTAACCAGTCAGAACGACACCCATAAAATTATTTAACTTTTTTGCTCTCTGTCTTACCCTATTTCTCTTACCCCTCTCCCACTCCATCTATCTCTCGCTATCTTTTTCTCACTTGCGTTCTGCGCTAAAGATTCCAGGCGTTATACATTTGAACACAATGAAATACGATGACATGAAACAGACGACAAATTTAGAAACTAAACGCAAAAATCCGTAAATGAGTTTGGGCTAAGTTGAACGGCAGAACAGGGGAATGAACGGAAAGAGGCTTGGTGTATCTACGTTAATACAATAATATAAAAATCATAACTAAAGGCAAAATGAAATGAAAAAAACAAAAAGCCAAAATACGTAGACGTAGAAACTTAACGGGCCAACTGTGAGACATGTCGTGGAGGAGAAGACGGTGCTGGAGGGGAACAAGGAGGAGGCGGAGGAGGACGAGTTAAATAATAATAAAAAGTTTTAATTTAAATTCAAGAAAAACCGGTGAAATATGGATGGTTTGGTTTGGTTCGGTTTTTGGGGAAACGGGATTATGTCCCGCATGCGTAATCAATTTTCGAAATTGTGTTTGTCTAATTGGTCGGCCCATCATTTGGTGAGCACAAACAAAGACAAATTTCAAACACAATCTGCTTCATAACATAATTCGTATCTATGTAGAAACAATGGTCCCTTATATTGTCGATGCTTTTAGTTCTTTGCATGACAAACAATTTCAAATAAAAACTTTTTAATTTGATCACTTTTATAAGAACAAAACATAATGAAAAACCTAAAATGGCATAAATTAGTCTGGGTCATAAAAGAGTTCTCTTCACTCGTTATGGGAACTGCTTAAGAATGTCTGATTTATAGATACCACATAAGATTTGCATAATTTTATGCCGCAGCAGACTGTCCTCTTGCGAATTGAGAAGTGGCAATTCCTCACCTAAATGAAAACATTCAAGGTTAGTAATTCTGCTTAACATCTGCACATTTTGCTTGCCCTTAAAACCAGTTTGGAATGCATTACCATAACTGACCTTTGGCACAATTTGAGAGTCGGGATTCAGATGCTGTTTCAGATTTAGGCAGCCCTCCCAAGGTCATCAACTTGGCCGATTTCCTGTTTACACTTGATACATTCCCGTTTTCATCCGTTGATGTCCCAGTCTCGAATCTGCTAAATGTTTTACTTTTACTTCTAAAATTAATTGATCTTTCTGTTTGTTTTGGTTCACAGATTGCAAAACTTGCACTCTTAATTGGAATTTATTTGCATTCTTAATTTTTGTTTAAGTTCTTGCGGTTTATAATCTAAGCATGAGTTGATTTCATTGCAGATCAAAAAAACTGCTTTAGTAGTGCATGTCCCAAGTATATATGTATATCCTGGCAAGGCGAAGACAGTTGCTGTTGCAATCAAAGTCTTAGAAGTCTAGGTGATTCTATATCAGGAATATTTTCAGTATATTTTTGGTTATTTGTATAACAATGCTCATTAGAACAAAGCATTTCTTACCCTCCTGGGTATACATGTTTAACGGTTGGAGCATTGAACTATACATAGTCAATTTGCTTACATCTATATTTAATTCTGTTTATGTAGGGGATTTTTTCTTTTTTTATACGCTGGCTTTGTTTGTGGTTTTATAACTATATAGTAGACAGCAGGGAGAGTTGAAATCTGGTTTCTTAGAATTTATGATTTTATAATTCTTATGTTTAGCAAGTTGATGTTTGTCAGAGGCGATTGCCACTGAGGCGAGTAGTAGGTACTATTCATTTATTTAACGAACTAATAAAAGTTGCTCATAGGAAACTCCATCTCGGCTGTGGCCCTGACTGGCCTTACTCATTTCTTAAGTCGTCTCGATTCCCATTAATTCGATGACAGATGGGGATCATTGAGCCATTAGTTCGATCTTCGACTTGATTCACAACAATCGCAAACCATAGTTATGTCTAACTGTAAGTTTCCGGCATTTAAATGAAGCTTAAAACTGCTATAGAATTAGTTCTGATTACTTCATCTCACACGGCAAGCAAATCATATGAACACGCGCGAAATTTCGATGCTTGTGATTAATTAAATGAAGTTTGGTTTGGTTTGGCTTGGTTTATGGCAAATGACACAAAACTGTTTGAAACGAGTTTTGGGCACACCAGCATATAATCGTAAACTGTATATTGGTGATTTATAGGGCGTGTCATTATATAACTATACATACTCGAACGCAGGACCCTGAATACATGCGTCCACATATGTACATATATGTAAATATGTATATACACACAAACATTTATGCAGAGTGGAACTATATCCCGACCATTTCGCATTTAAGAACCTTTTTTCTTTCTTTAACCGGTTCTATTAGTTAATCTTTTTTTTTTTTTTGGGAATGTATTGAGAATTTAGTGTTAATAAATTTCGAATTAGGCATAATTAAGAACAAGTTTTGTTCTTAAATATTGTATTCTTAATCAAAAAACGTTGAAGAATATGCATTCTAAAATTGAACAAAAATTCTCCTATTATATATATAAACTAATGTCAAACGATTAATCTTGATCTTTTGTGGCGAAGTTTTTGCATTATTGTTGTCCTTAATTAGCCACCGGTAAGCAGCATTCAAACAAACGCAAAAGCTTACTGGAGACAAATTTTTGAAAATTCAAACTGGAAAAGCAAAAAGCAATAACAATAAAAAAAAATTAGAGTTCATTAAAATATCACTAAAATCGAAGCGATTATAAATTCAAATTCAAAATGATAGTAAAACGGCAATTTTGGCAATAACATTTTTGGTTTGTGTCTTGACTAATAACAGGCAACTGTTATGTTGACTGTAAACTGTCGAGACATGGCCGTAGAAAGAGGGTAAACAAAAAAGCAATTTGCGAATGTTCACTATCCCCATTGAAATGAGCTGCTAAATTGAGCTTAACCATTTCAGTTAGTTTAGTTGAAGAAACATCTCAGCCAACATGAAATTCTTAGAGTTCGAAGACATATTTTTGGTGCTGAACAATATGAAATGGCATTCCAAGTCGATTTCCAGTTTTTTTGTTGTGTGTCCTGCTTGTTATATACATACATCAGTCAAATGAATTTTATATATTTTCCAATGAAAAACTTGCAAAGGGTATGCAAAATTCAGTACGACTCTCCGTTCTTTTTTCAGTTTTTATTTTGCCTAGTTTGTATGGTAAATATATACATATATCTTAAAGTAAAAAATGCAGAAATTGAATATTCTTTCAGGTTTCATTAATTTTATTTTGACTATTAAATAGAATCTATAAGTGAAAGTAACAAAATAAAATGCATAAATTCTTGACTTAAATGGCTTTTGATGGACTTGTTCAACTGCTTCCAATAAGTCCCGACAATTGTTTAAAATGATGCAATGAGGCAATAGACTGTCCATATTTAAAAGCAAACGAGAAGTCTTGGGGATTTTTCTCTTTTTTGTATCTTTTATTTCTATTGTATCCAGATTTTTTGACTGGAGAATCAATTGGCAAATGTAGTATAAATACCAAATACGCCGATAACTTAGTTATACATCAATTATTGGGCTTGCAAAGACAACAAGATGGTAGGTTAAGTCGGTGACAATTACTGATTTTGTTTGTTTTAGTGTTTGTTTTTGGTTTTCAGCAATTAATTTCGGTGCTTTTAGCGGTCGTTCTGTTGGGCTTGGCTAGTGCTACAGGTGTTGCTAGAACATATCTACCGCCAGTGAGACAAGTACAGAGGCATACTTCGCCCATCTATCGACCACAAGTGCAGGGTCCCGTGGTTCGACCACCATCCGTGTACCTACCTCCATCGCCTACAATAGTATCTGTCTCCCGTCCTGCTTATCAACCGCATCGAGTTGTATCGATTTCCCGTCCTGTGGCTATACAACGCCCAGTGGAAGTGGTTCAGCCTGCGCTGCTCCCGGAACGGACTTACTTGCCACCAGCACCACAAAGATTCATACCCCAGCCACGCCTAGCCGTCAAAGCCATATCAGTTCCTCGTCTGGTTGCACCGCAAAGAACTTATCTGCCACCCCAAAGAACTTACCTGCCACCCCAAACAGCTGCTGCATCATCACTGAGTGAACAATATGAGGAAACAAATGAGTTGTAAAACCTAATAGAACAAAAATCGGGGATAAAAATGGAAAAATTCCTTAATTATCAAACCGGTTTGTGTGCTTACCTCAAACTATATTCTAATGCTAATTCCCGATGGAATAAGAAATAAGAATGCAGAACCAAAATATTTTTAACCTGATGAAATTTGCATGTTTAACGCAAATCGGTTGATTTGCATTTTGCTATGAGACAATAAAGAAAGCATTAAGAAAAATCTCAACAAAAAAACCCACTACTATATTTGTTTGTATAGATATACATATACTATAGAAACAAAGTTTAATATATCATATAATTTAAAAGTCAGAGCAGAAGTCACATTCGAAGAGTCATTGGGAGACAATAACCTTTTTGGCTTAAACTGCTTTGAACCTGGCTGGCTGTGTCTATGGCTGTTCTTGAAACGTCTTTAACGCCAAATGAAGAGAAACCTATAATTAATCAATCAATCAAATCGAACATTAAGTCATTAAGCTTAGTTTAGCTGAGCTGATCGCGTTGTGTAGTTTATGGTGTGTTAACTGGTCTATGCTGGAGATTAAATTCCAAATAAATATCCCGTAAAACGATTGGGCTACTGTTTGATTATTAAATAATATTATGATAATAACTAAATCAAACTGCAAGAACTAAGTCATATAAGAGCGTGAACCCAGTTTATTTGAAAATCAGGTTTACCTTACTTTTGGCCAAATACAAAACCATTAATTTATTAACTTATATGTATGCCCAGTATGTATGTTGATATAAATTGTTTTTGAAAAAAAAAAAAACAAATAGTTAATACTGACTTATGAATATTCAATTCCGCTTACTGTTCCTTTTTTTGTTTGTTTGTTTTTTTTTTTGTTGCCCGATTGACAACAATAAATGAGCATTTTTATAATCTGAACGCCACCAGCAATAGCAAAATCCACGCTGATAGCAGCAACATCTGCGCTTTGGCCGAGGCATTTGCCTAATTAAACAAATTTTTATTCGCCAAGAGAAAAACAAGCAAAAAGTCTGCCGTTTAGGTGATTTATGGTATGCAGCACTTCCGTTTAGCTCTACAGATTCGGCAGATTGTATAAAAGTAAAGGAGCTGCGGTTCAAAGTTATTATTCGAGTATTTGGCTTATCAGCAAACAGACTTGATCAAAAATGGTAAAGAGCTAGCTATATAGCAGCTAATAGCAGCTGTTGCAAAGTTGGATTACAAACTAATTTTTTGTTTTCTTTTTTTTCTTGTGATTTTTTTTCTTGTTCAAATCGTTATTGCAGAAATTCATTGTATTGACATTGGCTTTGGTAGGGTGTGTGGCCGCTGAATCGGGCTACAATTATGGTGCCCCCGCTGTGGCAGCTTCGGCTCCAGCTCCGGTGAGGACTTATGTGCCACCAGCACCAGTCCAACATCACTCTGCTCCAGCCCCAGTGCAACACCATCATGTGGCCGCTTCTGCTCCCGTTCAGTCCTTTGCTGCTCCCGTTCAATCGTATGCTGCTCCAGCTCCCGCACCCGTTGTGGCAGCTTCGGCTCCAGCTCCAGTGAGGACCTATGTGCCACCAGCACCAGTCCATCATCACTCTGCTCCAGCCCCAGTGCAACACCATCATGTGGCCGCTTCTGCTCCCGTTCAGTCCTTCGCTGCCCCCGCTCAATCGTATGCTGCTCCTGCTCCCGCACCCGTTGTGGCAGCTTCGGCTCCAGCTCCAGTAAGGACTTATGTACCACCCGCACCAGTCGCCCCACAAGTCCATCATCACCACGCTCCAGCCCCAGTTCAGCATCACCATGTTGCCGCTTCTGCACCAGTTCAATCGTTTGCTGCTCCTGCTCCTGTTCAATCCTTTGCTGCTCCGGCCTTCGCTCATCACCATGCTGCTGCATCTGCTCCCGCTCAGTCGTTTGTGGCTCCAGCACCTGCCCCAGCTCCAGCCCCAGTTTTCCATGCCGCTGAGTCTGCTCCAGCCCCATCATACCAAGCTGATTTTGGCTCTGAGGCTGCCGCTTCAGTTTCTGGCTACGATTACCAGCAACCCGCTGCTAGCCAACAGGGCTACAAGTACAAGACCGTGCGTCGCCGCGTCTTGAAGCACCGCGCTTAAGCCACATTGCCCCCCATTCCGATAACGAATAAAATGTATTGAAATTCAAAATTATTATATGAATTGTGTCTTTAATTCTTAACACAAAAACAAATGAACGTCTTGCCGACTTCGCACCAAGTACAACATCTGTTTCAAATTTAGAAGACCAAACGATGGTACATGTGCTGTCTTGCTCAGTCTTCCCCTTTATGGCCCACCTAGTGTAAAACGTTTATATGCATACTTTGACGGTTTTGAACAAATTCTATTGTATAATCTCCGAGATCTGGTTGTTTCTACAGATGGGCGGACGAACGGACACACGATGATGGCAAGATTGACTCGAGACTGACCATAAGGTCAGAAAAGCTTCCTTCTGCCTGTTTTATACATTTTGTGCGATTTTAATATACCATTTAAGTTGAATATTCAGTTTCATGTTGGATAACAAAGAGATTTCAAAAAGAGTTTGCAATCGAGAGCGTCATTGAAACTTAGGAAAATGCAAATGAAACAAATGAAAATTAGAAGGAAAATGCATAAGTTGTAAGCAAACAATACATTTATATTTTCCATGAGCAAATAATAAAGTTCTGTTCCGAGCTCCGAATCGAAGTAGAATTGTTAGTGTCATTGCTGCCTATTGGTGAACGGTGTTCAAAGATATGGAAATTACCGATCAAATTTTGGGGAAAAAACTTTCTCAAGGCATGTGTGATATTGACTTTGAGTTTTTTTTTTGTGTAAATGAGACCCAATCTGATTGATTGTTTTTGGATCCGTTTTAAGGGATCGCCTACACCATGAAACACATTTTTGCTTGAATTCAAAGGTAGTTCATCTTAAAAAGCATTTGTTCTAAAAGTCCGTTGACTCTTACTATAACATTGAACAATTTATATAGGTTTAAAAATATACTTTTACGTGTGCAGTGCTTTTTTGACAATAAATTTAAACGCTGTGATTATGGTGAAATTTACGGTCAGTGATTGCGGCATCTTATTGTTAGAACATTGATTTGGATTGAAAATTTGAATTTTAATTGCAAGCATTCAACAAATGGGTCACATAAAGCGTTAAATAAATTTCTCACGCCCGATAACAGGTTTCGGGGTACTCTTTGGGGTTTGGAATGGAACGGTGATGCATCTTCAATGCACATTCAAGTTCATGATCTTGCAGTATAAAAGTAAAAAATCTGAAAAGATTAGCACTACTGGTCTCAGGGCAATGGTGAGAGATGGTTTAACTGAGTAAAACAAAAGCTAACTTATATTAATCTTTCTTTTCCAGGATTTTATTAAGATTTTGTTATTGTCCCTATTGATCGGGGCCTGCTTGGCTGAAAAACATCACAAGCATCAGCGGAAACAGCATAGTGATGATGATGAAGAGCATCATTATCTGCCACCAGAGCAGACGGAAAGCGAAGAGGATCAGCCCTATTACAAGAAAGAGAAACACACCAGCGAACGCGTGGTGTATCACAAGGAGGAAGAGCACGAGGAACCCAAACACTATTACCACGAGGAGCCCAAAAAGCAACGAGTGGATCATTATCACCACTATGACAAGAAGCCCGAGATAAAGACGGAGCACATTCATTACAAGGAGAGTAAGCCCCACATCCGCACGGACTACAACAATGCTAATGCAGATCTTTTTACACCTGCAGCCACTCAAGTGGTTTATCGTCGGCGACGTCCTAGTCGCATACTTTATGCCAGTGCTCCCAATTCTGTTTTTCATACCCATACCCAAATCAATGTTCAGTCACAGGACTCGGAGTTGAATTCCCTAACGCGACCAGATCTCCCAATTGGCCAGCAATTGCCAACTGGAGCGGCAGCTCCGTTCCCCAATTGTCAAGTCGCCGGTAATCCTCCTCCAGGCTGTGGTCCCAACGATCCTGCTGGTGCCCAGCTACCAGCAAGTGCCTTGGCTCCCACAGCTGGCAACTTTCCAAACCAGGGTGCTCCCACTCCTGCTGGTGGCCAATTGGCTGTACTTGGAAATGGTCAGAGACCACAGAGACCCTCCCGACCGGGTGGGTATGGCGGTAGAAATAACTTTCTCGTGGATCCCTTCCTAGGAGGGCAAAACCAGGCAGCTGGTGGTGCTCAGCTTGCCGCAGGTCAAGGGATTCCTAATCAAAACCAATTCGATCCTTCTCTGAGTGCGCAACTATCCGCCGCTGGTCAAGCAGCCGGTAATAATGGCTATCAGAATCAATTTGGCACTTCCAATGGTGTTCAAAGTCCTATTCAAAATCTAAATCAGTATGCTCCGTCTCTCGGTCAAGCGCCAGTTGCTCAACGACCAGCAACAGCTCAAGCTCCAATTGCGGTTTCCACACCTTTGCAAAATCAGTTTGATCCTGCACTTGGCGGACAACTTCCAGGCTCTGCGCAAGTTCCCATACAGAACCAATTCGATCCATCATTTGGTGGGCAGAGCCCTGGTATTCAACGACCCATACAAAATCAAATCGATCCAGCTCTGGGTGCCCAGCTTGGCACCGCCCAACGACCAAATCAAAATCAGTTCGATCCCTCACTAGTTGGAGCAAATCAGGCTGCAGCAGCTGCACCTTTCGATCCAGCCTTAAGTGCCCAATTGGCCTTAGGACAAGTTCCACGTCTGACCAATGGACGGCAACGCAATCGCTCCAATTATCAAGGATTAAATGTCCTCGGTGGCAATGTATTTGGTCAGCCTCACCTGCAAGGGCCCACCAATGCTTTGGGTAATCAACAGGATACCAATATAATTGATGGCAGTTTCTATAGCGATCCCAGCGCATTGCTACATAATCATGGATATTATCGCTCTCCTGTGTCGGGCATTCGACGCACTGTAGTAGTCGACGAAGATGATGATCTGGACAATGATGGCTTTGGACTAGCTGGCACATCGCCGCAGGCCTCCTATGTCAAGCCGAAAAGAGGGCAACCAAAATCGAAGCCACACAGACGCCATCATGGAATCCAAGCAGCTGCGTCCTCGCTAACGTATAGCTTTGAACCGGCCGTTGCTTCTTCTCAGCACAATACTGACTACCGAGCTGATGGCTATCACTATAAGAAGCCCAAACAAGCATTCGAATTTTAAATTTTTATAAATGTTTATCTAAAATAAATCATACTTAGCAGCACTTGCTATAAAAGCAGACGAAACACAAAGTGTTTTTTGTAGCATACTTCTAGGCTGGCGCCATTTTGAAATGGCTGCGATATCCGTTTCCGCTTCGGAAATGTAGTGAAGCTTTTGCCTTTGAATTAAAGCTTTAAGCTAAATAACTTTTTTTTATATACATATTTCGTTTCATGTATCTTGAATTTTTTTTTTAACTCATTATAAATAACAAACATTTTGACTGGTCGGAGAAACGTTAACATATTACATATACGCCACGTGTTCTTAATGGTATTCAGCAAAATTGGTTTTACGTGAAAATTTGTGTGTATAGCATGACTATTTCTATGTTTATTCTGAATATATGGATAGATTATAATATTTAGCTGCCCACACGCATCTTGGCTATATGCATAAATTCATTGTTTAAGTAGGAAACTAGTTCAGAGCTAAACAAAATCAAAATAAAAACTAAAAAAGCAAACACTAGTTTGCTGCACAAAAGATATATAGATGGAGACACAGGTCATACAAGTTTTTTCTTTCTTCTTCTTCGTAAAGTAGAAAGGAAGAGCCCCACACATGTATATACACACACAAACACACACACACACACAAAACACAGACAAGTCGAATGAATTGTCAACATAAATTTATGCGATAATTTAGATTTGATTCTCATGCAAATGCAATAAACTACAAATCGAAAACCAAAATAAAACCAAAATCTATTGTTTCATTTGACTCAGACAGAAATTGAGAAGCGGCAAAAAAAAAGATAGAAATACGAAACAAAAACACTAATCATTTCAATGGATCAGCCATCAGATGGAGTGACCTGGCTAGCAAATTCAATCCGCATCGACATCAGCATCTATGTAAGGAGAGTTACGTATGTTTTGTTGAATTTTAGCATACTTAACCGCTCCCACTCGAATCAATATTTGATCGTCAATGCCAATATTTGAATGTGAACTTTTAAATCAATATGGAACTACTCGCCATAGGCCATTCTCAGCCAGGGAATCGCCACCGTCATCGCCGTTACAGCTGCTTCTGTTCATACATATATGCATATTAAAAATGAAACAATACACCATCATTATTGATCATTAAAGCCAATTAATGAAACTTGCATTGATTTCCTTTCGATATCTTTATAGACCATCTTAAACGGCAATTGACCCCGTAAACAGAAAGACAACGAAAAAAAGACAGAATCAGTAAACAAATATGAAAAAGAGAAAAAATGCAGCGGCTAATATAGAAAGCTCTTAAGTTTTAAACCATAAATCAGGGCAAGTCGCTCACTTAAGTAAACCAAAACCTAGCACAAGCAAAAAATAAGGGTACAGGCAGAATTAAATTAATATAATTTATGGCAAGGCAGCGGTATGAGTAAGAACCAACGAGTGTGGAGAGCTTTGCATAAAATTAACAAACAAAGCGTCAGAGATTGACCCGGCCAAAGCAGATCAGACCAGGCCAAGTCGGCCACGCTCTGCTCGTGGCTTTAGTGTCTGATTACAGAAATAAATTTGGCACATTTGGGGTTCTCTAGAGAATTGAAGATGTTGGAGTTGGCAATTGAGTTCAATGATCCGAACGCCCGCTTCTTTTTATCTAATTGTCCAACGCCCCGCTTAATTGGCACATCATTTCAACTACAAGATTGAAAAAGAAACAAATCAGATAAAAACAATATTCAAGCTGCCCCAACCCTGGTAGGTACCTAGGAACTTACAGCATGTTCGTGTAATGCCTTGCGTCATATGTTAAACATAGATCAGCACAAAACAATGGGAATGAGAACCCAGAGGGTCTTTGGGATTAACATTACATGCAATATAATTAATTTTTCAAGCATTCAGCAATACACAAAGTTCTGAACATCGTCAGAATCTCATCAATCTATTGACTGGCATCGAATCAAAAGGAAAGGAACTTGCCAAAAAAAAAAAAAACATTCGTTCGATTCGGTTGCCACGCGTATCTAAATTATTTATGAAGCCGCGTGTTAAAAGTGTGCTTATGTTCCGTCTCTTTCTATCTCATTCCCTCTGTCTCACTCTCGTTTCCACTCCCTCTATGTATATCTTTTGTGTAAGCAGAAGAAGATGCGGTGGTGGTGGCACTTTCTAGTCACCGCTCGGCGAGTAGCAGAGAAAACTGGTTTCCAGAATGATTTATCATACATTTAAATTAAATGAAAAAGAGCATCAAAACAAAACAAAAAACAAAAGTTTAATTTATCATAAAAAAGACTAAAACGTGTACTTAACACGAGTGAACTGATTTTTACTTTCATAAAGACGTATGGATGCTCTTTAATCATTCATATTCATACATTTCACAAAAGTTTGCAAAAAATTTTAAAATTCTGTCTCAATTTCCAGTGATATGCAGCTAGCGTAGAAGATACAATTAAATTTCATTTTATTTTGAGTGTGTCGTGTGATTAATTTATTCAAAGACCAATAGATACATATGTACATATTATATCTCAATGCTAGATTTTATACCCTTCCCGATAAGATAATTTAAGACTAAATTAACTTGCGCATGGGAACGAAAAAAAAGAAGAGGAATTAAAAACATAAAGGAAAGGCTGCCATGTGAAAGAACTTGCCGCATGTTAAGCTCTTAAGATAGGCAAAATATATGCAAAAAGAAAAAAAAAAACAAATGGATATAATATTAATTAGAATTTGAATAAATTAAGGCAACGTGATTTGGTTTTCGCTGGGTTAGACAGAGCGACGCGGTCCCAAGCTTAAAGATTTTGAACGATCAACCCGAATTTAAGGGGCGCTAACGTTAGTGCTGGCATCTTCAGATTGTAGGGTAATAGGATGAGTCGATATAACCGAAACAGATGGGGCAAGTGCTTTTCTACTTTATCCACTTTTTTGTTTTAACGGTTTGGGCTAATTTGAGATCGCGTGGACTTATTAAGAATAGTGATCGTTGTTTTGGTTGACAATTTTGATTTTATTTTTTATTTAACCAAGTCTATATCTTTTGTTCAGTTTTATTTTGATT
Source organism: Drosophila paulistorum (assembly GCA_018152135.1). Classification (NCBI taxonomy): domain Eukaryota; kingdom Metazoa; phylum Arthropoda; class Insecta; order Diptera; family Drosophilidae; genus Drosophila; species Drosophila paulistorum. The sequence continues at coordinate 15,016,639 of JAECXG010000690.1, forward strand.
TTTTAATACCCATTATGAGACTTTTTCATTTCGATTCTAAGGGGACAGTTGAGGAGATTGCTATTGCCATTCACCAATTTGCATATTTTTGCTATTTCAGCATAAACATCAATTCCGAAATGGCACTTTTAAGTGTTCGAACCGGCTGCCGCTGCCCCTGGTGATAATAATAATATTGATGGTGATAATGATGATGATGCTGCTCCTAATGATGATGATGATTATGATGTTGATTATGATGATGATGATGAGTCCACTGCGTTGGCCTGACAGACGTGATCTATTGACTAGCATCATGCCTGCTAAAACATTTATAGGAAACTGGACCAGAACTACAATCAAATTCAATTTACTACAATAGAACACACCAGAATTTTTGGAGGCCCGAAGATTGAGAATTGAGATAATAATGTAAATTAGCAAAGACATAAATCGAGCTTGTTGAGTTTTGATAGTTTTGCAAATTTGTTTTTTGTTGGTTTTCTATTTTGGCTTTTTTTCTGTTTTAGTGCGCAGGAAATGATAAATAGAATTGAATCGTGTGGCGGCTTTGTTTTATTTAACCTGAAAACTAGAAATCTAAAACGCCAAATTTAATGCATCGAGGAAAAGGCAGAAAATTGAAATAATATCTAAATAGACAGCCAATTAGGCAAACTGGTACTATAAACAGAACAAAAGTGACTCCATCGTTTCCATCTATTTGATGATCCAACTTTCCTTGGCGCGTGAGACAAATAGTGTACTTCTTCAGGGATTCAGTACTATTATCTCTGTATTGTTATCATCGTATTCATCATAATTATCATCATGATCAAGTGCCAACATGTCTGCTCCGGCATAATGTACTGAGCATGATTTAACAACCTTCAGATAGGTTTCTATTTATACATATACTTGACTCTTTATTTGCACTTATTTCCAAAGAATTAATCAGCATTAGTCATCCAAATGCTATCTAAACTTATCCTTCAATTTTGCGGAACCAATTAAGTAGTTCTTGGCGCCACTCCACTAACGAATCTTGTTTTACGGTTGTGTTTATGTTGCATTTAATGCTCAATCTCCCCATTTTGCTAAGTTGCCAGTTTGCATGGGATCGTGATCATTAATCATGGCAATTGGTGGAGCTGCTGCTTTTTCAGCTACTGCAGCAATTATTTGCTAAGTAAATCCTATTGAAGCTTATATTTTGTATATTTGTATTTGTATTTCAAAAGTTTCAGAGTCCACGATTGGATAACAAATTTGAAATTCGAATTTTTATTTCAATAAAGCGTTTGATTCCAAGCAAATTCTGAAGAGCTTTGGACTAATTGTTCATTTCTATTGAATTTTATATGTAATAACACTTATGCAATATTCTTAAACAAAAATTATCATATATTAACACGTAAAACCAACCTATTGTTATTTGTTTACTAAATCTTAAAGCCCTCTTAAAAGCCCAAAACAAGAAAAAAACACAAACAAATGCGAAAACACAAAATGCAATGACAAAATATAAGAAACTTGATAAACTATTTTTATTACTCTTCAGTTCAATTAAATATTAAAATAGATCTTTTATGTAAACTGACTTTCTAGTGAATTTGGTCAAGCATAGTTCAAATACATACATATTTGTTGTATATAATGTAGACCACTATGATGTAGGTATAACATTTGATTTTTTCGCTTTCAAATTTTGCGACTTGAAAAACCTCGATTGAAATCGTTTCGATTGTGTTCAATATATTGACAATATCCGGCACTGATTTTACGCACTTGCCTAAATATAACGCAAAAACACATAATTATATCATATTTGTATATTTCCATCTTAATATATATACAGCTTGTATTCATGTATGTATATATATTTTTTTCTTTATTTTGTTTAATTGTATGCCGTATTTTGGCAGTTCCTATTTAGTGATTAATGAACGGTGAGGCGACCAGCCACATGACAACAAAAAGAAGACGCATATGTAGGTAAATATACAATGTATGAAGACACACACACACAAATCAGTGTATCAGTATGAATCTTATTGAAATGAACAAATTTGATTGAAACATATAACTCATCATTTGAATTTAAATCGAGCGCGAGTTGGCGGCTTGAATGAAACAAAGACAACAGCAAAAACAAAAATAAGGTGTAAACAACACAGTAGAGTCAGTCTGCTCTGTGGGTGTGTGTGTGTGTGTGTGTATACGTGTATGTGTGTGTGTGTGTACGCGATCGACTTGGCCTAAGCGTTGATGTCCATCAAATCTTTTGCATAAGATTAAATAAAACAATTAAGAGAATCCGTGCGAACGAATTTGGCCATTAAACTTTTTCGATCTTCAACATCTCTCAAGTTGTTAGTGGTGCTGTTGCTGTAAGCGTTGCTGTCGATGCTAGCATCAGCGAATGGTCAATAGAGAGAGAGGTGGTTTAGAACGAAGTCGTGCAGAGCAAAGCCGTGCGAATTTTACAGCGCGTGATGGCTGCGTCGTCTTCAGCGGTAGCAGCGACGTCGAAGCAATGTTTCGACCGCTGTAATTTCAAGCAGAGAATTTGTATAAATACCAAAAGGTTCTCCATATTCTTCATTAGAGTTTCGGTTGTACTGCAGTGAACAAGCTCAATTCCAACGGACAAGATGGTACGACTTCCTATAATCGCTTCATAAGTTCCATAAAAATAACACAAGCCGCGAGGACTAATCCGATTTATATTTTTTTGTTTTTTGTTTTGTTTTTTTTTTTTTTATTTTAATTGAAATATTTAAAAACGAAATTTGAAATGAATTGAAATTGTGTTCTTGCAGAAAGTTTTCCTGATCGCCTTTGCCGTGATCGCAGCTGTGGCTGCCGATGTCAGTCATCTGCCATCGAATGACTACTTGCCCCCCGTGGTGCAGGAGTCGCAGATTGTCGTTTCTCCCAGCAATGAGTACCCAGTAGAAACTGAGCTTGCCGATGATGGCTACCGTTACAAGACCCACAAGCGTGTGGTGCTCCGTCGCCACCGTCGTGATGTGAGCCACTTGCCATCCAACGAGTACCTGCCCCCTACTCAGGAAGCTGTTGAGGTTGCTGCTCCTTCCAACGAATACTTGCCTCCAGGTGAAGCTCCAGTTGAGTCCGCTGTCTTGGCTGATGATGGTTACCGTTACAAGACCCACAAGCGTGTGGTGCTCCGTCGCCACCGTCGTGATGTGAGCCACTTGCCATCCAACGAGTACCTGCCCCCTACTCAGGAAGCTGTTGAGGTTGCTGCTCCTTCCAACGAATACTTGCCTCCAGGTGAAGCTCCAGTTGAGTCCGCTGTCTTGGCTGATGATGGTTACCGTTACAAGACCCACAAGCGTGTGGTGCTCCGTCGCCACCGTCGTGATGTGAGCCACTTGCCATCCAACGAGTACCTGCCCCCTACTCAGGAAGCTGTTGAGGTTGCTGCTCCTTCCAACGAATACTTGCCTCCAGGTGAAGCTCCAGTTGAGTCCGCTGTCTTGGCTGATGATGGTTACCGTTACAAGACCCACAAGCGTGTGGTGCTCCGTCGCCACCGTCGTGATGTGAGCCACTTGCCATCCAACGAGTACCTGCCCCCTACTCAGGAAGCTGTTGAGGTTGCTGCTCCTTCCAACGAATACTTGCCTCCAGGTGAAGCTCCAGTTGAGTCCGCTGTCTTGGCTGATGATGGTTACCGTTACAAGACCCACAAGCGTGTGGTGCTCCGTCGCCACCGTCGTGATGTGAGCCACTTGCCATCCAACGAGTACCTGCCCCCTACTCAGGAAGCTGTTGAGGTTGCTGCTCCTTCCAACGAATACTTGCCTCCAGGTGAAGCTCCAGTTGAGTCCGCTGTCTTGGCTGATGATGGTTACCGTTACAAGACCCACAAGCGTGTGGTGCTCCGTCGCCACCGTCGTGATGTGAGCCACTTGCCATCCAACGAGTACCTGCCCCCTACTCAGGAAGCTGTTGAGGTTGCTGCTCCTTCCAACGAATACTTGCCTCCAGGTGAAGCTCCAGTTGAGTCCGCTGTCTTGGCTGATGATGGTTACCGTTACAAGACCCACAAGCGTGTGGTGCTCCGTCGCCACCGTCGTGATGTGAGCCACTTGGCCTCCAACGAATATGTTCCACCTGTTCAAGCTGGTCTATCCACCGAGTACTTTCCCCCAGCCCTGGCTGCTGCTCCAGCTCCTGTCGAATTTGCTGACCCCTTTTCTCCCCAAGAAGAGGCCGCACCAGCCCTTGAACGTGCCGATGATGGCTATCGTTACAAGACCCACAAGCGTGTGGTGCTCCGTCGCCACCGTCGTGATGTGAGCCACTTACCATCCCAGGACTACCTGCCCCCTCAAGCTTTTGAAGTTGCTGCTCCTTCCAACGAGTATTTGGGTCCAGTTGAAAATGGCATTACCGGCGAGTCCGCTGTCTTGGCTGATGATGGTTACCGTTACAAGACCCACAAGCGTGTGGTGCTCCGTCGCCACCGTCGTGATGTGAGCCACTTGCCAGCCAACGAGTACCTGCCCCCTACTCAGGAAGCTGTTGAGGTTGCTGCTCTTCCCAACGAATACTTGCCTCCACAATCAGTTGAGAGCGCTGTCTTGACTGATGATGGTTACCGTTACAAGACCCAAAAGCGTAGTGTGTTCCGTCGTCATTAAACATAGCCGGATTTGTTTTATTCCGTGATCGATTTGTACTCATTTTGGAGTGCAGACTTTATTTTAAGATTACACCTCCACTTTCCACTCAAGAATTACAATAATACAATAACAAAACGAGTTGAAACTTCAATTATTCCAATTAATTTAAAGCTTTAATTCAAAATCAATTTCCTAGCTGGCGACTGATACTTGCAAAGTGCAAAATTTTCGCAAAACAATATTTATCCATGAGTTGGATTAATATTTGGGTACATGGAATACATTTTATATTGAAGAAATCAAATCAGCAACATACCATAATTTTACAAATTTTGAATGCTGATTGAACTCAAATATCCTGATGGCGCGGGAAATCATTTGACAACGCCACTTAACATTTATTTTAGTTAGTCGGTCGATCTTGATCAAAATCGCACAGATATACATAAGTAGGTTTACTAATCTAGACCAAACATAAGTACATTTTACAAGAACCGCGTGAATTATCAATCGAAAAGCATATCAAGTTTGGATATATGAACATGTCGTGCTGGTTTAAGATACATATATCTTAAACATATGTACATACCTCACGTAGTTTAAAAGGGTATTTATAAATACCTGTTCGTCCCTTTTTATCTAAGCAGCGGTATTTTTCATGCGAAAGAAAGAGGGGGAATATTTCGGCTGCTTTGCTAAATAATACCTGTTCTTGCGAGGCAACGTAGTCGATATATTTTTTATCATATCTTGATGAACAAAATCTCATTCGACTGAATTTTAATTTAATTTACTATTTTTCGTAGTTCAAGTAATACTTTAGAATGAAGTAGTGGCGTAAAATGACGCCAAGCAAGGAGATTATAAAAATACATACAAAATTGAGTTTTTCAATTGTCTCCAAATTGGATCCCGGGACCAAAGTGAATATTTGTGGTATACAGTTTATCTTAGTTTTAATAGATCTAAAACCTTTTTAGGGTCCGAAGATGTACGATTAATTTGAAAAAATTAACAAATGAATCTTTTTTTTTTGCCAGGTCCAAATTTTTTTTACATAGACAGTAACCAAGATAGCCCATCTTTGCTATAAAGCGTGTACCTATTTTCACATGCTTTATAGCAAAGATGGGCTCTAACAAGATCTTTTGGTTTATACAGTGAAAACAGCTTTAAACATATCTTGGCTATAAAAAAGCAATAAGGACAGGCAGACATGGACATGGAAGATATGTATACTCAGTTTTATTCAACAGGTGTAAATTTTAATAGTTATAGTTCGTCAAACAAAATGTTTCTTCACAAATGTCAAGCTACGTGCTACGTGATCTGAGCAGATTTTTAGAAAGGCTTGTATTGATTGATGTGATGATTTTCCTTGATACATATTTGATAATCTTGATTTGAATATGGTTTAGAAACAAATGTATAGCCTATTTGCTTGTCAAACACCATGTTGTTGTGGGTTAAGTATTTTATGACATCATTAATTGATTAAGTTATTGAAGCAACTCGCAACTAGTTTAGCCAGACTACAACCAACGTGTTTCCTAACGACTAGAGTGTTCTTTTTTATAATCCATCACTTTTTTCCCGATGTAAAGCTTTAGGAATGTTCTCCTAAACTCTGCCACCAATTAGAAATTTTTCGTTCTTAGTAGCTGCCAGTATGTCTGGCAGTTGGAAAAAACATATCAATAAAGTTATTAATATCAAACAAGTTTCAAGTTCAAGACCGCTACAAATCTGCAATGGAACCTGATGGCGCAAACATTAAAGAGAACTCGGCAATTAAATGTACAGTTCATTGGCGATTTAGTAACATTTCGCTGCACGGGGCAGTTGAATAGCGGGATGGTTTGCTATACTTAGGTTCGTTATATAGTTAATAGTATGGATATATCAATAATCAATTTGGTCAGATTAGATTCATTGTCGGCACTGGCACACGCGACAGCTCAAAACCGAAATGGAAGAAAAAAAATTAAACAAAAATAAAAGGAAAAAAACTTGTCGTCTAAACCTGATTGCAAATAAAAAAAACTATAATAGGTATGTATTTTTTTATAGTGACAGTGTCTCCAAATACAAATTCATAAATTAAAAAAATAACAAAAATCACCGAAATATAAAAAAAAAATAAATGCAAAATGCTAATTTTGGTGGCTAATACCCGGTGATTAGAATCATATAAATATACGGCTGAAATTTGGTAAAAGCATCACTTCCATTTGGATTCTACAATCAACTGGACCAACTAGCTAGCATAATGGTACTTATATAGAATTATCTGTATATATATCCTTTGCCGGATACTGATTCCAGTCAGGATATCGTCTCATTGGGAAATCTTTATCAACTTTTTTTTTTGTGATTTAATTACAGAAATTGTTGTTGATTTGTGCCCTGATCGCCGCTGTGGCCGCCGATGTCAGCCACTTGCCCAGCAACCAATATCTGCCCCCTGGACACGGTGCCGCTTCTGCTCCAGTGGCTTCCTACTCAGCTCCTAGCTTTGCAGTAGAAGCTTCTGCCCCAGAGCCATCGTACAGTGTGGCTGCTTCGGCTCCAGCTGTCTCCTACTCTGCTCCAGCCCAGACTTACACTGCTGCTGCTTCAGCTCCTGCAGTCTCTTACGCTGCTCCAGCTCAGTCATACTCTGCTCCAGCCCAGACTTACACCGCTGCTGCTTCAGCTCCTGCCGTCTCCTATGCTGCTCCAGCCCAGACTTACACCGCTGCTGCTTCAGCTCCTGCCGTCTCCTATGCTGCTCCAGTTCAGTCGTACTCTGCACCCGCTCAGTCCTACTCTGCGCCAGCTGCCAGCTACAGCGTTGCCGCTTCAGCTCCTGCCGTCTCCTATGCTGCCCCCGCCCAATCGTACTCCGCTCCCGTTCAGAGCTACTCCGCCCCAGCTGCTAGCTACAGCGTTGCCGCTTCCGCTCCTGCTGTTTCTTATGCTGCCCCCGCTGCCGTTGAGAGCTACGAGGAAGCCGCTTCTGCCCCAGCTCACACCTTCTCGGCCACCGATGGTTACCGTTACAAGACCCAGCGTCGTCGCGTCATTCGTCGCCACCGTCGTGATGTGAGCCACTTGCCTTCCAACGACTACCTGCCCCCTATCCAGGGTGCTGCCTCCGCCCCAAGCAGCGAGTACTTGCCACCTGTTGCCGCTTCTGCCCCAGTTGCCTCATACTCTGCTCCAGCTCAGTCCTACTCTGCGCCAGCTGCCAGCTACAGCGTTGCCGCTTCAGCTCCTGCCGTCTCCTATGCTGCCCCCGCCCAATCGTACTCCGCTCCCGCTCAGACCTACTCCGCCCCAGCTGCTAGCTACAGCGTTGCCGCTTCCGCCCCTGCTGCTTCCTACGCAGCCCCAGCTGCTGTTGAGAGCTACGAGGAAGCCGCTTCTGCCCCAGCTCACTCCTTCTCGGCCGCCGATGGATACCGTTACAAGACCCAGCGTCGTCGCGTCCTCCGTCGCCACAGATATTGAGGATCTTCACCGCTACCCTAACATAACCATAATCAACACCGAATCTCTAGCCAAATGTTAGTTTGGCCTATGGAAGTTTTTCAGTAATTTGTATGGAAATTGTTAGGGAATGAATTAAATAAATAAATCATTTTTTTGTAAAATAATTGAAAAAGAGTTTATTAATTACAATTTATGAATTACCAGAACATAGCCATTTAAAAACAAGTTAGCAACAGCATAATGAAATCCGCAATTGAGTTGTTGCCAAGTGCCATGAAAAGAGAAACAATATCAATAAATGAAACTAGCTCAAGTCAAATTCAAATTTATTTAATTTAATTTGGAGATCAAACGAAAACTGGTTTTATAATTTATAGATCAATTTTAATTTCATCAAATGCATTGCTAATCAAAATGGAAGTGGTCCGACTTTTATTTTTTTTTTTTATGTTCACATTGCTTCCGTTTCCCCTTTGGAAATTGGTAGTCTGCTTTTGCGCTGTGCATTGTAGCATATTCACAGTCAGTCTATTGAAATTTTAAATATAACGCCCATTGATATGCTAAAGCTTATTTCAGCTTAATTTCATTAATTTAATCAAAGTCCCTATTCAGATGCTATAATTCATTACTACAACTCATATAACTGATGTTAAAAATAAGCTTTTAAGTTTAATTTACTACAATTTACTAATTTTCATAGTATTCATTGAAAATCATATTGACAATGGAACTGCTCAACTTAATTTTATCCAACAGAGCGAAAAGAAAGGCAATAGACATAACATTTAATTTAATCTCTTATTGAAATCATAAAAAGGCAGATATAAACAGTTTGATTCGTTTTAACATTCACATCGTCGTTTTATTTCGGCATACAATAGATTTAATAAACATATTTTAATGACTAAAGTTCAATTGCGGAATTCAGAAGTGTGGATCCCTGGTAGATCATTAAAATTAAATATTAAATTAAATTATTACAGTTAATTACAAAAATTAAATTTTGTTCGTTCTTAAAGAGGATCACTATGCGCCCACAGAGGCAATCGTGTCAAGTAATCAGTGATGGGTTTGGATGGAAGTGGACAGCGCTTGTAGGAATAAGGGTCTAGAAATCAAAGGGAATTGCGGGCTTTGGATAGGAGTAGCCACCTTGAATTTTGGGCGATGGGGGAGGGAATGGAATTGATGGCTTAGGATAGTCATAGCCTTGTTTGACCTGAGGCTGTGGGGGTTGGGTCGTAGTCACTGGGGGCAAATATGTCTCTGGTGGTGTGAAAGGAATAACTGGTTTAGGATAATCATAACCCTGTTTGGATTGCGGAGGAGGCAAGTATTTAGGCTGAGGTGGCAGAGTAGCCACTACAGGTGGTAAATACTTTGGTGTTGGATTTGGGGCAGGAAATGGGATCAATGGCTTGGGATAATCATAGCCCTGTTTTATTTGGGGAGGTGGTAGATATTTCTGTGGCGGAGGTTGAGTCACTGCTACTGGAGGTAAATACTTCTGTGGCGGAGGTTGAGTCACTACTACTGGAGGTAAATACTTTTGTGGAGGGTTCGTAGGAGCTGGGAATGGTATGATTGGCTTTGGGTAGTCATAACCCTGTTTAATCTGCGGCTGCGGAGGAGGCGGAGGTAGATATTTTGGCTTGGGCTGAGGAGGCAAAGTCGGAGTTACCGGAGGTAGATATTTTGGTGTTGGCGGATTTGTTGGCCCTGGGAATGGTATCGCGGGTTTTGGATAATCGTAACCCTGCTTAATCTGGGGAGGTGGTAGATATTTTGGTGGTGGCGGCTGGGTCACAACCACTGGAGGTAGATACTTCGGTGTCGGTGATGCCGTTGGAGGTGGGAATGGGATGGATGGCTTAGGATAATCGTAACCCTTTTTAACCAGGGGTTTAGGAGGAGAAGGAGGCAGATACTTGGGCTTGGGCTGTGGTGGAGGGCTGACCACTACAGGTGGTAGATATTTTGGTGCTGGGGGATTGGTAGGTGCAGGGAAAGGTATAGCTGGCTTGGGATAGTCATAGCCCTGTTTGACCTGTGGAGGAGGAAGATATTTGGGAGGCGGCGGCTGGGTGACAATCGCTGGTGGCAAATACTTTGGTGTCGGTGGAGCCGTTGGAGCTGGGAATGGAATCGATGGCTTAGGATAATCATAACCCTCTTTCACCTTTGGTTTGGGTTGAGAAGGAGGCAGATATGTTGGCTTCGGTGGCGGCGGTGGTGGCGGCAACGTAGAAACGGGAGGTGGGAAAGGTATAGCGGGCTTGGGATAATCGTAACCTTGTTTTACCTGAGGAGGCGGCAAATATTTTGGTGGTAGTGGTTGAGCAGTGGTTGTAACAGGTGGCAAATATTTAGGTGGTGGGGGATTGCTGGGAGGTGGGAATGGTATGGCTGGCTTGGGATAATCGTAACCCTGTTTCAGTTGAGGCGGAGGCAAGTACTTGGGCTGTGGGGGCAGAGTGGCTCTAACAGGCGGTAAATATGTTTGTGGTGGTTGAGTCGTTGGAGCTGGAAAAGGTATCGATGGCTTCTGATAAAAGTATCCCTTGGCCGGCTGCTGTGGTATAATTTGTTGCTGCGGCGGTGGCACGTATTTTGGTTGCTCTGGTGGGGGAAAAGGTATTTCTGGCTTTGGATACGAGTACCCGCTGGACACCACGACCTTAGGTGAAGGAGGTGGGAATGGTATGCTCGGTTTGGGGTATGAGTAACCATCCGTGAATGGCGCGACTGGTTTAGGATAGTCATACCCTCCGTGTTGCTGCAAATAAACAAAAAACACATTACTCAAGCTTGTTTTTTTCTTTAAGAGTTCAAAATTTACCTGTGTTGAATAGCCCTGACCGTGAACGGCTAAGGCGCCGAGTGCTAAGAGCAGTAGGCGAAGTTGCTATAAATAGAATTAAATAAAAAAAGAAAAAAATTATTAAATAAATTAGAGACATGTTATCGGTTATACCCTCTTTAGGGTATTGTACCGAATTTCATTGAAATATATCCCTTCGACATTTATATTAACTGATTTCGCGTGGGCTTCGGTCATTTATGACCATTGGCAAAAGAAGCGTTAAAAATTTGTGAATTCAATTAAAAGCTGAAAAACATATCCATTTTTGGCAGTTTTAATATGTGTCTATTTAACACCAGCGGGTCTAATTTGTCTATTATGTATTCGACGAGACAGCTAATTGGGTCACTCAAATAAATCGAAGGCAAAAGGCTTTTTAAACATTATCAGCTTTGTTAATACGCTGAAAATGATTTAAAGCATTAAAGTATTTTATAATTGTCAAACGCCAATGGCAAAAAAAAAAAACAACAAAAAATGGTTATTAATTAAGGTCATAGGCGTGGATTCAGGGGGCAGTTTATTTCAGGCCTGCCCGCATGCCCCAGCGGCAGGCCCCTTGATTGCAACAGGCAAAGATCAAAACCAGAGTTTAGCATCTTAAAAGCTATACAGATATTTAATGTATCAGTTGAATTCTACATATTTTACATCCGCATCATCATATACATATCTTTTTGATATGTATTTGTATATATGTATCTTTTCTCTGGAGTTGCAGAGAGGAATTGCAGTCTTGCTAACATGGCGACTCTAGGTAGCTGGAAACGCGGTCTAAGGTAGCTAGAAACGCTGAATTTTAATTCTTTCACCCGATAAATACATAACGAATATAGCTAGCAAGATATATCCCACTAATCAAATTTTCTTTCTAGTAACTATAAACACTGTCAAGGTCAACGCATTGGGACGGGAAGCGTTATCTATTTTAGCAAGTTGAAATATGCTCTAATAGTAGGCAAATAGTGTTAATGGTTAAGACAAAAAAAAGTTTTTATGGGCGAGTGACCAGTTCAAAGAACTTTGCTAATTAAAAACTATCGTTTTAATTTATTTAAATGTGAAACTATCAATTTGCTTAGAACTAATTCCATTAAATTGTTTGTGTTTTTTTGGCTCTTGATGTTGTGAATCTTTGGAACCCGGAATTTCAAATTTGCTCAAATTGAAACACATAAATTTAGAAAATGAAGTCTCGAATACTCCACTGAGTACGCTTCAAGTCAACCAGGCCATAAAAACAAAGCCAGGCCATTAACAAAGGCAAAAAGTGGGCAGAGCTTTAATTGAAAAAAACTATAAAAGATCATAGAGAAAACAAAAAGCTAAAGCTATCAAACAGTCAAACATCATCTCATCTTAATAAAACGCCAAATAGTTTTCGAGACGCCCACGCAATGTTCTTAATGTTTTTTTTTTTATTTATTAATTGTGAATGAAAAATGCCACTCGACACTGTCGCTGATTTGAAGCCAAAGACTTGGCAGCTTGTCAGGCCTTAATACATTTTTGCCAATGGCATTAGATGACTTTGACTAATCCAACTAAATTGCAACTTGATTTAGAGTCATCTATATCGTCTATATATAGAAAGTCTACCAGTTGATTGATGCTCTCATGAGACATATAAATTTCTTCTACTTCTACTTCTCCGATATGCTAGCCAAGAACACATATCACACACCATATATCACATACAAATTCAGTTCTAAACTCGGTTATTGTTGCCAATTTTATAGCCATATTTTAACTGATGTGATGTTAGGCAGAAGGCGTGGAATTTGACTACATATGGTAATGTTCGATCGCGTTGTGTTCTATACATAATATTATCGATATTAAATTATATGTAGAATCTTTAGAATTCTTTTAAATTAATTTATTCTTAGATATTAAACAGTTATTGACCTAATTTGATCTGATTAAAGCACTGCTCGGTCTTAGTCTAAAATTGAACTCTTAGTGGCTCCGTTTAAAAATTGCTGCGCTACAATATGTTTCTATGCTCCTACTGATCTAATGGAAAATAGGCAAAAATTGCATAATGTTATTAGGCGAGTTACAAATTGAATTACACACTACAACTAAAGTGCTTAGCAATTTGCTTTGTCATTACAAGTGGCATAATTCTGTATGTATGTAAATGTTGTAATTACTTTTGCTTGGCTGGGCTAGTGGGTAAAAAACAAGGGTGTGCCTCTGCAAGTGGAGCATGCCAGTTGATATCCAAAGAGCAACAGAATCTCTTCAAAAATCATGTCGAGTCATTTTTATATTTTTTGGTTTTACAACAATGCGTAAGCCAGCACCTCATGGTTGGGACGAGGGCATGGGGCACCTTAATTGTCACAATTGAGGCGTGTGAAATTCCAGACAAAAACTGTGACAACGACCTTGATGAAAAAACAAGAAAATCTCGCCGTAGCTAAGCGTTAATTACAATTGCTCAACACATTGAGGCAAAGGCGCTGAGACATTTGTTCTGAACTGAATCATTCAAGCAGTGTGAACTTCAAAATGAGCCCAACTCTGATCTAGTTGGTGTTGTTGCCCAATCACGTTTAAGCATTGGCCAAGAACACGGGCAAGCGTGAAGAGCATCTACGCGGAGTTATAGTTGGAGTCATAGTCATAATATGACTCTGTTTCCGGTCACCAAGAGCAAGAGGGTTGGTTTAAAGGTTTTTCCTAACGAGCACTAAAGACCCACCTACGACCACAGTATACTGATTACGAATCGTAAGTGAAATGAAGGTCATATTTTAAGCAAATAATGTTTGAAAACTCTCAGTTTAGCCCTCGTGATGGTAGTAATGGCCCTCTAGTGAGTTAGAGTTAGGGCTCGTCATCAATGCAGTTGCGGCAGGTCGGCTTCGGACAGCTGTTTTCTGTTGAGTTTCAATTTTTTCTTTCCTATTTGTACTTGTACCGATTTTCTTCAATTGTAGCGCCATTTATGCAAATTTTTTGTAGCTTGTGTTTGTTTTTGCCGTCGCTTTTAGAAACTTTACTTTGTCTTTTCGTTGTCGGTCGTTCGGTTTCGGTTGTTGGTTGAGCAATTTTGTTTGACAGACAGACGCTTGACGCTTGCCAGCTGCCAACTGCAACTGCACCTTGGATCAAAAAACAGTGTGAACCTTTCTGTTGAATTCTATGATTGATACGGTTATGATTTGAATTGTTACACATCGTTTTGCTGAATCGGCTTAATAGCCAATGATTTCGTCACTCACCATCTTCATTCTTAAGCCGTGATGCAACAACGCGTTTTTGTGTCACCAGCTAAAAATACAATTCACATCAATTGGATTTGAATTAATGTTCTATTTAGTCTGTTTATGGCAACTTGCTACCCACTTGTAAGTTAACAAAACACAGAATCTCGCACAAGTAAAAACCACTGGCAAAAAAAAAACAGCAACGCGACGACTACGCACGACAACAACAGCAGTAGCAAGCGGCGAGCTGCTAACTCGAGCAAATTTGAAGTTCAAATAACAAAAACTGCGCCAACGCACGGGGTATTTATAAGAGCGAGGCAATCCGAAGATGCCGACGAAGACGACCGACCGGGCGGCAACTCGGGCCACGGGGTACGCATGCGCGAAGTGCATTAAGCCGCGCCAAGCGTCAATCTTTGAGCTTGAGCTGTGGCGGGAGCCCCTGATTTTCAAGAGCAAAGATTTCGGAATGGCAACAAATGGAAATGGAAATGGTGTCTGGTTAAATCACTTTTCCTATGCTAAAAATAGACACGGTTAATACTGTTTCAGCAATTATTTTGGCACATTTCTTGGCTACTGTTTGAAATGACCTTGACAGATTCACGGATGACTTGCTAAAACTTTCCGCAAGTATAATGTGGCTTCGTTTTCGATGACACCCTAAAATGTAACTAAAAGATAGTGCAGCAAATGATAGACTGATTATATCATACTTTGGAGTATCTCTTGCATTACTCACTTTTAGTTAGTACATTTTAATGTATACTGTTTTTTTTTTCTCTTGTTAGTGTTATTTTACAATCTGTCGTTAGACAATCAGTAAATTTTATTATACATTTAAAAGAAAACACATAAAAGTTTTTGCTGCCAATCACTTATGACTACTGAGAACATCATATGGTTATTGTGAGCCTTGCTATGCTTTACCAATCTGCTAAAGATCTAAAGGGAAGATTGAAGGGATGACCGAGAGCCTTAACAACTAACAGGCATTAACGATCATCTTAGGAGTTGAGTACCGTACTTGCAGATTGTAATAGAGTCGAACAAATATGTAAATAACATTTTTGCATTGTTGCTGATTTAAATATCTTGATCTAAATATACCCGAAAATTTTATATTTACAGGGTATACCAATTGTGGCACGCAATAATCTAAGAACTCTCAACTTTGATTTCAACTTGAACAACTCCGTTTTTCCGATTTTGCTAATTCAAAACCGGTCAGTTTCTGCAACGTGCCACCTCACGTTAACTGAACTAAACTTATTAAGGGGACAAGTCCGTTCTATTTTTATTTTCGTGGATATGATACAATGTGTCGACTTCTACCTTAATTTCATTCGATTAATGAACAAAGTGAACTAAAAACATGTCAAAACAACAGCACGAGCCGAACCAAGCCGAAAGGCAACCCGCTGTGAGAAATCATTAGGTTCCAAGAGGTGGAGGTGCAATAGGTGCGATGATAGTTCCATCAATCATTCAACTCCACCCTCCATCTATGTACAATACGTTTAGTTGGTTTTGTTTGTTGGTGCCTACCAATTGCATTCTAGTTGATAAAACCTTGCTAAATGCCTAATTAATATTTTGTTAATTCATTCATTTAATCCTTTTCCCTGACAAATTAGATGATCGATCATTAAGTTTAATAAAACCAAACGCAAAATCCAAACAAAGATGCTGGTCAAAAATAAATAGAAATTCAATTATTAATAATACCTCGACGGCAAATGGTAAATGAAAAAACCGGAAGATACATCCATTTGTTGTTTCGATTTGTTGCTAACATAGCTCAAGTATTTCAACTTTCAAAAAGAAACAACAAAATACTTGCCAGCAATCATAATCAAATGCCATTAACAACTTGAACTGAAATCGTTTATTTCCAAACGATAATTAAAAACTGAGCAGTCCGATCATTCGTTGATGAGTTGCTGCTCGGTTGAGATGAGATGAGACGAAATGTTCCTTTTTTCTACCATAACATAGAACATAAACTAGAAACTAAAAAAAAACTTGGTCACTTTAAGCCGCTTAAAGTTTTGCATATATAAAATATAATTTAAAACCGAAAGCAAAAACAAAAATCACTTAAATTTGTGCATTTTATTGTAGGTGCTTCTAAGTGGCCAGGTTTTATTTTATAAAATGACAACTACATATAAATGTAACGCCTTTTTTGCGCATTCGCACTAATTTGTATTCAGTTCATTTTGAAGGAGATCCAGGTACTAGGATCTTCTTTGCAAGTTCCTACTGTGCTTAAAGAAGAACTTGTTAAAATGCATAAACCACATGCCACATAAATAATAAGAACATGCTGGCGTTTTTATGTATTTTATGATTTCAATTCAGGCAGGTTGGAACAGCGACAATTTTGCCACCGGCATACAAATAGTCGGCTAACCAGCCAGTCAATCAGTGAGTCCAGAGCTCATCAATAAAACCGCAAGGTGAACAATCATAATAGCAACTACAACAGGTGACAGTAACAAAATCCACTTCTCAACGTGAATCAGCCTCAATGATTTTCACCCAAAACTCAATCATCATTCGCGAAAAGTTCATTAAACTGTTCGACGAGCTATAAGTGTATTGAAAAATGATACAATATTGTACAATAAAACCTAAATAAATAATAAATAATTAACAAAAAGAGAAAGAAGCAAATTCGAATTTATATAAAAAGTAATTGTATAATAAAAAGTACTCTTTGGAAACTGAACAGAAAAAAAATAAACCAACACAATTAAGCATGATTTTCGCAGAAGAAATATATCAAAACTTGCATCTTAATAAAAAGTTAGCAGAACGTAGTATTATTGTATTATATTTAATGTCCTTACTATTCGTATTACAAGGGATTCTCATAAAAAATCCAACAAATATTCATAAATACAATAAAAGCAAGAAATTCGCTTTTTCCAAAAGTGGGCCTCTCAAAATCAATAGCTTATGAGCCCCTCAATTGGTTAGGGTAAAAGCAAATTAATAATATATAATTTCATTTTGCGACAATGGCTTGAGGTATTGAATTCAAGTGTCAAATTTATAGCACCCATTTGAACGATTAGCTGGAAAGCTGAAAGGCACCCGACATTGGGCAATGCGTTGGTTTATTTTCATTAAACATTTTCGGTTAAAACGTAAAATCGCAGCAGCAGAGAACGTAACAGCGGCGACAGTGGAGACAGCGAAACCGGCAACAATAACAAGTTCAAGTTAATTACATCCTACACACAGCTGCAAAACATTTTTTGCACTTTTGTCTCAAGGTCGCACCAACAGCAGCAGCATCATCATCGTATCAACAATGAATTATCATTTTAACTGCCAACACATGGATATGAGTGACAGTAGAAGGGGAATTTTTGTGCACAAAATGAACCCTGATCCTGTTACGAACAAGGAAGTTGCGTTGAGAGTCGAGAACCTGTTCTTATTCTGAAAGTTGACTCAGTCGACTACACCGGTGTTGACCTTGGCTTACAGGATTTAAGACTTTCTAAAAACCACAAGTAAGCAACAAGCATCATCATCATCAGCCAAATAAGAAGGCCCCTTTTGTGGCAATAATTGTTTCCACTTGACTCGATTCGAGCGATTTATACAAACTTGGTTGTATTTTATTCCCTCACTCGAAATTAAACTTCCTGTCAATGTATAATGAATATTTTCGCTTCTTTATTTAGTGTCAGAATTAAGATATAGAAGTTTCCTGCTTACCCTAGGCAAGTATATAGAAGTTTCCTGCTTACCCTAGGCATACCTACATTGTTTTAGTACTTGAAGAACTCTTCCCTCATATATTCTACGCAAACAAACAAAACTTTTAATTAAAATCAGTTTCAGTTTCACAAATCAAAGCACAAAATATTTATGGAGAAGTCGACTCACAATAAATCACTTTCAGATTTGGAACGCACCCACAATACAACACATACAGATTGTAGAGGCAGGAAAGGTGGATAGACAAGCAGAACTAAAATCCAAAAAGGCGAAAAAACATATACAAAAAACAATATTCTTGAACGCAAATGTTGCGGAAGTTAACAGCTAATTAAAGAGCTTGACTTTTTGTCTTAGCTGGAAATTAAATTACGAGCAGAGTAAAACGAAGCAAAGTTTTCGCTCGGATGCATTTGTAGCGTTTTTCGCTGGCCGCTAACAATTGATTGCCCTTGCCGACGATGACGACGACGACGACGACTCTGGGTCGACTGGTCAAGTCGAGCAGAGCAGAGCACCAGCCAGAACAACCCCAAACATACATATAGCCAGGCAGCGCCCCATGGAGAGATCATTGGGCAAGGTCAAAGCCAAAACTTTAATGCCTTTGGTATGCAAAATGCCGACCACAGCTCCACTTACTGGTCTTGCCGCAAAAAGAAAAGAAACAAAAACAGATAAAACCACAGTTGCCACCATGGAAAACAAGTTTTGCAGCCAGTTCAATGGCCAATTTTGAGGGTCAAGTCCAGGACTGAGATCGTAGCGGCGGTTGGGGAAAGAAGGATGGGGAGGGGCAGGTTCAAGTGCGTTCGGTGGCAGCTATGTCCTTGGTGGCATGAATGGAATTCATGGCGTGTTTTTGTTGCCACAAGTGGAAAACTGAAATCTTTTATAGAACGAAACGATAGACTTAAGACACGAACTTGAAATAAAAGACTTAAGACACGAACCTGTTACAACAGGAACTTTTCAACCACATACAGTTAAGTTGACTTTAAGCACTTAATACCCAATGCATATAGATTGATTATTAATTTAGAAACAATATGTGTTTTTATACCCATATCGGTAATGCACTTCAATATGACTGCACTATATTGCAGTTACAACACATTCTCGTTATTCCGCTAATGATGTTATTAAAGCCTAATAGAGTTATAAAAACCAAGTCACATAATTGAAAACGAATTCCTAATTTGATTGCAATCAAAACGAGATTTCTTTTAAGGTAATAATAATTGATAGTATTTCTGACTATGTCTGTCCAAAACTCCAATTTCCCCCACAATCTGTTATGTCATGTACTTGAACTTGTGGGTAAACCAAAAAGATCTGCAACAAATCTTCAAGTAAACAATCAAATTTGAATTTCATTTCAAAGTTTCACAATAAATCGAGGGGCACATCAAATGTTTTCTCAACGGTATTTTATGAATAAAATTAATATACCCTTTTTACAAGGGCATAAAAAGTATATCAATAGATGCTACAAATATCAAGTTTTTGGATGAAATGTTTATATACTTCGTTGCAAAATGTTGTACTGCCTCTCGCGTTTCAGCAGTTGATTAACTTGTTGAACTGTTGAGTGCGCTATTAAACAAATCACGAAATCACTAGTAAAAATCTGTTGCGTTGATTTGAAAGAAGATATTGGTATCTCATCAGCAGCCACAACACAATTTTAAGCTACGAGTGTGAGAAAGTGCTATGAATGTTCCTAATTCGGTTTTGATTTTTTTTGTTTATAAATTATTTTGCGGCTATACACATAGATGGAACAATAGAAACCAGACAACAGCGGCTAACAAGTTTGTGACTTTCTGATAAAGTATTTCACTAATTAAATGACTTTTTGGCCTGCCAAGTGAATCATCTGAAAATGTACAGAAAACTTGCACTGCCTGACTAATATTCCGCTGACATTTCTTTGTTTTATTTTCAGCGCTCGCCACGCTTCACACATATGTATACACAGGCAACAAACATTTGGATTTTTTAGAGGAGCTGCGCTTAAACGATAATTTAATAGCCAATTTAACGCTATTATTGTTTGCCAAATGAATGCCAATCAAAAAAAAAAACAAAAACAACAACAGAAAAAATTATGAATACAAAGCGTCGCGATGAATGGACTGAAAATGTTCTTGATATTGGTCCAAAACAATAAGAGCGAAATACAACGACCAGTATAAGCCAATTGGAGGCCATAGAAGAATTTGAATTCTGGGCTTTATGCGTTTTTGAATTCGATTGCATTCGACGTATGCCTGGCCATATTTATCATAATTCTCAATCCCTCTCGTCATGCCCTCCAGCCCTCTTAGTTTCAGCTGTCTGTCTCCTCATCTTTAGCCATGCAAATTTATGCAAAACCGTTGTCAGCGCTTGACGTCTGAAGCAAATCCGTAATGAAATCAAACGGTTATTGTCGCACCATAAAGCCAACAGCCAAAAACAGTTAATCTTCTCGGCTCAGTTCGGTCCAAGTTCAAAGTTTTGGTGACCTTTGATGTGATCACTTTGACTGCAGTTCAATGATAACCGAAAATAACCAATATCCGATGGCTGCTTGTCAAAATTTGACCAAAAAGACAAATTGTTCAAGCTGAGGGTCTCGCTTATTGTTTGTTTAAGTGCTTAAGAAATTAAGTTAATTTGGCTTGCACAGTTCTTGAAGTGGGTAATTTTTATAAAATTTGCCACATTTCAGAGAACCGCCCTCTGTTATGTTAATTTGTTTATTTCTCTCATAAATTACACATACGTTCCATATACAAAATGTACAATAGCCGCCAAGTAGTTAGTAAAACTGACCATGAACTGGTTTGTCATAATTGCCAAGTCTTGCCAAGCGACAAACAGTTGCATCTCCTAGAGCAACAGAACATCCGTCTACGTCCATGAGAAGCTTATGAAATTTGTCGTAGTACAAACATAGCACCTGGAAAAAGCAATCGAAATTGGTAACTTCGGCTATGCCGAATCTGCCGTCATATCTGCCCGATATGACAAAGTTAGCCCCGGTCCTCTCGTTCAGGAGGAGGAGTTTGTGAGGGTTTTTTTGTAAGGTTTTTGTGAGTGAAAAAAACCGTTAGCGTTGTAAAACAAAAGTCAAAAACCTTTGTGGGTGCTATGGGGGTTATATGCGGCTTTTTGGCTTTTATTTAATGTCTATGTGGCTAAATTTCTGGTGATTTCTGAAATAGCTTAAAAGCTAATTAATTAGTTTAACCATAAAACAAATGTTTATGAAATCAATTTAAAATTTAAATGTGGTTGGAATTTATTTCGATCGAGTTGTACCAACATTTTACTGCAAAGTTTTTTACGACAGACTACAGTACTAATTATATGATACATGTTTAAATGGTTCTCTAGGTGATAGAGACGCGGCTCATAAAAAAGATACAAAAAAAAAAAAAAAAAAAAAAAAAAAGAGAAGCAATAACAGAAGCCACTGGGAAACCAGTTAGATGTGCTGAGACTGTTTGTTGTTGTTCTTTCCGTCAGATGCATGTCGCTGGATATTATCATATAGAACTATAAACTATATACCATTTTTTTTTGCGATTTTGTTGCTTAATTAAAGCAATTATCCTTGTGCAATTAAATTGTGGCTAAAGTGCTTGCGATCATCTATTGAGGCTTGTGCGTAACTCTAAGTGCATAATAGATTGAATCTGAGATGAATCTGGCCTAGTAGTAATGTCCGTAGTGACCATGATGATGGTGGAGTCCATAGTAGCCGCCATAATAGGGATAGCCTGAAGAAGAATAACGACAATTAGAGATAAACTTGGTGCTCTTGCCTCACTACCCCGCTCTTTTAGCACCACTCACCAAACTCACCCAATCCATAGTAACCGCCACTGTAATGTGGCCAATAACCACCACCGTAATAGCCCAAATAGGGTGAACTATAATATCCATAGCCAAAGGAGGCTGCTCCTTCAAGATCCTTTTCTTCGGCTACTCCTGCTTCCAGATCGGCGCTGGGCTCCTCCTGAGGACGTGGACTTGGGGCTGCTTGTAATCCAGGCAGGAAATACGCCAATATCGAGCAGACTAACAGCAGGCCAATAAAACGAACTTGCACCATGTTGATAATTTGTTTGTTTGTCGGGATGGTTGCAAATGCCACTTGAAGCTTACAACGACTGATGCTTTTTAGAGTCGTGCTGCTTGTTTATATAATGGCCACAACGATTCTTGCAACGTTTGCCATCTAAGCGCAGCGGCGACATAACAATTGTCTGAAATTTTCCTTTACGAAAATCCCCCTCACATCGTTTCCCTCTCTTTCTCTCTATATATCTCTCTCTCTCTCTCTCTCTCTTTCTTTTAAATGGGCAACTGAGTGCGCTTCTAACAATAAGCCTGTCCCATTGGCCCACTCCCTTGCCACAACCACCGCCACCATCGCCGCCCCCGCTTTACCACCCACCAATCTTTCAATGAAGCATGGGTCTATCGTAGCTTCTACTTATTTCTTGCATGACCGACTGCTAATTACAATGCTTTAAAATCGTTTCTCCCTCTCTTTCTCTATTGCTCACATGCGCTTTTTGTATTCCTCCACCTCCCTTTTGCATGTGGGGTCAATGTCGCAATGGACAATCAACAATAGGTAAACATCTAGTAAACTCTGCTAATTGTTTCTTTAACTATGATTACATTTGTCAGAGTCCGAAGAATCTAGGCGTTTTTCTCCTCCTTCTCCTCAGTCTAGGAACATCTTCCCTGCGCGATTACATAACTCGCAAAAAAAAAAGAAAAAAAACAAAGAACTGGTTTTTCCCTACAAAGAAATTAATTTCGAATTCTGATTTTGGCCGCCTTCAACAAAAACTAACACGAGCCCAATAAATAAAACTACCTGCCAAAGTGGCTAGACAACATTCTAAATCCATAAAAATGATCCGCAAAGTTTCAAGCATTATCCAAAAATGAAATAAATGGAAATGAAAATTTTATATCACTGGAAGTGCTCAAAATGTAACAGCAAAAGGCATCTATATCCATAAAAATAATTTAGATAAATGCTAAAATATCTTATTTGCATGTCAGTTTGGATGAAAGAAACTAGTTAGATAGTTGGCTAGTTAACATACATATGTGTAAAATGTATATAATCATAGACATAGAAGAAAAAAATCAACAAGCGGAACCAGAGAGCAAAAGGTCAAACTTATTTATATTCCCTAAAATCTTCCATCCTTCCGCCTTGTAATAGTCTTTGCGACCATGTACGATACGTTACTCATGTAGCTCAATTTCAGTTAGCAGCTAAATTTCTCACATGTTTGCATGTTGCCCGGGGTCAGGGTTTAAGACAATGCGTTTCGCACGTTAAAAGACCCCAGAAAGCCAAGTTTTTTTTCTCTGTTTTTCGTTGTTGTTTGTTTTTTGTTTTTGGCTACCCAGCTAATTGCCAGTTTGCTTATCTAAATTGCCGCTTTAACCAAGAACTTGTGACTCGAGATGCTTGTAATTAGCCAAATGAAATGCTTGACTGGGCAACAGAAAGAATTTAAAAGAGAGGTCTTCACAGTTGAGGGTAAACGGAGACGAAGTCGGGGACGGGGACGGTGACAAAGATTAAGACTGAGACGATGTGCCATTGAAATTTTGATTTGTTGCCATACCAAAATAGAAATAAATAATATAAGCAATTTGTGAAAAATACAGCCTCTAATTTAAGAAAGCATACTAGTTTACGCATTGATTATTTCCAATATGAAATTTAGTACATTTTTCGAAAAGAAACTTTTATTATGGAGTAATTATTATAGTTTCGAAACACTTCTCGTTAAGCCTAAAAATAAATAAGTTTAAAAAATTAAGATTTTGTATTCTCTTAATCCTTGTTGCCATTAGTCTTATTCTTAATTGGTCATAAATTGGTTAGACATGCGCTATCTCACGGCTATTTGGTGTAGGCAATTCCTTGGTCTGGTTATTAAGCTCCTTCAAATACATGTCGAGTGATTGATAATTGGTATTATTCGTTATTTGGTCAGGTTGAATGGCTTTTGATTGCTGTTGGAAGTAATCACGCTCCTGCCACAAACTACGTATATTTGTCATTACATCCGCATAGAGCACAGCAGAGGCAGCTGCTGAGGTATCGCTGCTGCGGCGGACTGTGTCCAGGTAAGTTTGTGACTCGCCTGAACTGTTGTTGCTATTGCGGTTATTATTTGGCGATTTGCGTGAATTTACCAAACGACTGGCCAATGGTATAGCGGAAGTAGTTGAAATGGTAAATGATGACGATGTAGTTGCTGCTTTTGGAGGTGCTGCTGTTGGTTTGATTGTTGTTGTTGTTTCAGATGTAGTTGCCCCATTACGGAAGTTACGCCCCTTTTGCTGTTTATCTCGCTGCCACTGCCATTCGGCTGATTTTGTCTGCTTGAATAGACGTTGGCGACGGCGTCGACTGTCGCAGTTGGTTGCATTTCCACAACTCTGGAGGTAATTTCCCGATGTCCTTTTTGCCTCTTCGGGAAGATAGACAGTTGCGTTCTTTAGCAGTTCACCTATATGAGCCACCAGTTTTAGACCTTTCTGAACATCGTACTCCTCCCTCTTCACACGCTTGCTGCGCTTGTGGTCCAGCACGTGACTCTGACTGAGAACAGCCTTTAGTCTCTGGTGTTGACCGCGCTGATAGATCTGATTCTGCAATGATTTCTGGGCTATTAATGTATGCGTTTGGCGTTGAATGTGCCGCTGACGCACCAAAGGTGGCAGTTTCTGATGTTGACGCTGCAGGAGGCGTTCAGTTTTTCGTACTGAAGCTAAAATTTCCATGGGAAGTTGTAAATTATTTTGAGTTTCTTGTGTGAGAAGATCTCCCTCTACTGTTTTAGTTGGCTGGGATGGAGGGAAACGATTACTACTCAGTTTACGAGGCTGCTCCCAAACCAATGCTGCTGCTTCTGGACGTAGCTGGGGCTGCCTTTGTCGCAACTTCTTTAGTTGCTGAAAGTGCTGCGGTGGCTCTATAATGCGTATCACATCTCCGGCATCGTCATCTACATAGCCTGGCCGAATATCCTGCAGATGGGGAGGCACTCGTTGCAACGGCTTCTTAAGCTCTGGCTTAGATACCCGATAATTGGGTGGAGATGGTGGTAGGGTTGGTGAGCCCTTTCCAGTCTTATTTCCCTCTATTTTAATACTAAAGCAACTTAGAGGCAATATTACTAACACGAGTGTTAGCAACATTTTGCTGCAACTGCTTGCCATTACCGTGAAAATGGCCTTGAATATATTGCACTTTGCTTTTGCTTTACACTCTCACTCTCTATTTTCACTTTCACGCGCGGTGGCGGTAGCTTTGCTGCTGTCAATGGCTGCTCTAAAACTGCACAGAAATTGTTTGTATCGTTGGGTCTTTATAAAATTTCCTCAGCGTTTTTTCAATTTTTCCAGTTTTATTGGTCTTTGGTCAGGGATGCAGATGCAAAAGATACGGTCATGTGCCAGCCGTTTCTCTTTAAAACCATCGTCATCGCCTTCGCCATTGTTGGTTCGCTTCGACAACAAATGAAAGCGAAACTGGCAAATGTGCAACACGAATGACGTTGCAACGTTATAACGTTGCAATGTTATAACTGGTCAAAGTCGCAGATTGAGTCTCTTTCGCTTTAGAAACCCACTTTGCATATGCAAACAGGCTAGGCCGAGTCGTTTGGCACATTTCAGCAACGGCAACTTTCAGAGTCGTCGAAAACTAGTTTGAAATTAATTTTGAAGTGTACATCTCATTAGTAAGTAGGCTGACCCTCAACTTGAACTCTGCCAAAATCAACACACTTGGAAAATGGTATTAATGATTTCAAATTAAATGTCGCCTCAACCATCAACCATTAATTTGTTCATTTCGTTTTAATCTTTTTTGCATTCTCGCCTAAAAGATGCCACAAAATAAATGTAAAATATGCCATAACGGAAGTAAAATTAATCATTATATATACCATGATTCCTTGTGTTCAAACTTGCTCCCTCATTTGTCCTCTTTGGCATTTTCAAATTACTTTACTTTAGCTAATAATATTATTTCTCGATTTAATTTTAATTGATTCTTCGTAAAATTTAAAGTAAAGCTTTCCTAAAATCTGAGGGCATACTTTAGAGGGTGTTTCATAAATCGTTATTCTCTTTCTCCATGCAGTACCCCAGAATCAGACCGAAGACTTTTTTGATTTTTATAATAAATTAACTTTATTGCTAAAACATCCCAATCAACAAACTCATAACCCCTATTAAGAGGGGCAGTTCAGACACACATTTAGCTACTCACTACAAAAAAAAGGAAATAAATAAATAATTTAAGGTTTTAGTTTTTAAATAATAAGTTAATTAAGATTAAGTAAGAAACTGTTTTTTAGGGAAATTACCAAAACACGATCCCTAGGCAATATAAGGCCGGCATTTAAATGGAGAAGCGCAACATTCAGTGCTGGTTAATACGTTAGAGGTTAGGGCTTGTGGAGGATGGACGACAGGCTTGAGGGAATCATGCGACTAAATCTATTGCTCCACAACCATTGGCTGCCAGGCATTGTCATTGGCAAAACCAGGCCGCCCGGCACCGCCCAAACTACCAGAACCAAATCCCATGCGACGTTCATGCGAAGTTGTTGGAATAGGATGCTGATAGATGCCAGCTGTGTTTTTGCCCATGCCCACACCCACACCGACTCCTGGATAGACACGATGTTCCACTAGGCGAGATTCTTCAGTATCGTAGTCTCTCTCATGGCTTACAGCTGTCTCCGTCCGTCTGTTCTTTTCAAAGAAATCGATAATGGGATGATAATTGTAATTAACCCGTTTGGTACCATTATGAGAGCCTCCAACTTCGACACCTCCTCCCACTTCACCGCCGTAAATGGAGTTCACATGGTAATTGACGGACGCCGGTTGTGGGGGAAGTGCCGTCGGTTGATGCTGCTGCTGGTGCTCATGGTGGCTTGTCGGTAATGACGCCGCTGAGCTAGCTGGGCTGGCGATGATCGACTGGGTGGGCGACGCAGTCGCGTGGGGCGCATAGAAACGAGGTCGCGACTTGGTACGTTGGCCCTGGACGACGGCAGGGTTAGGTGATGCAACTGTTTGATGGGCATGGGCGGCACTACTGACACCTGGGCCGACTGCGGCTGCTGCGGCAGTTCCTGTTCGGCCGGGAAGACTGGTGCTTGTGGTCTGAGGTATGCGTATGCGGGCTGCTCCTGATCCCGCTCCTGCTCCTCCAGACGGTGATAATGAGGATGATGTTGAAGATGCTGCGATGGCTGTATGGGTGGAGGTATAAATACGCTTGCGATTGAGGGGTATTCTCGGCATTTCCCCAGCCAGCGGTGGGCCGGCAAATACGTTTACCTCTTGATCAGTGTGCAGCTCGCTAGGTGCTGGAGCCAAATCCAGATCCACACGAGCCTCAGTATGCTGCGGCCGACGTCGGCTGACCTGGTTGTAGTACTTTTTCGAACTGGAACTAGCTAGAGGTAGACTACCACTACTCCCGGTGCTACTACTGCCACTCTTGTGACTTTTGTGGCTCTTGTAACTGGAGCCTATTGAATATTGCTCCTCATCATCGGGTGGACTTAGATAAGGACCCAAACTAGCGGGAGCCGGGGTCTTGTTACGCACTTTGTTGCTGCTGGAGTACAACTCGTTGGTATCGCGACTATTGTAGTTACCATAGCCTAGGCCGAGTTCATCTTCTTCGCTCTCATCGTTGTAATCAAGATCGTCCTCGTTAATAGTACTGTAGCCATTGCTGTTGCCATTATCCAGCTTGTAGTTGGACCCCGGCGAGTAATCTTTAGCTTGAATAGAGGAGAGCGGCGGAAACTGTTGGCGATAGCCGTCCACCTGACAAGAGCAGCAAGTGGGTACCTTAAAGATGTCCACATGAAGGCCGCGCACCTTGTCCCAGCTCAAGAGGCGATGATAGTTGTAAACCTGGGAGCAATGAGAACGATAAGTTTGGGCCAGATATGAGCAGCTCTCACCGGGATTGCTGAAGAGAAAGGGAAAACACAATGAAATAGAGTGAGAGGTACGGGAATTAGATGAGATGGCAGTACACATGACTGAAGATACCTGCACTTCTCAAGTCGCAGAGTTTGCGTATGCTGTCCGGTATTCACTATGAATTTCCATTCTCCCGAAGCAGACTTCGCCTTTTGGGGTCGGGCATAGCGCACCACACTCTGACACATGCCTCCAGCTGAGCCCTCGTCCTCTCGTCTGGCAAAAAGAAAAACGAATTGCATTAGATGGTATAATGTAATGAAATTATCTACTCACCGCTTCTTGTTTATGACATAATCGTCGAACTCATCGGCGAATTCCAAATTGTTGTTAGGTTTGTCATAGAACTCGGCTAAAAGGGCGGACATGGCATTTTTATGCCTACGAATGCTGCCCATAATTTGATCACTGTATCAATGGTGCCAGTGTAATGGATGAAAGGGGTGAAAAACATTTAGCTGATGACCTACTGAGGGGAGATATTAAAGCAACCACCGAAACACCAAAACCATCGAACAACCATTACCCAAAATGATTTGTAAGTGCAAGGGACTACGCAGGTGAATCAAATAAATTATATTTATTTAAGCTAATCAATTTTCTAAAGTAGACTAGGATCAGGAAAAGTGTATTGAGGGGGTGGAGGGGAAATGCGGGGTGGTAAAACGGTTTTATAGATCTTACAGTGGATAATCATCTGTGCGTATGCACATGTTGCTAGTGAAGCGTTCACATTTCTTGTATGGGGGCGCCACAACAGGGCTATGTGAGCTGGCCGACGTCTTCGGTCTGCCTCGTCCTGACTGATATTGGACACGCTTTCGCTTAATAGCCACCTTTTGATTGGGTCGCTTGCTACTGCCCATACGATATCGGGGACCTGCTATCAGCTCTTCTGGATTAGGAAGGAGCTCCAAATTTTCCTCTTCGTTAATTGTAGTGTTACGCCTATTAGCGCCATTCAAAGGCAACTCGGTTCCATTCAGCCCGGCAAAGGCAAGATCCTCTATTTCCATATAAGATTCTGTTTGTACTGAGGGCGGTGGAGCTGCCGTTGTCGGGTCAGTGGGCTGCTGGAATGCTGTGGTATTCAGTTTGATAGTTCGTCCTGCCAGACCCCCCATTAACTGCTGCTCATTGACCGAGGCAGGAACCGAGCGGGTCAGCTTATGAATGAACTCATTGGGCGAGCGCCGTACACGTTTTTTGTGAGACTGGTTGGTTTTATTGCGCAGATCGGACTGTAAGGCTTCGTTAATAATTTGTGGGTCCAAAACCTCAGCCTGCATCTCATCGAAAAAATCTTCCAGCGACGACGAGGAAGAGGAGGAGGGGTCTTCCTCTGCCATGGCGCTGACATCAATAGTGCCCACATTGTCATCGTGCTCACTCTCCTTCTCCGTTAATTTATCTTGTCTACGATTAAGCAATGCTGCAGCTGCTAGATCAGTACCAAGATTAATGTATTTCCGTGCTGAATTCTTCACCAAATTAGCTAGATCATAGACAATGGGCAACAGGAGCTTCTTATCGTCGCCAAACATCATGCGCACCTGCCATAGATGAACAGAGAGATCAGCAAATAAAAGTAAACTCCCATTCTGGAATACTGACCTGCTCTAACCTTAGTTCTTGTCCCTGCTTAGCGTTCATTTGGGCGGAAATCAATGCCGATAGAGCCAATCGTTGCTGCGAGGACAAAACTCTTAGTATGGGCATTACTTCCACGAACTTTTGACGGAGTTCCTCATCAGTGAGTGCCTTTGCCAGTGCATTGCGTAAAACCTTCTCACGCCAGTCGAACGGTGATACGTGGTGTCTCTCTGGCTCTGGCTCATTTAAGTCCACACTAAAGTCCAGCATATTATTATCAATTTTATTCTCTGAATCATGAGTCTGTAGTTCGGCGTCCTCCAGCTGCCAGTCTGTGGTATCAGGCGTATCAGCAAAATCGAAATCCATTAGATCATCCCCATTAATGTTTGTGCCGCTGACTAGATCCAAATACAGTACACAATTGAGCAGGGCCCAGAAGAGGCAACGTGTTTTCATTTTTCCTAAAAACGAATGAAAGTTGAAGGAAACTTAAGGTCACTCACTGTCATTTGAAAGTTATTAAACATGAATTAATTTCACAAAACAACAAAAATACAAATGAAAGCACTATTTATTTATGTCTCACACGCTCACAAACGGCTCATTCTAAGCTAAAAGCAAACTCTATTTTTGTTTTGGTCGGAAGTGCGTTGAAAGTAAAAGCCATAAAAGCATAAGCAATTGTAAAAGATGTTAGAAGCACTATCGCGAGCTCCATCGTATCATGAAAAGACGACATCTTGGCCTGGCTATTACCGCAGTTTAGACTTTGGCTTGAGGTAATATAATGTTGACGATGACGATAAAAACGGCAAAGACATTGCCATCGTCATTGTCGACTGCCCAACAAGGCGTGAAGCAACTGAACAACCTGTAAAAGCTATTTCTTGCTGTTGTTGCTCTTGTTGTTGGTGTGGTTCATGCTTGTCAGCCTGTTGCTGTCATAGGGTTAATGAGATCTACCAAGCGATGTAAATGATTTCTATATTAGTCATGAATCTTCAACGTCAGCTGTTTTCGCTGAAAATACAAAAACGCTATAAAATTTTTACCCCGATGATGTGTTGGCTGTATAGAAAAATATTCCGTCGGATTTTTAATGCTCCAATTAATGAATCAATTGAAATTAAAACTGAAATAGTTAATACACAAATCGTTTTTGATGGTTTTTAACCAACTTTGCCCAGAACAGGTTCCAAACAATTGTCGCTGGCATTTGCTTTATACAAGCGTATTCTGAAGGTTAGGGTGGGTAAACTTGAACTGTGGTTTCGTGAATTATTTACTGGCTTCCTTATTGTTCAGGTATAAGCATGGTTTATCCTAAGCTTGTGTGTGCATTGATTTTCTCTCTTTACCCCTTAGCTAATGCAAATGCAAAGGAAAGTCTAACCTATTATCGTGGGACCTGACAAATCTAAATGTTAACTACACCCATTGAAGGATGAAAAGGTAAAGGAAAACAAGTGAGGAGGAGTGGCTCCTTGAGGCTGTTACCAGACAGCTCTTCGTTGAATGCCTGCCGTTTAGATGCAGTCAAAGATGCCTGGTGACCTTTTGCGCCATTCAAAAGTGAAAACTTGTCGCTGTCTCGACTGTGATCGGCGCAATCTTTTGGGTATGCCTATGTTTGACAATTTAAACAAAACAAAATAAAGGAGAAGGCAGGCAGGCAAGCCACCAAAATAAACATTTGCCGAAAGCACAGGAGACGCTGCCACTGCCGTCGCTGTAACCTATGAGCATAAGACACATCTTCAACAACGATTTGCGAGCATCGTTTGTTTGGCTTTGTCTTTATAATTGAATGGATGCCTCAGCTCCTCCAGGCTGGCTAATCGTGAGGATGGCTTTAATTTATTTCGCACACCTGCGCATCAGCGGCTAATAGCGAGTGAAAGAGCTGAGCGCTTCTGGTTTTGTGTGGCCTTTTGCATATACCACACGATGCCGCACGATGCCATGCCAGACGTAAATGCAATATGCCATCCACATTGGGATACTAGAAAAAAAAACCCATAGTGTCATAAATCAAATTAAGCCAATGATTCCCACATGCTGTATGTGATTCCCAGACTTTTCAATTTCAAAATTCGTGTGGGTGAACAAAAATTTTGCCAATGTGCAGCTGTGCAGCAATTTCACTGGAAATACCTCATCTTTTTGTTAGTGTATATGTGTTTTTTTTTTAGCCACCTTTAATTAACTGGTAATTTGCGTGCGTTGCAATGAGAAACGAGGCCACTCAAAATACAAAACAACAACAGCAACAAAACGCAGCAACAAAATCAAAGCGCAGGCAATAAGAGAAAAATCAGCATCGGCGCTGGCTCAAGAAAGTGGCAACTGTGGCTAAGAGAAAGAATCCCATAAGCAGCCGCAGCCGCAGCAGCAACAGCAGCAAAGACACAACTAGGTGCTAACCGACTAACCCAGTAAACCGAACTCGCAGAACCACTAGACCACAGGGAGATTTAATATATTGAAGAGATTTCTGATTGGTAAAACGACAGACATATAAACCATAGCTGTATCTATCGACAAATCGTTAAGCCCAACACAAAATTCAATTCGCCGGGCCCTAAACGAAAGACTTAGGCCACAAACTTGACGCTTTTGAGTACATATGTATTTAAATGCGTTCACATACACAGACACACACTATCGCAGGCACACGCATACACAAAACGCTGACACAATTTCCTCAGGCGTAAAGAATAAAGAAAAAACACAATAAAAAAAATAAAAAGCACAAAAAAAAAACAACAGAATTCAAATTTTTGGTGCGTCGCGTTGTTGTTGTGTTTTGTTTCTTTTAGAAAGTTGTTTCCATTTCACATATTTGGCTAAAATACACCTCATAAAAGTATTTTAAAATTCCATTTTCGATTTTGTTGTACTTCTTCTGCGGCCTCTTCTTTGGTTTTCTTTTTTGTTTGTGTTTTTTTTTTATGATTAATTTATAAGCAAGACAAGAAATCACCTTGTTTCCTGTTGACACCTCGCTAGAAAGAACCGATATTCAAGTTTCCCCCAACCAATTTTCACTTTTGACGGCCGTAGCCGCGTCTCAGATTTAATTTAGGTGCAGTTTTTTTTATTCAGCTTGTTAACTTAGGCAAATTTTTTAAGTCTTAAAACGCGTCTCAATTATCGGACTTTACAAAGCGATTTTCTACTTTGCCACACTTCTTTTAATTTATTGTTGTTGCAGCTTTTGCCGCTTGCTACGTCTGAACGCTTTCAACACTCACCGCCAACTGTTTTTAGCTGCCACCGCTAATGCTGTTGCTGTTGCTGCTGCCTTTGCTGCTTCCACGGCTTCTGCCGTTACCGTTTCTGCTGGGGAAGCATCTGCTGCTAGTGCCAGCTCTGCGCTGAGCTGCCTTCTGGCACATGTTCTGTTCAATTCGAACCGGCATCAATTGCTACGTGTTTATATTAAGTTTCTGGTTCGGTTAATTATTTTTCTATTTCTCAGTTCACTAAGCCGTTAGCTGACTTATATTCTGCTAAACAAGTACTTCACCCCCAAGTTTGTGTCTTAAGTCATTCGTTTTTCGGCAACAAAACAAGAACGGAAATTCATTTATTTTGCCTGAATTGCTTTCTTTTGGGAACTGTTCAAAGATAAACAGAGAGAGATTTGCTAGACAAACGGGTAGGTCCCTTGGGGTCAAGTCGAATCCATGCTGAAGCCTAACAGATAAATTAATCTTCGCAGCGATAAACCCAGAGGCAGACCACACTTTCGTTTTTCAAAAATAGCCCTCAGTGGAAACTTAGCGCCTCCGCCTCTTTTAATGCCACTGCCACTGCCACCGCCACTTGTCCACAGTGGTACAATAGACTACAAAACTTTAGCGAATTTGAAATATGATTGAGTTATTGTGAACTGAAATTATCACTATCTAAATTATAAGATATAATAAGGTTTCCATTTTAAGTTCAAGTGCTTTGGTATTTCCTTTTGTCCACTTTTTGTTGTTAAACTACAAAGCATCGTAAAGAGATTCGTATTCCGTAGTGAAATGTGCAATTTTGTTTCAGTGTGCTTTTTGGTCTGCCCCTCTTTCTATTAATGACCGATGCAGCTCTTTGTTGTTTGCGAACCTCAAGCCGTTTCGCTTTTATGCATTTTATTGTTATTTCTTCATTGAGTAAAAATTAAAGGCGGATAAGTGCATGTACTATTGCTAGTGCTGCTGCTGGTGTTCAGGGGGCAGTTCCACCTGTTGCCGCTAACAACCATTTCTGGTGCACTTTCAATTGCCATTTTTAACAAAATTTCCTTCACACTTTCATAGGTAATCACAGCGCCAAAACGGCATTGGCTGCATTTAATGCGTTTTACTCGCAGTTTAACGCAATGCTCGACGTCTTCTCCACTACGCATTTTATCTTAATGTCCATTTAAAATATTACCGCATTGCTAACGTTAAATTTTATTGCATCGTCATCAATCAGACGCCATCAACTTCTCTTCATGTGGACTCGGTTGCCGTTGTTGTTTTTCCTTTTTTTATTTTTACTTTTTGCATATGAGTATAAGTTTTTTGCTACCGGCCAAGCATGAAAAGCCGCAATGCATTTGGCTAATTTGAAAATTGCATTTTGAGTTTTATTTATTATTCTTGTTGTTTTTTTTTTTGGAATTGTGGTAAATGCAACGCCTGCAGTGCTTAAATTGTGCACCCTTGATGGACTTCTCCGTACTAGATGGAAAATTGTGCAATTAACTAGCTGTAAAAGTAATTTATAAATACTGCAATTCATTATATTTTCTTAATAGTTAACAAAGTCATGTCAATGGAATTAAAGAATAATTTATGCAAGCAAATACCTGATCGGTTTTAGCTTAAACTGTTAAAAATCTTCAACAGTGATTCGGAAATTGTATTCCGGTTTTCCTAGGTCATCGAGTTTCCAAATTAAAAATATCCAAGTCAGCGGGTAATCAGCCATACCGTAGATTGTGTTTTTGCATTAAAACGCTAAGGTTTCTTAGATAATATATAAATTCTAAGAAACCTTATATTCGAAATTTTTTAATGAGTCTTATAAATTTCTCTTCAACGATTTTTGTAATTTTCATTTATCCGTATCCTTAAATGTTCAGGCAAAATTGCGCATTCAACTTGCATTGCATCAAAAAGCTTTTTCGCGCCCATAATTCTCAAATGGTGGCAGCCCTGAAAGCTACTTATAAAATATCGATACCACTGAGTAACTATCGATACTTTGTCGAAATTAATTTTTTTGTTTTTTCTAAAAACAAATAACTCTGAAACTGCTTTCAAATATAATTTTTGATCATTTCTAGTTTCAGCATATTGCATTTTAAAAGGATTGCAATGATCCGCTACATGTATGTCCTTGCCTTTTGATTGTTCAAATCGCTCTGTCCCTTTCATGGATACCAGTTTCTCGGGTATACCGTTCTCTTTCAATGATTTCTTTAGATATAGATTTCATATAGAAAGACTGCTCGATTCAAATCAATACTTGAACCATTTCTTTTTGCAATTCGAAGATTATTTCTTTGTTCATCTCGACGATTTCTCGTTTCTAACCTAGCCGTTTCACGGGCTGCCTCTCTACATACATGCATATGTACATATGTATGTAAAACAGTAAAGATCTTTATTTAAGATTGAATCATTAATTCTTATGGATTAGCTTCTTGATAGAGAATATTCTCCCATTTTGCCAATATGTTTTGACAGAACACAAGAGTATATTTGGATTATAAAAAGTGAATATGTCACTATGATTTTTCAATTCAATTCTGTTATAATACATACATATCTATGTACATATGTATGTACAAGTTAAAAACTATGTATTTTTGCAGATGTAAAAAACATTTTAAAAGCTTTTGTTTGTGTCTTCAAAAGATGCGGCTTCTTGTGTCTTGTGTTAGTAATATGTACGTATACTAAAGCTTAATGACACAGTACATAAGATTGACTTAATTGAGGATAAAAACAGTTAGACTGCTCGACAATAAAACATAATTAGTTTGTTTAATTATAATAGGTATATTTTGTGTTTAATAAATTTATTTGTACAATTCTATATATCTACATACATACATACATATAAAAATAAAAGGGGTTTTATTTATCTCCATTTTGTGAAGAATACATTAATGAAAAGATCTTATTTTGCACGCCTTTCTTTCATTATGCTTTTTAGATACAGACTAGAAGATCTAAGTGACGAATAAGTATTAACTAGGTATGCATATACATATAGCTCCAATATAAGATAAATAAATTCTAAAATAGAAATTAGAAAAAACAAATAAATATTTACAAAACAATATCGCAATACATTTAAAAAAAAAAATATCAGGAATGCAGGCAATCAAAATGAAAATACGAAATAAAAATACAATAATACTGCTCGCTAAAAATTTAGAAAATAGTATAACGAGAATTACAGAGCTACTAGAGGGAAACAGAGAGATGACTTGCTCATGAAGATAGTCTTGGTGGTGGTGATGGTGGTTTTGGTAATTACGTTCAACTATGAATGGTTGGCTAGTGGATGGTGGGTAATTTGATTCAGTCAGCGTCATATTTCGCACTCAAACTCAGAGATGCGGTGATTGAAGTAGACCACACCATGTTCGAGATCCTCACTAAAGCCGCTCACATCCATATAATCGGAGGCTGCGGAATCATCGTCCACCCATTTGTGCAGCGATCGAGTGATCTCTAGACGCGACTGTCCAAAGGATGGACGCATGTGCGGCTCTTTGTGCCAGCAACGCGACATAAGATTATAAAACTCATGACGGCTTTCCTTGGGTAATTCGGGACGGAGACCTTGTGGTACGCGGCGTATAACTTCGCGGCCAGTCAGCTGGCTGTAAGGAGTCGAGCCTGAAACGCATTTAAAATAAAATACTCTTAATCACAGGATGCTACCTTCCGGGCCTCACTTACCTAAAGTTGCAATCTCCCAGAGCACTATTCCGAAGGCCCAAATATCTGTTTCCGTTGTAAACATGTGGTACTGCAGACTCTCGGGGGCCATCCACCGAATGGGCAAAGCATGTCTCTTGCCTATTGTGTCGTGGCCATGCGACTTCTTCTCAGATGGAGTGTGATGCGAATTCTCCTGACCCTGGCCAAAAGTGTGCTGCCAATGCTGGAGAATATAGCGGCTTCCAAAATCGAATTTGAATTTATGCCGCATCAGATCATTTGCGACATTCTTCTCCTGTTCTTTGCGCAAACGCTCAGCATCCAGATCAATTGACATGCCAAAGTCACAGATTTTGCACATGCCGTTATGGTCAAGTAAAACGTTGCGTGCAGCTAAATCACGGTGGACAATCTGTAAGAACAGGCAAATCAAGTTTCAAAATTCATTAAAAGGAATACTAGGTTAGAGTGGAGTGCAGAGCATCTTACCCTTCTGCCGGCAATATACTCCATGCCACAGGCTATGTCCAAGGCGAATCCCGCCAAAGTACGTGGTGACAGAGGAGCCAAACTGCGTCCTCCTGGCACGGATGCTGGTAAAATGTTTGTGGCGCTACGAGCTGCTCTCAGCAGGGATAAAAGTCGTCCGCGCATTGCATACTCCATGATTAGCATATGTGGCTCTAGAAGAGAAGTAAGAAAAATTAATAAAAACTGGCATATCTTGCGATTTTGCTAACTTACCACTCTCTACACAAGCTCCCAACAGGGTGACAACGTTTTGATGAGAGCCCAGTTTGCGCATAATGCTCGCCTCTTCCTTAAGGCTAACCTGGGCGCTGCAGGCACGAATTGTTTTCACAGCTACAATGCGGGTTGCACCAAAATGTCCACTTAGGTCATCAGCTTCGGCCTTCCATACTTGTCCGAAATTTCCCTCACCCAAAAGACTTTTCAGGCGAATGTTGCTGCGATCGAATTCCTGAAATTCACTTGCCAGTGAGCTTTTGTCGCCATCTCCATACCGATTGTGGTTAGCATCACGGTGATGATGATGGTCAACCTCATCTTCTTCATCGTCCAGCTGATACTTGGAGTCCACTTTCTTCACTGGACTGATAGGCTGCTGATCGGTGATGCAGACGTCGAAAACTTCGCCTTGCTTGGCCCTTCGGCGCACTACATAGTTGCGCACCAGATATAGGATGATGGCGGCAAGCGGAATAATACCCACAGCCACTAGCACTAGGGTAACAAGATTCATTCGACGCATTTCGAGACCCACATCCCGCTCATCGGCAATCGATGTGGAGCTAATATCCATCGGAGTGGACTGCGATGAGGATGAAGACTCGAGGACGCCTATGAAAATAGCTGGAGCTTGGGTCGATGTGGAGATTCGTGGATTCACAGTTGAACGTACAGATGTAAGCACTGTAGTGCGTAGAATCTTTGAATTTGAATCGGTGGTCGTGCTTAGCGGTGTGATTCCACAGTCGTCGGTGTTATTGCAAAATATAATAAGATTCCCCTGATCCTCACTGACCTCCTGGGTTAGTAGCGGCCCTAGGGCTCTTAAACGTTCGGTGTCCTCTTCTATTATGGTCTTACGCTTAGCAGCAGTGGTGGAGCTAGGGGCTTTAGTAGTGGTGGTGGAGCGGGTGGTGCTAGTGGATGGAAGGCTTTGAGTTGAAGTTGTGGGCGGCTTTTTAGTGGTAGTTGGCATTGAATTAGTGACAGGCGGAGATTGGGATGTAGGTGGTGACGGTGCTGGTGTTGTTGTTGTTGTTGTCGTTGTTGTCGTTGTAGTTGTTGTTGTTGATGTACTGCTGGTTGTAGTCATTGCACTCGTAGTGGTTGGACTATTTGTAGTCGGCACATCTTCAATACGTTTCATTGTGGTTTCATCCTCTGCACTAAGCACAGTGATAATCAGTGGTGTCGAAGAGGCAGGGGGCCTAACCACTCTGCGACCAGTTGGCATAGGCTTTAGAGGGGTATCTTCATCACTTAATCCCACAGTAGGCCTTCCCGAACCTACATAACGCGCACGACTACTTGGAATTGCGGCTGGTACAGGCGGTGGAACTGGTGGTGACACTCCGCGCTCTCGCATGTGATATTTATAACGACTCCTGCTCCGTTCCACAGCAGTCAATGGACGTCGTGTGGAGACCCTCACTGTTGCTTCCTCTTTCGGAACTGGAGTGGTGGTCGTGGTGGTGGTTGTGGAACTTGTGGTAGTGCTGGCACTCGGGCTAGCCACCGAAACTTCCAGCACTCGAGGATGCTCATTATCACCGACTGCAGCCGTAATGCTAAGCGATGCGGGCCTAATTGGTGGCAACATAGCTCCAAAATAAACATACGGTTGCAGTTCGTCCTCATCTTCGTCTTCTTCCTCCGCCGAACTAGCTGTGGATATTGCCGGCTTGCTGCGTTCCCGCTGTTTTCCATTCGTCGGTGACTTGGTGGCAGCTGCTATGTGATTCACTGTATCATTCTGCTCCTTGGCCACTACAAAAAGTCCATGAGAGGACTCATCACTGAAAAGTATTTCATTGGTATCGCGATCACTGGTCACTTTTGCTGAACTTCTATCCCTCTGCGCCACCGTACTATTTGCTGTTCCCGCCATTGCCATGCGTGTAAAGTTGGCACATTGGCGCATACAACTTGCTGTTGTCCGCCTTGTGAAATTCTTTGTGCAATTGCGAATACACACAGAACGCGGATCACTAGGGGACTTCGAGGTGGTTTCAATGGCTGCCACAGCCGCTGGGGATATAGCACTTCGACCAGTGGTGCCCATCCGTGTGCGAAAGCCGCCCCTATGAAGAGCCGAACGGCGAGCGGCTAGAACATTCATTAGTTTGCGTTCCCGATCCTGGGCAGAGTTCGAAGGTGCTAACGATTGGCGGGTAGCACCAGAAGGCCGATATGTGGTGGGTTTGTCGCCAACAACATCTGTGAAAATAGAAATAAGGTTATAAACATTTTACTGAATAGTCGTGCACGTATTGGAAAATCAAGTCATAAACAAGCTCCAAATCGCAAAACAAACATAAAGCTGAATCTAGTTTGGTATGTCAAGTAATTTGCCTCTGGGCGGACTTCGTCGTCGTCATTGTCGTCATCATCATTATCGAATCTTTTTTTTGGCTATTAATCAGAGAAGCCCAACTGTGTTTCTTAACCTAAAAATGCTGTCGATTGCCGCTGTAAAAGTTGATTGGATTAAATGCTATAATGCGCAACGAAACTTTATCACTTTGGAAAATTTCTGATGCTGCCCTCGCATTGGCCGTTTCGCAGTGCTTTTAACCCCTTGACTAAGCCAACTAATCACTTGGTTGCTGGCGATTTCGACAAACAAGCGTTTGTGTTTGTTCGTAGTTCGATTCTATCGCTAATCTCTCTGGTTTTAGAAACTCTCAGCTTCATGAATCATTCCGACAATTACAAGACGGCTGAGCTTGCTTGCACAATTGTTTAATTTTCACGTTGCCAAAACAAACGATACGCCGTCGCTGCTGCTTTTCACAAACATTTAGTTCATTGGCTTGCAGTTTGGGCCAAGGTTAGGCTTGGCATCTCAACGACGCTCAGCGGCAACGCTGTGACTAGAACACCAAAAGCGTTCGGCAGCGACAAAGACTTGCGGCGAGTCGCCGCCTCAGTGTTCAGATGCTGCCGCTTTTTTCTTTTTTTTTATATTTTTTTTTCTTTTTGGCCATTGCGGGTGTAGCTGTCTCCTCCACTAAGCAGCTAAATTTGTCTTTGTTTCTATACTTGTGTTGTTTATATTGTTTTTCATATTATGCAGAGCTCCGCCACCGCCATTTGGGTGTCTCGTCACGTCGCTTTGCCTTCAATGAAAACGACAAGCAGCCGCAGTCGGTGGCGCAGTTGTTCATTGGCTGCGCCTGTTTATCAGAATATACCCTGACATAGCAAAAGGTATACAACTACCCCACTATTAACGTTTACTAAGCATATAAATCGTGATGGGTACTATATTCACTTAGTAACCATAAAATATTTGGATTCTTGTAAGAACCCTGCGCAAATAGGCGATTTTCTGGAACTGCTTAACCATTAGTTCAGAGTCTTTAGGAGAGCATTCGACCAACGGTAGTGCCGAACTTAGCACTTCCCTCTGCTGTCTACTTTAAGTTGGCCTGCGCGACTTCTTGGCATTAGCCACGCTGCTGTTGGCCATCGTCGTCGTCGCTTGGCATGCGTTGTGGAATTTTAATTTGATTTTGGTCATAGACACGATTTTTTCTTTTTGTCTTCGTTTGGCAGCGGCTGCGCCTGCGCGAAGCCGACCAAAACGAAACAAAGCTATATTGAAGGCAACTACCAGAAACGGTTCTACCCAAAAGTCGTGGCCAGCCGACAAAGTCCAAAAACTAAATGAAACTTTTGTCGCAATCGCCCAAAATTTACCATGAATGCGAAATTCTAAGCAAAGCAAAGTCATTCAGCTT
This sequence comes from Drosophila paulistorum, assembly GCA_018152135.1. NCBI lineage: Eukaryota > Metazoa > Arthropoda > Insecta > Diptera > Drosophilidae > Drosophila > Drosophila paulistorum. Next base: position 15,057,655 of record JAECXG010000690.1, read on the forward strand.
ACATAACGTCTTCCGAAAAAACCGAGAAAAAAAAAAGAATTGTGCAGCTTAGCCATGTGATTAATCTTCACATTTGAGCGGGGGAGAGAACAAGATAGAACGCGTGTTAGACAGTCAGATAGAGGGAGAGTAGGCAAGCGGATGCGGCAGCGTGACTAATGTCAACATTTGCTTATATTCACTCTTTTATTTTCTGTTTGGATGTTTATGTGAAATTTAATTGCTGCCAATTTGATATGCCCAAATTTGGACAATGGACAAGCATTCTAGGTAGCGACTTGGGCGAAATTATTTGCCAGCTAATGAGCCCTCGCCTCCGACCTCCCTCTTCCATTCATCTACGAAACGAAGCGCACACATTAAAGCAAGCTACTAAGCTGCAGCCACAAAACCCAGATGATATTTTTACAAAAAAGCAAACAAAAATGTTTATTATTCATGCTAGTAACACTAGAAAGAACAACAATAAACATACAAAACAAACACCGAACTTGATATGCACTCTCAATCCTATGATCTTAACATCACTATTGTAAAGTATCCCCAAATAGAATTTCTTTTCCAATTCTTTAGAACATTTGGAAGGCCTCATTAACTTAGCAACAAATTGATATCAGCCCTTATATTAATTGTGTTACCTAAAGAAATTTTCAATTAACTAAATTCTTTTCTCTCAGTGTTTCGCTGAGACCTACACAGGTTTAATACAGCTTGAATGATTCGCATGTCTTGAGTTTTGTTTAGAACTTTTAATTAAAAATAAATTACTGACACACGGGTAGTCGTTGTAAGGGTAAGGGGGTCGACTGACGATGGCAATGGTTCAGGTGGTGCTTAGTTGTGTGTGTTTATTGTTTGAATGGGCTAATTGACAAACGTTCACGCAATGGCAATGGAAATGGAAATGGAACTGTAACTGCTGCCGACAGTTGTTGTCAGTATCTATTTCGTTTGTCATATTACTTAAAAAGTTATGAAATATCAATTCAATAAGCGGAACATACTCATAATCAAACACAATAAACAACAAAATAGATAAATACAATTGCGATTGCTGTGACACAAATGTCAATCATTCGCAACGTTGCACATCGCTTCAGAGTCAAACTCTAATAGATATACGCCCTTCATTCATCCGTGACTGTGTCCCTTGCGAAGAAATGCATTCAATTCCAGCTCAAAGTTACTTGGACTAAAAACTATAGTTATCAGATCTTGCAGTTCCTAAAATTGTGTTCTGGACCATTTTCTTTTTTTTCTTCTTATTTTTCGATTAAGCAGGCATTGGATGCATAAAAATCGTTTCATGGCATTTCACGACAACTTTAGCAACTAACTGCATTTCCGCATTGACATCCGCACCAAGTTTGTAGCTGTTTTTCCTTTTTTTTTCTGTGGTACCTTTGCCATTTCTTTTTTGCTTTCTCACGTTTGCTGCCGCCGCCGACGACGACTTGTCTGCATTTCCTGCATTGCCTGCCTGCACCCACAAGTCCAGATCCAGGTCCAGGTTAACTTCAAACTTCAACTGCATTCCCCGCGACAGCTGCTTTACCTTGCTTTGTCATGCCTCGTGTTGTAATGCCGTCTATGGCCAAATGTCACGCACCTAAAACTGCATCCAATTTTTTGTATTCATTTGTTTGCTTGTTGTTGCTTTTCCTTTTTTACCAATCTTCCCTTCTGGTGCTGTTGCTGTTGCTGTTGCTGCTTCTGTCCGTTATGCTTGCCAGTTTGGCATTTTTCTCGCTGCTTCGTTGCCTGTTTTTGATTTCACATTAGAAATACTGTGGCGATCGATGCAATCAACGCCTTGCATGTCTGCCTGCATCTGCATCGTTTTTTGTGCATTTTGTGTTGGTGTTAAACTTGTTATACCCATGAACGTGTGGGCCAAGCCACAAACTGCGGAGAAAGTCTTTGCCTTTTTTTTGTGCTTGTTTCCATTTCTTTTCTTTTATGTTTTTGTTGTTGTTGTTGGTTTCGCCAAGGCGGCATTTAAAAATTGTATTTATGAGCTGGATTAATGTGCAGCAAGCAAATACCAAGTAAAATGGCAACGAAATGAAAGCAAAAGTTAAGCCTCATCCGACTCTGTGGCTTTAAAAAGGTGTTAATCAAGACCTTTTTTGAGAGCTCTTAGACTAGCTTATTAAAATTCAAAGGTAACAGCGGACTCCTACTAATAATTATTATTGATATATTGGCAAAGGTGTCAGAGTGATTATGCGATTTGCATTACCCCCATGGAGTTTATCATTTTCAAATCATTGTTCCATGTCTCTCTCGGTACGAAAATAATATTTCATCTCTAGCTTAAAACCAAAAAGTGATTAAGTCTCGCACATGGCATTGTCTGTTTTATTCCAAAACGCAATAAACAAAAAGGAGAATAAACTATTTTCCATTGTAAAAAATTCTGAAGCTCTGTTACAAAGTTTTTTCCTACAAAAAACTAAGTAGCTTTCTTTCTCTTTTTTTTTTTGTGTTCTCTGTTATAAAGATGTACGGGTCTGAGTTTCATTAAATATATCAATGGATGGAACAGATAGAATATTCGGATTTGTTCCAATCCTAGGGCTGGGAGGAGAACACTCGGCCCGACTTTGCACACGATTTTTAAACATTGTTTTTTGTTGTCAGAGTAGAAAATACAGACAATTACTTTTTTTAGTATTACTATTGTTTATTGCTTAAAAGGCTTCCGTTTATTTGTGTTGGCTTGCGATTTGAGAATGAAAAGTTATTCAATGCACAAAATGTAAATGTTGTTGCTCCTGTGCATTGAGCCGTTGCAGGGCGTGTCACATGTTTATCATCGTCATCATCATCGGTGCAGGTACATGAAAACAGAAGCAACAACATCTAGTTTTCTCATCAACCTGATTTTACGCAATTGTTAAATCACACTTTATGTTTAGCCCAAAACCTAAGCCGCCCGCAACTTTACAAAATTTGTTGTTATTGTTTTTGATGTTATTAAGTGGCTCTGAGCTTTCTTTTGTCCCATTGCAGTTAACTTTTTTAATGAAGACCCCACTATATCATACACAAGCTGAATAGATTACATAACCCTCTCCAGCCCCTTGGCCATCCTTCGTTTCAAGTTTGGGTCAAGCAGAAAGACACCATTTGAGTTTTTTTTTTTTTATCTTTTTTCTTTTCGTTTTTATTAATCGCCCACAAAAAAAAACACACACACACAAAATAACGAAAAAAGAAAATTAGCCAAAGACGACTAATGAATTGCCTGCCCAAGGGTTCATTCACATTTTGCAACGAAAGTTAATGAAAAAGAAATTATAAACATTTTATATAAACAACCAAACAAATTGAAATTCGAAAAAAGTTTTTTTTAATAGCCACAACCAAACTAAAATTACCCATTTTATTTCCTTTTCCTTAATGAAACCGCAAAAAATGTATTGCCAAATTCAATTCAATTGTTAAATAAAAACAACAAAAACAACAGCAATGTTATAAACTTTTTTGATGATTTTCAATATATGTACATATATTTCAGGAAACTTAAATCATACAAAGTTTATTAGAGCGTGAAACATAAAAATAAATTTACAATTTTTATGTAGATAATTCTTGGCCTTGTCGTTTGATTGGTTCCGTGATGAAGATCTATGTGAGATTTACATAACATTCAAAGATTTACGAGGCGCAACAAAAATAACAGAAACAACAATGTCAACAAGACCAACAACATTAACAAGATGCGTTATAGTGTTTGAATATTCCCGTTGCCCGAGCACCTCCATAAGGGCTAACATTTAAAAAGGGATTTTTCGAAACGCACTGGCATCTTGTAAAGGGGAGCTGCAAAAGTTTTGAGTCTATATAAAATCGCTCCATTGATTGGAATCTTTCTTATTCTATAACTTTTTAAAAATTTAAGCAAGTTTCCTTTGTTTTTTTATACCCACCTATACCTATGCATGACTAGGTACACCCTCTTACAGATGTCTTTCATATAAGTTTCTTTTTGCTTTTTGCTTTTTGGTTTTGCAGTACGCCCACTTTACCTCTGTATACATACATATATGTCTATCTATGTATATGTACATACATATGTATTTATGTGGCAGAGACCGATGTCGGTGCAGATGATTTGCTGCACTTGGCCAACCTGTTGTTGTTGTTGTTGTTGCTGGCGCTACTTGCTCTTGTCTGTAAAGACTTTTTGTTGACTTTTCTGATTTTCTTGCTTTGGCTTTGAGTTGGCGCTTCTTCGCTCGAATGCCAGATAAATTTAGTTGGCTTACGCAATCAACGCACATGAACAGAGTTAAATGTAATGAGACCAGCAAAGACAGAGACAGCAGAAAAAACAGCGGAAGAGGGACAGATACGGAGAGTGATGCAGACACAAAGCTAAGAGGCCAGAGGAGCCACACCAATATTGATATTTTTTTTGGTTGAGGATTTACGAGTGTGTGCGATGGCTGGCCAACACACAAGTGTAATTGTCTTCAAGTGTCTGCCTGCCCCCGACACCTACAACAGACGTAGAGATGGACACTGAGAGAAAGAGAGAGCGGGAGAGAAATAAACTGCATAAAATTTAAACATTTCGTAACCAAATTATGCCCATTCATTGAGGCTGACAACAATAAAAAAAAAAAAAAGAAAAAAAAATTTCACGAAAAATTTTAATGCGCATATTTTAAAAATAATCAAAATGCATTAACTTTTGGTTAGCAAGCGCACACAAAAAAGGTTCAAAGGTTTTATGTAACATCTAAAAACTTTGCCTTGCACTCCACTTTTCAGTAAACCAAATTATGTCTAGACAAAGTGTATATACTACACTATAGTATAGATACATATAATATACAAATATACATGAGTGTGTGTGTATGTAAATATATTTATTTTTCAATTGTTTTTGTTGAATTTTCAGACCTACCCTTGGTTTTAAGCCCAGGCCCAAAGAAAACACTTATCGACCTGTTGGAGTTGGCCATTAAGTTTAAGTTTTCAATATGCAAAGACAATTCCATCGCCCACACTAAAAAGTGGCAAACTCACAAAAAGTTGAGCTTAATTGCTTATGAAAATACTTAATTGAAATAACAATTAAAAGTATGTGACTGTGTCCATCGAGATGATGGTCTTCATCCAAGTCTTAGAGACTCAGCCATGGACAAAAGAGTCTAATCAATCTCAGCTGGCTTGCAGTGCACAGCAGAGCAATGGATGGAATGGCGTGAACCGAAATGAAAGGAAGGCTATCTTCACTTGGACCACAATAACACTGATGTGCCCTTGCCAGAACTGGGAAGTGTTGCTCATGATTTGAAAAACAAATACGCGCTTCGTAAACAAAGCTATAAGATCAAAGAGAAAGGAAAATGGTAGCTGGTCACTTACACACACACACACACACACACATGCATGTATCTATGTACATATACATATATACGATATCTTCCTTGAATAATGTTGCAATATCCTATTACTGAGTTCTCCCTTTTCATGCCGAGAGAAAAACAACTAACATATTTTACGAGTTCAATTTTAAGCAATAGTAGTCCGTACTATTTAGTATATTCGTTGTGGGCCACACTAATGTGTGTATGCACATAAGCCAATTGTGTTTATTTTTGCCAGTTTTCCTCCTTTGTCTTTTATTTCGGTTGGCAACTATTCGTTCAAGTTGCGGCGATTGTTGTTTTGTCTGTTAGTGGCAGTTGGTCAATAATTGGCATAGATTTATTTTGGATTGTTTGCTATTTTTTGCAAACTTTTAGATTTTCACCCAAGTCATTGAAGTGTATATAAGTCTCTTTCTTTCTCTGTGTCGAGATGTGTGTGAGTGTGTGTACATGTGAGTTAGGAAAAACTTACCCACATCGCTGGAACTTAAAATTTCCGCTGAATTTACTGGCATTTGCGGACTTTCGCTGCCTGCAGTCAACGTTGCCGTTGCCGTTGCCGTTGCCGTTGCCATTGCTGCCGCTGTTACATTGTGTTGCACCTCCGCCTGTGACTGTGTGGCTGCTGCCCTCACCTCTGTTTCTCTAATTGCACCATTAGTTGCATTCGTTTGCGTTTCACTGACTGTCGTCGTCGTCGTTGCCGTCCCTGGAGCTGTCTCTACCACAACTAGCAATAACAGCAAACACAACAACCAGCAATAACAACAACAACTACGCCAAAATGATTCATTGCTTCGATGAATATCCATCAACGACATCGTAACCGAAGCATATATACCAAAAAAAAAAAAAAAACAAACAAAAACTGTTGCTGTTGCTCTATTTTGTTGCTTGCTGGTTTTCCTTTGCTGATTTTGCTATCTCGTTCGTCTCTTCACTATTGTTTTATGTTTTCCACACGATTTCCACAATTGTTTTCGCTGTAGAATGGAAATTCTGTTGCCGCTGCGTTGCAATATATGTGCGTCTTGTTGCGGTTTGCCGCTGATGTTGCCGATGTTGCCGTTGTTGCGTGCAATAATTTAAGTCAAATTTGGCTTGCCGACTTATCTGTGCTGTTGCTCCCGTTGTTGTTGCTGCTGCTGCTGCTGCCGCTTTGTTAAATCGTTTTTGTCCGTCTAGCTGTTGCTGCAAAAGTCCAAAAAGAAAGATGGGGATAGACATGGTGAAGAAAAGAGTATATTAGTAAAAAGTTGTCAAATTGATTGAGGCTAAGGTACTTAAATTGTAAAGCACAGGCGATACGCTTTTAGTTCTATGTTTGTTTTTTACTGCTGTGGCATGGCACTGGTTTAAGCCGCTTTGCCTAGCCAATGAACCGAATTGACCATCAAAATCATATCGCAGTGCATATCACATATCACATTATAAGTCGTGTTAAGTAAGAGTGATAACTGAGGTCGCTAAGACACATGCATACACCCGTTAGTACGTACATACATACAGACAGACTTGACAGTTTCTTAGCCATTAAAAGCATAAGCGCAACTACACAATATATGAATTGAATTTTGGCTCTGACAGTTTTTTTATTTTTTCTTCTTTTTTTTATGGCAATGTGTGTCATTGCCTATAGAGGAATCAATTAAACAAAATATAAACAACAAAGACATACTGCAAAAACAACAACGAAAAAGCAAACTATTCGTGAGGCTTTTTGCTTGTTGACTTGCGCAAAATTACGTTGGCAATTTCACTCGATTTGGTATGCCGCATAAATTGTTAATAAAATGCAGCCAAACAAAAAATTAAAACAATTACAAATTGAATATCGAAAATGAAAAACGCCTTGATAGGCACGTGCAGAGAGGCCCTAAGTGGGTGCGCCTTCATCAACACCAACACCAACACCAACATCGACATCGGCGGCTGAGCATCGATTTGGCATTCAGTGTTGGAGTTTGCGTAATTTTTAGTACCTACTAAATGCGAAATGAAAGAGCTGGTATTATGATGCTAATCAGCCAAATTAGTTATGAATAGAACAACGTTTTCATTTCTATCTTTGGCATCTCTTCGCATTAATCAAGCAAAAGCCAATGCGAAGACCTTTCCAAAAAGATACCCAATAGGTTCAATGTTCTTTTAGGAACACAAGAAGCGCGTTTTTAATGATGATTCCCATGATTAATTGAAAAGCGCTTTGTCATTAGGTTGAGGGCCGCTGCTGCCCAAACCTAATGACCACCGCACAATCACTGCCCATAGCCAGAACCAAAGTAGAAGACAATGTCGAAGCTAAGATTCCAAGCAGGATACGTGGTTAGAAAATAGAAAAAAAAAAAAAAAAAAAAAAAAAAAACACAAACACAAACAAGATATTTGCATGTATGACTAATTAAGCTATAAGAAAAATGAAATGAGACAATCCAGACCACGAATTTTGATTACTCTTACTACAGTTTACCGAATAGTGTCTAAAAGTATATAATGTTTAAGAAAGTCTTTACTATTCCGTCCGTCTGCACTTTATGGGACAGTGTATACCAAAGTCGGCGCGACCACCTACTAACTTAATTTTAAAAATTTGTATTTTTTGCTCATTAATTTAACTTCCCAAAAAAAGTGAAGAAAAAACAGTTTAATTATAAGAAAGCCATTGACTTTTTTTTTACATGACCATGCTCATTTGGTTCGTTATTATTTTCGGGTTTGTTGTTCATTTGTTATAACATCAGCATTCTAAACTTAAGAAGCGGCAATGTGAGCTTTTTTCGAATATTTTTTACCATCTTTTTGTGGTTGTCTCTCGGGAATTCTCAAGTATCTGACAATTGGATGAGTTTAAACTAGTTCTGTAGCTCTTTAGTTCAATGTTTGGTTGGTTTCTATTCTAATCGATCGCACGATGATTGATTGATTGATAAAGTGAGCAGCCATGAAAAGAATTTCAAGTTTAGGTTGATGTTGATGTCAATATATACATATGTATGTACATATATACATATACACATTCTCAACGCCCACAAACTTTTGTGTTTTCTCGTTTTGCTTTTTACATTTTATTAATGGGTATGATTTTTATATAGTTTTTTTTTGTTTTTGTTTTGTTTTGTTTTTGCCTTTTTCATTTTGCCATTGTGATTGTGTTAAACAATGGGCTAAAACTTGGCCACAGCTGATTAAACATGCAAATTGCTCCGTTGGGAAATCGTGAGCGATGAGCAAAAGACACGACACGGCACGGCCGCTCGTCCAAGTTACTACAAACATAAAATGTTAATATTAATCCGATATTTATCAACCAAGATCAGCATCAACAGCATCGACAAAAACAGCAACAATAAAAATAAACTTGTGCAATCATCACCTTTGAATAGGTAGAAGATTAAATGCATTTTGCAAAAAGCCTGACAAAATTCCATTCCAGAAATAAATCAAAGCAAAGTTCAGTTTATAAATATGCAAACAAGATGGGCTATTTTCGTGTCACCATTCAAATCGTTGAAAACCGACAAATTCGCTGTTTCTTTCAGTGTACTGAGTGCTTGTCCAATCGCCAATTCGAGAATGAAAACTTAAATCCCAGGCACGTCTTCCTTAGTTTAATTGGCATATAGAATGTTGAGGCACATGCTTTATAAATATGTATATATGTCTATGTATATGTAGCTATGAATGTACTGAATTCTACGGCCAGACATCAAACTATCTAATTAGAGTCGAATAGAACTTGTAATTAAATACAAAACTTGCCGACAATAGATGCAAATAAATCTAAGGAATACATTTTGTTGAGCTAAAGCTAGAGTAAGCTTAAGCTGGAGAACAACTTGTATTTCCTCTTATGGAGCATAAGATTACAAATAGCCATACATAATATAGACATCAAAGTTATGAGCAACTTGATGAATGCTACAAACTTTGTCAGCCATGAAGGTGAGCCTCCAATTGAAATCCAAGCCACGCATGACAAATTTTGATGTACAATCAAATAGATGTCAACTTCCTTTTCTGCACACACATATGTATGTACATACATTCGTACCTGGTAATAAAATAATTATGAAGAATAAATATTAAGTAACTGTGGAAGCAGCCAACAAAATTAAATTATAGTGCAAATACTGGATAATATAGTCAAGTATGTATCGGACAGAACCACACAACTCAGCATAGCGAACAGCGAACAATAATAAGCAATTAACCCTGAACCCCCCCACAGCCCCTAGAAACCGACGAAACAGGCCGGCAGTACCTGGTGGGTACATACATATAATAAACTTCGAATGGATTTCTACACGTCTGATTCCAAGAAATGCAAAGAATATTATACATTATGTACCTGCCCATCTGACGCCTGCCACCTGTGTAAAGTGTCTAAGTATTTGCTCAAAAGCTAAAAACTTCAAGATTTTTGTTCAGGTTGTTAATGGATTCGACAAACTTTCGTCACAGCTCTTTCGCTCAATACGAATATACGAAAACCTATCTGGATGTTGTATCATAGGCTAGAGTTTAAAAAGCGTTAGAAATTAATGGTCTGCATTTAATTTGGTATTACGTCTCCCCGATACGAGATGCGGGACAACGGGATGCGGGCAGTCATTTTGATTGAAAATGACAGTTAACGTGCCGACGGCACACTGTCATTAAGGCAAATTTGCAGTTTGCCGTCAATGGGTTTGTGCACGGGGATGGAGATGGCGATGGAGATGGAGACGGTGGATTGAGGATGACGCTGAGAGTTTTGCGTGAATTTTGTGGTTTTCAGCATAGGCCAAAAAGGCCGAGATACTAGACCAAACTGTTGCATTAGCAGCCAATTAAATTCAGATAGGGTTGAGAGTATTTAAAATATTATTGCATAAACTAGGCAACAACAGTACATACCGTTTTTGGATAGTAAAGACATTCGTTTAATTATTAGACCCAATACACAGTGAGTAGGGACAATTCTATATCTTTATGCAGTTACCGCCCACTCGCCGATAACCGAACTCTCACTCACTCACAAACAACATTTCCCATGCAAGTTGACTGAGTCAGCAGCCAGCAACAGTCGCTGTTGCATAACAAAGACCTACAACTGGCGGCTAACTGGCAACTAAATGCCGCATTGACGGCACATTATCAGCCAGTAGCTACCCGTTACCAGAGATCTGAGCTGCAGCATCAGTGTCAGCATTAAGTTGAGGTCCGTTAGCATCAATTTTCAATGCAATTAAGCATCATTGACTATGACAACGACGTCGAAGCGTCCGGTTACCAAGCTTACACTGACAAAATTAGATATCATTTCATATGGGGTGATATTTTTAGTCCGAGAAGTGCTAGTTTCTCTCAGTGTGCCAACTGATCCGTTTACCATTTACCGGTTCATTATTTGCAGCATCCGATTTCCACTAAGTGTGTGTGTGTGTGTGTGTGTGTTATGGTTATGGTCAATACGGCGGCTGGCCAAACAACTTTTCAATTTCAAGACAGAAAGAAATATGTTCACACAGTTTTCAGTTGCTCTTGTTGTTGTAAACACACGTTTTATGAGATAAGTTAGTTTATTTTTAAATGTTAAACAATCTGACAACAATGCAACAAACATATAGTTAAATGCAATGCAAGTTCTGTTAGTTCTTTTCTGTATCATTTGCAAAATGGACTTTAAATTTTCAGCTAATGAGGTCGACCCTTGCTCTTTTTGCTGAAGTTTTTGGGCCGGCACACACACACACACACACATTAGCAACGCTCCAATTATTTCAACGGATTGCTGATGTTGCTTGTGGTGCTATTGGTACTACATAGTATAGGACCAACCACCCGACCGCTTGAATAACTAAGCCACGTTATGACCGGCTTGGCAAATTAGAACGGCAACAGCAAGGTGATTCAAATTTGTTTGCAGACTCTTAAACAGACAGCGGAGGTCAACAGGAAAATATGAAAAATGCAATGACCAAGCTATAAAAAGCAACAACAGAGATAATAACCATAACAACAATAACAACAACAACAACATGAGGAAACCTGTTTTTGCGACAAGTGCAAGAGCTGGGGATACCGTCAACGCCGTCGCCATCGCCATAGCCGTCCCCATCAATGTGCACCACAGTTAGAGGAGACATGACCACAAAATCCAACCAATTGAAAAGTGGGAACACTGGGTTCAATCAACCCAAACAAAAGACGAATTCGTTTTTTATATTTCTAAGTCTAAATAGATTCAGAAGAGAGACCATTTACCTAAACATCGACAATACAATAAATTGATTTGTACACCACGTTGTATGAGCGATATTTTGGTTGACTCCAAATGCCTATTTTTGTACGGCATAAAATTGCATGAAGTAGGCACCACTGTGCACTGGCATTGCCAGTTGCTTTTACAGTTGGTTTTTCTTGGAAACTTTTTGGCTTTTTTTGTTGGTGGGCCCCATTTTATAGACGGTTTTTGCTTTGCGGCTGTTTTCCAATTCAACTGCTAGTCAATGGATCTCTGTTTGCTCATTTTGCTGTTGCTTGTTGTAGTTGTTAGGTTTTGCACTCCTGTTTTTCGTTTCTTTTTTTTTTTCTTTCTTGTATTTCTTGCCGTTTGTTGGGTTGCTAGCTAAAGTTCAAAGGTGGCTCCGAAAGCGGCGTGAGAACCAAATGCTGCATATGATGTTGCATAGATGGTCATTCGGTTGATCGGTTACCCAATACACGGCGATGACGGAAATCTCATTAAATCGATCTACTTTAAGAGAGAGAGAGAGGGAGAGATACTTACTTTAGTTGCCATTTGTGGATGCTTCCTAGAAGAGATCACTGCTCACGCACAATTGCTCCGGCAAGTGCAGTGGCAAAGGCAGTGGCACTAAGTGATTTCGATTTCCATTGAATGACAGACAGAGCAGTCGATATCGCTGGGGCTTGTTGAGTCGAGCTTTTTTGTTTGATTATCAGTGGGCCAAAAAGGGATGGCACTATCCTAGAAATATCCAAATCGATTTCACGAAAACACAAATTTGTTGTTTTGAAATCTGCACTGACCATCAACTCAATCAATATTTCAATACTTTCATTCCATTTACGGCGATTCGTTGTACTTTTGTTTTTATATTATATTTTCTTGTTTATTTATGCATTTGACCCGCTTTGAAACAACAACAACAGCAACAAAAAGCAAACACAAAAAACAAAAACAAGAAAACAAGTTGCAACGACTTCGATTATGGCTGGAATTTCGACAGTCGTACGAGAATTCTACGCAAAAACCAAACAAAATAAAAAAAAAAACAAAAACAAAAAGATCAGAACAAAAACTTGTTACTTGTTGTGAATTTTTGCGTTTTACTTGTTGAATATCCAGCACTGCACTTGATCTTTTTTTTTCTATTTGTTAAAACAATTTCAAGCTCCACTAATATTTTCTCTATGAATTTTCGTGAATTTTTCAGCTGCGCTCGCGCTCTAAGCACCCACGAGTTTAGTTTATTTCTCTTTCTCGCTCGCTCCTTCTCAGTGGCTATGAATTATTTCGCCTCACTCGCACTTTCTTGTCGGGCAAAGCGATACGGGTTCGCGCGTTTCCAACTGTTGGCCACAAACTGCGCGAGACGACTGAGCCCCAAATGCGCAATGGGCCAAGCAAAGCTCCATCAAAGCCAAGCCCAGCCAAGAAGCTCCACTTGAACTTTCGAACACATAGTCGGGTTTTCTGAAAGTTCAAGTCTCTCAAGTTTATCGAACGCCACCTGGAAGGCTCCAACAGAAAAGAAGAGCTTTGAAGCCCCAAACCCGCCAATTTGAATATATCGAAGCGTCAATTGAAACATTTAGGTCCAGCAACTATGTACTTGAAATTCCCATAAAATCTGGATTTGTTAACATTTAGTCAACTTGTTGTCGATATTCAAAGGTCATGTGGAAATCTGGACAGAAACTGTTCAACTCAGTAGTTATGTATATACTGATTCAATTGTTATATTCAATTGTTAGCATCATTCCTCGACAATTCGTTTTAGAAATATAGGTATTTATCGTTTATAATGAAAAAAAAACGATTTGACTCTTTTGGACCTTGACATTTTTGGCTTAATTTATTAATAGGCATAATAACTTTTGATATTTTCTTCGGCGCCTTGAAGCAACAGGTATTCACTATCCGGTTTTTTATGTCCTGCAAGCATATGTAAATTAAGCGTTTACGCAAGAAGGCAATTGTAATTTAAATTTTATTAAAATAAAGTCTTGAAGCAGAAGGGATTGCTCTCTGAGTAGCCCCTGGACCTACCTTAAAAAAGGTTCTGCTTTGCAGTCTTTTCCGCAAGCCCCTTCATATTTTATTGCTGCCACGTCCATGTCAACATGTGTATACGTACATATGTATGTACATATAAATAACCTCTATTTGTGCATATTGCAGAATGATGGTTTTATAGGTTTTACACTAAAAATATCACTTAAGACCATCATGGAACCAGCTGGATGACCTCTAGCAGTTTTTCAGCACAATTAGCACAAAATTTTAATATACATTTTCGACTGTCCAGACTAACTTAGGGGTCGACTCTTTTCCCCAGTAATAGACTTTAATTTCTCAATGGAAATTTTAGCCATTCAATTGAATTGCAATTGAATTTTGGAATTTGGAATTGGGAATTGGGAATTTGTCGATTTCGTCAGTTGAGGCGCACTTGCGCCATCTATCCAATAAATTTGAAAAGAGAAACGCAAATTAAACAGAAATACTTGTTGTAGTTGATTAAAGCTTTCTGATTTGCTAAAAAGGGCCCATAAAACTGATCATAAAAATCGGTAAAGACTAAAATGCGTGCGTTAGCCGAAACGATAGATAGATAGGCAGATAGGATCCGAGAGAGCGCGTCAGTATTCGACGAAAGTTCGGCATGATCTTGGTACCTACCAAATTGTTGATTTATCTCTCTTGGACGTAGCAGCAGCTGCTGTTGCTGCTGCTGCTGCGGCTTCTACTGCTGGCCGCACAATTCACTCCACTGACCAAGTTTATAAAACTTTGAGCCAAAATGCAGCGTCGCACAGTTGCTACGAAGACGTTGCACGCGCTGCCCTCGCAGCGTTGTCATTAACAAAAAAAAATAAAATATTTCAGGCAAAAACAAAATAACCCAAAAAACAAAACCGAAAATAAACGAGTTGCAGGGCCAGTCTGGGACTGAGGCTGAGACTGAGAGCTAATCTGCTGTGCAGTGAGTCTTCTTTTTTTTTTTGTTTTTTGGTTTGTTTTTTATCAGTACATAACGAAAACGAAAGTCGTTCCGGATCTTTCCTATGGCGTGCTCTACTCTTGCCCTGCCCCTTTTTGTGAGTGTGTGTGTGTGTGTAAGTGTCTTAATAAAAATTATCGCAACTACAACAAGAGTAAAACAGAAAATAAAAGTGAAAATTAAATTAAACAGATGTTGATCAACAAATTAAACCAACAACAATCAACGTGGCAACAGGCAACGACCAATAAACATCAACCCAGAATTCAAATAAAATCAAAGTACACTGTGGAAATTGATAAACAAATTTCATTAATTCCAACTTTAATTCAGTCCAAAAGCAATACAGTAAACGCAGCAGAAGTTATATGTGTACCAGATTGAGAATCTGATTAAAGATCAGCTAAAATTCTGCATGATATCTTCAATTTAGGCTGTGAAAGATGTTTACAATTTGTTTACAATATTAGGAATTGTTCAGAAATATCATGAAGAATATGACAATATCGGATTACAATATCTGTATTAATAGGCGCTTTACACCTATGGCACAGTTCGATTATATCAGACTTTCTGTTCTCTGTCTTTATTTGGGGTTCTTTCTCTCTTAAGTTTGCCGCCTCTCAGTGCAAATAATACTTGTTAATTGAAAACTTGGCTAACAAGAATACATGGTTTAAATAAAATAAAAGTGAGCATCATCTTACCCCCTCACTCTCTCTCTCCCCCTCCCACTCACTATCTTTCTCTCTTTGCCTCTCTCTTTCTTTCACACTCTGCGACAACATAGCTAAATTTCTTCTTATATAATAAAAACGTATTTCCAAACCAAAAACCAATAACAACAGAAATAAATATTCAATATGCATATGCAAAGTGGGCGGGTTACAACATCCTCCTCCAAGAAAGAAGCAGATGATTGTGGATAATGAAGACGGTTAGCTTATGCAAAACAAACCTTGGAGAAGAAATAAAGAGTCAAGAGGAAAGCGAAAAATGTGTTAAAAGCGCCAACTACAGCAAATGCTCTTATTGTTATTTCTCTTTTTAAAACGACCCCGCGAACAGCTAAAAGCAAAAAAATTCTTGGCCACAATCAACAATTTTTTCCTTGTGTCATGTTTTTTTGGATGATTATGCGCCTCAATGTCTCTGGCCCCCGAAAATAAAATGAATCTTGCAATAATAAACAATAAACTTGGTAATATTACGTGTAAAAGTGTGTGTGTGTGTGTATGTAAGCCGATCAAAAAAAAAAACGAAAACGAAAGGCCAGCTCTGCGGCTTGAAGCTTCATTCAGTCAAGTGTTTGGTCAGCAGTGGTGCACAGTGGGACTAATCTGTAAAACTCAGCTAGAAGAAAGAAATCGTTCTGAAAAAATGTATTTAGAAATCATCGTGGGATTTAATACTTTTATGAAGAAAGGCCATTGATGAGTGATTTCCATTCCAAAATGCATTAGGTTGGCTATTTTGCTTTACCGCTTTGGACACACTGTGCAGTGGACACATTGGCCAAATCAATTTACACATGCGCAGCCCAAGTGGACTGGAGTGAAGTCACTCACCAGAAATCGACAAGACGAGCAATTTAACTCAAAAAAACAAACTTAAATGTTGCTTGGGGCAACGCGATAATCAATTGAACCTTAGTCCATGTCTCAGTCTCTATGAAATTGGGTTGAGTTGTTTTGTTATTTTTTGAGCATTGTTTGACTTTTGGCGAAAAAAAATAAACTTTTACTCTTCATTTTTGTTTTTGTCATTAGTTTATTTGCTTGTGCGAAAAAATTATTAACGCATGTGGTAAATGTTAATTATTGCATAAGCTAAACAAAGTGATCCATATGTACCGCCGGTCGACCGGGCGTATGAGTAATAATTGCAATGTGTAACCAGATAGACAGCGCAGGAGTGGGTGAATGAGGAGGGGATATGAGGGATGATGAGAGACAATTTTTTGAATAATATTGAATAATCCCTAATAAATAATTGGCAAATATCAATATTTTTTGTAGTTGCCGGCCAACATCATATATTGAGAGACAACAATAAGGGTGACCTTCATGCCTAACCGAGCGGGCAACGAGCAGCAAACAAACAAACACAAACAGCAATCAAACAAGCCATTTGAAATAGCCAAATAAATCGAGCCTCAAAAAGATCTTTCAACGGTCCGTCCACCTGAATATCAAAAGTAATAACAACTACAACAAATAAGCCAAGGTAACCCAAAATCATCATGGAGATCAGACGCACCTCTTTGGTGCAACTCGTCGTGCTGCTGCTGCCGCTTGTGCTCGTACTTACGGTTTCATTTGTTGGCTCTGTCAAGGGCGCCAGCAATCAGAGCTCAACGCAGACATCAACGCATTGGCAACAGCACCAACAACATTATCAAAGCCACTTAAACGAAACACGCTTAAAGGATCAGGTATTATCCAAGGAGCCATTAGGCTTAGTGCTTAACTCCCCCCATGAAACGCATTTGACACGCACCTCCGTTATCTTTGGACTGACCAAAGTGGCCAACGGCAGCATTGTGAATCCATTGTGTCAATCCCAATTGCGACATGTGCAGCGAGGCATTCTCAACAAGCAACCGTGGGCCATGAAAGGTAAGTGCCTACATAAGGATTAAGATAAGAATCGATCGAGGAAACAGAGAAAGAGACTCATCAATTCTTTTAATCGGGGCTCTCTAAAAGTATGCAAAACAACTTAGCACCTCTTCAAGGAAATGCAAAATCTAGTAATTTAGTTAATAGTTTGTAATACTAACTTGGTCAAGTATTTGCTAATATACTTTACATATACCCACTACGTATGTAGTTTGACCCAGGCAAATCAAGATTATTTATAGACGTTGTTGTTGGGGGTAAACTCCACCGCAAAGTAAATAAAATTTTCGGAAATTCAATATCAACTAAATACGCTAGGCAATGACTAATCGGAATTTAAAATGTTGTTACAGTTCTCGATGCTAGTGGCACAAAGCCATCGGGTTTTGTGTATGGGCAAAACTATTGGTTTGGCAGTCGGGAAGCCTGCAAGGATGTCCAGCGACCTGTGGGCATAACCCTCTCCAAGAACTTTGATCGGGTGATGCATTTGGGTTTGATTACCCAACGAGCGCCCTTCGATATGGACTATCGAGTGGTTTATTTGCGTCACAGTTCCCCATGGCAAGTGGAGATCAAACTAATGTCGGAGCAAATAATTCACATTGGACTATGCCTGCCGACCGCCTGCTCGTCACAGGAGATCAAACAACTCTCCGAAGAGTACGTGTCCAGAGGAATGTTCACTGAGAACGATATCTTTGACATTCGTCCCGAGGTGGTGTACATAAAGGATCTGCAGTTGAGCGACGCGTTCTATCAGCGTATGAGCTTTCGACTGGTGGTCACTTGCGTTATAGCCACCTGTGCTCTTATGCTTTGCTCGCAGCAATTAATGGCGGAGGCCAAGAAGAGAAAAACACTGGCCCCACCAGACCTTGATGGTAACGATGATGAAAATGAAGAGGACCGAGGTCTGGTTCCGGCTGAATCAGAACTTTGGCGATTCCTTCACACTCTCTTGCAATGGGAACGTCTGCAGAGATTCGTAAAGTGCTACGATGTTCCGGGGAATTGGGCTAAGATCTTTGCTATCAGGGAGAACAGTGTCAATGAAATTCCTCTGATGAATGGGCTGCGATCTGTGTGCGCCATCTGGATTATGGTCTTTCATGTCGTCTGGTTCATGTACTTCACTGTTCACAATAAAACGGTGCTAATATCCTATGCCGAGCAGGCCTTTTTTCAATACGTCTCGTCGGCTCCATTGCTGGTCGATGTCTTCTTCACAATCAGGTGAGTGCAGAAACACTGCACTAATGTTCTTATGCTAATCTAAGTCTTTTTAGTGGCTTCTTGCAAACGTATAACTTCCTTCGCAACTCGCAACAATTGGAGGCAGTACATCTAAATGGTTTTGGACAGAATCTGAAACTTTTCGGCAAGCTTCTGTTCCATCGTTATTTGCGTTTGGGTCCACTTTATCTGGTCGTGATGGCCACAGTGGATTTGGTATATGCCTACATTGGCGACGTCTCGGTCTACCACATTAACGAGCGGTTTGACGAGATGTGCTCGAGACATTGGTGGCGAAATTTGTTCTTCGTACAGAATCTCTTTGATCATCGTGACATGTGCGCCAATTGGAGCTGGTCGTTGGCCTGTGAAATGCAGTTTTTCATACTGGCCAACGGCCTACTCTTTCTGTATGTCAAGTGAGTATCTACTGCTATTTGATTGATTGATCATTTTGCTTATTTCTAGCCACTTTTTTGTAGGCACCCCAAGGTAACAAAAACATTGGTGACTACAGCCCTTTTCTCCACAATTGCCTGGTCGTACGGCATTGGCTTGTCCATCAAGTTCCAATTGTCATTCGATTCGGCATTTGCCACTGGCACAGAAATCTATACATCGCCCTTCGTAAGAGTTCTTCCGTATATTTTGGGGGCCATCACTGCCTGGATGTTGCTAGAGCGATCAAGAAAGGGTTCAAAATTGGAATTGAGTGAAGTAAGGGAACGTTGGGCGTGGCATTTCTCTCTCCTGGTCTTCTTCGTTTGCATCTATTCGACAATTAAACGAGATCTCGGATCTCTTATGGCCATAACACTTTTTGTGATGGGCCGTCTATTCTTCTCTTTGAGCGTGTGCTGGATGATTTCGGGCAGTGCCACGGGACGTGGTGTCTGGTGGTCAAGACTTCTGGAGGCCAAGGGCTTCCAACACCTTAGCCGTTTGTCCTACGCCATTTACTTATTAAATCCGCTAGTCATTGCATTATTTTACAGTCTCACCAGCTCTAGCACACACGCCGATCCCTTTATGCTGGTAAGTGGCTGGATAGATAAAGCCAAAGAACCATCAAGTAACTCATCAAATTTTTCAGTGCGTAGTCACCTGCGGCTTTGCTGTCATCTGTTACCTGGCCTCCATCATGTTCTCCTTGGCATTTGAACTACCCTACAGTAATATGTCCAGTTTGCTGCTAAAACGAAGCAGCAAATCAAAAAATGCCTAAATGATGCTTAACTTAAGTTAGAAATTAGAAACTCAAACGCCTCCATCAGATTCAATTGTGATCGTTTTCATGTACAACTCATTTTAATCTAATCAATCCTAGTTTAGTCATATAGCTGTAGATCTTTTGGTGGCCACCATAAATTTATTGTTATGTTATGCCTCGTTACTTAAATGTTAATTTTTTTTTTGGTTGTTTACTCTAACGGTATCCATACTGTGTAGTATACTGTATAGTATGAAAATTATATTGTATGTGTTTAGAGTGAAGAGCATTTGATGATCTGAATTCATGTGCGAACACGGACCGGCAGCTTCTAGTAGATACTGTCGGTTTCGTATATTTACATTTAAATTTTGTTTTTAGCTAATAAATAAAACTAATGTTATTATATAAATCCTTCTATAATCATAAACTTATTGTCAAGCAAATCAAGAATGGTTTCTGTGCGAAAATGTCTTTTTCTTGCCGTACGTATAATTTATTTATCCATAAAAATAGATGTCTACCTAAAAAATCCAGTTACAAATGAGAAACATCTATTCTATCTATCTCTAGCAACTAGAAGCTAATTGTCATTATTATGAGTACCTACTGTGTTTCTAGACAATTTTTTAAATTTGCCGCTGTTTACCCCTGTTAAAGGACAACAAAACCAAGCTGTTAAGTTAACATTGCCTAGATTTTTCGCCAACAATCGATATGTCCGTAAAGTTAGCGACGGTCCTATGTTAACCCTCTGTTATCTTTTTAGCAATTTTTAATTTTTCGTTTTTTCTTTAATTATTAACTTTTTAGGATAAAATAAACTTTTATTTTGTTAAGCAAATCAAAATCTATTGATTTAACTAGTTTTTTTTTGGGGGGGGGTTTATGGATTAACCGCCGCTATGTAACTCAAAAGTAACATCGTCGCAGACATTCGATTTTTCGCCAACAATCGTCGAATTATTGCCCACATGGCGCAGGGAAATTTGTTTTTTCTGGTCTCTTTAGGGAAAATTGTTTTGGTATTTTTTCTACTTCTACTTTTCGCATGTTTCAATATATCGATATTGCCAAAACATCGATAGTTTCTCAAAAATTCAAAAGTATCGATAATGTTTTCGCAGCACTGCTGGTTGCTGTTTGCTATTTTTTTATTTTAATTTGAAACAAGAAGCAGCAGCAACGGCGGCATAAACAATATGCTAATATGGGCCATAACCTTAAAACTATTAAGATAAAACTCGAATTTTATGAAAATATCCGAAAGTGAAAGTAAAAAGTGTTTTTCATTTTAATTTTTTTTCGCATCAGCATCCTTGCTGGCATCCTTGTGTCTCTTCTTCTATCCACTCTGCATTCCATTTCGCTTGCGTTTGCGTGAATGTGTATTTGCTCCACCCACAATCTGCCGCAAGGAAACAAAATCAAATATATGTGTATATAGAAATATATGTAGGATAAAAGTTAAAAGCTTGAAGCAGAAAATCAAATAATATGAAGCTCGGTTTTGGCGATAAAACGAAATAGTGTGTGTGTGTGTGTGCGTGATTGTGTGTTGGTTAATTATCGCTTTATTTGTAACTACAACTGGAACACCCAGCATCCCAGAAAAACTGAGCATGTGATTTAAAAAACAAAAAAAAAAACACCTCGGAACAAATTGAGACATAGAGAGAAGGAAAAAGTAAGACAAAACCCCCTTCCATTCATTTTTCAATCTCCCATCGCGACTGATGCTGCGACTGTCGCCGCCAACACAACGCCGACGCATCCATCAACCCTTTTTATGTGCCAACAAACTTACGAAGAAGCAACTAGAGGAGTAGTTAGCAACTAGCAGAACAACATCAGGTAAATATCTCAATTTGTTAATTGGTTTATAATCCGAGCGGAGCGTTTCTTTAATTATTGAGTGAGACGAGTATTTAACGTCATTTTGAGAGCATTTCGGTTTTAATTAATATTTACTTTGATTAGAATATGCAATAATCAAAATATATAGTTTATTATTTTTTTTGTTCTTTTGTAAGTTGGTTTGTTTATCCGCCTGCATTCAGTCTCAGCATTATTGTATTTGTTTTTAGGGTGGACCGATTTAATTTTTCCTTCCCTACGTGAGATTGACCTTGGCCCCCTTTCTTTGGTGATTAGATCTCTATTGCTTTCAGTTTAATAGAATTTTAATCAATTTTATGAACTATGTACCATTTTTGCATTACCAATTATTTATGAAATTATTGTATGAGAATATGATCAGAGATGAGAAAAGACTTTGGCCCGCCCTAATATATAATATGTGTGTATAGATACACTCATATTGGAATGCGACTGCACTGATTTAATGTGAAAAGTAATGATGTTTGATACATTTATTTGTTTCTTAAAAGTTGTACCCTCTACTTATTCCCCCTTTGAATTTCAATTGAATTACCTGCTAGACAAATTCTTTGTCAAATGATTTCACAAATATATACATATACATATGCATATTGACATTTGCACAGCATTTTTGGACGTTCCTCAGTCTAGGTGGTGGGCTGAAGGGTCTTGGGCTCAGTTCCTATACATTTTGCATGTGTTCTTGCTCGTTGTTGACCTTGAACAAGTTCAGGCACAGGCACAGAGTCCACACGCACTCCTCCTCCCTTTAGCCATCGCCGCGCCGTTTGTTGCCTTTGTAGCGTCTGCAAGGCACTCCGGCACCTAGATATACATATACATATACATATACATTCGTACATACATATATGGCAAAAATAAAAAAACATGTCGAGTGTTTGCTCAATACAAAAGGCGTTCGTTGCCACTCAATTCATTTATCAGACAGCTCTTTTTATATCTGTATATGCATACCCCATTTTATATATGTAAATATATATAAAATGTGTGTGTTGCTGTTTTTGGAAGAGGGAGCAGGGGGGTTAAAATTTGAAGTGAATTCACCGATCACGTGTCAGTAGCAGTAGCAGCGGAAGTCGCTGTCTCTGGCTCTCCATTGGAAGCTTTCAAATTAACTCTCCACCTTCGCGTTGCTCTCTTCTTAACAGTAATTAAATTTTGTTGAGTTTTTGGTTTATTTGCTTACGGTAGCTTCTGATAGCACCTGATAAAACTAAACCAACCTGCCCTCCAAGCAAACACAAAAACTTCAGCAGACGATTTTAATGGCTCGTACATTGACCCAGTCAGCTAAGTCGTCACTTCGTCATGTTTGCGCCACGACTTAAGCTTGATTTCTCTCTTTTCTTTTTATACCCTTTCAAAAAGTGTATATTCAATTTGGTCAGAAGTGTGCAACGCATAGAAGGAAACATGTCCGACCATATAAACTATATACATATATTCTGGATCATGTCCGTCCGTCTGAATCAGCGCAAACTCCTCCTCCTCCTCCTCGTAAGCTTGTATATACTGCAGGGGTTGTATATCTCGGATCGGACCACTATATCATATAGCTCCCATACAAACGGCAAACAGTGAACAGTCCCTTTTCTCAATAACTTGGTTATTTTCTAAGCTATTGTCGTGAAGTTGAATATTGATCAGTCTATTACACCTATAAACCACTGTGCTAAATTTGATCAAGATCGGGTGACTATATCACATAGCTCCCATAGGAACGATCGGTCAAAAGCAGTGACTTTGGCCAATAACTTCGTTACTTTTGACGCGAACAGTTGCAAGAGTATACAAACTTTGACGTGGTCGAAGTTAGCCCCGGCACTCTGCTTTTAGTGTTCCGATTACGCAAATTGTATTCATTTCAATAGCTAGAGTTGGATATTCGAGAACTAATCTGGCGATTATAAAGTGCATATCTTTCGATATTCCAAATGAATCAATCGGCTTTCGATTTGATGTTAATTATAGTATTAAAGCCATTTCTAATCTCGAAATCGTTTTAAATTCTGAACCAATTTCCGTTTGAATTATTAAAATGCTGTCAATACTCTTCCCCCATACATACATATGTTCGAATTGGATGCTTCCCAATGCAATTTCGTTCGCCGTACTCGTTATCGCACAGATTATTTGAGTTGGCTCATTAACTTTTTATTTGCTTACATATGAACCCTGAAGTTCAAATTAGTATGTACGTATGTGTACGATCATTAAGTTATTAAAAGGATTCTTTATTAATTCCCATAATTTGGGGAGTAATGAAGAATTACTTACCTATTGTTATTGGATTAACAACATGATCAATGCATAAATATATATGCATGTAAACAAATAGGGATTGCTAAGAATTTCGTATGTGTATATTAATTTGACTATCCACCCAGATGATCAAATGGCATATTGAAGTCGCCACAATGTGTATTCAATAGGTATAAGAAAGCTTTTTCGATCTCAAATATTAAACATATATGTATATTAATCTTACCATTCAATCTAGCGATGTCCGTCTAAAAATGAAGTCAAGTTTTTATAGGAATTCATAAAGATACATCTGAAATAGATGTTTCAAGAATGGTACATTATGGCATACCGAAGTCGGTGCGACGATTTCATTTACTTTATTTAAATGTGGACGCCAACTGACTCATCGTTGGACTCGTTTTTGTCGGCTTAGCCCTCAGTTCTCTTGTCGTCGCCTCATTTCATTACATTTCGCCTTTAATTCCTTCTTCTTTTTCATGTGCGTGCATAAAACTCGTTTGGTCTGGGGTCTGCGGTTTCGGGACCACGGGACTTGGGACTCTCCGGGTTCCTTATGGTGGGGCTGGTGGTGGTGGTCATTTGCCTTGTGAGCCGCGTCAGCCGTGAAAATATAAGCAAAATGCGCGTAATTAAATTTTCATACGCAAAGTAGCAATAAAAAATAAAAAATATAAAACAACAACAACAAAGGGACAAGGAACTGTGTGCGGTTTATTCTCATAATTTATTTAGCCAAGCCTAGACTCTACACTTTGGGAGCTGGGTGTGTTCTTTCCATTCGACTTGTGCATAGTTAGGTACGCTGTTCTTTTTGTTTTGTTTTTGTGTTTTTAATTGACAACCCACACCGAAATGTGTATATGTATGTATATCTATATACGTACATATCTGTGAGTGAGTGTGTCAACTAAATAAAATTACCTTCCTTGGCAGTCGATTTCCCTGGCTAGCCTCAAAATGGGTGCAAATGTGCAATAATTCCTTTTCGGATTGGAAAAACCAAATGACTTTCTTTGCTGCAAACAGCAAAATAGCCAAACGAAGCATCTGGAACCGGGGGATTCCCTTAAAAACATTTTGTGGTCTTTGTCCAAGATCTGCAAAGATGACTGGCCCAATAGCATTCCCCCCACCCAGGGACAGATCAAGTCATGTGCAGAGGGAACTGTTGAAAAAGTTTATAATAGTTTTGTTCGACTTCACTAAACTTGAAATGCCTAACTGACGATATTTGGCTTATCTTTTGGACTGTAAGGACTGTAAAATAGGAGCCTCTACGTGCTATTGCCAAAGTTAAATAGATCATTTGCAATTGGATGATGTCTATTTTACAGTGTGTATAGTTTGTGTTTTGTTTTCTTCAATGCTTTTACCTACCTAGTCGTCTTCTCACAGTTTGGTGAACGACATTGATCACATATTTTCGTTTTACCACTTACCTAGCTCACCTGGCCCACAACAAAATGGCTCGTAAAATTGAAGTGGCCATAACGCGTGGCTAGGCGGGGACGGGTCGGGACGGAACGGAATGGAATGGAGTAGGACAGCAATTGAAATTGATAGCAATTACCACAAAGTGGTCGAGAGCATTGCCATAACTATAACAAACACATCTTTTGTGAAATGTTTTGCACTTGTTCAGTAATATGTATGTACGGGGAGAATGATATGTAGCTATACTTAGACTCACTTTGTGTGTGTGTGTATAGAAAATAAACGTGTATAAAGAATATATCTTGCATATCTATCGGATTTGCACTGGGTGCTAAACGAAAAGCGACCTGACCGAAACTATTCAAAGTGTTTTTTGGATAGTAGCCAACTTGTTTTCTGTTTTCTCCTGCTCCTCTTGTTTCTTGCTGCTGCCAACCTACTTGCTGCCTGTCATTGCCATTGAATGAAAACAATTTCGCGGAAAACGGGGTATGCGAGAAAGGGCTAGGAAAGTTCTACAGTCAGTTGTGTCTGCAGCAAATCAGAGTCTCAGTAAACAATAGAAGCAACAGCAAGCGGCAACGGGGCGCCGTTTGCCACAAAATGTAGCCGCGATAAAATTTAACCTTCGACTTGAAAACAAAGTTTTGCACATTGGATGGAACGATTGCTGGATGAGGCATGGAGGCTACTTATTTGCATCTACCGTCCCGAGCCGAGGCTTTGCCACGTTTGCGGTGGTTGCTGCACCTGTAAACCAACGTTTAACGTGAATTTAAGCCAACAAATCGATTGGCTCAAACTTTAAAGTCACTTTAAAACATGTCCCCAAAAGCGATAACTTTGGATTGGTATGCAAAAAAAGGCCGCTAGCCTTCACTATCCTGTAAATTGTGCAAGTGTGGGATGTCTGCGCGACAGCTGCGGCAACCCTCGGAGGAATCTAGCATGACTCCAAACTGAACTTAATTTTGCGACTTGTGGCAGTTGCACTATGCCCTTGGGCCTACGAAATGCCAACTTCCGATTGGCTTTTGTCCTGGCACGCCATAGGGCAATGGTTTTACAGTTTTCGTCGTTCCTTCTTTAAGGATATATTTCTCTTGTTTAATTTTTTCGTCGATTGCAAAAAGGTCAAAGGTTCAGCAGTAATTTGTTTTTCTTTTTTATTTGCATATCTTTAAGCATTGAGGAATGACCACCGCATCCGTGGCATACCCTCCGCCCTCCTTCCTACTTCCTTCTTCCTTACATCTGTGACTGTGTCTCGCCCTTTTTGTGTTGCGTGACAGATCGGTGGCACCACCACCGATAATTATAACCAGTCCAGCCACAATAGCAGAACCAGAACAAGAACAAGTACAACCCTTTTACATTAACACGGCGTTGTTAACTAGCAAATAAGAGGTACATCGAGAGAGAAAGAGACAGGAAGAGGGTATCAAGAGAGAGAGAGGGGGGGAGAGAGAGTCCGGAGGAGTTGTACTGCTAGCCCTAGAAAAAATTTACATAAATATAAAATTTTTATTATTTTTCCGTGTTTCGTGTTGTTCTGGCCCTTACCGCGCTCCTTTAACGCCCTTTGCCAATGACATTTTTGTAACGGTATTAAAGTTGATTAAGCAAATATTTATGGTGCACACAACATTGGGAAATGAAGAAGGTTTCTCCCCCCCAAACCAAGACTTAACCTCTGAAACTGGTCAATTTTACTTATCTCCTATCTACCCGATACAACTCCCTAAAAGATAAGTAAGTTCCGGCACTGGAATATACGCATTTTTTTAATGCCACTTTCCGATCGATAGATGATGGATGGCCGTTGCTATCATAGGACTGATTAGGTATATTATCTATAACAATTTCTGGATGTTGACATCATAAGAAAGCCATACATTGAAAAGCAAGTTTGTAGCCTTCGACCACCATTGATATCGGCCATTATGCAAAACGCTAGCGATAGTGACCCACCTGACAATCGCAGTTAAATGAAAACCACTGAAAGAACGTGGATGGTGGATGGCTCAATGTGACGAACAATACAAGTTGTTCAGAGAATACATGTAAGTACATACATACATATATACTTATGTTTGTATATGTGTGTATTTGTAAAGACACAGTGAGGAGAATCTTTAATAATAAATGACATTATGACGCATTGCCTGGATTGGTTGAATGAACCCGTCTCTCAGCTTCGACCGGATGTCAGCAGTAAAAAATCGTTGCATTCAATTGAGTCTGGAGGAGTCAGGTATTCGGATTGTGTCCTGACTACGACTACTACCTTTGCATCATGTTCGGTATACCATGTAGCAAGGAAAGACCATTATTTATTGCAGATAGAGTCTTTTATGAAGAGTGTAAGGGGGGGCTGCGAAAACAGATCGCCTGTATCGATTGTCGGTTTGGGCAAACAAACAGGACGACTATGTCCTCTTTTTACTAGAGGCGACGCGCCCTTATTGGATTTTCAGTGTGTTGCGTTTTTGTTGTCGAGGTGTGGGAAAATGTAAAAAGGGCGATAGGAGCTGCCGACCTTATGGAAAAAACTTGTTGAATTCGCCCGTTGACTGTCGGTCGTCATGTCCATTTGCAAGTTATCGGGTCAGGCAATTTACAAAATTGATTTGTCCAATGTCTAATGGTCAAAAGTCCGTCCGTGTCCAGGCTGATGGTTGCTTCAGTTGGTGGCGCTTTTATATGCGTGGGCATGACCGCATATGTCAATCAATTATATTAATAGTTATTCTATTATCGCTGATTAATAACGGTTAAGCTGAGCTGCTAAGCTGTCAATGTCATCTGACTGAAATTAATTTCCATTTTGTTGCAGGTCTACGTGGAAGTTTACTCCCAATTAAATGGCAAAAGCACGCAGAAAACGCTTCCGTTTGAGGTGTCCAGGGAATAATAAGCACAAGGAAGCGACAACACCAGCTTCAGAGCAGGAAGAGGAGCATCAAGGTAATGATTCATCATCAACGACAACAACAACAACAACAAACGCAACAACAGCTAACAACCTTAAGTATTAGCATGATGGACAAACGCTCCATCTGCTTGCTAATAATCTGTGTAAATTTATTCCTTGTCATTTGGCTGGTTATTGTGCCGCAACCGCTAATGCTGGAAACCGAAGCGCCGCCAGTGGCGTCGGCTTTTTATGCCGCCCCAGCATCTGCTATCTTCTCCGCCTCCGCCTCCTCCGCCGCGTCATCGTCGTCCTCCTCATCGCCACCACCTAGTGCCAATGGAAGTAGTAGTACTCACACTAGTACTAGTAGCAGTAGCAGTAGGAAAAACAACAAACAAACAATCCAAATACACGAGCCTAGTCGCTACAATTTTAGTTATAACCATAGTTTAGTTAGCCTAGACAAAGCGGCCACGCCCGCTCCTTTAGCAACTCCTTCGCCTCCTGCGCCAACAAGCACATCAACACAACATACCACAAAATTATCTCAGCTGATTGACTTGAACAACTTTGCCTACGTGATGAATCAACGCGCCTGCTCAGCGGACATAAAGGCCCTGATCCTAGTGCACACAGCTCCGCGAAATGTGGAGAAGCGTTCCATCATACGGCAAACATGGGGCGGTCCGATCATAGACAAGTCGCCAGTGCGTGTGGGGTTCCTACTAGGAGCCCTGCCGCCTGAAGAGCAATCCGTGCAATGGGATCTAACGCAGGAGAATAACTTGTACGGTGACATGGTACAGGGGAACTTCCAAGACGCCTACCGCAACATGACTTACAAGCATGTGATGGCCTTGAAATGGTTTCATAACAACTGCCCGCAGGCCAAGCTGCTGATCAAGGTGCGTACTAGGTCGACGTCTAACCATCATTCCCAATTGTTTTACTTCTTTTGGTCCATTGCAGGTGGATGACGATGTCTATGTGCATACTCCTCAGCTACTGAAGTACTTGACGGAGCCAGCAGCAGCGACTCCAACGACAACGTCGACTTTGATACAATCGTCTACGTCGTCAGTTACGTCGTCGTCATTACGTTCCCTGCTGGGGCAGCAACATGATTTGCTCTTCTGTCGACCTTTGGTTGGGTCCCGTGTGAAGAGGTCCTACCGCGTGAGTTTGTCCCCATCATTTTCCTAATCAACGATTAATCCTTACCTTTCTTCTATTCGTGGCAGTCTAAATGGCGCGTCAGCTTTAGCGAATATTCCGAGCATTACTACCCGCCCTATTGTCCTGGCTTTGCCATTGTCTATTCACCCGATGTGGTGTTTCGCTTGTATAAGGCTGCGCAACGTTCAAATTATTTTTGGATTGATGATGTCCACATAACGGGAATAATGGCTCAGGAGACAAACACTACAATCACTTCTGTGCAGCCATATATTTTAGATTATTGGGATTACGATTTGCTGCTTAGCGGCCAGACTGATCTCATGGACCAGGAGTTCCTTTTCACCTCGCACAGCATTGGCCCGGAGCGGATCAATGCACTCTGGCAGTTAATTCTGATGCAAAACAGCACACGTAGCAAAATGGACGCCAGATAGAAACGAATAAAGTACAAGGACGAGGAGTAAAAGTGGCCTGGAATATTTTTTTTTTTTTTTTGCCATTTCGATGTGGCTGTTTATTGTTTAATCGCTAGTTATTTAGTGATAAAATTAGTTAGCACAAAGAGTAAGAAACGAACAAACAAACACGAGAAATGAAGATAAAAACATTGCAAAGTCAAGTGAACCACCAACCACCTGCCTACAATCATTCGTATCACATATTAATATATATATATATATATATAATATTGATAGTCACTGAAGAATAAGAAGAAGGAGAACAACATTCAAGCCTCTTTTGGTCACAGACATTCTAAAGAATTATTATCACAAGCAAAAGTAAAAAACCAGAACAACAAGTGATAACCTTACGCACCAGCTCTTAACATACCACTTAAGAAAATTAAGAAACAACAATAGTACTTAAAACTGAAAAAAACCCAGTTAACCATAACGTTTTATTAAGATTATATGATTTCAAAATATTGTATTCACCTATGCAACATAAAAGTAATCACATCCATAAACATTTATATTGTAATCAGAAATCCAAATGGTTCTTTAAAGTTAGGTCTTTCTGTTAAGCCAACTAAAGGTTTTTCGTTCACTAATTCAAGCAATAAGGTAATCTTATTTCGATATGTTTCCAAATAATTATACTTTGTTAGGTAATATGCATTTAAATTGTTTTCATATTCAAATACGTTGAACTATGTATGTTATATTCGCAATTCGCAATTAGTCAATTAGGTTTGGTTTTAAGTAGCATAAAGAATAATCTCAATGCAAGAGTTAATGTATGTATTAAAATTCGAATATATTCCAAAAAATTTAACGATCGCAACGATACGAGATTCGAGCTAACTTCAGGATTCGACAGTTGTTGCATAGAGAGACATGAAGACGGCCTAAATATAAAAAATATCAAAGAAGCTAACTTCGGCTGTGCCGAAATTAATATACCCTTGCAGTCCTTGGACGTTTCCTAATTTTGGCATCTGATGTTTTATGTAAAAAATTGTCACATTAGTAAATTTCATAAGATACTCAAATTTCTCCATCTATTTTTCTTCTACAACTAAATGATATAGTAGTTGGATCCCGACAATTTTCATACTTTATCTTACCAGGGTTAAAAGTAGCTCAAGTTTTATCCCAATAGCTCTTAAGATGTCTGAGTAAAACGCATACGCACCGACGGACAGACGAACGGATCGACGGACATGGCTATATCAGCTTTTCATGCTGATCAATATACATACATATATACTTCATGGGGTCAGAAACGTCTCCTGTGCGTTACAAACACCTGACCAATTTTATAATACACTCTGCAAGGGTATAACAAAACTTAAGAACGGAGTAAAACTGAAAAACCAAAGTTTAAAAGAAATGAGTAAATCGAAGAATAACTAATTAGCTAACAGCACATAAATAATACACACATGCATATATATATATATATGTATATGTATGTATATGTATATATATACATATATGTATATATAAATATGTATATATAGATGAAATGTTTTGTAATTTTGAAGTGATTAAGTGAACTTTAATTATATATTATTACATAGTAAAAAAAAATAAGACAAGTTGTTGGAAGTCGAAGAGTCGTCTTCATGATGTACTTACCTAAAATATTTACACGCATAAAAATGATATACATATTTATATAAACAATATAGGTATGTATATGTAATACGTATTAATGTATATATATATTTATGTTTATTGAAGTTATTTTTAACATGTAAGGTAACTTTAATCTCTATTTCTCACTCTCTGTCTCTTTCTTTCTGTCTATGTCTATCTATGTTTCTATATATCGTTTTCTTTTTTTTTTGTTTCCATCTAATTTTTGAAATTCCAAAGAAGCCAATCATAAGAACGTGAAACTTAATTGAGAATCTTAAATAAGAATGAGCAAAACGTAAAGCACGATAAAATGAAATATCCGAAAATTAGGAAAACATTACAAAATGAGGGAACATTATTAAGCCAGGAAATGTTAACACAAATATCAAAAGCAGACAATTTGCGATCGTAGGTATTGTACCGTATATATATATATATATATATATATATAGATGAATATGTATGTATGTAGAAGTTGGACGGATAGATGAATAGATAATTGAACGAACGAAGGTGTAACAAAAGAAATGTATAACAAAAACAAAAAAAAAATGAAGCAAACAAAAACGAAAAGTGTAATGAAATTAAAATTTAAATGTTCAAGTTTGTCAGAAATTATATATACATATAAAGGAAAAAAACGTCATACAAAAAGTCGATTTCAATTAAATTGTTTTGGCGGTTATTTGCCATTGATTTCAAATTGAGCTTTTTAAGTTTGTAGAACTTTTCACCGTATTCGATATTCGATAAAAGCTACCTGATATAAGCTTGCTGTGTGAAACGATTTCGTTTTTTTCTGAAAATCCATAAATTTAAACCTTATATATTTGATCGATTAGCTAATATGAAAAGGATAAGTATACAAATTTATAAAAATAATTGCAATTCGCGTGCTCAATTTTTGTGAAAACCCTTTACCGATTAGCAAATTGCCAAGTTTTCGTCCTTGACCTCAGCTGCCGCATTTCGTTCCTTTTTTCACAAATAAGTTACAGACACCAGAACAAATTAGCCAATACCACTGCAAAGCGGTTGGAACCGAATAATGTAAATTATTAAACTGAAATGAAAAAAGGTATGAACTCAAAAGTTCAATTCAACAGCTGCTCTCAAGGACATTTTGAAACTTCTGAACGATTTTCATGCGACGTTGAATAGCGAAGCAACGACAAACGCAACACTGAAATTGTTTTGCAAACAATTTTCAAGGGGGGCAGAATTGTATTTATACACTCATACACAAAGAGACAAACTCAGGAAGAGATATCCTTAGGTGTAGGCGGATATATACATATGTATATTTTTTGTTTTTTTTTTTTTTTGTTAAACACGCATTGTGAGTGCAAATGACAAATGATGATTTTTGTTCCCACGTCTGTCGATTGAATTAGCTGAAGGCGTAGAAATTGTTTGCGACCATTTCTTCCTTCAATGTCTCCCAACCCGTGTGAACCCTTAAGCTCAATAAGCGCCTGACGATGACGTGTGCCCTCTGAAAAGGCCAATTGTTGCATTGAATCACTTTGCTGGCTTTTGATTATTTGGTTAGTGTTCGTCTGGTGGTCAGCCCGAGAGGTCACACATAGAGGAAATATATTCAACACTGACTGCGACTCTCTTTCAGCATATTTCAATATGGGTGAGGTAAGTCAATCAAAATCGTCATGATGGCGCTATCCCTAAAAAAGGTTTTCAGTCTGATTTTGAATAACTGTGGTGGATTAATAAATATGAACAACCAGTGTTAGAGTGCCGAGGAAAATAGCTTTTTTGCTAATCATGTGGGAAGGGTCTAAAAAGGTCTAAATAGAGGGACATTGGTGGCTCCTGCTTTCAAGCAGAGATCCCAGTTCGCATGGCTGAACTGGAGCATTTTATCAATTACTATTGAAATAAGATAGATCACCAAAATTATAACAAAAAGACGGAGGTATTTCGTGTACACTTTCGCTATATTCATTTGTAGTTAGCTGATAACACTCTTGCCGGCCCATACCAAGGGGGAAGGTATGCGTAAAGTAGAAGTTTCAGGTCCGATCCCCCGCTGTAATGTGCATCGGGGCACAGTTCCCTTCTTTTTTTTATTACCTATTTCCAGCCCCATGGCGAATCTGAATTTGAGAATTATAAAGGTTCAAGGTTTGTTAAACAAAATCGAGCTCACGAATTTTTTGTGCTGTGACGTCATTCGATTTTATCATTCCTAATGCACTTTGGAGGTATGAGAAACTTGACTCACAACAAATTCTTTAATTTTTAAAATCCATGGATAAGATATTAATAAAACCGAAATATGCTCAGTAACTCAGAACCTGGTCTATCGCAATGTCCTTTGGCCAGAAGCTAGTTCTGTTCACTTAGATCCGCATTGCCGCTAATCGAGTTCGAGTTCGGCTGGCATGTTACCTAACTTTAGGAATGTTTAACTAATAAAACGGGAATCCGTTTCAAACAACCGCGTTAATAGTTTTTGACAATTAGTTAGTACGAATAGAGTCCTATCTACTGCGCCATTGACTCACTGTAATTTTTGGATGCATACCACAACTTTCAGCTTTCTCATATCCTGGTGTTTATGTATTGATTGTACATATGTATATGTATGTACTTAGATGCATTCATAGTTAATATTTTTCCCAGGCATTTATCCATTTTAGCGTTGTGTTAATTACTGGGCCGCAAATCAATTAAAAGTACGCTTGGACTGTCTAAACTACTGATGCAAATACACCAAGTATGCATATGTACATATGTTCGTATGTGGATGCATACATACATGTGTTTTGGAAGGGGGCAATATAGGTAGGTACCTCTTCAGGATCTTCGTTGAGTGGTGCGGAGCCTTCGTTAGTTGCAAATTATTTACAAGTGCTTGGAAAATATGAAAACAAGACAAAGCAGCAACATGGAACATGCAACATGCAGGATGCACCATACAGCGGGCACTGCATACAACAGGCACTTCAACTCCATTCCACTCCATTCTTAAGCGGAATGCGATCCACCATCCAAACTGGTGGTGCTAAAAACTCATCATCCAGTTTCAAGTGGATGCTGTTGTCCTCCGTTGAAAGCTCAACAACTTTAAATGTGTGTCAAGTTGAGAGGAGTACACACAAAGAGAGCAGAGCAGCAGCCAGGAGAGAGAGACAGACTGAGAGCAGCAGAGTCGCGGAGACGCAAAGTGAAGGCCCCTGCAAAAAGAGCGCCGGCGCCTATGAGTATGCCACGATTTCGAGTTTGTTCGTATGTATGTTTGCTTTCTTTTTATCAGACGCCATCGGTTAGATAGATAGCGATAGCGATGGCGATGGCGATGGCTATGGCGATGGCAAAGCTCTTGGATGCTGTAGCCAGCCACTGCCACTGTATGTCACTCGTTTGCTGTCGATTTCTCCCCGTTTTGGCTAGTTTTTAGTACAGCATCCAAAACGACGTCGTCGGCGTCGTCGAAGGGGCTCGTCGTGTGTCCTGCTTGGCTATAAATGTTTTGTTTTTCTGCAATTTGTTGTTAGTGCTGAACGGTGAACGGGCAGCGGTTGTTGGTTCTTCCTCGCACACACTCTTACAAATAACTAAGTTGTATTTTTGTTACTTTTTTTATGTTGGCGTTCTTTGGCTTAAAACATGTTGGCATCAGCAGCATCTTGGGTGGTCCCTTTGAGTGTGCATGTGTGTGTGTGACTGAAAGTGTGTGTGTGTATGTGTGTGTTTGTGAGAATGAGTCTTAGAAAGGAAGAGAGCTAAAAATAGCGCCCAAAAGAAATCAAGTGCCAAGTGACCAAAAAAAAAACACACAAAACGAAAACAGGAAACTGAAACAAAAACGATATCCCTAAGGACAATCACAACTGTGCAAAAGTAATTTTAACACAAAAAAAAAGAGCCTAAAACCAAAATACAAAATAAATAGCAACTGACGAATTTTAAAAAGAACCATTTACTAGAACAATTAAAAACAAAAACAACAGGTGTTCCAGAATTAGTAACACGCATAAGATACACCACATTGTATTACAAGAAGGCTTATTAACATTTTTGCATAATTCACGTTTGCTTGGGCCCCTCACCTGTGACTGTTCTTATACCTCTGCCTCTGTCTCGAATTGTGCGAGTGTGTGTGTGTGTGTGTGTGTGTGTGTGTATGTGTGTGTAATTGTTTGCTGCCTAACGCACGTTCAACAAAACATGGTTGAAGAGTTCCTGGAGAAGTTACCAGAAATTGACACACGCTACGAGGTAGGTTCCAAACAACCAACCAACTAACTATCCATCCATTCATTCATCCATCCAAACATGGCAGTTGCCTTTGTTCTTTGGGCTCCCTTGATGGCCGGAATCCGTTCTCTTCTTCTGTTGGTTGTTTTCTTTTTTATTTTTTAATCACATTCCGCTGATGTTTGCCAAGGCTTTTGTCGTCGTGTGTCCTGGAAAAGGCAAATAACCAGCGGCTTTTGTTTCGCCCAAGCACCTGCTCAGCATCCTCCGCTGGGTTGGCGCTTTTTGTTTATTTTGGTGTTCAAATTACATTTCCCTACATGGATTCGCATTATGCTGACTCTAAAACTGGGCTACAGCTGCTGTGAAAGCGGATATTTAATCAGTTTGTGTTTCTTTCCTCCACTCTCAACCGCTGTTACCTCTGTGCTGCCTACCTCTGGCGGTTAAGTGCTGTAGTTATCACTTGCTCCGGCTTCTGTTTCTGTTCTTGTTGCTGCTGCTGCGGCTGCACTTGTCTACCTTCCTCCTTGTCCTTCTTTTCCTTCAGCTCCACATCCATGCCATTTCATTTGTTGTAGTCGTCCTTTTGTTTTTCCTCATTCGAGTACAATATTTGGCTTAATGCTCGACTGAAGCAGCCACCTGAGACTAAGTATTAGCAGATCTTTTGTTCAACAGGATTTCATTTTCATAAATATTTACTTAGCTGTTAGAAAACGAGATACTTAATGTGCATGCATATCCGACTTAGCCGGCGAATTGACCTTATGGGCCTTGCTAACTGAAATTAAAACATCAAGCAGTTAGAATCTGGAGAGATGATTTTAAGTAATACAAGTATCAACTTGAGGCTCAGAAAGAATCAGCTAGGGATTATCTTCTCAAGACGTAAAATGAAAACCCCTAATATCCATTGTTTCCTTCCATTAATAAACTATTTTAGTTCCAAGACAGCTAAAGTTGTGCTGGATTTCCATAGTAAAGGCCATATGGTGGCTCATTATGTTGGATCTACTCATTTCTCTGCACAATTGGTACATGCATGCTTACATACATATGTATGTGTATTTCTAGTACTTAGCTGAGCGCAAACCCTAAGAGAGTTGAGTCAACAACTTAAAAGGCAATTAGCGCGGCCCACTCACTCATTTCGGTGGTCGTCGTCGTCTTCGTCACTTGGGTCAGGCGATACAAGGGCTAAAATTCAAGCCAGGGCCAAACAGTTTAGCAAGCGCATTAACTTTATTAGCGCGATACAATTGGGTAAACAGTGAGAGTGTGTGTGTTTGAGCACACACATTTCGTTAGTTGGCTCACATTTTTAACAATGACAGTGCCTAAGCCCTTTATGCCCCAATGAAACAGCCGCAAACAAAGCCTGGAATCTAATAAACAAGTACTGAAATATATGTATGCACAGATATGCCATTAGCTTCTAGGCTAGTCTGTATGCGGGTGTAAGAGGCATGTGTGTGTAAATTTTTGTTCTATGTGTGAACGCAATCGCGATCAATAAAATTTAATTATTCAATATAACATACAATAAACTTTCGCCCCGCCGTCACAGCCAATGGCTTATTTATGAGGCTCTTGGCATGTGTGTACATGTACGAGTATGTGTCAGTGTGTGTGTGGGGTCCTGCGAGTCATTCAGCTCCCCTGGCTCACAGTTAGTTGTTGTATGAGAATTGTCGCTACAATATAACCGTTAATTTACATGACAAAGTAGCAGCCGCAGCACGACGGAAACGACAACACGTGGAACCTTTGACAGACTTTTCTTACCCTCCAACAAACACAAAAGTAAATGAAAATGTAAAAAAAGAGACACCCGCACACACACATACACTTGCATTGTTGAAAACTCAATTTAACTGGACATATCTGTGTTGACTTTTGGCTTTTGCACTTGAATTTAATTGAAAAATTTGCAACAATTGCAAAGGCGCAATGGCGAGTTGCAACATTCTCATAATTATTTTCACAGTCATGTCTGTGACAATCTACAGTAAAAGCTCTAAATATAAAATGGGAATTAAAATTAAGCAAAATCCAATGTCAAAAGAATCCTCTTTTTTGCACGAATTCATGAAAAATCAGTGCAAATTGGAGGGAGAGTTATAGTTTTAAGTTGTAGTCTAGACTTTGCGTACTTCCTGCACTTACTGTACCCAGATATATTTAATTTCCTTTTTTGGTTTTATTTTGGTTTTTTTTTTTTTTTGTTTGTCATACCAAAAAAGTCATTTGGGCAACATTTTAATTGAAGCCTAGCCAGCAGCTCCTGTTCCTCTTCCAGTTCCTGTCTACCTGATTCACTTTAGTCGACAATCTCCCTAATCCGAATAGACTATACGAACACACACATATACACTCCACATGTGTGTGGAAAGGCTGGCAGTAAGCCAGCAAACAAACTGAAATGGTGACTACGTCAATGACATCGTTGAAAGTTTGTCACATTTTGCCGGCAAAACATTTTCAATATGGAAAAGTCGTTAATATGACAAGGCGAATGAAGGGGCGAAACGGAGCAACGAAGTACTATGGAGAGTCAGTGACTGACTGAGTACATATGTATATGGAAGAATGGAGAGATGGAAGGAAGGAAGACATTGGCGGAAGGGGTAGACGAAGCTTCATGCATTCAAATTTCCTGCTGTAGAAGGACCCACGCACATGGCGTATGCGTAATATGCGGCATAATGCGTGTTTAGATCAAAATTGAATTGCGCATTTTACATGTCGTATACGTGATGCTCATTTCAGCTCCCATCTTGTTCCTCATTCCATTTGGCTTCATTTTTCTTTTTCTGTTGTTGTTGTTCTTTTTTAACCAAATGGTACCCAAACGTTTTGCTGCATAAAGCAAATTACCAAAATCGAGGCCAATGGTGGCACGTTCTGAACGCAAACAAGGGCCAGATTAGATTTTAGGCGAGGGAGGCATAACATTTTCACAATTCGCTTTATGAAATTAAATAATTAAAAGCGAAACATTCCAAGTTAAGTGAATATATAAATATGTACATAAGTATGCGTAGCTGTATAAAATTAATTGAACTCTATATGGCAGTAGCAATTAGTAAATGGAATTACCTCAGGATCAGGAACAGAGTGAGAGATAAAGACAAGTTGCAATAAAAAGTTTTCGAGCTTGGAAACTTAAATTTTTTTTTTTTTTTTTTTTTGAATATAAGAACTAGTTTTTCAAAAAAGTAAAGCAATAAAAAAGCGTTGCCTATACAATCATATGGACCAAATAGGCCTGACATACATATACGATAGGGAACGGTAGGGAAGCTTCTAGTCTTTACCGAAATTTGGCTGGAATTTCCCTTCATAGGAATCGTCAACTGTACGTTATCTATTTAAGCCCTTCAAATCTTCGCGGCTTTAGAAGAGTCCCTTGGTACAAAACAACATTCCCACAGCCCAGAGCTGCCATTCCCAGTGCCATCAACTCGTCAAGATTAAATGCGTTTATTACCACGCTAATCCTGAACAATTTTCATTAATAAATGTCGGCAGGCATACAAAAAATAATCCATTTAACTCACAACTGTGGAAATGGCGACACAGTCCGTTGGATGCAAACAATATAGAAGAACAGAGGGATATACATCACAGATGGCTGGGCAGCAGCTGGAGCCAGTCAAACTGGCAAAAGAACCATTCAAGAGCGCAAAAAAGCGAGAAGGAAAGAAGTAAAAAAAAAAATAAATAACATAGAATAACCGCATACAGTAAATGCTTTTGTTAGACACTATAAATGGTTGCAAAGGGGAAGTAGATTGGCTAAAAGGGGAGTGGCTGGTGGTGTAAGCGGTGGCAACTGTGTGTGCGAGGGGCGGGTGGGGGGGGGGCTTGGGGAGAGCTGCATGCAACAAAGAAAACACAATTTATCCACATCATTTTTTGAAAAACCGCAACGAACACTGATACGAGCTGTAGGAAGAAATAGTCGAAGGGAGCTTATAACTGGTAAAACCAAAAACCAAACGACCCAGCCAAGCTAACTAGCAAATAAAAACGTAAAAATATGATAGACACTCTGCCCGTCCGCCCATCCATTCCACAATTCCATTCTCTGCCAGTGGTTGGCGGTCATGTTCGTGTCCATACTAATGTTCATAAATGTGTCCATGTGAGTGGTCCTGTTCCCCAATGGGCAAACAGGTCCGCATTTATCATTGGGTTAAAGAATTAACAAAACCAAAACTCAAATTAGAATCCGAAATCATCAGATTCTCTATCTTTTGATACTTGGCCCTAAGATTTGACTCATTATCGATTTGTACACTACTTATGTATATATACATATGTAAATGTATGTATATGTATGTATATGTTGGGCCCCAGGGCTTTGCGTTGCGGACCTGGACTCTCACTGGCTCTATGTGTAAATGCAATTTGGCTGCCCTATGTTTTGCCACTCAACTAATTAAGTTTATTTTTTTTCGTTTTTGAGTTCTTTAATGTGTTTTTATTGTTAGCTGCAGCAGATAAGTTTTTAATTTGAAAAACGCATATGTTTGCCAAAGAATAAGCAGCGGAAGCAGAAGCCAGCAGGCAGATTCTGTTCATCCTTGCTAGATGATTGATGACAGTTGCTATTTGTCTTCTCTTCCCTGTTTTTTGCTCATTCCTTTTACCCATCGCATTTTTCTTTTCGGCAGGATATTGTGCCCATGGAACAAGTGAGCTCGATGGTATCCAACGGTGGTGGCAGCGTAACCATGCAGCGCGACGATGAATACCGCAATCGCATCATGAAAAGTAAGTGTGTCAGCACCCAAAATCAGATCCCCAAACCCTAATTCCTACCCCAACGAGCAACCCCAAACACACCACCACCACCCACTCACCCACCACTACAACCCCCAAGCCCCCAATCTCCTTCCCGTAGAATCAAGCTTTACACATATAAGGTAACTGCTACTGGTGCTGATGCTGCTACGGTGACTATCCCTGACCTACTGGCTTTGCAGTTGACATACTTAGTTTAATCCTTCCAGCAACCAGCAGCAAATAAATAGCGTTTCACATTTCGCTTTATAGTTTTGCATGCCCAAACCAAGCAGCCGGCCACCCACCCACGGACCAACCCTAACACCTACATACATTTCACATACACACACACACACACACACACACACACAAGCTAGCTAGCATGGCTATACATATGTATATATGTACATATAAATACATGTATGATATATATCTACATACTTAGATCTAGCTTAGTTTTATAATCATTCCTCTATCTCTCACAATTATGTCTTGTCTTTTTTTGTAACTAACCATTTTTCTTTCCTTTATACATCATTTTTGTCATCATGATGCTTGCTTGCTCAACAAAACAAATTCGACGAATTTGGACTTGCCTCTCAATCTAAATATCAATCTGTACAAAAATTTGCATCAAAAAACATGAACTTGCAAAAACAAATAAATCGAATCCAAAAACCAATAATTAAATGCTTCATCAAAATCCAACAAACCAACTAAAACCAAAAAAAAAAAAAACCAACAAAAACGAACCAACCAACCAAAATGCTTCTTTCTCCTCATCTATTCATCTGTAGTACGTAGACTTGGTGAGTCCAACAACAAAATTAGTTTTAGTTTTTTGTAAACAAATTGCAATAAACATTTGCTTATTTAATTCGGTATTGTAAATAAAATTACATAATTAATAAGCCAGCAAGAAGTAAGTATGTGAAAATGTTTTAAATATTTCATTATGATTTCCCCATTTGAAATTGAAACAGTTTTGCCGACAAATTAAGTTTTAAGTGCATAACATGCAAGTGAGTATGTCTTGTGGGATTGTATGTATACATAGTACATATGTTCATATGTATATACATACATCCATATGTGATTATGTGCCTTTTAATAACCAACTGGGAAAAGTTTCTTATCTATGAGTAATGGTAGGTGTAGCAGAGGCATCGTTCGCAGTTCATTGCCGGAGAACACTCTACTAATATACATACATATAACCCAATTACGCGAGTGTATAGTGTGAGTGTGAGAGTGTACTTGGTTACAAACAAAACGAATATCATCTAGCCAATCATACCAGCTTATCCCATGATTATCTCAAATGTGAATGTATTAACTACCTGGTAATCGCCTAGCAATGTCTTTTATTTATTTCTTTATGATCTATGGAAGATTGTGAATCCTGCAGTACTAACAAAAGATAGACCAGCAAGTATGGTTAGGTTTAAAACAGAAATACCGATTGGTTTGCTCATGTATTTTTATTTATTTTTGTTTTTTTTGTACAGACAACGCCTCTGTCGTCGGATTCATATTCCAATGAATGTGCAAATGCATTAGCTTAACATCTCTATGGTGCTGTAGAAGGACCATAGTAAATGTTTTGCAAAGGGGCGTGCACTTAATATTTGTTATATGTACATATGTGTTCACACACACATGCACAAGTGTGTGTGTACACACACTTACATACATATGAATGTATTAGAAGTCTAAGCTTTGGAATTGAGGAATTTTTGGTTTGCGGCTTTCGGGGTTTCCATTTGCCCAGTTCTGGGGGCTGGACCGGACCCAAGCACTGGAGGCTATTAAATCTAAGAATAAATGGCAACTTCATCTGCTTTGACCCAGATAAAAGATAGCAAATAATAATGGACCTGTCCTTGTGTCTGACTTTAATAGACCTGCTTAATAAAGCCAACAACAAAACAGACCAAACCAAAAAGGTTTGCAGTTTTTCATCATTAGTTAATTTTCTGATTCAACCACCATCCCATCAACCTTTTTGTCTCACTCTTCACCCCATTCCCTTTCCGTTCCCACTTTTCGTTTAGCATTAGTACTTGGCATTTAGCAGCTTGACCAAAACGAAAACAAAAGTAAAAAACGCAAATCACTTGCAGGCAAAAATGCAAAACACAATAGAAAAGGGCCAAATAAAAGAAATTAAAAAATGCCTGGGTGACTGCTTGACAATCTGATGGAACCCTGCATAGGCAACCTACCTCTATACCCCCTTCAATCTTTTTCACTCACTCTCTCTCTCTCTCTCTTTCTCTTTCTATTTCTTGCTCGTCTTTGTCTACTTCAAAGACAAACACAAAGCAGCCTGCGGCAATTGTGTTGGCTATTGCCAACAAACGCAACGACAAAGCCAAAGATTTGCTTCAATGCACGCTCTCTGCCTCTATCTGTGCAAAAGTTAAGAAAATCGCCTTAGCTATCCCCTCAACCCCTCCACCATAAGGCCCAGACCTCGTCTACTGAAACACAAACACACACATTGGAAATATATTATGTCCTTTGGTGGAAAACTTTACTTTTGGTCTTGGCTTTTTTACTTAGTTTTCGACAGAGGCGAAAGTTTTTCTCCTTCTTCTTTCTAATGGTTATGAAAAATAAAAAAAAAATAAAAAAACGTCTGCCATTTTTATACTCTTGCAAAAAGGGTATATTATAAAGTGTATAGGACATATGTCCTTCCATCTGTCCGTCTCAGAGTTGAAATTTTTTCATGTAAGCACGGGTTATATACCTCGGATTCCTCTGTGTCATACAGCGCCCATACAAAGGGCAAATTCACAAACAGTGTTGATTTTAAAGCAATAAGCCTATTAATAACATTGTCGAATCCGATCAAAATCGGATGTCGTAAAGACCATGAAATGGCATGCTATATGCTCCTCATTGCTTCAGCCAAAAATTGCTGTAAAAATTGTAGTTCTTTCGTGAACATTGGACTTTTTAGTTAAAACCTTTTTCACCTTGACGTTTACAAGACGTTAGGAAAGATAACCGAAAAATCTTTCAAGGGTATACAAACTTCTGCGCGTTCGATGGTGCGTCCTGGTTTTTTTATTATTGTAATTTTTTTGATCTCTTCATTTTTTTTTTCCATTTCAGATTCAAATCATTTTGCTTTAGCTTTTTATTTTTGTGTTCTTTCTTCCATTTTGCTTTCAAGAGATTCCTCATAACTTGGCCCAAAACGGATGCTGCTTGAAAAAGTTAGCCATGTTTGCCATTTTGTTTCAAGTGTAAGGATATTGGTTTTGAGCAGCAATATGTGAACCCGAGCCTGGCCTTTGGGGACATTCAACAAGAGCCTGAGAGCCATCCAGACAGCGCCACAGAACAGAGCAGGAAGCAAGGCATTTAAATGCTGGAAATTGTAGAAAATTGCATGTAGTTTTGCTCTCACAAAAGTTGTGTGGAAATCTAATTGAAATTTGGTGCCCTATTCAACTGGAATTTCATTTCAAATTTGTATTAACCGTAAGCAACGGGAGATAGAGAAAGTT
Organism: Drosophila paulistorum; assembly: GCA_018152135.1. NCBI lineage: Eukaryota > Metazoa > Arthropoda > Insecta > Diptera > Drosophilidae > Drosophila > Drosophila paulistorum. The sequence continues at coordinate 15,101,659 of JAECXG010000690.1, forward strand.
ATTGTTTGTCGATTTACATGACAGGACTTGAACACAAAACTAATCATAATGAAAGTCAGGAAACTCATAATGTAAAGATTAAAAACTCTATGTCTTCATAAAGTTGTTGAAGAAACTAAGTAGTACGAAAAGAGAAGAGGCGAGTAGTACTTTAGCACAGAAGACAGCACTACACGAGCATTGTCTGCGTTCAAAAACGTTTTTGAACGCAGACACGCTTTTTCATCCTATGTTTCATTGGCCATTTGTGCTAAATGTTTTGTCTCCACAATTTAAACTGCTAATAATTAATGCTCTTAGTCTCAGATTCTTCATCGTTTCTATTTTTCGTCCAAACCTTAGTTTTTGTCTCTCTCCCTCTGTTGTGTGTCTTTCTGTTGAGCTGGTGCCATTTTATCCAGCCATTAAAGCTTAATAATAGGCCTGCCAGTTTCAGTTGCCAGCTAGTTGCTAGTTTCCTTGTGTTTGCCTTTATGGCAGGTTTCTGGCAAATGGCCAAAGTGGACATACAGGACAAAAGGCAGCATGGTAAATGACGCATTTTGGGTGCAAGTGCCATATGATGGCCTCATGCGGAAGTTGTTAATTTGACATGAAAAAGGCAAAAGCGACAAAAAGAGGACAAGTGCCGTTTTCTGCAACAGGGCGTATACGTATTAAACTCTTCTTTCCCGGATCTCCTGCATTATCTCTCTTTCTCTCTCGCATTCCTCCAGTCTCTTTTTCTTAACTCTCCTAATTATTGTCATAAAAGGAGAGCGACGACTGACTGACTAACTGAGATTGAGACTGAAAGCGATAAAGAAAGCCAAGGACTGAGATAACTTTGGCAAAATTCCCTTCTAGCCATCAGCCCAGAGCTACTGAGCTTTGTTTAACTTGTTGCTAGATTTCAGAGATTCAGCTAAATATTTGTCTTGCCAACTAAATAGCAAACGATTTATTTCCATTTCGCTTTGCCAAAAATTTACAAGACGAAACGAAAAATTCACACGAAGAGAATGCAGCAACACGATTATTTAATTATATCAAAGTATATCAATTAGGCAATTGCTTCAGTTTTTTTGCCATTAGCCACGATAAAGTAATTAGTGGGTATATACAAATTAGCGTATTAGGTTTGTCACAGAGCAACTGACAATTGATTAAAATTAAAACTTGTTATGTTATTCATATCTGTTTCTCATGTTTATTCTATTCTACTCAAATGAACTTCTTTTTTTTCCTTGATCACCATGAGATGCCGAAACGACATACTCTATAGCATGTGCCATCGCAAAGTAATTGAGACTTTGAGCAAAAAGTCTGAATGCAATCGACGAGAAGTTTTATCCGATTTCCTATGCATTACTCAATCCGAACCATTTGCATTTGAAAGACGATTCGAAAAGTCTTTTGCGCATGTGTGTGTGTGTTTTTATGACAGTTTGCATTGATTTTTTCAGTCAATCTTAATAAGTCCGAGCGTCACTCATTTCGTTAGTTTGAATGTAATTATACATAGATAGGTGAGTTTGGAGAGACAGAGAGTTTGGATCATAGACAGAGAGTTTGGATCATTATGCAAATGCATTGGTTAGAGACAGTAAGGGTATGTGTACTTCGGAATGGAAAATTGAAATGGAAAATTTCTTTATAAAGCTGCAGAAACATTAAAAAAATTCAAAAATTTAACAGTCAAATTTTAAGATTTCCTTTCTAATGTCGCTCCTGCCTTCTAAAATTTTCATTCTCACATTCTTTTCCTTCTATTTGCATTTTCCTTGCCGCTTTTTCGTCTCTTCCTTTTTGTCATTTGTAATAAATTTACTCATTTCCAGGTCCTACATATTTGCTTAAGCAGCTCACCTTGAGTGTGCAATGGGGTTCAAAGCTCAGTTTGATTTTTATTCCTTGCCGCGTGCCTTTCAAATATTTACAATTCAATTTTACAAACACAACGATAACGAGCCATCAGTTGTACTGGAGGAATATTTGATGGTGGTTGGGTTTACCAACCTCTCGGAAAAAGTGTAGAGACCGAATAAAATATTCAGCTTTATGCAAGCATGTAAATGCCATGACAGAGGCAAGAGATGGGGCCCCAACCCATCGGGGAGCAACCGGTTGAAAGTCGTCGACGGACGACAACGACGATGATGATGACAACATGGCTTGTTGTGTCTTAGAACATGCAAAATGGCCTACTTACAGACACACACACACACACACATAACAGAGAAAAAGAGAAAGATGCAACTGCCATAGTTGACAATGCGGTCGAGTTGACTTGAGTCCCGACTTGACTTGACTCTGACTGATGTGACCACAAAATGAACAGCGGAATTATAAGGATAGAAAGAGTAGGATAGAGATAGCAAGAAAGAGTGAGTGAGAGAAAACACGGCCAAGCAGAGAAAACATTGGAGAGATGGTAGATTTTCTTTCTATACATATCACATCATCTATAGTATTTGCATTCGTATCTGTAACTGCTAAACATTTACATGGCTTCCGCATGCCACTGACTAGATACATTCGAGCAGTGCACATCCTGCAGCCTTGAGCTACAAAACATAAAGCGACCGGGGAAGCAATTTTCAAAAACTATTTACCATTATTAGCATGTCAAAGCACCGCCACCACCACCACCACCGCCACCAACCGAGCCCCCATTATTGTGCGAGCCACCACCAGCACTAGCAGCGCTATTCTCGAGCCACTGAACAGCATTAAGCACAAATTGGCTTCAAGCCACACAATAGACCATGTGCATTGCGCACAGGACATACAATAAATAAATTAACAAATAACAGTTCAGTGTGGTTCGGTCTATAAACTAAGTCGGACACTAACAGCGGATAAACAAGAGTCCAACAACAGCAACATCAACAACAAAAACTACTTGAAAACTAAAATCGGTTAAAGTTTTCGCCATAATTTGGCTTATTAAATTAACTTTTCGTGTCGTTTCGCCATGAGTTTGCACTCACCCATTATATGTACGTTTGACCTAGCAATTATTGTTTAATTTAAAATAAAATGCACCAAACTTTTGCCCGCAAAAGTTTTAAATAGAGTTCCCACTTCGATGGCAAATTAAAAAAATAAAAGTTTTGCCACAGAAAACTTTTCGTCAACTACATATAACTACTCGCACCACTTAATAGTAAAGTGCTTTGAACATAGAGCAGATGTGTGGTTAGGCCATCTTCTTCTACGAGAAACAGATATACCTTGAGCATATAATCCATCAACGGCCTCAAAATATCAGACCGCACGGATAGTTTGTGGCAAACGACCAGCATGCATGCGGTACCTGCTGGTCAACAGCGCCATGCACGTTCGTCCTCGCACCACCACCAGCAACAACAACAGCACCACCATCAGCATCAGCACCATCAACAGGGCACCACAAACGGCCACCGTTTGCCACCAACTGGCCATAACAATTACAGCAAAATGCTGAATAGCAGCCACAGCAGCCCCAGGGAGATTAGTATCTCACCGAGACGCGTCGCTCTCGATACAACCGCCTCGGGTTCGACCAGTGGTTTTGGTTTTAGTCGAGGTACGTAAGGTGGTTCAAAATAGAAAGTTCAGGAAACGTTACTCCAATTAGGTCAATCAATTGTTTTCCTAATTAAAACACTACCTAAAATGTTAGGATTTCCAACAACAAAAAGAGACTTCATTTTTAAAAATCGAAAATGATTTAATTCAGACCCTTAATATATGCATTGGTTGGAAGACTTCCCAGAAAAATTTCGATGCCCAAAGGAGGTCACAACTAACAGAAAGTATGCCACAATAAAGACTAATGTTTTATTTTACTTTTCATCATTAAAATGTACGTAGATATTTTTCACCTAAGGGCGAATACGTTTCATGGCAGCGCAATTATTGTTCATCGATAGGCAAATAGCAATTATTCATAAATGTAATAAACTTATATATTAACGACGTTTTTAATTATAGACAACTATGTAGTGTATGTGTTGTTTGTATTGATTAATTTAGTAATTGGTAAATTAATGCTGCAGTGCAACCGAATCAATGGGATATCACACTTTAAGCTCTAAATGAAATCTGCTGGCAGTTGGTCTGTGGCCATTCTCAAGCAGTTCTTGGCCAGGTCAAAAGTAGGGGCAAACCTCTGGAAAGATCTACGTGTGTGTGTCTGTGTTTGTGTGCTCAACTGAAATATGTTTTAAAATTGCCGAGGCGTGTTTGGCGATGCCAAGTGGAATGGGGATGTGAATAAGAGTAGGAGTTTGAATGTGTATGTGTGTGTGTGTGTGTGTGTAACATGGAGTACGAGCACACACTTCCGCCGCATGCTGTGTGCCACATCCGTCCGCCATAATTAAGTTTTACCAGTCAGACGGACGGACGTTCAGACGGGGGAAGCTCACCCTGGGGGGCAGTCAACGATGCGAATAAAGTCAACCCCAAACCACATTGCATCGTATTCCCGTACTGCAGCTCCTCCTTGTTGGCCTGCATTTTAATTGATTTTCCAGTTGCTCACGTTATCAGTTAGTTTGCCTGTTTGCAGCTGTCGGTTGTTCTCTTTCATTTTTTGTGTTTTCATCCTGAATGCTTTTCTTTCTTTTGCTTTTTTTCCATGCGTATTTATTTATAGTATGTTGATTGCGTTATGTGAATGAATCTGGTTCAAACAATATTAAAGCCAGATTTGGTCAGGTCAGGAGATTTTTAATTAATTTCCCAGTCTGCTGGATAAAAAACTGATTTCACAGCTCATAGCTGATGTTAGCAGAAAGGAAAGAAGAAACTTCGAACCAAAAAGAAAAGCTCAAGTTAGGAATAATGTGAGACAAATGGAACTAAAAAAACGAACAACTCTAATTCCTTCAATTTGCATTTGGGAATAACTTTCCTGCTAAATATAGCATTACCTCTTTAGAATAAATAATGGCGTCGAATGTCTTAGATATATTTTAAAAGTGACGGCTTTTGTTGTTCACTAAGCTAACTTAACCCATTCATGCTCAGATGATTGTGCCACTAAATCAACCAAAAATATATTTCTTAATATGTCAGCTAGTTTTCAATAAAACCTTAAGTCCATACATATATAATACATATATGTATATCGATGTATCTATATTTATATATGTGCTATAAGCGTATGTGCCTGTGTGTGTGTGCAGACATCAATATTTCATAGCGCACAGTGCGACATTATCGAGTGAAAAAAATGCCAAGCGATAGTTGCAAAAAGGAAAAATTTATGAAAAAAGGAAAAACGGAAGGAAGAACGAAAGGAGGGACAGAGGAGAACACAAAGCTGTGGGTGGGCGGGCCGTGGTACGTTTGGAGTGGGGCTAAGAGCAAAAGGCATACGACTACAAAATGTACGACATGATGGCTTGGCGCCTGGGTTATTCATTGTGTGTACGAGTGTGAGGAGTCGCCATTGATAAAGTCAGAGACATGGCAGAGTCAAAGAATGTTGAAAACGGACAAGAAGGAACATTGGACATCGAGCAATGTCGCCTGCCATGTTGAATTATTGCGGAACATTTTGAGCTGGAGAACCGTTTTTCATTTCGCTTTCCATTTTATGGCCAATGCCAAAAGCGTCATCAAAGTTATGAATTATTGATGGGTACCGAAAAATCGAAGCAGACCAAACCGATACCATTTCAAGATTGATGCTTCACGCAATTAGCGTGCTGCGCCTGATGGTAATGCTTCTATATCCAACATTTCAATCAACGAGATATGTATATACATATCAATCTATTTGCTTCAAAAAGTAAATAGGTCAAGCATTTTCCATGTGCTGTGCCTGACCAATTCAATTTTGGTTATCTGTATGCAGCAACATGGATAAAGTTTCATTTTCATGCAACTTTAACAAGGCATTTGTCCACAAGGGGGGCAGAACACCACCACAGTAAATATCTTCCAAAAAAAAAAAAGGAATGTTACTTGTTACGGCCACAGCCCCCCTATTCCCCACACACACCTACAACTTTACCCCTAGGCTACAGTTGAGCTGTTTGGGGCCCAATCAGCATATTTCAGTTGCGACTGGAGTCAAATAAATTCACTTTTCCTTTGCCTCGCATTTCTTTTTCATCATGTTTTATGAGTTTAATAAAGTTTATGCACTTTATTGAAGCTGCGTCAAATGAAACCAACTAAATTCCTTACAGAATTTCAACAAAAACGTGTTGCTACTTAACCAACAGAAAACAGAGAGAGGAAAAATAAAAAAGAAACCGCAGCTACACTTGTAAAGAGTAAATGGTTTCAGTTGCCATACTTGGTTCCTTCTTATTCTAGTAGTTTTTCTTGTTGTGGCAATGTTCAAGAAAACTTTGCTTAACTTTCATCGACACGGCAATATAGGGCAATAGAGAAAACGAGTGAAGGGGTAAGACATTTAGGCAGACAAACAATAGCGCCGGCAAAAACTTTCACTTCGAGCCGAGACATGGGACAGTGACCTCATACATATATGACAATAATTCGACGCATTTATGTCACACACACAGACTGAGGGAGAGAGAGTGAGTCCTAGCCATTTGCCACCCACTCAGGATCTACCCATTCACGAAACGCTTGCTGCTCAACAATTGCTGGGGCCATTGTGTGTCGTGTGCTGATGGCCGTCGGTTGGCTGCTTGGAACGTGTCCTGTGTCTTTTTGTCAGTTGCTACACTTCCGTTTGCAGTTAAGTGCGACATATTTGCCTGGCTAATTTCCCACACACATTCAAACAGAGTGAGGGAGAAAGACATTGTTAGTGAGATAGAGAGCTAAAAAGGAAGGACTCATGGTTGAAAATTCTGGCCGGCCATGTGGCATCAGTTTTAGCTTAGCTGTCGTTTATCATGCCACCAACACATGACTATTCGTCTATACACTTTCTGAATTTCAAATTTTTTTCTCGTATTTCTTCGTTCTAATCCGCTCTCCTCCCTTCTTGCTGTATCACATTCACGCTCTATTTATGTGTGACATCATTCGCCACTGTCAACGTTTTCTTTATTTGTTTTTTTTTTGTCCTTTTCGATTTTCGTCACAGCAATCCTCAGCACTAGAGTCAGCATCCTTTTCCTTGTCCATTTTTTTTCCTTTTTTAGTCATTCCATTTTTTTTGGCCCTGTTTTTTTTTTGTTTCCTGCCGATTTTGTGTTTATGGTTTTTGTGGCTTTTGTTTTGGCTTTGGCCTTTTCTTAGCTATTTTTTGAGCCGGTTAACTAAAACAGAAATGTTTTCGATAAACAAAGTGCTTGGGCTGCGTCTATTCTCTTGCTTTTATGTTTGTCTATAAAACAAAATCCAATGGCAAAATAAAGACAGCAGCAATGGGCGTGTGTTAGTTGAGATGTTCACTTAAAGAATTCGAAGCTAAGCAATTCCATCTTAAACGCTTGAAGGCAAATGTTTAGCAAATCGGATCTATATCATAAAACTTTGACGAACTTTTGTGCGAAACTGTAAATGTTCAAGAATACAAAATTGCACAATCAAATAGGCAAAACACAAAACACCAGCAGTTGGAATGAACGATGGGTGTATTTCTTTTTTGGTACAAACATTTATGGATTTTTTTCTAAATAACGCTTTTAATTTCAAACAGACGAAAAGTAAACAATAAAAGGACAGTGCTTCCATATCACTCATAGGTACGGTCTTTGCTCAATTCGGAAGAACATATTAAACTCTATTTATGAGCATCTCATTGGTGCCCTTTAACCTTTCACTGCCCAGCGTCATATAACCAAGTGCGAAATGGCCTAGTCATTTAAGTGCGTAGAGTCGTAATTTAGCCAGTGATTACAGTTTGACATTAATAGCTATTGCAGGACAAATGGCTCAGTTTTTATTAGTGTACGAGTATATTTTGAAATTCAAGAGTGCAGGCCATTTGTCTGTGACAATGACTTCGTGTACCCAAATCAATTCACCTATTAATCAAATGCCAAAGATTAATTCTGACCATTGAAATCAATGTGAGAAACCGGGGCAGAGACACTTCTTCTGTGATGGTTAGCTGAAGTGGAGTAGAATGGAATGTTGTGCATAAATGTCAAACATAATGACACTCATACGCCGTGTGGTGCGACATTTCACACGAAACGGAACAGCAGTAGCAGCATCTAGAGGCCTGACACTTGGCCTAGCTGAATCGATACCAAGCTGAGTTGGCTGTAGGACAGCCAGACAACGGAGGGGAAAATGCGCGGGAGTGAGAATTAATGAAGCGTAAATGGTAATTGACAGCTCAAAAGCAAAGCTCAGGAGGTGCTTCATTCATGCAGCATGACCCAAATGGTTTGAAGCCGAGAATATATGTGCTCTCCGTTCATTAGAATGAGTCAATGGTAAAAAAAGAGTGGTGGGTGGTGGGAGGGTAGTGGTTGGGCAAGGTACTCATATCATTCCAGGCCAGTTAACAAACACAACAAGAGACAAATTTCGAAAAGTGTCTCCACTACAATGAAAGTCAGCAACAGCTTCGCAAGAAGGTGTCATAAATTGGGTTTGTCACCTGTATACAACAGCACGAACCGATGAAACGCTTCGGGTTTTAGATTATTCAGGTGAGATGGTGTACTAAAAGGAGGAAACTCTCTCAGTTACCTCTTCTCTTCCTTGTCTTGTACTAATAACATTCTCTTCCATCCTCTTGCTGCGAATTTCCCCTCCGAAAAAGCTTAGCGAAGCTTCATTCCTGAAGTTCATTTGTCAGGAGCCTTAATGTTTTCCACAATGCGCAAGGTCAGTGCAAGCTGGGAACAAAACGAATGCAAAAAAAGGTGAAAGCTGGCTGGTATGGCAGCCATAGGGTAGGTAGGGTATGACATGGTGGGGGCTACTCGGCACTACTCTAACTTCGTTCTCTCCACTGTGTGTCAGTTGCAGCTGCAATTGCAGCTAGTCGGCGGCAAAAAGCTCTTTGATCATTTGGCATTTGCCGCGTATAAAAAAAGTGATTCTCGCCCCTCCCACCTTCCCCTATGACTGTTTTCTGATGGTGATAACAAAGTTCTCACTCGGAAAGCTTTGGCTGCTCCTGCTGCTGCTGCTGCTAATGGCTCAAATATAAAAGGATGCTGGCTGGCGGCTTACTTTCAGTTGGATTCTGAGCGAGGTAGCAGCAGCAGCAGCAGCAGAAGCAAAAAAAAAAGGACAAAAGGGAAACTCAACAGCAAATGGAAATGGACAAAGCTAGCTAGGAAAAACTAGCTCACAGTAGTGGGAAATTATTTTTTGAATGTGTGTGTGTGTGCGAGCGTATGTATCTGCGATTCATGTGAAAAAGGAAAAGTCAAGACAGAGATGAACTTAAAACAGATGATGATGATGATGATAATGATGATAAGACTCAATTAAAGTGTTCAAATGCAAGACTGACTGACTGACTGACTGACTGACTGACGGACTAGCTGACTGAGTGACTGTCTGTCTGGCTGACTCTCTGATTGACAGACTATCCCAAACAGTACTTATAGTAGCAAACGTACTAGCAGCAGCATCAGCAGCTCTCTTTTATCGCTCTGCTTAACGACCAGAAGCCCGAAACAGCCGCCGCACTGGCTTCGTTTTGTGAGCGCGGCTTAATGCCTGATTCGATGATGGATATGGAGCATCGAGATCATCAGCTGCATCGCCATCATCAGCAAACGACCAGAATGACAGCAGCCAGCACTAGTACTAGTACTTTTGCTACGCCAGCTCTAACAGCGACTAACTCAACGGAACGGGACCACCAACAGCAGCAGCCGCAGCAGCAGCAGCATTTGCCAGTTTCATCATCAGTTTCACCATTACCCATGCATCAGCAACATCAGCCACCACCGCCACCACAGATCAGGGAACGTGACCACCATCCACAGCAGCAGCAGCAGCAACAACAGCAGCAGCAGCAGCAACCATTGACTTTGCCCCACAGCCATCATGCGCTGATGCAGCAATCGCAACAGCAGCAGGCCATACATCGAGCTGAGGCGCGACGTGGTGAGTTGCAGGGTCCTAAACACTTAGCCATTTTTTTTGGTAGCTCTTTCGCTTTGCATATACATATATAGTGGTGTATGTATGTATGTATATATGTATATATATATTATATATACATATATATATATATATGTATGTGTGTGTGTGTGTGTGTGTGTGTGTGTGTGTGTGTGTGTGTGAGTATAGAGCCTTATTGTATTTGCATTGCCTGATGCTGCGAAGCTAAACTCAAACTTGTTGCTTGGACCCCTCTAAAACTCAAAAATGTATGCTATGCTTTTTTTCTTTACCTCAAAGGATAAATTTTTGATCAAAAGCCACAGAAAAACGCCAACAAAAAAATTGCTCAACAGGCTCATCATTTATTTATTGACTGTGAAATTTCATCATTTTATTTTCGTATGTATGTCATGTTCGGTGTATATGCACATACATATATATATATATATATATACGTGTATGTTTGTGCGCGTATTTGTTTGTTTGCAGGGGGATAAAAATCCCCACCAATTGGCAACAGTTTCTCTTTCTCTCGTTTCACATGCATGCTAATCGCTTCATTAGTCTGGCAACAAAAACACAAAAAAGGGTTTAACTCACATTTGTTTTTGCCATAAGTGGCCAGCTTAGTCGAAAATATAATCTTCTTTTGCTTCTGATCTCCTCTTATTCTACGTCTTCTGGTACACCGCTGGTACCGCCTCCACGGCAACCCATTAAATACTCAAAAGAAGGAAAAGAAAATCCACGCATTTTGCATGCAAAATTCAATCCAAATATGAATAAAGCCCTATATACTACATATATGTGTGTACATACATATATGTATACATATCGCAACCATCATCAACAACAATAACAAGGACAGCAACCCCAACCATTAACCACCAACACCACCGCCGCAACCACGACTACGGCAACACCACCAACAACAGCAGCAATGTGACCCATTTTTTGAAGCAAAGCTTTTTGGCCAGGCTCTTGGCTCTTTGGCTATGACGTAGGTATTTTGGGGATGGGGGCCAGAGCTGACGAAGTAGGCAAATGATGGGGTAGGTGAGGAAAAAATATGAGCCTGGTCATGATTCCTGATGGCTGCTGCTGGTCATTAAAAAATTATGACCACACACATTGTTTTTGCTTCGTTTTTGCGACGAAGGTAACTGTATAACGGCATCGGCAGCGTTCAAAATTTGCGCTTACCAATTCAAAATTCAATTAAAACAAACTAACTATAACTAACAAGTGTATGCATTATTTAAATCATATTTCGAATAACATTGGGTAATTAATAAAATAAAAAAGGATGAGTCCAAACTGAGCCAGGCTTTATTATCTCTCTCTCTCTTTCTCACTCTCTCTCTGTATCTCCTTCAGTCCGTGATTTTGTATTTATTATTTATCTGGTTTTACATTAACTATGCTATGGTAATTATGCTATCTTTGGTTATATAATAAAAGTTGAGATACATATGTAACATACGAACATTTATCTACAAATTAGGTATAATCGGCTAAGAGGGTTGTAATTCTTTTCCAAAAAAACACTTTATATTTTACTTTTAGGACTTTTACTTATTATCTTACTATACTGTACTAGTTAGGCAAAAGGTCCTTGAAAGCGGTGTTGTCATCATCACAAATAATTACCAGAACATTGTGTAACTTAATTTTACGAATTTTAAAACTCTTTCGAATGTTTTATATAATATATTCAACATAAGTGGTTATCAAAAATGTGATTAATATTGAGTTCTCTGGGCTGCAGTTTAGTTAAATTTAAGCATTAAAAATAGCCTAACCGTTTAAAAAAAACAGGTAAAATGGGAAAATAAATATCCTAAAACCAATTTAAACTAATTACATTTTAATCAGCTATCGTTTCCCTATTTTCTTCACTTCCTTTCGCTATCTCTATTACTTCTATGTCCTATTTCACTTTCCGGATTGCGTCTCTGATTTCCATTTTGGTTTATTTTTACGGTAGCTATAAATCTATTAAGTCGACGGTCGCAAGCCTCAGGCTACCCCACTCACCAACTCAACCATTTATCCACCTACACCGACACTCCCAGCTCACAGCCTCTTTATCCTACTACTGTTGGCTTATACAAGCGCGGCGTCAACGCTGCCATCGCAATTATATTGAAATCAATTTCAATAAAAGTTTTTTGCGCTTTCTAGCCTGAGAGTGGGACAAATGTTTGGCAGCTTGTTGGCTTAGTGCGGTGAAGTTGCCTGCAATCCCTCTCCCCTCCCCACCGAGCCCCTACCATTCGTCATTAAAGTTGCAAAGTGTAAATGGTTGCAGGAGTATTTTTTTCGTTCCCCTGCAACGCCAACGCCGTTTCATAGCAACAACGACAAAGAGCTCGTTAAAAACACTTTGCTGACGTCGTTGCGGGTACACTGGGTGTGGATCTAGGTATGGGTATGGATTCTGGACAGTATCCGGGCATGGGCGGGGGTGGAGTCAAAACAGAGAAGGGAGATGCTTGGGCATTGTTACAACTTTTCAATGAACTGTAATTGAAACTGAAATACAAACTGTGGCGCTAATTGCCAGCTGCTGCTGGAAACCAAAAAGCAGCAGCAATTGCGTCAGCTACAGCGACAGCCAATAGCCAACAGCCAACAGCATCAGTATCAGCCTCAGTAACTTGCAACTGCATCCGAGTAGTCGAGTAAATAACATTTAAATGTGTGGCATGCATAATTTATGATTTGCTTTTAGTTTACTCTAACTGTAGTTTAGTTGTAGTTTTGTAGTCTTAGTTTATGCATGACCTAACTGCATGAAAAAAAAATATAATGACGAGGAAAACACAAAGGAACACACAGCTCCGCCTCAAACCTGATAAATTGGCCAAGCAGCTGTTAAACAATTAATTACTATGATTATTCCAATTTATCGTATTCTTGCAGATACACAAGCAAAACATTCACATGGATTTCTCTATTGTAAGTTGCACGAATTTGGAATAAACAAAAGCAAAGCAAAAAAACATAGAAAAAAATTTCAACAAAAAACGACAACAAAAATGAAAAAGCTTAAATTCAAAATCCTCTCCCACACATTTTAAGCAGACACACCACACAACAAACTTTCACTAATACTCGTACATTCAATCAGCAATTAAACAATATAACTATTTTATTAATGTAATAACAAACTACTATTTGCTAGAGCTATCTCTATATATTTTTCTATCTTGCTCTATCTCCTATCTTTTCATGTGTATTTGTATATATATATATATTAATATATATATTTATATACATTTTTATATCTATTTCTATATCTCCATCTCCTTAAATTTTCATATGAATTTTGAGAATTTTTTCCTGATGACGCACATAAGTATGCTATGAAAAATTTTGTTTAACCATTTTTTGACTTTTACGACATGAATGAGGCGCCTCAAGGCGTTTCAAGTATCAATAAGAGGTGAAATGGGCAACTTGTTGCCCACATAAGAAACTGAAATTTTTGGCTAAATTCTAAAAAGCAAAGAAAGTTAAACGATAAACCATTTTCTTTCACATTTTTTGATACCTATACATATATGAATACGTACGTACATATATATATAGAAAATATGTATAAATTCATTTTTGTATATTTCTATGTGTGAGTGCCGACCTTTTTCTCTATAGTCATCTGATATTGCGAAATATTTGAAAGAGAAAAATTGGAGAGCAGGAAATAAAAACAAACATGAAAATGAAATAGAATAAATCTGTCTAAAAGCTTAATTTGCAGCATTTTCCTTTTGCATTTTTCTTTCTGGCTATAATTTCTCGTTTTCTTCTCTCTGTCACGCAGCGGACGAGGAAATCAGCGATAAGGCATCAACATGCGGCAAATTGCTAATATTTCTATCCGTGGCGCTTGTGATACTAACGTTGCCATTCAGTCTCTTTGTCTGCTTCAAGGTAAGCTAACTGAAATAAATTTCAAGTGCTGTTACTCCATCCCTATCCTTCTGCCCCTGTGCGAATTGTCTTGAAGAATTTATTCCATTTATCAAGTGTCTCACATAATCTGCCCTGTTTTTGAACCAAGTAAAATAAAAAATATGTTTTATAAATGCCAATAACTACTAAATTTAAGTTAGTCTGTGTTTTAGAAAGATATCTCTATATATTTCGTAAAAATCATTCAGAACTTAAGAGTTCAATTTCTGGCCTTGAGATTTTATTTTTTGGACGTGGTTCCTCGTTTGTTTTTTAAACCTTTTTACTATCCCTACCTAATTAATTAACTTAGAAAATCGAACTAATTAATCAAAAGGCTTAAAGACTTTCCTAATGTTTTTATTCCGCAAACAAAAGAGAAAGACGAAGCAGCGGGAACAAATTTATTGAAGATAATTTGCCCAACACCTAGTTTTTGTAAACTTTTGCAGTGCTCCATAATTCATTTTGGTTTTTCAATTTCCATTTTGCTTATTTCGCTCACGTGTATTCGCAGGTGGTGCAGGAATACGAGCGAGCGGTTATCTTTCGTTTGGGTCGCCTGATGCAGGGCGGAGCCAAGGGTCCAGGTGAGTCTAAGAACGTAAACGAGTGAGCGAGCAAGTAAGTCGGCTGAGCTAACGAGACAGCTATGCAAATTTTAGTGCCGTCTGTTTGAGTTCGGGGTTGTTGAGGCTCGGACTGGGTTGGGTGGGGGTGACAAGAAGAATTTGTGTTAATTGCTGCACTTGCTCCAAATTAGCGCCAAGCGTCAGTGGCAGTGGCCAGCTTTCATGTGCTCGTTTTCTCGTTTTGCTCCCTTGTTGCCATACTTTTAAAGTTTTCCCCCTGTTTCTCTTTTCTGCTCTTGCCTGGCAGGTATATTCTTCATCTTGCCCTGCATTGACTCCTATGCCCGTGTGGATTTGCGTACTCGCACTTATGATGTGCCACCGCAGGAGGTAAGTTTTTGGAGCAAGGCTACTTGCCGCTTGCAACAAATTCATAAATAACTACTTATACATCCAAAAATAATAACTCATAATGTAACTAAACTATAATTTTCAAAATACGATATTATGTACTACTAACCCTTACACTTTTGGAAAAAAACCAATATGTTAAACAACCGATGCCAAAGTAAAAGGCAGAAAACCCAATTAAACTTTTAGCTTTCGTCGCAACAAAAGTTTTAAACAGTTTAAACAAAACACACAAAAATGTTGTTTAGATATTTTTCGTTCTCATTTTGTGTTTAATTGCTTAATGGTTTTCTTCTAATAGTCCAAAATAAAAACAAGACAAAACACAACTAAAATAAAAACAAAAACATACACACACACATAGATACATAGAGAGATAAAGCTTAATCTCAACTAAA
Source organism: Drosophila paulistorum (assembly GCA_018152135.1). Classification (NCBI taxonomy): domain Eukaryota; kingdom Metazoa; phylum Arthropoda; class Insecta; order Diptera; family Drosophilidae; genus Drosophila; species Drosophila paulistorum. Next base: position 15,116,978 of record JAECXG010000690.1, read on the forward strand.
GCTCACACACACACACACACACACACAGGGAGACAAACACCCACAGGACACGCAACTGGAGCGTAAATTACGCATACGCAACGTTTTCTTTCTTTACATTTCGTTGTTTGGTTTTGGTTGTTTTCCTTCTTCTACTTCTATTTCTTGTTGCTGTTGTCGTTCTTGTTGTTATTTTACTATTGTTCTTATGACCGTTTCTTTTTTGTTGTTGTTGTCGCTGTCAACGCATGTTTGGTTTTCCTACTTTTTTATTGCCTTTTTTTGTTTTCCTAGGTAACTTTGTGTGTGTGTGTGTGTACTTTACTGTCTTCCTGCTGCAATCTTTTTTTCTCATTCCCTATTTCTCTCTCTCTCTCTCTCTCTTTCCCTGTCGGTCCCTATCCCATTTTTCCTCTTCCTCTTTCAATCTCTGTCCGTATACCTTTAATGTAACTAAATACTTGTTATATACTTATGTATGTATGTACGTATATGTATGTATCCATCTCCCCATTTTGCATTCTCAATATGAGCAACAGCAACGAAACGAATAACGAATTTGAGATTTGAATAATTTTTTTTGCTTTCAATTTATTTTTGTTGTTTTTTGGTTTTTCTTTACCTACAATACAAACTCTCAATTCCTTTTTGTCCTTATCTGCCTCTTTTTCTCTCTCACTCTCTCCTCCCTCTCTTTATCTCTCTCTCTCTCTCTCTGTCTCTCTCTCTCTCTAATACCCCCATCTCTCTATCACCTACCCTCTCTTTCTCTCTCTCTCTCTCTCTATCTCTATGTATCGCTTAAACTATCTCTGTCATTAATGTCGTTGTTGTTGGTAGTTTTGTTGTCTCCTATACAAAAAAATATTTACTTCATATACATATTTCATATACACATATATGTGTATACTTATGTATAAATAGGTATATACAAGCATATATGTGTATATAAATATATAAACACGTATTTATATAGATAACTTGTTGTCGTATTTGAAGTTGTTGTAAAATGTTTAAGATTTTTATTATTAAATTGCCATTGGTAAGCACTACACCGAGCCACACCACATGACACAGCCACCACCGATAACACCACCGACCATTACCACCACTAGCATAACCTACATACCCATAACGATCCTTGTGACCCTCCGTTCTACCCTTTAATTTTTTATTTCAATTATGTATAGATATATATTGTTGGGTTGTTCCCTTTTAGTTGATCTTTTATGCGCCATGCAAGCAAAAATACCAATCATTTCGATATTCTGTTAACCATGTACATAGACATATCACATACATACCTATATACACACCAATGTATGCATATGTATATAACTGCAGATATGTATATATGTTTGTGTGTACAAGGCGAAAAAGGCAAAGTTAATATCAAACAAAAAAGAACGACAACTAAGTAAGGAAACTGCATTGTTCGATTGCTGACGTCACGTGGAGCAAATACAAATACCCCTCGAATACACACACACACACATATACAATCACCCGCACATACACGCGCAAGAGAAGGAAATAATGCGAAAAAAACGGATTTGGTTTATCCTTCAGTTAAATCATTGCAGTTTTCTTCCCTTTGCGTTTATACATTCCACTATGGAGTATTCGGACGTTTTTGGAGCACTTAAGTCAAATTCTAAAAGTTTTTGAAACCCAAATATTTTGATGTCAATTTATAGATAATATATCAATTCATATTTCTGCATACTAGGTTTTTCAAATTTGTTCAACACTGGTGAGAATAACGCTATCGAAAACAAGTGTTGGAAACAAAACAAAAACAAAACTGCTTGCATTTGGTGCAAAATGTTGCTTGACTTTGAGTGTATATAACTTTTAAAAGAAAAACGTTATTGATAAAACTGAAGATGCAATTGAAAAAGTCGGGCTTGTACTATGTATTAGTAGACTTGATTTGTTATAAATTGAGGTGGGTGTCTTAAAATCTGTGTAATTTTAAGCGACTCTCAAATACAAAACTTGTTACGATATCTCAACTTTAGGGAGAGTTATACAAAATGTCTACCAGTGTCCAGTCTAAAATTTGTACTGTTGGATAAAATAATAAATTCTTTGTAAAATATAAAAGTCTTAATGTCCACAAATAACCACTTTTTTGGAATTTAACTTTTTTAGCGCATAACCTCATATTCCTGTAAACGGACGAGGTTTTAAAATAGCAGGAAACAACGAATTAGGAATGAAGTATACGAAGTTAGTGTTCATAGGTTGCAGGCGCATGTAGTGTACAGTGCTCCAGGTGTATTGGATGCAAAATTACTATTGAATAGTAAGCGTTTTTTTTTTAAATTACACCAAAACATATAGGACCAATTTGAATGTTTTTGAGCTCAGCTTTTTAGATGGCAGACCCAAACGACTTTTGAATAATAGGGAATAGCTCCAATAAAAACGCCAAAATCGTTTGCGCGAATTTAATGTCTCATTTATTATCTACAAGGAGGAGTAGGTACAAATTAGAAAATAAGGTTAGCTACCGAAAGCGGGAAGGATTATTACACAGTTGCCGGTTGCTATACATATAAGCCAAACCTTCATGGCAAGAAGAAAAATAGAATCGTAGGTTTGAAAAACTTTATCCGCATGTTTAGATCCCATGATTATCTCTTTAAACCTGAGAAAACCTCCAAAAGCATGTCTCGAATTCCACGGCCGACAGAAGCAGTTCTTTGCTTTGAGTGTCTATATTACTTATGCTGATAACGATATTGATCAACTTTAAGATCGTTTTGTAGATTTTTCTATGAATCAAGGCCCTAAATTTGAAGAAAATATTAAAATCACAACGGTTGTAGAAAACGTATTATGTTGAATGATATACTTAGCATACTTTTTTGGGCAAAATACGGTTTTTTGACCGTGGAGGCGAGATGCCACACCTATTTTGTCGAAAAACATTTGCAAAACATATTTATTACTTCACCCAATGCAATGAGAATGAAAATTATTGTTAAACATAGATTTTTGAATAAAATGCTTCAAAATCGTCCGAATACTCCATAGTACATTCTTGCATTAGAAAATGATTTTGTTTACACACACACACACACACATACATATGTACACACACATAAACGTACCCATATGCAAATTTGTTTATCATTTCATTTTCATTTTCCAATTGTCATGAATTTAATTTGTCTTTTTAACAAATTTCTACTTATTACAATTTGCATAGTTTGAAACTCTCTTCTGATTGTTGAAATAAAAAAAAACACAAATGAGCAAAACAAAAATTCGCAAATTTTTAAGCATATCAAAACTGAACAAATGAGAATAAAAATCAAAATCTGTCTGTAGCAGAGCATTATCACATACACACAGCATACACAAACAAACATATATATATAAATTGGTGGGCGGGGGCGGGGCACAATCAAAAAGAAATCCACTAAGCATTAAGCAGCACCTACTACCAAAACAAATTGGCTCTCTCTCTCTCTCTCTCTTTCTCGCTCTCTGTCTATCTCTCCTTCACACACTCACACTCTGACTGTTCTCTCTGTCTCTAACTGTTTTTTTAAGCATAAATGAATGTCAAATGTTTGTTCACTGAACACGCATCTACATACACGCACACACATACACACACATACGTCTACACACAAACAGTAAAACTATTTTTGATGCCCTAAAAAGTATGCAACAGACCTCAACAAACTTTGCAACTCATGGAAAAATTAACATCAGCTCTCTGCATATACACACACACACACACACAAAGACATACCACAAACTGTTCACCAAACCACGTACAAAATGAAAAGCCACCAAAAACTACCAAACTATTAACCTCTGTCTTGCCTTTCACAATACCCCACTCTATGTTAAGCAGTCTCTCTCTTTCTCCCTCTCGGTCTCCAACACACACTCACTCTCTCTCTCTGCCTATAACTCTAACTGTCTTCTAAATTCTATATCTCTCTCTCACTCTGTCTTTAACTCTAACTGACTATAATCTTATATGTCTTCTACCTATATAAATTGATTTTATGTTATTGAGCTATGTAAGTTTTATTTAGACCCCAACCTCCGTCACTACCCAACAACCGCCTCAGAACAGAAACACACAGAAAATTCCAATTGCACTATATATTTGATATATGTATATACTTATATATATATATATAACCCCCCTTTCCCCCTCACACACACTGACACACAGATTCCACCAAGAAACAAATCACCCCTCTCTTCCAATCACCAAATCTTCCTAATTCGATTAAGCGTTCGAATAATTTTTGAGAGCATGCTAAATATATATTTCCAATAAATGTCTATGCTAAACAAACAAAACAAACGAAAGAAAAGTAAACTATAAAACAAAAACCAACTATAAAAACAAAACCAAACAAAACAAATGAAAACATAACGAAAACAGAAAACTTGTAAAAGTTTCACAATAACTACATCAATTTTGCTCAGAGATTATGTTTAATTTGAAATCATTCTTACACTCACAGCCACAACCACACGCATACACACACACATGCATTTGAACACACAGTTCATTTAAAGCTTTTAGTTTGAAGACTAACTCAGAATCGTTTAACCCATATTTGTTCTTAACTACAACTAACTAAATATAATCAATTCCAATTTGATTTGTTTGAGCACAACAACAAAAAAAAAAGAAAACAAAATAAGCGAAGGACGCACCACCACCTTCAAGAACACATTACATGTGCCAATTTATACATATATATATAAATATATATATCATGATCTATATATATTTAAATATGTATATATATATTGTCTATGTAAATGAATACAAGCAAGCAACCCATGTCGAGTTCATCTATATGTGTTTTGCGTGGTTTAGGCTGTTGAAAAAAAGAACAAACAAAAAAAAATGGATAAACGCAAAAGAACGCCGTCGCCCCCGCCAGCTTAGAAGAACCGTTAGCCCCAGCATCAGCATAATGTAGTCACCCAATAGATCTACGTAGAACCACTTAAAATTAGCCATCAACTTCGGCACTCTAGCGAGTAGCCTCCAGAGCTCAGACTTAGAGAGTTATGTCTCTTTCACTTCCCAGATTGTAGTCTGCATCTCAAATAAGTAGTAGATAAAACATATATATATATATATATATATATATATATATACTATATACCCAATTGTATATAGTATTATACCAGTTGTGATATGTGCAAACTTAAAACGAATATACTGTGCAAATTGTAATAAATACAAAAACAAAAAAAATCAATCAATTCGAAACTTGTTCACAAAATTATTGCAAAGCATTTATAAAATTATATTTTCTTAATGAAACTCAAAACTCAATAGTTTAGGCATTACAGTGTATAAAAAATATCTATGTACTCTATAATTTCATAAATATTGTGTATACAAGACTGTAACCTACTGCCCGGCATTCCACACCCACACCCACACCCACGCCCACGCCCACGCCCACACCTTCACCCCTACCCAAAAAAGGGAATTTCGTTCAGTTTACTACAAACAATTTGTTTCTCTTTTTACTTTCACTTATGTTCGCTCACTGTAAAATCTAATCTATAACATTCACCCATCCAGCCAACCATCTATTCACTTACTGCCACTCCCCTACACATGGAACACTTCAAAATACATACAAATGCAAAAAATGAAAACTATTGTTCGATATAATAAGCTCAAACCCCCGACACCCACAGACTCGAAACTTAAAAACAAAATGAAAAATAAATGATTTTAAGCTCATCAATAGGAAATACCACAGGCAGCTAGTTCATTTTTCCAGCAGGTTTTTTGTTGCTCCTTCTCTGTCTCTTTTGCTCTCTCATTCCACATTCCTCTATCTCTCTTTCTCTCTATTTCTTTCATTCTCTTTTCTCTTGATCCTTGCCAGTGTAGTGTGTGTGTTGTGTTAGGACAAACAAGAAATTGAGTCAAACATCTGAGTTTGGCTTTAATCAAATTCGTAAATAGTCCACGCTCAGTTGCGCCATAAAAGGATAGCATACTTTTTGGGGCACTCCTTTCTCCATTCACATTCGTTTCGCATTCTAAGCCGCAACCCTTGCACCGCAAATTAAGCATTAATAAAAACACTCAAAACTATCTCAATTTATGCCGTTGGTCCTTAGTATATCTTATTTTGTTGGTTTTGTGTCCAGCTTTTTATGCTAATCGGCTCGAGTGTTTTTGCCGAAAATCTAAAACTGTTCAACTTCTGCTGCTCCAACTGCTGCTGAGAAAAAAGAGAGCAGAACAAAATCATTGACACTAAACAAAAATGACACCAGGCAAGCGAAAGGTCTAGACTAGAACTAGTGCCGCCGCACAAGCATACCCGAAAGGGTCGTAAAATGCGAAATGTCTGGAGGGAAAAGTTTGCCTTTGAATAAATAGTTTTTTTCTTTTCTTTTTTTAGGCCAAGCAAAGCGTTTTCTTAACTTTTTTCTTTTTGCCAGAGTGGGTAAAAAAAAAACAAAATAGAAGACATGGGTTTGTGTGAAGGAAAGAATTCAGAGAAGGAAAAACATGTACATACATCAAACCCCTCCCCTGCCCTACCCCCGACGCCCCTTTTTTTGCAAGAACTATTGAATCTAACTATTTATAAAGAGCATATATCTAACATTTTAATGCTTTTCCAGTGATTTCATAATTTTTCGTTCAGCTTTCTGTTCTATTCTTTTTCGTTGTGTTACGTTTTCTACGGTTCCGTTTTGGCATTATAATTTGCTATTCTTTTATACACTGTAACTGCCAAAGCTCTTGAGTTTGCTCCACGTATCGCTATGAAGCAGTTGAACGAACCATAATATATATATATATTTATATATATATAATGACATCAAATATACAAATAAAAATCGGTGCCTCTGGCTACAAAAGTAAGAAAGAATACACTGGTGCACACGCACATCCAAACCCAAACCCAAACACCCCGATGCCCCACACCGACCCCAACTCACATACACATACACATACATACACTGAAAGACAGCCACTTCCACACCCACACCCACACCCACACACACACACACATGTGCAATAATCAGCAAAATGAAAGCCACTTGTACAGTTATCTAATGTACAGTCATTGTCTCCGCGTTCTCTATAGAATATTATTCACGGCTACACTTGTAAAAAATAGAAAAAAAGTAGAATCAAGTACAATTGTGTCTCGAATTGTCACCTTAATTAGAAGACTTGAAAATGTATAGGAAACGTTCTATTATTCTCCAGACAATGACTCCAACATGTGGTTGGAAGTCTCCGCGAAGACTTGAATGAATTTGTAAGACCAAACAGAATGAATTCAAATAATAAAAGCCCCACTGCGCAGGGCGAAATTCGAGCCGATAATTTGTTTACCCAAACTGAGTACATAATCTATGTACATACATGGTGAATAATCGATCTTAATTTCAAGTCTGACTTTGAGATATATTTGCAGTTAATAAGTTCTTACAACTTGATCCTACTTTAGACGTACGTGTGTGTGTGTGTTTGCGTGTGAATGTGCGTATGAGTATTTGTGTTTGTATGTGTATATGTAAATAACATGCCCTTGCCTCTGCTTTGTAGCCTTCTATATAACTCTCTCTCTTTCTCTCTGTCTCTCTTTTTCTGTGTCTCTCTATCTAAACGCAAAAAGTTTTGCACTCTTTGCACTTAGTTCTAAAAAGAAAAGAACAAACCTAACCAAAACCAAAACCATCCCTAACAAAAACCTGAGCCAAGCCAAGCCATGGCTAAACCCCAAAGCCAAAGACCGTCAACGACGTTCAAGTCAAGTACATTTGCATTATGCGAAAAGTGCACAGCACGGCCAACAGCTAAATATTTATATAAAGATATAAAACTGAAGCTTATCAGCAGCCTCGAACATATACATACATATATGTATGTATATACATATTATATAAGATATATATATATATGTGTGTGTGTATGTATGTATATCCCGTATATATGTAAATTTGCAAAGATAACAAGCATAACATAAAAATAACCACAAATATACAAATACTCATATATGTATATGTGTATGTATGAATGTGTATGCATGCATACATACATATGTGCATATACATATATACGTCTATATACATACATCAAATAAAAAAGAGGAACAATAGAGTCAAACAAAACAAGACAAGAAAATTGCCCGTATTGCCCCCACTGCCACTGCCACTGCATCTGCATCTTGTAGGTTCTCACAAAGGATAGCGTTACGGTTTCGGTGGATGCAGTGGTTTACTATCGCGTATCAAATGCAACGGTCTCTATAGCGAACGTGGAGAATGCTCACCATTCGACCAGACTACTGGCACAGACTACTCTACGAAACACAATGGGAACTCGGCATTTGCATGAGATACTCAGCGAGCGTATGACGATTTCCGGCACAATGCAGGTGAGTTCAAACCCGGAGACCCCCCGAAAACGTTTCCCCCACGGTTCTACGGTCCACGGCGAGATGTGGACAAGGATGAGGTTGAATGGAGGAGCAAGCATCTCGTAATTCACTTAAGAGTGGAAGCATTTCCCCCAGCACGTTGCTAGGCAGCCAGCCAACTACTTGCTAGCAGCAACTACCTACCAGTGCGCCATCAGCTGACAGCTGACATTCAAGCCTCTTAATTATGCACCAGTTCGGCGAAGGCGCCTTAAAGCCATCATTTTCTCAGACACTTTTTCGCACTGGCTATAGCAGATTTAATAATTGCAAATATTCTCTAACATTTCGTGCCTGGCATAAAAATCTCAGTTAAAGTGATGCAAAATTGAAAGCCAACTGCATCACTAGACAGAACGAGAAAGAGAACGGAAACGGAAAGAAAAACCATTGCCTTTGGCGCGAGAGTCAATCCACAAGTATATACATAGGTACATGTGTCCTGTCAGTATATCGTTGCTCGAGGAAAAACTTTTCGATAAGCCCTCGCATATCTCAGCCAAACGGCAGGAGAGGCGGCAGTTGCCAACTTAACCCAAATTCTGTCCGCCTTTGCCTAAGCTCGCTTTATTTATTTATTTTTATGCCATATGAAAAGGCGTTCAAAATCAGACAAAAAAAATAGGAAAAAAAACAAAAAGAATTTTCCAAAAGCAGCAGCAGCAGCTGCCACCTCGTACGAGTGCAAAATGCCAAAATGCTAGCTCACCATGCCCCTCTCTGACCGTCTCTCTGTCTCTTTCTTTCTCCGTGCAACTTTGGGATTGTTCCACTCCGTTATTTGCTGGCAAATGCAGCAGTTTCAAGGATGCTGCGACCCACAAAACAAAAATGAAATGTGAAATAACATGTGAAACCCAAAACAAAAAAGAAAAGAAAAGAAAAGAAGCAAAAAACAAAGCTGTTAACCATATAAAAAACGCATGTAAACAAAAACTAATGCATTTTTACTGCTCTATTCCAACCCACGACGTACCACACGTACCATCTACCATCACCTACAACCAACCAACCACCGACAACACCACCACCTATCTCTCACACCTGGCCAACGTCATAAATTCATAAACAGGTTCAACTCGACGAAGCCACCGATGCTTGGGGCATCAAAGTTGAACGTGTCGAAATGTAAGTAGCACACGAGTAACACGAGAGTTTCTATGTCAAGTTATCGTACAGGCCGATGAAGGGTTTCGCTCGGATCCTACAACAAAAGTCCGAATTCAGATCCAATATATACACATATTCATATTCAAAACGATATCGACAAATAAAAGGGCATTCGGTTAAGTTATCTGTATTTCACATTCAGCTGAGGTTAGGTCAATGTATTCAAAAGAAATGGAAACTAAAATATGTAGGTCACAGGTTTCAATTGGGATCCCAATGGCTCCTTAGCTCAAAACTTGTGATTAATGCCATCACCAGCAGTTGAGCAAACACGCAAAAAAAACCTATTTTAAAATTCATTTTTCGCTTCCTCCCGCTCTTTTGTTTTGGTTTTATTGATTTACTCTTTTGGTGTTTCTATCTGTACTGTCACAGATGTTTGTCCGTTGTTGTTATTTATTACTAGCCTGACCTCACAACCAGGGACAAGTGGGCTTCATCCCGTCTTCCTTATCTGCTCCCTGGTTGTGAAGCCCCTCAAACATCTGACCAGCAATCGTGACATCATGTCAAACTACATGGACAACAATATGACCATTGGGCATTGGCAGCAACAGTAGCAATTTGCCAGCAACTATAACAATGAGAGTGCTAATGGCGGTTATGTCAAAACAACTCATTAACTTAACGCTTTTGTTGTTGCTGCTGTTGCGGTTGCATCTAACCTCACCCCATTCTCGCCCTTCTTCCATGTCATCACTCTACGTTTTCACCATAAAAGGTTGTAGTCTAATGGCATTGAAACAACTGTTTTAACATTTGAAAAACTTTGAGACCGCTTATGTCTCGATCCAATTTGCACCTGCCAACGATATCGACGGTTGGTAAACACCAATCTCAATTAGACACATTACGACGACCCATAAGTCATTTACGATTTTACAATGTAAAAGGAAAGGAAATAGTTTTATGTTTAACCAGTTAGGGAAGTTCGAATCAAGTCAAATTGTGTACAGTGTGGCACTTATCGAACATTCGATATTCAATTTGCAGTTTCAAGTCGTCCTTATCTATAAGGCCAGCCAATACACAATTTGCTGTGTATGGCAAATCGCTAATCTATTCTTTTCGTTAATGCACCTGCCAACGAACTAACCAACGAGCAGAAAGGATGTGCGCCTGCCTGTACAACTGCAACGCGCCATGGCCGCTGAGGCCGAAGCTGCACGTGAGGCACGCGCCAAAGTGATTGCCGCCGAGGGCGAGCAGAAGGCATCACGAGCATTGCGCGAGGCGTCCGAGGTGATTGGCGATTCGCCGGCAGCCCTGCAATTGCGCTATTTGCAGGTAAAGTGTCAATGAACCTCGCTCCTTTTTAATAAAATCGGATCTATATCTTCTTCATTTATATTTATCAGACACTTAACACCATATCGGCGGAGAAGAACTCAACAATTGTTTTCCCGCTGCCCATTGATTTAATAACTTACTTCCTGAAAACAACGGATGCTACCACGCAGCAGAATGCAGCTGCTGCTGTCGCTGCAATTGGAAATACTCAACCGCCGCATCCATACCAACAACAACCTCCGCAGCAACAGCAACAGCAATACCAACAGCAGCAGCAACAACCAGCCCAACAGCAGCAGCAGCAGCCCATGCAGCAACAACAACCACAGCAGCAGCAGCAGCAACCGGCACCACAACAGCAGCAGCAGCAACTCTACCAACAATCTCAACAAATATCATCGGCCATGTAAAATGTAAAGGACGCGAAGGCTGACATCAGCCGAACGGTGCAGTGCGTTAGAGGCATTAGAGGTGGTGTTAGTCAATGTTCATGAATAACGATTCAGTAGGCACCCAACAGTTAGTTCTTTACGAATCGAACAATTGGACAATGATGAATTTATCAGCACTCAGATTGCAATTTCTTCAAATTCTAGAAGTGCATTCAGTTTATAGTACTATTTATATAGGGATACCCTCTCTAAAAAGTTTGAAATCAGCATTAACACAACACATACACACAAACACACGCAAACGCGCACGCACACACATTTCGAATGCATATTGTATGTTTCGAATGTAAGAACTAACCAATTTTCGAAATTTTGCATGATTGTGAGAACAGTTTTTCAAAATTTTCAAATACTGTTGGTTTGGTTTTGCATTTTCCACATCAAAGTGCAAGCATTTGTGAAAGTGGGTGGGTAGGGATAAGCTGTCTGTGAAAGAAAGAAATTTTTTTTTTTGTAAATGTTTTCTAGGACATTAAGATGTTATATATACATATATATATATATACATATAAATATATGTATAGATGTCTATATACTAACCATTCAGATTGCAAGCATTTAAAATCCGCTGTACACTTTGCTACAACTGTAAAATGGTGATAAAACAGCTCCAATGCTGGAGATAGGCCTATATATACACATATATCTAAATACATACCTACATATATATATATATATATGTATATATATATATATATATAAAACTAATCCATTGATCTAAAAATGGATAGGGATTGTGCGAGTATTTCAATAACTCGTTAGCTCACATCGAGAAATAAATACATAGTATTTACTGTTACTAAATAGAGAAAATTTCAAATACATTCAATATGCAAACATACTACTATATACAAAAATATTGTATCTTAACGATTTCGATCTTTGATTTGAGAAACCTTAACTTGTTTGGCCAGCCAGTTGAACAATTTGCTTTCAACAGCTGCCTTATATACAACAAAAGTGCATGCGTGCGATCAGCTCACCGATCGAGCAAGATTGATCGATGATTGTGCGATGAGACACGCATGCCCAGAATATAGAGAAGAGAAGAATTACCTACAATAAATAAAAGATATACGAATTTATTGTATATACAATAATCATCCCCCTCTCTCCCTCCACGCCTTCCCCCAGTTTTGGGCGTCGGAAGCAAACCAATTAGAGCAAACTAATGCCAATACAGAAGAGAACTGTTTTACCCAATTAAAATATAAAATAAAATATACATGCATACACTTATCTACCTAGACACATAAATACATACACGTATATATATATACAATATATATATATATATATGAGGACCTCTATAGAATCAACATACTTGCATAAAACTACATAGTTACAGTCATATTCATATACATAAAACGCAAAGCATACAATAAAAACTATATACCAATATCGTATATATAATTCTACCTATATTATCGTCGTCGTCATTGCAACTAATGCCAGTTTTATATAAGTAGTCGCAACGCAACCAACACATTAACATAACAAAATAAAAAAAACCAAAAGAAAAAACACAATTCAAAAATGTTTCGAGTAGTTTTTCAACGTTAAATGCCGCTTAACGACACACACCGAGTTTACTTTTAGTGCACACTTCTTTGATTGTTGCCATATAAGGAAAAACCAAAAACAAAAAAAAAAGAAAATGCAAGAGATAACGTCGTCTATATACTCGTACATTACATTACATACTTATTATGTACATCTTTGCCTTTAAAACAACAATTTTTAAAACAAAACGATTTCATTATTATCATTATTATATATGTATACATATGTATATTCATTATTATGTATTTCAACCAGGAAACGTACGTACAATAAACAAAATAAAAAAAAAACTGCAACTTTTTTGGTATCCAAAAAAGCGAAAACACACAAAAAAAAACCCACTCCATAATTTGTTTTCCTATAAGCGAAGGGAAAAATTCATAAATAATTAAAATAAATGGTAGTATGATGATCAAATTGGTTCAAAGATTTTAAACAAATTCAAAGTGTGAATTTGGATTCGACTGGAACTCACCTGATCGCTAATACAGTTTCCTGGCGGAAAAGATGACAAATCTTCGATTGAATCCAAATCTGATCCCAGTTCTTGTGATAGATAGTAAACATCATTTTCGATTTTGTTTTTATTACATATTATTTCCATTTTATTTCATTTATTTTGTTTACGCCTTACACACTTAACCAATACATCGCCGCACACATCAATTGGTGGCTCGGGCAACATCGGTTTCTGCCTTGATTCTCTAATCCTTCTTTTCGTGTTTCTTGTTTAGTTCTGCTGCTGCCGAGTCGTTCATTTCGATCAATATTATATTATATTATTTGTATTATTTAATAGTTGTAATTTATTTGGTTTTTAGTTTTAGTTTCTAACATATTGTTTTCCCGACAATGTATAATTTCTTGCACGCTTCTTAGGCTGGCAAACGTCTAAAAATGATTTTGAAAATCGATCAATTTGATTGCCGCGCAAATTTTGCATTCTTTTTAATTTTGTATATATAAAAAAAAAAAAATGTTAATTTTTGTTCTTGCTTAAAGTTTGTTGTTGGCGTGATGTTTTCTTATTTGTTTTTGCTATTGAGTTTCGTTTATGATTTCAGTTGTTATTTCTATATTTGTTTATTGCTACACACGTTATGCCAAAGTTTATATACAAAAATCTTTCACTTCGTTATCGTCTATCGTTTTTTCGTTTCATCAACTACGCTAAACAATTTCAATTTGCCTTGTTTTTTGTTTTGCATTTTGTTTGCTTTAATTGTAACAATATATTTATTTTAATGATTCTTCATTTAATCGTTAAATATTAATGTTAGCGTTTACGTTTAATGCAATTTCATACAATGATTGGGTTGATTGGTTTTCGGTTCTCGAATGGTTAGCTATAAAAGGATCAACTGGCTTGTGTGTGTGTGTGTGTGTGTGTGTGTGTGTGTGTAAACAGGAGCAGGAACATAATAAGGAGAATAGGAGGGCGGATGTCGAGGGTCAAAGGAATTGGAAATATTTTACATATTTCAATACGAAATGCTAAACTTTGGTTTTATGCTACAAGTGTGCACACAATGGCCAACATAATAGTATTTAAAACTATAACAAATAAATTAAATTAAATTCAAAAATTACAAAAAAAAAATGTATATTTATATCTTCACAATTATTTCATTTTGTTTCATTTACTGACTACATAAGTCTATTAGAGGCATACATTTAGATAAATGTGGGTTACCTAACGGCTAGATGAAGGTAGACATAGCAATGTGCAACACAGTTTTGAGTTACCGATTTCATCTTCAACGGCAACGGCAGTGAATCAATTTCGACGAAAAACCTCAATGAAGAGAGTTCTTAAACATTTTTGAGGATTCAAATTCAAATATTGCGGAATCAGACAGTCGGAATTATAGACACAAGAAATGCAAAATGAATTGCCAGTGAAGAAAAGGGAGATATTTTTTTTTGGTAGTGTTGCACAGTGCCAATTGAAGTTTTGTTTTGTGTGCCCATAGCTTGTGATTGGTATAGAAATTATAATATCTTGATCGTTATCATCTGATATTGCATTTTGAAACCCTTTTGGAGATAGCATCATAATGCTTTGGCGTGGAACAAATGGATCTGGACAGGAACTAGCTGTGAGTAAATTTGTCTTGGGCTACTTAAGTGTTGATTTGAAAATGATCTATAGTTTTTCTTCTTCGATTGCTTCTTTTTTGTTTTGGGTGTGTTTACGTTTCATGAATAAATTCAGTTTTGATTGTGCTTAAATTTACAAAAACAATAAATCTACTTTAAACATAAAAGAGAATATAAATCATTGGAAAAAACAGGAAAAGAAAAGAATTAAACGAAAACAAAATATTTCTTTGCCAATTACTGAATTTTTTTCTCGTTTCTCATAATTTGTATCAATAAGCGTCTACATTTTCCGGTAGAAACAAAGGAAAAACTTGAATTTAAGTTGGTTGGAAGTAGATGGAGAGTAGAAGTAGAAGGGGCGTGGCGTATAGTACGCGCACCTTATAAGTAAATGCCATTTTTGGAGTTTCGCGATTTAGATAATATTTCAACTACATTTGGTGTTTTTTGTTTTGTTTTGTGTGTTTTTTTTTTTGCGTTTTTCTGTTTTCTTTTCTTTTTAGTTTTGATTGAATTCTAAAAACAATACTCGGGTATTTGGAAAGTATATATGTATATATATATATAAATATATATTGAGAAAAACAATTCAGCAGAGTGAGAGAGATAGAGATAGATATAGAGGAGAATAAGAGAAATCGAATGTTTAACCTAAGCACCGATTAAACTAGCATTAGATTTCGAGTTTTTATGTTTCTTCATTCCTTTTCGTTTGCTTGTTTTGCTTACTTATCAGCTTGTTTTTTCGCTCTTCTTGTATCTCTTTCTTGTTGGTTTTTTGTTTGTTTTTTTGTTTTTTTTTTTGTGGTTTTTGTTTTTAAGCTTACAAAACTAATTAAATACTTGCTATTTTCATAGTACATACAAGTTAGGTATATAAATTATAAAATTAGTTTTGCGTGTAAAATATAAAATTGTTGTTTCTTTTCCCATCGTTTGTATGTAAATGTGTGTGTGTGTGTGGTTGGGGGGGGGGTGAAGGGGGCATTTAAAAAAAAGTCTTACGAATTATAGTAAATATGCATCTAAATATATATATATATACATATATATTCATATATATATTTATTCATATTAATATATATATTCATATATATATATATATATATATATATATATACAAATCAATAGATATAGATATATGTATGCATTTATTTGCATACATATAACGTTATATGCTAGATATATATCTATATATCGTACGTGAGTAGGGAGTGTATGGTGTGTGGATGTGGGTGTATGTGTGTGTGGGTGTGGGTGTATTTGTGGTTGGTAAAGGTAATGCTGTTGCTACCACTGATGCTGCAGTGGTGGCCATTTAGTCCTGCACTTCTCGGTATGGCACTTCGGACGTAACCGAAAAGGATTCAAAGTAATGATTCAAGAACTCAAATGTCGGCCTCTTCTCGGGCACAGCATCCCAGCATTGTAAAAGCAGCTGATAGATATTATCAGGGAAATAATGATTTGTCGGCTTTGGCATGCGGAAACCACGCTCGATGTTCTCAATCACTTCGCGACTGTGCATGCCCGGGTAGGGCACTTGTCCATATGTAAATAGTTCCATCAGCAGGATGCCATAGGACCAGACATCCGATTTAATTGAAAACTTTCCATAGATTATTGCCTCGGGGGCTGTCCACTTGACTGGGAAGCGTGATCCTTGCTTGGGGCAATATTCATCATCGGCTATGACACGTGCCAGACCAAAATCACATATCTTTGCCACATTATTCTCGCCAATCAGAACATTGCGTGCCGCCAAATCGCGATGAATGAGCTGCTTCGATTCCAAATATTCCATGCCGCTGGCCACTTGGGTGGCTATATAGATGAGATCCTCGAAATGTAAATAACGGCCATCCCCTTCGCGCAAGAAATCTAATAAGCTGCCCTTCGACATGTACTCTTGCACTATGTAAATGGGTTCCTCCTGCGTATTAGAAAAGCGAGGAATCAGTTAAATGTGAAATTATATTTGAATCTCAGGTCGACTTACCTGTGAGCATACGGCATAGAGAGCCACCAGGCGATTGTGGCGAAACTTCTTCATGATGGCCGCCTCCTGGAGGAAGGCAGCTGTGGACATGGTACCCTCCCGCAGTGTCTTCACGGCCACATCGATGCTATTGCGCCACTTGCCATAGAACACTTCGCCGAAATTACCACGACCCAATTTGCGCACCAATTGAATTTCGGAACGTGGAATTTCATATTTATCGCGCAGTTCTGGTCCCAGATCCCACATCTGTGGTTGCGGTTTGGGACAGGGACGCGATAATATGTGGCACAGGCCAAGGGCGTTTTCTAAAACAATAGAAGAAAATGAAAAGGTCGATTACAAATTCGGTATTTTCTTGCAACTTACTGCTGTAGGCCATGACCAAGGCTTGAAGTGATGGAAACGTTTGATTTGTAGCAATATAATATCCGCCATTGTCCAATGGTTTGATGCGATAGTGTTTCACATGATAGCCGCGGCCGTCCTCCCAGTCCTTGACCGACAATGAGTAGCCATTGGGATTGTGTTCGGAGGGTCGGACAAGGAAAGTGCCTCGTGGATTCTCCTCGGCCAGCAGCAGTTTGTCCGCTTCCTTACGCAAAACGTTCTCAAAGAACCAGCTGCAATAGCACAAGCCATGGTTAGAAAATTTAGGCAATTGTAAAGGGGATAAAAGCTTACTCTTCACTGTTGACGCTGCGCTCTTCTGCCACAAAGTTTAGAGGAATAAGACCCTCTTGGCGTGTGCTCAGATTGACAACGCGCCACCAGTCAGACTCGGTGTCATCTATGACCTCCATGCGGTCACCCTTCATGAAGCTTAAATCGGATTCATCGCGCGATTTGTAATCATATAGAGCAACAACTACACGACGCTTGGGCAGGCCACCAGGTACGCCGGCTGAAAATATAAAATAAAAAAAAAACAGAAAAGGATCCAAGTTAGAAACGAGAGTAAACGTTGTTGGTAGTAGAGTGAAGACGGGGAGAGAAGAGAGATATGGTTAGAATTTTTCATCTGTCTGGCTGGCTGGCTAGCTGGGATTGTAAATTTAATTAATGCCTTGAAGGCGTTTCAACAAATTGCAATTTATGTTTACAAATTGGCGAAAATCTAATTAGAATTTAATGACAACGATGAAGTATGATGTTGATGGGGAAACTTAAAATTGAAATTTAACTAGCATACATTTTGGCTTTGCGACAGCCAGCAATTTATCAGATAAAAAGAAAACAGTTTTTATTGGCACTGACTACTGCTATATGCCTCTATGTCTTGGCTAATAGATTCATCCCACAGTTTAGGCCCACTCTTCGTTGCCTTGGCCTCCATTCAAGCGGTATATGTATGTGTATGCATTCCCTTGGTTCGTGCTGACAAAGCCAACTTAAAAGCAAATGTAAATCACTGGCCACCAAAAAGCCAAGTCGGTCAACCTCAACCACTCAGCGCATTTGTCAGGGCTTACACGACCTAAGCGGCTTTATTATCGAGATTCTGCTATGTTCTGGCAATGTCCGAAGTGACATGACAAGCCGAAGGGAACACCATTGCAACCTAATCTAAAGAGCTGCTGACTGCTGCTTGTTTAATGAGGCGTCAATATCGGGCAAATCAAATCAAATTGTTTTTAAAAACTAACCGTAAATGAAAGCATGAATATACATACATATATATTATCAAAAAACAAATGTGGAAAATGGACTCCAACATGAATTGTTGTATGTACAACCCAGTGCTCGGTGGTATTTTACATATATGTATATTCCCTTTTGTGAGGTGTAAATCGGTTACAGTATTTCGTCTTACGAAAGTTAGCTCAAAATCCACATTATACCAATATAAATTAATCTGACCCTAGTGAATAAACCCCCCAGTACAGCACAGCACAGCACGCACCTAGCTGCTGGTCAAGGTTAACATGGCTGTCGCACATTATTCCACAATGCAAATGTGAGAAGGTGCCACTCTTTCCCTGCCCCTGCCCCTCTGGCCCACAACTTGGCGATGTCAAATGTGAACCTCCAGAGAGGTAACTCTAATTATAGCTTGAAATATCCATACGTAACAGCAGCGAGGGCACCTCGGATTCTTCGTGTCTCTTTATTGAGATTCAAGTGAACTGAAATTGTGTTCTAACCCTCGTGCATAATTATGTAGGTATCCTCTGCGATGGGAGGTAAAATACCTGTCTTGGTAAACATTGGCCGGGTGCTTTAGGTTACGTTGGGCTGAGGGTTATGGCAGTGACAAGTATAAATAAAAAAAAAAAAAAAAAAAAGACAAAAGTCAAATTGCTAATTAAAAGCGGGGAAACTAATTATGAATGCATGACTCCGGTTGCACTTACTTGGGGTGGTGCGAGGCCTGATGATGTCAACGCCGCCCTTGGCGCCAATCTTTAATGGACCACGATTCGGATCCGGTGTATATCGCGAGTCCAGTGAACCGCCATTGTTATGCTTTTGACCTAGGGCCGAGCCCATGTTGCCGCTGCCGCTACTGTTAATGTGAGTCTGGCCGAAAGTGTAGTCCGATTTTTTATAGCCGCCTGTGGGATAGGCCAATGCCATTTCCGGATCCTGACGTTTGTTGCAGCATTGGTTGCCCATGACGATGATGACGACGACAACGACCACGACGATGACGATTGTTGATTTTAATTGAGGATAATGATGATGATGATGTGTGTGTGTTGGTTGCTGCTGCTTATGGCTAAAACTGTCTGATTTTGATGTTTCTATAGTTGCAGTTGCAATTGTCGCTGTTGCTGCTGCTGTTGCAAATTTGGCATTTTATGGGTAGTAAATTTTGACTTAAACAGTAATTAAAACGATTGTTGATTCAGCAAAGTTAATGGGTTATGGTTTAAACTATCAGTCAAGTTGGTTGGAGGGCATTTGCCTTGTTCTCTTTGTTTATTTTTTTTAGATTTGTTGCAAAAAGTGCATTTTGTTGTTTGTTTTCATGTATCAAAAAAGGGGACTAGTGTTCAGCTGCCTCGTAGCACTAGCGTCTCCTGTTACGGTTGCTTGATTATCCTCTTATGGTTAGTTAGTCTGTCCTCCTTGTGCCAGCAACTGCAGCCAGCCTTTAAGTGTGTACATTGCTGTTTAACCTTGTTGTCACCTGCAAACAAAAAGAAAAGACAAAACAGAGCAAAAGTCAACATAAATTGCCACAAATTAGTTACTCTTAATAAGTATTCATTAAAATGACATTCCCATCCAGGCCCAAGCTTGAACAAAGAAGGAGGAGGACGACGAGAATAACAATTTCAACTTTCGCTCGACTTGGCCCCCCTCTCTCTCTCACTCTCTCATTGGGCACAAAAGTCAGTGACCTATGTTCATTCAGGCGGCGGCGGTGGCATTCACAGAGAGAAAACATTTGCAATTCTCCTGCTGCTGCATTTGCCTGGCTAAAAGTTTTTTGGCACATCATTTTACTTGACTTGGCAGACCAGTGAGTAAGGCTTATAGAGAGTAGCAGGACAGAAAATGAAAAACCAAAATGAAGGCGAAAGGAAAAAACGTGAAGCAAAATTATTCGTTATAATTTTAGTTCTAACGATTTTATTAGACATAATGCATAAGTCAGACGAAGAAGTTAATGCACACATAGTAATAGATAAGAGTATTTTATTTATTCATCAAAATGCAGCACTTCGATGCAGTAGTCCTTCAACAAAGGAGAGCTAATACAACTGCAGACGATCGTCAAACCGACATCGACCGACAACGACGACCTCAACTCATATAACAATGGTAATAATAGTCGAAAGAAGAAGTTTGACAAGCTGCCAGCCAGCTGGCCACATTGTCATATATTGACTCAAGGCCTGGCAGGCATCTGTTTATTGTACAATTCGATGGAGCAAACCGAACCGAACAGGAGACACTTGCAACAAGGTTAGACCAAGAAATGTCTAGTCACCCTGTACGTTTGTTGATGTCCACTTTCCAATTTTAATTGTTATTGTTAAACATTGGTCGTGTTTCTCTCTCTCTCTCTCTCTGTCTGTATTTCAATGTGTGCACAGCTGGCATGAAATTGTCTACATCAGGATGCATTTTGCGGCATTAATTTAATGTCCTGCCGTCACATTGTTTGCTTGTGGAGTTGAGGAAGATTTAATGAGTAACTAGTACAAACAGAAAGGCCAGGAAAAGGATAAGAGAAATAACCGATCTATCGAGAAATCGATCAACTTAGTTTTGGAGTCTCCAAAGCCAAAGTTCTGCGTTTTTTGTGTTACCTGCAATCCTTGACCCATTATCAAATTAAATTTTAAAGCTCGAGCGACCGACAAGCAGCACCGAGAGCGTCGAGGTGAAAACGTGAACTAGAAGTAGTTTGACTACAAGGACAATGACATTTTCAATCTGCGATGGCGAGACGTCGCCGTGGACTAGTCAGCTGCTCGTCCTTTACGTATTGCACTTTAAAACAACAACGATAGCAATAAAAATAAACTTTGATCTCTCTTTCTCTTTCTCTCATTTGCTCCTCGTCGGTGTGTTCATGGGTTCATAAAAGTCAAAATTTTATTTTGCCAAAGAGAGTTCATGAACCCCCACAAAGAGCAGCCACCACAACAATAACAAGAAACTCAACCAATTTTAAGTGAGGGGGAGGGGAGAAAGAAATGGTAGGAAGAGGTCAACGACAAATGGACAATGGACCGCCGACAAGTCTGTGACTTGAACTGCGCCACAGAGATGTCAAGGAATTGTATGCGAAAATTTCAACTCATTTGGCATGGCCAAGTTTCTACTAAAACGCTCTTTTTTTCTCTTCTCTATTCCTCTAAGCCCCGTCCCAATCCATTCCCACACCAATTGGCCAACAAACAAAAATCGTGTCACTTTCATTTAAGCAACAACGATTTATTAGACCATCACACCCAAAAGACACACCGAATATAAAGCTCAATTTTAAATTTACGGCAGGAGCAGAAAGCTAAAACAGTAAATATGAATATTTCATTCAGTTGATGGGCAACAACTAGCAGAACTGTCACCCCCGTTGATATCCGCTCTTACCTTCTCTATCTCACTCTTAGCCCACACGTATGTGTGTATGTATGTACTTTTCTAGTTTACTTTTAAGGGCAAAGAGCAAATACATACACTGAGAAAATGTGCATGTCATAATTGTAAGACTTATCAACACTTTTTCGCTCCTCCAGTGGGCTTTGTTCTCAGTGCATTGAGGACATGTGTAAATGGATTGCTGCTGGTTGCTGCTTGAGTACATTGTTGAAGTTGACAAAACCAAATGAATACCTAATTGCCTGTATTGTGCGATGGATGCAAGGGAAAAGCCATTTATTCATTACCACAAGATGAATATGCAATGAAATGCAAGATGATGATCAGGAATCAGCAAGACTAATACTAAAACTAATTAGAAATTGGTCAAATAAATTTGATTTGTGTCAACTAACTGGCTTAAAGTATATGCGTATATTTTAACAATTCTCTAAATTTATGAAATTTCTATGCAAATTTCTTGGTGGTGGTTTTGGGGTTGGCAGTTCGTTGGCATGTCACCCCGCATGTCATTGTCAAATCCTTAAGTACATCATCAAGGCTTTAACTGTAAATGCCTTAATACCATCATTTCCTGATGTGACAGCAGCAAAACCCAGAGCAAAATGAAACTGATATGGAATGTAGACCAACCCTCAACCCCCACAAAATAACCGACCAAACGCCCACAGTTTTTATTGCCACCTAGTATTGTCAATAGACCTCATTGTTGCTACTTAAAAAGCCAAATTCTCCGTCATTGTATCTGTGTCTGTGACGTAGTCCATTTGTCGTCAGGTGAAAGCCGACATTTTCTCCCTTCACGTCTTATATGTAGTCGTTCACCTTAGAACGTCACGTACTATCGATTAGTCCCCACTATCCTGTCCTGTCTGTGCCCCCGTCTACCCACCACAGCCACAGCTGTTTCCTATATGATAAACCACACATACATATACATATGTACATATATTTCAATGAAGATTTATTTATCCCTAGATGCCAACTCGTTGCATAAAGTCCTACCAAAACATTCTTCTCGTCAATTAACATTGACTGACAAAGATTCAAAGAAAGGGAGTGGCGGCGGACGAAACATGACTTTAATGTTTGGACCACTGAACAATTTGCAGTATTTGAACATGCATTTATTGCCAACATAATATATTTATTATACATATACATATGTATCAATAAATATTTCTCTTTTATTTTTTGTTGTTTTTTGCATTTTACATAAATAAATCATGCAATTCATTATGCATTCAAAACAGAAAGGAAAACACAGAACTCGATATACCCTACCAGTATTTAATTTTTTTTAAATAATCTCACAAGTAATGCAAATAACCCAATGCTGCTATTTTGCATTTGTATACCCTTGCAAAGAGGGTATATTAATTTTGGTCAGAAGTGAGCAATGCATAGAAGGAATGATCTCCGACATAAAGTATATATATTCTTGATCAGCAAATAGCCATGTCTGTCTGGAGCGACGCGAACTCCACATAGACCGTTAGAGCTAGAGGGTTGAAATGTTGCAGGTAGACTTGGATCGAACCACTATATCATATAGCTCCCATACAAACGGCAAAGTCACGAACAGTGACTTTTCTCAATAACTTGGCTATTTTCTGAGGTATTGTCGTGCCAACTAGCAAGGGTATACAAACTTTGACGCGGTCGCAGTTAGCTGGCCCTCTGGTTTATGTTCAAACTAAATTTTGTTAATATTGAAACGAAAGATTTTAGTTTCAATAAATATATTAATAATACATTGGGAAACTACATATGTATGTATGTACATGTGTCTATATATAGAAAAATTTACAATTTGAACAGGACGCGAGGCTTACTGCGGGTAGTTTTGTTTTTCTTTCGCACACTTATAAACTTATAAACAAATAATTCCGTACAGAATAACAGACCCTCCAGTGTGGACTAATTATATGGTACGACAGGTCAATACTGAAGAGATAGATATTTAATAAGTTAATGCAGTTGGAAAGCGAAATGAATTTTTATCCATTGGTGAATTGGCTCAGCTGGTAAAGGCTTGGGTCAATTCTAGCAAGCCAAATTTAATCGACAAGCCACGCTAGGAACATTAAAATGATTGCCAATGGGGGGAATGCCATTAAACAAATGAACTAAAAGCAATAATCATAACAAGCTACCAACTCTAAATCAAGTTCTCGGTATCTCAGTATCCCCCTTAAAATATGGTACGTACGACCGACTTTAAGGCCGATTTCAGTCTGTGTGAGCGTCAGAGAGAGGGAGAATGACAAATTCAAACATATGAGAAAATCAATCAGATGGTATGGTGGTGCAGGCCTTGCCTGTTGGCACCGAGCAATATTCATATGGAGATTACATTTATTTATATTAAGGGCTCTGTAGGAGGGAACAAACCAGGAGCCGAGGGGCGGTTAGTCGAAGGCGGAGGTGGGGCCAGAGGTAGTAGATACAATTAAAAAATAGTCACGTATTTTACAACAATAAAATGCTATGGTCCCAACAACAAACAATGACAAAAAGCATTTAAAAAAATTGTAATTTTTTCTCGTCTTTTAAACAGCGGTCGATAAGATCGTAGACATACAAAAGTAATTGTTGAACTTTCAGCCGTTGTAAGCCTTTAGAACAGTCAATTTTACACTGTGAGAAACATAAAATGACCTTAGTAATTCCAATTACGCATAAACTAAATATACATTTTTCAATCAGGTTTCTTGTGAATAAGAATTTTTGTTTAACTCTCAATTATTTTGATGTAAAGGGGAGAAAAGCATTGATTGATTGATTTATGGATTGGTGTAATTGATCATTAAATGATAGGAAAGTTAATTAATTTCTTTTTCAATTAGTCGCTTGTCGCCCTAACTTAAGTATTTTTTTGTTAAATCGAAGCAATTTCAATTGGTGATGGCATTATCCTTCAATCTGGGTCGAAGACCGGACCGAATGGCTATTCACAATGGCGCCTCTCTTACATATATGTACTTGCCGTTCAAAGAGTGGGAACTAGTAGAAAGGTCGGTCACTAGTCGCAGCAGCTAGACATCCATCCCATAGCCAAAGGAATGCAGACATCAGTAGTGGAACGTGACTAACTAAAACTGGGTGTTTGAATGTTGTTTGAGGGGCGTGTTGCTTATAACGCACTATTTGACGCATTTCTTCAACTTTGTGCTGAACGTGTGAATTTCTTTTATATCTTTATGTATGTATATAGAAAGTATAAAAAAGGTGCGAGTTTTGGAGTCTGAAATGAGGAGGAGGAAGGACTAGCATGAAAGGAATTGCTGCGTGCTCAGTGCCTATAACACTTGTGGGGTTGCTGTTGGGTCTGTGTCTGGTCTGGTCTGGTCTGTCAACCATTGAGAGGAAATAACAGTATAAAGGGTAGAGACGACGTGTTGGCAAAAGCAGAGGAGCATGATATCATTACTTTAATGGCTTGTCTGGCTGGCCTTCGGCTTATTTGAGTTTACTCTAATGCAATGTCTTTCATGAATGCATCGCATGGAAAAATTGTCATGCTTAATAAATGAATAAAATTATTTTAAAAAATTAGCTAAAATAAACAATCGTCCGGAACATCAAACGGCAATGGTAGGGACACAAACAGGAGCAGGTCAAAGACAGCGAGTATAGTGGGCGGCATGGCAAACACAAAAAAATTAACCCAGAAATCTAATTACCGTGCGAATCAGCTCAGAATGGCAACAACAAACAATGACGAGGACGAATTAAAGGATATGAACGAGGATGTGGAAGAGAAACCGAGTTGCGTGCCAACACCAGGACGACAGCGAAAAAAACTCTACAAAGAATACAAAAAACACAAAGGGAAACCAACAGAAAAAGAAAAAATAAAAGGGGGCGTTGATGTGTTTCAACAAAGGACGATGACGAAATCGAGAGTCGCCAGAAGAGGCTTCCACTGCCACAGAGCTAGCCGCATGCGACAGATGACGTACAATGAATGGGAGAGTGAGCTGGAGAGAAATTAAACGATTTCGAATTAAACGATTCAGCAAATTTTCACAGCTTCAAGAAAACGTACTAATAATTAATAATAATAAAAAAAAAAAATGCACAATACAATCAAAATGCATTCTTATACTCAGCCAAACTAACTTTTCTCAACTTCCCGTATATCAAAAATGTAGCGTGTAGAGAGACAACAAAACTTCTAAGGTTAAAGTTGAATTATTAAAGGTATATTTGCCACTGCCGGTAGCTGATATTGGTTGGGATTACATGCTAGAAATGATGCCATCGACCGTGGCGCCTCAAAGACGCACGACGACAAGAATCACACGAAACTCCTTATGTGTGAGGTGGCAACATTTACACGCTTTTCGCCTTGACTTCGACTAAACAGCCGCTAGTGGCCACTTATGACCATGATGATGATGATGATGATGATGATGATGATGACGACAAGACGACAACAACAATGGCATTATCCCTTACATCGTAATAGTAGTGCCAATGACGCCCAGTTAGCATTCAATATTGCACGCACAACATTGGTTTCTTGGAGTAGAGTAAGCGAAATGGAGAGGAACAGTAGTAGGCCCAAAGAAACAACTTGAATGAGTATTTACCTTCATTGAAGTCCGATGAAATCCTTATTTAATTTTTGTATTTTCTATGAACTGCCTTTAATGGCTAATTATATAACATTGAGTGGGTGACTTTGACGATATTTTTCAATACTTAAATTTGGTAAACATTGTCATTGACTCTCCTATTTGCAACAGAGTGCAACAATTACTCAAAACAGTGAAACCAGAAACACATGGAAAACCTTTTTCATTTCCCCTGACAGCGGCACTGCATTGGGAGGCAGTTTACAACGTTTTTTTCTACCACATACACAGCAGACACACCACACCAATTGGGTCTGGGTTCCATCAGCTGATAAGCTATTAAGTCCTCTCGGGTTACATTCCAGTTATCTCCATGTGGCATAGGCAGCTTATCAGGGGAGGGGAGGCGAGGGGGAAACCATCGAAAAGTCATTAGGTGACCCCAAAACCCAAAATGAAATAAATGTACAAATCGATTTCGATCTAGTGGAGTGGAGGAGTGTATGTATGTAGTAGAGTTGGACAATACCACTATGAGATTGTGAAAGAGAAGTGGTCTTATCAGACACACACACACACATATACACACAGAGAAAGAGGTTGTGTGTTAAAACAACTTTAACTTTGTTTGTAACGTTTCATCCTTAGCTGGGTTAACTTTTAGACCTACCGTCGATTTCTTACGTGAAACAAAAAACGAAATATGCTCTTATTTCATATGATTTACGACAACGCCTGCTGCAATTGCCACCACTGTTGCCCCTACCGCTACCGCTACAGCTGGTGCTGGTGGCACTGCTGATTCACGGCATGTGGCCTTAGTGGAAGAGTAGCAGCCCCTCATCTGGCATGGAAAACAACAACAAATGACATGCTCCACATTCGTGTGGCATTTCTTGTTCTTGCCGCCTCCGGCTAAGTACAGTGGGCCTAAAATGCACTAAGATTATAGAGAATAATTCATTTGGATAGATTAGGTAATTAAAGTGAACCTTAGCCAGTTAAACAACATAATTTATTAATTATGCAATATTAGATTAATTATATAGTTATTAGAAAGTGATTATCCACGAATTTGCTCAGTTTGTTCCCGTCCATTTCATTTGACCCATTAAAATGTGGTCATCCTTTGCGAATTGGCTTTGTTCTTTCCTGTTCTTCTGAGCGCAACACGCACCAAGTATAATTTTAAAACGATGCCGAACGGATAAGGATACGACAACGTGTGCAACAAATGAGGCTGCAAAGTCCTTTGCAGTTTTTGGCGCAGTGACGACGGCCCCAAAAGCAAATTAGAGCAAAAGGGCACCAGCCAACACGAACAGATAGAAAAAGAGTTAAGGGGAAGAAGTAAGAGCGATATTTGTATTCACAATTGAATAATCAGAGAAGCTATAGTTTCTTAATATGTTAGTAATATTATTATTATTTTTTCTATAAATTCCAATGAAATATCTACATGTCTTGAAAATGTGCGCGTGTATGGAAGAAGAAAATTCTGTTCAATCAACACTTATGACAAACTTATTTAAACAGACTTAGAACTAAAAAACAAAACAGTCAGTCAGACGGCATTTTAAACGGAAATTTTAACAACATCCGACTGAAGTATTTAATTTCCTTTTACGGCGCAATGCAGTTGCGAGGAGGTTTTAGTAGCTGCCTGTATATACTGACGACGACGACTGATGTTACAATGCGACCTATGCGAATACACAGAACGACAAAATATGTATACGGTTGGGGCAAGGAAGGAAGAGTAGGGGTGTCAGATAGCAGACATTGACAGAAGGAGTCACCCAAGGCAGGTAACATAACATAAACAGAAACAGAAACAGTCACAAGGCTTGGCAACGGAACACACACTCACACTCAGAGAGATACACACATTTACACACCCACAAATAGGAACATGTCTCACGTACCTATATCCTGTGGCCAATCCAAAAACGAAAAACCACCACCATGAGATCCTCCTCCTTCTCTAACTCTTGGCTCGGCTCCACCAGCTATGTATGCGACAAAATTATGAATGAAACAAAAGATAGGAAGAATATGGACGCAGAAACACACAAAAAGGAATAAAAAGGTAAAGCCAGGGAAAAGTCAGGGCATTTTATATACTCTTGTTCTTCTCAGAGGATCTTATAAGATACCTAGTATATCATTTCTGATTCTGACTGTGACTATATTATCAGTTGAAGCCTTTCTGAGAAAAATAAAAACTGTACTTTTTGGTTTTGCCTTCCATGTTTTCACTTGCAACTCATTAGCAGCATCGACAAAAGGCAAACTTAAACACAAAGCTATAAAGCTCTCATTTAGACAAAGGATATGCCAGGGTAAGCAGGGTAAGGCGGCTGATAGAATAAATTCATGCTGCACAATACTAGCAGTCGGCAGTTGGAATCTTCTCTCGCATCATCTTTGCCACCATCCGCTGCGGCATTCATTTTTGTTTTTGCTTCTTGTTGTTGCTAAACAACTTCAAATGCAGGCAACGTCAGAGAACCGTTTTAAAAAGATTAAAAATTTGCGCAGTGTAGTACTTGGGGCCGATCTTAGCATACCCTGCCGAAAGTTACAGCTTTTATTCTTCCAGATATATACATTTTTGGCCGTTGCATACATTTTGACAATCTTACCAAGCTCCTGCAATCTTCTATTCATCAAAAAGAGTATACAACAACATTTTATGTGGAGAAAAAAAAGACGGATTGCACAAGAGAAAAGAAACTGTAAGCCCTGGCGAACAGGATGCAATCTGAGGGCGTAAAACTTTTTAGCACTTTTATTGCTGTTGTTGTCAGAAGAAAATGATGGGCAACACTCAGACAGAAACAAATTGTCAGGTTGTTGACGATTCTCACTCTCTTTTTCACAATTCTTGGAAATATAAAGCCATATGTCTCTCTCCCTCTGTGTGTGTGTGTTAACTCTCCTCCAACAGCCACTTGAAGAAAATTAAACTACTCATTTAAGTTGTGATTACCCATTGCTTCATTATAAGTGTGGCAAGACTCAAAGTGCGCTTATCAACACCAGCGGCCCCTGAAAGCTGAAAGATGGATGGTATGGGAGAGAGACGCTGAAGCAGGATGCGAGGAATGGCTACCCTCATATAGGCTACAGAAATTGCAATGGGAACGGAAGAAGAGGCTGTTAATGCTACCGAGGTGCAAGTTTAAACAAATATTTTATAGAGCATGCCATGCCCCCTTGTCGATTCAACATAGCAAGGGAAGAGCCACCAGAGTAAGCGGGAGACGGGAGACGGAGGATCAAGGATGAAGGATGGAAGTGAGTTGGGGTGATTGGCTTGACATAGTTTTAGGCGAACGCTTAACGTTGAGTTATCTAAAAGATAAACACAACAAAGCAAGGTAAGGTGAGTCCACCAACCAGAGCTCACCTCACGGCAGGTAGTACGCAGACTTATGCAACAGCTTGTTGGGGCTAAGCTACGCCAGCAGTTTCTGGTTCAAACACTGAGAAAAATTTGTATCACAGGCATAAAAAGTTTCAAGGCACTTTACAATACAATCGCAGTTCCATCGATGCTATGTTTTTGAAACTTCCTCCATAGATTTTTAGATCTAGTTAATATCATAGATCCCGTCCCAATCAGTCGGTTTGCACAAAATTTACGCTTCCAGTGTTTGTGTCTTTCTAGTGTATTTATAATGTTATAAAATTAAGACTGTGCGTGTGAGTGATGCTAGGTGTATGTGTGTCTGTGCTTGCCACTCAAAAAAATAACAGCGCAAAATTGCATTTTGTACCACACCCAAAAGCACAGAGCCTGTGCGCCTCTATGAGATGCTCGTGATGATATGGGGGCAATGAGTTTGTGGGAGGAACTGGAACTAGGGAATAAAAAGAGGTTAACGCGGGGGGCGGCGTGTGATACTTCTGGTACTTCCCTTTTGGCCGCGTTGCAATTTCATGAAATTTTTAACATAGCCAAAGCCGGGCAACTTCTGTTGCACTTATGTGCAGTTATTTTATGCATGAAACCAAATAACGGCAACATGCCTGCCATTTTTGGGGCTTCCTTGCACCTCCCATTCCCCACATCCTCCCAAACCATTGCCACCAGCCAACTCATGGCATTTTCTTCCACCCCATAGGAGCCAAGAAGGCTCCATTACTTCATTAATATGACCAGAAGTTTTGCATTGATGCAGAGAGAGTAAGAGAGATAGAGAGAGAGAGAGAGAGAGAAGTAAGGACAAATGTTTGCTTTAAATTTATGTATATGAAGAAAAATATAACCCGCAAAATAATTCAACATGCATGCAGCGGTCTGGTGATCGGTAGGGCGCTTAACCTTCTCACCTTACGCTGACCCGCCTGTGTAATTAGTCTCAGGGAAAACTGAGACTGAGACCTCAGACATGTGAAGGGTTCGGTCTTGAAGGGTTGTTGGTTGCTACTTGTCGTTGTTGTTGTTGCAGTGGCCCCCTAACGCTCTCCCCCCATCCTTGGTTTCATCCAAAGACGAATAAGTGGTAAAAAGAACAATAGATGGACGGGGGTGCAAGGGATTTTAAACACGTTTTAACACTGTAAACGAACAAATATGAATTCCAAGGGGCAACGCATGACTGACTTTCCAGATTCTAGGTAATATCAAAATTCAAAGGCGGAATCAAGATGCTTTGCGTGACTAAACAAACCGACAGAAAATTAACCATCAAAAAATAATATAATTTACATACTACCTTTTGCAAAGCTTGGTTAGAGGATGTCCTACGATCTGCTTCTATATTATTATGAAACCATATTGTTCATTTCAAGCATAAATCAGGTTGAGTTACATTGCTTAGATTAAGCTCCCAGATCGATCCAATATAAACTAATCTAAATAATGTTGATCTCCAGACTTTCTGATTTAGTAACTCAAATGTTTATCAAATTATCAGTTGAGATGGAATTTAATGGAAATCAAATTTGTATGCCTAACAAAAACTTTTTATATTGGTAAAGAGCAAGCGGGTAAGCAGAGCAAGAGGGCAGGCTCCAACAAATCGACCAAAGACAACATAAAAAGCTATCAAAAACTAGGCCTAACTCAACTAACAGAGTTTTAAAATGATTTACGTGCTCGAAGGGGACTGAAACTGGTAACTTGTAACTGGCAACTCTAGCAACTGGCCGACCAAAAAAACTCGTTTTCGTTTTTTCAAGAATTGGAGCACCAGAGGCACAAGTAGCAGCAGCAGCAGCAGCACTTTAGCTTGTTCGAGTGGCCAACGACAAATGGAGGGAAAAGCAATTTTTCGTGTGGCAAAGAGATAAAGTTACTCAACTGGCAGCAGATGTAGAACAAGTTCAAAAACGCTCGCGGGCGACCGTACAGGAAACACAGGGTCAGCAGATTGAGAAAATACGTGAATCGGCTATTATTACTATATTTCATGAACTATTACAGTTTCGACTAGGACTATTTTGGTGTATATCTAATCTGCTTATGAACTAAACCTAGGAACTGCCTTCAGCACTTAATTGATATTCCCTATTGATCGTCAACTCAAAATGTTGTACATAGGTTGGGATATTGACGACGATTTGCCTTGGGTGAATTCGCAAAACTTATCTGGATCAAATTGCAATTCACGTTTATTGGCTATATTTGAAATTGTTTTTATTTTTGTTTTGTTATGCTGTTTCAGAAAAGTTTTCAAAGAAGGATCTCGTAGAGAAAATCTTCTAAATGGGTTCCCGTAAAAATCAACTTGAGTTTTTGAAATTTCCATCTTTTGAATGGTTTCCCTGAAAATCTTTCAATTGGGTTCCCGTTCCCCTTCACTGATAGCCTCTTTGAAACGTTTCTTAGGCTGTTCCAATAACCTTGTTAATATTATAAAATTGGTCTTACCCTTTAGTGTTCAACTGTAGTCAACTTTTGCATGGACGATGAGAAGTTTTCTGAAATGACAGAGAAATTGAGAGAGATGGTCAGGTTTGAGGATAGGGATGATTATAGCAAAACTATGTAAATTTACCTATATATATGTATATGTATATTAAGTGAGTTGGTATTATAGCTAGGCGTCATATCCGCATTAGTCTTATCAGCAGTCACTTGTCTGAATGCAAACAAAAGCGTTAAAAAAAATAATATTTAGGTATATATGTATATGAACATATAGAAAAAGGAAACACTGACAGCGGCGACGCGGTGCAAATATTGATTTTTATGTGTGTACATACACATTTCTGGTATTTTTATTACTACGAGGCAGCAACTTCATTCCCATGTGCGGACGAATGTGTGTAAAAACAAAACTGAAGAGAGTGAGAGAAGCAAAACAAATAGCCCAAAGAGAGGCGAAATGGGCAGAGAATCAGATTCAGCTTCAGATATTCCCTTCCCCCAGACCAAGACTTAGGCCAAGAGACAAGCGGCCAGGCTTAAAATATTTCCAACACGTTAAAGCAATTGCAAAACGACTCTGCGCTGATGATGATGGCGACGGCGACGGCGACGACAACAAAGACGCGTTCAAATCATGAATAACCGAAACCAAAACAAAAAGAAAATCACATTTGGGCTTGAACTGTCAGTTCGCTCGTCCTTCTCGCTTGGTTAAAAATGTTCACGTGACCTGTTTACCAAGTCAAAAGGAAGTAAGGGAGGTAACACAAACATCTTAAAGAAGGATGCTCGCCCTCGGGCAGAGCAGAAAGCAGGGCCAACCACACTCATACATTATGCCAAGTCTACCTAACGCTATTTATACCCCAAGTCCACTGACCCAAGTCGTTTGTACGTTCGTGAGTGAGGAGAAGAATCACTTTCAGTTTTTAGCAGTCAGCTGGTTAGGGTCACTCTCTCTCTCTCTCTCTCTCACGTTCTCTCATAATTTCCTATCTCATCTGGTAGTGTGCACGCCCCTAATAAAAAACCGTAACCATTTTTTGAGCATATTGTAGTTTGTTTATTTAAGATCAAGCACTTGAGATAACAGCAGCACTTGAAAAACTAAACTGGGCGTCACATGCTGTATATTTTTTGTTATCGATTAATTAATTCCAAATCTAGAGTGAACATTACTTACATACTAAATTTTTCATATCCAAGACCGATTTCACTCCCAAAATTGAAACCTGCATACATATATCTGGCAATGATCCTGGCGGAAGCAATTGTAAATCGAACTTGCTTAGTGGAGCGATAAGCGTGTTGAATTCAATTTATTTACAAATTTCTGCTGCAGTGAAATCTGGTACATTCTGTCATAAGACTCTAGCCAGATAATAAACAGAAAAGGAAACTGTAGTTTTATTGATATGCGTTTAGGGATTGCGCAACGACTGCCACCATTGGCCAAGCGGTTTCTCAATGTTCGATCCTGTTTGCAAAGAATCCAATTCAAACACTCCCCAGACAAACCCCAACCCCCGCTATATATTTGGGTTACCTACATAACAGCGAATGGAGGGGAAAAAAAAAACACAAAAATGCAATTTATGTGCCACGGTGACAACAAGAACAACATTATCGCCAACAACAACTGTGCAACATGCTATATGAACATGTGGAACAACTTGATTTGATTTTTGCATTTCGGCAGGTTCTACTTTTTTTGGCAATGTAAATGTGGGAAAAGTGAGAAGACTGTTCAAAATGGAGATTACAATTCATTGTAATTGGGTTTCAGTCTTAAAGTGAATAGAATAGAATGAGATTCATGGAGAGACTCTCTGAGAATGGTCAAGTATTAGCGTTTAATTTTAATTACAACTACATACAGAGATATGTAAGTTCTGCAAAGTGCAAGTGGGCAACTAAATGCGATTTGTATTGATTTTGAAATCTGTGTCAAATTGATCATGGCAACAACAACAACGAACAAGAACAAACAAAGAACGAAGCAAGAAGAATATATAAAACGTTGCTGCGCACATATAAATTAATCAGCAAAGTGCAGCATTTCGGGAACATTCAACTTCAGTTCCCATCCACTAGACACAATTGCAACTGCAAAGCACTTGAGACGCCTGCACAATGACTGGTGGAAGGGGAAGGGGAAGAGGAGGCGATGGCAATAGCAGAAAGAGATAGCAAGGACAAGTAGACATCCGAATGAAGACGAATTTCGCTCTCGGCGGAATCACAGCGTGACATTTAGTCATTTCAATAATAATTTTTCCAGCTTGGTCTTCCTTCTCTAGAAAACACCCTGAAAACACTTTTAAAAACAAAATTCCCCCCTTCTCAGTTATTCAGAATGTCGTCTTCAAGCTTCAATCCATACAGTGCACATTACTCACAAAACATACGTGTAAATAACATTGCGAAAGGTGAGAAAACGTAAGCAATTTGATAAGTAATCAACATTTTTTGAAACTGCATTGACACTTCCTCCAAAAGACCTCTTAGAAAAGTATAGCACCTTGAGACAGACAGACATTTGAGAACGAGATAAGGTAAAAGTTTGTAATTTAATTTAAAGATTTATATGTACAGAAGAAGTCCCAGAATTGTAGATTTGTCAATTTGGTTGCTTTGGGGAATTTTGCAAGGGTTGTGATGCTGCCACAGAAATGGATTCAAGCCAGTCCCGAGACAACAAACGACGACTTTGGGTGGGCAAATGAGTTGACGGGGGGGTGTTAGGCGGGCTGCAGTGGAACTGCTGTTCTACTTCCTGTTTATATTTATCTGTGCAGAGGCAGGCAAATTCACACCTTGCAGGGTTCAATGTACGGAAATTTCATTTGAATATTAGCCTTCTATCAGAGGAGTAGGGCGCGGGAAGGGGGCAATCCGAATTGCCATTCTCCAAAATGTGCAAGAAAATAAGTCGATTTTGTGCCAAAATCCAATATTAAGCGCAACAGTATCTGTAAATATTTGGGAACTGCCGCCATCTCCGCCTCTGTCGTTTTAGTTACAACTAAAAAAAGTTGGCTCTTTTTTTTACGATAGTTTGTTGTCTGCAACTTTGTGACTGAGTTTGGGTTTAGGGTTTATTAGTTTTTGCCACGCTTTCTGCCATATATTTTTGGTTTTGGTTGGTAAGAAATAGGCTAAAGAGGTAAAAAGCAAAGAGGGAGAGAGCCGTAGAGTTTTTCGCTTAATAAACTTTTATTGTCTTGATCCTTGTAATTAAAAAGTTTTCATTAAGGCACATCGTCCTCACAAGAAATAAACAGAAACAAAACAAAAGGAACCTAAGGCTACCCTTTCCTTATCCCTTTAACCTATAAATGATAGAATCAAGCTCGAGTAATGCCGATTGATCAAGAATATCTATTCTATCTGTCTGCTTACTCCTAACCAAAATAAATCTACCGTTTTGCAAGGGTATAGAAAAACTAGGGCGTCGTTTTACTTGTCCCAAGTCAGATAAGCTGTCTGAACGGATTGATGAATGGGTGGATAAATGGTTAAGTGACCATCCATGGAAGTTCCTTAAACGATTTACATATGTATATACATATATACATGAACAATAGCTAAGTATTCCATATTTAATAGATAAACTTAATTTATTAATTATTGTTCAATGTTCCCTCTCACAAACTGCCATAAGTAGATTCAGGGAAAAACCACTTCACCCACTCCCACTCCCAAGGTAAGAGTTTTCCACCTGACAGTCTCAGAACGAGGATTTTGTTTGTTTTCCGAAGATGAGCAACAATTTTGACGTTCCAGAAAAAAAGTGTATAACAAAGTAAAAGCCTCCTGTGTTTTATGAAAATCGATAAAATCGAAAACTAACCAGCGCCAACAACAACCACCGAAAAAGAAATACGGCGAGCGGCAGCCAACTCCGGAAATGTGTGTACCCGTTCGTGCCCGAGAGTCCTTCTTGTCCTCCTTGTCGTCGCCATTCTCGTGCTTTCGTCGTCGGTCCTTCAATGTGAGTTATGCTAGAAAATGGCAATGGCAAAGCCAAAGCAAAAGCTCAAGACGGGGGGTTCCGTTTTTTTTGTTTAAATATATATTTGTGGACATTAAACGAATAATTTAACAAGTAACAAATCGAACAAAACAAAAAGCTAATTTATAGGCCATGATTCAAGATTATTTAAAAACTGATCCAATTCGCGGAACAGGTGCCAATCATCCAGTAGAAGGACTTCCAAATAGTCTCTGTATTCATTTAGCAAATGGTACAAGGATTGCGAAACGGTCAATCTAAGCAATCGATAGTTGCTGCATAGTTCGCCACTCTTTGGCACAATCTCATGATCTTCGAGAGCGTCCAGTTCTCCCGCAAGCTCGTAAAGGGTTTTCATTATACACCTGACATCTTCGTCCCAAACGACATGACGATCATTCGCATTCAATGAACTCACGCAAATCATAACAATACCCCGCAGAGCGTAGCCCAAGGATTCGGCGGAGATTAATATGCGATTCAACTCTTGCAGTGAATTGTAATTGCAAGAGAATGGCTGCCAAAAAGCACAGATTTTGACGTAAAGCCAATGATTTTTTATCAGGTTAACATATTTATCGTATTCAGTGGATTCAATGACATTTGGTTCAGGATTTGCAGGACTGCAAGGTGTTTTGGGAGGAGGGCGTATTATTGAACGCATTTGTCGAGGAGGAGGAGGTTGCACAGTAGACTCATGACCCTTAGGTTGACATTGACTCAAACAAGTTGCCAATTCAGTACGAAAATCGTTCACCTTACCCATTACAATGTTGCGTATGTCCCTCCAGGATCTACATCCAAGTGCCGTATTGACTTGAAAGAGTTGCTTCAACATTTTTGGTGTATTTATGGTCGCACAGAATTCAATTGCTGCCTGCAATTGAAAGCCGTGTAGCACGGCACAGTCCAAGACCATGCAGAGTGGCAATTGGCGACTACTTTCAATGTCCTTAACATCTTCAAAATGTACGGGTAACATTAATCCGGTGCGAACCCACCGATTCAGGCGCTTTAGTAGGAGTATGTGCATGGGTATAATCTCAGTAAATGGATTGAGGCTGTGCAAGGTCAGCGGCAACTTCGCTTGCAAAACCAAGCTATAGATGCATCTGGTGAGATGCAATTGGATCGAGATTGCCATGCCCAAACGCCAAAAGTGATAAAAGAGATCGTGTGCTGGCACACATAAGAACTGGCCAAAAATTGTCGTCGATATTAACGTTGTCTTCACAGCTTCCTCCAGGGATGAGCGCGAAATCTGGCGTAGTTCGAGGAACGGTATTGCAAAGCGTGCTATGGGCAAGTCAAAGCCCTTAGAACTTGGTAAAGCATATTGAGTAAAAAAATAACTTAAGCCGCACAAGTTGCCAAAGGCCATCAAATAACCATCGAGATTGGTTCTTTTCATCATCAGCTCATCATTCGTCGTTAGCTCCCTCATTATGTAGCTCCTGTACAAACAACTAATGTAGCAGCTAAGGCTGACGGTTGTGCACATCAGGTAGAATTTGTGAAAGAAATTATGCTTGAATCGATCAAGAGGATCGTGATAACATTCCGGACGAATATTGTGCATTCGGCAAAGTAATATCCCATAGAGTCCAATGACAAGAAGGAGGGGAAGAATCCAAATCCAGGTGTAGATCGAGAAAAAAGTCCATCTGATAACGTAACGAAGCCAACTCGTGGGACTCCCATTCATGGGTAATATAACAGAGAAATGATAAACTGCCAATACGCCAAATTCATTACAGATGCAGTAAAAAGTTGCGCATAAAAAACGATAAATCAACATATTCCTGATTCTTGATGGCACCTCAACTAGATAGTCGGGCAAAAGGCCTTTGTTTGACGTAACCCACATCCTTCCAGTTGATTTAAATCAAGAGAGAACTTGAAATCGAAAGCTGGAACACTTTCTGATTTTATGAAACAACCAGAAAAATTCGGAGATGACAAAAAAAAACAACTAAGTGCTGGGCCAACTAGATGATGTTTTTAAAGATTAGAGATTACTCGTGGCCCATTCTGACCTCTAAAGTTTACCCATCTCTATGCAAGGGTTTTTCACTTGCTACTGTAGCTTCGCCACGCACTTTCTCATCTTTCTTATCAATAAAACGCCGCGGCCCATGTGTGTAAGTAAGTGGACGACAAACTACAACAACAACGACGACTGACAAAAGGCATACACAATTGAATTTGCGACTTTTTTCTTTTAGCAACTTTTTCTCTAGTTACTTGTGTACACCCGCCTCCGCCGCCTTCGAATCCGCAACCTTCTTCTTTTTGTAGCTCTCAGCGTAATTGTGCCGGTGCTTTTGCTATTCGTGAGTGTATGTATGTGTGTGTCCAAATTGTGAACGCTTTGTGAAATTGAAAAGATCTTTCAATAACCTCGGTCCTCAGTTAAGCAGTTTCGCTTTGGACATCTTACAATAAAGAGGAGGAGGAGGGGGAGGTGAAGGAGGACAACAACCCAGCCCCAACCCGTGCATAAAAGCTCAAGGGGTATGGGGAACGAAAGGGGCGCAAGCATAATTGCCTAGTGCACTCAAATGAGAATTCCCTTTTGATTGCGCTTGCCCAATTAAAGGGTTAGGAAGAGAAAAGAAAACACTATTTGGTCTTTATCAGCGGTTGGCCACAAACAACACCCGTAATCGCGAATCGTTTATACCCTTTTCTACATATATGTTTCACCGATCGATTAGCTTATCTAGCTTAGTTCTGGGAAAATTGGATATACCTTTGTTATTCAATAGATTACAGGGTGTTAACAAACAAAATGGGAAAGGAGACCAAAATGAATGGCTGACTTCGTTGGTGGGGATGGAGGGAGGGCAGAGTTGGTAAAAAGATAAGCTACAACAAAAATAGCAGAGAATAATTTTGTGGCTTGAACTTCAAACGGGATTTTTGGGGATTTGGGATAATAAACACAGAGCGAAAGATAAATAAATACGGCAACAAAAAAAAAAAGAAAGGAAAATGAAGAAAACAAACAGAAACCGCTGCCGAAAATAGCTCGCTCAAGAGAACCCCTGAGATGAAAGGAGGCAGAGGGGAGGCAGAGGAGAGGCAGCGATTAAGAGAGTCAGAGAGAGAGAGAGAGAAAAAGAGTTGCAGCTGCTGCTGCGCCGACGCTGACGCCAACGTCGACAGATGCTATGCTGGTCGGTCCGGTCCTTCATTCTCACTTAAATTACAGACATTTACAAAAACAACCGCAGCAGCCCACCAGCAGCAACTACATTAGTAATTACAACAACTGCAGGCAGGCAGGCAGCAGCAGCAGCCAAGGCAATAAAAATGGATTTAGTTTTTATCAGCTGCAGCCGCACTAATAGAAATGCAGCCGGAGAGAGAGAGCCAGTTGGCACAGTGTCACAATTGTAGCGAACTGAGTTCCAGCCACCCTCAAAAATCGCTGTAAACAAATTGTAAAGTTCAAACACTTGCAAAAATTTGAATATTGCAAATATTTTGAATAACCACTTCAAATTGATAACCAGTTGGCAACATTATGGTACCACTGTGCTTCCCTCAGGTTCTTGTTCTCTGCATGTGTGCGTGCGTGCCTGTGTGTGTGTATGTGTGAATAGTTGTTGTTAGGATGTTTGTATGTATGTTTACTTATTTGCCGCTGCTGCGTTCATTGGCTTTTTGTAACGGTACTTAATCAAATGCAAGGCAAATGCACGCACAGACATACATACGTACACACATACATACGTACATATTTATCCGAGACTCTGTGAAACAAGTTTCACTCGGGCGGCAATGAGAAATAAATTCAGACTCACCTTTTTCTTTTTAATTAGAATAAATCAGAAGAAAAAAGAAACTGATCGTTTTTTTCGCTTGGCAATTCTCGAGCTATTAAAAAAACCAGCGGCCACCAAACAATTTACAGTTACACGATGAAGCTGCCGCTGCTTTTTTATGTTGTTTTTTTTCTCTCTCTCTCTCTCTCTCTCTCTTTTTCTTTCTTTCTTTCTTTTTGGTTATTTACGGATAGTATGCAAGTAGATGATTTCTTTTATTTCTTACTACTTTTCTAGGCACACAGGCTGCTAATTAGAATTGAGAGAAATAGAAGGAAACTAAACACACACACGCACAAAAAAAATTACAAAAACAAGAAAAAGGCAAAAAATACATATATCCTGTGAAATTCAAGGGGCGAGGCGGCGTAAGAAAAGAGACTGCGCAAGATGTATGTATTTTGCTGTTTGTGTTTACAGTTATCGTTTTTCGTTTATTTGTCTATTTATTTTAATTGAATTTCATAATTCGTTTTGACACTTGTTTTCCATCTTCTTTCGTTTATTTCTATGTATGTATGTATGTATATATCTGTGCCTGTGTGTGTGGAGTTGCAATTCACTTCTTTTCTTTCTCTTTCTCACACACAGAAACCAAAACTTACGCGTCGTCGCTTGGCTATTTAATTAGGCTGCCATTTTCATTTCATTCACTAGTTTTGTTTACCGTTTCTTTTACAATTTTTGATTTTGTTTGATTTCCATAAGACGCCTCCGCCAGAAGAAAAAAAACACCGACAGCCACCCGCGCTTTGTTGCTTTCAAATAAGAAAGAGCGAGTCAGACATACGACACAAAAAAAAATTAAAAACGCGGAATGCACCACCCTCGCTCCGCGAACACAATACTTGGTAAATTTTTTTAAATATTTTTGAAAACCACTCACACTATAATTAAGTAATCTTTCTTGATTTTTCTGTGCACCAGCAATCCGACCGCACGACTTCACCGAATTTTCCGCTAGAAAACAAAAAACAACAATGTGGCCAAATCTTGATACAATGAAAATGCGACTCTAGTGTGACCAACATCAAATGACAAAAATGCTCCAGCTGCCACTATTCTGGCATTTTTTAGCTTTTTTTGACTGCTCACGCTGGTATTTTTTCTCCGGCCTCACAAAGGGCTAAATTTAAATTATTTGATCAGAGCAAAAATTCAAAGCTAAAGTAACAATCTTTCGAAACGACTTACAGTAAAATCCACTTTATTAAAATTGGCATACAGATAGATAGATAATGTTTATTTTAACTGAATTTTATTGATTAAAATTTAACATATGTATATAATATTTATAATGTTACCTTTAAATCCCGAAAATACTTATTGCTAAGAAAAACTGTTTTGAATTAACGCTAAATCGCCAAGCAACGTCGAACCTGTGTTGATTTTTTTCCAGTATTCTTTATTGATCTAGTGTTGAAAATGACAATTATTAACATCATCATTTGGGAGTCGCTCAGCTTAACATCATCATTTAAGAGCTAACACTTTCAGTGTGACCATCATTCATGTTACTGTACAGCGTGCTAGCATTCGACATTCGATATTGAAAAGTTTCGGCAGCCGGGCTACGTTGTTTTTTCTACATTAAATTGGTGGGAATTTAAAAGAATAAACGTATATATAATTTAACTTTGTTGCAAAGCAGAGGTCGCCGTACTTGTGAAGAAACTCTGAAAAGCGCAAGAACGAGCAACTGCAGAAGGGAATCAAGAGGCGCAACATGCAATCTCATAGCAAAAAACGCGTTTGTTACTATTATGACAGTAAGTATTGTTAAAAAAGTTAATAAAACTGTTTAATTAAATGCAGGTGGTCTTGCCAACATGTCCGGCATAAAAATTGGCGGCAAAAAACTGCAATTTTTCGTGCCGCAAATGATTTGTGAAAATTTTTCGTTTTACGTCGACTGTACTGTGGCAATGCCGGCAGAAAACACTTTTCCACGAACGACCGCATGCTTTGTTAGCCGAACTGCGGTCGTTTGGGGCAAAATGGCACTGTGAACGGTGACGCTACTCCCACTGTCGACCTAAAATTGAAATTTTACCCAAGCGTGGCAAAAAAAATTTTGTAACTCATCTTTCATTAATTTTGCAGGTGATATTGGCAACTACTATTATGGCCAGGGACACCCCATGAAGCCCCATCGCATACGTATGACTCATAATTTGCTTTTAAATTATGGTCTATATAGAAAAATGGAGATTTACGTAAGAAACCGAGATTCATTTCTATTAATTAAAGTCTTGATTATGAATATGTGTGAGAGATGGCAAGAGAGAGAGAGAGAGAGAAAGAGATTTCTAGATGTATTTCAAGACTGCAAAACCAAATTAGTATGGAATTTGAAGAGTCATTGTCATTTAGAAACTACTGTAACCCTTTTTGCATTACATGTGACAAAAAACTGCATGTTTAGAAGAGGTGGCAACTCTGAAAGTTTTGTGCGGCTAATAGAAAAATGAAAGTCAGGATTTGGCATTTAAAAAAGTGCAGCATCATGCTGCGATAATGAGAATGTATATGTTTAAGTGTGGATATTGATTAGAATGCTGGAAAAGATGAAGAAGAAGCCTGGCCAGTATATCAGTATAATGTCAGTCAAGCAATAACGAAAGTGAGTGAGACGGCACGAACTTCTGAAGAGCCTTGAGTTAGGAATCCAAGTAGTTTTGCATCCTTCTAATTCGATTTGTTTTGATGTATTTGTAGCGCCCTCATAAGGCCACCGCCGATGAGATGACCAAATTCCATTCAGATGAGTATGTACGATTCCTACGTTCCATACGTCCCGATAATATGACGGAATACAATAAGCAAATGCAACGTTTCAATGTCGGTGAGGATTGCCCCGTTTTCGATGGACTGTATGAGTTCTGTCAGCTTTCGGCTGGAGGATCGGTGGCAGCTGCTGTCAAACTGAATAAGCAGGCCTCTGAGATTTGTATCAACTGGGGTGGAGGACTCCATCATGCCAAAAAGTCGGAGGCATCTGGCTTTTGCTATGTAAACGATATCGTCTTGGGTATATTGGAGCTACTAAAGTACCATCAGCGCGTCCTCTATATCGACATCGACGTCCACCATGGCGACGGGGTGGAGGAGGCTTTTTACACCACGGATCGTGTGATGACAGTCAGTTTCCACAAGTATGGAGAATATTTCCCGGGAACTGGT
Organism: Drosophila paulistorum; assembly: GCA_018152135.1. NCBI lineage: Eukaryota > Metazoa > Arthropoda > Insecta > Diptera > Drosophilidae > Drosophila > Drosophila paulistorum. The sequence goes on from JAECXG010000690.1 coordinate 15,160,546, forward strand.
GACCTACGCGACATTGGCGCCGGCAAGGGAAAGTACTATGCCGTGAATATACCTCTAAGGGATGGCATGGACGACGAGGCCTACGAGAGTATTTTCGTGCCGATTATATCGAAGGTAATGGAGACCTTCCAGCCGGCCGCGGTCGTCTTACAGTGTGGCGCTGACTCGCTGACAGGAGATCGCTTGGGATGCTTTAATCTCACTGTGAAGGGCCATGGCAAGTGCGTGGAGTTCGTTAAGAAGTACAATTTACCCTTCCTAATGGTTGGTGGCGGTGGCTACACCATACGCAACGTGTCCCGCTGCTGGACCTATGAAACCTCTGTTGCCCTGGCTGTGGAAATAGCCAATGAATTGCCGTACAACGATTACTTTGAGTACTTTGGTCCCGACTTCAAATTGCACATCAGTCCCAGTAATATGACTAACCAGAATACCTCCGAGTATCTGGAGAAGATCAAGAATCGTCTGTTCGAGAATCTACGTATGCTGCCGCATGCTCCGGGCGTCCAGATTCAAGCGATACCTGAAGATGCCATCAACGATGAGTCCGAGGATGACGATAAGGTCGACAAGGATGAGCGTTTGCCGCAGAGCGACAAGGACAAGCGCATTGTTCCAGAGAATGAGTACTCTGACTCGGAAGACGAGGGGGAGGGCGGACGACGCGATAATCGCTCGTACAAAGGTCAGAGGAAACGACCACGACTGGACAAGGACAACAATAGCAGCAACAAAACCTCGTCGGAGACCTCCAGTGAAGTCAAAGACGACAAGGACAAGGGTAGGAGTAGCACTTCTTCCACTACTTTAAATATGCACATCAAATAATTGTCCAATTTTCATTTTAGCTGATGCAGCCGAAGGCGAGGATTCACCTGGCTCGAATAACAATTCCACTTCTCAGAACAGCAGCGCGGCAGGCGGCAATAGCACATCCAACAATAACAAAACCGGCGACAACGATTCATCAGCCACGGGTGGAGCTGCAGGTGGGGGCAACTCATCCAGCGCTAAGGGTGCCAAGGAGAACAATATATGACGTGGCGGCCGCAATTGGTTATAGAAGCCAATTAAACGTCCGCCCAAGTACAAGCCGCCAGATTTTCCCTAGCGTCTAACCTAAATCCTCTGTCCCACCCAACACCACCACCACCACCCCCCGTTGAGACGCCAAGCTCTCCAAGATTCACACTCCTCTACACACTTGGGCCTTTCTCTCCGTGGGCGGCTCCCCCTTAACTGCCCAGAGACGGTGGTGCGCATTTACTCATCCAATTTATCCATGAGAAAATTCTAATCAATCATTCATTCAATTCTTCTTATGTATGTGTAAGTCGAAAAGTGTTTAAGCTAAGCAACCAAGATACCATAGGGCTATCGATTTATATACATGTATATGTCATATAAGAAATCCGTTAATTAACAATTAATTTATTCCAAAATACACATTTATAATAAATATTGCCCGTGTAAATGTACAACAAAACGATTTGACTATTTATTCTTAACCCAATCAGGCCAAATGTATTCTCTTCCAATTAAATCAAAGAAGCTCTTTAATCGAAGAGCCAAACGAGTCAATAAAACTTCCATAGAAAGAATTCGATTTTGAAATTAACATTTCCAGAACATTCGATCGCGAACACGCGTTCGAAACTGCGAAAGAAAACAGTCTGGCAACACTGGAGCGAGGAAAGGATCAAGTGCACGTGTTGGTCGTGTGGGCGGCGCGGCTTCTTACAAAATTCTCAGTTTAATTGGTGTAAAAAATTGTTTGCGAAATAAAAATTGAATAACATTGGAATCCATTGCAGCAAATTAAATGAACATATGTATGTACATACATACATACATACACATGTGTATGTGTACGCGAGTGTTTTTTGGTTTGTTTTTTTTTTTCATCTAAAGAAATCTTGTGTAAGTCGAAGTTAAGTATGTGTGTGTGTGTGTGCATTTTGTTCGAGGCTTGCCTAGAAAGAGTAAGAGCAAAAGAGATGGCACTAATGCAGATGGTAAGTGAAGCTTTTCTTTCAAGAATATTAATTAAAAATATGCAACAGATATGTACATATGTATGTATGTACATACATATGTAAATGTAGATTAGCATTTTAATTGTTGTTGTTGTGTATCGTATATGTTGTTGCTTCGATGAACAATAACTGGCGAGTTAATCTACATAATTTGTTTGCACGCACGTACATACACACACACATTTGTAAGTGCATACAGACATACATATGTATGTACATACATACATACTTACTTACCGTTTTCTTTTTTCGCAACAACTAGTTGTAAAGTACTTTTATAACTCCAATTACAGATACATACATACATATGTATGTATGTACATATGTATGTACTTTAATAATATTATTTTATTTATGCAATAATTCAATACAATTTGTTCTTTATTTGTGACCAGCAATTGGTTGTTTTCATCTAACTAAACTAACTTTAAACTAGTTAAGTTTCGAGCTCTATCCACAAATACATACTTGGAGGTGGTGGGATGGATGAATTGGGATCGTGGGTTGGGTTTTGGGTTTTGGGTTTTCGGGCATGGACAGCAAAGTCAATCCTCGCTGTCGTTTGAGATTGTCGCAAAGTTTTGATGAGGGAAGAGTTGTTTCTGACTAGCATCCAAGGAGGAGGGCTAGGATAGGGAAAATGGTTGGTCTGGAGTCCATAGTCCTGGCACTTCCCTGGCACTCTGTCTTCCACTCCGTTTGCGAGCCGCTAATCCAGCGATAATATCGAGTCGATGCTGTTGCGATTACTCCGCGGCTGCAGACGCGGTCCACCCAAGTAACTAATTGGATTCGCAAACTGCCGCTGTTGCAGGGCATTCTCCAGATACATGGGCGGCGGCGGTGGATGCTGATGGGTTGTTGCTCGTAAAGCTGCAGCTTTACATTGATGACGACGCAATGGTGCTTGTGGTGCTGCTCCTGGTGATGGTGGTGGTGGGTGGGACGATGCGGATGCCGACACTGATGCTGATGCCAATGCATTGGCATTTGCGGTATGGGCAACATCAAAGGCATCAAGCTCCATGTCATCGTGTGCTTTGTGGCCGGATTTGTCTTGCTGCAAGAGAGATGGGTGAGGCGACAAAAAGTTTCGGTGGCTCGGGGACGTGGTTCACCCTACTCCTCAGTATTGGTTGGGTAGGAGCAAGGAATTTTAATTCAAATATTTTAGGGTTTAATGCGATTTGGCTAAATGTTCAAATAGTGTTCAATAGATATGTAAATGGACATGGATATGGATAACGGAAATGGAAATGGACACGGACAAGGTTTGCCAGGTGTAAAAAAGATATAAAGCTTTAGTATATATATATATATATGTATATATTTTTTGTTTCTTTTTCTAACAACAAAAAGTAGACACAAATTGTAAGGATAAGCGAATTTTTAGCAAGTGTAATGATATGGCAGGATTTTAAAGTGTGAAATTTGAAAGGAACATCCAGTTCTGGGTCTCAACAAAACAACTTCTATAATGCCCCCTCCCCCACCCCTTTAAAGCATGAGCCTGACTGTCCGCGCTTCACATAAATGTGCAAATGTGTGTTGGCCAAAATGCAGCCAGTTCGCCATCGAGCGAGCCAGCAGCAGCACAATACATTTACATACTATTCCCAGAGCAATGATGCAAGAAGTACCTACATTACAGAGGGCGGGAGACGCTGGTGGATCGAGTGCAAATGAAAAGCCGACACTGTTTCCAAAAGGTGGCTTGGGAAATGCCCTTCATTCATGCATAACTATTCGAGTAGAACGGTGGACACTTCAATTAACAGAATGAAATGTTAATTCTGAACTGATTCAATTAAGGCAACCGATTATGAAGAAGTTACATAAAGACTAAAGACATTCTGTACACGGGAGTTAGCTTATGGTTCAAATTTAATATGAAAACAGGACGAATCTCTCTTCTCTCTCTGTGTGTGTGTGTGTGTGTGTGTGCGTGCGAATAATACATAAAAAACGCATTTAAAAATGTTATTCTACACTCTGCCGTATTTTTCATAGTTTTTCATTCGCAGAGAGAGAGAGAGAGAGAGAGAGAGAGAGAGAGTGGTAAAGAAGAAGTAAAAGAGGACGAAGCATTTTCAGTTTTTAGTTTTGTGCAATTTTATTGTTCTTCTTGGCTGAAGGTTACCAGAAACATCAACATCTACAGCAACAAAAGGCTGGCAAACTTGCACTTTTCACTTGGCACACTTACCCCTCGAACCCCCCCACCATTTAACTCTTTCTCTCGCTTACTCCTCTTTATATGTGTGTATTAACATTGTTGTTGAAGAATTTTTTTCATTGCATACTACGCGGCGCTGGCATTTCAAATACAAACAACTTTCTGCCAGTCATCGTCAAGCCCAAGTCGAAAAAGAAGAAGAAACAAGAAACGCGAGTAGGAAAATTGAGAATAGTAAGAAGAAGCGGACAGCATTTGCGTGACTTGAAACAGGGTAAAGATAGATACCTACATTTGTATGTATATGTATTTGTGTATATAATCCTATTTATTACCTACCAACCGCACACAGACAAAAACATCAACACTCTTTTGCGAGGGTTGTGTTAACAATTGTATTGAAATAATCAAATCAAACAAACAACTTTCTGGGTCATCGATCTTCTAATCAAAGAATCAAATCTTCTGCTTATCAGAAGCGTGCGACTTTAGTTTTCAGTTAAGTTAAGTTAAAGGATCAATTATATTATTAGCCCTCGTACAGAGAGGAGCGACCACTTGAATGTAAATATTTATTACACATGTTTTACATTTGTACGCACAAGTTGCTGTCCAGTCGGTCGGTGAGCTGGTCAGCTGCTCGGACGGACAATTGAATGGGCCAGACAGACGGTGGACGATGGCTGCTGCTCATTTGGTTGCTGGTCAACAAGGAAAATGCCTTGTTAACCATTATGGGCCATGTTTTAATGGTGGCAACAACAAGTACTGTAACAACAACAACAACAACAACAACAACAATAACTTTTCACATTAAATGGAGACAACAAAAAGGAAAACCAAAAATAAAAAAAAAACAACAAACAAAAAGTGAAAAGAAAAGCAAGAAAAAGTTTTGTTTGTTTGGTTTTTCAGTTTTTTTTGTTTCCTCATCCTCATCCTCGTTTCTTTTTTCAACTTTTCAACGCGGAAATTAATAACAAATTGCTTTAAGCCACCGTGACGATTACGTTCTGCATGGTTTGGGTTGGGGGCAAATTGGAGCCGCTGTCGGCTCTTGGGGCGTGGCAAAAGGAAACTTTTGCCATTCATTCATAAACACTCCATTGCGCACTTGAAGTTAATTTGTCAAGAACTTCTCTCTCGCATATGTTGGAACAAAAAAAAACAGAAGAACTTTTAAGGGCAACCAATACACATACGCACACACACACACACACACACACACACATGCACGCATACATGTACATACTTGTGCTACTATGGCAGGGAGTACGGCACTCCGCCAGTGGTCAACCACGACGGCATTGTAATTGTTGTAAAACATGTAAAACATGAATAATGCATACTACGGAAAAAGTTTTATTAAAATGCACAAACCCAACTATGTATGTATGTATTTACAAAAACAAGAGAAAAGAAAAGAACAACGGTAAAGAAAAGAACGAAAGCAAAATGTAAGAGAGGAAATGTGAAAACCGAGCAAACAAAACTGCTACGTTTTTATAGCTGTTGGGGAAAATTCTCACTAACCCAAATATGCAACGAAGGCAATTGCCTGGTTATCTTGCCACTAGCCCCTCATCATCACTTCCATCTACTTCTGGCTGCTGTTCTGTATTACAATCAGCGTAGAATAGATAGAGAGAGCGAGAAAAGAAAGGATATTAGCATTAACAATGCCAAAGAAAAGATGCAAAATTGTAATCCGTCAAATTGAGGGTTAAAATTTTCAAAATTATTAGCCAAATGAACCAAATGAACGTGTGAAAAGTGCTTTAATTAAATTCTAAATTCCAAATGTCTGCTAAACAGTAGGTTCCGATAGCGCATCGATCGCCATATCTTTATAGATATATGTATATCGAAGTTTGTAAAAAGGAAACTCTCATGACAAAATTGCCTTGAAATTGGCTTCCAGGATCTTTGCTCTTGTTTTTTCTTCGCTTTTTTTGTTGATACTGCTTCTGTTCAATAAACTGTAATTCGTGCCACTTTTGTGTGCATTCATTTGTCGCACACAAACGAACACACACACACATAAACTCAAGCATCTCTTCTTGGCTGCACACACATTGTACTTCGCATACATGGCGTATGAGTGACATTTAATTAAAATTTATGTAGTCTAAAAGGCAAAATTTTTTCTACACAACCAACGACGACAACCAACGATGAGGACAACGACGACGACAACGACAATGGAATCTTTGCTCCTCTTTTTGTTGTTGTTGTTGTTGTTGGCTGGCTGGCTGGCGCGTTGCCTTTTCAAATTTATGCAACGCTCCATTTTGTTTGAGTTGCAGCATATTAAATGTTCGCACAGTTGTAACTTTTGCTCGGTTCGTTTGGTAATCATGTGTAAATTTGTTTTTACACCATTCGAGACGAGAGGAAGAGCGGAAAGGCAGCCAGCCAGGTTGTAAGCGAAAAAGACGAATGGCCCTGAGAATGGCTCTTTCGTCCTCCTCTCTCTTGCTGCCTATCTCTTCTTTTCGGTTGCAAAATGTTGCATTGTCAGAGTAAAAATATATATTCTAATATTTAAATGGAAATAGCAAATGGAAAATGGCAAATAGTAAATTGGGAAAATTGTGTGTGCTTAGGTTCATATAATTGCACTTCAGCTAACCATCGTGATAAGTCTCTCTCTTTCTCTCTCTCTCTCTTTTTATGCGTGTGTGTGTGTGTGTGTGTGTGTGTGTGAGTATAGATAAGGAATGAAAACGCTTAAACGTCTAAAAATGGAACATACATTCTACAATATGCGATGGTAGGCTTCGAATGTTGTAATCCTTTTGAGGGAAAGGATTTCCATTTGCTTTAGTGGCAAAATAAACAGAATTAAAACATTTAGTTTTTGATTTCTATATATTTGTCATATTGCTAGGTATTTTAAATATAACTTGTCTCTAAAATTAACAAACTAAATCACTTTTGCTGTTCTTGTCATCATCGCCGGATCTTCATCGTTTAGGCAATCTTTTGTAATTGCTTTTGCCTTTTGGCCATTTGCCACAGCTGCATTTGCATCCTCCTGTGGTGCAGATGACGTTGAAGGTTCCTTTTGAAGAGAGTTTCTCGGGCCAAGATTTCCAGATCCTCAAAGCTGCATTTGCTTATGTTCTGCTTAGTTCTAGCTATCAATTCGCTGGTCAAATGGATTTTCGTTATTGACGACCGAGCGGAAGGAGCCCTCCGACTGCGTCGCCGCAACTCTTCACGATGCAAAAATAGCACATAGCCTGCTGACGGCGTCCGACCGAGAGATGGAGGCGTGGCGGAGTTGCTGCTGCTGTTGGTGTTACCCACTGCTACTCCTGCACCTCCTTCGTCTCGTCCTCGTTGAGTTTGCGATTGGGTTTCTTTGCGCTGTTCTTGTTGCTGACACATCTTGATTGCGTTTGCTGCTCTTTGCGACGATGTAAACAATTTTTATACTCGTCTGCTCTTCACTTACCTCATATCTGACCTGCTGCAGCAGGTCTCTGGGCTAGAGAACAGGCAAATCATTCATGCGCAAAGCGCAGGCCAATTGTCATTTCGTTGACCTGCGCTTGCGTGGGTGGGTAACCAGTGGGCCCTTTTTTTATGATCGCCCGCAGACTCATTAGATTTTTTTGCACTCGCACCGTGTGGATTAAAAAAAATGCGATCTTCCCATTCATTACCTAAAAAATCTTGTAAATTGCGCGGCGTGCCGACGGCGGGAATATGCGCTAATCCGGATATATAACCGGATTAAGTCGACACTAACTGTTTATAGGTGAAGTGACGCGTATTATCATTGCCATTGCCGTTGCCGTTGCCTGTTGGCTAATCCTTTGCCCGTTGTCTGTATGCCAGTCAACCGTTACATGTTGCCTGCTTGCAATTAGCTGCTTCATAATGGAACCGACAGCTGGTTAACTCTCCATGTTGTTGCTTGTTTGCGGGAGATTCCAAAATAGCCAACTGACTCAACTAAGTTTGGTAAACATCCCGAAAAATAAGCCAAATTCTTGACTTTAATCGCCCAACACACCGCAAAATATTCACCGTCCCAGATACTTATCCATCCGAAGACCTGAATGAATTTCTTATTTCGCTTTTCTTTTGGTGGGAATAAAATAATATTTTTGAGCACTGTATTCGATTTTCGATGCTGTGTTTCATAAATTCATGGCTTAAAGGCAAACGAGCGCCATAATATAAACTCATTACATTGGCCCATTGGTGCTTATAGCAACGCATTTTTCAATAAGACCAGTATCCCCTCCTCTCTACTCTGGCCCCTTTGCTCCTCTCCTACCCATTCTTGTCCCGTGTCCTGGGCGTATGTGTCTGGGTGAGTCTGCCGCATTTCACTTTATTTTTGGGAGTTTCGTTATATCAAAAGGGTTGACTTGTGCTTGGATTCTGGTTGCGGATGGGTTTTGGGGTCGTGGTTGGCTTGGCTCATCTACTCGCCATCTCGTAGTCGTCGACGTCGTACTATGTGCGAAAATCACAACATTTTAATCTCATAATCTGAATTTATGAGCAGACTCAATTTCGTTATGCTTAACGACATTTTATGCGGTTATTTTATGCAAGTAGCGAGCCGAAATTCAAGGAGCTGAAGGACACCCCATACAGGGCGAGAGAGTGATAAAGAGAAAGGAGAGAGATGAACACACATACACGCACAGCACTTATACATATACGCGTATACTTTGCGGTTTGTTTGGCACCCCAAAATGAGAGTAGCAGCTACAGAAGTAGCGGCAACCGAAAGTTAAGTACATTCAATATGTGTGCGGCTACTAGAAGAGTATATATGTATGTGCATGTGTGTGTGTGTGAATGTGTTGATGTCTATGCATGTGTGTGTGTGTGTGTCTAAGGGGTACTTGAGATTTTCTATGGTCGCCGCACAAAACACATTAGTTGAAAGTACTGACCAACAAAGCCACTAACAAGCTGTTGGTTACTTTCCCCTCCCCTGCCCATCGTTTCTCACTAGACACACATGCTCCTAGGAGCATACTTTACCCCACTCCTTTTTATCGTTCGCCATATTGAAGGACCATTATGTGTGCCAAATACTTTTTCTATATACTCTCTGGCTTAAAGGGGTAACTAGAAGATTTCAACAAACTTGAAAAAACTTGAAATATTGTTCAAATATTTATCCCGCGGTCCAGACACACCCACCCAAGTTTTATGTGTCCATAGCGTAGAACAATATATCATCTAAATGTTGCATTTGGAAAGGCATTTAAAGTTCGGCTCGATCCAATTGTCTTTGGACATTCTTATTGCTGTCGTCAACATTTTCTACGATGTCCGTAGAAAGTTTTTTAATAAACGCATTTAAATGAATTGAGTTTAATTTTAAGATTTTCCTATTCACTTTTATTATTACCTGTGTTAATATTTCGCAAAGCGACTATTAACCTTTATTAAAACCGATAAAACCGTTATATCAAAAGAAGTATTTCTTGAGTTACACATAAACCGATTAACATTTTTCGTCTAAGCATATTTTTTGCATTCATTTTCAGTATTTTCATATTGAAAAAATATTCTATACTTATACCATAATTAGAAATCAATTAACAGTTACTAACTAAGTGCAGAATGGCCATTAACAGACTTTACTTTGCCCTGCTTTTATAGTCTTAAAGGAATTTTTTATAATCATCATTTTTATGTGCTTTGTAGAATTAACATAAGTATTATCTGGGGATCAGCGCAGTAAACCTATTTAACAATTATATATAGGTGTGTATTTATGTATAGGTGTGTATAGACGTGCCTCTCTCTCTCTCTCTCACTCTTTCGTGCCTGCCTCCAAATTTTCATTTTGCTTTATCGTGTGGTATAAATAAAATATTAAAATTTAATTCCACATTTCAAGTCAATTCGACAAAAGTTCATTTCCATATGGGGAAAAATAACTGCAAACTGAGAAACCGCTTTCCCCATACGGAAAATAGTCGGTAGTCTATATATACGTATTTAGAATGTATATGTATTATCCTTCTGTGTGTGTATTATTTTCAAGAATTATGTTGTTTTGCATGTCCTTGGCTGCCGTTATCTGATTCGTGTTCTTCTTTGACTTCACCGCCTTCGTCATCGCTTCTCTTTCATTCCTCTTTCAAGGGACTTTGTATATATGTATGTATATAAAGTATCTCGTTGCCATACTCTTACAGAGGGTATTATAGTGTAAAGGCAATATAAAGGTGTATATGTATTCTCAATCTATACATTCACATACTACCTATGGTTATAAGTGCTTTCGTAGGGCTTGAGAGAGAGTTTCGTTGGAGAGATTTACTAATCGAGACCCTGCCAGGGCATTAAAACTTCGGTACACTGAAGTCGACTGACTGTGGGGGAGTTTTTTTTTTATTTATACAAATTGCTATTGCTTTTGTAGTCGTTCGCCTAAATATTTATGCTTTTATGCATATTTCTAGCATTTTGTTGTCTCTTTGTGTCTTTTTCTCGTCCTTTTTGGACCTCTTTGAGCGAACTGAGCGACTGGCTGGCTGAGTGACTGTCAATTTCTAGTGGTCGTTGCTCGTCTATTGACGCCTCCGCCACCGCCGCCGTATCCATTTTGCTTACCCCCCGATTTGCGCCCACTGCCGACGACATTGCCCACGCTACCAGCAGCACAGGCCAGATCTACATCCGTTTCGGCCACAATCGGAGGACCCCATGATACTTGTCGTCGTACAGTTGGTGGTCCTGCTCCTCCTACTCCACCAGCAGCTGCTGCTGTTGCTAAGCCTCCTGTTGCTGCTGCTGTTCCGGCTGCCGTCGTCGCTTTGCGTCGTTTTGTGCTCTGCTGCTGAAGTGTGGCCGCTCTTTGTAGCGGTTGTCTCTGCTGCTGCTGCTGATGTTGTGGCATCGCCTGCTGCCTTTGATTTTCATGTTGGTGCTGCTGTCAAAGTGCAGAGATGTTTGGCATTGCGTTTTATTAAAAACTTTTTCGTTTCATATTTTGCGTTTTAAATATTTTTTCATTTTCATTTTCCATTTTGGTTTTTGTTTTTTTTTTTTTGTTTTTACGGGCTGCTTCTCTTGATGCACATTCTTTAATTAGTTTTGTTGTCTCTGTGCTTTGTTGTATGTGGCACAGGCAACATGAAGCATGCAGCATGCAGCATGCAGCTTGTCGTGCTTACTATTGGCTGGCATACGGTCATGCAGAGTTTTCATTTTGTTTTCTGTAGTTGTTTCGTAAATATGCATACATATGTACATATTGTTGTTTTGCTTTTTTTAATTAACATGCATTAAATTAGTTTTTCCCTTGGGTTAGTAACATTTTATATATTATCAGTTTAATTAACTCCATTTGCGACTAACGTCTGGTTAGTCTCTTTAGGTTTCTCTTCAAATTATCTCAAAAATCTGTTAAATATTAAAAGATTCTTTCATCCTTTCTAAGTAAAATGTTTAATATATATAAATATATCGCCCATTTATTTGTATTTCGAATTTATATTTGTAAATATTATGTGCTCTGTTTGCTTTGCTGTGGCAAGATTGCGCATACGCCGCGTTGCTCTAAATAAAGTCGCGTTCGTTGATTCTATAAACTGAGAGTTGCGTATTAATTTACACATCATTAGCTCGTCGTTTTTTTTTTTTATTTTTTGTCTTCATTAAGATTTATAGAAAACTTGGGGAAACAGCAAAAATAGGGACACCCATACACACACACACATATACATAAAGCAAACCATTTCGAAGAGAGGGAGAAAGAGAAAAAGTTGTGGGCGGTTTGTGTGGGAAAATGGTTTTCCTTTTTTGCATTCTAAGCTCGTAATGAGTTTTACCGCAGCCTTGCGGCATCTGAAGAAGATTGGGGCTAGGGGGTATCTGGGTAGAAAGGTAGGGGGTGAGGGTAAGTAAAGTTAAGTGCGTGCTGCGTTTGTGGCCGAAGCGAAATGAACAGCATCAGCAACGAAAGGAAAGAAAATGCTACCAAGACTTTTACCCACAAACAATTTTTGAATAAAAAGCAACTTGGCATGCATGACAGGAGCAAACCTCTCCATCCACCTCAACTCCAGCTGAAGCGGCAGCTGAGGCACTTGCACTTTTTGCTAGTTTTAAACAAAAGCTGGAGCAACTTCCCCCTCCCCGTTTTTTCATTCCTCTCTTTCGGTTTTTGCTACCACCCATCCGCTGTATCCCTTGTAAGCGAAACTTTTTGATTTTGGAAAGAGAAAAAAAAAATAAAAAACAGAACAGAAACGAAAAAACATCAACTTTGGTAGTGAGCTTCAATTTCGGTTTCTTTGCAATCAGCCAAGAAAGACGTTGACGACGTCAAACGCCTCAAGTCAAGCGGAAATGCAGCATGCGTAGTGCGGAAAGGGGGGTCGGAGTCGGGATAACGCTGACAATGCCTCACGCACAACTTTCTCTTTCTTTCTCTCTCTAAAAGAGAAAAAAATAGGAAATTCTGTAGCCATATAGTCAAAGTCTCCGATTTGAATGCAGCGACCAGATTCCCTAAAACTCAAAAAGCGAGAAGCAGTCGGAGTGAGGAAGAGACGGAAGTTGAGAGAGAAAGAGATAGAGGTAGAGAAAAGCATCGCGGGAAATTCAATTTGGGTGCAGCTTAAGCCCAAGACAAAGTACATGCTAAGTAAGCCCAAAAGTAACATGAACCCCCTATCCTCCCCTCCTCTTGACTCGACCCCCTCACGCCGCGTTTCACACTTTTCATGCTAAAACTATATAAAAGCCAATAAGTTCAATATTTTGCTTTTGCAATTTTCCCAAAAACTTTTTTTTTCGGGCATACCGAAGAGTCGTTGCGAAAACTTTCAAGTTTTTTCTTCTTTTTTTTTTTGTGCTTAGAGTTTGGAGTTGGAAAAGTTGTGAGGTTTTTGTCTTAAGTTTCAGACTTGCTTTATAAATCATGGACAACAACAATAAGAGGAAGCAAAAACTCTATGCATATACATATATGTAGATTTGTATGTGTCTGTATCTGTATACATACATGTGTGTGTGTGTGTGTGCGAGTATATATAGAAATAAGTTCTGTATAGTATGATAAACCTATAAATTGTGGCCTTTAGCAAATGTTATTCTTACCTTCAACTGAACTTTCCTTCTTCCATTCGTCCGTGATTTTTCCATATTAATTTTGTAAATGTCTGTTTTGAACAAAAGAAAATTGCCATAAGCTCTGTGAAAGCAGTTCAATTTACTTTAGCTTGCCAGAGAGGAAAAATGAAGAAACCAGCGAAGGGTGGAAAGGGAAGAGAACTTTTTTCTCTTTTGTAAGCACTTTTTCTATTAAATAACATTTTAGACAATTGGCTTGGCTACATAGAAACAAGATGCCGCTTAAGAAATTGTCCTCAGCCACATAGAAAGCAAATAAAACGACGCCAACAACAAGGACGACTGGACGCCTTTTACACAGAAGGGAATTCTTTTTGCGAAAGTCAACTCACAAGCCATCGCAAAACCAACATGACAATTAAAAAACATTTGAGGTACACCTCGCGCTGCAAACAAAAAGATGCATTGCCTTTTATATTGTAGAAGACTGAACTTGTAATTGTAGAAAAGGAATTCAATTTAAAGACAACAATTGCCAACAGAAGTGGGCGGAGATAAGAAGAGGCCAGTATAAAGGGACAAAAAATCTGGACCCAATCGTTTCCACATACGCATTAATCGATTAAAGCTGAATGTTATTTAAAGGTTCTCAAATAAGGGGAAACATATTTTAATTTTTGCACCAAAAATCCATTATTATGATGTCTGCTTCCATAGTATTAATTTGATCTCGTTAAGCTTACTATGTATGCAAAAAAAGACAAAACGAGTTGAAAGCAAAACTTCATTTTTAATAGCTTTTAAATTGAGAGAGAGCGAGAAAGAGAGAGAGAGAGAGGGACTACAATGCAATACACTGGCCATATTGGCCAGCTTATGGCCGGGTAGAATCCCCTACGGATCCCTGGGCATCCCTACCCCCTCTGCATCTGTCAAGCCTGCGCCCATACAATGACAGACAATCGGCAATTTTCATTTATGCATCAATGACAATGCTTTTTTCTGAACTAATTTTTAATTAAATAGTCACACTATAAGCGCATTTGATATTAACAATAAAAACAATACACATGCATTAATACACGCACACACACATATTGTATGTGTGTGGCGCCATTAAATTACAATTATATGTGGGCGGATGGGTAAAAACATTGTGAAATATTTTGGGAAACTCCAAAAGGAAGAAAATATTGCTTTCGCCTCTTTATACACACACACACACAAACACGTATTTCCTTATATGGCCAATGTGTGCGTGTGTACATATAAGTATTTATTTGTTTATTTAGTTAAATTCAATTAAATGCAGTTTAATTAAATTGCACATTTTCACAAGTTGATTATATGACCGGCAGGCAGATATAAAAACCTATACATACATAAATAGATGGCGACGGCAAAACAGAGAGAGAGAGAGAGAGAGAGAGAGAGAAATATCTCAGAAGTATTTATATAACTGCAGAGGACAAAAGTAACTATTTTGTAGCAATTGAAAAATAATGCAAAGTAATTCCAATTTAATTAAGTGCCTCAACTCAAAGCAAACCCATTTACGAACGGTACAAAGTCAAACAAGCCACTCGTCAAGGCTTAACCGATACTTTTTCCCACTTAAATTATGAGTTTCGGGTAACTCAACCAAGTGGGATCAAGTCCTCTACTCAAGCCTCAAATGGTATTAAATTCGTACCTTGTCTTAAACTTATGCTATAAATCCTCTTTGGTTTCGGATACATATTTCATACAGTTGTACAATGTGAACTACATTTTCGCATTTGATTACTTTTATCTAATTCTAGATTACTTTTATATGTCTTCATGATGAGTTCTGTGTTTCATGAAGAGTTGATTTTGTTTGGCTTGGAGTATATGTGCGTGTGTGTGTATGTGTGTATGTGTGTATATGTTAAATGACATGCTGGGTAGTGGCTTTTGTTGTAATTGTAGTTCATTGTTTATTTACACTAGAAATATTCTATGTATATAGGAGGAAATCGTTATAACATGCAATGCCAATGTTCCATTTCAATTTTCAAGGACGTCGCTTGTCGTACTTTGTCACAAGTCATGCAAATCGGTCTCACTTAAGGTGACAAGCGGCGCCAGTTTGATTAAATTTTGTGGAGCTCTCTTGCTTACCGGTAGCTCATTGATATGGCTAACATCTGTCTGATCCTGTTGACCATTTGCCATTGGGTTTTTTATCTCTGTCACTGTCGTTGTGTCCGTCTTTTTCTCTGTAAAGAGAAGAAATATTTTTTATTTTCGCACACATTTTGACACACACACAACGCTCTTACCGGAGGGAAGGCTTGGTGATTGGGTGGCGGTGGATGTGGCGACTGAAGAAGCCAAAGTATCCGCAGTATTTTTACTGCTGCTGTCATCGAGCAGCTGTTGGCCATTTAACTTTGTCTCCTGCTGCATTTCCTTCACTACTACTGGCTTATTTTCCTCTTCCACACTTTCGTGCACTTCCTCTTCTTCTTCTTCTTCTTCGTGGATAGGCGTGACAATATCACCATTTTTGACTGCTATCGGGGTCGATGGGTTGGTGGGTTCTGTAGGTGAAGCTGTAGCACTGCCATTCTTTAAGATGCCCACCAAAGGAGTCCCATTTAAGCCTGGCTTACTGTCTTCCTGCGGCAGCTACACACACATATACACACAGGTTACAGACAGTCATTAAATTTCACTCTAGTCAATTAGAGAATATTTTCCATCAAATTTTTTAACGACTTACCGCTTGATAGCTATATGGTGGCATTCCTGCACCCTTTGTTGGGGCCATTCCCCCACCACTTGCAGTGCCGACAACCTTGACGCCAGGTGATTCATGCATTTTAGTTGCATGCTCCTTGGACCAGATGATATCCTCATCGGTTTCACGCTCGATGCGCTTCTTGTAGGCCAAATGGCTGCGATACACTTCGAGCAGACAACAGATGACAATGATGACAAACACCGTTGTCAGTGTGATGAATACCACCTGAGTGGAATCCTCCTTCTTGTCCACATCATAGACAAATTTCGATATGTAAGGCACCCGTTGGGGTGGCTCTTCTACCCAAGGCTCGGGTATCTGATGCGAACAAAGATGCATTTCATTAGCACAATTTGGCGGCTCATTGGGCACCAATCCCCCCCTTGACGTTTCCATTTCCAATCTTAACCGCTACGTACTTACCATGCTCACATTGACCATTGGCTCTTGTGTAGGCTGTTCGGTCACATCAAATTTAGCATTGCACTGCGCACTGCGGACACCCTGCGGATTTATTACCGTTATATTATCGGCCCCCGATTTGGTGAATAGCATATACTCCTCGAGTGGCTTCATAATGTGACCATTCACCTGGATGTAGATGTCTGTTGGCCGCCACAAGGCATTCAAATGATGTCCAGTTTCCAATTGGGGAATATTCAAAGGTGAAATTTTCATTAGTATTTGGTCATTAATTCAAATTGAAATGCAAATGTAACCCCCGTCTCACATTCCCCCATGACTCCAAACCAATTTCAGAAGTCGGCGCCTCAGAAATCGAGTTTGGGTTCCGAAATGGAATTTGTTTACTTTAGGGATGGAATTTTCTGGGTGGTTGCCCCGTTTCGCCTTGGTTTGCGTGTGGAAAAGCCAGTTGCTATGCCACCCACCTGGCTACCCTCATCGCCCTTTCTACCCTCATTCCCTGCCTGGCATTCGTGCGTATTTTATGCTTTTCCGAAATTAGCTATAAAAATTGTTAATGTCTAACGGTAACCGACGACCCCTACACCTCCGATTAACGTCGTATTATATTTGCTGACTTGTGATTTGCTTGGAAAGAGGCGTGGCTGTGTTCCCAAATTGCATTGCTTATCGACAATATACTGTGAAGCAGAACTAAATACCAAACATGTGCGGAAACAACTGCCAAAAAGTGGCATCATTCATGATCACATTGTCTTTGCATAGTTCCTCAAAATTAGAAAATAACTGAATTAATTAAGGGCTGCTATTTACGAAGTGCTATATAAAGTAATTTGCCTGATCACGATTAAAGTCCATTTTATTTAATGTCATATTCTACTAAGTATTATGTACCTTTATTTGCTTGAATGGTCTGAGCTGCTGGAATTGGTTTAAAGTTTTTTTTTTCAATATTTTATAGGGAGGGCAATAAGCTGGAGACCACTATTACCGCACTCTTCCTCCTCCCACCCCTCCCGTTTACTCCTTCTTTCGACCAAACGGCCCCCCCAACCACCATCTCTTTTGCTTTCTGTTTATGGCCATTGGCAAACTATCGCACTTCGATGGCGCTTTAATGGGACACGTTTTACAGCTTGCACACATGTGGCATATGCATAGGAAGCCAGAGGCTTTTGGGGGGCGTGGCAGCTGTTTGGCTAGTTGAGAGTTTTAATCAAAGTGAACTTTTGTGGTTACAGCAACAACGGCAACGGCACCACCAACAACAGCGTTGGCAAAACAGCAATTTAAATATGAGCAGCGCCGTAAATCTTGAGAGCGAGAAAAACTGACAAAAATTTATGGCAACAGCCACGGAAATGACTTTTTATGTGGCAGGCGAATAAATTTAATTTTTTGGTCAACAATATGTACAGAAAGAGAGCAAGTGGCAGAGAAGGAGATATAGAGAAACAGAGCAAAGTATAACAGAGAGAGGGGGACGGAGCATTTATTTTTCATTCCTTCATAAACTTGCAGCATGATGCACATATACACACTGCAGGCATCACTTGATGAGGCAACCGCGCCAACCCCAACGAAAAGAAATTAATGCTCCGACCAGTTAAAATTTATGACCCAACCCAACCCGACACGACTCGACTCGACTCGACTTGGCTTGGCTTGATTTGAACTCACTTGACAGGCAGCCGCTGTAACTCTTAAAGATGGCGAAACGCGAATCCGTCGTATTGATGCCACCAATCTGTGCCCGATTAGCACCCGCATCCAAGGCCGTTGTCCCAACACGGGCAGCAAAATCCATTAGCGGCACCTGCTCTCGATCGATATAGAGCTGAGACCGAGTTCCATTTCTCATATAGTAAACCGAGTGCCTGGCACTATTTAGGAAATTCCTGTCGATCCTAGCGCCCACAGTCTGGCCATTCTCGCGATCCTCCTCAAATTGCAGGTAGCCATCTGATGTGATAGCCAGTAAGAGGTAATAACTGCGCTCCGCTGCTGTCTGCAGCAGCAACATTATGCGATTGGCCCTCCGCAAATCGAATGATGAGAACGCCAACTGCAATCGCACATAATCTACGCGACCTGCGCTCGGCAATTCGAACTTTCGTTGCAGTGTCGATTCGCCACTAAAGTCCGCACCCTTCTCCACCGAACAGAATTCACCGAGGAAACTGGTGTGCTCGCAATCACAGGTTGACAGTTGCTCAGCAAAATGTTCCTTGCAGATACCACCATTTTTGCAGGGTTCCGCATCGCATTTGATTTGGCAGTTTGGTAGAACGCCTTTTTGGGCTGAAAAAGAATACAAAACAAAACATGGTAATTATAATAGACAGACCAAGAGTGACAGAGAGAGCGAGACAATTCTTCTTTATTTCTGTGCAGTTAGATATCTTAAAATTTAGAACCGAATCTCGTGGGCAGTGACAGTTATGGGCAATGGTTCCTTAATCGCATCAAAGTCAGGTTGCAATTTCCGCGTCGTATAGCGTGTGCGTCTTGTGAATATGTGTGTGTGTGGCCGCATAAATCATACGCCGTGTGGGCGCTTTCGGTTCGCTTATCGCATTGGCATTAATCTTAGCGCCCCAAAGTGCCTGTCTGCCTGCCTACTGCCTACTGCCTACTGCCTACTGCCTTCTGTCTGCCTTCTGTCCTGACCATGGATATTTTGTTGGTTGCATACATCCCTCGACCGCCATTGAGTCTCTTGCACTTAACGGAAATTGCATGCATATTAAGTTGCAGTGGCGTGGCCCTGGTCTGGTGTGGTATGGTCTAGTTTGGTTTCGTTTGGTCTGTCCTGATTTTGGTCGTTGGATCGTTTTGGTATGGTTCAGTTGGTTGGCGTAAGAAAATGGCATTAGGCCGCAACCGAAAATTGCACTCAATGAAAATTGATTTATACTTACTGGGCGCTATATTCCTTTCATTGATTTCCGCCAAGTCGATCAACTGGGCACCAATTTTCAATCCACGCACACAGCCAATGTAGCCCTCTAGTGCCGGCGAGTCGACATTGGGACGCAGCAAATTTGCTGGATCATACCCGCCAACATGGAATTGAAAGTACTCAGTGGGCGGGGCAGGGGGTCGGTGCGGTGACAGAACCTCTGCAAATAAACAAAATCGAATGAGACAGCAGATAGATGAGGGGGAACAAGTGGTGGCAAGAGGAGAAAGAGGAAGAAGACCTCCCCCCCATTGGTCCTGGTATGGCTTCATTTTCCCTCGTCGTGTGTGTGCGGAAATGAGCCTTCATTGCCGGGGCATTTTGGTTTTAAGAGCCAGTCTCCTACTGCCTCCAACACTACTCCCTTTGCCTATTTGGCTTTTGCCTGGTTCTCGTTTTGGGCCCATCAATTTCGAGTTTAAGTTTGTCTAATTGAAATGTTTGCAGCTAACAGCAGCAGCAGCAGCAACAACTCATTCAATTCACAATATATGGTGCATGTGAAAGATCGCGCGAGAGAGAGAGAGAGAAAGGGGGTATATGATTTTCTGGCCTTCTCTATAATTCCTGTTAACGCATTTAATTACATAAGTGCTTATGTGTTATTCCCTGGCATTTATAAACCAATCCCAATTTCGATTGCAATCTCGAATAGCCTGCAAATTATCATCGACATCTGAGAGAGAGGAAGAGTAATAATGATTGATTTTCTATCGGTTGTGTGAGTTGCAAATCGTCCCATTAAACGTTTGGCATTGAATTATAGCCAAAATTGATTGATATACAATAGAAGCAACAATTCAATAATTTGAAATTCACCCAATAGTTATTCAAAATAACTTGTAAATAAGTCAATTAACCGGATAAGCCGAAAGCGAGATTCATTGTGATCTTGTGAAGTGTGCTCAAGGATCTTAAAACATCACATAGGATTGCCGTTTTGATTAGTTGGAAAATTTATGCTGGCATTTAAATGCCACTGGGTCTCAGAGTTTATATTTTTGTTTTCCACTGATTTTTTGCATATACTATTTGTGAGATACTTGGCATAAAATTGCAAACAGTTTATATGGCAATTTTAAATTTATTTTCAAGTTGTGGCATTATTTTTTTGTTTCGTTTTTGTGTGTGTGTTTTTTTTTTTTTTTTGTTAACATATTTGGAAAAAATAAAAAGGAAAGGAAAGCGCTCAAACATTTCGTGCTTTATTTTTCTCTCTGTTAGCATCGACAAAGCAGCCTGATGTTTTTGTGCCATAGAGGGAAAACTTTCGCCATTTGAATGGCGTTTATTTTCAACAGATTTCTACTGACAGACACACACATACACACATAACATACACTCACTTATACACTCATACACTGGCTGCATAAAAAAACATTTGAAGTGGACATAATTTGGCGATCACAGAGCAGAGATTTTCATTCTCCATCTCTTTCACTCCTTCTGTGTATGTGTGTGTGTGGGTATGTGGAAAATAGTTGGCATTTTTGCAACTTTACTTGCTAAACAATTTCAAAATTTTTGTGCTGTGCTGCGCTTGGCGGGGCATATAAAGCCAGTACCAAGGACAAGACCAAACCCGGCCAGGACAGGACAAGATAGGACCACTAGCAGCAGCAACAGCAGGCGTAGAAGCTAGTGCCAGGCAACCAAATGAAAATAATAATAATAATAGAAGAGTTGTAAACGGGAAAGAACAAGAACAACTAACGACCGAAGGAAAATCAGGAGGAGGACAGGCTTTGTTGGTTCAATAACTTGCAGTCAAAAATCAAACAAGTGACTCCTTGGCAACGATGCCCAACCAGTTGAGACTAAACAGTGGGGCGAATGCATGTTGCGGTGGAGGCGGTGGCGGTGGAGACATTTCCTTGGTTTCTGACTGGACGCAGGCGTGGCGATATGCCAGTCTGCAGCCAACACTCGGCCAGAGTTCAGCCACGATGTACGGACGTCTACCAGGTACTAGCGGCGGGAATGCCACAGTGGCAGGTGGCGGTGTCCTGAGCGGCAGTGGGACGGGCGGTGCCGGCGGCGCTTGTGGCGGCGTTGGCACATCATCATCCGCACACGACAAGCTGAAAATTGGCTTCTGCACAGATCTGGACAAATCGGTGTTGGTCAACAATTTCGAGAAACGCGGTTGGCATCAGGTGAACGGCGACGATGATTGGCACTTCTATTGGGCCGGAGTGCAGACCTGCCGAAATATCTTTAGTGTGGACAGTGGGTATCGGATGCATGATAATCAAATGATCAATCATTTTCCTAACCATTATGAGCTGTCGCGTAAGGATTTGCTTGTAAAGAATATCAAGCGCTATCGAAAGGATCTCGAGCGTGATGGCAATCCCCTGGCTGAGAAAACCGAATCCAATAACTCGAGTGGCACACGATATCTTTATTTGGATTTCGTGCCTACCACATTTGTCCTGCCGGCTGATTACAATATGTTTGTGGAGGAGTATCGCAAATTTCCGCTAAGCACTTGGATTATGAAACCATGCGGCAAATCCCAGGGAGCTGGCATATTTTTAATCAATAAGCTATCAAAACTGAAAAAATGGTCACGAGAAGCCAAGGGTCCGTTTCATCCACAGATTGCCAAGGAGTCGTATGTTATCTCACGATATATTGACAATCCATTGCTCATTGGGGGCAAAAAGTTCGATCTTCGACTGTACGTGTTGGTCGCCTCGTTCAGACCCCTTAAGGCATATCTTTTCAAGCAGGGATTCTGCCGCTTTTGTACGGTGAAATACGACACGAGTGTCACCGAATTGGACAACATGTACGTGCATCTGACTAATGTGAGTGTCCAAAAGCATGGTGGGGAATACAACACTCTACACGGAGGCAAATGGTCGGTGCAGAATCTAGCGCTTTATTTGGAGGGGACACGAGGCAAGGAAGTTACCGATCGCCTTTTTGGTGCCATATCCTGGCTTATAGTGCACTCACTGCGAGCGGTCGCACCGGTCATGGCCAGCGATAGGCATTGCTTTGAGTGCTATGGCTACGACATTATCATCGACAACGCCCTAAAACCCTGGCTGGTAGAGGTCAATGCCTCACCATCACTAACCTCGACGACTGTGAATGATCGCATTTTGAAATACAAGTTAATCGATAACATCCTATCGGTTGTCCTGCCTCCAGACGGTGTGCCCGATGTGCGTTGGAATAAGGTGCCATCGGCCGATGCTTTGGGTAACTTTGAGTTGCTTATCGACGAGGAGTTGGCTGCTCAGGATGAGGCTCAGAATAGTACCGCATCTTCACATCCCAAGGCCACGAAAGTTGGAAGCCGCTGGAAGTGACGAAAGTAGACGGGGGCCAGGGACAACCCCATATACTTATGTTCCCTAATGTTGTACCCCGATATGTCTTAGGTTTAAATAGTTAGATAAATATATTTAATAAATGAGCATAGAACTGGAACTCACCTTTTTCGGGATTGCTCCATGGTTTGTTGGCATACTCATCCAGTAGCAGATTTCCTCGATCGATGCTAACACTGCGTTCATTCACATGCATGCGAGTCTCCTGCTCACTGCGGACTATGGCAACCTGAATGCTCTTAAGCGAGGCGGCTAGCGTGTCATCCAGCAAAGTGAGATTGACAATCTCATCGCCGTAATTGTATAGAAAGACTATCTCACGGGCCGCACTGATATACAGATGGATAAAGTTATTGTAATGATCGTTGGCATAGAGGACTAAGGCATTGGCGTCGTAGGTCCGCAGATTGATTAGCAAATCTTGGGTGAGTATGCTCTTTAACATTTCACGTTCACCCTCGATGCCATGCATTAGACTCGCCGGAGTGGCAGTTACACTAAGATAGTTTCGCATCAAAAACGATTCCCGATTGATGAACGTTAAGGCCTTCTCATTGATGTCTGCCGTGAGGAGAAAGATAAAGAGATGAAGGGGGGGGAGATTGGAAGAAGAGTTCATAGACTTTGTCGTTTACTCACTTGTTTCACAGAACTCCCCAATGTGAGCCCAAGGATTATTGCAAACGCACTCGAAGCTGCTCCACAGCTCCTTGCACTGGGCACCGTTGCGGCAGGGCGAGGGGACACAAGATGGCTTGCAGTCCTTAATAATTTCCGACAGATGCACAGACATATAGCTATAGATATCAAGTATCTCACCGTTGACCACTAGACCACGAAAGCAACCAATAAGTCCAGCCTTTACTGACAACTTCTTCAGAAGGTCGCTGTAAAAGAGAAACGAAACGAAGAAAAATTGAGAGTGAGAAAGAGAGTGTAAGGGGGATAAGAAAGGCTCTGTGTGGGATTACTCAATATTATGACTTGTCATAACTATTCAATAACTTGGCAGCTGGGACCTAACATTCGCCTTTCCTCTTCTCCACCTTGTACTATTTACTTGGCGTAAAGAAGGAGAGATGGCAAAACCAATATCGTCATCATCATCAACATCAGCATTTGCAATCTTTTATCTCCCTGACTTTATGCAAATATTGCGACCCATCCGCGGGTTTTGACGCGTTTGGATTTTAAAGTTAAGTAAAGCTGCAAAATCAAAACTTCCACCGACGTCTCCATCGGCATCCCTTCTCCAACCTTCTCCAACCTTCTCGGCATCCCTTCTCCAACCACCAAGGCCCCCTCGCCACTCCCGAAAGGGCCGTGAACGTGAATGGACATTGCTGCAAAATAGGGCAGCTGAAGTAAAAGTTTTTCATGCAGCTTTTACATTTTATTCATTTTTTTTATATTACTTCGAAATACAACTAACCAACAAAAAAAAAAGATATTTTTAATTTGTGGTGCAATTTTTATTAATTGGATATTTGTGGGAAATTTTTTCAGCTGATCTATTAATCCATGTATCTTGAAGAGTTTGGTAATGTGTTAAAGTCTTGGATTTTCATTTGTGACGAGTCTTATTTAGAAACTTTTTTTTATAACTTTTATTTCTCTCTAATTGTCCATTTTTGTTTTTAAAATGTTTTTTATTATAATTGTTAAAAATAGCATTTTGACGAGCTTATTGACTTGCTAAGGATCAGTCAGATTATTTCAATTTATATCTTTTTATCAAATTTTTCAATATTTTGAAATTCGTTAGTGAAAAGGTACCAAAAATTTAACACAAAGGATGCTCTTTAGAATAAACTGCAATGCTCTTTATTCTTCTTTTTGACACTTGCAAGTTTTCTACACTTTTAAGTTTTCTGCAATATGGCTGCTGCTCTTCCATTCTTTCTCGCACTGTCTTTCTCTCCCTCTCTATTTTTGGCTCTCTCTGGTTTTTTGCTACCCCAAACAATGAATTGGCCAATAAAATCTCAAGTGTAAGCTTTTGAAAATTAAAGTGGCGGAAATGTCTTGTTTATACGCGTGCAGCGGCGAAAAAGTGAAAACGAAAAGAAAGAAAGTTGCTCAAATGTCTTTCTAAATTATGTAAATTTCATTACAATGAAGAGGCTCAGACGAGGACGAGAGGATGCGACTAGCAGAAAAGGGAGCAAAAAGGATGTGAAGATGTCGCCACAGTTCTCGAAAAGCTCTAAGCAAAATTAAAATTCTTGTTTAAAACAAAAAGATGTGAAGAAAAGAAGACGAAGAACAGAGGGAGAAAAAACTCTCTCAATTCTCTTTGGGGTTTCCTGTTGCCGTTTTATTATAATTTCTTTTCACTTTTATCTGGTTTTTTCTTTTCTGTTTTCACTTTTCGTTCTTCTCTGCGTTTTTTTCTTGTTATTTTTTCAGTTGTAATTGGTTGACTAAGTTGCGTAATTGTTCTTTAAGCGCAAAAGTTATTGAATAATGACAAACGAATTGTCAGGCGGTGAGGCAGGGTTCTATAGGGAAAATTGTTAATGCGATTTTCAGCCTAGACTTAAGCCGCTGAAAGTTATGTGGATTTGTGCAAACAGGTTCTCAGTTGCCCTGTAAGCACTTACCAATTTTTTTTAGCATTCAGTTACAAAGCGTGTAACTTCTTGCACCTACATACATATGTACATAATTGATGTTTTTCTAATAGAAACTAAACATACATGTAAAAGGCTGTTGGTTTTAGATATTCTGGAGTTATGGCTTTTAGCTACAGAGGTTCGATTGGTATATCACACCGACAAAATCCCTTACATTTTAACCCATCTACAGGGTATGTTAAAGTTCCGTTAGTTTATTTTCTTTTTTTTTTTGTGTTTTTTTGTTTGCCGCTAGCTATTAAGTCATTAGTTTTTGCAACGTGTGCAGCATTTTTTGTCCCACTTCAGCTATCTCTGTCTCTCTATGCTACATGTCACAAAATTCATTTCCATTTTTTTTTAAAAGACCCAGCCCCGCTTCGCCCCCTTCAACATCAACGACAGCCGCAGCCACATGGGGAAATGGTGACCCCATCACCAGTGCGATGGGTAAGGGGGTAGAGACACGCGTGACACGCGTTCTGGCGTTGTAAAATGAAATTTAGCGCTTTGCCTTGCAAATGATGTGCCGCCGGCTGGCTGACACTTGGCTAAAAGGATTTGCTGTGTAGTGGCCATGGCCCCAAAAGCAAAAAAAGACGAAAATTGCTCAAAATTAACGGCAATAAAATGAAAGGAAGTTTTTTCGTATAATTTTTTGTTTCCTTTTTTTTCTTTTTTGGTAGAATGGGGAGGGGCTGGCTGAACGATATGCAGACGGAAATCCTATTAACGTTGCAAACGCGCAAAGTGCGAAGCAATTAAGAATTTATTTAACACCGTCACAAGCAATTAAGCACTTTTCATTCATTCATGTGGCGGCCTCCGTCGCGTATGTCGCGCGTTGCACGTTCCTCCAGCCACCGCTACCGCCACCACCGCCACCGCCACTGCCACATGACACATTTTCCCCAATGACGACGTTGTCCCGTTTCCTGCCAAATAATTCGCATATTTGGCAAGCCAGTTGCCATGGCTTCCCCGTCTATTTTTTCCTGTTCGTTTTTGGTTTTTCCTTTTTTTGTGCGACTATGTTTGGCCGGGTAATCGATGGTCATGCAAATGATCAGCAGACAGCTGCTAAACAACATTACCATCACATGTCCCGGGAATAGTACATGGTCCATATACCGCATAAAGGACATCCGTTAGCCACCATCATTAGCACCGTGCTCACAGAGGGTCAAAATGGCAGATAGATGACGGGCAGTTAGTGAACATTGAGTTGACAGCACTTTCAACAATAATCCATATAAATTTGTACTTAAGGTTCTGGCCTTTGCATTTGTTTTGTCAGTGCAAGTGCGTTGATAGCGGTCAGTAATTTGCTCTAAAGATCGATATAAGGATGTGACCCTACATATGTACGTTCTTGTTGGCTCTTTCAATATATTGATCAACTGGATTATTTATGAGCTGGTAGTGATTCCCCTTAATGGCCAATATTTTCTTCCGTATACGCTGTTAAGCCTTCTTCTTGTCGTTATCTCCTTGAATCGCTGTGGCCTTGATGTATCAGTGCTTCCTCCTGTTTTTTTACTCGATTTTCATTATTACTTGTGTCCACGTTTTTCACATTGGCTTTCTTGTAGGTAGAGTTGGCTCTTTCTCTGTGATGTGTATGTTTTGTGGAAAGGGGGGGTTTTCGAAATAAATAAATTGATCACATTAATTGGCGTACAACGGCTCAGTTGAGTTTCGAAAAAAAAGAAGATGGGAAGGGGGAGGTGGTAACGAAGTGCTGCACTTTACCGTTAATTACTCTGCGTGTTTACCGCTCATCGAAATTTTATGAATGGCTGAAATGGTTGAGGTTAAGTGCAAATGTGCATACATTTTCCTTTAGCTCTGCGTTTCAATTTGATTTTTGCACAATTTTTAATAATTAAACACAGACACTCGAACAACCGAAACCCTTTCCACACACCTCGACTCCCCTCCACACATTCACATTTTGCATCGTTCTACATCAGCCAGTCAGTCTCCCAGCCTGTGTGTCTGTCTGCATGGTGGAGCGACGTGGGGGGACTTAATAAATTATGCCAATCAAGCATAAGCGCGTTTTAAGTGCGCCAACTGCCAAAGGGGCAAAGGCACTTCTCCCGCACAAAAAAAAAAAAATATAAAACGAAACACAGAGTAAAAAAAGAGAAAACGCGCAGCACACAAGTTGTTCTTCTTGCTCCGCAGTCGCTCGGTTTCAATGGTGCTACCATCGTAGGATGTGCCTTCGCTTGATTATTGATAATGACTTTGAAATGAATTTCCAGAAAGGGGAGTTAATTTAATTATGGTCATACTTTTATACTTTTGCGGGCGAGAAAGCAACGATGTGAGGCGAAAGCGTTTTAGATGAGAGCATGAGTTTTGGCAAATTCATTTCTCGTGTTGTTCTTTCGAAAAGAAACTTTCGCTTTATATTATATTAAATGAAACACTTTAAGAGGATTATATCAATATCTTTGGCTTTTGCTTCCATTAAGAAAAACGTTCAAAAATAAGTTAATACAATTAAAATTGTAAACAGATTGCCCTTCAGCGCATAAAACAAACCGATCAATATGTATACAAAAAACAAAAAAAAAAACAAAAAAAAAAAAAAATGGTGGGTTCATGATATATGTATAAGAAGGAAAAGGGTTTGAGAATGAAAATCAGGAAGATTTGATGCATCGGCGTTTAATTAAAAATTTAAAAAATTAGTTACGTATACGCAGAGCTGGCTGAGTTCTCTAGCTAAATCATCATTGACAGGCTTCGAATATATACGAATCACGGCTGAACGTTAGTTTTGAATCGTTGGGGTCAAATTGAAATTTAGTAAGCAATTGTTAAATTTTTAACCATTTTAATGCCTGAGATCAATTAGTGTAGAAATTTAATAGCTCTGCCTCTGGGTCATACTTTGAATGGACACCGACTTTGATTTTCTTTATGTATCTGCTTCCGCTATTGCCATTGCCATTGCCAATGTTGTTAACTACTACTGTCGGGGGCAGTTAGTCGCGCTTTTATAATTAAAACGTAATTGCCACAATAAATTGCAATAACCGCAACAGGCACTGGACCAATGGTTAGCATAAGCTTCAGACTTCAGCTCCATCTCCCTGACGATGGTTTTGTAGTGATTATTATTACAGCTGCTGTTGCTGCTGCTGATGGTGATGCAGGCCATAAAAAAGCTTCTAGTGATTATCCGCTGGAAAACTGTAAAAAAAAAAACATCAGCCATATCTACTCACAATGTGGCACCGCCTATGTACATGCTTCCCTCGAATGGTCCAAACTCCTCTTCGGGCAACAAATCGAGCATCTGGTAATCGGTGTTTATCATGAAGCGCACATGATACTGGTTGTAGTCGATCCATATTTTATGCCATTCGCCGCCATTTAGTCGGCGGTGCGAGTTAATCACCAGCTCACGCGTCGTTCCCGTGCTCAACGTAAAGGTAAACGTGAGCTGGTCATCGCCAGTGAGGGCCACCATAAACGACGGATAGTGAGCCCTTATCGGTGGCTGGAATAATAGTATGGCCTTCTCCCCCGTTGTCCGAAACGAGAAGGCAATGTCGCCCTTTCGCCATCCGGGTACTTCGATATACGATTGTGATGTGGTAAAGGTGACCACGTACTTTTGGGTATCTAAAACATGGCAATTTAATTCTAAAGTTCTACTTCACGGAGTATTGGGTATTCACTTGTCTCCACGCATTCCAGTGGCCCCAATGTAATGCGTCCCTGGGCTTCGTCGTCCAGGTCCTTCTGTTGCAGAAAATACATGTTGGTTATGCCCAAACTATGCGGTTCCTGGTAGTAACCTTCGTCCGAATTCCATTTGTTCTCCTTCACATCGCAGTTGCATGATTGATTTGGGTCCACGCATGTCTTGTTGACCGAGCAAGGACAGGACCCTCTGCACCAAGAAAAAAGAAAAAAAAAATTATGTGAAAGGTATTAGAAAAACCAAAAAAGGGGGGATACGAATATATTTGCATAGAATTTTTTCCCTTGCTACTGCCGTTGACAGCGCTGCCGACAATTTGACGAGTCCCGTTGAATGACCAACTGACTGCCCATCGTCGCTTAACCGCAAACAAACAGACATACAATTTAGCCATTTTCTCTCTTTTTGGCGATTTATAGTTGCATATTTCTCCCAGTTTTTTTCTTGACAAATTTATAGTTCAGTTTTACATATGTATAGATATAGGCATGGGCATGGTTAAGATATTATTTGAAAAGAGGGCCAATTAATTTTACAGGAACTGAATAAATAAGCTAAGCTTGTGCTACAGTATATTTTCAGCCAAGTTGCTATGCCATGCCACAGTTCAAAGTCGACTTAGATTTGGAGAGATTATTAATATTTTCAGCTTGCCACTCACCTTTTGATTTTTACCTTAGAGAAGTTAGACAAAATATTCTATATATAAAAATCGAAAATCAAAAATTGTTCTTTATATTTTTTATGGAATAAAAAATTAATTAGTTTTTATTGTGTAGAGAAAGAACTATTTTCAAACTGTTCTTTTTAGCATACCCTTTGTTCAGAGGGGTATGTCCGTAAAACGACTGTTGTGAATCGTGTTATAGTCTCTCCAGTAAAGACATCGCAGGACTCAACTATGTATATACATATATAGCACAAATTTGAAATATCCAACAATTCCTGAATATATTTATAAGCTAAGCCAAGATAGGTATGTTTATCTTGGAACTGAGCGAGAAATTAGGAAAGGGGATTGATATTCGTGGTTAGTCTGCTCTTTTGGGTAATCGTATTTTTTGCAAGTATTTTTCTTTTTGAAGTTGCGAGTGGTGTGTGTGTGTGGTTTTGCTATTCATGTGCCACATCCGTTTCCGCTTTAACGTTGCGAACACAAAAACTAAGCGCATTGCAGCGCAAAGCCCCAAAACGAAAAGAACTAACCAAATCCAACAAGCACCAGGAACGGGAGCAACAACAAACAAACGATGCTGTCAAATTTTGAATGAGTAAAGACCAAACTACGACTCAATGATGGATGGGGTCTCTTCTCCATCTCCCTGGTTTTTTCTCCACATCCCATACACACACACACACACATAAACATCAAGTAAAAAGCCAAATATGTGTGCATTTTTTTTTTTACCCTTTTTTCGGTCTGTGAAAGGTTTCGAATTGTGCTAAAGCGTAGTTTGATATTACTAGCCTTGGCCAACCAGAACGTCATTCATTCAAAGACTTGGACAGCAGCAGCAGAAGCAATAGCAACAACAAGCACACAAAAAATGGCAAAGAAAATGTGGAAATGGGCGAAATCCAAAAGCGAACGCTGTTTGGGTTTACGAATTGATTTAGTAAAAGCGGAAATTAGTGACCCTGCAAAGAAAATAAAACCCACATACACAACGAAAAAACTTCAAAATTGTTGCTTGGCAGCTGTTGCCTACTTTTGCGCGCTTAGTGATGCATTGTCAGCCACACCCCAACTCCTACCAGTCCCATAACCAGAAGCTATGAATGAGTTTTGAGGAGCAGCATAAGAGAAATTAGGCGTAAAGACTACATACATGCGATACACACACACACACAAAATGAGAAAGCCATTCATTTTAAAAGGTTTCTGCCATAAGAAAAATTACCAAAGGCAAAGTTGATAACAAGAAAGAGCAAAAAAATAACGGAAGAGTTGTTTCACAATATGGCGGTGGCAGTTGTAGAGTGGGAGTGGGCGAGTGGCAACCGAAAAGTTGTCGAAACCAAGCACTCGATGCTATCTCCCAACACGATAGATTAAAAGGTGTTGGCAATATTTTTCTCTTCTGTAGCGCAAGACGAAAATGCCTTGATGGTAACTTTTTGTAAGTGAAAGGCACTTAAGTCGAATTTTGTTAACAAAATTAATTTCGAGTGGAAAAACTTTTCAAACTTACCTCGCTCTCGAACAGGGGTTAACTCATAAACCTTATTAGCGCTGAGGCGGAAACATATTTGCCTGACATAAATACAACTTCAGCCTTTTTTTAGGACTAAACAAAAGTATTTTGCACTTTGGCAATTTTGTACTTTTTGCCTCATATCTTTTAACTTTGGCATTTGCCATAAATATACTATATATGTTTTTCCTCTTTGAGGTTTTTAAAAGGTCTGTCTATATTGTTATTTGTTTCGTAGTAACAAATTTGAAAGAAAATATCCAATTAAGTGTATTAAAGCTGACCCAAAATGACGGCATCAGTCTAACTGACTATCGATTTGATATAACCAACAATTTTTCCACCAATATGTACATTTATACATATAAATATATTTGTATATACATATATACATATATATGCGATTATATTTATCGGTGTATAACAATGATGTCAGACAGTTGTTTTTGTTTTTTTGTAATGCCAATTAAGATAAAGACTAAATAGAAAATTAAGTGTTATCTAATTTATTCAATCACTCATTCAATAGGGCATTTCTAAGTCGGCAGTTGTTTTGGTGTTGCTCCTATGTTCCTGTCGTTTCGGGTTTTCAGCACCATAAAATTTTATGCCCCAATGCAGGGAAACAAATGTGATATGTGAAAGGAAGAAGGCCAAATGGTATCTCAGCCTGACTGCCCTTAAAAGTAGGCAACTGTTGTTGTGTTTCGTTCATTTGGTTTTTTGTTTTGTTCGGTACAGATGAAAAATCAAATTTGTAGAGCTAAGCCAACCAACAGGCAGAGGCCACTTGAATGACCAGAAATGACCTAGCCCAGAGTGAAACTCAATGACAAATTATGCAACTGTCACACAGACAGAGCGACACTCACAGAGGGAGTTCAAGAGGAAGAGAGACGGAGTGGAGAGCGAGAGTGAGACAGATGACCTCAGACAACTGACAATTGTAGATGAAGGCATAAGAGTTGGTCCTACTGTAGTTGCTGTTGTCAATGACACAAATGCTAGCAAATCGATTGCGTTATGAAAGTGAGTTGCAGTTGGAAGTCTCTCTTTGGGACTGTACCATACCGTACCATACCGCCCCCTGTGGGTAAATATGTCAGTTAGCATTAAGTGTGGAGCCCTGGCTGGGCTTATATTATGCATGTTCGAGCAATTAATTTAAGTTTCATTTACAATTGAAATGCCAGCCCCAAAGACAACAAGTACAGGAGCAGCAACGTAGTTTGAAATGAAGGATTTATATTGTTGGATTACCGCACGTACGTAGTCCGGGCAAGTTATCCACTGAAGCAGAACTCGCCACATACACACACTAACACATACACGCGCGCACATGCATACACGCTACATACATACAATGCACAATGCACTGCGCCGAGACCAACAAGTTAAGCAAATAGACTGCAACATTAATTGTGTGGCCAACGGCGAACCAAGCCGTAGAATACCTAACTGAACCAAACCGAACCGCACTGAATCGGGCCATAGCAAACCGGAGCGGATTAACTCCCCCATGTGCATAGGATTTTGGCCTAACCTGAGGTGAACATAGTGCATAGTGGTGCAAAATTCCTGCAAGTCAACTCTAATGCAAGAAACGAAGTGGAAAATTTGATGAGTCTCTTGACAAGTTGACCTTTTCCCTTTTGTATCGTATTGAATTTTCTTGGTTTTTTATGAAACCATTTCGAACATCTATGCAAGTGTATTTCAATATTACTATCGGTTTAATTCTCGAGTTAGGTTAATCAATGATTACTCTTACCTTTTAGATTGAACCTGATACGAACATACATATGCCATTTAGAGATGAGATTGAATTATCAAATTTATTGGCTAAGTGTATTAGCTTTTCTATATTCCGATATTAGTATTTCGTATTTGATAAGTTGGAAAGTGTACAGAGTTTTCGTTTTAAATTGGAAGCACTGTGCAACGGTTGCCGCCTGTGTGCTTGTCATCCAAT
Organism: Drosophila paulistorum; assembly: GCA_018152135.1. Classification (NCBI taxonomy): domain Eukaryota; kingdom Metazoa; phylum Arthropoda; class Insecta; order Diptera; family Drosophilidae; genus Drosophila; species Drosophila paulistorum. The sequence goes on from JAECXG010000690.1 coordinate 15,193,832, forward strand.
TTCATGTCATTTGCGGTGACATGACCGGCACGTAAATCACAAATACCCAAACTCAGGGGAGAACCCGAAACCAAGCCCAAAATGAATGACAGTTGTGCGGCTGCATTGCTTACCTCTTGACATTGCCGAGAAAATCAACGGTGAGATTCTTGGCCGACGATGTGAACCAAGTGGACGAGTGCAGTTCCAATTGAGCGCGATAGCAATCATATTTGATGTACTGAGTGCAGTACAACGAGTGTGATATAAGCTCCTGTAGCATGTGTGGTGAGAATTCTCGATAGCGTATATTGAAGCTGAAGTCCGATTCCCTGGCCGAGCGCACATCTACTTGACTGGGTAAATTATGCTCCACAATGGTTTTCGTTGCATTCTCCAGGCTCTGAAAGTCGCATTTAACATGCGCAGGCGGAAAGACTCCATTGCCATCGATGTCGATGAGATAGACATCCGATTTGGTAAATCCCAACAGGGCCAATTCCTCGCAAGTCTTGCGGTATTTTGTGAAGTGGCAATTTTTGCCAATGTAACCCGTGTGCTTGCAGTCGCAGGTGACTCGATCGTCCTTTACAAAGCACTTTCCTCCATGCTCACAGGTGTTCGGTCTCTTGCACGGATCAATGTAATTGCAGTTATCGAGAGCCACTTCGCCGACAACTCTTTCTGTTTTTACTACATGGCGCGGCTCTATCAAATGGCCATTAATTTCAATATCTCGTATGCAGCCGACTAGACCCATGGCGGCAGATTTGAGGCTGCTGCCAATGATCAGTTTGTCGCCAATGTTAAAGGTCAGGCCGAACATTTGGCTTAATGTGTGACGATAGTCCACAGTGAAGTGTATTTCGCCCAGTTTGTAGTCTAGCTCGACGCTGTGCCAAGAAGTTGAGCGATTGATTTTGATTGTCGTTGAATGGGTTACATTATTATTGACATCGGGTACTAGATCGAAGCTTAATTTATCCGAAGTTAGTCGTATCTGTATGTGTACGGTGACGGGCAGAATGGTGGTGGTAGTGCAGCCGTTTTGTAATTTCCGTTAGTTTTACATTTCCGGAACACGTTGCGTTATCGTTATCAACGGATGTTGCACATCGACATCCAAAAAGCGTCGGGTATTAGCGCGTGTTCGAAAATATTGGTTTTTGTCGGCGTGTCAACATGTAAAAGAGAACGGACAAAGAAGGAAACATAGTGGTAGGGGAAAGAAAGAACAGAGAGCAGGAGAAAGAAAAAAAAGAGAGAACAGAAAGAGAGAGAAAGAGAGAGAGAGAGAGGTTGAAAAATAAATACAAAACTTTGTTGGCATTAGAAGTTTCAACTGGAAGTGGAAATAAATCAAAATTGCCGAAATGTTCAAAATGCGAAAATGGCCAGCGACCACACACGCACATACTCACAGGCGCCCTCCTGCCCGGTGCCCGCTTTGCAATCAAGTCTCCCACTCCCCACTTGCATCACATATATAACTCTAATAACCAATTCACCCACCCACACACATACACATACCCACATACACACGCACATTTCAATTTAAATGCCTTTGTGCATTAGCCTTGCTTAAATCATATTACGCATACGCAGTGTGTGTTGCAGCATCAATCGCAACAATCACTCTACTAGCCTGACTCCGTAACATTGACCCCCATTTCTCTGTGCACCCCACTCAACAACGCTGTTAAATTGTTGGCCATTAATTTGCAACAACATTTCGTATTGAAATGGCCCGAAAAATGAGGGCGGAAAAGTTGGCGTTTATTGCACAGCAGATTCAACCAGCAGTTAGATTAAATGTTTGCCTTTTTCCATTCATCCACCATCCATCCCTTAGTCGGCTTTCCCTCAATAGAACTCTTTTTACTGACCGTGGTGTGTCGTTATGTTTGTTATCATATAAAGCAATTATATGTTGTAGACCCCCCCCCCACCAAAAAAAAAAAAAACTTGTTATACATATATGAATATTGACAAAGCATCAGAGATGAGAACGACGGACTTCGTTAGAGCTATGACGATCTAGTGAATTGTGAATTTCTTTGACAATGAAAAGGATGATCGATTGCATCAGAATCAGTGATATGTCAATATTAATGAAACCGTGACTTCGATCAATATGAATGAAGCCCACTATATCTTATCTTTCATGGGTACGAGGTGTTCAAAATGAGCGTCTGTTTAACTGTGTTTTGCATATTTGCTTTTGTCCCATTTATGTACATTATTGGTATGTACATATCGAAGAGTATTTATCTATGCTCGTTGGTGAATTGCGCATTTTGTGTGTGTGCGCGTTTTGCATTTCGTATTTTCCGTGAAAAATGTCAAACACTCAAATTTTATTGCATATTTCATTAGAATTTCGTTGGCAAACATATAGCCAGTTTTTCAGAACATTCAAAACTGACAACATTTCAAATAATTTTTTATAGTCGACACAGTTTTGGTGAGTTTCTATTTGCCTATTTTATACATTTGTGCGAGAGCTGTCAATAAATTCGATTTTCGATTTGTGATTTGCCATTTATGAAAAAAACGCGCAATGCGGAAAGCGAGTGAGAATGGGAGAATAGGAGGGGCGTTATGGAGAGGGCGTTGATAGGGGAATAGTAGTAGAGTGTGGCTAGCCTGACACTTTTTTCTTTCTCTTTTTTCTCCTACTCGGTTTTTTTTTCTATCGATTTTTATTTTCACTGTATGGAAAAAGGGAATGAAAATTTATTACTTTCAGGTGGCAATTTTGTGGCAGGCCCCAGAACAAACAGTAAATAAATAAAATGTCTGCGTCAATAAAGCTTGTAACTGATGCGTTTTTGAAGTACCCACACACACACACATAGCTATATTTTAGTGTGTGCACACAGGACCGCTGAGAGCGGTAAAAGCAAATCTGGGCAAATAGCGCGGATATTCAGATGATGTCAGAAATGGTATGAGAAAAGACTTACAAATTAAATCTACATATCAGATTATTAGGTGAATTGGCCTTATATAGAGCAAACAATAACTAACAATATGTAAAAACATTGAGGCGCATACTTATCAAGAATCGAAATGCAAAATGATTTAGTTTTGGTTATCGCATGAGTGCGCTCCTGTGCGGTAGGATGATGATTTTGCGCTTAAAAATTGACAGCTGTTAGTTAAACTTTTTTGTTTTTTTGCACTTAGGAGAACATTTTATACAGTACATAAATATGTTTGACAATTGCAATTTGTATTATTAACATACACACACATACACACACAAACACAGGCAGAAACACAAACAAATAGCTGTCGTTCTTACATATATATAATCATGGGCAATCATTTTTGTATTAATTTGCGCTCACATAAATCGTTCAATCGTTGGCAATTTTCAATAAGCCAAATTTAAACGGCCACCAGATCTTTGCGTATAAATATTCATTGGCCAATGTTACAGCAGCAGCAGCAATGACGGCAACGATAAAAAAGGCAATGCCAACAATTGTTATATGCGTATGTGGTGCATATTGAGTAAAAGCAATTTATTTTGTTCCGTTGTCCATTTTATATTGACATTTGAGTTTATTTTCGGAGAAGTTGAAGCTAAAGTCGAAACCGTTGGCTTGCAATCAAATGCACAGAAAGACAGAGAGAAAGATAGAGATAGAGATAGAGAGAGAGAAGGGGGAAAGTAAGTCACAGAGAATGAGAAAATCAGCAATAAAATTTAAATAAATATTGCATACATAAATGGGAGTGCAAGCGTTTGCGTGTGTGTGTGAAATATTTTGGGCTCAAAATACAACAAAATGTGTTGTTTTGTTTAAATACAGATAAAATACCAGTGACATTTATACGAACACACACAGACACGCCATTTAGTCTCATGCATAGATTCAAAATCAAAGTGTAAGGGATTCCAAAAACAGGGTGAGAGAGGAAAACGAAGAAAAACCAGGGAGTCTGGGTTAACTTCGGTCGCGAAGTTTGTATACCCTTGTCGATCGTTTCTTTGGGGAGCTATTTAATATAGTCACCCGATCTTTATTACATTTTCTACGGTCAATAATAGGTATACAAAACTGATAAGTGTTAACTTTTATGACAAATAGAGCCAATATAAAGAAAAATTTCAGCTCTGTAGCTTTAGAAGGAGATCGAGTCGATCCGACGGACAGTAGGACATAGCTATATGAACTCGTCTCGTCGTTCTGATCAAAAATATATTTACTATACATGGTCGGAGATGCTTCCTTGTATGCGTTGCAGACATCTGACCAAAATTAATATACTCTGTATGAAAGGGTATAAAAAGGGTGGGGAAGGTACTTGGTTATGTTGCCTGTCATTGAATGTGACAGCAGCACCAAATGGGAGGAGAAGCAGTGGCATTAAGTTATTAGATAGGTCATCACGCACTTTTATATGCACCACAAAATCATTTGGTTGTACAATCATAATAAATGTATTTCATGCTTATACATCTAACAATTGGTTACAATTGCACAGCACTCAAACTGTCATAAATCTCTTTCTCACTCTTTCTCGGTCTCTCTCTCCCACTCTCGTTAAATAAAATTTTGTGTGTTATAACAAATAATGAAATTTGCTTGCATCTCAGAAACAGGAAATCGTTTTTATTATTGCAATATTTGATCGAATTTATCCTTATCGCAAATAACAAAAAAAGTAAATGGAGAAAAGGAAACGCCAATTTTTGTATACCCTTTAACTGGAGCATACTTGAGGCTGACAGGCTGAGTTATCATACGAGACAGAGGACATAATATGACTTAAATTACTAACGATCATTTCCCATTTTAGTATTGATCTGTTAATCTAACTGACTAAATTGAACAATGCAATAAGTCAAACGATTCATGCCAATGATCAATGAACTAAAGGGCAAGGGTACAAAAGGGTCAATGTGGTTGAAAATGTACTTGCAATCATGCTGAAATATCAATGGGAGAGAAGAAATATAGGAATTCAGCTAGCTAGCCAGCCAGTCAGCGTGAGCCAGCATCATTCCACATGCTGCACACACACATACACGCACACACACATACACACACATTTCATTTGCATATTGTGGCCCCAAAATGTCGCCGGCTAAGTCGTCTTAAGTACACGGCTGCATCAGTCAACTTCCCTACCTACCTACGTACATATATTTGTACATATATATAACATACATACATAGTCTGCTCATGTTTAACCGCCCACCAGTCTGTCCGTTTGTCCCTTCGTCCATTCAATCGTTCGTTTGTATGTGTAGTTCATAAGCTTGAAGCTATATGTACAATATGCTTGAATGCTTCAACGAACACTTCCACTTACCTCCCAGAAGCCATTTCCGGCACTGGTCGTTACGTCACTATAGGCCAGCACCGCACCCGGACGACTACTACGGAAATCGAATTTAATATTAAATTCTTTGGCATGATTTATGGGCCACCAAATGTGTGAGGTGGCAAACGGATAGGTGATGGGAATGACATTCACTTCATTCTCAAAGAATTCTGCCTCCAAGACACCTACACATATATATATGCATAGACATACATACATACATACATTGAATATAGTAAGAGAAATCTATATAAATAAATATACATGTGTGTACATTCATTCAAATGTCTATCCAATTGCTCACCATGATAATGCACTTTAGGATTGCCACGTTGCAGCTCGTACAGAATGGAGACATCATTGTAGTACACATACTTCAGACTTCCCACAAAATTGTTGTGTGAGGCCAAGCCCTTTTTCTTGTGCAATTCAGGTCCACCGCCGTAGTAGATTTCCGGATCGAACAGCAAATTCCCACTGGCGGTGGACGGTAGCTCCAAAACCTTCTGCTGATGATCCAGAATAATGCTAACCGTTCGCTGTTCATGCAATATGGTCAAATTGTGCCAAAAGCCACGGGTCAATTCATCCGTTAATACTGTAGACATGACATTGTCGCCGAAATCCATTTCAACATAAATCGATTGATTTTTAATAGACGCAGCTATGTACTGGTTTTTCAACGATTCACCGCTCGCGTAGAACAGAGCAGAATCGTCGAAATTGGTGCGGAACATTAAGCTTATTCGTATTGTCGATGAGTGGACACGATCCTTCCAATCGTATATCCGATATGACACATAGCTGGCGCCTCTCAGTGTAATTATGGTGGCAGCTGAAAGAAACAATAGTTTTCATTGTTTATTAACTCTTTGTTTAATATCCTATTGGTATTTTTTACCAGCTACTTTCTGCTGTACAGAAATTGTATTTTGCATTGCATATTTATGAGAGCTAAGCTGGTATTATTTTTAACTGCCTACTTGTAAGGGTTAAACTTCTGTACCTTGCACTAGGAGAATTCATACAATTTTTTGGTCTATGTAAACGGTTAAGACTCGAAAAATTAAAAATGTAGTTGTTTGATGTACATATTCTGTTCTCTATCACTTCGTTTTAAAAATTCTCGTTTGGTAATTATGCACTCTATCTTTGCCCCAGCGTATTGTTAGTTATCGCTCATAGGGTGGATTTGCCGGACAACGGCATAGCCTATTTGCATTTCACTTTTTGCTGTCGTTTATCCTAGAGGCCTCCCGTGGAGGAGTCAACGTTAATGCAACCTTTAGCATATTTGCTAGTGGCTGCACCACCGCCACAAAACCCCAAGCAAATTTAAACAACTTTTTTCTCGTCACACCCTCCCCCTCGCTCCCATTCTCCCTTGGCTGTTCTGGCTTGTGTTGTGCCACACACTGACACACACACACACACACACACTCTTGTATTATCTGGCATAAAACAGAAGAGAGAAAAAGTGAAAAACTGAACCGTCAGCTGTGGCGGCGGCACACGAAAATAGATTATATTGTTTGGACTATGGCGGCTGCCTTTAGGCGTTTGCCTGATGCTCGTCGTCGTCCTGGTTCTGGTTCCTGCGAATGTGCAAATCGTGTAACTGCCTGGATTTTGCTTCTTCTTTTGGCTTTTTTTTTTTTTTTTTTTTATCTTTCTGACAGCAAAATGCTTGCAGCTTATCTGGGCCGGACACACACACACACACACACACATATTCGCACGCATATGTACAAACACACTTCATAATTTTTATTTGCATTTTGTGTTCTTTGTGCCCTTAAAAAAAAGGCTGCAAATTTTTGCACGTTTTCATTTTTCAGTTTTTCCATTTGTCTGGTTCTCTTGTGTTGTCTTTCATTAGATGAGTCCGCATTGTATCACGGCAAGCGGTTTCTTTGTCTTCCCATTTTTAGTGCCAAAATCACGACAACACTGCAATACACGTAAGCCACTAATGACCCGACCGAAGACCACCCGATGCAGTGGCACCACAGCCAGCGGCTTGAAGCTGATGGTATAGTTGAGTAGGCCTTGTGGAAAATTCTGACGATAGTCCCAGTGATAAGATAAGATGCCCGATAACTGGGAGGCGTCTATGGGCGAATTCACTCGGCTATGGTGAGTGCGCAGGCTATCGCGATCATGCGCCACCAGTTCACCTTCAAACCAGAGATCCGGAAAAATTCGCAAAACCGTATGCGACTGCACATCGTTGTAGGTCGCAAGATGGACGAATTCTACGACCACTTCCGGACTGACTTCTGTGTACAGTTGTATATAAATGCGACCTAGTGGCTGACAGCCTCGTACAGCCACATCGAAATATATAACAGGTCGGAGCAGAGTTTGTGCATTGCGTAATCCCAATTGAGGAGGTGGCATAAAGGGGGAATATTTGAGAACGATTTGTTCACTAGGTTTTTGGGCCACGATGGAGGATGTGGAGACCAAAGGATTGTGACAATCCACCTTTGACTTAGCTTCCAAAAGCCGGCAACCGATTTGACGATTCTCCTTGAGCAACTGTGTGGAAAGTTCCCTCGATCGCACACGATTGGGGAGGGGCAGTGGAGTTGAGCGATTAAAACAATCGGTGTTGCCCTTCAGACGCTGTATGCGATTAATTCGACGCAGGAGCATCAGATTCTTACGAAAAATGTCCTGCTTCTGACTGAAATCTATTGTCAAATGTCCGGTGTCCAACGCCTTGGCTTTCACCTGATTGTGAGATGGGCGTGTGTCTATGCAGGATTTGATTCCCTTGATCTGCTGACGATTTAGCTGTGCCTGTCTTAGTTCTACCATACTTCGATAGACGCTCACACTGCTCGGAAGGGTACTGCTGCCTGTCGGCTGCTTCTTCATTTCATGGCCATAGACACGGCGATATAGTTTCCGAAATTCTAGATATTTTGGTACTCGACTTAATGGGAAAATCTCCTTGGTCATTCTATTGTGTTGCAAAAGTTTACTGGCGATTTGTCGGGCCTGCAAGTGGGCCCTACGAGTTGTAGGCACTTTGGCCATAAATTCCGAAAAAGAAGTTGACCGTAAACTCATTCTCGCACCGCTCTTGTACGCAATTTCAACGAAATTTTCTTTTTCAGTTGTGTGAATGTGATGAATAGGTAAATGTAGAGTGGAGAGCGACTGAATATATATTTGATATATTTGAAAAGATGCCAACTTGGTGACACTTGACAAATGTAGCAAGGGCCTTCTTTTTGAATGAAATAGTTCCTTTTTGTAGTGACAGACATTTCATTGTGGTTTAACATGATTTTCAGCTTAAAAATTAATAAAAGTGATGTCACGTGGTGACATTCTGAGGTTTTTGCCATCACAATTTAATAACGAATGCAAATAACAGAGATTGGGCCGATGCCAATCCGCTGATAATTAGTCATATATTTGTAATTGATTAAAAACAGAAGGATATACAAACGATGTGTAATTCGAAATCTAGCCGTTTTCAAGCCGAACGCCCAACACTTGTGGGTTCTCCTCGAATGTCAACAGAAATGACAAGCAAGTGAGTTGAAGTTGAACATGGGTCACCACATTTGACAGGAACATTCTCTGTCTATTGGTTCGCTAGCCAGCGTCTCTTTTTCTCTCTCTCTCTCTCTCTCTCTCTCTCTCGCCCTCTCTGTCTCTCCCTCTCTCTCTCTCTCTTCCTCTGTCTCTCTCTCTCTCTTACCGTCTGTCTGTCATGTCATCCAAAGTTTGGTGTTGGGAATTCGCATTTCATTTATGCCGGACGTTGCAAAAAAAAAAAAAATAATAAATAAAAAATAAACGACACAACGTACACCAAGGGAAAAAAAATCGAAAAAGAGGAAAATCTTGTAGTCTCTTTCAGAAAATTTCATACGCTGGCTAATGATTTCCACGCTGAATGCATTTTCGGTTGACACTTCAGAGCAGGCACAAACAAAATGTTGAATGAATGCGGAATAGTGCTAGGGGAAAAGATGGGGAAGCATCGTCCTGGTGTATGTTAGTGTGTGTGTCATCCTGCCAGTTGTCATTTTAGTTATTGCATTACAAAAAGCGTTGTCTGCGTTTGATTATGTCGCTCGATTCCATGTACTACTACTACCTCGTCTCGATGCGATGCGACTCGACTCTGTTGTGCGCTTTTAATGGCCCGACACTGTTTCCGTTTCAGGAGCAGCAGGACCAGGAAAACATGCAACTAACTACAACTGGCAAACGGCAGCTATGAGTGCATCGAACAGGCAACAGCGGGGTGCGAGGAATTGTCTGTGTGTGTCTGGCTGTGTAATTTGCTTGCACTTGCCGGTTCTCACTCTCTGTGTCTCTCTATGCCTCTCTCTCTCTGTTGTAATTGTGATCAGTTGCAGTTCAAGTTCCAGTTGCACGTTGCCGGTTGCATTTGCAGCAGCAGCTGCTGCCGCTGTGAATGCTTGACAATCTCGAACGTCACGGCCGCATTTTGTCCTTGACAGGACACCATTTAGAGTGAGAGCATTTTCAAAATGGCCGCCGCTAGCATTTTTGCAATTTGCAGCTGTAACCCAGTCTGTAACCCCATTGCCATCGATACGGCTGTGAAACCAAATCGCCCTCATCCTCTTTTACTCCTTTCGCACTTTCATTAGTTTTTATGTAGAGCGTGTGTGTAATGGAGACAGAGAGGGTAAGCGAATTCACAATTATATTCTAGTTTTGGTTTTTTGTTTTGTTTTTATATTGCTCTTAATCATTTGCATCGCTAGGTTATGATGTCCTGAACAGGCGATAAAATTATACATATATGTAACTCAATTTAGTTGACCAAAACAAAAAGATAAAAGGCATACACACTTGTCTCTTAAATACTCTCATTATTGTAGATATGGTATCAAATTTTTGATTTTTTAATCAAATTTATCGAACAAGAAATCTCCTCTCTTATCTAATGCCTCTAATTTGAGATTAATTTCTGGCGTTCTTTTTTGTATTACTTTGACTTATCGTTTGATTAGAGTAATTAATCTTCGTTCTGTGGATGCCAACTCTATTTAATTTGCATATTAGATATTTCCACTGTGGTTTACTTAGCTCCTCTCTGCGCTTGTCTCACCTCTCGTCTTCCGATTCTTGCGCACATATAGAGTCACATGTCAAAAAACATAAACGACCTGCTCAATTTTTAATGGCTTTGCATTTTTAATGGCCTCGCGTGACTTAATTGGGATTATGGCGATAGAGTGAGTAGGTGGTGGGTCGGGAGCCTAAAATTGGCTTTATGTCATTAACTAAATGCCGAACGGACATGTATACGGGTTGAGTTGGGGTACGGACAGTCTATATATAAATATATGTATATAAGTATGTATTGTAAGCTCAACAAACTAATTTTGCGCACATTTTGCCGACAGTCAAAAAGTCAAACACTAGTTTGCATAATTTATGGTCAGGTCATTAGCGTGTTTAAAACTGCAATGTCCAAGCGACGGGCGGCGGCTAACCGCAAGCAAACAAACATAGTTTATAATTAAAACAAAATGGCGTAACAATCCCTCCTACCCCCAATATACACACTGCTGAGAAAACAGGCAGGAGGATTGAGAACCCTTATGCTAGTTGGAGATACCACTCACTGTATATGTCGCAGTGTTCGCCCTCATAGTGGGTGCCAAAACAATCGCACGAGATGCCACCATAGTGGTTGATGCATCGTGAGCCGACAAAGCACAGATTATGTCGAGAGTCGCACATATCGGAACAGCCCTCGTTGACATTCTCATGCTTGGTGGCCACCAAAGGGACAATGGGTAGTAGATCAGAGGCTGCCTTGCCCGAGCTCAGCACAATGTTGCGGATGCAGCCGACAAAGGATTCGGTGATGTATTTGACGCCATGTAGCTTCTCCTCCGACGACAGACCTAAATGAACGACAAAAAGGAGATAAAGAAAATTGCTTTAACATTTGCTCATAAAATTAATTAACAGGAGAAAATGTTTAGTTACGGCTTAAAAGTATTAAAAACAACAAAAAACTATGGTAATAAAAAAACTAAATGAAACACAATTTTGCTCTTCTGAATTATGGATTAAAAACTTGACAAAGGAGAGAGAGAGAGAGAGAGAGGACACAGAAAAGAGAAATCAAACTGAGAATTTTCAATTTACCGTAGATTATTTGCTTCTAAAAGTCCATTCATTGAATTTTCTGAGCAATTGTCTAAAAATCAGCGAGGGCAAGCACAAAAGTTAATATGTGCAAGTGTTTCTGCTATTGACTTGACCCATTTTATCTTATAATTATGAAACCTCTCAAGTTGCCTTCTCCACTCTGTATGGATACGATATGAATTTGCCGTCATTTATTGGCCTGTCCCATACTGATATGGGCCGCCTGGCCCAGACTGATATGGGCTGCCTTTGTTTCTTGTTTTGAGGAAAATTTTCTGATTAAATAGTAAGGCAATTGATTTTGCGTTTGCTCCATTTTTACTTATTTAACTTGTGCTACTCTGACTTTATAGCATATTTTTGCAACTCTTTTTTCCTTCGTTGGTGATGGGAGGGAGGAAACAACGATGCAAAATCAATGTACACAGCTCGATGCAATCAATGTTCTATTTTCTAGTTGGGGGCCAAACTCGGATGCGAGAGCTGAGGATCTAGAAGCCTTTTTTTCTGAATACTCAGATGCTTTTCAGGTACGTCAAATAATTAAATTTTCAACTATGGCACAAAAGCAGCTTTCAAAGTCACAGCTACATACAACACATCACACATTAACATGCACACACTCCAGTTCTACCTTGATTCAATGGCAAATGAGCAAAATGTAGTTGCAGTTTGCCGCTGACTACGAAAATTCGATTTTCAGTTTTCATTTTCAGATTTTCTGTACCAAATTTTTTTATTCTTTTTTAAAGCATTTTTACATACCCTTCGAAAAATGGCAAATATGCGTATGAAATGAATATTTAACTAACATAGGGAAAAATGATCAGGCTGAATATCTGACCTGAGTTGCCAAGATTGTTTAAGTCGAAACCTTAGTTAATATGTAATTGAACTTCAACTATAAAATTATTGATCCATAATGATTTTTCGAGATAGTTATTGAGATGAGATATAAAAGTCAAAGTCTTAAATTATTTTAGGGAACTAAAAATTCGTAGTGTTTGCTAGATTTGTGGACGGTGGTGTTGAGGCCTTACATTCTCTACCTCTTTTTGGTTAGTGCAGAAAGCGTTGCATATATTCAAGAGTCTTGCCTTAAATAGAGAAAGGATAATAGCAGGGACGTAGGGGAGAATAGAGGGCTGAATGGAAAAGGAGAGGAAAGGGTACAATTGATTTGGATTTGGCACTACTACTCACCTCCAACCAATACAACCGATGGCAAATTCGTGGAGACGCCGTAGTTGTATTCGTGATTCAGACCTTTCAGATAGACCTCCTCCTGACTATTGTCGACGCGTGCAATTAATCTTGCGCCATGGACATCGATGCGCACCTGCACCCATACGTATATATATATATATATATATAGAAAGGGAGAGAGAGAGAGCGAGAATGAGGGGCAGAAAGAGATAAAAAGATACAGATTGAATGTGTGGGTAAGCGAGAAAGAAAGAAATAGTGATATGGAGCATAAAACCAATAAACCTAGCAGCTAGCTTGTGCGTGGGCGTGGCTCCAAAAACCAAACAGACAAATGATAAAAATTTATGAATTTATGCGTTTTTGCCCAGAATTGAAGTTGTTGCAAGTTTGGAGCGATAAATTTGTTGTTGTTGTTGTCTGGCGGTGTTGTTGGTGTCGGTGTTGTTGCTGCTGTTTCTGTTGTACATGAGAAAAATCTATGGAAAATGAATTGCAAAATGTATAGAGAAGCAGGCACATTGCAGGGATCAGCTGAAATTCATTAGGAATTTGCGTGTTATTTATGAGAGTCTGTCTGTGTGTGTGTGATTAGTAGTGTGGATATGTTTGTTTTAAATATGAAAACTGCTGCTCCTGCTGATGCTGTTGCTGCTGCTGTTATTGATGATGATGATGCTGACGTTGCTTCTGGAGGTCTGCTCTAGGTGAGTTAACAAAGTTGAACATAAATCAACTTGGCCGCTTTTGTTATAAAAGTTTGATAAAGCGTTTTACACACACTCCAAATTTACTCTACTTGCAAAGAGACAGGGCTAGACTAACAGAAGGATAAAGAGAGAGGAAGAGAGAGAGAGAGAGAGAGAGAGAGAGTAAAGGGACAGAGTTGGAGGAACCTCTCATTTCGCATTGCAATCTTGCTAATTGCTTACTTGAAGCTGCTGCTGCTACTGCAACGCATGTGCATGCTAATGTTTAGAGTCTAGTTGTGGACCCTAGTTGGCTACAATATAGAACCACCTTTGGCTCCAACGAACTTCTTATACACTTTTTAATAGGACAAACTATTATAATAAAAAAGAGTCGTTTTCCACAGTTCAACATTTAACAGAAATACTTCATCTAATTCCGATTAAAAATTAACTTTAATAGAATCTTAGAATCAAGTGCCTATCCTTGCATGACGTCTTAATGACCCTTTCTACTAATGGGTATGATCGTGCTATATGTCTCTAAATCTCATCATCATTGATTTCTATCAATAAAGAAATAACTGAGGGAAGGTCTATGACTTAAAGGGCTCCCATGCTAATTTGTGTTTGTGTATTTGCAACTTTCATTCTTCCTGGTCGTTCCATCATCTATCGTCACATTTTGCTACCTAGGCCTTGGCACACAAAGTAAAAAACTTGGAATACCCATTTGCTAGAGCAACAACAATAAAAACCGAATGGGAAAACCCGAATAGACAAGTGAGCACTTCAAACATCAACTGCAGTTTACAGGCATCACACAAACAACACCAGTAAAGAACACACACACCAGAATAAGGCAACAACTCTAAAACGGGGGTGAGTGAAAACTTGAAAGGTAATGGGAACGGATAGCATAGAGGGGGAATGGGAGCGAGCGCAGAGGAATAGAAAAGGCACTGAGAGGTAGACTTTCTTTGAAGCTGTTGTTTCGGTGTTGCTGGTCCTGGTTGCTCGAAGGGATGGCTAAGGTCCCGAACACTCGTACTCACCATTACGCTGTGCCATTCATCTCGATTTAAGCTCTCACCCACAGTGACACTCGTTGAATGCTTGCCAAAGACATGAACCACCTTCAGTTGGCCCTTCTCGACAATCACATAGAGTGCATAGGGATCCAAATTAATGCGATCCGGATTTTTCACATTGTGATATACCAGAAGGCCATGAGGTAGGCGAGTTTTGAATTGAAATGAAATCTCACGACATAGTCTAGAAAAGAAAAAGACAGAGAAAGAGAGAGAGAAAATAATTGTAATTTACAACTTTGGGGTAACAATTAAAACTAAAGGACTCTGGTGAAGGACTCCTCAACCACAACCAACAAAAATGATAAAAGAAGCAAAGTTATGTTTAATTTAATTTTGCTGTCTAGTAAGTGTATGTATGCGTGTGCTTGTGTGAGAGGATTTGGGCAAGTGTGTGTGTGTGTGTGTGTGTGTGTATGTCCTGTCCTGTCCTGTATTTATAAATTTTCTTTTTTCTGTCTTTATCTTAATTTAATATGCAAATTTCGGAATGCTTTTTACCAAAAAGTTGAATTTAAAATTTCATTTCGGGTCAACTTAGTTCTGCAAATTGAACAGAAAATTAAGTTTGAACCAAGAGGACACAACGAGAACGTGTACTAGTACAGAAGCACCAAGGCAAGCAAAGCAAAATGGATAAAGGCATCAGCGCGTCATGTTAACTAATTGCCCCAGTAACTGGGCCTTAACACTACGATGGCCACAAAAAACAAAACGATGAAGCAATCAAATGGAAAATCTAACAATTTATCTTAGTGAAAAAATTTCCAACTGCATACAGTTTCAGCATTTACTCATAGCAGGTTACAGAAATGAAATTTTGAAATAAAAATCGCTGGATCGCTAGTGTTAAATAACGTCAAATGTCAGGATATAAGCTAAAAAGCCAACAATCTGCCAAATGACGCGGAATGTCCACCACTCTTCAGTGAGTTTGTTGTGCTGCTTTTTGTCCAAGCTATGAAAGATGCAAAAGACCAACGAAACGAAATTGAGGTAAGTGTGACTGGTCAAAGCATGGAGAAGGACACCCGGCCACCTGACCACCTGACCACTTAGCTCAGCTCAACCCACTCACCTTAATTGAAATGTCTGTATGATGTCGCCGTCCATTTGGATGAACGTGTTGTTTTTAGCGAAAACGAAGGTTTTTCCCTGACCCGTTTCGGCGAACGTTAGCTCTGGGCCGCGTTGTTCAATGGGCACCGGGGTGGTACCCTCAGACCCCTCGGCACCAATGCCCCCCAGTTCACCTACAGCGCCGCCAACCATCCCGATGCCATCACCCAGCTGTCCTGGCCCTCCTCCTGGTCCTGGTGTAAAGGGTGAGGCAGCTGCAGCCATTGAGATTTCTGTGGTGCTCGGCTCGCGGGTAGTCGATTGCAAGAACGGCGGTAAAGTGTCTGCAAAATGGAGTTGAATGCAGTTCAAGTTGAGTGCGTGTGACAGAAGAAAAACGATTACAGGAAGCGAGCACTCTTACGTGGCATTCCAATGCAATGGAAAAGACATTCCGCCTCGGTGCTAAATCGATTGTGTGGATTGCCATCGCATCCCCCCCAAATAAATGTGTCGCAGGCATTTGTTGTGGGTTCATAACGCCATTTGTATATATATTGTTTACATGGCCCCGGATCCCCAGGACCCGTGCACTTCTCATAGATCTTCTCTTTGTTGCCGCCTAGGTTAATGGCCAGGTTCGAGTTGTTGTTGCTGCTGCCAGCGCTGCCTCCGCCACCACCAACGCCTCCCCCGATGCTACCAGCAATGCCACCATTAATGATATTAGAGCCGAGACTGGTACCACTAATGCCGCCGCCACTAGCCGCTCCACTCTGTTCGCTGTTCGCCTGGAGACCACCAGGATTGCTGCTGCTAGATGGCATGCCGGTGGCACCACCGCTAACAACGCTGCTTATATTCATGCCACTGCCGCTGCTAGGCAAAACACCGACGCCACCCAAGCTTCCGCCAAGAATGGGTGAGTTTAAATTGCCCGACGCCGAGCGTTCTGTTAGACCAACGCCAGAGGTTCCATTCGGCAAGCTTAAAGCTGCAGCACCACCACCACCACCACCACGAAAAAGACACATTACCAGCAATGGCATAAGCTGAGATAGAGTGACTGCCATGGCGAGGCTAGCTGATGAGATGGCAGGAAACTGATTAATATGTCCTCCTGCTTCGTGGTTGCTGCAAGAGACAGAATGAATTAAAAGTGACGAAAATGTAGATATGATAAAAATATGAACAATGTGTTAAGCATTTCAATCTGTTAGAGTGGAAAAATAATTAAGAATCTTTGCTGTATTAAGGAAAGGCTATTTTTCTGGGAAGAGAGAAGAACGCCTCCTAGTGTTGGATAATCATTTTACTGACTGATATCATATAACACAAAAACACAACCAATGAAACACACAACAAAAGGAAAAGCCGCTATAATTTCCCATTTTTTTTTTTTGTACTCCTTTTCCTTTTCATTAGAATTGTTGTAATTGCACTATAAATTTACCAAGGCAATTTACGGGCATGTCACATCACAAGCATCAGAGCAGAAAAAGCAAAGCGAAGAAATTGGAAGGGGAAGCTATCACAGCTTATGATTTCAGCTACTTTGTTAGAAGTCTTCTTCTGATGTGTGTGTGTGCCGAAAGCAGTTTACTATTGTCATGCCGCACTAAAATCCCATTTACATCATCATGCTCATCATCATCAGTCAATGTCTCTCTCTCTCTGCTTGTTCTTGGTCTTGTGCTGAGAAAATGGAGCGCCAACGCTGCATTTCTACTATTTCTTCTTCTTCAGCTTGTTCTTTGGTGACGGCATTTAACGCAAAACGAACTTTTGTGCTTACACTTCCGCCGGAAATGTGACACACAAGACGCAGTTTCAGCTTCAGCATCAGTTTGAGCTTGAGCTTGAGTTGATTTACAAGTAGCTTAGCTTAGCTTCTCCACCCCCCCGCCATCCTACTCTCTCGCTCTTTCTGACTATTGTCGGAAAAAAGTGTAAAAAATTTCAAAATAATGATGCGCACAGTTTATACTGCTAACTAAAGGAAACTTTCATTCACCATTCTCCGCCCCAGCACCCAAGCACATCCTACCCCCAACGTTCGTACCCTTTAAAAAAAATAGAGGAAAGAGGAAATTAAGTTTTTCCTCATGCTAGAACTTTGTAAGTTTTGCATAACGTGCAAGCTACGCGTCGAAAGAAACCAGTAAAACAAAGGCGGGGGGACCAATAATATGATATTTTCACAAATTACTCATTCGTATGTTCCATTCGATATTTCATTGCGAATGCAGTTAGCTGCAAATTTGGGGATGCATCAGACGATGCATTGGACCCCCATGGGCTATACCCATGCATGTTTGCGGTGCTTG
Organism: Drosophila paulistorum; assembly: GCA_018152135.1. Classification (NCBI taxonomy): domain Eukaryota; kingdom Metazoa; phylum Arthropoda; class Insecta; order Diptera; family Drosophilidae; genus Drosophila; species Drosophila paulistorum. The sequence goes on from JAECXG010000690.1 coordinate 15,211,685, forward strand.
ATTTTGGCCAGTTTCCAACATCTTTTTCTGTTCATAAGCAATTTTTAATTGTGGTTTTGGCTGGGTGTCGACCAGCATGAAAAATGAGCAGTGTCGGAGTTCATGCAAATTAATAAACCTCAAATACAGACCCATAGAAAAAGGAAAATAGATAGAGAGAGAGAGAGAGAGAGAGAGAGCAGAAAGGCTTCAAATCTTGGCAATAGTTATTGGCATTTTTACTAATGCCTAAATTTGGTAATAAAGACGTTGCCTGTGTTAAGCACTCAGGTCTCTTTATTTGGGTTTTTTTAGCCAAATGGTTTAATTACATTATGGCTCCATTTACCTGCTATGTTATCTTCTTGCCTGAAAATGCGCGATGCCACATGGCATCCTTTTTAATTTACAGGTACCTCCAAAACAAACGGTTACCTAATATTGGCGAATTTACCTGTTTCGATTAGTCATTATTTGGTATATAAATGGCTATACTTCTCCATCAGTCATGTAGTTTACCATTAATTGTCATGGCATCATCATCATCGTCGTCTTCGTCGTCCACCGCCTACGCCTTGTTCCTGCATCGGGAGGAACTACGGCGACGTCAACGACAGTATGCACGTGTCTCAAAAACTAAAATACACTTGACTAGTGAATTGATATCGTTAATAAAACAACGTTTGACCACATGCAGTTACGAGGACTTGCAGATACTAAATCGGGAGAAGCAGTTCAAGCGAGACCTTCAACAACAGCTGAAACATCGCTACAAGCAGCTCAAAGCCATTGTTAAGCGGAAAGAGCAAATAAAGCGAAATCACTCATCGTCATCATCCTGAGACTAAGAACCAAATTACTCCCAGTTTACTTTTCTATATACAAACTTTGGCTTAGCTCAACTTATAACATATTTATTGCCTTTTTGCGAAATCAAATTTTATATGCAAATCACACACACAGAAACACATACATTCTATACTAGCTAGAATAAGGGAAATGAAGGAAGAAAAGAAAAAACGGCAAGTGTAATTTACTTGAGTAAATCATAGTATACTTTTTAGGGCAGATAGAATGAACTGCTTATATGTTTACCCATAATTCTTATTTTCATATGAAAAGATTTTAAAATGTTTAATTAATAATTGTGGGATTTCAATTGAAAATATATATAATCTTATTTGCAATTAAAATGTTTGTTTGATTTATTTACTTTGTTTTGGTTAATCTTATCTAAGCTTGTAGCAATCTTGTATCCATAGAAATCACTTTGATATATGTGATATATAAATGCTTAATTTTGTCTAGTCATGCCAAGTGTGCAGCCTTGTCGATGCACTTGAGAGATGATAGGCAATGGGTGCACTCTGCTTCTTTCCTCCTCTTTTCAATTTTCACTGCCAATAGAAAAAAACGTTTTTAAATTGAGCTCGCGTACGCTACACAAGAAAAAGAATAACAACAACACCTATAACAAACACTGTAATAACGGCAGAGAACAGCAACGACAAATCTCTACCCCTTTGCCCATAACACCCCTTGCGAGCGCCCCACTAAAATTACAAGTTATGTGCTTGACATCGTCGACGCCATCGCGCGACAAAAAAGGAAAGAAACGTAAAAAACAGCAAAGCACAAAAAGAAAGTCAGGGTAAAAGCGGAGAATCTACGCTGCTCGGTAACCGGGTGAGGAGGAAGGAAAAGCAAATGAAAGCAAGTGAAGTCAAATTAAATTAAATGACAGATGTCTGACATTTTGATAGTAGTGCGTGTTGCCCCTTTCTCCTCCTTCCATCTCCTTGCTTTGTCTTTGTAGTATAAACACATGCAAATAACTACACACACACACACACGCTCACAACGTGCACACCAATATCAACACACATGCATACACACATGGAAAATGTCAGACAAAACTGCATTTGCCAGGAGATTTTTGTGTTCAATGTAGGTTTGGGGAACAGAAGGCGGTTGTAGAGACAGAGACAGAGGCATTATTGTTGCCTCTCATGTTGCCTTGTATTGTTGCATGTCTCCCAAGTGTTGGTCGCGTAAGCGTAATGAATTAAAATAACTTGATTGCATGAAATTGAACGAATTGTTGCCTAAGGGTAAGAGGAGATTCAGAGAGACAGAGAGAGAGTGAGAGAGCGGGGAGTGAAGAACAAGAACTAACGGAATTTGCAGTGCCAAGGCAGCAGGCAGCAGCGTCGTCGTTTATCTGTCAGTGTTAGTGTGTGTGTCAATGTGTGTATGTATAAATATTTACTGAAATTTGTATATTAAGTGACGACGACGCTGCCATTTGCCATTGCGTTTGCTTTTGCTGGTGCTGCCATTGTTGTTGTTATTGCTAGCTATGGTGTCACGGCCTCACATAGACACACACACACACACACACAGAGGATAGAGTGTGAATTCATATGAGCTATATCCATATATGTATTTGTGCTCCAATAGAAGTCACGATGCATGAATGAACGCATAAAGTGCCGCTGCTAACTACGTGGGCGGCAACATCAAGACAAAAGGAAACACATACATACACACAGACCCAGGGCACTATAGTTAGGAAAGACAAAGCAAAGACGAGGGAGAGAGAGAGATAGAGAGAGATGGATAGATACGGTTAAGGAAAAGAGGCAGCGTAGGAGACAGGAACTGAAACTGAGAACAAGCTACACAAGTGCCAAAGGCATTTTGCCATTATGCTTCACTAGACACAGACAAATACCAAGCACAAAAATACAGTGAAAACGCCTCCATAGTGTACACCTGCCTCAATTCTAATGCTTGCCACAAAAGATTAAATCAATATTTTTCGAACTGGTGTTTTCGTTCAACATCGTTTTGACATTCAAATTTTGAATAGATGTTTCGAAATCGCACACTTTCAAATTATTTGATATCATTGTGAAGAATCTGTCCCTTATTGGGGATATCGCTTGGATATCAATTTTATATTGTTGTTGCTTTGGTTTCACTGTTAACTACACTATATTGTCGTCTCATCTTGCCGCCATTGCATAAATAGGCAACAATAACGTTATGAAGATGATATGTGTGAACATATCTCGTCTTGCAAATTAAATTATATTCGAGGCACTTTAAAAATGATTTAATGCTAGTTCCGTTGTCGAACTGAAAACTATTCACTTAAACTAAACTCAAAATGTTAATATTTTTTGCAAAACTTTATGCAAAGGCACACACAAACACAGAGCGAGAACGAAAGAGTGAGACAGAGAGAAAGTAACATTAGAACAACACTGTGCGTTTAGAATATTAAATGAAATTTACACGCCTCGTTGAGCCCAACTTGACTGAGTTTCCAACTGGCTTACTTTCACTCTTCGCTCCCCACTGCCTGCCTTTTCCTTCTCCCCCCGCCTACGTATGTATATGCATTCATAATTGTCTGCTCTTTTGTTATTGTTATAAATAATTATTGTTTAATTTGCTTGCACTGCTTTTGCTTGTTGCTTTTGTAATAAAGTTGTTTGTGTTTGCTTTTACTGTTGCCTTTGACAGACGCACTGACATCGAGTGCATTGGCATAGGCCCAAGTTGCTCCTCCTTGCGCCACCGATCCCCCTCTTGTCTTCCTTCAGCCCATCCAAAGAATTATGCAAATTTCATTTTGGAGTACATTTTAATGATGCCAACGTGTCAGGCATTTTAATTCAGCTTCTTTATTATTTCGAAATGAAAATATTTATGTGCTGTAGACCAGCTCCGCCGCCGCCCCTGCCCTGCCCTGCCCTGCCCACTCTGCCCAACTCTTACCCGTATTGCTAATATGTGGCATGTCATCACTTTTCGAGCTTACAGAGACGCCTGTTGATTGCGGTTGCCGTCGAAAATTGACTATTTTGGTAATTTTTTATAAAGTTTATACTTTTTCACACACAATTATTCAATGAATTCAACACTTTATTAACATTCGATTTTCGATCGTCAATGATCAATTCGCGTGCTTTAAATATTTCCTGTTTATCTATTTATAAACTAAACTTTGTGTTAGCTATTTTGGATCAGAAGATATTTGTGGCACTTGTTGGTATATGTATTAGTGTAACCGCAGGAAAGGAAAGGGTATTTTCATACCGGCGAGAATATACTGGTAATAAAATCGAGACTAGCCTTTTAGCCATAACAACATATGTATTTCTGTTAAATCAGTCGTTTTTTTATAGAGTACGTATTTTTGTTCAAATATTCATTTCTCATTTTTGATTAATTTTGATGTTTGGCATTAAGAATGGGCAAGCATTCATTTAAATAATATTAACACACACATACTTGCGCCGCACATACAATTATTATTGTATATCTTTATTCATAATAATTTTCATTAAAATCTGTATTATTGCCCTAATTGGCCTAATTTATATAAGTTTATATACATTTAATTTGCCATTTCCAATCCGATTTCGATAAATATACATACATACATATATATGTATGTGTATGTATGTATGTGTATGTTGAATGTGCTTATTATTTTTATTAGTTAAAAATTATCATGTTAATATGCAGATTTCTGTTTCATTTTATTTGCATTGGTTAATATGAATTTTTATTTCCATTTTGGTTTTCCTTTCATGTTCCTTCTGTGCGTGTTTTCATTAATTCAATTGAAAATGTTTTCATCCTTTGGTTGTAGAAGGGAATGGCAATGGGGGAAATGGGAAGAACTGGTTTATTTTTTTTATGAACTGACCAAAAATGGCTTAATTACTGGCAATTTTTGCAAATTTAAGTGGTAATTGCGAAACTTTCTATAAATGTATTTCACCGAAAAGAGGAGGGGAGGACAGTAAAGAAGACAAGTGGTTCATCCTCTTTAATTGATGATATGCTGCCAACTTATTGATTTAATTCGCTTCCTGAACTCCCAAACACACATACATACATGACTAACATGCTTAAATCGTTAAAGGAGCTGGGCAACGCACATATGTACATATATGTATCTGAATATCTATATATGTATATTACACACACACACACTGACACGCACACAAACACTCGAACTGAAACTGTATAATAGCGTTCCCAAAATGAGGTCAAAGTGCACTCGCGTTGGCGTTTTGCGTGACTGAACTTGTGGGTGTAAGTGTGTGTGTGTGAGCTTCAAGGATATGCTATTGCAATGGTATTGTGTTTTTATATTTTCACTATTTTATTTCTGCTGACGAAGCTCGCACACACATACAAGTATCCTGCGGCTGATGAATCAACTTTTGCCTTCACTCAAGTCACGAAACACAAACCAAACCAGAACAAACCGAAATCACAACGAGAAAACCGGCACCAAAAGGAGCAGCACAGACAAAAAAAAAAAAAAACAGAAAAAAAAGAAAGCCAAGGCGATTTAAGGATAACATTTGCGTGAAAATCCCAGGATCCCATTGAAATACAGGCCAAAAGTATCGACTATCGTCCGACTGACTGACTGACAGGACACTGGCTTGATTAAACCTGAAAACGGCTCAGAGCCCGAAGGGGTCATCAGCAGGTCAAAAGGGTATCCTTTGAGGCAGACGAGTCCAGTGACGTGCTAATTGCTTGTCCAGGATAATGAAAACTTCATTGAACGGGTTGACACATACGCACGCACACACACACACACACACACGAGCAGCGTATTAATCCACTTGCTTTGACCTACGCGGCTCGACTAAAGCCAGAGCCAAAGTAAATGTTAAAGCAATTGAGGAGAGTGCGTCAACTAACAGCAGTAGCGACCCGAGCGTCTAGTTAGTTAGCGTGCTAAGCAACAACAACAATAGAAACACACACACACCTTGTCAATACACACACACACACAACCAGAAAGAGATGAATAGAGAGAGAGAACGAGAGAGAGAGAGGGAGAAAGAGACCATTGTGTGGTCTTGTAGCGGTTTTGGGTCTTGGGTGGGTCTATGTCTGGCTCTCTGTCTGTGTCGATGTCTGTGTATCCGACGATTTGTTGCGGCTTGGCCATTAAACTGTTCACATTATTAGTTTAAGTTTAGTCTGGACTTAGGTCACTGCTACGATTAACCATAATAGGCGTCAATTGGAAAATTACCGTTCGTTCAGTTAATATGCCACACGAACGCAGCTGCTGCTGTCCCTTTAGAAAATGAAAAGGAGGCAGCGGGTAAGGGTATGGGTATGGGTAAGGGTAAGTTTAAGGTGATTCTCGGTCAAAGAAGTCCACAAAAAAAGCCAAAGCAAACAAACAATCCCAAACGATGACAAAAACAAAACCCGACCCTGACTCTCTGACTGTTGCGCTTTGAGGGCAGTGCTTAATTTGAATTTTAAATACCCTTTGACCGTCAATGTTCTACAAAAAGGTTAACATGACTTGAACAAATTCTATAGTGCAATTAACAACTAATAGTTTTAAAACAATTGATACATAATTTTTCGGTGGCTATAACTCATAAAATTTTCTTGTTCAATTAGTGTTGAAAATCAAATTTCATCGACACAATTTTAATTAAAATCAACAACGAACTTAACAGCACACTTTTAAAATTGCCATGACGGAAAAATTGTTACGTATACGCCATGAAGGTGATTTATGTATGTGTAGAAATATCAAAACATGGCATTGGTTATGAGCATAAACTGAAAGAAAGGGTAGTTAAGTAGTCAATACAAAATTTTGATGGCACTTGAACTATGTACATATATGGCATGAAGTTACCATTCTTCTGTCTGATTATTTTTTCTTTGACTCTTTTATTTATCTAAATATTTCATGACATTTGTTGAGGTTGCTGCCAGGTTTTGGACTTATACAGATGCATACCCTTGCACACACAGAAACACACATAGACACACGCACACACGGCAATTTGTATTTGCTTTCTTTTTCCTTTGGCTGATTTAAAATTCAATTTATTTTTGGCAGCTGTAAGACAACAAAACAAATTTGCATTGCTTTTGGCATTGATTTGCGCACACACACACATACACAGCCACACACCCACGCCCAGGCAAAGAGAGAGAGAGAGAGAATATTAAGATGGGGTATTGAAAGAGTTCTTTATATCTGCTTTTTTGATTTGGTCACATATGTGAGATATGTGATATATGAAGATATAACTAAGTATATGTATATTGAGCTCTGTAATTCTCGTATGACAATTGTCTTAATTCGAAAATTGCAGTTCTGCTTTTGTCCCCACTTCTATCTCTCTCTATATACATATGTACCCATATGTCTGTTAATATCGCTGTCCTTATCTTTGGCTATTCTTTATACTGACTGAACACGCATCTGAAAAAAGATGATGACGATAAGATGGCATAGCAAAGACCAATAGAAGCAAGTACAATGGGATTAGCTTTTAAAACCAATTTAGAAGCAGGAACTATTATCGAAATCGATAGGCGACAATGTGTGTTGTTATAGTTTCATAAAGAAACTTGACCAAAAGATTGTCAGATTGTGAAAATGACATCAAAACATTACTCAGCGAACGGCAACCACTGTGCGATCCAATTTATCGGGCAGTCTCATCGGAGCTATATGAGCGTTTTTGTTTACAAAGTCGTCAGTCGTGTTCTATATCTTTTGTACACACATGTGACAAATAAAAACGCGAAAAATGTGGCGCTTGACCTTTGGCCTAGCTTGCGTGCGCCTGGCCCATTAACCAATGCATAATTTATCATCATCACCATCGTCGTCGTCATCGTCATCATCATCATCATCATCTTCATTCACATCCACTAGCAACCACAACCAACCGCAACCACATCCACATCGACGACACCACTCTATGATGCGGCATCATTTCAAATCATTTTCAAGTTGACCACATTTAATGGGTTTTTTTATTGTTCATTTTTGTCCATTTGCTTATTAGTTAATTGCATTTGATAAACAAAAATTTAATAAATATCCAGAGGCGGCCACAACTAACAAATTTTTGGTTCAAGCGCTGCACTTCTGATACCCTGCAAGTCACACGAAAAACAAGAAATTACTTCCCTGTAATCGTTGACTTTATAGGAACTTAAAGTTTGAGACTCTTACGTAGTCTATGATAATAAGAATCTATACTTTGGTTGTAACCCAAAAAATGTATATACCCTTTGGCAAGTGGCAAATTTCACTGGATATATATACAAATGTTGTCATGTGACTGTTGCTGGATGAAGGCGATGCGAGAGCAAGCTTATTAAACCAGTTGTTGATGCATCAGTGTGTGCGTGTATGCGTGTGGGTGTATAAGACCAACAACAACAGCAACAAAAACAACATCTGTGCTTAGAGATCACGTGCAACTTGTCTGCCCGTCGCCGTCAGCCGACGACGGTAGTGACATACGCTGTCTATAGCTTTGTCATTCCAATTTGCAAAATTATTCATATAAAAAGGGTAAATTTAAGTATCTCTACTTCATCAAGACTTTTGTGCTAAAGTTTTCTTAACTCTCCTCATGCCTAAGGTGAATTTTCGTTTAAAGAGTTTGTTTTTAGAGACTTGTTTAAATTCTTCTGTGTATGTGTCTTTATGCTATACGAATATCGATCATATAATTCTTAATAAGTGGCATTGTCGAAAGAAAAAGAAATTTCTTGTTTATTTAGAAATAATTAATTTATTAATAAATTGTATGTGGTTTATGAGAAGGGTATTGCACCAACGAGGAAAAAAGAGAAGATAAGCCATTCTGTGTGGTTTCAGCATTATATATTGACTATGTACATAAATATTAATGTGTATTTATGCTGTCAGTTTGTCGTTTTTGCCAGATTGTTGACATATACATACGTCGGTTGTGCCTTTGGCCAATTATTTGCTCATTAATCGCTCTAACCAAACATTAACTAAATTATTGAGTTTCAATTCACATTTTGCATTGTATTTTAATTTGCGTATTTTTCTTACCACCCTCTCGACCGCTTGACGTTCCCTTCAATGCTCTAGTTGTAATTAGATTTAAATAATCAACAAAATACACACGTTACGGTTACATACATATGTATATGATTCGATTCGCCAATCTGTCATTATTCTAAATTGATTTACACATTGACTTGTGCAGCATTTTTTTTATTATTTGCTACTGACTAATTTGAATTTTTAGCTTAAACAATTTTATATGAAAAAAAGTAGAGGTGAAATCAAAAGTTTAAATCGATTAAAACTGGTAATAAAATATTTTGCAACGTTTTAATGAAAGAAGTTTACTTCCCCCACCTAGCTAAATCGCCATTCGCCTTCCCTACCAACGAACCAGTTGAGTCAAAACCAATTACAAAATGCGGGAGTAATCTATATGAATGGGGCAACAGCGGTTGGTGGCAGAGGCAGATGCAGCGGCATTTTAATTAAATTAAAATTGTGTTTCTGGCTTACCGAATTAAATTTTACAGCCACACATGAAATATTTTAGTAATTACAAACACTCATCCGAACACTCACTCGCGCACTTAATGACTACAAAAAAATGTATTCATTTATCCCAAATTTTTTTTTATATAAATATAAAATCAAATAAGATGAACATTTGTAAAATGTGTAATAGGTATGTATGCAGTGTTAGGCTTTGCTTCCTGCTAAGCTTTCGCCAAACATTTAAACATATTTTGTTTGCTTTAATTAACCAAAGTCAGCTGATGCGAGAGCCCGACATGGAGGGCGGCCTTCAAAGTTGGCCACACGTGTAAAACGGCAGCCGTCGATAGTTGTAATAATTGTTTGTAAACTCTTGTGACCACCCTCGCCGGCTACAAACAGATCTTGGGCAAAGTCAAGTGCAAACAAGACCGAAAACTTTTAATTGCTAAAAATGAGTTCTAGGGCCCTGTGCGACGTCATCTTATCTCATGCATAGCAAACAAATAACACTAATATAATAACTTATACGCCTTCAAAGCGTCAGTTTTTCAGATTATCAGTTGAATACAAATAAAATAGGCAAATAGAACCGACAAAACGACACTCTTATCCTTCTTCTAGGCCCGCCCGTACCTTTTCACCTGTCGAGCTGCAATGGGGTTGAAGAATGGGGCTAAAGAAGAATCGGGGTAGAGACTGCACTTGTCCAGTTCACCTTAAATTTATTTATGACACTTTTGTGTAATACCTCCTCCCCCACCCTACCCCCATAAAAAGTCGTGTAAACTTGTGCATGCAACAAGATGAAATATTAAGATAAAGCAATTTTCATCTCAGCATGTGAGAAATGGTCAGCAACTATCCCAAACCAAAGCCAAAAAGAGCACGGACTAAGTGAAGAACCGCAAACATGGGCCTTATTTAGAGTAATTTAACTTTATTATTTTATAGATTTGAATTGAATGGTAAATTCAATCGATCGTTTTGTTAAATCGATCGATTCAGCTAATCTGTACATTTGTGAGTGTTAGCCATAATTCAAACTTTGATAAGAATCGGACCAAAACTACACAGAAAGAAAATGTGGATGCCATTGGATATGTTCATCATTTAAAGAATTATAAATCTAACATGAAAATATTTATAACTATATCAATAAAAGTTGATTGTGAGTTTCTATGACTTACCTTTATCTGTCCCAACGGTTTGTCTTGAATTTATACCGAAACCAAAACACAACTAATTCACACAATAAATAATTATCACTTAATTATTGATTTATAACATAACCAAAAAAATGAACAAAAATAATAAGAAAAACCAAAAAAAGACAGAGATCTTATTTATAAGGCTCTGGCAACCGCGACCCGAACAAACAAAGCCTTGGCGACAGAAAGAAACGTTCCACTGCTGGAAATCTGCTTGCTCGAAAGAGAGAGAGAGAGAGAGCAATTCACTTTTTTTTACTTAGAGCTAAGATTTTTTTGTAGTATTTAAGATTTAAATTAACACTTCCGCGGCGGCTCAACTGAAATTGTTAAGTGATTCATTCTCTAACTGATCTCTTACAAACAGATTTTTCACTTGAGCAAACACAATGCAGCGCCGCCTAGGCATAGATATATACATATATATCATCTAGTACGAACCGCTCGATTGCTCGGCACAAAACCAACTGACTGGCGAGACTGCTGACAACCGGCTGATGGCTACTGATAAGCTCAGCTGAGCGCGCCGATCTCGGCCGATCAAACGATCGAGGGGTCTTTGGTGAGCGTCTGTTAAAAAGAAGTGCAATTGTTGTTGTTTTTGTTTTTGTTTTTAGCATGCGATATTGAAATAGTGTAATTGTGTGTGATTGGCGAATATGATATAATGTAGCGGTTTTGACAATCCGGAATTGCTATTTGATTCACCCAGAGCGTAGTCGAAATACTCATTATTCAGTTGCTCGAGGAAAAAGAAGGCAAACACCGTATTTGGCACCATGCGGCATAGGTCTAAAGCCCTTCCACAAAGACAAGAAACCCTCATTCCGTATCACCTTAAGGAGCACATCGAGTGTACCCCTATATTGTGGTTTCCCCCTTCTAACCCTTCCATATTCTGTATACGTGTGTTGGCCATGTCCAATGGCATCGATGTTATGGTGGTCAGTAGTCCCGATATCATGCTGGCACAAATATGCAGCAATATACCCTCGCTGGCTAATCTTTCTTTGAAGAAAGCTTTCAGCTGCGAGTAGGAGGCTAATTGAACCATATTCACTACCATTGCACGGCCTACTGTTAGCCAGCAGCCACGCCACAAGGCAAAGAGACACTCCTACCGCACTATGCGTACAAGGGCGTCACCGACATTGTTATAGTTGTGCCGCTCAGCCTCCGGCGGACGATTGTCAGATAACATGCATATGAGAGCCACCTCAGCCGGGTTGCCAAACATAGCGCCGCAGGCACCAGCAATCATTCCCATGCCCATGCTGGCCAAAACAGTGGATTGTCTTTCGAAATGATTGTGATATTCCTCGACTGCCATTTGATAGAAACCCATGCGGGCTGTAGTATATGTAGAGTGGCGCAAGAATCTCGTACTTAAGCCATTGTAGAAGGCCAGCAACCCCTAGCTCAGGTAAACCTTGACAATGCAGTCGAAGGAGCTCTTGAATTTTCCTTCCCGCTCGCCCCCGATATCTGCATGCGTGTCTTTACCAAATCCAAAGGCTGTACTATACAAGATGCTCCCATACCGGCCAGACCACTGAAAACTAATTTCATGTAATTCGGCAGAGTCTTTTTCTCCACTACGAACACACTGAACTTCACCATGTTAGCCGAATTCAATTTTCCTCGATTTTGTTTATCAAAATATACTTATGTAACACAAACATAAAACATGCATGCTTTATAGAAAGGGAAAAGCAAGTGTTGCGATTTATTTGTTTTGTTCGATGTTTTTGGTTACCTTGCGAATTTAGGTCGCTAAAGCTACAATACCAATTAACAGGCATATCTAATTTTCCTCACATACTCTATAATTTTAAAACTTCTGCATCTGCTACTATCTGCTAGACAAATTAACGCCACCGGCACTGCCACCGGGTGCTGGCTCATTATAAGCCTTCTTTCGCACCCCAACCACACTTTACCTACCCCTGTTAAATCCTTCATGTTTGCCATTGCTCCAAATGCAATTAGACAGACAAAGTACACAAACAAAACGGAAAAAATGCACAGACACACTTTTTGGGCCCCTTCTCGTAATTAGTCAAACCGAAATTGTGACAGGAGGGTTGGAAGAACTCACAGTGCTTACCTTACATGCCAATAAATACATATCGTTGCAACGTAATTAGGAACTTCTTTTGCCAAAACTCAAATAGACACCATTGGATGAAGATTACCAAATGTCGTCTCTATAAGATTGATTAATTTATTTCGTAAAACGATCGGTAGATATGACATTTGGCATAATCGTTTTAACAATGTGATTAAATTTATGCTTATGAACAATTCTCAACAATATTATTTACAATATGTATGTATACCCAATCTGTTCTTGGCAATTCTGCGCCTGTCATTTATGTTATGATATCGTTATATGTATATCTGATGCCAAAAAGTATGCAACATATTCGTTAAGGGTCTATTTACATGTAGATAAGTGCACTTTCAAAGCTTACGAAACAAACTTTAGTTGAAAAAATTACAATTAACTTTAAGCAGTTTTTTCCTCAATTGCTTCGTTTAGCCAGCCTTATCAGCATATTTACTGAAATAACTTATTAACAAGTAAAAGTGGGCCAGGAAAATTCCAGCCAATCTGTGGAGATACACGAGCGAAACCCGTTGAACTCAAATGCCAATTGAGAAAAATGGTAAATAAATATTTAAACAAGCGACAGCAGCAATAATAACAATTCGAAAAAACTACATACAGTAAATCAGATCATATCTCCCAGTCGACTGCAACAGCAGCAACAACGACTGTGGTGTCTGTGGTTGCAAATGCAGCCCTACAAGAGCTACAGCTGGCACGGGGAAAATTGAACTAAACAGCAAGGAGAATGACAATGCTGACAATAATTGATAATAGGATAGACAAAAGAAGTGCGGAGGGAGGTAGAAAAGAGAAGGGACCAAAAAGAATTGCATGAAAACCACAGAAATTCACACTCCAAGAGAAGCGAAGTAAAGCAAAAAGCAAAATGACAATAACAGCTGCAATTCAAGAAGAAAAAGCCAGAGGGCTGCGAGCCGCAACAATTGCCGATGTGTCGAGGTGTCAATACCCTTCCAAAACGTCCATTCAACGGAAGATTTAATTCTAAGTCATCTAATAATATTCGACTCAAAACTGATCGAAATTTCTAAATTATATAACAAACTATACCCAGATAGATAGATCCATATATAATCATATATCGGGAATTGGTTTTATGAAGCAACACTTTTTTTCGACTGGAAAATTTATATACCCAGTTCAAAAAAATACATACATAGTAAAGGTAGAGTGCAGTGGTGGCGAGCCGGGAGCGGAGAGAGGTAAAGACTAGGGGAAGGCTGGAGGGTATTAAGTGGCGAACCGTTAAGAAGTCAAAACCTGTAGTGAGTAAAGGAAAAACTTAGTGTGGTAATTTCTGGTGTAAGCAGAGCAAAAATTCAGTGAGAGCGCTATAATTGCGATAGACAGAGAGTAAAAGTTTTTCTCTTGTGTCGTTTCTTTGACAGACAGAGCGAAAGAGAAAGAGATAGTTTCAGACTTAGCAAAAGATCATCAGCTAAGTGTGCGGAACAGTGAGCGAAAGTTAAGATAATAATAATTTAAATAGAAATAAATTTGAATCAGTTTTCGTGTGTTAGTTAAGAGCAAATGCTATCTAGCTGATGGCTGCGGGGATGTGTGTCAACCAACAAGAACATATTGCTCTTTTGTCAGGCTAGAAACAAGTTCAACAAACAATGCAGAAAACAGTTATTGTTCAACAATAAATCAATAGGCAACTAAACTTTTGTAAAAAAAGCAACAAGAAACGAAAGACTCAGGCCACAAACTTGCTACGATCATTGTGAGAGAACTTGCTCTCTCATGCTTGCCGTCTCTCTTTCGACATTCGTTGTAGCTTTGCTCGTGTTTCGAACGCTTTTCGAATTGGCGTTTTTAAGCTGGCCAACAGTTCGAAGTTTTGGCCATCGTCATTCGTAAGTTGAACGTCGCGGCGTAAGCTTCTTCCGAGCCGCCGAAACTCTCGCCGGTCTTCTACTTCTTCTTCATCCTCGTCTTCGTCGAGCGAACGATCGAACGAGCGAACGAACGGTCGAATGAAGAACGAACGTAAATACGGGCTATTTCGTCTATCTTACCATTTGCATTTGGACTCTTTTTATTTTTTCTTGTTGTGTTTTTTTGTTGTTTTTTTTTGTTTTGTGCTGTTTTTTGTGTATGTCTTACGTTTCGTTTTCTGGTCCAAATTGACGTCGCGCTTGCTTTAAGCCGCGGTTGAAATAATTACTAAGCCACCAAGAGTGAAGCCCGCAGTGGAAGTGAAGTGCACCTAGAAGCCAAAACCAAAAGGCAAAAAGAAAGAAAAATCTCATTGAAAAGTGAGGGAAAACGGCTAGCAAGTTCTTCGATTTTCTTGTTTTGTTGCTGTTTGTTTTTTGAAACTTTTTTTTCGTCTTTTTTTTGTGTGTTTGTTAACCACAAATGCATACAACATCATATACGCTGTAGAAGGTAAATAGAAAGCAAGTGACAAGCATCTTCGCTAAGTGGAATATCATCGAAACTACGCTTTTTTCTAAAGGTAAACCCCAAATAAAAACTAGTCGTGAGTATTTAATTGACAGCGGTCGAATTAGAAGAGTGAGAATCTCCAAAACGGTCTCAACCGGACTTAGAGGCCAAGAGGGCAGATGAGGAGAGACGTCCTCTGCTAATGAGCCAAATTGTCAGCTCTCTGAAGTTTAAATCTTTCTTCTTTTATTCGATAATATATTCATTTAAAACATTTCTTTTTATGATCATCAACAAATTTGCATATCATAGTTAGAAGAAAGCTTTTCTTCTTTCTTGTCTTCATGTTTCGTTTTTTTTTTTTGTTTTTTGTTGGTTATTAAACCAAAAATATTTCTTCATCTAAAAAACACTACTTAATTCTATCCAGTTGTAAATCATCTCTTTTTATAATTGTATTATTTTGTAATAATTGGAAAAAGTTTGAATTAATTTGTTCTAAAATTAGATATTGAACCTTTTTAAACTTGTCAATTTGTCATAAATTGAGTCACTCTGTGTCACTATTTGAGACATTTCAAAACAAACTAACTATGCTTTTGAATTACTCTGCAGAAGTTGAAAAACTTGGCAATTTTTTATAATTTTTTTAGGAACTTTTTTTTTTGGTTTGGTTGGGTTTTTTTTTTTAAGTGAAGATGGAAGGCAAACCGAAAATAACACTTGCTGCACGATTGAACTTTAAACCGCATTCTTCGCTGTCTGCCGCGGCTCTGCAAGAGTCTTGGACCTGCGTCTATCAGGCATCGGCAAAGTCTGGCCAATTTTCATTGGAGCGCCGCCAGTCGCCGTTTTCGATGTCGTGGGAACTTTTGACTCTTTGAGGCTGGCATTTTGTGGCGGCACAGCGTATAAACAGGCTTTCTGAGAACAGGAATTTCCACTCCTACAACAAACATCTTAGCCGACAATTGACATTTTTATACCGTGTTCAACCCACAAATAATAGGCCTTATATTTTTCAACAAGAACATATTAATCAAAAGGAGTCTCAGCAAGAATGAAAATAGTAAGAGACAAAATGAAATTTGAAAAATGATTTTAGTCAAATTTGGTCGAATTGTTCGTTTATTGAATACCTTATTCTTTGATTTTTAATCGTCAACAATTAAGGTCAAAATAGATTTAGTTTCTAAACTTATACTAAGAAAAAAAAAGTTGCAAAATAAAAAAAAGTTAAACAAATATTTCGGGGCCAAAAATGGACACCTTGGTGGTGATGCTCTGGGATCTGGGCTTCGGTGGAGTGCCTGAAGCCTTGAGGGCCACTGTTGGCGAAATAGAGGAGGAGGCTGAGCCAGACTTTGAGCTAGCTTCCTTGGCTAATGGACTGGCGGCACCGCTCGAACTCCTGCGGCGACGCATTCCTTTCAATTGATCACGCAATTCCTCCTTGTATACCAATTCCCGCTTGCAGGCTTGCAGATCCTCCACGCTGCACTGCCGCAGATGGCGTATGGTGCGAGACACCAGTCCGTCGATAATATGGATTTTGGTGCGTGAGAGGCGGCTGGGCTCTGCATGGCGACGAGTGAGCTCCTTTTGATATTGAAAGAGCAAGTACCCCACACTTGGGCGAGAACCACGACGAAGATTATTGCGTTGACTTTCCATTTTTTCTGCAGAGGATGTTGCTGTTGGCTGCTGGCTCTTTGAGATGTGAATGATGTCCTGTTGAAGTTGACAAAGATTATTTATATCTGGGGCGCTTGGGATAGCGCCTTTTACTGGACAGTGGCTATCTACCTGTTGACCAACGTTGACCTGTGACCGCGTAATTACCTGGCTTTAATAACTACTGTCAGTATGTTAGCTTGGGTAAAACCCTTACTAAGGTTGTTAAATGTTTGCCATATATGGCCTAGATTGCCTACTACCTGTCTGTGTGGGTGTGGCTTTGATTTGTGTACTCTAGCGAAATATTTATGGCTTGACCTTTAACATAAAAATGCCAAGCTGTCTCTCTGTAGGTCTACCTGTTGTATGTGCTTGTATCGTGGGCTACTGTATGTAGAAATAGATAAAAGAGAATCGAAATATAGTAACAACTAAGAGATATTTATGTGTGATCCATATATAGATAAAACAACACGAATTTTGATAGGTCTTCTTCTCGTCGCTTACTTCCCACATAAAAACGATTAAAAAGCGACAAGAGATATTTCAATCCGCAGCATTGTCATAATGAAATTAATAAATAAACACGTAAACTACAACATTCAGTCAGATTATTCTTGATAGCCACTTGAATGATATATGTATATTCGTCCAAGACCGTGCAACATTCAAATTATTCCGGAAGACAGTTCTTTTTGATTTCGATATGAACAAATATATTTTTAGCTTCTTTAAAATCGGAAGACATGAAAAATTTCTTTCGAGATTATTCGAAGCAAATTTGAAGTTAATATCAAATATAAATTTAATTTTCTCCACCTAAAATGTGGTCTATGGGTTGATATTTAGAACCAATTGCGATATAGATTTGTAGCGGATGTGGACATTTATTATCTTAGAGAAATTCTTTTCTATTAATGAGAGGATGGTGAAATTAGAGTAATGGCTTTCAGTCGAGTTTAGCATTTTTTGAATTTTTAGCATCTCTAACGAATTGTTCAATTTATTCTGGTTTTGGTTAAAAGCTTTATTTTATAGTAATAAATGTAATCATGAAATGGGAAAGGCCTCACTTGTAAATCCTTTTTACCCTCATCTCTGGAGAGCTAGTTAAATATTTATTTATGAACAAATCTCTGACCCACGCGCTGGCCCGTTTCAATTGTGACCTCGTAAATTGACCCAGAGAGTTGGGTTTATTTAGAGGAACATGGTTGAGGGAGGATGGGGAAGGATGGGAGCTAGCTGAAAAATGTTTTTCATGTAATTGTAATTTCACTTAATCTAATTGACACTCTAAATGGAATAAATTAAGTTAATTTCGACATAATTGCAGTTCAACACACGCACACAAGCTCGCAAAAGAAAGAAAAAGGAAAGTGAAAATGCCTTTATTGTTGTCCCCTAAGGAATTCTTTGGTTAAAGAAAATTTTTTAAAACTGCATCAGCAATAACAGGAAAAACACAAAAATAGTCATAATCGGAGAAAGTTTCTTGCGTGTGCGTCTCTTTTCTTATGTTAATTCTTGTATTGAGTAAATCAGTGCTAAATGCAGGGCGCATAGCCATAGTCCATTGGACGTCAGCTTCTTGTCTCATCATAATCATCGACATACAAAAAAAAAAAACTGAATCTGTAACAATAATGATTCGATTGATGATACAACACAATCGATTTCTTCTTGTTGTTGAAATGAACATAATGATTTTGTGTCTGAGCGATAAATATGCATCGGCACGCACATTTCCTCAATCCATGCCCCCATGCCCATCTCCATCCACACTCGATATTCAATAGGTATTTGAGTTCATTGAGTTTAGAGTTGCTGTGTCTGGAAGAAAGGCTGTCTGCCAGATGTCTGAGGTGGTCAACCCCCATGTTAGCCAGTGGGCTGGCCTTCTCCTTATTTTTCCTCTGTCACTTATGCCTTTGACCTTGTCACCAATTACCTGTTACTGGGTCTGGGCCGTTGAGGTATTTTCGCTTTGCCATAAAACGCTGATGCTTACATTTGGTTAATCCGGCGCGTGGTCTTTCCCAGATTCTTAATCCGATTTTGAAATCCTTTTGTTTTTGTACATTTTCGTTGCTACTAAGTGCAATTATAAAAGGATTATGCCATTTATGACCACGACCTAACCCAAGAGGGACCCGTCCCGTCCCGTCCTGTACTGTTCCTCTCCCTTTGCATATTTCATTATGATGCATTTTAATGAATTACCTGGAAGTTGTTCATAGGGACGGCACCACAAGGACATTCCATGCAATTTGCGACATGCTGAAATTACAAGAACCCACAAGAAGAATGCCTATGCAAATGAGAAATACACTAAGAGAGTGCGGAACACCGCACACATGTGCAAATTGACGTATTTCACGTTGATCATCAAAATATAAAGATATGACACTCAGGTGTGATGCAAAGTCTTTTTCGAAATTTAAGTTAAAATGTTTTTTTGAATTTATATTGCCAGCAATAATCAATATGACGAATTGTAAATCGTGTACTTAGTACCTGTATAATTTGAATCCATATCTACATAGATTTGTAGATATGTATATATGCAAATACGTAAACTTTATAAAATGGAATAAAATCTAAATCTAAAATGGAAGCGTGTTTTGATTGCATTCATTTTAGACTCTTTGCTTTTGTTTAGAGCAAAGTCAAAAGAGGTCAGATTTGATTGTTAGCCATGCTATTGACAAGATTGTGCATGCTCATTTACGTCATCGCAATCTGCAGGATAATATGCTCCGTATTGCTAATAGTCTCCCATAGTCTAAGCTCACCATTGTGCTTATTTACACACATTATGGTTGGTAAACCGAAAGAATGGCAATCCGCTGGGGGATTAAAGCGGATTAAGTCACGAAATATTTTGGCACAAATATTTACAGAAGCGGTACCTCTGGTAGCATATAGCGGTACCTGCCACGTATCCAAAATTAGCATACCGAAAGAGAGAAAGAAACAGCGAAGGAGATAGAACGTGCAGGTAGAGGATGTGCTTTCGGATCACATATGTATATAACCAGTGGCTATTTGCTGGACAATCAGCATTCGCTCAAGCGAAGGAAAGGCAAACGTAACACTTTCACAACGAATATCGAAATGGAGCACAACATGCGACTGGCGAAACCGACTGTTACCTATCATCTGTTCATGTACCGGGCCGAGCTGGCGCGCCGCAATGCCCGCCAATTGCGTCTATCGAGAACCAAAATTGAAATAACTGATGAACTCATCTCAAAGACGGTAAAGAACATTAAGACATGCAGCATGGATGATCTCAAGGCAGTAAATCGAGAGTTAATATTTAAGAAAAAGCTAAGGAACAATGTCTCCCGACTGAACAAAGAGGCTAAGAGGCAGCAGCAAGAACAGCAGCAGCAGAAGCCTTTGTAGGAACCATTATCACACATTGTAAATATAAGAGTGATTTCCTTGTAAATATTCATCATTTCACAAATAAAACTTTGTTAAGATTTTGCATTGAAATTGGCATTTTGTTTGATTTGAAAATTCGTTAAGTTTATGGGCTATAAAACAAATAAAAAAGTAGCTGACATTGAACAAAAGCCAAATGAATTCTATTATAGCCATGTTAACGGCAAACCAAAGGCAGAAGCAAAATCGTGTCTATGGGCTACTTCTGAACCGACCACAGATTCGAATTGAAGCTGCGTTAGGAAACAACTGGCCTAACCAGTTGCAAATTTTTGATGCCAACTTAATTAGAAATTGCAAATGCAATTAAAAACGAAGAAAACACAAAAAAAAAAAAAAAAAAACATAGCAAGACTAATTTTAATATATATAATAAAAATTATATACACATATATAAATAAATATGTATATACATATGTATATAGAAGCAATTTAACCCCCTCGTGCTCCCGCTGACTTTTGACTGTGAGCTCGATGAAAACCGAAAACTGGTTCGTTGCATAAATTAACCAAAAAGCAGACAAAAAACAATATCAAAAAGCCAAGAAGCGACAGCAGCAGCAGCAACAGCAACAGCAAAAGAGGGCTCTGCTGAGCTTTGTTTAAGCTAAAAACAAAAACAAAAGTTAACAACTTGCAAAAGTCACCAAGAAATAAATAAAAAGCAAGCAGCCAAGCAACTTTAACAGAAACAATTTGTTATACCCTGGCTAAAAGAGGTTGCAAGCCTTTGCATATCTATCTGTATATGTCGATCTATGCATGATTCCTGATTTCAATATAAAAATATGATAACAAAAGATAGTGCTAGTGCATTTAAGGTGTTGCCGTACGATATTGTCACAAATAATGTATAATATTTTCATTTAGGACAGACTCGATAACACAATATACATATGTACAACGCGATGATGCTTCAAGTTTCAATTCCAAGAACATAGACGGGCTATAAAGAGTATAAAAATTTCGTTTTGATTAAATTAGTGTCTTAGTTTCAATTGAGTGTGTGTATTTTCCTTACGTTCCTTGTGCTAGCTGCAAAATTTATAACATGACATTGTTAAATTTATGTGCTGAAGCAACAATGACAACAACAACAAACCAACAAATGTGTTGTAATAAAACTTAAATTCAAGCGCCAGCCAAAAAAAAAAGAAACAACAAATATCATTTCAGTTAACTAGAGAAATAAAAAAGATTAACAAATTATTAATAACTATATATGTATGTATAAAAGTTTTTAATGTTGAAATAAATGTTTCTGTACATATACGTATTTTTCGACCAGCCTCTGACTTTCTGGCTGTCTAACGAATGTCCCGGACCCATAGTTACGTATGTCATATTTCATTATTTCCAATTGTCTGAATTATTGAAGGACAGGCAGGCTTAACTTAGCGCCACAGACAGAGACAGAGAACGATGGACAGATGGGCCGATGGACAGACACATTGAGGCTTGAAGCGTCTGTTCTACTTGACAAATGGATTTCGAGTCAGACCAAATGTTGTGTAAGCAACATCAACAATCAAGCAGAAAAAAAAAGAAAATCATCAAATCACGACATGAGCTTTTTTGATTGACATGCAAAAAGGCAGAAACAAAAAGCAAAAGAAAACACTAGCAATATTTGCTGATTGTTCATAATTAAAGCTAAAAGCCTTAGGCGAAAAAATTTCGCAATAATTCTATGGGTCGGTGTTGCCGTTGTCGTTGCCGTCGCCGTCGCAGTTTCGCAGATTTTCGTTCGAGGTGACAGCAGCAGCAGTAACTGAGGCATCGGCTTCGTCAAAGAAGGCAAAAATAACTAACCCATGCGACCAGCAAATTATCTAAAAGCATAATATACATACATACATACACACCTCTTGATACTCCACTTTACTTCACACAATTACCAGCGACTATTCTATATGTATGTGTGTATATACATACCTACATCTAATATAAGTTTGTATACGTACATAGGCAGGCATAAAGGTCTCTCGTGCCCCACACTCTCTGCTGCATGGTAGTCATGCTTGGCCAAGCAAGTGAGTAGAGTCTGCTTATTAACGCATAATTAGCATATTTAGTCTGGCTCTTTGATTCCCTTCCCATTCATTCCCTCTTCTGGTCATTTTGCTTGCTTGTGATTTGTCGATTTGTCACACAATTTCAAGTTCCCTGCCCCAACTGCAGCAACAGCAACAGTAATATTTGTGGTCATTCTAAGTTAAGCCTCATTTAGTCTAGCACTCTATTACTTGGACCAATGACCAACACAGCCAACACGACCAACTCGAAAGCTCTTCCATCTTTACACCTCCTTCTCCGACTCCGTCTCCGCCTCCGTTTGGCATCCTCCATTCAATGTTGTCGAAGTTGTTGTCGGTGGTCGCTTGTCGTGTCCCGTTCACTTCATGAACAACGGTCAACAAGAGCAACAAGAGCGACAAAGCGACTCAAACTGAAACTGAGACAATTGTCGCTTTGACATTTAACTACAATTGCTTTTTAGTGGTCTTTTGGTTTGGTTTTTACCCCTCTCCATTCACTACTACACATTGACATCGCCCGCGTCAGTTCCCTCACCACTTTTCCATAACAAACTTGTTATAAATTATTATTATAAACAAGAAAGAAAAAAAACTATTATATATATATATGTGTGTATGTATAGTATACATAGTTACTTTATTCCACAATTTTTCGTCGGTCGTTTGTTGTTGGATTTGTGTTTCGTTTTTGTTTTTTCTCTCTTTTTTCAAGGTGTTGCTGCTGGCAATTAAATCGAAAATTTTATTTAAGCCAAACAACAGCTGACTGAACCTGCTGATGCTGCTGGCCAAGCTGTGTAGTTAGTTTAGGTGGTTATTTTTAGAAAGTCAATTGCTGTTAGCAAATAAATCAAGTCAAATTACGCGCAAAATGCTAATGAGAATAATAACTAGCAGTTGACAACAAGTTGTAACCTACAACCTGGAGCAGAGAAGTTAATCGACACCTGTTTCATGAACTCTTGGAGTTTCCCTCGATACAACGGTCTTTCGCTTAGATTCACTTTGCGTCGGCAGCTGAACTGAACCTGTTCACCGGTAAGGAACACCGAAAAGTTATCTCAAAAAGGCTTCTCTGCTGCTGATCGCCGCCATTCAGATGGAGTAAGGTGTGGCATTTGCTGCATTTTTGCTGCAAGTTGTTGATGTGGGCGTACGGCCGTGGGTGTGGAGGTAGGCGCGGGCGTGGGCGTAGGCGCAGGTCTGTGGTATGTTGTCCCACTGGTTGCTAGCTTGCATTGTGTGTTCGCCCAGGAATTGGTTGGTTGGCCTGTTTTCTGCACACTTCCCGATTCATAACTGTGGCATTTACAATATTTAATCATATTTTTTGTGAAGACCGCACAAAAATGTCATATGAATAAAAACACAGAAAATGGAAAAACTTATGGATGTCTTTTTCGTGGGCTGCTCTCGGCAGGCAGTTCATGCCTCTTACCTCCTTCATTTATTTTTTTATGTTGTTTTTAACCGTTTTTCATTTTTTATGCATGTGCATTGCATTGCATTTGTAGCTCATTTGCATTTGTGGTTGTTGCTGTCGTCATCCTGCTGCTTGTGTCTGTAATGCAATTTGCTGCAAAATGAAACCGAATGAGCGAAAGAGCAGCATTTGAAGGCATTAAATTTAATTTTATTAAAAAACTTTTTGCACTTGAGTTTATCCCCCTCTTCTTTCTCTCTCTCTCTCTCTCTCTGTCTCTCTTTCTATCTCTCTCTGTCTTCCAACCATTCTGCCTGCAATCTCTTTGGGAATTGTACAATTGACAACATGCACGAGTTGCCGCTGCCATTACTGTTGCTGCCGCTGCCTTATGTTGCTGACGTGCATGCTGCATGCCGTTGGCCGCTTTTTGTTTTATTTGCGGCCTGTGCGGGTGGGTTTCAATGAAGTTTTCCAGTATTCAGTTTTCCCCAGTTTCGAACAAGATTGAAATTGTTACAATTACGTAGACTTCTACTTTTGTTGGTTGCTTGTTTGTTTGTCTGTCTCTTTGACTGTTGCTGTTGCTGTTGCTGTTGCCGTTGCTCCTTGCACTTTGCTGATGGTTGCTATTGACAACGCCTGCGGTTGGCTGGGGGTTTATCTGCTGTCATCGCCGTCTGTCTTTGCTGTAGATATCGGCATCCCCTCCCCTCAATCACCACTATCCCCATCCACTTACTTACCTGCTCTGCTTTGCATATTCCAGTTAAGCCCAAGGACATCATCATTGTTGTTGTCGTCATTATCATCACCAACAGCAACAGCGACAACGGCAGAAACAGAAGCAACGACAACAGCAGGAGCAATGGCTATGGCTATAGCAACATCAGTGACGATATCGCCAAGCTTCTCATCATCATTTGCATATGTTACACTTTATTTATTGTTGTGGTTGTTGTTTATGTTGTTGTTGGTGTTGATGTTGCTGATGTTATTCGCACATTGCATTGCAAAACCAAATTCACAAAAACGTGGGGCTTCGCTAGTGTGTGGGTGTGGTGGGGGTGGAGCTGGAGGAAGTGGAGGTTGGTGGGTAGATATAACTCATACGCAATGTTAACCTCGCGCTTTCTTACTCACATTGTTTGCTGCCCTCCGCTGCCATATTTATAGCAGTTACGTGAGACTTTGTTTATGTGACAATTGCTTTTTGTTTCAGTCTTCCTTGTTCCATATAATACATGCATATTTATTTTCTTTGCTTTTCTTTCGTTTTGTTATAATTTCGATTGTGTTCACTTGTAATTTATGCCTTTAAATTGTGCAAGAATTGTGCAAACATTTATTTAGCACCTTTTTCATCCGTCTCTTATTTTTTTTATTGTTTGCTGCTTGTGACTAACCATATAGAGCTTGTGACGATTATTATGGCCATGGGGAAGCACTTTGAATTTACTTAATTTGTTTTAGGTTATTTTACCTAAGACGATATGCTGAAAATTCGTGTTGTCCTTTTTACTTCACGCGAGGGCATCTAGGCAAGTTGATCTCAGATTATTCTCTTCGAATCATTTTAGAAGTTTTCTTGGAAATACTACACTCAAGAATTTCACTTGTGTATTACTCTACTTTTTCTTAATTAAAAGACTAATCACGTAATTTTCTTAGTTTAATATTGCCAAATAAGCTTATACGAGAAGTTAGCATATAATAAAATTAAGATTAAGATTTAATCGATTTAACATGAAACCTTTTCTTTAATTTAACCTATCTCACAGTAAAAGTTCTCAATTCAACCTCACTGTGTCTGTTGGTTGCAGTTGGTTTTACCTTGTTTAATATAGAATTATATTTCAATGCCTGATGGTGCCGGTTTGATGCTTTGTTATTGGTCAACAATGGCTGCCATCGGGAATATCATTTTCGCATTTTGATGTCCGATTACAAACTGACAGACCGACAGCAACAACTAGAGCAGCAACAATGCAAAAGGTAAAAAGGCAACACAACAGCAGCAGCAGCAGCTGAAACTATTATGACAGCAAATAACTAAGACAAGAGCAATTTGTTGTATGTGTCTAGAAGACAACTCTATAGATAGCAATGAATGTTACTCTTGCTTCTATTGCCTCGACTCAAAAAGTTGTTGGCTATGAAAAATGGATCTGCTCCAGAAGATTTCAGTAATCTCGTTCGTCACACTTGGTCGCTCAAGTACAAATTTATGAGCCCTATGTGAGAGAAGGAGAGCAATGGACTGGCCGTTGCCCTGTTACTACTCGCCCCCTCTCAGCGCTTCACCTCTTCAATGACCAAGCACAGAGCTTGCCTTTCTTCTTTTATTAACTTGTAAGGCAATTCAAGAATGTCATGGGCGAGTGGCTAAAGTATCAGTGCAACTGGATTTGATATGATGTAAGGTTCAATATATCTATCTATATAAATGTATGCAGGGAATTTCTATTCCCTCTGATATTTGCATGGCAATATCCTCTCTCCTCACATCTGCGAAACTAAAATGACTTTGGTAAAATTACAATGGCTTTAGCCATGGATAAAAGCATGAAATGGGCGTTGACTCGGCACACAAATCACATAGTAAAGACACAAATGTTGAAAGTCAGACAATTATGGCGACGATGATGATAATGGCGATGGCGATGGGTTGATGATCATCCGGATGATATTGCTTGATGATGGGCGTAATGAACTTTTGCACAAATCTCTTGAATTTATCTATTAACCCCCCAAAGGTTTGAGTATCTATCATTTAACGATGTCACACACACACACAGCCGCATACACATAGAGATACATTTTTCAATTAATTAAAACAAAAATGTTTTCCTTGTTTTTTCTTGCTACTGCTGCGTTTTATACAATTTACAGTTTTACAATTGACGTAAAATATAATTAAAATTGCTCATGTCAATACGCAAAGCGCGGAAAAAAGCCCATACACACACACATACGCAATTCAAGGGAAGCCAATGTCTCTGCTCTTCTCTGGCTTCACTGTCCCCGCGTCCTTCTTTTCGTCCTTCTCTCTCTCTCTCCCTTTGCCACTCCTTCATCGAATGTGACGCATTCAATCAATGCATTGCAGACAAAATACAAAATGCACTTTTATTGCATTTAAAAACAAATTGAAAAGCCAACAATGAAAATGAAAATGGTTAAAAAAAAAGCACATACACACATTGAAAACTGAAGCAAATCCAAATCTGGGTCACACATTCAATGCGATACTCTACTCCAGAGATAGATAGAAAGAGATAGGGAGTCAAAGAGAGAGAGAGAGAGAAAGAGAGGGAGGAGAGAGAGAGAGGGAGGAGTGAGAGAGTGAGGTGGGTGGTGATAACGACTAAGCTTCAAATGCCTTTAATAATTATAACAATCCATAGAAATGTTCATATTTTGTTGGCAAAATTCACATTGATTTACTTTACCCACTGATTGATGAAAAATCGCATTACTTTCTATGTATGTATGTGTATACATATATATACATACATGTATGCATCATGGATGAAGGAAAACCAAACCTTCAATACCAATTATAAGCCGATGTTGTTGGTATACGTTTACGGCTTAGTTGGCGTTAAATTCGTTGTTTAATTAGTAGTTCAATTACATTTATTTCCTTCAAATTTGTGAATGCTGATTTACCTTTTGTTCCTATTGCTATTTGT
Source organism: Drosophila paulistorum (assembly GCA_018152135.1). Classification (NCBI taxonomy): domain Eukaryota; kingdom Metazoa; phylum Arthropoda; class Insecta; order Diptera; family Drosophilidae; genus Drosophila; species Drosophila paulistorum. The sequence goes on from JAECXG010000690.1 coordinate 15,239,042, forward strand.
GTACACCGACCCACTGAATAAAGTTTTAGTTGAGTTAAAAACGCGACTTGGAAAAATACTTTATATAAAAATATGCTATGCAAAATGTAGGTTTAAAACTCTTAATCCTAATCTTAACTTTATTTTTTAGTTGATCGCATAAAATTAAACAAAAGGGAACGCTCTATGCGCAAGAAATATATCTACAATAATAAAGGATAATAAGGATTTAAGTGAAGTACACATACACCCTTTCGTGAGAGTATAAAGATCTACACACATACACACCAAACGGACACAACGAAAAAGGAAATTTGCATTTGTTGCGTGTAATAATAAATATTTAGCGTTTTTCATTGTATGTATGTAGTTATTGTTGGCCAGTGTAAGCAGTTTTTGTACGCGGCGATGAAGGTTCCCGTCTCTCGGCTCCCCTTCCCAATTTATCTTGCCCGTAAACCATTTATTGTCTCTTCCAATGTGATCTACGTATGCACATGCATACATATATGTTTGTGCTATATACATATGTATGTACGTCTATGTATTTATTGGTGCTTTTGACTGTCTATGGCTGAGTTGATTGTTTTTTGCATTTAATTTTGCATTTCTTTTGTTGCAGCTTTGATTTCTGTTTGCCAGGGAGAAAAACAACTAAACGAAACGTAAACGTCAGCATGCAAATGGTCTAAGGGCGTGTCTCTGGCTCTGCATGGTGTGTTGGCCATGTTTAAACATGCATAGATAGTTTTTTGTATTTACAGTGCTTTTTTACTTTCACTGCTCGTTAAAAATTGCAAAAAAACAGAAACACAGACAAAAAGCAAAGAAAAAGAAAAAAGCGTTGAAAAGTGCAACAAATGTTTTAATGACTGCCCACCCACGGGGCAATGGGAAAATTGTCGCCCATTTGGGGGCTAGACCAAACTCTGGCTAATTTCACCTGAAACCAAAATGCAGCTTCAACACAATTATCAATATCTTCATCATATGCCCGATCATCAGCTCGATCATTGAATCTATCTTCATTAGCTTTACGATAATGCTGTTGCTGATGCGGTGTTACTTGCTTTTTCTTTTCGACGAAAGCGCACAAAATTTTCCTAATGAAGCCGGCAACATTCAATTGTACAACTTAGCCGCTCCCCTGCACCCTCCTCCTCTCGCACTCCTCGGCCAACTGGTCATGCGGTCATGGCCAATGTGTTTGTTGCTGTTGATGTTGACTTTTATGATTTCCATTTCTTAGCATTATTATGGACGTGTGGAAAATCAACAACAAGCAAATAGAAAACAGACTACAGATAGTAACAGCAACAACGAAAATCAATAGAAAATGCTCAAGTGAATTGATGTTGCTGATGTTGCAGTTGTCGTTGGTGTTGTCGGTGTTGGTGTTTCAGGTCTGCAAAGTTGATCTATGTGCGTATGCCATAAATCGTAACAATAACTACCACTTGCCACTTGCCAGCCGAGACAACGGGCAGACTATCTTCAAATGGTTGTGTGAGAGGCGGCATACGATTTCACTTGACAGACAGGAGAAACACTCAACGACTTCACGAGGGGCCATTCCAAAAGTTTCCAAGATACATGATGAGTGAGAGGTAATACTCGCTTGCTAGCTCATACAACTCTTTAAATGACCTTCGCTTAGACAAAGTGTTGTTGTTGCTGTTGGTTGGTGTTCTCTCTAGTGAGATTTTTCCATTGCCCATTTCCAATTGTTCCAACATGAAAAATGCGGAGCTAAAACAAAATGATATCGTTCAACTCTTATTCGAGATATCGGAGAGCTGAAATCCCATTTATTTGATACTAGCACCGCTAGCCGCTCCACCATCCCACCGCATTCACACACACCCATACACATGCCCCTTTGCATCCCTCTGGTCACAAATATTGTCGTTCGTTTAACTCATAAAAAGCCCATTTATAACTGTTAACTTGTACAAAAGTATTTACAGACGATTTAGCAGCTCACAGAATTACAACCAAACGCCACAATTGCAATTGTTTATTTGTCCTTTACCTCCACCCAGCCCATACTGCCAACCCCCAATACCCAACCCTTTACCCTCAACTTATGTGGCTCCCTAACTCTGGAATACTCTCTTATTGAAGAACCCATTCTCATCAAAAGCACTTCTTCTCCCTTCTCCCATTGTCAGCCCTTCTCTCGTCATCAACCCCATCAGGAGGCAAGCAATAAAAAGTGTTGTTATTTGTACAATGTTGTTTGTGTTTGTTTTTTGTTTGCTGTTATTGTTGTTATTATTACAGTTGTTGTTGCTGTTGTTTAGTGGCCAACACAGCTGCCGCTGACACGCAGAAAATGTTCAATGTTCAACAGAACAGAAAGGAAGAACGACCAACAACAAAAACAACAACAACGCAAATGCGAAGCAAAACAAAAAACATTAAAAATCATAGAGAATGAAGTGGGCGAACACAAAAAGTTTACCTTTGTTCTACAGTTGAATGGGCTTAAAGGAGGTGTACAAGTTGAACGATGATAAAGGGTGCTGATGGCAGAAGGAAGCGAATGGTCAGTGAAAGGTGTGAAAAATGTCATTTGATTCGATGTTACAGTGGAATCTGAGATTGATGAATGGGAATTAATGACCAAATGAATGAATGTGTAATGTGGCCTAAAATTTTGGGTTTGAATTACTCTCTAGTAAAATTGTTAGTAAATAATATAACTAATCATAAAAATTTGTAAAGTTTTTCACCTGCTTCGCGCAGGTTGCAGCATTATTATGAATTAATTAAGTAACTTCTATTAGTTCATTTTCTAAAATAACCCATACCAGTCCCTTTTTTTTGTTTTTGTTAAAATTAGGTGACCAGGGAAAATACAAACGACTAAAGCTTGAAGATCAAAAAATTAACATTAAGTTTAAGTTTGTGTTCGAAATGGAACCACGGTTCGATCCAGTCATAAGACGATTGAGATGGGGCGAGGAGCGAAAGCCATTAAATTGATTATTTTGGCCATTCTTTGTTATCAAAAATGGTTTTGCAATTGCTATCTCCAATTTGGCATATTGCTGTAAATTTAAATGACTACGTATATATATATATATGTATAATATACATTTCTCAATTCAACTCATGATTTTCCTCTTCTCTCCTTATTGCAGCATTTAATGGGCCGATCAATAGAGGAAAGCAGCGCAAGGTGAGTAAGAAAAAACCCTAGTTGATAGAGGCGACGATTTTCTGTTAGTCTCTTTCTTGTGTGTGTGTGTGTGTGTGTGTGCTGCTTATTAAAAAGAAAAAAAAAACTAAAAACAGCAGTTGAAAATGGAAAACCGCACAGACACAGACTCACATATACACACACACATCCAGAAACACACATGAGACACTGTTGTGTAGCATTTTTCAAGAATTGGGACAACAAGGCGCATAAATAACCGAGATGCCAACAAAAAACTAAGCGAAACTCAGCAAGAGACTGCACTTAGAATAGCAAAACAAAAAATGCAGAAAGAGATGAAGACAAGAGATGAGAAGAGAAGAGAGAAAGAGACAAAGAAGCAAGGTGGAGAAGTGGACGGAGCTGGGTTAAAGGAATTGCAACTAAATACGATTGCGCCAAGATGAGAGGCAAAAGCTTTAGCTCTGGGCACAAAAAAGAAAGCAGTTGGATACAGGTTTTCCACGGTCCCAGAGACAGTTGGACAGGTTTATTTTTCCGTTGGGACTGTGTGACAAATCAAGCGAGAAAAAAAAATACAGTGCGAGAACCGTGCGTCAATGGCCAGAAATAGAGACAAAAAATAGGGAGAGAAAAGAAGCGAGAACTCAGTAACAAATGTAAAGCAACGGTGTAAGGGGAAAGAGGGAGCGTTAACGTCTCGTAATAGCTAGAGGAAATTGAAAAACTTGCCGCTTACCGTTGCGTTAGCATTTTCTTTGCCCTCTTCTCTTGCATTGTTGGGAACATCATCTGAACATAGAAGTACCATGGAAGGCAACGAAGGTGTAAGAGGTGTCCATAGTAACTTCGACATATTGAACTATCTAAACGCTAAAAATGTATTGAAAACCTTTATAAGAAAGATGTCGTCCCTACATAAATAAAAACCATACAGATTTAATGGTCTTACAACTTACAAAGCAAACTCAAAATTGAAAACAAAAAAAGAAACAGAACAATTTGTACAAATTTTTATGGAGAATGGTTGGAATATGCTGGCGTTTATTTTTCCTAATTTGCCTGGCCAGATCTTGTATGAACGTTTCATCTTATCTCGAAAGCGCTAACGTGGTTGGCGATCCAATTGTGCCTGTTGCCACTTGAGAGCATGTGTCAGTAAACGTTTGGTTTTGCACAAACGCTTCGGGCGGGGTTTGTGGCGTGACAACTCATTGCGATGAAGATAGATTGCATAGCTTACTGTATGTCCAAGAGCTTCAATCTGCTGAGCAATATCTTTGTCCTTGATATAATTAGCTGCCATTTTGTTGTTGTTGGTTGCTACATCGACTTCAAACTTGGAACCTATGCAAAACCTATGATGAGAGGGTTGGGCAGCCAGGCCAATTAAGAGTAGCCATGGCTACTATAACTGATTCTTGATAATTGACGTACTTGCCATTTGCCATGAACCAATCTTGAATTTGTTTCAATTTTTCTATTGTAAAAATATTGAGAGCACAGAAAAAGCAATTTCTCTTACTCTAAAATTTGGAGTAATCTATGTAGTTTGTGAGTCGTAGTCGAAAGCTATGACTATGCCTTCTTTGTATTGATTCAAATTTTAGACTCCTCAGAACAGAATAAGTAGTCTTGATAGTCAAGTAGTCTTAATTTCCTAAGATTTGGTTTAGTTTACATATTTAAATGCATCTCAAATAGAAAATTTGTATTTTTTCTGAGTTTTCTCGAAGCCGATTTACGTCATTTGCTGTGTGTCGCTGTGTTGTCGCTGTTCATTTGCAAATGCGCTTTGCATGTTTCTGCTAATTGGTAACAGTTGTCGATGGAACACAGAAGTTTCTGCGATGATTCTAGCCTTGCTTTTTTCATTCTCTTTCTGTTTCTCTCCATTACACTTTTCTTGCGCTGTTTTTCCGTGGCCTGCATGATTAATGAACGCCGTTATGCTTTTACGAGCAACAGCAGCGCACTGCAGTCGCGATGGCCTTTCTCAGCAGCAGAAGCAGCAGCAGCAGCAGCTGTCAGGGTTCAGTCGCATTTATCGGCCATGTAATTTGAACGCATGCGCCGCTGGCTGCCTGAACGTTGCATAAGTGTAAGACACATAGAGCCAAAGCCATAAACTGGAAAAAAAGAAACAATAAAACACCAGCAAATTAGAAATTACCTTTTATGTGCAATACGAAACGAAAAACACAAAAATGGTAACAAATTTACACACAATAGTGACGATAATAGAGAGACAGAAAGGTTGGGGAGAGGAATGCCTTCTGGCAGTGCGTTGGGATTACATCAGTTTCTGGTCTGCTCTGCTCTGCATTGGCCTTATTAAGGCAGGTTACATCGGAACTGTATGTTTCTATGCATTGCGGAAATTCAAGTGAAGTTGCTCATGTTAATGGGCTCTCGGTACTCAGTTTCCAGTTACGTGTAATGCGGCGATGAGTACGTGTATGTGGAAGTATAAAAATGTAGGTATATGTATCTGCGAGTGTGTACTCCAGAGACTGTTATACTCGATGCTAATTAACCCACATATGTAGAGGATAGCGAATTTAGAATTTCAAGTGTCAAATGGAAATCGGTAGAATTTTACTTTTTACTGTGCAATTCACAAACGACTAAAATACGCAACAAATATACATGTTTTTGCCTTCCCTCCTCTTTCTGTTTGTCCACCAGCATCGTCAGCACACAAAGTTTCCACAAAATAACTATAAAAATAAAAATGTAAGCCAAAAGAACGAGCTTTTCCGTAGTCCACATCAAAATGCACATAAATAATAAATGGCAACAACGAACAACAGACCAAAAACAGAACCATAACCAGAACAGGAACCGGGACACAACAGAAAAGAACCAAATAGAACAGAATAGAACAAAACTGGAAACATAGGGCCAAAAATATTCCTCAGATGAAAATTACAGACATTTCTATACACTATTCTATAATCCACCTGCTACTGTCATCTGCTGTCTTAATCTTTCCTTAAGTCTATGCCTTAATAAGAGGCTCGTAAAGAAAGGTCGATTTGAGATTTATAGTAGTTTTTACCATGTCATGTCCATGTCCTGCATGTTACTAAGTTAGTTGGTCAGTCATAGCCAGTCAAAAAAGAAGTTACTAACTTTTTGGACAAAATGAATTTTCATATACATATACATACTTTTGTATATTTTTCTAAAGGAGAACAAAATGTGGCCAAGAGCCTTTTGTTTCGACAACTCATACAAAAATCTGTTAATAATGGAAAAATGCATGACAAAATTATGAAATTAATTTCAAATTTTAATTATGCAATAGTTGCTGCTGCTGCTTCTGTTTCTACTGCTGTATAAAGCATGTAAATTGGCCTAAAGTTACCCCGTTGCCTTTGCCACTAGAAGTTGGCCCTTTGTGGTTTTTGGGGGATTAGTTGACCAGCTCGAGTGATGCATTTTGTACAAGTAGACACTCTACCCTTTCGGTTTAGTCTAGTTGAGTTCAGTTCAGAATTTACCAATTCAGTGGTTGTGTGTGTCTATGTATATGCGAGTGTTTGTGAACGAGACTGGCTGCCGCTGTTTCAACTTTGATTAGAGTTAAGCTTTAAATTAGTTGCTGCCATTGTCCGTGGCTTTGGTGACCTTTCAGCCCCGTACACAGCTTCCTGTGTGTGAACGTGTGTGTAGCTATTTGGTTTGCTTGGCCTTTGTTTAGATATTTTGTAGTGTAAGGTATTTGCACCTTAAGTATATGATGCTATAATTTGAAAATAATAATAACATTTCATATTTCCAACCTTAATTAAACGTTTACAGGACTAAACTCTTTTTCCACAACCGATCAAAGAAAACGTGCCTCAAAGGGTGTTTAAAGTTCGACTCGATTTAATTGGAAACAACTGGTTAACGATAATATTAGAGACAAGCTGGGTACATAGTTAAGACCACACACGCTCTACACACATATGGCCCAATTCAAGTGTTAATCGTTTTGATTTTGCCACTGTCAGCCAGCAGTAACATGCCTGAGAACAACAACCATAACAGCGGCAGCATTAGGGACGATGAACGACAATCATTCGACCAAAAGTTGGTCTTTGTGCTTTCCAACTTATTAGCAAATACTTTAATAGGACCAATTAATGTCATCTGTGTTGTTGTCGCTGCCCCAAGTAAAATTTACTTGAAACGAAAGTTTTGGCTATCGTTTTGTTTTTTTCTTCTTCCTTATATTTGGCCATTGATTGGTTCGCTTGGATAAGCGTGAACAAAGCCAAAGTCAAAACCAAAGTTGTAGATTGAACGAAAATTTGTTGAAATGCATAAAAATTAATTAACAAGCAGCTGCAGCTGCTACTGCCGCCGCTGCCAAGGCAAAAAATAAAAAAGTAAATTATTAGAAAAAGCAAAAGCATAAGAATTTTTAATTGGCTTTCGGGGCAAGATTTTTGCCGTCATCGTCGACTTCTCGCACATTTAAGCCTAATTAACTTTCTACTTAGCAGGCAATTGCTTACGTTGCTGTTGCTGCTATTGCTTTTGTTGCCTTAGCTAGTAGATCTTTAGCTTCATCTTCTCTTGGGTGCATTTTTCACTTTGTTTTGTGTTTGTTTTTTATTTTTTCCTCTTGCCTTTGTCTAGCTTTTTTTTGTTGTTCCTGCTGCTGCTTCTTCGCATTGCGTCAACTTCTAATTTCATTTCAAGATTTTTGCCGCCGCTTTGATGAGTTGCCATGGCCAAGCGCAGCAGCAGCTAACAAGGTGAAAAGTAGGTGAATGTTAAAGTAACCAACGGCAACCAGCAGCAGCATAGCCATGCAACAGCAACAACAATGTTGGGAAAAACAAAAGAAAAATGGCAACAACACTAACAATGACAAAGAGTAAACAACATTTAGCGCAAGGCAAGTGAAAAAGCAAAACAACAAAACAAAAGAAAACGGAGAAACAAAAAAAACGCGCAAAAAGGGTTAGAGTAGCAACAAAAGTCGCCAAAAAACAAAAGCGACAAGCCAAACAAACAAACATATCAACTGAAAATGTTGCTCCGTTGTTGTTGCTGATGGTGCTGATAAGTTGTTGGTGGCGTTGGTGTTGCTGCTGCTGTTGTCTGAGTGACAGTCGCCTTCGCAATGGCCAACTCTCTGCCTGAGTTAACACTACCGCTCTGACTTTACCCTCCACCGGAAGTGCATATTAAGCGTTTTTAATTTCCAGTTTCGCACAACTTGAAAACTGTTTAGAGAGCAGAGCAGAGTGCAACGACAACAACAATGACAAGAGCAAAGAAAGGCTTGGGTGTTGTTGGCATGTAATGGAAAGTGTTGCTCACGTCTTCGGTTATATTTGTTGTTCTTGGCCCTGCTCCTTTATTGTAATTTATTCCTTTTTATTTATTGTTCTTTGCAATTATTAAGGTTTCATGTCAAAAATTTTATTAAGTCAGTTAAATGGATTCTCTTCACAAAATGCTTAAAGATTATTAATAAAATTTTAGGCAAAAACAACATTAGAAAATCTTTGCTGACATTGAGCAATTTATAATGTATTTTGGCGACCTTCATTCATCTATCGATCTATTTATTTGGTCAACTGCATAATGATGGCGGACACTCTCTATATGCGGTGTGGCGGAGGCTCTATAAATTTTTCCCAATTTCTACGTTTCAGTGAAAATGTCACACAGATTACGTGACTTTGATGCGATTGACATAGTCGCGAGATTTATGCGTGTCTTGCAGTGACAATGACATACGCCCTTTTTTGTTGTCTCTCTTTTAAATTTTTTTTTTTTTTTTTTTTGGTTGGCTTAGCGGGTCCCTTTTTGAACGTGTCTGGCCAATAATTAGAAAGAAGCGAAAACGCAAAACTAATTTAAATGCTTTGGCGTGCTTGGCTAGACAACGTAGTTGGGCTGCTCCGTACCGGGCGGTGGCGGTAAAGAGTAAAAGATCACGACCAAAAACTTGGCAGCACATGAAAGTTTATGGCGTCGTCGTCGGCGTAATAAACCAAACTGCCAGAAATTGTTGTTCCAGACTTTTGTTTTCTTATTAGCTTTTAAACTTAAGGTGTATGAAGAAAAGCGAAAACTTACAAGAGCCAAGAAAAGTGAAAAGTTACGGACCACTGTTTTCTTAGAACTCATTTAAGCCCTAATTTTACTTTAATACCAGAGCTAGGATGACGCTAAGGTAGAAGCTGCTCGGATGAAATGTATACATATGTACCTTTGCACAATCGGTCATGATCCTTGTATTATCCATTACCATGATCTTCATTTATTATTAACGACAAAAAGCCTTCGCGAAGAAAAATTTGGATTACTAAATAATTGAAAAGCGTTTCAGATTGAAGTAGCAGGCATTTGGTTGGTACATACATAGACTAACAGCTAAATATAATATGCAATAATATATATTTCATAGCTGTTGCTTTTGGTGTTCTTAGCATTTCAAAGGCTTCCATTTCCGTTTCGTTCGCTTCGCCCATTTCGCACTTTTCCCTTTCCCTTGGGGCGTTTTGACTTGGGCTAATGGCAACGACGACGACGACTTTGTGTCTGGGTTGAATGTATTTGTATTCCATTACATTTTTCAATTTATTTTTGGCGATATCTTGCGAACTAATTTTCACCCGCTTGTTTTTTATTCTCTTCAAAAAGGAAATGCAAATGTTAAGCATACGCAGTGTGGTACAGCATTGCATTAGCTGTCAAATGTTTAAATATCCAAGCGTTTTGTTGTTGCAACATTCTTTATCTGGGGAATTTGAAGTAGGGACCCCCTCACTCACTAGCTAACTCATTCACCCACTCGCTCGCTGAGTCATTCATTCATGCATTCATTCCAACGCTTATTCAGGCACTCATGCAACTTTCATTCATACAAAACGCCGCCATGAATGCAATGCCCGACAAAATACAGTGTTTGAAACTGAAAGAGGAGAAGGGTAGAGAAATCGTAAATAAAAGCGCAAAGGCAGAATAAAATACTGAACACACATTTACACTCACACACACACACACTGCATAGTTAGATAGATACTCGTCCGTGGTATTGCTCCTTCTTGTTAAAAAAGGAAAGATTCACGAGGGGAGGATTGGAAAGACCAGACCAGAACCAGACTCAGACAGGCGCTGAGACTCAGACAAGCATTTTTCTGCACAATTTATGCCTTTTAATGAAAATGGCAGAGTGAACAGGCAAAAAAATAAGAAATGATAAAAATAAAAGAAAATAAAACACGCTAATAACTTTTAAAAAGAAAATTGTGCAGCGGCCTTTCAATAGCTCACCATGTTTGCCTGTATTTGTGTCTATGTATGAGCCATAAGTTACAACATTTTAGCTGGTTTTTTTTTTCTTCATGCAGAGCCCTTACCAAATTAGTGAGGCAAGGGCGTGCAATTTGTATACAAGCTTTCTGCTTCTTAGATTTGTAAAAGGCAAAAAAAAAAAAAAAAACCGAGAAAAAAGTAGGTAATAAAAAAGTCGGCCAATTTGACGAACTAATTATATATCATTGAGGGTAAAGCAAATGCTCAGCCATGCAACAACAAGAAGACAAGAAATATATGTAGCCATCAATTAGCCAAGGCCAATTTGGTTTTTGGTTTTGGTTTTACAAAGAGAGTTTCCTTTACAGTTTATATAGAGACAATCATAAATAACTTTTTTCTTTGGTTTCTTTTTTTTCGCTTTTTTTTTTTTTTGTTTCGTTTATTTCTTTTTTTGGCTAAAAGTAACGGGTCAGGCAAATTGCACATTAACCTCAAATTGGCCATAAGAACATCCATTCATGATCCACTGCGTCCCTTCTGTTAGCCATCTTTCTATGTATTATTACATTTTATGACTTTGTTTAATGCATTTAATTGCACAAATGGTCTTAAAGGCAACAAAAGCAAAATCCATTAACAAAATTAAAAACGAAGACAATACACAACAGCAACAGCAGCAAACAAAACCGAAAAAGAGAAAGAGAGATAGAGCGAAAGAAAAGAGAAAAGAAAACAGAATGTGCACAAACAATGGTTAAAAAGATCTACTTACTTAGAAAAGGCAAGCTGAGACTGTTTTAGTGAACATTAGTTTGATGTTGGCCATTTCCATTGAATGCGGAAAAAATTAAAACTAATTCGATGCCATCTAAAATGATGAAACCAGTAAGAAAGCAAAAGAAATTCATAATGAGCGTATATTACGAATCACTCAAGCCCATGCAAATGGTAAGATATAATCTAAAGCAATGTTTTAGATGAGGAACCTAAATACCAGTTTAAATTAGATAGTTTTGCATTTTAAACTATTAGGCTCAAATGGTTTTGTTGGCGGAAGTCTCTTGGTGCTGGCCTATAAATAATATTATCGACTGTTGAGGGAGAAAAAAAGTGCCAGGTCACTTCTTCGATTTATTTTTGGCTTGCTCAAATAACACCTTTTGGTCTAATTGGCCCGGGGGCAGCTGCTGCCAATACAAGCGGGACAGAGGCAATGCCAAGAGTCAACAAGTCGCTGCCCCCTGTCTTTCTGAGATCTCTCTGACACTACGTTTTGTGTCTGATTGTGTCTTGTTGTATGTCTTATGTCTTACCTATGTCTCTATGGCCATTAAAAAGAGCTGAAACCGAAACTGACATTGATATTGATGTGATTTTCTATGCATTTTGTGCGAGTTATACACAGTTATTATTTATGTTTTAATTTCGATACAACAGAAAATAGATTTTGCTTGGACCTTGACTTGCTCGCGCCAGCTCTTTTGTTGTTGATTATTGATTTTGAAAAGCACAACAACAAGACAATGAGGCACTATAATTGATCACGTTCATGGACCAATTTTTTGTTGTTTTTTTCTGTTTCGATGTTAAGTTGTTGTTGCGTTGACTTGGCTTGGCGATTATTTCTTTTCATGGGCATTGCGGCTGAATTGTGTTCTGCTGCTGCTGGGCCTTGCGAGAGCCTTAATTGACAGATGCCAGAGAACTTTCAGTCTTGCAGCAATTAAAAAGGAGCTCAATTTTAGCAACAACATCTTAAATTTTTTAGTTAGTGCTAGTCATACCCTGTAATATGCCCCCAATCAATTATATACATACATACATATATACAAAATAGGACATTTATTTGAGATTATTTCGTAAAAATATGTACTACTTAAATGACGTACGACCATAAAGGCCGGAATACTCATAAGATACTCCAAGACATTACTCTTGCAAAGCTTTGCCAATACCTTATTCACACTTGATGTCTTGAAAAAAAAGAAATCTTAGCAGAATTTAGTGGATGGGCCAAAAATTTCTCAAGGAAGGGTATATCGATGTCGTATCCTGTGATGCGATGTTGGAGTAACTTTTATCCTTGTTACTGCAGCAGCTGTAGCATCATCATCAACGTCAGCAACTTCATCATAGGCATTGGCCATTGGCCATTGGTCATTTTGGGTTGGGGCTATCTTCCTTCTTCTCATATGCTTGATAAACTTGCCTTGTCTCTTGCATTTGGCCTACAAAACACGAAGGCGGACATTTAAGACCTGTCCCTGTCGTTCCCCTGACTTACCGCTTTCCCGTCACTTACCCGTTCAGCAGCATTACCACAAGAAGAAGAAAGAGCATCACAGGAAAAAGTAAAAGACAGGGAGAGAGAGAGGTAGAAGAAGGGAAAAGAAAAAAACAGATATTTGACCTACATCAAGTTTTCAAGTTGCTTGTTTGTGTTTTTTCTTTCTTTCTCTCTCTGTCTTTTTTTAATTTTAGTAGAGGCTTCTTCTCCAGCTTCATCATCTCCAGCATCATCATCATCATCGGTCTCTGCTTTGCTGTTAAGTTTGGTTTTTCGGCTTGTTTTTTTTTTCTTCTCTTTTCTTTTCTTAGCATCAACCACAACATTTGCGCATATTTGGTCAACTGACTGCATTTTATGGTATACTCACTTACTCATTGCTACTGCTGTCTCTGTTGCTCCTTCTTTGCCGCCTCTGACTGTTATTGTTTTCAATTTGGTACGGCATTTTCATTAATTTTTCAGCAGCTTTTGTGAATGTCAGTCAGTGTGTCGAAGTCCATGTCGGTATCTTCGTTTTCGGTTTCAGTACAACGTCGTCTCGCCTACGCATAAAATATTGAAAGACATTTTCAGACCCGAGACGGACCGAACCGGGCCGGACCTAGCTTGGCTTGGAGTGGACAATGACCAGCCATAACCGCAGACGAGAAGATGGTGGTGCTAGATAGATAGAGGTGGAGAGATAGAAAGGGCCAGCCTACGTCATTTGGTCAGTTGGCATCTTTCAACTGATTCATAAAAACAAATTTGCATTTTTTTTTTTTAGTTTTTTAATATTTTAATATTTGGGGCATATACAACGGTCTTTGTGTGTGTGTAGAGCAGATAGTATAAGTTTGATGACATTATTACACATTAAAATATATTTGAACTTACTCAGGTGTGGATCTAAATTAGGGTGATTGAAATTAAAGCTAAATGTAAGTTTAATCAATTTAATCAACGGAATTGATTGATTCGTTTGTGTATACTAGAAGCTAAAGTCTTTCATCCGAAACAATCTCTGTGAGTTCTCTTGAAATGAGCAACCTTTATGAATATATTTCGAGCATGTAACTCTGGCAGTCATAATACAGATAGAGATATGTGTTTGAATGAGTGGGAGCCATTAAGTGGTGAGAGTGGTGGTGAGGGGGAGGAATATGCTCCAATGCATAGCAATCTAAACAGAATGGGAGAGAAGAGAATGGTTCAACGTTTAGATGCAAATCACTTGCGAAAGGCGAGCAAACTATGCAAATGAGTGCAAAAATTAAATAATTAAAGCCAGACCCAGTCCCCAGATAGGACGGACATATCCACATATGTGTAAATGTGCTTTGAGTGCGTGTGTATATATGTATGTGTGTGTGTGTGTGTATGGTGGATACTGCTGCAGCATTGCACAAAACTGGCACAGCAACTTTTTCTTTAAACGGACTCAGCTGGTGGTGTGATGGTGGTGGTGGCGGTCTTGGTGCCTTGCGTTGGCCATAGAGCCAGTTGTAGTTGATTTGCTCGACTTCAGGGTGTCGAACCGGATGGAGAGAATGGTTAACTTACTCAATCACATACTTTACTTGTAGTTTTTTTATTTCATTAAAATGCAATTGTCCCCAATTGTTGGTCAATAAAGATTAATAAACAATTAGTATTAAAATGGAGTAAGTGGTAACCCACATAAAAGTCATTGAACTGGACTTAGGCCTAGTCACAGACACAGAGTCAGTTTTTGAGTCAGCTGACTCACCAATAATTCACATGTCTGTGCTAAAAAGTTGATAACTGAACAATTTCTCTTTCGCAACTGATTTTTTAAGAGGTTTTCAGGTCACTAGGCTGCCGAAAGCAACAAAATCAGCAATAGTAACAACTTTTAACTTAAACTCTGTACTCGAAAATAATTCCAGACAACTTTAAAACTAAGTTCACAGCGGGTAATTGTTGATAATTGGAAATTATACGACAATTTGCTGTGAAATTCAGAGCAGTTTGAATGAAAGCAATGTCAGACAGACAAACAGACAAACGAAGGCAAATTGTGAATTTCGTTCCCATTTTTTTTCTCTATTTTTCTATGTATACTACTTGCAAATGAAAAAGAAAAAGTTCCGGAAATAATTGTCATAAGTAGTTTGAACTTTGTAAAAAATGAAGTCATTCTGAACTCCATAGTCCGTTGCGGCAAATTTGTGATGCCCCTCGAAAGGCCGTCACATTATGAAAGGGTGTTAAGACGAATCGAATCTCAAAATGTTTACAAAACTTCCCCATAATTTGAATGTTAACTAACTAATGAACTTATGGCCTATTTAATCGTCTGATCAAGTCTATAATGCCATTCGCAGTTAAGGGGTATACAAACGAGTTACGGTAGTATGTTCTACCACCTATGTATGTATGTATATGGGGGTCTGGTTCACCTTTCCCCATGTATGAACTGACTCTGTTTGTTTTTTTTTTTTGGATCAGTACTTTGGGACTTTGAACAAGTAAAACCTGGCCTGAGGCCTGGCCATGCGCTCAAGATCTCGATCGCTTATTATAATAATTAAGAGAAATGAAAGTAAAATGTGTTTTTTTTTTTCGGTGCGTGGGGTTAAATGACTGGGCATAAAACTGAAGTTTGGCCATGATTGGGCAAATTTTTATTTTGTGAATTATTAATAACAAATAAATAAACAATTCGAATAGTCTTGTGAGTAGATTTTTTGACTCATTCACTTGCTGTGTGCATGTGTGTGTGTGTGTTCTTGAAATTCAATTTAATGATTTGCCGATTTTGCACAGTAGCCGCTATAGAGCAATGTTAAAGCCTTTATAATCGATGACTCTCCCCGCCTTCCGCAGCCTCTTCACCTTAACCGAATTCCAACTTCAACTTCAACTCGCAGCTACAATTCACTTTCTAAAAATGAATTCATACCATAACCATAACTATTCAAGCATATGTATGTATATACATACGTAGATATATTTGTAAATTTATGTATTCTTCTCGCATGTGTCTGTGCTTTTTGTATGTGTTTGTGTATTCCATTTGATAAACGATTCAAGCGATATGAAATATCAGAAACTATTTTTTTGATATATTTTACTTTTAAAATTGATTGCCCACAATTAAAAGTTCAGCATTCAAAAATTAAAAAGCAACTTTCCATAGTGCGGCAAGGGAAGGGAAGTGATAGATGGCAGGCAGAGGAGGGAAAGGCTTGTATATGTGTATGTGCGTTCGTGTATGTGTAATAACTTGTTAATTTATTTGCAGCAATTATTAATGCAAACATATATTTTTTATATAGACAGCGACAATTTTAGCTCTATATCTTTGGGCTTATTTCATGCATAAATCATTTCCGTTTGTTTGCTGGTCAATATTATAATTACATTTTAATTTATGCAAATATATAAAACAAATATACATAAGTTTAAAAAAAAAGAGAGAATTTAGTCAGCGCAAAAAACTAATGACAAAGTGCTGGCTATATGCTAAATGCAAAATGCACAAAGCAAATCCTCTAAAAAGGAAAGAAAAACAATAAAAAAAAGCCACCATATTGAAATAAAAATAAAAAAAAAGTTTAGGGTCGAACACTTTGTTTTTCGAGAGGTCGTTAAACCAAGAGGGCAAATATGAGCAAAAATGAACAAAGATAAAAAACACGTCTGGGTAGAAATGCTTTTAAAATTTATGACAAATATTTGTGTAAAGATTTAAAAGGGGAAATTGGCAATAGAAAATATTAAAAACAACAATAAAAAACAAAAAATAACTAATTAAACGTCTGTTGAATTGATGGCATTAAGACAGAAACCGTTACTAAGGAAAATTGTTGTCATCGAATTAGCGTCAATCATAGAACAGCGGCATCCAACAATTTATTAAGAGCCCTTTCCTAAATATGCACACAATAAATGTTTGAATGGAATCTTTTCATTATGTCATCATGATGTATGTTTCTACTCGAAAAAATTGAAAGTGATTTGAATATGTATTACAAAACTCAATTAAAGGCGTTAAATAGCCTTGCTCTATTGATATAACCACCCACACATACACGTACAAAACATAAACACGTTATTTTTGTGTGTGTGTGCGAGGGTTGGTTAATAGGTCAGTGATTTTTGTTTCTCAACAGGGCCAAACCGCTGGACGCCCCTTCAACTTCTTCAAAAAGTTAGAGACTTATTAACTAGCCCACGAACAAGCCTAAAATGAGGACAAATCAGGCGGACAGACAGACAAAGATAGAGAGAGAGATATATAGGAGACGTAAACCAAATTTAAATTCAAAATGAAAATGAAAACGAGCTCATTGATCAAATTTTGATTGACAAGTCCGCCGAGTGGTTTTGTTTGCATATTTCTTTTCCCTCGCTCGCCTTGGAAGCTCCATTAAGGAAATTTGTATGGCATTTTGTCATTAACCACAATTAATCCGTAAGCAAAAGCAACTCGAATAATAACAGAAATCCGCAATGAATTGAAATAGATTTTGACGTGCAACAAAAGTTATTGATCTCTCGAGTTTGCAAAAGTTCTCTACACAAAATTATGCTTAATTGTCCGCATAATTGAGCTCAAGCCAGGCACAATTGCAACAACAAGTACACACACACCACACAAAAAGAGAGAAAATTAAATGTGACAAGGAAATGTAATTTGAGATACTTTTTTGAGCAGGTGTTAGGTGCCCATGTTGACATTGATGTTTGCTGCTGTTTCGTATTGAATTTCTTATTCGACAGCTCGTCCGGATCAGGCGATTAAGAACTAACTTTTGGGCCGTAAACTGCAGAAGACATAAAAAAAGAGAACAAGGGCAAGCCGCAACAAAGCAACGGAAGTGAAGCACTCAACAAAGATGATGAGATGCTCCCACTAGATAAACGGATGACATACGAGTATTCTCATTTACTTAATTTGCCGAATATATGTACAGTCATGTCATTCTAACTGAAGAAGGTCATTTGAATTAAATTGCTCTGGTTTGAAGAGAATAGAAGTATGTATATAACTTATACATATACTTAGCATATGTATGTCTACATACATGTATGTACATACATATATAATGAAATTTTCACCTGACTGTGAAACATAACATTTTAGTGGTCATCTGTCCATCAATTGACAATTCTGACGCCATCTGCAGTTTTACAGATGCTGTTATTACCGCTCAACAGGTTTGTTTTTTTTTTTATTAACCTGGCAATCATTTTTTACTTTTATTACTAGTAAAACCCAAATAAGATCCGATTACGTCGATTCAAATACTTTTTAAAGTGGAAACAGCAAACAACAAACCAGTCATATTTGTGACTCAGATTAAATGAAAAGTACAGTTGAAGAAATTGGAAAATCATTGCTGGTCAGTAGAAACCGTAAATCCTATACTCACACTTACATATGTATGTACAAATGAATATATATGTACATACATATATACGTTAATTGAAGGCATTGAACCAGAAGTTGAATCGGATCTGTTTTACACCAGATCTTTACTTTGATTTCTCACAAGTATTTCCTCAATATGTTCAGTTAATTAATTTAAGATAAAGATCTCTTAATATAAAAAGAAATTTCATTAAATGCAATTTGCATTTGCATTAAGAAAACATTCCTCTTGGTCTCTTCAGCTTCGTACGTATACGCGATATGAGTCATAGCCTCACATGGGCCAACCGGCTTTTTTATGGCTAGGCGGCTGGGGCTACACGCGTTGCCAATTTAATTGCAAAAAATTTAAATTTTTTTGTTTTGAATTTTCGCTGTGAGCTTTTTGCAACAAATTCGTGCTCTGTGGCTGCTCTGACTTGGATTTTTCGCTTTCAGCTTCGTTTTCGGTTCGCTTAATGTGTTTTCGTTTCAAGATTTATTTAAATGCATTAAACTTTAGAGGTCAACTTCCTTTCACTACAAAACGAACGAATGAACGAACCGAACAAACACGTACGGCATACGGCGCACGGCGTTGGCGTTGCCAAAGTGAGACATGATAACGGCCCCAGACTCCGCTCACCGGCAGTTGCCCTCCCCCCACCGTCTCCACATCATCTCAGCATTCACACAGTTCATCCGCTTTGTGAGCGAGAAAAAAAAATCCACATATACAAATGTATTCTGAAAACAAAAATCAGCCACTAAATTGTGACATGTGACAAGTTGCCTGCTGTATTTCAATGTCGTTGAGAAACCTTTTGCATATTATACCCTATAAACAAATAAAAGTATAGGTACCATCGAAAGTGTCCACTGCATGCAACTTTTGATGATGTACCGAACTATAAAATCGATTCTTATCAGTCTGTATCTTGGCCTTTGCTGTTGTGTCTGCCGATCAGCCAATCTCTATGTTCTAATCAGGTAAATAATATTTTCAAACTTGATCAGACTTTCGGTCCGAAACCAAGGGGAACCATTAGTGAATTTATAGGATATCAACATTTCGATCCAAATACAGAAACGATTTTATTCTTATATTTTGTTTCAGTTTTTATTTGCATACCTTTCAATACTGTTGCTGATGTTGTTGGTGTTGTCGTTGCCGTAACCGTAATTTTCCATATGACCTGCAAAATTATTGAAAGAAAAAAGGAAAGAAAGCAAAAGCAACAAAATAAAATAAAAAAATCATCTGCAAGTTCATTTAAATTGAAATCCTGCTCGGGTTTGAGTTTTGGTTTTGGGTTTGGGTTTGGGCTTGGGTTTGATTCTGTTGTGGCATATTTACATTGTCGTTGTCAATTTTATGGCCAAAGAGAACCCAGAATGAAAGAATTGTGCGGAGGCTGAGTAGCGAGGAGGAGAAAGGCAACAATGAGGAAAAGAAACGAAAAGGAAGAGCAGGGCAGCATGTCAGAAAGTAACTGCATAAAAGTTCCTTGTAAATTTAATAAACTTTTATAGATGCGTGTGACGACGACGACGATGAAGACGAAGACGACAGCAACATAGGGATCGGGGCGCAACGAAAAAGCTTTAGCAGCAACAACAGCAACAACATCAGCTGCCATTAATGCCCGACAGACAGGCAGAGAAAGAGACGAAAAGTAGAGTCCTTTCTGACAAGGGCGTCCAGGGCATTGTGTCTGCTTCCAAAGGGGGAATATTTAAAAAGAATAGCAACCTAATACAATACTAACCGGATATCTACAAATTACTCACACTAACAACCTTTCAAAAGGCACTCGTTGATTCATTTAAGTGGTCTTAATATACATGTTTTCCAAAATGGTTTTCATCAAAAGAGTTCTTCGATTGATTATGTGCATTCTTTCACCGGTGAAAAAGAACTGCAATTGGTTGCTTTTGATGGCTACGCTCCTGACTTCGCTTGACTCCTTATTTCTTATGCTGCCTCCTACTCTCCTTAGCCTGTACCCTTACCAATATTGTTGATGTGCTTGTGCTCTTCTTGTTGTTGTTGGCATCGAGTGATTGCTCCATGGGGTGCACTTTGGTGACTCGCGACGACGACGACGACGATGCCATCAGCAGCCAGGAAAAAAGGGAAAGAAAAAATAAACTTTTATTGTATCCGCATTTCAGTGTGACAACATTTTGTTTGCTTTCTTTTTGACAAAGACAGAGACAGGGACCTGATCTGTCCCGCTGTGTGTGTGTGTGTGTGTGTGTGTGTGTGTGTGTGTGTATGTGTGAGTTTGGTGTGTGAAGTTTAAGTTCAACTTTTGCCACATGTCAGAGATTGATACTTATAGCGAAAGTGATTTATTTACTGGTGGAACAAAAAGAAGGACAAGCACGTGAATCTCACCATGACGTAAATTGAGCCAAATGGCCAAGTCATGACAATTTGATAATAAAGCTAACAGCTGTTCATAATGATAAGACAGTGCACACATAGAAATAGAGAGAAGGAATAGATACGTATATAAAATGGTAAAGAGAGATAGAGAAATGCAAGTCAAAAGTTCACATATCAGAAAATTTTTGCATTGTGTCTCGTTTGCCTTTGGCTTTTTCCTACAGTTTTGCAGATGTGACCGAACAAAAAGTACAAAAATAACAAACAACAGTTTGCAGTGTGTGGGGTAGGAACATTTATACATACATAAAAATCAATGTATTTATATTGTCTTTTGGCTATAAAAATAATAAATAAAAATAGCAGCAACAGCAGTCGCGGCGGCAACTGTTGCAATTGTTGCAAATGCCAAAGTGAAAAGGAGTATAGCCAAAAACCAGTTTGTAAGAGGGAGGAGAGGCGAAGAACTATGTATATCTTTCCCACACACACAGCCATACACACTTCCACACAAATCCAAATACAAAAGCATGGACATGGATATCGACATGAACATATATATGTACATACATACTAATGTAATGCAAAGTTATCGTTGGCCATTGTATGCGGCAAGAGGCAAAACCAAACCAAATACAACAACAAAAATGACCCAAACCCGTACCAAAAAAAAAAAAAAAAAAGGAAAAAATAAGTCGTCACACCGACTTTGATATACCATCCACTGAAAAAACTATTTCATGAGCAATATAAAATATGTATATGTTTGAAATTTTTTCCAGTGATAAACACGGGTTATCTCTTACACACTTAAATAGTTTGTTATCTCTAGCTCAAATCTGGGTGTTTAGGTGACGGATGAGCCAACCGACTGGACAAGATCAGCTCGGCTGTTTGAGAAAATATATTCCACATTAAATCGGATAAGATGCCATTTACCTGTTACGTAGGTTTTGGCAACTTTATTATACCATTTGATCGTATGGGTGCATGGTATACAAAGGGGAAAAATCGGAGAAGAAAAAAATCCACTACACAGAAACAGCCAAAGCCAAAGCAGCAAACCGACACCAACAATTGCGTTTCCACGGCCAATTGAAAGCTAAAATTGCATTTTGTGACTGTAACTAGGGAGCCGAGCATAAAGCGGAGCGCTCTCTAAGATGTGGCTTGGAGTTTGCAGATCTGAGACTCCATACCCATACCAAGTACCCCATACCAAGTTGCTGCGTGTTGAGTTACCTTCTTTTTGCTGCTGTTGTTGCCCTTGCATAAGAGTTGCAATTTGCATTGCATCTCCGTAACAACCAGCAGCAGCAGCCAGAAGAACTGTGTGGCAAATGTGAGATCATAAAGTGGGCTAGAAGCTGAAACAAGTTAAGTGGATGGGGCCACTAAATTTGCCCACTAAAACTTACTCAGTTGGCAATGCTACAGTAGTTTCTTCAAATAAACAGAAAAAAGGAGATACACACACATTTTTACGATGCTAAGGATTCTTTTTTGTGCCTCAAGTTTTTCGGAATTTCAATTTGATGTCATGAAACCAAGAAGCATTAAGAAGCATTTGGAATTGGCTTTGATTAAGAGGAAATTTATTAATTTGGTTTATCCTTTACTATGTGCTGTCACATATTCATGAAAAAAAATACATTTTGGGTTTTCTCATATTTGCATACGTTCAGTTACTTCTTGTCTTTTGGTGTTGTATTTTTAAATAAAATTTGTTGTACTTTGTGAGTGGAGTGAGCTCCCTGTGCTGCAAAAGGCTCTACCTCTGCTTTTGTCGCCTTTTGTTGGTGTCCAATTGCTGCCAATTTGTTTGTGGCTGGGCTACCATTTTTTTTTTTATCTGCATTGTGCTATTGTGCTGCTGTTGTGTTCCCTTTTTGTCCGTCTATGGATGGTTTTTATTTTTTATACATACATATATGTTTATAGCATGTATGTGGGAGCCGGGGAGCCTGGCTCCTGTCACTGTCGTTGTCATTTGAGGTCAGTTTAAATGGTTTCCTGTCAGTTGTGGTCTTCGGTTTACCAGCAACGGCAACGGCAACGGCAATGACCATGGCAACCAGCAACAGTCGGAGGAACGGCAGTCCTCTAGCAATGTTTGGTGCCCATCATTTTGCAAACGTTGCACAATATTCAATAAAGTATTCATTCATATTTCCACCAGAGATTTAACGAATTTTTACCCCCCAAAAACCCTCGACCATTTTAATATTATTGCGTAAATTTTTGTGTGTGCTGGAATGCCGAACAACGACAACAACAACGACAACGACAGCAATCGTAAACGCAATCTCTGGCCTTGCGGCATGCTCTACTTAGTTGCAAACATTCAAATGGAAACCGAGAAAATGAAAAACGATGCATAATTAAGCGCATTTTCTTTTGGCATGAAAATGAACACCTCAAGGTGTCAGAGAGACGAAGACATCAATTCAATGCAAAAACCAAAAATGAGATTCGTTTTGTGGCTGCCACAAATACCAAAAGAATTGCAACAGTCAAACGGCTAAAGCTGACAGAGCACAATTGTGAGTTGGAGTCGGATTCGGCGGCGGCGGCGGAGTTTACTGACTAAGACTGTGAGTGACGGCGACGACGAATGTGACACCCCAGGTTAGCTCAAGTGGAAATGCATGCAGCAGCAGCAACAACAGCAACAGAAGCCCTACACATTGCCGCTACTCGCCATGGTTTCAAGTTGTTGCAAGTTGCCAGTTGGTGTTTGTGTATGTGTTTTTTTTTTTTTTTTTGGGGCCAAGTACTTCAACATGATAGCAGCTTAGTTTTTGCCAAGCCACGTTACTAGACTTTTGCCAGAACACAGAACTGAGAACGAACAGTTGTACATACGTAAGTGGCACATGCGCGGCAGAGCCAGTTGCTGCGTTAATGATACGCCTGTCTAGCCAGAGATAGGCAGTTTACTTTCGAGGTAGAGAGAGGTAGACAAGGAAGATTCCTGACATACGCAAAATGCGCTTGACATCCTCCTTCACTCTGTGTTTTGTTCTCCTCACCTCACCGCTTATCCTCTTGTTATTTGTTGCGTCCTGCCTGGTCCCCTTTGCGTATGCGTAATGTATAAGCTGAAAGCTGCCAACTGCCTTCTGGCATCTGTGTTGCATTATGCAAAATGTTTTGCTGCCCTTCTTGTTGGTTGCCTCAGGGAACCACTGAAAATTCTTAGCTTTAGGTCATGGCTATCAAATGGTTTTCTTTTGTGGCTTTTACGGTTGTCACAATTTCAACTTCTCTAGTAAATCTTTTCTAAACCATAACTTGATCAACTACCACAAAAAGGAAGCAGGGAATACGTTTTGATTGCCACCAACAATAACTATAATCATAAACAATTTGCTAGACAGCTTTATAGCCTTTCTATAAGTCATTTAAACAATCCGTTGCTGGTTTACATTGAGAGGAGTGTCCCAGTCTCAGCTGTTTATATATGTACTAATTTTTCACATAGTCATGTTGCTGCCTTCAAAATGTTGCATTTCCCTTAAATTTTTTGTACTTTTTATTTTGTTTCACTATCTATGAAATGTTTTGTAACCTTATTTGTGTGTCGTTGACAGGATGTTTAGAAAAAGCAAAGCGCATAAACAAAATGACATGGGAGCCAATTAATGTCGCCCGTGTCGTTGCAGGCAATGACCCCTCCGGCCCATCCCCCGCCCTACCGTCCCACACGAAGGGAACTCTCCAACTACTCTTCCTCCGCCTCTGGGCAGTGCTCATAATTTTCTCTGCCAAATGGGCAATTTGTTGTAGTTAGTTAGAGAGAAGAGAAGAGAAGAGAAGAGCATTTCTGTAGATTTTCATTGTTATTATTGCGCCGCTTCTGCCTGGTATATGTCTTGCCCCTTTCCCTCTTTTCGCTCCCTCCCATCATCATTGGTAGTTCGCGTTCCATTGCTAGAGGCAGTCATTTAGTCAGTTGTATGTATATTAATTTTGATGCTGCCAAGAGGCCAAAAGCAAACTGCACATTTACATGCAAAGAAGTTAGCAGTGGATGGGTTAGTAGACGAAGACGAGAAGAGTTGCCATCTATAATTTGTAAACTCTTAGAGTGGGCCTAATGGGAATAGGCACACCTACTTTGAAGTCAGTGTAGTCATAAGCCTTCTTTATCGTTCCTAATGTCAATCTAAATGCGAAGTTCTCTCGTCTGAAAAAAGTATTCTGGCATTATTTCTATTTGGATCCCAAAACACATTACAACAAAGGTGGGCGGAGAGCACAACGTAGGAATAGGGGGATAGAGGGGGTGGCAGATGAAGTTTAGTGCTCCTTGAGCAGTGGGAAAAACTAAAAATTTCTATAAATCCGCACTTATTCCCAAAACTATAAAAAACGCGCAACAATTGCAACAGCACATTTGCTTTTAAATATGTAACAGCAACAGCAGCAGCAGCAACAACTGACTAGTAGGAGTAGGTGGATAGCTGACTTTGCCATAATTTAGACGACGGCAGCCAAAACTGCGCTCAAGAGTTGGCCCCAGTTCGCCCAGCTAAGCCCACTTTGTAGTCATTTGCCTGGGACCAAGAAAGCAGCGACTGGGCGAGAGCCACGGCAGCAGCAACATCGTCACTGTGGGCAGCAGCAACTGGCAAATGTATGCCAGCAATTTAGACGACTTGGTTGGCGCGCGCTTGCTAAATTACCAAAACAAAAGGAAACGATAACTTGCAACAGAGCAGAAAGAGTGAGAGAGTAGGTGGGTGGCACAGAGTAAGCGCTATGGGATGAGGACGTCTGTTGCTGCTGTTGTTGAGGGCGTGGACACAAAAACACAATAAAACTTATTTACGAGTCACGGCGGGGAAGGCGTAAAGGCGGCAGCGGCGTCCCCTACGTAGTTCATTGTAATGCACTTAAATGAACGATTGAGAAGAGGACGCGTTTCACGGGACGGGGGACAAAAGATGCGCGCAAATGATATGCAAAAAATCAAAAACAACAGCAACAAGGAAAAAATAAAAAAACAAAAAAAGTGGCAAGGAACTGAATAAGGTAAAGGCAGTTGAATGTTTCGGTTAAAGGGTAAATGAGTGCACAGCATGAGGCGCATGAATGAAAAACAGTAAGGAGCAAAGGGGCTGAGAATGTACGCGAGTGGGGCAGTTATATGGGTTTGTTGTTCCATGCTGGAGGACGGGGAGAGAGGAAAGAGCGGGAGGTGTTTTAGCCAGGGTAATATAAATGAAAGCAACAGGGGCAGGCACAACAACGGCTGGCAAACATAATAAATACACTTGGCGAATAACACGATGAAGACTACATGACAACAAAATGACAACAGAATATCAAAAAGAAAGAGATCAGAAGAGTTAAACTAATTAATTAATATTTTCGTTCTCTTATTCTGTCTAGTGGCTTATGCCGATTTCTCCTGTTGAGAGCTTTGGCTAAGCTTGTTTAAATGTGTTGCATTTATATAGCAATTAAATAACTTTTCCCAATTGGCACTTTCACACTTTCCAGTTCTTAAATGTACATTATATAAGCTTTAATCTAAAACTTTTTCTTTGCAGGTAGGTTCTCTTAACGAGATTGGTCTCTCTCCGTCTCTCTGTCTTTTCAACCATGGTAAGCGAATAAATGTCAAGTCCAGGGAGTCGTCTAATAACTGCAACTTGCAACGCCTCTTTAAGTTTTAATAACTAGGCACATTACGCATACGCCCCATTAAGTTATACACATACATACGTATGTACGTACGTATGTACCTCTGTGTAGTTCACATCAGTTCTGTACTGTTGAGTCCAGTTGAGTTGAGTATAGTTGAGGCTAAGTTTTGTGCAGTGCAATGCAATTCAAGGCATTGCCAATGTGCAGTAGGGTCTACGGCTACATCTACGAGAATTTTCGAGTCGTCTGCCTCGTCCTGGTCCTTGTCCTCGTCACAGTACGTAAAGTTCTCAGTAGTCAGTGAAATTGCGCGCCTTGTTTATTGTTGTTGCTACTTTGCTGCAGTTGGTTTTGTTGCCTTTATTATGGCGCTTTATTGTCGGCTGCTGCATGGAAATTGTGTGAACTCAGCGCCTCTCTTTGCATGGTCATCATCATCTTCATCGCCATCATCATCATTATCAACATCTTGGAGTTCTCCTCTCACCCACCACTGGAGACTTAAATATTTATGGCTTGCAATACTTTGTACGATTATTTATGCCTGCGTTTGTTTGTCAGCCGTATGACCGAACGGCCAAGTGACCAAGCGACCAACCGACGACCTTGTGTGTACGCATGCAAATTATGCCTCAGGCGAAGAAAGAAAAGTGAAAAATAGTCAGCGGCTCATTAAAATGTATAGCCAAAAAGTGTGTGTGCATATGGATGAGGTAAAAGAACTGGCGCCTGGACAAGGACGCACCATTTAAGGAGTGGCCAAAGCAGTGGGAATATGAGGAGTAATCGAGCGTGTAATAACCGATAATCCATTATATATCAATTTTTATTGCACTCACAAAGAAGAAAAATACGAAAAAAGAACGGAAAGAGTAAGTGGAGGAAAAAAAAAACAACAATTTATGGGTCTAGCCAGACGAAATTCCATTTCATTCTGCGTTGAAAAAAAATTAAACAAATACCATAAGCATAACTGAATCAAATCCATACCGATTTAAATGATTTCTGTGAAAGGGGTGAATAGAATGGTTTTATAAAAAGCATTTAAGAATATTGAAAAAAAAATTTAAATGAAAGACACGTGGTGCTCATGATATCTCAATGAAAAAAACTAATGTTTATTTCCTTAGTTACCTTATTTAAAATCGAATGAGTACTTGCCATTTGCGCTTTCGTATGTGCTAGTGTTTTTTTTTTCCTTTAGTCTCTCAAATAGAACTCGAAAAGCATCGTTACCTGTTTTGACCTGATACACAGTGGAATTGGGTATGAAAGTCGTGGATGGGCTTAACGGAAAATGGCAATTATATTTCCACGACCACGTAACGGCAATGCGGCACGCCAAATTGTAGTTAGATTTTGATTTGCTCGGTTCTAGAGCAATATTTTTGACAGTAACTGTGAATCGCATTGTGTGCCCCCGCAACTGTAAATGATTCGAGCATATCATCAAGAAGTTTTTACTCAGCTGCTAATTAGTAGCTGCAAATTTTGAAGCATCATCCTTCTTTTAGCGTTTGGCAGATGATGGAGAAATATCGTATATCGGTTGTCATTATAGCCTCCCCATCTCTCCAACTCTACTCTTTCCCCATCACCTCCCTGCCATGTGACTGAAGTCGGGGTCTTTTTTTTGGCAACTTAGTTGGTTGGCTGTGGTTAATTAGCAAGCAATATTGAACGTTAATGTGAAATAAATCGCAGCAAAAGAAATACATACTTATATATTTATACAGAGACGGAAAGAAAGAGAGAGATGGGAAGAGCGAGAAAGAAAGAAAAAGTCCATGGCAGAAGCGTTGCTCACTTAATTATGTTGACGTTTATGCTATAGCATATAGGAATAGCTGTAGCTGTAGCTCCAGCTCGGAGTCACGGGGGCACCCACATAGTAGAAACCGAGCGGTAATCATTATTAATGATGACTTTTAGTTTACAAGCTAATTATTTGTTACTGTTACTTGGAACGGCGGTTCGGGACCGGCCCGGCCCAGCCCGGCCCGGCGTGGCCATTGCTCGAGGCCAAGCTCCAGAGTGAATCTTATTCTTTAGCTCCCTCATTCCATTCGATTTCGTTGATGGCTCATGCCACGTTCTTGTTTTGCTTTGCCTCGCATCGCTTTTTTGCCACTTTGCAATTTTCGCTTTGATATCATTTTAATTAATTTATTATATCGATGCCAGCTTTTGATGTTGTATTAATTACATTTTGTGTAAAAAAAAAAATGTTTTGCATATTGCCTTAGCCTTATGTAATCAGGGAAATGAACCGAACCTAATGAAACGGAACCTAGAGGCCCTTCGCATTGAAAGGTCAAGAAAGACGGATAGGGAAAGAGAGGGAGAGAGAAAGAGCGATAGATATAGGGAGAGGAAATGGACAGACAGACGTAGGTGTCAGAGCTTGGCGGCAATTAATGAGTAATTCATTCACATTTTGTGATTTGATTGATATTTTCGCCAATCACAAAACGTATACATATACATATATGTATAAATGGTCGCATAATTGCCATATGTATGTAAATTTTTCGTAATCGGCTTAAACCAAATAGAGAGAGAGAGTGAGAAAGAGAGGGGAGTACACAAGACAAATGGAAAAATGTGGTAATCACTTTCAAAATTGGGTCACAAGACGCAGACGCAGCGCCGCCCAGAAAGAAAATCCCGGACTCGGACTCGGAAGTAGCTCCAAAAGCTGCCAACAATTTAACAGTGACAGAAAGTGGCTAATGTCGTTAATAGCAGAAATAGATGGATGTTCTCCTAATGCGATTTAAACAATTTCTTTCGTTGCCGTTTGTCTGTGCCAAAGAATCAGAGCTAATCAACTAATGTCAAAAGTCACGTCAAAAGATTACAGAATAAATATTATTATTTACATATGTACATATGTATGTTTTGATTTTCGGTTTTACTTTTAACAATTACGCAAACCAAATCACGACAGTACAGCAACCATGACAACAATGGTCCTCATTTTTTCCTCATTTTCACAAAAAAAAAAGAGGTGCGTGGGAAGAAATAATAATAACAAATAAAAAAACAAATCAAAAGCAACAACACCAGCCACCAGCTAAATGAAACCAAACAAAAGCAACGACAACAACAAAAATAAAACCATTTACAGCATAAAGAAAGAGAAAAAAAAATTATTACAAAATTACTTCAACAACGACGACAAATTGGATGCAGCAAATGTAAAATTAAATAAAAATGCAAAAATGCAATTAAAATGCACAGCAACAACAGAAAGCAAAAGGAAGGAGTTGGCGGAGGTATTGCTGCTGGTTGGTGGGCGTGGCAAGAGAAGAAGGAGAAAAGGTCGCTAGCTCACGATGGGAATAATTAAAACAATTTTTCCCTTTTTCAATTTCGCGTGTGTTTGTGTGTGTGTGTGTGTGTGTGTGTGTGTGTGTGTGTGTGTGTGTGTGTGTGTGTGTGTGTGACACAAAACAAAAGCGAAAGTGTTGAAATATTTATGCAGAAAATGCACAAAAAACCAACATCGAAAAAGTGAACAACAAAAGTTGCTGCTGGCAAAGGTAACCCATGACAATTGTCACCAGCAGCAACAATAGCAATAACAACTTCTACAGCGAAAACATCAACACTAACAATAACAACAACAACAACAACAACGACAACGATAGCCGAGCAACAAGCAACAACAAGTGGAATTTTTAATTCACATTTTTAAATGCTGCAGTAGCAACAATTCAATCATTGAATGCGAGTGTCGCTTCACAAGTTTTAAAATCATTTGTTTTTTTCTTGCCAACTGAAAATGTTATTGTTTATGTTTATTGTCATTGTTTTCATAAACTTTTCAAACTTGTCTCGTTTTTTGCATTTGTATTTTAAACGATTCACGAATTGTGTGACTAATTTTGGTATTTTTTTCGTGTGGCTGCTGGTTATTTCTGCGCCTGCGCCACCGTCTTTGTAGGAGCTGTTGGCTCTTGCTTTGGTTTCGCTTGTCTGCGGAGCGTCTGCCCCATGCCTTTTTGCTGAAATAATTAAAATGGAAATTGCATTCGCAGTTGTTGTTACTGGCTAGACGAGCAAACGAACAAACGAACGAACGAACGATCAAACAATGTGAATACATAGAGTGAGTGTGTGTGAATCCACAGTTAAATGCGCTAATAACTTTATTCAGTTGCTTGCTATGTTGGCTGGTTTGCTTGTTGTTGCTGTTGGCATTGCAACATTTTGGCTTAGATTTCTATCGGTGGTGAAGACAATCGTAAGGAAATTGCAAATGTTGCTGCCGTTGGATGTTGTCGTTGTTGTTGTTGTTGTTGTTGTTGTTGTTGTTGTTGTTGTTGCCATTGCTATTGTTATTATTATTGCTGCTGGTTGCTTTCATTTGTTATGTGTGTGTTTTTAATGCACTTCAAAGTTCATGCGTGTGAAGGGCAATGAGTCTTATCTAATACCCAAATAATGCTACCGTCAAGATGTGTGAGCTTGTAATTAATGTGAATTTTATCAAAATTGACTTATTTTCATGTCAATTCAATTTAATTTTCATGGATAATCACTTATAGGACGGTATCAACACTTCATCCAAATTTAAGTAGTCAAATGGCAAAGCCTAAAACCGTAGAAAAGACAGACATTTAGTAAAAGACTGTAAGTCAATCAATTACTTTTCTTAGTTATTATTTAATGTTTCATTGCCAATTGGTGTCGTTCTTAGTTCAAATTACCATTATTGTTTGAAGTATATACCTCGTAAAATGTTGTTATTGATCTCGTGTCTTGCCTTGATCCTAATCCGCTCCTGACTATTTGGAAACATTTGTGGCTATAAATTGCTTTAGTTTGTTGTACAAAGCCCACAAATTGGCTCAAGCTGGAAATTATTTATTAATATACATAAAAACCAAGAACAAAAACATTAATACCCACTGTATACGGATTCTTTTCCCCTTCCAATCAGCCGTCGCATATTCATCGCCCTTATACACAAAAAGCAAAAAAAAAACGCACTCACGTAAAAACTGGCTCGTCTATGTGGCAATTAAAATTCAAGCCGCATCGTCGCTTAATGTCATAATTATGAGCCAACTAAAGAGATTTACGTATTTTGTTTCATAACTTTGGCCAACAACTGGACAACTGTCCGGAGTGCTGACTGCCCCCTGTGCGTGTGAGTTTTTCTCATTTTCACGAGACACAGTTGTTGTTGTTGTTGTTGCTGCTGCTGTTGCTTGTTACCATTGTTGGCCATTGATTATGCAGCAAAGGCAAAGAGACAGGAAGATAGCAAGACTAAGGCACGAGACACACGAGAGACACGTCAACTTCTCGGCGTGTTAACGTTAAAGACTAAATATATAAATGCGTATAATTAAAGGCTACACAGTTGTCAGGCAAGTCACGTAATAAATATAACAAAAATTTAATTAACCAAATTAGCCATAGAATTGTGCAAAAAAGCAAAACCAAAATGAGAAAGCAATAACAACAAAATTATTATATTGTATTATTATTATACTCTTAAATTGTTGCACAAATTACCAGCCATTATGAATGTAATCAATCAATTATGAAAATGTGGCAAAAAAAAAAAAAAAAACAAAATAAAAAAAAACACCATCAGGCCAGGCCACCATCAATTAATTGTGTGGGGCAACAAAAAACCGTTAATAAGATTTGAAACCAAAACGTTCCAGCAAATGTCCTACCAAAAAGAAAAACTGCACAAACAAGAACAAAAAATGATTCCCGCTAATAAAATTTACAGTATTTTCTGATTGTCATTTGATGATAATCAAACGTTGCCATACCCTGGCTAAATCATCACGTGAACGAACTTTCCATCCATTTCAAATCCATGAATTGGTAAAAGCCAAAGCAGA
Source organism: Drosophila paulistorum (assembly GCA_018152135.1). Taxonomy (NCBI): domain Eukaryota; kingdom Metazoa; phylum Arthropoda; class Insecta; order Diptera; family Drosophilidae; genus Drosophila; species Drosophila paulistorum. The sequence continues at coordinate 15,271,025 of JAECXG010000690.1, forward strand.
AAAGTCACGAGATTAATAGAGAGTTGATACAGTTTCTACTTCTGTTAAATGTTAATTCTTAACTTTTCGGTGCTAAATCCAGCACTATTATTGTCTTCTGTTGTCCTTATAAATGGGATACTTTCTCACCGAGTATTATTCAAATGTTCTTTTACGGGATACACTCTGTTCTGTTCCGAGTTCTGTTTAATGGGTATAAAAAATATAATGAGTAAAATGATTTCATTGCTGTCTCTGTCCATTTTCTGTTGTTTTTTTGCCTTCTGTTGCATACTTTTCAGGCAACAATTTGCCTACCCATTGACCTGACAATAATGACGACCGAGCACGGGTTGGCACGGGTCCGGGCTATGGAAATTTAATCAAATGAAAGCTAGAGGCATTTAGCCTTTAAATACAATTAATTAATCATGCCAGAACAAAGTTATTTACACACACACACACACACACCCTCGCACACACAAAGTTGTATATTTATATCTATAGATCTCTCTCTTTATCTCTCTCTCTCTCTCTGTAAACGTGTTATATGTGTGTGTGTGAGTGTCTGCTATTTCAAGCGTAAACTGTGACGATTTTTTGTTGTTATTATCATAGCTGGTGCTGCTGTTGGTGCTGATGCCACAGGGCTCTAGGGTTCGAGGGGTTCTAGGGTTGGAGGGCTGCGTGAGTGCCGCAATATTAACATATCCTGCGTGTTTAAGTTACGCATAAAATTATATCCTGATTGAATTGCACCCAGCCAACAGCGGCCAACGCCACGTAAAATATGCGAATTTCAATAAAGTTGCTACCAACAGTTTGTTGCTGTTGTTGCCGCCTGTGTGTTGCTGATGTCGACTATAGCAATGGGCAGCCATTGTTGGTCTGCATTGCCCATTGCTTGGTCCTCGTCCTCGACATTGTCAACCACCTTAAAATGCGCGCCCACGCACATAAATCACGTGCGTGAATCTCTGCTTACAACATACATATACCTATATATATGCATGTATATATATATATGTATATATAGATGTGTATGTAGAAATGTATTCTTGTGTGTGTGCCTCCTGTATCCCGGCAACTCTTGGCAAACGGAAAATCAGCAGCAGACGCAATTTTTGTTTCTCGCTCTTGTTGTTCCTGCTCCTATCAATGTGTGTGTGTGTGTGTTTGGGTGTGTGCGTTAACAGCCTATCGGCTGAACTGCATCCGGATGGACAACGGTTAAAGCATTATTGTTGGTGCTGGTCCTGTGCACACGTGTCAATGGCAGCAGGAACAACAACAACAACAACAGACAGGGCACATTTTCACTGTCGTGTTTAATTAGACTGCCCCGAAGGTGTGCAACTGCAGCAGTTACCCCATCAAGTTGCCCCTTTAGACTATTATTTCAATACACTACAATTTGAAGAGTTGTGCGAAATACGTGTTAATTAAAATGACAAATGACCTTAGTTGGAGTGGGAAGTGTATTAAGCAGTCAGTGTTAGTTAGTTAGTCATGTCATTATAATTCGTGTACGGTTTTATTTTTTGTAATTGTTAAATTAAACACACACACACATAATCACTTGACGAAGAGGAAAGGACGGCCATTTGGGGTCCATTTTTGGCCCAAGGCAGTAGATGAAAATTTTTGCATATATACGTACATAAATGTGGTGTGTGTGTGTGTGTGTGTTTGCATACAAAGAATGGGCTGACACGTGATTTCCCAGCAATTAAGCACTGTTTGTACTTTGCCACCGCGCAACATGAATTTCTTTCACTTGCTTATTGTTAGCTCTTTCAGCAATTTACAATTGCGTGCATTACCTGTGCCACTACGATTGTCATACGATATTTAAACTAACAAATTAATAGGCGTGCATATAATCAAGAGAGAATTCATAGCATAATTTGCATACTTCAATTTTTTGTTGTCGTTGTTATTGTTGTTGCCGCTGCTGCTGCTGATTTTACCCCACAAGGGCTATGCAGTTACTGTCAATTTCTTATCATTTAAAAAGCATAAATGTCTGTCTAAAGAGCCCAACATTTATGAGAGCCAGCTTAAAGCCAGTTTTCCCCCAACACATAGCACCACACTTCAACCCACTCCACCTCACGTTGAAGAGCAAAAGGCAACATTCAGACAGTTCAAAAACAAAGCTGCCCCAGAGAGATGAAATGGAGATGGGAAGCAAATGCATAGAACAATCCCAGCAGCAGCAGCAGCCTAACCGCAACGGCAACATCATTGACATCAGGCCCATGCTTATGCCCAGGCCCAAGCCCAACTCCCAAACGACTCGCATGTCGCCCTGTCATATGCGCAAATTAGTCGTTAGTCGACGTTTGGTTTTCAAAGTTCTTTGGCTTGGGATCGGGATGGATGCGGCTCTGTCTCGGCCTCGGTCTCGGTCTCCGGCTTGGGTTTTTGATTCTGACTGTGGATGCTGAGCAAGTTTAATGACTTTGGCGTTAGATGCTGTCGTCGTAGTCGTTGCCGTTGCCGTTCCTGTTGCTGCTGATGAGGCGCATGATAATGACTCATGATGGCCGTCGTCCCAGTCGCATCGCAAAAGTTTTTAAGCTCCGCGAATGCAGCCAAATGCTTTAGCATGCACTTCAATGCACACATTTAGAGAAAATGAGAGAGAGGGAGAGGGGTAGAAAGAGTGGGACGGGGACAAGAGACAAAACAGTTCCGGGCTGTGTTTTCTATTTTTCCATATATATGTATGTATATTTAAATGTAGCATTAATTAGCATGTCGCTTTTCACTCCTCCTATGGCTTATGGGTTCCTTGACTCGACTTGAGTCGCTGAGTTCATTTAATTTCACTGATTCTCACTGATTTCTTGTTTCTCTCTCTCTCTCTCTCTCTCTCTCTCTCTCTCTATCAATCTTGCTTTCTCTGTCTCTGATTCCGTCCCATCATTCTGATTTCTCTCATTCTCTGTCAAACATTATGCAATCATCGTAGTCATCTCTTTTCTGTGTTTTATGGCATTCAGCATACCTTATTCTACTCTTCATCTTCATTCTAGCTAAAAAGAGAACTAAATTCGCCTTCACTTAATTATGCAAAATTTGTGCAACTTTTGTGCCTTCCTATGAGTTAGCATGGCAAATGTCTCTTAAGTGCGGGCAACTTAATGAATGAAATCTGCTTAGGAAATTTTAGCAAACAAAACCAAAACATTTGACAAACAATGAGGACTGCTTTTATCCGTTTGAACGAAGGATCACAGGAAAGCAAAGCACTGCTGTTTAAATTCTTTCACAACTACAATTCAACAATATTATTTAACGTCTGGCATTTGGTCTTTCGGGAGTTTTTTCATTAAAATGCGAAATGCTGCTTGGTATAAAAGTTGTCCAATTCATGATACAATACAATGATTATTTTTAAGCTAATTAAGCCAATGTGTAAAAAGTGTTAAATTTTCAATCTCCTTTTTGTTGTTGTTTTTGTCTCTGCGCTTTTTCAATGGAGAACGTTTCGGCACCTGCTATCCAGTTTGGCTTTCTTTAAGCCACAAAAAAAGAGACGAAACTAAACCAAATCACTGGCCATGTAATTGTTGTGTATCTGTAACAACAACTTTTGCAATTGTTGCTGCAGTTTCACTTTCTATGGCAGCAGGAGCAACGGCAACTGAGTTTCATTGGCGACACTTGCAATGAAAGTGAATTTCAGTTTCGGCTTTTTTGTTGTTGGATGTCGGGAGTTGAAGTGTCGTTAACCCAATTTGAAAGCATTTGGCCAAACATCATGCAAATGCAATGAATGCAATTGCTGTTGTATCAGTTGCCGGTGGTGGTGTTGGTGGTGGAGTTGGTGGTGCTGCTGCTGCAGCTCTTGTAGAAAAGACGTCAACAGACAGAGACAGGTTTCAACTTTTGCTTTCGCTGGTCAAAAAGGAAACCAGTTCAAAAAGTTTGCTCACTGCTTGATTTTTGTGTTCGATTGCAGCATAACCAAGCCGGCTTTAAACTGACTCAACTACCAGTTGTTGCCAATATTGTTGCCATTGTTGGTGTTTCTCAGACTAATGACGTTGCTCATATTGCACCAATTAGCAGAGTGCTGCTGCTTTTGTGGCTAGTTTCTAGTCTCCTCTGATGCAGTTCTACGCCTTGACTTATGGCCCCAGCTCGGCAATTAAGTTGGTAATTTTATCATGAACTTTGCATCTCCGACGTTTCAGTCAAGTGCAACAGTCACCCCTCTTTCCGATGTTAAGATTTAGTTTAGCCTCAAAAAAATTTGCCCTAAGTGCGGCATGTGTGTGTTGCAAGTATACGTGGGCGCTGCATGTGTGTGGTTCGGAAGACTCCTGGCCACTTTTTCCAACATTTTGTTGCAAATTGTTTAGTGCAATTTGTCTTGGTCAAATATTTACGTTAAATGCTCACACAGACACACGAAAGTATTATTTGCTGGCAAATTTATGTCAAAAACCATAGACAAAAAAATCTAAAATACCAAAAATGCACATCATCAAAATTGTTGGTGTTTCTCTCTCATTCTCTCTTTCTGTAAATACTCGAGAGGAGGTGGGGTTGGTTAAGGCTGTCAACTTGGTATAGAGTCTAGACTAGGCCATAAATTATGCAGGACAACAGCAAAAGCAACAGCTTGGCCCCAGCAGCCTGCTGTTAGGCTATGATTTTTTCTAACAATTTTCAATGCGCTCTCTTCGTCTACTTGAATGTTGAATCAGTTGCAATTTGCATGCAGCACCCTAACGCAAGGCTGAGAGAGACTTTTCATATTTATTTCCCGATAACCCTCCATCCTCCTACCCTCCTTCTGGCCATCCGAAAACCATTGAAAAGTAGCCGCACACTTGGCCCAGTTCAAAGAATCGGAATAAATGGCAAGCATTGCAAGTGGCCCCAATGTATTGCCCATCGGCTGCATAATTATACTCTATCCCAAATGAAGAGTATGCCACCTATAACACCATAAACTCAAATGAAAGTAATTAAAACTAACCAGCAGTGAAGAATATCTCTTCGGATCTTATGATCATAGAAGCGATGAATGATAGGTGGAGGAGTTGATAGTAGACAGCTTATAGTTTTCAAACTTTTTCCATTCTGGCCACATAATCATAGTGTATTCTCTGTAGTCTCTGTCAATTTTCCTTGCCTTTATGGCTTTATATCATTGAAACTTTCTTGTTTTATTTAAATTTTGTGGCAGGTGCATTTGAGGATACTTCTTTGCCTTATGTTTTCCCTCTGTTCGCTCTCATGGTCTGATTTTCCCTACCTGCTGCCTCTTTTTGGCTAGCTACTACTACGCTGGTACGCACTTAAAGCCCAATGGATGGCAATTTTTGCAAAAGTGTAAAATAAATTGGCAAATATATGCGAATTCTGGGATATGAAAAGGAAATATGAAATTGATATTGCTGACTACCAGACTCTCCACAGTGAGTGTGTGTAGGTGAATGCATGTGTGGTGAGGGTGGTTAGGGCGGGGCTAAGGGCGTTGGCTGAAGAGAAATTGTGAGTTGAGATGATTTTTGCCAATTTGTGTGCCAGTTGAGAACGTTGCAACAAAATGTTTAAATATGCTAAAAGTGTACACGGCTAACGAGCCGGTAAGCACTTGACACATACACATACACACACAAACATGTCCATACATTTCATATTCAAAATCACTAGCCAATTTTTGGTTGGCTGGCAAATGTCAAAAAGTCACAACGGTGTTTGCTTAAAACGCTAAGCACTGCCAATGAATTCTGTTGCCATCAATAAGGCAGCATTCACAGCAGAATAAAGAGCTGGAGCAAAAGCAGAGTCAGAGTCGGAAGAGCATCCACACGTTTCCGGCAGATACAGATACATGGATACTCACTGACAGCGACTGCTGCTGGCATTAGATAAATTCTTTTTGCAGTCGATGCACACACATATACACACACAACACGTGAAGTTGGCGATATATAAAATGAAATTTACACAAATATGCGGCAACTATTCTCCACCCACCCCCCTCTCAACCATATCGTGTTGCCTCACTTACTCGTTCACTGTGGAGCCTGTCAAAGGCGTATCTTATCTTCATTTGCCGACTGGCCGCATTGAACTGAACTTAACATTCTTCTCTGGGTTTGCCGTGGCTTGCCTTCTATCTCTTCCTTACTTACTCCTTTTGGCTGTTTTCCTTAACATTCCTGGCAGTTTTTCTTTTCGCAGCCGCGCCTTTTTCTCAGCCTGTCCAAAATCATTTGGGCTATTTAACTTTTAAGACTAATTAATTACGAAACGACGAAATGAGCAATGTCTAGAGATGGCTTAGAGCTTAGATGGAACCAGCTAGAAATTGAGAGGTGGGCAGACAGAAAAAGAGAGAGAGAGAGAGGGAGAGAGACAGAGACAGAGAAGATAGAAGAAGAATTTTCCATTTTCTTCAAAGCTTTTCAGTGCGCTTTCTTGTTCTTGCTGCTTTTTAATTATTTGGCGCCCAAAGTCAGTTCAAGTGGCCAGTCGAAGTCGAAGTCGACGTTTGGCGTTGGCGTTTTCCTTGACGTTGGCCTCTTGCTGTGCGGTTAAAAGTTAAGCCGACCAGTCCACTAAGTAGCCGTGGCCATCTTCATCTCCATCTCCATGTAATTGACGCCGTCGACTTCTCGCTGTGTGTGAGAATTTTATTCTTTTTTCTCATTTCATTTTCGTGGGTTCATGAACTCTAGCCGCTGTTTCGGTTGCTTTTAAATACCCTCAGCTTTGGCTTTGGCTGTGGCTCGTTAAATTTTTTGTTTGAGGATTTGCGTCTTTAAGTGGCTGTGACCAGGAAAAATCGGTAGCCAAATAGCATTTACGCGGTCATAAACATTTATCGTAAGTTTATATTGCTTTTGAAGTGAATTTGGATTCATAGAAGTAGTTTAACTTCTTTCCTTCTTTTTGTTTGTTTCTCTCTCATCTAGATCTCTTTGCGCGGAAACGGACATTAAAGTCAAATGAGTTATTTGTTTATATACGTACATACATATGTACATAGATGTTTGTGGGAATAATGTCAAGATGAATTTAATTCTTGTTAAAGAACGGTGAGCAGTTTCTTTTCAAAAAAGTCCTTAATATATGGATGCAAAATCAGATGAGATGCTGGAGTATTTTACAGTTTAATAATCTTGTTCTTTTTTAATTAAATTGAAACTTTACTGATTTTGGCAATCGAAACCAGTTATTCATTAAGTCGTAACTTATAGTACTTTATAAGCCCCACCACCACCCGTCGTGGTGCTGGTGATGCATCTCTCTGTCTTTCTTAAAGACTGAGTTTCTATTTTTGGTAATTTTTATAATTAATTTATTTGACAGTCGCCGACGCCGATGCCAGAAACAATTTGAAAGATTGAGAAATTGAGATACTCAAACTTGAACTCGGTTAATAGGCAATGCGAAAAATTTGAATGTTGTTAATGTTGCTGGACAGCGTCAGCTTTTAATGCAGTTTCGCAGCAATGACTACTACCCGTCTCTGCCGTACCGCTCTCACCCCATATTGTCAGATCCCGCACGGCACGAGGCAATGAACGCCCAAAACTTGGCATCGAAAACTTGCCCAAAACCCGCTGCGTTAATCAATTTGCCAGTCGTAGTTGTCGTTGTCGATGTCGTTGTCGTCATATTCTTGTAGGCAACCGCATAAAACTGGCACAAGGTCTGGTTTGAGCTTGCGGTTGCTTGCGTATCCAACAGATATGGAGATACGCTTACCTACAATGAGAGATGTACCAAGCGGTTGGTCGACTTTCCGCTCGCGGTGTTAATGAAAAATGCGTTGGCCGGCAGCCCCAACAGCAGCAAGCTGCAATCGAGTTCATCAACTGCAAAACCTTGTCAACGCAACAAAATCTGGTTCCTTATATTCCCCCGACCCGAATGTTGTTATTAGCCACGGCCAAGAAACAGCGGCATAGGCCTCTCTATCGGTCAGTCAGCTTTTAGGTAAGAAATTGAATTAGGAATACGAGTATAAGCAATATTGCAGCAGTATAGAAATTATATTTTAAATCTTTGTATGTTTATGTATGTGTGCATGTACTTTTTATGGCATTCATTATTTTCATGTTTCATCGGGTTTTCTCTTTCGCTTAATGTTTGCTTTTAATTATCAAATCATCACATGATCGTCATAAATGAGACAATCATCAAGTCGCTACTGACAACGTAGCACACAATGACGATGATGTTGATGCAGACAATGATGAAGATGATGTTGATACTGAGAGAGTTGCTGTTGCTGTTGGGAGAGTTGTTGCCATATCACCATTTGTTGTTTTTAGTAATTAATTTTCTTATTTTATACAATTTATATATGAATTTGCATATTTACACAAAATTTTCGACTTTGTCTTATGCCAAGAAAAAAAAAAAGAAAGAGTAAACAAAAGACGCAAAGACACAGAGCCACACAGTGAGACTTAGAGGGTGAACAAGAAGATGTAGCATGAATTTACTTTATATGCAAATATTATTGCAATCATATAGAATTGTTTTTTTGTGCGATTTTACTACACTGTGCTGTCCAATTTCCCATTGTTCAATAATATTTTAATGATTTGTTTTATTTGTTTTGGCCAACAAGCGCTTCTTCGATTAGGCGTAGATAAGAGATAAAAGATACTCCTTTCTCTCCTTTTGAGGCTAATCATTTTTCTCTAATAAGCTTAAAGCTTACGATATACATATATATATATATAAATACATATATCTGAGCATTGCATTCGAAACGTAATCAATTGATCCGTATATACACATAGTGTTTTGTGAAAGGGCTATTTTCTCTCACTCTCCCTCTCTCTCTCTCTCTCTCTCTCTCTCTCTCTCTCTTCTGTACATTTCATTTCACTTTGTTTCGGGGAAATTTTTCGTGAAAAATCTCAGCCCTTTCGATTGGCTGTCTGGCTGTCTGACTGACTGGGCTATTTGTGTCTATAAATCAGGCAGTGAAATACTTTATTGTTATCTCGGGCCACTCTCTTCTGCTTTTCGGCTTTGCATCTACCCCCACTCCCTCCCAACCACTCACCACTCTTTAATGCCTTTCACCTTTCAAATTCAATTAACTGCAGGCAAATGGCAAAGCCAATCTACAAAATTCGTAAAGCAAATTGAAAAGCGTGGGATGATGTTGCCGATGTGGCCAATGTTGCTGCTTTTGTTTTTGTTGCTGCTGCTGCTGCTTCTGTTGCTGTTGGTACGCAAATATTTGCCATCAACATTTTTGTACGCTAATTTCCTCAGTAAATTTTTGGGGCTGACATCACGCGCGGAACGCATAAAGACAGCTGCTGGAGAGAGGGAAGTAGATGTTGAGCGGGTCGATAGACATTTTAAAATAAAAACCGAAATTGTTGCAGCTCAAAACACACACACACACACACACAGACATACACAGACATACACATACAGACAGACAGAAGTAGAGACAAGAAGAACTGAAATTTCGTCACATATTTTTGCGTAAATTGCCGGAAAATCGCAAATCATTGAAGATAAACATCCAAGTCAAGAAATGAACAGAAGCCAGAAGATGAACGCGACGAACGAAAAGAGATGAAGACAGAGACAGAAAACGCGATGGTAGATGGGAAAAGAGGTGGGCGGGAGGGAGTGGATGAGACACACCGAGGGCAGGGCAAACCGCTGAACCAAATATCGAACAATGTTAAGCAAACAGCAGAAATTCGGCAAGTTGTGTTTTCCGCTTGCACAACAACAAGAAAAAAAAAAGGGAAAACTGACAAATCAAACAGAAAAATGTTCTCATACAATAAGAACCTCGACTCGGTGATACTCTAGGAAATAGATTAAAAGATTGATGTTACACATGAGTACGATCCTGATTAGCAAACAAAATCCCTAGTTTACGTTTCAATTTGACTTTCAATGCATTTTCTAAGTTCATTTATACACGCCTTGCCAATGTTGTTTAGGGTGTATCAAAAAAAAAATCATCAGGCTATGGTTCACTTTTCTGCGGTGTTGCTGCTGCTACCATTGCCGCCTGTCGTCGATGCCAATAAGCAATTGCTGAGAGCATGAGGTTGAAGTTTGACGTGAAGAAGGCGGATGGAGGGCGATTCGAAGAGGTACCCGGCCCTATTGCACGAATCGAGTGCAGCGTAAAACGTTTTCGTTACACTTGAATTGCCAACGGGTCGGAAAGTAGTAGAGGAGGAACATTCGTCGTCTCTCTAACTTCTTCAACTGTAACTTCAACGTCCGCGTCACAATTCGCTGGCTTTTCAACGCTTCTTTTACAGGCTTCAGCTAATTTTTTTTTTTCTTTATTTTTGGTTTTAGTTGGCTTTTATCTAGTGTCAGGATGTTAGCCAGACGAGAGATGATTGAGCTAAAAATTCGAGGCTTGAACTGATTTACTCCATAAGATTTCGACATTACTAGACCCACAACATATATACATACATACATATATACAAATGTAGCTATTATATAGAAAAATTTAACACTTAGTATTATACCTAAGTTATCTTTCTTGAACTTGGATGGTTTAAGTGTTCTCCATTTTGAGAGGGTATAAACTTGAGACAATAACGATTTGTGCTTTCCGCAGCTTATCATTTCGGATTGATTTGGTTTTCGGCTTTGGGTTTTTGATTAGGTTCTTGCTGTCTGCTATTTGGTTATAGTCAGTTTTTAGCTTTTGATTTGTCTTTAGTCACAGCTGCTAAGCAAAACATTTGCTTGCTGGCTGGTTTGATGGCTGAATATCTGGCCTTTGCTCTACCACATAGCCTTTCCCTTCATTTCCATTTCCATTTCATTTCCAGCTCATTTCACTTGAGTTGATTTGCTTCTAAGCCCAAATGGGGAAACACATTTCACTAGAATCGACATTAGCAACGATGGCAATGGCGGCGGCTGCTCTTTGGTAGTTTTTTCTTTCAAGCCTTCGATTCGGTTGGGTTTTAGTTTGATTGCATTTGATTGTAGCTTATCAGATATAGAAAGAAGATTTATGCTTCGTTAACTTTTTAGTGCAATTGCACAAAGACGTGGCCAGAAATCGAGAAACAAGGAAAACGAAGAGATGAGCTGGAGATGGAGATGAAGATGAGATGAGTTGAGTAGAGATTTGCATGGCATCAAAAAGATAAAATTGCAATTTTAATTTTGTTTTAATTAAGTTTAGGCAAGTCATGTGATCGCTGACAGACGATGCCTTCACCCTTCTTCCAGCCAGCACCTTCTCCTTAACTATCGTCATTATCGTGTGTGAGAAAACTGTTATAAATAGCTGACAGGCCTTGGGTTGCTGCTGATGACTCTTTCGCTGCTAAACTGCGCACTCATTTTGCCATTAGGGAAGTGGCAGCATCATCATCAGCATCAGCGGCCAGAAAACTCTCACTTTGGTCTATTAATGATGATTCGCACGCCCATTCCCCCACCCAACTGCCCCCTCCCGCTTTCCCATGCTACTACAACTAAGAGCCTCTACACGTTGCAAGTTGAAATTATGCCGCGTTAATTGCGGCAGCCCCAAGGCAAAAACGCAATTTCGCCTTTGCTCGCTGAGGCGTTAAAACTGGCGACTGCTCTACCCCAGTCTGCTCTGGAGCAGATGGGGCGAGCCTTGACTGTTCGCTGCTGCTTATCAAAAACCGCAACTGACCCTGACATGATGTGATGCTTTTGATAAGTAATTGCCTTATATTTATATGCTGGCAAAAGTTAAATAAATACGAGTACTTCGAGTACTTCTCATTCGACTCAAATGCAAAGATTTCCCGCCTCGCTGCACAATTAAAAGCTGTCAAAATTTCACTTTGCCTTGTTATGCTTTGTTTTCCGCCATCATCATTATTACGTTTATTGAAAATGCCTTTTGATTGTCTCTGCACAAACACACACACACACACACACACACAATTCAGCACCAATTTTCCAAATCATTTTCACACACGAATGCATTTCGCATTTTAGCATTTGGGTCCCGGAAATGCTTTTTTGCTCTCCCTCGCGGATCTTCTCATTCCATCTGTTACTCTGATTTTATTTTTACCAAAATAAAATTATTGTAATGCCTTACCTTTCTTCCCTCTACCCATTCTCTGACTTTATGCGGGCGTTAATAAAACAATGAAGTGAAAAACAATTTCAATAAAATATTTCAACATTTAAAAATATCGTGCACGAATAACATTCGGATATTACACGTAGCATAAAATAAACAATAAACATATAAATATGTATAAACATACATACATATATACTCCTCTATATAATAATTAAATTAAGTACTAGATCGACAATTTTTTTTTAAATAAGCATTAACATTTCTTTTTTTCTTCCATTTCCAGAGGAAACGAAGCGGAATCGCAAGACAAGGAACAATTTAAAACGATAACAGGTAAGCGAAATTGAATTACAGCAAATTTTTAGTTTATGGCCATATTCGGACGATATTCTATTTCCAATTCAATTTCACAAACAGTTAAGTATTAGCATCTAGGCTTCTCCCAGCCTGAAACCTTAATCTGCTTACATTTAAAAGGAAAACACATCGATAGAACGCTTCTCACAATTGCAATTCATCATTTAAGCGAGAAGATTAGGAAAATTGGTCAAATTTGGCTTTTTGACATAACTCATTCAGTTAAGTTTAAGTTTAAACTAAGTAAACTTAAGCTGCGGTTGGTGCTGTTCTTGGGCATGTAATAATTAATGCTTCAGTTAAAATAAACCTTAATTTTCGGTCAGCCACCACAATACCGCAAGGCCAATCAAAGCGTCATTGAAACGGAAACGAAAACGATCAAACTGCAAGAGTCAAATGGCAATGGGCAAAAGGAAATGAAGTTTGTTTGTGGTGTGTATGTGTGTGTGTGTGTGTGTGTGTGTGTGTGTGTCGTTAAACCAAAGAAGAATCAAAGCAAACGAAACGAAACCATATTTGGCTAGGTCACCACAAATTAGCAACGGGAAAATGATGTCATTCGCTTCTTTTACCCCACTATCAGTGTGTCTGTGTGTATCTCTTCATCTTCCATCACTGATGAATTATTAAAAATTGAAAGATGGAGATGAAGATAAAGATGACCAAAAGCAACTTCGGTTCGGTTTCATTCCGTTTCGTTCTGCTCTGTAGACGTTCTTCTTGGCCTGTTTGAATAAGCGCTCAAATGAACACCGCAATGAATGTGCGCCGCATGACAAATACGTAAAGTTTCTTTTGAAATTAAGCAGCATTTGCTGCCAATTCTTAACTACATCAGCGTTGAGCAAACTTTGTCCTCGCCTTCTCGGCTCAGGCGCCGCAGCCGTAGCCACCTCGCCCTGCCCTGCTCGTCCACTCTGTTTTTGACTGCTACTGCTGCTGCTCTCTTTCGCCACGACCATGAGTTTTTCTGTTTGGCGTTTGCTAGTTTTTACTTGGCTCCAGCTCTAGCTTCAGCTCCAGCCAACCAGCCAAGAGAGCTTGCTCATTTCAAACTTTTGACACAGAAACTAATTTTGGCAAACGGGCGGCAACACCCACAATGCACCCACCGAACCAACCACTCTTCCTTTGAGTTCTTATGTGTTCTCTCATTCATTCTCTCTGTGTGTGTGTGTGTGCATTTAGTGGCATTTCATTCTTTTGCTGATTGCAATATTTCATTGCCTTTGCGGTTCGTGTGTTGCATACTTTTCAGCATTGTCGCTTCGCTGCTGAGGTTTGCCTTAATTAATTGGCCACAGCATTGCTTTCCCTTTCTCTTTCTCTTGTTATCGCTCTCCCTTTATCAATTTTCATCAGTTGGTGCATATTTTTGTTATTGCATTTTAAAGTGCAAATGGCGCCTTAATTGCCATTTGATTTGATTTACACACTATATTATCCCCATCCTCACATTCTAATTAATGCCAAATCTTTGCCAGCTTTGTCAGCTATCAAATCATAAAGGCCCACCGCCATCATACATACACACACACACACACACACCTCCAATCTTCACCCTTTCATACAAACTGCAAGCATATCAAATTTTGTAATTTATAGCGTTTTGATGGAGTGTGTCCCAACAATTTCATTAGCGACTAACATGAATGCCAACAGCAAATCGCCCAAAATGCATTGAAAACGTATTATTTTACAGCATATTACATGAGTTAGGTGAACATTTTATTAATTACCCGTAATCAGAAATGGAAATCAGTTGATACTTTTATTTTTGCCTCCGTATTAAAGTCTTCTTTAATTCAGTTCAGTTTTGAATTTTACATTGTGTTGTGTTTAACCCTCTAACTGTTAACTGCTTAATATTTCAATTTTATTACAATCTGCTTTCTACAAATATTTTTCTTCCAAAAAATTGAAAAATAGTCGAGACCAAAAAAGGTGCAGTCAAAATGAGTAGGCCAAATTTTCCTGCAAATGTTCTGTGATTTGATTTCCCAATGAAATCAACATGAAAAGAGCAGTAAATAATAACTATAGGTATGCTAGTTGAATTAAACGAAACTTCTGTAGTTTGATGTAACTCAGAACAGCCACATTTCAATGAAATTTTTGGCATGATATTTTGCATTTGTGCATGAAAATCTAAGGGAATTGGTCAGGATTATACAGTTATTTCATCTACTTTTCCACTCCCTTTTGTAATCACCTTATGTTGAAAGCAATTAATGAAAATTTTATTATACATGTATCGTTTACCTCTTTCTCTCCCTTACTCGATTTGTGTGTGAATGTGGAAAATGTAAAATGCCAAATGAGCAACATCATTGCCAACAACATTTCCACAATTTGTAACAATAATAACACTACATATGTATATGTACACTACATATGAACATAGTGAAACAACAAACAAAATACAACAGACAAAAAAATATAGAAGAGGCAACATTTATTATTGAGTTGGTGGCGCTTTACTTTGGCATTGGCAATGGCATCTGCATCTCGGCCAAGTTAATTACCGTAGGAGTAATAATAGTAGCAAATTAATTGCTTGGCCATAATTGTCTGTTGGTTACGAAGCTGCAGATGAGCTACAGGAAAAAGCGGCACGAGGAATGGAATGAGGCAATGTGATTTCATTTCAATTTCAACTTACTTTTATTTGAATGAAACAACGAAAAAATGTTTGCAATTACCGCCAACTTAACTCTCCTGGACAGACAACAGTCGTTGGAATTACATTTTCAATATTTCCCCAAACACGATTCCCCGAGAATCAACGTCAGACAGCGGGAAAGCCAGCAACGGCGGCATCATCATCATCATTTTTTTACAGTTGCTTTGCCTTTCCTTGCCTTTTACTGAGATTCTATGGCACTATAGCTATAAATTTTTAACTACAAGCTCTTGAATGCAATTACTTTTCAATCTTTTCCTTTTTTTTCGCCTAGAAAGAATACAACTTGAGACTGTGTGAGTGTGTGTGTGTCTGTGAGTGTGGCTGTGAGACACAGGCAGAGAAGGCGATGAAAATTGCTTATTTCAACATTCAACTTGGCAAAGTTCGTCGCGAAAAAAAGTCGGGCGTAAAAAGTTTGCCATAATTCTCTGCCAAAGGTCTATCACTTTCAATTTCTTCTGTGCCTTGAAATAACTTTTATTTTTCTTCAACTTGATTAGGCAAAAAAAAAAAAACTAAAATAGCAAAAACTTTTTATCTATTTGTTTAAAGAAATTGACATGATTCTTTATGTAAAATAACACAATTTTCATAAAAACAACTTGAATAGATAATTTTAAAAAACTATTTCCCAATAGTTATCCCTATGCAAATAGGGATGAATTCCCTGAAGGTTTAGAACTCTGATATAAATTAATCGAGCCTTTGTGGAAAAGGTAATTACTCTAGCAGACGACAATATTTGCAATCGATATACGTTACGCTTCGCTGCTGTTGAGTTGATGCGCAGATCATTAATGAATATGCTGAACAGCAGATGGGCTTAATCCCCCCCGCAGTTTACCCTTTCCTGGACAGGATCGAGCATGGTGAACATACTCGTTAGAAGGTTGTAGTGTTTCAGCTGCTTGGGAAAATACGTTGTGTAATGTCACTTAATCTTTTTATAGGACCAACTATTGACTATTTTTTCGCTCTTCGGATTAGGTGGATTAGTGAACGGATTAAGAATGAAAGTGTTTGCAAATTATGAAAACTTTATTACTAGGGCAAGCAGATTAAGAATGAATTGTTTTTTATGATACAGAAAGACACACTCTTAACAAGTCAAAAGGGCAGTTGGGCACCACTAGATAGTCAGGTAGCTGTTCAGGTAAAGAGGGTGGCGCCAAAAAGAGACAAAAAAGGACTCAATCTTACCTGGATTAGAAAATAAATATGTATAAAAAGGTACGGTAGGATGAGGCAAACCATCAATCGTCAAGTGACCTTAGAGAGAAGAACATCAGAAAACTTAAGCATCATGTCGAACTATCAAAGACTTGTTAACCAGGAGCAACAATCCAGTGGCATTTGTTCCTCCTCATCGTTGTCATCGACCAGCCAACGATTTCCCAGTGTGGGCTATCATTTGTATTTGCTGCGTGAACAACTGTCTCGTCGAAACGTGGAGTATATGCGTTTATCTAAAGCCAAGTACTTCATTACCGAAACGCTTTTGGCCAAGACCGTGAGCAATCTCAAAGGCTGCAATATCGATGAGCTAAAGACGGTAAACAATCAGATTGTCTTTAAGCACAAACTGAAACGTCAGATCCATCGTTTGCGTAAGCTCCAAAGTCTGGGTATTAAAAACGCAAATCCCCACATGGAGAGTACCGAACTATAACGAAATCAATGAGGGAAAAGGAACAGATGGAACCGTAAACCAAAGGCGCCATTCAAGTCCATGACCATGAGCATAGACAATGTAATGAAGAACCTTAATTCAGAAAAGAGGCGGGCACACAAACCTAATCATAAATTTATTTTGCTTAACCATACACTAGTTTAATTATCCATTTATTGTTAGCTTAAAATAAAGAAATATAAATTTAATCTCCAAACTGGCACTCTTGATGTATATTCAAAACCACAAAACCCAGCTCTGACCTCAATTTGACCAGCCTTTAACTAAGACAATTTGCGGCAACTAATTGAGTTTTGGCCACATTTTGACATGTGTCGCCTATAACTCACAATCACAGGCAGACGATGCGAATTCGAATAAGCAATTAACCAAATAAAATTTCAACTTCCACAGAAAATAACTTGTACCAAATTAAAGTATTTTCTGTATTTCATAAGCAGCTCTTCATCGAAAATAGATTTTTTACATCTGTACATTAGTTTTCATTATTACACTCATGCTAAAAGAATTCATACCTTTATAAACGTATCACTAGAGAAAACGTATTTGACATATATTCCTGATTAGCACGTAAACTTCATATCCGTCTAGATCGAAACACAATCCTTCTAGACCAATTAAAGCGTTAGTGCTAAGTAGGTGTTTAAGTTATCCCTGCCTTGTGGTTTGTAAATTGATATGGTATAGAAAGTACCATATTTTAGGTAAGAATAATATGAAGAAAAATAAGATCATAGGCATAATTTAATTGCATATAACACTCACAAAGTATTTTACGCTCAAGTTAACACCGAACATAATTGTTTTTATTTTCGCTTAAATAATATTAATAATTACCCACACCCCGGCCCGCTCCAACCAAGCCACCCCTGTCAGCAGACCGCCACCACACTGCTCAATCAAAAAAGCAATATATTGTAAATATATATAAATTATAAAGAATATTTTTATGTATATAATGAATAAACGGCGCGCATAATGTGGCCAGTAAGTCAATTTTTATTATGGAAATGATTGTGGCAGTCAAACAAGAATCTTCTCCATGCCCACACACAAAGTGTTAACAATTAAAATGCCACACACACACAAACATATACAGCTGTTGCTATTTGCTGTTTTACATATGCTTGCAATTATCCTGTATATGCAATGCAATTTGCAAAACTCTCTCAAAAGTATGCTATGAGAAATGACATAAACATAAAATTTTCCACACAATCAATTTTCTTGCCATGCCAAGCTGACTGCCTGCCACACTGCCTGCCTACACGGCGTGGGGTAAGTGGGGACTGTGACGGAGAGACTTTCTCCACAACAAAGGCCGTATGTTAATTTCTACAAATTTTATATTTATTTATGCAACCAACTGCATCCCACATGTGACTTAATCGTTCAAACTTCCTGTAATCTCAATTATGATATATGCATCAAATATATGTGTGTATGTTTTGTTTATGTCTACATAGAAAGTTGAAGAAGAAATGTTGATGTCATGTCAGGAACAAACAACTTAAAGAAAATTCAATGAATTGACAATTACACTTAATCTTTGCTGCATTTCGAACAAACTGTATTAAAGAACATTCGATTTAAATGAGTTGTTTCTGAAGGTCATATGAAAAAATTTGGAGACTTCTTTTGAGATTGAATGGATCATATAGTCATGTAACAAACTGTGAATAAATGAATAGGGTAAGTTTTTCTTATCATATACAAATCAGACAGATTTTTTTTGAGACAAATTGGTTGCTCCTTATGCTGTATGTATTTATCTTATGCCTCTATTACCCCATAAAGTTATTGCCTAACTTCTTTCTCTCAACAAAAGCAGCAACAGAAAGGACAAGAAATGAACAAATGCGCAGAGTTGATTAGTGTGTTGCTGCATTATGAACATCATTTTCATTATGTTTATTATTAGACAGACCTGAAGGACTCGCCCTTGGTTCCAACATTTAAGCCCACTTGGTCTATTACTGCCAACCATTACCACCACCGAGCCCAGCCAAACTAAGATGGTTTCAAGTTAATGCAATAAATAAAATTTCAACTGCAGCATCTCGGGGCATGTTTAGCCGCATGAAAAGCGACAGTAAGCCAGGCCTGCATAAGAAGTTGCCTGTTTATCTTGGGCTTTTGTTTGTTGTTGTCCTCGTGCTGTTCTTTTGCCCAACCCCAACCATTATACTGACCTTCCTGCGTCGTTTCTTTCTCAGTCACCTCACTGTGTTTTCTTTCAAAACTTACCCCTGTCCCTGGTCCCTATCTCTGCTATTGTTGTTGCTACTTGTTTGGTTAAGAAAGTTGCCTGGTTGCTTGGCCAAGCGGCTGGTCTAATGAGTTTAAAAAAGTTTTTCTTGAACCAAAGGCTGGGCTAGAGTTAGGGATAGGTACACAGGTGACAGGATAGGCCAGGACTGCCCAGCGTGTTATACAAATTGCTGTCCCTTTACCTGGCTCTGGGTCTACCTATAGCTCTATCTCTGTCTCTGTCTCTGTCTTTTTGCTTTTTTCTACCTTGGCAAAACTGTCATCAACATGTCTGTCTGAACGTGTGGCCTGGTTGCCTAGATCCCGTCCATTTTTTCTCATTCCCCCTTTTTGCTTCTCTTGGCTTGTACCTAAACCATATTGTAGGGGATGTTGCATTGTTGCTTGTTACTAGCGAAAGTTTTTACATTTATGCTTAACGTAAGCAGAGTATGACACAGGGTGGGTGGATAGAAAGGAGACTAAGAGAATATGCATTTTAATTAGTTTAGCAAAGTTGCCACCTCAAGCAGGAGCAGCCCAGTCTGAGTCTGGTTAATTGCTGCCACTGCAACTGCAACTGTCATTGCACTTTAATACATTCGGCTAGCAAAAGTTTAAAGCCTAACCACCAAGACCAACACCCACCGAATTTATCAGTCTGCCTCATTCCCCCTCCCCCATAAACGTAGGGAAACCTCGCAGCGCCCGCAAAAGTTGTTAACATTTCACATTTCACAAAGTAACAAATTCAATTAGTAAGTCCTCGTTCTTGTTGTTTGCAATATGCATGTGTGTAAGTGTCTGTGTGTGTGTGTGCGTTTTAGTAAATTACTTTAAGGACACCGAGAAAGTTGCATCTACTTATGCTGCTGATGCTTCTACTGTTCGTGCCGCCGCTTCATGCTATAAATCCTTGTCTTTTGCCTTATGCAATTTACTTTTACATAGCATAAATTAATTTGTCTGAGCATAAATCTGTTGACTCTTACCCATTACGTTATGTGGCTTACAACTTGCAATTGATGGCAATTTAACGAGGTGCCAGATGCTAGTTTCGTATGAACTTATCAAAAAACTCATTAGGTTTTCAATAAATTAAATTCAATATAAATAGAGTATGTGCGTGAGAGAAAAGGAGAGAGAAAGAGAGAGGGAGCAAACGACTGACTGACTGGCAGACTGGCAGACAGCTCCGCCACTTCATCTTCGTCTTGAGCTTGGTAACCGCCAGGAGGAGCAGCCATCACCCAACACCCAGCAAAGTTGGCATCAAAATTGCGCACTCACACATCGCCTTTAGCCAGAAGACTTAAAGCAGCTGCTGCCAACAGTTTCCACTAGGACGCTTCTCTTGAGCAACTGCCTAAGCACAACTACACCAAGAGAAAACTGACGAAAACCAATCGACTAATTTAAGTTTAAAAGAGAGACTCTCTAGCATTTCTCTCACTGACACAAAAGCATAGTCTCCCTTTTCCTCTATGTTTTTCATTCTGTCGTTGGTTTTAGCCAGCTTAAACTTAGCTTAACCAGGCATTGGCAGCGCGTAAATTTGCCGCCCTGCAGCGGTGATTATGTTTCCCTCTGAGCTCACCATCAGTCTGTTGCTCTCGCTTTCTTTTTCTCTTTCACTACCTCATTACTTGGCCAATTTTTCTTTAGTTGAATAAATTAATAGACATACATATATAGAGAGAATAGAGACAAAGCGGGCAGAAGTGCAAATGGGAGAGATGCAGCTAAATGAAATTGTTAATTTTGCAGAGAGCTATTGTACAACTGAGCGTATACTTGATGCGTCTTTAGTTACCTCTCAGAGTTGGCCGACTTCTTTTCATGCCAACTGTCTGAGGCAGAAGCTCATTACCTTTCTGTAAGCCGCTTATGGTATGATCCACCTTTAGTTGCTGCTGCTGTGATATTCCTCTCTCTCCCTCTCTCTCTCTCTTTTATCCTTTCGATGCATCCTAATTGCATTTTAAATGTTTCAATTTCATTTGGCTTGGTGAATTGGCAAATGATTACTTAAATTTATATTAAACTTTAACCTCATGCCACTTAATTAGCTGTGCGTATCGTTGCTTCGAACTGGCGTTAACTACTTTTTTATATGACCATCAATCTGTGGACAAGTTGCAGTTGTTACTCAATGTTGCTGCCACCGTGGTTGTTGTTATCCAAGACAGTATAGGGAGACAGAGAACAAAGTTCTTAAAACTTTTCTACGTCCGAGTCAAGTTGGCATATATATATTGAAAAATGCTAAAGAACTTTTTCCCCCCTCATCCAATCGTCCATCCATTGCTTACCACTTCTATCTTTCTCTGACTCTCTCTTTTACGTTTTTCGTTCGTTTTGCAACTTTGCGTTTGCCTTTGCTTAAACTGACGTAAATTTATAATGACAAATTGCATTTGGCGCAAATGCGGCACAAGAAAAAAACCTAGGTCGCTGGCCAAAAGGGGGAAAAATGCTTTGTGCACCAACTTGCAAGCCAAATTGAGCGTGAAAAATTATGATGAAAAGAAAAAAGAAATAAAAAAAAAACAAAAGCCAAAAGCAGTTGAAAGAGAAAAGGCAAAGTAAAAGACAATCATAGAGCTTAATTCTAGAGATTATAGTTAATTAATGGTATATTTATTAAAGACAAATGGGACAAAGTCACCGACTTTCACTTTTTTTTTTGTCTCATGGTACTCAACTGACTCGTAATGGAAATTTACATAAATCCATGCACAAAGATACAAAAAAGAATGGATTCCATTTACTCTATAGGTAGCTAGTTATTCAGTCAGCCGGTCTCATCATCATTCATTCAAGTTAACAACAAACAAAGTGGATGAAATTTCACTCAAAATATAGTTGAACTTGTTAATGTGTTGGTGTTGTTCGTGCTGATGGCGCTCATGGCAGTGGGTCATGGCAGCATTGCAACGGGCGATAAAGAAAAAAATGACACATTTTTAATTTTACTTCACACCTACACACAACAACGACAACAGCAACAACAATAGCGAAATGGCAACAACAAGAACAAGGACAAGAGCTGTGTGTAATCAAAACTGCAAGAGCAACAGTCACAACAACTGCCAACTGGCAGCGGTAACAGCAACAACAACAACAGCAGCAGAAAACACTTGCAACAACAATGCAGCAAACTAACAAAAGGAACAACGCGGAGGCAACGCGAAGAGGCGAGTAAGAGAAAAATTAGATTTATCACGAGTGGTTGCCGGAAAAATTGTCAACATTTATCAACATTTTTCAACGCGCCGGGACGTGTTTGGGCCAAAAAGCACCTTAAGAAAAAGAACAACAACAACAGCAGCAGCAACAATGGCGCTAACTAAGCTAAGCCAACTCCAACTGAACTGAACTGTACTGGACTAGACTCGACTCGACTTGGACTCGACACTCTGGACTACCCGCGTGGGAGATGAAAACCAAGCTCCGCTTCGCATTTTGATTAATATCCGCAATGTCAAGCGGGCCAGCAGGAAGCCTTGTAATGGCCAAGAGAACAACAAGAACAAAAACAGCCAAAACAACAACTAACAACTTGAGGCTGCAATACTCACACACACACAGACACAAATACGAGCATAAGATTCTGTTGATGGTGAAAAGTGGTCATAGAAAGAAAAGAAAATTCACTCGCGAAATGAAAACAAAGTTGCCAAATGCTGTTCGTTGGCATCGGCGACCAAAAGCGAGAAAATGGTCAAATGGAGGAGAGGAGAAGGTGGATTGGTGATAGGGGAAAGCAGCCTGAATAGAAATTTCCCCAAACAGGCAATGCGAATGTGGTTTATATTCTTTTGACTGGTTTATTTGATTTGCCATCTACACAAGCAAGGGGGACAATTGCTTAGGATTTGTATGTCATTTATTTTCTGTCTATTAAATCGCAAATTGAGTTTTTAACGTTGATTGGATGACAACAGCAATAAAAATTGCAATTAATTGTCCCATAGATGGAAAATTGAGTAGTAAGACGGACGAAAGCAAACCAAAACCAACCAAAATTTGAATAGACAATATATCCTAAGAACCGTTTAAATTGATATCTACTTATATAGATAACTTTTTTCCTTTTATTCTTTATACTTTTTTGGGCCAATTTTTGTTAATCTAAGCCATTTGTCAACACTAAGTAGCTGAGTAGCCAAAGAGCTTCTCATTAAATCACTCAAATATTAGGACAGCTGCTCCCTTCGAAACCTTCAACCAACCAACCATCCGCATGGGCGTAACCTTGAATATAAACTTGCCACAGGGAAAGCTCAGTTTTAATGGTGAAAAGGACCTCACTATTTCAGTATCATGCAGATCTACGCCCTTGAACTGGCAGTGCTTTCGGGTCTACTCCCTCCAATCCAGCCACCCTTTTCTCTTTCACACATACACATACACACACACATAATCGCATTTTAAACTTTTTCAATAATAAAACTTTTCTAAACGGATTTCCCGCTGGACGTTGCGCTTTAATAATTTTGTGCTTTATCTCTTTCCTTTTTTTTCTTTTTTTTTCAAGGCACAGCAACAGTTGATGACCCTCAGCGAGAGCGAGAGAGTGGGAAAGGCCGAAAAGCAAGGAAAGGGGAGTGAAAGCACAAAAAAGGAGCACCAAAGCCATTAATTTAAATTGGGGGATTATGTGCGCAACAGCCACTACTAAAAGGTGAGTCTAGATCACACAAAAGCTTCCACTCGCTCAGCGTATTTACCTTTCTCTTGTGTAATTTTCTCATCGCACATATCTCCATTTTTAGCTCATGTATGACAAATCAAAAAAGTCCTGGAGTCAGCGGCTCAAAACTCTCAGCAGCAGCAACAACAGCACCAACAACGACAACGAAAACAACAGCGGACAAAATTCACAGAACGTTACTTTAGCCACTGCCAGCGGGATGCAGCAACAACAGCACCGTCTGCTCCATCCTCATCCCCATTTGACTGCCGCCTATTGCCAATTGCCACCGCCCGGGTATGAGTTTCTGCCCGGCGCCTTGTCGCGTTCCATGAAATATGCTGAACCCTGGATCTATGGCACAGTTCGTGGCATACCGTTGCGTCCCTCTGGCTATGGATATCATCATCATCATCATCAGCAGCAGCAGCCACATGCGGCAGCTATTTTTGCACCGGAGACGACAGAGCCGGGCCTGGCAGTTGTGATCTGTTCGTGCGCTGAGTATTTGAGTGGAACGAAACGTGATGTGAAGAAGGCGAGCATATGCAAGAAGTGCAAAGGTTCGCGATTGCCCCTGGCCACTATTGGCGGAGGTTTAGGCGGCGGAGGTATGCTAGCTGGTGGCACACTGAGACTAACAGCTGCCACTTGCAGTAGCAGCAGTCGCTCCATGGCGGCCACCATGCGAGTGGTGAGCTCAACGAAGAAGTCACGTCCCTCGATTTTGGATCCGCAGAAGGATCCCTATGACCTGATGCGACGCACGCGACTGCTGTCACCAGAGCCAGCGGCCAAAAGTGAGTCCACTAAAGAGGGCATTGGCAATGGGAAGTCACGTAGCCGCGACAACGCTGGGGAAGGAACTCAACGTGGACGTTCGAGAACACGAGCGCAATTACCGCCGCTGCCACTGACAATGGCCAAGGCTAAGCCAGAACCGGCAGATTGTTGGCTCACGGAGGACAATGAGTTGTTGCTGCAATCGAGCGGTTTCGTTACAAACAGCAACAATAGCAAGAATGCCAGAAATAATAATCGCCGTTCCATATTGCGGTGTAATGTCAATCCTTATGAACTGATCTCAGTCGACAGAAAGATGAAAAACTCCAATAATCATGATGATTTCGATGTGGCTGATGCACAGTTAATCGAAGACGAAGATCAACAGCAGCAGAAGCAACCAAAACAAAAACAACAGCAGCAGCTCCAAGAGAGGCAATTCTATGGTAACAATGTGGCGGCCATTGCCGGGCAAAGGATAAGCCTTGGCAGTGATAGCCTGAATAATGATCTAGCTGATTCGAGTGACACCTATGAGAAAATTATGATTGCTGCCACACCAGCAGCTCCAGCAACAGCCACACCAAGACGTCCGCCACGCAATAAAAAATCAGATGATCCAATTGAAAATTCTACTCCTCTAACTGGCCAAACCACTTCCCTACTGGTAGCTGCTTCAAACAATGACAATGACAATGACAATGACAATGACAAGGACAAGGACAAGGACAAGGACAAGGACATTGATGACAATGACAATGATATTGACAGTTCGTCTTTTACAGTGCTTACTGTCACGCCCACATCGCCTTCCATCAAGTCCATTCTAAAGCGTCCAGCAACATTGAACCTGCCTGGAGTTGCAGCCACTATCGCCAGTGCAACTGTTGCAACTCTTATTGCAGTGGAGCAACCCGACATTGATGTAGCCACAGCTTCTTCAACAGCAGCAACACCATTGCTAACGCCGTCGGGTAAATCACAATTCTATATACCAACGCCAACTGCCACACCCACTAGCCCATACAGCAACACATCGACACCAACATCAACATCAAATTCGCGCAAAAAAGTGCAATTCATGGTTGAGGATAAAATCATAGCAACGAACACCATAGCAATAGCAACACCATTGCTAACGTCATCTGGTAAGCATTTATTGTTAATTTTTTAACTAATACTTATTAGTAGGAACAAAGCATAAGAAGTTCCAAAACGAAAATAAAATACTGCAACTTCGAGAAACCTTCTAAACAAAAGCAAAAGTAGAACGTCGACCCTTTTATTTACAAAGATCAATTAAGTTTTTAGTTCATTTATTAATCAAACACATTATATCTTTTTAAAAACAAACAGTGTGAACAATTATTATTAGAAATGAAAAAAAAGTATGACCGAAACGAATATCGTTTTCCGTAACAACAACTAAATATTTTAAATTTCTAGAATACGTTTCGGTCCTGCGGAACTGGTAAACCGCAACGAAAGTTCAATTCGTAATATTTTTCGAGGGAAAATAAACAATTAGAAAAGAAGAAGTCAGAAAATATTTTGTTCCTAAGCACCAGCAATATTAGTCAAAATGCTGAAATTTTGCCAACGTCCACGGCTTGCAAATTATTATTGTCAGCAGTAGTGAATAGAGATTGTGCAGCAGCAGCAGAAACAGCAACAGCAGACGCCATCGCCATTGCCGACGCCACATTACCGCATGTCATCGCAACGGGTAAATAGGGGGAAAAAAAAGAGAAACTAGATAAAACAAAGTCCCTGGCCCTGGCTGTCCCAGCTTATCCAGCTTGTCTCTACTTGTCTGATGTTGTCCCTGCTCTTGGCCTGCAATTCGCGTAGGCGCATGAAAGAGCGGCAACGACGACAAAGTTGTCGCCGCTGTCGCTGTCGCTGTCATTGTCGTCGACGGCAATTTGCCATTTTGTTAGCTTTTAATTATGAGCAAAGAATGCAAATGCAAGCACTTTTTTATCTGTCCAAGTGAAGTGCAGTTTTTGGCACAGAAATGAAAGTACTAAACAAATGTATGTATGTACCTTGTACTGTAATAACTTAAATTTATTTCATTTGATAACTTCACGTTATTTTTTGCTTATGATCTTCTTAGGTTGTTAAGGTTAAGTCATTGAATTTTAGTTGGGGCTTTAGAGCATTAAGAATTCGCTTTAAATACAAATAGTTTAAATTGAAACACACACACACACGCACATACGCACACAGAAGATGACAACAGGGGGACAGACACTCAGGTCTGTTTATTTTTCCGTCTAAAAACTGTGTGGAATTGTTTGTTAATTGCTCATCAGCACGGTCTGTTGCTACTGCAGAATGAGTTTTGCCCACATCTCTCTTTATGCATTATACAAATTTTCTAACAAGCATGAAATTGTTGGGCAGCCACTTTTCACCCCTCCCCACTCCAAATCTCTCAAGCGTCGGTTCTATCACCCTATGGCAATTGAAATTGTGACATTTGAATGCAAGCGACATTGCGCACCTGCTGAACGCCACTGCAAATTCATGGGGTTTACAGTATAATCAAGCTTCCGACGACAGGCTAGACCCATAGTCAGACCCTTTGACACAGTCCCCCAACCCACCCAATACACACACACACATACAATTTTCGTATATATGTATACATATATAGATATACATATGTGTATATGCCAAGGCACGTAGCTTCGCGGCAAACAACGGCAACGGCAACGACAACGACAATCGACAACCGACAACCGACAACCAGTCTAAAGTCAACGTGACATTTGCACCCGCAAAATGCTGCAAACCTACAGGCGATAGTGTGTGTAAGCCAAACTACGATATGTTAGTTCTTTCATCTGCATACTTACTAGCTGAAAGTAGTGAGGGATACCAGCAAAGAGGGGCAATAAGTTTTAGTTCGAATGCCAGTTTGGGTGCTAGTGCGGAGGCGTGGCACATGTGTTCGACTTCATTCAAGGCAAATTAACAGTCGACACAAAACTCAACTTTTCTTTCAATTAAATTTTGACTGCCTCTTGAGGCAAATACTGTACGAGTGGGTGGTTAAGTGAGTGTAGCAAAAGGGTGTTGTAGCAATGCGAACGAAGGCAAGAACTTACGATTATTGGCCGTACGTTTGTTGAAGTCGGTTTCAAAACTCTTCGCACCAAGGCAATTACACTGTACAACATAAGCGAAAATCGATTATTTCAAATGTAAGACGACCCTCATAAAGAAATGTAGTTGCTCAAACATACAATATTGATCAGAAATGTATATGAATACAAATATACTTAGAGTTGTTACTTATATGATTGTTTCAAGTTTCAATATTTTGTTGTCTTGTGCTTTACATACAATGAGGGCGGCATGCAGCCAATGCCATTCAGTCCGCCATGTAACCGGCGCTTTTCTTTTACCGGCCAACCACAATTGCAATGACTATGGCTTATGACTGTCTATTAACGGCAACGTGCCGAGCCACCAAGCAGCCAGCCAGCCAGTCAACCGCAAGGTTTTAGCTCCATCTTCGCTTTTGGACTGGCAAATAAAGGTGACACAGTCACAGCCCACGTGTCTTTCTCCTCCCAATCAATCCCTCTCCCCCGACCCGACCGACTACCCAGACAATTACAAAAAGTTCCTCCTCCACCATGCGTTGGCGTTTTCAGTGCCTTTGGCAGTCATTGTCTGCAATTTGTTGCATTGTTTGTCGCCTTCTTTGGACCAGGGCAAAAAGGAATGAGTTTAACTAACACTTGGAACTTTTGCGAAAACTATTTTTGATTTGATTTTTTGTGAAATTGGAAGTTTGCGTGCTATCACGCACGCCCCCGCCTAAAAACCCATCTAGTAACCCACCATCGAACAAATGAACGAACAAACTCACCAGGCTGCCAACCGCCATCCGTGATGATTTATAGCGCACGTGTTGCATTTTAGGGGCCTCCCCCGAAAAATCTCAGTGAAAGGCATTAAAGTGATAGAGTCAGTAAGAGAAATTTGCATTTTTCTGTGCCACGAATTCGCCATTTGCCAACATATTTAATGGGGCTACCACCCCGTCCCCCCTTCCTCGTCCCCCACCCGTCATTTTGGTGTCTGCTCAGCCGCTCCTGAGTATTATTAATATTTCATATTTGTCTTTGATAAGCACAAATGTAGTTCCAGCATGGTCTTGGCGGTACGACTCAAGCAGCTTATTTGAATGAAAACTGTAAATTGAAATTTTCTGAAAGGGAAAAAATAAAGCAAAGGGGAACGGACAATAAAATATGGGTTCGGTTTGGTCTGGCTCCGACTCCCACTCTGACTGTGTCGATAAAATGTATATAACAAGCAAATGGAAGCGTTTCCGACCCCCTAAAGTGAATAAACATATATATAGGTATCTATGAATATATACTGTCTATACAAATGATCACACTATCGCAATCAAATTTGGCGCACTAATATTTGTCTATCGGTCCAAAAAATGATTTAGAAACGTTTATGGTTATGCAGAAATGCAGCCGGTAAACACAATTTCATACAAACTTTCACTTAATGCTTGATATATCGAAGTCGAAGATATGCAGAGATACACAGCGATGCGCGGGAGTAAAGAAAGAAAAATTGTTGCTTTGAGTTTAAACTTTGTGCAATATTATTATAAATAATAGACATAATTACCGTTAGTAAATGTCATTTTGAATTAAGGTTCTAGAATAATATGAAGAACTAAAACTAATATTTCCTGAGAAATACTGTTTGAAAAAAATTTCCCTCGAATTTATGCAACAATGCGCTGTTAATTTTCCAAGCTGTGGGCATCAATTTCATTTCATTTTAAAAGTCTCTCATTTGTTTCAATGGGATAGATGCCTGCATGAAATGTTGAATGAGTGTGAATAAAAAATTTGTTGTTCATTTTTTTAAATGGCTCACAATTGTTGTAATTTAAAATGCCAATAGCAGCCGCAACAATGTTTCATTTCCACTCTAAGAAGGAAACAGAGAAAGGAAGTAAAGCCCCATGTCTTCATGTACTTTGCATATTTACACTAATAGAAAATGTAGCAGCCAATTGAAGGAAAAGCGCAAAAAATTCTTGAGAAAAAAAGCGCATGCAAAAGTTTTGTTGTTGCTGCTGCTACTTATTTTATGTGTGTGGGGTAATAAAAACTGTCGCAGGATACAGGCCAAGGGGCAGTTTTTATGGCTATTGCTGCTGCGCCTGTTTTATTGTTGCTGCTGTTGTTGCCTACTGCCTGCGGATAGTTTGTCCAATTGCTGCGACAACATTTGCATATATATGCCTCTTCACTTCACTTCCCCCGTCTCATGAATCGCTGCCGTTCTCATTCTCGTTCTCTTTTACTCTGAGTGTGTCCAGCAACCATTCCTCAAACTTAATATATCCTGTTTCCTGATTTTCATGACGTACTTTGGGTTTTCCCCGTAAGCGTCCTTCGGGCTCTGGCACGGGCACGGGCTTTGTCTCTGGCTATATAGTTGTGACTCCGACATGGGCTGCTGTTCTGGCTCCTGTTCCTCTCTCTCTCTCTATCTCTGTCTGGCCACAATTTTTAGGTTTTCTGTGTCTCTTCGTTCTCCCATGCATTCTCCATTTTCTGCATTTAAGTGCAATTCTATGCAAGAATGTGTGGACATGGGTATTTGTGTTAAAGCCATTACCGATTCACCCCACTCCTTTTATCTCCGCCCCCTTTTCTGCTGCTGTTTCAAGTTCTGCTTACTGCCATAAAATGTTCGTTTTGCTAGCTAATGCATACAAATGCCTGATGCACATTTTGCATAAGGAGAACGAAGGTTGAGGAGGGAGAAACGGCAGCAACTGCAGCAACAAGCAAACAATATTATGTTGCGCTCAAGACATTCAACTTAGCATTCAAATATTCGGATATAGCTAACGAATGAAAAAACTAAATGGAACTTAGCATTATTCAGCTACTGAAGTAAGGATGCAAGTTACAAGAATATGCGTCCAAGTACCTGGCAATTAGTTCGTATGACGCAGGATAAGTTATTCTCGTCTATCTTAAATCTTTTATGGGGTAAATCTAGATTATTCCATTGCCTACTTTAGGGACTAAAAATGAAGAAAACTTTAAAGCAGAACTACTTCTATGTGCATCATTAAAAGCAAAGTAATAAATTCGGTGATGATACTTCAGCTTCACGACCAATGTCCATTCATGCTTATCAAAAATAAACATATGTATATATCTACTTATACTTAATGGGATCCGAAACCTGTCCTTCTCGGCCTTTAAGACATTTCACCAAATTTGTGAAAACCTTTCGACAAATTCGTCTGTCAAGTGGGAAATGATTTCCTGATTGATGGGCCTACGATTTGAAGAAAAACGAAAAATGGGGCTTACGAATTCCTTTAATTAAGGCAGTAATGCTCCGATTGATTTTTCCAGCATCATGAAAGGGAATTCAATTTAACTAAACTTAAATGCCAAATTAGCCAAGCCAATAACAACAACAGCAACAAGAAGAAGAGAAAACCTAATGAAACAAACTTTGCCTGTTCTCAACATCCTGGCCTGGCCATTTAAAGCAACTGTTGTCGATGCAGTTGAGAATGTTGCAGCTGTTATTGTTGCTGTTGCTCTCGTGCCGTTGCTGTGGTGTCTGCAATCGATTTAGTTGCAAAATAAATTAAATTTCTCTATACACCCGTCTATTTGTGTGTGTTTTAGTGTTTGTGTGTGTGTGTGTACAAAGCCACAAAGTTTCTGCTAGAAAGATGAAGATGCCAACGGACAAGACAAGACAAATGCACTAAGACTTTGGACTTTCTATGGCGCTAAAATATTGAGTGTCACTATCAATTTCTCACAGTGCACAGTGTGTCCTGATAGAAGCAGAAGGAGCAATGCCAATGGCAGAGCCATGAAACGAAAGAATGGAAAATCTATCAATGCATGTCCAGGTCTGGCATCTGGCCATAGCACAAAAAGAAGAAGAAACAACAACAACAAAAAAGCAACAACACAAAAAAGAGGTAACAAAATATTTGCCATAATAATAAAAGTGCATGATGCATGCAAAAGGCAACAGCAACGGCAGCAGCAACAACAATGTCCAAAAGTTGCAATTTTCTGATTACCATGAAATTTTTCCCAAGCAAAAAGTTGTCTGTGTTGGTTGATTTCTTCTTTTTTTTTTGTTTTTTCTGTTTTAAACAAAATGAAATTTGCTTCATCTCTTGAGAATTTTACGACAAAGGAAGCGACCAGCAGCAACATCAACGGCAACGGCAAATCAAAAACCGCAACGAAGTCTGTAACAATCTCTCGATATATACTATATCCCTATATATATGTATGTATGTATTTATGTATGTATGTTTGTGTGTGTGTGTCTATGATAGCCTGAAGATGAAGAGAGAAGGGTGAAGAAAAAGCAAGAGCAAGAGTAAAAAGTAGGGAAGGGCTAGATAGGGTTAGGCAGCAGCAGACACAGCAGCAACATGATTGTTGTAATGAAACGTAACGAAACAAATCAAAGCATGCGGCACGTGAGTGGCTCCGAACATGTTCATCTTGATGCCACAACACTGGGACAAACAGGGGCACAACAGCGGTCGGGGGACAGGAGCGGGGGCGGAAGTAACAGTAGAGGGCTGGGAGGCAGTGGCCATGTTGAAATTATAAAACACATTGCTTGCTGCTGTTGATGGCAGTCGTCGAAGTGTATAAAATGCTTGCATATTATTCGCATTTCTTTTGCCTTCTCTCCCCTCTTCATCATACATATTTTCGCTTGCGGTTTTTTCTGTGTCTGTGTATTGTTTTTGTTGTTGTTGTTGTAGCTACTATTGTGGCCTTTGATTGGTTCTGGCTCTGTCTCTGGCTCATGTACGTGTTGGGGTTTTCTAGTTTTTCTTCTTCACTGGGGGCACAGGAAGTGACCCAGGCTTAGGTCGGCCCCAACCCCTTTTTAGTATTGTTGTGGGAAACTTGTTGTTGCCGCTCGAAACAACTTCTTTTTCTCGTCTTTGCTGTCTGGGCAGAAAGTATTTCAACAAAAAAATAAAAAGATGACAGCCAACTGAACTTTGTTCAGTGTTCAGTGCAAAAGTGCAAAAGTTGTTAGGTGAAAATAGTTTGCAGTTTAATTTGCCAATCAAAAGTTGAAATTATAAAAAATGTCCACTCTATGTCAGCAAAAGGCCAATTCAAATTTTTTAACTTGATTGATAGTTAGCCCACAAAAGAGGCCAATAATAATTTCTATTTAAACCTGCTTTAAAATCTATCTAAAATGAGTTACACAAGTTTTACTCTTTGCCATTGAACCTATGTTAAAACTCTCAAAATCTAGTCAAATGAGAATTGTTTATCAGTTATTGCTTATCGGTTACGTAATTATCCATTTTATATCCCCTTTGATTTCCAATTAGATTATCCTGGGTCAAATTATTCAAGTTAACTCAAATCCGTCAACTATGGTTATTTTCTTTGCATAGTTTCATGTACAACATTGTCCATGCGATGATGCAAGAAATCTATTCATTTAATTAAGAATATTCATTGGTTTTTCGATTGCAATATCGCTTTAATTGTTGGTGAACAAAAACAATTTGTAACCTTGATTCCTTGATGTGAGTTGTTCTGGCAACAGAATCGGAGAACTGTGGGAAGTGTGGAAAATTACCATATATCAACAAGCACAATGATGAGTTCTCTAGAAAATTGTCATTCAATCTATGACATCTACTGAAACTGTCAATCAATCCCCTGTAAATAACAACTAACTTATGGGGGATGCAGGCAGGATGAAGAGCCAGAGGAAGATGGGGGAGGTAAAAACGGAGATGGACCCAGAGCCAGAGGAGGCATAACAATTCGTTTTAACAATTTGCCAAAACGAACATTTTTGTGCCATTTGCAGTTTTGTTTGCTGCTTGTCAGTTAGTCAGTCAGTCAGTGCAGCTGGCTCGTTGACAATCGAACAATCAGTCCGTCAAACCGTCTGTCTGGCAGTCACTGAGTCAGACCGTGTAGTCAGAATGCGTCACTCACTCAATCAGACGAGACGAATCACATAGATATACTACGAGGGCTTTTCGGAAACTTTTGGAAGGCATCATGTTGAACTGCTTTTGTAATGTATAATGAGATGTCTCATCTACAGCAACAACATTCATCGAATTATTACAAAAAAAAAACAAAAAAAACCTATCGTGAACTAGATTCTTCATAACTTTTTGGTTAGCCTTCGTTTGTAGGCGATTCTACATTTACATATTTGTATTTTGCCTAGCCTAAACGTTGACACTTTTGTTGCTTGTTGCAAAAATTTTCCGGGCCAAACACGTTAGCAACATGTCGTCGACAGGCCCCAATCCCAGTATCCGAAAATACTGAACCAAAAACCCTCTCCAACCTGTTCAACAAATATTTATTCAAAATTCTTTTCTCTGTTTATTTGTCGCACTCTTTTTCCAGCTCCCCTTTCTCCCCCCACACCATCGGTGACATTTTTCGCACTCGTCGACGCCGTCTTACAAAATGAATACTAACAGCAACAACAACAACAACAATAGCAACAACAATTTATGGCATTTATGTAGCAGCAGGTGAACAATTTTTGTATTGCATACAAAGCGGCGCTTCGCCCTACTGTTGTTGTTGCTGCTACTGCTGCTGCATGCATCAAATGAAGGTTTAAATTTGTTGCCTGCGTTTGGCATTGTGTGCTGCAGAAAATCAATTAACTACACTTTGAAATGTTACGTGAGCCACCCCCCATTCATTGGTCCCCCATCTGCTCCCCACCTCCGACCAATTTTAACATATTAAAAAACTGTTGCATATATTTTTCCTACTAATATTGAAATTCCGTTGGCGCTGCTCCTGCTCCTCTTTTCTCTCTGCTGATAAATAAAATGAAAATCTCCTTGCTCTCGAAAAATCGTACACCGCTGCCGTCAGGTAAATATTTAGTAAATCGGCTCAGCCAACAGACATGCCACGCCCAACACAAAAGCGCCCTTCTGGTGACCTGCTGCAAACAAAAAATCAGTTTTGACATGATTTCGTTTTTGGGTTTCCGGTGTGTGTATGAGTTTCTTTTTTTCGTTCTTTTACTGGGCAAAATAGCCATGACGCCGACAAGTGCACTTGACAGCACACTCCGGCACATGGGAAAGAGATGAAGGCGGGGACTGGGGCTAGGGCTGGGGGGAGGCGGTGAGGTGGTCGTGGCAGTAGCGTCAGTAAATATTACTGCAGCAGTCACGCAGTTTGTGGGAGGTCCCAAAAAAAAAAAAATAGAAAAAGAGAAAAAACCAAAAAAGAGTTCGCGTAGCGTTTATAAAAATGCAACTAGTTCCCGGCATAAAAACCCATGAGCCAGCAAGCCTGGTGTGCGATGCGGATGCCTGCCACTTCACTTGCCACACACACACACTAACAGAAGAGAGAGTGAGATTGAGGTTGGTACACACACACACACACACACACACACACTCACATCTAGAAAGCTCGACCCCGTGTTAGGTTTTTTCACGTGCGAACAAGCGCAAAAGTTATGAAAACAAGTGGGCGTGTCAGGCGCGAGAAAAAGGAAAAACGGTAAAGCGTAAAAAAAGAACCTGCAGCAGCAGCAACGGCGGCAAAGAAAAACTAACGAAAATGAAAATGCCTTACTTTTCATTTCCATGAAATAAAAATACGCAACTGCCTCTAAATTGGGAGAGTGCATTCAGATCTGTTTTATGGAGTTAAGTTGTTTCAATTTTTGTTGATTTTGATTGGCCACTTGATCGCAACATTAGATGCTATAAAGGCGCCTGATCGACGATAGAAATTAAGTTATTTGAAAAGGTTTTAAAATAAAAGTAGTTTGTAAATATATGAACGATCACAACTCCATTCCATATTCTTGATCAGCAGCAACAGCCGGATCAATATATGTAAATAGATGTGTATGCCTGCATTAACATTTAACATTTTTGGTAGACTATTATAATATGCTGAAATAAAGTCAAGAATATTTAATTTTCTCTTAAAATTTTGCTTTTACTCACATCTCTTGGAATATTTGATTTCGCTCTTTTGTTGGATTTGCTTCCGTGTCCCCCATCTTATATGTTTGCCTGTGTAGTTAGCTATTTTGCCAGTTTCTGTATGTGGGAGAATAAGTGTAGAAGTGTGTTTAGTACACAAACAACAGACAGGCAATTGCATCATACAGTAAGAGGGTCAGAGAAGGGTTTGATGGCGAGAGCGGGAGGTGGTATTAAGAACTAGAAAAATGCCAACGTTACTGGGTAAAAATAAAAATTATTTGCATTTCACCTGCATGTTGGCACGTGATTGCGGTCATGTTACGCAACCCAATGTCGATGATGCTGCCGGTACCATTGCTGTTGCCGTTTCTGCAGGTCCTTCTGTTCCTGTTTTTCCATTTCCCATTCCCCATTCCCCATTTTAATAGTCATGCACTGGCATTTCATTTAGTTGCTTTGGCTCTGGCTTTCCACAGGGCTTAAAAATATTTGTCAAGTTGCTGCTGCAGCACGGTGGTAGAACACTGTGTAACGTGGTGGGGATGGCGGGTGCAGGTAGCGTATGTCATTTGTGTAGGTGTTTAACAAACACACGATGAGAGCGACTGCATTGCTGTTTAGAGGCAAGCACACTTCAGCGACTACCAACAGCAACACCCACTGGCAACAGCAGCACGTGCACGACAACAACAGAAATTTTAGTTGGCCCTGCCCATTTCCATATCAAGTATCTGTCTCTCTTTCTCTCTCCTTCACTTTGGCCCCTAGTGTCTCTAGTGTCATGTAACTGAGGCTGAAATGTCAACAGTTTACTTTGCGCCCATTTAGCATGGGGATTAAATGGGTTTCTTTCCTTTTTTTTTTTGCTTTTTTTCGATTTCCCGTTTATTTTTTGTTTTTGTTCATATGAGTGAAAAGTCATCCGTCGGTGTAACGGAAAAGAAACCTCAGTCAAAAATCGCCGTCGTCAGAAATCGCGTGCCGCCTTTGTCGCTTATCTGATCTGAGGTCAAAAGTTGATGAAGTGCCTGAAAGCTTCCGCGCGACACTTGACACCACCTGCTGTTGCCCAACCCCACTCCACATGCCACACTCTACTCCTTACCACATCCGCCTGCCATTCACTATGGGTTTTAATTCAATGCACTTCGAGTTGATGCGAGTTGAGCGACTCGTGAGTTGAATACGCATATATGTATGTATACTAAGCCGGGGACATAAATAAAGTCAACCAACAACAAATCTGTATGCATGGGGGCGGAAGTGCTAACAAAATGGAAACAAGAACACAAAAATATAAACGGAACTCAACCCGCCAGTGAGGGATGTGAAAAGGCTTTTTAAACCAACCAACAGAGAAACTTAACATCTAGAGTAATTTCCCTATATGCTTAAATAAATTTAATCAAACAAAAGCAAACGCGAGGGAATAACCGAAAGTTTCTGGTCATTTATCGCTCATTTTAAGAGAGCTCTGAGATTTGTCATAGTAAAGGAAGGTGGTCCTGTTAGTGCCCTCGCTTAAAAAAATGTAGTAAAAACAAATCAGCTTTTTCTCTACAAATGAAAATTCGGTCCACTTGAACAAAGCCGAAACAAAAGGAGAAAGCCGAATGGAGCAATAACGATGAAGAAGTCCTAACCAAAAAAGGACTCTCGTTTTTGCCATTACGCACGTGATTCATATGCAGAACTTCTGTGTCCCTGCTGTCCTGTGTGTGTGTTTGCGTTGGTGTGTGATAGGTGTGCACAGTTGCCTGTCACAATAAATTTACTAAAAGTGACAAATATTTTATGCTTAAGAATAATTGATGAAGTGGCTACAAAGTGTCGCTTTGCTTTCTACCTAACCTTACCTTACCTTACCTTCCATTCCACCAACTTGCCCTTGCCCATTCGTTTCCCCAAAAACGAAGCGGCAAAAACACAACGAGAAGGCTCGACACGTCTCGGTCAGGTTGTTTGGCAAAGGCAAAAGCAAATAATAAAGTGCTAAATCATAGCCACGCTTAGTACTTTCAACTGTTTTGGTCGCTTTCGCCCCCACCCCCTTCCACCACCTACTTCCCCGCCTGACCCCTTACAAATGTCAGTCCATAGAAATGTATGTGTGCGAGGCAAATAAAAACAGTCCAAGGCAAAGCCAGACAGGATATTACGACATATTGCTCGGGCAACGTTTTTGTGCACACAAAAATTGCGCCCAGGATTATGGCACTATATTACCGAGCCAAGAAGAACAAGAGGAGGAAGAATCTCCACAACCTCCAGGCCCTGATCCAGCTTTCGCTTCCAACTCTCACTCATGCCTTGCGTCTTGCATATGAATGATGAGCGTCATTTAATCTTTGTCTATGGGCTCCGTCACCTACGCAACTCACACATATACACACTCACTCACACACTGACGCTCACATACAGATATAAGGTGGAAGCAATTGTTTTGGTTGGCTCCTGCCCTTGTCCTTGTCCTTTATCCTGTTGCTATTCCTGTTTACTGTGTTTGCCTCCCAACTACGCGAACTGCGCTTGACATGTCCTTTAGGTTTGTTTGCATTGGAATTTAATGCGGACACATGAGACCCACTGCCTCAAACCCAATTGAGTGGATGGGTGCGCGACGAAGAGGAGCAGCATCTTTGGCTTTAAGTTTGGTATAATTCCAAATTAGCTAATGCATTGACTATCCAAACTGGTCGAATTTTCTAGTTAAAACAGATATATAATATCAATCCATCGTTCAAAGTGGCTCAGAAGAATGTTCAATTTCATTTCAACATTAACGTTATATATGTATGTCTCTCTCTTTTCACGACTTTTAAATGGGGAAAGAAGTTGACCCTAATGTGCGTTGCCTTTATCTAATGCCATCTACTTCCGCCATTTTGTTCAATTTGCGACTTTTAAACAAACAATTATGTGTCATGAATAAATTAGCAAGGACTAAACGACCTTTAACAACAAGCTGAGAGAAGATGCTGATCAATTCGAGAACCAAAGAAAGAAAACAAAAACCAAATGTGTGAAAAAATGTGTAATAACATTTAAAATTCAAATGAAAAAAAAACCCACACGCAAAAATGGATAGGCACATATGCAGCAATGAGAGGGGATCTCGAGGTAGGAGAGGAGTCGTGGAGGCGACGCCTGTCGCGACTGCTGCCTAGTTGCTGGCGGGCATAGACAACGCGGAGTAAAGGACATGAAGGACACGAAACAAAAAGTGCCTCTGGCGCGTCCATGGAATATGCGAAATTAATTGTCTGTTTGTTGCTAACAAATTTGAATTTAAACCGCATGCACAGAGAGTCGAGAGACAGAATGTGGCCAAGAGAGAGGAGGGTGGAGAAATGTGTGAGGAAAATTGTTCTCCTCTTTCCCGTTTCCGTTCCCGATTTTTTCTTTTTTTGGGGTGCGTTTGTTTGCTTACGAAACAACTTGAAGTTGTTGAGCTTAAGTTGCTTGTAGCTGTTGTGGCTGTCGCTTGATGTTGCTACTGCCGTTTCACAGTTAGCCATGCGGTTTGCTAACTGCGAGTAACACAGCAGCAACACCAAAAAGTTGCTGCGGGGAAACTTCGGCAATACCCCAGCAATTGTCTCACTAAAAGTCCTTACACAATTCTACACGCAGGCCTCGTCTTTGGCCTCGGCCTTGCCACTTGCCCCCGCTCTTAGTTCCTGGTCCTGCGACCAGGCCCCCGTCCGTCTCTATGTCTTTTACTGTCCTTTTGTCGTTGTCGCAGCATTTCCCTCACACGCTGGGAGAGCAAATTAATTGCTGCTGCTGCTGTTTCATCGTCGTCGGCGCTTATTTGTCTTTGAAATTTGTTTCTCGGGCTGTATGCGCTTGTGGGCCCAGTGAAAATGTCCTGCCATTTAATTTGCCATTGCTAGTGTCGTGTGTCTCCTCCTCTTGCCGCCTTTGCCTCAGTCTCTTTACCTCCCTACCCTATGTCTATTTTGCCATTTAAATTTAATTTGCATTACTTAAAGAATTTAAAAAGCAAAAGCAACAAAACAGGAAAAAAAAACTTGTCCTGCCGAAATACCGCACCTACATTCCAAACTCCTGTCCCCATCTACACCCCTCTACTACCACTCTACCTCCGCATTGTGTCCTTTTTCTCTTTTGAGAAGCTTTTCTGCTTGAACATTTTTATTTACTTGCGGCCGGGGCGAAATTCTGTTTATTCTTGTTGTTGCCTTATTTTTTTTTTAGCAAGTTTTTTATGGGCGAACCCAAAAACTCAAGCTGAAAGCCCACGACCAGCCTTGGACAAATATTTCGTATAGTTTAATTCTTTATGTTTCGCTTTTTCTTAAATTGTTGTAAACTTGCTGCCCAATGTCCCCCATAAACGGACCGCACTTATCTTACAACCAGGGCAGAAACTTTTTTGTTGGTTGTTGGGGTCAACATTGCGCATACGCACCATTTGCCCGCATAGCTACAGTCACTCCATCGCTACGGTCCGTTCTGCTTCTTTCTTTTCCCCCATCGTTCATTCGTTCTCGCCACAAATTGTGCATATTACCACAAAATCAATTTACATTCCTAAACTGATTTTCCGACTCGCATGTGTTTAATGGCCTGTCCACTCCCCCCGTACCATCTTACCACATGCCACCGCCACCAATCGCTGGAGTCGAGTCCGAGAGCCGAGTTTAAGTCCCCCAGCACGCGACTCCAGTGCGCACGGGAAATTATTAAATTAAAATTATGTTCCTGGTCATGCGACGACACTTCCTTACCGACTTCCAATTACAAAAAAAAAAAAAAAACCTATGCAAAAGAGAGGCAAACCGGCGAACATAAAGAGCCACCGCGCCACACATTACTATAGCACTAACTACCAGAGATAGCAAACCGACCAACTCATATTATGCGAGCACGGCCCAATGTTACATTCAACGCCATTTCATTTAACCCATTCAGTGTTTGAGCAAAGCTGCAAAATCAACCCGACAATTTTGCCTAATACTGATCTTCCAATTGAAGTGATTCACTCTTATGGGGAAAATATTGTGCTAAACTTCATAGCATAACGTCGATCAGCCGGTTTTCGGTTGAAATTCATTCACTAGATGAAATGCGAATGCGTTTTACCTCAGGTGTGCTAGTCTCATGGGTTAATATGGGGCATATCTGGCAAATGTCCGATCCCTTGTGGCCATAAGCACGTACATCAAAGGCAAAGCCAAAGCCGGTGTTCCAGGAGTCTCTCCACTCTCTCCTTCTCTAGGCACATGCGGGCGCTACACCACATGGCTCATATCCTGGCGGTCGCATGGTTGCTTTTCACTTTTACTGTGCGTCGTCGTCGTCGTCGTCGGCGTGTTGGCGTATTGTCGTTGTCCTTGTCGTTGCCTTGGTCGTTGTCGTTGTCCTTGGTGCTCACGTCGTCGCAGCATTTAAGCCTTAAGCAGGCCACTTAGTGGCGCGAACATAAATCTGTGCTCCAAATCCGAGCAATTAAATGCATCGTAATTTAGCTCCGGTCTTCTCAGTCTACGTCCAGGTTGTTGCTGTCCTGCTACAGCCACTGCTACAGCCATTGACTCCATCTCCAACTCTGGCCCTGGTTCTGGCTCTGGTGCTCTTTAGTACGCAATTAAGGAGAAGTACGCAACACGGCAATTCAGTTTCAGTTTCGCCTGGCCTCACACACACACACTCGCCTTACGCACACACGTGCAATAATCTGTTCGTTCGCCATTTTGTTTCGTATTGCCACGCTCCACACAACTTCTTATTAATTGACGCAAATTTATGGTTTTTCGACGCGTTATTGTTGCAGGCAGAAATTAAAAAATATAAACAG
Organism: Drosophila paulistorum; assembly: GCA_018152135.1. NCBI lineage: Eukaryota > Metazoa > Arthropoda > Insecta > Diptera > Drosophilidae > Drosophila > Drosophila paulistorum. The sequence goes on from JAECXG010000690.1 coordinate 15,312,392, forward strand.
ACAAGCAACAGCAAGGACAACAACAAGAAGTCAGGACGACTTCTCTTTGGATGAGATGAGATGCCATATAAGAGAGGCTGGGCCACATAAAGCACACAAAACAGCTGTCTGGAGGAGAGAACAAGAGTCAAAGCGACCACAAACGCATTTTTATGGTACTCGGCAATTAGAGAAGGGCGAAGCAGCGTAGCTTTTAGTGAGAAGTATGAAAAGGCAGTGGCTTGGTTGGCTTGGGACAGGAAGTTGAACTTCTTCAGAAAGTAGGCGTACCATAGAGGCGTGTCCCCAAGCAACTAAGGGTGGAAATGGATGGGTGGAATGAGTGGTAATAATTTGTTAGCTTTTATTTGTACTTGGGAATATCAAGTATGCGGCTTTTGACTCTTGTTTGCCATATACCCTATAAATTGATCGAAAACGAACCCTGAACATTATTAAAATGACAACCTTTTTAAGTTAACCAAAAAATAATTATATTATTAATTATAATTTCAAATTATTAACTCTTTGATTTATTTTGCCAAATCTTTCGTATTTGAATAGATTTTTCGGTTGTAGCCAATCCCAGGGTATTGTGTTGGCCGATTTTACTTTATTTGCAGTTCAGTACGAAAAGTACCACCCACTTTACTTTTTGTTGTTGTTGTTGCTTATGTTATTTTTGTTGTAATGTTAAGTTAACGTCTGCTTCTTGTTATGGCCCCATTCGGATGTTCGGATGTTGGCTATTAGACGACCATTAAATAATTGCAGGCAATTCAAGAAGGAGAACATAGCACAAGCAACAACAACAACAACAGCAACAACCACATGAAGCAACTGTTTTTTTGTTCATTTGCTGTATTTAAGGGCATCTAATTGCCTGCAATTTGCCTCTGTATTGGTATGGGTGTATATGTTTGTGGCGACTTTAAAGGCAGCATAAAATCTAATTTAATAAACTGAAAACTGTAACTAAAATAGCAGCCAACAATAATCGTATTACACGTCTCCTCTCTCTCCTGCCTCAGCCCTTCAAAATACTGAAATAATCATAATAAAGTTAACAAGCAACGAAAACCACAAACATACACACAGGTAGTCGAACAGACAGGCAGATAAAGTGGACTAGGTGGTCAGTCAGAGAGAGAGAGAATGCAAAACTGGCATTTAGTTATAGCTATAGCAACTGCAGGGCACCTTAATGCCATATCCGAAAAACCAAAACCCAAAACCAACAAAAGTCCCAAAAAAAAAAAAAAAAAAAAGCAAGGGAGAGAGCGAGACAGGCTGGAGAAACACTGGACAAATGGGCAAATACTAGGGCAAATGAAAAGTGGCAAGTGGCTGCTGGGCAAACTCTGGCCATAACAGTTGAGCTTTAGCTTGAAAATTAATTAAAAAATATTTATTAGAAAATGGAATTTATTGTGTTTAGTAGAAGAAGCACACGGAAATCCAAATCCCAAACCGAAAAGCAAATCTAATAGCCCCAGACTAGCTGAGAGGTGTAAAATATCCACTAGATCTCACAATTAAACGTAAAAAAAACTATTAACTTAATTGTTAACTGCATAGTGCACAGAGTGTAAGGAACTGAAAGAGGTATTCTGGTGGAGAGACGTTTAGGACGCTTTAATTGTTGTTGGCTCTGGCACAAATTGCAAATGAACACGAAACTTAAAAGTTGGCAAATGCTTCTACTACCAGTGCGAAACTAAACCGAACCGACGGACTCAACACTTCGTATACGTAACATTCGTTACGGAATAGGTAAGTGGGTGATGGTGGATGGGTGGATGGGTGGTCCTCCCGCCCTCGATTCTACTGCTGGCCAAACAACACATTTTACACTTGCATGCATAGATTGTGCTTAAAATTTAATCATCTAAATTGCAAATAATTGAGCAAAAGTTTCAAATATGCTTAAACTTTACTTCATTCACATGAATGCCAATGCGAATGCGAATACGAAACGAGGGGAAAAGGGAATAACAAAGCTCGATGAGTTTGGAAACGTTGATTAGTGATAGTTTGCACTGATTTAATTTGGCTTCAATTGAGGATTTAAACGCCGTCGAAACAGTCTGAGCCCTTTCATCAAAAATCTTTTTTAATATTACTTAAATAATGAGAGAATAAATGCAATCAAATCTTTACCCATCCTTTCTTTGTTTTGACACAGTATTCCATATATTTTTTCCATTCCCAACTGAATCCAACAAGAAAGTAGTCACAATCCTGTCGAGTCGAATGCGACATTCAGTTCTCTTTTTTTACATTTTTTGATTTTACCCTAAGCTCGTCCTGAAATGCCTAATTATTAAACACGAGTTTTATCTTTATGCTCAAATGAAATCCTTGTCTTTTAAGTGATCGAATTCATGTTTCCTGTGCGTGACGTAAATTCTTTCGTTAAGGCTTGCAAAATTTCCAAAGGTTTATAGTAGCTAACGTTCGTTTCGTATGTGAGTGTGTGTGTGCTGTTGCTTACTTTTTTTTTTTATTGAAAACTCAGTTTGCATTTTGCAGTTTTCCTTTTCCTCGACTGACTTGCTGCCGTGCTGGTTGTTCTCCTTTTTTCTCGCAAAAAATTATCGTAAAAGAATTTTACCTGAGCTACGTGACTGCTGAACTTAATATCCGTTTGTCATAAGCGTTTCTAATGCATATACACCCAGACAGAGTGAGACTGGGAGACAGTGAGAAGAAGCCAAAGAAAGAGAGGGATAGAGAAAAAGACAGGGAGTAGCTGAGCATGAGGAGCTGGCTGCACTTAGCACACACACACACACATACGCAGTTATAGAGCGAAAGGGAGACAAACACTCTCATACTGACACAGAGAGATCTCAGGGGCACGTACAGACACTACTACTGTTGGTCCTGGTACTCCTACTCCATCTCCAGCTCCAGCTTCAGCTGCTGCTGCTGCTGGCTAACAGGAACTGTAAAGTTGCTACGCGTTGTGAAAAACAAAAGCCAGCGACATTTTCAGCTAAATTAAGTATTTTTAGTATTTCTTAGGTGACTCTGTGAAAGGAGTTGTTGTTCATGCAGTTGTTGTTCTTTTCCTCTTTTTTTTGCCAATGCTCGAGGAGTGGATTTTTGAAAAGAGCAGCTGAAGCCGGAGAAGTAGCAGGAACGGCAGCAGCAGCAGCAGTGGCGCTTTAATTGCATTTTCCTTTAAATAATGCAGTCGAGGCCATTGTCTGCAGCAGTCAGGTGAGAATTGCTTGAAGGCAGCCACGCCCCTAAAATGTTGGGCCATAAAAGTGCTCCTACGCCTTTTTATGGCTGCACACACACACACACACATATATATATATACACATATATACCAACACTGAATGGAGCGCGTTTTTTATGACATAAAAGGCGAAGCGACTGCCATTAAAGAAAAGTGTACTTTTTGGCTGCGATTCGTTTTTATACCCTTGCAAAATAACCGGGTATATTTATAAATCTTAATAATCAGCAGCAATTCAATATATGTACATAATCATATATAATATGTTTATGCATATGTTATTATGCATATATAGGATTGCACCCTCATTTCAGAAGTTATTGTTTTAAATGATAATAAACATTCGGTCAAGGGTATAGAAAGAGCCTTCACCACCGTAGGTATCAAGCTCCTTTGGATTTTGTTACTGTCGTTGCCTCACCCAGTAGCAGCAATAGCAGCAGCAATTCTTGCAACGTTGTTATAACCATGAGAAGCAGAGCAAGAAACATTTTCCAACACATTTGGCAAGCAAGTCTCTCCCTCCTTTGTTACCTCTCATTCTACCCCGTCTCTTTTTGCCATCCACGTTTCCCTCTTTTCCCATATATCTCTCTAGGGTCTCTGGGTCTGTGTTTTTTGGCCAGTTGCTGCCGTTGCTTTTGCTTTTGTCCGTATTTCCCCATACTCATGCATATATAATTTTCCATAGACCTTCTTGAATACCCACTTCTAGACGCAGCTACATTTCTTAGGGCATATATACACAGATTTCCTATAATTAGTGGTAACTCCGACACATAAAACATGAGAATCGTTAGGGCGATTCGATCACCGGATTCTTCTTGAAAATCGAATACTTTAGTTTTTTATCTTAAGGTATTAATGGGTATTTTCAAGTCTTCGATATTGTTAAAGTTTCTTTCATATCTTACTCTTTGGCTGCTTGTTTCGCGTTGCTTTTGTTTGTCCCAGCACAAATAATTTTACTGATAAAAGATTTTCAACGCATCTTATGCTGCCTGTTTGCACTTTTGCAATATGTTTGTTTTTGTTCAAAGAGAAATGTATATAACCTTCTATACATAAGTATATATAAGTATAATATATAGGCGAGTTGGAACATCGGATGCGACTGTAAGTAGTTTACGCCGCATTTCAAAAAGTAGGAGAAATAAAAAGTAAAGCAGAGTAAAGGAACAAAAAAGGAAAACGAAAAGAATAAGGAAAGAAAAGGAAAAACAAGCATCTGCCAAGACAAAAGAGCAGTCCAGGAACAACAGGAGCAGGGATAGAAGCAGACGCAAAGACAGCAGCGGCCAGTTTCAGTTCGAGGACAAGGAAATGAATGTTGCACAGGCTGGCAGAACGTGCCACGACAGAACAGTTATAGCTACCTTAAGCTGCATTTTAACTTGGGGAAAGCGGGGGAATTTCCCTTGTTTCTGTTGTTGCAATGGGCATTGTTTTGTTTGCTGCTGGCTGCCAAAATGAAACTCAAATCAACTCGTGCATTTCTAATGCGAATTTATACATGACATTCTCATCATTCCCATCTTCTCATATCCATAGCGAAACTTCACCCTAGCATTACTCGGTCTCCTCTCTCGTCTCTCCGTCTTCCGTTGGCTTGGTCTTTGGGTCGCTATTTATTTTGTATTCTTATTGAAATGAGCCAAAAAATAGAAAATGCTTACCAAATGTTTTGCCTGCTATTTTTCATATGAGGATAGATTGAAAAGTTATTATGCTCATAAAAACTATAAAACTGTAACTTAATCAACAACTTTTTTTTGTTAGGCAAATAAATGCTATATTTATACATATATCTAACAAATAATCATGATCATTAAAATGCTATTTAAGGCAAGGATCCCTTGAAATCCGCAACGTCAAATACCTTTAACAGCTTTGACTAAATCGAGGGTATTTACAGTTCTTCACTACCAAAAAAAGCTCAGTCCTCTGATTTTTTTGGTTAGTTTCTTTCATTCGAAATACTTAGTATTTTCTCCGGCAGTTTGCCAAAGATTCACAGAACTCTCAGGGCTTTCGACTCAGTTTGTCAGCTTGTCAGCACATTGAGAGGGGAATCAGCAAAGCCCGAAAGGTACAGTGGGAGGAAGAAGCGAAAAGGGCAAGAGGGAAATTGGGGCTGGCTTTTGTTACTCATTTATTTTGATTTGTTTACTATTGCGATTTATATGTATATCCTTTGGTTGATGCAACAAAAATAAAAAGAAATGTATACAAAAATAGTGCAAAAGAAAGCGCAGAGCAATAAAATTAAGCTTGGATTTATTGACCCATTTCAGTTTGACTTGCTGCCCGTTCCCAAGTTTCCCTCTTCCTCTCTTTCTGTCTTTTTATCTCTATTACCATTTAAGTATGTTTGCTCTATCTCTTGTATGTGTCTATCTCTTCGCTTTCCTTTTGATACTTTAACTAAAATAGAAATGTTTTTACTAATCCCAAGCAAGTTACTCTTTTAATTACTTTTCCATCTCATGAACAAAAGCCAACTCCTTTCTATTTTTACCTTAATTTGCTTCTTTTTTTTTTACTACAATCTCTCAATTAGTCCCTAGCTAGGCATTTGTTTTGCTTAGATTTCCCATTGAAAAATATTAAAATCATATATATTTTCATGTTTGAAAAACAACATTTTGAGGTAACTTTGCGGCTAAATCTGACAGCTATAAGTCCATTTTGCATTTGTTGGCTTTTGTTTTTATTCAATTGTTTCAGTTACATGGACAAAATATGTAGGTACTTTCAAAGTGCTGTAATAAGTTTTATAGAACTACAGAATTTGTGCAATAAGAAAGCGAATGAAAGATGTGGGTAACTCGATTGATTCCATGAGTTTGTCGTTTTTCGTTTCGGCACCGAAAACGATTCAAGCAAATTGAAACTAAAATGCCATTCAACTGAAAATCAAATGAACGTTTAAATGCAATATTTCTTGATTAATGACACATTTATTATCTTCAACAATTTGTAACAAATTGTGTCGAGAGAAATGCCTTAAGGTTTCATTACATTTCTATTATGTACCTACATTTTGGTCTAGTTGACTTTTGGATTTTTTATACCTTTTTTGGTCTACCTTTTGGGCCAAGTTGTTGCCACGGCAACGACAATTGCTGAGGGGAAAAAGAGAATCACTTGCCATTTTATTGCCAACTTGTCAAATTTGGCGTTTATTTTTACAGCAGCTTTATTTGGCACTTTGGTGCGCTGTGAGCAGAGTGCCATGAGTATTCCGTTACGGTTCACTATACTTTTGGCTTCTCCACTCTCAAAACAAAAGGCGTTAATTAAATATTTGCGCTCAAAGACAACTCGACAACCAATTACAACTGCACTAGCTGCACCAATAACACAAAATACAACAACATCAACAACACTTCAACAAAAATCTCATTAAGTGGTGATAGAAAAAAGAGAGCAAAGCAATTGCAGGAACAGTAGGAGCGGATATCCCACTGATAAGCAGGTGAAAGCAGAATAGAACGGTATTAGGTGAAAGCAAAAAGTTCTAGATACCAAGTTGCGTTTCATAATTAAGTAACTGAGTAATTGAAACAATGATATCATTAGATTTTGATGCCAAGATCTGGTAAATAATGCATTTTTCCTATGAAAAGTTATGGTCTATATATTTGGCTATAATAAGAATGGTAAACAATACTTATAAATATGAGTCGCACCTTATTTAGATTGATGCTGCTGTGTACTATTGCTTTTGATGTTGTTGTTGTAATTTGTCGCTATTTTGCATAGAAAACTAAGTTACACAAATGCGATTAGCAAATTGTCGAAATGTTCGAAAAAGGATTTTCGACAATTGAAATTCAAGTGGCTGGCTGCAATTAATTAATTTCATTGTATCTTTGCCCAAAAATTTGTTGTTCCTCTCCTTCGGACGAAAGGAAAGAGAAGCAGCAAGTAGGATAAGGTAGAGAAAAGGATTCTTCAGTTTGGGTTTAAGTTTATTCTTAACACTTCGCTTATCGCTGCCATTTGAGACGTTTTGTTGGCATGGGGATAGGAGATGCGAGGGAGGTGTGAGATGTGTTTGTTGGGTTTGATGGTTGGGGATTGGGTCAAAGTGCACTGCTCAAATCTCTACTTTGATGACACTCATTAACATAAAACGCAAAAACGCAAAAAGGTGGCCGCCACCAACTCTCTGCCATCGACCCACTGTGACTCTGGCTCTGTCTCTGCCTCACGCCATAAAAACCCACAGCTCACTTTTCACACTCATTAAAATGGACGACAAACAACGAGGATGATGAGGATGATAAGAGCCCAGCATTTCAAGGACATTCTCCACACTCACTTTTGTGTGTGTGTATGTGAGAGAGAAAGAGACAAAGCCAGTAGTAGATAAAGACGGAAAGGGAGGGAAGAGCGAGAGAGTCGGAAAGGGAGGGAAAAGCGAAAGAGAGAGAGAGAGATAGCATGTCATCAAATTGTGCTGTGACGTCAGCGAACCCTTTTTCCACATTTAAATGTAATCTATTATCTTAATTCCAACACAAATTGTTTGGCGGCTGCCTAAATAAATGCCAAGGACTTGTGCTGCCTCCGCCGACAATTCAAATACCCGGACAAGATACGACAAGGGGGACTCTCCTCCCGGGCCATGTTGCTGAAAAGCAAAGCTTATCGGCCGCAACGTAAATCACCCAATTTACCATAAATAAAGATACGTACATATTGTCAGCGCGCTAAGATGGCGTAGGGCCCACAAATAGGCACGGACGAAGAGACAGACAGAAGGGCGTTCAGGCGGTTAGACAGACAGTCTAAAGGGAGTTTGAGGAGGGAAGAGAGCTACCAAAGCCGCAGCCAAAAACCAAAACAAAACACCTTATCGCCACCGAGCACATCTTTAAGTGGCTGTCAACGTGGCCATGCTGGCCATGCTCAGTCTCGGTCTTAGTCTTCGTCTTGGGCTCAGACTGGTACTCACGGTATGGGGTTGAGTGGTTAACCCGAGTAGTAGGTGGTGGGGAGTTTGCCAACGTAACTACTGCTTACTTGGTTCGTTGGTGGCCGCACATAAATCTGCATGCATGAATTGCAGTGCTGCCCAACAAACTGGCGCTATAAATAGCCGAAATGGATAGATAAGCCAATGACTGCTAATTCAATGAATAGAAAGAAATGGACTCAGATCGCTGATAGCACCAACGACTGACAAAAGAATCCCCAAAAACCCTACGGCTCTGCGATGCTCTTAAACATCATGAGCTGAAGATGTTCTTAAATTAAATCTTTGTTGACTTGAAAAGCATTTTGCACCATTTTCAACAAATCAGAGAATCTGCCAATCTATGGAACAGAATTCTGAATAATAATAATTATCTAGATTTTTGAGAATAGAACGTGGAATCTAGAATGAATAAAACCGACTATATAGTATATTGCCACAAACTGGCTAAATTCCCTTCAGCACTATTCGTGAATAGTGGCCACATCCGTCTATGGCCCCACTTGGCTTTGGCGGTCCGACATTGGGCTTAAAGCAAAAATAAGGTAGGAGTCAGGCGGGTCGAAAAGGCAGGCAAGCAATATGGAGCAGGGTGAAGCAACTTCGCTGTCTTAGATTTATTTTACAAAAGCAACATTTTGCTAGCGTCGACACCCAAGCAACTTGGCAACTGACATTTTTTACTCCTTTTTGCAGAGACAAGGACCACCAACACAGACACATCGGCAACAACACCAGCGCCATCAACAGCAGCAGCAGCAGCAGTACCAACAACAAATCGCGATTATGATGATGATGACGAGCACAACGACAAGGATGAGACCAAGAAGAGCAACAGCAGCTGCAACAACAACTACAGGAACATCAAGGAGAAACCGAAGCAAAAGGAGGAGAAAGAAAAGGAGAAGGAGAGAGAGAGAGAAAGAAAGGAGGACGGTAATGCCAGGCCGCGGGCAAGCCAAAAGCGAGCACAACAAACGACACAATCACAATCGCGAAATCCCATCAGACGGGCGCATAGCGAACGGCATTTGTCCAACTCGAAGACAGCAGCAGCAGCAACATCCACACCGCAGCAACATTCTAGCCACCAGGCCAACAGTAACAGCCACAGCAACAACAACAACACTCGGAACAATGGCCCACCGAATGTCATTTTAAATTTTAAGGACACGATGGCATTGCGCATAAAAAGCAACCGCAACGACTCGAGAGATTTATTTCAAAGGCGACCCACAGAACCGCCACCGCCGCCGCCTACGACAACGACAACGACAACGGTAAAGACTTCAGCAGCAGCAGAAACTCGTCAACAGCATCCCAGGACTGTGGTCCGAGTGGCTCCCTTTAACAAAAATCAGCAAAATGGGGAAGTGCATCGCTTAAAAATCTCACACAGCGAGGAGGAGGAAACGGTGGTGTTACGTCAAAAGGCCGCTACTAGCAACAACAACAACACCAATAACAGTAACAACAGCAGCAACAACATCGCCCCAAGGCCTCTTGACGAGGAAGACAAGAAGACATCGATTTTAATTAATGGCGATGATTGCTATTCCACAATGAATCTAAGCGCCGATGCTGCTCAACCTCTCTACCAATCCTCAGTAGTGGTCAATAGCCAATCGACGGCAATCGGAGGGTCTGTGTGCATCAATGTTAGTTCTCTGGCCAAGCAGGAGGAGCAACTAAATCAGTTGAATATGCTTAATAGCCAGCAAATGGCCGCCATCGCCGTTATACCCATTAAATCGTCAGAAGTCAATCTACAGCGTTCCGTTTCTTGTATATCCTCGACATCGAGTAGTTCTACATCATCCAGTTGCAGCTCCAGTGGGCGCGGTCGCACTCTTATACGGTTGGACTATGACAAGGAACAGAAGAAATCTCTTGGCAAGGGAATGCCGGTAGTGGGGGCAGCTTTTAGCTCAACGGCAATTAATATGGCGCCAGCAATTAGCTCTACACCACCAACTCCACCACCTCCCCCACTGTCACCGCCTTTTACTTCGCCGCCGTCTCCTTCAGCGGCGCAAGCATCACCGTCAACATCATCCTCTCTGTTGGTGCCACATGAAACGGAACTCTTGAAAATACTGCGTAATCCCGTGGAAGCCGTCAAACGCAATCTCGTTCCCCACGTCTGTGGCCTGAATGAAGTAAAGAAGCCAAAGGACACATTGAATCGGAGTTTCATGTCGAAATTGTTGGAGGATCCCATAATGGGACAGGTGGCCGATGGTTTGGACCAGGACACAGTCGCGGAACTTATCGAGAACTCCTTGCAGAGGCTCCAACAAAGTCGCAGGGCCATCGATATGAGTGGAACCAAAGATCATGATGATATGAATCGTTTGATAAGCATTTCCCTGAAGCGCATACGTCAGGAGCGGCAGTCACCAACAGCTACTTTAGCAGCATCCGTAGTACCAGCAGCTACTACCAAAGAGGAGGATGACCGTCTGTCTCAGAGAGGCAGCATCAGTTCCGCCAATAGCTTCGCCTCTGCCCATAATTATGAGCTATTCGATTTCGAGGCAAATTCGAATATTGAATCCGATTGCTATCAAAGTTGTTCCAGTGTGATCGGAGAGGAGTTGGAAGAGCGCAAGGAGCACAATGAGGTGGAGGACGTAGCCACTCGAGCCAAGTTTTATCAGCTCTTAGTAGATGCCACTCTGGCCGAGATTGAGCTATCCACCCATGCAGTAGAAGATGTAGAACATCATTATGAGTCGATTCGGCAAAATGGTGATCCCATCTATGAAGAGATCCACGAAAAGCCACCACCCTTACCTCTTACTGCCCCGCCCCTAAATGAAGACGAACTGACGACGATGGAGAAAAAGTGCACTCGATCTATATTCGAGGGAGCCTCAAAATATGATATACTCTCTTATCTGGTAGATGCCAAGGAGCGCGGCTTGGCACGCGAGGAAAGCTTTGACTATAGCAACAATCCGAAGATTATTGAAGAGGAAGCCACTGATACACTCAGTGAGCTGGACAAGAGGGCATCGCCCCTGGAAGACGGTGGTCAGAGTAATCTGAATTCCCTCTCACCGCCTCCGCATACCTTTATGTGTGGCAAATCGAATGGAGGCGGCAGCGATGTAGAGCGTCAAGATTCGGGTGTCGGTTCCGAAACGAGCAAATCGTCTCGCAGCAAATATCAGGCCACTCCCGCAGTACTCCATCTATGTGAGGACTGTGATGGCCCAGTGGAAACTCAGATGAGCGAGGCCGGTGTATTGTTTGCCCCTCTCGTGTGTCGCAAATGTGGCAAAAAGCGTGTGGAGCGCAAAGAGATCATCACTGAGATCGTGGAGACCGAAGAGAAATACGGAAGGGATCTGCAAATCATCCTGGAGGAGTTCTGCCATCCCATGCTAGTGGCCGGACTTCTAAATCAAGAGCAACTCTCCGCAATCTTCCTCAATACGGAAGACCTGCTTGAGAATAATCATTTGCTGGCCGACAGAATGAGGGATGCTTTGGACATTGCCTTGGAGCAGGGCGACGATGACCTTCTCACTGTCAACATTGGACGCATTTTCCTCGACTTCACCCAGATGCTGCATGCCTTTGAGAGTTATTGCGTACGACAGGCGGGTGCCAGTCTTTTACTGGCCAATTTGGAAAAGGAAAAGGAACTATTACGCATATTCTTAAAGGTGTCTCAAATGGAGAATGCTGTCCTACGTCGCATGAATCTCAACTCCTTTTTGATGGTAAGCTTTGCATCCACTTATAACTTTACTCGCTCTTAATCCTTTGCATTTCATTTCATCTTCATCGCAGGTGCCCGTTCAGCGTGTCACCAAATATCCTTTACTGTTGGCTCGACTCTTTAAGGTCACACCATCGCATCTGGATGGACGTGAGCTGCTCAAACAGGCACAGGAGAAAATTGAATTGCATTTGAATCACATCAATCAGGAGGCCAAGGATGTACCCACGAAGCTTTGGCGCCGCATCAGCTCCTCTAGCCCCAACCGACGGGCCTCATGCGAAATTGATATGATAAACATCAAGCTGCGCAAAATGGCCATCGACATACTCGAATGGAATCACGATGAGGTCCGCTTTGCCATGGAGGGCAAACTTCTATACACCCAGCCCACCGACAGCAATTGGAAGAAGGCGCGCACCATCAAACTTACGCCTGTGAATGCTCTCCTAGTGACCAATGGCAAGGTAGGAATATATCAAACTAAAGATGGCCATCAAAGGCTTCAGTACATATTGAGAAAGAAAGGCACAAAAGTATATTAAAGGCCTCATACACCCAAATAAGTAGGCAATTATTTTTTCTTTATTAAAATTAGATTAAAGAACCGAGTAGAAATCGGGTCTTCAATTAAAATTCATATACTTTTGATTGCAACAGAATCGTGTCACGTTGCCATCGCTGCATCATCAATTTCTTCTCATTCATCTCCCGCCGTTTGGTCACGTTTGACAAGCTACAAGCGACAAGCGAGACGTTTTGGCGTTTGACATGAGGCAAAAAGAAGCCAAGTCCAGACCAGGCCCGAACAGAAGAGGACAAGCCAGCCTTGGCCAGAACTATGACCGACCAAGGCAGGGAACGGGAATGAGAACGAGCCAGCCAAGGCAATTAGCGAACGGCGCTGGCACCTAATAGCCTTAGTGGTGAAAGGAGGTTCGATTGAGGCTGGCATTTGAGCTGCCATGGCAACACTTGACCGACCGGCCAACCGACCAACAGACTAACAGACCGACCGAACGATAAGAGATTTCAACAAATCAGTGGGAAAATGGGGAAAAGTGCTTAGACAAGCAAATATATGTATGCACGTATGTATGTATGTCATTCCTGGTCATGTTGGAACTCTGTAAAAACGAATTTTACACTTGGAAATGGACATATGGGCAACTAGGATTGAGGGCAACGCAGTGCGTATGTCACTTGTTTGGTTTTGTTCACGTGTTCCTTTTTTTTTCCTGTTTGGGACAATTGCTCAATTCATGAAAAGATCTTGCTCGTTTGTGTTTTGTTTTTTGCCTATATCTGAGAGCTGTTTCCTGCAGCAGTTGCTTTCGTGACATGCTTTGTGCCTTTATCTGCGTTTACACTTATTTTCTACTTGTAATTTGGTTTAGTTTCGTTTTACACAATTTTTTATTTCCATTTGCAATGTTTTCCTTTTTGTTTTTTTTTTTTTTTTTTTTGTTCTTTTCGCCCAACAGCCAAGTGCCAATTATAGGGCAGAGAAGGCCATGTCGGATAAGCTAAATTTCCCAAAGCACACAGGCATACGAGAGGCCTCTTTGCTAATGGTTAAGGAGAAGTGCGGACGATATACACTGATACGAGAGCCATTGTATCTGGACAGATGTGTTGTGTGCAGCGAAGCGGATTGGGATGATTATTTCGAAGTACAGGAAATTTCATCGAAGGACACATTCATATTCAAAGTGAGTAGTGTAGGCACTGAGAACGGGTGAGAACGGGAACACTAACTTCTATTCCCTGTACATCTATATCGTTTGTGTCCCTTTTGTTTTACACTCAAACTGATTCCCCCATCTCCTGACAACCCTGCTTTACCTATTTCACTTCTATTTTTTCCCTGATTCCGTTTCGGTTGTGTGCTCTTGGTTCACTTGGCTTTTGAATTAGTGAGAGCAGTGGCAACGGCATCGGCGGCATTGGCAACGAGAACGGCAACGTTTGCCTTTTGACTGCACAATGTTTGGGCTTCGTTAGTTTTGGCCCTTCTGCCCGTTTGCTGCATGTTTCATGTCTGCCGTTTGTTGAGCAGCAGCAGCTTAGGTTTTGTCTATATTTTTTGTAGCATACCTATCGGGGCACTCCCACAAAAAGGAAAAAAGGAACAGAGAATGCGGTTAATAGACCAGCAACAAGACAATTAACATGCAAGAAAAAAAAAACAATAAAACAAAGAAAAAAGAGAATTATGTTTTCGTGAAATCAACAAACTACAATAAGAGAGTTTTCCTCAACACATCTTTTAACTTGGAGGAATTTCTAAAAATTGTTCTCATCGAAAATCTATTTTCAAGACAGCCCACCGTTTAAAAATTACAAGTCACTACTAATTAAAAGTCTGTTCCGATTTTGCTTGCTTCCTTTTGCTTTATACATTTTAAATGCTTATAAACCGATTCAGAAATTGGGTTTTTTTCTATTTAATTTTATAGAATTTTAGTGTAGATTTTCTTTTCCTTTTATTGCTTTTTATAGCTTGCCTTTTCTTTAGGGTAAACTTTTAAATTTCCTGTTTTGGGCATCTTTGAGTTTATCCCTTGCAGCATGATTTTTAATAACAGACAAAAGCTATAGAAACATCAGCAACAGCTAAATCCGTTTCAAATCTTGTCTTTAGTCATGCAAATTTTGGTGTGCGTGTGGGTGTGTGTGTGTGTATGTGTGTGTGGGTGTGTGTATACGAGGCGAGAGACCTTTTCAAGTGCGTTCAACGGTAACGCACGTAGAGAGCGGTCCTGCCAAAATGAATGACATTTATTGAAATACACAACACACACACACACACACACACACACACACAGACACGGAACATAAAACGAAGACGAAGCAAATACGAATACGAAAAGAAAACCAGGAAAAAATCTGCACAAAATACGAAGAAAAAAAGAAAAGCTCACAGGAGCGCAACAAAATGGCTGCGTGAAAGGGCAGGCAAGCCGACAGGCAGAGGCTGGCGGCGCATAAATTGAAACGTTTAGTTACGGCCAACTGAGCACACACTCGCACAAACACGCACACACACACACACCTCTTCTCAACTGATGGCTGTCAAAATGTTCCCCTTCCACGCCTTCTCGTGGTCCCATTCACCCACATAACCAACCGACCGCCTGAATGCCTCCTGCCGTCTGTCCCGCTGTATATACAGTCAATCAAATATGTCTAACGATTTTGCATTTTGCTTATTTATCCTTCTCACACAGGCTGAGGATGGTGTGCGAACAAAACAATGGTACACACAGCTGCAATATCATGCCCAGGGCATGGGGGCGTGGCGTAAGCGTCGAAACGCATTAGCCAACATCATGATCAATGGAATGCTGGCGCGTAGCTAAAGGATAATTGAACAGCAGAGACCAACCAGAGCAACCCGGCCAGACAAGCGCAAATTCACCAATTGCATTTCGTTCAACAAAAAAGGCAATTTAATGATTATAATTTAAGTGATATATAACCCTATACACATACACGCACAGACACAGACGCATAATGCTAGTTAGTGTTTACATATTTACCTTTATATACCTACATACATAAAATATATCTATAAACAAAAAAACTATAAACACAATAATAAATACGAAATACATTTAATTAAAATGACTGCAAATTGTCAATTAACTTAACTGCATCCTACCCAGAGGGAACAATTCGCGGCTAATCCAGATAACTAATGGTGAGGAAAAACCAAACTAAACGATTAACCAGATGACTTCGTAAGTGCTCTTGAAAATGCTGATGTGTAAAATGGTTTGTAGAGACCTGATTTTATCCCAGATACCAGCTATTTTGGCAAATGAATGCTTCAAAATGATAAAGTTAATTACTCTTAACACAGCGTCAGCCGTTAGCGCAGTAGCTAGAGGCTTGCCCGCGTGCAGTTAATTGGTTTTTCCCCCTTTTTATTACTTAGAGCGAATTTAAAGATCTTCCAAAGTTACTTAAAGACAAGAGCTCAAGAAGGAGAGAGCTCATCAGAATTACAAAAGCATCGGGAAAATGCCAATAACTTGATAATTTAAGGGCATATGTCGAGAAGAATGCTACATGGCATCATCAGATCATGCAAAATACTTTAAAGCGTTGAGAAAGGAAGTAACTTCTGTAACTCGAGAGTCCTTTGACGAATCGGGATGCAAACAATGTCAAAAGGATCTAAGCAAACAGAACTATCTTCTGGCATTGCGATGGTTCTGCTAGGTTCCGAGTTACTAAACATATTTTCTTTTATTAATGCGGCTGAAAAATCAAAAAAGAAAAACTGTTGCATACCCCGTCCTTCTGAAAATGAAATTTTTATTGCATACCTCTCAATAAATATTTTGTGGCATACTTATGGGGGCATAAAACTATGTTTAAAAGGAAACTAGTTAAATGTGTTGCGCATGCGTGTCATTCATTTTTCTTCTGGCTATCACTCTCTATCCCACGAATCGAACCTGAAACTTTGCGCGTACCTTTCCCCCTTAACGTGGGCGGGCAAGCCTCTAGCTACTGCGGCTAACGCCAACTGCATTGAAAGTATATTAAAATTAGTTAAATTAAATGTGAGGTTTGTAAATATAAGATCAGGCGATGCGCGCATTCTTTTAGATCCGAATTAATGGAAATAATTAAGCATCTTAAGCGAATTTGGAATTTAAAGTAACTGAGATGTGAATTAAGTTAAACGGGAAAACCAATTACAAAAGAATTAAAATATCTTTGACGAAGATCGAGAGTGTTGCTCCTGGTGAGTGAACAAAACAGTGCTCCACAGTTATCGATAATCGTGTAGTCAGCTACAAATCCAGGACGTCTGAACATCTATGGAATCAGCAATGAAATAATGTAGGTAGATTTGAATATAAATGATAAATTAGATAGGGTATACAAATTTCAGTTTGCCTTAAAGCTAGCAATCGAGGATCTTAGTTGTACATTTATTTGGCCAAGATTTATGGGTTTCAGCCAAGGACTAAAGAAAAACAAAATGGCTAAGCACGCACGAATATCGACCCACCAAGTGGCAGCAGCAGCAACAACAATTGACTTAAACTTTTCATTTAGACCATAAAAACACTTTGGACTTTGTAAATATTTGCAGAACATACTAATATAGAAGTAAAGAGGAGGTGGAATCAAGGATGGAAGGAGAGTACTCGTCCATTTATAGCTAGTCAGTTAATTAAACCATTTGAAATACATATAGTAATAACAGCACTTGAAAACAAGTGTGGTGGCAGTGTGAGGGCTTAGTGTTGGGTGGGTGCTTGGGGTTTGAGGTTTCCAGAGGTTTATTGTTTGTTTAATTACACAAAAACAGTGCCAGATTATTATGGTTAAACACGGAACGGTAATTGTTATTATGACCACCAACAGCAATTGCTCTGACAATTGTACACCGAATGCGGATTTCGAATAGCAGGACAAGAGAACACACACACAACCGAACAACGAGCGAACATTACAGGTAGTTTTCGTAAAAAGTTTTTACGCAAAATAACAAATTATTTAATTGGCATTCGGGTAATCAACTTCATGAGTCCTAAATGCCACACTCTACTCTCTCGCACAATTTGCATTGTATTCGAAACGATCGGCTGCTATTCATATATATATTCATAGCTACTGTGCAATCATTTGCTTGGTGAACTTCAATAAATACCAAAGAGCAATGACCACTAGTTAGACATTCCTGTATGAGTTGTCAACCGTTTTTTGGATAAGATTTCAATTAGCTGTGAGGGAATTCCCATTTCAATTTTAAATGCCACACAAAGCAAATTTTAATAGAAACAAATGACATTTTCTTGGGTTTCTTGCGGTCGATTCCCTTTCTGTTGGAACCCTCTTCAATCTGATGCAATGGCACGGCAAAAGCAACAAAATTTTGTTCTCAGAAAAATTAGTTTGGTCCAGGTCCGAAAAAAACGAAAGAAATCAGAAGCAAAGTTAGGCGAAGGAGGATAAAGATGAAAATAATTTTGCTTACCGCCTGCGGCGCATCAAAAAGCCCTTTGATGGCTTCCGTTGTAAATTATACTAATACGCCACGTAAACAAGTTCCAAATCCTTTTAAAGCAGAGGCAGCAACAACAACAACAACAGCAACAAGAACTAGAAGGAAAAGGAGACGTAAAAGAAGCAGCAGCACAGGAAGAAGATGGCAAACTATGAGGGTGAAATTGAAAAACGAAAGGCGAACTAAAGAGACATATACAGAGCACGAGAGAGCGCGAGAAAGAAAGTGAGAGAAGGAAGGCAAAAGGAAAACTGCATGCTGAGCGCAATTATGCTGGACAAACATTTACCATAGAGGGAAATGGTGATGGGGACGAGGACGGGATATATGAAGAGGGAACAGCAGCAGTGGCTATACTTAGCATGTACCTTGCCGCACGCACACACAGAGTAGAAAGCGAAAGAGGGAGAAGTGGAGAGGCATCAGGTCTCGACTAGTATATACTGGCAGTAGTTTTCTTTTTAGTAAACTTCCGAGCCCTTCGCTTACCAAACACATCGAGCACACACAGCCAGGAGCTAGCAGCAGAACCGAGCAGCAGTCACCGGGAAGTCAAAGTTATGTTGGTCGCTTGACTGGGTCGTGAACGTGTTATAACAATAGGGTGTCACGAGTTCAGCCTAGACTAGGCTAGGTAGCGCCAACTCCTAACACTAACGAGCAGTAAAACAAGTTTAAGATTTGCCGACGCAAATAAAAACAACAGGCAAAAAGCAGCTAAAAGTGCTGCTGCCTCCTCCAACCATGGGGGTAGTCATCTGTCTCAAAGGGGGGCCAAACAAGGGATGAGAATCTATGCCAGCTTCGCCTCCATCGACTCATTCGATTCCATATATTGACTACGGCTATGCCTTCTGCACCCTTCTATGTGTATGTAGGTAGCATTTCCTTCTGTCTCTGTTTGGAACTGTGGCGGAAGCCAAACGGAAGCTACGGATCAGCGTGCAATAACATAACCAAGGCACGTAGCACAAACACCGAACATTATATTGTATAAGCAGACTTCATTACGGTATTTAAACAGAATATCCACAAAAAAAATGAAACCAAAAAGGAGCAGCTGAAGAAAAACAACAAATTTCTGACATGTTGAAACGCGACTGAAACGTATGACACCTTTCCCCCGCCTATCTACATCCTCTCGACCAGTATCGAGACGCCAGAACTATTTTAAAAAGGGTAGCACAAGAAAGGAGGGGACATATAAATCTTCGATGGCAAAACCCATTGTTCCGATTTTTTTTCTTTATTTGGTTTTTTTTTTTTGAAGGCGTGCCAAAATCCACACAAAGAGGGAGGTAGAGCGATACCCACATCAGAAGTCAAATCGTGAGTCAGTCGAGCAGCAAGTTCAGAAACTTTATACCTACATATGTATATATCCGTACACTTATATGAAGAGATATATATCTATGTATATATATATGCCAACAGCATATCTTGTAAAAATGCATCACGTAGTCTGGCAATGTGATTAGACCCCTGACGCTTCAAATACGTTGAGAAAGATAGAGAGACTCAGAGGGAGCGAGAGAATGTGGGAGAAACTAGGAAATCCACAGGCAACTTGAGAGGTGACAAGAAAATCGCGCCATATGCCCAAAAATAACCAAAAACTGAGCAATAAAAATTTGTCGCCAAAGCCAATAAATGTGGGCAACCAAAAAAAGGTCCAAAGTGTTGGGTTAACTTTAACTCTGCAATATAGTTTCAATACCCTTTGCTCCCAACTCTGTAATTGATACAACAAATTTTGGTAAAAATTCATCTAATTTATCTGTTCAATCTGGAAAAAAGACTACTGAGTATAGAACAACTCTGAGTAGTCAAACATTTAGAGGTGCAAGAAGACTAAATCCTAAAAGGACATTGCGGCTATGTTCGACCCAATATACCCTTGAATTGGTGGCAAGGGTATCCAAGTAAAATGTCGGAAATGCAGCGAGAAAAGAAATAAAAAAGAAATATGAAAGAAACAAACCAAAATTTATATACCCTTGCAGCTTTTACGGCCAAAACGTAGCTTCAATTAATCGAACGGATGGACATGTCCATATAAACTCTTCTCATGATCGAATATGCTTCCTTCTATGCTTTACACATTTCTAGCCACAATTAATATATTCTTTTTGGCAGGGTATACACACAAAAAAAAAAAAAAGAAAAGAAAAAGAACTAAACTAAACCGAAAAACATTTTCATTGCGCCCGCAAAACTTGCTGCTAGGTGGCAGACAACCCAACCAGGCCAGACCAGGTGGGCTTCGCTCCACGGTCTCCGTGTTCGTCTCCGTTCATAGCTGCTACTGCTGGTCCTCTGGTTAGGCAAACAGATTTGAAGTAATAAAAAATTGAAATTAAAAGTTCCACTTCAGTTGGCCACTTGGCTGGGGCTGTTTGGTCATGGCCATGGGGCGAGACACAGTTTTCACACTAAAATAGGTCGTAAAAATTATGAGCGGGCAGCCTCAAAAAAATTCAAAAGACGACAAAATAAAAAGGAGAATCAGTGGCTTATGATTATGACAATGGCCATTGGTAGGGTGGGGGCTCATGGTTGAGGTAAACTCATTTTGCCCTCATCTTTTTAGTCTTTTGTTTAAGTGGAGCAAATTTTCGGTATTTGGAAATAACTGGAGAAATTCTTTATGCTTTTTCATATAATTTTGCAGCTTAGGCGAAGCGTAAAAAACATATAAATTAATATATTTGTAATGCTTTTACATAAGCTATTAATCCGGAGTCTTAATAATTGCATTTTAAAATCTATTTCGCTATATTTAGGAATCCTCTAAGTACAAATTTCCATTTAGCAAATTTGATTTTTTTTTAAGGAAACGTCATTGCTTTTGGCTTCGTCGTTTCTTCTCTCTCTCTCTCCCAATGTCCTTTGTTTAGGTCTGGCTGGCTGACTGCTCAATGAGGTCAATGGGCAAGGCAGTTCACATTTTTTTTACTTTTCCACTTTTTATTTTCATTTGTTTTTCCATTTCATTTCCATAATTTTCATTATATCGCGTGTAGAGCAAATCAAACAAGACAAAACCAAAGAGAACGAGCGAAAAAAGCCAATTTTAATTGTTTTGCGGCCTTGAGTTAGGTCGGTCGGTAGGTCGGCGAGTCGGTGGGTCGGTTGGTTGTCGCTTGTCAACTGTCTTCTAATCAAAATTGCTAAGCACACACATTGAGCATATTTCACACATCGTCGAGAGGATAGACAGGGGATGGGGTGATGGGGGGATTAGGTGAAGAAACAGTATGGGGGACGGTGAAAAACGAGAATAATGTGCGACACGTTCGAGCATAAACCGAATTAAGTATACGCCGCGTTCGCCCAACCACCAGCACCAGAGTCCGCAAAAACCAAACGCATACACACACCCGCACACAGCCCCATACAAACACACACACACATACACTGAGTCGCATCTTTATGCGTTCAAAAGTAGCTGCCGCCCGTCTGCAACACCAACACCAACTCCCTTACTCCCCCACTCGCCGTCTGTAAAAGAAAAGTTTCTACTTAAACCGTCTAAGTGAATTTGCCACAGTCAAATTTCAGGCTATGGCTCTAAGCGTTGCCTTAGGTCAGGGTCCCAACCAGCACAACAATATCGACTGCTTTGGGTATAGTCAGTATGGAAATTGTCAAAAACAAGAAAAAATGAACTAAACAAATTTGTGGATCATCTAAGAATAGTTCAACTTTTCTGGCGTAATTTTTTTGTTTTGTTTTAATTATTTGAATATTTTCCAAAATCTTTTTTAAAACTAATTGACGAGACTTTCGTTGATCGGATGCCGGTGGCTTGGAGGAACACGAGTTCAGTGTGTCACATTTAGTTCGTGTCGCGGATGACAAGCCGAGAGGCTCTTCGTTCCTCGGCAAGGAACACGCGCTGAGTAAAGAGCGCGCTTGAGCAGAGAATTAAGGGCTCAAGAGCGTATTGAGGGCTTGCCATAGCAACTCCTGCTGACTAAAGAGAACTTGAGTGAGGATGTTTTACTTATGTCCAGTCGCACCGACTTCCCTATGCCCTTCAACGGGCAGGATAACATTCTTCGAGAATTGGTAATGAAAATGTTGTCTTTAACCTGTTACATGCATTTTGTATCCTTTCCATATACACATCCATTTGGAAGGGTATAAGAACTAAAATTTGAACTCAGTCTACTTAGCAGGCATTAGGGGAATCAATTTCTTTTGCACTTTCCACTCAAAGGACGCCATTTATCCATGCGACGGCCACTGCATCCACCACGTTTTGGTTGTAAAACAGGATAGGTTTGAAACTTGGAAATGGAGTTGCAACTTGGCTAAAAACAAAACTTTTCACCTCACTTTGCCAACAAAACTGAAAATGCACAAAAACGTAAATCGTTTTCCATGAAGATAGCCACATTGAGAGTATAGAAAAGATTTAGGGTTTCGATTGGAGCTGAAAAATCTACAACTTGCATAGAAGATAATTTGCCGAAAAGCGATTGACTTTTTTTTGAAAAATTGTTTCTTGATAGAACAAAACTCTTTGTATGCTATTTTTTTATACGTAATTCATTTAATTCCGATCACACTCGATGACTATATAATATACTGCCGCATAATAAACGACTTGGCCCTGTGAAAGCGTGTTGCTTTGGTTGTTTATAAAAAAGAGTTTAAAAGAATTCGTTGCTTAACTTTAGGCCTAAAGATTTGCTAAAACTTGGGGGAATTTACATACATTAAGGGGGTTGGATGTTGCTTGTGGATAAAGGCTCTGATGTGGGGTGATTGCGGATGCTTTGTTAAGGCAAAAGACCATTCAAATCCTTTTACTTCCGCTTTAGTCAGGCAGATGCCGCTGATAGCAAAGATTCCCATTCATTCCACCAACCATAAGGCAACCAATCGGGCCCTCTCCCTACATCTCCAGCAACCCGTTCAACGCTTTTCTTAAAGAAGCGTGAAAAAAGGAAGAAAATATGATTACATATTGTATTCTCTGCTGGGAAAAGGGTTGACATTTTGTTTTTTTCCTGCTTTCCAGCGTCTTGTGTGTATGCGTGTGTTTGCCTCATCATACAAAAGCCGAGCCACTTTTAAGGCAATCACCGATGCCGCCCTTCACCAGGCTCCCAGGCCAGACACACCCAGCACCCAGCTCCTAGCACCCAACAACAATAACAACAACAATGGTGGCATTCAATTTTTTAATATTTGCCTTGCAAATTTTCTATAAAAATGCATTTGTTGTCTACGCGTTGACAGGATGAGGCGGCGGCGGCGCCGTCAACGCCGACAACGACGACCACGGTGTCGCTTCACTATCGCCCACAAAACTGCCAACTGGCAACAGGAAACAGAAAGCAGCGCCCAAAAACAGTTCTAACAGACAACCAAACCAAAGGAGGAAAAGTGAATGTAGCTTGGCAATGTCAACACATGGAAATTGCAAGGACAACGCCAACAATTTAGTATGAGGAATGGACAGGGAATCAACTTTTAAATACCCTGGAACAGAGAATAGATACACGAGGAAAGAAGCTTCATAGATAGGACTGAGAGAGATAATTATTAATCACTGGGCCATGTCGCGTCTATCGATGTCTATTTCCAACAATTTTTTGGGTAGTATCGATACTCCTCGATGAACTTATGGTCTAGGGGGTATGAAAAGAATGATATGGCCAACGAAAAAACTACAACTCAGGCAAGCAGTCAGGACACAGCAGGCGGCCCAGGACAGGCGCAGGCCCAGGATAGAGCAGGGCGGAAGCAATAAATTGGTTAGGTAAAAAGCTTGTCGCAAACTCGCATAGATAGACGACGACGACGACAGCGGCACAGGTGAATTGGGAGTGGGAGTGGGAAAAGGTGCGGAAAGCATCGCCCGTAATTTGTGTATGGCTAGGGACAACTAAAAGGACAGACCAACTAAACGAGAGACTGCGACCGAGAGAGAGAGGGAGTGTGAGTAAGTGAACTGAAGTGCAATTTCTTCTAGTATACCTTTCGACTAATTTATTCCTCGTTGCGGTATGGAAATTGTAAATATTAGTGTAAACACTTAATAATTGGCCCTCTCAATTTCCTTTTTTGCTATCCCCCAGCCTTGAATTTCTGCTGCTCTTGGCAACTTTTGTTGCCTGCTCACTTCCCCCCAATTGTAACTATAAATATGAGGCCTAGAAACTTTTTTCCAGCCTGTACGACGAGGTCAACACACTGTGGTGCCTTGCCATAATTAAAGTTTACTTACTTTTGAGTGTATATGATTATTTGCACCCGATGGGTTCGAATTCAATCCGATTGCACCTTTTTGATGGCCACGCTGGTAATCTCGGCCTCTTTCAACTCCTCGTCGGTGGTGGCATTGTAGATATGCTTCAGATACAAATTGAAATAGTCGGTGTAGTTCATGGGCGTGGATATGCGATGTTTGCGCACTGGCAGACGCGGCGACAGGGACAACATGCTGGCCCATTGCCCATCGCAGAGATCGTCGTATCGCAAGAGGCCGACCTCGTGTCCACCCAAGTCGCCAGGACCACGACACATTGGCTGTTGGCCATCCCAGAGTTTTAGCACAAACTCCCGTATCCAACGAGCCAAGTAGAGGGCACGACAATCACAATGCCAGGGGTTCTTGTCCAATTTAACAGCCACCAACTTGTCTAGGCCATGAAGGGCACCATGCGGCAGAAACATCAGCTTATTGGAGTCAATCCGGCTGCGGAAAGACGGAAAGGCGGAAAGGGGAGAAGTATGGAAGAGGACAACATCGCTTTGGAAATTCTCATACTCACAGTTTCTCAAGCTGGGTGAGAGGCTCAAATGCCCTGGCATCGAAATACTTTAGAATGTTATTATTTAGCATAAGAATCTTTAGATTCGATAGACCCTTAAAGTCGTCCGCCTCCAGTGTGGTCAAATTGTTCGAGAAGAAAGTGAGCCGAGTCAAAGCACTCACATGAAGAAACAGACCCGCCGGAATGGTGGACATAGAGTTTTGTCCCAAAAACAACTCGTTTAGGTTTTTCAATTCGGCAAAGGCCTGTCCATGAATCTAAAAGAGAAAATCACATTTTCAAACACCAACATGACATTTCTTTCTCATACTCCACAAAAACTAACATGACTAATGCGATTCATGGTCAGATCAAGGGTCACTAAGTTGACCAGATTATTGAAAATTGTACCCGATATGGAGGTTATCCGATTATTATGCAGCATCAATGTGCGCAGACTCTTTAGGCCACCAAAGAAATCATCATCGATGCGAGCTAAAGTAAAAAGAATCACAATTGTATATTACTCATTCCATTCCCCCTTCTGACGCACCGATTTGATTCCAGCCAAAATCTAGAGCCTTCAGCTTGGTTAAATAGCGAATGCTGCCCGTGACCAATTCATCGATCTTGTTTCTGGACATATCCAGCTCTTCCAGCATGAGCTGATCTCGCAGCAAGTTGGGGGGGAAATTCTTAATTTGATTATCACACATATTGACGACAGTCAAACGTTGCGCATGGTAGAAAATCGATTCGGGCAACAGAACTATATCGTTCTTGCTCAGATCCAATAGATTCAGATTGCGTAGTTTCCAAAAAGTGCGAGCATCGATGTCCTCCAGTTGGTTATTCTGAATGCGTCTTTGAATAGAGAGAACAGAGTTGCCACATTAGTCCCCGCATAAAGATCAAGTGCAAAGGACTCACAAATGCAAGAGACTATCCAGATCTTGGAACAAATCAAAGGGTAAGAAATCGAGTACATTATTTGATATGTCCAGTTCTTTTAGCAAGGTCAAGCCACGGAATGTGTCCTTATGCAAAGTAGAGAGCATATTACGGGAGAGATCACTGTGAAATATGTATCATAAGATCGTCGTCCATATAGAGTGGCCATACAGATAGATACTCACATGGCAACCATATTCATAGGTATCACCTGGGTAACGGGCACTGATTTCAGATTTGTGTTCCAGCAAGTAAAACTCTTTGTATCTGGATTACAACGACACACTCCAGATGTGCAATGATTCCATTCGATCTGACTGCCAGTGGCCAAGTGCCAAATGGGCTGTTCGACGGAACGCAAACGACTCTCGATCTGACGCACTCGCTTGACCAGATCGAAATTGGCCAAATGCGACATGGCATTTACCTCCTCGTTGGCTTCCTTTGGCGTTGCAATCTTCTCCTTCGCTTTCGCACTCTCGTCTTTTGTCACAGCCTGCTGGGTGCCATTGGGCAGAGTATTGATCAGCATGAGAAGCTGAGAGACAATGCCCAAGGATTCGCAAGCATTTAGGCTGCAATTGCGTTGGCCTCCCGATATCAGGGGCAAGAGATAGCGTTGCCGGAACTCGTCCAGACTCTGGGTAGGGGTGTCCTTACTTTGCGGTGGGCTGGCGAGCACACAACAAGCAAGCAACATGAGACAGACATATCCACCAAAGATCCGCAACGACATGTCAACTATATATGCGGCGATTATTCAGATCGGCGGTCTTATTTATAAGAGCAATTTGAGACATAATTTGTATAATTTAGGCTAATTTACATGCAGCAATTACCTTAAGTAGTTCATGGCGCGGCAGGGGATGGTTTCTCCCAGAAACCGAAAGTTCCAATGCAAATCTGATTGCCAAGAGCACATGCCTAGCAGGGCGCTCCATCTCAGTTCCCCTTCAATTGCAATAAATTAGTTTGGGCAAAAGAAGGCGGACAATATTCACGGTCTCGCGACTAGATTGGGGCAGTATAGTGACGCTGGTCAGATGTTGCCAAGGGTATATTCGCGATTTATGAAGAATTATTCATTTTGCTGTCAATAACATTTTGTATTTCCTAACGGTGCTTTTATTATCGACGACTCCATAATCGATATCTTACCGATTAGAATAGTCGGTTGATCAAAAAAAAAACAGTGGGATTATTTATTTGCAACGCTGGCTCCACCTACAGAGTTTTTTTCAAACCATTCTCAGTATGTAAGCCATTATTTTTACATTTCCCATTTTCTTAAACGACTGTTCTCAATCTCTAAAAATCAATGGATGGCGCCACAAAAACTCGCAGTTCCCAAACAATGGTTTTTTATTTTTTCATCAACGGATGGCGCTGCATCATATAAGCGGAATCGGGTGTTACAGAAATTGCTCATCCGCCATCCCGAAGGATGTTAACTTTATTTCGTAACGATTCCTGTGACATCCCCCTTTCCGCCTGTTTTCTTTTTCATGCTGCAGGAACCTAGGTGAAACACCTCTTCCTGGCAGGGCAGGAGCCGAAGGCCAACTGAATGGGCTTTACACACAGCATATCGGCAATAACTTTATATTTGGCCAACAGAATATTAGGATAGGGAAGCGCCCGCAGATCATCTACATAGTCCATGTGAAGTTTCTCCAACTCGCCAGGTAGTCTGATTGGTTGCATATCATCCTTGGGGCGGCTGTTTTTGATGCGGCTGTTAAAGTCATCCAGTCGCTCCACGAAATCGGGAATGAAGTAACAAGGATCAAGGGCCAAAAAGATTTGACCCAAATTGGGATTCCCCTGCTGACACTCAACATTCCAACGGGGAATTCGAGTGGCATAATTCGAACCCGACATGACGCCACACAACACATCAATTAATGCCGCCAAACAGAAGCCTTTGTGGTCACCAGCGGGAAACAGGCGCTGAGCAGCAAGCGCCAAACTAGGAAAACAAGTGGAGACGCCGCACTCATCCGCTGCCCAGTTGTGGGGAATATAATCGTTCTTCATAAAAGCCCACTCAATGGAGCCAATGTCCTTGTAACTAGTTGCCATGTCGAGCATAAAGTGCGTATTCTTCCCCTTGACGCCAAATGCCAAACAATTAGCTCCTATCACCGATTCCTGTGATCCTGGTGGCACCATTAAGGGAGCGGCATTGGAAAGCACCAATCCAGCGAAGCCATTGCTCATGGCCCGAAAGGCATACCAAGCAGCCATTCCAAAATGTTGTGATTGCTGCGCCACGACCAATCCAAGGCCACTGCGGCGGGCCTTTTCCACCGCCAGATCCATGCAAAAGTTCCCAACAATCACTCCCAACGCGCAATTACCACTAACATGAGCCACGACGGGAGTTTCGCTGATTACCACCGGATCGGCATCAATCCTGACGTAACGATGATGCAGATCATTCAAATATATCTCCAGACGATTTAGTCCGCTGCCATAAATTCCGCGATAATCGGCGGCCACCAGAAAGTCGCTGATGCAACGTAATTTAATAGACGGCACACCCACACGACTGAGGCAATCCTGGATAAAGCGCCGCACTTCGTCCACGAAAACTAGCGAAGAGTGAGCAATCTCTGGGTGGAAGGCCAGAGGCATGCGAAAGCTAGCCAGCCGCCTCCCACTAACCGAACGAGCTACAAACATGTTCGATAGGGGAATCATTATCATCGTAGGGGAAAGGTCAGGCTTAGTTTGCTTGGGTTGGGATAAATTATGTATTTATTTGATAGGGGGTTAGATAAATAAGCTTATGCGGGATTACTTTGGGGTGGGGGTGGGGATGATTACACATCAATTAGCTGGGAATTGAAATTTAATTTAGAGCCGTTGATGTTAGCACGGCCACGCCGCGCTCATAGAAACTGTGCGAGTCCTGACCAGCAGCCACGGCCAAATCGACTGTAAAGAGCAGCTCCGATCGGGTGGAGTTCAAGTAAACCGGCAAAGTCAGTTTGCTGAGACGTGTCTCCGGCGACGAATGCCTTTGGGTCGAAAAAAGTACAAACGTTAGGACCAAATTTAATTTTAATCAACAAAATAACTTACTTGACCCATTTCAGAATGGTCACAGGCAGATCCATCATAATTGTGGAGGCTAGCAACAGTTCATTGTTTTTGCACTGGGCACCCTGCAACTTGAGACCGGTAACGCCAAAGCAGCAATCTTTTTGATCGGTCTTCAAGCCGGCATCGGTGATGGTCACATCCAGAGCCAATTCCTCCAATGACCAGCTATTGGCCTGGGCAACGCACTGCCTCGTAGCTGTAATGTAGGCCTCTGGATTGAGTAGACCGCCAAGCCAGACGGGGAAGCCTTGCAGCTCCTTGGCGCCAGCCTGGGAGACCAGTTGCGAGACCTTCTGCAATTGCTGGACACGGTTGCTAAAGTCGGTGATCCATTGGATAACAGTGCAGCCAATGGGCACAGTGTAGCGCTTCCATCCCTTAGGTATGATACCGCGAACCAATTCGGACAACATGGAGCGATGGTGGTTGGTCTGCTTCTTCTCACCCTGACAGATAAGAACGACATCCTGCAGGTCCAATATGACTGTTTGCAGCAGACGGGAACCACTGGTCACCTCGCGCTCAAAGTAGCGATATAGAGGATCCTTGATGTTCTCCACGGTGCGTTTGAGGACCTGCAACTGCTTGGGCAGCAGTTGCAGCCACGAAGTGGCCGAATTGTGTAGCGTCTTCATCCAGGATGGCCGACCATCCTCGCTACGAGGAATAGAGGATTGCTCCGACTGATCCTCCACACTGTAGGCCAATTCATCATCATCCTCCAGCTGCTGCATCTTGAGCAACTTGCTGACCAAATCGGTGCCTCGCGTGGTAAGCAACACCTTTTCGGCATTATTGGGTAGCCCCAACCAGGATGGAGTCTGCCTATCGGTTAGGTTCTCAATCCATTTCAAGAAATGGTCACGACGAGTCCCATCGGGCATGGTTATGTGACGCAAGCCACCAGAAGATCCATCCACATTGGCTACCAGTGCAAAATCAGCTTCAAAACTGCGGGCCGTGAACAGTTTCTTAAGGAAAGAAGTGAGCAGACGCTGGTCGAAATCATTATCGATTTTACCACCGTAAATGGATTGCGACAACAGTGTGACCAAGGCATCCCATGGCACCTTCTCTGGCGGAAGATTAGTACGGCCCATTGCTGTGGTGTCTATCCAAGTGTCCAGGGTGTCGCAGGCCACTCGCAAATCGGATTCATTGAACTCGTACTTCTTGGCCCATCCCAAGGGGACGTAGCGCAGACGCTCCTGGACTATGGCGTGGAACCAAGCCAAGAGGAAATAGAGGCGAGCCCGCTCGCTGGGAGTCTTCATCATACGAGCTGCTGGAACTGTGGAGAAAGTGCGCAGCAGATTGGCCCTGATACCTGGTGGTGGCTCAAACACAAAGATGCGTCCAGCGCGTAACAGATTGACAGGAACCTTGGGATTGATCTCCATGGTAAGGAAAAGACGGAATCCGGAATGTGGCTGCAGTGAGTGCATCTTCTTCTCCAATTGCACCAACCACTGAGGTGCCAAATGTACATTCTTAAGCAGAACCCAACGTCCAGTTTTGCAGGCCATGTTTATTGCCCGTTCTGCTTGGTTAAATCCTTCTGCAGATCCTATGGCTATGCTGGAGATTTGTTTATTTTGCTCGGCAGCCAAGTCATCCACACGGCCAGAGGCATCAAATCCAGGAACCGAGCAGAGGAGCGCTGGGGTATTACAATTCAATTGCTTATCTACAACGGAGGAGAAGTCCAATTCCTGCTCCGCATTGGGCATAAAGTCCTCTCCCAAGACGGTATTTACCACATTGTGGGCTGCTGCTATAACACGATCTGGGCGGAATGCCTGTATCAATAGCAACTGATGCACCGAGCTGGCTATCGACGATAGAGCCTTCGACTCGTCCCACAATTGGGGAACCACTTGTTCTGGTGAGCTCTGTTGGAGCCAGGCTCCCAACTCCGGCATGGATTTGACCTTCTCGAGAAGCTTGCGGAATATGGGCAAACGTGAGGCCAGTCGATTGACTCCTTCAACTTGTTCGCCACTCAAGCCGTCCACCTGTGTCGGATTGGCCAGCAAGCCCTCGCGACTTCGCAGGAAGAAGTTGAATTCCGTATCCAAGTTGCTCTCCGAGGTGCCCTTCAAGTGGATCTTACACATGAGGAGGGCAAAGGTGAGGCGATCATTGTGGAGCATTCCTCTGGCCACACGCTCATAGCACACCTGGAACAGATCCTTTGTGACAATGCCTAGACGTTCGGAATGATCCGTTTTGCCATCCAATTTGGTATTATTATATAGCACCGTAGAGAAAATATCAAGGAACATCTTCAGTGAATACTGGTAGAGGAAATGCACCTGGTTCAGACTGTCCATGGTGAAGTAGATGTTACTGCAAGCCACTGACAATGGTAGATATTGCTGCGAGACAGTCTCAATTTCGGCAATGACCTTATCGGTCTCATCCACCTTCTGGTTAATGTCGTATGCCTCCTTCTTTAGGGTCTCCAAGGTTGTTATTACCGAATCATCGTCGAGAATCTTGCCCTTGGCATCGTTCAAAGCCTGCAGAAGACTCTTCTCCAACTGACGCAGACGCAAGCGGAACTCTCCTTGTAGTTTCAACAAATCCGAACGTTTCTCATCTATATCTGGACGTTCAGCCTTCAGGACTTGATTCAAACACTGCGATTGCAGCGAACTGCGCGTCACTGTGAAGTTCACAAATGTTACTCGAGAGCAAATATCCGGGGGGAATTCTACTGTGGGATCGCGTGTGGATAGGAATATAACAAACGAGGGCGAGAGATCAATGTCCTGATCGCCCAGTGTGATCAATACTCTTCCGCCTGTGCGTCTCAGCTCGCGATTTAGGACAGGATTCAATATCGGGTCATAATTCTCGACATCCTGGACCAGTAGAGGATTGCCGAACCGAAGAGCCGACTCCAAATTCTTGCGGAATGAGTCGTCCAGGAACGACGTCTTGGTGATCTTCTTGCCGGCATATTCGTTGAGCAGGAATGTCGTGGCCTGACCCGAGGGATCGATAATCAAAGGATAACGATTGAAGCGCTTCAACATGATGGCATTCTCTGTGCACAAATCATCTGTCGGCAAGGCATTGGCCTGCCAACGTAGTCGCTCGTCCGGATTAGACAGATACTCTGTACGGGCTATATCCGCACGATACTGGATGCTGGCCGATTGCAGGTGCTGTGACCAAGTGGTGAATAGATTCAACCGGTAATGCTGATCAAAGTATCCGCCATAGGCAATAAAGGCGGCCGAGAGGAGCACATCGCCCACAATTGTGGACATTTGACTCTTGAATGTCTCGCTGGTCGACTCCCAACGTTCGCGTTCTATATTCAAACTCTTGAGCAGGGCTATCGATCGATCCACCTTGGCCTGGACATTCTCCAGATCGGTTTTAATTGCCTGCGCCTGAGAGATGAGCTGGGCATATTCCTCCTTGTAGGCAGCAATGCTGCGCTCCAGTTGCTCGACCAAATCCTTTGTCTCCTTGGCACTGTGGAGATTCACATCAGCTTGTTCCTCCAGTGAACGCAACTCTTCACGCAGAGGCTCCACACGTTTCAACATATCGGCGTATTCAATCTGAAATCGCAAAGAGTCATTAGTAATTGAAAAATTATTAATTTCAAATTAAACTTACCTGAGCAATGGCCCATTTAACCATGGGTCCGCAGGCCATACTGGCCCGATTAACCTTCTCAAAGTTGTAGTCCGGATTGCTGAGATACTTTGACTTCATCTTCTCACGCACTTCATCGCTGTGTCAGGAGGAAATGAAGGGGCGACAGAAACAACATATTAGCAATTTCTCTCAAAATAAATGGATACGGTATAGATGGGTTATTTATTTATTTATTTTTGTATGAATTAAGCAAGCAAAAGCTGATTATTATTAAATTTGACCAAAACCAAATCATGATAGAAATCGTAAGCCAATTATCAAGAGAGTTAATTAAAGATAGTAATATTTACAAAGGTTGAACTGGGAACCGGAGTATAAACAAACTTGAAAGTATAACTCCAATTCAAAATCTACTCTAAATGTAAACAAAAGAAATCAACTAATAAACATCAACGAGAAGAGAACAACAATAAATAATCAAGTAACAACAAAGTGAAATAAAGAATTTGATTGATTATTAAAACGATTGATTTTCATGCTTACGTTATATGCTCGGTACCAAAGTTAGATACAATTGAGTTTATGAAATTTTCACGCATTATCACAGCGCGTATCGATTTCCAATCGGTGGCATTTTCACCCAGCAGCAAACAGATCGATTCCAAGGCCAATTTAACCACCGACGGTGGATTAGCCATGGTCCTCACCTCAACGAGCTGTTGTTTGCGTATCGATTTGACGGCTGCATACAATTTGTTTTGGTTAACGATCAATCATCAGTAGTAGTAGTAGTAGTCAGTATAATAGGATCTAATGTTATATATTCTAACTTGAACTTAACCGGAAGTTAAATACTGTAATACCCTAAACTTTTAGTTCCGTCGTTTAGTTTTGCACACCCACGCACGCCCACACACACACACACATACACACACACACACACACATAGACAAACAGAGAGGAGGGATAACTATAGTTATATAGGTATATTCACACAATGTTAAGTGGTTGACATTTTTTGATTTCTTGCCAGTGCATTGCATATGCAGGTGTAATTGATTGAATCAGTATATATTATTTTTATGTATATAAGAATATACAAGTTCAAGAATCGTTTCATATAT
The DNA here is from genome assembly GCA_018152135.1 of Drosophila paulistorum. Classification (NCBI taxonomy): domain Eukaryota; kingdom Metazoa; phylum Arthropoda; class Insecta; order Diptera; family Drosophilidae; genus Drosophila; species Drosophila paulistorum. The sequence continues at coordinate 15,345,937 of JAECXG010000690.1, forward strand.
CTATATCTCTGAGGTAAGGATCTGAAATCCGATATACTAAAGAACGGGGATATACGACGTTACTGTACTTTGGCTTCCTTAAAAGTTTCACAGATATATGAAACGAATCTCGCTTGATTGTGGTGTATTTGGATTTATACAACTGTTGTTGGGTTAGAGTTATGTTTGATGTAGCGAGAGAGAGACAGAGAGAGAGAGAGAGAGAGTGAGTGAGAGAGATGAATCGATTCACTTTAAGCCAATTAGTTCACATTGAACTTGTGATGATAATGAGAGATTGGATCAGATGAGTCTAAGGATGAGTATATCATATGATAATAAGGGAGACAAGGAGACGGGTATGGGGGTATGGTATGTGGCTATGTGGTAGGTAAAGAGTAAGATTTGAGTGTTGCGTACGTGATCTTGTCTGTTTCCAAGTTAACAATCGACGATATGAAACTATCTTTAACGAGTATACCGCGTATGGCCTTCCAATCGGTAGCACTCTCATTGAGCAGCTCACAGACCGATTCCAGGGCCAGTTTCACCACAGCCGGGGGATTGGCCATTGACCGCACTTCGGCCAGATGTTTCTTTTTAATGGAGCTAACAGCTGTGCGGATTCACATACATTTACAATAACTTATAGATTAGATAAACTAACTTATACATTCCCAACAAAAATAGTGTCCATGTCCATGTTGGCCACCGAAAATCTTACCTTGTTGTGCCTCAATGACTGCTGGTTCCACTTGAGCCAGATCAGCCATTACATATTTGCGTTTCTCTTCGATTTTCACTGTTTGATCGGCCAGACGGATTTGTATCTCCTGGGATTGAATCTTCTTCTTTTCCGCCTCCTGTTGGTCCTGGAACATTTGCTTCAATTTGGCATTTGCCGCTTCGTTCTTAGCCTGGAGTTCTTGCTTCTTGACTGCCAGCGATTTCTGCATTTCTTCTACTTGTTCCACAGTTTCCGCAATTTTATTGAGACCCACATTGAGATGAAGTTGCTGCTCTTCCAGATCACTGCGCTTCTCATTGTAGAGCTTGACAAAATGATGAATAAAGTCCAAGTAATGACGCGGAGTCACTGCCATTGTGCGTCCTCCACGCTTGGCTAGACGTGCATTGGCCTGGTGAAGGGTCTGATGCACGTATACGCAAGAGTTGATGACCGCATCGCGATGTGTGGGATTGGCAGGCACCAACGGACATACTGCAGGGAAGAAGTCAGGTGACGACCAGTTTGGTTTCTCCAGGTCCACACGTGTGGTGAACTCTTTGCCCACTTGGAACAGGGCGGAATCCGACCAATCGCCAAACCAGTTCAGGACACATCGATTGAACAAAGCCGGTGAAGTGGCAGCTCGATCTTTGAGTCCATCTGTTGATGGGTTCATGGTGAAGACCACATGAAGGTTACGCATCACCTGCTGGGTGAACCATTTATAGAGTTCATCGCTAGAATCCAACATAAGTCCCTCGCGTTGGGCTCCCTCCTTGCATTGAGTCATCAGAGTGGTGTATTCATCGCCCTCGAACAGGCCGGGAACTTCTCCATTGGCCAACAAAGTATTCATGCGCTCCAAGAAACCCGAGTCCAATACATTCGATTCGTCCAGAATAAAGGCTATCTTCTCATCCTTACAGCCAGAGCGCCTGAGCACACAACGCAAATCCTCATCAAAGTCCTCGCTTGTATATTTATTATGCACCTTAATCTGGAAGATGGATAGACCATTCATCCAGGCCACAAATCGGGACAGGGTGGTCTTGCCCGCACCAGAGACACCGATTAGCAGTAAATGACCCTGAGGCTGGCGGAAAATTCGGTCAATGCGTAGCACATGATCCAAAACTTCATCGAATAGAACGAGAGGAACATCCAGTTCCTCTTCGTAAAACACCTTTAGTCGTGCCCGCACATAGTCCCTGAGTTCTTCACGATTCACAGGCATGTAATCCTTGGATAACCAATTGCTGTATAATATTGGTCGCTGGAGCGCCTCTTCTTGGTTGATTCCGGGGAAATGCTTTTGGCCCACCAAGTCTATGTTTTCATTCGTCCACCGACGCTCCGAATCATCTACCAAACGATCCTGGAACAGACGCAGTGCCTCATGAGCCCACAAGCGGACCAGACCTTCGACAGGCAGCGAATCCAACGGCCTAATGGCCTCGCATATACCTCGCACCCAACGAGTCATCTCACGCGGAGAATATACATAATGAGGCTGCATATCCTGAGTAAAACGATCCTGAGACGCCAAATAGAACTCCACCATGGCATTGGTCAAGGGTTCAGCATAGCCACGCAGGGTTGGCATTAGACGTAGCATAGCACGCGAGAAGGTGCCATAAATCTGTTTGAGCGATGTCTCTCCTGGATAATCTACGTAGATAATCGGCACGTGACGCAGAAAACGGTGAGACAGAGGCTTGCGACCAGGGTCTGTGGGAGGATTACAAGCTCCCACAAACTGAATACGTTCGAGCGAAACCCAAGCTTGATCGCTGGCACGATAGAAGCCTTTGTGTTCAACCAACTGACGTAGGAAAGAGATAACACGCTGCGTGCCATAGCTATCCATATCGGGCAAATTAATTTCATCGCAGAAGAGGACCAGCCACTTTCCAATCTGGACAGGTGAGAGGACCACGCCATTGGGAGTCTTGCGGTACTCGCAATAATGATCGAACGTCTTCAGCAATAGCTCCGGTGTGGTGGCCGAAGAGAAATTTAGACCCACCACTTCCATGTCAGGTAAAGCGCGAAGGGCTGAGAATAAAGTCATGGTCTTGCCAGATCCAGGAGGACCACAGAGCACTGCAAGAAAATTGAAAATCACTTATTATAAATGCAAATGCAGAATGTTTTTCTCTACAGCTCACCCAATGGTTTGTGCTCGGCCAGCCATGTGTAGAGAAGAGACTCATGACGGACCGTATCTAAAGTGGGCACCACAATGTCAGGTGAGGCCACCTTATGAGTTTCCACCTCGATGACAGGAACTTTATTGCTCCATGGGACCCATTCACCATTCATGCTGACCTCATAATCAATAATGGGCGCTCCAGCTGCTCCAGGCAGGGGAATGGTGGTCACACTTCTCACAAAATCACCCAAGTCTGTGCGGACCTTCAACTTGGCATCGCCGGCGAATGACCACAGCACTGAGTATACCAAAGCCTTAGGTATGTAGTGCTCTAATTGATCCGCCGAGCAGGGGAAATCGGGATGTTGCGAATTAAAGTTCAGCACGTTGCGGGCGGATTGATTGAGCATTGAGAAGAGTGAGCTTAGGGCACGCAAGCGCGTAAAGTCCATAATGTGCTCCTGATCCATGGCATACTCCAGAGTGCGAACTACAATACCGTCGGCGGAGAAGAAGGGCTGCAACAAAAGAGCAATATCTCGTTGCACCTGAAGAGAAGGTGAAACTTCTTCCTCCTTGTCCTTTGTCGGTTTAATGACTCCCACAAAGTCCTCATCGCCATCTTCCAACGGAATGCTACGTAGCCGCGACAAGTAGTTCTCGAATATCATTTCTGTGGACAATACATCTTCAGAGAACCACACCATACCGCAACGGGAAACTGTGGCCAAAGTGGCAAACTTCAAGTCCTGTACTTCGAACATCACCCTAACATTAGGAGGCAATGAAAGACGTTCGCCATTCGGCAAAGTCAACAGCTTGTTGTCATCCAACACTGAGTTAAGATTTTCCACCCACTCGGGATCGACATCGCCATCGAAAATGATCCATTGACGCTTGTTAATCTCACCGCGAACATTGTCAATGATTTTGCGCAGAATGTGGGTGAACAGACCGTCAGTCCATTCGCGAGTGTTGGGATCGAGGACACCGTAGAGAGCCTCCTTGGAGATGGCTTTGGGATCGATGACATGGGCCACACCTTCGACACCCTCAAAGCGTTCCAATGCCTTGAGCAATGTGCGCCAAGCGGTGGACTTACCCGATCCAGACGGACCAACCATCATTAGACCATGATTAAGGTTCGATATTTGATACAGTTGCAAAACCTAAGCGAGATGGGAAAAGAGAACAGGTTTTAGAAATTATTCAGAATTCAGGAATCTGCTGCTGTTTAGTTACTTTGTCCACCCAGGTGGAGCCGAGTCCCTGTTGTTGTTTTGGTTAGACATGTGTAAAGTGGATGATTATGAAGAAAATAAAATGAATAATACATGGAGAAAATTTAGATCCCTGAGTAAGATTGCCCAAAGCAAAGGCATTATACAAAAAGAAGGTTAGATTCCTACCTTTTCCATCCAGGCAGCTCCTTGTTCGTCGCCTTCACCGCACACCAGATAGTCCTCCTGGCATACTTTGCGTATCTCTTCCTTAAGACCCTTCATTTCCGCTCGAGTGTAGCCCACATTGGGGAAGACATCGCTTAATAGAGAGAAGAGCAGAGGAATATCCTCCGCCACCAGTTTAGGCACCATTGTCTCACAGACTGACTGTATGAGAATCTCTTGCTCGGGAAGATTTTCAGCCACTGAAGCCTCATCGATATTCTCATCGCCGCGTTGACGCATTTGCTCCTTGATCTTCATGATGCGATCACGTTTCACATTGCCCGCCGAGATCAGCACCGATTTCAAGGCACGCAAACCAAAATCGTAATGGCTCTGATTGGAAAGCTGCTCATCGCACAGCTTGAAAAAGGGAACAATCTTACAGGCCAATTTCTCGGCCGAACGGAAGCCCTGGGAGAAAAGCATGACTTCAGCAATAAGCTGTCGATCGGGTGTAGTCATGGCCAATGATCGGAATAGTTTCTTCAGATTATCGGGTAAATTGGAACGTCCAGCATAGCCAGGATTCATTGTGATGAAGATTGCCATGTCGGGCGAGACACGCACTTGCTTGCCAACCAACTCGACTGTTATGCTCTCCTTGTTGCTATCCATTTCGTATTTAAGGGCTTCCTGGATAGTCTGGATTTGCTGTGAACAAGCAGACAACATTCTTTCCTCCAGACGGTTGAATTCATCGAAACATCCCCATGCTCCCACCTGACAGAGACCCACAAAGATGCGTCCCATGGCCTGGAAATCAAAGGTTTCGTCGCAATTGAAGACCAGCACAAAGCGACCCAGTTGATTGCCCAAAGCCTTCACAGATTCGGTTTTTCCTGTACCGGCAGGTCCAAAGGGTGAACCTCCCAGTCGCGATTCCAAGGCCTGGGTCATGGTGAGGTAGCACCGATCTGTCAACGGTGTTTGCACCAATCTATCCTGGACTCCCAGATACTCAAAGCCATAGAAGAAACGGGCATTGGCCATATGAATGGTCAACTGTTGTAGAACCTCAGTCTGACGCGGATCGAAATAGAATCGCATCTCGCATAGCCATTGAAAGGATTTCGGGGAAGTCACTCCATTAGTGATGAGTCGTCTGGTCACAGTGCGCTTGTGGACAAACTCATTGATCAGATGCTCCAGCTTGCGCCGCCGCAGAGGAGGTTGCTCCTGCAGTACTGAATCCGCCAAAACATTCAAAGTGCTCTCAACATTGGCGAGCACACGTTGCATGTGTTTGCCCTGGCCAGAATTCGATTCGGATGCCTGTTGCAGGGCAGCCTCTACATCTTCGGACCATAGGATCTGGGCAGCCAAAACCACAATCTGGGCTTGATATTTATCACACCATTCCATGTAGGCCTGAGGATCGATTTTACCATCACGGAACTGTTTAATATCCTGCACTGCTTGGGCCAACAGTGAGGCCAATGTGAAGCGCATTTGCTTCTCTACCAGAGACAGCCATTCGTTAATCTTGGGATGATCCACAGTGGAAACCGGGTTGATGAAATGCACCTCCTCACCCTCTCTGGAAGATATGCCCAATATTACATTGTTCTCCTCGTTAAGGAGTATGGCAGCTACGCCAGCAAACATTTTTTTGAAATGCTTCTGCAGTCGAGCGATATTCTTGCTGTTGCCAATGATTTCTAGCAGATCCTCATCGCCCACGAAGTAAAAGCGGGGGAAGGATGTACGTTCTCTTTCCAAGTATTCACCCAAGGCTTTTTGGATTTTGCCGAGTAAGTCAGCCAATCGTTCTAAAGATCGTTGAACAGCTGGTATATTAAGAACATCCATCACCTTGGGTGATTTTGTGACCTTTTTCATTAGGCCAAGGAACTCAGAGCTGATGCTCTGGAAACGCGAAGTCTCCACAGGCAGAAGAGTTTTTATATCAGCACTTCCCGAGAATATGCCCTCTAAATAGACCCATCTGCGTTGCACATCAATCCAAACATCGAACAAGGCATTAATTCTGTTTAGTTTCTCCTCCCAGGTGAGGGCCTCCTCTTCAAATACTTTGTAATAGGGAGAAAGCTTCATGGCAGCCACAGAATTGATATGCTCCTTGACCTTGTTGAAGAGATCATCCCATCCTCGGATAATGCGGCATTTGTTTTGATAGTTGATCAAATCCAATTCATAGTTCTGCCATGATTCACGCACTTGCTTCAAGAACTCCTCCAAAGCCATTTCACCCTGGGCCACCAGTATGATATCCTTTACAACGCCTTCATTCTTTTGCAGATTGACATCCCACACTTGGCCAAGTGTCAGGTCAGATATCACCCAGTTGACTCGCAATTGTTTGGTCAACTGTTTCCAATGACGCTCCTTTAACGCATCCGATTTGAGTTCCACAATCAACATGTTAACTTTAATGTAGCTTTGGATCAGCTTCTTCACATACTCATAGGACTCGTACATACGCAGGCGAGCGGGCAGCTCCTTCAGCTGAGTCATCATGGCCTCCAGTTGTTGACGCAACTTTCTTGGTTGCACTGAGAGCCACGGTTTCTCGCGTGTTTCATCGATTTGGGTCCAGACCTTGGACAATTCACTCCACACGCCACGCAGGTCTTGGAGCTCCTCCAGCGCTACATTCATACGCTCAGAACTGTTGTTGGGCACAGCCGATTCTTGCAATTCCAAAGCCTCTTTGGCCTTGGCTACATTGTCACGCTCTTCCTTCAAACGGGAATACTTGCTCTCGAATATCTGCAATTGCTGCAAGGCATCATCGGGCCTGATTTTGCCACCTGTTGGTTTGGTTTTCTCCCAATCGTTGAGGAAGTCCACAGTGCGTGTCTCCACGGCCTTGTCTTCAGCCACAATTTTGGCTTGAAGCGACGCCACTTGCGTTTGTATGGCTGTATCTTTGCGTTTAATGATCTCATTAAACGCTGACCATTCGCCCTCGATGTTGTCCACATGCAGCCAATTGTTTGGGAATTGGAAACGCTGACGCTCTAATATACGTTGCGCCTCACGGAACACTTCCACCTGCTTGTCCCAGGCTATCATATCCTTCTTCAGAGACTGCACATAGGTGATGAAGCTAACGGCATCCGAAGTGCTCGCTGCCTCAATGCTCTGCATTTCCAAATCTGTGCGGGACTTCGATACCTTTGAATGGAAAGTAGTCATTTCCGTTCCCAGGAGACTACCGAATTTGCCTAAAGCTTCCTTGTGCCAAGAATCATATTTCAAGGTGACCTTTGCTTGGACCTTTGCATAATCGATTATTATCGGTCCATAGGCTCGACGAGTATCTGAAGTGTCGAATGTGGTTCTGGATTGTTTAATGTCATTCAGGCATTTGATCCACAAATTCACATCCTCCCCCAAGCGTCCGTACAGAGTATCAGCCTGCAGATCCCATAGACTTTGATAGCGCAGCCATTCATCGACGTAGTTGCGCACTTCGCCAACCTTCAGCTCAATGGCCTCGTAGGCATTCTCCAGACTGTGGGCCTCGGGCAATTTGGTTAGCAGATTGCGATAAGTCTGAGACACTGGTTTCTCAAGACCCACCTGATATCGAGTGCTCTGCAGACGTACCTGGGATGTGACTATGGCCTGCCAGGCAAAGAATTGCTGCATAATCTGGAAGCGGGCCTCCTCAATGGATGGATACAAATACATTTGCTGATTTGTAATGCGAATCTCATGTACAGCATTTTGAATCTGCGGTTCGCCACCCAATTTATGAGTTGGCTGCACTGGTGCATCAGTGTCCATTGAGGTGTCTACCTCCTTCTTGTTGCCAGACAAGGCTTCTGTCCAGGCTTGTATGCCAGCCTGTAGGCGTAGAGCCAGCTTTTTCTCCACTTCCTCATCAAGACGGGTAACCCACACACTTAGATTTGAGTATTGACGCAACGAAAGATCGTCGACAGCATGTTGAATCTTTGAAAGAATCTCCACAAAAGTGGCTGCGCTATAAGGACAGGTTTCCAACGATCGAACATCTACATCTAGTTGCTCTTCAACCACCAGCAAGTCATCCACCTGTTCAAAGAAAATCGTAAGTGTGGAATTTATACAATTTTTCTTCATTTTACCTTCTCCTGGAACTGTGTGACACACTCCGACAAACGTAAAACATAGGGATCCAATTTGTAGGACTCCCAGATCAATCCAATACCTTCAGACACCAAATTCAAGACATCTTTACGCAGACCAGCTACCAGAGGAACAATGCTGGCGCGATCTTCAATCTATTTGGAAAAAGTTAATATTGATTTTTAACTTTGTATTTATTTAGGTTCACAAATTCAAACTGGTGGAAAGGCATGCCGGGAGTCAAAGGAACTTAACTAAACTAAATTAATAATTTGTGGTTGCATTACAAAAATAAAATGTAACGAAACAAACCAAAATATTTCGTGGGGATGGAAGGACACAAGCTTTACTACCTTGAATACAGAGTTTTGTGCTAGACTCCTATTATTAAGCTGCATGAAAGAAAGTTTTTTCGTTTGATTTGGTTTGAGTTTCGACAAATCTAAGCTTAAAACTAATGTGTAAATGGGTGGGTGGTATTGCTGGTGTAAGTGTGTGTGAGTGTGATTCTGTGTGTGTGTGTGTAATTAAGCAAATTCAAGCTTTATGCATTGCCAGAACAAAAAGGGGGAAACGAGCGATTGCTCACAGCTTGATCGTGCTAACTTCTGGTAGAGAGCAATGGTGTGGAGATGAGTGGGCAAGTTTTTTTTTTTAGAGCTAGATAAAATATCGAAAAGAGAATATGAAGGCCATCCTCAGACAAATTTCTTTCATAGTGTGAAAAACTCGGATTACATATAGTATTTAATTTATGTATGCTTATACAAAATATTGTCTGAAGGCTGCCAAATTCATAATGCTTTTTAAGAATGTTTCTTACCTTTTCCAATGTGCGTTCATAGGTGCGAACACTTTCAATTAAGGATATAGCATACGGGTATATCTGATTTGCTTGATGGGCCTTATTGACGATTGTTAAGGGAACTCTAAAGGGGAGATAATGTTATTATGTATTAATTACCCAGCCTTCTAAAGGCTCCAGTTCTTTACTCACCTGAATCCTAAATTCTTAATATTTCGTACTTCTTTGGCCAAAGTTATGATCTCGGGCAGAAAGTTGACCCGCAATCGCAACACATTGCCACGACCCGTACGACTGCGAGTCGACTCAATGGTGAAAATACGCCCAGTGCTGCCGAAATTTCGCTCCTGGACCTTACGTGCCCATTCATGAAAGACATCCGAGATGGACAATTTAGCCCGGAAGCTGTCGCCATCGGCTTTAAGCTTCTGGCCCTCGATGTGCGTTTCCCACCCCTTGCCCAACACATCTTCGACGCGTTTGAGATACATGGTGAGTTGATTATCAATTTGACGTGCCCAAATGATGGAACCAGCAACTGGGGGCAGATCACGAACTGAAGAGAGACGGCAACTTTTGCTTTGGGGATATTGCACTTTAAACTTCTCGTGCAAGGCCTCAATGTCATCCTTGACGCGCTGGATCAACTGTGTCTGGTACTCCCTGATAGCGCCTCGAATATGAGGACGAACGAATAGGGCGTTGAAGCGTGAGAAGATTCTGAACATCTCATTTGCATTTTTAGCTGTGCCCAATTGGTCACGCAAATGAGCAGTAATGCGAGTCTCCACGCGATCTAGAAGAGGACAACAAATTGTGAATAGCTGCTACTGAGCAAGTTGTTTTGAAGTCAGTTACCGATTTTCTCCTCGTAACGTTTTACGGCAGCCTCCCAAGCTTCGGAACCCTCCTTGGTGATGTCCAAGCAATCAACTTCTTTAACATTTTCGTAGGCCAAATTGACTTCCTCAATGGCGTTTGCATCGGCAGCATCCAGGCTATAAGGCTGCTTTGTTTCGGTAACTCCGTTACCTTCGTCAACGGCTGCTTGTCCTCCGGTTTTGGTTGGACGCAGCACACGCAGGATCACTGTGCGCAATTGCTCATGCTGGCGTCGGAACTTACGCATGTGTTCCATGCGTAGTTGCAGCTTTTTGTGAGCTGGCGAGACGCGCCATACCATTTTTAAATGCTCATCCCGCTTCTTCTTCACAATGTCACGAAGCAGACCCTGGAGCTTATCGTATTCATCATCCCAGCAGCTAAAGATCTCAAAGCATTGATTCATCACACGCTCAAATTCATCGAATGGAATGTGCATAAGGCGCCTAGTGCCCAACACTTTGAGCAACTGCTGTGATAAATCCCTTGAAATAGCCTCGATAAGCTTGAGGCAACGCTGGATAGGGTACTTGGTATTGCGGACTTTCCGCAAATGGGAAAAAATTTGCTGCACTGCAGGACGAATCTTCTCTAGCTCTGTGGCTGAGAGTAAATCATTAATTGGAAAATCTTTCATTAGGGGATTATAATCGGCCACCGTGGCCAAGGCTTGTTTAAGGCCCGTATCCGTATCGAATGAGACAGTAGCATGGAAGCGCTTGCCGTGCTTTAGGATATCCAAAGTCAAAGCTACCTCAGGGGACTCCCGCTTCTCTTGAATGCGGTATAAGGCGCGCTCGAGATTTAACCAGAAAGATATTTCCTTTAAAAAGAAAATCATTCATTAATAAAATGTTAATAAGTAGAATGTATATTCATATTAACCTGTAGAGCTGTCCCAGAGCCCGGATCACGATTGAGCTTGGTGACCTTCTTAATCTCGGTTATCCAGCGATTGACGCCATTCTGCAGCTGATTGAGGAAAGAAGAGTCCTCCACCTTGTCACCAAAATCTACCACTTTTGCCTTGCGCCCTTCTTCCGAACATTTACGGATCACCATATTGACAGTCTGATGAGCCGATAAAGTAATTTCAGGAATATCGATATTTTGCTGCAAATGCAATAATCCCATCTCCAATTCGGCCAGCTTCTTCTCCACCGATGGAGCCATCTTATCGCCATCCCGATCAGCACGGCCTGATTCCTTGACATAGGACTTGAAATAAGGGGCCAAGGACTTGCTAATGAAGGCGTGCAAGGTCTCATAGGGGGATCCATCGGAAAAGTTGATCAAACGCAGTTGGGAATGAATGGATTTATCTGCCTCAACTACAACACCCCGCTTTATACAGGCCAATGAAGCCATACGGCTGTTGGTGAAATGGACATCATTGCTGATCTGATAGGACACCTCTTCCTTTTCCTCTTCACCCTCAGCAGGTTGTTCCGTATCATCCTCTAAACAACGAGAGAAAGCAATGAAAAACTCATTTAAATAATGGCAGATAACGCAGCACACGTAACCCATCCCCCTGTATGTATGTATGTACATACGTACCCCGAAAGTAACCTTCACCCACATTTGCTTCTCTCAAATCTCTGTGGTCATCAAAATGGCACTGACATCATTTTATTACCAAGGCTATTACCTTCGAAATTTCAGCGGCCAAGGTGAGAACCTTCAAAATTCGTATACCCAAGGCTGAGCCTTGAACGTTCATTGCTCCCACACACCTGGCCATGAAGAACAAGGCCATTGCCTTGAATCTGTCGGGAGAGGGGCAATGTCAATGCCAAAAACAAATGTTCTTCCGGCAACACTGCATAAGCTTGAACTTAAAACAGCTGGTGGCAGTGGCACTAAAAGCAATTTGTACAATTTTTTCCTACTAATATGCCTTAAAACAAACGTTTCTAATGTTACTAATCCGTATTGTACTGCTTAAATTATTAAAAAATATTTAAACAACCGGCAACCGACGACGAGCTGGTAACTCTAAACTACGAAATGTGGCCACACCTGCAAAAGCAATGGGGGAAAATAACAAGTTGGTTGGATCGACGCCCCTATACCCATGCAGCTGTTTCCTTAGCTTTCCGCTCTCCAGTATCGAGTTTAAGCAAATAAATAGCATACGGGACAAACTCAAGTGAGGGAAACGGAACAATTTTCCCTGCTACTAATATTCAGGAACACATTGTAACATATTTGGAATGTTTTTTATACAAAGCTAATATGCTCTTCTATCAAGGGGATGTAAAATGACTCAGCTGGCAACTGATGACGTCATGCGCAAAACATTTGGAAAAACTTGATTTAAACAAAAAGAAAAAACATGTTATTTAATTCGTTTTTATAACATTTTGGGATGGGTCAAGCGGAGATTTCTCTGAGATGTTCCAACTATTTTACTTAAATTGTTTAAAGCTTTTCCCTGCGACGCCATTTTGCTTTTCATCTAGGTGTCGGCTTAACATTCTGGTGCTAGATGAGCAATAGAAAACTCTTACTTCTGTTTAGTTTGCCTACCTTTAATGCAGTTGCGCTGCACATACAACGCCTGCACCTGGGGATCTGACAGGAACTTGCGTATGGTTTCTTGGTTGATAGGATCGTCCAGTGCCCGATTTAAAGAAGGTGGCACCACGTCCTCTTCTGGCAACAAAATTGTCACCGCTTTGCGTAAATAATTGGCAAATGCATCGTAGTTTGCTATGGACACATTTACACCCGGGTCCACCGACGTGTCGGTATTCTCCAAGGAGTCTCCCATACTTAAACACAATTAACTAAATTTCCAAATATGTATATTTTTATCCAATTGGAATTCTAATCACAAGTCGGTTTGCTCGTTGCGAAAAAAAAAATATGTCTGCACTTGCAGTTTGCTATTAGTGATGACCCATTTAGGAAAAAACCGCTAATTTCTGTCAGAAGCTAAATGGTCACGGAACCACCATGTGTGGCGTTGCCAGTCTGCTGAACTAGCTTCCCGCCTAAAAACTATACATATGACATTTAACGGTTACATGGATGTGGCAACGCTAAAAAATGAACGCTAGAGATGGCATTGCAATCAAATGCCATTTCATTTGTGTTAATAATAAATAAAAAATAGTATGTTAGTGGATGATTCAAAAACCCCCATTAATAACTTAAATAAATTTTATTACGTAGATATTTAAAGCCATAGATTACTTTTGATATGTAAATCAATGAAAAAGTAATGCCTTAATATAACATATTAGTATAAATTTGTTCTTGCCAATTATTACATTAAACGGTTGCTTTACATATATATAACAATAACCGAAAATCTTTATTGTTTGTGTGTAATTAGATAGTACTTAAACAGCAACAATTGTGTTTTAATGCTAACTAATTACCCAACATATTTTATTTTTCACAAATGCACTTATACTTATACATATGTATTTATGTAGTGTTTACATAAATTCCAGCTATAATTTTATTTTTATTTTTAGATAGAATAAATTTATTATGATTATTGTTTATTTTTGATTAATAATATTATCTTTTATGTATAATATGCCCTGAAAAGATGTACAAATGGAGTCAAATTATTATGCGTGTGCAGCATTATGATCGATCACCACTAAATTGAGTGACTGAGTCACGGTTTTGCATGAATTGGTCATCTCTATCGCCGTTTCTGAATTTCTTTTGTTTTTTGTTACTCAACAATTTTTAGTAAATGTGGAATTTAATCAATTAAAATTAACAAAATGATAGGGCTGAGAAGAACGCTCACCTTAAGAGTATTCCAAAGAAGGTGGTGTCAACGTCTGCTTACCCAAAGCTGCACCGGCAACAAGGTAAAGGTATTGAAAAGACGGAATTATTTTATTGATGCTGTTTTGCCATCCAGCAGGAACTAGAACTGACAAATGAGGTGAAGCAAAATATAGAGGAACATTGGCGGCACAAAGTAAATGAGGGTCAGTTTAATAGGCAGCAGTCTCAAGACAAGTACTATGTTCTCTCAATGTTTCCCTATCCTTCTGGTAATTTGCACATGGGTCATGTTCGAGTGTATACCATAAGCGATGCAGTGGCCAGATTCCATAGGATGTGCGGAAAAAATGTTTTCCAACCGATAGGATGGGATTCCTTTGGATTGCCCGCCGAGAACGCAGCCAATCAGCGAGGAGTAGAGCCCTCGCAATGGACGGATCAGAATATATCCCAAATGAAGCAGCAATTAGAGCGTCTGGGATGCTCCTTTGATTGGTCACATGAGCTTTCTACATGCAGTCCAAAATATTACAAATGGACGCAGAAATTGTTTTTGATGCTTCACCAGCAAGGCCTGGCCTATCAAAATGAGGCGCTGGTTAACTGGGACCCTGTGGATCAGACTGTCTTGGCCGATGAGCAGGTGGATGCCAATGGCTGCTCTTGGCGGTCCGGTGTCAAAGTGGAAAAGAAGCTCCTTAAACAATGGTTTATAAAAACCTCTTCCTTTGCCAAACAATTGCTCGAAGGTCTTGAAGACCCGACGTTGAGAGATTGGCGGGATATCATTAATTTGCAGCGTCATTGGATTGGTGAATGTGATGGATTTGCTTTTAACCTGCAGACATCTTCCTCTAGAAGAAACTTGCTGCGTGTATGGACACCTAATCCCGAATATCTCAAGGATCCCTTGGGCTTTTTGGTTTTAAGTAGCAAACATTATCTAGCAAAACTGCCAGAGGCCGAGGCAGGACATTTGAGTGTAGAGAATCCTTTTGCGAAAACAACTTTGCCCATTATCTTCAGTGATGAGGTAAACTTTCCCCCCAAATGTGATGTCTACTTGGCCGCTCCAAGTTTCCGCCAAGAAGATCGTGAACTGTGGGAGAAAGTTGGCTTGGCTTTCTGCTCATCTGATATACACTTCAACTCCACCAACTGGGAGATTTTGCGCCATGAGGTTTTAGAAGCCGCTCGTCGTCTTAATGTTGGAGGGTACCGAGTCTCGTCTAAACTACAGGATTGGCTGATATCGCGGCAACGCTATTGGGGTACTCCCATACCAATTATTCACTGCGCCAAGTGCGGCTCTGTACCCGTACCCGAAGACCAGTTGCCCGTCATATTACCTCCAAAAAAATCTGGAAACGATTCTCCCGTTTGCCAGTGCCCCAAATGTGGAGATCCGAATGCTCGACGAGAAACCGATACCATGGACACCTTCGTGGACAGTTCCTGGTACTACTTACGCTTTTTGGATTCCCATAATGATAAAAATATGTTTGATCCGGCTCTTGTAAAACAATTCATGCCAGTAGACTTGTATATAGGAGGCAAAGAACATGCCGTTTTGCATCTATACTACGCCCGCTTCATGAATCATTTTCTCCATAGCTGCGGTCTAACGCCCACTAGCGAGCCCTTCTCACGACTCTTGGTCCAAGGCATGGTGATGGGCCGGTCTTTCCGGATAAAGGGCAGCGGGCGCTACGTACCTGAATCCCAAGTAGAAATAATTAATGCCAAAAAGAATCAAGCCCTGTTAAAAGAAACCAAAGAACCCGTGGTAATGTCTTGGGAGAAGATGTCCAAATCTAAATTAAATGGCGTGGAACCTAGTGAGATGTTCAATGAGTACGGCACGGATACAACACGCTTGATAATCCTAGCAGATGTTGCGCCCACCTCCCATAGGAATTGGTCTAGTGCAAGTAAGTGGTGCAAAAAATTAAAAAATTATTTGATAGCTGATTTTAAAATTTACCCTTAGCTTTTCCTGGCATACTCAATTGGCAAAAAAGACTATGGATTACTCTAAAGGACTTTCAAAGTGCCCGTAATGATCCATCTCCTCCAGAGGTGGACACTCAGAGTGATGACTTTTTGGCTGAGGATGCCAAGCTTTTTGATGCGCGTAATTTTTATATTAAGGGTGCAACCTTTAATTATCGTCATGCTCATCAATTAAGTGTGGCCATATCGAAGATGCAAGGTCTAACCAATTCTCTAAGGGTAAGTCCGGTAAGTCTGCGAGACGATATGCTAATTACTGTATGCTGTACATTATTTTTACAGCGTGCTCCGAACTACATTCAGCGGTATGGCAAACAGTTCGAAAGGGCTTTGGCTGCTCAAATTATTATGTTGGCTCCCATGGCTCCACACTTTGCCTCTGAGTTATGGTCCAATTTTGTGTCAGTTAAAGGTCGTCTGAACACAAGCTCAGAGCTACAGTGGTCGGAGGACGTTTTGGCCCAACACTGGCCGGACATTGATCCCTCATACAATCTAGATCTTAGCATTAAGGTTAATGGTTTCGAGAATTGTGTAATCAAAGTGCAACGCACTCACCTGGATAAGGTGACGCATAGTGATGCCTTGGACATTGCCTTTAATACCGAATCGGTAACATCGTACCTTA
This sequence comes from Drosophila paulistorum, assembly GCA_018152135.1. Classification (NCBI taxonomy): domain Eukaryota; kingdom Metazoa; phylum Arthropoda; class Insecta; order Diptera; family Drosophilidae; genus Drosophila; species Drosophila paulistorum. The sequence continues at coordinate 15,362,410 of JAECXG010000690.1, forward strand.
TCGATAAGAAAATTAAGACTACAAACTTTGTTCTATATCCTGGTATTGAGGCGATACTTAACATCTACGTGGACAAGGTGCAGAAAACGCAAAAACCTCCACCAAATAGTAGTAAAGGGAGCACAAATAAAGATGCGGCGCATGGAGAGCGGAGGGACTAGAAAAATTATAGAATTATCTTTAGGTAGGCTATAAGCATAAGTTCGGAGGAATTTGGTCTAACCTGGTAGGGTGAGTACAGCATTTTAAATAGATAGGCGTACTTCTCTCCCTCCAATTAGAATTTTTAAAAATTCGTTTTTTTATTCGTTGTTTAAGTTTAATGTTAAATATATATCAAAATTGGACTAGTTTTTGTTGTTGTCATGCTTATTGGTTGCTTTACAAGATTTGGTAAATGCCTAAGATCGATCGATAGGAATATTGCTGGTATATAATGAATTCATTGTTTTGTGCCCATCTAACTAAAAGCCATAAATTTATTAAACTAAAGGAAAATTCTAACCATCTATAGATGACTATCGCCTTCTTGTTTTATAATCTCTATCCCTCTCTCTCTCTCTGTCTTGCTCTTTCGGTTGCTTGTTACTTCATAAGCTCACACATTAGATTTCTTAGGTAGACATCAAGTTGGGCATAGTCCAGAAGGGTATTGCGCACAATATCCAAGAGCATACTAGGCCACAGTGTTTCCAATTTGTGCAGTTTCTCTACAGCATTGCAGGTATTCTCCAGAAGAAGAGCAAAGTGTTGTCTACCGCGGTCTCTGGTACTAGGAGCCAGGGAAGAGGAGGAAACGCCTACGTTGGCTTCCGTTGCTGTTGCAGTTGAAATTGGTGCAACATTTCCTTTTTTCCATTGCAAAGCCTCTTTACCAACGACCAGACGCAGCGATTTATTATCCGGCCGTAATAGCCACTCTTTGGGCGACAACTTGCTGGCCGTACAGGATTCGTCGAGACGCAGGCGGGCCAGTAAGGGATGCAACATTACCTCTGGCATGGACCAAAGAACCAAATCGGAGAGACCAGCGTATAGAGTATTGGCGGACTCAACTTCTGCTTCACTCACTTCCTGGCCATTCAATTGCTTGAGGCCCCAGTGGGAAAGACGGTATATAGCATAGGCTCGCCAGGATTCCTTCTGGGTAATGCCATTGCCTTCGGCGTCTATTATGAGGCTGCTCAGACCCTGCAATTCGGCCAGGCCATTCAATTGGCCGAGGCAACAGATGTTTGTCTCACGGAACACAAAATGCTCGGCATGGGGAAAACGCACCTTAATCCTGCTTAGGATCTGCACAATATTATTAAAATTGATGTAACTAAAGTTAAGGGTATGCACATCATTGGCTTTTGAAGGGTTCCATTGCTTGTCTATGAAACGCAATGCTCCTTGGCCATAGATGTTGAGATAGCGACCGCAAATCTCGATCAAATAGTCGCCTCCTTGCTCTCGTTCACGCTCGGCAGCAGAGGGCTTGGCCACTGTAATGGCAGTAGAGGGCGCAGCGGCAGAAGCAGATGAGGGCGGATTGGTCTTGATAGCAGCTACTGCCGCCGGTCCACCTGTTCCACCACCCGATGGTGTAATTAGGGCCACTATATTGGATGCTGCTTTCCCGCTGCCCCGACTAGAACTGCTGCTGGTGCTGCTGCTAACAGTTTGTGCCCGAATTAAACTGCCTGCCATGTATCTTTTGGAGGAGCCGCCAGTTCCACCTCCTCTACTTATTTGTCCCAGGCCCAATTGCGTTATGGGTGCAGGCCTAGAACGATGCTTGCTGCTGGCTGGGCGGCTAGGGATGGGATTGGGGGAAACTCCTGGCACTGGCAATGTAGAAGTGGTGGAGTTTCCTGGTGATGTCTTTGGGGAATCAATGGCATCCCCAATTGTTGTTGTGGCTGCTGGTGGTGTCAGAGTTAAGGCAGGAGGCGAGGGTGCTGGCGATAGCTTCTCCAATGGAATCGCAGGTGGAATGGGAGATGTCGGCGTATCCACTTTATTACAGTTTTCATCCATTTGCTGAGGTTTTTCCTCGTTGTCCGAACTATAGCAACTGGAACAGGAATCGACATTGGGTCCCAGGCTAGAAGCCTCCGACGAAGGTCCTCCTCCTCCACCTGGTTCTTGTTCCTTATCCTCTTGCAGGTTTTGGTCTTTAATCAGGGGCAACTTAAGTTCCTCCTCCTCTTTTAGTTCTTCCAGATTCCCCTCATTGGACTCATTGATCTTGGTCAAACGGCTCTTTGGTCTCCCCAAAGTCTGCTGGGATCTGAGCAACTCCCAGTTAGTGCGCGCATTCGAGATGACTTCTTCACGGCGTATGCTTTGATATGCCTCCGAACTGCCTTGAGTAGCCTTGGCCTGTTCCTTGTGTTGGCGCCAGGCTAGGGCAGCGCGCCGCACTTGCTCGGTAATAGGCATTTGGCTGAGAGATTGCAGCAAGGGCAAATGGGAAACTAAAAAGGAAACACAGTCCCCGGCCAATGAAACCGGATTGTTCTCAATGGTCACTTCTAGAAGGCGGGAAGCTCTAGCTATACTGGCCATGTCATCCACCTTGTGCAGTTCATTGTGACATAGCCACAATCGTTCCAGGGTCACCAAATGCTGGAAACCATTAATTCGTCGCAATTTGTTCCTTTTCAGATTTAGTTCCCTAAGGTATCTCAAACCATTGAAATCCTGCTGATTGATTTGCCGAATCTGATTCCCAGCTAGATTCAGAGATTTTAGCTGCTGCAGGCAATTGATGCGATTACCCAAACTGGTCAGTTTGTTGCCATGCAAATCTAATACTCTCAGCGAATCCTTAAGCGAGGACAGTCCACCTATGTCGGTAATACGATTCTTTCCGAGCAGGAGGACTGTTAGTGCAGGCAAACCATCCAAATTGGCAATCCTTTCGATTTGATTATCGTACAGGTCCAGGAATACCAAATGCTGAAAAATGCCTCCATAGCAGGCACTTAAACTGAGCTGCTTATTCTTAATGCTCAACTGATCCAAGTGAGAGACGTTGGAGGTGCTCAAAATGGGGTCTTCCTCTTCGCCGACGCCGCCACACAAGGATAAATTGCTATTATTCATGGCACTGACTTCGTCACAGCTCTGTTGGTTGCCCTCTCCAGTGGATTTGAGCATTGCCCTCCGCTGCATTATTTGCTGGTGATGCTGCTGCTTCATGGCTTGGAGACTGCTGGAGACAAAGCTCTTGGATTTCTCCAAGCCATACCGCAAACGCAAGGCCGGTGGTGGCGTCAATTGAGCCTGAGCATAGTTGTAACCACGTTTGGCTAGCTTGGATCGTCCAGCAGCTCCGCCGCCGCCATTAATGGCAAGAGCTTGGGTGGTCAGGGGACTGCCAGATCCTGGACTTCCTCCGGATTTTGGAGAAAGATTGTGGCCATGAACATTGCCGGCATTAGTCATTGCCCGCGTCAGTCGTGGATGTCCACGCAAGGCTGGACGACGTCCCAAATCCGGAGGATCCAATCCGCAGGTTTTATTATAGCAGAAATCTAGTGTTAAAAGACAGTAAAAGACATAACATATGTACATATTGTTGGGCTTAAAAGTTTGCACTAAAGCTGAAACGATTCGCCAAAGAAAGTCTGTATTTTACAATAAAAATATCAAAGAAGCTAATTTCGGCTATGCCGAAGTTTATATACCCTTGCAGTCCTTGGCAATAATATTGTTACATTGTGAAATTTCTTTCCCTGCAACTCAATTCATTAATACACAAACAAAACATAATTTCTCTTTTTACTACAATTTTTTCTTCTTCCATCATTTCCAAAGCAAAGCACGGCACACATACATACACATACAGTTCTGATTTGATGATGACGTAGTAGGCAGAAAGCAGCGCTGCTGGTAGCGCTTGAGCCGATTTATATTGACTGTAACTTGTGTTCTATCTATCCGATCACTTTATCTTAATAATAAGTAGCTCAAATACCAAGTTTCATCCCAATAGCTCTTAAGATGGCTGAGTAAAACGCATACGCACCGTCGGACAGACAGACGGACATGGCTGACCCAGCTTCTCATGCTGATCGCTGGTCGGAAACATCACCTTCTGTGCGTTACAAACATCTGACCAATTTTATAATACCCAAATTTATAATACTGTAAGGGTATAAAAAGAACAAAATATTTCTTCCCATGAATTTGTTATTGTTTAAATTTAAATTCAGACATTTTCGATATCGTTATATTATAACTTACCATTTGTCTTGCTGCTGTTATTGTTGTTGATGTTGTTGTTGTTGTTGCTCTCTCGCGGCGTGGTATTCTGCTGAATAATGGACGGTGGCGGTGGTGGCGGCGGTAGCTCCTTGGGTATGTGAAAAGTATTAATCAGATTGTGCTGCAGCGACAGAAGACGAAGATTCGGCTCCAGCTCAAATATGGGAATGGCTGTTAAGCCACGACGATCATAATTGATGCGATCGGGCAACTCTTCGCGCTCCTTGGCCAATCTCTGGATACGACAAATGCCATTGGGCTGCGGTGTAACAATAGCACCACTAACCAAAGTGCCACCAGTGCTGCCCACCAGAGTGTTTGGAGTGCAGACTGCAGCCGTCGCCGGGCGACAAGAGTTCGAGGCGGCCGATGATGATGTGGACTTTGAACGTTGGCGTACGATGCCACCGCGTGCCGTTGGGGCTGTGGCAGTGGCAGGACCAGTGCCATTGCCCGTAGTGGGCGGCAAACGTTGCTGTTGCCGTAAGTGAGCATAGCTACGCTTGAGTTGCTGCTGGCTGGGATGGCCCACCAAGAGATCGGCTTGTGGCGTAACCGCTGGACGTTTGGGCATAACATTGTGGCTTAAAGTGCTATGAGAGCGACCAATAGGACGCCTGCGTAGTCTTTGATTAAAACTAGGAACGAACGGTTCAATTTTCAGCAATGATGTTTGAGGTTGTTGTGGTTGTTGTTGTAATTGTTGGGGCCCAGGATTTGTTGTGGTTGGTGTTGTTCCAGTGGGAGTTGAGGGCTTCTGAGCTGACGATTCAGGCGCTGTTTCATCGTTCAATATGGACCTGGCACGGCATTTGGCCATGGAGATTAAGGTACGTCTCCGAGCCGCCGTTGTTGTTGTCACTGCCGTCGTTGTCGTTGTCCTTGTCTGGCTCTGGCTCTGGCTCTGACCCTGGCTCTGACCCTGGCCCTGGCCGTGGTTTGTATTTCATAATAATTCAATTCTATTAAGCGATTCCTCAATAGCTGTCGACATTCTTCTGTATATCTCTATATGTGGCTTCACTCCAATCCTCACGTTGCATAATAACATCCACAGGAATTTTTCTAAAAAAAAATTTAATTATTTATACAAATAATGTATGTATGTATGTACATATGTATATACATAAGTGCATTTACATATTAGTTTGTTTTATATTCAATATTATTTTCACATTACTCTCGTCTTACTGAAAAAAGTTTTGAATGGCTTTAGCAGTAGAGCTAACAACGATTATCTAATTTGTCATAGTTGTAGTTCCATTTGTGGTCGGCTTCCCGTGGTTTTTGATTTTGATTTTTGTTTTCAGATTCAGTCTTTTTGGAGGTATTTCTCTTCGCAATGTGTTGTTGGGTCTCCTCCACGTCTCTCCTGGCACTGGCTTGGGCTTGGCCATGTTTTATTAGTTTGTTTATTCGGGTTATACATATACATATTTGCCTGGTTGCTATAGACATCTACAATACAGGAGACAATCGGGCCAAATGGTTGCGCTTCCTCTCTCACTCGCCACCGTTTGGTGGCCTCTCCGTCACCGTCTCCGTTTCCGCCTCCGTCTCTGTCTCGCTCTAACGTTCAGTTATTGCCTCCTATTGCCTATTGGCTTCGTGATTTCTGTTATTAGTTTGTTTATTTAAAGCTCTTTTGGCGTAATATCATAGCCAAAGCGACTCCTAACTGACTCCGTAGAATGACTGACTAGCTGACTGGTTGACTGACTGACGAACTGACAGGTAGACAGACACATTTGGGTTCTGGTTCGCTCTTCTGTTGCTGCTGCCTAGAACCATGCTTTTTCAGTTCCAAACATACCAAAACATTGGTTTTTCCCTAGTCTGCTTTATGCTTATTATTGAGTTCAGGCGCTACAATTGATTTAACCGGGACTGTTGGTTCCCACAAAGTGGTCCAAAACAAATTAGACTCATGGAATACCTTGCGCCTTCAAACGAAATGCTCTTCATTTTGGTTTTTAATTCGTGTTTTGAACCCGAAAATTTTCAAATGGATACAAGTTCAATGTTTGATTAGAAACCACCAAATTTCCAGCATCCTTCTTGATTGGATTTGCTCTACCTACCGGAGTATCTGGCTTCGCTACACCGTTTACTTTTCCATTTAGTTAGAGCCCCCGGCATTCACCTTGGCCGTGTGCAGTTTCAAAGTAAAAGTCGTTTGCATTAAAAATACATTTCGTGGCTTTTCATTGCTGTGTGCCACTGGCTGGCTGGTTGCTGCTCTGCTCCAGGTTGGTGTTGTTGTTGGAAAACAGTTTTGATTTGCGTACGGCAGGCGGCAAGGAACAGGCAGCAGGAAGATTTTGAGGCAAAGGGACGATGGGACACGCACATAATTGCCTGCCATCGTAATGGCTTCACGTGCCAGCTGAATGTCCTGGCCATGTTCCATGTTCCCAAAGAGAATCACTACCGTTTCCACTTTTGCACTCTTGCACTTCTCATTTGCCTTCCTCTTCTCTAGGCTCTCGGCGACACTCAAAAAGTTTGAGAGAAAAAAAGTAAATGACTGGGATGTGGGGTGGTGGGTGGGTGACGGGAAAATGATGGCAAATCAAAGACACTGCAACAATTCGAATTTAATTGATGCCACACCAAGAAACAGAACACAAAAAGACAAAAAAGAAAGAAAAAACAACACAGAATGAAACGTTCGGCTATAAGGCAAAGCTCACCTGGTTCAGCAGGTGCGTGCGTAGGCATTTATGAGGTTGAATTCCATTTCACTCCATTCCATTCCTTGGCTTTACTTTCGTTTCCACTCTAGGAGGCAAAAGGAGCTGTCTAGGCTTTTAATTGCAGCTTTTCTGACAGGCCAATAACTCAGTTGTTTTGTTGTTGTTGTTGATTGGCAACCAAGAAAGGTGCGACACCTAGCTACCCACGCAACCACTTAACAACCCAATCACCCACTCACTTGCTGTCTTTTCCGGCCCACAATCAAACCGAATTGAACTGCGTTCAACGAACTTCTTCAACAAGTGTTGCTTGCTGTCTGCCATTTGAAATATATGTATGTATTTGTTCTTTGTAAAGAATTGAACAATTTCATATTTTATTTCTTACACTTGCCATTTGTAATGTCAGTTCTTAATTTTCAAGACATATACCATTAAATACTTCTCCTTTTACATAATATTTTGGGACTAGAATTAGTTAAAAGTTCAAGTATTTTATAAAAAACAAGTTCATTGACTTTTACCTAGATGTATGAGTAACAGGCTGAGTAATTAACGCAGTAAAATTAATACTCTTCACTATTTATTGGTTTGTTTTCCATCCGATTTCGACCTCAACCTCGTCGATGCACTTGCGATTGCCATTAATTGATGGGCACTCATTACCAACATTGATGTATGGTCACTCCCAAACCGCCTCTCACCCTCAGAGATAAGGGCACGGCTAGTGGCAGATCCATTTCCCAAATCACGAGAATAGCACCAGGGCAACCTTTGGCCTCCTTTGTCAGTAGCGTCAAGCGTCAACCTTGACAACGCTTTCACTTTCATTCGTTTTAATGTTTGCCTTGTTGTCCCTCCTCTTTTTCGCTTTTCAATACTCTGCAGGACACAATACTGAAGGGTATATCAGTTCATGTTCCAAATACCATCACTCCATTATTGTAGTCACAGTTTGGAGCTGTCTCGAAACTGTACCAAATATAGGTAGTGAATGTTGGAGTCAAGTCTGATAAACTTATCCAACAACTGAAGTCTGGCCATGTGCAGGGTATATTAAAGTCTTCTTTCTGTGGTTTGCATGGACCGTGTTTGTTTTCTGTTCTTTGTTGGACGCTCATTATCTCACTTGCTGGTATCGCTGGTGGTGCCGGTGGTGGTGGTTGGTTGGTTTTTATATTTTTAATAATTACGGCGCTTTGCTGCAATTGTCCCTGACCACACACAGTTGAATAGTTGGATTGCGTTCGGATGGATGAGGAACGTGTACGGTGTGTTGATAAATTGCTAACAAGAACAATGTACAAGACACACACACACATACATGGTGCCCTGTATCATTAGCATTTGGCATTGCATCTCCGTTGTTCCCCTTGATGCCAGCAATTTAATCAGCCAGGCAGTGCAGCGCAAAGCTGATAATACCGTTATGAATAATTTACGCCATACATAACTCACACGGACATACAGACACATTTCGTTGTGTTTTTTCTTTACCAATATTCACTAATAATTAATAATGAAACCAGAAGAAGAAAAACAACAATCGTTTTCACTTTCCACCATAAAATCAGCTGTTACTCGCCTTTTTATGATCCTGTCGTACCCTGTGCTTAAGAGGGTATATGCATTTATGCCAAAAGAAACCTACAACTAATTAGTCTTGCTCCCTGTTTAATTGTGGCTAAAAAGTGTCAATTTCAGACACATTAAAAACCCCTCAACAAATACAAATGTGTGGTGGTCGAAGGAGGAGGGTCCGTCTGAGTCTTTATGACAATTTCAGAGATGCAGCCGCCACCACAAATATCATCAATGAATACACACCCACACACACATACACGCACAGAGTGCGGTAAGTATGCTAATATACAGTACTTACCTATATGTATGTATATAGTATATACCTTATATACCTTATATATTCAGCTACAGGTGTAGGTAGCTCCAACTACTCAATGACCAACCGCAAGTGTAATTTCAATTGTCAAAAGCAGTTGGGACTGTATGTCCAAGTTAATATTAATTTGAGGTGTTCCTGTGGTTTAACCTGGTCGAATAGACGGAGAGAGAGGGCTGTGGGGCTATGTAAAAGCAAGTACTTTAAGTTGATATTATGCCTTTTTTATATTTCTTAATTTTGGTTACACTTTTTACTGAAGTGGATTTGTTCAATTTAATGTTTGTAGATGATCACATCAAGATTAACCAAAATAGGACTCTCCACCACCTGATGCATGTTGCTTTTATAGTTCAGATCGCTTTCGTATGGCTTTTCTTTTGGCTATGGATTTGATTTTTGTGAATCGCAGCATCATTTGCGGTGGTCCATTGCCCAGACTAAGGGGAGGTAGAGGTTCGAGAGATTGGGAAGTCGTTGATGTTGTTGCTGCGATTGTAGTAGTATCATTTGCATTTGGAACCAGTTCCACTGCATTGAGTATTTGTGCTAGATGTGCTTCGTCGATTGTGCCCTTGAAAATTAAAGGATATGGCCATTCATGGCATATTGTGGGTCCATTGTAGTCGCGTAATGTTTCGATTAAAGCGTCCAAACGCTCTATTTCCGCATAGTCATCATTGAATGCCCTCGCCTCGTCGAGCAGTGCAGCCACGTTGGACTCGAGCACCTGCAATGAAAGGTGTGAGGTAAGAAATTAGATTTAGCGCACATTAAGTACTGGAAAATCGCTTAGTTTGCTCGATTTGACAAAGGTAGGTGGCGCTGTTGATAGCCATAGCCATGTGGTGTCAAATGACAGTCTGACAACGTTACGGTCAGTGATAGCCTCAGTCTCACCAGTAAGTCCGTCAATCAGTCTATCACTCTGATATGCAAACGTCGCAACGTTGAGGGTTCAGATTTCAACTACTTTTTTATACATAGGCCTTGCCTATTAGCCATCAATTAGACAAGTCTATAAACCAGGTCAACTCAGCTCTGGGTTTGAACCATGTTTCTAGATATTGTTGTCGGTCGTCAACTACTTGCACTTCTTTTTTAATATAGCTTCATTTATCGGTTGGATAATAATCAAAATTTAACCTTGTATTTACAGAATTGACTTATTCTCTGTGTATGTATAATTTAGTCGGTATTCGGGTGTGGAGAGGCAGCTTAAATGAAACTTTATAATTAACATTACGCAGTGATCAGGGCTCCCTTACCGCCCAGCTACCCACCTGTGTGGCCACCTATGTACATATATACCTATCCTAAAGCATCGCTTCTACGGCTAACAAACATACACAATGTTCCCAATAGGCCCTTGGCTATAATTGCATTAACACTTGAGCAAAATCTGTGTCGCAACCGATGCCAGAAGGCAACAGCAACAAGTGCCGGCAGTTGATAACAGCCCACAAAAGGTAGTGATAACACACAAAAAATACATTAACTTTCATAAGAGTGTAACGACGACTTTACGATACCCTGCATCATGTGGCATATAAATTTTTCGATTGTTCACGATGTTCCCATTTAACTCTTACTCAACAGACCCTGATTAAGAAAATATGTATATAGTCTCATAGTTTTTTGACCAAATAATATTATCCATTGATGTATTTTCGAAAAGGGTTTACAATATTTTTCGTCTTTTACCGTCTGTCGACTTAATTTTATATTCCTGTCGTTTGCTCTATCTCACTCCCACTTTGCGTCTCTTTGTGCCTCTGATTTGTGATGGGGATTACATTTGTTTCAAATTTGTTAAATGATTTTGTTGAGCAGAAGATGAGGTTGAGTGGTTTGCCGGCTGTGTGGAGTGGTTGTGGGAGTAGGGGTGGAAGTGGAGTTTAAACTAATTGGCTTTTGTGTTCGTTCAATTACCAAAAACTCAATATGCAAATTAATAACACATTTTAGCACTTGACGTACGCGACCGCATAAACTTTCAACATTTTGTAGCAGTTGTCTCCGTCTCTGCACCGCAGCACTAATTGATGGCGACGTCATTTTCGTTGCTGCTTCCTACGACCGCTGTCGAAATTTGCCTTTTTTTGTCAGTTTAGTTTCAACTTTTCACATAGTCGCTAATTTGTGGACATTTTACTTTTATCTTGTACTCTACATCAACTACACTCTATCACATACACATATGTATACAATGTATATGTGTGTCTGTATTTATTTGATTTTGTTTGGTTTGCCTCTGCTCAGGCCCAACGCTGAGTGTTAACTGTGGAACAACGGGTCGCATGTAAGCGATTTGTTTACGTGCGTCAATCAACTACACACCCACCCAGAGAGCGAGAGAAAGACATGGAGAGAGAGAGCCTTAGAGAGGGAATGTGAGATAATGAGAATATGCACTGACCCACTGACTGCTCTTCAAGTTTGTTACATTCATGACAAAAGTATTCAGAGCTCTTAACACTCTTTTGTATGCTCATTATTTGCTATGTGATTAGGTATGTAGATATGTATGTGTGTCTATGTGAGTTCAAGATCATTCATTGAGAAGAATTCAGAAACTTTAAAGTATACCCATTATTCTTGCCATCGACACCTCATTATCTTTGGAAGATTAAGAGTAGTTTGGGGATAAATTGAATCTTATTTGTTTTATTTTCTTATCTATTTCTTTAACTCAATTCACTTGAAGATAATGCTGTGCTAAATGCATATATTTTTTTACGGTTACATTTTTTAAAAAAGTTGAGTAAAAATTAAGTAAGTTGTTTTCGCCGATTTCGGTATACCTTGCGCAAGGTGATATAATACTTGAAATTTCTAAGACCATGGCGGTGAGAAAAGCCTCCTTCTATGTATATATGTACATATGATATTTTTCTGACCGACAATCGATTGCAAAGGGCCGATCATCTGTAAGAGAACAAATACGGTTTGGTGGTTTCATTATGCATTGTTTAATCCGTTTGTTCAAGTTTGCTTCAAGTTATTGGGTTCTTAAGCAGGACTTTTTCATAGAAAGTTTTGCCTGGTTTAGCTAGAGGAAACCAATTCAATCCTCCATCGCCCATTCACATGTCCACCCAACTCGCATCTGCCTTTTGCATCTCGGGCCGTCAGACCGCTCAGCCAAACAAACGCCAGCTGCTGCTTCTGTTTGGCCATTAAAATTTTAATTTTGTGCACCATTTGACGCCATTGGCCATTGCCATTGCCATAGGAGCAGCGGCAATCCCCAGGCAAAGCCCTTGGCTTGAGCGATTATGTTGATGGGCAGAGGCGGTGGCAGAGAGTCTGTTGCTGCTGCTGCTGTTGCTTACCTGCATGTGCTGCTGCTGCTGCTGCTCCGTCGATAATACGCTCAATTCAATTTGCATATTCAGTTGTCCAATGAAGCGAGTGGTCGAGGTAAACGAGGAGTACAGGGAGAAAACAAGGCGGGGCGAATCACCGCCCTCGTCTTGGGCAAGTCAAAAATATTTATGTATACCCTGTAACCAACGTGAGTACATATAATCGATTGTGACTACATAGACTAGCACCGATTATTCTACACGTGTACCGTCCAGCTGTCCTCCGTTAAATGTGTAGAGCTTAAGCAAGTTTTTATTTTCTTATTATTCGAGAGTATTCGTAATTCGGCGATTCTAGTTTGTGTATATTGGATTGAATGTGTTTTCTTTTTCTGCTCATTTTGTGTTGGCTACTTGCAAGGAGCACGCATGAGTTCCACCTGCTTCACTTGCACCGGCTCCTCGATTGCATCCTCACCTGCTGTTAGTCCATTACGTTAGCAATTTAACTTGCGCCACGTAAACATGATTATCATCTTAAGTGCAATGTGTGGGCGGTAGGCGGTGGGCGATGTGCTATGAACTGTGGGCGGGGCTATGTGCGTGCAATTGAAGTCCATTTGTTCCTCTGCTGCTTCTGCTTGTTCTGGGTTCCTTCATTCCAGCTGATGCTATTAACGGTTTGTTTTGTTGTTGTTCACTGGCTGCAATCTGCTTAAAACTGCAATTAATTTAACTGGTTTTTGTTATTACTGGAGAGTATTTGAAGGAGGTGCCCCCAGTTCTGATCCTGTCCCTAATTGAGCTTTTCTAATTCCGTCAAATGTAGCCAGTGTCGTTGGCTTGTAAACAGTTTTGGGCTAAGGCCTAATGCAAACATGACACACATAACCAGGGGAGCATTCTTACCTCCTTCTTTCCGAGTCGTATAGCCCAGCTCTCCTCTCAAGAGCTACCTAGCGCGCTTTTAACAATGTCACATACTGTGAACAGATGAGTTGCAGCCAAATTGACCCACGAATACCGATCAACAGCATCCACTCAGTGGTTAGAGGGGAGCACAGGCCCATGCAGAGGCAAAAAAAATTACAACAGCAGCTTGATTAATTCGGTGGGCGTGTATAAAGCTACAAATTTTTGGGCGTATCTGGGTTGTAACACCATTTTAATACCTCTTTAAAAATCAAGCAGAGAAGGGGGAGGCAGAAACAGACAGAAATTGGAAGAGTCATGGGTATGCTAAAGACATGTTGGCACTGTGCTGTTGGCAAATAAATTTATAAAAAAAAGTTATCTTGCAAATTTTACCTCTCAAACAGTCGATAAAGCTCTCTAATCCCTATATGTATCATTATACTTTGATTGCATATTTATAGGGTATCTAAAGATCCATTCGTTGTCCCTTTGACTGCAAAGACTGGCAAGGGAAATATTAAAAAGGTGGAATACATGTAGCCAACAGAAGAAGCCAAAGTGATGGAAACAACAAAAATAATACAACTGCATGCATCCGAATAAGCAAATATTAATATATATGTACATACATATGTACATGTAGATATACATATATTGTATACACAGAGACACAGACAAATCAGTCAGAGAGAGAGAGAGAGAGAGAAAGAGAGAGAGATAGACAGAGAGCATCACAAAGTACCGTTGACAAACCCATTATCAGGAAAACAAACCGGAGATTAACTTGGCAAAATGTCTGCAGACACCAAAAAAACATCCAAAAAAAGAAAAGCCAAAAGAGCAAAAAGGACAGCAACAGATGAAAATCCACTAGAAACAGGCAGATGTTGAATAAAATATGAGCACATATATAGTGACAGAGAGGGAGACACATGCGGAGAGAGAGAGAGAGAGAGAGACAGAAAGAAAGACTAAAAGAGTGACACATGAGCGTAATAACTGCTAAGACCTGACTAAGCATCAGGCAGTCAGCAGCAGCAACAGCAACCACTTGCAGGAGCCAACCGGACGACAACCCTTAGTCTTCTACAACATTTTTGTTTTTGTATGGTTTTTTACTTTATTGTGAAGGGGCAGGCGCTGATGCTGTTGCTGCACTCAGCGTGATTACAAATTATACTCCGTCTGAGCAACCGCCGGCAAGAAGGCGGTACTCAAAATCATCGCCCATAGGAAATATAATTCCACCAACTTTTTTTTTGCATAAAGGGGCTTCCCCCATTTGTCTGGAGCGAACGGGTTTGTTCTGGGGTTCGGGGTCAGGGTCGAGCTCTGCTACACGCACTGGTCCTGGGCTCTTGTTTACCATACTGGGTGGTTGGCCAGACATTTGGTTTGGTTGGTTGCTTTTGCCCGGTCGACGGCGGCTTCCGTTCGCTTAGATAATTTGGTTAGCATTTGGTTCGTTTTGGTTTCTTTCTATCCTTCACTCTCCATTTTTAACTTAATTGTGCATTGGCTGCGAATTACTGTAAAAGTGTTTTATACTGCAGATATCCAAAATGGCGTCCAAAATGGTAGAGGCATTTCCGAATGTTAGCCTAAAAGCATGCAACGGATCGAATCAACAACGCGACTGAATAAAAGAAAATTGCAGAAAAGCAAAACATTTTAAGTGAATAAAAAAAACGTACTTGCACTTAAAGGGTCTATGAAATAATTTTTTTTTGGCTAGATAGCTATGAAATTGTAGTTTGGGATTGTTTAAGAAACGAGTGAACCTCTTTTATGATTGACATTTTCCGCTCATTTCATTTCTAATTGTGATATTTATCAACGCTGCTGCCTAGTTTAGATGAAGACATCATACTTAACCCTTTTTCTCAACATTTACTACCAGTATTTTACTACTTACTTGCTCAAAACACACACACATATATATAAACATTGTATATGTGTATATACTCAAACGTATATTTTGTTGGATTTTCTTTATTTTTATAACCATTTCAATGTGGGCTGGATTTCTGCGCTATTTTTCAAGGCGCAAGGTCAAACAAAAATAAACCATTTCAACATTCCCCACCTACTTTTTTCCCATCTCTCCTTCTAGGATCAGTCCAAACACACACACACACACACACAAACCTACGATACCATCCGCACAGAGAAAGCTAAATCCTTTTTGATTAAATTCAATGTTTTATATCCAATACGTTGAGCAGACGGACCTACTACATTGGGTCTTTTGGTCATGTTAACATTTTATATCTCTTTGAAAAGCATTTTTCGTCCTCAACACAATGCTCATTTCACCCACACACTTTCAGACACACACACACACTTAGACATAAAACAAAATGGCGAAAAAAGGCGAAAACGGAAAACGAAAAAGGGAAAGCGAAAGACACTGCCCAAAAAATAGATTGAAGTGTAATCATGGTTGTGAACTGCTCTTCGGTCATATATTTAATCCAAAGGAACAAAAAAACAAAGGCCACCGAAATGAGAGAGAAAGAAAGCGTTTAGCGTCCTATCAACCCAATCTTTAGCCCCATTTTTGCCCATTTGCCCTGTCCAGGCACTTGGTTAAAACAAAAGACATTGTAATTGGTAGAGGGGAAAATTCAGGATGTGGGAAAAATTTGGTCTAGAGGTGGAAAAGTTCGGTTTCAACTGCTACTCGTGCGGTGCTGCTTATTCCGCTTGACTGATTGGCTCGTCTTTGTCTCTGCCAGAGCACAAGGATGTCTCCAAGTGTCCTCTTACCTTGTCCTCCCTACGACACTCCCTCATACTGTCTCCTACTCAGTGTGTGTTATCTAAGTTTGTTTGAATAAACTTAAGCGAAATGTTTTGTAAGAAGATTTCCTTTATTGCCACTGACTTTGGTTTTGGTTTGGTTTCTGCAACTACTCGTACATATGGCAATCACAAGAGTCTCCCCTACCTATCAGTCACAGGCGCGCTTCAAGGTGTAACCAATGGGGGAAAAAATACATCTCATTTATGAACAAATGGTTTGCGGCAGTGGTCGAAGATCTTCTTCTTTTGGTTACGCCCATGGATCCCTACCCCTTTTCCTCTCACGCTCCTTCAAAAAAAGAAAAGTTTAAGTTTCATGTGACTGGCTTTTTGTCAGCCATTTGGCAAGACTGAATCCTTTTCAAGTTCACTTTTGCATGCTGCTGTCCGTTGAATCGATTGCCTAGCTCTCTGGTTGGTAAAACGAACTCCTTCACTTTGTTTCCATACGGAATCGATGCGTTTCGATTTGCCTTGGTTTTGTTTTGCCTCGGTTTGGTTTGCTTTGCTATAATGCCACATAATGCCATTTGGTTTGTAAACCATCCACTTGACCAAAGGCATCGCATCTAACTACATACTACCGACAACCGACGAGCTGAACTGTGTATCATAATAAAACCTATAATTTTAGCAATTTGCCCAAATGCCGGACATGGCAAGGAGAATGGAAAATGGATGGAACGCAATATGCAGAACAGAGAGGAATGTTTCTAGACAAAGAAATGAAACGAATGAAGTTGGCTTAAGTTCCCATTGGGGGGTTGGATAAATGTTTCGATTTTCAAATAATATTTAACGACCGTAAAATTATATAGTATGCTAAACTGAGTTTCTCTATTGTTTTGTGTTTGTCTGTCTAGCTGGGGCGACTGCCTACTGTGGAAAAGCGTTTAGTTTTTATGACCAGAGAGTTTCGACAATAATTCTGTTGCGGTTTTAGACGGTCAATGTACTTGGTAGTAGGAGTGAAGGGATTACACTTACTAGATAAAATCTCTAATTCCCATATAGATATGATGTTAATTTTCCAGAAATAGTAGACAACTTAAATGAAAAGCATAAATCCTTTTTCCTCAACCACTTTTTTTTACTTCAGCCAAAGTATACAGTTCAATTTTTTTTTTCAAACTTGATAACATTGCCACTTTTTTATTTTTGTTTGAAGATCGGATATAGCAAGCGTTGCCAGACCCGTTTGCATATTTATTTGCCGAAATTCGAATTTGAATTTATCAAGATATCGGTTTGAAGTGTTTTTTTTTTTATGTAGCCCATCATTAAACTAACTGACTTAGTGATTTGTATGGTACTTTCATTGACTTTTAGTGAACTTAGTTACATATCTGTTTTATTGTTATTTAGTTTGCCATTTCTTCTCTCTATTTATAGTGAACTCAACTTATTTATGTATGTACATATGTATGCACATATATTTTTTTTGAACAGTTTTCTCATCTCCCTCTCTTTCTTTTTCACTATATATGTATGTTTGTATGTATATAGATATGTATAAAATGATGACCATAAAGCAAATTGTGAAAAATTATTGTGTATATAAAATTTAATGACATGTCAAAAAGGATATCCGGCATACGGCCATGTTGACGAGCTCGACAAATGGCGAACTCGAAATGAAGCAATGACAACGGGCAAGACCAGGGCTTGTGGCAGGTCCTGGTCACAAGTAGACTCGGAGACGGGTAAGGACGGGGGAGTGTTGAGTGCTGTCATTGTTGTGGGCGTGGGACGTGTAATGTGCTGTAATTCCGTCCTGTTCCACTGACGTTGACAATTTTTAGTTTAGCAACAGCCGCACAACTCACACACACACATACACATAATCAAGCACAACTTTATTATTTTGTCGAACAACAAACAGTTCGTGTGGGTTATTTTTATGTCCAGCTCTTTCTATCTTCATCTCCCTATCTTCATATCCCTGTCTCTCTTCCACACCTTTGATATCATTATGCTTTTGCCTTGGTCTTTTCTTGTATCTTGCACTTTTTATAGTTTTTGAAAGTCGCAAAAAAGACCATTCCTTGTCTCTTTCTCACTTATCTCCTCTATTCTTCTCTTGCTCTATTTTGTGTCTCTTTGTCTCCCTCTCATTGAGCGAACGAATACCAAATGGTACTGAATAAATTATATTGTGATCATAAAGTTGCCTGTGCCATGTTTACTGACTTCAGAGGACAGAGTACAGAGAACAGGCCAGAGCCAAAGCCAGAATTCCTGTCATATCCATGGGGTTATGTATGAACGCCCTCGTAGAGGGTAATACTATGCATATATGTACATACATACCTGTATTTATAGAAATTTATATTTATAAACACATGCAGGGACCCTCGCATTTACTAATTTGCATTTGCGAAAAGATGGGAAAGTACCAGAGCTAATCAGAGACATTGGAATTGATTTCATTATTATTTATTTATTATGTTCTGTTTTGCTGTTTTTCGAATTTTAATGGGCACCATAAATGGTAAATTATGAGCAGAATTGGTCGAACTCTGAACTTTAGAATTTTAATCAAGCTAAAATTTTGCGGTCATTACAATGCTCCCATAATTTAGCTTTCATTACGTCGCTTGTGACAACTTGAATGAGACGATGGGAGGATGACTACTGCTACGATGACTTCAAGTCCTTAGAATGTGTTAATGTTTTACGCCTGAATGGCGCATAAATCTCTTTATGTGGGTTTTTTATGCGATGCGCCACGTTATCTTACGTTTCTAGGGGTGACGCAACCCTCGTCGTTCTGGCATTTGTTTGTGGTAATTGAAAATTTTTTCAAATAATTCATAAAATTTTATGTGATTTTCATTTATTTTTTGCTCCCTTTTTGTTTTTCGTTGAAGTTTGCATATTTTTCATGGCCATAAAAATAGTGTGTGTATAGTGGACAGATTTATCTCTCCTACAGTTATCAGATCGTATAAATTCAGTGCAGATAATTGTTTTAATGATGTCATAATTTCGACTTGATGGCTTCAACTGATTTATGTATTATGACATGGACGTAGCTAAAATCACACTTTAGAAAGAGAACAAAAATATGTTTTACAATCTTCTTCTATTTTGTTGTGGCGTTGGAAAACTTCTGCGACTAGTGAGTCACAAGTTTTTAGTTATTGAACATATTTCTGATTTTCTAGAGGGTTTTCCTTCTACGCTTCTGTTTGTATGTGTTGTGATACGTGCCACATCATCGAGTGCAGCAGCTCCCGAGGCACTAGCCACTTGGTCAATTGTAGATACACACACACAGCCACACATATCTGTGTGTAGTGTAAGTACAATACGTAACCCGTTTTGGCCGTCAATGGTACAAGAGAGAGTAAATAATGGCATTGCATGATTTATGTATGCGGGCCCGAAAATAACAAAACGCAACAAAACGGAATGCGCCCAACGGCTATGTGAACACCTGTGTGGCGATGTCGGCGGCGGCGGCACCTAAGTAAGTGTGGTGACTGGGACGGGGGCGGATGCTAACCACTTGAAAACGTTAAATAAGTTGTCTAACCGCACATTAAACCAATTTGGCACTGTGCTGGCCGCCTGACTGGCACCTTGGGTACCACCCACCCGCCCCCACAGTCATTCATACATACATATCCAAGTCCCTGGTTGCCATAAATCATAGGTCCGAACCCACGTATGTGACTACTTTGGCTAGGGGATCGATAAATTATTATTAGTTATATGGGCGGGCGCGTACCGAGGAGGAAGTTGTTAGATTCAACAAAAAAAAAAAGGACCGAAATCCTTAACGCTGAGGTTCAAATGCCTTTTAACTTAACAACTTTTTCTGCCAACACCACACGACGGCGACCCGCACACATACAAATCAATGGCCGACTTTGTCCTTGTGTATGTACACATACATATGTGCCTCCATTGCTATATATTTTATATATATGTATGTTTGTGTACGGATGTATGTTTGTTTGTATGTATATAGCTGCTGAGTTTGCCGGCCAAACCCTTAACGTTGTGTGTAAAGTGGACTTGACATGAGATTAACATCTTCAAAAGCATAGCTTAAAGTATTTGTTAGAGTTCGTTGAAGTTGCGCCTGGACAAGGTGGGGTCCTGGCCTCTTTCTTTGCCCTTTTGCACCCTACCCGGTTATGTCCCAGGTACCATTTTTGGATAATTGCGTTCTTGTGCGCTGAGCCATGAGCTTAACTGTTGCTGTCATAACTAAGCAAAAAGGTATACAATTTATGGAATCATTTCTGGTCGCCAGGTGCCAGCCGCCTGCGTGGGTCGACGGATCCGAACCTTATCGTAGAAACGCCCAAAGCAAAAAGCCCCCAATGTGTATATTATAACAATTTTCGTTGGATTTATTTCAATGATTTCAATCGTTAAATAATAGCAAAAACAGGATTGTTACTTATGACCTAGTTGTTCTTGGGGGCAGGTGGAGAGAGTAATTTCTTTTAATCGCAAACGAGCTGCTGCTGGATTCCCACTCTCAGCAGGGGCTTCAGTGACGACTTACTTAGAGAGATGTACGAATTCATTGGCGATCTCAGACACATCACGACGTTGACGGTACTTTAGACGACGGACAGTTTTGTATTGGTAACCATCATCGGCAAGAACAGCGGAGTCCTGACTTTCTCCAGCAGCCTGTTCTACAAGAGGAGCTTCAGTAATGGCTTCCTTGGAGGGTGGGAGGTACTCATTGGCAATTTCAGACACATCACGACGTTGACGGTACTTTAGACGACGAACAGTTTTGTATTGGTAACCATCATCGGCAAGAACAGCGGTATCCTGACTTTCTCCAGTAGCCTCTTCCACAAGAGGAGCTTCAGTGACGGATTCCTCGGAGGGTGGGAGGTACTCATTGGCGATCTCAGACACATCACGGCGTTGGCGGTACTTTAGACGACGGACAGTTTTGTAGTGGTAACCATCATCGGCAAGAACAGCGGTATCCTGACTTTCTCCAGGAGCCTGTTCTACAAGAGGAGCTTCAGTGACGGATTCCTCGGAGGGTGGGAGGTACCCATTGGCAATTTCAGACACATCACGACGTTGACGGTACTTTAGACGACGGACAGTTTTGTATTGGTAACCATTATCGGCAAGAACAGCGGTATCCTGACTTTCTCCAGGAGCCTGTTCTACAAGAGGAGCTTCAGTGACGGATTCCTCGGAGGGTGGGAGGTACCCATTGGCGATTTCAGACACATCACGACGTTGACGGTACTTTAGACGACGGACAGTTTTGTATTGGTAACCATTATCGGCAAGAACAGCGGTATCCTGACTTTCTTCAACAGGCTCGCTTACAATTGGAGCGACTTCCTCGGAGGGTGGGAGGTAGTCATTGGCGATCTCAGACACATCACGGCGTTGGCGGTACTTTAGACGACGGACAGTTTTGTAGTGGTAACCATCATCGGCAAGAACAGCGGTATCCTGACTTTCTCCAGGAGCCTGTTCTACAAGAGGAGCTTCAGTGACGGATTCCTCGGAGGGTGGGAGGTACTCATTGGCAATTTCAGACACATCACGACGTTGACGGTACAGAACAGCGGAATCCTGCTTAGTCTCGGCATCCTCACTTGGTTCAAGAGTCTCGCCGACTTCAGAAGCTATGTCCTTGTGGGGTGGGATGTACTCATTGCCCATCTCAGACACATCACGACGTTGACGGTACTTTAGACGACGGACAGTTTTGTAGTGGTAACCATCCTCGGCAAGAACAGCAGTGTCCTGATTTTCTTCAGAAGCCTGTTCTGCAAGAGAAACTTCAGGTTCCTGTTCTACAAGAGGAGCTTCAGTGACGGCTTCCTCGGAGGGTGGGAGGTACCCATTGGCGATTTCAGACACATCACGACGTTGACGGTACTTTAGACGACGGACAGTTTTGTATTGGTAACCATTATCGGCAAGAACAGCGGTATCCTGACTTTCTCCAGGAGCCTGTTCTACAAGAGGAGCTTCAGTGACGGATTCCTCGGAGGGTGGGAGGTACCCATTGGCGATTTCAGACACATCACGACGTTGACGGTACTTTAGACGACGGACAGTTTTGTATTGGTAACCATTATCGGCAAGAACAGCGGTATCTTGACTTTCTTCAACAGGCTCGCTTACAATTGGAGCGACTTCCTCGGAGGGTGGGAGGTAGTCATTGGCGATCTCAGACACATCACGGCGTTGGCGGTACTTTAGACGACGGACAGTTTTGTAGTGGTAACCATCATCGGCAAGAACAGCGGTATCCTGACTTTCTCCAGGAGCCTGTTCTACAAGAGGAGCTTCAGTGACGGATTCCTCGGAGGGTGGGAGGTACCCATTGGCGATTTCAGACACATCACGACGTTGACGGTACTTTAGACGACGGACAGTTTTGTATTGGTAACCATTATCGGCAAGAACAGCGGTATCCTGACTTTCTTCAACAGGCTCGCTTACAATTGGAGCGACTTCCTCGGAGGGTGGGAGGTAGTCATTGGCGATCTCAGACACATCACGACGTTGACGGTACTTTAGACGACGAACAGTTTTGTATTGGTAACCATCATCGGCAAGAACAGCGGTATCCTGACTATCTCCAGGAGCCTCTTCTACAAAAGGAGCTTCAGTGACGGATTCCTCGGAGGGTGGGAGGTACTCATTGGCAATTTCAGACACATCACGACGTTGACGGTACTTTAGACGACGGTCAGTTTCGTATTGGTAACTATCATCGGCAATAACAGCGGAGTCCGGACTTGGTTCAAGAGTCTCGCCGACTTCAGAAGCTATGTCCTTGTGGGGTGGGATGTACTCATTGCCCATCTCAGACACATCACGACGTTGACGGTACTTTAGACGACGGACAGTTTTGTAGTGGTAACCATCCTCGGCAAGAACAGCAGTGTCCTGATTTTCTTCAGAAGCCTGTTCTGCAAGAGAAACTTCAGGTTGCTGTTCTACAAGAGGAGCTTCAGTGACGGCTTCCTCGGAGGGTGGGAGGTACCCATTGGCGATTTCAGACACATCACGACGTTGACGGTACAGAACAGCGGAATCCTGCTCAGTCTCGGCATGCTCACTTGGTTCATGAGTCTCGTCGTTTTCAAAAGCTGTGCCCGCGTGGGTTGGGATGTAATCATTGCCCATCTCAGACACATCACGACGTTGACGGTACTTTAGACGACGGACAGTTTTGTAGTGGTAACCATCCTCGGCAAGAACAGCGGTGTCCTGATTTTCTTCAGAAGCCTGTTCTGCAAGAGAAACTTCAGGTTCCTGTTCTACAAGAGGAGCTTCAGTGACGGCTTCCTCGGAGGGTGGGAGGTACCCATTGGCGATTTCAGACACATCACGACGTTGACGGTACTTTAGACGACGGACAGTTTTGTATTGGTAACCATTATCGGCAAGTACAGCGGTATCCTGACTTTCTCCAGGAACGTGTTCTACAAGAGGAGCTTCAGTGACGGATTCCTCGGAGGGTGGGAGGTACTCATTGGCGATCTCAGTCACATCACGTCGGTGGCGAAGCTTAAGCTTTCTCACGGTCTTGTAACGGTAACCCTCTTCTCCTACGATAGTAGAGTCTTGAGTGATTGTTTCAACGGGAACATCAGCAGCAACTTCTTCTATGGGTGGTATATATTCATTAACGATTTCAGATACATCACGACGATGCCTGACTTGTTCGACAGGAATCACTGCAGCCGTCGCTGCGGCAATAAAAATGCACGCAATAAATAGTTTCTGCAAGAAATGGGTAAGTGATATTAAATACTCCTTGTTATACAATATTTGAATACCTACCATTTTAGTATAGATCTCCAAGCTGATTGTATTATCGATGGAATCTATGAGTCGAATGATTAATAGTCGCAATTTGTTGGCATATTTATACATAAAGTTTACCAAGTGGCGCTCACCAAGACCACCAAAAACATATTGTTTGCCAAACAAAGATGAGGCATAGTTGGTGATCATTGAGCCAAACGGAGCATTTGCAAGCCCCAAATAAAAGCAACATGAACGCTCCATCACTTGAGCCAACAAGTGCCCCCCTCTAGATGGCTTTAGCGAGCCGGTTCAATCTTAGTTGTGTAGCTGTGGTATTAGGCTTGTGAGCCGGTTCGTCTACAATAGAGTTGGAGTCGCACGGTGACTGCGGAACTAAACATCTGGTGCTATTTCGCTTTCGTTTGCGTTCACATTTTACGTTTCACGGTCAAGTGCGAGCGTTGAGCACATCGAACACTTTTATTAAGATTTAATGCAAAAAATGAATGATAATAATAATAATATTTATGAAACATTTATGACAGCGGTGCTATAAATATTCTATTATTATTTTTATTATTATTAAATACGATTTTTTTAATAGATTTTTATTTTTCAAAAAATCTTTAATTATTCAAGTAGCTATCGGCATTTTGCGTACTACGAAAACAGTCGGTGCGCAGTTCAATGAACTTGTCAAACAAAATAATAGAAAAGGTCGCTCGCACGGCTCGTGTGTTCGCTCAGATGAATGACGTACACATGATGTTAGTTCGTAATCAGCTAATTGCCCAAGCTGTGCTTCATTGGTGATGGTGATGCTGCTTTATGACTAGAAAAACTTGGTAATAAAGTAAATCTTGTTAACTTTTCGCCAAGCAGGGTATCAAAGAGTAAAAAATAAATATGAAGAAAACAAGAGCTTACAACTTACGCGCATGTTATGCGCTGCCGAAAAACTTTGGCTATGAAATTCATAAACTTGAGAAAACAAGGCAGTCCCCAGTTGGAGTAGGAGTTGGATTGGCCAGAGAAGCTTGCCGAAAACTCACCCACAAACACTTCCAGTTTTGTTAGTAGATGGCAGTTAAAACTTTTCACAAATCATGCATATGATGTCAAGGCATTTTCACTCTGTGTGACTACACTCGGAAAAAGCAGTGGAGAAATAAATGTTATATCGTCTGCCAGATATTTGATCTGATTATACATAGCTGCCAAAAACTATTACTCTGCTTTTTGTGCCTCAATTTCTCTTCTTTTCAAAGATCTCATGCCAACTAAGTATTCCCAGAGTGACTAATTAAAGAGACGAAAATGGTTTAGTTTTAGAGTAAACATCTTAAGGTTCCTCATGGACCAAGCTAAGCCTAACTGTGTCAAGTGGGCTAGTGGGATACAAGTGACAGTTGGTTGGGAGGAGTTTTTGTGTTCAAAAACAAAAACAAATGGAGTGTGCAATCTGTTGTAAACAGCCATAAATTTTATGTGTGCCACCATACTATATAGAGAGTTCAAGTTCTCCTCCCCTTCATTTGCTCTACATACTACAGGGGCAACACTATTCTTTGCTATCATAAAGCGCTCCCCAGAAATGCTGCCATCTTTATCGCAATCATTCACATCGCCACTTGTGAAATCAAGGCAGGTCACTGGCATGAGTGAGGGATCCAAGTTTCTTCTCTTTAGCTTCCTCCGTATCGACTTTTTTTTTTGTCAAGTTTTTGGTAGGCTGGTTGGAACGAATGAGGAAGGGGTGTGGCACGATTGTGGTCTGTGGCCTGAATTGAAGCATGAACAACAACACATCCTATGACACATTATAATATATATAAACGATGTTTTATGACAATCAATTTGTTACAATTCAATAGACACTGTGTGAGTGTGTGTGTGTGAATCAGAGTATGTGTTTGTGTGTGCGTGCGCTCTCATTTATGTGATTATTTGATTTGTGTTTTGACGTTGACATTCGCCCAACTCGCATAACGAATTTTATGAACTAGAAAGTATCATTAATTTAATACGCATACGCAAACAAGGATACGAAGGACATGGATGCCGCCGTTAGTTATGCTCATTGTAATGTAAATACCATCGGGCCATCGTGCAATCATAAATAAATATTCGACACAAACACAATAAATGTCAAAAAGTTTCACCATTATCCATTTGCCAGTTAATGCTCGTAGTCGTCGTCGCCGTTATCGTCCTAGCCCTGGCCCTGGCACTGGGTCTTGGTTCTCGTCATCACCATCCTTGTGCTGCTTGCCTTGAAAGTACTACACAGCGCGCGCTTTTATAACGAGGGCCACCTTTAAAGTCAATAGAATGACAATGCATCGATCAATTTCACAAAGTTACAGCCAATAAAAGTTGTAAATGTTTCCAGAAATTTAAATAATGAATACCGAAAACTGCTAGGTTGGCCCTCGTGCAAAGAGGTCTCTTTATTATTTTAATGATTTTGCATCGCCTCCTGGTCCTGTTACTGGTGCCGGTTGGTTGTGGTGCTGATCCTGTGTTGGTCCAGCAGCATCCTGTGGCATTGTGTTTACATTTGTAATTCAATTCGCGGCCATCGTTCCTACTCTCCTTACTCCAACCCCCCTCCATCCCATCCGCGCCGCAAAGTGAGCTCGCTTCATTTTCTCCTTCAGTTTGGTTTTCCATTCTCTTTTTCTTGTTATTATATTTTACATGTCGTTCACGCTGGCTCACTATAATTTATTAGCAATTTGCATAATTTTCTTCTTTGGAAGAGCTCATTCGCATTGTCCTCGGTCCTGGCATCCTTATTTTTTGATTTACATGTTGTCGTCAACTCTTTTTAAGCCAATGTTATGCAAATGCCCCATAAGTTTTGCTAGTTTATGATTACGATGTTGCCAATAGTGTAGATATATTATAACGGATAGCTATCACAACGGGGCCCTAAGAGATCATCGATAAGTTCGCTTTGAGCTGTTCTGCGTACTTATTTTTTATCAATACAATATTTTATTTATCGAAATCCCATTACGGGAGGCATTTGTTATGGTCGATTTCTATTGATGAAAAGATCAAATCTGGTCCCAAACGATTGGATTTTGAGTTCTGTAGTCTTTTCCGTATTTCTGTTTCGTTTCTGTTTCTGTTCTGTACATCCTGTTTGAGAAAGCAAAGCTACATATCAAAAGTATCTTTTTGGACTTTTTCTTTTTAATGTTTGGTGTTTGTGTGTGTGCGTGTATGTGTGTGTGCTTTTGTGTTTCTTTTTGGTTGAGCTGAACTTTTGCTGCATAAACAATTAAAAATTAATTTAAAAAGTTTTTCGGCCAAAAGAAAAACAAAGAAGACGACGGTGAATGGTGAGCGGGAAGTGGGATGAGGGGAGAGGTATGTGATGGACGACAGAGAAGGGGAAGGCAGGAAGCACTAACAGCAGCCAGTTTAGCTCATTAAAACGCCACATGGTCTGTGGTTTGATTTCATTTTAAAAACGTTGCAATCTTTAAAACTACTTTGAGTCAAATCTTTCCCCTGCAGATGATGATGATGAACTATTTAAAATTCAATTTAATGGCAATCAATTGGCAAGGGGAATGAGTTTTGTAATTAGGAAACCAAAAGAACACATACGCACACACACACACATTCAATGAGAGCAAGATAGAAATTCATAAACACGCTCAAGTGATTTTGTTAACTTGTATTTACGGTTTTGTGGATGATGATGCAGCCCAAAATCCTAAACCCAAGACCAAACCCAAACCTAAACCAAATTCAAACCGAAACTGAGGCTGTGTTTGACTTGAAGGTATTAGAAACTAATTTGTACAGCAGCCAAAAGCATCTCAGGATACAAAGCCTTCCAAGGATACAAACAACAATTGTTGTTTTGTTGGCCTGTCTATCTATCTCCTAGGCTTTGGCTTTAGTTGGCCCAGCCAGTCAGCCAGTCTGCCTGATGGAAGCTTTTGGCCCTTTGTGTGCCTTCTCCCCACCCAAAGGAAAAAAAAAACAAGAGGAAGACAGCAAGTAAAAAACAAAAGAGGAATCCTAAGGCAGGTCAAATCCTCAACAGCAAGCTAAATCATATGCCTAGCCAAAGGCAAAAGAAAAAAAGAGCGATATGTAACATTTCGGGCATCGAATTCACAGTACTCTCTATCAAAGTAAAGTACAACTCTTTTCATCTCCTTGTGGGCTGGAAAAACTCACTGTCGATGCTCACCCAGAACAAAATTAATATACTCAGTCATTGCATTGCAAATAGGGTATACGAAAAGGACTTCTTCTTGTTGTCTCGTTTTTAAGTCGCTTGTGGCTTAAATTTTCTTAAATGTTGGCAAAGATTTTTATGGTTTTAACTAAACAAAGAGACTCTCGGTCCATTCTCTCTCATGAGTAAATATTTTCATGCATATTTTCCTTAGCTTTTGCCAAAATGTAAACTTCATCATGGATTCCCGCCAGCCTCCCTTCACTAACCCGGTCAGGCCCCAGCATTTTGCCTGTTTATCTCCCTTATGGCCATACCATAACAATTTAGTGTTGAAAATTTTCTAGCTACGCATTGCAAAATCTAAGTATACACAATACATAGTTGAATTGACTTAACTTTACTTTAGTTCAGCTCAATTTTGGCCCAGAAATTTGTACAAATATTTAGACGGATTTTCGTTGTCCAACATTTTCTCCATTGAAATGGGGGAAATATGCCAGCTAAGCGCAAGTTGAAGAGAATCTTTCACATATAGTAATTATGTATACCTTTTCCCTCCCATGCTTGTGTGTTAGATAGCTTCTTAAATTCAAATCTTTTTTCCAATAAGATGCATTATTCCTGTCGTTCGATCAGCGATGGTCATAGAATTGTCGTCATAAACATTTGTTAAATTTTGGACAAGTTGCAAGCAGGAAAGCAGTCCATTATATAGACTTATTGCATGTCGGTTTTTTTTTGTTTTGTATTGCCCATGAATTTCCAATTAATTCAATAATTTGAAAATGTGGCAAACACAAAAACAAAAAAACAGAAAAAAGTCAATAAATCATGGCTCGAATTGCTAGTATGGCTGATATTTGCAGTAAATTTGCATTGATGATTGTTGACATTAAAAATAAATATATAAATACAGTTGGCAGTTGGTTCAGCTTACACACAGAAAGAGAGAGGGAAATGGAAATGTGAAAATGTGATTTCCCCTCTCTCACCTCTTGAATTCCACGTCTCTTTCCCATGTCTTTATACCCTTGTAAACAGGTCATAATCATTTTGGTCAGGAATTTGCAGCACCTAGGACGAACCGTCTCAGATTAAAAAAGGCAAGTTCACCTAGCCATGTCCGCTTGTGTGTCCGTCTGTCCGACCGATTGGGTCAACGAACATTACTCCCAACCCGATAAAACTAGTTCTGCGGACTAGAGAACTGCATCAAAAAGCACATTAAGGAATTATCAAAATTGATCAATATCTAAAATCATGCATAACTGCCTTTAGGCAAATTCAAATATCACAAGGGTATACGAATTTCGGCATGGCCGATGTTGTCGCGGATCTCTTGTTTTTTTTTCTTCTCCTTAGTTTTTTTTTTTTGTATATTATTAATATGGATATGAGCTGCTAGTGAACTTTTCATTATGAGCATTACATTTTTGTTGTTTGCATGGAAAATTGCAACCTTTTTGTAAATTTTAATTTAATTTATTTTTTCCTATGGAGAGATATGACGATGATTCGTTTGAAAAGCTAATTTATGATTGCTCAATGCGGCATGTAATTGCATACAAAAGCCTTTAATGATGGTCCGCATTGTTTCTATGTATAGAAATAATTTTGATTTTTTTGCTTTGTTTTTCTCGACCATATCGAAAGGTTTCCATAATTATATTTATTATAAATGATTGCAAAAAGTTTGATAAAAGAAAGAGAAATATTTCCGATTAAATGATAAAAACGAATTTTGCATTTAGATTTCCAACGTCGAGTCTGGAAAAGTTTCCAAACGTAATAGGATGATGAAAATGCATGTAAAAGCTTAGTATAAGTGCAAAAAGGAAGAGAAACCAAAATCAAGGAAAAAATGGCCATGTAAAGGTTTTCAGCTTCTATTTAGTGTTCAATTTGTGAGGACCATGCACGCCTAATTAGTCAAATGGTCGTAAACATCACGGGAAATAAGCCCAACACATGCATCTTCATTCTGTTCCCCCCACTATCCCATCCCATAACACTATAGTGCCACACGCTTTGCAATCCTGCAGAGCAATTGTAACTTTGACTTTACTCGAGCACGATTAATCGTCGTTGCAAATTGTTGGCACGTTTTCAATTGACAGTAGAATGAGCGGGAAACAGGGGGTGGGAGCGGTACATTGCGTTCTGTCCAACCCCTAATTTGCAACCCTTACCCCTTCTCTTGAACCTTCACTTCAATTTGCCGCATGCTGCTGTTGAGCTGCTGCTGCGGCTCTTGCGTGTAAATCACACGGTCTTTGGCCCTGTTGCATCTTTTACGTGCGAGGCGTCGCGACACGCCCGATTTCATCTTGTGATACCCAAACGTCCGCAGCCACCCAGCAATCTACCTATCCACCCAACGACCATCCGTTTTTCCTTGGCTCACGTGTGACAGGCTGTTTTAAAATGCCGTCGCCGTCGATGGTAATGCCGTCACCTTGCCCCGCGTTTGTCATTCGTTTTGGTAGTCATTTTTCAAGTCGCGCGACGTCTTTTGCTATTGGGCCATTAATCACTTGGACAAAATGCGACTGGGCATACATAGCAAACAAAACAAAAAAAAACACAAGACTGCGAAAAAAAGAATGAAGCAAACAGAAAAGAAAGTAAAAAGTACACAAACTTTTGCTGTCCTCCCACGAGACGAATGCTGCTTGGTCTTTAATTACACCCTAACAACGGAAGAGCTTTGAAATTGCGGATCAACCAATAGATACATTGCATTACATGTCAGGCCCTATACTTTTGACAAACCTATGCCAATTCAAATAACTTCTAATCGAATTCAGATGCAAAGGGTATACAGAAATGTACTGCGAATTACCGCTTTTTTGTTGCATACTTTCAGTCTGAGGCTAAAAACTCCACTTTGACAATTTAACAATAATGCTTCTTACCTTCCCCTTCCTTATTCCTGTTATGTCCCATCGTATGTGAAGTCGGTCACGCGACCTGCCATCGCTCGCATTACAAAACGACCGGCCCCTTTTTTATTTGTCCCTTCTCTGAAGAAAAAACAAACTAATACTAATAATACCGTTTCCTTACAATTCGTTCGGTGAAAATGCGTGGTAGTCATTATTTGTGACAATTGATGAGCTAAATGCAAGTAAAATTGTAAAAAAAAAAAAAGACTCTGAAGATAAAAAACTTCAGTTGGCCTCTACACACACTGCACTGGTCGATGACGGTGCCGACACCTACTTGACAAGAGAGTTAAAGGAAGTTAAATTGTTGGTCAAAGTTGATAGCTTGCCGTGGTGAGTTCGTCGACAATTATTTATCATATTTCTAATTTATATGCTACGAATTAATTATTATGATAAGACCAAGTGTCAACGATTTCAAAGGCCACAACAAAGGAAAAAAGTAGAAAACCAAATTAATATTCTCATATTAAAAATATTTTCGCACAATGCAATGTTCGTAATTTAATTTCGTACCCAGACTCAAAGTCCTTTGGACCTGCTGAAAAAATGGTGAAAAAAATTGAGGAAAAATAAGCCAAACATAATAGTATTGGGAAACGTACAGAGCGGAGTCTTTTATGATATGAGCAATGCACAGTGGGCTAAATCGGTTACTTAAACTTGCAAATTTCTAAAAATTGAAAATTTCAAATTGGACAATTTTAAAAAAGACTCTGTAATCTTTATAGATTATACAAAAAATGACTCAGTTCGGAATTGATAGGAGATATTGTGCGGAGGAGTCCATACAAAGTCGCATTATAAGTTAAGCTTGGCTTAGCTCTTGGAAATTGTCTGCACAAGTTTGATATTTATAGCTGTTGCCCCTGATGATTTATAGCTGATGCATCTTACCTGGTTACAAATTCGATATTTTGGCCCCACTGTTGGACATCGGGTGCAAGTTCAGTATGTCTGGCTTATTATTATTATTTTTATTATTGTCAACATATAATCAGGTTGAATGACGAGTGCGTTACCATTTTCTAGGAGCTTCCTTTCCTTGCCGTGCGACGGGTAGGATAATAAATATACTGAAGAGTCTGGCAAGATAGAAAGGAATTCTCTAGCAGACGCCGAGGCAGAAGTAGAGAAAAAGTCATAAGCAGGTGGTATCATTGACATAATGTGAACGTGAGTACATCGTTTATATAGACCGAATAGTTTGTTGCACAATTTGAAGAATACTAAGCGCGCGCTTACCTGCCAGGGAGCCAGACAGAAATATCAAATATTATTGCTTGAAAGCTGAATCCGAATCGATGGGTTGGGAATGTCGACGAGTATGGAGGCCGGTTGCTATCCGCCTTCGCCTCTATCCATGTGTTGTTCCTAACCGCTTTTGCCAGCAAAGCAAACTAAACGGGTTACCAAAGCAACGAGTTGCCATTGCCCTGCCCACTGTGGGTCTGCACCCACCCCCCCATTCCCACTGAAATGCTTCTCTTCTGTCTGAACTTTGTTTATAAACATTTCACGTATATCAGTTAGCTAGCCGGCCAAACAAATTTTCGTGTTGTAAACTTTTATTATTACAGTTTTTCTACGTATTCTGTTGAGCAAACAATGTCAGGAAAATAATAAAAAAATAAATAAAAAACAAGTGGAAAAAAACCCAGGAACTAACCTTAGCCCCAACAAAAACAGCATCAGCAGAAGCGGCAACAATATCAATAACATTCTGTGTTTTTCAGCAATGAAGAACAGCACTCAGCAGTTTAACCACACGCCCCACATGTCCAATTCTGGGCCTTCTGGCAATGTGCAGAATGGTAAAACTACGGCCAAGTCTCTAAAAATGGCCCCCGAGAGACGGCCCTACTGTGATCCCAGGCTGCAGGATGTCCAGTTTCGTCGCCGAAGGACCCTGCACTTGGTCCATGTGTCACAGGCGCCAAAAAAAGGCGAGAGGCGTCCCATAAACGATTGCCCGTTCTATAACATGAACTATAAATTCGATCAGTTGCCTCTGGATCCAGTCAAGGACTATGTCTTGGAAAAGATATGTAAGGCAACGATTTGGTTGCTTTTCCGGCCAATCTTTTACAACCTTACACAATTAAACCAATATTTCCCCACTTTTTAGCTCACATGCAAAATGATCGGGTCTTGGGTCTCGGTAATCGTGAATTTGACTTCCATGTCTATCTCACGGAGAATGCATATAATGAATGTGATGAAGACAGCTTGAATGAGTTACAATTGCAGGACATTGTAATGCCCGAGCAATTCGAAATGCTGCGTGATGCCAAGGATCATACCTATAGTTTTGATAAGATGGGTGAGAGCAACCGCAAACTTTAATTAAACAACATGTGCGCATTAACAAAGATTTTGGGAAGCAAATTACGGAGAGAGAAAGGGAGACAGTGAGGGGTTTGCAATAGGGATTCAGAATACAAATTGCCTCGTATTTTATATAATTCAATGAGTGAGAATTTTACCGCAAAAACATAACACTTAATACTTTATTAAATGCGAAAACAACATGCGTTCAAGTTGCCCCTTGCCCGTTTTTTATCCTTCCCCAACCACTCCTTGTTATCGTCGCATCGCCTGCCCTCGGCTTTTTCATCGCCATCACCATCATCATCGTCGTCGTACTTCTCCAGCTCTTTGGAAAATTGTTCACCTGTAAACATAAAAATTCCAAACATTATCCTTTTAACATAAAATTTTATAACCAAAAAACAAAAACCAAAAAACACAAAAACAGAAAAGGAGAAACCAAAAAACAAATGCGTATGACATTTATTTGAATATCCTTTGGGAGCGAGAGCGGCATGGAGCCAGGTTCCAGAGCAGGGACCCCAAAGGCGTCAACTGTAAGGCCAGAGAGTGCAGAGGCGGCTGCGGGAGCGGAATGTTCATATATATTTATATATATATATATGTATGTATATATATATACATATGTACATGTTTATCATAGTATTTTATTTAGCATTTACATGGACAATTTCGTTTTTTTTTTTGCGTATCCTGTTTGTTTCTAATACCCTCGCCAATAGACTTTACACTCGAGTTGATATAGCTCTAGAAAAAGGCAAATCCAATTTCTAGTTCCTACTGCAATTTATAAGCCAACTGAACAAATATGGTTTTTGCAACGTTTCCAATTTAATCCACAGTTGTAAGCAGCAATCAAAAGTTTGGAATGTTCAGTTGTATGTATAGGTATATATACAATCCTAAGCTCGCCTATATTTTGGCAAATATGGCATTCTGTGATTCAAAATGAAAGCTGGTTGTAGGGTGATTCCTTGTCGAATATCTGACTGGGGCTTTGGGTCAACTTGTGGCGGCTGCTTTGGCAATGGTGATGGTGACTTTGTCGCTGGTCTGTGATAAAAAATGTTTCATTTTGTGTATAGTTTTTTAATATTTAATGCCCCGGCAATGGATAGCTGTAAATGCAAACAGGCCATGGAGGACTGCCATACGGGCGGGACGGGACGGTGCACAGTGGGACTGTTGCGGTGTCTACTGGGAGTGGGACTGCCGGTGGTAGGGGGTAGACTAATTCATATACACAATAGCATAAAAGACATGTTGTCGATAAACATTAGCATAAAAATGTGACAAACAAACAGGAGATAACCAATGCCAAAGTGGATTGGGGACAGGCAAAATGTCTGATGACCACTAGAGTATACAAAAATATCGAGGACGAAGGGGAGCGAATTGTAGGGTTGGCATGTGAACCGAAGTAAAAATTATTTTGAGTTTAATAATTTTAAAAGTGAACTTTGGTTCCGAATGGCTTTTATTTAAAACAATTTCATATATACACACAAAATTATTTGCATTGCTTTTGAATCCAACAACAACAATAACACTAATAAGTAGAGAAAGAGACAGAGAGAAAAAAGCCAGAAAATTGGAGGAAGTCAAATATGTATATGAAATGCATATGGACACAACCGTAGAAACACACACACCCACGCCCATATCACGTTGCATGTGCAAATATAAAATGGCATTTTCATTTTGCATGCTTTTGGTTTTTTATTATTGTTTGTTTTTTTTTTTGGGATCGCCTACAGCTTGTAATCAATTTCCCTGGATTGACAAATGGATGACTGGCGGTAATAAATAAATGCTCATATTTACATAACGTGCATTATTAAAAATTTGACACGCTCTTACCCCTTCCAACCTATCACCATACTGCCCTCTCTAGTGCGACCCAGTGAGCAGGAAATCTACCAAATGACCAGCCAGCTTCTGGACATTTATTGTGAGCGGCGTGTCCGAATCTTTTATTTTGACTGTGGTACCCGGTGCGCCCTATGGAGCAATCGTTTGAGACATCATCACGGAGCGCCCTCTGAAGTTATTGCCGCTTATCGCACGCCAACTGCGCGCCATTTGCGAGTTGCAACGCTGCACAATAAGCCGAAAAAGGAGCAGTTTCAACCGGGTGATCCTTATGCCTTGAGAACTACGGAGGGTGAGAAGACGACCAATGAGATATACCAATCGAAAATGTTTTCACAATGACTTTCATCTGTAGAATGCCGAAACGAATTGATTCGCATGGGCAGAGTCATTGATAACATGCTGGAACCGGTTCTTCAGGCAGCCCAATACAATACAGACCACGGACGTCTTGGCTCTCCCGACGATCCCAACTGTGTAGCACAACGTAAGGCGAATAGGAAATTGGTGTGTATTATATCAGCTTGTGACAAAGAATTAGCCAATCTCGACTCTTCTCTTCCCTTGATAGCGCAAGCCCAAGTGCAGAGTGACCACCCGGCGTATACATCGTCGAAACTTTGCTAGTAATGAGGAATTTCTACTTTGTCTTAAGAAAATGGAAGCCACGTATGTTAATTTTTAAAATACAGTTTATTAAAAGGTTTTGTTTTTTAACTTCTTAATTCTTGCCTTCCTTTCTATGTCAGTCGTTTTCCATATTTGTCGCCTCTGCAGCCCATCGAACCGGAAATCCAAAAGCTTAACAAATTAAACAAATATCAAATTCAATATAAAAATGCTGAGCAGAAATTCACCGTAAGGATACAAAAGCGATATAAATGTTTGCTCAATGGGGTGAGTATAAAGTGAAGGAGTGGATCCAATCACCAGGTGATGGTGTTTGATAAATAGTATGTGTGTGTGTGTGTGTCTGGGTGGGTGTGAGTATACATAAACAAATTTTGAATTATGCAACTGACCAAGGAGACAACATATGATGCTCTCTTTTCGTTTTTGTTTTTCCCGCATGCCACCAAGATCATAAAAAACCCATCAAAAATGAGCAACGACAGACATAAATAAATTTTTATGCCAACCGAAATGGAGTCCATGTCCATATCCATGTTGCTTGCCCCCAGATTCTTGTCCGAGTGCCACATAAAAAATGATAATAATAAACTTAATACAAAGTAAATATGTGTGGTGTGTGTTTGTCTGGGTGTGTGGGTGTGTGCTGTGTGCTGTGTGGTGGATGTGCGTGAGCGTGCGAGTAAATTAAGCTGCGTTGGCTTTTGCCCGACGTGCTTATAAAAATTATATAATTCATACCTCGTAAACATTCCAGTTGGTCTGTCTGCTGGCCATCTCCCTCTTCGAGCACCATCGTGTGGTGGTCCTTGGTCAAAGTTATGAATAACGTGATTAGTTGTTAAAAAGAAATATAAGATTGTAACGTTGCCCGAACACCGAATCGACTATATACCCTGAGCCACTGATTCACTGTGATATAGTGTTCTTTCGATCCAACTTCTTTGTAGAATGTGTGAAGCTCTGCATTTTGGAGAGTGTACGAAGAGCTTCGTGTGTGTATTGGACGTGAATGTGTTGATGATGACGTTGACCATGATGATGATGATGATGATGAGATGGGCCTTGTCTTTATGACCTGCACTTAACAGATTTACTTCTTCTTTAATTTTTTCTAACAGGTGTCCACCTTGCAGCTGGAGTCGTATCCTTCGAAGCTCATAAGCAAAGCATTCCGTCGTATTGATACGCACGGCGAATTGTTGCAAAATGCCCACAAATATATCATGCAGGAACAGGTGAGTGTCGTCGCAGTTGTTTTCAGCGTGTCAACACGTCTGGGAACTACTTCAGCTATTCCCGAATACCGTCAACATTATTAGCAAACTTAACTCCAGAAGTTTTGTGCCAAAAAGTTTCTCTCGCTCCCCTTGGTGTCCCCCACGGAAGGAAGGCTGTAGATTTGGAAGAGTGAAAGGATGCGTGTTGATGTTTTGACGTGAGCGTCAAACTAACTTTTTTGGCAAGCGTAGATAATATACCAAGTATATATGTATATATGTATATAAGGGCCCTGCCAAATCACTGCAGTCGAGTTAATGAGCAACACACACACAAACACCGGCGTACACTGACGGGGGCTTCTTTATCACTTTGCTTGTTTTGTTTGAAAGTTTTACTTCTTCCTTCTGATTACAGGTACATTGGCCCCACTTGCCGCCAGAAGTTATATTAATGGATTATCTATTTATGGGCGACCGCAATATACGACAGGATATAGCTGTGCTCATCACTGTCTGCCTAATAGACCTTCAGGAGGATTTTCGCTATTATGTGAAGCGCGCATTTCTACGTTACCTTTTACAGTAAAAGCTATTTATCTAACCCATTAGTTGCTTGATTGTTTACCTAAGTTTCTTTATCTGCAGATCTAAAATGGAGCGCAAACGTTTTCAACTAGAATTGGAGCCTCCAGATTTTCCGATACTCAATATAACATCTCCGGTGCCCTGGCGTTCGAATCTATTGCTCGCTAAGAGCCGTATTGGTGAACTTCTAATGAGAACTCATCCTACTGTTCAGGCTTTGAACAAGCTTTGGCACGAGCTCTATGAGGATTTGGTTGTCGTTGATCTCTCCCAGCTGGTGATCAACCAACGTCCTCTCGATGCGGATACCGTGCTGGCATTTGTTCAGAAAAGCTGCGCTTCCATTAGGGATGTAAGTCTCCACTTTGAGGGTCCGATTTATATTTAAATTCATTTTGATTGGACTTTTTCAACAGCTGCTTCTCACTGATTGGCTGCCCCGTTGCGCCG
The DNA here is from genome assembly GCA_018152135.1 of Drosophila paulistorum. Taxonomy (NCBI): domain Eukaryota; kingdom Metazoa; phylum Arthropoda; class Insecta; order Diptera; family Drosophilidae; genus Drosophila; species Drosophila paulistorum. The sequence continues at coordinate 15,400,304 of JAECXG010000690.1, forward strand.
ATTTAATGAATGAGATGCGTGCCACATGGAAGGATATGGTGCCCATGGCAGGCAAATACGGTGGACGTGCGGATACGCTTTTTCGATGCATTCATGCAGTGATGTCGCGGCATTTGTATAGTCTTATCAATAAAAGCATTAATTACCTTTTTAAGGTATTGTGCGCCTTTAAGAATGGCAATTCTATTGAAAAGTACTCAATGCATGATCCAAAATTGCGACGAGCCCCATTGATGACCCTGATTTGCTCGGTGGTGGGAGCCCATTTCGATAATGAACATATTGACATGGGTCCGGGAGTGAGACCAAGTGCGAATGTCTATGTGTTTGATGAGGACGATGCCGATCCCTTTCAGCAGCCCTTGATAAATGTCTTTGTGGATACAGTAAGTTGACAGCGACGAAAAAAAGAACAAGCCAAGCCTAACTTTAAATCTCCTGTAGTCACCTGAAGTGGATGATGTAGCCCAATTTGAGCTTGATCACAGCAATAAAATCTACATTTATCCCTATATGCTAGAACTGCCTCATATTTTTACGGATCTTTTTAAGCATATATTGGCTGTGGGCTATGAGATTCCACGACTGGAATACATAATGTCCGGAGGAGGTAAACAAATCCAATGAATCTATTTAACATTAAATGAAATAAAAATTTGTTTCAGAGACTGATACCGAGGGCTTTTTGCACTTTATTGACGAAGACCATGATGATTTTGTTGATCTGTGTGCTAAAATCGAGGAGATCGTCAAGATCAATTGGCGTGGCGTTCATGTGTATCTGAAACCGATTTATAAATACTATTTTGGGCTTTTTCAAAAGCTTATAATGCCAATGGTGGAGAAGATATGGACGGACAATGTATTACCCGATTTAGTGGCAAGTATTAAAATTAATTTTCATCCGTTTCAATGCACACACACACACACACACCGTTCTTGAAATTCAACGACAATACCTTGAGGCGATTTGGTTGTGTCTCGTCTTCCAAATGAATTTAATTATTTATTTCGATTTGATTATACGCAATGATGCGTAGAATTAACATAAAATTTCATTATGCAATATTAGTAGACTGCCGACTGCCTATCTGGCTGACTGACTGACAGGGTGGTGAACGTTGTTAGGCAAGTGCCTGGCAATTTGTGTAATTAGACTAGTTGAACAGAACGATGATGGGATGTGTCTGTCTACACCTGCATTCCTGCCTCCTGTCTCATGTCACTGTATCGTGAATTCTGACATTTTGCAATTGTTCAATGTTTAATTAAACTTTGTTCGAATTTCGATTTCGGAATTTTCAGCTTATTAAAATATTTAGACAGCTGCACATTAACATGAGCCTTTCTCTCTCTCCCTGCCTCTAGAATTCTTTTTTGTTCTTATCATTTAGCAGACACTTCAATTAACCCATTCTCTCGGCCGTTAGCAGTTCACATTCATTAAGTTTTATGAAACGACCGACAATTTCCCCCGTCTCGTTTTTTTCCAATTTTTTATTGCACAATTTATTTAAAATAAAAATTGTTTCCGACTGGGCAATACGTTCGTATGGGCCGTAAACTTTTTCATGCATGTAATGCGAGAATGCTGTGCGTTTTTGGTCTGACTTTATACATGTACATATACCCTATGTATTTAAATGGTATATGTATGTATGTGTATATAAATGTATATATGTATATATATATATACATATATACATCTGAAAGTGTTTCAGATATCATGGTCAATTTTACTCTAGTGAAGGAAGCCAGAGGAGAATTACACAAGTAAAACAAGTTTTTGAAAAATCAATTGAAATTAAGTAATACAATATGTGGCCCAAAGTATGATCACAGACGTACTTTCATTAGAAAATCTAAGATAACTTTTTAGCGTAGTCTGAGATTGCACATTTGTTAAAGTCTTTTGGGCTTTTATCGGTCGTCCGTTTTTTACTTTTTTCTTCTTTCAGTTTTCATTAAATGCATTTTCATTTACAGCGTACATTTTTAACCCATCTCTCTTTCTACCTCTCTCGTTCTCTCTCTCGCTCTACACGGTCTGGCTACCTGGTCTCCGTATCTGTATCTGTATCTGGACAACAGGTTGTTCAGGATTTATTGAAAAAATTGCTTGCCGTCAGCAATACAACCTATCATCTGCGTGATTTCATTCCATTGAACTTGTTCATGCTGGATAATCGGCATGTTAAGCTATCATTGAGGATGTATGTGAAGGATATATATGATTTCATAATTGATTTTTATAAAGCTCTCAATTTAAACGAGAATCGAGCGTAAGTCATTAAAGTCGGAAGAAGAGGGTCTGGGGAAAGCCCACACCGAAATGTATGTATAATACATTTGTCGAATTTTTCATAGCATTTGCGAGGAACTGGAGGAGATGTCAATGAAGGCTGGTGAGCGACCGGAGGAGACACCCGAAGTAGTGGCCCTGCAAAACTATATAGCTGAGTGTCGGGAGATGAGAATATTTGCCATAAAAGATGAAATCAAAAACGTGTTGAAGCGGGTTGTATTCCTGCTGACACATACCTACCTGTCCGGTGAGTGATGAAAATAGCTGTTTGTGCAGCTGTGAGGCACCTCAATATACACATATGTGTACATGGGATATGTGTATGGCATAGGTTTTCGCCCATTTCCGAGCGTTGGCACTACTACTACTAGTTAGTAATAGTTAGTTTGTTTTAGACTGTGTTTGCCTTGTGTGTTGAAGCTGCAGCAGCGCTCGCTTAACATAATTAACCTCAACTAACAAGCTGAGTCTACTAATTGGTTTTATAATTACTTGCGGTAAGACACCAAACATTGAGCACTAGCACCACTACCATCATCATCACCGCCAGCCGGCAAGAGGATGAAGTCGAAGCCTTCGTTAAAACACAACCGAAAATGCAACATAATGAGCTTAACAAATTCATGAATGTGTGAAAGTTGCTTTGACAACCGACAAATGGAGACAAAACCCCAAAAGCCCCACGCACACATACATGCAGACACATGTATATACTTAAATTCAAACAATTGCGAGTTATCGTCAAGTGTTTGTCTGTCTATCTGTCTTTTGGCATGGGTCTCTGCGTCCGTCCACCGTCTTCCACATATGTGTGGCTTTGTCACACCAAATGTCATCAGACAGTTGTCAAGAATCCTTACTGAATCCTGCACAAATAAAGTAATTAATTAGTTTACCCTCCAACAATAGCAAAAAAAAAATGCGCACAGCCAATTAATTAAGAGTTAAGCAGAGTTAATTAAGAATACAATGGAAATTGTAGTCATCAACCGTTCCAATCCTAATCCCAATCCCAATCTTTGCTCTTATTAGATGATGAAATCCATCTGAATACTCGTACATTTATATTGCCTGGTGAGTTGGAGGAGGTTTTGGATCTCAGTGCCGCCCGGTTGGCTGTAGTGCGTGACAATCTGGAGGCTGCCTTAAGGTATGTATCATCAACTGATCCGATTACACTTTGCCACTCATTCATTTGGCATTTGGCAGGGAGCGACGTACCCTATTCGAAAAACTATTGTCCCAGGAGAAACGTACTATGGATGGCTTTCGCATTCGGGAGATACGCGATGTCTTGACTCTTGAGGAGCTGAAAGAGCGTGTAGAAACAGTAGACATGCTGTTTAATACCATTGAGGTGGGTGTATACGATTTTATTCCTTTGCGTAGTTCAATCGCCTATCCTTCAATAAATTGTTGTATAGAATCTCAGTCGAGAGGCTAAGGCTATCAATGTGGAGGAGGGTTTGCTACAAATTGATGTATCTGCATTCCCCTTATTGGCTGAAATCATTGAGAAAATGGAACCAATTGAGAAACTATGGAAGACGTCATATGAATTCGAGAAGGATTATCTCATTTGGTAAGACTGCTACTCGAAAAAATATTTGACAACTTGACTACCGCCAGCTTTCGCTTATTTCTTTTCAATTTTGCCTCTTCTGCTTTTTGTCTGTCTCTTAGACTGTTTCTATTTACAATTTTTCTTGTTCTTGCAGGATGTTCGAGCGCTTCGAATGCCTTAATGCGGACGGTGTGAGGGAGCAAGTGGAGAATATGCACAAGGTAAGTAGTTGCAAGTCGGAAGTTGTCATTCCAGTGGCAGTAGCTGGCGGAAATAAAAACGAGCAACAAGAGCGACAAAGTTTTGAGTTGTCGGATTTCTCGATTGCTCGACTGCAGCATTGGCCATGCATGGCTTCCTACTCCATCTCTCTCCCTGCCACCACCCCCCTTCACTCTTTGTCGTTTCTCTTTGTCTGTCTCTAACCCAATGTAGCAGCTAAAATGCAACTAAAAACCTCAAGCCACCTCGGGCCATAGAGCAACAGAGTCAGGCCAAAAAAATAAAAAAAAAAAAAAAAAAAAACTAACCTGAAAAGGATAGAAAAAATAAAAAAGAAATATCAAAAAAACTGACATCGGCTATGGCGAAGTTTATATACACTTGCAGTCTTTGACAATAATACTTTTAAATGTTCCAAAGCCTTCATGGTCTCACCTTATCCGTTTCGGTTTCGGACGGACGGAGAGACGGACATGGCTATATTCAACTCAGCTTCACATGCTGATCAAGAATATATATATATATATGTACTTTATGGGGTCGGAAACGTCTTCTTCTGGACGTTACAAACATCTGACCAATTTTATAATACAGAGGGCCAGAGTATAAAATGACAAAAACAAAACGATTACAGGCAGCCGAAAACTATGCAACAAAAAATGCCCAACATATTTGGCGGTAGCAGTAGCAGCCAGGTTGTAAGGAAAGCGAGAGCTCACCAAGTTGAGAGGGGAACGTGGATCTGGACCTGTGGTCGGTTAGGGGTTTAGTAGTATCGGAAAATGGACAGCCCAAAAGTGCAAAACGTAAAAGGTAGTTGAATTCAATTTTTCGGCACAACTGAAGCGTCAAAGTGAAGAGAGACGATACACATTTAAAAAATATATCAAAGAACTTCGGCAATGCCAAAGTTGAAATACCCTTACAGTCCTTGGCCATAGTATTTTCACATGTTCCAAACTCTTTTTCTGTAACTCACTATATCTCTTTTCGCTATACCTGCAATATATGTACCTGCAAATATGAGCCCATGACTTTTTTTTTACAGGAATGGAAAATTCTATACGCTGAAAATATCAGAATTCTATACTAACGTTTAATTAGTCGAAAACAAACAAACACAATATTGAGTTCTAATTATAGACTTATCCAAGACATGGTAAAAGTTACTTGTTTAGAAAAAGGATTAACTTAGGTTTTGGTTTTTTTTCGATTTGTGCAGATTATGTATAAACTATCCCGGCAATTGGCTTACAATCCTGTTGCAAAGCGGGCTGCAGAACAAATGAGAATGAAAATTGAGAAATTTCGCGTTTATCTACCAGTGCTGGACTCCATTTGTCGTCACGGGCTGGAGAAGCGTCATTGGGATCAGATATCTAAGCATTTGGGTAGGAAAATCAATCCGAAGCTGTATCCCACTCTCAAGGATATGATCGATGCGGACATAATGAGTATATTGCCGCAATTGGAGGAGATTGCCAATGCTGCTGGCAAGGAGTATGACTTGAATGTGGGCCTCAAGAACATGCAGGCCGATTGGAAGGATGTGATGTTTGAGGTGCTTCAATATCGTGATTCAGATACCCATATTCTGGCAGCCTTGGATGATATACAAACTCTGCTGGACGATCACATAATGAGAACGCAGGCGATGAAGCGATCCCCCTTTATTGTGGCCCTGGGCAGCAAGGCGGATGATTGGGAATCGCGATTGCTACTAATACAAAATATAATCGATGCTTGGACCCAAGTGCAGATCACTTGGATGTACTTGGAGCCCATATTCAGTTCCGAGGATATTATGAGACAAATGCCATTGGAGGGTCGCAATTTCAAGGCCGTCGATAAGACTTGGCGAAGGATTATGAAGCACACTCTAAAGGATCGCCATGTGATGGCTGCCACTGAATATCCCGATATGCTGGATATCTTTACCAAGGCCATTGAAGATCTGGAGACAGTCCAAAAAGGCCTGAACACATACCTAGAGCAAAAACGTTTATTCTTTGCTCGATTTTTTTTTCTGTCTAATGACGAATTGCTGGAGATTTTGTCCGAGACCAAGGATCCTCTCAGAGTGCAACCGCATTTAAGAAAGTGTTTTGAGGGTGTAAGCTAATAACCAGCTGATCAAGTTTAGCACTAAAAATGACTAGTTCCTTCCATTCTGCAGATTGGGACTTTAACTTTTGATGACAATATGGAAATTACGGAAATGATTAGCGACGAAGAAGAAAGAGTTGCCCTTGTGCGCCGCATCAATCCGCAGGCAGCTAATGTAAAAGGAAACCACTTTTAATTGAGTACCTATTAATTTTCAAATCGCATTTTCCACAGGGCCTAGTTGAAATTTGGTTAAAAGAAGTGGAGATGGTTATGCTTGAGAGTGTGAAAGAGCAGATGCGCGAGGCATGGGAGGATTATGCTCTAGTTGAGCGGATTGCCTGGGTAACAGCATGGCCGGGTCAAGTGGTGCAAGGCATATCCTGCATGGCCTGGACCTACGAGGTGAGTTCTAGTAAATCCACCAATAGAAGGCAAAATAAAGAGGTTCTGCTCGGCGTGTCCAGCTGTCAGTGATGCTTAGAGGAAGTCCAGTCCGAGAGCTCGCTGACAGTATGACTACTAGTAGTCCATCGTCTTGTATCTTTGAGCTGAACCTTCTTCATTCTCTTTTACGTTTTTATGGTTTTGAGTTTTTCAGTGTGCGCGTGAAATTGAAAATCATATTTTGCCCTTTATTTGTGCCTCCTTTTTTTTGACTGTACTGTGTTTGCAATCGCCTCCTCTTTCGTCTAGGTGGAGGAGGCTATTGAGCAAAAGACGTTGCCAGCTTATTTAGACAAATCCAATGGCCAAATTGGTGATCTGGTCCAGTTGGTTCGAACAGATTTACAGGCTGGCGTACGCATTGCCGTGGAAGCCTTGATTGTTCTGGATGTGCACGGTGAGAGAAAAAGAGTGAAAAATGCTTTATTTCTTACCATTTCTAACACCTTTTTCTTTTTAAAGCTCGCGATGTGGTAAAATATCTTACGGATATGGATGTCGCCAATATTCAAGACTTCGATTGGATTTCTCAGTTGCGTTACTACTGGAAAACCGATGAAAGTAAGTTAATAAAAAACCATAAAATATCGATGCAATTTTTGCGTAGTTTAATAACCCATTTAATTATTTTCTCTCTTTCTCTATCTCTGTATCTGTATCCGTTGTGTAGAAAACGAGGATTGGGTTTGTGTTAGCATGGTGGTCACAGATGTGAAATATGGCATGGAGTACTTGGGCAATTTACCCCGTCTGGTGGTTACTCCTCTAACAGATCGCTGCTATCGGTGGGTACAAAAATATTAATTGACAAAACCATAGACCAAAGCAGCTGGTGTTTGCTACCATTCCCCTTCTCTCTTAAATATCATTCTGCTTCCCCTGTCCCATCTATCGGGCAAAGTCAGTGGATAGGCAACCGTTTATTGCAAAAATATTTATTTTATTTCACTGCATTTTAAATTTATTTTCATTTTTTCCAATACACACACAAAATACGCAAAAAAAAAAAACAACAACCAAACAAAATAAAAATGAGGAGAACTGCAAAACCTTTTTGATGTTTAAGCTGCCTACGACAAACACACAAACACCAACACCACCACCAACATCAACAACAACAACATAAAGAACTGTAGCAGCAGGCAGGACACGGCCATCCTCATCGGTTGGCAAGCTGGCAGAAAGGACATTTTAATGGGGTTTCCGATAAAACTTTTATATTAAACAAATAAATCAATGTTGGACAGTTTTTCACACACACACACACACACACACACAAACAGAAAGCAAAAGAGAGGAGGAGTGAAAGGAACACATGCATAGTTAAAAAACGAGTGTGTATAGATATTTTGTTTGGTTATGCCGGAAAAGCTAAAAAAATATATGTATATACAAGAGAGTAGCGAGAGGGAGAAAATGGAAGTTGTGCAGGGGAAGGGAAACGGCAAACAGCCATCCATTGCTGCCAATATGATAAAAATATGAACTTGCAAAACAAGCAACAAAATACAAAATAAGAAAAAAAAACATGATATCAAAGTATTCAATACGAGGATCGCATATACGAGTACCCCTTGTTATGGACTTATTGGGGCCATTCCCTTTATTCCGATATAGTTTTAATTCTCTTGATTCTTTATTGAAAGAAAATTTGGATTGGTTTATTTGTGGATTAACTTAGCTTAGATCCACGAAATATTATTTTGAAAGTGACCGATGAAATTTCATGAGAACACTAGGTATTTAGTAAGACACTAGGTTTAGCTCATTTTTTAAACTCTGAACTGTTTGGATAGCCATAAATGACATTTTTTAAGCTGCTGCTGCTGTGTGAAATGTGAAAAAATACAAAATAGATATTAAAAGCACTGGGCACCCCAACTTAGCCCCAGCAATGGACCAAAGACGAAACCTCTCATTTACTCATTCTAATTCCTATTTTTCCAGGACTTTGATGGGCGCTTTGAAATTATGTCTGGGCGGTGCACCTGAAGGACCTGCTGGCACTGGCAAAACAGAAACCTGCAAAGATTTGGCTAAAGCTGTCGCCAAGAAATGCGTTGTATTCAATTGTTCCGATGGCCTGGACTACAAGGCATTGGGCAAGTTCTTCAAGGTGAGTCAGCGTTGAGTGAGGAACAGTCTACCCGAGTGAGTCTACTAATTGATGAGCCAAAAAAAAAAAAAAACAAGCTGGTCAACAACATTAATCAGACTAAGAACACGAGACGTATGTGTGTGTGAAAGAGGGGAGGAGGGAGGGTGAGAGAGTCGCACGCATGTGAATTGGCAATTGGCGACTGGCAGTTAATTTGCCACACGCTGCGTTTTTTCCATGTCAGACACAGCGGAGCCGCCATTCCCCTAATTTAGATGAGAACTTGTATGTTTTTATTGAAATTTATGCAGTTCTCCGGGTAATCGCATTTGTTTTGCTACTCTCTACTCTGGTTGTTGCTGCTGCTTGTTTACTAATTAGTCAGTTTGTGAAAGTAATAGGCACAGGCTACTACTAGCAGGTTGGACATGGTTTGGGCTTCTACTTCTTGACATCCCACTTTTGGGTTTATGTAAATTTTTATTTACAGGTCATTAACCGCCTTAGCAGACATCTCACAACTCACATCTCGCACGCACGTCTTAAGTGGGTGCTGAAAATTTTCTATGTAGTTGTAAAATTTATGTCCCTTAATCGCTTAATTCTCATGGCAAATTGCATAATATACCTACACAAAGTACGTGGGTAGCTCTAGACATTTTGAAAAATCGCACGATTTTAAATTTCAGTTGAAATAACAGCTTGTATTTAATTCTAATTTTGTATGATATTGGGATTAACAAAATTCTTTGGTATTCGTTTTTTTATTGTTAGATTGCAAAATAGATGAGACAATTTTTTATATTGATATAAAGTGAGAAAAGTGTTTCCACCCGCAGAGTAAGTTTTTTTTTACGTCTTTTGTTGCTGCCTTAGTAAGTCAGTGAAGAGGTGAACAGAGTTGTTAAAGCCGTTTTCAAGTTTTAATCGGAGGATGAAAACTTTTCGATTCGCCCTCCGTAGTTTTAAGCCCATCATCAGCATTATGGGAGAGGCAATCTCTGCTTAGTTCTTGTTAATTTGCTTCGTTGGAGATCAATTTAGAATCAAAGCAAAGTAAACGGCTTTTTGCCAGAACCCATAAATTTCTCTGCGTTCGATTAAATTTAATGAATTTATTTTATGCGACTCTGCTAGCCAGCACCTCACCACCTCCCCACACCACCTCAACGCTGCCACTTTGAGTTCGAGTTGAAAATACATTTGTTTATTTTTTTATTGCTTAATTTGTTGCCTAGTTTTTTTTAGAAAGTAGTTTGTGGCTTGTCACCAAGTGGCTTTGCATCGAAGTGCTCTGCTTCTACTTCTACTAATAATCTCTAGGAAGTCATAAATTTTGTTTACTTCTGTTGTTGCTGTTGTTGTTCTTTGGGCTCGACCAAACAATAAAATGAAACAAAACTGAAATTTTTGCAATTGACAAACTATTTGCAATATGCTGCAGCTTTCGATTTATGTTTGCCCAAAAATTCTTGTAAATAAATTAAATTCAATATAGTCAAAAAGTTTGTCATACGACAAACGAAGGCTATCTGGCTTTCTCTCCGTCCAATACAGAAAGACAAAGAAAAAGAATGATATATTGAAATGAAAATGGAGCTAAAGAGAAAGAGAGAAGTTAATTCTGTTGTCCTTTTTTGGGTTTTCTTTGTTGTCCTGTCTGTTTATCATTGAAGTCCTGAGTAAAGATGTTTTACCACACAAGAAGTGCCGGACAAGAGACACAGCCAAATCATCGTGTGAGCGTACAACAACAGATTGCTAAACAGCCTTTCACACACATTCATGCATAGATGTGCGAATGTGCGAGTGTGTTATGGGATTAGATACTGCATTTACTGCTTATTAAGTGGACTTGGCATATCCAATATAGTAATATACACTGAACTCTAGAACTTTTGTCAGTCGAGTAATTAGATAGAATGATAAAACATTTCAAATATTTTCTGAAACAGTCTACAGCAGAAAGAGAAAAGTAAATATCTTTCAAATGATTGCCTATACTCCGTCCCTTTTAACCACTGCCCACTTTCTTAGCCCACCCCAGCGCAAACCTTTCATCCAGCAAAAGGAAAACCATATGGACATGTTGCATGCTGCCGTTTGTGTGTGACTCTTGTTGTTGGATAAAACAGCATATTTATTGCAACATGCAAAGGGAAAGCATATCAAAGGGCTCCCTAACCCCAATATTGAACAACAACATACACCTCCATCTCAACATCCGTACTCCGCTTCCTCTTCCTTGGACCCTTTTTGCGCCTAAAGCAAAAACACAGAAAACAGCCAGAACGAGACCAAAAAGAAACTGCTCTAGACGGTCCCGGTAGAGACGGGGAGGGTAACTGAAAATAAGGTTTATGCTGCTGTTTGCTTTTTCTACTTTTGCCATTTTCAGTTACACACCCCAACCCTCACCATTTTTTTTTTGCACTACCCTATACCTTTGCCTCATCTTCACCTCACCTGACCCCATCCACCACCTTACCCCTTATATGTAGTATATCTCACCGTTTACTTGGCTTTTTTCTGTTTGCAGGGTCTGGCCCAATCGGGCGCCTGGGCCTGCTTCGATGAGTTCAATCGCATTGAGCTGGAAGTTTTGTCGGTGGTCGCGCAACAGATTCTAACCATACAGCGAGCCATTGGACGGAAGGTTGTGAAATTCTTTTTCGAGGATACAATGCTTAAACTGGATCCAACTTGTTCCATATTCATAACCATGAATCCTGGGTGAGCATCGGCAGCAGCTGCGGTTTCACGCAACGTATTTTCCCCACCTCTTTTTCCCATATTTTTTTTTTCTGTGTTTGTTTTCTTTTTTTTTGCCCACAATTTTTCTTTCGATATTTTCTTTTTTGCCCGCATTTGAAAATGCATTTAGTTACTTTGTAAGCCAACAAGGCCTACGACGACGACGACTACGGCGACGATGACGACGACGACGACAAACCCAGAAAGAACACATGTGCTGAAGCTGGAGCTGATGCTGGTAACTGGTAAATGGTAGCAGAATCTACGACATTCACATCGCTGTCATGGACAGCAGCGACAAGGACGTGGACAAGACTATTAGCCAGCAAAGGGAAAGGCGTTTGCGTTGCGTTTGGGGGCCCACGATATTGGTAGTTATTCCGTTATTGGAGATTTTTCGCTCTCGAACCAAGCTGCTGCGGTAGAAGTAGTTGTCTGGATGTCCACCCCGAAAAGGGATATTTATTGCTTTGGTATGCATGTGAAACAGCTGGGACAAACATGCATATTAGCCCCGATCTCCACAGCTTGGTCAGTTCTTGCTGGAGCCTCCCTCCTTCCCTCTTTCTGACTGCCTGCTCTTAATTTCGATTCGGTCCGGCTAGAAGTCATTTTCCCTGGCAGGCATTTACATTTTTTTTTGTATGCAATTCTTTTCATTTGCATTTTTTAGTGTTTCGTGTTTTTTCGTTCGTTTCTTTGTTTTGTAGTTGTTGCCTGCCAATTTGTCACACAAACAGACATTCTTAAGGACCGTCACTCATATGCGTTATTGCCCGATTTCGGTGCATCAAATTTTTTGTGTTTTTTTTTTTCTGCAGCTGTTAGTCTGGAGAATTTATGCCCATTAGCACTTGCCTCTAACTATTTTGCAGATATGCCGGCCGTACAGAGCTACCCGATAATCTGAAGGTTTTGTTCCGCACAGTGGCCATGATGGTGCCAGACTATGCCATGATTGGCGAAATTACGCTCTATTCCAACGGCTTTGATATGGCTCGTAATTTGTCTCAGAAAATTGTTCAGGCCTATAAATTGTGCTCGGAACAGTTGTCATCGCAATCGCACTACGATTACGGTAAGTACTATGGAACTCTTGTGTCCATTAGCCAAATAATAAACATGCGGATATCGTTTGTTTTAAACCTGGAAAGTCACTCTAGTCTATAGATATCTGACCTGAAGTTAATAGGTAGATTGTAATCATATTTGAAAATTATAATTGATCCTCCCCAGGGTAGACATACATATATCAATGTTTTTTTTATACATTACACAGCTTGGCTAATAAGGCTCCAAAAGTAGTTGAGGACTAGCACGTGTTTTCTTTGCCAATTCAACTTTCTTTTTGGGGCCCACAACTTTGCGTTTTGGTGTTGCTGGTTATTCCATATCCTTAGTCCGACCACTGTCCTGTTGTCCTGTCTGTGTCCTGCGTGCTGCGTGTTTTTCACGTTGCTGTTGCTGCTTCCTTTTCTTTCAGAAAGAAGGCAAAAGATATTGCTCACTTTTACGACGTAACATGTCATATGACATTACAACATGTCTGTGTGTCCGTATCTCCCTCTGTGCGTGTGTGTGTGTGTGTGTGTGTCTATGTCTGTCCAGCTAAAAACGAGGGACTGGGTGGCTTAGAAAAAGTAAAGAAAGGGATGTGGGAAAGGCAGCTGTGTGTAAGTTTATGTGCAAAGTACATTTGATCAGTATCTTATTTTGAGTTTAAATTGAAAAACTTTCTTGCAAGTTTGCTGCGCTTTTGTGTGGCGTGTGTGAGAGACAAAATGCCATACACACACATTCGACTACACAATAACAACAACAATGTATGTATATGTGGATATGTGTGTATGTGTGTGTTTTAACAACAAGTAATAATAAAAACTATTTGTACATTTAGTTTTTCCTGTCCAGCAACGTTGCAAACTTTAGAATTTCCACGGGTTTATAATAAAGCTGTGGCCAGAACCACCCACCCAACCATCTTCTAGTAGCTGCCTGAGTTATGCCTTCGATCCGCCAAAATGCCAAGCTAATGCTTCTCCATCCTCCCATATCCCATCTATCTCATCATCCATATCATCCTCCTCCATCTCTTGGTTGTTTGACAGGTATGCGCGCCGTCAAGTCCGTCCTGCTAGCCTCCGCATCACTGCGACGTCTCTACACTGACCTGCCAGAGCCTGAGATTGTTTTGCGTGCCATTGTTGATGTCAATTTGCCAAAATTCCTGGAGCAGGATATTTCGCTCTTTATCGGCATCTACATGGATCTCTTTCCCGGCGTCGAGCTGCCCATGGTAAGCATAAATTTTCCAGGTAATGGGGTGCAAGAGACGATGCCTGCAGCAAATTAAAACGATTAACAACACGCGAAACGCCTGGAATGGGTTGACTCCTTCTCCATTTCCTAGTGTGCCTTGGTTAATAAATAAAGTAGAAAACAAGTTGTGTGTATATGTGTGTTGGATGGCGAAACAGATTAACGACTTATTTAAACAGATCGAACACAAAAATACCTTAAACTAAACGTAATATTCGATGCGGCTGTTTTAAAAAATTTTTGAATCTTTGGATTCAATTATTTATTAACTCCATTTGAAATATAATTTCGGAGTAAATCGTTGATTTATCGGTATATCAGGTTAAAACATTACTGGTTTATTGTTGCTTTTTTTTAATTATTTGCATTTGATATATTTAAAATATTTTATTTCTTGACCCTCAGCCGCAACGCGACGACATCGTCAAGTGGCTGCGGATTAATCTAGAGGAAAAGAATCTTCAAGCAACGCCATGGTATTTGGAGAAAATTCTGCAGATTTATGAAATGCTGTTGGTCCGCCATGGTCTGATGATAGTCGGAGGGTCAATGGGCGGCAAGACCACAGCATATCAGGTAAGATAAACATCAAAGCGAGAGAAAGAGAAAAAGGGTTGTGAATATATAAAAGATTTTTTATTAATTGGCCAGCCAATTAAATGGTGTGGAATTAATCGAATGTTTCTGGTTGCCAGGTGCTGGCGCAAACTCTGCGGAATGTGGCATCGGATGAGGAGGCAACCCTTAAGGAGTTTCCTGTCAATTTTCGCATTATCAATCCGAAAGCAATAACCATGGGTCAGCTCTACGGTCGTTTTGACCCGGTATCGCATGAATGGTCTGACGGTGTTCTGGCAAAAACCTTTCGGGAACAGGTGCAGGGTCCCAGGTGGGAGCGAGCATGGGTTATGTTTGATGGCCCTGTGGACGCAGTGTGGATTGAAAATCTGAACACGGTGCTGGATGATAACAAAAAGCTCTGCCTGATGTCCGGAGAGATTATGCAAATGACCAAATTAATGAACATGATGTTTGAACCCGCCGATTTGGAGCAAGCCTCGCCGGCCACTGTCTCCCGTTGTGGAATGATCTATATGGAACCATCACAGCTTGGCTGGCGGACATTCCACAAAAGTTTTATTAACGTTCTGACAAGTAGTGTGGGACTCAATGATATCTATATGACCTTGTTCGAAGATATGGTCGATTGGCTGATACCGGCTGCCTTGCACTTTCTACCCCAGTGCAAGCAAATGCTAGAATTGTCGCCTTTGTATCAATACCAGATGTTCTCCAGATTTTTTTTGCATTTCCTCGAGAAGCACAAGAATTTTAATCAGACTTGGTTTCAACAGATGTTTCTCTTCTGCTATGCCTGGGCCTATTGTTCGGCCCTTACTGGCCATGGTCAGAGAACCTTTGACACTCTGCTGCGCAAGGTGCTCTACGGTTCTAACGACGATTATCCCAAGCCAAAGTACTTTTCATTGAATCGGGGACAAATGTTTCCGGAAAAACTAATATTCATGGACTATCGATTTGACGAGGCTGAGAACTGGTGGACATGGCAAAAGTCTAGCGATGATCCATCGGCATCAATAACTGACTTTCCGGATCAGGCCCAAATTAGTGAGCTGATTGTACCCACCAAGGAAACAGGCTATATATCGTACTGGCAAGAGTTTTGCATTTCCAAATCATATGGCATGCTGGTCATAGGACCAACAGGCACCGGTAAAAGTGCCATTATAACCAGCAATCTCTTGGCTATGCCGAAATTTGCCAATCTAACAAATATTATTAACTTTTCGGCCAGGACTTCAGCGCAGATGGTCCAAGACATGATAATGAGCAAGTTGGATAGAAGGAGAAAAGGTGTCTATGGTCCGGCCCTAGGCAAAAAGGTAAGAAAAATGTCTCAAACGGATGGAGAATTATTACAAAAAATTATTTCTTTAGTGCACTGTGTTTTGCGATGACGTCGCTATGCCCTCAAAGGATACCTATGGCTCACAGCCGCCTCTGGAATTATTACGTACTTGGTTGGATCATGGCTATTGGTCGGATCTGGTGGATACCACAAAAATCGAACTTGTTGATATGGTAAGAGAAGAAAGCAAAACGTTGGCGTATTTTTTTGACTGGAGTTCTGTCTCTATATATACTCCATATTATTTTACTTACAGACTCTAATGTGTGCAATGGGTCAATTGGGGGGCAGTAACTTCATATTTCCGCGTCTCTATCGTCACATGTTCGTGGTAGCTGTTGACTCATTTGAGGATTCAACCATTACTCGAATATTCACAGCGATTGGCGATTGGCATTTTGCCAAGGGTTACCCCGAGAAGGTGTCGCTCCTGGCACGCGTATGTATCTACACTTAAAAACTCAGACAAACTCTCCAGCATCTTTGGCGAATTGCCAAGTGGATTTAATAATTTTTTTATGTATCCTTTTTCTGCTCGTTCAGGGCTTAGCTGAGGCAATGGTCAGTGTGTATAGGGAGGCCATTCGCACCTTTCTGCCCACTCCGGCAAAGTCGCATTATACCTTTTCATTGCGGGATATCACACGCGTATTTCAGGGCATTGTCATGGTGCCAGCCAAGCGTATGCCAGATCCTGAAAAGCTGGGTCGCCTGTGGGCCCACGAAACATATCGCGTTTTTTATGACCGGTAATTAAGCGCAATAGGAAATGCTTAGATGATTGTTAACTCCTATCTCTTTTAGACTGGTGGACCAAGTAGATCGCGACCGTTTGCTTATCATGGCCATAGATGCCTGTAAAAACTGTCTCCGATTTCCCTTGGAGCAGGCTTTTGCGGAACGCATCGAGCCAGGCGAGAAGCTGAGCGACGATAACCTAAGAAATCTGTTTTATGGCAATTACATGGAACCCGATGCCGAACCCAAGTTTTACGACGAGGGTGAAAGCTATGAGAAATTGGAAAAATTGATGAGATACTACCTAAGGGAATACAATTCGTTCTCCAGCACTCCCATGGATCTGGTCATGTTCAGATTCGCCATAGAGCATGTCAGCAGGTGAGTGAAAAGATGCAGAAAATTAATGAGAACTCCCAATGTTTGGATATTGTTCCAGGGTATCGCGTGTTCTGCAAATGCCACGCGGAAACATTCTTATGGTGGGAATGGGAGGATCCGGTCGACGTAGTTCCTGCCGTTTGGCTGCCTATATAGCAGATTGTCGCTTGATGGGTGTTCAGGTTTCGAAAAGTTATTCTATCGCCGATTGGCGGGACGACTTGAAGAAGATTTTAATGAGTGCTAGCTTTAATTTGAATCACACAGTGTTTCTATTCTCCGATGCTCAGGTAAGAACTCACGTTAAAAAGGGAAGGGATGAAAAGTATGCCAAAGATTACGAGAGTTGATAAGAAGTTTTGCGGTAAATAGAGCCAACTAGTGGGGGTCTTGTCATGCTAACCAACAGATGATTAACATTAACAAATGGCTTTTTAATAATGTTGTAAACCTGCGATTTGGTGGTGGAGTACAACAAACTCATAAATCGCCAAATCGTTGATCTTTCCTATGTAAATTTAAATTAAATCAAAGTTAATTTAAATATTTGAAAACTAGATATACCCACTAACCAGGCAAATATATATGTATGTGTGTGTGTCTTGTGTGGTGCGTGGTCAGAATAGAATCTCTTTGTTTCTCTCTCTGTTTTTGGTTAACAATTGAATTCGGATGAGATGATGTTGCACTTGGCTTATATAGAAATTTACATTTATAATTAGGTTAATTGTTCAACTAACTTGATTATTACTATTAATTTGCATAGGCATGTACTATGTCGAGTAGAAGCTAAAATTATGGCAAATCAAGAGCAAATAATGCCTCCACCTCTTTGCTTCATCTGTCCTAGCACAGGCCAAAATTGAATTTCGGTCAATAATAAATTAGCATTGACCGAAAGTCAATCGATATGTATGACAAACAATATACATTATGTAGGTGTTGCTTAAATTTTGAAACCATTCACTATACTCATACTTATATATTCGTAAGCCATCAGTTGCCGACGCTGCCTCTAAGCCCTTTTGTTAAGATTTATGTAGTCTGTATTTGTAGGTTGGCGAACGGTTTGGGCCATGACCAAAAATAGACAGACAAAAGCTCCGCTCGAAGGCTAATAACAAACACATGCCGAATGCAGAGAGACAGCAGTGAAGAAGAACAACTGAAGATAGTTGATTAATATTAGTTGATCGAAATCCAGCGAAAGCCAAAGAAGCCCTTCTCTTGATCAAAAAATGATTCTGTTCCTCCATTAGCAATTTTCCTTATTTCTTGTTTCCTTTTGGATAGGACACAGAAGTTTTTTTTACCTCTGGATAAATCTAATTTTTGATTTGGATTAAGAAAATAAACAAACTTTCAAGGTAGAGCGGTAGGGTGGTAGGCCTCTAGTCCAATTTATCCTCATTGTTCAGAGATGAAAATTATGATGTGCTTCAATGGGTGGAAACAAAATAACCTTCATAGCTTCTAAGTAAATTCAATACCAATCAATAAATGATGCAAATTCAGATGATGATGATGTCTACCGCCCATCTTCTTTTCATCCAATCACTCTCATCTCTTTTTGCCAATGCAAAACAAACTTTGTCTCGTTTTAGGGCAAACAAATCTTGCAGATATTAATTAACAATTACTCTAAAATGCCTCACAAAGGACACAATGTAGAAAAGTATCCACTTGCTTCTCCTCCAACTCCTATCTACAGCAGTTGCAATTGCAATTTTGGGATGAAATTAATGCAATATTTCGAATACGAAACGAAAGCCCCAAAATGCCACTTAAAGGGAATGCAAAATGCATGTAACTAACCGGGAGTAGTTAGGGTAATCAGAAACACAGGAAACCCATAGAAATATCTATCCTGAAAGTCTCCACCTCCATTGCCATCTCCTTCCCCGTGTTTTATACCCAAGCCCAATTTTAACGTAGACCAAACTCTAACTAACAAACAAAAATGCACTAGGTAGACTTATCCTTATCGATTTCGTTTTCGATTTGCATTTTCAGGCAACGGATGAAGGTTATGTGGAGGACATCAATGGTATTCTTAATACTGGTGATTTGCCAAATCTCTATCAACTGGAGGACAAGGCAGCTATTATGGAGAATATGGCAAATGTGGCCAAGCAACTGGTGAGCACCCACCCTTGTCATGCTAGTGCCCTCATTCCAGTCCTAGATAAATGAATTTAAAGAAACTTCAACTTCATATTTTTGTGACTCTTTTAGGGTAAAGTACTGGACACTTTGCCCAGTGAGGTGTATGCCTATTATATAGATAGAATACGGGAACAACTTCATGTGGCTTTGGCCTTTTCTCCCATTGGAGATTCATTTAAAGAGCGCATCCGTGTGTATCCTTCTTTGATAAATTGCTGTACGATAGATTGGTATATGCCGTGGCCCGATGAGGCTTTGGATCGAGTGGGCACATACTTTGTTAGTTCAATGCATTTGGATCGACCACTTGACGATGCGGATCAAAAGGATACGAGAGCATCAGATGAATCTGGCCAGGTTCAAGATGCAGAAGCTAGTCGTGCTACTCAGGGTGAAGTTGATCGGGAATTAACCAAACTTGAGCAGGATTTGGTGTACTGTGTAATGTATTTCCACAAATCTGTGGTAGAAGCCAGCGAAAAATGCTATTTAGAATTGAGTCGTCGTAACTATGTCACCCCTTCGGCCTACCTGGAACTGTTAAAGGCTTTTCGCTCATTTTACACACGCAAGCTGGAAGAAATCACAAGACTAAGGGATCGATATACCACCGGCTTGGAGAAGCTAGATTTTGCTGCCGGTCAGGTGGGTGAAATGCAGGCGAATCTTTATGATTTGCAGCCCAAGTTGAAGGTTTTATCTGAGGAAACAGATCGGATTATGGTCAACATTGAGCGCGAAACGGCCGAGGCCGAAAAAAAGAAGGAAGTGGTAGGTGCCGATGAAGCGGCGGCCAATGAAGCGGCAGCTGCAGCTCAGGCTATTAAAGATGACTGTGAAACGGATCTGGCAGAGGCCATTCCTGCTATGGAAGCTGCCCTAGAGGCTTTGAACACTCTGAAACCTGCAGACATCTTTGTCGTCAAATCCATGAAAAATCCTCCCTACGGTGTCAAATTGACCATGGAGGCGGTTTGTGTTCTGAAAGGCCTTAAGCCAGATCGCAAACCTGATCCTAGTGGTCATATGGTGGAGGACTACTGGGGTCCTTCCATGCGGATGCTGAGTGATATGAAGTTTTTGGAGTCACTGAAAACTTTTGATAAGGATAATATTCCTCCACCTATTATAAAGAAAATTCGCGAAAAGTAAGTTCCAATGATAACTCTTATGGACGAACCATTAAAAGATTGTCTATCTCACTCTGTGTTTTTTAGATATATAGCCGACCGCGACTTCGTACCAGAAAAAATCAAAGCTGCCTCTATGGCTTGTGAAGGTATTTGCCGCTGGGTTCGCGCCATGGATGTTTACGATAAGGTGGCTCGGATTGTTATGCCCAAGAAGGCGGCTTTGGCTGAAGCAGAAGGGGAACTAAGCCAGCAAATGGAAAAACTGAATGCCAAAAGGGCCGAATTGCAGGTCATTCTAGATAAATTGCAAAAGCTGAATGATTTCTTTGCGGAAAAATCCAGGGAGAAGAAGCGCCTCGAAGATGAAATAGACAACTGTGAAAAGAAACTTAACAGGTAACGGTCAATCAGAGGTTAATGAAAACAAAACAATAGACTGGACTTTAGTCCATAGTTTCTAGCGTCTGGTTTGGTATCTGTTACAATTAATGAAGATGCATAACGCTTGCACATCTTTATACATATGTTTCAAATTTCATTTGGTTTCTTTGACAGAGCTGAAAAACTTTTGGGCGGTCTGGGTGGCGAGAAGACCCGCTGGTCAGAGGCAGCTAAAAATCTGCATGAATCCATCAGCAACATTGTGGGCGATGTCCTTTTAGCTGGCGGCTGCACCGCTTACCTGGGCTTCTTTACCACCGAGGTAAGTTTTTACTGCGGCATTTGCATATGCCATACGGAGGGGTGAGCTAAGAGGAGAACGGAAGACTGACGGGAGCTTGGAGCTGGAAGCTAGAGCTGGCTAATGGCTGTGTTGGCATAAAGGTTTTTAATATGCATGAGCACGTTGCATTGATTTTTCAATTCTATTTTGTTGCGCCACGCTCCCCCGCGTAACTCCCCATTCAATTTCTGCCCTTACCTCATCTTTTGCAACTGATGTGATATTTCTGTATATATATTTATCGGTTACATTTTTACATGTTAATATCTAGCAGAAAATTATTCACCTTTTTTTTATTAGTATCGTGTAAGCATTTTGGATGACTGGAATGCCCTGTGCTTACGCCGGCGTATACCCTGTAGTGAGACCTTTACATTAGCTACCACCTTGGGTCATCCTATGACAATACGTGCCTGGTCACTGGCTGGATTGCCGGCTGACAACTTTTCCGTAGAGAATGGCATCATTGTAACAAACTCAAGCCGATATTCGCTGCTCATCGATCCCCAGGGTAAGGCAGAAAGTTCTCGCCGTATTGTGATACCCCTCTAACTATCCCCACAACTTTTTAGTTCAAGCCAACAAATGGATCAAGAATATGGAGAAAAACAATAATCTCAAAGTGGTTAAGCAAAGTGATGCAAACTATATGCAAGTTCTGGAATTGGCTATATCCTACGGTCAGCCAGTTTTGATTGAGAATGTTGGTGAGTTATAACAAGGCTTACGCTGGGGATTCTTATAGATTTGTTAATCAACTGTTTTTTCGTTGTCTCGTTTGGGTAGGCGAACAACTTGATGCGAATTTAACTCCTATATTGGAGAAGAATATCATCAAGCATAAGGGCGGGCTGTTCATCAAAAGTGGCGACCAAATGATAGAATACAATCCCGATTTTCGTCTTTACATAACGACCTGTCTGCGCAATCCGCATTATCCACCGGAAGTGATGGTTATGGTAAGTTGATGGAACTGTTGCTCCCTCGAATGCTCCCCCTATACCCAGTCTCAAATCCAATCCCGAACCCAAGTCTATACCCAAGCCCAAGCCCAAGCCCAAGCCCAAGCCCAAAACCCAATGATGATGTTAGTTGTGTAATAAAACGACGAACTTAAATTGATATTTTGGAGGAAAATGCTTCGGCTGGGATGTTGGAAATATGCAAATTTTTCACAGTCTGATAGAGGAGGATGAGCTGCAACTGGAGTCATAGCCCGAGCCAGAGCAAGGACATGGCTTTGATGTACGTGCTGGGCTGCTGCATAACTAGCAGCAGCCGCAGATGCTCAACGACATCTATTCGAACCATTGGCAATGCTGCTAGTTTGTCTCCTTCTCGCCGTCGTCGTTGTCGTCGTGTTTATAAAATTTTCCAGCATTTCGCTTCTACTGAAACCCAAATGCTACGCTTCGATCTCCTTTACCCCGCATTTTTATGCTGCAACTGTTGTCAGCAGTTTTTTCCCTTTTACCCATCTATACAGATTTTCTCGTTGACTCATTCTTTCCTTTTCATTTTTTTTTTTTTGCTTTAGTTTGCTTTTTCTCTTTTTCCTTTCTCCCCTTCAAATTTCTCTTTTCTTTTAGTTTTTTTTTTTCGTGGCACATTGTGTGTTTATTTTGAGTTGTCTTTCTATTTTACGTGCTCTAACTACTACTCCCTCTGTGGTCCCCGTCTACATCATCGTCTCTTGTCCTCGTGTCCTCCTATTCTCTGTTTAGGTAACAGTATTAAATTTCATGATAACGGAACAAGGATTACGCGAACAATTGCTGGCGATTGTGGTGGCACACGAGCGTCCCGATTTGCAAGAGAAGAAGGAACAATTGATTATTGAATCCGCAAGGAATCGTGATGCATTGTACACCATTGAATCGAAGATATTGGAGGTACGTATGAGCTTATGCAACACAGACTCCTCCCTCACTCTGCCGGTTTATATCTCCTTATATGTTCTCATATTTTGTCTAAAGGTGCATCTCAAAATTATGTATATATATAGAACTTTCAAAAGTCCTTTAAACATTTTCATATGTGTATCTTTTATTGCTTCTTGATTCTACCTAATAGAAAGGGGGGGGGTTATCTAAATTACAAATAATTGAAATATAAATGCTGTATGTATATATATTTATGAGTCGCACCTTTCTTGTTTCCACATGGCTTGCTATGCAGAGAAGTAGCGAGAGAGAAAGAGTTTCAATTAGAGACGAGTAAACAATTTATGATTTCTTTGTGACAATTCAATTAAGCGGAAACATAACTTGTTTCTCATAACTACTTTTTTATTTACCCCAGGTTCTATCCACTTCAGAGGGTAATGTTCTAGAAGATGAAAATGCCATCAATATACTCTCATCGAGCAAGATATTATCGGAGGACATTCAGGAGAAACAGGTAGTCGCCGTGGCCACCGAAATTGAAATCGATTCGGCTCGCCAGCAATATATTCCAGTGGCTAAGCATTCGGCTATATTATTCTTCTGCATCAGCGAATTGGCCAATGTGGATCCTATGTATCAGTATTCATTGCCCTGGTTCATCAATTTGTTCGTGAATGCCATATTGAAGGCACCCAAATCAGATAATTTACCAACGCGTCTCAACAATCTCAATGACTTCTTTACCAAGTCAATCTATACGAATGTTTGTCGGTCGCTATTTGAGAAAGATAAGTTGGTTATATCGCTGGTCATGTGTCTGGGTATTCTAGTGGCTCAGAACAAAGTAGATCGAGATGATTTATTGTTCTTCTTGACGGGTGGAATTGGTTTTAAGAGTGTGCCACCGAATCCTTTTAGCGCCTGGCTTCCCGAAAAATCTTGGGCTGCTATTTTCAGAGCTGGAGATCTCGATGGGTGAGTCGAAACAGGAAATATATGCGGCGAATTCTGTAAAGTTTTGTGTTTTAGCCTGAAAAACTTTCACATCAAATTCGAAGAGAATGTGACTTCGTGGAAAAACTATTACGACTCCGCCAATCCAGACGAGCTTCCACTACCTGCTCCCTATAATGAGGTCAACGCAATGTTACATCTGATCATATTGAAGAGCCTGCGGCCGGATAAACTTGTTCCGGCTGTGAGGGTAAGTGGGGGAGAGCGGCGACTCAACACTACATTTCCAAACAGCCCTTAATCTATTTGAATGAACACAGGCCTTCATTACCCGCAACTTGGACAAGTCGTTTGTTGAGCCACCACCCTTCGATTTGAGCGCCTCGTTTGCGGATAGCTCGCCAAAAATTCCGCTGGTATTTCTGCTATCGCCCGGCTCTGATCCCATGGCCAGCCTCTTCATGTTTGCCAAACAACGCAACATGTACGACAAGTAAGTTAATTAACAAGAGTGGCTCATATTTCCGTGTCTCCACCACCACCGCCAGAGTGGGCTGGAGCTTGTTTTCGATTAAGCGCGACATGTGCCACATTGTCGATGCGACTGGGAGTGCAAATGTGGGAGGCCATTGAATAGCTCAAACTTTAAAAGGAATTTATTCACAGTCGATTCACTCTTTTTGCAGATTGAAAACTATTTCCCTGGGTCAGGGTCAGGGACCCCGTGCTGAGAAAATGATCGTAGAGGCTGCTCGTCATGGGCAGTGGGTTGTCTTGCAAAATTGCCATGTTGCTTTTAGCTGGATGGGTGACTTAGAGCGCATTTGTAACGATACCACTCTGACGGAGGGTGCCCATCCGGACTATCGCTTGTGGTGTACCTCCTATCCTAGTGCAGTTTTTCCTGTTTCAGTCCTGCAGAACTCAGTTAAGATGACCAACGAACCGCCCAAGGGATTACGCGCCAATATGCATCGTTCGTTCTCATCGGATCCCTTGATGAGGGATAAGTTTTTCACAAATGCTTTCCTTTTTTCCGACTCGGCCAACAAATGTTGGCTGCGAGGAGTCTTTGCCTTGGTCTTCTTTCATGCTGTCGTGCAAGAGAGACGTGAATTTGGTCCTCTAGGATGGAATATACCATACGAGTTTAACGAGTCCGATCTAAAGTATGTTGGGGAACAATAATAATAATGACGCAAAGAAGAGTAAAACTTACTCTTCAACTTCCTTTGCTTAGAATTTCCCTATTGCAACTGAAAATGTTCATCACCCAGAGCCAGACGATACCCTTCCGAGGACATGTGTATCTGACCGGCGAATGCAACTATGGGGGTCGTGTTACAGATGACAAGGACCGTCGATTGATACTATCGCTATTAAATATGATCTACAATCAAAACACAATAGATGAGGACAAGTAAGTGTTGGCTTAATCCTCCAATTCAATCTATCCTCTTCTTCGTACAGTTATGCCCTCTCCCAGTCTGGAAACTATTGTGTTCCCTTCAGTCCAACGCGCTTGAATTCCATTGAGTATATATCAACGTTTCCACTGAGTCCTCACCCGGAAGTTTATGGTTTGCATGAAAATGCGGATATCAATAGAAATGTGAAAGAGACTAATGCGGTAACTACTCTTTTTCTGGCTTCTACTATGTTGCGTTCAATTAGCAGCATTACCGTCGCTAGGATGTCTAACTGTATGAGGTTTTTTTTTCCTTTTGCAGCTTATTAGTGGCGTTCTGCTTACACAAACAGATTTGATGGCCTCAGTGAAGGCAAGCTCAGCAGGTGGGGCCAAAGAGGATCCTGCCATTGCCATATGCAAAGAGCTATTGAGTCGTCTGCCCGACGAGTTTGACATTAATGAGGTGTCCAAAGCATATCCCGTCATCTATACGAATTCTATGAATACAGTTTTAAGGCAGGAGCTGATACGTTTCAACCGGCTGCTATCGTATATCAAGAAAAGTTTGGTCAATGTTAGTAAGGCGGTGGTAGGCCAAATAGCCATGATACCCGAACTGGAGCGTGCACATGGCTCAATGGTTATAGGCAAGTTACCGGCGGATTGGCTAAAAAAAAGCTATCCCTCGCTCAAGCCACTGGGCAGCTATGTGAGTGACTTTTTGGCACGGTGAGTTTTTCAGAGTTGGGAGGCGAAATTAAATAAAAGTAACCTATTCACCAAGAAGTATTGTTGGGGTCCCACCGTTCTCCGTTTCTCTTGTGCTCCGGTGGTGCAATTGTGCAAATATAATAAATGTATATGGTATACACACATTCCCAGTTCGTTCTCGTGTTCCTCCAGTGGTCCGTGCTCCGCATTCTTCATCCTCCATGATCCATGCCCCCATCAGCTGGTCTCTTTCATCCCTTTTGCCATTCACAGACATGACAGAATGAACGGAAGAGAGCTGAACAAAAATCTTGTTTGCCAATGACATCAAAGGAGCATGCTGTTTGTCTGCTGCTTCTGTTGCCATTACCATTGCCTTTGCCATTGCCAGTGCCAGTGCCAGTGCTTTGTGCATGGTTGTTTGGCGAATGTTTAATATGTATTAATAAATTGAAAAATAAGCAAGACTCATTCTTGTATCGCCTTTCATCCCATTCTGCTCTTTTGCAGTTTGTCCTTTTTCCAGCAATGGATAGATCACGGGGAACCGAATGTTTACTGGATTTCTGGCTTTTACTTCACTCAATCTTTTATCACAGGCGTTTTGCAGAACTATTCGCGTAAGAATCGTTTCCAAATTGACATGATCTTTATTGAGTTTGCAGTCACCAAGTTTGAGACCCAAACCAGTCAAACCCCAGAAGTAGGTGCCTATATAAGGGTGAGTATAAGCCATTAATCTTGAAAATTTTATTGCTAGGCAATATGCAAGTAAACACATTTAAATATTGTACATTTTCATCAAACATGCAAACACATATATTCACAAATAGGAACAAAGAGACATTAACGATGAGACAAAGTTTATACAAGTAAGACAGTCCCGAGAAAGGAGGGAACACAATATACTCGTCAATGTCCATTTCATTCATCTTAAATTGCTTCATTTATTTTTTGTGTTTTATTTGCTTTTGTCAGGGCATTTTCATTGAGGGAGCCAGGTGGAATCGCAAAACCAAGGAAATAGACGAATCATACTCAAAAATACTGTTCGACACGCTGCCAGTTATATATCTGCGACCTGTGCTCAAGCAGACACTCGAGTCTCCACGTCGCAGTGGCGGAATTGTTGAAATTTATGATTGTCCTGTATACAAGACCAGCGAGAGACGCGGCGTCCTCTCGACCACTGGCCACTCTACGAATTTCGTCATGTATCTGCAGCTGAAATGTTCTCAGACACCCATGCATTGGATTAATCGGGGCACGGCCTGTCTCTGCCAACTGGATGATTAAAAATTGACCTGGAGGCATATCGGATGCTCCTAGGGTAGTGTGGGTTGGTGGGGTTAGGCTTTTGTTTCTATCGCACATAATGTACATATATGCAACCATATATATAAGTATATATATATATATATATATACATATATATTTGATTCCATTTTTTCTTTTTTCTGTATTTTAGGGTTCTTTTCCTATTTGTTGTTACTGCTGAAATGCGAAGTTTCAGCATAGGATGAAAGCGAACAGCGTCTTTTATTTATTTTGTTCACTTTTGTTGCTGCTATTTTCTCGGGTTGATGATGATGCTTGTCAAATATAAATTACATATTCTGAATACTATACATATATGTATTTAAAATGCTCTCTTTAAAAATAAATAAATAACAAAAATTTTAAATAAGGCTCTGCAGTAAGTAAACAAAATTAGAGGAAACGAATTTTAGTTGCGACAAAACCCCTCATATAATAAAAATCTTATTTCGGGAAATGCCTTACAGGTCGAGTCTGACTAAGGAAAGCTTCTAACTTTTGAGCAAATAAGTGTTCAATATCCCAAGGTTAGTGTCTAACACTCTATATTCCATATTCTAAAATGATATGGTCTGATCGCCCACGTGCTGGGGGACGGCACTTGTTCTGGGTGATTGTTAATCTGTTGCCAAGAGATTTATGGCTTGCCTTTTGTTCAATTAGATCAAACACAAAAACACACGATCAATTTTGGATTGGTTTTTGTTTTTTATTTTCTTTCTCAAGCTTAAAATTTCGACGAAGATTCCAATTCAAAGTTTTCGATCTATTAAATCAGACATCTATTAATAGTCTGGCCTAATGGAGCGTGACCGAAAATAGCAGCTCTCAAGAGGTTGAAGCTACAACACAAGTTGACTTGTCCATCACCATCATGATGATGATGATAATGACGATGATGGTTATGATGGTTTCAACACTTTCAACGCGATCTCTTGGCCTTAAGCATTGATTGAGAGTAGCTAAATATATGAATGCGAAGAATAACCAGAGGGCCGGGGCTAACTTCGACCGCGTCAAAGTTTGTATACCCTTGCAAATTTGTTAGTCACTCTTTTATCTAAGCTAACTGTTTTATCTAAAAAGGGTAATGTTTGCGAAAGAAGGGCCTTCAATCTTAGCATAGGATATAACGAACTTTCTGATGAAAGTCACTGTTTTCCACCGATCCTTCCCATGGGAGTTATATGATATAGTTACCCGATCTTTACCAAATTCGTCACAGTCATTAACAGATATATTAAACTGACAAATGTTAAATTAGAAAGCAATCGCATCAAAAGTAACGAAGTTATTGACAAAAGTCACTGTTTTTGACCGATCGTTCCTATGGGAGCTATATGATATAGTCACCCGATCTTGATCAAATTTGGCACAGTGGTTTATAGTTACAATAAACTTACTTATATTAAATTTCACGACAATAGCTTAAAAAGTAACGAAGTTATTGAGAAAAGTCACTGTTCGTGACTTTGCCGTTTGTATAGGAGCTTTATGATATAGTCACCCGATCTTGATCAAATTTGGCACAATTATTAATGAGAACACAAAACTGACCAATACCAACTTTTATGGCAATTGCTTATAAAATAACGAAGTTATTGAGAAAAGTCACTGTTCGTGACTTTGCCGTTTGTATGGGAGCTATATGATATAGTGGTCCGATCCGACTGAATCCGAGATATACAAACCCTGCAGTATATACAAGCCTACGTGCAAAATTTCAGCTCTGTAGCTTTTACGGTCTAGGAGGAGTTCGCATCGATCCAGACGGACGGACAGACGGACGGACGGACGGACGGACGGACGGACGGACGGACGGACGGACGGACGGACGGACGGACATGGTTATTTGAACTCGTCTCGTCGTGCTGATCAAGAATATATATACTTTATATGGTCGGAGATGCTTCCTTCTATGCGTTGCACACTTCTGACCAAAATTAATATACCCTTTTTGCAAGGGTATAAAAAGAGGTGACTCTCTACTTCCGCTTGCAATTACCAAAATTGACACAAAATCTAGAGCCATATTTATCTGATCATCTAAATTCAATGAATTCAACGTAAACTGATACAAATAATCACAACAATCGAGCTTCGATATTGAAGACTCGATTTAAGACCCAAGATCTAATCGAGCTGCCAAAGAGCCCTCGACTATTGTTCCATCTAAATGATAATGATGAAGATGATGATGATTGTCATAATGATGAAGATGCTTTGTTGACTTTCGTTTTGTCTTTTGGCAGCGCTAATCATTTTTTTTATGTTTAAAGTTCAATTGAGGCTTGAGATACATTTGATTTCTGTTCGGACAATGGCAACTAGACAATTTGAATCACTAAGCTGGACCCATCAATGAAGAAGCAACCGATGCGATGCGGTAGTCATCGCTAACCGGTTTCCGACTATTTTTCTATTTGGCGAGCGTGTCAAAGTGAATGGCCAACTCTACTAACTTTTGGCTGCCCGAGAACTTTTTTGTGTATAAATAGTCAGTGTGGCTCTGGTTTTGAAACAGAATCAAATTTGGATTAATCTCATAGACATCTATCAAGTCTATCAAGTCAACTAAGAAAAATGGTTAGTTGGTTGCCACCTATTTCACTCCACATTGTTTTACAACCCAGGACTAACTGATTCTCTAATCCTTTGCAGAAATTCTTTGTTATTGCCTTTGCTGTAATCGCAGCTGCTTCAGCCGCTTCTATTGCCACGGATTACCTTCCCCCAGTGGACAACAACTTGGAAGCTGCTTCCGAAGAGATTGCCGTTGAGACTCCTTTGGCTGATGATGGATACCGTTACAAGACCGTGCGTCGTCTTAAGTTGCGCCATCGTCGTGATGTTAGCGAGTCACCCGTTGTCGAATACCTGCCTCCAAGTGCAGATGCTTCCGAGCAGGTTGCCGTTGAGACCCCTTTGACTGATGATGGTTACCGTTACAAGACTGTCCGTCGTGTGATCCGTCGTCGTCGTGATGTTAGCGAGTTGCCCGTTGCCGAATACCTGCCTCCAAGTGCAGATGCTTCCGAGGAGGTTGCCTTTGAGACCCCTTTAGCTGATGATGGTTACCGTTACAAGACTGTCCGTCGTGTGATCCGTCGTCGTCGTGATGTTAGCGAGTCGCCCGTTGCCGAATACCTGCCTCCAAGTGCAGATGCTTCCGAGGAGGTTGCCTTTGAGACCCCTTTGGCTGATGATGGTTACCGTTACAAGACTGTCCGTCGTGTGATCCGCCGTCGTCGTGATGTTGGCGAGTTGCCCGTTGCCGAATACCTGCCTCCAAGTGCAGATGCTTCCGAGGAGGTTGCCGTTGAGACCCCTTTGACTGATGATGGTTACCGTTACAAGACTGTCCGTCGTGTGATCCGTCGTCGTCGTGATGTTAGCGAGTTGCCCGTTGCCGAATACCTGCCTCCAAGTGCAGATGCTTCCGAGGAAGTTGCCTTTGAGACCCCTTTGGCTGATGATGGTTACCGTTACAAGACTGTCCGTCGTGTGATTCGCCGTCGTCGTGATGTTAGCGAGTCGCCCGTTGCCGAATACCTGCCTCCAAGTGCAGATGCTTCCGAGGAGGTTGCCTTTGAGACCCCTTTGGCTGATGATGGTTACCGTTACAAGACTGTCCGTCGTGTGATCCGTCGTCGTCGTGATGTTAGCGAGTCGCCCGCTGCCGAATACCTGCCTCCACTTGAGGCCGCCTCTGCCGTTTCACCAATCATCGATGTGCCTGCTGAGCAGACCGTTTTGGCTAATGATGGCTACCGCTACAAGACCGTCCGTCGTCTTAAGCTTCGCCGCCATTAAAGTCTCTGGCCAAACATCTATTGCAGCATTCAAAACTCATACTGAGAAAATGAACAGTTGCCTAGTTCAAAAGTGTCAGAATATGTATTAGTCAATCTGAAACGTTTATGAATAACTCCGAGTACAAACAACGAATAAACAATAAAAGAAAAATGTTAAAAAACAAACCTCCCTCCTCTTGCCCAAATGCATCATATCTAATCTTTTATCAGCCACCGATAAGATAAGAGCACCAGTCCGCTGCTGTTGCCCAGGTGAAATCACGCAATGGTTTTTAGTTCCATTTTGCAGTTGGCGACGTGCGCGTAAGACAAACTTCTCAACTCAACGAAAACTTAACGAAAACGACGGAAATGAAGTTGGCTAAGAAGTGTTCCACATACTTGGTGATATGCCTGGGTAACGTTGGCCTTAAGATTATGAGCTGGGTAGGAGAGGAAGCAAGTGTGTGTGTCTGTGTCTAACTAAAGTTCTTTCAGTACCATATAAGAGAAGGTTTCATATTCACACACATACAATTTTTTGTCATGTGCTGTGTGTGTGTGAGGGAAATGGAGATCCCTCGATGAGTCACTTAAAGGCTTCATCTTTTTTTTACTGTGTTTTTTCTAAGTGCATACATGGGTTTAAAATATGGGTACAACATTTTAGGACTCATACCTGTGAGTAACCGTGAGTTAGGCATGGTTTATGTGTCACCGAAACAACAAATTCTACAAAAATTCGAGCTTATCAGCGCTTTTACAATTATTTACTGATAAGGGAAAAGGTTTACTCATCGTCGGTGGCCTTCTTTTTTCAGTGTTTATTTTCTGTTTAGGGCGTGGTGAATCAGATCTCGTTAACATTAACTTCTACTGCCATCTGCTGCGCTTTATTTTTTATTCATTTCAAAATAAATTTCTACGCCAAAACGAAAACAGCAAAACAATTTTTTTTATTGTTTGCAATTTTTATATACTAGTACCGGAAGCACAGGCATAAACTGATAATTATTTTATATGATAAATTATTCATATGTAACTGGAAAAATAGAGAATTCGTTGCTTTAAATGATTTTTGTACATATGTATGATGTACATGTGCATATGTTTGAATGCAACCTGCGACAAATTAGTTGCAAGGCATTCTACTTAATATAAGCGAAGTATTCATACTCTATACACCCATAGTGATTTCCCTCCCAACAAATACACCTTAATCATAAAACGGTATACTATTAATGTCATTTTTCATGAGGGAATTTATTTAGTTATAAGCGTCTACTTAGCAATGTGATAAGATGTAGTTCCATTTGGTCTTTCCGACTTACCTCAATATGTAAGACATTTGTTACTTCGTAAAAATGGTGTTGTGTGCCAAGGTATGACATTAGAATAATTTTATTTATTTCTTTAAGGCGATCGAGCCTAACATGAAAGATAAAGTGTATAATTCAAAACATTAAGTTTACTATTAACACGAATATACCATAAGTCCGCGGTATGCAAAAAGAAGAGAAACTAGTATCTATCAAATAATAAAAAAAACAGACACAAACAAAAATTAATTAAAAATAAATTTGGTTTTTGTTTGAATAATTTTACGAGAAATCAAAACTGACATCCGCAATGGAACAATAGCAGAATATGCCAAAATACTAGTTACCCCTCCCGATACCCTCCTTAGCACCCAACATCAGTTTAACTTGGATGGGGGTCCGACTGACCAAGCTGTCCCCCGACCCTCCACCCTCCACCTTTACCCACCGCACCATTCACTTATCATTCACTAGTTATTCAACGAACTTGGCGCGCGCGAGCGCTTAATTTTTTCTCGGTCTTTTCTTGTATACATATATTTTTGTGTGTGTGTGGCTTTGTTGTTAAATATTTTCTCAATAATTAATTGTTAATATTTTAACAGCTCTTCAGGCAAATAGCAAGAATGTCTGTTTGATGAATGGTGAACATGAGTTTCGCCAAGTTCCGTTCCGTTCCATTCTGGCGAATAAATTTTTGGATGGTTTTTTTTTCTCGTCATTTGATGGATAGTTCAAAGTCAAGATTGACGTTCTTCAAATATTATAGTTATTTGCAATTTGAACAATTTGTTAACAGCTAATTTTATTCTTTATTTATTTTTTCTTTTTTGTTGAATTTCTTTTCTTAATTTGTGTTTTTTTTTCTTGCTTTGCTTTATTTACTCTTCTTGACAGTTCTTATGGCCTGTTTGATGCAGGAAACGGAGGCCACGCGACGCGTTAATCGCGGACGACGAACACTAACCCGCAGATATTTCAGTAAGTCAAGGCGAAAGTAACATCAAAGATGAAAAAACTAATGAGTAATACTTAATAAACACTAATTTAAACTCTTTCGTTTTTCTTTTCAGGTGGCTTGGCCATACCCGGATGGGCCCTAATCGTTTGTGTGGCCGTTGCCGAGTTGCTGGTCGGTGGTGCCCTATATTTCGTTATGTATAAGGTGATTTTGGCCAAGGAGCCCGATGAAGCTACCACCTATACGCCGGCTCAGACACATGAGACGGCCGCCAGCCCAACTCCAACACATGCGACAACCGTTGCCTAAACAAAAGACGGAAGCCGATTGTATTTTTCTGCTTAGTTTATTTTTTATAGGCCATCTAATCAACTAATTATAGCCCTTAGATTTTTATACTTCATGTAAAAACTTTAGACGTTTTACTGTGTTTCTATTGACTTCGAATAGTGTTTTTTTCTTATCGTCATCATTTTAGTTTTTTTTTTTTGTCATTTTGCTTTTTGTTAAGTTGCTAATAAAAACTAAATTGATTAGCTAAGTTGACATAGTTCAGTATGTTTGGCTCTTAGTATTTTATTGCACCGGCTTTGTGGCTACGTCCACTCCGACTCCATTTCAGTGATCCAGTTTGTCTTCTAATCTTGGACTATTTAAATCTATATAGACAGTGGAAACTGGTCTAGAGTCTGGGCCAAGAAAATCAACCGACTCGTTTCCATGTGGCATATGCTTGGGCGCAGTCTATCTGTAGATTATTCGAAGTACGACTGAAGCATACTTTTCAGCGGCAAATGGCGTTTAAAATTCCCATTGCATGATAATTGGGGTCATTTTAAGCTTTTGGAACACTATCCCGATCAAACAAATTGCCCAAATATTTATTAAACAAATCTTTGGAAAGACAGAAGAAATGGATAACCGCGTTGTTCTGGACGTTTTCCAAACATACGAGAGTCTTCAAATAGGCTTGTGCCTCTGATTTGTTTGCATATCATTAATGGGAACTAATTTAAGTGGACTAAACTGAGTCTGATACGAATTCTCTGTATAATATTTTTAGCAATTGATTCACAATGAACCGTCTTTTGTTAGGGCTTATCATATTGTTCGAGTCGGACTTGACTCTTTACTTGACTCAACAGCGTTTAACTAATTGCTTAGGAAAATATCATACAAAATTAAACAGCAGTCAGCAGA
The DNA here is from genome assembly GCA_018152135.1 of Drosophila paulistorum. NCBI lineage: Eukaryota > Metazoa > Arthropoda > Insecta > Diptera > Drosophilidae > Drosophila > Drosophila paulistorum. The sequence continues at coordinate 15,434,744 of JAECXG010000690.1, forward strand.
TAACACGGACAGAAGATAGGAGGAGATGAAGCAAACGGAAGGAAAGAAAGAAGGTCTATATAGAGTCCGGCCACTGGGGCGTATGATTGATATTTATTTTTTCAACAAACACAGGTGCACCTGTGTGTTAAAATTGAAATTCTCATGGCAAAGGCAACAATAAAAAACATGAAGAGAAAAAGTAAACCGAAAACCGACATAAGAAAATGTGTGAAGTTTGTGCAAAAACCGCAAATGTTGCCAGGCACGCGTTTAGCAAAAACGGAAGCAGATAGACACAGAAAAAGCAAGGAGTGGGACTGAGGAAAGAACCCAAAAGAAAAGGCGAACAAAGCGAGCGAAAGAAAGATAGAGAGAGCAAAGAAGTGGGTGAAGAGGTGAGGAATTTCGATGCTGTTGCTGGTAAAATTTGCATCCGCAATCACTTTAAATGTTTCCGTTTGAATACGCAAATAAATCGAAAAGGATTTTCAATGAATGCTTATGAGTGTAAAGTGTGGGATAAATGCGGGGTTGCAGGAGGAAAATCCTTGTTAATGTTTGTTGTTTACAACAAACATACATGTCTAAGTCCCCGAGAAACGAGACAGAAGACACCCATAAAGAATGAGACAGGGAGAGAGTAAGATAAATAACTTTTTTTCTTATAGAAATCTGTCAGCAGACAAGATTCGACCTCTTCTTCGCTTGGCCAACTTGTGGCCAGTGGATGGCTATGCAAAATAAATATATGTATGTATCTATGTATACGCTTCCATAAACGTTGAGCTATAAATAAATATGAGCTGCTGCTGCTGTATGACATGGCAACAACGTTGACGATATGTTGATAAACTCTAACATCAGTCCCAGTCTCCCTTCCTAACCACTCCAACGCCCCTTCTCAATCGCATACAAACAACAAAGTTGGGCAAACTTATGCCAAGTGTGAAATATTCTATATACCTAATAGTTACCCAAACGAGTTGGACGAAAAAGCTTGCGAGAATCCTTTACTCTTTTACCCACTATAGCCAGATGGATGGAAAAAGCCTTTCTAATGTAACAACAACTTGAATGTGTGTACACTCTTTTCCAAAAGTCTGCCAACACCCAAACAAGAGAGGATCACTGTAAAAGAGTATAGAAGATCTTTTAGCAGTCGACTTTTGTGAGCCACTGTAGATGGACTGGCTTGTTCGTATGCATGTGAGGAAAAGAATCAAGTCTTTTATGTGGCTTTGTTATGCCAACCAAAAGTATCCTACAGCTGGCTGGCTGACTGGTTGGCTGTGTGCCTGCCTTGACTGGCTTTGCTGGCATTTTGTATCGCTGGTTTTTGGCTTTGGCTTTGCCGTTGGCTTTGGCTCCGTTGCACAAAATTTCTAACCCGAAATTGTACGAGCTGCATGTGTGGTGGCATCGGTGGTGGCGGTGTTCCCGTTGCGGGTGGTTGCGCCTAAACGATTTGCTTTTTGTCTGTTTTGTGTCAATTTGAAATCCGCTTTGGTTATGCGGCGGCAGCAGGAAACTCCTATCTTCTCAAACTTCTACGCGACCTACCCTTCCATTCCTTCAATTGCTGGCATTTACAGCTACTTGACTACTGCGCTTCACTCTCAAGCTTTTCGGTTCAAGTGCCCCTTGGGGATTTTTCAATTGCGTTTATATATACTAGAATTCGATTTGTTAGCGGCAAGAGGCATTGCATTTCCAGCCATGCGGCCACCGCAAGTGACATATCTCAAGGCAGTCGGTATAACCAGCATCAGAACTGGAATCACTAGAAGTATGTGACTGACAATAAGCAGAGTTTGCTATCTAGCAAAACATCTTCATAAAAACATACATATGTATATATTTATATGTAAAGTGACTTTAGGAAGTGCAGTCAAAGCAGCGACAGAAAACAGCTTGGACAAATCTTGGCTAAGGATCTAGAGCATAATTTGGAATTGCTAACTTATTTGCTAATTCGGCTTTAGGAAAATTAAAACCATTAACTGCATTGTTGCCGTTGCTGTGTGCCAAGTTGGCTATCAAATATCGATTGATAGTAGTTCGCTTTTGTTTTTAATCTTTGGTCTGGTCTATATTTCAATATATTTCGGATAACAATTTAACCGGTTAAGTAAAACGACCTTTGGAGTACTTATTTAAATGAATCTAAATTTGATCAATTAACGGCGCTCAGCCAGTTTAATCCCCCAACCCGAATGGCTACGCCACTGAAGCGAGTATCAAACATTTGTGCGGAACGTTTGCTTGGCTTTTGGCATAGATATGCGATTCACCGCACTTTTTATTGTTGCCCCATTAATTTCGCACTAAACTACTAAAAAACTGCTAAACGATTCACTGTGTGGGGATGTGAATAAGAGGCCTGTGCGGTTTCAGTTCGGTTGTGTCATCAATGAGAGACATAGTACGGATCAAAGCTAGCAGATCCGATCAGATTAGATCAGCTGCTGATCCACTTCGACTTGTGTACATATACATATAAGTTTATAAGTTTGTCTTTTCATTTGTTGTTTGGTGTGCTGTTGTTGTTGCTTTTTTATGAACATTTTATGTTGACAGCGTGCTAATTGTTTGTGCTGGCAATGTGATAGATGTTGTTAGGCTATTTTTGTTTATGTTTATCCAAAATCATATCAATTGACTGAAAACACACTGGCAATTCAAACTGAACTGGCTTATCAGCCTAAATTTGCCACTTTTATGCGGTAGCTAAGTGGGTTAAGCCTTTGCCCAATTGCCCGATTTGGAATGCAGCTTGAACTTTAACTTTGTTTATGCAAATCGCCTGGTTCAATAAATTTATAACGAATTACCAATGAATTGAGCAAACAAACCCACACAGACAACTGATTTGATGGACCGAGAATAACCACAAAGAAGTGGCTATCCATTCGATGGAAGGTGCAGACCGGGCAGAAGACGAGAAAGAGTAGGAGAGGCAGAGGGAGAGGAAAAGGGACAGAGACAATTTCGAAATTGAAATTGCAATGCAACTGAAACAAAACAATTTAAATAAAATAGAATACCACAACAACGAATCGCCGCGGCTTAGGGTCGTAGTTTTGGTAAGGGAGGGGTGCGGATAAAAGCAGTGAATTATTTAGCAACAGAAAAGGCAAATTAAATCAAATAGTTATATCATGCGAATAAATCGCCATGGATATCGCACATACGCCCCGTTGACCGCTGCTACCACGGACTAGTGCTACGGACTGCGGCAACGGCTACTTACGCTGTACACTCAATGTTCGGGGCATCAGTACGAGCACTGAGCTCAGCGGTAGCAGATCGTGAATCGTTGTACACAAACATCAGTTCCAGTCCCCGACACAGACCCTGGGTTCCCAACAATTTAGGGCGCGTGCATTGTGTATTACAGACAATAAGAGACAGAGAGATAAAGCGAGAGTAGGAGAGCTGAAGAAGACTTCCTGTCTGGGCCACTTAGCATTCTAATTCCCCAAACGCATTCAAACACGTGCTGCAACGTCTGTGGCAAGGATTTGTAGTGGGACCGGCTTCAACTTCATTGGCAACTTCGTCGACTCCTCCAATCAGCAGGCAACAGCAGTAACTCCGCCAACGGCTTCTTTTTTCGCTCGTTTTTTGTTTTGGCATTGTTGGTGTCCTTTGCTGCTCCTTTCTATTATTTTTTTTTTGTGTTTCCATCATGCATTCGCCAACTGCCAAAGTGTCGGGCTATATAGTCCTGATGATTGTGCAAATAATTTTCCTGATTCTATTCTGGCTGTTCGTGCGTTACGAGAAGGCTGTTTTGCCCCAGGCAATCGGTGCTGAAGACGGTGGATCAGCAAACGAACACGTTTCAAAATATCCGCGTGAGTAGCAAAGGATTTTCCTACTATCTTCATCTGCTCACCCACCATCGTACACCAACGGCACTCACTCCACCCCAAGTCAAATTTTATGCATTTCGTTTCTTTCATCGACAACTCCCACTTCGAATTTCCTTGAATATATATATATATATATATATGTATGTGCACAATAACATTTTAAGATATAGGGAAATTGACCGCAAAAGTGTCAAAAATATTAATTAACAAATTTAGTGTTTATACACTTTTGTTCGGCCTGGTGACAGAGTCAATCTGCGGCGTAATCTGCTTCACATCATGACTAAGATAGCTCAAGAGTCAACCCTGTGTGGTCACTCTATTTTTATAACAATTTATTTCGGCTTAATTAGCCACGTTGGGCTAATGAAATGGGACAAGTCAGCAGCTAGCCGCATTCCCCCATTCCATGTGACTCGGACTTTGGTTTCATTCTTTTGATGTAGTTGTCACTCACCTCGTAGACTTACATTTGACACATTTATGATGAGTCGGAGGCAACCAGAGAAAACTGATAAGCTGTCTTTATAACAAATATTTGCAGTTGGAGGGTAAGACAGCTGGATGACAAAAGCTTGATAAATATGATACAACAAAAAGAAAAAAACCAACTCAAAACTCAAAAACAGCATCGACTCAAACGTATTTTTATGTTTGGATAGCAAAAACGAACAGAACAATATGACTCAATTTATACCGTATCAGAAAGCTAGATTTTGTCTATTCTACTAAGTCCACTAAAAATCATTAGTATATCTAAAAAACTATTCGGTTACCTTTTTAGAGCGATTACTGTAGAGCTAAAAACTTAAAACCTTGATGGGTTATTTCATATTCCAATAATCAGAAAAAATAAAAGATATGTAGATGCCTAAAAAAAAAAAAATAAATTGCCGCTTGGACATCTGGGATCTGCTTTGATCTGCTAATTATTCTTATAAATAATTAGGGTTGAATTGTATTAACAAAAGTAATTCAATTAAACTCTTCAAGTCAAGAGAATAAAGTAAAGGAAAGTTAAATACCTTAAGAAAAAATGAAACAACTTTGCCACAGACTTTAGCTTTTGCTATTGAGCAAGTTTTCTATGGTATTTTGGTATTTGGGCCACAAGTTGTATTTGCTTGCCAAGTGTTGGCGGGTCATAAATAAGTTAATAAAGTAATATTTTGCTTGGTCTACAACAGGGCACACCAAGGAGCAGCTTGAAGTCCCGTGGCAGCAATTCCATTAATTACTTTTGCGACTCTCTAACTATGAACGAATGGGTTTTATGCTTGTGTGTTTGTGTGTGTCCGAACAATAGGAGATACACACTCTTTACATAGATACTCACCAATACAGAGACATAAATAGATGAATAATTAAAGTCATTAATTTCAATTTATGCAAATGCGTCTGTAAACAACTTGTTGCAATTCATAATAAATAAATTAAAGCGTATTTCACACTAATTGCACCCGCGCGTACACACAGATACACACACACAAACACATTCACTCACACAGTCACACACACATGTTTATAGATATATATCTTGGGTGCCCAATAGTGACATCAATCTCAATGCAATTGACTTTTGGCAGCAGACAATTGGGCATCTAATTGGTAGCGACTTGACTCAATTAATCGTCCTCCTTTCTCTCTCTAATTTTTGATCTTTCCTTCTTTCCTTTGTTGTTGCAGAGTTCCAAGATATTCAGGTTATGATCTTCATCGGGTTCGGATTCCTGATGACTTTTCTGCGCAAATATGGATACAGTGCCACAGGATATACATTGTTTATGGCCGCTTTGGTGGTGCAATGGTCAATTCTGATGAAGGGATTCCTTCACATGGAGTCGGGCAAAATTAGGTAATCTAATTGTACAAAGTCAAATCCCTGTTACAGAAAGTCAATTAATCGATTGCACTCCTGCCGGCTCCACGTACGGACACACACTGTTTCTTTGGGCTGGTTTCCTCGCCCTCTTTCCTTTTAATTCTGTTTCAATTTTTGTCTTTCTTGGAAAACAAATAAGTTCAAGAAAAATTAAGAGAAAACAAAAAACTCAAAATTTATCCTGAAGGTGAAATGAATTCAAAGCAATTACTTTAAATGAACAAGACAAACTTGGCAATCGGTGCAGGGGAGGTGGGATGGACAGTGATGAGGGGATTGGGTGGTGGTAGGTGGTTGGTGTGGCAAACAGTACTTATGCTAAGTGAAATGGGCAACAAAGTCAAATAGCAAACAAAAGCTGTTTGAAAAAAAATACTCTTAACATAGCAAGAGAATGATAAACGAGGCTTCCCCGAAAAGTTACCCAATGCTCAATTTATTGACATGACAGAAAAAGTTTTAAATATCGTCAACATATGAAAATATAAACAAATATGTAAGTATACATGTGGATTGTAGTAGTCCATATAGTGGGAACTATTAGAAAGCTTTGTAAACTTCTGCAGGTGACCTCGCAGAAAGGAAAATATATGCATTATATTTCACTTCATTTCATTTGGCGGCCATTTCAGATGGTGGCCATTTTTTATGCATGTCACACAGCCGAACACCAGAAAGGGCGACCCTGTCTGACAGGGCTTAATGGGCATCCTTATCTTCTATCTCTTCGACTTGTCACTCTTATCACACTCTCTTCTCGCTTCAGCTTGTCTTTGGAGAACATCATCGATGCGGATATTGCCGCCGCTGTGCCCTTAATTAGTATGGGAGCACTGCTGGGAAGGACCACTCCAATTCAATTGCTTTGCATGTCCATCTTCGAGGTGGCACTGTTCGCCGCCAACGAGTATTTGGCCCTGAATGTCTTGAGTGTAAGTAGCGAAATCCTTAAGTGATCATTTAGTGATTCCTACTCATAGATCTGTGACTGTGGCGGCTCTATAACGGTTCATGCCTTTGGTGCCTATTTTGGACTCGCTGTGGCCCTAATGCTGCGTCCAGCAAGCGATCAGAACGAGGCCGGAAAGCATGAAGGAGCCAACTATTTGTCGGATATTAGCGCAATGATCGGCACCACTTTCCTGTGGGTCTATTGGCCCAGCTTTAACTCAGTTCTGGCTGATGGAGCTGGCGGGGAACGAGCTATTTTGAACACGTTTCTATCATTAGCCGCGGCAACAGGTGAGTCACGTTTTCTGAAGCGGCCCAATTATATGAATCAAGTAGCGGGGCCAACCACTTTGCTCCACATCCACCACCTCTCAGCCACGTTAATTATAATGTTGAAATTGAAAAGGCTCTCGGCTGATCCGAATCCTGAAATCTTTATGCATGCAACTCACAAACTAATTAAATGTCAAATAGTTTCGTTAACACATTTGAAAATTTATTTTGAGCACGTAGCGAACATAAAAAGTGGAGGTGGAGGAGCTAAAATAGGAGGTCAGACTGGCCATAGCCTTTTCTAGCTAGCTTGTTGTTCCTCCTCATACACAAATAAATATATATACCTACATATATATATATATATTTATATACAAATATGGAATGGGAGAGAGTAGACGGAAAAAATAGCCAAGTAAAGTTTCCTTGCCTGCCTGGGTTAATGTAAATAACAAAACACAAATTAAATGTATACAAAGGACCTAACAGGACCTTACACAGCAGCAGCAGTGGTGGTGGGGATAGCGGTAGCAGCTGAGATAAGCCAAGTCCTGGGTCTCGTTCGGCTCTTGGCGTCACTTGGCTGCCTGGCTGGCCGGCCTGGCTAGCTGTGGCCTGCTACCCATGGTCATGGCATGGTTATTAAAGCCCTTCATAGTACCGACCGACCAAACGACAAGCCGACCGACCGTCCGACAGCCCAACCGACCGACCAACAGAGGTAACACCTAAACACTGAGCAGGCACACAAACATCACCATATAGTAACATCCCGGCATATGAGCTATCCAGACACATGCCACACTTCGAATACCCTACACCCTCATTTCGGCATTTTGCTCTTGCCTACTCTACCTTTAAAAAAAAAATACTTCCCCTAACTGGACAATTTGCAATGGCCAATTCAAGTCTGCGATAACTTGGTGAATCGATGTGTTTTTGTCATTGATCGATGCAAGAGATGGGATTAGTAACCCATTCGGTTTTGTTCGAGTGTATAATTAGTTGGAATTGTCGTCTCAGTAAGGGCATTTTATGCGGAAGGATGTGCGATTAGTTGAGTCAACGTGCGGCTGTCCTGTTCCCGCCGCCACCTATAGTCCCCTCGACTTCTCGCTGCATCCTCCAATTTCGTTCAATCCTAGGACCATTCAGTGGCCAGTTACTTGGCTGATACTATATGTAGTATGTACATGTTCATGTAGTTGTTGTTGCCTTAATTAAACTAAAGCTTGGGGTTCAGTTCAATGCTGAAATTAGAGGCGGTATTCGGATGGGTGTGTGTGTCTGCTGTCTTCTGCATACGGGTGCAAAGGGAGCACAGGGGACATGCATGGCAGACGACGACGACGCCATTTGGTGTCCAAATGCGGCGCCAACAGCAAAAATACGCCCCAGTTGTTGTTTTCACACCATGAACGAGTCTGGGTCTGGGTTTGGGTCTCTGGTCAGTGTCGCTCCTGGCCCTCATTGTCGGCCGACGATGTTAAGCACAATACACACATTTTATAGTCGCAAGTGACACCATTGGCGTTAATTTAAATTGTTTAATGTTCGAGCAACACCAACAGCAATAGCAACAGCAACTGGACTAGCCAAATCTCGTACGCTTTTGGCTTGGCTTTGGTTGAGCTAAAGTCCAGTCCATGGCTGTGATGCTGGTCTCTTCTTAACTCTGCTCTGCTCCTGCCTTTCTGGCCCTGGCTCTCTCTGTGGACTATAAAAAAGCTGTTTAATTGATTTTTAAGCCAGCATTTTGTGTTCTTCTTGTTATTTTGTGTGCGTTTGTGGGTGTGGATGCGTGTGTGTCGCCTGGACAATGTCAAAAGCTGTTTTGAAATTGCTGCGGTTTTTAGTGATTTGCTTCACTTATTTCTATTTGCCACTGGCCATGCCACAGAAGCCAACCAAAGCCAAAGCCGAAACCAGAAAACCCGTAGCCCGAACCTAAAGCCAAACCCGAAACGGATTTCAACTAATTTATGCAAATTATTATTACTGCAACATATGTTATGCTATTAAATGGAGGAGATTTTTAAGTATTTAGTGTTTATTTTTTGCTGAGATTTATGCTTTTTGTGTCCTGGTAATAAACTGAAGAGTCCTTGCCCCATGTTATGGAATGTATATTTAGTATTTACTAGTTTGTAGTATTTAGTTGTTCTGACTGAACATTTTTATTACTTTGCTGCGTTCTCCTCATTCCCCTTCTCTACATGTGGGTGTGTATTTGTGTGTGTGTATTTGTGTATTTGTGTGTTTATGAGTTGCGGTTGTGGTTGGATGGCATCAGAGCGGACATGACATTTGAGTTTTAGAAAGGACAGTTGACAGCAACAAAAGAGAGTTATCCAACAAAAGTCAACTTTCTACTTTCTAATTTATAGTGCTGAATTTGAGCTACGAGCCACAAACGGTTGCTTAGTTTCAAGTTGATAGTATCTAACTAAATGCAATATGTTGTCTATTGTCTTTCTACCATTTAGTCTCAATTTGTGGAGAATCTCAAAAATTTGAAAAAGGAATTCTTTTTGTTCAGCTCAACTGTAAAGCAGAGAAGATAAAAGTAGTTGATAAATTCATATTTGTTACTACGAATCAGAAAGGGAATAAGCCAATCTAGGTGCCCATGAGCAGTAATTATGTAATTAGATTTGACTAACATTTACATAACTATCCAACTATAACTAACTAACATAATTAACATTTTTCAACTCCCACAAAAAAATCGTCTAATTATGAAGGAAAATATATGAAATCTCAATTTGAGCAGTCCGAACTTGTGCTGAGCCTATTCAACAAATCATTAACACAATGAAACCAAATAAGAGCTATACCACCTGCCCAGTGATTCAACTAGTTTTCCTTTCGACCACTTCACCCAGTTCACCTAAGCCGTCATTTTTGACCATCGGTAAAATTCAGTTTGGAAAAACTTATGAATGTAACCCCATGTTAGTTTGAAATTTTTAAAAGCATAACCAACTCTGGCTTTTGTTCGAATTTCTGTAATCATTTGCTATGACTCCCCCACCAACTTACAAACCCACACCCCACCCCAGCCTTCGACTAACTATATCCTTTACGTTTACATTTTTGCAGTGACCACCTTCGTTGTATCCGCACTTGTCAGCCATGAGAATAAATTGGATATGGTGCACGTGCAGAACTCGACACTGGCCGGCGGCGTGGCCGTTGGCACCGTTTGCAACTTGCTTCTCGGCGCACACGGTGCTGTCTTAATTGGCATTATCGCCGGCACAGTTTCGGTGCTCGGCTATCGCTATTTAACCGTAAGTTGAACGAACCAAAAAATGCGGGGAAAAAACGCAGCAAGCCCTTGTAATCCATACATAGCATATACCTCAACCCACAGCAACTACGACTGCTACTACTATTCAAAATGCCTAGTCCAATAGAAAGGTGGATGGGGATGAGAAATGAGTGGGCCCGAGGAGATGGTAGTGGGAAGCTGTGTTTGACCATTGCCAGTTGCATTTAGCAGTCGTTGCCAGCCTCTTCCTCGTCCACTGCACTTTAATTAGTAGAGCCTAGGAAAAATGCGACGCTAATGAGTAAAGTTTGTTGCCCGCCGGGCATACTTCCATTTACAACGAACAACAACGTACAACCTATGTGGGAATGACTACTAACTACATAAAATTCAGACCCATTTTTTTCGGCGGGGGGTCGGTGCATGTGCAAGAGACTTGATTGCGGCTGAAAAAAAAGAGGAAAGCGAAAGAGTGACAAGTCCGAAGGACTTTCTGCCTATTTTTTCCTGCAATTTATATCAGAAATTTTGACACCAAATGAACTGGGAATTCTACACATTTTCTTTCATTTGAATAGTAGTAACGCTAAAAGGCTACTATTTATGTGGAGTATTATCAATTCTTAACCGATTTGTTTGCATATTTGTTCAGCCCTGGCTAACCTCCAACTTGCGACTACATGACACCTGTGGCGTACACAATCTACATGGCCTACCGGCCTTAATTTCAGCCATTGCCTCGGCTATTTATGCCTCAATGGTCACTGTGGACGACTACCAATCGGAGCTGGAGGGTATTTTCCCAGCCATGGTGGGCAACAATGGCACTGCCACCAAAATTATGGGCGTAAGTTTTAACCACAGTTGTCCAACCATGCTGCAGGAGCTAATCAGTTTTGTGACCACGTTTAGGGCTTGGGTAGGAATGCAAGCTCGCAGGCGGGCTACCAACTGTTTGGCATTGTTGTGACACTCCTGATAGCCATAGGTGGTGGCATATTGACAGGTAAGTGGAAGATATAATCAAGGCAATGCATCAAATCATTCTGCCCTCTCCCAGGTGCCGTTTTAAAGTACACAAACTTCCGTAATCTGCAAAAGGACGAACACCATCTGGATGAGCAATACTGGGAGGTGCCAGCATTGGAGAACAAAGAGGAATAGTTGAGTTTTGAGCCTACCAGCCACCAAAATTTCCTCCATCATCACAATTATGTTGCTTAAATGTTTGCCAAAAATCGATCGATCGAATATCTGTTATGCCATGTCTTAGTCCTGTATGCTTAAAAGACATCATTTATTTTGTATTATTTTATTCTATTCCATAAATGGGATTGGTATGTTTTAGTCTAAAATGCCTTGCACAGTGGGTCCGAATAAGCTCAGAAATAACTCTTAAGCCCAGTTAATCTGATCGATGAGCGGCATTCCGTTAATGTTGCCCCATGTGTTTGAGATATTTCTTTGCTTGCTGTCTTGGTACACTTTTTAACAATTTTTGTATACTTTTTTGTACAATGTGTATTTTTTCCTTTAATGTGTGTGTGTGTGGGTGTGTATGTTGCTCAACTTTTGTTCGCCTCTTTTTGCAGTGAACTAGAAAAAATTGACGAGCTTCTATTGTAAGTCGCACTCGGCAGACAAAGGGACATTTCAAAAGTGCACCAGCATCTGCAATACGGGCAACAGCAACAGCAACTTAAACTGCAACGGCAACAATAGAGCCATTGAGCAATCCTTTGTCCCTGCGCTTGCTTTCCCTTAATTTTTGTAGACATTTGTCGTATTTAATTAAAAACTTGAACAATTTAAACATTTAATTAGCGTAGAAAGCACAACAAAAACAACAAGAACAACAACACTAGCAAGAAAACAAAAAGTATTAGCAATAAAAATATTTTAAATGTGACATTGCCTTACTCTCTCTCTCGTTTTCTCTATTTTTGCTTTTCTTCTCTCTATCTCTCTCTCTCTTTTGTCTCTTTTTTAACTTGTATTTTTATTCTTGTTATTTTTGTGAATTTATTTTGCATGCTTCGCGCTAAATTTTTAATGGAATTAAAATCATACACATAAAATCCTTCCCTCCCACATCTTTCACTCATCGTCCCCCATCACCGACAATGGCATGTCGGGGTGGGAAAAAAGTTTAAATATGCTAGGAGAAGTTTTGGGTGATGCCGCCAACAATGCTGAGGCAGCCGCCAACTTTAATTGGCGCCCATTTCTGTTACGCAACTGGAATGCAATTGTCCCCGCCAACAATTTGTATGTGCGGGGAGCCTTGCACTAGCAGACAGGAGGAGCAGGGAGCTGGAAAAAATATTGTCAAGTCTCCCCCCATTCTCTCTCGAATGTTGAACAAAAATTGTTAGCTAATTAAGTGGTCCAAGACAAAGTGTCAACTAATTAGCTGACTTTTAGCCAAGAGACTCTTGCAACTATCACCAGCAACAGCAACAGCAGCAGCAGCTTAGCCGGCGATTAGTTCACCTGGGGAATAAAACAAAAGCAACTTAAGAATAATGTCTTTTAAATGACCATAAGCTGGCGGCCAACTACTTAAGGTAAGGATTTAGCCGCATTTCGATTATGGAGAAAGCGACCAAGAAGGGGGAGCAGTTCAACAAGTTTCAATAAAATTGTCACTGGCAATCAGTAACCATTGGCTTAGCTGGAAGCATATGTGTGTGTTTGATCTAGGGCTTAAGATAGACTGAAGGTAAATCATATATGTACATCAACGTATGTACATAAGAAAGGGGAGAGAATGAAAGAGAGAGCGAAAGGGGGAATTGATTAAATGAGTGTGATTTTCGGAGAGCGAGTCTTAAACTGTGGTGACCCTCAAAATTCGGACAACAATTTCATCGTGATTCAAAAGGCGTCTAGTCAAATGAGTAACCCAGTGGCTGCGTCCGATAAAACTAGAAGACAACTGGTTCTGGTCTCCCTATGTGATAGTCTGGGGCAGACTGTGTGCAATTTGGCAAAGTATTCCCCGATGAGCCGTTGGACACACACCGTCTGTGAGTTCCCCCTATCCACATCCACATCGTCTCCGTCTCTATTTTTGTTTTGCCGTCTGTTTCTATGCCGATGTCTAAGTGCTGTTTTATTGCATGTGGTTGGATGGTCGGAAAGTTGAATGGTTGGATGGTTAGATGGTTGCCCAGACCTAGACCTAAAGCTCGAAACAGAATGAGCCACAGAGCCAGAGCCAGACTTGCACGTCTATAATAATAATTAACAGCCTGAAAAGGCAGTGGAAAATATGTCGCCAGTTGCCAATCCTCCTGGTTCTGTCTGTGGCATATTTTATGCATGCCCAGCCAGCGATGACGACGATGACTATGACACGGACAGCCATAAAAACTGCACCAGCAGCACAGCAGCAGCTACAACAACAATGAGAGCAATTAAGGCAACTTTAAGCGCGCTGACAACTCAACCGGCATTTCGACATTGACTTTGCCTTTGTCTCCAGCTACAGCTTTAGCACTTGCTCCTTCTGCCAGCTGCCGGTTGGGCAGCAGCAACAAATTGTTGGGCCATAGTTCTTTCAATTGTAGTTGTAGTTGACGTTGTACCGGAATGTTTAGAGCTTTAGCCAACTGGGGGATTTTGTCTGTTGCAGGAAGCTTAGACTTGAAGCGGAAACTTGCAACATTTTCCAACTGTACAATTTTTTCGGGTGTTGTTTCCGGTGGCGCTGACATTTTGCTGTGTCTCTGTTTATGGTCAGATGACGAGAACGACGACAAATACGTTGACAACAGCAGCAACAAGGACGAGAAATGATGGTTTGTTTTTTTCTGTTGTTGCTTCGACTTAAAGGGGTCGGTGTCACCCTCTCATTTGCTTAATGTTTCTTCATTGCTGGGGCAGGAACAAATGTTGCACGTGCCAGTGCCAATGTCTGCCCCGACGGTCGCGCTGGGTTCCCTGTGGCGGTTTCTGGCCTGGTTGCCATTTGTCAATGTAAAATTCATGATTTACGTTTAAGTGTCATTGATGTTTAATTATTTAGGCAACCACGACAAGTCGTTTAAGTTGGATTGGTTCGCCCAACCGTGGGGAATAGACTGGAGAAGAATGGCACTGCCAAAGAAGCAAATTATTGACCATTCTGACCATCAGAAGATCCAGACGATATGGACATATTTATCATGTCGGATAGTTCTCTCACGTAACCATCTCTATTGGATATACATATTTCTGTAAATATTCACAAACCGAGTGTAATTTGGTGCTTTTAAGGAGAATGGCCAACGGTTGCAGCGCACACACACACACACACATTAAAGGAAAGTATTTGTTTACATGATGATGGCGCTTTCCATTTCACTTGTGGCCACCACCAAAATGTTTGCATGTTTCTTTTAGCCCGGGTCCAACATAAACATATAGAGGTACATATGTAGAAGCACTGGGCACGCCATTTAGAGGGGTGGGGTAAGTGAAATGAAGTTGGCGACCCTGCACAATTTGCAATACACCCGGGACCGACTACGACTCTGACTCTAGTCGGATATGGGAAATATCATTGAGAATGAAATGGATGGAGACTCATGTGCATGCCCAGAGCACATTTCGTGAGCCAACAAAACGTTCAGTTGTTCTGAAAGCAGAAAAGTGAAATTAAATAAATTTTATAACATAATTTACGCTATCAAAACATGCACCGACATTTCCCCAACAGCCCGCACCCCACCATCAGCGTTAGCGTTTGTTCATCGTTTTGTTCACTTTGGTTAGCTGATTTGCCTCGTCGATTGCATTTGTCTTGTACTCTGGGACTTGGCCTTCTTCCTGTGGGGCCTCCACTCTACTCATGCTTTGTTTTCTTTCAGCTTCTGCTACTGCTCCTCCAGAGGATTTCTTGTTAATGTTACGCATTGCGAAAAGGCTCTGAATTGTTAAAAGGAGCTGACTATGTGATGGGCTGTGTAGGATGGGTGGGGGATTGAATGATGGTACGAATGGGGTTGGGTAGAGGCTTCAATTAAATTTTAATTTTACAGAGCTTAAGCATGAAATTCAGTTCAGTTTGGTTCGCTTTGGGTTGTTTTATTTTTTATATTTTGGTTTTTGTTTTTTCGGCTGACTGAGGTGGAATTCGGGCGCGACCGAAAATGCTTTTCATTAAGGCCAATGTATATAAAATTGTATATTTTATGGCTGCATTTTAAGCTTTTTTATTGGCCAATATTGCAATGGCTTACCTGAATATGAATGCGAATGCTAAGGCATGAATTATACATGCAGGGCATATTAAAGGATCGAATTCCAGTAAGAGGCAGATAGAGTCAAAACCAGTGATAGAGGGACAGGCACCTACTTAATTGCCCCTTATGGTACCAAATTCGCAAAAAAGGGATTTGCAGTTCATACATTTCTCTCTTTCCAGAAGCTTTGCGTTTTTATTATTAAATGAAGTAAGTAAGTCGTCTCGCCGACTTGGGTATACCATACACCAGTAAAACAAATATTTCAAATTTGTAATAACAAATGCACTTGCTTATTTTTAAAAATTTCTGTTCACATGCTTTAGAAGCATATCTTAGTATCTCGCTCACTCATGCATATGAGCACCCTAGCGCCCCACCCGCCAACGGCCAACTCCGGCCTTATGGAAAAACGTTTATATGCATAACTTGGCTATTTTTAGTCCGATTTTGATCAAATTTGGTATTTTGCTGGGTATTAGTATTAAATTTAAGTGTGCCAAATTTGGTTCCACAAGGTACAAAATTACGAGAGATAATCGAGTTTTTCAAATTTCGGGGGCGGAAAGGGGCGTGGCAAAATCTTTATACATACAAAATGTGCGCATTTACTAAGCAAATATGCATACCAAATATGGTGTCTCTAGCTGCAATAGTTTTTGAGATAAACGTTTTTTTTTAATTGCGGGGGCGGAAAGGGGCGTGGCAAAAATTTGAAACAAACTTGATCACTCTACATACTACACGAGCCTACATTCCAAATTTGGTGACTCTATCTCTTATAGTCTCCGAGATCTAGGCGTTCATACGGACGGACGGACGGACGGACGGACGGACGGACGGACGGACAGACGGACATGGCTAGATCGACTCGGCTGTTGATACTGATCAAGAATATATATACTTTATGGGGTCGGAAAAGCTTCCTTCTGCCTGTTACATACATTTTGGCGACTTTAATATACCATTTCACCCTATGGGTGTATGGTATAAATATTACACTTCAGTATATTGATCTTGTATCCGCAATGTTTCAAGGGTTATTCCGAGTTTTATATGATAACCTTCAGGAAATGGCTTCAATGCACTTGACTTTAGTTACTTTTCTTCTTTTTTTTATGTGAAAATATCCGCAAACAAGTTTTTTTTGTTTCCTTTTTGGAATTGAAATAAAATGCATTTGCCACATTTCCATTTTTTTGTTACTGTTGTTATTGTTTGTGGGGGCAGTAACTAAGGGGCTGGACAGGGTGAAGCTGGGCGTGGCAGACGAGGTCGGGGCCCCCAAAACACATTCAAAACATGCTGCTAACTTGAATACACTCAAGTGTTCATAAAAAAAGGCGCCCACACACTCATCCACTTTACCATTCGCTCACCCACACACTTGCACACACAGAGACTCACATATGTACCCATAAAATCCATATTGACAGCATTCGAACTCGTAAAGGATAGGGCATCGAGGTCGGGGGTTGGATTTTGTGGGAACCATTGTAATAATGTCCAAAAATATGTTACGAACACGTGTAGCCTGCATACGAACAAAACAACAACAGGGACTAAAATAAAAAACGAAAAAAAAAACAAAAGAAAAGGATTGGCTTCCTCCCTCTTCCATGCACACACACCCCCTCTTCTTCATATCCGTTAGATACGCTTAATCGATGCAGCTGGCAGGCACAACTCATCCTCTCCAATTTTTTCCCCACAAGCTCCTGTGATATTTTTATATAGAACAAGGATATTTTATTTAACGTCAGAGAGAGAAGAGACAAAGTCAATGCGCCGCGTTCATCAGAACGATTCGAATCTTGTATGCCCTACGGCCACATACCGCTGTCTCTTGTTGTTTCCCCGCCCCCCAAACCGAGCCTGCTGCCTCTTGCCATATGCATAAAACATAAAAACAACAACAAAATATGCTGACAATAAAAAATTTGCTGTTAGCTGAGCGTTTCGGCAACATGCAACATGCTGTTGCATGGCCATCAGAAGGACATGAATACAGACAGACAGAGAAGCAGACAGGCAGGCTGGCAGAAGTTAACGATACAGTTCACCTATATACATATGTGAAAATAATAATATGAGAACCACAGAAACGAAGTTTCTATACTCTTAAATGCGAATGAAACAATTAGGTATGTATATACGTAGATATAGAAAAAATTTAAACATTTAATGACTTGGATTTTTTTGTCCCTACATTTTGAAAGTGATCTCATAAACCCAAAGGTTTAACATTACATGAGGGCGCAGTTAAAACCAAATCTTCTGCCGCCACATTACCTGTTTCATTTAGCCTAAATGCCTAGGAAAACCATTGGATTTGTATTGCATATAGTCGACTTTAGCTTAAACAATTTTCCGTTTTGCAATGGTTGTTATTTTGGAATTAGTTCGGCTTTGTGAGTACAAACGCTATGAGTAGCGTGGTATCATATTTATGTTTCAAGTAAGTTTAAGTAATTTAACAAATCCATAATACCCTGTTCATTTATTGGAACATTTGGGAGGGAAAAAAACTCTCACAGTTGAATGCTTGTCGTCTGCAGACTGCCGACTGCCATTGACTGACTGACTCCAATGGAGTTGCAATAAAAAGCGTGGAATTTGCCATTGCAATAAAATAGAAACAACAACTGAGCCTAAAAACCACTCAAGCATACTTTCAGGCTAAACCGGGAGTCGAAGTAACAGTGGCGGGAGATGGTGGTAGCCGTGGAGGTGGTAGGATGAGTTGGAGTAGGTTAACTTTACTGCCCACCCACAACGCGGTTGCCATAGTCAAAAGTTACAAATGCGAACGGTGAGTGAATGCCATAGATGGAAGCGGCAGACACAAAGGCGCATCCGTGGTGGAGCGAAACATGCCTCCGCCGTTGGAGGAGATCAACAGACATTGGCTAGGTAGCAAAAATAAAGTCGTAAACCTGAAATAAGCCATCAATGGCATTAAAACTCGACGATGGGGACGACGACGGTGACACGGCCCTTTTTACAGCTATTTTCCATAGCAGCAGCATTGGCGATACGGATACCAGACGAGAGATGCCGGTCGGTGGAAGGGGAAATCGACTGGTGTAGGGTAGGCGTCACCATGTTTCATTTGTCAAAGTGCTTGGACGCGGCTCTTAGAGCGTTCCTGCATGACAGCCACTTTTTGTTCTTGTTTTTTTTTTTTTTATTTTGCGGCTTTTACGTATGAGTAATCTTATAGGCGGGCATTACTCATACGATGCCTAGGCTATAGGCTCAAATCACAGTCCTTTATCCGATTCTTCCTTTGCTTTATTGTCGTTGTTTGAGCTTAACATTTAAAGTTTCCTGATTACATTGCAAATTATATAATTTCGTTGTTGATTTTCAACCCAAGAAAAAGAAAAACTTTGACAGGATATGTATGTGTGTGTGTGTGTGTGAGCGAGCTCACTGAGTGGGGCGTGGCCCACTTTCAGTGGCGTCATCTTATTTTAAAATCAATATTTGCGGTTAGACGTGTGCAGCATATTAATCATACGCAGCGTTGTTCCCATCAAGTCATGTCTGTGATTTTTTTTCTCGCACACAATCTTTTTCTCTGCCCATTTTGAGACACTAATAAAAAGTTTCGACGGCAAAACGTGTGCAGCTTTTCCTCTTGGAAAAGACCCTCAGTGAGGCGAGTTGACGGAGAATTCGGAAAGCCTCCGCTGTGAAGTAGAGTCATGTCACTTTCATATAGTTATAATAAGCAAAGTTTTCCACCGAGTCAAGTTGGTATAGATAATCGAGCTGGCTTCTTGACTTGTCGTTTGGATGAGTTCTTCCCTTCCGATGTCAAGGCTAATGAAAGAAAAATCATGTGTTAATCCTGAGGGGATCAGCCCAAAATATATAAACCCAGAAAACCCGAAAAGAAGGAAATTAACTAGGTAAACTAAGCATTCCGCACGTTTAGCGAAGGTGGTAGCAAAAACTTTCTTCAATATAAATGTAAATATGCATTCGCTGCTGCAAATGATTCTGTATCAGGAACCCTGTGGGCAAATAGACTATAGTGTATCTCTGATTTAATACTTATAATTTCTAAGTGTTATTTATATTTAAGCATACATATGTACATATATGTAATTATAGTCTTAATCAGCAATTACAGTAGAGAATGGCCAATGTAGCCATTTCTTAACCACCAAATATAAAGTTGTGTTAAAATGAATTGCAAAAGGTTCAGAATTTTGCATTTTTAAAAGGAATACAACGTATCATAAGGTAAGAAATTATTACTTTTATATTTTTCAGAGTGCTTCATGTTCAGTTACTGGATCGTATTGGTTCTACCGTAATCCTTAGCGCAGCAACTGACTTAATAACACTTAATGTAAACCCAATTCATTCGGTTAACATATTCATTCAGCGTTGGCCAATTCGAACAAACAATTTTTTTTTCTTTTGCTTTGGTTTTATTTGCTTTACCACCAGGCAACAAGAACATCACTCTATGCCGTAGTGCGGAAGGACAGCAGAGCGTGGGTGGGCGTTGGTGCGGCTGTAGGGGTATGTAGAATATACACGCACTCTTATCCTCTCTGGACATCACTTGAGCATTGTTCTGGCTGTTGCTGTTGTTGTTGTTGGCCATTATAATCGGTAGGAACAGCAACAGCAAATCGGTTTCGCATGAAACGCAATTGTCTATAATTACATTATCCAAACTATCAATTAAACCAAATTGTCTGACGGCCGTGACGGGGCCCCCAAGACCGGAACTTCAACAGACAATACACGCATGGGGCAAGTCATACAAGAACGCCTTATTGCCCATGCAGCCACCCACAATCATTCCACAAACAGATGCAGCATAATGGTGGCTGTTTTCTGATTGTTTAACAAGGCCTTGGTGAGTGTCTGTCCGTCCATCTGTCTCTCTCTCCCTCTCTATTTTGCTTTCACTCACATACACTCTGAATGAAAGCCTTGTGTGTGTGTGTGTGTATGTGTGTGTGTGTGTCTGCGTTTATCTGTGTAGGCTCTGGTAATCCCCGTACACTCAGCCCAAAAAGCATTTAAATAATTTTACTGGCTCTGCTGCTGATATTCGAGTATTTTTCAAGTAATTGTTATTATAACAAACACAAAAACAACAACAGCCAACAAATGGCAATTACAGGAACAACACACATACACACACACACACACACACACACACACACATGTAAACACACACAGACGCATTGAAATATGGAATTCACAATTACATTTAGGCTTACGAAATTCGCGGAAAATTTTCAGCGTTTACACCGCAATCAGGAAATGGTGATAAAGCGTTTTGTACTCTCACTGATTAATTTTTTAATATTACTAACAATAAGATACGTCCAATAGAAATCGATAAAATCGACAGAATGAATAGCAGTCTAGTTGATATAATCGGATAAACCGTTTCGCAATTATGTAACCGATTAAGTCAACAAATTTAAGAGTTATTTTCATAGTCAATTCATTATCACTATTAAGCTATGTATAATGTTTACATATTCTAATATGAAATGTCAAAAAAAGAGTAAAAATTAATCGAAGTGATAATAAGTTGTATAGCGGTGACTTGAGGAAAAATTTGGCACATTTGGTTTTAATTCAAAGTTAATGTAAATTTTGAGATATCTTTGTGGTATAAACGTAATCCTGGTGAATGACAGTGTTGGGCGATTGTTAGTACGAAAATGGGGCGGGTGAAGAAGGGTGGATAGGAAAGGAAAGGAGAGGTGATATGCTTTGCTCTGCTTTTTTCGGAATAAAGTTAAAATTTGTTTTGCTTTCACATTTAATTGAAATTTACGCCGCTTTGTTGGCGTCTCGATGTCGCGACAAGCGGAGACTTTTATCATTTTAAAAGCCAAAGTAGAGCTCCCGCTACGACGACGGCCGCTGCTCTCTGTGCACTCTCGCACTCGCACTTACTATGAGGTGCCAACGCGGCTGGAGCCAAGCACAGGACGAGCCAGGCCAGAACGGGCCAGGCGAGTCGTCCTGCCGTCAGCCACTTTGCAGCAAATTAAATGCATTTTGCACGCACACGCACACACACACACACACATACACACACAATCGTACACTCATACATGCATTTCAGTTATTTATGTGTGTTTGTCATTTAATTTAAAAAAAGTTTCCCTGCATGAGATTTACAGCCTTCGCAATAGCAATGGCCAAAGAGTTCGACTCTTCCCTTTCCTCCCTGGGACGCGACCCCTCATGCCCTGTCGCGCTGTCATTTAGTTTAATTGAGAAAGACGTCGGCCAAACGACTCATTCCATCTTCAGAAATCCTGCATCCTCCGATGTCCATCCTTCTTTGTCCTTTTTCACTGGTTTACCAATCAATACCAAATATGTTTTTTATTTACAAAAATAACAATAAAATCAAAGTTGTTGAATCAATAGAAACAAAAAAGCTTTTTCGCTTGTTCAATTAGCGAGTGAAAATGAGAAAAATAAAAAACAACATTAAAGATCCTGTAAATGAAAAATGAAACAAATTTCCAGAATTTTATTCAAATCTTCAGCTTAGAAACCTTACTGTGAGTTGTGAATACAGATGTAGATTTTTCGGTTGATTACTGATATGGTGATCCATTTTTTTGTAAATCGAAATCTGGTTGGACATCTCTTTGAATTGATACATTTGTCAGTTGATTTTCAGAGATTGTTCTGACTTGTTTCACTACTTTTTTTGCCACTCGCCACTCTCCCATCTATCGTTGGTGTCCAAATCCATACCCCATTTGCCTTCCGCCCAAGAATGCTGGCAAAAAAGTGTAATGTCAGCTGCAAACCCGCACAGAGTCGGCCAGATACATATACATGCATATGTATGTACATATGTGCATAGGTACATATTGGATACATTGGACAACATGAAGACAAACAAATATGCCGACAGCTAGCCAACATTCAAATAGCCATGGAGACTGCTGGATGTCTGGCTGGCTGGCTGACGGACAAACAAAAATGCAATACAAAAGAAAAGTGCAATGCTGTTTGCGGTCGGAGATACAAAGAGAAAAAGGACCAAAGAGTTAGATACACACATGTGGAAGAAACATGGGTAAATGACCATATATGGGTGGTCAAACCAGGATGGCTCACTGGGGTCAGATGGTGAGGAGTTGACTCCCCTGGTGCCCAATGGCACCACATTTTACGCATTTTGCACGGAAATTTATGAAATTGCAAAAAGGAAAAGCAAATCAATGGCCAGGTTCTGCGAGAAGCTCTAGACAAACACATAGTTACATAGGACAAAGGGACTTGCTCTCTCTTGTCTCTGGAAAAGGACAAAAATTCTATTTATTTGTTAATTTACGCACGCAGCAGCAAATATGTGAAGTCAACAATGGCTTCCTTCTCCTTCCGTTTGGTTTTATACCCAGGCCTAGATGATGTTCTGCTGCAGGTGTGTCCATGTCCATGACAACTCTACGCTTGGGTTTTTAAGCTGCTTGTTTGTTGGTTTTGTATAATCCGCTGCGGCTGACTGGTTGGACTTATTTGTGTCTGGACCTCTGACAACGGCTCTAACTCTACCCAAGCTTTGCATTGTATTGGTTTAGTTTATTAGTCCATAACCAGGCGTCACGAGCTAGCTAATGATGCCTGGCCGAAACGAAGAGATTCATTTGATTCTATCTGTGCAACCCTTGTCTGGTTTAACGGCAGAGTGAATTCTCTTGCCCATTCCCAGTTTTCCATTGAAGCACTTGGCATTTGTAATTGTTACGATTTAAAAGGGGAGAGCATAACAAATTCAATGAGAATTTCATTTACTCTTCAAACAGGTGAACATTTGACTAATTAAGAAAGCTTTGTTTAAGAATTATTTAGCATGGGTTATTAAATCTGGGAGAGAACACAGATTTAGATGGGCTATGAGATATCAATGAGTTATAAACTCTCTGGAAACTTGATGAAATCGATTACATTGGCAAAAAGCAATTTACAAGTGACTTTGCTTCCTTAATTTAGAGTATTCAATTTGCGACTAAAAAGGGAGTAAACCATTTTCCCGCTCCCCGTAATATTATTTTTACTTGGATGCTTACATTGTTTTCAACTTGTTGCCCGCTGTCTGTTTTTTAATTTACATTGGCATTGTATAAATATTTACACAAGCGAAAGCAGCTGCTGTTGCCACCAGACTCTAACCGCCAATTCCCCCATGAAACACCACCCAAAAAACCAAGACAACCAACATGGAAAGCTGCGTCCTGGTCCCCTTTCTACCCCCTTCTCTAAGCTAAGTTCGCTCATTCGTGGCCAGTGATTTATGCAGAGGGTAAGCCTGCCCTTTCTTCTTTTCCTTCTTTTCAGACTCCCCCTCATTCTACACAACTCAGCCATTTGGTCTAATGTTGATTTTGCGTCTTTTTGCTGGCAAGTTGGTATCTGTTTCTGTTTCGCTTTCCCTTTCCTCATTGTTTGGGCAAATGCTTTTTAAACAATTGCATGCCAGAACTTGCTGATCCTTAGGGATTAACGTGACTATCACACACACACACACGCATATGTGAATAACTTGTTAGATAATCCAATTAATATGCACACACACACCAAAGAGAGTAAGAAAAAACGCAGCTAGACAACAATAATAAAAGCGCCCACCTGACGCCATGTTGAATTTTAACCAGGCACCACAAAAACTCGCGTCGCCTCCCCTCCCCTTCTTCCCCACTTCATCCCCGGACGCCAGCCCCTCCAGCTCGAAAACCGAAACTGTTCAAACATTCATGAGCTTGGCGGCAACTAACAGGAAGTTGCCCGGGTTATTGGCTGCACAAACAAATGCCAAAGTGGCCAGGCTTAGCCAGCAACAGCAGCAGCTAGAGTATCCTAGTTAATATCCTTGGGGGCTCATACAAACAGACAGCAGCAGAAGCAGCAATGCACGCAGCAGCAGCAGCAATAACAACTCGACTTCACCTACATACATACATCGCCGCGGCATTCCATAAAACTAATTTGCGGCTAGGCAATTATGCCGCTGCCTCTGCAACAGTAGCAGCAGGCGAAGATTGGCCGGGTGGGGGCGAGTGGGGGAATAGGCTAGGGCCAGGGCCTGGACAAACAAGCTCCTTAGGCCACCTGCTAATATCTTCATTTACCCATGTGAGTTTCTTGTTGCTGGCAAAATGCAAATAGCTGAAATCACCTGCATATTCATTAAAGTTTCTCAAACTTCAACTTCCAACTACATACTTATGACTAGATTGGCGAACTAGTCGTCAAATCACACTAAACTGTTAATCAGAATGATGCAATATTTTCATCTATTCCTGAAGAAGAAATATTTTCACACAAATATGATTTTTTTGTTTTTAAAATCTAGTGGGCTAACTTGATTTAGGGTTTTTCTTAAAAAAATATGAATGCTTACTAATAAATTTGAGTATCCGCAACTTTTCTCAGTGAGTCGGTTCTTTGTGGAATGGAGAGAGAAACGAGAGAACAAGAGAATATGTGCCCTAAGTGAGAAAGAATTACGCAACAAATTTTGATTGATACGATTGGATCGACTATTTCCACCTAAATGCAATGAAAATCGACATCATCAAACACATATTTTACGGCTCTCAAACGAGGAAACTTCAATCAAATGAGGCAAGCCATTCGAATGCCATTTGAAACGTTGCCATCCCGGTACAGCCTCCTCCCAACTGCAACTGCTCCAACTCCAGCGCCATCAATCAATATGGTCATTTGGAGTATAAACTATAAAAAGAGAACGCAACGTTCCACTACGAGTTGGCTCTAATTGACAGCACAAAGGGTGAGTTAGTGCAGCAGGGATTTGGATGGAGTTGGGGTCAAAGCTCCATGGCCGCAGGTACATGCAATTAATTATGGTCATTTTCAGGTGCGCTCCCACAAATCCAATGGCAAAAAGCCGACGACCGGCGTCAGTTCTCCTCAAAATGGACAGTGGCTAAATAACAAAGCGGCGCCGATTGCCAATTGCCGAATGACTGTTGCATGCAACACAATAAGCGAAATGGTTATGGACATTCGAAAGGGGTGGACTGGGTAAGGGCAAGGAACTAAGGGATAACACAAAATGCGCGCAAACAAGCGCATAAACGGACTCTCCTCCCTCCACCATCCCTTTGTCCACATCATACCGCCGTAGATCCGTAACCCTATCCCGAAATCTGCGAATTAAAACAAATGATGAGGTTTTTGGCCACTGCTGATGCTGCCGCTGTTAGTGTTGTTGTTGGCGCTCTGTAAAAATGGCGCCGAATTGGCAATTGACGCTTCCGGCGGCCCATTGGCTGCATTCGGGTAAAGTGACCAAAAACGGAGACCTGTAACCGGACTGATGGACGGACCAACCGAGAACCAGTACCCGGCATAATGCGCATCCGTATCAATATCGATGACAATTGCCCAATTGGACTGCCAAATGCATAACCACCGCAACAACAGCAACCAACAACAATGTGGCCAGACACTGCGGCGGCTTTTCTTGATGCATTTTTATGATGCGGGCACCCACACTGACTCCACATTCCCCCACCTCCCAATCATTCCCATCAACTTCTCTTGTCTGATTTGCGGCCGTTAAGTGAAAATCGCTTGCAATTCGATTCTGGTATTTTAACAATTTTTTCCAACTCCTATCAAAAGGATCCGATCAAATTGACTGAAAGGCATTTTTATGGTCACTTTTGATTCCAGGCAACTCCTGCAATGAGAAAATAATTAAATAATTTTACAAAATGTGCGAACGAGCCCAAAGGCCCACCGTATTTTCATCATTGAATTTAAAGTTAACTCCATGGGTCGAAAATCTTCAATAATGAATGGTCCTCTAAATTGGGATTCGAGCCATAGTTGTTGTCTTTGAGAAATAAACTTTGTGATTTTCAATCTCATGGAAGACTTTATAAATTTTCCACAACTCCGTTCAGTTCTTGTGCTCATATTTCTGACTTTTTGAGCAATTTACGAAAAATCTATGGTATATGCAGACGTTTTCCAGCACTTTTCCTGCCTGGCAAGGCAGCAGCAGTAATAAAATTAATCAACTTTAATGCACATTAAGAGCCTCTGGCTCTGCCTACTAACCCACCCATCACCCAGTCTGCTCCTCCTTCTGCACCATTTTGGAATTGCAATGCCAATGTTGAATGACTGAGATAACAATAAAAGGAATCCGGCCGTGCAATGAGAAGATGAAGCTGGAGGCAGCTTCTTTAGTCGCTGCTGCTTCTTTTTCTTTTTCTGTTGCTGCACTAAATAATTTCTAATAAAATAAAATAAATAATGAACGCAGCAAACGGAGTCCAAGTCGTTGCCGGAGAAGCCAAGGATGCTGCCAGTCAGACATGGTGCAGATTCACATCCCCAACTTACCCCCATCATTCCCCGGTTGAATAGGGGTAGACAAGAGTTGGCCGCCATATTGCGCAAATATTGCAGTAAGTTGCTTTGGCAATGTGTTTTACTTTTATTGCACTCGAGCCGCTGGGCTGAGGCCCCACTGTCCCTAACCCCTTGGCCCCGCACCATGGCCCACTGCTACTGCCGCTGCACATTTTTAACGCCCCAGTCATAAAAAGCCATGAAGCGGCAGCAAAAGCAGCACATTTCCAATTTTAAGGCTGAGTAGAGAGAAAGCGCAGCTCCTGAGCTCGCCAAATGACCGTAGAAATGATTGCCCCTTGGCCAGGTTTTTTCTTCCTTTTTCTTCCCCATTTTTGTATATATATATATATTTTTTTTTATAATTTTGGGGTGGCATTTGGGTTGCTCGGCAACAGACAAGGGTCATTGGGTTGGCTAGCTCAATGCGTGGGCTAAGGCTAAGCCTTCCTTTTGCTCTTGCCACAGTAAATGTTGTTGTTGCTCTTGTTGCTCTTGATATTTGCCGGGCTTATTTGCTAAAAAGAGAAAAATAAAATCAAACTGCATGGCGTCGACATAATAAAAGAAATTGCGTGAAAGGCGGCTTAAAGATTCAGCCAGATTGAATGGGGTAAGGGCAGCTTCTTCTCTCTGACATTTTCTCTTTTTTGTCTAAATATTTGAACTGATAAAAGACAAACTTATTTTTGTTTGTCGCTGACAGTGCCATTTCAATTTATATCTTATGACCCTTTTTAAATTCATTTTATGAGCTGGCAATCGCCACGTTTCCATTGCCCCACATTTAGCTCCATTTTTAGGCTCATTGTCAGTCATGTTGCGCGATTTTAAAGTAATAAACTTGGCCCAGACGAACATGCCATTTCATTTCTTTAGGTCTTCTCCTATTAATAGACATCAGTGACAGAATTGGACAAAATCATTTGGCTCAAAATAATAAAAAGATACATAGTACATACATATATAGTTGGAATCTTGAGGCATCACATCATTAATCTCCGTCAATCTCAAATAGAGACATCAGTTTCGATCTAAAAAAAAGGTTATTAGTCGATTGTCATTGGAACCCACAGAAAATTGAACCAAAAACTAAATAATGAAATATATTCCAATTCTATGTGGACTAAAATGTGTGGGATATGAGGCATGGAGCACGAACAGCTGCCAGGTGGACCCCAATTGTGGCTAAGCACTTTGTTTACATTGTTAGCAATTTATACCGACTACCAGTTAAAAGGTTTGTCCATCGGCAACCAAACTATAAGAGTCTCCTCAATGTCGTCCCATTGTCGTCTGGCCATATTTCAAATTGTGGTCAAATTGTATTTTGTTATTTCATTTTCTTCCCCCTGCTATTGGCAAAACAAGAATCACAACAACAGCAACAGCAATAAGAACTTTTGCCAAACACTTTGCGGTTTTCATTTAAACAAAAAAAAAAAAAGAAAATAACCCGAGAATCGAGTTGACAAAGACGAAAGCGAGTCGTCGAGAGTGAGTCGAGAAAAGGGGAACGAGGATAAGACAAAATCATTGTGCATCAGCATGGAAAAACGCATAGACAAATCGGTTTATAGTTTTGAGCTAAAACATAATCCCTATGAGTAAAAGTTTCTGTTTCAGCACCAGCAACAACAACAACAACAAGAATGACAAGAAAAACTGTTCGTGTGGTTGTAAAATTCACTCAGCAGGTGAATACGTGAGCAAAATTGACAGGTGAAGTTTGACAGCAAAACATAACCACAGAAAGAATAGTAACAAAAAACCAAAAACAAAAAAAAAAAACAAATAGCAAACAAAAGCTAGAGAGAGCTTAACTAAATTGTTGAGGGGCGTGGCATATCGAGAAGTTCCTTTCAATAAGGAAAAAAGCACGCACAATGAAGGAGAAGAGGAAATATCTAAGGTTCATATTCGTAATTACATTTTAATATTTGGTTGACTATGTACATATGTATCTCTTGGAACGCTTTGGACTTGGCTAACGACATCCGCTTAATAGCCAGTCAGTACAAACATAAATCTTGTTTAAAGCAAATAACTCCATTAAGATCGGGAACTGCCTTTTGACATAATAAAATAGTAAATCCTCAATTCTGCACATAATTTGAATCTAGCATTCCGATGTTGGATTCAAGTTTTTCACCACTTTAGTGTGTCCCCATTTTGAGAATCAGATGTGTAAGGGACTAGGGAAGTTTTTAGTGAACGCTTCACTTGGTTGGAAACCTTTCACCAACTACCAATACCTATCCATCCATCTATGCACCTCTATTCGTGTATATACATACATACTTCGTCATTTTGTTCTCAGTTTTTGCACTAAATTTTTGGGTTTTTTTTCATTTTTTCGAGTTGTTCTTGTATTTTTTGCCAAAAGCTTTTAGCTGGACGCGTGCGACGAAGCGTGTTGCCCCGTGACGCTGCTGCAGCTGCTGCATCAAACGACATTTAGCTTGCACATGAAGTTCACATCGTTTCGCCATAGACGGAGTTGTTTGCCATGTTAACTTTATTAGTAACAACATGGCAAAGGTGAACGCAGCCAAACCAGCGGCATCGTGACATCCCCCTTGGGGCAAGTGCCACGAAAAGTGCTTCATTTGCGTTATTGATACGACATGAGTGATGTATTTCATTAGCCATGAACAGCCCTTCATACTCTTCCCATCCGGAATGCCACACCCACCCGCAGTCCCTGGCAAGTTTCTTTTGAAATGCAACTTGCCATGCCATGAGATTTCCGCATATGTAGCATTATAATAACAATGGAGTTAAAAGGAAAACTGAAAAGAACGAGCCGCATGGCGTTGGCATACCATAGATTGTACAATCGCATGTCATGTTACCGGCAAATAGACAGAAGTCGATTAGGTGAAGTTGTTATTGAGAGTGGCCAAAGACTCGCCGTCATCACAAGATATAGGATTCTCCAAAGGTTAGCTAAAAACGGAAGAAGAATAATTTTCTCGAGGCCGTATCCTGAAAAGTCCTTCCGGAAGCTAAGATAAAGCGTTAAACGTTAAAACGGAGTTCATGAAAAAACTACAATTATCTCGCAAGTCTTTTCAAAAATCAGAACGAAAGAATTTGACCATTTTCGTCAGTTTTAAGGCGTAAAATACATAGATGATTTTCCTGATCTATGCGGTCTCTGTCGATTTCAAATTATATTTGATACTACATACTCTAAAAGCACAGTGCATTGAGCGAGTTGATTGATTTTTTTGTTGTGAGCTGTCGTGGCCTAGCTCAAAGCGTAATAATAGCCTGGTCTACTCCCCCATTTCCCCCTTGTACCATCCTTCATCTAGGTCTTCCCTTCGTTTGCTGTCAACTGCTTTGGGCCCTCTGGTACTTGGCGTTGTGTTTGATAACATCGTCTAGGCTGGCAACGCGTCTGGTTCCACGTCTGGTAACCCGCGTGACGTAAGCAATGGCGCCTTTTACGGAATAATCACTATAAAAAATTTGACACGTTTCTCCCCACCATCACGCCCACTAATATTTTGCCATTTTCTGCCATGTGTGCTGGATGACTGGCAGAAGGAGGTGTCGCTGGGAGGAATATTTGCATATCTGTTTTTGATTTTTGTCGCTCTTGGCGTCTATTCAATTTGACGAGCCGCTTGGGTACCCTTGGTGGCGGTGCCTGCGCCTTCTGCCTGCCTGCCTACCGCCTGAATGAAATCAATAAATCTGCTCCACAGTTTGAATCCAATTTATCACTTTCGAGGTTTTTTTCCTGTTTTTATTTTGTGTGTGGCGCCACCCAACAACGATCCATTTATGAAGAGTGAAAGCAGAGCCCAACGATTGGCGGCTTATCCTGGAGCCTCAATGTGCATGCAACTTCATTAAGTTCGTCGTCGCGGCCATCGCGTCGCATGAGTGATGTGGCAATGGTAATTTCTTATGCAAAATTTAACGTATGTTTCGTCTACCTCTCATTCAACAGCCACTGTTACTGCTACTGCTACTACTACTGCCACTTCCAGTCCCATTTCCGCGGCATATGAAAAGGCTTTTCATGCTACTTTGTGAGAGTCGTCAATAATGAAATTTAGTAAAATATGACGAAAGCTCACAAAAGACTCGTCCTGCGGCGTGAAGCATTTTTCAGCGAATTGTATTTCATAAAGATTTTTCGCATATTTTATAAGGAGCCATGTGCTGAAATCTTGCCTGAGCGCTTAAATTGCGGAAGTGATAAACAGCGGTTTCGGTCCAGGAAACACTTTATTATACACTCCCTCTCTGTCTCTGTTTCTCGCCATCTGTATTTAGATGGGAGGAGTGAGCATACATTAAAGTTACACCTGGTATGGAGTGCGTCCTAAGAAACGAACTTGCCATAGAGAAAACTGAAAGCTAAACAACTAAATTTTCTCGAGGCCATATCAAGACAAGACATTGATCCATTTCGACAGGACAGCCTTTTTTGCATTCGAGAATATTTAATATCCTGCCAAAAATATTACTCGAATTTTTGTAAGGGGGTTAGTCAGAAAAATGGCTAAAAATCTCAAAAAAACCAAGAATGTCCTTATTACCCAGACGTTTCAATTACGATCAGGATGTCCTTTGGTCAGATGGTAGTCCTTGATGACCCGCTTCGACTAACAGTATCAGATCCTGGAATGTCCTGAGATAAAAGGATTTTCCATTTGAGCAAAAATGGCAAATATCTCGGGAGTCCTTTAAAGGATCAGGACGAAAGTGGTCTCAAAATATTCGAATCATCAAGGACTATAGTTGGTGCAAAGGACATAGCGATAGTCCTGCGGAGAGCTAAGATATCAAGGATTTTGTAGCTTTCTGCAGTTTTATTGGTCTTCCGATTCAATGTGGGACTTAAAAAAATTACAAGTCCAGAAAGAGTGCTTAGTGTCGTTGTTGTTGTAATTTTTTATGTAGTTGTTGTTGTTTCTTTTTTACCACTAACAACAACAACTTTCGTCCTGATCCTTTAAAGGACTCGCGAGATATTTGCCATTTTTCCTTAAACACAAAAGTACTTTTATCCCAGTCATCAAGGACTTCCAGCTGGCCAAAGGACATACCGCTCATTCTTAAAATGATTGAGTTATTAGCAATTGTCTGCTTTTTCCAGTTGTAATTTTTCCCAAGTCCCAAATTGAACAAAGTAGCCAAAAAACTTTACCAAAACCATAAAATCCTTAATATCTCAGCTCTCCACAGGACTACTGAGATGTTCTTTTGCACCGACTACAGGCCTTGATGATTGGAATATTTTGAGACCACTTTCGTCCTGATCCTTTAAAGGACTCGCGAGATATTTTTTTCTTAAACACAAAAGTCCTATTCTCAGCTTCCCGAAGGACATTCCAGGATTTGATAGTGTCAGTCGACGCGAGTCATCAAGGACTACCATCTGACCAAAGGACATCCTGATCTTCTTTCTAGTGGCTGAGTTATAAGGACAATTGTAGTTTTTTTTGCGATTTTTGCCCATTTTTCTTACAAAAATTCGAGTATTATTTTTGGCAGGATATTGAATATTCTTGAATGCAGATCGGTAGTCCTAAACCTGTAGGATTCAAAAAAAGATGTCCTGTCGAAACCAATCAATGTCCTGCTGAGATATGACCTCTAGAACATTATCCTTTTTTTTCGTTTTTTAGATCTTAAATCCACAAATCCTGCCGCAGGACGATAGGACACGGTTTCCTAGGATGTCCTTGATGATCTCTACAGATTGGCATCAAAAAAAGTTGGGGTCATCTAAGGATGCAGGACATTCAATTTTCTGAAAAGGTCCTTTTTTCCAGCTATTTGAAGGATATTCAGGACCTGGTAATGTCAGTCAACGCGCATGAACCAGGACTTCCATCTGGCCCAAAAACATCCCGCTCATATTCCAAATTTAATAAAAAATTTTTCCAAGTCCCAAATTGAATCGGAGGACCAAAAAAACTTCAGAAAACTACAAAATCCTTGATATCTCAGCTCTCCGCAGGACTATCGCCATGTCCTTCACACTGACTATAGTCCTTGATGTTTAAAATCTTTTGAGACCACTTTCGTCCTGATCCTTTAAAGGACTCGCGAGATATTTGCCATTTTTCTTTAAACAGAAATGTCCTTTTATCTCAGCTTCCCGAAGGACATTCCAGGATTTGGTAGTGCCAGTCGACGCGGGTCATCAAGGACTACCATCTGACCAAAGGACATCCTTATCGTCCTTGAAATGACTGAGTTATAAGGATATTTTTGTTTTTTTTGAGATTTTTAGCCATTTTTCTGACTAACCCCCTTACAAAAATTCGAGTAATATTTTTGGAGGGATATTGAATATCCTTGAATGCAGATCGGTAGTCCTGATCTTGGAGGACCAGAAAAAGTATGTCCTGTCCGAATCGGGCAATGTCCTGCGGAGATATGATCTCGAGAAAATTATCCTTCTTTCGTTTTTTAGCTCTAAAATCCCAGAATCCTGCCGCAGGACGAAAGGACATGGTTCCCTAGGATGTCCTTGATAATCTCTACAGATTGGCAACAAAAAAAGTTGGGGTCATCTAAGGATGCAGGAGAAGAAAATTTTCTGAAAAGGTCCTTTTTCTCAACAACTCAAAGGACATTCCAGGACCTCATGGCATCGGTCGATGCGGACGAAGAAGGACTTACAACTGGCAAAAAAATCATCCCGATTATCCTTAAAATAGCCGAGTTATAAGCAGTTTTCTGATTTTTGGACTTGTAATTTTTGAGTTTAAGTAACAAATTTATGTAGCATACTTTTGGGGTGAATAATATGAAATATTTTAAAAAGTGTTGCCTACTTATTGGGGGGAAAAGGGAATCAGCAAATATTTCGAGTATCCTTTAAAGAATCAGGACGAAAGTGGTGTCAAACGAATCCTTTCATCAAGGATAATAAACTGTGAAAAGGACATTCCGATAATCCTGCAAGGAGCTGAGATATTAAGGATTTTCTGTTTTTCCGAATTCGTTGCATACTTTTAGGCATATTTGAGATCTTCGAAAAATGTTGTTGCATACTTTTAGGCGGTTGGCCTTGTGGGGCACCAAAATTATTTTTTATTGCATACTTTTAGGCGTTTGACCTTGTGGCAGATCACACAAGCTCAACCGCCTAAAAGTATGCAGCAAAAATTAATTTGAGTACCTAAATTAATTTTTGTTGCATACTTTTAGGCGTTTGAGCTTGTGGTAGATCACACAAGCCCAACCGCCTAAAAGTATGCAGCAAAAATTAATTTGAGTACCTAAATTAATTTTTGTTGCACACTTTTAGGCGTTTGAGCTTGTGGCAGATCACACAAGCCCAACCGCCTAAAAGTATGCAACAACATTTTTCGAAGATCCCAAATATGCCTAAAAGTATGCAACGAATTCGGAAAAACAGAAAATCCTTAATATCTCAGCTCCTTGCAGGATTATCGGAATGTCCTTTTCACAGTTTATTATCCTTGATGAAAGGATTCGTTTGACACCACTTTCGTCCTGATCCTTCAAAGGATACTCGAAATATTTGCTGATTCCTTTTTACCCCCAATAAGTAGGCAACACTTTTTTAAAAATTTCATATTATTCATCCCAAAAGTATGCTACATAAATTTGTCACTTAGGCTAAAAAATTACAAGTCCAAAAATCACAAAACTGCTTATAACTCGGCTATTTTAAGGATAATCAGGATGTTTTTTTGCCATTTGGAAGTCCTTTTTCGTCCGCATCGGCTGATGTCATGAGGTCCTGGAATGTCCTTCGAATTGCTGAGAAAAAGGACCTTTTCAGAAAATTTTCTTCTCCTGCATCCTTAGATGACCCCAACTTTTTTTGTTGCCAATCTGTAGAGATTATCAAGGACATCCTAGGGAACCATGTCCTTTCGTCCTGCGGCAGGATTCTGGGATTTTAGAGCTAAAAAACGAAAGAAGGATAATTTTCTTGAGATCATATCTCCGCAGGACATTGCCCGATTCGGACAGGACATACTTTTTCTGGTCCTCCAAGATCAGGACTACCGATCTGCATTCAAGGATATTCAATATCCCTCCAAAAATATTACTCGAATTTTTGTAAGGGGGTTAGTCAGAAAAATGGCTAAAAATCTCAAAAAAAACAAAAATATCCTTATAACTCAGTCATTTCAAGGACGATCAGGATGTCCTTTGGTCAGATGGTAGTCCTTGATGACCCGCGTCGACTGACACTACCAAATCCTGGAATGTCCTTCGGGAAGCTGAGATAAAAGGACATTTCTGTTTAAAGAAAAATGGCAAATATCTCGCGAGTCCTTTAAAGGATCAGGACGAAAGTGGTCTCAAAAAATTTTAAACATCAAGGACTATAGTCAGTGTGAAGGACATGGCGATAGTCCTGCGGAGAGCTGAGATATCAAGGATTTTGTAGTTTTCTGAAGTTTTTTTGGTCCTCCGATTCAATTTGGGACTTGGAAAAATTTTTATTAAATTTGGAATATGAGCGGGATGTTTTTTGGCCAGATGGAAGTCCTGGTTCATGCGCGTTGACTGACATTACCAGGTCCTGAATATCCTTCAAATAGCTGGAAAAAAGGACCTTTTCAGAAAATTGAATGTCCTGCATCCTTAGATGACCCCAACTTTTTTTGATGCCAATCTGTAGAGATCATCAAGGACATCCTAGGAAACCGTGTCCTATCGTCCTGCGGCAGGATTTGTGGATTTAAGATCTAAAAAACGAAAAAAAAAGGATAATGTTCTAGAGGTCATATCTCAGCAGGACATTGATTGGTTTCGACAGGACATCTTTTTTTGAATCCTACAGGTTTAGGACTACCGATCTGCATTCAAGAATATTCAATATCCTGCCAAAAATAATACTCGAATTTTTGTAAGAATGAAGTAAGTAAGTCGTCTCGCCGACTTAGGTATACCATACACCAGTAAAGCAAATATTTTAAATTTATTAAACAAATGCATTTTCACATGCTTTTTATTACAAGCATATCTAAGAATCTCCCTCACTCAAGTATACGAGCACCCTAGCGCCCCCACCAGCCAACGGCCAACTTCGGCCTTATGGAAAAACGTTTATATGCATAACTTGGTTGTTTTTTGTCCGATTTTGATCAAATTTGGTGTTTTGCTGGGTATTAGTATCAAATTCAAGTGTGCCAAATTTGATTACAAAAGGTAGAAAATTACGTGAGATAATCGAGTTTTTCCAAATTACGGGGGCGGAAAGGGGCGTGGCAAAATAGTTGCATATACAATATATGCGCATTTATTAAACAAATACACAAACCAAATTTGGTGCCTCTAGCTATTATAGTCTTTAAGAAAATCAAATTTGTTTAAATTTCGTGGGCGGAGGGGGCGTGGCAAATTTTTTTTGCAACAAATTTGTGCGCGCTTACTCAAGGATTAATCATACTAAATTTGATGTCTTTAGCTATTATAATCTTTAAGAAAATCAAATTTGTTTAAATTTCGTGGGCGGAGGGGGGCGTGGCAAAAATTTGAAATAAACTTGAACACCGTAGGTAATACACGAGTCTACGTACCAAATTTGGTGACTCTAGCTCTTATAGTCTCTGAGATCTACGTGTTCATACGGACAGACGGACGGACGGACGGACGGACGGACGGACGGACGGACGGACGGACATGTCTATATCGACTCGGCTGTTGATACTGATCAAGAATATATATACTTTATGGGGTCGGAAAAGCTTCCTTCTGCCTGTTACATACATTTTGGCGACTTTAATATACCATTTCACCCTATGGGTGTATGGTATAAAAATGGGCAAAAATCGCAAAAAAAACTACAATTGTCCTTATAACTCAGCCACTAGAGAGAAGATCAGGATGTCCTTTGGTCAGATGGTAGTCCTTGATGACTCGCGTCGACTGACACTATCAAATCCTGGAATGTCCTTCGGGAAGCTGAGAATAGGACTTTTGTGTTTAAGAAAAAAATATCTCGCGAGTCCTTTAAAGGATCAGGACGAAAGTGGTCTCAAAATATTCCAATCATCAAGGCCTGTAGTCGGTGCAAAAGAACATCTCAGTAGTCCTGTGGAGAGCTGAGATATTAAGGATTTTATGGTTTTGGTAAAGTTTTTTGGCTACTTTGTTCAATTTGGGACTTGGGAAAAATTACAACTGGAAAAAGCAGACAATTGCTAATAACTCAATCATTTTAAGAATGAGCGGTATGTCCTTTGGCCAGCTGGAAGTCCTTGATGACTGGAAAAATGACAAACATCTCGCGAGTCTTTCGAAGGATCAGGACGAAAGTGATGGCAAAAAATTAAAATCAATAACTCTATAGTTGAAAAAGAAAGTGAAAGAATGAAAAGACAATTTGGTTTCTTTTTTTGTTTTTTTTTTTTCTTTTTCTTTACATTAAATATATTTAGATGGTTTTTCTTTCAAAATTGTTGTTGGTTTTTTGGTTTTACATGTTTTATGTGTGAGTTTGTTGTTGTATGGAGAGCGTGGGATGTTGTTTTTTTTGTTGTTTGTGTTTTGGTAAATGTTAAACAAAATATGGCAATTGGAATGTTTGTTCGTTCGTTCGTTATGTTTGTTTAGTTTGTTGTTTCGTTTCATTTCGTTTTGGTTTTTGTTTGTTATGATTTTTCATTTGTTTCATTTGTGGTTGTTGTTGTTGTTGTTCGGTTCGTTCTGCCACCACGCTGTTCCATGCTGCATTTTTTGTGGGTTGGGATTGGATTTTGTGTGTTTGGTTTAGCAAACTTCTTACATCAAATACATTTATATCGATTATATTTATGTATCGTTTCGGTATTTCCGTTTCATTCTTTTTTTTTTTTTTTTTTTTTGTTTTTTTTGTTTTCTTGTTAAAATATAAGTTAAGTAAGCTACATTTAATTGTTATTTTTGAAAAAAATTACCCATTTATTATTTACTTATATCAGTGTGTGTGTGCCTATGAGAGAGAAACGAGAGAAAATTATGGCTATAAAATTCTCAACTAAGGACTTTTAGGAACATAAAATATACAAGATTCTTTGGTTAAGGGCTCAAAATTCTTAGACTAAAAAACCACTAAAATCAAAATGGAACTTATATAATATTTGGTTGTTTTTTTTTTAGGTTTTTTTTTGTTGTTTTTCTTTATTTAGTTGTAAGCATTTAATGCACTTAATAAGAAATAGAGTTCTAGCAAGCGAAATTAATTTCATATTCGTTTTTTCGAGGCATTCATTGTGGACAAATGGTTGTTAAAGTAAATTTCGGAAAATATGTGTAAAAAATGAAAAGAATGCATTGAAAGTTATGCAAACGAAAGGAGTGCCCTGCCTTAATATTAGAAATTCACTTAGACATATACATTAATTTTTCTCTCCTTTCTTTTATTTTCTCTGGGTTTTTTTTTTTTTTTTTTTTGTAGGGGGAGGGGGGGTGGAGACGGCGTTCTCTTTTCCGCTGTGTTATTTTTGCACAATTATTTTTTTATTTTTTTTATATATATTTAGTTGCACTTAATTCTAATCAAAACACTAATACATTTAGCTTACTTACACTAAATTTTTCTCTTCTCCTTTGACCTTTTCATCTCTTTCCCCGAGCTCGCGATAATCTTCGAACTTTCTCTCTGTTTTGTGTGTTTTGCTATTGCTGCTGCTTTCGCTTTTCTCCATTGGCCATACATTTTGACCAAATTGGGGGGCTTTCTTTCGGCTGTATTGGCTGCTTTCGGAATGCTTTTGCATTTACATTTGCTCTGGCAGTTTCTATTTTTCTATTTTTTTCCTCTGTATGCTTTATCTCATCTCTATCTGCTGATTGTCCACTAAAAACTATGCTTTGCGTTCCTATCTGCTTGTACCTATCGCTCATCATCGACTCATTTGTTGGCTTCTATTTGCAGTTATGTAAAATGTTTGCCTCTAGCGAATTCATTGTGATTGCCTTACATACATTATGCAATTGAATTTTCTGTACGGATTTGGTTTCGGTTGTTGCTGCTGCTGCTGACGATGATGATAATGATCTTGATGATGGTGATTACTGCACATTAATCAAACATTAAATCGGTTTTGCTTTTCACTGTGTGTAGTTTTTGGTTTTTTCTTTCTTTCACGCGTTTATCTCCTTGTGTTTTTTTTGTTTTGTTTTGTTTGGTTTTGTTCTTTAAATTATAGTTAAAATTGGTGCATAATTAAATGTATAACGAAAAGCTCAAATGAATTGTAATTGTCTGTATGTATGTGTGTTTCATCTATATATGAACTTACTCTGGATACCCTTGCAGAAAGCGAGTGAGAGAGAGCGAAAGAGTGAGGGAGAGAAAGAGAGGGTCCATTTGAAAATATTATTAGGACTCTCACATTACCATGCCAAAATCAGACAATAAAGAAGTCGAATAATTTACGATTAAATTGAATCAAACTATGAATCAAACAAGTTGATCAATATTAGAATCCTCTCAGGACTAATAGTTATTGCGAAATAATGTTTCAACTGCAAGGGTATTGAATGATCGGCTCGCCGACGTTTTCTATAATTATCTGGATGTGTTTTTTTCTCGTATTTTTCATTATACATATATAAATTGCATTACCCTTTCCCCCAGCTTGCATTTTAATACAATACAAATACAATTAAACATACAATACAGTACAATAAAACACATATACATACATGCATATGTATATTCCTATAGGTATATACGTATATGCATGTGTGTGTTTGTGAGTGTGTATGTGTTCGTGTGTATATTAGCATAATTTACCATTTATATATTCAGTCTTAAGCTACAAAAATTGTTATGCATATTTCTGTTTTATATTTGATTTTATTTTATGTTTTATATTTGGAATTATATTAAATTCGCCTTAATTTTTTTCTTTTTGGTTTTCTATTTGGTTTACTCCATTCTTTCCATTCATTAATTTTATCGGCAAAATGAGTATGAAAATGGGAAATGGTAGGTATGAAAATTCATAGAAAATCAGAAAGCAAATAGCAGCAGGTTGAAAGGCAAAAGCATCTTTATTTCCTATTTCTCCCTTTCTGTCTTCACTCGAAATATTTCTTAAATTACTAAAAAAAAAAAGTTTAAAAAAAATATCAACCACATGTATGTATGTAAGACGCAGCTTTTTCTAATGACTAATGAGAACTTTATCAGATTTCACTATCTTATATAGATCATACCTAAAATCTTTATCGAATTACGGTGTATCTATGTGGGTTCGTGGGTCGCTGTGTGTGTGTGTCCTCCTAACGATACTTTTATTTCTAGTTTCAGTTGAAACTTTTTCAGCGTGTTTATTTATGTTGTCCCCCATGTTTGTTTGTTGTAAACTGCTTTTATAATACAGGCAAGCCTCTTCTTTTTCTAACTATTTGTTGTTGGTTTTTTTGTGGTTTAAGTCAAGTGCTTAGTTTATGAACTAAACCAAGTAAAACTCATTTTTTAGTTAGTTGGTTGGTTTTTGCTGTTTAGCTCTGAATGTGCCCTAAGACGTTTTGCGCTTTCCAAAAATCCATATACATATATATTTATATTTATATATATATATATGTATATAAATATTTTTGGTTGTGACAAACGAGAAACGAAAGCAAAACTCTATGGCTATATAATCGTTAAACTATCTTTCTTTTTGTTTTGTTTTTTAAATATTAACTTTTTTTTTGTATTAGTTTGCATATTGCATTTTGAGTGCTTGAGATTTGAAATTGAGTTGAATTATTTTTCCTTTCATGTTATGTTTGTTTTAAATGAAACGCCAGTTTGATCGGAGGTTCTCTTTTTGTAGTGGTTGTTGTTGCTCTTGTTTAAAGTGTGAAGTTGAAATATTCGGAGATAGGACTAATATTACAGCTATTAGCTAGGTTTCTCTTTTTCAAGTTGTATTTTTTTTTGTGTTTTTCGGTTTTTTGAGTTTTTTTTTTGGTTTTTGGTTTAAATATAGTCAATTAATCAAATTTGTATGCAATTTAGTTTTTCTTATTTTTTTTTTTGGTTTGTGTTTTTTTTTTACATATTTACAAGGACTTTAGTTAAATTTATCATAAATTTTCCATTTTGAAGCTCGTTTCAAAAAAAAAAAAAAAATTCCCAAATACAAGTATAATGAAATAGAAAGAACGAGAGACTATAATCTCAATTTACTTGAAGAGAATAAGAATTTCTCCTTGGGGTGGGTGTTGGGGAAAGGAGAACGAGCCTTTCCCCCATATCGTGGCCATTCAACCCTGGAGTCGGAGGAGTCGAAGGAGGGCCAGAGCACTTGCCAGTAGAAGAGTCCTTTCCAGAGAGTGCATCAGATTGCTACTGGATTGACCATTCAATGGCGAATCCTGACCCACATTTGAGCGCACATCCATTAGGTCTCGCGACAGGGGCAATTCGGTAGGATCGCTCAGTTCATCGTGGCAGGGCAGCATTTCCGGTTTCAGCATGAAGAGACGCACATTGATGCTATTTTTGGAGGCCATCAGATCGATGGCATCGCCATGTAACGCAGGCTGCTGCTGGTGGGGCAAGTCCACATCGTTATGTCCATTCGCCACCGAGGTGCTGGGGGCATAGAAGGAACTTTGCTTGTGCAGATTCAAATTGTCGTCCAGATCTAGGCCCAGTCCCGGCATATGTACGCCGCCCGAGCTGGCCTCATCGTAGTAGTCATAACGTTTATTGGTGGGAGCGATCGCAGCAACACCTCCAACACCTTCAGCAGCAACGAGGGGCATTTGTCGCTTCCTTCTCAGTTTCGTCTCGACCACATTCTCGGCAAACTGTCGCTGGCCCCGCAGACCCTGACGGGATTTGGTCGAAGAGTGCTTCCTTGAGGTGATGCCAGGACCGCCTATGCCACTCAGATCGTCGAGCGTGGCATAACTGTTGTGACCGATGCCGCCCATGCTGGCGCTGTTGCTGCCAATGGCGGTGAATCCACCAATATTCAACACATCCAATATATGAGAGGGCACTGGATCAACGAAATGTGCCAATTTGGGCTCCTGCAGTGTACAAAGCAGTTCCTCCAGAGAGTCACGCAGCTGCAAATGACGTGTGCGATTTTTCAATTCAAAGATCCATTGTAGACGACAGTCGCAAATGAATTTGTTGTCTGCCGAAGATAAAAGGAGAGACATAGAAAAAAAAAAATGGGGATAAATACATGTATATAAATATGTGTAGGTATGTGTGTGCATATGTGGTATATTCGGAGAGAAAGAGAAAACGAAACGAAAGGATATTGACAGCTTGAAAATGTGTGCGGGCTAAAATTGCTTTTGTCAAATCGTCGCAGTCGAAATCGGAATCGAAGTTTGAGATGGCTACAACCCTGCTCTGTCTCCCTCTGCACCCACCTCTCTGTCTCTATGTGTCCAATACTCAATTGATTGTGTTTGCTTGGTCACACAGGTGAGCTGGAGATTTCCGTCTGCTGCTGCTGCTGCTGCCTTTTTTCCTAAGTGGCCGAGACTGCAACAATTGGCTGTCATTTTGGCTGGCCAAAATACCCAAACCCCCGTCCCCGCCCACCCGGTTTACCTTCGATTCCTAGACGAATTTTAAATGATTTTGCCGTTAAATCGTGACTGTGCCATGTCTGTTCCCCCCTTGGTCTAACTGTCCGACTGCTGTCCAGCTGGAGAGCTCCAGTCAGTTCCATGTCGTTTCACGTTAAACGCCTCAATGACATTTCCAATTTAGACAACGCCACAAACTTCAGGCCGGAGAGATTTCCCGCCCGCCATTCCCCGGGCATTTGGACTGCATCTTCCTGGTGTTGCCTGTGGTGGTGGGCCTGCATTCTCTGGGTCCTTTTTGAGTGTCTGCCATCTCCGATTGGTCGTCCGTCAGTTGGACACCCTGTGCTACAGTGCTTTGCTGTCAATTATTTCTATCTCTTTCTCTCTCTCTCTGCCTCTCGTTCTCCCTCTGGCACTCAGTCGGATCGGATTGATTCGTTTCGAGTGGAGAGCAATTTTCCTATTTATTTGCTTAATTTTCTTCTCGTTTTCTTCCCGCTAATGCTAATTCAAAACTATCTTTAAATGTGGTCGAATCTCTATGGTATTATTAGAAAAGAGACTACCTCACCCCCCCTCCCTTAGCGACCCCTACATAAAAAAAGAACAGAAACTGAACAGAGAATGGCCTATAAGCATAATTAGCATGTATGTTTGTGTCATACAAGGAAATATTCAGTCCCCCAGAAGGGGAGGGGACATTATTATTATAGGGAGCACAAATTCTTGTCGGGGCTGCTTAGCCAATTGAGATCCTAGACAATAAGCATACATCGAGGAGACACTTTTTTATTAGACCCAAAGCA
The DNA here is from genome assembly GCA_018152135.1 of Drosophila paulistorum. Lineage (NCBI taxonomy): Eukaryota > Metazoa > Arthropoda > Insecta > Diptera > Drosophilidae > Drosophila > Drosophila paulistorum. The sequence goes on from JAECXG010000690.1 coordinate 15,477,919, forward strand.
AAAGTTTCCACATAAACGACAAAAGGAAACTTTGGCAAATTAGTGAGGATGCGAGCAGGAGCGGGAACCGAGGGGCAGAGCAAGAGAGCAAAGCAGCGGAACCAAGAGGAAGGAAGATAAAGTCGAAAAATTTTAATTTTCCATATGAAAACATACAAAAACCATAAATAAAGTTAAATATGCACACACAGAGAGTGAGTGAGTGAGACGGGGAGAGAGTTGGAGAGAAGGGCAATAGGAACGATAGAGAGCACCACTACGGAAAATGCTTAAAATGGGAAACGACTTGGCAACATTTAGCAAGCAAATTACAACAAAATTAACATGATAATGAAGTGCGCCCTAGCTAGGATCCAACAGAGAGCCAGAAACTACAACAGGGTGGGCACCGGCGGGTTAGAGGGCGAGGGGCTGAAGTTGGGGTGGGCTGAAAACTGGCAGCTGTTTTGAGTTGACCAAAATGACAATGACTTGCCAGACAACCAAAAGAATGAGAGAAAAAAAAACGAAAATGATTCGAAAAGAGTAAAATAAAACTACAAAAAAATGCTTAAAAAAATATGGAAGGGCAAAAAAAAAAAGAAAAAAGAAAATGAGACTTGCAGTTCATAGTGGAAAAGGATACTACTCGTCGCACTTCCTGTCACATCCCCAACTCCCCACATTCCTTTCTGCAGTTCATGCCCCCCTATTCGACCCTCTCGCCCTTATTCTTGTTCTCTGTACATTTCAGTCAATCTGTCTGCGTGTGTGTGTGTGTGCATAAAATACTTTTTATATTTTTAATGATACTTGGCCAAAGCGGTAGGAAGTGTTTTGGTCTACTGCACACACTCCACACACACACACACACACACTTACGCCCACCTCGTCATCTCCTGCATGCAATGAACTTTGACAAACCCCCTCGCCTCCCGACCCCCTTCCCATGCCACACAACCGCCGCCGCCGCCTTCTTTCTGCTGATAGTCAACTAGATGACTTTCAACTTTGTCCCTCTTCGTCAACTTTGTCCCTCCTTATTTTTTTTTTTCGTTGGGCAGGAGGAAACGTTTTTACGGTTTGCAAAGGACATTTACACACACACGCACACACTGACACAGATATCTAGATATACTAATAAAGGACTACATGCATGCATATGCGTCTATGTGTACATTAAATTTTATTATTGTCATTTTCATAGCGTTGAAACCCAAATTCCAACAGGCCCCGTCAGGACCTCCCCCGCCTGCTGACCTCCATTTGCTCATAAGTTTTTGGTCAGGACTATTTGCATAAATGCATACACATACATATGTACTTGAATATGTGTATGCGTGTGTCTGTGTGCGCCGTGCCAACAGGCAGGCTGCCAAATTAGGACTCAGCTGAACTTTGTTTGGTCAGTTTTAATGCAAATGTCTCTTTGAATACACACACTTATACAATAAATGTAGTTGTGTGTGTGTGGGTGTGTGTGTGTATGAATGTGAGTCATTTCATGTGTCGAAACATATTCATAATTAGTTAGTAGTTGCTTCTGTTTGAGTTCTTTAATGAAATCTATTTTCAGCCATGGCGAACTAGATTAAAAATCCCAAAAACTTTGAACTCGACATATTTACACAAAAGACAAAAACCCGAAACCACCGAAAATATCTCGTTAGCTCACATATGTATATGCCAATACTCACAATAGATTTGGATTCACTGATCATGTTTTATATAGTTCTTATGATGTCTGATCTGCATTTCAAACATTTTCTTATATTCCCTGCAAGGAAAGAGACGGGGAGTGGAAGAGACGAAAGTCTATATTTGTGTGCCGAATCAAATCGCTTTTCATATAATTTGGCTAACTTGTTACATGTTTAAATAGTTTGAGTTTTGGCCAACAATTTGCAAGTGTTTCGAAAATGAGTTGGCTAAATTGCTCTGGGGAATTGCTAACCGGAGGGAGGGCTCAGATTGTTGCAAATTATTGCCTTGGCAGGAGTGTAAGAGATCCTTCTCCACGTTGTGTTGAGGCTGACGGTCCCTCTGATATATCAAACTTAAAACGCAATTCATTAGCTACTGCCTGGGCCAACATTTACTTTAAGTGAAACAAACCAACACACACATACAGAAGAGGGCGAATGGAAACTTTTCTAGTTCTGCAAAAAAGGGCAATCCCCCCATTTCTCGACCTCTTATTTAATTGGCCGAGTTTCCTTGGGTTTTATTTTTGTTTTTCCTGTTTTTGATTTTTCTTTCTTTTTTGGAGGTTCAAACATTAAACAAACTTGGCTGTGTATATTGAAAAGCGGCAAAGAAATCACCGCCTTGGTCCGAGATGTTTGCGAAATATAAACAGACACACACACACACTCACACACACCGCATACAGAAAAGGAAGTGATGAAGAGGTAAAGGGGGCCTGGCGAAAGTTTCCCACGCAGCTGCTGGGCTGGCCTAGTTCCTCTCTTTTGGTCTTTTGTTTCACTGTGTTTCAGCCGGACCCCAATTCCCGGTGCCACAACGCGAACTGGAAGCTTTTTCTTTGAAATCAGCTCAGTTTTTCCTTTTTTTTTCCATCCTCCTTTACTTGCGTGCTTTTTTTTTTTGGGTTAGGAACTGGCCAACTCTGTTGGGGTAGGCAACTAGGGAGCTGGTTCGTTTGTGGCTGGGTCCCTTTGCCCGGCTGGGGACAACACACGCACAACTAGAGAGGGGTGGCGCTGGGTTAGAAAGGGGGGGGGATGCGATGGAAGAAATGTCGGTGCGATGCGATGCGATGCGGTGACTGGGGCCAGCTCTCTGGAGAGTTTTATCATTTTTTATTACATTTCTCGAGAGCTCTATGTATGCAAATGAAGTTGAAAGTTTACGCTTTGTACAAGTGTAGGTTGTGGGTGCGGGGTGCATGGGGCTGTGGTGCGTTGGTGCTTGGTAGAGCGGGGTTCGGGGACCTGGCTGTTTCTCTATGATCATGTTAGCCAACCTTCAACAAGTTTCTCAACATTGAAAGGGTATTCCGTCTGTCAGTGTGCAATCTTTTGGTAAATTTCTTCTTTAATGAGCTGCTGTGTGTGATTTCTCCTCGTCCCCGACCCTCTCCCACTCTTTCTCACTGTCGCCCTCTCGTCCCATTCTTTGGTCATGTTCATTGGGTATATTTAATTTTGTTGCCTCAGCTGCTGTGGGTCTCTAAAATTTTTTTCCTTTCTCTTGCTGTTGCTGGTGGTCCAGCAATTCTCACTAAGTTTATTCAAAATCAAATGGTTTTTCTTCCATCACCATTCCCCTGCGTCGAATCACCTTCTCTTAACAGCTCATGACTGTTGTTGGGTGAAGAAGCCATTGAAACTCATTTCAATGGCCTTTGCTTTTCTCGCCAATTTCCTTTATTTCTGTATTATTTTTTTCTTTTCGCTCATTGAATGTTCTTTATGACAACCAAATGAATGCGAATTGCGGGAGAGTCCTGCCATTGGGTCGTTCTTTCGTCCTGTAAGCTGGACCCTAGTTACAAGTTTTGCTTGCTCCTTTATTTGCCTTGTGCCAAAAGCCATAAAAATATATCACTTGTGTGTTGATTTTCCAGCTAGGAAGGTTTTCTTTTCTTCTTCGTCGATATTTTCGTTTTGTTTTTGTTTTGGACTTGTTTTTGTTTTTTAATAATATTACCAACGAAATTTCGCTGGATTTTTGTTTTTTGTTTTGTGCGCAAATTTCCTGTCTATCAACAAGGAAAATCGAATGAAAATGCAATAAATAAAACGAAGAAGATTTTCAATCAGCAAACAATTACAGTTTATTTCTTTCATATCAAATTATTTTTGGCAATCGAGCGTAAAGGCAAATAAGTCAGCCAAGGACCAAAAAAAAAAAAAAAACCAAACGAAACGAATCGAATCGAGAGAAGAAATAAGATCAAACATTCCCGGCCAAGATGGGTGGATGGTTAGATGGGAAGGGGGCGTGGGGGTGAAGTCATTGCAGGCGATTTAACAACTACGCTCGAGGATAAATATTTTATGAAATCGCATAAACAAATCAAAGACGAATCACAGACGCAAAAAAATAAGAAATCACTTTTCACCGAAAAAAAGCAAACAGGAAAAAGCAAGGGCAGGCCAGGCTTTCTGCCTTTCTGACGCAAAAAGGACGGGGTGTAGGTTGGGGTGGGGACATTACAAATCAAGGGCGGCGATCAAATATGACCACTCAACCGCGTTAAAATACACACACACACACACACACACACACGGGCTGAACTACATAAAAACATTAGCCCTTGAGGCAAATATTAAGCCGCTGTCTCCCTTCGCAGAATTCCTTTTTTTCCTTTCGTTTTGCCAAAATATTTGCACAGCTGGGAGGGGGGGTTGGGGTGGCGACTGGAGAGAGGGGTTAGTAATGTGTTTGTTATATGGTAAATCGCATAAAAAATGTAGATAGATATAGATATATGTGCTATTGCTTGCCCAATAACAATAACAACTTGTTTCAACTACCCCCGAAGAGCAACTTGTTGGCTCTTTCCCCTCACCACGACCTCCACCAACTCTTGAATGCCCGACCCGTGCTGCTGGCCAATTCCCAGCCTAAATGTTTGCTAAAATAGCTATCGCATCATCACCAAATACTTCCTTATACAGCTCCCTCCTCCAACATCCAGCTATCCACCCTTCCACCGTTCCCAATTCCACTTCTGGGCAGCCCCTTGATATTTGCTCTCTTATTGAATTGTATTTAATAAAATATGCGAGTTTTTGTTGTTGCTTTGCGAGGGTTGTCCCTGCTCCCTGGATAAGGCGAGGGTTGTTACGAAATTACCAAAAAAAAAAAAAAAAAAAAAAATTAAAGAAAAGGACGTAGAAAAAAAAAACAAAACAAAACAAAAACTGTATCAATAAATAATGAGTCTTTTGTTATTGTGCTGTGATTTAGCAAGTCAAGTGGCAACCAACCCCGCTCACTCTTCACTCCCCATCCCAAAATATAGTACATTTCGACTCTCCACTCTTCATTAGATTCTTAAGCCTAAGAGTGAAATGGAATGAAATGGTTTTGGCAGGTGAATAGAATTCTCTATATAGCGAAGGCAATATATCAACTATCATGTCAACATAAATTGTTTGCCCAAAACGGTGAAGACGGAGCAGCCGACGGATGGCGGAGGATTGTAGGAGATAGAAGTAACAGTGGGTACTAGCTACCCCCTCCGCATACACATCGTCGAGTTTATTCCATAACCATCCATCAATGCCAACACTTTCATGTCCGCATCGGCTCGTCTGTCATAGAAGATATCCGAGTCAGTTGCTGCCATACTCTATATATAGTATCTGTATATAATATATACATATTGAATGTTGCACACACAAATTGAAATTATTACATATTGTAAACTTTGAAGAGCATCAGAGCTTTTAAGACACAGAAGGAGAGAGAGAGCGAGGTGGCGAGGTGGCGGGGTGGACATCTATTTATTTATGGCTAGCTGCATTTGCTAATCGATGGCTCCCTTTTACACACACATTGAGTTATGCGACATTCAATATATTTTATCGAATGTGGCCAAAATATTCAATTAAACATTAGTTTCACCTCACTTCCATGCGTAAATTTATGTCCAATTCTATTGAGTTTATAGAGACACACAGAGAGAGAGAGAGAGAGAGAAAGGCAGTGAGGTGGCTCAAAATAATACTCAATTAAATTAACTTAACAGGAAACAGGACCAAAGATTCGAGAACTTGAATTTAGTTTCCAGAATTTATGACGAAAACTAATTGCAAATTGTCAGCTTCGTTTTTGTACATTAATTTCATTTAGAAATCTTCTGGTCTTGAAGATGCCAGGTGGATCTTCAAATGATTGTCCAGCATCACGTATAGATTGAGTTTATAGACCAACTCTTGACAAGCTGTAGGCCCACGAATATTGCATTTTCATTCGAAGAGATTTAGAGATTTCGCAATTTTCAAAGTAATAATAATTAGTAAGTTAAAGAAGAACAAGCAATTGGAATTTGGCAAATAATGTTTGATCGCATTGATGGAATGCTATTTAACAACATTTGATATGAAGTGTAGAAAACAAGTTAATGGCCTGCGGTATACACCGGCATTGCACCTTGTTTTCCTGATGGTTGTTATGCAAATTTCATTTTGTGGTCTAATATTCAAATTCCAATGTGAATCTGAATGCGAATGTGAGATTTGACTCTGACCGAATAATGACTCGTTATTAAGTATTTGATCATTTTCATGGCATAATAGAGAGGAGTTGGGAGATGTCAAATAGGGGATAGGGGAACCACGACATGTTTTAGTCAATTTTCTATATTCCAAATAAATATTGATGAAGTTGTTTTCAGCCGCAAATGATTACTCCAACAACGGCAACAAGAACAGAGTAAAAGCATTTTGGTGCAAACGAACTATTACCATAGTGGGCGCAGGTGGGAGAGTCGAGGCAAACAACAACCAGCTAAAGGCGGTTTATGTATGTATATTCACAGAGAGAGAGGGGAGGCGTGGCCCATATATATGTATGTACTTTGTATGTATGTAGGTATATCTGTATCTATCTCTCTTTACCTGTGTGTGTGTGCATATATTAAGATAGATTACCACAAATGCTCATACACAGACCCAGACCCAGGCACAGAAACTGGTACAGGCACACATCAAGTGCTCCAATGACAGTCATGAATTTGTATTAAAATCAAAGCCAACGCCAAAGCTAAAGCCGCCATTCAACGCCTTCACTTCACTTGGTTTCACTTTACTTCGCCGCACTTTGCCGCCATGTAAATCCGTTAGGGGCTTACATGGAAAATTAACACGCCTAATGTGTTGTATGTGTTTCTTTCTCTCTTAGTCTTTCAGTTTCTTAGTCTTAGACGCGGTTTCCGTCTCTATTTCTTTATTTCATTCTCATTCTCAGTCTTAGTCTTAGCCCCCCGGCACCTTAAAGTATGCATAAATTATAAAACAAGCCGCCATTATATAACCGCTGAAATGTCTGCAAAACTTTCCATCCTCCACCTAAAACTATGCAGCGGTTTTCCACTAAGCCCAACCCAACTTCCTGGCAATGGCAATGGCGACGATGATGATGCTCTTGATGCTGCTTATGCTTACTTCTGATTATAATAAATTTAACTAATAAAGCGCGTTAATGATCAGCCATCAGTTAAAGTGACAAAGCCAAAAGGCTTACAGACGAGTGGGAAAGGGGGCAGAATAGGGTTCTGGTTTTCTCTTTCTCTCTCTCTCTCTTTCTCTCTGGTCTTGTCATTACTTCCAACTAATTTGGTGCGTTTTCTGTAGCTATACGTATATATTTCTGTGTTCTGTGCTGCTATCTCTTCTTAGGCGGCATATGCAAAATAAAGTTACTTTAATTGCTGCCTAAGCCAAAATGACTCCCTCGGTGAACCAAACCGTATAGATGGATGAGTAACAACAACTAAACAAAGACAAATAGGAGAAGAAGCATCTGCTTCTGGTGGTTTGAGGCATTTCGAGGCAGCAGCTATTGTTGTATTTTATTGACAAATTTGTGCCAAATAGTTTTGTTTAATGTGCAAAAGTTAGAGCACAGGCTGCCCCGCTTTAGACTATGAAATTTCCCCTCACTACGCAATCTAAGCCAAATCGATAATAAGTATGTACCTAATTTCATGAGTATAATTTGAGCTAACATTTTATGGATAATTGTACAACCTGAACAATATTCTTTATATGTAAAATCAGGAAATTAGATATAATGAAAGAAAATCATTAACTCGTTTTATTTATGTCTAGTTTGAATCTAACCAGAGATTAAATGGAAATTCAGTTAACCTAAGAAAATGACTAAGTCTGAGTCTAGACTCTAGAGTCTAATTTATAATAGATATGTCTGTTGCAGTTTAAGTTTCCCGCACGATTTTCGTGAGATCTAAATGAATGCTTCAATTTAAAATAAAATTCAAAGGAAAACGGTTTATTTCATTTCAAAATACACTGGCAATTAATATTTCCCAGCTTTAAAATTTTCCTCATTTTCAAAATTTAATATGCATCTGTGTGAGTATGTGTTGTGAAATCCAGTTATAAAATATGCATTGGCTTGTCGCTTTCACACATAGAGAGAAGGAGAAGTGGGAGAGAAAGAACGAGACAGAGAGAAAGATATGCAGATTTGTGGTAAGTAGAATGGGAAGTGCCCTTTTTAGTCATATGAAAATTGCACGCATTAAACAATAAAAACTCATTAATAAGATGCATTTAAGTTTTAATTGAACTACTTAATGACAAGAGTGGAAAGGAAATTCTGGTCAACAGCTTCACCATCGGCATCAGCATCATCATCAGATCGAGTTGGGTCAATTGATGGGCAGACCAACTCAACCCCAGAGATTTTTTCAATACAATTGAATGCCTACCCACATCGGTGATGATCGCTGAGGGGGAGTACGTAAGGATGAGTGTTATGTGGTGGGGGGAAAAGGTGCGTAATTAAAATGATGCCTGGCCACAGACAATAATTAATTGAAAAACATCACAATAGAAAAGACAATGGGCCCAGAAACGAAGAAATGAGCGATGGCTTTTGCGTGAATTATGGTGACAGTTAGCAAGGAGGAGATGGGGAATGGTGGCAGCGGTGAGGTTCGCAGGCGGGTGGTTCTTTAATTTATAGGTGGTGGGGAGGGGGTAGGTCGGGTCCGCAGAATGCCACCACTAAACGGAAATTGAATTCTAAAATATTTATAGCATACTTTTTTGGGGCTGGGCGCTGCTAGGGAGAGGTGATTTAGTGGAATTTGTTAGAAACGCAATCAAATGAAACCAAATGGAATGGAAATACTTGCCAACTACTTAGGCATGCATGTGTGTCAAAATACACTCGATATGATTCTCTATTCTATATGTGTGTGTACATATTTGTACATACATGTATTTATATTGTATGTATACAAACATACATACATAGTTATGTATATGGAAATTTGTTTTTGTGTGGCCTAGACCAAAAGCTGACAATCAAATTGTAGCCCAAAACACTTATTAGTCTGTGTCTATATCTGCCTTCGCCATTCTATATATGCGTACGTTTGTATGTTTTTGTCGGGGTGGAGGTGTGGGGGTGTGCAACACATGTTACACCATGTTGAGCCATAGATTTATTACAAACAATCAGCAGGATTTGCTGGCATGTTGCCTTTTCATCCTGTACTGCTGCTGCTGCTCGTTCTCTTCAGCCTGACATTGACTATCGAAAGTCAATTTCGAGTGCGTGCCACACGCTCATTTGTCCAGTTTATGGCCCAAAAACATCAAATGTTGTTGTAGTTGCTTGTATTGCTGTTGCTGTTGCTGCTGGTCATTTTTCGGCAATGAGGCGCAAACGTCCTTTTATGCGTTTCAATAAATTCTTGCTTCCGGCCATACTAATACCTGTTTATTGCTGTTATTGTTACTGCTCATACTATCATTGCTATGGCTGATGCAGTTGAAACTATTGGCAGTTGCATTATAAATAAACTAAACTATTTTGTTCCTGAAACTTGCAAGCTTTATTCAGTTGCCTGAGTTTTCACTTAATTAAATGTCGTCGAATTCGGGTCAATATAACCAAAAATATCTGCAATTAACTTAAATTGCAATATTAAGAGAGAAAAGCCACAGCAAAAATCAATTGTTCAAACAAGCGATAAAAAGCTTTACTAAGTTGTCAATTGAATGTAGTTTCTGAATATCAAAAAGTTTTGACTCTTATTTGAAAATATTGTGACAAAACTGTCGACCCAGAAATGCCATTCAAAAAGGTACGAAAAGGCTACCTACTTAGCTACTTATATAGGTCTAAGAGTTTAAGCAACTGGACCATCTCTATTAGAAGGACATTTGAATTTAAGTAAGTCACAGCAAATTCGCAATCAAATCTTTTGAAGCGAAAGCCATTAAATTGTCGCTAGTTAAATAGCCAGAACTAACAGTTTTTAATTAAATCGACAAAGTTGATGGCATAAAAAAAAAACATAGACTACTTGATTATGTCGACACTTTCTGGGTAATTCATGGACGGATTCTCTTTTCCATTCGTTTAACTACCATTTTGATATTGAAATTTATGAACCTTGCAAAAGTTTATTAAGTGTTTGCTCGCAAAAAGAAAACTGGACGCAAAAATTTCAGAATAACCGAGACAGAAAAACAGCAAAGAAATAATCAAATTGTAGTTTTCCAGCTGTCATAGTCATGTTTATGGCTTTGGGTGGACGGTTTTTTCGTTTTCGTATTCGTTTCGTTTGTTTTTCGCTTTCTCGTTGTTGGGTGTTGCATTTTTTTGTCCTTTTTTTTAAAGGAAAAAATCTGTTAGAAATCCTATTTATATTTCGAAACAATAACCATTCAATTCTATCTAACGACTGGGTCGGGTCTGGTGCCCAACATCAGCGCATAACGAACCAATTGAGCTGGACTCTCTGGACTTTGACACGGACATGGCCCTTCAGTTGGTATTGGTGTTGGAATCGGAATTGGAGAGGGTGTTGTCGCATTTATTACCAGTTGCTACCCATACTAGGACTAGCAACACCCAGCAGCAGCAGTAGTAGAAGCAGCAGCACGAGTGGCAAATATGTGAAAAATTCGCATTGCCTTTTTAAAGCGAACCGAACGCATTTGAAATGGTGAAATGGTCATGGTGGGTCTTTTTGGTCCTACGTCCTACATCCTGGCCACAGGCGCGACGACACAAACAAAACGTGAGTGGCATACAAATAAACGAAAAAAAGAAACCAAAAGAGATTGGGAGAGTAGAAGTAGTGGAAGGGAAAGCAAAACGAGGGGAAAAACAGATGACCCCTTCTCTTTTTCATGTGGTTGCTGCTGCTGCTGCTGCTACTGGTCAGCCTTTTGGAATTGAAACAAATGCCACAGCCGAGCAGAGCAAAGGGAAAGTCCAAGAGTGCAAGAGTGGAGAGAAAGATGGGCAGGGCAGGCCTATAAATTTTTCACAAAATACATGCTGCACAGGAGCCTTTGGATCGAGGACCGAGCGACCCATGGCATGGCACACAAAACACCAAACACAAAACAGTGCCGTCAAAAGGACAACTGGGGACCATTGTGTTCGGCAGTCACCTGGTCAGCTGTAGGTAACAACAGTTCAGCGCAGCTCAGCTCAGTTAATTTTTTTTTCCTCTCTGCACTAGGCAACAAAACTTTGTGTGTTCAACAAGGAACACATACAAAACTCAAGGACATCTTTTTACACATTTTCAAAACTGAGCGATTAAGCTTATTTGAAGAAATAAAATAGACTGACATCCTTCGTCTGCACCTGAAAAGTTCATGTTTATCATTTATCCTGGCGCTAATGGAAATCCTGATCACTTTTCTACCATTTCCACTCAGCCTGCTTCTGTGACACTTTCCTTTTACTATGTATGTGTCTGCTGAATAACATTTTGTCAAATACTTTTCTCATCGTCCACCTACAAATCCCCCAGGCATCCTTCCTGGTGTTCGATTAGTTTATGCGGCAGTTGGCAAATACTTTCAACTTTTCGACTCCATCGTATCATGCCCCTTTCTGCCTTTGAATGGCGCAAATGGTTGTCACTGTGGCCAAAAAGTCTTAACTGGCGGTGCTCCCTCTGTTGCTGTTGCTGCACGTTTTATGGCCTTCAAGTCAACTTTATCTTTTAGTCCCGTCAACGTCTGTTTCGCAGTCTCTTCAAGGCGACATTTCTACCATGTTTCTCTCTCACTCTTTCTCTAAATGTCTGTCCCTGTCTTTGAGTGCAATTTTGTTGCAATTTTTATAAGCTTTTATGCACTTGAGGCAACGGCAGCCTTATTCCGCCCCTGTCCCTTGAGGTTATCTGCTCACGCCTCAACACTTGGTGCCAATAAGCGTGGAAAGTGCAAAAGCAGATGGATGGGAAAAAGTGTTGCATCTTTTAGGCGTCTCCTTATAAATTTGTCAAACGATAAATTGAGCTGAAATTCTTTAGTACATTTTTTCTTCGTAGTTGAATCGAGTAAATAACGAAGCTATAAATGTTGCAGATACAAAAAGCCAGATTGGTCTGATATACTATAAACAGCCATACACACATACTTACAAATATCTAACTGAAACATAAAGGCAAAAAATAACTTTTTCTAGGTTCATTAGGCAAAAAGTCAAAAATGAAATTATTAAACATTTTGTGTTTTTTTTTTTTTTTGCTCACTGTGAAAAGGTTTCTAATGAAGCACACATACATATGTAAAAATTCAATGTACGTGCATGCGTGTGTATGTGTGTGCGCATAATCACTGCATATGAATTAAAAAGTTTTTCGGCATGCGAAAATATTTTGCTGTAGTTTAAAGCAATTTGAAGTCATTTGTAGCCAATTTACAAATGTCTGGAATGAGTGACTGAGTGAATGAGTGACTATGTCTATGTATATGTGCAAATGCAATTACTTTTCACACACTGAGACTCACAAACACACACACACACACATACATACGGTGCTCGGTGTTTGTTTGCCAATGCGCTCAGCCATTTGGTCGTTGGTTTTCATTTTTATTTTTTTTTTTTGGTTTTTTGTTTTTTAAATGAGTCATGCTAATGGCAAACCATTAGCAAAAATGTTGCTCCACACACATTTGCAACTTTCTCTCTCTATGTACGTGTGATAATTAAGTTGCATTTGTGAGTGTGTGTGTGTGTGTATGTGTGAGCGACGCGAAATGAAAGAGAAATGTGATTTTGTTTTTGGTTTTTGTTTGAAGGCTGTTGTTAAATATTTAAGTGTATTCGTAATTTCTTGCCGCTTGCGTCAAAGTCTAATTGCAATGTCTGAGCCATAAATAAAACTACCTATTCTGACTTGAAGGTAGCCAAAACTATATTGTGTCAGCTCTCTAGACGATCTATCTAAACGAGTCGCATGCCAAACGAAACGAAAATAATTTGTTGCAAAACTATATATTTCACTTTAACGCACCATTTTGCAAATTGACCAAGTTTTTGAATAATTGAATGTGATCCTAGGCCGGGCCAGTATAGTTTTTACCATTGACTAGAACTAATATGGCCAACTAGCGACCGAACGAACAACTTGAGCACTTAATATTTCATTTTCATTTACCTTTAATTGAGCTAATCAACGCGCTAATAGCCGCAGCTATTACAGACACATACACACACACACACATACACAGATATGTGGTAGGACAGAAGCGGAGGAGGAGAATGAGGAGACAGAGGACAGGCAGGACATTGCCTGTGACATATTTTATTGTTATGAGTTTTGCACTCTACTGGTAACAGAGCGGTGAATGCGAGGTCGGTTAGAGGGTCGTATGTATGTAGTACTTCAGTTGGCCGCTTTCAAAATTGCACTTTAATGACTAATTTAGTTTTTGTGTGTATGGCAGCAGGACAGCAGGATACCACTACAATGGCAATGGCAATGACAGTGGGTCGGTCTGGGGACGGGGAAGAACGAATGCCTTGGGGCAATTGTTGGCCAGCTGTAGCTAAATTCAAGTGAGTGTCAACGGAAGCGCACACTTGAGCAATGACGATACGACATTTCCTTAATGAAGGCAACTAACACGCACACACACAGACACCACATATTCACACATATGTAGAGAGAGGATATACATATGTACATGTATCCCCCTCCCTTTTGGCTCTATCTAACCAACGGCTGGCATACAACTTTATTACCCTTAGCTCAGCTCATTTGCTGCATAAAACCAAAACGGTCTTGGGGTGGTTTCGGGGTTGACCATCATGGCGTATGTGTAATTATAACAACTTCAAGTTAAAAGTTGAAGTTGAAACTCATTCGGAAAGTCAGCTCTGGCTAGCTAGTCAGTTTGTCAGTCGCCTCATGTATGCATTTGTCAACTACTGTCATGTTTCTCTGATGTCTCTCGATGTGCTGGCTGTCAAAAGTTTGCAGTTTGCATTGTGACTCAACTCGACACGACGCGGAGTCGATCTCATGGACGACGGAGAAGTAGTAACTCACCTGACACCAACAGTTCACTGGTGCTGTTGACCAAATTGTCCATAATTGGCTGGAACGTGTAGAATGTCAGCGTTTCCAATTTATTTGCCTGCACATTGATGGACAGCAGCGCCGGAGTGCCACGTAACAGTCCATTGTCGATTTTCTTTAGCACATTATTGCGCAAATTCAGAGTTTTCAAATTGTTTAAGCCATCCAAAGCACGTTCCGAAATTCGCTGCAGAAAATAGGTTAAAAAAAAAAAAAAAAAAAAAACAAAGACAAATCAATTTATATGATTGATATAATTGCACAACTTGAAAACAATATACAGCTCTTTTGCAATTTGCTGTCGATTGCAATATTCTCCGACTTTTCTATAAATAAATAATACAGCAATCAATGAAGGTATTTCACGAAATCGTCGTGTCATCACGACTTCTTTATATATGATGACTTTGAGGTAGGAAGTTGATTGCTTATAAACTAGTTCAAATTATATAATACGACAAACCTATAATGTAGCAGGTTAGATTAATTTCTGTATTAATCAGTTAGTTTCGCGACTAAATGGAACCTTTTCAATTTGTAATGCTTAATGGGTACAAGAAATTTACCAAGCTGATTCAATTGTTTTGCAACAAATACAAACAAAAATTTCATCTGAATTTCCTTATTGCTGGAGGAGGTTTCAATTGTGATTCCTTTACCCATCCCACTTTTCCTTCACCCTCATCTACATATCTTTCCCGTTTCATCTAGTATCTCTCTCTCTCACTTCAGTTCTGCTTATGGGGCAAAGCTTTTGCCGTGGCCAACCGAGCAAACAAAAAAATATTTGCTGCCATTTTTCCACATTTTTGCGTATTATTTTCATTGTTTTTCAACAGTTTCGCTTTTCTCTCAGCCATTTCTGTTATTGTTGTTTGTTTGCGTATTTATTTATATATGTATACATATATATACAATATATATACATAAATACACATATACATAAACATATACATATCCATATATGTGTCTTTTTTTTTTGTTGTTTTAACTTGTATGTACCAATTCGTTTGTCTTGAATTTTATTATACGGAAAAAAGTGTTTATTTTTGTCGAGCTCAAAACGAAAGTGAACCGAGCGAAAGAGAAAGAGAAGATGGAAGGCAAAATGGAGGGGCAGGCTCGCAGTCTCTGTGTTCTTCCATTATTTAATATTCAATATGCTTTGTCTAGGGAAATGGAAAAATTATGCATATTAAATGCCAAGACCAAAAGAACAAAAAAAAAAAAAAAATGGCAAAAGGAAAAGAGAGGCATGTGCCATCATACATACATATATTCTTCGCGATTTTGGGTTGAGGCATTGAAAAATTTGCGTTACGTGCGATATGTGTACCCAGAGGTATGGGCCACCCACCGAAGTCTTTACCAACTTTCACTCATTCCTCGACTGTCTATAATATATAGTTTATTTGTTTGTCAAGATGATTGACATAAAAAAAAATTTGTATATATCCTCCATGTATTTTATTGGCATATTTTGTTAGTTTTATGAGGCGCAAGCAATTTATTAACCAACAACAACACAAAAAATGAACAAAATAAAATCCAGGCCAAATGAAGGGAATGAAAAGTTATTTATTGCAAGGCGACTGCGTAAACAAGATTAAAACGCGAATCAAAGTGCCATTAAAGAAAGGACGAAGTTCTCAAATCAAATAATCAATAAATCTGTTTAATTTGCTGTAAAAAAAAAACCCATCGATTTTTCTCCTAAAACATATTTTAATATCGAGTAAAAACTACATACATAGTTAGCAATTGAGACTTTTGTCAGATATATATGTATGTATGTATGTACATACGTAAAGTCCCCAAGGAATAAATTTTTAGCTACGCCATGAAGGTTACGTTCGGTATATAGTCTTCCCCGACTCCGACTTCATTACTACCTTTCGACAAGTTCTACATCATTCTTTTTTTTTTTTTGTTTGCTTAAAATCCTCCTTTTCATCTGCTTCACTAACTGATAATTTACTTACTTGTAGAACAAAATTCAACTGCTTTAGCTGGGTAATGTAAAATTTTTGAAGGTTATTTTTGGACTCTTAAAGTTTTTCAGGTTGAAGGGAAAATGTTTTCACTTTTCCATCAACACTTTCACTTAATGCACTCGTTTAGCTGCTTATCAGCTTATCTATTTATCTTTTTGCCAGACAAAAAAGTAAGACGATAAAGAGGCAGAGAGATAGAGAAAGAGAGAGAGAAAGAGAAAGTTGAGGGACACCGTGCATTACCTCCCGCAACCTTTTAAGGGTAAATGATTTATGAAGTAAAAGGAGAAAAAATGAGAGAGATGGGGAAATAGGGATAGGGAGAAAAAAAGGAACCAAGCTAAGCAAATTTGCTTTTATTGAAAGTGACGAGAAATACAAGGCAGTTTTTGGCGCAACATATGTCCTAAAATGAGTGGTTGGGGAGGGGGTGGGAGAAAAGGAGGAGGTTATGGCTAAGGATATGACTAGAACAGAAGGCAAAAGCAAAATCCAGTTGAGAAACAATGCGAAAGGCAAAGGCGATAACAAGCCCAATCATTATGAGCGGAAGTATGGGTGGAGAGTAAAGGCATTGTCAGCGTCAGCGACCAAAAACACTTGAGCCAACAACTTGAGTGTGTGTATATGCGTATGTGTGTGTATGTGTGTGTGTATGTGTGCCGATGTGTTTGTATGTCCGTGTGCGTGTGTCCTAGTGGCCTGGCCTGACACATATGCGAAATGTCTGAGTGTGACATGATATGCGAGCACTTTGTAAAATGGAAAAGTAGGAAAAATGAAAAGCAAAGACCAGAGTAAGTAACTGAAGCTGAAGTCGGGGTATATAGCGCTTATCGCTAGTAACCTCACAGACATAACTTTGTTTACCCCCCACACCTCCTGCTCACCACACGATCTGTCCTGCTGCCCTGCTACCCTTCTGCACCTCGCCAGCAATTCTTTTTTTGCTTGCTTCTGCCTTACCCTATTTACTGACTTGGCCATTTTTATAGCTTCACATGGTCCTTGCATATCAGATGGCTAGAACGAGGAGTGCCATAAATCCATTATTCAATGATTTGTTATTCAATATTTTGTAAGTAGATTAACTTGGCTGGAAGTAAAGCAAAAATGTCAGCATGTGGGCCCAAAGCAAATGTGCGAATTAAGCTGTAAGAAGCGCCAAAAGGAAAAAAGGGCCCCAGGATTCATCTTGTGGTTGTTCTTGTTGTTTGTCTTGCGGCCATCAGTCGAAAACATAATTTACCAATCTATTTATCATATTTGCACCCTTGGACTAGATAGACCAACAGTATCGTACGCCTCCTTTCTCCTGACCAGCCACTTAAATCACCACAAAAGAATAGGACATGGGACAATTCGAATTGAATTTATGACACCAACAAAATGTTGTGGCATTTATGACCCTATCTCACTCATCCCTTTCTCTCATTCCCCTCCTCTCTAGCCCTTAGGCACTGTGCCGGCAATTTATGGCCACTTAAGCATAGAGAAGAAAGATAGCAAATCAAAATGAAAATCTCACAACAAATATGCTTAAGCCATGTGCTTTATGTCTGATTGAAATATTTAGGCCCATTTCCACAATGTCC
This sequence comes from Drosophila paulistorum, assembly GCA_018152135.1. Lineage (NCBI taxonomy): Eukaryota > Metazoa > Arthropoda > Insecta > Diptera > Drosophilidae > Drosophila > Drosophila paulistorum. Next base: position 15,495,552 of record JAECXG010000690.1, read on the forward strand.
TCGGTTAAAATTTAACTGGGCGTTAACTCAAGCAACAATTCATGCTCCGGGCCGTGACAGTTCAAATCGATCTGGGGGGCAGAAAACGGTCTCTTGATTTGTACATTATTTCAAGAGAAAACTTTGGATTGGATTATTCCCGAAATAACTACTTATAGAGGTTACTCACGATTAAGTCTACGACACACTAGAAAATATAAAATAAATTCACCCATTTATTAATTGAACTCACCTCAATACGATTATCATCCAATTCCAATTCGCTGAGGCTCCACAATTCAGCAAAGACTGTGTCGCCAATAAAGTTAAGATTATTCCGAGTCAGTTTCAACACATTCAGATTGCCCAATCCGCGGAATATTTCGCTGGTCAAGACATTGATTTGATTGTGGGCCAAATTCAAATAGGTCAAACGTCCCATATCGGCAAAGAGTCCTTCGTGCAGGGTACTAATGTTGTTGTTATTCAGAAAGAGCCGCTCACACAGTGGCAGGTTTCGGAAGGCATAACGATCCATTTCAAATATTTGATTGTGCTCCAAATTCAACTCACGCAAACGTATGTGATTGGCAAATGCATCCTGATCGAGGGCCATTATATGATTATTATTGAGTATTATACGCTCCAAGAAGGGCAAATTGGCGAAGGCATAGCTCTTGACAATTTCCACCTGCGAGTACTCGATGACAATGCTACTGAGATTCTTCAATGTGTCAATTATGGTGGTCGGTATATAATCCAATCGAGCATTATTCTGAATGACAAATTTAAGTTCACGCAAGCGCTTTTGCTGATAGAAACGTGTCCAGGTGGTATCGTTCTCATGTAGGCCCTCCGAGAATACCCAACACTCGGCCTTTTGCACGGGAACATGATTCTCATCGGGTGTGCAGTAGCACATTAATTTCATATCACGACGACGTGTACAAAAGCCAGTCGTGTCCATTGGACCGCTATAGCCAGTGCTGCCTGTGGTATATGACGACAACGAGGATGATATCGATGATGAGGAGCTGCCATAGGTATATATCCCATTATTGTTGTTGGTCATTGCCGATGGGGAAGCGCCACCACCGATGCCACCTCCATTCATGTTGTTGTTGTTGTTGTTGTTGCCACGGTTGCCGCGATTACGATTACGCTCCTCCTTGGAGCGGGCGTCCACCGCTGGCGCCGACGCCATCAGGCAGCAGCTCAGCAATAAGATGGCAACAGAAGCCGCCATTTTATGGCGCTGATGATGCGGCAACATTTTTGATGGCTGATGTCGACGTCGATGTCGATGTGGATGTTGATGTGGATGTGAATATGAACGTGAACGTGAACGTGGATGTTTTCGAAAAATGAAGCTTGTCCTGGAAATGGAAGAGAACAGAACAGAAAACCCATGAATGACTCAGTCAATAAAATTTGTTTATCTCGCACAGTTGCGGCCAAAAAAAAAAAGGATGTTGCGAGGCATAAAAACCAAGGTGGAAATTACTCAAAAATTCAGTTTCATGTTTCAGTTTCAGACTACACTCCGCTTTTTCCCTCCTCCCTCCACTGATGGGTCTCTGTTTCTCTTTCCCTGATATCTTTGATGTGGTTGCCAAGTAAAGGGTGGGCACAACTAGAGAGTAAGCCTACTCATTCCACCCGTCCCCCAATCCCCCAATGCTTTACATTAAAGTTACAGCAAAATATGGTTAAACATTCTAAAGTCCCTACAAATTTAGTCTGGTGGTTTTAAAAACCGTTTGAATAACTAAATATTGAATTTGATCATCGAAGTAAAAAAGTTTTAAAAATTTCATCGAAATAGTTTTCCAATCAATATTTTTCTACTGCTTGGAAGACAACGACCGCCTGAAAATAGTCTTCTGATATCATACAGATTACCTACTTGTAAGTATTATATATTTTTCAAAAACTTTATCAGTTTCCTAAGCCATATGTTATTGAGTAGTATGATATATGTATATATATTTGAAGAATATTTCTATTTATTATATTACAACATAATTGTCTCCTTTTCATTCTCGTTTATAACCTATTTTATCTGCTTATCCCCCCTCTGGGTTCTACATTCTCGATCAAATGTTAAAGTGCTTCATAAAAATGCTAATTAATGTTGTTAACTTTTTACTTTTGCGCTCATATTTCACTTTAGCACAATTCACATTTTCGCGGTCTCCGACGTCTTGGGTTTTCCTCAACACCCTCCGCCTACCAGCTTGGCCCCTCATTCCATTCTGCACATTTCTCATCCGGCTGGCGACCCGTCGCGCCTCTCTTCCCCATCCCCATTCCCATCACCAGCACTCTCTGGTCTACTTTGCTGATGAAAAGTTCATGGCATTTCGGTTTTTCTGTTGTTATTTTTGCCTCCTGCTGGCTTTTTACTGTTTTCATTTGACGCCTGGCCGCTAACCCCCCATCCAGTCCTTCTTTTTCCCTGGGCCAGACTCACCCTTAGATTCTACCCCCCTATAAACAAATTTATTGAGCTCATAAATAACTGCAACACTGTCGCTGATTGTTCGCTCAACGGCAATGGCTTCATGATTCGGCCAAAAAAAGAGGAGAAGCAAGGGCATAGAAACAGGAACCGGATAAGAAGGAGAGGAAGATGGGATAGGCATGCTGGCAGGGAGGAGGCGGCGGGATAGAGAGATGAGATGAGAGAGGAGATGATTTGAGTCCTTCAGTTTTTGCATTTCAAGTGTCATTTGGGCAAAAAGTGCTCTCTAATTATGCTGAAATTTTTAATAAATTAATAACTGGCTTATGACACCAAGCATATTTTGGATTGAATGAGAATTGAATTGGCCCAGACTTGGCTTGGATTGGCTTGAATTGGATGGAATGATGGGCATAATGAAGTGTAAATAAGTTATTGGCAGTTATCAAGTGAGTTATTGTCGTTATCAAACAGGCATTCATTCACTCACTCATTCGTTCGTTCGTTCGGTGATTTGCATAAAATATTGTCTCAATTCAGTAAAGGGAAGGACGGCTGGAGGGGAGCATGATGGGTGGGATTAGATGGAAAGTCATTTGAGTTATTGACTCTGGCATGCTTCATTACATTGATTTTCGTTATAAATTTTAAATAAAACGATGATAAGTGTTTTCTGTGCAGCTGAGAGAAAGCTTAGCTTAGCGTTCCTTCCTTCCTTTCTGCTGCTGTTTTCTCCTGGTTTGATCCAGCTCTTGCTCCTGCTGCATGTCCTTAACAAAGTTCAAGGGCTCAACTGGCATTTCATGTGGCTCACACCGCAGGATTAAGTGCTTAGGAATCTACATGAAAAGTTTTCGACCAGACAGTAGCACGATGAAGATGAGACTTGATGACTTCAATTTGAATATCAAAGCAAAGTCAAAAACTAAAATGCCCCATACAAACGCACACATACACGCAAACAGACAGAGATTCCTCTACCTTAAATATATTAGATAGTAGAATATATATGTATACACTATAGGTATAACCACAAGAGCAGCCACAGTAGATGTAGATAAAGATGAAGATGAAGAGAGAAACAGCCAAGATATTTCCAGATATGGTACTTGGAATTTTTAAGTGTGTTGTCAAGCAGCAAATCAAAAAATATAGACCAAGGGAAACTCACTCTTGCTCTGTTTCGAAAATGTATGCATGTGTGGGTGTGGGTGTTTGTCTGTGTGTGTGTGTGTATGTGTGTAATTAGATTTTTATGCGAGTGAATTTCCACATACACTCTCCCACATGTATCTATGTATGTATATTCATTGCCATCGCCGTTGACAGCCAATTACTCAGAGTCCAAAGAAAGAGATTTAGACAGAAAACGTCAAGAGATTGGGTAGGGTAGGGGCCGGAGGGCGGTTACAAAAACGAAGCGTGGCAAGCATTACAAGCAAATGAAAAATCAATTTCTTGATTATGCATAAATCATATGATTTATGCGTTTTCTCACAGTATTCAAAAGTCATTTATCAAAACAGAGAGCACAACTTTTCTGTGTCACACAACAAAACCAGAAGCACAGAAGGACAGAAGACATTTGGAAAGACACAGCGCAATAAAAAGTAATAAAAATGCCGACAATTGGAATGTGATTGTATATGTATACGTATACAGACATACTACATATAACTCACCTCCATATTGTAGGAGAAGAAAACATTTTGTTTGCTCGTAAAAAGAAAAGTCTACAATTTGAACTCAGTGAAACACTTAAAAATAAGCCAAAAACAAAAGGAAAAAAATACAAAATGTAGAAGAAATTTGATAAATTGGCTAAAAGACTTCCCAAGTCTATAAATAAAATCATTTCCGCCTGCATTCCTTTACATCTAGACAAGCTAAGATTAAATTAAACTTCATATTAAAGATTGAAAATTTTTCAAATAATTGTACCTCATTGAAATTTAAAATTTCAGAAAAAAATAGGTATGTAATGCATTAACAAATATCCAGATATCTTTTTGGGATGGAGTGGTTGGCTTTATGTTAAAAGTTCAGTAAGTAATTTAGTTTTGAATAACATTTTATTTTCATTACGGTTCCCTTAGATTATTTCATCAGTCTTAAAGGTTTCAGTTTCAAATGGAACCGATCATCTTCATCAATATAAACAACAACGAGAAAAACAACCTTGACGACAAACATCAACATGGAAAATTATCCTCGAAGGCACCACGAACATAGACTGGCGGCTTGCTCTAACAAAGCCTTCCTTTTACACATTATACCCTACATTCTGTGCTCTCGTCTCCCCTCACCTTGTTACATTGTTATGTTGTAGGGGAAAATTGCAACAAGAAGCAATTTGTCTTGCTGTTTATAATTTCGATTAAACTTTCGCACAGACACACAGTCAAACACAAGTCAAGGCACGGCAGGGCAAAGAAGGAGCAGGAAGATTGGTGTAGCATATGTTTTAGGTGTGTGCGTGCAAATAATGTGCTGAAGAAGCAGGAGCAGAAGGAGCAGGTCCTTCTTCGTGTGAAAGTGTGACAGAACTGTCGACGACCCACTAGGAAATTGGAGCAAAGCCGCTGCTAAGTTGTCAGCCCAGAGCTGAATGTGGCGAAGGCAAGCAATTTTCCATTCAACGCACACACAGAAACACACTCGCACACTGGTACATAAATTGTAGTATCTGTTTGAATGGAAATTTCTTAACTTTAAAAAGCTCAAGAGCCAGCAGTAGCAGCAGCATGGCCGAGGCAAAAGCAAAGGCACAGGAACAAGACTCACTCGTTATGGCAAGGCAAAAAGAAAACTTTGCTTATCGGCCCGCATTGAATATAAACATAAAGAAGAGATATCAAGGGGACTGCCGGGGAGGTAAAGAAAGTGGAAGGGTGACACGTTTGAAAAGAAATTGTGCAAGATGGAGACAATGGCAACTGCTGCCAAAAGAGCCAAGGAAAAATCAGCTCTTCGGCTTTGCCTCGGCCTCAGTCTCAGCCTCAGCCTCAGCTTCGGCTGGTGCTGCGTGTGGAAATTGTTTTCAATTTTCGTTATTTGACAAATGGTGACACTTCCGCTGTGGCAGCACTCAGCAGCCAGCACAGGACACCCAAAAGGACCTAGGACTTTAACAATATGTCTGTTGCCGCTTCCCGCCCTCTCTGTCTATCTGTCCACCCGTCGGTTCATCTGTCTGTCTGTCTTTCGGCCCGTCTGTGTGTCATGAGGTTTTGTCAACAATAAGTTTGTACGCCGGAAGCGACGTAGTTGTTTATGACATTCCCAGGGCCATGCCCGGTTCCATCATCATCATTATCATCATCATCGTCGTCATCCCACTGCCGCTGCTCCTCATGTTCATCCTCGCCGGCATCGTCATCATCGTCGCCGCTATCATCATTCCTTGTTGCCTCTCATGTGAATAACTTTAAGCTCGGACGTGCTTGACTTTGACTGACTGACTGACTGACTGAGATACTGAGGGACTGTATGTGAGGTAGGACTTTTGCTGACAAGCAACTTCGCTGGCTCCTACCTTAGTCTCTTTCTCCCTGTATGCCCTTTTCGACCCTTCCCACCGTTATTTTCCCCATAGTTTATTACGCTGCAAATAAAAAGAGACATGTGGCGAAAAAGTTGGACAGTTCAGTCAAACGGCTGCATTCCCTTCCCGGCATCCCCTCACTTTCTCTCTATGGCACGACGATGACGACAACGACTCTCAGTCTTTCAGTCTCTGCGACTCTGTGTCCCTGAGTCTGGATATCCAGCCTGACAAATGAGACAAGCCCAAAATGGCTAACAAAACTTGGCCATCAATCAGGCCAAGTTATGACATTCACCGCACGCACGCTATTACCCGTCTCACTTCTTCTGCAACGTTTTATTGAAATAAGCCAAACCGATTCGATTTGTTTCACTTTGCAATGATTCTTCATGTGAGAGAAAACATAAATACATACAATTTCTTTAAGTTTCTTCAAAATTGACAAAGTATACTTCTTTGGATAACACTTTTTGTCAATTGAATTGATTAATCACTGAAATTGTGTACAATTTTCTTGAAAATCTATTCTTCCTCTAGATCAATGTTAGATAATACCATTTAGCACAGGGCTTCTTTTAAGGAAGATTTGTCTGAAGACTTTTTCCTGCTTGTGTAGCCCTTTTAAGGAAAATGATGTTTCAACAAAAGGCCAAATGTCATATGTTTGCTGCGTAAGTGAAAACGGAGCGAGTGTGTGTGTTGCCAGAGAGATATGGGGAAAACTCCTCTTCATGTGGATACATTTCCACTAAATATATTGTTTTCGTATTTTGCATATTGTCAGGCCAATGTCACACTCCATAAATATTTCATAAATTGCTTGCCATTTATTTTGACATGCACCAAGTTTTGTTACTGGCAGCCATTTGTTTAACCCTTTTTTTGTTGCCTCTTCTGTTACTCTTTTGCCATTGTTATTATCATGCGAAAAAGTCATTGCCAGCTGTCACTTGGTGTCCCCCTAGATAGTTTCTTGTCCTCCCTTCGTCCGCCTTACCACCTTCGTCACTTATTGCCAAAATCTGCACACATCTCGGAGCTGCCTTTCCCTTATTGTCGTTGCCCTTGCCCTTGCCCTTGCCGCTGCCCTTGCTTTCTCACTAGTGAACAGCTCCATCGTTTTTTGGCTTTTAGCATACCTGTCAGCAAAAATAAGTAAGTAAAATGAAAAGTAGTGCAAAAGAAAACTTTCGCTCATTTTTGCCTTCGACTTGGACTCCACTCTATTCCAAGCGCTCGTTCTCGTCTTTTGCCATTGCCATATTGTTGACACATATTTTCGTTTAGAAAAAAAAAAAAAAGGGCGAGAAGAGTTTTTGTATGCAAAATCCCCTCAACACACTCCGTCCCACGACTGTTGCACTTAAAATTACTTTGGCTCATGGACAGAGTGGAATTGCCATCTATTTGGCGAAGGAATGCTAGTGGAGGGCGAGTTGCTAGTTCAACAAATTTTAATACAAATACTCATGACAATAAGAGAAAATCTTCTGGGAATGAAGAGTGAGTTATTGGCGAGAAGTAGTTGCACTTTCTTAGATAAACATTTCGGTTGCATGTATATGTATGTACATAGATCAATAGATTTCGAAACAATTGATCCTGTATACTACGCTCTTGTCTTCACTTCTTTTTTGGGTTGGGCATTGAAGAACTTTAACTTTTGCTGCACAATTTGCGTATGGGATGGAAAAGGAATGCAGCAGTCGGTCTTAAGCCTTAATGCCCAAATTGGCAGCAGCACCTGGCCAAAAAGTGTTGGCTGTCCTGGTAGATAAGTAATACTTGGCTTTTCTTCTTTCGCCCCTTTTGCCGTGTCGTCATTACGTTTTTTCTTTTTTGGGGATTGTCTCTCTCTCGTTTTCGTGTTGACTTTCAACGAGCACAAGGAGCAACTGAAGAGAGTAGAGGTAGAAGAGTATGGGAGCAAAATAATTTTCATCGTTGCAAGTTTCTTGCAAAGTGAAAATTTGTCAGGCTCGTTGAGATGCTTGAGTTGAGTTCTTTTTGTTGTTGCTGTCTGATATAATAAATTCTTTCAGTTTTCACAAAAGACAAACAGAAACACGAACAACAACAACAACAATCAGTGGCAAACATAAATACTGACTTAGCAGACGACAGCACAAGATTTGCCGTCTACTCTCTGGAACTCTTAACTTGACTGCCAAATATTTTAACAATTTTACTTAAAACATTATGGCATATGAAACCCTTACCCTGATTCTCCACATATGTACATTTGTCTGTCTGGTGGCTTAAGGGAAGGAAAAGTGGGAAGCTAGCTTGACGATTTGAAAGTGAATTCGAAATGCGCTTTTACCTGCTCGACTTTTCTCCTTTTGACTCTCCCTCAAACACTTAATTACATAGACTTACTTAACTCTCTAACTCGAAGACCAAAGCCACCTCCCTCCCCTGATCACCGGCACTTCCCCAATCGTTATCCATACTACCCTCTGTCTGTCGGACTGTCAGTCTGTCCATTTGTCACTTACCTTTGATTAAGTGCAAAAAAAAGGCCTCGTCACGTACGTGCCTGGCTCGGCAATGAAGAATTAGTTGGTTTTTTTTTATTTTTTGTATTTTCTGCTGACTAACAGGATGATGGGTCTGCAAGAAGAAAGAGAAGAGGAAAGAAAGAAAAACAAATTAATATGAAATTATCTGTTTGAGAGAATGATAGAAAAGTGATATAGCAATACACACAAGTGACTGCGAATACTGTAATACATTGCATAACATTACTTCTTGTTGAGTAACGACTTGTCGATTAACATAGACTCTCTGTAATATCCTATCAAATTTAATTGAATTAGGAATCCTTGCCCTTCCATACTCCTTCCATTTCTCGCCCTGGCAGCTTTAACTCAAGATGAAATTCTTAATGCAAGTCTTTTAAGTTCTCGTAGATCGCTTATTGGATTCACATTTCTCGAGAGTTCAATGTTTGAACATTGTCAAAGAATTGTCATGGAAAAGGGCATTCCATTGAAGTTTCTTTATGGAAGGCATCGCCTACTTTCCGTTTTTGGCAACTTAACAGCAACAAAGAGAGGGGGGAGGGCAGAAAAAGAGCAGACATCGAGGACAAATGCCACTCAATTTATGGCCAAGTAGTGGGCGTAACTGAACTCTCAAAAGTTAAGTCGCCCGACATATGCCCTGATCATCATCCTCTCTGTATCTCCCTCTCTTCCTCTCTCTCTCTCTCTCTGTGTGTGTTCTTATTTTGTGGCCGACGTTTGCAGCTCCTTCTTCCATTCCCCATCTCCTATGCTCTCCAGCATCATTTGCAGCACTCAATATTAAGAAATAACAACTTGCTGCTGCTGCGGGCTAGGCGATTCTTGAGGGGACTCTCTCTGTGTGTGTGTGTGTGTATGAGGGGGTAGGGGAGAACATGATGCCAACTTTCCTTTTGGGGTCTTCAATGTAAACAAGCGAAACAAATATTTAAACTCGCAGCGAGTGAGCGGTGTGTCCTCTGTGTGTATCCTGCGAGTATCCTGTGGTGGGTGTCTGTGTGTGTGTGTGTGTGTGTGTGTGTGTGTGGCAACCCTCGGTAACTTGTAAAGTTTTCTGCATCGCTTTATTGTCGACTTTGAGCTTCGGCTTTGGTTTCGAAGCTGCTACAGGGCTGCTGTCGCTTATTTGTCGCCGCTCAAAGCTTTGGCTTGTTACACTTTATGAAATCACCTACCACTCGCCCAATCCTCTTCTCCCCTCTGCCCTCACCCCAGCCACACTCACATTGCTATAAGTGTTTATGTTTGTCTTGGCGGCGGCTCATAAACTCGCTGTAAAAGTGAGATGCCAGAACCCAAGATCCAGTTACCAGTTACCAGGAACCCCTCACCCCATACCGCTGCTGTCAAAAGTCACGTATGTGAGCCCCTTCACTTCCTGTGTGTGTGAGTGTGTGTCATAAACTTCAACTGAAAATTGTGCGTAATTATATTAAATTTTTATACTTTTCCCGTTCTTTTCGGTTCTAGATCTGATTCGCATGCAAAATAAACGAATGTAAAATATTCTGTTATTTTTTTGTCTTCCTAAATGGAATGCAAAATTCAAGCATTTACATTTGCTTATTCGCTTTTTCACCTATTAAACATAAATGATAAATCAAAAGAAAGGAATCCCATCTGTGGTTTTGTTTGTATCATTCTTTTTTTCTACGCTTTCAGTTTTTTGTTTCTTATTCAATTTTTTTTTTTGACGGTTGCCCCTAGCAGCCGCCACAGCAAAAGGTTGTTGACATGCCACTACAATCAGTTAGATGCCCTGACAACTGTCTGACATAAGTTGAAGAGGTTTCCTCCTTCCACCTCTCACTTAGTCCGCCCTCCTTCCATCAACAATTATTCAATGTCCCCACCATATGCATATGTAGAGGTAAGAAAAAACCAACAACAACATTTGCCTAATCAAGCAAAAGCATCAGCAAAGCGTATTAAATATTCAAGTAAAAATGTTTATCCGCAACCACCCCCCCACCCCCCTCTCTCATCACACGCACACAGGCACACACACCCGTAGACCCATATGTGTGTAGAGCAAATAATGCGGGCATAATTAACCAGAATGAATAAAAAAAAGAATAATAAAAAAAAAAAACGAAACAAAATGGGGCAGAAAAACTATAATAATTGCAGCTTATGCAAGGCACAGAACAAGTCATACAACATTATTTCGATGAAGGCGCCAAAGCACTAACTTTTCTACTTAGAGGGGGTCGGGGGAGTAGATCCAACATTCACGAGGTTCACTTGATATGTTACCCCGTGAAATGCTTAATTAGTAACGTTAAAATGACCTATATTGATTAGCCAACTTTTGTTGGTTGCTCTAATCTTATTAGTTTAATCAAGTATGTATATATATTTTCCAAGAAGATGACTCAACTATCTTTAAATGACTCAACTATACATTAAAGTGCGTGCTCCCACACAGTTGACATGTAAATGTTTTCTAATAGAAACTATTGTTTGAGCCCTCGCTTGTATGGTTTTGTTGTTGCTTTTATTTTTTGTAGGCGCAGCCGAAATGCAATTATTATATTTCATACTAAGCCAAACGAACAATAGAACTACACTCCACTTGTGGGTGTGAGTGTGTGTGGAACATGGCCCTGTGGCATTTAAAGAGCAGGTAGGCAGCTGGGGAATTGCTTCAGGTCGCCATCGTCATCATCAGGCATTGCCATCAACATCGCCCACATGGACATGTAACTATTCAGCGACGCTGAATGTTATGAGTAGCGCGTGGAAAATAAAACTATTTGAATAACGCGCCAGCACCCACCACTAACGCCGACACCCACACACACGCCCACGACCCTCGCACCCTTACACTCTCACTCATATGTATGTGCCTCCAGGGCGTGACCTAACCCTGTCCAGTTCTTCGTGTTAATAGTTTTCCTTCCCACTCTTCCCCATTTTGTTGTAGTTCACGTTGTCGCATGTCCTGAGCCCGGTCCTGGGAGCTGGCGTTGTTGGGTTTGGTTCTGTGCCTGGTACTAACCTGAGCTACAATTACCTAGAAATTAACGCAATTAGATTTTTTGTCGTAGCGCATATTTCCTAAGCCCCGTTAATTCCCTGGCCATTCAACCAGCCCACCCCCAGCCAACGCATGTCGTCAATTTACTCGATATACTAGACGCACATGTCAACTGAAACCAAAGTGCAAACTGAATACGCGTAAACCCTATTTGAAAGTTGTTAAACTCATGAAATAACCAATATCAATTCAGAATGCAATAAGGAAATAAGCCCAATAACGGATGGAATAATTTTAGAGGGCGTTGTGAGGTCTCATGAGATGGATAATGCTAACTCATATGGCTTCCACACTTCTTAGCCAACATAAAACATGTGTCATTCAAAATGGTTTAAATTTTAAGAAAGTTTGTGTCTTCAATTTTTATTTTCCTCTTCATATATATTCTATTTGAAAGTTGCCTTAGGGAGTTGCTGCTCCTTGCATCTGGTATTGATGAAAATTAAATTTCAATTACAATTAATTGGCATTAATACAATCATGTATGTATATACATAAGTATGTACATATGTGTGCATACATATACTTTAGTTAATATTTTTTCTTTGACCCTTCGCCATCTCCAGCAACTCCCCATTTCCCTTTCGCTTGACTTGTCAATTGCTAACGTTAATGTAATTACATAATGAACTTGCTTATTTTTCTTTTTCTACCTGGATGGGTCATCGGCACCTGTCATACCATTACGAGCTAAACAAACATTAGTGACTAAAATTAATTAGGCCAGGCCAACAGACACACACACAAAACACACACAACGAAAACAGCAACGAAATTTCATTTTTCTTCCGCCAACATTTTTCTGTTCCTTTTCTGTGTTGGGTAGCCAAAAAGCCCTCTAAATACACAAGGTATCTGGTATTTATCTATATCGAAATTAGTATTCTTTGAGATTTCAAATAGAAATAGTTAAGATCAATAAAAGCATTAAGTTAAAATAAGTTTGTAATTTTGTAAATCAGTTGGGTTTATTACAGGGTACGCAGAAGTCGTTTCTGATCTTGTGAGAGGGCATTGATTTTTTTATGTGTTTTTTTGCTGTTGCTGCTGCTTATGTTTCCTCATGTCGTCAGTTGCCTATTAAAAACGACTATGCTAAATGGTCATAACAACTTCCGTATGGCCCACACACACCCAGTTCCCCCCGTCCATCTGCCCACCACCCTTCTTTATTCCTTCTCTTTCCCTCCTCTCTCTCTCTCCACTGCTCTCGTTCTCAGCTTATTCTCATTTACAACAATAAACAGGAGTATAAAAACCATGAAACTGATTTTTCACGCCATTTTCATTTACATTTTGCGGTTGTTTTTGGCTGTCCCCCTCCCTATCGACTCCCATTCTCTACCCCCTTCCCTTTGCCCGGCAACAGTTTGTTTGCTTTTGCCCTGGCCGAACGAGCGAAACGCATATGTAATTAAAATATAATAATTTTTCTCCCGCTGAACAAAAGAAAGCAAAAGCGAAAACAAAAAAAAAAAAAACAAAAACAGAAAAGGAAGCAAAACGAACTCTGGCCCAGTATTTATGACAAAAGTTTCGAGTGGCTGAGAGCGTGTCCTGAAGGCATTTTGATAGGATCCTTGGGTGGAGCAGCTGTTGCTGTTGCTCCTATAGTCGCTGCTGCCAATGATTATGATGATGGCAATTCTACACGCACAACCAAATACACAATACAGGTGAGTCTCTTCACCTCTACGCAGTCAGTCAGTCAGCCAGGCAGTCTGCCCCGTCTGTCTAGCTCCGCTTTTGGACGTGTGTCCTTCACGTTTTTATTTTCGGTTTCGGTTGTTTTTTTTTCGGGCCATGTTTCACTTTCTGGTTTCTGCACATTTGTTACGCACAATAAATGAAAATGTTCATATAAATATTTCATATAAATATTTCCCCTTCGCACACAAATAACATCAGAGAGCCAGCAGAGGCAACAGCAACAAAAACAAGTCTCTTACTTTCACTCTGTCTCAGGCACACCCAGGGGCGTAGCCAGTATATATATGCATCTATATAGGAGGTGCTGAATAAACCATTCCAAAACAATCAACAAATGTAACCAAAACGAAAATACCTACTAACGACTTGTGTGTGTGTGTGTGTGTGTAGAGTAGTGGAGAGGAGAGAAAGAATTAAATTTAGTTGTAAATATTTGTATATGTACATGCCTTTTTGTCATAGGTGACATATTGGTATCGTTAATAACCGGTAATTAATTAAGAACGAAATGAATCGTCAAAAATGTAGCCAATCTTAAATAGCCAAAAAGGAACTTCAAAATGGCTGAAATAAAACAATTTTGTCACCAATGGATGTTTTTCTATTGAATTGTGTCGTTTTCCTTGAGTTATTTAAGTTTATTCTGCTGAAGATGGATGTTAAGTAGAATTCAATTCAATCGTTAGCTAGAGACTAAGTTTGTCCAAGATTTAAATATCAAATCAAATTGCTTCAGTTTGCCCTGGGCTACGCCCTTGATGGTAAGGGGACGGGAAGGTCCCCACCTCTGCATTTTCCAGATGAGTTTCCGCCCATTAAATTGACATACGCGCTTTCGTATTCATTTCCTTTGCCGTTACTTTTGTTGTTGTTGTTGTTGTTGATGTTGTTCCCCGGCAGTTTCCCGTGTTTCTTTTTTATTGCTCGCTGCTGCTACTGCGAATGCTACTGCTGTTTGCATAAGTTTTGTAATATTTTTTGGGTTTATGTTTACAGTTGGCAAACGCATTAAAATCACAGATTTACATTTTTTTGGTGTCCCCCTCCTTCTAGCCCTCCATCAGGACTACCACCGATCCAGCCATCAGCTACCAGCCAACAGCCAACATCGAGCCACCTTTTTCACCGACTAGCACCAAACACCCACCCACCAATCCCAAGCAGCTGAATAATTTAGTGTCGTTGCTGTTGTTGTTATTGTTGGTATTGCTGGCATAAAGGAAAAGAAAAGGAAAAGAATTCGCATTATTGAATTTGTATGGCTCGGAGAGCTTATTGTTTCAAATGTTTTCTTGTTGTCGCCGGCAAAAACAAGCTGGGACACAACAGAGGCACTTGAGTATGCAAAACTGTTGATAGCAGAGTGAGCCTTAGATGGGAATGAGAATCCCAAGATCCGGGGGTGGTGGGTAGATGGTTGTTGGGGTGGGGATGGCCCTTCCCCCCTGGTTGGCCGGTTTAGGCTTAGGATATTCTTTGTATGCCAAGTTGAGCATGAAAATTATTTTTTAATAAACACAAGAGAACATAACACGCATTACCAGGTCTCTGCTTGGCTTCTTCCCTTTCGACGGGTTCCTTTTTCTTCCGTTTGCCGTGTCCTGGCAAAGCGGAGCTGTGGAGCGGTGGGGTGGTGGCGGTTGGTTGGGCTCACTTTTCAGCAAGTGGCAACAATGTTGAGCACAAAATAAATAAACCCACTTTAATATGCGCTCGTTATATTATTTTCTTTTCATTTTCTTGATTTTTTTCCCTTCGTTTTTTCCACTCTTCTTACTCTGGTGTGTTGTTGTTGTTGTTGTTTTTGTTGTTGTTGCTGCTGCTATCTTTCCCTTTCTCTCATGTTTTTCTTTCATTTTTTTTTCGTTTCGTTTCTTTTCTTTTCTTCTTTTTTTTACGTGTTTTGTTTTGTTTGCCCAACCATCCAACATTCATCTCGTGCCCCCTCCACACAATTCACCACCCCCTTCACTTGTTTGAAGTGCCACGCTCTATTTAAAGGCAAATTGTCTGTAGTCCTTTTTACAAATATTGCGAATTTTCATTCCTTTCTTTCTTTCCTTTGCCCTCTCGCCTCTTTCATGGTTTTTTGCATATTTCTTCTCCATTTTTCCCGCTGCTTTCTGTTGCAGTCGTCCGAAAGTTGTTTGGGGTTTGGACATGCGGCCAGGGTAATGGACAGTGGGAGGGTCGAAGGCGTACCGAGGTAGATGGCGGGGGAAGCGGTCCATTTTCCATTTCCAAAAGGCAGCGCAGCGAAAAGACAAACTTGATGAAAAAGTTGGCGCTCGAGTCTAGACATTGTGGAATTAGGTAAAGCAAACAGGCAAATAGCTGACTAAAAATGCATAAACCAAAGCTGAGTGGTTAAGCGTGGGCGGACACAGGGCCGGGCAGGTGAGGCGAAGGGAATAGGCCAGGATTTAGTTGAGTTAAGAGCCTGCTTGTCAGTCCGCGCTGCGGGCCCGCTCTGATGCTGGGGGGAATGGGTTAAATTACCATTTGAACTTAGTGCCTTGACCTGTGGCATCATGCTTGCCCATTTTATCAACTTCGTTTCAAAGATACTTAACATTTTTATATTACAGATAAAGCTTTATACCCTGTAACCAACAAGGGTATATTATGACTGTTTTACCAGCAAGAATTTCTATAAAGAAAAAAAAAATACTATAGAGATCATAAAGATTGCTCCACAGTGCTTCCTAAGAACTTGCGGTTAGTTTTTATATATTCACAAAAACCTGAAATGTTGTGTAGGATAAGATTTTGTTGACTGGCAAAATGCGATTATCGTTCGGCTTTGGGCTCGTTTCAGGACGAGAACTGTGTCGCTCCAAGGACTAATGATTCCATTTGACATGCAAGCACTGGGCATAATCTCTTTGATTCCTGAGTTACTTCCACTCTGTACTCTGACAGGATTTGTTCGTTTCGTTATGCAGTTCACTGGCGCTTCAAGGGAAATCCTCAACATGTATAAGCAAAAGGCACACACACACACACACATATCCATAAAAACATGGAGGCCAAAGTGGGCGTTGGGAAGTGGAAGTGGGATAAAAGATTGGGGGGAGGGGGGATGAAAAGGACGCCTAGTTTCAATTACACACGCACTTGGCAAATGGGCAAAAGAAAAAATGAACGCACGAGAGGGGTTGGGACGGATGGTGGAGAAGGAGGATGGAAGTTGGGCGATTGTAGCAGAATACGCACTAAAAAGGAGCCCAGATTCTGGCGGAACCTCTCCATCTCTCCATCTTCGTGTCCTCCAATTCTTGTTGTACGCTTTTGCCTCTTGCAATTGTTGCGCCTTTTATTTGTTTGCTCTTTGCTGCTGTCTTTATTGTTGCTGCTGTTGTTGTTGTTATTGTTGTTGTTGTTGTTGTTAGGACCGTTTCGTGTCATTGCCTTTGTTTGCTCTTTCTGTATCTTCCTCTACCTCCTCTTGTCCTCATCTTTTTCACTTTATGTGTGTGTGTGTCTCTGTTTCAGCTCTTGTTGGTTCTCTCGTGTTTATTTTCTTTTTTATATATTGTGCGTGGTGCTGCCTGTCCTTACAGCTGAAAGCGGAGCAGAGCGGCACGCATGTCCTTGCTACCCCTAAGCCTCGTCATCCGGCTCTCCCGTCTCCACCGGTTTTCAGGTTCAGCTTCACCCTTATGCGGCACTCGCCTTTTCTCGTTAAAGGTAAAAATTTATTGTGTCTTATTATTATTTTTTTATTGACAATACGTGACGCGTACACCGAAAGGGACACAAAGGGACACAGGCACTCTGAAAGGGGTATTCGGTGGAGAGACGGGGGCGGAGGTAAAGATCCTTGCATGCATAAAAAAAAGATTTTGTTCTGCCATCGATTTGCTTTCGCCTTTTGTTATTTTATAATTTTCGATTGTTTTGCTTTGTTTTTTTTTGCTTCCCCTGGCACCATTCTTACTTTGCATTCTATGCTTCTTTTTTGTATACGTTCATGTCCTCATTTCTCTGTTCGTGTCCTTTCATTATGCTGTCTGGTCGCTACGCCTTTGGCTTCTCCTCAGCTTTCCCTTCACTAGAGCTGACATTGCGCTTTTAGCTGGTTAGTCTTTTCACTCTCTCTTTCACTGTAGTTTGCCCGCATAATGTGTATGTGTGGGCTCGTGTGTTTGTCTTTCGTCCTTTATTTTTTTTTTTTTTTTTGCTTTTTGTGTGTGCCATTAAAAGGCGCTTAGACCTGAGCGTTAATCATTATTTACCCTGCCAAGGAGGATGATGACGACGGCGACGCGTGTCATAAGCCGGCGAAAGGACTTCGACCAAGACTTCCTGGTAAAGGGATAGTGGTTGCCTGTTTCCAAGCAAATCGAAGATTACGACTAACAATTAAGTTAATCAAATCTGTTTTTGCTTTACGCTTTTTGGCCTTTCCTCACTCCAGTCATCTTTCGCCGCCATACGACAACAACAAAAGCTAAAATGAAGACATTACACATATGCCCCGAGCGTGCCCCCTCAGAATACCCCATCAATATTCGTTTTCCCAAACCGTCCTCTCTCTCTCTCTCTCTTTGTCTCCCGTTTGCGTCGTTGGCGAACCAAACTTTTGGCTAACAATTTGCTGCTACCTTTTACTCCTCATCCCCTTACAAAGGTCCTCGACGACAACAAGAAGCGTTTATCTATGGCAGCAAAAAAGTTTGCAAGCTCGGTCTCTCTCTTTCTTACTCTCGCACATTTTCTATTTCTCTCGGTAGCACTCTTTCTCTGTCTGTTTCTCCCTTTTTCGCTTTGGCTGTTGCCTGAGGTTAAGTTTTTCGTTTGCTTCAATTAATTTTCATTTGTTTACTAATCTAACAAATTAAACTAACGGTTAGCTTTCCTCGTTCGTTCTCTCTCTGTCTCTCTATCTATCTATATATCTCTCTTTCTCTTTTGTTGGCTCTATCTCTTTTCCTTGCTGGCAGTTTTCGTGTTTTCGTCGTCTGCGGAAATTGAAAGGATTTGATATCCTTCAGGGCACAACCCAACCCGTAGATGTCTCGTTTTAATTTTGGACCCGGACCCAGTCTCACTCCCCCCAATCGCTCTGTCCGCCCTCCCTGTCTAAGCCAGGAATCATAATGGAAGTTTTTCGGTCTCAAAAATTAATTGCCAATTGAAATAATCCTCTAAAATTTCACTAGAAATTCTCAATTCGCCATTCAATTCAGTTTCCCTCATTTCGTTTGGCTTTTCTATTTAAAGACTAACAAAAAAAGAAGCAGAAAAGCAAATAGCATCAGATTTCTTATCAGTTTTTCTGTTTTCTTGTTTTTGACCCCTATTCTGGCCTGGTTTTTTTCCTACTTTACTCTTTCTACAGTCTGTTTTGCCAATTTGTTTGCCTTTCTTCTTTCTTTTTTTTTTGCAAAAATATTTTATATATTTCCACATTCGCCTGCCTTTCTCTCTCTCTCTCTCTCTCTCTCTCTCTCTCTCTCTCTCTGTTCTTCTCCTTCCCTTACATTTTTTGTGTATTTTATGCTAATTAATTTTTCATAAGAAAAACCAAAAGGGTCAGCAAAGTCATTTCCCAATTACTAAACTAAAGTTTTGTTTTGTCCTATTCGCATTGAATATGCGACGATGACGACGACTCAATTTCAATCCAAGGCGCCAACTTAAATTCTTTAACAATTCATAAAAATTAAAGTTTTCATTTCAAGGATACGTTTTATGTATAAACCCCTACTACATGTGTTAGACCAAACATAGATAGAAGATTGTATTATAATCTCTTGCAAACAAACCTCTTTATGGATAGTGCACAGTATTATCAATCGGTCATTTATAGGGTCACGATCCAACCAAATAACTCAATAGCATTTAAAAAACACTTAACCCAAACTTAAACTTCCAGTTAATGGAAGGTCAGACTCCTTTGATGTGGCTCTGAGGTGAGGCAAGCGACCGCTCCCATCTCTTGAATTCTTGTTCTGATTCCAAATCTAGATTCCACCCCCATAAGTATGCAAATATAATTACACATATTTAAGAAAGGAAAAAAAACACCGGACAAAGAGTACAGGACAGGGGCAGGGACAGAGGGCGTCTTTCTCCTTCAAGATTTACTAAATGTCGCGTCAAATGTCGCGCCGAAAATTATATCCCTCCATATACAAAAACAAAACAAAAAAAAAAAAGTGGCAGAACACCAAAAACAACGATACAAAAAATTGCTAGTCTCCACAACCTGTCCGTGTGCTATGGTCTTGTGTGTGTATGTGTGTGTGTGTGAATTGTTGGGTTTGAGGGCCAGCCAAACAACTTGGGCATTTTTCCGGCTTTTCTTTAGGTTGACGTTGATGTCGTTGCTGTTGCTGTTGCTGCTGTTGTTGTTGTTGTTATGCATGCAGCCACGCCTTTTGCCCGCCCACCCGCCACCCTCTCTCAGGTCCTAGCTGACTGCCATTTCATTGCTCGAACTCTGCTCTTTGCACTCCTCCTCCTGCTCTGGCGTCCTCAGCTGCTGCCTCGTTTTATGAATTCAGTCTCAGTGCGCTCACTTGACTTTAATTCTTTTTTCACACGCCCACTTCGCGGCTAGAAGCCGGTATGATGTGTGGTGGGGAGATGGGGGTGGGCGTAGGGCCAGGGTAAGTGCAATTTCCTAACGGCTCTTAAGCCAAGCCAACGCCAACCGCAACAACAACAACAATGACGACGACAACGACAACTGCAACAAGAGGAGCAAAACTATATGGCAACCACTACAACATGACCGGCTTTGCATTCAGATGAGCATGTCAGTTGAAAAGGTGCGTCCCCTACAGCAACTGGGCACATCCACCGCCACCCTTCTTTTTATCCATTCGCCTCTTATCCTTCTGGCATTGAGTTGTAATTGCTCAACATGCCAACTTTTCTACAATTTTATGTAGATTTAATAGCTTCCTGGCGCAGTCAGAGGATTCATTTCTACCGCCCCTTCTCTTTTCCCTTATTCGGGTTTTCTTCTTGTCTCACATTTCATTTGCTTGCGTGACATTTCATTTCAGATTTCCTAGATATTTCTTTACTAGATTTCAAATAGAGCATATGGAGCAATTCCCTTACAATTTGCCTTCCAAACGGATTTCCGTGGAAAAACTGGTCAAGGAGATGCCAGCATTTTAATTGATTTAAGTTGAACTGGGCAGAAAGAAGCCGTGAATCGGCGAATCGTCAAATCGGGAAATGGCTAACATGTGTTGCCAGCAAATCGCGTGGCAACAAAAGTTTTCCGAACAATTTTCAAGAAAAGTGCATGGGCAAAAGACGCAAAAGCTATTCGCGCACATAACCAAAAAACTTCCGGCCACAAACGACTAACGATTGACATGTTAATTGGCAGGCAGCTTAGGGCCCATCATCATCATCATCAGCTCGAAACCCTGACTGAGCCCCCTAGTCGCAGCCCAAGTCGCTTTCCACCTGCTCTCGACTGCCGCCCGCTGCCACCTCTCAATTGATTGGCCTTGCCTTTGTCTTCATTGTTCAAGTTACGCATAAGCTGAAGCTAAAGACGTCAAAAACTTTGTGCAACAATTCAATTGACTTGAGGTTAGTCAGGTTAAAAGTGGAATTGTTATGGTATTGGGAGTTTCACTTGGTCTTGGACTTGGACTTTGCCAATGGCTAGAGAATAGAAAGTTAGTCAAGTGTGAAGGTAACTAAATACCATGTAAAGTTCAGGGGAAATAGCAATCTCTTTATCAAATTTATTGCAAAGAAAGCTTCGATCTTTTGCATTAATAAATATCAAGTCCCTTCTTACTAAATTTCCAGGAGTTGGGCACTAAAGAGTGATATTGATTCTCTAGTTAACTCTTAGCTAAGTCGTGCTAATTCGATGTTTAATTGATCAGCTAAAGCCACGTATGCTGTACAGTAGATTATACATGCAAAGAAAAAAAAGGCACTCCTTACACAGGAAAAAACAAAGTTATTGATAAAATTCACTGTTTTCGACCCATCGTTCCTATGGGAGCTATCTGATATAGTCACCCGATCTTGAACAGTCGTTTACAGCTATAATGAAGTCACTAATATGCTCAGAATATAACGAAGTTCTTACGGTCTAGGAGTAGTTTGCGTTGATCCAGACGGACGGACAGACGGACGGACGGACATGGCAATATGAACTCGTTAGCGTCGTGCTGATATATATTTTATATGGTCAAAGATGCTTCCTTTATGCGTTGCACACTTCTAACCAAAATTATTATACCCTTTTTGCAAGGCTATAAAAATAATTTATATATCATATATACGAGTGCCGAGTCGTAAAAAGACTTGGAGAATACAGTTCAGACTCCAATGAGGATATCAATCAACAAAGAAATTTATATTAGATAAAAAAGAAAAATATTTTTTTTTTGCTCACTTGGTTTCTTCATTTTTTAAAAAATTCGTAAAAATATGGCTAGAATTTTTAGATTTTTTAGGCTATCAAAGAGATGTTTCTGAGTACGAAAATGTTTTCCATCATCTCTGCCACTTTTCACGATTCTCTTTGCCTCTAGCCGTGTTGAATTTACAATTTCTCCTTTGGGCGTGTTTTTCGTTTTATCGCATTATGAATGAGGGAGTGAGGGAGTTCTATTTAAAAAGCGGCAGCGTTAAGTGTGGCAACGTCTTGGAATGTAGTTGATGTTGCAGCTGCTGTTGCTGCTGCTCCTGCCGCTTGCTGCTATTAAGTATCTGTCAGATACTTTGGTGCACATTTTGCATTTTTGCTTGTAATTGTATGCAATTCAGTGCAGCAGAAGCAGAAGCAGCAGCAGCAGCAGCCGAGCTGCAACTTGCGCATATGAGATGTGAAATGAGGCTGACTACTGTTCGGTCCCTCCTTCAGTACCCCTCTCTTTTGCACTATTTTTCTCTCCCACCCACTCTGCTATTCGCTCTTTCTTTACTCTTCTAAGCAGCCAAGTAAATACGACAAACAACAACAGCAAAAGTGCATTTGATGGAGGACCTGACGGTTGGAGTTGTGGAATGAGATGAGGATATCTGAGAATCTGAGGCCGCAAGTGGAGCGGAGTCTAGTAAAAGTAGTTTGCCAAGAATTGTCGCGGATTGCTGATGAGGCAGTTGCCGGCTGAAGAGGGCGTCCTCTCTGTGTGTGGAGGAGTGGCTGGGTGAGTACTCGGTGGGTGGACAGCAATTGATGTTTGCGGTTGCATTTTGAATTTTTGCATTTCTCTTGCAATTTGCTGCTACGTTTTATATAAAGTTGAAGAGATTTGCTTAAGCTTTCGCTTTCTGCTTTTTGCTTTTCGCTGGCTGGCTGGCTTTTTTCATTTTGTGTTTTGCGTTTTTGCTGCTCATCCGTTCCATCCGGTGAACGGTAGTTGTAACTGTAAATGCCATAGAAGGAGGGTGAAGAGGAGCCGTCAGAAGATGTTGCATCTAGAGCTAAAGCTAGCGAGGAGCAATTCCACAATCCGCAACTGTAGCCACAGCTGCATCGCATTGCTCTATATGCATTTTGTATCTGTATCTCCATTTCTATCTGTATGTGTATCTATGCTTCCAGTGGCTCTGGCTCATGCGTTTGTTTATGGTTTCTATTTGTAGGAGCAGTAGCGAGACCTCTCCCTGCCCTCCCTGCCCTATCTCTTTCTCTTTCTCTCTCTCCCCATCGTTCTAAACTGTGTTTGTCTTTGCGGTTGTAAATGCATTTTTCAAACAAATTGCAAATCATTGCCTAACAATAGTTTTTAGCTCCATTCGCTTTACCAGTTTGTACCCAAAAACAAGCAACAACAACAAAAACAAGGGGGGAAACGGGCAAAAATAGCTCCGACTGTGATTTAGTTTCCCTTTTTTCTATATCTCCCTCTTTCCCTCTCTCTCATGCCTTCTCATGTCTCTCATTTCTTTCTCTTTCTGTCTATGTGTTTGGTTGCGAATCCTCTAACCGCAATGACAGTGATTTAGTTTTCGGGTTCCACATAGTCAGTCCATTATATGGTAGTAGAGAAAACTAGAGACACAGTGGGAAAGAGAAAGAGAGATACTTTCGGTCGAGTTTCGAGCCAAGGTTAATGTTGAAAATTTTCATTTCTGATTTAAAGCAATTTGTCAGCTAGAGCAAAAGAACTTAAATTACATTTGCCATACAAATTGCTGAGCCACTTTCGGTACTTTTTGCGTTTCTGATTTGCTTTTTGGAAACAAAAATACATACATAGATAAATAAAGAAACAAATGAGAAACGAAATTTGTAAGAAAAGTGAAAGCAGAAATTAAAGCTTCAAAGGTCAATGGCATACAGCATTTTTTTTTTTTGTTATTTCAAACAAATTTCGAGTTTTTCGTATATAAAATCTCTTGTTGGAAGTTTACCACATGCAAAACTAAAAGTAAAAGTCAACTATTTGGAAACATTTTGAGGTCCTGAACTTAATTGCTTTAACTAAGCTGCTAGTCGATCAATCGATCGATAATGATGGATCGTCGAAATTCACTGCCTAAAATTGGATTGCACAATTCAAGATTCTCAGCCATATTAATGAGTTTCACGTAAAGGTCGTCCATCAACTGCCCACAGCCTTTGTTCCATCACATTACACATTACAACGATTCAAAAAAAAACAAGAGAAAAGAGAAAGAATTACGCGTGTA
This sequence comes from Drosophila paulistorum, assembly GCA_018152135.1. NCBI lineage: Eukaryota > Metazoa > Arthropoda > Insecta > Diptera > Drosophilidae > Drosophila > Drosophila paulistorum. The sequence continues at coordinate 15,519,452 of JAECXG010000690.1, forward strand.
ATGCCGCAAACCTTAGGGCCATTTTGCATAGGCATTTATCATTCGACCGACTCCTTTCTTGGATTCGTTTATCTTTCTGACCACGGCTCAAAGAAAATCAGCGAAAATCGATTATAACATCGGCGTCGAGTGAAATTAATCCACTGTTGCACATTCACATCGCATCACACCACAAAGTGAGGCAGAAACTCATTTCATTCACGAAGCCCTTTCGAATTAAATAATGTCGAGGAGCTGTTGACCCACTGGCCGCATTCAATGCAACAACATTATCCATCCTCTCGCTTACCGGAAGAGGTTGTTGCATGATGCTGACCGAATTGCTTTCAACAATGCAATTCAAATTGCATCAATGGTGAGTTCAAGTGTGAGTCGAGGGTCAACAAAACACTTTGATTATATTTTATTTCAAGAAGCAATTTGTCAGGCACGTTGAAACCGAAATTAAATTTGCTAAACAAATTATTGTAAACCATTTAGCATTTATTCTATTTGGGGTTTTGCGATTTGTAAAACTAAATTTGCCAAATACATATATTTAGCCAAACACAAGAAGAAAGTGGTAAAAAAGTGAAAGGACAAGTTGAAAAGGAAGGAAAACAGTTTGTCCTTTCTTTTGGTTTCTCTCATCTTATTGAATTTAAGGCTCGCAAAAAAAAAAAAAAAAAGAAATGGTTCGAGGATTTGTTTGAGTTTGTTTTGTTTGTTAATGTTTATGTGTTTGCTTCACTTTGCTTTGTTTGTTTGGCAACACAAATATTATATAGAGCTATATATAAGAAAAGAAAAGTTTCATTTAGGATTTCTTTGACTGTTGTTAAGCCTTATTTGTTTAACCGGCATTTTTCCAAACTTTTGATTTCATTTCTTTTATTATATTTGACCTACGAAGAGACTTATGCTAAGCTAAAAAGTATCCTATAAAAATATTTAAATTCTCCTTTTACAGTTGCATTTCAAGATAATAATGGATAAGAAAAAACGGGACTTACACGTGAAATCACACATACACAGATGATTCATTAATTATTTTGTTTATTATTTTACTTTATTTTATTTTAGTTGTTGGTGTTGCAGTTAATGTTCCACTTGAATGTTGGGACTTGTTGCACTAACTTGTTTTTTCACTGCTGCGTTGCTTTGTTTTATTTTTATTTTTTTTTTCAAACTTTCAAGCAAAAAAAAAAAGAAAATACAAATAAAATGTTTCGCACTGGAAGAGACACTGTTGTTAGTTAATCCACGTTGTGATTAACACGAAACGAACATGACACGGAGCGGTCAAAGGCAACGTTTAGCTTCTCGCTTGGTTGGATGAGGAGCACAGGAGTGACAGAGCAACACGTTGTTGACACAAAGACCGCCTAACGAAGACTAATGATAGCCACGCACAGGCGACGACTGAACCTGACAACGCGCCAGAATCACAATCGTATCAACCGTAGGGTGTCCTTACGCTGCCTGGAAACGAATGGGAATGAAATGCTAACGAGCTGCTGCTGCTGCTGCCGCTGCCGCTGCCGCTGCCACGGACGCCCACAACCACCTCCACTGGTGCCTGCCGCAGAGTAGACGGCAAAGCAATTGAGCCATCAACTGTGAGCTCCGCAACAATCTCATTTTGTTTCATTTCCCGTTCTCTGCAATTTCATTTGGGTACTGCTCTCTGGCGCTCTCTTAAGGTTGCCTTCGCCGTTGCCTGTGACTGCTAGCAAATTTTCTTGTTTCAATTAACGCAGGCGCTGCTACTTTCACACATTTCTCTTGCTTTCAATTTGCTTTCAATCGGCTCTCTTGCGCCCCATTTCTCGTGTTGTTTCGATTCTCTTTCGGGTTGCTCTGTTGTCCCGGGCTCTTGCTGTTTCATTGCCATTTTGAAAGATTCAACTTGAATCTGTATGTAGTTGTTGTTGCTGCTTCTGTTGCTGTTGTTGTTCGTATGTTTATTTGTTGTCCTTCTGTTGTTGTTGTTGTTATTGTTATTGGTGGTGGTGCGCAACAGGTTCATGCTCCTATTTTCCTATTATCCCTGCATTTTCCCTCATCCACAAATTTTCCTATTGGCCTTTTGTGCTGTGTGTGTGTGTGTGTGTGTGTGTGTGTGTGTGTGTGTGTGTGCCTCTCTATTTATTTGTGATTTTTCCTTTTCTATTTTCCTGCTTTATGCAAATACAAATCCGTTTTCTGCTTGCTTTGACTTCATTTCACCTCCCCTGCGTTCTTCCATCTCAATCTCTATGGCTATATAGCCACTTCCCGCTTCAGTCAACACTCCTTCTTAATCATTCTTTCCCTTTCTATCTGTAGTTGTGTGCGTGTGAGCTCGTGTATAAATGAATTTGCATATAATTGTTTGCATGTTGAGTGCCTTTTAATTGATTTTATTGGTTTTACAAGCATTGCACACAGCAACGACCAACAACAACAACAACAACTCGCTTAAGCTCCTACTGCTTCTTCTTCTCTTCAGTTATCTCTTTGGTTATCACTCCTGTCTGTCCTCTTCGTCTCTCTCTCTCCCCACTCACTTTCTCTTCTACTCGTTGAGTTCATATTTACTCCTGTAAGCACTTTTCGGCCTGATTCCACAGCCAATAAATGAAGTTCCATATGAATTAACAATGCTTGATTTTGGGCCTTTATTTATTGTATATATGTATGTACATACATATGTAAGAACACACAGGTCTGTGTGTGTGTGTATGCGTAGGGTCAACCCACTGCAGGCAGAGATCCTTTATATACATATTCACATGTACATACATACATACATATATATAAATTATGCAATTTATATAAGCTGCATATTTAATGCAGGTCATAAATTGTATATCCACCTCTCATACACCTCAACGAACTACGGAATCCCAAATTACTGAGTGCACTGCAGAAACATAAGTTCTAGACCGATTGGACTCCAGGACTTTTCTATTCCAGATCTTTGATTTATTTCTTACCACAATATAAGTTCAGTTCAGATATTGATTTTTAAACCAAAAAACGGATGAGAACCATCTAGAAATTCACAGCTTTCTATTAATATTAAGGGATTCAGCTCCAGTTTTTATATCCCAGTAGGCCTCTTCTTTCGGTTTTGTTTTCCTTCGAAATTTCGGTTCTATTTATTTCAGTATAGCAACGGTTTTTACAGACTTAACACATTTGTAGTCTCACATATACATATATACAATATAATATATATACAAAATACAGTATAGTATTAGATATATTTTTAAATTAATTAGTTTTTTGTTTTCTTGGCATGGATCAGATCAAAGAAGAAAATGGACAACAAGACCGACAGAAAGTAATAGACGAAAATCTCCAAAAATTAGTAGGAAACCTGCTTGGCATGGAACTTGTAAAGGACGAATGCGATGCTTTCTTTCAGAAGTGCCTGGAAAATGCCAAACATGACTTGAAGACGGACAATCAATATCCAGAAAGCGAGGAGGAATGCGTTACCAGGAATTTGAAACATTTTCTTGCGCGTTACAAGTTCGAACGTCTGCATGAGTTTGGCGCGACCTTTGACAAACTGGCCAACATGATGTTAAATAATGTGACGTTTATAGATCACGCGGAGATAAACTTCAAGTGGCGTATCCTGGACTTTTTGCTATCGGTGAACTTTGAGGCTTTTCGCAACGTCAAGAGAAACCGCAGTAAAATGGAGCAAGAAAGGAAATGTATATTGGGCAAAATTGATGAAATCATCAGTTCATCGCTTTTGGAGGGCACAGAATCATCATATCCATTTTACGAAGAAAACGATCTAGAGAAATTTAAAATCTCCCCTCCTTGCCTTATGTCAGATAGCAACGACTCCCCCCGGGAACCTTCTTCTTCGGTGTTTTCGATAACACCAAAAGTGAACATACTATCTGAGGATATGAGCGGAGATCTCGTGCCAATGAATTTTAACTTTTGCAAGGAATACGCTAAATATTTGGGAAACCGTCCATGCCTTACTGACTGCCGCTTATTGTACGAGTACATTTCAATGTTTTTCGCACCCCAAAATTGGATACATTTTCAAGTTATCGATCATGAGATACTCTTTCGCAAGCCCTTTGAATGTCAGATACCACACATTAATTTATTGCAACCGTTGAAGGACATGCAATTGCTGCAAAAGTTAATAGATGAGTATGCCTCTCCGTTGAGGAATCTTACGAATTATTTTAGCACTTTGACCTGTCTATTTGAGGCAATACATCGGTTGCTAAAACCAGTTATGGAATTCCTAATTTTTTGGGGAGAACGCGTCACCAATGAAGCCAACGAGGAGTCTCAATCATTTTCTGGCTTTATCGAGATGTCTGTGGAACCTTTTCGAAGATTGCGTCTGATGAGAGAATTATGCGAGGACAGCTACATTTCGGATATCGAGTGTACCGCAAAACATGAGAGAAGTTTTCATATCATAGCCACACTACTATCGGTCACTGAGCATGGTCTTTTTAAATCGGATAAAACTGGTTCTACTGCCCTCCTACTATCTAGCCTAAAAAGCTATTGCCAATTTATGGCCAACATGTATCGTTTGGGTGAATTTGATGACTACCTTGGAGAGTTTATAGGTGAACTTGTCGTAATCGATGGCATTTCGGAATACAGAATGAGGATTATGAAAGACACAATGTCTTTTGCGAAAAATTGTGAACTCTATCAAATACTTGAGAAGCATATTCAAAAGTCGTCCAATGCAGTGTCATTTCTCTATGACAACCGAAAAATTGCTGATTTTAGTGATGTGCATAAACATGTAATTTGTTCGAGTCTGTATATTGATGTAATTGAATCCTTTCTGCACGAACTAAAGACCTATCAGGTGATGGCAGTGAATGATGTGATGTTTCCTGCTCCCGATATACTCACTCAAGCTCAGCTAATTGAAGACGAGCCTCTGCGTTACCTATTCTACACATATTATAAGCAACTGGAAGGCAATTGGAAAATCAATCTTCCTGATTTCAAATGCGATGAATTCTTGTCAGCCTGTAACACTTGTAATTCGTATGTGCCATTTACCGAAATCGTATTGAATGCCATGGATCATGCTCTCACTCGAAGAACCCTGCTGGTCAACACTTATGCAGTTTATACAATGAGGGACTTGAACTTGGGTGCACACATACAGCATTTGCGCTCAGTGTATTTACTCTTCGAGTTTGAACGGTTTTCAAACGAATTTGGCAAGTTTTTTAACTCTGTAGCGCTGGAAGATCTTATCCAGATAGTAACCTGTCACAATCACAACTTGGGTCATCTCTTTGTCCCTATATTACCATACAGATATCTCGCTTATTTGGAACTGCAGTATAAATGCGATGAAGCCCTGAATCGCATCATTACCAATCAACAATTAAAGAAACTTAATACGTTCTTTTGCCTGTCTCTGCAAATTCATCAATGCAAGTGGAGATTGGAGAAACTTTCCCCACTCGTTGGACAGAGTGAAATTGGCTTGCATAAGACATTCACAGAGTTGTATGATTGCACAATTCAAATTGTTAACCAATATGAAGAATACTTGTCAGGTCTTAGAGAAAAACATCTGAATCTGGCGAGCGATTGTGATCAGCAAATGGCCAAATGTCGAACTATTGAGGAAATGGCAAAGTGTCATGACGATTTTGTCTCGGGTGTAACGGATAACCTTATAATGAAATATCCCGACCGTTTCGATTTGCAAGTGATTTTTAGATTGGTGGATTTGCTCAAAGGACTTTGGGGCAATGTGCGTTGGTTGTACCCAGATAACTCTCAGAATACGGACAACAAAATTGGTAGTGAAGAACACGATTACGTGTCGACCACATACATACAGTCCCTTCTTCCAAAGGCCGCGGTCATTCACAGTAGTTTAGTCAAACTTAAATCAGCAAACAAGTAACAGTTAATAAAGTTTCAATAGCCCCGCATAACTTTTGGGTTAAATTTAAAACCATAATTAGTGTGTTGAATTGGTTGACCAGTTAAGCACAAATTTTTAGGCCTTTCAAGAGTTGTCTAATCAGAAAATTGTGAAATCGGAAAATCTGAACTGTCTGAATATCTCTTTTTTAGCCCGCAAACATTGTGAAAACTAATTTAAAACACAGCCACGAACTGTAATTAGGCACTAATGAATTATGCCAAGCCAGCAACAAGAACAAGAAGAGGAAAAAAAGTATCTAGGGGTAACCAGCAGGAGCATCCTCCCACACACTCAACCCCGTATCTCATCTCAAACGAGCCTGGGCCATGACTAAGTCCCTCCTAACCTCCTGCTGCTGGTGCTAATCAAAAACTGCGATTCATTGCTGCCTTTTGAATGGAATTGTAGAGACACAACGCATACACACACACGCACTTACATACACAAACACACATAAAGAGCAAAAAAGCAAATGACGTCTGTCAGTGGCAGCTTCATTCGTTCAGCCATTGCCCCACAGGGGGGCTTCCAACCATTGGTGTCAATGACTGCCGCACGCCCCACTCCCCATGCTCTTACATCTATCGCCAACTCCAACTCCGCCTACCCATCGGCCCAGTATCCTCATCTCTCTGGCCAGTCCGTCCAATTCAGCCCAAAAGGTGATAATAATCAGCTGGCAGTTTTAACAAGACACACCCAAAAATAAGGAAAAACTGTCGACATCCGCCTCCATGGTAATCCATCTTCACAATGGTTGCTCTGGTCAACAGGCAGCTAGCTCGAATCCAGCTCTGGGCACTAGGCACTGGGTCTGCTTAGCAGTGAATCCAAAAAAACAAAAAACAAAAAAAAGCGGAAACTAGATACAAATATCTTTCAGTACCATGGACATGCCTTTGGCCTCTGCTATAATTATAGTGTGTAGCTAATACGAAAGCATATTCATGGGCGTAGCGATTTCTGTCTATTCCAGAAAATCGACGAGAAGAAAGGCAAAGATATTGTCCAGTATTTAAGAGCTTATCCTGCTTAGGGCAGACCTAAAAGTAAAAGTGTTTGGGCATATTCAAACATTTAAGGACGACTCTAGGAATTTGACGAATTTTAATAATTTGAAATATATATATATATACATATATATATGTACATATATACATAGATATATTGCACATATTTTACATAAATATATATATATTAACGGCGGGTATACGATAGAAAAAAAAATAAGGAATGCCGAATAGAAGATCCGGTGGACGGAATAAGATGGAAGACGGAGACAAATAAAACAAAAATTAAAAATGGCACTTCTCTTGGTATAAAGAGAATTGAGAGAAAGTTGTCCTTGATATCCGTTATTTGCTTGCTTAGGGTAGGATCAAAAATCGGTTTAGGGTTTAAGACTTTGATAGATCAGAGACATCATCTTGGTTTTGTCTTGCCACCATCCTTCGATGTGCCTATGCTTTCCCACATTTCTCCGTTTGTACTCTCTTCGCCTAGCTTTATGCCTAACACATGCCGTTGACAAGCTTCAAGTTTTGGGGGCGGGCGAAGAATAAGGTCGAGAGATGGGGTAGAGGCATCAAGTGAACTGCCCAAGCCACACGCAGATACTCGTAAAACGCACACATACACACACACAGAGATAGACTGAAAATTCCAACTCAAACCGAAGCGGGAACTGAAACTGAAACTCAAGTGTTTTGGCATGAGTAGAAAGCAGAGAAAGGCCGTAAAGCAAGTCGCATATGTGACCATGTGGCCATGTCTAAAGTACGTAAAGTTGATTCATTCATTGCAGAAATTTATATGGCCCTGATGAACACAAACACGAACTCACACACGCACTGACTACCCTGTGATTCTACCATTTTCATTCTAAAAATCCAAGACATGCTTAACTTTCGCTGTGACATAGTTGCTATACCCTAGCAACATCCTTTATATGTATATTCTTTAATGTTTTAAGATTGATGAATTCTAAATGAAATATGTACTTTTATAAAGCAGACAAGAGAAAAAGCGCTGATATTTAGTCATGAACTTAGTCCACTGAACGTTACTAAGATAGAATTTTGTTTTCTTGGTTTCTTAAGCTCATGACATGAAAATCGATACACACATTTATTGTTAGAGCATTGCAAATGTCGCGAATGAGAAGGATGCTGATGATGAGGCGGACGGTTGACAATGCTAGCCAGAGCCCGCCCCTTGGAAACCCTAGTTGCGCACTGCTTGAGGCCTTCAGTCAAATGATTTATCCTCACAGTTGGGTTTCCCAGCCAATTAGAAAATAATGTTTGCTCTCTATATCTTTCTTGCCACCGCCGCCTTCGGGCTCTTCACTTGGGCTTGCATTGCTTTTTTATTTGAAAATATTTCACATATTAACGAGCTGCCTTTTTCTTTTTTTTGGCCATTTTGGCCAACTCGGCATCGGTAGGTCGACGCTCACTGAATCGCAGGACGTAAGCTTCGGCCATTTTATAGAATCTCTTGGGATCATTGCGAAATTCATTGGCCACATCAACGCGATAGGCATTCTCGGGCTGTGGATCATTAATGGTAGCTAAAAGCACCTGCAACACATGCTCAATTCTCGACGTAGGCTTCCAGTGCTCAATCTCCAGTATGGGCAGACACACTTGACCCCGGTCATTGACATTGGGATGATAGATTTTTGTGTTGAGATGCAAGCGAGGTGGTTTAAATGGGTATTGCATTGGAAAATCGATCTCCAGCTTAAAGGCACCCTTATCGTAGGGTGAACTAACTGGTAGCAAGAGGGCATACCACTTATATATGTTATCCGCTTCCACTTCGAGGCATCGGAATTGAGTTAACACCGTGTGACCCATCATCTCTTTGAGCTCGTTCTGCAAGCGTTTGGGACCATCCATAATAGGTTCTTCTTTCGCCATCTTTGGACAAGTGTGTGGGTGAAATTTTAACTAAAAGCAAAAGCAACAACACAAACAGAAAACAAAAAACTAGAAGAAAAGAAACATTCGAAAATACTGAACTACTGTATATATCGGTATATCAGATTTGCTTTTCTAAGTGTACTGAGAGAGCGTTCAGATACATAGAGAAAGTTGGCAAAAAATCCTTTCACATTGACATTAATCCCCGAAATAGCCGTCCTGACGACGTCGACGTCGACAGGCTCTGACAGCCAGCACATTAGGATCAAAACCAAAGAGCAGGCACAAGTAGCAGGCAACGATGGCAAAAGGATGAAAGGTTTCGCGACTAAATTCCTTCCCCCTTGTTCCATGCCATGGACCATCTATTCGCACTCGCCCTCGCCCTCACCCTCACCCTTGCATCTTTGTACTTCTTGCACCCCCTCTATGGTCCATGGCTACTGGTTGAACTGCTGGTTAGTTGCCTGGAGCTGTGGCGATACAATTTTCCTGTTTTATGTGTTTAGGCTGTGAGCCAAAAATCAGAGACATAGTCATAGACTGAAGCATAGTTCTGAATCCTCAAAAGTTGCACGAAATAGCTATATGCAGCAAATATACTTGAAATTATGTTTTATATTTGTATTTATTTTATTATATTTTGTATTTACTTTATGAACAAAGGTTCTTTTCTTGAGACTAGCCTATTAGTGTTTTAGTTACAACATTTCTTAAAAGGTTTGATCAAAACCTGAATGGATTATGACACTAATATATGTGACGCACCTTTATTTTGCTATTTGGTTTCCCATACGTTTGGATTTTGCGACCACCCATGAATTATGCACGTGAGTTTTTTTTGTTGTTATTGTTGTTTTTAGCAAATAATCTGAGATTTCATAACCCAAAGCGACATGTGAATGACATGTCCATGTCTATATGAAGAAGGAGGATAAGGAAAAATCCCCTTATCCACTGATGTCCACTGATTTGATTCCCATTGACATTTTAGTTTTCAATTAAAGTTGAATAAATAGGTTCGCAATGGAGGAGATGAATTGGTCTTTCCATGTTCTCTTTCGTTTCAACCGTCAAATTTCTTTTGCTTCATAAATATGTAAAAATTATAAGATGGCATAATAAAAAGGCAGGGCGGAATACATGAACAAGATCTCCATCTCTTTGTTCCACTACTTATCCCACTCCATCTTATTCCCATTCCCACTCACTTTTCATTGGCTTTCATTTGAAGTTCACCTTGAATTTTAGGGCTTTTCTTTTGGTGAATTTTTGTGGGCGGCGAAACAAAACAAACAACAAAATAAAAAAAAATGAAAACAGGAAAAATTCCAGACTGTTGGCGCTCAGTCCTTAGTCTCAAAGCTTAGCTCTTGTGCGTGTATGTAATTATTTATACATACTTTTATTACATCATCATTATATCATTATATCATCATCTTGATCTTCATAGTCATGTAAATGAAGCGAAGTTGAAACAAAATTTAAGCCATCTTGACCGAAAAACTAAGCACTCTTGACCTTTTTTGCTCATTTGCGGGATGAATGCAATATGGACTAGAACCCAATGAAAATAAGACGTATTGACTATATTACAGAAAACTAAGCTATGATCGAAGGTTTTTTTCTTTAATTAGCCGTCACGAACACTTAAAACATCCTTCGCCATCTCAGTGTGTTAGCCCAGGTATATTTCTGCTCGATTTCTTTCACATTAGTCACTCCCACTTGCATGTGATTTACGTTGGCAGAAGTCGCATATGCCCATCTTTTCCCTAAAGCATAAGCAACATGATAGATGCTTTCGCCAACGAAAAGAATGATTCAAACAACAACAATAATATATGTATGTATAGTAACCAACCCGAGAAGGAAAGGCGTCTGACAACGCTGCGGGTTGCAAGAATAGTGGATTGGAGGGCTGAGGGATCAGTTGGGCTACTCGACTCCAGCGCCAGCTCCGGCACTGGCTCCGGCTCATTCTCAACCTCATCGTTCTCCTACTGCTGCTGCTGTTGCTGTCAGTAGCTTTGCTTCCACTTTGCTTATGTCGCTGCCATACTTTTAGCATAAACAGCCGGAAGCGGAAATGTTGATGATGCTGATGCTGATGCTGCTACAACCCAACCCCAATCCCCCTCTATCATATATACACACACTCCTCCTCCATTTATATGTATATCAGTCGCTTTTCGCTTTGTGTATGAGTGAGTGAGTGGCAACCCTCTTGTCTCCCCCGTTCCCGTCCTTACCGATTTTTTGGACGAATCAGGCTGTGTGTCATTTGTTTAGCTGTCATTGCCGGCGTATTGCCGCTGACAGGCTTCAGGGTTTCGGTTCCGGGGGGGACGGCGCAAGCATGATGGCTGGATGGGGAGGGGCAGAATTGAAGATGGCGCCAAAAAAAAACTTCCTAGCTCTTTTGCTATTTCGATGAAAAATCACCCAAAAATTAGCCGTCGCCGCATTAAATCTAATCTGATCCGATTTTCTATTACCAATTGCCAGTCAGGAGGTGGCGGCGGCAGCAGCGGCGTGTTAAGTAGACGAGGGAGGGTGGGTGGTTTGCCGAAGGCTAGAATGGATGTGTATTCCCTGCTGTGCGTGGAGCGAGTCATGTGTGTGTGTTATCTCAATTTTCGCTCTGTTTCTCACTTTTCTCTAGTTTGACTTTAATCTTTTTATCGCGTTTAAACACTTTGCTCATGGCTTTTCAATGCCTTTTTCCCATTGCCTTTTGTTTTGGCCCCTTTCATTAGCTTCCCCCAATCACAGCACCCAATCCCTATCTCATATCCCCATTTCCTTTTTTCGCACCCCTCTCGTGGGTATCACGCAGCTAAAAAGGATGGCGCTAAAAATGCCGCGTGATGATTTGCCCTTTTTTTTCTCGGTTCTCGGTTTGTTGTCATCCAACCTTTTTCGCGACTTTTGGCTATCGCTTACACAGCCCTTTGAGAGTATTTGATATATGAAGCGATTAACATTAAAGGTGCCTAATTGATTTTTGGGACAGCATAAAATCAAATCAAAGGGAAGCGAAACGAAGCGAAGCAAAGCGAAGAGATTGACCAATTCGACAAGTGTCAAGCCTATGTTAAGCTCCAATCTCCATTGGCTGCAATCGTCGCTGTCAATTTGGTTCATTAAGATTCATTTTCGCTCTTGTTTTGAAAATTGAAATTAATTATTTATGGTTTAACATGCAAAGTAACTGGAAATGGCACTAGACCCAAGGAATTCCCACCAAGCTAAACGTGCATGCAACAAATTATTTATGCCACACGCCAGGAGTGACTAAAGACTAACACAAATTTAGCTAAGCGAAGCTCATTGTCAACTATGAAGAGGAGCTGGTGACAAAATATTCGTACAACCCTCGCAGCCCTCGAACCAATTTCAGTTGTGATGGAGCCCCAACGAACATATCAAGGAAACCAAGTCATAAATAATGTCAAGCCCATCATCTCTGGCCCAGTCGTTTCACGTTCTTCCTTCGTCCTCTTACTTGCTCGCGGGCATTACTCAATATGCAGTTAGCTAGAGTCAAACGTGCTACAATTACACACAGAGCGAAAGAGAGGCGAAAGCTCAAAGCGAAGGCAGACGTAGACAAAAATATACAGAGACAGAGAAGAAGAGGAAACTGCAGTGTATGCCGAGTAGAAGAGCTCAGAGTCAAGGTGTAGACGAGGTCTCTTTCAACTGACTTTTTGCCGTCTGTGTGGGTTAACGTCATTTGTACTTAATGACTTTTCGGCATAGTGTGGTTGTTTGGTTGTGCGTGTGTCTACCATCATTTTCTTAAGGCTTTTTCAGTTGTTCATTCATTTGCTTCATGTATGTATGTAGGTAGACCCTCACGCATTCGCCCTTAAAAGTAGGCTACGTAATGCGCACTACACATACTCTAACCTGCTAGCCTGCACCTGTTGCTGTCACGTTTAATTACCAAAAACAAGCTAAATAAATTTCCCCTTTTACATTTCGTTGGCAGTAGCTAAGATAGCCACTTTGTCCGCTAAGAAACCAAATGCCACATAGTTATAACACAAATTTCTCGACTATACTCTGAATTTGCCAACAGCTCACGAAGGCGAAGGCGAATCCGAACTATTCGTGTATCCAAATACATAAATATGGCCACTTGGCGAAAGAATAATTGGAAAAGAATAATAAATCGCCGTATTTAGCCTGAAAAAGGGCATCGGTCTGGCTGCCCATCTTTGCTGAACAAGAAAATTTTTATCATTTTTTTTTTTTTTTTTTTGGGTGGAAGTTGATGTAAAGAACGGGAGGGACGTGTGGGGGAAGGGGGGCGATTTCGAAAATCCGAAATTATTTCAAATATTTTCTTTTGACAGCTTAAAACGTGTGTGTTTGGATCTGTGTGTGTATGTGCGATGTTTGTCAGCTTTAAACGTGTTTCTTCTCGTTTTTCCTTGTTCTTTTTTTGTGCTTTTTTTCTTTGTGGGCTATTAATAATAAAAGAAAAATAAATCTATATAAAATGAAATTCAATAAGCGTGATTTGGATAGCCAAACAACAGGAACAACAACAAAAATAACAATGGTCAAGCAACCAAACAACACTCAACCCTCGAACTGTCGAATCCTTAAATCCCCCAGCTCCAAGACCCCATTCCCTTCTATTAGGTCCACTGCCCTTTCCCTTCTTTTACCCGCTGTCCCACCACGGTTTAGGGTTAGCAAAATATTTAAGGCGTTGGCCCAAGGATGCCAATAAATCAAAGGGGCAAAAAAGGTTATGTGTGTGTGTGTGTTGGGAGGGGGGGAGGGGGGTTCACGAATGCGCGGCATGTGTAGAATTCGCTTTTTGAATCTCCCACACACTCTCGCATACACACACACACACAAAGGCAAGAGTCATAGAGTTATGCACACAATAAACGTTTGGCGTTTTTCCCCACCAAACGTTTCTAGATACTCTTTAAAAGGGTAAATACACTTACATCTAACAAACGTGGAATTTACTTTATAAGCTTTTATTACATCAAACACTTTTCTTTTCACATAGATATTGATAAGTTTTATTAAATGGATCAATTGAGAGAGTATTCTCATTTCGGTGTGCCTTTAGTTAGTTTTTGCTTTCGTTGAAGAGTTTCAATGACAATTTATGGGTGCTCTCCCGTCGAGAAACTTTTGTTAGGTAATTAAGCTGCATTTTGCCAACGCTTTAAACGGAAATTAAGTCGTTGATGGAATCAATTGTGGTAGCAAAAACAAAACAAACCTTTTTCCCATAATTGAAAATCTTCATATATTTGCTTTACTCACAGCGACAAGTCACGTGCTGTGAGTTACTGTTGGGGGTGTGAGGGTTGAGGGTGGGAAAAAAGCCGCAAAAAACAATTCAATTCAATAAAATGAATGAAAACTAGTCGGAAATTTTGACCAATGCAATGGAATGCACGCGCGGAGTCTCTGGCTCTGCCTCTGACTCTGTGACCGTGTAGAGATAGACAGAACGTTGGGGTCACCATAGCCTGTGGGGCGTGCTAAGAGCGCAAAGCTTGTAAGCGGCTTAAAGTTGTACAAAGTTTTTCAAGCGCATTCGCCGTCACCAAAGGCGGCGCCAAACGATGGCCAAAGTTATGAGTGGCTCTTTAGCCCCCTCTCACGCTCTCTTTCCCTTTCTCATTCTCTGCCTCATTCCTCGCGCTACCACTCGTCTCTTCTCTCGTTTCTCACAAAGGCATATGTAAGCTCTTTCAAAGCAGCAAAGGAGACGAAACTAAAGGAACTACGGACAGGAGGGAAAGAGGGCGAAGAGGCAAAGAGGAGAGCAAAGTGCAGGCGAACGTCGTCATGGCAGTGAATGAAGTGAAGCGCATTGAGCGTGAGTATGTAAAAGGATTAAGTTCGCTTAATATCATTGATGAGCAGGGCCATGCCACGCCTCCAAGCCATTTTATACATATATATGTACATATATAGACTTATTTCTATGAGATTTTCTGTCTCAAAAGAAGCTCGGAGGCTCAGGCTCAGGCTCAGAGATTTGCTTTGCCATTGAGTCAATAGTGTGTTGGACAGACAATGGCAATAGCAGCTGCTGCAGTTCCCAGGCCCTTAAGAAAAAAATACTTTTCATCGGACTCCATCATCACCATCGCTTCCATTGCCTTTTCATCCATCCCTCAAGGTCATTTTTGAGGCCTAATTAAAAATGCAGCAGGAGGCCGCAGGTTTTCCAAAAGCAAACAATGCATACAAAAACAATTTTACATTCGAATTCTTTTCTCTGGCGGCGACGGCAGCGGCGCTTGGAAAAAGTTGGCCAACTTTATGCAAATATACACAAGGATCTTCAACTTTTGATTCCGACAACTCCAATTCCTTTGGAAAACAATACGCAAATGTAATGAATATTTACGAGAAACTCTTCGCAGCGCGTAACATGTGCAAAATCTTACCAAATTTCCCACACGACAAACAAGCGAAAACAACAACAAGCAAACACACACACAGAACAACAGAAAACACAAAGACCGAAACGATTTCTTAACAAAAAATTTACGCTTGGTAAATTACAAACAAAATTTTTCCTCATTTAATTATGAAATGAAATTACTAGAAGCTTAGGTGGGTGGCGGATGGGATGTAGGGTGTGGTATGGTGCGGGGTGGGCTACTTTCATAGCGTGCATTTTTTTGTTGTTAGGCTTATGCCAACTTAACGCCTCGTCTTACCGCCCCATTCCGCCTCTTGATAATTAAAAGTAAGAGTTGTATTCCCTCAAACATGTTGACATTCTGTGAATTCTTCGGTAGGTTAAAAAGGTGGTGGCAAGTGGCAAGAAGAGGCTGTCTGCCTAGCCTCACTTTGAAAAGCAATTGCATTTGCTCTGGGGTAATCACAAATATATCTTTCACTCGTCAACAAACAAACAAAACTTGAACTTACCCTTGGCCCACTCCTCGCAGGAATTCACTCCTTCTTAGCTGCCGCAAATCGCACGGGACTCGTTAAAACGAAACTGAAACTGAAACGAGAATGAGAATGAGCAGTGAGAGAGGGAAAAACATTTACTTAAATTAGATTGTTGGATTATGTAGTACTGTTAGGACATAAACATAAATTGAGAAGGGCAAACGATTTAGAGGATGACTAGCAACCAATGTAAAAGAAACCCAAACGAATAAATGATAAGTGGCCTAAGCTGAAAATCGAAAAATTATTTAAGTTTTTGTCATCAATTTATTGCTTGATTTCATGATTATTTAATTGAACAAAGTACTTTAATTACTAGTAGTACTCTAAAAAAGCTAAATCATTACAATAATTGCAATAATAGAACAATTTCCGTTTCATTCTTGTAGTCTGACAACTTCTGTCAATTGTCAATGTTGGCTTCAATATGGTGAATCATTTTCATTTCCAGTCTTATTTCTTTCCTATCCCACCCTTCTCTCGATCCATCTCCCTCTCTCACTCTTTCGCTCTGTCTGTTCTATTACCAATCCTTGGCAGCATTTTTATTTTTCTTTTGAAATCCGTAGAGAGCAAGCTGCTCATATTTACAAAACGTCTAATGAAAATATGCTTCTCCTTGACTCCAAATGCAACTTGACTGAATGAAAAAAGTACAAAAAAAACAAAAAAAAAAAATGGAATATGATGAGCATGGAAAGGGAAATAACCAGGGTAGTTACAAAAAAAAAATCAAATTAGTTGCATGAATAGTCCAATGGAAAATGTGACGATGATGCTGCCATTGCTACTACACTAAGGATTAAGGCGTTTTGAGAGGGCATGGCAACGACTAACTACAGCTGATGCTAACGGCTAAGAAGCGCTTTCCAAATGATGCAACTTATACTGTGATGCTCTTTCTGATGTATGCAGCTTCATGTTTGTCTGCTAATTGGTGCCAGAGGAATGGAGTAGAGACAACCGTTTATCTAAAAGTTTTATCATATTACAATTCACTTATACCGTTTACTTGCCTATTTGCCATCATTATTTTGCCCCTATTAATATCGAGTGCACTTCTCCGCCTCTCTCTAGGAGACATTGAAATGTATTATCTTTCGTATATGTATATAGGTTTTCCTCCATCCACATGGATCACCGCCTTCAATACCCCCGTATTTGTTCTCAAACTTGCCTCGAGGTCATAGAAAATTCTTAAATCTCGACTTTCAACTCTTCTCATGCTGAATGAATGCTGCATGAGTTGAACACAAAGACTCAAAAATACACAAAAAAAAAAAAAAAAAAAACACAAACAAAAAAGGGCTTCATACATTATGTTGAGTCACTGACTTGATGGATACCCTATGCCAGTTGAAAGTATATTTTTTTTAATTCGCGTATTTCGTGTACTCGAATATACCTCATCTGCCCTTTTTGGATGATGGGTAGAAAAATCTAGCTAGCGCATTTACGATAGAAAGCACAAAGCGCACGACTGAGTAGAAGAGCATGAAAACAACTGCAACAACAACAACAACAAGCCAAACTAAAATGGTAACAACACTGAACAGGGCGACACACACACACACATACAAGAAGAAATCAAAAGAGTTGGAGAAAGGGGAGAAAACTGTATCAAGTAACTGAGCCGCGCCGAGTTGCATAGTGAAAATGCAACTGTGCGGAAAACTGTGCGAACATTTTCATTTTCAATGCAGCTCTTGGCATACAAACAGAAAAACACTAGCACCAGCAGCAACAACAACAACTAGCAAATAGACAACTTTAAGTACAAACCCCACACGAAACACTCACACACACACTGCCACACACTCAAGCTGAATTTGGTGGGCGGGAGATTGGGGCAAAAACTTGCTACAAAATCGTACCAAAATCGCTTAGAAGGCACAAGCCCAAAAAGAAAGAAATGAGCGAGAACTGAGAAGAAACAACAAACACACACACAAAACAAAAAAGTAAGTAATCAAATTTAAAACGACTTTGCGATACCCTGTTAATGAAATCAATAGGAGAAGTCAAATCCCTTCAACGATTTATATGAACAATAATAAACTTTTTTCTCGCAATATATTTTGTAAAGTAATTCGAAGAGTGGACATCCAGGAAAATAGTTTTTATTTCTTTTTACGCCTTATTTAATTGTAATTCGCAACTAGTTTTAGCGGTTACCAAACTTAGCAGTCGGTGGTAGATTTCTAATGGTCTGTAGCTGGAGTTGTGCTTCAAGTTCATCTATACAGACTACCTTCAATTGGATATACTTGACATACCCTTGGTGCTCTTGCACCGTGCACATTAGTGCTGCTGAGTTTCTTTCTTAGACGAGGCTATGAGTGGAACCTGGAAACTGAAAAGACTGGCACAAAGCATATGGGTATGTCAGAGGCGCATCTAACTGTCGTGCTGCATGGACTCAGACTTTTCTTTCAATTTGAAAAATTTTTGTGTGTGGCCGCCGCGTTGCACGTACCAAAAATAACTTCCGACGACCTCGTCCTAGTCATCGTCGTCGCCGTAGTTCTTGTTGCTACTGCTGCCTGATTTTTCTGCTTGACTTGAAAATTGCAGGAAACGTTTCCATTTAAAGTGGAGAGAAGTCTGGCCCAAATATTGAAGTGGCTTTGTCGTCGCTAATGGCACGAACCACCTACAACCTAGGCACAACACACACCACAACCTACATAAATACGAAATGGTGACAGCTTTTGCAATCGAAACGTGCAATTAAACCCATATATGAGCGAAATCCGTTTCTCTATATTGCCCCGCCATTCCAACTATCTTTTTATCCGCAATTTGTTCTATTCTAGTTTTGTATCAACTCTCTATATAATTTACAAAAACTCAATTAGCCGTGCTGTCCAAAACAGAAGCAGTTTGCGGAACTGATTGAATGAAAGCGCCGAAGAGTATAGAGCGACAGAGTTGTAGACACGGAGGGACAAGATATAGACATAGTGCCCATCCGTGACAGTGAGTGCAGGGGTGAGGTGAGGAAGAATTTCTTGTTATTCTCGGTCTACATTAATAATATAAACTTTCTCAGCTGCCAATCAACTGGACAGCAGTTAGCCAGTTACCAAACTAGGCGGAGAAACCTTTAATAGACCCACATAATCAAGGAGAAGCAAACTTCGCTCAAACATTACAACAATGACCCCCGACAACAGCAACAGCAACAGCAACAGCAACAACAACAACAAACACAAAACACAATGTGAAGATGGGTCCAACTGGGCAAAATAATATGTTGTAAATACCTTGGTAAAGAAAACAATGAAAAACAAAATGATGAAAGTCCTCGTCTTTTTTCGAGGTAAATCGTCCTTAACTTATTTCATTTTAAGCTTACTTTATCACCTCCCCCATTAAAACGCCACAAACTATTAATGAGTAGTGATTTCTTCATTTTTATTTGATCTCACCCTTGCCATATTCACTCTCCTTTGTTATACTTTCGAGGGCCTCTTAATAATATCTACGTTCAGACAAATTTTTCACTTATTAGATAAAGTTCTTTCTTAATATTTATTTCAAAGTGTATTTGCCCCACTGTGCCGTCGGAGCATGGTGGGTGCCATTAGCAAAAACTTTGTTTTAACTGAGGGGAGCAAAAAAAAAATCAAAGACTGTGCTTCAATGTTAAATGAATTGTTGTCTTAACTACTAGCCAAGCTCACCCCGCTGGCAGCAGCTCTTCTCTTTCCCCTTACACCATCGACGGTGTGTCTATAAAAAAATGAAGTAAGTAAGTCGTCTCGCCGACTTAGGTATACCATACACCAGTAAAGCAAATATTTTAAATTTATTAAACAAATGCATTTTCACATGCTTTTTATTACAAGCAAATCTTAGAATCTCCCTCACTCAAGTATACGAGCACCCTAGCGCCCCCACCAGCCAACGACCAACTACGGCCTTATGGAAAAACGTTTATATGCATAACTTGGTTGTTTTTTGTCCGATTTTGATCAAATTTGGTGTTTTGCTGGGTATTAGTATCAAATTCAAGTGTGCCAAATTTGATTACAAAAGGTAGAAAATTACGTGAGATAATCGAGTTTTTCCAAATTACGGGGGCGGAAAGGGGCGTGGCAAAATAGTTGCATATACAATATATGCGCATTTATTAAACAAATACACAAACCAAATTTGGTGCCTCTAGCTATTATAGTCTTTAAGAAAATCAAATTTGTTTAAATTTCGTGGGCGGAGGGGGGCGTGGCAAATTTTTTTTGCATTAAATTTGTGCGCGCTTACTCAAGGATTAATCATACTAAATTTGATGTCTTTAGCTATTATAATCTTTAAGAAAATCAAATTTGTTTAAATTTCGTGGGCGGAGGGGGCGTGGCAAAAATTTGAAATAAACTTGAACACCGTAGGTAATACACGAGTCTACGTACCAAATTTGGTGACTCTAGCTCTTATAGTCTCTGAGATCTACGTGTTCATACGGACAGACGGACGGACGGACGGACGGACGGACATGTCTATATCGACTCGGCTGTTGATACTGATCAAGAATATATATACTTTATGGGGTCGGAAAAGCTTCCTTCTGCCTGTTACATACATTTTGGCGACTTTAATATACCATTTCACCCTATGGGTGTATGGTATAAAAACACTAAATGTGTGTTGGGGGCGGCCAAAAAAGTTTTGCAAAATTCATTTTTGGAAAAGTGCAAAATAAGGTAGAGAGTAAAAATAGAATAAAAATGAATATAAAAAAACAACATAGAGATGGCGGTTAAAAAAAAAAGTTTAAATAACTTTGGCAACTAAATTTAAGTTGCAATGGGGTAATAGATAGAAAAAGCGAGCAAACTGAAGAGGGTTTAGGGGGGAACGAGGGGCTGTCGGAGCGGGGGCAGTAGTGACAAAGTTGGAGATAGTTGTATTTGTTGTTGCCGCTGCTGTTCACTGATAAAAAGTGCAGCAGACGCAAAACTAATTTGCGTGGTTATGTAAATTAGAGTCAGAGAGTGGAGGAGGCGATAAACTTGTTGAGAATGTGTAGAGAAAAAGTACGAGAAGGGAGCAAAAAAAACAAAGGTAAAACGGGGCGTTAACAAGATGTGCAAGGGAGAAAGAGAAATACACACACATATACACACTTTGGCTAAGGTCTTAACCCTCGGTGCGTTGTGCTAGCCCGTAATCCGAGACCACAGCCAGTTCCCAACAAAGAAGACCTCCCCTCATCACCCCCTAAACACACGCACACACAGACAATCTCTAAGAACTAACATCTAAATAATGTTTAGGAAAATTTACTTTCTGTTGGCAACATACCCAATACGAACATGGCCAAAACAGTCGAGTTAATACCTTGCCCTGGATATGGAGCGGGGAAATGAAGCTGGGACTAGGCATAATTTGGCAAATGCTTTGCTAGCACACACTACAAGTAGGCCAGACTAGTCCCAGACCAGACTATGGCAATGCATGTGAAATGCACTTTCAGCAGATGTGAGTTCACTTCAAGTGTCTTGTTAACCGCAGCAATCCTTAGACTTCTCCCATTTCCATTTCCAAGTATTTGCTACTATGTATTTGCTCTCCTGCAGCTAAAGTCATATTAATAATTTTGTTGGGATTTGAACTTGGGCTGGAGATAGCCTGACCCCCATTCCCAGTGCCATTCCTATACACATCCACATCCACATCGCCATCTCCATTCTCAGTTGGCATGGCCATTAAAGCTTAGTTACCTCTTTTCCCTCCAGCTCTTTGAGTTGTTTGCCATTTTTAGCTATTCGCAGTTTTGTTTACATTTACTATGCAAACTCTCCCACCCCCGCATTTCCCCTTAAAACCAAAAAAAAAAAAGAGAAGAAAAATAAAGAGCAAAATAAACAAAAATAGAAACAGCAAAATGCTCAACATTTTGTTTTCAACTACTCTGCTTGCACCTGTTGTTTTATGGTCAGAATTGGAATGTTTCTCATAACGAGAGAAATATAACAGCATACGATTATAGTCAGTAGAATTGGAACAATTCTCTCTCCCTCTCTTTTGTCCATCTACTTACACCATTAGCTTGGGTGGTCTGTCCTCTTTTGGAGATCGTTTCAATATTGTTTAATCGCACATTTTCATAATAACCTTAAAAACCGATCCGGAATCCATGTATATACTATGTATGTATGTAGGTATACATTTTCATAATAAGATAGCCCATTATTTTTGTTGACAAAACTTGTGACTATCGAAAAGAGCCATAAATCTTGATTATATGCCATGATTGCTATGGGAACAAAAAAAATCACAAGAGCATCCAATTGAAATGCAGAGGAAAGTCGAGAAGATATTGTTCGTTGATTTTTGTTTTCATTTTTATGAGGCATAGCCAATGGGGAAGCAAGCAAATATTGACTGCATGAATTTCCCATAGATAGGACCCATAAACCAGACTAAGGCACGGCACACAACTCATGCCACACACACACACACTCATACACCCAGATATACACACAGACACTAATTAGTTTGTCACCCTGTTGCAGCAGAGGCTGCTGCAGCTCATGACATGTGATATTTTTAGTGGCGGTTTGTTTACAGAGGTTGCAACCACCCCCGCATCAGTAAGAACCACACAACGTGCAACCTTTCCCCCCACC
The DNA here is from genome assembly GCA_018152135.1 of Drosophila paulistorum. Taxonomy (NCBI): domain Eukaryota; kingdom Metazoa; phylum Arthropoda; class Insecta; order Diptera; family Drosophilidae; genus Drosophila; species Drosophila paulistorum. The sequence goes on from JAECXG010000690.1 coordinate 15,541,891, forward strand.
CTTCGCACCACCACCTACGCCGTCCATGTGATGCACTTATTTTTAGCCGCCTGCAGTTAAATTCGATTGGGTTTCATCCGCAGACTCTGATGTCTGCTAATGACATGCAAATCAAGTTTCGGTTGGTCCTGGGACAAATCTCAACCGAACCTGGGAGAAGCTCTCTTTTTTTTCTTTTTTGGGTTCAAGCCCAAAGTGTAAGAGGGGGATGGGGGAGAGGGTATGGGATTGATTGTTTTATTGAAAGGCGACAGAGCACATAAGTAAATATTTAATATTTGCTTTTCGGGGTCGCAGTCAGCGGCGGCGGCCGAAAACGCGAGAAAAACTCTGGGAAAATGGTAAAGAAGAAATCTCGACCGCAATTTACCATTTGTGTGTGTGTGTGTGTGTGTGTGTGTGCGTGCGTGTGTGTTTGGTGTTTTTCTGTGCATTTGGCAGGAAGTGAAAACCAAAACAACAAAACACTATGCATGAAATTGCAGCAACAAAAGGTATCATCATCAAAGCGTAAATAATAAAAAATTTAATTAGAATTTTTATGATTAAATAAAATGCCGCCAAACAGCAGTGGCAACAAATGAAATAAACTAAATTGAAATTTTCGGCTGCGAAATTGGAAAAAGTTGGATGCAAAAAATGAAATGAAATGAAATAAATCAGTACAAACAAACGCAACACCAACAGAAATAAAAAAAAAAAAAAAAAAAAAAAAAAACCCAAAAAGCAAAAAAATAGACACAAAAAAAGTTTGAAATTTTTGTTGCTAAGTTTTCACAAATATTTCCATTTTTTCAGCAGCAGAGGCAACAACAACAACAGCAACCACAAAACAAATAAAAACTAATGGTAAATATGTAAAAAGGTATTTAAAATGTTTGCCAAATGTGGTTGTAGTGGTTGCAAATGTGGCTACAAAGTAAATGAAAATATTTAACTGCATCCTGGGCAACTGGATGATACGGGTAACCTGTGTATACATATATCCTGGCATCCTGTTTTCTCCTCATCCTTCTCCACCGACAGTTTGCCATGTGAAATTGTTTAGCGCATTAGAGCAAAAAAGTAAGTTTATGCACTAAACAAAAAATACACACACAACAAGGTAACTAAATAAATTATTAAAACTTGTTTCATAAATCAACAATTAAAAGTCAAAATTGTAACTAATTTCACTTTGCATATGTCACAGAAATTAATATTTAAATCTAATATGCATACGAGGGTCATTCCAGATGATTGTCACATAATTAAATTATCTGTGAGTTGAGGATATCTCGGCATCTCTTTGATAAATATTACAACTGCAAAACAGAGAACACGGCTCCACTTGGACCACTTGGACTTTGAGTTAGAATACGAAAATTGCATAAATTTTGAGTCATGTTTAATTTAATTATATTTTCGAATACCATAAAAAACAAACTATACAGGTTGGCCCACTAGTAGCAAAAGTATCTACTCTATCTTTAGATCAAACATTTTTATTTTCAAATAAAATAAAATCCCTTTCATGACTTCAACTGAAGGCCAACATGCATAGAATGTTTAACCATCGATCGTCCAAATAAAGAAAAAACAAAAAGCGATAAAGTTCTTTGACCAAAAGCAGTTGACCCTAAAGCCCCACGAAACACAATTGTATTACAAGCGTAACGACAGTAGACTGTATATAGTGCCACGAGCAAAGTCGTTAAATGGACTTTTCCAGAGTGTTATCGTTTTAAAGCCTTTTCATTTTACCCAATAGTTTGCATTTAGCTCACTACTAACTCTATTTACCGTTTGTATGGGTTCAGAGTGTGTGGGTGGTATAACATTCTTTAAACGGCTTTTTCGTGTTATCGTCGAAAAATTAATATATTAAAATTTACGTTCAACTCAAAATGGCTAAAGCAATTGAGTAGAGGAAAACAAAATAATGAAAGAATGAGAAAATCAAGTTTAAAGGCAAGCATTTTGTTTGCACTTGACTTGTTAGCCAAGTTTATGGCTTTCGATGTCGGAGCACAGTGGGATGCTTATCTATTTGTCTGCTGGTCGCGAGATAATGAGAAAAATGCACACAACACACACACATACACACTTAGAGCGTCTAGTTCCGAGACATAAACCTTGCTGATGGTTCGTTCGTGGTACTCCATTTGCCGGGGCACGCACAGATTTTACGAGCCCTTCGTCTGGCAGACGCATAAACCAGGCGCGATCTCTCGAGCGTTCCCAAAGTTCACCCACTTTCTCCCACGCAATAAAATTTGTACAAAATATAAAATAAAAAAGGAGGAAATTCAACCAGGGACCGAGATGGAGATGGACGAGAATCACAGCCAGTTAGTGATAAATACGACTCAAACATTTTACGAATATAAAATTTCCTTAATTTTTTGTCATTTTTATTATCATTTTACTTTTGTGTAATTTAATTAAATTTAATTCGTTTTGCGGTCGGCACTTTAATTATAACTAGGCGCCGTCGAAGCTGCCAATTTATGGTACACAAGTCTTGTGTATTTATTGGCCAACAAGGCGCTACGAAATTTATGGCCAAAAGTGTGAACATGCCACACCACCGCTCCACCACTCCCCCGCTCGCGTACCACCCACCCACTTCCAACCGCCGAGGCCGCAAAATCCGCAGAATAATTTCGGTTCGACACTGACTCTGGCTCGGGCTCTGGCTCGCTGGTTTTGGTTGGCTCTGACTGTGATTTGGCTTTGGCTCTAATTTTCAACGGCGTGCATTTATTTCGCTTTCTGCTCGCTTGTATTTTTTGCTCTCGCAATTTTTATGAGCAGGACACGCAGGATATGTGGAACATGTGTGTGATGTCCACAATGTGGATAGGGTAGGAGAGTAGTGTCGGGTGTAAAAGCGAGGACCTTGTGGCTTTAGCCACGCGCTAGAAATAAATTTCACCAGACATCTATCCCCCCTCACACCACCACCACCACCACAAAAAAAAAAAGAAAACCGATTTAATTTGCGGTTTTTGTCACAACGCGACGCGTTCTGAAAAATTGATAAAAAATTACGGCAATAACAACAGCAAATTGTAACAACAAATTGCAACAAATCACAAATAAATGCAACATAACAAAATAAACACGAAAAGACTAAACAATCGCAACATTGAATACCAATATCCTTTTGAGATTCATTATTATATCTCTAAATTTACCTCCAGCAGCATCTTCAGCGTGGGCAGGCTCTTGCCTTTTACAAGCAGACAAATAGATTTCATTTGGTCGATAATTGCAAATGAAAGACATCTGATATGTACAGAACTTAGAGCTTGCGAATATTTTCGATTCTGGGTTGTTCCCTTTCTTGGTCAAGCTATTTGGTGGTGCACCAATCAAATGGAATCCATAGGAGGCAGCTGCTACCTCACCAACTGATGGACAATTGCAGTCTATGATTTGCTGACATAGTGCGCACTTCCCTATCGATTCGCAAGCAGCACAATTTTCACGTAGAAAATGAAATATATTTCAATACATACACACATACATATGTACATATATTGAGATAGTTGTGAATTGGAAATAACAGACAGAAATGGAAAAGCGGAGACTTTTGTGCAACTTTAAGTAAAGACAGAAATAAAATGAAAAATCCGATGCAGTCCGGGTTAGAAGACTCTGGATACCCTATCACAACGCCAGTTGCTGACCATCAGCAGATTTATTCTAGAACTTACATATCTCAATATAGCCTTCTCGCCTTACATAGGATGAAAAAAGGGTATGGAAAATCCGAAGCGGCTTACAGGCGACTTAAAAGAAAATTCAAACATGTAAATTCCTGTGGCATGTATGCGGGTCCTCAGACTCAGACTGAAGCGGAGACGGAGAACGAGATGGAGACGGAGACACTGAGACTGACCTACATATTTCTAGCACCACATGTACTCTGTATGTATGTTCAAATATCTCACCCGCCTTCCGTTCCTTAACCCAGAGCTGCTCTTACACTCTTTTAGAAACGGCGGCAATGTGTGTATTTTGTTTTATTTTATTGTCGTACAAGATAAATACCAAAATATTGAATATGCAGCAAAGGGAAATGCATAGAAATTCAGGACTTGGGACCAGTGCTCCCGGTCTATACGGACTGCCTGTGATGCGGTTCGGTGCAGTGCTGTGCGGCGCGGAGCATGTCAACTGTTCGAGGAACAATAACTCAAATGCAATCGAGCATATTTGCTGCAAAGAACAAATAAACCCAGTTACCAACCAGTTCCTTTGGCATTTGCAAAACTAAAAAAATAAAAGTACGTAAGGACGTCATACGCACAGTGGATCAGTTGATAAACTAACCAATTTTTGAAAAGATTTGCCTGCAAATTGATAATAATAAGTTCTGAACCATAAGGCGCTTCAAAGATGAGATTTAAAACAAATTTCTCCCAACAACAATTTTTCGCTGCATTATTAACAACATTCATGTATTTTAATAATTTTCTAAACCAATGTGCAGTGTGAAAGCATATCTGAAAGAGAGAGATAGAGAGAGACACAGAGAGGGGAGGAGTGAAATAGGAAAAGGGGAAATTCTAAGGAAAATGGAAAGCTATAGACAACAAATTTTGTAGAGAGCGGACACTTGCCAGACAGAAGAAAGTTGCCATTGGATGATGGCATGTAAAGAGAGCGAAGGGCGATTGTGTGTGTGTTTGTATGTGGGCGGGGTAGGTAAAGTGAAATCTTTACCAGAAAACAAAAGCCGAAATGTAGAAAAACAAGGGAAAATTGTTTGAAGGCAAACTTAAGCAAGGCAAAAACTTTTCTGTCGCACTTGGCGAAAAGTAAGCGAAAACTTAATAAAGATCGCAGCTGACGCTGCAGTCGAGAGGCATCAACAGGGAGCAGGAGGCACGAGGCAGGAAGTAGGAAACAGGAGGAAAACAGAGACGGGGGAGGTATGCAGGACACTTGGCAATGTTGACAGAGTTTGGTCAATGGCGTTGACGTTGATGCTGCAGCGACCACAGCCTGTCGAAATTAAAACAAACTGAATTTGCACTTACTCTCTGCTTCCATACCCTTCCATTCCATCCAACCTCGCCCCACTTCAACCCATTGCGCAGCAATCCTCATCCAACTTCGTCCACTTTCTCTGTTCCACACTCTGATACCCCTCTGGCTCTGGGACCACAATGTGTGTCCTTTGGTTGGCTGTCGAAATTGTCACTTTTACAATTTGCTTCGACTGGCGGCAGACAATGGAGCAAGAAGCGCGTAAGTGACATTTATGCGCCTGGGCGACGGCAGATCAAACTCCACAAACTGTTACAAACTTTCAGCCATTCAGCCAGCCCCCATAACCCCCCAAGCTACCATCTCATTCAAGCTCCCTTCTGCTATGAGTTCTGTGGCAAATACCAATGTAGATGAAGATTCAGATGCAGTCGAGGTCGAGCCAAGTTTGTTTTAATAAATACTTTCGTTGTGTGAGTGTGTCAGTATGTTTGTCTATGTGTGTGTGTGGCACCTGCCACCACCAACACCATCGCTGAATGAATGGTGCAAACTTTTCAACAATTTACTCATCGACAGTTGAATGAATGAATGAAATGCAGTCGCCAGGAAACAATCAACGGCAGCCCGCAGAACTCAAATGCAAATGCAACCACAACTGCAGAAAAAAAAAACAAACAAAAAAAAACGCAAAACGAAAACAGAAACAGATTTGTGTTAGTTGGTTAGGTGACGAAATTGCTATACACTTTTATTCCTACATACTAAGGCTGAAAGATCGTGAGGTTAAATTCAAGAAAGAGTCCCGAAATGAGGGACAATCCTTGACTGCCATGCGTGTATCCCAGTAAACAGAAGATCCAGATCTACATCTAGACAGTGACTTAAGACTATTACTCATACACAGCTCTATTAAATATGGATTGTTATTGTTCAACCAAAGAGTACGGAGAACCAACCAGGAAGGTAATCGGATATGGCCCACCTGCTTTGCAGAGTAAAAAATTCAGAAATTACTCATTTTTATCATCATCAACTTTGGCTTGGTGGTATTCAAGTCGTGGCAATTAAACAAAAGTTTTCTTTCTATAGTGAATAATAGAAGATGGTAAAATAAGAAAAACAGTTTTTGCTAGACAATGGCGAAATATAAAGATGGGAATCCGCTTTGCTTTGACTTGTCAAACATTAGCTGCAGGCTAAAGAAATAAACCCTTCCCTTCTCTCGCCTCTCGCCACCATCTCTCACACACTCTTACAATGAAACATGAAAAGAAAATCAGAAAAATAAAAAACTTTCGAATAAGGTGAACAAGAAAAACGAAAGGAGAAAAACATGTTTTCCATAAGACATTCCCAATTGGTAAACTAAAAACAAAAGAGGTTATGGAAGCAAAGACAAATTTTTGAGGCTAACTATTGCCTGCATCGACAATATTGATTATGATCAAAACAATTCCCGTTTCCCCATCTGACAGAAAACATATCGTCAATCTCTTTGAATTATCCGAAGGCATATCACCACACAAAGGTGATGCTGCTGATGGGCCTCATTTAGCACTATTTCAGTGGTCCATGTACACATTAGAGAGATAGAACAGGAAGTTTCTAGCTCGCATTAATCTATTTTCGATTCTCATTTGGTACATCTGGTTGGCAGTTCTCAATAATAAGGGACTGATTCCCCACCTTCTGATTCCCGTTCTATGTAGCCTTCTCTCACACCCGTCATAATTTCAAGTTGAGCCTATGGGCCTATGTTAATTAGTTGTGATTTTTCAAAGAAACTCAGTGGAAATAGAAAGTCGTATATACAAACAGAAAGGAAGCGGTTTATCGACTCTGGAATATCCTGTAATTATTCACGTTCTTTTCTAGCAGCACTTCGAGTAAATTTGTGTAAAGTGTAGCCTTGAGATAGCATACCTTGTGACCTTTTTTAGTCATGGGTATCAAACAATATTGTCAGTTTCAGAGTGATGTAGAGTAGGTGGGGGTTAGGAAAATGGAAAAACTGCAGCAACAGCCTAGACCTCGGCACATGTTGAGTGTATAAAATTTTGATGAATGTTTTGTTTACGGCAGTCGTACGACGACTATGACGACGACGTCGGCATCTCGCCTCGACATCGGGGTTGATTATGCATTGCGTTGACTGCATTTGACGGCGGCAGTGCGGCACTACGGCTGCCTGTTGCCTGTTGCCTGGGTGAATGCTGGCTACTGCCTGGGATGCGGCACACATGTGGCGCCCTGAGGGGTCACACAGCCGCAAGTTTGGGAAATGGAAATTGAATGTGAATTGTATATTGAACACGACCGACGCTCTCTCTCTCTCTCGCTTTCTCTCCAGATCGGACGTTGGCCGTGGCACAACAACACATGCCTCTATGAACTTTACGGTAGAGTGAAGCAGATGCCCATAAATTACACAGCATAAACAGAGACTGCAACTAATTAACAAGAAATTTACCCCCACGCACACACACACACACACGCACACATACGCACACAACTTAACAAAGAAAAGATCTTAATATACATCAATTGTATGTGATGGGAGGCAAATGGTAACCAGGTGTCACAGGATCAGGTGCAGTAGAGCAATATCTGTATACGACTATAGAGATACTCTAGCTACTTCAATTTGATTCAAAGTGCCTTAAATAAATCAAATTTTGCTATGGTTTTAAATTTTCGTTATTTGCCCAGAAGAGAAATATGCGGCGGGGAGAACGAGGTTGAGGACGACGACACGACACAATGGCAAATGGTAACAGGAAATGCCATTTGAGCAGCGGCATGCTAACAAGCCAGCAACAACAATAATAGCAACGACAACAACCACTACAACAGGAGCAACAGTAGGAAAATGCGTGCTAGAGAAAAACCCGTAAAACAACAACAAAAGCACAAAACCGAACTTGGCCGCGGGCAACACACGAAACAAAGGCAAAAAAAAAAAAGGAAAAGAAAAAAACGAAGGGGGAAACCCGGGAAGAAATTAGTTTCTACGCTCCTGGCCCTAAACTAGTTGCTGCTGGTGCCGTTGCTGTTGCTTGTTGTGGGCTGCAAATTGGCAATGGGAAGACGGATGGCGGTTTGGGGTCCTCCACAAATGCAAAACCGAAAAAAATGGGACGAAAAACGGGGAGAAAAATGGAAGCGAACAAAAAACAAAAAGGCAAAAAATAGAGGAGACCAAAACCAAGTTTAGGCTATAACGAAATTCCTTAAACAGAACAGAAAAATAACATACCGCATCGTAGCACCAGCTAAAACAAAGTTGAATACCCTTACGATAACGGTTATTATAAGCAGTAAAACCGTTAAATGCAAGTAGGTGTCATAATTAGATCCATGCATTCATAATAAGATTGAAATCTTCATATCGATCATTTCGGTTGTTTGCCCAAAATTTATTTATGAAATGACAATACCCGTTGTAAGAGTATGAGAAAGAATTTTGTGTATGGCAATGCAAAAAGTTGGCAATATACACAAAAAAAAAAAAAAACAGACACACAGAAATTGTGTGGTAGGTGGTGGGCTAGAGGGGAGTGAGGGGCCGAAAATGTATGCAGGCCGCAGACAGTCGCAGACAAAAACAATAACAACAACAGTGTAGAACAGCTCCAAGACATAGCACAAATAACATAGGGCCAAAAGAAAAATAGGAATGAGTTACGAAGAGAAAGGATCTATTAGGCCAAAGGCTTCAAAGATAATTGGAATGAGGGGAGAGGTAGGTAGGGGTGGGCGGAGTGTCGTCGTTTTGTCAGTTTGTTCTTCTTGCTTATATCGCCCGACCCACCACACACACACCCACATAGATTTCTTTTTTATTGAAGTCTGGGGGCAAAGTAAAGAATGACTAGTTTTAAGATAGCCCTATGTCTCATATGCTGTGGAATTATTTTTGGGGGGGTTGACTTTGCCAATTTCTGATAAAGTGTAGAAAAAAATACTGTAGATATTGTTAAAAAACGAATCCCTGAACTTCTAGTTTCCTAACCGGAGAAAATTTCATCCATTCATAGATGACCTAATAAATTAGAAACATAAATAATGAAGTAAGTAAGTCGGCTCTCTCAAATTTATTAAACAAATGCATTTTCGCATGCTTTTTACAAGTATCTCGCTCACTCAAGCATACGAGCACCCTAGCGCCCACACCAGCCAACGGCCAACTCCGGCCTTATGGAAAAACGTTTATATGCATAACTTGGCTATTTTTAGTCAGATTTTGATCAAATTTGGTATTTTGGGTATTAGTATCAATGACGGGAGATAACCGATTTTTTTCAAATTTCGGGGGCGGAAAATGTGCGCATTTACTAAGTAAATATACATACCAAATATGGTGTCTCTAGCTAGAATAGTTTTTGAGAAAAAGGTTTTTTTTTGAATTGCGGGGCCGGAAAGGGGCGTGGCAAAAATTTGAAATAAACTTCATCACTCTACATACTACATGAGCCTACATACCAAATTTGGTGGCAGACGGACAGACGGGCGGACAGACGGACATGGCTAGATCGACTCGGCTGTTGATACTGATCAAGAATATATATACTTTATGGGGTTTAATATACAATTTCACCCTATGGGTGTCCGGCGGAAACCTACTAGGCGCTTTTGGGGTAGGGCAATATGGAAGAATGTTGAAGCGCGAGCATGACGCTTTTGTCAAAGAATGCAAAGTCTATGGCAGAAACCAAAAACAATAATGTAAAAAAATAAGAACTGACTTAGAGAAAGCATTCAATCAAGCATGGATGCAAGGCTTACAATTAGTAGTGAAACTCATGAGTTTCAAATTTCCTCTGCATATAATGATTTTACTAGACAATATGTTAAGAAATAAGAAATTCAAGGTTCACATCAACCAGGTCCTAGTGATAAAGAGTTCTCCGTAAATAATGGCTTACAGCAGGGTACGGTAAATGCGCCTATACTTTTTAATCTATATGTATGTATACCTTGGGCTTAATGAATAAGATTGACAATATTATTGCCTACGCTGATGACATCGTTATATTTCACTCTAGCGATACAATAAATACGATAAATGTAGAATTGCAAAAACAACATGAACACGTTGGCTAGATTTGCTAAACATTGGCAGCTAAAGATTAACTATTCTAAGTGTGAGTGCATCTTATTCAGACCCCCATAATAAAGCGTTTAATTTACACAAAAGAATGTTCTCGTCTAAGCTTCTATGTAGCAGAGTCAAAATAGTTATGTACCAAGCGCTGATCAGGCCGATATTAACCTATGGCTGCCCTATATGGTAGAATATATGTATCTCTTTCCTACATGGAAAGAATTCATCCTTGTACAGAACTCCCACAGGTATGTTTATTAAGTTTTACTCAAACGAAGTACTTTACAAGGCAGCAGCAATTTGCAGAGTCGACGTATACATAATAAATTTGATAAGAAACCATGTCAGAAGAGGTTTAGATATTTCGGAAAATACCTTAATAAAAGCCCCTTCTTAGAAAGTCACACCTTCCCCCACTTCCCCCAGAAATATTTCTATACGTAGACGAAAACAATTATATCCAAACCAATTTGTGTATACCAATTATTTATCATATTTTCAGAAGGCTAATAGTACATTTCCTTCTAACTACTCGTGTGGCGGTTTTCTTAAATTTCAATTCTTTTTGCTTTATCAGATGTTGCCTTAAACTCAGGCTCATGTGTACATACATAGATCCATTTCATAAAATGGCATAAATAATCCTCTTTTTGCCTGTCTAGGCCAATGAAATTTATATAGATACAATATTCATGTTATTGTTTAGTCTCTTCACTTCTGTGAGCTAGCCCGAGCACCCTGGGGCCAGCAATACTTATACATAAGTATTCAACATGATGAAAATTCTTGAAATGCCTCAGGGTGCCACCATCATTTCTGTTCGGTTCTTGTCGCTTAACTTTTTCGTCTTCAGTGTTTTTGACTGCGGTAGTGGTGGTGCCTAGGGCACGGCAGGGACGGGAGGCCAGAAAGAAGGTGAGTGAAAAGTTTTGTCCTTCTTGAGCATCATGAGATGATTTTTCCATAGCGTGCACGTGCAACAATGGGGCGAGCGAAAGCACACACACGCATACACACACACACACACACACACACACACCAGGTGTTCGCCGGGACCACCAAAAAATTTCAATAGAGCTGCGAAAGTTTCATTGACTTGACAGGCCGCCGTCGCTACCCACCGCCTGTCATCCCAATAGATTCCTACCAATAACTCGGGCTGAAGTGTAATTGTTACCGTTTAAATTTCCATTAAACGAGGCGCTCCGTTCTGCGCTCTCAACGCATAGGCAAAATGGCTCTCACCTGGCCGCAGGCTAGGTTTGGGTCTCTGGAACAAAAAAAAACAACAAAATATGTCACAACATTTAAGCTGCGTTTTGCCCCAGCAACAGCAACAACGACAAAAGCGAAAGCGAATGCTTTCGCAAAGAGCCGCCCGCCCGCTATTAACAAACCATAAAGTAATTTCTTGCTTTCCTGCACGGAAATTAGACATTTTGTCAAGGGAACAGTCATTTCGGACGCCCAGTAAAGGACAACAATAACAAGCTAGACGGAGGAGGTGGAGTTCCAAGAGGGCCAAGGACAAGGAGATATATGGGTAAAGAGGGAAACGCCGGCGGAGGCGACTTCAGCCAAGTTAAAAGTGAAAATATTATAATGAAGTATGTTGTTAGCTGTTTTGAGATTTTCCAAATGTATCCATCAGATACGGGCGAGGGCAAGCGGCATCGACAAGAACGAGAACGGGGATGGTGACGGGTACGCAGGGGGGCTTGGCTTGTTAACGGCGGGGTAGCGGGATGTGAAACATTTTATAAGTAAACAAGCAGCGGCAACAAAAGTTTGTCTATTTAAAAAGTTTTTGCTGCGCAAAAGTTATAAAACATGAAAATATTTCTTAATTATTTTTATAAACAAGCGTCTCGGCCTTTCTGGTGTGCCTCCCTTCCCCTCCTATACCATTACGTCCCCCGCCCTTAATCGTCTGGCATTCGGAACCCCGAGGGTATCAGCTTATCCTTGCCTCTCTGACCCACCCCAACAACAACAACCCTAGCTATATAGAACGAGGGCTAACAAAAAGGTTCTCACTTTCTACCCTAAAAGCCTTCACCAAATCTTTATAATGAGCCACACATTGCCATGATCAACATTACCTTCCTCTGAATCATACACCGAAATAATTAATTGTGTTGTTGGTGGTTTTGGTTTCACCAATTCGATTAAAAAATCGATTAAAATCCCCACTAATCACAGATAACGAAGTAGGAGCAGATTTATTTAATAAAACTATCTATAAACAAAAACTAGTTAGACTTGGACACTTTCTTACACTGCCTTTCAAGGGTCTTCTTTAGAGTTAACCCTCGTTGCTAGTAGTAGTCTGGGATTTCTTCACTCTCTCTCTCTCTATGTTGTTTTCTTTTATTTTTTTTTGTGTTCCCCGTGCGGGTCGGTTGCTTGGTCGCTTGGTAGGTCTGTTGGTTCGTTGGTCGATTTGTGTCTTGAAGTTCGTTCAGTTTGGTTCGTTTGCTTTGTTTTGTGTTTGTCTTGCTGATTTTCGCCGAGCATTTTGTGCCTGAGGTCAGGATTCTGTTTGATTAGCATAAATACAAGAGCGCAAAAAAGATGGAAAATTTAAAAAAGAAAAAAAAAAAACAGAAAACCAAATGTATTTCAACCTCTTGTAAATGTCTGTAAAATTAATTAATAACCAGAAATTGTTAAGAAACAAAAAAGCTCTTCTCTTACATGTAGCCAATCAAAATGAGTTTCGGTTTCCGGTTGCAAAAAATTCCTACCTGGAAAGAGAGAGAGGGAAAAAGATGGATTATTTGATTAATTAATTGCCCCAATGTTTGTTTGCAAAATATTGAAAATATTTTTATTTGATTATAAACTCGACGAAGATGTGTATATATGTATGTATATATTTAGCGAAACCATTTTTCCATCGCCCCACAACTTCGCCACACCGGTCACATCTCTCTGTCTCTCTCTCCCAGGCCCAGTGAATTTGATTGCCGTTATCTGCATTTTATTATGCTTCTGCCACCGCAAAAACAGAAAAAAGAGGTATTGGGGGGCAAGTGGAGGGAATAGAGGGAAACCGTTTCTCTCCATCTCTCTTCGTCTCTCTCCGGCTCTTTGTCTCTCCGGTCATTTTGTCGAAATTTGTTTTTGATATACGACGAGAGGATGAATATGAAATGCTTTGCCATAAAATCCAATGCCAATGCCAAACTGAATGGATGAATTTGGCTCGGTTAGTGGTTGAGTTTGTATGAATTTTGTGTTCTGCTTTCGAAATAAACTAAGCCAATGATTTATGCCATTGCTCTGGTACTGCTGCTGCTGTTGCCGTGAACAAACAAATTTGTCTTGCAAATGAAATGGTCAATAATGTTTAAGGTGTTTATTTGTATCGAATTTCGCATTTGCTTTCAATTAGTTTCCAAATTTATAAGCCTTGTCGCAGCTCAAATGCAAGTAAATTCCATTTAGCCATGGTAGTGGCTAAATTAAAAACGCTGAAATGTAGGCAACACTTTTTTTTTGTTATCCTATTAAAAGAATGTTAATATGTATGTATGTTTAAAGGTAAATACAATGCCACTGAATTCTTTAGAAGAAACAAGACACTAAATCCATGAAGCACAAAGCCTCAGATGAATCAAGAAACAATTACAAACATCGAATAGGTCCAAAGCATTCAAAGGTAAGTTTAAGGAACATAACTCTCATTTAAAACTAGTATGAAGTATGAAGTTTATCAAACGACATATCCATCTGTTCGTAGTAATGATTGATATTAGTAAAAAGTACATAAATCGAACAGCTCGAATTTCGAATGATATGATGCGGAATTCCATTTGAAAGAAAGCCCACATTATTGGTCAATTGTCTGTTTAATAGAAATTGAAACGACAAGCAGCAGCATTCTGCCGTATTTATTTTCATAGTTATTTCCTTTTTTGTGAGTTCTTTCTTTCGTTGCCTTTTTTCCTTGCTTAGTTTTTTTTTTTTTTTTTTTTTTTTTTTGTTGAAAAGGGACTTGCCCAAACGATTTGGCAGCGACTCTCAATGCAGTCGTAAAATTGTTGACAGCACAAAAAATCCTGGACTCGAGTGAATCGAATAAGATGCTGCTGTGCTGTGTCGAGTCCTGCCGCCGGTTGTGGCATGGTTAAACTGATTTTCATGTATGACCGTTGTAAGGAGGGTACAAAAGAAGAGAATATAGTGCGTAAAATAAAAGGGTAAATTGTCTATTTAGTTGAGCAAAGAGGAATACGCTTATCGGATGTGAGCAAGGTCACTGTCACTACTGTTGGCCCAGCTTTATGGACTTCAAGATATATAGAACACAAACTCTGAATAATTTAGGAGCCATAAAAAACAAAAGAAGAAAAAGACGTGTAACCTGAAACCAAAAACGTAACAAAATCGAAATTCTGTCGAGTTGAGCGAAAAAGAGTCATCAAGGGGCAATTTATGGCCAACTTGACCGAAACATATGTGCTAGCGGGTAGCGGGGGAGCGCTGGAGTAAAAGCAATTTACCATCAGGTAACCGAAAAACCACTTGACTGGATGCTCATTTTATGCAAATTAGTTTTAAATGACAACGCAACGAGCAACGAGGCACAAAAAGTTGTTACATAAATTTTGTTTTGCTGCTGAAAAATAAATTAAATTAAATGAAGTTGAAAACTGCGACAAAAGGCAATGCTCTTCCCCCCAGAGTCCGATCTCTGTGGGCGTGCAGTGTCATGATAAATTTCAGTGAACCAAAAATATTTTGTTTATTGCTTGGCAAAATTTATGTAAAATAGCTTAAAATGATACACGCACAATGCAATGAAAATATTTGCGATGCAATTTTCTAAATAAATTAAGGTCACAATGTTAGGTGGAAGTGCAAAGATTTAGTTATTAGTTGGCCCCAAAATGGTTTCGTGGGAAATGTGTGTGTTTGGCTAGTCCAATGAGGAGCTGTATGTGCGAAAAATTTGAAAGGAGATTTTGATTGAAATTGAAGCGCAAAGAATTTAATTGAAAGATAGTTTTTCCGATAGCCACCACAAGCCACCGCATGAAATTGCAAAGAAAATCTCTCTCTTTTGGAGAGCAACGACTACGTGATCTCGTTTCCCAATGCGAAGATGCCAGTCTACTCCTGTCTGCTCTGTTAGCGCTTCAGCTCCTGCTGCCATTGTCTTGATAGTCGTAGACGCAACGTCCCATGCCAAAGGTGACGTGACTCGACTTGAACGTGCCACACATTAGCGGCAACAGCACCAATAGCAACGTAAACACACATTCAACCATTTCTCTGCTGCTGCCGTCGCATCCACGAACATCATCATCCTCATGCATGCATTCCGCATCCTCATCCTTATCCTAGTAGCTCCACGGAAAGTGGAAAATCGGGTTAACAGTGCCAAAAATGCAGACAATGGCAACAGCAGCAGCATCGATGAGACCGACAATAGCAAACAAAAAAAAAAAAAAAAATAAGTAAAAATACTAAATCAAAGTCATCGATCTCGAGTTACCCATTGACGAATGAACTTTGCCATTCATTGATCGTCGTAATCACTTCTTTTCCATCGTCTTCAGGCTTGCCGTAAGCCGAGTCTGAGCAACGGTTTGACCACTCGACTTGCTGTGAGCCATCTACATCTCATGGCATCATCTGCCTTGCATTTATATACTCGATGCGTATAACTTGGACTACAGGGTATGAAAAACTCACTGTGACTGCAATAAATCAGTAACAAAACATTCGACAAAACCTTCTCCTACCCGGTAAACCTTTACCAACCCACAAAGTGGCGCCCATCCCGTTCTCCCCTTTATAACCATTTGTTCCATTCTGGTGAGTTGTGCGTGTGTGTGCGCTCAGGTCGTTTGGTTAACACAGATTTAAAATTTATAAATTATGAGCATTTGTTGTAGCAAATTGAAATGTTACGCTGCCAGCTTATAGATATTTCTATAAAAGAGGATTCAACTGTAGTGCTGTATTGAAGGGCGTCTTCAAAACGATTTCGTTGGAAAAGCGATTCAACAAATTGTTAAAGAGAAACTGTTTTATGAATTAGTGATTGGCGAAATTCATTCAATGCCTGTTTCACCTGACATACATAGAAGGCAAGAGAGTGACTGACTGATAATGATATATCAACTGCGTATAAATCCAAGTTTATTGATTTCCACTTTGGATCTGGCTATGGAAAAAATGGAAAAATAAAATTTCTAATTTAAAAACAAACATGCCTTTATTTTACTTAGTTTCAGCTTGCTAATCAAAGTGAAACATTTGGTTTTTATTACCGATTTCATTGCCTGCTGCCTTTGGTCAGTTTTAATCCATTTAACTGCCAACTCTTCGTCTTTGCATCCTCACTGCCCCTGTCTAAACATACTTATCTACTTATTGATAGTGCAACTTCATTGACTGCTCTCTCTCTCTCTCTCGCTCACTCTCACTCTGTCAGCTACTTGTTTACTTTTCTTTTTCTCTTTTTGAAAGTTAGCAGACAAATGGCAATGATATGGCACTTTTTACTCTTGGCCAAGTGGCATTTGGCATTTGGTATTTACTCTATGGCCAAGAGAAGTGATTTGTCTTCGTTTAACTACCACTACTATTGGCTGATTGAC
Source organism: Drosophila paulistorum (assembly GCA_018152135.1). Lineage (NCBI taxonomy): Eukaryota > Metazoa > Arthropoda > Insecta > Diptera > Drosophilidae > Drosophila > Drosophila paulistorum. Next base: position 15,558,592 of record JAECXG010000690.1, read on the forward strand.
CCAATTAAAATTTATATTAAAATCAACAGAAATTATCCATTAATACAATGTGTTTTATAAAATAAAATCCAATTTATGGGAAACGAAACAGATCAAAAAATAATAATGTATGAATAAATAAAATTTAATTTTTCTTAAAAACCTGAGAAATTATCACCCAGCTAAACGGAGGGCGTGTCCTACCCTTATCACTTACTTAGCCGAAAACATGAACAGAGCCAGCCGCAGGTACAGTGGCCTAAAAATATATTTTAATATTGTGAAAAACTTCTTAGAAGAGAGTTTACGATAAAAATTACACAGGTAAAGTGAAAATGATAAAGTACATCATCATTGATGTCCTTGTCTCAGAGGTCCACTAGCAACCAATTTCAGACCACTGTGGGGACATTGGCAACTACCAAGTAATAATGCTAACTTGGCAGGCGAAGAAAATGCGCAAGAAAAACGAACAAAAAAAAGGACGAAAAAAAAACAAATAATACAGTTTTGTTTGTTTGTTTGCCGGAGTCGCTCATCCTGCGCGAGGGTCCTGGCCAGCCACTCCTGCTCATGTTGTTGTTGTTTTTATTGTGTGGCATATTTGAGTGTATTTGCACAAAATACGTGAAATTACGCGAAAAGTTCTTTCTGTTTGTGTCTGTCTGTCTAATGTCCTTTCACTCCTCGAGCTTTCTCTGTCTCTTTTTCTCTGTCTCTCTCTCACTGCTACTCCGGGCAGATCGAAACGACAAGGCGACGCCACAAAGGTCCCAAGGATATAGGCCATGAGGACGCGATGGCAGGCGGAGGAGTTACTAAGTGAATATATGAAATGAGTGGCAAAAGTTGCCATTTAATTTTTGTCTGACCTTTGGGAAAATGACTGCAAAATACTGAAAATTATTCCGCAAAGTCTCACATGGAAAACAAATGAAAATTTATGCATTTTCTTTAAATAAAAAAGAGTAGATCGATGAAAAAATACTCTACATTACATACATACATAGTTATTTTCATATAACTTGAATTCTTTTAATTTTGAAAACAAAACCAATTTTCCATTAAAAATTTATGTAAATTGTGCAAAATTAATTGAATTATCGTAGCAATTATAAACAATTTCACTTTATTATTTTACTCGCATGAACAGGGCGAAAGGCGAAAGGACGAAGAAACATTATAAATGAGGGCTTCTATGTGGTGGTAGTATACGCCGAAAACAAGTTAATAATCCGCTAGCGAAATTCCAACAAAAGCAAAAACGGAAACGGCATTTGTCATGCAGCTGGGTCCATTTATCAGTTGGCATTTAAAAAGCCATTAAAACTGAATCCGGCAACGCTACGCAAAAATATATACCTATATATACATATATAAAAATATATTTATATATACATAAAGGTATATCGGTGAGGGGTCGTAGGGGGTTTGAAAATATGAGAATTTTCCACGCTTTTGCAACTTCACAGGAAGCAGCAGCAGCCGCAAAGGCATCGACATCGGCAAACCTGCGGGACTCCAGTTTCTGTTTCAGTTCCTCGACTGTCCAATTGCCAATTCAATTCATAATTTAAGAGGCAACCGATTGCCGTGCCCGCCTCTTCCCACCTTCCACCAGACCCCTCTTCACAATCTCTTCCTTTGGGGTCTCCTCTTTGGCTTCCTGACCCTCTCTCACTCATAGACGGAGTCTTTCAGCAATAAATTAATATAAAAATTCCTCACGCTCAGCCAATAAAAAAAGCAAGAAATTGACATTTTATCGCTGAGGCCCACGCAGCCAAAGCCGCCTTCCTCACCTTCTAGGGGGACGCTCTTGTCTTGAACAGATCGAGATGTCTGAGATGCCAGCACATGGTACAGAGTTTGCTTTAGACTTTTGTTCAGGTCAGAGACATTTGTGGTATGCCCCGCAAATACTTTGAACCAATGAGGGACATTAAAATGGGCAGTAGGAATCCAACCGAAATGAATAACGGTTACACTATGGACGACTTTCGTTACAGCGGAAATGGCATTTCCTTGATTTCATTTGAAATCGATTGATCGATTCATCATGAGAAAATGTAAAGTTTCCTTGGCCAACAACTTATTATCTAAATAATTGGAAAAAAATCTGCAGCCAATTTCCACAAATCGTTGCATGCAATTTCATTTCCGTTTCCTTTTAATTTCAATTTCATGTAGAAACACAATTTCTGCAGGCTAATTGCAATCGACATTTAAATTGTTGCGGCCATCGATTAATTTTAAGGCTCTTGTATGAATAAAAAAAATGGGAGACGAAAAGAGAGAAATAAAAAACTTTGTCCCGCACTCGAGACAAAGCTCAAATTTGGAAAAGATCTGGTAAAAAAAAGTTTTGCATGTGAACTCGTTAGCTTCGGCAAGTCTATCAGAAGAGACTCAGCAGCAGAGAATCAGAGGGGACGCTATAGGAATACTTAGGGACTTGACTGGCTGCCAATGTGGTCGTTCGTCGTAGTTCTGGCAACTTTGTTAATGGTTTTGTCATAAATTTTAATTCGATTGCATCAGTTGTGAGAGCGAGTGCGAGTGCAAGTGCGACTGCGAGTCCTGGAGACTGGAGACGACCCGGGCATGAAAAATGCATTAGTTAGAACTTGAAGAAGTTTTTGATAGTGTGGTTGCACGCAGACTCTGACTTCATGGCTTCCTTACATACACCCACACACACACACACACACACACACATACATGGCTTGTGTCCCTTCGTCTGTAGACTCAATTAATTTATGCAGTGTGATGTAAAGTTTTGCTGCTTCTTTAAAATGAGCATGAAAGCCTGAACGCTCAGCTGCAATTCCAACGGCCACACAATTACACATGTGGGAAAAAAAGATAAAATCTGCTCGGTAAATTAAGGTAGCGACTTTAAATTACCCCTTACATACTTTTAACTTGTGGGAATGCAACATTAGATTCAACAGGTAGTCAACAATTCCTCTATTTGAATAAAACTAGACGGCATTAACCTATTTGCTAATCGCTTTGTTTGATTTCTGAGGTTACCCAACTCTCGTAGTATGTATCATTACAGGGTATGTGGAAGAGAAGCTGATGTGCAAGCAGGCTTAATACAGCACAAACAGACAATGGCCATGGATGGAGGAAAGGATCGTCGAGAGCCGCAAGCGAGGAAATGCGTTCAATTAATGAATTTTAAATGCCACGGCCATTGTTACACATACGGCACACGGTGCGTATGCGTAACGGCGGCCGATATTTGCAAGTCAACCACCAAGCCAAGCAAAGCCAAGACCAGACAAGACCCAACCAAACCAAAACGGAACAGAACATAACAGACAAGGCAAGCCTGCAGCAGCATCAGTAGCAAGGCAAATGAAGGATAAAAGACATTGTGGTGCCATTATCTTTTTGTGTGCAGCTGCCTGTTAACCAGAATGTCAACCAACCAAAACCAACAGCATCTTGCACAGTGGTTGAAACGATTTCATTTATGCAAAATTTAAATCTTCCACATTATTTTGGTTTCTTATCATCGACTTTTGTTTTCTTTCCTTCAGGTTCTTTCTTCTTGTCGTCGCCTTTTGTTTTCTTCTTGGCCTCGTCCTCTGTCTGTTCGGCTGCCTTATCTTCATGCAGATTTTCATCACATTTCGTTTTCTTCTCCTTTTGTTCCAAGTTCCTAATTTGAAGAGATGAATTAATCAATGACTACCGCCTCTTAGATTTTACGTTATAAAGTTGTTGGTGTCTTCATGCTTACTTGTGATCATATAATGAAATGGGATCAATGGTTACATTGGGTATAACAAATTTTGGAAATTTAATCATCTCATTTTGCCAATCATCACCGCCGCCAAAGTGTCTAGCCAAACGTTCGAATTCTTTATTTAGTTCCTCCTCATATTCGGGAGTCGGTTCACTTGGCTTCCCATCGGGATTTCGCATACGATATTCACGAGTTTTATCGAGAAACAATTGATGTATCTCATCTTTGGACATCACAGGGGCCCTCAGGGATATGGAGCGTTTTAATTTAAGACGTAGAGATTGCAGTGACTTAAGCATGTTTGTCTGTTTAGTTCTAATATCAAAAGAGTTTAGTTTACACTCAGTTTAAATGTATTTCTCAGGTGAAGTCTCAGTCAAGGCGTACTACTATAACATGTAGGCTCGATATTTTTGATGTCACTGTGCCGACTCTTGGGTTGCGTGCGTGAGTTGCCTGCGTGAAAAGGACTCTGGTACATTAACTACAAGGATAATACCGTCTGTACGTCGTGCGTCCGTCATGAAAAAATAACAAGAAAATACCAGGCATGCCGTTCATTACAGCCCTTTTGCAGGTGCTGCTGGTTGCTTCTGCCGGATCCACGAAAGACAAGACATCCGTAATGTTTTATTGTTGTAACTGTCGCCCGACGCCATAATATATAGTCAGTGTAGGTAGGGGCAGGTGCAGTGGGGAAGGTAGGTCGGTGCAGATGATAGCAGCATATCCTTTTTGAAGCTCCAACCTTTTCTTCGCCGTCGACGTCGTCGTCTCGTTTTCAGCCTTTTGAGGAAAAAATGAAGTGGGCAAAAGACTTTCTGGGCATTTTCTTTTCTCATTTTTCGGAGCCGTCTCTCTATCGTTCATTGTGTGTGTGTGTGTCCTCGTACGTGAGCAGCGCTCTGTAGATGATATTTAAGGTAGCTGGGAAATTATGTAAGCTTAAAAGCAGAGTTAGTCCTTCTTCGCATGTGTCCTTGCTCTATCTTTTTGCCCTTTTGTCTGCGTTTGTCGTCTTCCGTTTTAACAAATGTTTTGTTAGCTCACAAGTTTTCCGTTTGCAAAAATTATGCGGAAACGGAAGCGACAAAAGGAAAACCACAATTGAGTGAGGTGAAACGGTGTGCAAGTGTGCGAGAGTGTGGCACGTGGCACACACACACACACGCTCACGCATACATACATACATACATATGTGATGCTGTGTCTGTGTGTGTCATCAGTTTGAATTAGGACTATTCAATTTTCATTATTAAATAATGCCAGCTAGCGAACTGCTGAGGCGGGAACAAGATGAGTCAAGGGGGTGGGAACAAACTATTTGCCATATGTTTGTACGTGCCGCTTGATAAAATTAAATGCACAGAGGAATTTATGACCCTTGCCGCACTCACACACACATGCGACGCCCCTTTCGACTCCTGCCCTGTGATCTCTCCCTGAGTGGTTGCGCAAATAGTGCGTGTCCTCAAGACTGAAACAGGATGTAGACTAAGGCTAAGGTAAAATTGTAATTAAATTTGTTCAAAATCATCTGAAGAACTTCCTGGCTATAAATCTCTTGGCCTTACCCTGAACGAGGGCTATTGCAAAAATTTCACGACGGTCACTAAATTACACACAACTCATTGGTCCATTGGGAATGCACACACATACATATATGTACATACGTACTCTTCGATTTATGCCCTCAATTTTACGCAAGGCAACAGGTTTTTCGCTTTGCCTTATAATTGCTAAACTTTCCCAATGACCCTCGTCATTAAATTTATTGAGAATCATTTCAAGAGCTTTTTCCTGGTCATAAATCTTGGCTAAAATCGATCGATAAATCAAAACAAAAATTCACATAATTTTTATCGCTTTGCACAATTTTTGCATATGTCACAAATCACGGCCTTTCAATGCCCCCCCTGCCTCTCTCTTCCACACCCACACCTCATCTCTTTCATATTCTTGCTGTATCTTTCTGTCTGTCTGTGTGTGGGTGTGTGGGGTTGGGTGTATCTCTACGTTTCGCGTTTCGATTTTCAAGTTAAACGTTTCAATAAAGTCGAGCACCTGTCAATAAATCGAAATTGCCTCTCATATTATTTTTATCGGCTCCGTTTCGTTTACATTGCACACGAACAAGCTGCTTCACATAAGCATTGCCCGAAGCCACGCCCATCTGCCATCCACATCACATCATATCCCCTCATCGCTCTTCTATGTCCCACTCTATGGACATGTCCCTCCATGCTCCATGCTTACTCCTACCAAAGCCACGACCTTCGCTATCTTTTGCCCATCATCTTCTTCCAGTTGAGCGCTTCTGCGGGTTTCACTCAGTCTTTCTTTCTTTCTTTTCCTTCTCTCCCTTATTGTGGTTTTCAGTGATGTTTTTTTCCTTATTTCTAGATTTTGTTTTATGCTTTTGTCTCAAGTTTTAATTCAGTTTTTCGGTTATTTCTTTTCTTTTGTGTGTGTGTCTTTTTTCATTTCATTTTGGGCAATCGAATTGTGGGCAGTTTTCATGCACATTTCGGTTGGCTTTAATTAAAGCATCTTTTGAAGTTCTTTCGCTGTTGCCGCTGACTTAATCCACTTGCGCTTAAAAGCGACAAAGTGAAATTTTTAAGAGCTTGAGCCTTATGAAAATTTAATAAGCATTGCGTCCTGGCACTCTCGATGCCTCCAACAACAACAACTTCGGGGATGGCTGCAGGATGACGATGAGGTGGCAGGAAGATTTCGTATAATGAGAGTAAAGAACGCCCACGCTCCTTGCCCGTTGCCCTAGCCCTCGCCCTCGCCATCTTCCTCCCCTTCCCACATGTGTCATGTAAAAAGATTGTTAAACAAGGCAGCACAAGAAGAAGACGACGGCGGCACAAACGGAGATGGAGACGAAGCAGCAGAAGCTTAAAAATGAAATGCGTTTCTCGTTTTCACAAGACATGCGTGAAGGTGGTGGGGAAGGAAGGAAATCGGAGTTGTGTGTTAGCTGAGACCAGAGAGGCACAGTGGTATAATATACATATGTACATATGTAGATGCATAAATTATTGTTCTCAACAAAATATATGTCGATTATGCACTTTAAAGTCTTAACAATAATATCATTTAAAAATGAGAAAGTAACGTGTCAAAAGTATATTGCCTGTTTCCATAACTTTGATGCTAAATATTCTTACCAAATTCTGTGTATCGCCCAACAGATTTGTTAAAGAAATCTTTTTAATGCTGTTAATCGTTTCAAGGAATCAAATTTCTGTAAACTAAATATTTAAAATGCTTTAGAAATTGAAATTCCATTCAACAATGATACAAAACAGCCCATGGTCCGCGCTTTTGGCCTTGCTGGAAGACATTGCTCCGCTTCCAAACAAACAAGCGAAATATTATTTACGAGCTGTCAAATTCCAGTTAACATGCTTTATAACGAGACCAAGGACAACGACAACGACAAAGAGAACGAAGTGTTGTGTGTGCGGTGGTCGCATAGTTGGCAGATTCTCAGATACAGTTACAGTTTGCAAAAAAAAAAAACGGAAAAGCAAACAAAATTGTGCCGCATCGCCGTCTCGCCATGTCTAAGGATGCGGGCAACAGGCATTGGGCATAATAAAATAAAAAGCATAAATGAAAACACAGGCCAGGATGACTGGATGGCTGGCTGGCTGGCTGGATGGATGGATGGATGGATGATATGGTAGGCACGCGGGATGGATGGAAACCACGAAAAATAATTTAAATTTATGTACTTCTGTGTATTTATTTTGTGCGTTGCTTTTATTTCCTTTCCTCATTGAAGACTTCTCGTTCGCACTTTCTCTCTCTATGTCTCTCCCTCTCCCTCTCTCTCTATCTCTCTCTCTCTCTCTGTCTGTCTCGCTCTCGCTCTTTCGTCTGCGACTCCTTCTACGGTTTTGTCTCGTTGCCTTGTTCCATTTTCTTATTCTTATTCTTATTCTTCTTCTTGATTTGTTTGCCTCTGCAGAAAGCATTAAATTCAATTTACGTATGTGCGGATAAGAGTGGGCGTGGATACCCCAAACCTGTCTCTACCTTCCATGCCGACTGACTGCCTGCCACTCAGCGTCAGTTACATATAGCACAGACATACACTCTGTCACACAAACATACATATATGTATTCATGTACGCATATCCTCAAGAGTAAGCATCTTCAATGACGACCTGTTGTTGTTTAAAGAATTACTTAACATCGTGTGTGCAAAAGTGATTAATCAACATTTCCAAGCTGGTTAAAAAAAAAAAAAAAAGGAAAACCACAGTGACCTTTGAGCATTATTTCCATGGCAAATAAACGCCAGATTCCGATCTAAAAATATTTCACTGTCTCATTCTTTTCTATCTAGTTTATTTTATTTTTGCTGTGTTGTTTGCTAAATTTAGCCAAAATGTAGAAGTCATGTAACCGTTATCAACCGAAGTATAATACAATTGTATTTTAATGGAATGTAGTAATTCGTAGAATTTCAACGAATGCCACCTTCAGGTGGTACAGAACAATGTATTTGCAACCGCGAACTAAATCTATAAATGTCCTTAACCAAAAAGACTCGCTTCAAAATGTGGCAAAATCTTTATGTCTCTAAAGGTTACCATCATCATTATATGATTCTCTGTTTTTATACAATTAGATACAATTAGGAAAGAACCGTAAAGATCACAGCTAATGGATTACTAAAGTAAATCACATTTTGGATGTTCAGAATACGCTTAAGGCAAGAGTGCCTGACAAGTCGTATTCTTTGATAGGGAATTTTAACCTCGAAGTTTGCTTATTACATGCATCCTTTCATTTCATTCCAGAGCGTTTGTTGGCATTTTTCACGCTCTGCTGAAGCTTCTTTTGCTGCTGCTACTGCTACTCCGTCTCCTACTGTTCAGTTCATACTTCCCTCTGTATACATATATGTACATATGTGTGTGTGTCTGTGTGTGCCTGACAATGCGTGTGCCATCTCTCGACAAGTTTTCTCAAAAAGTGAGACAAGTGGAAATCCGTTAAAGAAAATACGTGAAAAACAGATAAAGGAGATGGAAATGGCAGCAACAGCAACAGCAACGGCAACGGCAGCAGCGACACAGGCAGAAATGACATCGTTGGCAGCAAATAAAAATTAATTGAAAAATGTTTATCAAGGACTTTCCATAAAAAAAAAAAAAAACTATGGAAAACAACTACAAAAGCGAGAATCTGTATAATACATATGTACATATATTCTTTATATACGCGAAATGAGAGCTGATAATTGATGAGAAAACACAAAATACAATTAAAATTAATATATTAAAAAAAAAAAAGCAAACACTGAAAATACACAAACAAATGACGAAAATGCAGCTCCTTCAGTTCATTTCAAATGCAGCGTGCCGCACTTTGTTGCATATGCCACAACACTCCACAACAGATCATCATGAATTTGAATTAAAATATTTCGCCCGGGCAAAATATGCACACGAAAACTAAAAATTATGCAATGCATTAAAAATTTAACAAGCGCTTATCCGCTTAGTGCAACGCCTGAACGCCACTATGACCAGTGCGGCATCGGCGGCGACGCGCGGCGGCACGCAAAAAACGTGGCTGGCATTTGCGCAGGATAGGGGCTAGTGCCGATGATGAGGTGACTCGCTGCTTCTCATTGTTGGTGTTGCTGCTCTGTCACTTTTAATATTAAAATTTTTGACATTTTCAACAGTTGACGGCGGCGACAAAAGCCGCTCCGCGCCATTTCGCGCCACCTCTCGCTCTGCCACCCTCTATCTCGGACTACCACTTCGCACCACTCAATGCAAATTGGGCAGAAATAATATGCAAACACAACACAGTAGAGGAAAATATAGCCTAATTGGCTGCCAGATCGAAAACCGAAACCGGTGAAAATTGGATTGGGCAATTTAAATTTTACATACAGGTCTAAATTATATAGAAATTAATCAGACATGCTAGACAATAAAATAAAGCGGATAACAGTTAAAGGTTAACATGAAATGATTCATTATTATCGGATACACCGGCAGGAACTTTGTCCCCTAAAGTATGCAATAACCACTATTTGCTTTTTTAATAATATGTATATTAAAAATTCTGTGCATAACAAACACTTCTCGAGTGAAACGATGTTTATATATTATATCTTAGATATTAGATATGTATACAATATTATGTTATTTAAGTGAAGTAAGATACCTCGATAAATTAAATTTTATTGAAAATCTCGAAAACAAGAGCTAAACGAAAAAAAAAACTAACGGAAGCGTCGACCCCACAAAAAATTATATCTGGGCTTTGTCGTTTTTACCACATTAAAGACCAGAGAAACCCTCATGGGTTACGAATTCAGTCTAGGTTTTTGGTTGATAAAGATATCTTTAACGTTTAAGTAGTGCTATGGAGCTAAAGAAACACTAAGCTTAGTATTTTCATTCACTTCATCTCCTTCAGCTCCAGTTCCCCTGCTTTCAACATTTTTCATCCCCTCTTCTTTAATTCGCACCCCACTTGCTCAATCCTAGCCATAGCTAACTATTAAACAGTAGCGAGGGCTTTTGCCAGGACAAACGATTTGTACTTGTTGTTGCTGTTTGTGCTGCTGCCACGCCCCTGCCATTAGTTTCGAGTCTTTGTTGCCTGCTGCTTGTATTAATATTTAGTTGCATTCAACTTTATTTGCAGTTGGCAAATGTTTTAACCCCGCAAGGAAGAAAATGCGGTTGCTTTGCCAATTCCCCCATATCACCTCACACCGCATTTCCCGCTCCTGCCTACCTATCTTCCATGTGTTTTTCAAATGCAACAGATGCGCCAAATTAATGCGACCATTAAATTGTATTAGCGTTGGTGCAAAATGTAAAGCGCATTTGCCAGCGTTAAGCAGCAGATTGCTTTGGCTTACCAAAGGGTGGCTGGAGGAGGATGGGATGAGGGGTGTGTATCTAACTGTAAATGCATTCGCGTTGTATTTGCTGCAAATTTGTGTGTGAATAAACATGAGAGTCGGTTGCATTAATGCGCAGACAAAAGCCAACGTCGAACATAGAATCCGCCCACGCACTCAACATCCCGTCGCGTCGCATCGCATCGTTTCGGTGCGTCGCGGCATGGCATGGCTCTTGCACGAACGTACTTAGCATCGACAACGGATTTAAATATTCCCAACAGTAGAAGATATAGATAGAACAGCATGCTAAAATATACAATATCTCAGGCAAAAGCATCGGCAAGTTTATGTGGCAAGCCACAAACTAAAAAGCCACAAATGGTCATGGGTGTAGAAGGCCCTGCTACAATGTGCAACATAATATGAGATAGAGATGATATTTCCAAAAGTTTTACAAACAAATTCTGTTCCCATGTATTTTATATAGGTACATATTTGGCCTAATACAAAGTGCGAATTTTATAAATTATAGCACTTTTCAATCCTTTATAACCAACCTGACTACGACCATGGTAAGCCAAACATTTTGCTCATTTTTGCGATAAAATGTAGCATGTTGCTTTCCGTGCTGCTTTCTCCCTGATTAGTGCAACTTCAACGCGTAACAAAGCAACCGAAATACTCAAATTTCCGGTCTCTCTTCCTTTCTCGCGTTTAAAGAGTCATTCGCTTAAAGAGTCGATAAATGTTGCGACAATTATCATCGATAATGAAAGGTGCTTAAATTGCATGGAATTACATATTTCATATTTGACTATCTCAAGTAGTTTGGAAATGGGGCTTATGTCCATTTGGGGAAAGCTTCTTAGATTATCAAACATACATTTGTTCATTAGTTTCTGTTTTTGGGGTACGGGTGAATTAGTACAATGAGCCGGGCATTTGAATTAGGCGAATACAAAAGACTACGCTAATTGGCCTTTAATTGGACCAAAGAACAGGCTGGTGTGTATTCCTAATTAAAATGCATCCTTTTGGCCATACACATGAATGCGCCTCATACATTACGGAAGGGAAGAGGGCATCTTGTTGCCCTTAAGCAGCTTTTGTGTACGCCCCAGATGTAGATAATGCTTTTTGCACATAGCTGCATTCTACATCTGCATCTGAACCGATATCTATTTTTGTTTCTCGAGTCAAACATTTTAATTTCTACCTCTTTCCAAATTGCATACCGCTCCTTATCAGAATGAAATCCAATAACCAATTAGAAACAAAGAAGCCCTTCCAAAACAAAAGAAACCCACTACTCTCAACACCACCCCTGTTTACACATGACGAGGATGATGCTAATGATGATGATGATGATAGCAGCAACTCATCCTGTTCTCTCTCTTTCTTATGGTTGCTCCAAATTGTTTGCTGGTCTTTCAGGTTGTAAATGCTTTCCCCTGTATTCCATCCAGTCCAGCCTGGGGATCTCTACCCTACCCTTTTCTCAATGCGGTCATAATTATATTAATGAACACACTGCATCTGCCTCTCCACTTTTCGCAGCCCTCCCTCTACCATCCCCTAGGATATCAAATGTATGCTACCTGCTACCCACAGCCAGAAACAAAGCAATGTTCATATATTTGCATAGGAAAATTAATGCCATAATTATTTGCCACACGAACAAACAATGCACAAGATGTATGCAATATTGAGAATGTCTGTTAGTTGATGTAGTTGTAGTAGATGTTGATATGTCCCATTCAAAGGTGGGGTCCAATGGCCTCCAGATGAACTGATGTAATAGGAGATATCTTTGCATTTAATTTGATTCACAGATTTTATCAGTGATTTGTCCAATTTAAACTACCTATAAATGAGTTATTATTTGTATTGATTTTTGGGGAAACTGATCAGATCAAAAATGTAAAATGGTCAAATCCAAATGGCATTATCATTTGAGATTAGATCTGAAACTATGAAGTCTTAAAATATTAGAAATTGACAGCCGAATTGAATAATAATGTATCTGCATTGGCAAACCCCCATTCTAATAGTTTAAATTTAACTATCAGCCGCTGCCTGTTGCAGTCTCGGTCCCTCTAACTCGCTATCTCCCTTTCGCTTTCTCTATGTGTGCTTGTGTGGTTTGAGGCCGTTTCTGGGCTGTGAAATATTTTGGATTCACTTACCGCCTGTTTTGTTGTAGTTGAAGTAGTTGTCATTACTGTTGGCCAGCTATTTGGGGTTTCTGCCTTATGTATGTATGCAACTTAATTAATTTGCTATGCCTATTATTTTGAGGGAATACACACTCTCGCATACACACACACACACGCACAAACACACGCATTTGCACTCTTGTGCAAGTATCAAATGAACTAACCAACTGAGTTTAGCTTTATTTCACTTTACTTCACTTTACATACAATTGACTTTACGATATGTACACACATTCGCACGTGTGTGTCAGCGTGTGTGTGCAAAGGAGTATAATATTTGCACACAAACTATTACTGAGTAATCACTTAGAATGTTATTAATAAATCATTTTTAAAACAAGTTGCCAAATGAGGCAAATGAATGAATAATGCCACCCACTTAATCCCCCATCATAGCTAAAACAAGTCTTTATCTAAAAGCTGAGAAAATATTTTGCCAAACGAGTAGATAAAGAAAGTCTGTGCTCACTGACTCAGACTCTGAACAATATATAATTATATTAAAGAGCATGGAGTATTATAGTTTCTTGTTTTTAATGTACAGCACAATGAATCTGAGATTCATTCCCCTTAATACTATTAAATCTTCATAGCAAAAGTACTCTTATTTTCGCTACATTGATCAGATCAAGCCCTTAAGATTCAATTTGTCCTTAGGAAATTATAATACTACATGATAAATACCTTTTTGTAAAGTCCTTTGCACCGACTTTCAAATAACTTTTCATTTAGTCATAAATATTGGGATTTCCAATTCCAAAATGATTCGGAACTAGATATAACAAGTTTACTTGTCGAAATGATTGACAATAGTCTAGGCACAGATTCACATTTTTACTAAGTTTTAGTGAAATATTAAGCAACTTTAAGTATTCCGAGTTATCTATTCAAAGCAAACAAAAAAAAAAAACACAACAACAACAGGCAACAACAAATGGGAAACACACAGCGTGATGCATTAGGAATGTATTGCATTTGGAATTTGTTTTTGGTTTAGGTTGCTGCTGCTGCTGCTCTTTTAGTTGCCTGCCATCTGTACGATATCAATGGGTGGGCTAAGAGCGGATTAAAGGTGAAATAACGTAGTGCTGGTAGCTAACAGGAAACCCAGCAACCACCACCACCAAATTCAAACACTCCAAACAGAAACTAGATGACAGGGGGAAGTCACGATCCGATCCCCGGCATTATGCCTTGCATTAGCGTGCAATTTGCTCATTTCCAGTCGTCTATGGCTCCCTCTCCCACCATTCAACCAAAATGGTCTCCTTCTCTTTTACTCCAAGTACTCGGAGTACTTAACATTAAGCCAATGCGCGGCAGCTGAATCATCTCCTTCTGCTTTTCCATCTCCATGTCCTTTTATTCCTCAGACTGTATACTGTATACTGTCCCAGTGTCTGGTTTTCTGCATTGCTGTGTGTCTGTTTGGCATTTGTTTATCAAACAATTTCAATATGCTTATAGACCTTAATCTCCCATGCTTAGTGAGCATCTCCCACTCTGCCTCGCATTCGTTTTTTGGCCCCTTGCATTGTTTTATTGCATAATAGCTGAAGTGTCTGTTCAACTTTGTCGATGTCTGTTTGCTTAGGATTAGAGGGACCCGGCTAGGTTTAACTACTTCCACATGGGCGTAGTCCGAATGAGTGACAAAGAAAGTAAGGTCAATACACCACTTAAGTTTGCCATTTTACGGTGGTCACTTAATCATCTAATGTACCTACGACAACCCCTTTTCTCTGTTGGTATGCACGTCCATGCAATGGCATTGTGTTTGACTTGAGTTTTCTTTTCTGTGCTGGCTCTTTCCTTCCAACCCTGTCCCTCAGATTGGTTCGGGTTGGTGTGTTTGGGTCTTGGTGGTTGTTCGACCCTTGACCCTGAGCTCTAATTTGAGTTTGACATTTATGTCAATATTTGGTCAGTCATTGTTCGCACTCTCCTCACACAACACCACGCCACTCTACACTTGGCCATCGGCTATCGGCCCATGGGGTTGGCACTTTCTTTATTGTTACGCTCGATGTCCTCATTTCGTATCCTCTCCCTCTGTGACTCTCTCTACTGTCTGTTCTGGGGTCTGGTGTTCTTCTCTTGATTCTATTGACAACGCGGTTAGCCACATGCGGGCTGGCGCGACACTAATAGAAATTTATTGCATATACTAAAATACAATTAAATAAATTATGAGATTTACTTTAACAAAAAAAAAAAAGAATAACCAGCAATAGAAGAAGAAAACCATAATTTTTTCCGTTTTCGTTTTACCATAATTACCATAAAACCTTGCCGTTATGGAAAAGGAGCAGGATGGATGAATGGGGGAGCAGGAGCGAAAAGATAATCCAAAATGCGTGTCCGCATTTTCAGGTGAACGCCAAAGGATTTTCCAGGCAACAAAGTAGAAGCCCGAAAGTAAGACAAAGTGGAGAGAAAAGCTCCCAATCTACCGGTAGCTAACACCCAAACTTACCTCGTCTCACGATTTCTTCTCCTCCGTCATCCACTCTCTTAGAACACTAAAAGCGCAACATGTTGCCTCAAGTAGTCCCAGACAAGACACTTGCCTACTTTGTCTGGTGGTCTTCTGATGGTCTGGCGGTGGTGGTGTTGGCTCATCTACATGCCAAGCCAAGCAAAGCAAAGCCAAGCCATACCACCCGCCCTCCTTGCTGTAAATTATGGAGCTGTGCACGTCTGGTCATTAAGCCAAATAAAACCGGCACAAGATTTATACACGCGCCCGGGCAGAGTCACCAGACTTGGGGTGAAAGCCTTTTCAAATGGACTGCTCGATTTTGGCCTCTTTCTGCCTTTCTGCCTTTTGTCGCTCTGCCTCACACCAACGACCAACGCCAACTCCAACTTAACTGTTTTTCATATAAATTCCATGCTAAGGGTAGCCTAGGCACTTAATTTTCCAACTTCTCTAACCATTTTCCACTGACTTTAGCATAAACACACGTGCTGCATGGTACAAAAAGAGAGTGGAGCACGAAAAAAGAAAAAATAGATAGTAAAAGAAAAGGTGCAACAGTTAATCTTAGTTACGTTTAGTCAGGGAAATAAACTTATATTTGGCCGACCAACAAAAGACTCTCTGTCTAGCCTCTAGGCTACACTCAAAAAAATTAGGAAAAATATTGACATTACTAGAAATTTAAAATAAAATTTAGTAGCTTAGCAGATAAGAGCTCGTATTATGGCACTTTTAATCGTTGAGGTAGCTTGTCTGCAGAAGATGTTTCTATAATGCCCAAATGGTTGGAGTAGCTTCAGCTTTTCTAGTTGATACAGCAAAAAAAAGTAATCGACATTGACAAGTGATTTTTTCAAGTGTTTGCCCAAAGTTTGGTTAATAAGATCACGTAATTTATTTAATTTGAGGCGTTCCTCTAGAGAACGTGAAACTTTTCTCTCTTTTGTTGGACATATTTGTATATTAAACTATGATTAATTTATCCACTTGCAATTAATTAATAAATTATGTAGAATTAGTGAAGCTCTGCACAAAGTTTAGATTCTCCAAATCAAGTTCTATTCTCACTTCAGTTGCTCCTCATTCTGCCCGCTTTCTTTCTACTTTCCTTTTATAGTTCCTCAAGGATACTACACATCCACACACACATACGCACGCATACACATTTTCGGTCTGGTCCAAGTCAACAAAGTGGTGGCAGCGGTGTTGAAACTTTATCTAACACTTTGCAGTCCAAAGCAACTTTGAAGTGCATTTTCCTCGACTCACATGCGTCACGCAGCCGAAACAAAACACTTGGCCTTGCCCCATTGTTTTACGTACGAGTGAAATCCGCTTCCTTCCCCACTTCCCAACCAAAAAAAAAAAAAAAAAAGGCAAAACTTTAGTCCGCAGTCATAAAAACTATATCAAAGGCATAACATAAAATAAGAAGCAACAAAACTATTCGGAAATACAACCGAAAAACCCAAACCAAACTAACTGTAAAATGTTTGAACTATAAAAATTGTTAAATGTTCACTTTAAGAGTAGAAAACTGTGCAGCAAAACTTAAAATTGCCCGAGACTCGATTCGTGCTTAACACCAAAAAGGCCAACTATTGATTGCCAGACCCTTTTGCCACATTTTTGGGGGCACCAAGGAAAAAGACCTAAAGGGTCGCACTTGCCCAAAATAGGGATGTATGTATGTGTTTTTATGCGAAGCTTCTTTGTTTGGCCAGCATCTGTTGTTGCCAATTTGTTGCATACCCTGTAATTAAGGCTGCAACTGGATATAGAACTGAGATACAGAAAACATCGACAATAATTATAAGATTTAATAAGTTCTAGTATAAATAAAAAAACATAATATATTTTCTTCCAACATATTTTCGATTAGTGCTACGGATTTTACACAATTCCGAACTTAATAAGCAATGAATAATCCCATGAAGTAAAGTGCTACATTAGTTTATACTCTAAGGGAGAATCATTACGAATCCCCGACCAAAATTCTATGGCACTTTGCTTACGTCATTGTTGTTGTTGCTATTATTTTCGCTATTGTTTCATTTGCTTTTATTTTTGAGTGAACAACTTCTTAAGTGCAGTAAACCGTCTGCTTAGCGTCTTTCTTGCCATTTCTGCTTCTCCACTGCGTTTCTTCTCAGAGTTTTTACTTCTACTTCTTTTTTTTTGGGGTGGGGGGGTGTTCCTTCGTTTTTTGTTTTTTGGCTCTCAAGCCATTTTGCCAACGGGTGCACCATAATTATTTTGTTTGCAATTAAAAGTCTTGACACTGCTGCGAAAGCATTTGAATTTTCGTCCAAAAATTTTCGTTGAAACTGCCAATTTATGGAGCAGCAGCCTAAGTTTGAATACAGTTTGTTTGCCAAAAAAAAAAAAAAAAAAAACGAAGAAGGGAAAATCGCATAGAAAAGAAACTAGCTAGCAATGAAATTTCATTGGCAAAGTGCTGAGCAAACTTTAGTCAAAACTTTATAATTATTTCCCCTTTTAGTGCTAGCCCGAAGATTGCATCTTACAGTTTTACCTGTGATGGCTAAGACCCTTTGTCAGCGTCTGCTGTTAAAAAATTGATGAATAATCTCTCAACCAATAAAAAATCAAACGGAGAGTGAATTAGTTCTAATAAACAATTTTGTTTCGAAAAAAAATCAAAACGCCCTTAAATGTATGCTATATAAATGTTTGATTTTAGATGCCCATAAAAATTCAATTTGTCCTATTAATATCAACATTCTCGCACTCTCACACATACACAGACACATAGAGAGAGAAGTGAAGGTGTGGTAGAGAGGACTAGTAGGAAAATGGCAAAATATAATATTTCACTTTGGGGGCTATGGCTTTGTTGTTATCTACACCCCCTTAACATGCACACACACACACACCCATTCTGATGATGATGACGATGATGATCAAGAGCATTGCAGAAAATTTTACATAGAACGAAATTAATTTTAAATTATGCATGACCCGGAATGGGTATACATAGCTATATAACTCTATAGCAACAGCTAGCGCAAAGCGAGCGCAACGCCAAATCGCCAGGGATTTGGAAAATTTTCACCTGCCAACATTAACCCAGAATATAAAGCCACCCCTCGCCAGACGGGGGTATTGCCTTACAACAAGGGTTAGTCGAAAACTTCATGAATAATGGCCAACGGTAGCTATGATCGCTTTTCGGGGCAATTTTCGGTAAACCCTCGCATTTGGACATTTTACACTTCGCAGTAAATTTAATTTTGCACAAAGCTCACCAAAACTTAAAGGCAGGCAAGTAAACAGCTAAGCAGGCAGGCTGGCAGTCAGTCAGTTGGAGGTCCAGGAAGTGCAGCGTTTGCCTTTTTCCTTCTCCTTGTTCTTTTTGTTTTTTTTTTACTACTAGTGGTGAAGCATTTTTTGCATTTATTGAGTAATAAAATCGTAAATTTCCCCGTGCCATGTTACAAGTGAATGCGCTTGGGTACTGGGCGACGCCCCGTTCTGTTCTGTGTGTGCCACGCCTTTCATTTTGCGCCGCAGGCATGGCACAATTGTTGGACATATTCAACAAGCGTAGTAGTTGTGCTGCAGGTGCCCAACCTCTTTCTAACGAGCCATGGCCACACAGCTGCCCCAGCTCCAGTTTCAACTCGCGTTTCGTCTCCTGCTGTTGCTGTCTCTTCTGCTGCCATCTTGTTCCGACTCGCTGCGCGATTCCTTTGTGTGCCATTGTCGAAAATTGAATTTCAAATTATTTTCACAGCTCTCTCTCCTCTCTCTGTCCCGCATTCCCATACCATTCCCACCGAACACCCAACACTTGACTGACATTGAGTCCTGCTCTGCTGGGCTCTACTCTACTTTACTCTACTCTACTATACTATGCTATACTCTGCACTGTAGTGTCCTGTCCTATCCTATCCTATCCCCTGCCTGTCTCATCTCTCTGTGGCCCTTTAGTCAGTCAGTCCATCGCTTGTCTCTCACTTTGGTTGTTCTTGGTTTTTCGGTATAATCGCAGCTTTATTAATTTTTTATCGCCTACTTTTTGGAATTTTTATTGGAAATTAAAAATGCTAATGTCCTGGCTGGCTTGGGCTTTCACTTTCCACTTTCTCCCCTAACCCCCTTTGCACATTTTTACGCTATTTTAATTTGTACTGAATTCGAAACGAAAAAAACGAACCGACGTGGAGTCGGACTCGTCTTGGCGGAAGTTTATTATTGAGTCACTGCCGCCTTTGATCTCGGGGGTCCATTGGGGAGTCATTCCCATTGCTTTTTATGCACTGAACTGTTAATGATGTGGCAAATTATTATGGCAACTGCCGATTGTCGAAGGCCGATTGCCGATGCTCGATGGTCGATTTGCTTTTCGCCCGTTAACCGCTTTACCGAATTCCCGGATCGCCCAACAATTGGCCCACATTAACTTTGTTGCTGTTGCTTATCAAAATGCAATGGTCATTGATTTGGTTAGTTGGAAATAATGTGAAGAGGATTGGGTTGGTGAGAAGAGGAAGTACCTTGATTGGTCGTTTTCTTCTGCATTTTGTGGTTTGAAAACTTTTCCCCCACACATAAATTTGTTCAGCTCAACCACATGTCTTGTTTGTAGTACGTCCACTTTCTTTTGACTCTTTCCTGTTCTTTCTGTCTCTCTCTTTGTTTTGTGGTATTTTTGGTATTTTATTTTGTTATTGTTTTTTCTTTTTTGTCGAAAAGGGGGTTTTTGTTAAGGCTATACAATTTAGCAAATTGCCCATGACATTATTTTTTGTTTGTTGGCTAAAGGCTTTTAAATTAATGAAAAGGCCAAAGAAAGCTGAAAGAAAGTCCCAAAGGGTAGGCAAGTCGCAGCTAAAATACCCTAACGTATGAGAGTGACAAGAAGACTTAATTGACAATATAAATGAACGTGTCTGCAACTTATGAGTGTTGAAACGTTTCTTGTCAAACCTTTTATTTTTGTCTCCAAACCTCCAAATGACTAACTGGGAGTAGATGAGGCGCTAGCTCTTCAAGAAGAAACTTGAACGTCACTTTAAAATGTTTAATTTATGATCTTGTTTAGACAAATTCGTTGGCTTATTCCATGTACCCGGCCCGGATTTTTTTCTTCTTCCCCATTTTGGCCAATTTTTCGCACAATCATTTCGTGCATTTTTGATTTGCGTGCCAAGCGGGCATTGTCGGAGCTTATAATTTCTTGACAAAGGTGCATATAATTTGCACCACTGTGAGGTATGGGAAATTGTTAAGATAGAGAGAGAGAGAGAGTGATAGAGAGGGGGGAGGGCTAGCTAACAGGAGCTGCTAAGCGCGGCAAGTCACGTGCTAGTCACCAACCAAGCACCGCCTTACCACCACCACACCCCTCCAAATCCAAAGAGGCAGAGCCAGAGGCAAAGTCAAATGTCATGTTTATGTCATGTTACGTTTCGGTTATTTCTCTTTTCCCTTTTGCGCTTTATTTCACTTTACTTTTGTGGTGCTCTGTTTCTGTTTGCCTTTTTTCTTTTGGCGCCTTTTTCCTCTTCTTAGGAAAGAGGGAGTGCAGATTGGTGAGCGCGAGTGAGAGCGAGGAGTGAGTGGGGGACATTTCATTTTATTTGTTTGGAAATATTTCACTTACTTCTGACATTTTGATACCCTCTCATACGATCCCGCGAATGGGTATAAAAGGCAGCAGAACGCATTCAAGCTTCCCATCTCGATCAACATACTACAAATAAAATTGTAGTAAATAAAATTTAAGTTCGACGGAAGCAGTGTCCTTCTTGAATGGGTCCAGGGTATTGCAATGTCGCGACTGTGACTTTATGTTGCGATATTTGATATTTTCGTTTGCTATTCTGCTTTTTTGCCTTGACTCTCGGCGGGTTGCTGATAAACTTGAGCAATGAGACGAACAGACGCCATGTCGGAGGGTACAGGCGCCACCCTTTTCTCTGTCCACCAAATCCCCTGAACCCCGCCCGCGCAGCCAGCACCAACGCCTCGGTGCGTGAGTCCCATGCGTCGTTTTATGACATTTACCTTTATGACGGGTATTCAGAAATGTATGTATGTATGTATGTGTTTGTGTATGCCCGTGTGCCCCTTTTCTTGATTCAACTGAAATATTAATTTCTCTTTTTTATTGCATATGCCGCTGCTTGATTTATGACTTTTTAAAAAATAAACACAAACAAAATGTAAAATTTCTTGCAAAAAGAAAATTGCAAATGTGAAATGTCAAAGTTAAGGGATTGAATCAGTTTTTTTTTTTTTTGTATTTTATGTTTTAATCCATGATTATGGATTACTCACTTTTTGGAATGCTCCCTGGTAATTGATATCCTCATGGTATTTTAATTGGCATAATCATTGTTTTACGGACTACTATGTTTCTTAGATTCTTTGATAAGTGAACATACGATTGCTTGGTTTTTTCGTTAAGTATTCGGATATTTCATGATTGGAGGAATTGAAGAACGTCATGGCAAAATGAAAAATTAAAATTAAAAGATTAAACTAAACGCCTCGCTGCTGCTCATTTTGTACTTAAAGATAAACATGAGCAGCAGCGCAGTAAAAGAAATTAATTCAGTTAAAAGTTTTACATTAAGCAAGAATAAAAAAAAATACACAAATAAAATAAAAAATACACAGACAGAACGGAAAAAAACGCTCACAACAATCGGGTGTGTGATGGAAAGGAAAGAAGGATTTTTGGGTAGGAGGATAGAGTAACAAAAGTTGAAAACAAAAGTTTTTAAATATGCTCGTCTGCTCGTTGCTTTGGCTTTTTGCCTTTAACTCCTTTTTTCCACGTCTTTCGCTCTTCCCAAACTCTAGGGATTTCCTTTTTTCGGCAACTGCAGCAAAACAAATTGCAAATTAAGAACTAATTGGCTTACACAACCCAAAAGCACAGACGGCAGCAGGGGTCACAGGTTAAAAAATAAGGCAAAGGTAAAAAGGAAAGACTTGATTGGCCACGCTTTCACTTTAAACTTTCGAGGCCAAGAAGATCACAAGTTAAAATGAAATAATGTTCGACAGAGATAGATAAAGACACAACGAAAGCGATTGGCGAATGGGTGGAAGGATGGTGAGGGACGTCGAGGGAAAGGAGAGAACAAAAAAAAAAACAACAAGAGAATAAGAGCAAATCGAGAAGGTGTGAGTCATAAAAACACAAGAAGGAGCAGCCATTCAGCCAAGAGCCAAGTAGCCATTCGTGTCCAGCTGCCTCCTGTTTGTTTGCTTTTTTTATTATTGTTGTTCTTGTTGCTGTTGTGTATAATTAAAAGTAAAAATCGCAAAGGATTTTGCAAAATTGAAAAAAAAAAAGTGCAAAACGCACAACAGCATTAAGAAAGGAATAGAAAAATACCCTACAGCTTTTAAAACAAATTTTAATAATTTCATTTTGTGTATCAAACAAAATTAGAAGCCACTTTCTATTTTACCGACTAAAAGTTTATCCACAAATGTCTTAGCAAAGTATTCACTTAATTCATAGATTCAACATACTTAGTTAATTTTAAGTTTGTATAGGACAAGAACACTTCAGAACACTTGGTTCTTGGCCAATTCCGGCATACCCATTTCATTCGTACGCTCTTAATGTGTACAGCGAATAAAGAGGATTCCAAGTTCAGGACTTTTCACTTGCCTTTCACTTTAGCTGATGACACCCCTACTTCTACTTTTACTTCTTCTGCTTGTCTGCCTGTCCGTCTATCTGCCCTTCTAGTCTCCGTTGTTTTTGTTGTTGTTGCTGTTTACTGGTATCCCTTTTCAATTATTTTGATAATTATTTGCACATTTACAAGTTGGCAGTTAAAAAGTTATTCTATCTCGTTTTCGCCCGCTCATCCTTTATTTCTCTTTCTCGCTGTCGCACTTCCTGAAATCAATTATCACCTGGCTGCCTCTTGAAGGACCTGTTTGTTTTTGTGCAATTTTTTTGTGCGCGTGTGTGTGTGTGTTTTTGCCTGCATTTTCACTTAATTTATGCAATTAATATACACTCCAATATATCTTCTCCCCTTTCGTTTTTTCTCCCTTCTTTTCTCTCTCTCGCTCTTATTGTCAGCTGTCACCTCACATTATAAACACAAAATACACACACACAGACAAACAAAAGAACAACGACAACTCGTGAGCTGTCATTGAAATTTGCCCTGCAATCCATGCAAACAGGCAGATGAAGGCCCAGACAAGAAACGATAATGCAATGGAATAAATAAATTTAATTAATTCCTGTATGGACTGAAGAAATTACTATACATACATACATGCGATATATGTACATATGTATATAGAGAGTCGACTTAACCAAAACACTCGCACGTCGGCACCAGATAAGAGAGAAAATTCATTGATCTTGGTGTTATCAAAATATATTAACACAATATCGTTTGAATACGTGAGAAGTGTCTTATCTATTTGTTCTACCCAAACAAGGATATTCCTCTGCCATTGGAAGACTAACTAGAGACTATCTGTTTCTCATTTTGAATTGGTTGGATTAGAGCATTGAAAAATAACTTCTACGGAATTTAAACGTTCTTAAATGATAAATTTAGTCAAAACTTTATAGAAAGCCTTTTACAATTCACGTACGTACATACATATGTATGTCCTGGGTCCGAGATCTGGAGTTCATTGCCCTTATTTTTGGTTGGCTCCCTGGGAGAAGCATAAAAAGCTAAGCAGCCGAAAACTGCATTAAAATTGCAATAGCTTCTCATATAGAGTAGAAAGATGAGTTTTTTTTCTAACCGCTAGCTATACGGGAAACTCGCTGCTGTTGTTGTTGCTGGCTGCTGTTGCTTTTTGCGAGTTTTCCGAGTGAGGCCAAGGCAAAGTAATCACAGCAATGGCTTTTGTGTTATTTCATTTGCCGAGTCGGAACTAAACTGAACAGAGTCAAGGAGAGGCGAGCTGAGCAGAGTACCAAATCGAGTGCGGGGAGTTTTTGAGTTTTTGGCTTTTGGGCAGTTTTTAAAAATTAACACACATATTCAGACACATGCACACACACACACACACATGGCACACACACATACAACCAGAGACATACTAAACAACATGTTGGCAATCACTGAATATGCTGGAAGCACTTCCGGACTGGAGTTTTGAAAACTTTTCACATTTACATCAAGCGTTGGCTGTTAGAGCATTTTATTAAATTATAACAGGGTGAGAGAGATGGCAATACAGAGAGCGAAAGAGAGAGAGAAAGAGAGAAAAAGAATATATGTAAGCTGGTTCTAGTTTTGGCCTGTTGGGCCGCATAAATTTCTGTTTCCGCTCTGCAAATGAGCCACAAGGGAGTCTCCGTCTCTGACCATTTATACATTTTATAACAAAAATGGACTACTCGCCTCTTCACTTCACTTTTCTCTTTATCTCTCCCCCTTAATAGCCCACAGCCCATCCCAGCCCCTAAACCATTACACTAAATATTCGCGGCCCTTTTATTTTGCTTCTTTTTTTTTTTTGTTGCGGCACGCATAACAATGCAACCCGCAGCTCGCAGCCAGGACATCAGTCACAACGACTTGCTTAATTAATTATGTCGTCTTTCAGTTTAAAGGCGTTTAAGTTGGGTTCACAAAAGGGTGGGATGGAGCAGGAGCCTGAGCCGGAGCTCGAGGTGGAGCAAGAGGAGATGCCTGAAAAATGCCGACAATGAAAAATGCGACCGCAACACCAACCCAACAAGGCCAAGCAGCAACTGGCAACAATGCAACCGGCTGGGCTGACTGACTAACTGACTCGCTGACTAACTGCCTGGGAGTGACCCAAATTATTCACAATGAGAGCGGCTGAAGATGAGAACTGAAGACCAGCAACTTCATCATCATTATCATTATCATTATCAGCATCATCGTCATCATTATTATCATCATTGTCATCATCATGATAAAGAGTGAAATAATTTGTCGCCTTTCTCTGACAGGGCGTGACAAAAAGTGTTAAATATCTTTTCTTTTCTTTTAATTTTTTTCTCCTTTTTTTCATCTCATTTTGTTTTGCCCCTTTTAAATAATGCTCAACAATTATGAAAGAAAATAAGCTATATATACATATATGTATAAGAGGGACGGTTGAGATTTTCAAGTCCGTACTAAACGTAGTGAATATTTTGAATTTATTTGCATATCACTGACTCACTTGTGTGGCCCAACCACTTGGGTACTCCAAGAGGTACTTGTCATCTAACCCTCGTAGTTTCACCGTTTTCATTATGGCCAACACCTGAGCCATGCAAAATCGTTTAGCAAAAAGTCAAAGCGTGAGAATTTGTTTGAATGGAAGTCACTTCGCTTTCGCTGTCCCGCTCTTGCACTTTTTCTCTTTTGGTTGCCCTCTGCTTGAAAAAAAAAAAATAAATAAATAAAACTTCAAACGGCATCAGGCAAAGCATTTTTGATTAGGCCCAGAACCGTGTTTCGGAGGAGGTGAAGCTGGAGCATGGCACACGGCGTATACGCAATATGGAACCCTCTACTCAGAATTCAGTTTGGCTTATTTAAGCTTTTGCCATCAATCCTTTGACTTCCTCTCTCTTTCTCTCTCTCTCGCTCGCCTGCTCGCTCTCTTTCTTTTTACGCGCTTTGACATTTTAAAAGCGTTTTTATGTTGTATGAGTGACTTTTGTGGTTTGTGCGAGCGCATGAATGGTCCTCCCGAAACCCCTTTTCACCTTTTTCCTGCCAACCCACTTTTTAGTTGGTTAGCATTTGTTTTTCTCTTCCTTTCTTTTTTCTCTTTCTCTCTCATTTTTTACTTTGCCTAAACGTTTTTTTTTTTTTTTATGTTTGTGTGTTTCTTTTTTTTGTGATTTTAATTATTTTGCAGTTATTTAAACCATTTTTAATAGCTATTTATTTTCCCGTGTTAATTATGAGCAAAGGCATAGAAAGTCAACGATACGGCGATGCGACGTTTATTAACAACTAATTGCCATGGTCTGTGGGGGTTGGCTGAAGCGGGGAGGTTGGTCGTGAGAGGTGACTGCAGGTTATTTAACGACTTTTTTGTAAATATTTAATTTAATGAAAATTGATGATAATTGTTTTGCAAAATTAATTGAATATTGTTCAATTTGTGTGTGTGGTTAAATATAGAAAATGCCTAGAGACATCATAAAAGTTAAAAACAAAAAAAAAAACGGCAAAACCAAAGTGCACCAAACATAAAAAATAAAATATTTGCTATAATAGCAATTACAATTACTGTAAATAAGGATGATAATGATGAGATAAAGAACTGAACGATCATTCTATAATATATTGTAACATTATGAAAAATCTATTAGAGATATGCTATTACAGTTTAAGAGAGAGAAACAGACTCCCACGTGGGAACTTATGTCAGCAGTCTCCCACAAGGATCGAATTGTTTGATTGTGTGACAATTGTTCTTTGGAGTTTGGGAGTTTTTATGACATCCAAGAAATACAAATTTTGTAGCCTACTTATGAGGGCGGAATTCTGTTTCCAATTTTTAACGGCTAACTTCATAAGACTCAAAAAGCAATGTTTATTTTATTTTAAACAATATTAACAAATCAATATCATAACAAGTGTTTAAATATGTATGTATATCCAATTGCAATGACATAACGTACAGTATCCTGCAGTAGATGCACTTACTGCAATCGCAAACATTCCGTTTCCCGTCGCTTCCCTTCTTGTGCATTTCAATAGGAAACTGTAGCTGTAGCTGTTACTATAACTGTATAAGTGTTATTCAGTGCAGCCCACATAATATTGGTACATATTCCCATTATGATTATGATTCTGTCTGTCCTTTTGTCGGACTATCCGACTGCGTCTAGACTTCATTGAAGATGACGATAATGATAATAATGATGGGAAATATGGGGATACGGCCTAAGCTGCATTATGTGGTGGACAATATAGCCGCAGTCTGCAATATTTATGACGCGACGCAAATCTGCCCAAATGTAATTCGCTTCTATTTTTGGTTTTTGTTGATGCGTTCGTTTGTTCGTTTGTCTGCCTAACAAAAGTGGATAATATGTGGATATTTTTGGTCACGTTTGAATTTATTTGATTGCTAGCACTTTTAGCATTGTTGTAGCTGACGTTTTATTTAAGGTCCTGCCAACAGCAGCAGCACCAACAGCAACAACGATAACCACAACGACAACTGTGGCCAATAGAAGGAGAGAAAGAGAAAGAGAGAGAGACACAGAGACGAGGGGGTGCATGGAAATTGCTCAGGAAACGTACAATTTATTTCAGTTCATTGCTTTTTGTGCCACCATTTGGCCAGGACGCCGCCCACTATTGATGTCGTTGCCGTTTGCCCGTTGCCTACTTTCGATTTTGGCATGTCGCGACGCTCACGTTCGGCAATTGTTCACCACCTCCTCCTCCTCGTCCTCCTTACCTACACCTTCTTTCATTTTTCCATTTTATTCTCTTCTTTTACTTTTTTTTACACTATTTGGCGGTCGTTGTCCCCTTGTCCGGCGTCTGGCGGCATAATTTGAACAACTTCAACAACAAAAACAGCAGAGTAACACAAAAACAAAAAAGTAGCCAAGAGTTGCCAAGTTATCAGCCAGACAACCGCAAAGACAACAACTACTAGCGGCCAGGACACACTAGTCCTAGAGCCGACCCCACCTGGCAAAGGCATAAAAAACAAGCCATTTCGATGTTTTCATTTGGCTCACAATGACGCCGACTACTTACCCGAAAAAAAACCCCAGGCTTTTGTTTTTCAGCGCACATAAATTGAACAGGGAGCGGGAAAGAAAATGGCTAAGGCTGTGTTAGACCTAAATCACACACCCTGCCATTTTTATTTCTAGCAAGAACCTATGCTACTTCATTCCATTTATTGAAAATTTGGATAGCAACAAAATTTCAATTCCTAAGACTGCTAAAGATAATGTGAAAAACGGTCAGTGCTATAATTTAGTGAGTTAACAATTTCCTAAACAGTTGATTTTGTTTGATTTTGCAAACACTATCTGAAATTCATTTATGCCGTGCCGTTTATGGAAAGGGTATAGATATTATTACATTTGCCTAATATTTCCGCCGGGCCTGGAGAGTTGATGGCCTTTCGTTTTTTGGCCAACTCCTTCCGTACTGAGTCCCCTACTTCTTTCTCTTCCTCTCATTGTCCTGTCCGCCACATATCCTTAAGCTCTGTGGTGTGTGTGTGCGTTTTGTCGTGACAAAGGCAAATAAATTGCAGCAATATTTGCATAAAAATGCGGGCGCCTCAGTGCGAGTGACAATGAAATTTAAATATTTATGCTATACGGTTAATAATATTAGAGAAGTTTTGGCTCAAAAGTTTGGCCCCAACCCCCATATCCGACCATTTTTGTTGCTGCTGTCATCGGGCAACTTATATTAAAACATATTTTTTGGAGAATTTCTCGTTGTGTGTGTTGCGTGGAGGATTTTTTGGCAGCAGGCATAAAAATACCAAAAAATTGACTCATAATTTGGCAACTTTAAGTCATTTAATGAGCTGTCCATCATATAAATAAGTAAACGATGGAAGGCATACCCAAACATTCATTGAAAACGAAAGCAAAGAAAAGAACAAAAACTAAGCACGCAACTAGGACACAGGGCAGCAACAGCAACTAAGTGCATAGAAGTCAAAGCGTCAAAGCAATGAATCACCAGGACACAGAGAGAGAGAGAGAAACAGAGACAGAGACAAAGCCAGAGAGAGAGAGACAGTCCCCTCTCCCTAACTCACATTACTCCTCCACTGGCAGCAAACAAATTCAACTTGAAGTGAACTCGACTTCGAGTTGACTTTTGACCGTCAAACGGCAGCGAAAAGTGGAAAGTGTGCAAAAGTTGCATGCAAGCGAAAGTTGAGTGCATAAGACGCCAACTGACCCCCGCGACTGAAGCGCCATCCCGACTGTCTCCCCTTCCCACAGCACTCCACCCTTTGACCTAACCGTTCACCTTTGTTCGACCAGACATTTTGTTAGTTTTAAGAATTAAAAAAAAAAATAAGAACCGAAATAGCTATACCCTTAAAAATGAGCGTTTTACATGAAAAACTTGAAAATTTGGAAATACGGGGCATTGTCCCATAAACAAGTTTGGCTCATTTATCACTTGCAATAGCCAAAAGACTCTGGTGTGTGTAAGGGTATGAAGAAAAGTTTTCTGAAAACTATTTTACACCGTAGCAGTTAGACGAAACTGATAGTTGCCAGTTGCCAGTTAATAAATGGTTGTGGCCAAGAACAGAACAGAACCGAAACCAAACTGAACCAAACGGAACCAAACTTTAGAGAGAGTGAGAAGGAGGAGTATAGAAGCAAATGAAATGGAATCTGTTAGGATATGGACTTGGCTTTTGATTGTTGAAGGTTTCTGTATTTTTTTTTTTCTTTCTCATTTTGCACTGCAGCAAACAGCTGCCTGGGTAAAACTGCATGCTTGGAACATATTTACACTCTGATGAATGCCCCCAAGAGGTAGATGGTATAGCTGTCCCAAGAATTTGAAGTAGAACAAGGAAAATTGATAGCACTCACACAACTAGAGAAGATCTCCCGCCTCTTGTGCCTTTCCATTTTTTCATCAATTAATTTTTTCTTACCGTTTTTTACTTAATTGGGTTGAGCTTGCCATGCAAAAGAAGCGGCACACCATCGCCCTTAAAAGTGGGAAAAAGATTCTTGTTAGCTTAAAGTTAAAATTGAATTGATTTCGGCAGAACCAGAAACTATATTTAGTTTTCTTCACACATACAGGAATGAAGAGAAGGATGAATGGTGGAAAGAGTCAAAAAAAAAAAAAAGGAACAGCAGCAGCTGCTGTCGTCAGCTTTTTATGATTTCACTACCAACAAAACGGCACGTGACTTGCCTATGCAATATTTCTTAACTCAAGCCAAGATGAAATAGTCAGCAAAACTTTATTTTATCTTTATTAATCTCAATGTATGCGTATATATCCGACATGTTTCTATATATGTGTCAATTAAGACTTTAACCAATTGATGCAATTGTCGTAATTAACTCTAACATGAACGATCAAAAACTTGAAAACATTCAAAACTTTAGTCAAATTAACATTCATTTCTAAAATCTTTAATAGTTAACTTAAGACGATTTCTGATTTTTTAATGTATTGGATGGCATGGAAAGTCGAGATAGAAAAGGGTGCCCATAGGCAACTCCTGTTAACTCTTTATCACGCATTGACCAATGAATGTTGACCTTTTCTGATTCCGATCCGGTATAGATTTGTCGCGGTTTATTTGTATGAGTCTCAACCAAAGACTATTGCAATAAGTTGGCTCTCTTAATTTTGCATAATTTATAGCTTCAAGTGTATTAACCAATCAACATGGCCATTGATTTTCTCCACCTCCTCTTTGGGAAATTTACTGTAATTCTTTTTTGTTCGTTCGCCAACATTTTTGGTTGGCATGGTTCCGGTATATATATAGATATGTACATATATATAAAAGCCTATATATACATTTATATACACACATATGTATATGTTTTTAGTTTGTTTTTTTATTTCTCTTTTAGTGTTGGTGTTTTTGGCAGAAATGTGTACTAAAAAAAAAAGGTGTATCGAAAACTTTGTTTCCCCTCCAACTCGCCCTTTCAACATTTTTGGCATAACCAATACCGATTGCATTAAATTAAGCGAACAAAAAAACAACAAAAAAATTCGAGTCAGCCTGACACATTTAATATATGCATAAACAAATGGCTATATTAAGGCAGCGGATAGGGGGAACGGGGGATCAGCAATAAAAATGTGCAACAGATTTTGCCACTGGTTCGAAAACTAGGAAGAGAGAGAGAGAGAGAAAGTGGGTCTACGTGACATGCTGCAAAATTTTGCATTTTAATTTGATAAAAATAATATTTACCCTGCTAATGGCTTCATTTTCATACCGAAAGTAAGCCAAGAGTGTAAGACTATGTCTCGTTTTCGACGGAGGCTGCCAGCCAGCGAGCTAGCGAGCCATTCAGCCAGCTTTATCCTTTACATAGGAGTGAGGATGCCAAAAGCGACGTCCTCCGACCCAATCCCTGTTGTCCGTTGACAGTGATAAAAGGATTAAGTGCTAAAAGCATGAATTTAATTCCCTACAAATGTCATTTCGCTTTACATTTAGTTGCTATACTTAACAATGCGAGGGTGAGTTTAAAACTTTAACGAACTCAGGGATACAAAGTTCATTAAAAGCTATTCAAATCCAATGAAAAACTCGTTATAGAAATTCTGAATATAGAAATAATAAATATGATAGCTGGCGATAATATCCTTTTGAAATTTATAGGTAAATTGGTCTCTGCTGACCATTTTTTTTCTTATAAATTGGACGATTTGCCCTCGCACCAGCAACAGTTGGCGTAAAATGGCCCCAGCTGCCATTTCTTGTCCACGTTTTTGGTGGGTTCATTGTCATTGTCTGTACGCTTTTCGTTTAGTTTTTGTACTGTAAGCTAATTTGTGTGACAGGTGCTTAGATTTCTATCTCTGCCCTTCCCAATTCTCCTCCGTTTACAGTCGCCCTTCCTGTAACCGTCAACAAACTACCAACAACAAAGACAGCAAATTATATTTTGTGGCCTCGCTGATAAAAATCATTTAATGACAAGATGCCGCCCCAGTCCTGCCCCATCTCCATCTCATCCTCTCCGACTCAGCCATACAATTAAGCCATTTAATTTAAATGAGATTAATCATAATTACTAGGCCATAAACATAGTGAAAGAGAAGGCACTATAGGTGTACGGGTAGGGTAGATAAAGAAAGGGGGCGTATGTATACCTATACATAGGTAAAAACAGTAAGTGGCCTTATGCTTTTAACCGGCGAACTGATTGTGAGTCCTTCTTCTCTTCTCATTGCCTTTGTCTTTACTTTGAGCCAGAACTGATTGACAGTTTCTAGTGGGTGCGGCTAGTCGTATGTTTCTTTCTCATTCACCCTCACACCCCTCTCTATGTTCTCTCTAGCTATTAGTATGGGAGTGAGCCTGGCATGGGTTTTAAGTGCATCGCGAGAGTTAATTTAAAACACAAGCCACAGCAAATTAACCTAATGCCAGGCAGCAGGCAGCCGGCAACTGGCATCCAGGCAGGACTTTGAATTTGAATCAAGCAAACAACAAGGACGTCAACACTCGTGTTTGCAGTTGCAAAAAGTAAAGTGAGTGAAAGCCAAGTGAGTGGCAGGCGCTTTTAAACAACGCACTTCTGCAGAGTAAAGTCCTTAGGCTAACCACATGAGCATACAACCGGATCCATTTTTAACTATGAAACATTAATCGAAAAGGGTTTGAAAAAGGGAAAGCACATTACTTGTTCGATCTATATACATAACGAAATTTGCCATAAGAACTCAAACTAAGCTTAATGCAGAGATCACTTGTAGGGTATTGTTTATTCTGCACATTATAAATAGGTTTGCAAATGCTTGTTGCTATTGCCGTTGGTGCCTGCTGCTGATGTTCCTGATGTTGCAATGCAATTTATGAAAAATAATTCAAATATCAAAAGGCTTTCGTTTTAATTACGCGCAAGACAAAAGCAAAAGCAACACCAACAGCAAAATCAACAGCAACAGCAGCAGCAAACGGAGCAAAGCAAAAGGCAAATGGGGAAAAGTCAGAAGAACGTTTTAACACACACACACACACACACACTGATATACAACATAATACGTATACTTTAAGGCTGCTGTTGTTGTAGTTGTTGTTGATGTTGCTGCTGCTTCTGTTGCCGCTGTGTTTAAATAATTAATTAAGATTGATGCAGACTCATTTGTCTTGCTGCTTTCCCAAGGACGAAACGAAACAAAATGGAGGCGATGGCGGCAATCGCGCACTTTGCATTTTCCTTTCCAATTTATTTTCTGCGATATTGTTGTTGATGCTGTACTTGCTGATTTTCCCTCCACATTTTCTATTTATGTCGTGTGAGTTTTACTATGAACATATATGTATACATATATATCGATGCAAAATTTTGCATTAGTTTGCATTAAAATTTCACTTTGTTGCTGCTGCCAACAAATTTTCGCCTACGCAGCGCCCTCTATGCTTAGCACTTTTGCACTTTTTTGTTTCACTCGCACACACACACACATACACCCATAGACGAACATATAGTTAAAACTCCACATACCCATTCTCACAGAACAGGGCAGGGAAGAGGTAGGGCCTTGCCAATTTGGCGGATTACAAAGGCAAAATGAGTTTATAAACAACGAACCAAAACGAAAACCGTATAAACTGAAAGCCAGTTACAGCCAATTGCCAAAAGAGATAAAAAATAATTGCAATTGACTGGGAAAACTTTTGATAGGCGTCCTGTTTTCAACTTCCTCGCCTCCTCTCCAGAGCCTTCTCTAGTAAAAACGCGAACAAAATAACCGAAAAACCAAAAACAACAGCAAAAAAAATCCATCAAATAATGCCCATTTGTGGGGCGTTAATTGGTCTCCTCTTTAATACACTCAAAGAAATAGTTTCACGAGAAAGAAATAGACTGAATAAGAAAAATTGAAACAATGAAATGAAATGAAATGTATGAAAATAAATCAAATCTTACAGACATTGATGAGGATACGTTTATGCTGTCTTAGGGTGTACTTGTGCCAACTAAACATTGATAATAAGTATTTGGTTTCAGTGTATGTATATATATATAATTTAATGGCTTTTACTCGGAATTTTATTTATTTAAATAATCCCATTTATTTTGCAGCAAAATTTCAATAATAATTAGTCGCTTTAAATGGGCAAATAAAAACATAAAATTAACAACAAAATGACGCAACTTTTCCTCCCATCACGACCTGCAGGATTGCCCTCTACTATCGCCATCACTAGAGGGGCTGCTGCTAATGAAACTGAAATTAATTAATTTAAAACAACAATTGCCATTGCCAACCGCCAACGCCGCCACCGCCGCTGCTGCCACTGCCATTGTCGCTGCCCTTGCTACGTGATCTCGTCTGTGTATCTGATGGCGTATGCGCAATTTCAATAGCTTGCAGCGACAAATATAACCCTAAAGTTTATTGCTCGAATATTGGTAACGCCCACACGCTCTTTTTGCCAGCTCTGTCGTGCATATGTAATTATTCCATGAGGAGCAGCAGCAGCAAATGTTTGTGCCATGTAAACAAGCTTTGAGAGCGACGACTACCATCCCAATACACTCTACCCCCTACCCGCACACACACACACACCCGCCTTTTTAACATCTACCTGAACCTTCTTCTTCTGTAAATAAAAGAAAAACAGTTTTAAAAAAATGGTTATATGTAATTTCAATTTTACTATCCTGAAGCCTTCATACTCTTAACAATAACAGAAATACTCTAGTGTAATCGATTTTTGAATGACATGCTAAAATCATTACCATTCTAAC
The DNA here is from genome assembly GCA_018152135.1 of Drosophila paulistorum. Taxonomy (NCBI): domain Eukaryota; kingdom Metazoa; phylum Arthropoda; class Insecta; order Diptera; family Drosophilidae; genus Drosophila; species Drosophila paulistorum. The sequence continues at coordinate 15,593,353 of JAECXG010000690.1, forward strand.
AATAACCTATACATAATTGTCATGACTAAGTGATCCTAGAAATGTTTGAGATCAAAATTCCGGACTCATTTACGAAAAGTCACGATTAAAAGAAAGGTACAAAAAGAAAACTATCTACCCTGCAAAGCGTTTGTTAGATAAATTTTAGTGAATTCAATATACCCCAAAAAAAAAAACCAACTTTCGTTGAGCTTGCAAAAATTGTTGCATATTTTTCGGGGAGCAGCTTACAAAGCACTGGCGGATTCAACGCAGGGACAGCGGCGGAAGCAGAGAAAGCAGTGGCAGAGGCAGCTAAAAGACCAAAAGACCACGTACTTAGCCTGATTTACACGTTGGCATGGCAAGGACTTTCAGTATGTCCTCATGGATAGAGGAGGAGTGGGATGGTAAAAAAAAAAATTTGCATCACAAATGTGTCTTTTTCAGGTTGCTTGACTTTGCATAACCCCTTTCGTACACACACACACAGGAAGAGAGAGAACTGCGTTTTGGGACCTCTTCACAGTAATAGAGATGAAGAGAGAGACAGAGAGAGATATATATTCAAGTCGTGCGTGGGGGGCGTAAGTCGGGGGAATGCCGAATGGTGCTTCATTTCATATTTTTCTCCGGCAACATTTGCGTATTTCTGATTTACATTACAAAGTCTTGTTGCCACTTTTTCACGTTGCTCTCTTTCATTTCGGTTTACTTTCTTTCTTTTTGCTTTTTGTCTGTGGAATTGCTTAATTAACAAATAAAAAAAAAGAAAATGAAGCAACAAACTTTTCATTTGCTATAAATTTTTTGCAAAAATGTGTCTGAAGTCTATGTAGGTAGCTTCAAAAAAGCAGAAATTTGTACATTCAGTTTGTCATTGCGTTTTATTTATTTCACATTTGTTCAATGCAAATACTACAAAATATTTCTATGAATTTATATGCTTGTCTTCAATTTACCACGCACACGAATCCCCACTCTTTGGACACACACACACACTCCTCTCAATCCATTTCATTTGCTCTACTGCATTTATTCGGTCTCCCTCCAATTTGTAAAAACCATTCGAAATTGCCAGCAGTTGCTGTTGCATCTGGCCAAATATGCTAAAACAAAAAGGCTCAACTTGACTGCAAAATGATTTATTCGATTGCAAGTTAATATTTGTGTGCAAATTTGCAATCGAGAGTCGAGAAGATGCTCTTCCTTTTTCTCTCTCTCTCTTTCTATGTTTTTACGTGTGTTTTTGTGTGCGTGTTTGTGTGTGTGTGTATGTGGAAGAAAAATATAAACATTTCACATAAATTTCCATATATTTCATCGAACATCTAATTAAAAAAATATGAACTGTGATTTTCAAATGGAAACGCCACTTTATTTGCCAAATTGCCGTCCCGTGCACGTCTTCATCCTCATAGACCTTAACTTTCAATTTCGAAATGCAATATTTTGTATTCAACATGTTAAGATTTCATTTCAATTCATTAGAAGAAGGATAATTTTCTTTCACAATTTTCTTTGAAAAGAAGAAAAACAATTTCTTTCAATACCCGGCCTTTATCATCAATATCTTTATCATCAGCATAGTTTGTTTTTAGAGCACAACTATTCATTGTTAATATACATATTAGCAATATAAACTTCAGAATTGTACAAGAACAGTTCACTTAAGGCTAATTTTATTGTGATTTATGCCTATACGAACAGATTGGAAAGTGTTTTTAAAATAATAATTTCAATAATATTCATTCACTCTTTCTCAATTTTGGCTAAATTAAATATCATGGGAAAACAATTTACCTTTTACTTGGGCTTAGGCCTTTGTCTTGTGGCATTAATATCTGCAAGAGTGGGACGAAATATATGATAATTAGTTAAATTAGTCAAAACTCATAGGTATATATCTACATATGCTTTTGATTGTGTGTACGTGAGTGTATGTGTGTAGTAAAGCAAATATGTAAGTACTTCTAAGTACTTACGAATGCTTAGACATATTTGCTCTGTAAAGTAGGCAACACTAATTAACAAAACTTACAGAGCTTCATTAATGTTGGTTTAAGTATATGTGTGTGCGTGTGTGTGTGTGTGTGTGTGTGTGTGAGTGTATACATTGTATACTTAACACCTTAAACATGCCATACCCGCTCTCTCGCTCTCTCTCTCTCTTTCTCTGTCTCTCTTTCTTCTGTTAGTCATTGTTAGTCAAATTATGCAAAGTATTAGACACATAAACCTAGCCCCGTTTGGAAGCAGCCGACCCCGCCCACATCTTCTTTTAAACATACATATGTATATATGCAATTGTATTTATTTAGCACACACATACAGACACCCACTTATGTCCGCTCTTCATTTGTTTAGACGCTGTCCAATGGTCTATGAAAATTTTCAAACATGGCGTCGTCGCGGGATGCGCTAAAAGTTTGCCAAAAAAAACAACCCACACACACAGACACACAGCTATAGATCGAATGCATGGAATATTAAACAGTTTGCTCACACTCTCCGCTTGGCACCTCTCTCTGGTCCATCTACATACATATTTTCATACATATGTGTCTGTATATTTGCCAGTGGATCAATAAATGAGCTTATCGTTTGCAGTACACAAATACTTTTGTACATGGAAAATTTACAGCACTTAAATGACGCCCAATTCCATGCCCCGTTGCATTAGCTTCGTAAATCGCGCCCTTTTATATATATATACGTATGTATATATGTATGTCTGTGCGTGTGTTTGAGCTTTTGTTTGACATTTAATTCCAATCGCCTTTACCTACATACATATTGACATTTTCTGTAAGAGCCAAAAGGAAAATTTCCCTATGTTTTTAATTCTGTCTTTCTTTCTCTCTCTCTCACTCTCTCTCTCTCTCTCTCACACACTCTCTCTGTATCTCACTCACTTAAAACCAAATAATTTGATAGATGAATTTAATGTTTTTTTATTTCTATTTTATATATTTTTCTTCTTTTTTTGTCGTTATTTGTATTTTCTCTCATTCGTTTTTTTCATTTTGTGGGCATGCCAGCAGCAATTACTCCTCTCACATGTCGTCTTTTGGCATTCAAACAATTTGTAGATATTAGAAGAAACACGCATTCAGGCAATTATCGTATTTCCATATTTGCCTATACACATATACATCTACATATATATAGATGTATGTATATATGTTCATGTTTTTGAGCTCTTTATATACATACATATATATTTTTCATTTTGTATATTGCCTTTTTAATTGCCATAAAGCATTTTCATGTTGTTTCCAAAAGCAAATGATGTTCTGTCCATTTTCATAGGTTTCAAACTCAAACTTTTGCCTGGACTTCTCGGTCTTGGGCTCTTTGAGTCCTTTAAGTGTGAAAGTTGGTTTGAATGAAAGTTGGCATTTATTTTATTTATGCATTTTGAGTTACTTTTTAATCGGTTTATACAAACGTTTTCCATTTGAAAGTATTTTTGAACTACTCTGTCTACTTAACATGGAAAATGCTTCCCCAATTTAACGCCAAATATGGAGATCTTCTTTTTTTTTTTTTGCTTAATAAATGTCTATATTTTTCTTTCTATTAACCACAATCAAAGTTAACTCATATTGATTAACAATTACATTGTAATTTGACTGTAACTAACAATAAGTAGGCAATGTTTACAAGCCATAAAACCCGCACAAGCGCACATACATACATACAAATGATATACGTTGCGAGGGTAACGCAAAAAGTTCCCAGAACACGCATTCTCATTCAATGCAAACGCCTTTGGCAAACTATCAGGAAAACCCTTCCATAATTTATACACATACACATATACGTATGTATGGGATAGACCGCAAATGCTCTACACATTTACACACAATACACAATTCGCTTTAATTGTTATTTTAATGATAAAAATGGAGACAAATTACATATGCCATAATACAGAAAGCACAGAACAGAACACAGAACAAAACAGAAAGCAGAACATAGACCCATAAAAACTAATAACAAAGACAACAATAGCAACAAAAGCAAAAGCAACAGTTCATTATGGTTATAGTTGTCTGTGCTGGCAACAACAAAAGGGAAGGAGGAGATGGGAGGCTAGAGGCAAAAGCAGAGATAGGAACAGCCACAGGCACCTCCCGCACATACAAATCGACTCATTGAGCAGATTTATTGGTTTGCATTAGCGAAAAATCGATAAATGAACCGATGAGGGTTAGGGAAAGGAGGGAAAATACTTAAAGCCAAAGCTAAAGGCTAAAAATATGTCTTTTGATGGAAATTTAAATGAAACAAAATAGAAACAAGGTAAGTGCATGTCTAGCAAATATTCAACAACGATCACATTTCACAAATTGAAATGCCTCATCGTCAAATTGAATTAGAGCACAGCATATCTTGCATTTCATCTCATCTAAAGATGGCTTTAAATATCATGGGTTTGTGTTTGGAAGAAAAAAAATTCCGTCTGCTTCCTTACGAATTCATTTCACTGGCACACAGCACTTTATCACCAAAGCCAAATGGCGGGTGGATGGGTGACTGCCAGTGCCCTGGGTGGCTCAGAAATTGAATAAAACTGCACTCAACCTGCAGGACCTAGGTGGAATGAGAAGAATAACAAAGAAGAGGTTGGGAGAAATGTAGCTAGCTCTTGCTCTACGTGTATTTCAAGTGCATATTTTGTTTGATAAATTGTTTGCCACGTTCCAAAAGTCGAAACAAAAAGCAAAGGGAACACCGAACCCACCATTTCAACCCAGGGAGCTAGCTTCACCAAAATGGGCACCCGGGGAGACACAAATATGGCAGCTCGTGAGGCAAAAATATAGTAGCGAATATTCACGTTCACAAATACATACCTACAAACACATATATACATATGTACATAGGTACCTACCTATATGATTATGTATATGTAAAGTAAAAGTCTCTGGCACCCCCAGCCAGGGCGGTAAACAACCTGCCGACGACGGCAAGGAAAGTGTTAAATGGCCCAGGGATCCGGGAACTCAGAAAGCGGGCCAGAGGGTGGAGCAAAGAAGGGAAGGATGTGCGGCAGCAGTGGTGCCGTGTGGTGCTGGCATGTGACTAGCCTTTTAGCCCTTAGCCTTGTGACTAGTTGCCAAGAGGCAAAAAGGATCCCACACGAGCCTCGGCATATCCCCTGATTATGTCTACACATATGTACCTACATATATATATATATATACATAAATATATACGTACATACATATGTCGGTATATGTGTATATACATACATAGATATGTTTTTGCTGGCGCCTGGCTTCTACTTTTTTTCTTCCTCGTTTTCTTGATATTTGGTTGACAGAATTAGGTCATTGCCTGCAGGCGCTTAAGTCATAGCCGGCAGATTAACATGCAAAACAGTCGGAAGAAGAAAATGTTTTTATTTTTAGTCTTGGATTCTAGACAGCAAAACAGAGAAGCCAAGACAAGGTAATCATATCATAACATTGGGCAGCCTTTACAGATATCTTTCGTGAAACCTCAAATAAATATGTATATCAGACTTGCCAAAACGTTATTTTAGTTAACATTACCCAATTATTTACCAAAACTTATTTCTGTGTCCCTGTCAACAAAATGATGTTGAGTAAAGCAACATTCACAAAGAGACTTTAATTTAGTTTTCACTAATTTTTCCAATTTCGTGAATAATTTGTTTTTCAATTTATAATTTAACAAAGTATGCTGCTTTTAAAATAAACCCAAACTATCTACATACTATGCATATATAGTACCTATACATTTAAATATATGGCACGGTATATATATTTTTGCGTCATTTTGTAACACACACACACACACACACATACATAGAGCGAGAGAGATACCCAAATTAGCTAAAACCGCATGGACCACAAAATTATATGGGCGAGCCAAATATTTAGAAATCCTTTCCTCTGCCTCGTTGCAACACAGTTGTAAAAATATTGTGGCAAAAATGTGTAGCCAATTTGTTCGCTTTTTTTCATTTTTTTATTTTTCGCCCCAACAGTTGCAACAACTGCCGCATGCATATCAAAATATTAGTACGAGTTGCGGATGGAGACATGGGCGGGGTGACGAAGGGCGATGCGACGCGACTGAGACTGACACTTTGCCAAAATTAGGTCAACGGAGAAGGCAGTAATGCGCCACAGTGAGTAGGCGCAGGGGTTAGACTCTAGCAACGGTTTCATTTTAATGAGACGCGCCTGCCATTGACAGCACAGAAAGTTGCAACACCCCTGCTCACTATTTGCCACACTTGGAGGCAACCGGAGGAGCTGTAGAGAGATGGTGGTGCCAACTCATGTGGATCGTGTGTCATAGCCAGCACATCTCGCCTACGCCTCATATTTAATAATGTGGCAAAAACTGTGGGGAAAACGTTGCACGCGCTGCATTTCAGCCAGTCAAACGAAACGATAAGCTGAAAGAAGAACAGAACGCAAGAAAGGGACAGAGAGTGAGAGAGACACTGCATCAAATGTCCAACTCAGAAACGTAAGAGGAGAAGCAGACAATATTCTATCCAACCCCCCACCCCACCTGACGACTACGCTTCCTTGTGTTCTTGTTGTTGTTGTTAACTTCATTTGTTACGATTGCTTTGACAATGTTGCTGCGTCATTTGATGCCCATTTGCAATGCTCGCTTGCACGCTTTCTACACACACACACACACACACACACACAAGAACCAAGCAAAAGGCCACTAGCAACTATGTGGAAAGGACCTTAAGGGTGCCAGCCATGTTGTCTGACGTCAAGTGATTGGCGGTTAGTTTTTCTTCTGAGGTTTTGATAAAGCCAACATGCAGAGGTTGGCAACGTTTCATACTCATTGGCACAGAGAGCAAGCAATAAAGGCCGCCCACGATTAAATTGTTGACCCTTTTTATGGTCAAGCTTTTCTCCTTGTTTGTGTGCTCAGCATTCCAGCTTCAATGTGCTTTGATTGCTCGATTCAGTTCAAATTCATATATACTTTACAAAGAATTAAAAGATGAGTGTAGTGCAGAAACGTTGGCATCGATCAAACACTGGTAAGCCACCTTAATTCAAAGGTTACTTGGCATTTCGTTCTCTCTAATCGAATATTGTCCATGTGCAATTTTTAGATTTAGGCGAAAAGGTTACTTGGCATTACGTTCTCTCTAATCGAATATTGTCCATGTGCAATTTTTAGATTTAGGCGAACATCGTGCGAACATTTCAAAGGGGACCTCAAAGAGTCCATATCAAGAAATTCAAATTTATTATCTTAAAGAACGTGTTCCAGTACCCTTATATGTATGTATGTTAGCTGGGTGAAATATCGTTGACTAATTGAACTAATTGATATTTACAAATACGGCAAATGCTGAATATTGATATGCGATATGACAACGCGATATTGCTACAACGATTTTATGATTTTTTTTTTTAACATTAAACATTTATCATTTTCGTATATAAAACTAAACGATTGTGTTTATGTATCAATTATGGCAATCAGGCAACGAAGTTTTCAAACAGTTGGCAATTTATTGAGCATTTTTAATGAAAACATTTACATACATATAAATTAATACAATCGTTTATTTTGTAGCCTTATAATTAACTTAATAAGTCTTCTGTTTGTGTGCATGTGTGTGGGAAGAACTGGAAAAATACAACATAAATTATGTGATTGAAATTGTGTAACAGTTTCCGCCCTAAAGAGTTGACCCCATTTCATTCTGCATACTGATGATATTTTTTTCCTTTCGATTACTTTTAGTTTTAAGGAGCTGTTGCCACGCCTATTAATCGATAGTAATCACAAATGTATTAATCACAGCCAATTATTGGACGATTGAAAGTAAAGGGATACAGTTGTCTGTAATTTGCCTAAATTGAATATTACGCATACGCCTCGTTAGACAGTTAAAACCTTGCTAACTTGGTCCCAAAAACCCACAACAACAACGACAACAAAAGCTGTAAGCGTCTAATCAGACACTTACCAACACACAAAGCACACACATACACACACACATGCCATTAGACAAAAGCGTACCAGACCAAAGGCAGTCGGCTGAGTCTCTCACATACCTGAGGCGCATTATCCACTCTATTAACGCGATTAGTTACACAAATACAAAAACACAAAAGCCACCACACACAAATACACACACACACACGCACCTATAGAGTCTGAGATAGAGACAACGACATAAAGAGAGAGAAAGAGAGAGGGAGAGAGCGGGACTGATACGCATTGCCGGAAGTAGGAAATGGCAAAAGGAAACAAAACATTAGCCCAATGCGCGTGGATAGGATAAATGCCTAGTCCTGCCTTAAGGGCGAACTTACTTAGCAAATAAACATTGATTAATTTGTTGACAATACACACAAACATACACACTCACACACACATACTGTCTCTCTTTCTCACTCACTGCTTCTCTTTGACTATTGAGTAATGACCATTTGTTGTGTCCATCGCATACCAAATGAGTTAGAGAAAGAGACCGAGAGGCAGTATAGAGACGACCCATCGTTTTCGCTACCCATTCGCCTCAATAAACTTCAATAAAATGTTAAAAGGTTAGAAACGCGTTTACTAGCAGCAGCAGCAACATCAGCTTTGACTTAATGGATTTCCCATTTGACGCACATAAATCTTGAACCCAGCAGCAGCACTTTTCCTTTCCTCTGTGTATGTGTGTGTGTGTGTGTGTGTGTGTGTGTGTGTGTGTGTGTGTGTGTGTGTGTGTGTGTGTGTGTGTGTGTGTGTGGCATGTTGACAGGTGTCGCCTGTCGTCCGTTGGTCAGTGTGGGGATTATGCTGATCAACCGTTTTGCTTTTCCTTGGTAATTATGACCTTAACCGTTTCAAGAGTGTGAAACAAAATTGTTGCTGTTGTTGCTGTGGTTGTTGGTTGATTTGTGACAAGGATTAAAATCCCACCTTAATGCCATTTATCATGCAAGATACATATTCGTGTTTTATGACCAACTTCTCAGCAGCTCAATTTGTAAGCTGCCTGTTGAACGCAAATCACAATTTTGATGACAACTTGATGAAATAAAATGTCAAGCTAACCGATTCCGGTTAGACTTTATACATACATACATACATACATACACATATTTATGAAGTTGATGGCAACCAAAATGACCAAATGCTTTCATTCACAATTAAATGTAAGCCTAATTTCTGGTTTCTGCTTTTCAATTTATTTAATCTCTATATCTAAATTAATGTTTATTGATTTGACGTGGTCAAATACTTTTCTTTTGCTTTAAATTCGTACTACTTTTTGATCGTAAGTTCATTGTGTTAAGTGTTAAATTCATGTTTGGGTTTCCGTTTATTTATTTATTTATTTTTTTTATCGCCTTGACAAAGTGCTGATTTCAATAGAAGATGTTTCTGATATTCTCATTGATTGATAGACACATTACATACTCGATTCATTCGCGCTTCAAGTTCATTTATTTATCAATGCAATTTCACTTAATGGTTTAACTAAAGACTTGTGCCTTTTGTTCGTATTGTTCAATACCGCAAAAACCTCACTCAAAACCAATTTAAATGCTCATTACGGCTTTAAACAGCCAACCGGGGGAAAATTAATTGAATTGCCGTTTTTCGACCACACACACACACAACACACACACACACACACACACACAGATACAAAAAGGAACACAAACCCACACATATAGACTCACGCATGAATACTCATACTCATACACTCATTTAGAGGCATCCAACCAAGCCACAGCCACAACCAACCAATACGACACTTGAACAAATACACAACAGACGAAGCCGCTGGGCCAAAGGTAGTTGAATACATAGAAGAAACGATGATGGTGAGGATGGAGAGACGGTGAAGGGGGAGACGATGATAAAGGGTTAAGGAGTGGCGGGGGCAGAGGGGAGGGGATGGGAGTTGCGGCACATCAAACAAAAGGCGCTTAGTTCAAGTTACACAAAACAGCAACAACAACAACAACAACAGCAATTCTATACTCTATGGCATCTCCACATAATCGCATCGATTGCTTTTTGCCTTGTTTTCGTTAAGCAAAACTTTACTCGGGCCATCATGCAAATTAAAGAAAAGTCAGGCACAAACACAACCAGCAGCAACGGCAACTAAGAGAGCGGTGAAAAAACACTTAATACTCACTCTCGGACTATTCACGAATTGATCCGCTTAGCCATTGATTGCTTGAATTTCATTTAACAAGTACAATTCGATTGAGCTTACCCTAAAGTCCATTTGATGTGTTTGGTGTGTGTGCGTATGTGGGGGAGTATGTGCTTTAACTCGTTCATCAATCTACAAAAACTTGGCCTTGAGTCCTTCTTAAACTTATATAGAAATATTAGTGGATAATAGTAGGCAGTTGCACACCGAAACTAAATACGAATGGACATGCAACCGAAAGCCCTTAAATCATTATTGAATTTCCCAATTAGTCTTAGTTTTCATAAAGATTTATTTTAAAATCTGCCAGCCACTAGTAAATCGGATCAAATATGATATAAATAAACGATTTTGATTGCTTTTCCTAAAAATATGTAATTCGTTTAACTTTAAGGTCAAGTGTAAGGGTATGTAAACTTCGTGGAGAACACTTTTCGTACATTCCGTTAATCAATTTTAAGTTGACACTCAAACTAAATTTTAGTAGTTAGATTTTCGGGTATATTTGTGGTTTAAATCAATAGAAATTCGCTAGCTATTTGCATGAACCGTAAAACCACAATGGTAGCCAATTATTCGATGGCCTTTGACACTTTGCTCTTGGCTTCATTTGCAGATAGAGCAGAGATGGAAACACAGTGTGCGAGAGAGAGAGAGAGAGAGAGACGGAGGTGACCAAAGCTTAATTTATGTTTACAAAGTTGGCACAAACATGATAAATTTGGTGTAAGTAATACAAGGAGGAGCGACACTCTGAAACCACTGTAAAACGATGCACTGCATTTGTGTGGACTGGTCGGGGAGTGTTCATGGGTTAGCTTGGTCAAAGAGTCGCCGGATTGCGCTAGTGACTGGTTCCCGATAGCCAAATATTTAAGCTGGAGGCGGCTGCTGCAAATGATTTCTAACTGGTTTTATTTGCTTGCTTGCTAGTCATTTTCTTACCCATCTTCTTCTTCTTTTCACTGGCGCACTGGGTAAAGATTTATGTTAGACACTAAACAGCTTCCGCCATTAAACATGAACTTGCATACACACATATGTACACACACACACATATATATATATATATATATATATATTTGGGTTCTGCCCAAGTTCTCTCTTAAATATAAATTATGAGCATCTTAAAAAGCCACAGCGTAAGGATAATTTTCATAAATATTAGAGCTTGTGAGCTTAGAGCAGCAGGAGCAACGCAAAAAGCGATGCCAGTTGCTGGGTTTTTCGTATGTGTTTGTACTTACATTTCCGTGGTAACACAACCCGACGACATGAATGTGTATTACCCTCGTCTTGTCCCCCTCCTTTTGGGTTGTAGGTACATAAACACACAATTAAAAATAATATTTTCAACGTGGTGGCAATTAATTAGAATCACCCACAAAATACTCGCTCACACACAGCGGTAGGAGAATCTGTTAGAGAAGACTTTGGCAAAAGCGAATGCTTTTATACATTAGCTGCGGTTTAAGTAGCAGGTTGCCTTCTGCATGCTGCCTGAACTTTCTATCACAGATTGAAAACCGAAAAAATAGAGACAAGAGCTCGTAATGCTAGTTGAAATTTCCCTAACGTCGGCGCCCATAAATCTAATGCGTGAAATTGTAACTAAAAGAAGAACTGTAAAACTTAATGTGTCTGGTTTGACTATCTATTCACTGTATTTTGTGTGCATGGGTGGCAAATACAGGCGTTGTAGGGATTCCATTCGTTTGACTTTGAAAACTTGAAATTTTTATATTGAAACTGGAGCTGGTTCGTTTAGCCGTTTCGTAATTTATCACATATCATAAAGGAGTTGGATATTTGCTGGGCTCTATGATATTTCTAAACATTATCTCAACACCTTGTGGACTGAACTGAACTATAATGCAGTCGATGCCCCTTTTTGTCTGTTATCCTTTTTACTACGCCCATGTGTATGTGTGTGTATGTGTGTGTAGGTGGGTGTAGGTGGGTGTATGGTATGTGGTGTAGGCGTGTCTCGTATGGTGGGTGCTTAGCTGTGAAATATCACTTATTCTTCTTTTTGTTGGTGATGTTGTTGTTGCTATTCCTGTTGCTGTTGTTGTTGGTGTTGCTGTTTGGCATTAAAAGTTCATTGCTTGCACATAAAGTACATCAAAAGCTTTGCATTCGCCGTGTCTGCCGCTGCTCTGCTTACTAAATAACCGCAGTTTGAGTTGAGTTTTGTGTCGTTTGTCGTTGCAGCTATTAAAATCACATACACACAGAGGCCAAAACTCCACACACACACACACAGAGAGAGTTTATAGTTAGTGTATGTGTGTGTGTGTGTGTATGTGAGTATTGTATTATGCAAATCCAAGTTTTGCTTGACTTGTTTTTTCGTCTTGTTGTTTTTGGGTCGTAAAAACTTTGCGATGTCCGCACGTTTTTCGCTGCTTTTAATGGTCGGTTTTCTCCCCCGATTTGAACCCATACTATCCAGATAGCCCAGCTATCTTTAGTGGGTCAAATCGAAATCGAATTTGGCATTCGGTGTCAACGCATTTAGCGTATAAATAATGTCTACAGTCATAGCCTTCGCGAAATAGTCAAATGCACGTTTCTAGTGACTTTGGGAAGAACCTATACATTTGATTTTGTTGAGGCTCTTTCTCTGCTCGTCATTCAAAGAATGAGAGGTTTGGTTTTTAACATTTTGGGTCATTAAATATATATGTCTATATATGTACCTACTTTTTTTGGTTGTTTGAGAAGCTGGCTGGTTATTGCGATATCATTCCGGTGAAATAAATACTAAATTACTTTATTATTGGGTCTTGTGAATTGTTTTACTGAGCAATTAGTCAACTTCATTAGAAAACAACGTAAAATGTTTAAGCCATAAATGATAACAAGCAACCACATAAACCGCTACCCTTTTTTGGTTTTTTGTTGTTCTTTTTCGTGTTGTTGCTGTTGGTATTTTAGGTAAAACGAGAGCAAGGCGTTGACAGGTGCCCATCCCATCCCATCCCATCCCATTGGAAACTCTCACAACCCACAGCTATGTGGCCAGGGCACGCACACATCGTTGTCGCAGTTTGCCCCGCGCACTTCGTTCCGAAACTCATGCCACAAATTGGGCAAAGCCGCTTATAAAGGTAAAACGCAGGGCAACACACACTTCTCACCTCACTTTTTTGAATTTTTTATTATAACCATATACATTTATATATATATTCTGGTTCAGAAGTAGCACAGGACCAACAAAAGCAACAACGCCAAAAGTTGTGAAAAAGTAGCACACAAAATTTATAAACAAAAAAAAAAAAAAGAAGCAAAAATTGTGTCACGCCTTGGCTTAAGGCAGGAAAAAGAGTTGAAGGATTCTCTTTCCACTTTATTTCAATTATTATGACGACGATGACGATGATGATGAGGACAATTTATATAGACATACACCTATGTGTATGTATGGCTGTGTGTGTGTATATATATACATACTTATATTTAGGCACACAATCTGGGCTGCTAATTAAAAGACCTAACATAGTCTGGGTCCTCTATACCCCACTCTCTCCCTCGGCTTTTCTCTTCTGTAGGCCAAAAGTTGAAAGTCATGGACCAAAAACTCAAGCCCAAGCATCGAGCCGTAGCCGTAGCCGTAGATAGAGCCTGGCATTTTGTTGATAACCCAAACAGGTCCTCGAGCACACAAATCACATAAATTCCAATTGAGTGCATATTCTACTAAGCAAAATATATACAAAAATTTACTGTGCAATCGAGTGGGTGAAAGGCAGAGCCATAGAGTGTAGAGTATTGTGGGAGAGGAGAATAAGCTGGGAGTTTAGGGCATCGCTTGTCGACAGTGCGTATGATTAATATACTTAATTTTATATGCCTACTTCTAATTTTAATGAGAGTGCGAAAAACTTATCCAGCAGAAAAAAATTGTGGCCATGTACAAGTTTAATACACACAAGGCTACCAAAAAATAATTTAAGCATCTGAAAAGTTTTCTTTTTAGCTATTTTCTCTTCATAATTCTAACCCTTAGCAAAGATTTCTGCAATTCCTAATGAACCTTGAAGAAATGTAGGTTCTAAACATGCATGGCATTATTTTAATTATTTCCCAACAGTTTAAATATACGAATTATAATGGAAACTGCTGTTATCTTCGGCCCCTTAACCCAGGATGCCTCACCACATAACAAGCAAAGTTTCGCGAAGTTCAATTTCTTTCACACTAGACAATAATTAGCTAAGCTAAATCATAATCATTATCACAAACACAATACAACTCAAGATAGGAAAAGAAAATAAGAGAAAACCAGACATTGTCGTTCGGCATCTGTTTTCTGGCATTTTCTTCACTGTGGAAAGCCACTTGAAACTTCTGTGAGAACACACACTCACAGAGCCTGTAATCCCAACATCTTTTATTCTATACACTTGCAGAAAGCTGTAACATGAACTTATGGGTATATATTCTCGATCATCTTTATGGCTCTTGTGAGATCAGTGAAACGAAGCAGTGTAAGGGTAGTGAATTTGCGGCATAACGCAATCGAAGCTAGTCTCACCCGACTTTTTCAACTTTTTGTTTTGCTCTGTTTTCAGGCGCTCAAACTGTATCCTCCTTTGTCTTTAAGTGGTGTTTAACTTCAAGTGCCGCAGTGAGTGAGTGAGTGTGAGCAAAGTGAGACGAACGGGAGGGGCAGGGAAACTTTTGCCAGTCAAATTTGTGAAATTAATGCGATTTGTCCTCATCTCTTTCTCTCTCTCTCTCTGTCTCTCTCTTTAGGAGATGCCAAGCTGAAGCTGAAGCTGTTGCTCCTTGCCATTTTCCCTATTGACTGCGGTTGCTTAAAGTTTTCTAGCCAACATTTCACTGGCCTGGTCTGACACTATATAGGATCAGCTCATCCTCCTCATCGCTTCTTCGACTCATCTCACTCTCTTTCTTTCATCTGTAGGACAAACTTATGTCATGCATGCATAAATATATTTATAGTTAGAGAGCAGGAAAATTGTTCTAACACACAACTGCGTCCTAAAGATTTATTGTGGTGATTTATTTACCCAGCCACCTAACCTTACTTCCATTGCCCACCACCCATAATTTTCTCTCTCTCTCCGTCTCTCTTTCTCACACTCTCAGCCATGCTCAGAGCTTATTTATTTATTCATTTTCTAATTTATTGATGTTTGTCTGACCTAAACACGGACGCAGCTCACTCTCAGCTGTTGTGCTGATTAGCCTCCGCCTTTCCACCCCCCATATTTTTTCCCCTCTCTCTCTCTCTGTTTTCGGAAAGTGGTTTCTTAAATGATTTCGACTTTCATTTTTCTTTTGCTTTTTCGCTTCAAAATACTTAATATTATTTTCGTTCATTTTATATTATTTTTTTTTTTTTTCGTTTTTGAGAAAATGGAAACATGATAGCTAAGGAAACTTTCGGCAATTTGCCTTTAATGTTTGGTTAAGCGTTTGGCCCATTTCGCCTTCGACTTTTTTGCTAGCCAACTCAAGCATTCAAATTGCCATAAACGACTGAACAATACCCTATAGCTAGGATGTGTTGCACCTTTGGAGGCATCCAAAATCTTTTAAAACTTGCTGGTTTTAAATATAACGTCTTTTCGATGGAAACTATCATAAATTTCGATATACATAGATGGAACAACTTATTTTATTTAGAGTTTCCTAGAGATCTGTGTACCCGTATACCCATTCTATGTAGAGTTGGAAGGGTATCAAAAGTGAATTTGCCTCCGGGTCGTTTTTGCGAAGCTTTAGAAATTGATGGGAAAAAGCAAAGGCTAAAGCTAATTATTTGCCTGCAATTTTCCTTAAGCTGTTGTCTGAGTCTGGCCGGCGGCTTTTCCAATAATTAGCCAAAAATCTGTGGTGTGTGTTTGTGTGTGTATGCGGAGAATGGTATGATTCTTAGTTAACCAAATTTTAAAGATAAGTTTTCTTTAAGTTTATATTTTTATAGCATTCTCTCTATACATATATCTCGCTGTCTCACATTCTCGTTTTCAGTTTTGATATGATTTTTGCTTGCACCTTTTTGTTTCGGTTTCTTGTTTGAAGAGTTTAGTGTGTGTGTGAGTGTGTGTGTGTGTGTGTGTGTTTGTTATAAATTTGCATAAAGCGAGAAATATGTATATTTTCTATACTCCCCCCGCTGAGTCCAGGTATTCTTCCAACTGCTTATTTCTGTACTTTTTACCCTGTTCGTTTGCCGCACACAATTCCTTTTGGCCACACACAGTTGCATTTTAATGATGCAACAACCATGATGAGACGGATGATGATGATGGTGCCCCAGTTGGCCTGGCACCTGGCACGTGTGCAGACTTCTTTCAATCACTGTATGCACTGTCTGGCACTAGCCTGGCTTGAGTTGAGCTGAGCTGAGCTGTCTCTTCGTCTGTTTGTTTTTTACCAGCGATTTGTTTGTTGAATCAACTCCCGATTCTCATCATTATAATGCAACTGCCCGACCATCATCTTCAGCTACCTTTCACGCTCCCCTCTCTCTCTCTCTCTCTCTCTTTTCCACACTCCCTCTATCCCTCCCTCTTCGTCTTAGCATTACCGCTTCCCTGTCACTTAATTAAAACGTTGAAAAATCAACACTCTTAGGTATAAAAGTCATGTCTGGGGCATTTTAAGTTGAATGCAATGAGTGGAGAAGGATGCCAGATGGGTGCGACAGAAGAAAGGGACTCTTTATGGCATCGTCTGGTAAAGGACTGAAGAGGCTTGTTGGTGGCACAGGGCGGCAAATGCGGCGGGGCGGGACGGGGCATTGGTCGTTGGGTCGCCCTCGACTTTTCGTCTGATTGTGCCAATTATGCAACGAAATGCGCTATGAATCGGGGTAAGAAGCAGCAGTAAGCTGCAGCAGCTGAAAGAGAGAATCACCCTCGAGTGGTTTATGCACTTTCAAATCATAATAATAAATCCAAAATGCGCCAACAGCAACTACAACAACAACACCAACAGCATCAACTACAACAACAATGGGAGCGCGTCAAGTGCCATTTGGTTTTACTTGAGCGAAAATCATTTAAAAATTTTATTATGCTCTGCATTTCACGCCTTGCACTTTTAATCAGCGGCGCACACAAGTTCCCCTTTCCATATATACATATATACATATATATGTGCATATATACCTATTTTTTGTACATTATTTTCTTGATTTTTTTCGGCAAACTTTCGTTAATAAAGTTCGTTTCATAGTTGTAGGAGTATTACGAATTTACCTTTCAACTACTCGAGTTGGTAAACTATTAAAATAATGTCCTACATAAAGCAAAGTCCATGGGATTTTGAATGGAAATCAAGTCCGATAGGTTCATTTGACATAGCATTTGCCCTCCATGTGACAAATCTTTGTGAGACAGCAGATGATTGACTCATTGATAGTTTTAGTACATAAAAACAATTCGCATCAACGGACAAAAAAAAAAATCAATGACAATAAGTCATTGAAGTTTACAATTGCCGTTTACAAACAGTCAACGGAATGAGATTATTTAGCCTTTTAATTAATTTGGCAAATTGAATGAAAATATTGACACATCATAATCTTTTGGGGTCATTATGATGGTCGAAGTGATCGGAATCAAAGTTTATTTGAATGTAATTTTAATATAAATATAATTTGCATTTGCATTTGCAATAATCTCCCTTTTGCACCGATTTCATGGGAACTATATATATGTATATGTATATGAAAAGGTGTATTGTATTTTGTTCTTGCTGTCAGTGAATGGCGTGATTGATTGATTGATTGATTGATGATTGATGATGTCACTCAAAAGCACATGAAATAATAATAGCAACATTAAGCTCCTCGAATGTGCAAATGTGTAAATAAATAAATAAATCAAATAAAAAATTATTGAATCAACAACGTAAAATAATTAAATCAACATGAATGATTTAACGCTCCAAATGCAGGGCGACATAAAACTCTGTTCCTCTACCCCCTGCCCTACCACTCACCCCATATCCAATCCCAACACCATTCCACACACACACACACACACACCTCTTTTTCTCCAGCACCTGCAGCAGTAGTAGGCGACACCTGGGTACGTCTGCTTTTTGCGTTGACAACTGCTGACAGGCGAAACAACAACAACAACAATAAATAATAACAATAAAAAGCACATAGGTATATATAAAAATGTGATACAACAAAAAGAAAACACACGCTCACTCACAAAACAAAAAATAATAATTTCACTCGCGCTAAAAACTAAACAAAAACAACGACAACAACAACAAGGCCATAACAAACTAAATGACATTCGAAAAACGAGAGATAAAACCAGTCTACAGCAAATCGACAATGACATATACATATGTATATAGATTTATTCCTTATTGAAACTGTGCAATATCTATGGGGGTAAAAATTACACAGAACAACCGAAATGGTAATCCAACAGTGGAATAAGTTCTAAACTCTAAACGAAATTCTTAATTTCAAAAGAATTGTTCGAATTTTAAGTAACTTTTTATTATTACCTAATTGAGTGTTTTCTCCATTACTTAATCCATTTTACAATCCAAAATCAGGCACAACCGAAACCGTTGACCTTTTTCGGTGTAACCGAAAAACATTTTGTAATAAATAATAGACGAAATTTTCGTAACTTCAATACAGAATGCGAGACATTTAAATAGAACGACAGGCAATGGCACTGTGGCTACTCATACGCCCTGTGTGCCACAAAATGTAACTTTAATCAATATTGAAGCAATTTTTTGAGGCCAATAAATCATTTCATAATCAATTTTGCCGCTGACATGGAAAGGGAAAGAGAAAAAGAAATCGGAAAAGAGGAGAAAGGGAGGGGAAGACAAAGGGAGAAGAAGCTGAACGGCACATGGACAAACACATTCAAGTTTTTCCCTACGATCCTTTTTTTATTCCGTCTCTGCCAGTGTGTGTCAGTGTATGGGTGTTTGAGTATATGTGTGTGTGGTTTGTTTATTGCACTCTCACACACACACAAAAACAGAGAAAGGTCTGTTAAAGTGCAAGGAAAAAAGGCAACAGCGCCAAAAATAATCAACAGATGTTACACAGTAACAACAACAAAAAGAAGCAGGACCAAAAAAACCTCTTCAATGTGTGCGGAAGTTGAAAGTTCAGTGAGACTGACAGAGGTTGCCGCTGTCATTGTTGATGCAGTAGTAGCAGCAGCAGCAACAACAACAGCAGCAACAGCAACAGCAGCCATGCCAAAAAGTATGCTACGCTGCATTGTGCGAACTTCAAGCGGAAATTAAGTGTGACCCTCAGCAAACACGACTAACAAAAACCAAGCAGAACGAAACGAGATAGAAGGAAAAAAAGCAGCATCAACGCAAAAGGAGGAGCAGGTGGAGGAAAGAAACTGCAATACAAGCGCCTGCTATGGACACTCTATTGGACCCCTCTACCCTTACTCCTGAGCCGCATCGTTGTTTGGTGATTGTGTTTGCGTGTTGTGATGCGTTGAAAATTGTATTTGCCTGCGCATTGTTCATACGCGAGAATTCCAATTGGCATGAGCAGAGCTAGAGATGGTCCAATATGGGGGGGGGCATAAGAGAAGAAAATTTCCAGCATGGGCAATGTCCAACGGACATGGAGATTTAGAGTGAATTCTTTTTGTGTTTTTCATTGGATTTGATGAGTGAAGTGCAGTAGCCAGGAAAAAAGAGTTTTTACAGTTCAATTGCAGTTATCAATAAAAATATGGCCCATAATTTGACCAACTGTGATGCAAAAGAAAGGGCAAATCAAATGATTTGAAGCCAATTGAAAAACATTTGAAATACTGTAGTCACTGTCAGAAACAGTCAAGACCTGAATGAATTAACTCGCACTCCCCAAACAGAATTTAACGCACGAGTTTTTTGCCGAATGTATAATCTTGTGACATCACTTCATATGTTCTCACAAAAAGGTTCATGGCATTTTGCGTTAGGTAAGAAATAAAATACGAGTAATGCGACAACAAAATGGCTATTACGCAGCACAAAGTGCAATGATTAATCAGATTTATTTGTCAGTTTTATTTCGTGCTAAAAGTGTCAAAGAGAATATTTATAAAAGTTTATTAACACTAAGTACTTTGGCACACACACACACATAAGCACACCCGCGCGCATATACACCTACTTTGCGCAAGAATGATTGGGTGGGGGAGGAGTGTTAGGAGGGAAGACGAAGAACATTAGAACTGACCATAAAACACAAACAAAAACTGTTGCCAAGACAAACAACAAAGACTACGAGCAAGACCAAGTTGAACGCCCTAAAGGAAGAGCAAAAAACAACTTCAAGTGCGGCACAAAACGGTTTTCGTCGCTATTTTCTTTTTTTTTTTGCGTTTGTCTCTCTGCTTTGCTTAGCAGCATCTTTAAGTTGCTACTAACTTGGCCAAAACATAAATCCTACAAAAGAAACGTAGAGCAACAACAACATGGCAACAACTCAGCTTCTACCATATTAAGACTGATTTTTCTTGGCCTAGGGCTTGGTCTGGGCTTTCGCTATTGCTGTTGCTGCTGCCTTTGCCTTTGCCTTTTTGAGTCGCATATTTATTGCCAAGAGCAACAACAACAAAAACATCTGAAGTATGTTTGTGTGTGTGTGGGTTCAAACTTCCAATTGCCAAATGTCTGCTATTTATTGACGGGACAACGGCACCAGCATCTATCTAAACAACCGGCAACAATGTCTCTTAGAGATTGGCGACCCAAAACGCCAGCCAAGCTTGTGACGGGAAATGAGATCTACTTATAGAGAGATAGACTACTTCAGAGAAATGAGAAGGGGGCCGGCCAGGGCAAGGGTGTGCTGTGGTGTGGAGAATGGTCGTGTGTCTCATTCCAGATTTCCGGCGAGCTAGGCTAGCTAACCTCTTGTAAGTACGACAAGTGGCAAATGCTTGCATAAGCATACATGTTATCCAAGTGTAAATGGACCAACCAGCACAGTGGAACTAAATCGTTTGGAACCATAATCAAACAACGATTTTTCATAGTCAATACATTTTAAACCATTTCATTAACTTTTTCGTCTTACAAGACAGTAAAATGTTATATTTTGATAAACAGAAAAAAAATTCCAGGAGCATAACAATATTTATTCCCATTTTTTTTTTTTTTTTTGTTCGTTTAATTTTTTGTTTTGGTGGAAAAAAAAATAATGAATAATTTCGGAAAAATAACTGTATGTCTTTCCCAAAAACGAGTTTTGTACATTGCCTATGGTTTTTTGCCTCTTAAGTGGCAGTTGAATCAGTGTATTTGGTAGCATTTGGATCTATGCAATGTTTTGTTCAGCCAGAAGGAATTTTTCGTTTCGATTGCCATTGTGTGAGAATATGTGGGTAAACAAGCCTGTGTGTGGGTGAATGTGTGTGTGTCATTTTGACACACCGAAAACAACATTGATATGCCAAACATGTTGGTTGTCTGCTGTCCCTATGCCCAAAGGGATATGCAATACCGCTTCGAGTGTGACCTGAGGTCTTTACACAGAAACATAAAGAGCGAGAGAGAGGGAATGAGAAAGCTATATCTAGTTCTATATATATATATGAATTGAAAGAGAGGAGAGAGATGTAGAGATAAAGAGAGGAGGAGGAGATAAAGCTGCTGCTGCTCAGTTGTCAGTTGTTTGCGGTTGCTGTTGTTGTTCTTGCTATTTTGTTGCACTGGGCGTATGAGTAACTTAATAAATTTGACAACAATGCGAACGCACAAAAGGCAAACAAATGGACGGACGAACGAACCACCGCGTTCACAGGGTGACTACTATTATTATCCTTTCTGTTATGCTTGTAGCTGGGGTATTTCCAATTTGTTGTCATGCTGCGCCGAGCATTGAGCGAGCACGCGGCCTGTAAACAAAATCCGTTGACAAATTTCCACTCGAACGCGAAGAAGAGTCAGAAAGGAAATGCCATTTTGTTGCAATTCTCCATTTACTCGGTCTCTCTCGACGGGGTCGTTCGACCAGAAGTTGACAAGCCCCCACTCTCCCCCGGCTCTCTCTGTCTTTCTCTTACAAAGTGCCCGCCCCATCTCCCTCCCCCTCTTTACCCCTCTCTCTCTCCTTTTCACTCTGTCATGTCCATCATCAATGTGTACAAATTGCCCAATGTTTGTTCATTTGTTTTGTTGTGTTATAGTTTTTGTGTGTGAGTTGTGTTTTTTTTTTTGTGATTGTTTCCTCAGCTCTCGCTTCATATGGAATGAATTTCATTTGAATAGAAGCGGCAGGAGGATCGGTTGCCCATCCTTTTGCCCCGCCTTGCAGTTAGCGTAGTTAGTATTTGGCTAAAACAAGTTTTTGGTATTGTTTTTTTTTTTTTGGTTTTTGTTTATGGGGAGGTGGGGGAATTTTTTGTTGTTGTTCTTTTTTTCAGCCACAAAACGCACTTTAGCTTATTGAAATTGAAATTGTTGCCTGCTGATTGCTTGCATTGGCCAAACAAGTGCGGAAAATGTAATGGAAAATTTTGTAGTGGGCCAAAAACCCATTTCAATGGGTATGTGCGTGTGTGTGTGTGTGTGCAAATTCATATGGTCAGCATGCATTAATGCATATACTACAACAGTTTTAAAATAAAGCAGAAGGATGTTAAGGCCAGAAGATGTTGAACGAGCCAATCAGCCAATTGCCCAATCGACAGCGAGTGGCGCCGCCATTAAGAGGACCCTGCATACCTACGTACCTACATAGCTACATACCTACATACCTACATACCTACATACCTACATACCTACATACCTACATACCTACATACCTACATACCTACATACCTACATACCTACATACCTACATACCTACATACCTACATACCTACATACCTACATACCTACATACATACATACATACATACATACATAGGTCATCGGCCATCGTTTTCATTATAACGTGCGGCATGAGTCAAATTCAAATATGAATGAAATTTTCTCTTCGATATTCATCACGCATTAAAAAGCCAAATGGAAAGCTAATTGAAAAATGAAACATATGACACGAGAACTTCGAAAGAGGCCCCCAAAGCGGATTGCGGATTAATTTAATGGTCATTTTAAGTATAGGAAAACACTGATTCAAGCCACTTTTGACCCGTTAATGTAAAACAGAAAGTTGATCTCTGATGCAATGGATAATTTTTGCATTTTCAGGCAATATTAACACGATAAAGGTTATATCGAAATTTTCAGAAGCTTAAAAATAAATAAGTCCAGTCGTCGCACCGACTTCGGTCTACCCTGCACCGGAAAAAAACGCATTGATCCATATAGACGAAGCAATCAGCAATCGAACAGATCTAACTTCACTTTCATTCCCTTTTAAGGCAACTAAGAATGGATGATGTTTATATGACTCTTGCATGGCAACAAATGCATTATAGTATCTGATATTATAGAGCCGATAAACTTATATATAGAATAAGTAAAATTTCTGCAGTACTTGACTGCAGCGTTTTGTGTGTGAGTGAAAATGGCTCATTCATATATAATATACAGCCGCAGCTTCGCAACTTTGGCCAGGTAAAGCAAGTTGACTACAAAAGAAGCACCTTAACCTCGCCACCCCCACCCTCTCTCTCTCTCTCTTTCTCTCTGCTTCTACTTTTAACGCTGTCTCTATTTCGGTTTACTCTTTGGGTGTGTGTATAACTAAACATTTACATTTCATTAAAACTAAAAAACAACAGCACAAAGCAGTGTGGCAGCAGAAACATGAAAGCAAAACGAATACGCAAACTAACCAAATACTTGCTACAACATGTGGCACACACACACACAAAGACATAGGTAGAGATAGAGACAACGACAGAGACGGAGCCGGAGAGAGAGAGAGAATGAGGGTAAATGTATGTTGCATGTTAGCAGCATACTTTTGGGCACAAGTTCTTCTTTTTCTTTTCACCTGGCCAAGATGAGTGCCACTCGAGATGTGAGCTCTCTTTGTGTGTGTGTGTGTGTGTGTGTCTATGTCCGTGTGTGTGTATGTCTCATACTTAACTCGACGTTTTTCACTCAACGCAGAGGCACAGGCACAAGTGTAGAAGTGCAACACCAACAACAATTCCGCCTTATCTCCTCCCTCTTGCCTCTTATCTGCGTTTTATTTTCATATACGCTAAAAGTTGCCCAGCTAGAAATGTGGTTCATTTGGGGCAACCTCTGACCCACCTAGTCCCCCGCCCGTTTGCCTACACCTCCTCCACTTTACTCTCTCAGAAATAAATAGTATATTTTCCTCGAGTGCCACTCATGAAAATTGCTACAAAAACAACAACAACAAACCGGCCTGGTCCTGGTCGTCGAGTCCTGCACCTGTCCTGAGCCTATGACGAGTGCCAGTCAAATATGAATTTGGCCTGGTCCTCTCCTCACGCCCCCCCCTTCTTACACTCTTTACTACCGCATTGTGCACATGCAACTGTGTGGCAACACAATGGAGAAAGAAAAAGACAGAATACCTCTACCTGACCATTTTCCATTTCCCATTGTTGTACTTTACATTGCAAGAACGAAAAATGGCGAAAAAGGGAATATGAAGCCTAATTACAACTCATGTTTAGCTGCCATAACTGAAAATATAGCTCCACCTTACAGAAAGAAAGAAAACAAAAAAATTAAAAAACAAAATAAAAGAGCAAAAATTATACTCTATGCCACATTTCATTAATTGCCACTGGATAGAGGGGTAAGAGATTGACTGCAACGGTTGGCAAGGGGGTGGCGGACAGCGGGATGTTTAATTAAAAATTAAAGTAACTGCAACTGCAGCTGCTGCTGCCATGGCTTCTGTTTGATTTGCTTTAGCAAACACTAAATCCAATTTGTTGCACTTTTCTTACCTCATTTCGCTTTTGGTTTTCTTTTTCTTTTCGTTTCCCTTTTCTGCCAAGTGTCAGCTAAAAGTTCGAGCATGCAACATGATTTCCTTGCTAGGATATGTGGCGTGGCAAATTTGGCAAATTGAACTAGAATCAAGCAATAAAATTCCATCGAGCTCTTTAGCGATTTTCTTCCTGCATTTTCTCTAATTTTATTAGTTGATGACTAAAGAACAAAGTGTCAAAGTGCTAGACAAAGAAATCTGAGATCAGAATGTATATATACTATATTATTGATCAAGTCTGGTTATGGTTGATTTGATTAACGTTTGATGCAAAATTTCTGGGTAAATTTTCTTAGATCTTTTTCTTTGTTTGAAATGGCCAAAATCAAATTTCAAATTTCTAAATGCCCAAACGTTTAACATTTCACTTGGTAATCTTAGGGTATAAAAAAAAGTGCAAAGGCATTCGACTGGCTGACTGTTTGACTGTCTGGCAGCCCCTTAGCAGCCAATAAATTGTAATTCGACACGAAGTTCTTGTAGCTGAACGACACATGGAAGAGGCAGACTCCACGCACACACACACACACGCATACAGCACACACATACAAGCATAGCATTTTTCCTGTGAAATGGAAAATTAATTTTCAAACGATTTCGTTTGCTGCTGCTGCGACTTGTCGTCGCCTTGAATCCTTTCACCAAGCATTTCTTAGCGATGCCTGCAAAGTGTCGCCGTTTGCCTTTCATTTTGGCCCGATTTTTATACTTCTGTTTTGTTCTGTTCTTTTCTTTTGCTTTTGCACCCACGTTTCCAGCATACAAGTGGCAAATAAATTCATTAGTGGCACAAATTAGTTGCATGCAACTAGGAACAGGCATAGGGGCAGGCAAGCAGGGAGGAGTTGAACTCAAACTCGTTTCAAGGCGGCAGGGCAAAAAGGACACTAAAGTGCTTTCAATTTCAATTAAATTTGCTGCCGTTGCTGGTGCTGCTTTTGCTGCTGCTGCTGCTGCTGCTGCTGCAGTTGCTTTGCCTGCAGTGTCTCTGTTCTCTACTCTAACGCTGCTCTCCTCTACCACTACCTCTCACTTGGCCTCTCCTATGGTCTGTCTCTCTGTGTCTCTCAGTGGCTCTGTGTGTGTGCGTGCTGACTCAGGGGCACATTTAAAGCTCATTTAAACGCTCGTTTCGTTTCATCTGATGGCAACAAAGCAGCTGAACCACCCTCTCCCAACACACACACACACAGCAACACCCACTCGTTTAGCCTTGCTTGCTGATTAAGTAATCAAAGTATTTGGCAGCTAATTTATCGCCACTTTGCCCCTTTCTCTCTCTCTCTCTTTCATTTAGACTTTCTATGCGGCCATATTGCTTATACGTTGTACGATTAGTTAATGCTTAAATAAAGGTTAAAGTTGAAAGCAAGCAGAAACTAACATCTCAAAGGATAATAAAAGGATTAGAGCTGAAAGCTAACATGGAAATACTTTATTTTAGAATTTGTTAAATATTTTCTTTAAGTCCATTAAAACTTCAGCCCAGCCTTACCCACTCTTATTCTAAATCCCATTTTGTCCTAATCTTCTGATTCAAAACAGAATCGCCTTGCCACTTGGAAGGAAACATATTTATGTACAGTAGCAATATAGCTTTTAGATCACAAGCCGATCTGGCATCGAATTCTTTTTGATATCAAAAAACAAAGCGGATAATAAATGGAAGATAGAGATGAAGCTCTTGGAAGAACAGGTGATAGAAATAAGAACTTTGCCATCAGACCAACAAGAGAGAAATGTGAAGATGTGGAAATAAGATACGAATCTCTCAGTCGACCAATTCGTTTGGCAAATTGTAGCACATTTGTCCTAAGCAACCAGCAACCGTTAAGCGACAACCAGCGCGAGGGGAGACCGAGAGAAAGCAAGACATAGTTGAAGGCGAAAGAAGAAACAGGGAGGGAAAGAGAGAGAAACGAGAAAACAGGCAACAATCAGCAAGGAAATTACCAAACATGTGTAGAGACACACTCGGCACCCAGACCCGTTTCCCCTTTCCCCAAAATGCACACCACACTGCCTTTTGCTTCACTTTTTTTTCTTCTTTCCCACTCATTTGTCAATACACACGCACACACACACACACATGCACACGCGAAATTGTTATTTATGCTTCCGTTTTCCATTTTTTGCCCCACCAAAAAATTCGCGAAGAAAATATTTTATATGTCGCTTGTTAAATGTACTTTAAAAATCACTTAACGCATTTAATGTTAAAACGTTTTATCTGCTTACGCCATATTTGCTTTTGCATATTCTACTGGGGAATCATGCGAGAAAGCGAAAGAGAGGGTGGAGGGCGGGGCGTTTAGGATTATCATCCACATGTGATGATGCTTTGAAGAAAAACTGATATTAAATTCAATTCAATTTTCCGTACGTTCAACATGTAAAGGAATTTCACATTTTTAATGAGCTATCAAAAAAAAAAAAAAAAAAAAAGAAAAGAAAATAAGAAAAAAATAAATAAGGAATGAAAGAAAGCCAAAACGGAAAAACCGGAAAAATAATAAACCTAAATGGAACCTCTCCTGCGACCCCCACACGCACAGAAAGACGAACAGATTGGTACGGCAGACAGAGAGAGAAAAAGAATGATAGAGGAGCAAAGCAAACAAAGCCCCAAAATGCTTAAAGTTAATTTAAATTTAATTAGGATTTTTCTGGCATTGTTTTTGGTTGTTGTTTTTTTGTTTTTTTTTATTTGGGCACACCCAGTGGACCAACTGTAAATGAAAATTGACGCAACTCAGCAGCGTTGGGAAAGTTTATTAAAATGCGATTTGCATAAGGATCTAAGGGCATGCCCCTGCCTCATGCTCCCTGACACCGTATCTCACCCTCTCTTAAGTGAGAGCAATGAATTCTCAAATGAACATTTTTCCCGCAATTGTTTCAATTAGATATATGTATGGCATTCGTTTGTAACTTCATATGGATATGGTAGGTTGTTTAGGTATTAACCTCCAATAATTCGCCTCCAATAGAAGAGAATATAGTCAAACCAAAATAGCAGCCATAAAATTTCACTTTTCTTCGCCCTTATGGTAGATAACAGATTCGATAGCCGAAACGTTTGGCCTATTACACCAAAGGGAATTAGCGAGATCAAGGTCAATCAGTTTCGTGATTTTTCAATACGAATACTCGAAAGTTCAGTTGGGCTAAAAGTGTGCAATTTTAAAGCAAATAAAGCCACATAACTGCTTAGTCCTGGATATGGATCCATTCATAAAGTTTTTGCTTTCGCAGACAATGAACTTTGTGAAAACAATGGGGGGAAACTAGTTATTGCTGGCCCTCAGTTATCTCAATCTCCTCTTTCGCAACTGCATCATGGCGCGCATTTTAATTGAAATTCAATGAAATTTCCACAAAATGTGGAAAATGAAAAGCAAAGGAAAAATAAAATAAAATAAAGAGAAAGAAACAAAAGCAAATAATCCAACAATGATAAGAATAGACCAAACGAGAAAGATAGTCACGAAAATTGAATACTCTGAATGAATCTAAGCCAAACAGGGACTAAAGCCCCAAAGTAAGGTTAGAGTATTCTTGTTTAGGGCCAGACTTTCTAAGCCCTGACTGTCACATCTAAACTATAGAAAAGAAGAGTGAATATATACTTTAACCAAGCCAAGAATTAGGTGAAATAGTTGAGAAAAGATAATACTTATGGTATTTGGGTCCAATCTGTTATCGAGTGTATTACATATCAATAGACTCTATCTATTACCGTTAATTTCAACTTCATTTTATTCGTAGTATAGAATAGTAGGGTAATTTTCGAGAAGAGTAGGGTCTAAGGTTTCATGCATTCGTCGAGGGTTAGGCATCGCCGCTTGAAAACATTGTTCAAACATTATAACCTTTATGCTGGCTTATTGCTAGATGATTCAAAAGAATCGATTGCAGCGGCGGTGGCCAAATACAAAATACATAGTGCAAAAAGGTAAAAACGGTGGCGCCATAGAAAATGATGATAAAAACGGGGGCCAACAGTAAAGCTCGACGATGTTGCTCGCCACTAGCCGCTGCGGTGTGACTGCAGCTCACAATCAATGCAACGCTGTGGCTATTTTAATTGCTTTGCATACGTATACATAGACAAAAGGATATGGAGAAGGGTTCTTCTTTCTCTTTCGCGTTCACTTCACTTTTGTTGTTTTTTGTTTTTTGTTTTTATACTGCAACAATTGAATGGCATTTCCCTAGCAGCTTCCTGCATCGATATTTGCCAGTGATAGGACAGCTTAAATTGAAGTTGACCCGAACCGACATTAGGACACATGCAACACAGAAGCATACAACACGCAGAGAGCGAGCGAACGAGACAGAGAGAGCAAAAATGCCAGCATTGAGCACTTTTAATAAATAAAATAAAACTTAAATTGAAAATTGTTGTTCGTCGTAAATTGATAATAATTATTTTTAATTGTATGCGGAATATGCTTGTCCGTCGCACACACACATACACACACACACACATACAGAGCAAATGAGAACATGGCTGCATATCACGCATATGCCTCATTTGTTGCTATTGTTGATGCTGTTGTTGTTGTTGTTGTTGTTGTTGCCGTTGCTGTTGCCGCACATAAAAAACGCATTAAGCAAACAACATTAAAATTAACTTAAATACTTATTATTGTATAGCTTAAAAACCAAAAGCAAAAATAAAAAAAAACAACTCGAAATGCATTTGACATATTTGCTTAATCGCATTTTCGGTGGGCAGCGCACATCGAAAATGGCAAACAACAAACTAACTTTTCACCTGCTCAATCTGCCTGCCAATTTCCATTTTCGTAAAAAATTTATTATAAAATGGAACGACAAGTGTATACTCTAGACTGATCTAGATTCTAAAGCTGAGGAAGGGGGGAACTTTGCCCCAAAAAGTATGTAAAAAGCTGGACAAATTTTCGAAAATTATTACTTTTCGATTGCCTTGTATGCCCAGGATATGCCAAAATTTTCTTTAAGTGCTCATAAACTGTTTATATTATAATAACCCTTCGCGTTTACTGGATATAAGATATATACAGATATTTTTTAAGCGTATATGCTCAGTTTTATTTGAAGTGAATTTTGGAAAAATTTCGTTAACTGTAAAATGAAACCATTTCGATTTTGCATGTAAAAACAAATTAATTACACATAATATAGATTTATATTTATATCTATCAATCTATGTATCTATGGATATACATATATGTATATATAAAGGAATACGCCAACAAACGATTTTAATTAATATTTGTTCTAGAATTTCAACAGTATTTACATTTTATTTTTGCTTAGCCAAATATTTATGTTGATGACATCACAATAAATAAGTAAGTAAATATCCGCTTGAGTATACACATCGAATATATATCAATAGGCAAATTAATTGGCATGAATGGATTTTTGGTTGTTTTTTTTCATTAATATCCTAGACTGAAGGGTAATCAATGGATAATACATATACTTAATTTATTTCGGTTCAGAAAAGGTCGCATGCAGCCAAAAAGTATGCAACGGCCCTTTTTGTGGTTTTCGGGCAAAAGTAAATCGAATGTCAACTGCAGGCAAACCCAGAGACTTGGACCAAGCACTTAAATAGAGAAAATGAAAGAGAGTTTTATTTTTCGCCCAGACTTTCAATTTGGTCATCTGATATGAATGGACAAAAGGTCATGGGATAAATGTTAGGTTCTAAATTGATTTCTCGTCTTTACTAATTGTCATTCAATATGTTTCGTTTGCATAAGTTCCAAGTTTTAATTAATAATTCTTAATAAGATTTCCATTTCAAATTGGCTCACACTTTCACTCAAATGATAGTGTTTGTTGTTGCATTATAATTATTATTATCATTAGTATTATTATTATTGCCTTTTCGGTTTATATACATTCATACATATGTATCTATATGCATAAATAAACTAATCAGTTTGCATTAATAATTCAGAATTGAGAATTGGCCAAAGCGAAAATGCTTTTTGTCGTTTGGCTGTCAGTACTAATTAACGATAAGTCGATATGCACTCGAATGGCAGCAGAAAATGAAAATGACTCTCGACTATAGCATATACATACATATATATAATTCCTCTTCTACATAGAGTATATAAAATGTGCATTTTTCTGACAGTTTCCATGCAAAATATTTTGACAATGCAATAAACAAATTGCCTTGGGTATATATCCAGGACAGGACAGGACAGGAGAAATTTGCTCAATACATTTTGCATTAGACATTCGAATAACACATTTATTTGCATTCAAATGTTTTTTTTGTTTTTTTTTTTTTTTTTTTTTTTTTTTTTTGGTAGACAAAGCAAAAGTCATATCTTGCAATTGAGTCAATTGCTCAAAAGCCAAAAGATTTTAGCTCAAATATCAATTCAACTAATTCGTTTATTCACATTCAATGGGAATTAGTGAAGAGGAATATTTCAAGAAATTGTTAAATAAATCAAGCAAAAAGCAGACTAATTAAAATTTTACAAATTTCATGGAGCATTTGCTATCTGCTCTGGCAGATGATAAAGCACAAATAATGTCACTAAACTCTAAAAGAAAGTTCAAGCAGCTTATGTTGGATTTGGACCAGGATTCCGGACCTCAGGATCATTAGTTCCCTAAAAGTTATCTGGTAGTTTAAGTTTATCAATTTACCATCAAGAACCCAAAGAATCGCGCATCAAACTTAAATGTTTGGTCAAAGAATAGAAGAAAGAGAGATATCATTTATCGTAAATCTGTTATTTTACTTTGATTTGATGAGGTGAAAAAAAGTTTGCTACACTTTTTTTCTCTCTCTCTCTCTTCTAAAAACTTTAAACTGTGACTTACCCTGGCAAAAAAGTTTTCCGCTTTTCACACGCAGACTTTCCTTTGGCGCTTTCTCGAGTGCAAATTAGTGGTTTATTTTGTCTTCTTTTCTTTTAGTTTTATTTGCAGTTTTTTTGGTTTTTATTTTCCTTTTTCTTTTTTTTATTTTGGTGGCCAAAATTCTTTTGGGACCAGCTCAATAAATTAGCGGAAGGAGTCAAGCACAAATCCTGTGGCAATGGTTTCTAGGTTTCAGACACATGCACACACACACACACACAGGCACACACACATAAGAGAGATAAAAAACGCGGCATCGTATTAAAAACTCATTAAGCCAGTGAATCTCTGAGCGGCGTTGAATGTGTGTTTTTTTGTTTTTTGCTTTCTGTGTTCTTTTCTTCTACTTAATTTATGCAAATATCGAGCGAAAATCACACACGTCGCCTTTTTCTATGTTGTTGTTGCTGCAAAAAGATGCTGCGGCGGTTTTCTATGCCAAAAAGTATGCTATGCTTCTTTTGGTGTTTTTTGGGCGAAAGTAAATCGAATGTCAACCACACACAAACACACATATGTATATAGACTTGAAGGAAACACTTAATCAAAAAAACAACAAAAAAAACCAAGCAACAACAACAACAACAGTCAAATGGTTAGTAAAAAGAACATCGACACACACACACAAACAGGCTCATACATACAGTGCTGCGAATCGTGGTCGTGTCACGTGCAGAAACGTGACCTAGGCCAAGCGTTAAATTCACGCGCCAAATAAGATCCTGTCTCCGCTATGACTTTGGTTTTTTGGTTTTTCTTTTCGAAAAGAATTTCGAAATTCCTAATCTTGTGCTTCAAGTAATAGTAGATGAAGACAACGACAATGACGACGACGACGACCCAATCCCCTACACAATCTCACACACACAAACACACAACAAACACACACATATATGTATATAGAGCACCACGTGTCGACCAAATCCGCTTAGGACAAACTGACGACTGATTCTGTTCTAGGCCAAGTTGGCGTTGGCGTTCACATTGCCGCTGCCTGTGCCGTATTCTTTGTCGCTCGTCCAAATCAGACGACTTGGAATCGTCGTCGTGTGCTTGAATGGATGGAGTCGGCGATATACGATGTCGGTTGGCCCGTTGGGTCGGCGGTCGGTCGGTTGGTTGGTCGGTCGTTTAGTCGTTTTGGTTACGACCTGCCTCATTGCTTAAGAGAACTGTTTCATTGCCATAATGTTCCCCGATTCTCTGTTTGTTAGGCGCAACTAGTTTGCTAAAGAGAGAGACAGTTTTCCAATCAAAATGTGTGACATTGGAAAGAAACGTTGCTTCATATCCTCTCCTCTTGCACTTCCTCCCTCTCCCTGTCTTTGTCTCGCGCTCTGACTGAAGTAAATACCGGCAGAATGGAGCATTTTGTTTGCCCAATTAAATCCTACATATGTCATAAGCATCTCCCCTCGTCGCAACCTCCCGTCAAACTCCGAATGGCATGCAGTTTTTTTAATTAATCATTAATAAGAGCCACGCTTGGCTGCCATATAAAGCAGACATATAAAAAGGGGCCTAAGCCCCCAGATCACAGAATCCAAAATTGCAATTGCTTTGCTGTTCTCTGGACCCTTTGATATATCCGCTCTTTCTGCTGCTGCTGATGGCACCAGCCGCCGCAATTAGCAAGCCCAAAAACCCAGAAGAGCACTTCCACCTCCCCTCTCCACCCATCTCTCTGAACCCATCCCTCAACAGAACAGAACTGAACTGTTGCGTCTAGTTTCCCAGTCAGTCTTCCATTTGCCATGGACAGAGTGGTTGACTAAAAATACAAACACTTCCCCTTTCTCCTCGTCTCAGTCATGTGTCTCTATATAGAATTCTACATACTCTTCCTTATGGTGATCATGACTGGATACTTAATATAGACAATTAAATTTAATGTCTATTTACCTACAGATTTTCAGTTCTAAAAGAAGAACCATATTTAAAGGATTTAGGAGAGGAATCCAAACAGCCAAGCCAAGATAATTTCAGTCGAATTTCTACTTATTTTTCAAACTGATGGATATTTCCTTTCAAAATAGTCGACATACCTTTTTGAGGCTGATTACTGTGCAACTAAAAATTGCAAACACATGCCTAACCATAGAGAAAGAGGAAGAGAAAATGCAACAGCATTGCAACATTTGGTGATGGCCCCTAGGGTGATGACTTGTAGGCGCCTAGGAGCAACAGCATCCAGCCAGAGTCAGTGGTAGGGCCAGAGCCAGAAGCAGAACAGCGTAGGCAATTGAACCACGGGTCGTGTCGTCACCATCGTTATCGTTGTCTACTGCGATGCGTTCCGTTGCATTGCGTTACGTTACAGCCCGCCTTTGACTTGTTGGTCCCTTTTGGCCTCTGCTGCTCTGTTGCGCTGTTCGGTGCCATGTTGGTTGCTTGTAAATACAATTTACTCCACTCGGTCGCACACACACAAACAAACTCTCACACACACACATTCCGATTTCGCATAATTTTATTGGCTTCCCATTGACTTGAACAACGAACGACAACTACAACTACAACTGCAACTACAACGATGTCTATGACGTTAGCGATGGCGATGGCAGCCAGAGAATCAACAGAGGTTCCCCTGATGCATTTTTCTAGGCACAGTGAACCGTATGGCGCGTATATTTTTGCATATGAAATCGTGCTTATAATCAGCTGGGGACCTCAGCAAAGTGAACTCATGTTCGCTCACTCGCTCCCTGTGATCTCTCCAGTTGGTTGGTTGGTGGGGAGAATGCTAATTAGGCGTAATTCGCATAAAATTCGCAAACATTTGCCTGCTATCATGGACTGTTTGTTGTTGTTTGTTGGTTGGGTTTTTTTTTTTTGGGGGGGGGGAACTTCAGTATGTCGCCTGATTTGGCTTTTGATTTACGAGAGCAAGAGGCTTCCGTCGTTCCATCGCTCCATCGCTCTGTCGACAGACACATGGCATGTGTTGTCATTCTCCATCAACAGTAGCAATCGTCAGCTCATCCATCATCGAATTTTCATCGTGGTTCTGTCTCCTGCGGCTCATGCTTCTCCCAAAGCATGTTTAATAATTAAGTTGGACTTGGATTTCTGATTCGTTTCGCATGGATATGGTTTTGATTCAAAGTCTGATTTATTCACCTGTTTCCAGTTACAGTTAGTGCCCTTAACTAAATGTGCTACCAATTCGAGACCTTTTTGGCCTTGCCAAGTAAGTAGTCTAATCTAACCAACTGACTTTCCCATCAATCGCATAACGTTATAGAAAAAACAATTATTTAGTAACCGTCAAGAGGGGGATGGATAAAAGGCAACATTATTTCGTTGTGGTGTCATCTTGCCTTTTAATGAGAAATCAGTTGGAATATCAGTTGTTCGTTTGTTCAGTTAATTAAATAGTTAAATTGTTAAGTTTAAGCATAGTTTGTCAAACAGCTGTGGCCAACGAGGCGTAACCGCCATGGAGGGAGGTAGGTATGAAATGTAATGGTGGGAGGGCGAGAGAGGTGGACAGAGGCCCACCATGGTATTCACTTATCGTAAGTACTTAGCATTGCCCACCCCCGCAGGGATAAATGAACAAAGAGGAGTCGCAGGAGGTGGACAGCATTTTGCGGACAACAACGGAAACTATTGTGAACTACTTTTTTGGGGATTGAGGAAGAGGGGTTTGGAGGAGAGAAACGCGTTTCCATTGTCGTTGTTGTTGTTGGACGCCTGTTTCTCCTGTGCGGCAACGCTGAAAGGATTTCAATGTCATACAGCTTGGACCTAGTTCCTACCCCCTCCCTTCCCCACGAGGATAGGTGGGTGGCTGGGCGTTGTCCGGACGGTCGGACAATCGGTCCATTACATTAACCCAGTGGCGTAAGGCATCAAGTTTTGGGCAACCACAAAAGCATCGCGAGCAATGAAAATTCATGAAAGTTTTCCACATCGCTAAGCCGAGAGAGACGAGACCAGACTAGAGAGAGAAAGAGAGAAAGAGAGAGAGAGAGAGGACGCTAGGGACGCGAGAGACGAGACGTAACGCAACGCGACGAGACGAGCCCCAGTTTTGTGGTCAATTAACGGGCCAAACGGTTTTTCCTCAAGCCTCCTTCAAGTTTTCTCTTCTCTCTGTGTGTGTGTTTTTGTTTTTTGTGTAATGAATTTAAATGACCCACTGAAAGCAAAGTGTTTTTCTACCCAAGCACAGCACACACACATACACACACACTCACACATAGAGAGAAAGAGAGAGAAAACATACACACCTGTCGCCGTGGAACCAAATTTTTGAACAATCTAGCTAATGACTTTTTATCAACGGGCCAGGAGATGAAGACAAAGCTCTCTTTCCCTCCCTTTCTCTTTTTCTAGGCAAGACCCTATGTAAATACCAAATTAATTATATTCCATGCAGTGAAATTAATCAAGCGTCGCACTCTCTCATCCACACTCGACGACTCTATGGTCCTGAACTCTATTTAACCCCAAAAACAAGTTGTCCCTCCCCCACACACACACATAAAACATTCCCCTAGTACCCTTCAGGTGTGTGTGTGTGTGTGTGTGTGTGTGTGTGTGTGTATGTGTGTGTGGCTGTGTTGCAAAGTTCTCAGCTAGACTTACCCTTGCCCACAGCTTGCGGCCATTTCATTAATCACACTCAACACTTAACAGGAGCTTGGAATTGGTAACTGTAGAGAGGAGAGCGCACCATCTTCTTGTCCTTCGCCTTGTCCTGCCTCTGGTCAATGTCAAATGATGGTCTATGCCTGTACTCTGGCCCCCAAAAACGCTTCTAGTGGTGATTATTTATTATTTTGCATAATGTTCTCTGAGAAGGCACAGCACAGGATGGATCCCAAACTGAGGAATAGAAGTGAAACAGCTGCATCCTGCCACTCAATGGATGTCTGCAAGAAGACGCACTCACTCACTCAATCATTTATTCGTCTATTCATAACCAAAACACATACTATAGTCCTTAAGTTCAAGATTTCCCATAACCAAGAAAGTGGACACAACATTCAGTCTTCTAAGGAACCATTCAATTTGTGAGAAGTACTAAGAAATAATGTTAAAATCCCGACATATTCTATAGACATCTTCGAGTTGCAATAAAAATGATTGAAAACCAAATCCAAGGGCAGATCCTAGGGAAATACATATGTACATCTATAAAAAAGCAACAGAAAATTATGTTTTCGATGATTTACTTACCTTTCCGTTCCAATTAAAGTCAATTGTAGTTGTTGTTGTTTCTCTCCTTTAAAGCGGTGGTGTCTGCGGCTGCGCAGTCGGCGTAGACGCCAAATGCACATTATGATTTGTTTTGTATGTTCTTCTTCTGTCGGCGACCGGCGTAGGTGTCTCCCCGTAGGCTGCGTCTTGTCCACCCATCAGAAGCTCCTGCAGGCAGTTGCAGCTTCATTTATTTTGATTTTCTTTTGCATTTTACTTCTTTTTCCACTATTTTTATAAACGTTTTAAGCCAAGAAGAAGGCAATGATCAAGTTTATGGCTTAGCCAAGACTTCTTCCACATGCATCTCCGACTGCCAGTATTTATTTGCCGACTCCCAGTATTATTAAAGTTAACAGTGGTTGGGAGATAAATTACGCACAGCAGCGCCGTTAACATATTTATAGCAGGTTGCGAAACTTGAATTCGCCGATGTTAGTCCGGTGTTAACAGTGTTCCCATTTGTTAAGTAACAGAGCCGCTAGCTTATCGCTTAAAATCGATAACGCATCGCATACCATCGATAACTTATCGCCCATAGTCGATAATTCATTGCGAAATTATTAAACTGGGCGAATTGCGAATTGGCCGAGTGTGAGGATAGAGTATTCGGGAGATTTGACTTCTTCAAGCATTTCAGCACTTGTTGTTTATATTATTATTGTTATAAATTATTATAGGACATAGGTATCAGGTACCTATAACTATTAATAAAACTATTTTCCACAACTAGAACAACAATTGGACTAAGAAAAATAAAAATTTGCTTTTATATATATGTATGTATATTATAACTGAAATATATAGGTATATATTTATTCATTTCATATGTTTCGATATGCTGCCGGTCGCACTGCATCTGGGTTCTGGGCTCCATGAATTGGTAAATGTCTTGGGGCGTCATTTCAGTGGCTGCCCCCCAATAAGAAAGTCATTATACTTTTCTATACTCTTTCTTTATGCAGGCCAAACAGCTGACTTGGGCTCGAAATTCAAAAGCACCACAGAAATATAAACATTAGTCGCGCAATCAACCTCGAATTGGTATCAACAGGTATCAGGTGTGCGAGCGGGCATAAATTACTCGACACACACAAACACGGCGATAAGATCGGTAATAACATATATACATATATAGATATGGGTGCCAACTAACTATCTTTTAAAAAATTTAAAAATCCGTTTAGAAATATAATATAAATATCAATATTTATAACCAAAAATGTTCATATCAAATAGACAAATAACATGAAAACGCAAAAAACAAAAAAAATAACCCAAATAGAGTAAAAATTTATCTTGAGTTACTATTAACCAAAAGATAAGATTAAAATTCCCGTGTGACGCTGAGAGAGACATGCTTCTTAGTTGGTATTGTTGTTGTTGTTGTTATTATTAAATGATGATAATGCCCACCAGTTCAGGTTGATGATGAGGATGTGCGCCGGCGGTGTAAAGTGATTCCATAGAATGCAAGTGCAAATGATATGACTCACTGGACTAACAGACACACTCGATGTGGAGTAAAGTGCGCGCTTCAAATGACAATAATAATGATTTAAAAAATAAATAAATATGTTTAGCCCTGCCCCATACCGCCGACAACCGCCCCGCCCCGCCCCGCCACGGCACGAGCTACCCGCCAGCCACCGTTCACCATCAGCACCAATATGTGATATGCGATATGATAAAAGTCCACAGGAGATATGCCTATATGAGCAGCTTCCGCTTGGACTGTTTGTCAGTGGAAAATTATATAAAATTGGGTTATGGCTTGGTTGGCTTTGGTCAGCGATCAATCAGTCAGTTAGGCCCCAACACCGTGTTTTGTGGCGTGAAGAGAGAGAGAGAGAGAGAGAGAGAGAGAGAGAGAGAGACGCGGTATGGGGGGAGAGAAATTACAATAAAACATCAAAATAAACATTTCATTTGTCTTGTGGCAATAGGCACATAACACAATCTACAGTAAATATTGCACATAAGCGGAATTGCGAAATGTTGAACCATGTTGGCCATGAAACAGTCGATGGGAGAGAAATTTAGGTCCTCGAATGGGAGTAACAACTTGACTGATAACCAAGAGACTAAAGCCAATATTACAGCTTCCTAGGGATAGGAAAATCTGTCAGTCCTTCAGAGAATCGAAAAAGAATGTTTTAATATTGCAAATTATAAATATATTTCTGAAGCTTCGATAGCTTCGATCCCATTCAAGTTAAATGTTCTTAAAGTGTAATCGGTAAAAGTCTTCAAGAGCTGTAATCTCCTATTTTGTTTTGTTTTACCCCAACCATAAATGAATTCTTCTGGAAGGCAAAATGGATGAGTGCTTGATACCAAGTATATATTCACATGAGGAGTACCTCAGACTTTCCAAGTGCCGAAAAGGCAGTCCACAGTCAGTTAATCCGTCCGAAAGCTAATTATGGACATATAGCAAAATGCAGATAGCTGGAGGTAGATATGAACAATTCTCTCCTTTCTTTTGGGTCGAACGGTGACTCAAAGCGAAGCTCCTTTCAATAACGATCCGATTTCAGTCTATAGTGTCTACTACTTGATTTTGAAACGACTTTTGGTACTCAATTTCCATATACTGTGGCAATTTGCCTTATCTAATATTGACTGTATCATAGAAAATAACTTAAACCCCATCAAATTGCAACTGAAAGAAAAGTAAATAAAAATCGGAAACGATTACAATTTCGTATGGGTCTGGGAGGGAATTATTTTTGTGTAAAATAGCTTAAAATTGAATTGGCGTTGCACACTTCATTACGGTTGAGTTGAGAGCAGATGGTCTGGAAATTGGTATTACTAGATGTATTTATAGTGTATATATCCAGAGGCCCCTGATGCTCTGAGCCCGTGAGAGGAGATCTCAGTTATGCTCTACATTGAGAAGCCGGTTTATGACCGCGAAATGGCCAATGGCGAGGGGCAGGGGTGGGAAAGAGGGAGAGAGAGAGAGAGAGAAAGACACAAAGAGTGCTGACCTGCAATTAGTTGGCATTGTCACTTGGATGGCAGGTCGTTGTGCCCACCATATTTGCCCCCTCACTCTCCTGTTCAGCCCTCCCTCGACCTCAAATGTACATACATTTATGTGTTTTCTCCTCACACACTTCCACTCGAACCCTTTTAACGCTGCTGACGTCATAACTGCATTGAAATTATTTCGTTACACTTTTGACTTTAATTTCTAATTTCATTCTCTCTCTCTCGCACTCTTTCTATCTCTGTCTGTTTATGTGTGTGCGTTGGACGATGGTCATTAACTTGCAGACATGCAACTCTTTTTGTTAATATTATTATGTCCGGTTTAATGTTTTATCCCATCCCCTCCCCTCCCCCATTTCACCACCCCCAACTGCGTGAGGAAATATGTACATACATATGTATGTATTAATAATGCATTTCTAATATAAAAAAACCAAAAAGTAACAACAACAATGAAAGCTTTTCAAGCCAAATACCATAATTAAGGCAAAAGAAAAATTACACCAAATTCCCACAACGAAATTGGAATACTCTGTTACATACTGAAATCGAAATCGGAATACTCTACACTATGCCATCGTTTCATTGGCTGCCTCTACACTTGAATATCTCAAACACGGAAACTGAAATATTCTACAATATGTGAAACAGTTTTTCGAACATCAGAAATATCGAAATTCTGAAGTTGTCTAAACAAAATCTATGTCACAGATAAACTTAAACTTCATCCTATCTCAAAGATCTCCGTGCGCAATAATTTCAAAACAGACTCTCATTGAATATGCACAAAATGGTTTGAATTGAATATGCCAAAGTTGGCAACATATATATATATATATATGTCATAATATTATTAACCGACTAATGTTGATGCAGCATTAGCAACTAACTGTTGCTTTAGTTATTGTATTTGTTTGCTGGTTGCTATGACAGCGCGTGAAAGGAAACTAATTCTCTTTTGTGTGATACATATGGGGAGAGATAAAGCTAGAGAATGGCAGAGACACAGAGAGCAAGAGTGAGACAGAGAGAAAGACAGGGAAAAGAGAGAGAGAGAGAGAGAGAGAGAAAGGGAATGGCGTACGGAGAGGTCTTACAACACCTTTTGTTGTTCATGACTGTTTAGTCGGGTTTGTGTGCCGGCAAAGGTAACAGCTACAACAACAACAAATAGCAACAACAACAAACAGAACGATTAGTTCCCTGATAAAGCAAAAAGTTAAAAATAAACCATGTAAAAAGTTTATAAAAAAGGCAAAGCAAACACACACAGTGGGTTCTTTTTTCATTGCTCATTCCCGTTTGGCAAACTAAAAAAACTAACCAATAATTTTAACCTTTTGCTGTTGTACAATTTCAGATACCGTTAAGTTCAGACATGGCCTCTGGTAACACCGATAATGCCAGCGGCTCAACCGATCTCTATAGCCAAGTAGATGTGGGTGATTTGCCTATAACCTTCAAGGTGAGTAAGCCTGGATGTGAATCAACTTATGTGTGTCTGAAATGTGTTTAAGTCATCCGCGAATACAAGATAAACCCAAAAAAAAGAAGAAGAATTCAGCTGGTCGAATTTTCCGTACCCCTTAGTTGGAAAATATTCGTATCCCTCATATCGAGTGCCAAATTGTATACCAAGACATACAGGCGGATTTAAAACTATGATATGAGAAAAACTAGGCTCCTTAAAGTATGCAATAGGCTGAAGTGAATTCTCGGATAGCTTTAGGGGGGAAAGTTACCACCTGCTTCATGATCATGATCACCCCCTGCACAGACTCGACGCACACTCTGACCCAGGCAGATCTGATTTGCCTAGTCTAATATACCATCTGATCGAATGATAATTGCAGGGCATAAATACAGACCAGACGCACGCACACGTTGCGCTTGGCTGGCTCTCTGCGTGGTGGGAGGCAAAGAAAGGCATCCGGTCTAGGTCTGGGTCTGGGTCTGGGTCTGGGTCTGGGTCTGGGTCTGGGTTTGGGCAACGCATGCACAGCGGAAGCAAAAGAATAATCACACTTTTTCCTCCTCTCCACTTTTTGTTGTTGTTGCAGGTCAAATACATTGGTTCGGAGGTAGCCAGAGGCTTGTGGGGCATTAGATACACACGTCGCCCTGTGGACAAAATGGTGGGCGTGGCCAAGAATTTGCCAGCCAATAAAGTATTGCCCAATTGTGAACTAAAAGTGTCCACCGATGGCGTGCAATTGGAAATCATTTCACCGAAGGCCAGCATAAATAACTGGAGCTATCCCATTGATACCATTTCGTACGGCGTACAGGATCTAGTGTATACACGCGTCTTTGCCATGATCGTGGTAAAAGATGACTCCAATCCACATCCATTCGAGGTGCATGCCTTCGTATGCGACAGTCGGGCGATGGCCCGCAGATTGACTTTTGCCTTGTCAGCCGCCTTTCAGGACTATTCACGACGCGTCAAAGAGTTCTCCGGCGATGGCGATGGAGATGGAGGAACGAGAGCTGGCAATGCCTCGTCCCCCAGTGACACAATAACACCGACTAGGCAAAAGTTTGCCATCGATCTGCGTACACCCGAGGAGATTCAGGCCGGGGAACTGGAACAGGAGACGGAGGCGTAGCCAAAAATCTTCTTAACCAGTATTTTTTCTCCTTTTGGTTTGAGTCGTTGTAAATTGGGTTTAATGGGGGTATTTTTTTTTTTTTTTTTTGGGTATGTTGTAATGTTGTCGTCCAGTGTATTGTTTTTTTTTCTTTTTTTTTTTGGATGCGTAACGTAATATTAAAAATATTAAAGTTCTCACACCTGGTAGTAGCCTCATACAGCTAATTGCCCAAAGTTTAAGTGTTAAAAAAATAAAAGCCACAAAAATATAAATAAAATCTTCCAGTAGGTCATGTAACTTACCTGACTGATTCCATAGCCGCTTCTGCACTCTCTCTAAATAAGTTCAAGGTACATTGTGATTCTCAACTTGTTCTAGTTAGGTGACAACTTAGGCTGTTTCTCGATTGGCCATCTCTATCGCTCCAAGGTTGAATGCCATTAGAGGAAACAAACGAAGACACTCAAACCTAAGCACGATGGAGCCAGCCAACCTTAACACAAAAGTATTTGAATAATATTATGTTTTTCAAAATTTATTTAAATTTTTTTGTTTTTCAATTTTTTATCTCTTTTGTATTTTTGTATGTGTGTTGTGTGTAATTTAACTCGTGGGGAAAACAAATAAAAAAAAAGAAGTAAACTTACATTTTAGGGAATCAAAACGTATTATAAAATTAT
Source organism: Drosophila paulistorum (assembly GCA_018152135.1). NCBI lineage: Eukaryota > Metazoa > Arthropoda > Insecta > Diptera > Drosophilidae > Drosophila > Drosophila paulistorum. The sequence continues at coordinate 15,636,808 of JAECXG010000690.1, forward strand.
GAGTGTGTGTATCAGCGCATTTGATAAATTTGTATATAGGAGTTTTTGTTTGTAGGGCAGGCGCTATAAATATTTATATATATAGGTATATAAATGGGCGGGATGAGAACGAGGAGAGTCACAGGCGTTGAGCTCATTTAGCTGGCGTCGGCACGGAAAAGGAAACGACGCTTGCGTGCATCCATTTTCAGTTTCGACTTTGGTTCACGCACCTCTGGCTGGGACTCTAATGTCTTTTCCGGTTCCGTTTCCGTGTCCCCTTTGCTGGAGGTAACTGGCAAAGTTTGCAAATTTGCCATGGCTAAATCGGCATTGGTAATCCGTTTATAGATGGGTAAAATGATGTCTTCCTTTTCGTTCTCGTTCTGAACTATCAGAGAGGAAGAGGCCTGCTGCTGTTTGTCTTCGTCTTGGTTTAGGTTTTGATTTTGGCCTGAGCTTGGAATGAGAGCCATGGGCTCCTCAGCTCCAGGCGTAAGGACTAGCTCCATTGGAACCATTTGTTCAGTTTTTGGTGTTTGATCGAGGCGTTCCTTGACTAGTTCAACTATGTCGTCAATGCTAATAGGTGGCATATATGCAGCTGTTGCTAAGCTCTCTTGATTCTCATCGTGTTGGATGGGAACCTCTTGGGGCTCCACCTCAGCTGCAGCAGCTGGCACTTCCTCTTTGTCATCAAGTGTCTTGATATCGATCTCGGTTATGGGCTCTTTTTCCATCGAGACAATCTGAACAGGAATTTGATAGTCCTCGGGATGACTCAATTGCATAATGTTGATAATGGGTGAATCGTGTTTCAGTTTCTGTTCCTCCTCCAGCAGCTGCTCCTCTACGGAGGCGTTCTTATCAACTATTTCGGGTTCTGGCAATTTAAGCTCTTCAACGGATACTCCCTCCGCCTCACCGTGTGGTTTCTCTTTGTCCTCTTTATCCAGGGTCTCTGCCATCTCCATGGCTAACTCAGTCTCGGTTTTCTCTTCCGTTTTCTTAAGGGTATTCAAAAAGTCGGTAATCAATTGCTCTGCCTCGGCTGCCATGACAGGATCTACGGGCTTGAAACCACCCAAAGATTGCTGGGCTTCGTTGTTGGGGCTGTCGGTATTCAGAATTTCATCTACCAATGGATTGGGCTGTTCCATGGCCTCAGTTGCTGGCATACTTTCGGGCGCATTTTGCGGTTTCTGTGCCTCAAGCTCTTCAATTTGATTGCTCGACTCTTCTTGAGAGTTAGTGGATTCCTCAATGGCTGGTTCTAAGGGCGTTTGCTCCGGTTCCTTGGTAATTTCCAGAACTTTAGCTGGTTCTTCCTTATCTTCCTCAATCTCTTTCTCCTTCTCGGGCTCCTCTTTCTCATTCTCAATTATTTTCAACTCTTCTTTAGTGTCTTCTTTCTCATCGGCCTGTGGTTTCTGAACAGCTTCCAAGCTCTCCACTATTATGGCGGGTATTTCTTCGATTGCTTCTATGGGTTGCGCATCCTGCTTCTCCTGATCTTTTGTAGACTCTTCATCTTGAACAGGTTTCGTTTGCTCTTTTTCTGTCTGAATGTCTTCTGGCTGTGCCACAAGCACAACTGCTGGTTCAGACGCCTCGGCCAAAGGTTCTTCACTCTTGACCACCACAGTTTGCGGTTCTTGGAATAGGGTCTCCACTTCTAGAGTGGGTTTAGCTTCAAAGGTCACGGTAATGGATTCCTCCCTCAGTGGTTTCACAGTGGTGGTGGTTGTCGTTGTGCTTGGTGGCTTGTTACGTTTGCGCTGTGACAAGAAAAAGTCTCCTCGCACTGGTTTACTAGGATGAGATTGAGATTGGGACTGGGCCGGACTCTGGGTTAGAGGTTTCTCCTTGATGGGCACAGAAACTCGTTGTGGTTTGATGGGAATAACCGTCTCACTGGCTTGGGCAACATCCTGTTCAGGAGTCTTCCGCACGGGCGGCTTATAGAACACTGCTGGCTTGGGGCGTCCTTGACTTGGCTTACGCTTGGGTTTCTCCACTTTCACCGGCTTGACAATCTCAGGTTGCGGCTTAACCGATTCAGCAGGAGCCACATCCTCCATGGGCTCAGTTTCCATGGGCTTTGAGTCACCCTCATTCTCCTGCGCCTTCTCCTCTTCAACTGGGCCACCAAAGTTACCATTCAACTCATAGTAACGATAGCTATCCTCACACTCAATGGTCATATCCTCGCGACGCATGCAGGTGAAGGATTCCTAAAAGAATTTGGTATCCCATTACAACTCCACCCAACTGGAGAACTAAAGTTATTTACCTGATTGAATATGGTTTCCTCTGGGCAAATGAAACTCCAACGGAAGATATTCTCTTTGCCATCGGCATAGGTCACCGGCAGGCACACATGGAAAATTTGGCAATCGTTCTCCACATCGGCATAGTAGCCATAGGTCTTATTCGTACACGAGAAGTTATCGGTGATATCTGCGCGAATTGATGTCGCATTACTGGGCAAAGTCAGAGTGCTAGACGGGACGAGGGGTTTCGCTTCCTGGACGTGACTTGGCTCTGACTCCTCCATTTCAGTCACCTCCACTTCCTCTGAGGGTGTCACGGCTATCGCTGGATCCTCTCTTGCCATCATAGGAGTTATCTTTCTTTTCTACAATCGAATCGAACAACGTTATGATTAGCTCCATGTCGATAGAGTTTGATTCAGCTAAAAGTATCTACGTGATGGGCGTACAAAGCAAAGCGCGTGACATCTACAAACAAAAATTTCACTTGTGTTCTAGTTTTTGTCTACGTTTCAGTGAAAATTGATTGGTCCCCCGCAGATACCACAACACGGCACTAACCCTAACCCCAACCCCACTGGACTGGACTTTGTGCACTTGGCTTGGCACCTGCCGGCCCTTTTTTGGGGTCTGGCCCATTGCAATTGAAGTAACTTTCGAATGGTTCAAAGCGCTCACAAAAATATTATCACATAATAATTTTAACCATTTTCGATATTTCGATATGTTTATTTATGCATTTTAATGAAACAACTTTCAATCACGCATATGCAATTTGGTCCGAATGTTTTGTCTCTCTCTCTCTGTTTCTATTTGCTTTCAATGCAAATCATTTTTGATTAGTTAATAACACTATAATTACAATCGTCAATCAATATATACAAGATAGTCTATATATAGACTTCATTTTACTTTATTGAAAGTTACTAAAATAAATTTCTGTTAATAAATTTCCACCGCCCTAGGCAACGGAGATCTTTTTTAGTCTCCATAGCCCCTATCTATTTTTCATTATTTTTCAATATATTAAACAAATTTGTAGGAATTTTTCATTGACCAACAAGGAGTCTTATTTAGATGACGCAAAGTGCGTTTAGTCTAGACTAGATGAAATTTGAAGTAAATTGTATAAAATGAATCACTAGTTGAGCATTCATTCACTTGCTAAATGCTTTGATTAATTTCTTTCAATATAAATCGTAAATGCCTCGTAAATACTTTCCAATAACTATATTTTTATATAGGTAATCATTTTTTTCTCTTTCCTATTAATTTTCCATTATTATTTCCTAGAAAATTCCTCATTGCAAATTTATGCTGACTGGAAAATTGTTACCGGCTTCAGAATTATTCCCTCCCTCGCGACTTTTATAGCCTGCAGTTAGTTGTCGTTGACTAAAAATACCTAAGTAGCCCCCACTCCATCGAGTTGCACCTGCAGTCCGTTTGGTATTTAGCCGTTAAAAGGCTAAACGTTTGGCATACCAAATAAGCAAACATATCGTCAAGAACTCATAGAGAGGGATCGGGACCGGTGCAGGGACAGGGACAGTGCAAGGTACATACAGATATGTATGTATGTAAATATGCAAATCGTAAACCAAAGAGACCGGACTTCGACTTCCCCAAAAGATGCCTTAATTCATTAACAGTTTTTTTTGCCCCTCTGTATGTTCCACGTTGTCCGTTTCCAACGTTTCCGTTAACGGAAGTTAAGGCCAGCTCGCCAAATCCATTGAATCGGTCTTATGTTCAGTCGAACTGGAAACTCACCTGGTAGGCGGCTAATGGTCCTGCATTGCATACGGCGCATAGATAGAGTAAAACGCACACAGATTTCCACATTTTGAATTTAGTTTCAGTTCTTTAGCTTCTCTTTGTTCACAAGTTTCTGAAATTCTCTCACTTTAATGCACTTTGCTCGCTCTTTGCTTTGTTGTTCGAAAACCAAAAAAAAAATAAATGTATAATTAATCCTGTTGACGGTTTGGGTTTGGGTTAATCCAAGTGTGTTATCCAGCAGCGAATGATCCGTCGAATGATATAAAACAAAGCCAAAGCTTGCACTCGCACTGAGCTTCCTCCTGTGAGGCACCGTTGGCTGATAAATACTAACTACCACCGACAATCCACAACGACGCCCAATTTATATATTCTTCGCTTTTGATTTATTAAGAATGCAAAAGGCAGAGAAACCCCAAAAACCCATACACACACACACACACACACACACAGACACATGGACAGGTGCGTGAGCTCTTCACAATGAAAGCCAGGTAGAAGAAATGTAGGCGACAACAACAATTACATACAATTACAATGGCAAAATACTCATTGTTGTAGCTTCTTCTGCGCAGACGTGACTGCGAGAGCCAATCGTAAAGGTGTGAGAGTCCATGTGCTCCATGTCTCTCTCTGTCTCTCTCTCTCTCTCTCTCTGTGTGTGAGTGTCACATAGGTTTTTGTTATTTTGGCGCGCATGCGCTTAAAGTGTGCCGCTGTCTTCTTCTGGGTTCGTGGATCCCATCTTGTGGAACTTGAGACAGTTAAAAGCTCTAACTGGAAGTAGATGGAAGGATAATGTTCATCTATCAATTATGGATCCTTTCTCACTTATTCCATTTTTAGTACTTCAATCTTAAGAGAGGAGAATGCGACAATGTCCCTCTCCCAAGTCGATATTTTTCCTCTGAAATTGGTTAAATGGTTTCTATATCCAGCAAGTCCCATATTTGACATCACGAGTCACAGGTAAAATCCTTTTTGGCGTGAGCATCAAAAAAAAACAAAATCAAAATCACCTGAGAAAAATGAAGAAAAACATCTTAAATATCCCACTCTTTCTTTTTTGTCTAAATTTAAAGGACAATTGTTTCACACAACTTCAGTTTTCTTCTTGTTGTGAAATGTTCTTCAATTAGCTAAGACCCTTGCGAATTTGTTTGCCAGAACATCTTCAATATTTTTTTTGTACGAGGATGTTCCAAACCATTTGGATTCACCGATAGCAACTGATTGTCCAAGTTGGGCTAACGGATTCTACTAGATGACAGCAAGTAAGTTAGTTATCTACTTGTCTAGAGCAGATCTTAAACTTGCTTGTTAGCTAGCTCATTATTATGCCAAGAGAATACAATGTTCGCTTACAAGATGAACATTGCCAGATAGTCCAGAAATAGTGTTCGTATACACCTCAAGACTCCGGGTGACTTTGATGCCACCGCCAGTCAACTAATGAAACAGTGGGAGTGAGATAGCCAACTACATAATTAATAAGAAATATATAAAATTATTACTTACTCACATATGTATGTATGTGCACCTCTATTTGTTTTATGGCTGTGGAGCAATTCGGGCTAATATTATTTCCGAAGCCATTGGCCTTAGTAGCTTTCGCTTTTTGCTGGCTACGTGATTTTTGATAGAACCCCCCAGCTAAAGGGCCACAGAGGAAGGGTCTCATTGCTCATTCGACATTACTAATAAGTCTCTTTAATTTGATGATGATATTTCATTTCAGTTGCATAATCCTTTCCATAGAGCCAATGAACCCTAACGAATTTTTGGCTAAGAACTTGTCACTGAGGTGATGATGGTGATGATGATGATGATGATGATGCTCTTTGTGTGAATCTTGGTACACATAAAATCGCAATCTCACGTCGTTGTTGTGACAATCTTTCGAGCGAAAATCTCTTTTGGCCGAGAAGAGACACCCAATCATTGTGGTAAGGCATGCTAATGGGTAAACAATTTCCTACTAAAACCGCCTCTGTCATCATTCTTTTCTGCGGCTAGAGGCTTGACTCTTGACTCGCATATGTACAAATACATATGTATAGATAGTTCGGATGTGGTATCTATCACCTTTAATTCGATCAATATTCCCTGCATATGGTTGACAATTTAGAGGTCTTGGCCCTACGGAGTGGCAAACAATTATTGCACTTCAGGTACTTATCACTTATCATTAAAATACCTTCATGCATTTTGTTTCCCTTGCACTTGGCAACAAAGTAAAGTTTAATGCAAAATGTTTGCCCAGACCAAAAAGCTGAGAGGGAGTGAGAAAGAGAGAAGAATCGTGCCAAGAAGATAAGCTCAAGTGCAAGCAAAAATTCTACAATATCAGCGAGAACCTGACTGGAATTATGAAATTTTAAAATTTAATAATAGACTGAAAAGAGAGGGAGAAGAAGACAGAAAGTAAGAGAGTGTTAGAGTGAGGAGGGGGGAGAGGTAGGGAAGTGATGGCAGTCACTCATTCATTTAGTCATTTATTGATATCGAGCATTAAGAAATTGCACTAAAAAATAAACCCCCTCTCTCTCTCCCCCCTTTCGAACTATCTCTTTCCCCTCTGCCGATATTTTTAAATGCAACAAAAAGCCATTTCAACTTTCTAAAATGCAAATCATTTTCGAAATGCAATGGAAAAATCATGATCATCCACATAATGCATGAGCACTTTTCAATTTCCAAATTGAAATAAAAAAAATCAAGAAATTAAGAAACCAAAGTAAGTGGATTGCGCCCACCACCTGGCGGAGTTGAAGGGTGGGCGTCGTTATGGCCGCTGTTGGAAATGCCCCTTTTTAGCATACGATGCGTATACGTGATATTGTGTAAAATTAGCTTTCTAAGTGAGACACTTAAATTTCAAATTACATTTCATTCAGTGCGTTCAAACATGTCATTAAAAAAAACAAACAAACAAACACAGGCAAACACTATTCAAATGCAATCGTTAAATTGCTAAAGTTCTGTCCAAGTTTCTGTCAAGGCTTATACACTCCGCTGCACTTGACTATGTCATCCTACTTTATAGAGAGGTTCTGTTAGTTCTAGTCAAAAGTTGAAATGAGTAAAGATAAAGAAACTAGCACAATTAACTGATCTCTAATTGGATAATGGGACTTCTTGGGTCTGTTATCTTGCATCCCTAAGTAACCTATGCAAGTGACACGTGGTGTACATATTTTTAGAAATCATTATTCTTCACAAATTAAAGGCTTCTCCATTAACTGGAGCATCTCGGCAGATGCCAAGTCAAGTTGCAATTTGGCACTTCCTTTGTCAAATTGTTTGCTATTGTGTTTTTTATTCGAATTTTGGATTTTTGTTTTGTCTGTTTATTTTTGGCAACCTCTGCACGTTGTCTTTGGCGCATTAACCGTTATTTCACCGATATATTCCAACCCCAACCCCCCCCTACCCCCACCCCCAACAGATTTGCCAAACATTTTCGCATTGGGAATTTCAATTGATTTGTTGTCAGCTGCCATCGAGAACAGATTGTATCTGCATGATATATGACCAATCGCCACACCCACAACACCAGCACCGCCCACTGTCGTTTAGAAAGCGCTGTGTGTATGCGTGTGTGTGTGTGTGTTGGTGTGAGTGTGAGTGAGTGAGTGGAAGAAACTAAACTATTTTCTGTTCTTCTATCAGCGAATGATCATCATGATCAATTATGTGAAACACGTTGACAGACACCTCCATATGACATGACAACGTGGGTCTCCCACGCATGGAGAGCAATTGAATTTTTATGGCCAATTTCATTGATTTTAATTTTGCTAATGATAAGAATTTCTTTGCACGATCGTACAGTCAGAAAGGCGGGGAAGGGGGTCAGCAGGGGCACGGGGCAAGGGGCTTGGGGGTATGAATCTTGATAATGTGCCTCGAGTGGCATGTCAATTCGCTTTTCTTTATGCTAATTGGCAATAGGTTTTCATTTCTTTTCCATTTTGTTTTTTCTTTCTCAATGTGTTTGCCTCTTTTTTCCTCAATTAAAGTCCAAAGTCTCTTTAATTTTATTTGAAACAAGGTCAATATCAGACCAGATTCAGTCGCCTAAACGTGTCAGAATGTCTGTCTGACTGAGTAAACTCAGTTTTCGATCAAATTAACTTCTTAGGTGACTTTCTTTTCGATCACCATGGTTACCTCCGGTGGCTGGGTGGTTGCCGTGTCAATCAATAACCAATTTATTAGCAATAAATTGTACGGCCAGCGTGTTTGGTCGTTTGTCAAACACAGTTTTAATTGCTTATTACAATCATTGACAAATATTTATGTGGATACAATTTCATTTGCCATCATGCCAAAAATATAAAAAAGTTTTATCATTCAAAACGCGCTCTGAGCATGCGCAAATGTCAATCCAGACAAAAGGAAACCAAAAAAAATCTTCACTAAACACCAAACTATTTGCTTTTTTTTCTATTTTTGGCATTTTAATACCTCGTTCCAAAAAGGATGAACATGTGAAGATATTCTTAAAAGTTCCCAAACATGAAATACGCTTCCATTTCAAATATCACTTCGTCGGGGTCACCAAAATCCAAGGTACTTCTTAAATTTAGAATCCGCCAGCTATCAATGCTAATGCTTTTAATATTTCCTTGTTATAAGTGGAATAGACCAAATCGTTTTGAAAAATAACGTTGTCACGTCGGGGTCACCACAGTTTTTTCCCATTGTGCGATTAATTCTTAGTTTGAAATGAAAACCTAAAGTCATTAAATGAGTTATATATTGTTCAGAGGGTATTTTGAAGCCGTTGCTCGTCGGTTTAAGCTCTGATAATGTGTGCCTTCTTTTTTGGGCACATGTTGTCGTCTGTCATGGCCTAGAATTGTGCACGAAAATTAGAATAAAATACACGGGCGTCAGGTGAAATTTGATGGAATTTCAGCGGAGAATTGACCGCATTCTACGTCAAGTGTCTGGTCGTCGAATGGTCGGATTGCGATGGGTTGGGTTGGGTCCCCTTTGGATCACAGGAAATGACAAGGCATTACTTTAAATTGTGGTTTCTGCTGTTGTTTTTTTTTTTTTTCCTTTTTTCTTTTATTTTCATTTTAATAATATGCATAAATATAACATATAAGTTTGTAAGCACAATAAATAAGTTGCAATAAATAACTTAAAAGATAATTCAACTAATTTCAATTGTCAACAAAAAAAATTTTACAATTGCATTAGATTAATTAATTAAATACACATACATATAAATAATTAAAATTTAGGGTCTTGAATTTTTTTGCTTTTCTCTTGTCTTTTTTTTTTTTTTTCATTGTACTAAATACGAATTTCTACTAATTACTAAAATTGATTTATTGGCATTTTGCTAAAATTAATTTTGAGCTAGGACCTTGCACGGGGGCTGGTGGTGGGGGGATTATTTAATAATCATAAATTATACGATATATGTATATATATTCATTCATTAAATTATATAGAAAAAAAAATCCTTTATAAGCAAAACATATAAAATCTCGTTCTCGTTCTCGATTCTCGATCTCGATCTATTGATTGCGGTTGCTCGTTCTGCATTTTATTGCCATTGATATTGATTGCGATAGGCCAGATAATGGGCATCTTGGGCCTGCTGCTGCTGTGGACGGACCTGATAGCTATCGGTGGACGAGTCAATCTCCTCCACTGAGGGATCCGTCTGCAGGGATCGCTTCCAATAGCTGCCACCCGGCTCGCTCCAGTCGTCGCCATGATCCTCGTAATGGTGCTGATGATGGGCATGTTCAACGTATACAACCTAGTTAGAAATGCAAATGCAAAAAGTGTGTGTCGTGAAGAGTGTGAAACACCAGAGGAGAAGTACCAAAGATACCCAAGAGTTGTGAGTTTTCGGTTTTCTTTCGTATTGTTTTGTTTTTCTTTTTTTTTTCATTTCGTTTATTCGGTGGGTGGAGAAAAGAGTTGGTAGAGAGGGTAGAGGGACTGCATCTGAATGGTCTGAGTACATTTTGGCTGCAACAGCAACAGGAAGTGCAACCGAAATCTCTGTATATCGGTTAAATTTCCTGCCATGTTAGTTGACATATTCGTTTATAGTTTAGTTTACCGATTAGACTGAATTTGATTGTTCTTCATGGAGAGACAGAACGATATAGAACTCTCTAATCTGTCTAAAATTTTTCATTTACTATTTGAAGCCGAAAATTCTGTTCTAACGAGACTTTGGACAAACTAGCTAGCAGTCAAGAAGTTGTGAAATACTCTGTTAAATACTATTCCAATCTAATGCATACTTTAAGGGGCAAAGTTCCCCATTTTACGTGCGATTTCATCTAAAAATGTTCCTTTAGTTACGGTTTATCGGTGAAACTAGCTAACGGTTAAGTGAAATAAATAAATCTCGATTCACATGTCGATTGCATTCCCAGATACTTTATGCATTTGTTTTCTTGGACATCGAGAGGGCTGCGGTGTCTCTGAGTCGATTGCCCTATACTTACACAGTTTGTGTTGTGACTGGCGGTGGGGAAAGGGGGAAACTTGCTAAAACCTATGTAAATTTGTCTGCTGATCTGATCTTGGGAGATAGTGTACAATGCTTATAGTTTTTGTGATTCAGATTTGTTTTTGTGTTTTGTTTTCATGTTTGTCTGTTGCTTGTGTTCCGTAACAGGGGAACTTTTTGTTTGTTTTGGTTGGTAATTTTTTTTTGTTTTTTGGTCCAAAGGGCTTTTACCATATCTGAAAACCAAAGAGGTCTGTATATGTTAGCATACGGTTGAAATGTTTCGGTATAATTTGTATTTTTGGTGTGTGATTGTGGATGAAACTCTCGTTAAGGAACATAGAGGTGGAAGGAAACCGCAGCTGGAGTAGGCAAAGTGGCCAAAACAAATCAAAAAACAGGGCATTAAACTGTTTGGGGTAAAAACGCATTTTACATTAGATTTTATATACAAAATTGTTGGTTTTTTTTTTTTTTTGTCTTTGGTGTTTGTTTGTGAATAGAGTGAAGAGAGTTAAAGTTTAGAGTATCACAGACAGATAGAGAAAGACAGAATAGATTTGTTGTTGTTGTTGTTGTTGTAATCACTTTTGAGGGGGGCGTGAGGCGCCAACAAACCGTTGCCAGAATATTTTTTCTTGCATTTGTACTTGAGCTTAAGACTAAAAAAAAAACGTAAATGTAAAACAAAATGTTGTCAATGTGCAAAACACGGAAACAAAAAATATATATTGGTCTCATATACCGTGTAAAAAAAAAAAATTAAAAAACAGTTAACAGAATTAAACAATTAAACAAAAACAATACTCTCCCAATTTAAACAGGGAGAGTGTTCTTTGTGTTGGGTGGTGGGAGGGGTCTTTACATACATACATGGAAGATTGTCAGGACTTACCTTAGATGGTGAACCGCCCCGCTTCACATCAATCCAGAAACGCGCTATATTGATCAATAGACCGATTAACGCTATGGCAAAGAATTTTATTTGCAAATGGGCGCCCAATATCTTAAGCAATAATTCGATTTTCGCCTTCAAAAACGAGCCAAGCAACACCAATTTCATCAAAGCCTTCTTCTTCTTCTTCTTCTTGCCGCGGGTAACTAAAGTGAAGCGAAAAGAAGCCGACATTAGTTAAATACAGATACAAAAGAATAATATATTGAAACGAACACTTACACACAGATAAACAAAAAAAAAAAAAAACAGAAAGCACACAATCAAAACACAAATAATTGAAACATAAAATTTTATTCGCTTGGGAGGGTGGTGTTTCGTTAGTATGAACTGCAGTGCGCCAAAAAGTGCGTTAACAACAACACAATTTAAAAACAAAATGTAACAAAACAAGCAAGCAAAAACAAAAACACAGTAAAAGCATTCAAAGGGCATTCAAGCAACACTTAAACTAAACTATTCAGTCATCAGAATATATATACCTATATATGTACAAGATTTACATTAATATAATGCCTACATGCTACATTTTCTAGTTTTCTTCTTTGGTCAGTTAGCAGATATTTCAAATTCAAATTGAACGTGGAGCGTGACAAAAGCTGATTGCTATAAGCAAAAAATTGCTGCCTGCTTTTAGGCTTAACAGTGGCTACAATGTTAACCGTTAAGCTGTGCAGAAACACAAAATTCAAAAATTTAAATATTTTATTTCTTCAAAAAAAAAAAAAACATTATGTGTTAAAACAATCATTTTTTCAGTACATAGGACGACATTAAAGATTTAGAGAGATTGAATACTGCCTAACGGACTAAAATTTTATGTGGAACTTCAGATTGGTTCACTAAAGTGAAATCAGTTGGAATCTGCCTCTTTGATTGACTACGTAGAGAGGAAACAATGTCTATCAATATTGAGAGATGCCACCACCAATTTATGACTAATCTAGCCATACACCAAGACACTTAATATAGAGTATACAGAGATTGCAATCAAAATGCATTTTAATTTGCTGGTTAAAGCTCATCTCTGCATTGGTATAATTTTCAAGCATTTTAATTGCATTCACTGATATGTAAGATTTGGAAAAATAGGGCAAGATTTGGGATTCTTTGGGCACTAAGTTGTGCTTGGAAATGGGTGCGCTAAAGTCATTGTAAAACCACACGCAGCAAACAACACACACCTCCGTTACTTCTACCATATTTTGTTGGATTCTTATGTTTGCGTTTTCCACCGACGCCGCCGGCTAGAAGGACATCATCGACATCGGCCAATTCGTCTAGCAGCCCCAAGCCGCCCAGAAGATCGCTGGACTCTTCTTCGACCACCACAGTCGATTGTTGGCCCTTGCGCTTGCGTTTGCCCTTGCCGCCCTTTTGGCGACGCTTGAATGGTTTGAGGCCGCCGCCTCCATGGCCACCTCCGCCATGACCTCCTCCATGTCCTCCGCCGCCGCTGCTTCCGCCATGACTGACAAACGTGGGCTCACTCTCATGGCCAGAGTCAACTTCATGATGTTCGGGAGCCGCCTGGACCACAACCAATGTGGCTGGTTGCTGCTGTTGCTGTTGACCCTTCTTCTTGCGTTTCTGTTTCTTGTTTTTGTTCTTGTTTTTGCGTTTTCCCCCGCCGCCTGGTTTCTTGCCAGCCTCGTCCTCCAGCTCGATGAACTCTACACCAATCGATGAGCCATTGTCCTCACTGAACACTGTGTTCTTGCCATCGTCTTGAGATTGGGCCACATTTAGGCTGGTTTCACTTTCATTTTCCTCATCCCCCGCGACATGATGGTTGCCACCTGTGCTGCTGCTGCCATTGGAGTTATCCTCATCTGCCTCGCCTTCATCGTTGTCGTTGTCATTGTCATCATCCTCCTCCTCCTCCTCCTCCTCAGCGGCATCGTCTTCATCGTCGTCGTCGTCGTTGTCTTCTTCACCAGTGTCACTGCCATCTTCCTCTGGCTCCGCTCCATCCGTCTCATCGTCATAGTCCACATTGTTGTTGACGCTTTGATCGTTTTCACTATCATCTTCGGCAGCAGCCGCTTTCGATGTCTGCAAATACTCGTATTCGCGGCCAAGGAAACTATCGTTTTGGAGGAAGTGAGTAAATAAATATTTGGGAGGGGGATGGAAAAATGAAAAACTGGCTGGCATTTGGCTACAACTTGGCGTGTTTTGGCCTTAAGTGTTTGTTTATTTGTTTGCTCAACTTACCCATCCATAGTCTCAGCCAGGTATTCTTTCATATAATTCGTGCCGATCTCAATTTTCTTCAATATCGACGATGGCTTCTCCTTAACTGGCAACTCGGAGGCGCTGTAGCCACGCCTCTCAATCGTTGCATTCAGCTGACGATCGGCTTCGACTAACAAAAAAACAGGAATACATTTTATTAATTGCTTTTTCAAGTAAATTCGCTTCGATTGCATGCCGTGAAAATTCTTTGGTTAACTTCTCACTGGTTTCACTACGCCAGAAGGCTTTGCCTCCTCCTCCACCTATTCCTATTCCTTCGCTTTGAACTCTTTGAACTCTGTGAATTTTCACTCGTTTCTACACTAAAATTTTCACCTACATAATTCATATGTGGGAAATCTTTTGTTTATCCATTGAATGCCTGAAAGTTGAATCTCTTCATATTGCAAGTTGCTTTTCTTTTCTTTCCCCTCCCCACTTGAACCTAATTAACACCTGCTTAATGCATCTGCAAATCACATTTGGAATTTCGAAACATCAAGAAAATTAGCAAGCGCTAATGGCATCTTTACCCAAGTTTTTTTAAGTTTTGGATATTTGACAACGTCGTATCGGACAAGTATAAAGTTCAACCTCATCTCACACTACATTTTAATTGACTTTACACTAGAAGTAAGATCCCTCAGATTGCCTTACTTAGCTCCGACTACATAGACGGATTCATTTCCCAACCAAAATTCATATTTCCACTAGGTAAGTTTAATCTATTTAATTTATATGGAAAGAAGAAAAAAGGATAAATTGTTTTCTATAATTTGTTAATATTTTGATTCTTACCTTTCAGTTTCTGCCACTGAACATTCAGTTCACCATCCCAAACATCCAAAATCCTGGCCGATTGCTGTCGGGCACATGACCATGGTTCGGCGCGTATGGGGCACAAGGCCAGATCTAAATATGGCGAGACTTCTGCAAAAACAAAGAAATACCAAAATCAGAAAAAGATGTCGGCAACTAAATATTGATTGACTGCAAGTACAAGTTAAAAGTTGCATTGGACTTTCGTTGAAAACCAAAAGGCCATAAGTGAGATTAGTGTGAACAGGGGGATGTGGTCTAATTTGGTTGGCTAACACACACACACTCCGCAAACTACATGCGTGTGGTGGTGTGGCGGTGGTTAACATGGTCATGGTCTGCATGGTTATATGGCTATGACTTTTCCATCATCAAATATTTGAGTGAAAGTATAAGCTCACTGGAACTGACCACTGACCACATTCACATCCAGCACCAGGCCACCAGCTCCAGCACCTTGTGTGGTGGCTCACTGTGTGGCTTGCTGCTCTAGTCTGCGGTCTGCTTGAGAAATGCCAGTGGACAATGCATTGGCAATGCCAATTGGCTCGAGCCATGTTTCCATTTATTTAACCATTTGTCCACGCGTTGCTGCCAATCATCGATCCATCAAGCCATCAACTCATCATTAACTTGTTGTTGTCCGCAAGGTGAAAATGCATTCAACGGCAATTAAACTTCATGCAACTCGACTTGCCACATTTCAATTTCAATCGTTTAATTGCCTTTAATCAATGCCTGATTGATCTCATTGTCAACTGGAGTCAGTCAGTCACTTGTTTCACTTTTTCTTCAACAATTTCAAATACATTTTTGGAATATCATTTCGAAAATGTGACTAACATTTAGTATATACCTAGTGTTTAATGCCTTTAACTCCTTAGATAATAAGTTATCAAGGCAAGAGTATGAATAGAATAATTCTAGACTTACTTGTACAAGAGATCCCCACTTTCCACTTTTACTCATTTCAATCTATGAACCAAAGTCCCAGCAAAAACGGTCTTTGTCTGAATTCCTCTGAAAAATTTGGCATAATTTTCATCAAAGAGAACTAAGAACTTTAAATGTTGTTGAAGACCAAAAAGATGATCAGTCATTAGTTAAGCATGCTAACTATGAGACCTCAAACAAACTCCCAGCATGACTTTTGAATCGGATTCCTCTTGAAAAATTGCTACCAGACATCATTCTTTAATGACATGAAGCATAATTTGAGAGAAAATTGAGCAATTTTCTTTTATATTTTCACTTGTTATGATTGTGTCGCCTTTTAATTGCTCCCATACCCATCCCCCTTTCGACTACCGAAAATGAAAACGAAAAACGACCTGGGGCCATATAAGGGAACAAGATGCCATGACAATTCGTGTGGTGGATTGTCTTTAAATGTGATTTTCCTTCCAATTAAATGAACACGATGGCAAATTCGTACTTTGACCCAGCAGGCCAAGTGAAAGCCTTTTGGCTAGGTTAGAGGATGCCTGTGAGAAATTCGTTTTTAGTTTCATGGTGACATCTTTTTGGCCAACAGCAAACAGATAGCATCCTGCCCACACGAGAAAACTCGAGAAAACCTGTGACAAGAATGCCAAAAGGCGAAAGAAAGCTGCAACTGGCAACTGCTGTGCCAAAGCCAATGCCAATGCCAATGCCAATGTCGATGTCGTGCTACCTGGCTAACTGGGTTCCATGGCGAGCATCTTTTTGTCTTGCGTTTTGGGTGTCTAATAAATGTGGCACATTAAGACGACCCAAAGTTGGGACCGTTTCGACTACTTACTACTTATGGTCTTGGCCTCAGTCGGATTGTATTTGTTGTGTGTATTGTTTGGACCTTTTCACTTTTCATTGGCGTTTGGCTAATTTTCTTCCCTTTTTCTGATATGAACTTTCACTGCAATTGCATTTGATAGTCTGGGCCCACAGAGTGGCTGGTTAGTGGTTTCGATTTGATGATGTGAAACGATGGCAAACGCATTTGATGCTTTTTATGTTTATTGAGCGTTGAATTTGCATGTTCGCCAATGGGCGCCCCAACCAGCCAACTGTACATTATCGTATTGGCCTGCTAGTTAACTGGGCTAACTGGGCCTGCGGCTTGCGGCTAGCTTGTGCCGTGGTTGCGGCTTGTGGGCCATAAATTAGCCATAGGCAAGGCATAACAGTAGCTCATAAAATATTAGCATAATCTTTGAAAATTCTAGTAATTCTCTTTCAGTGTTCAGTCCCCTTCAGCCTTTCCTCTGCCCTTTTCTATGCATCACTTTGATTAAGTTGTTAGCCAGTTATTTGCCTAGTAGGTGGCATTTATTTTGAAAGTGATATATGTATGTATGTATGAAGTAATGCCATGTCAGTAAGTTTATGACTTTAATACTTGTATATGTATGAATATTTTTCATAATTTATTTTGTTTGCCTTTTAAAACTACCTCTGGAAAATTAGGACAAAGAGACAAAACTTTATAGTTTTCTTTAAAACATTGAAGTATCTGTGAATGAATTGTGTACAGTCAAATTCAGACTGAAAACTCCACAATAGTGTTGATTAACGTTTAAGGAAACTCTTCTGGTATTGTCAGTGCTGGTAAATCCTTTGGCAGAGACTGAAACCCAAGTATGGTTCGTTCGATATGGGGAAACCAACAGAATGGAAAAGAAATTTATAATTTTTCTTAATTTGATTATTTTTTTGGGCAATTTAACTGGTGAGGAGGGGTTTTTTAATAAGAATTAACGCATTGTTGTAGCATTATTTTGTAGCGTTATTTTGAGTCTCAGAATTCTTCATATCATGCAAATTATTTTGTTCTCTAAGTGCTTGTCTAGACATTTGCTAATTACTTTGAATGAAATGCCTCAAAGGTTTTCAATTAAATGACTTACATATTGATTTGTTGTTTGCTTTTTTCAGAATGATGGTTATTTAAAATTCATGGCCAAGCATTTTATATTGCTTTAAAAAGATTTCTTTGAAGAATTTTATAGGCTTAGATGTTACCGTTACGCCACTGACTGAGAGAGAGAGAGAGAAGACGGAGAAAGAGGCAAAGAGCGACCAGCAGCAACATGTGAGCTGGAAACCAAATATACACCAACAACAACAACAACAAGAAATGTTCAATCAAACTTTCACTGGCTATGGATCGGATCTGGCACAGAATTTGAATTGATGACGATGACGCCGATGCCGTTGCCGTTGCCGCTGCCGCTGCCAACTACAACGACAACAACTACAACAGCAACAAGATGGCAAGGAAATATTGATTAACCATAAGCAAATCAGTGAAGAGGATACGAGATTTGGCCAAGTAAAAAGGCAACTTTGCCATTTCATCTGCAAATGTTGCCAATATTGACAATGTTCATGAAGCCGCCATCCAATGGCTGAGCTAAGCAAATCGAGCACCAGTTTCGTCTCTTGGCCATGTTGTTGAAGTCCAAACTGGGTTTGGACTAGGCCAGATTCCAGTGGGCAAGCGGCAATTAAAAAATGAAATTAGATTTCCATTCCATTGAAAAGCAAAGGCACCCGACTCGACTCGACTCACTTACTCACTGGACAGACACTTTTCATTTTTGTACAAAAACCAAAACCAAAATACACACACACACACACACACAGAAAGAAGTGTCGCCAATGTTGTTTTCCAGTGGCATTGTTTTTGGCCAACACAAAACACCAAAAACCAGAAAGACATATATAAATTGTTGGTCTTGGATAGTTGGACACAGTTCGGACAGTTGGACAAATATGACGGTTATAACCCAATTATGAGCATTTTTCAAGTTGGTGTCGGCGCAATTTGTACGCTCCATTCTCCTCTGTCCCTCGTTGGTGCTCTTTTTGGGTGTGTGTATGTGTGTGTGTGTTGCCCACCACCACCAACAACAATAACAACAACAACAATTGAATCTGACACTATCACGACTAAGACATCAACTTGTTTCTATTTACTTAGTAATTTCTTTGTTGGTTGCTTCTGTTGATCTCTATGCCCTTCCTTTCTTCTAAAAAGGGTTCAATGAATTATTCATTAAGGGATTTCGTAGGCGGGGAGAGAATGGAGATGGTGGGGGGATTTCTATTAAGATAACTTAACATTCAAAAACTCTTTTGTTTTGTTTTTAGTTCATTTTATAAACTCAAACCGTTTCTAAATCTTTTCTTTATCGCTTAAGAATAACAGAATTCTGTATGGCTTTGCTCACTTTCATTAGAAACTTTAATTGATACGTCGCGACGATTCTTTTCTTTTCGATTTCTATAATCGCCGTTAATCTGAATAACCATAAATTCTTTCAGCTACAATTAACAAATTCTTGGAACGAAATGGACAAACTATAATTGACATCGAAAGGGGTTAAATTTTAATTAGTTAAGCATTTGCTATTCGGTTCTACGCTGGATAAGTTCTGTGATAATCAAAACAAGGAAATATCCTTAACTTGTGATAATCGAAAAACGGTCACTTGTGTAGCGTATCCAATTGTCGGTTTAAATGGTCAATTACTGTGCTCCTAATGGGGTCCCCTTCTTGCTGCTGTCACTCTAAATACGTAAGTACTTGAAGTAAACCTTTATTTCGTTGCGCCTCTCGCTTCTGGGTTCTGGTTTAGTTAGTTATGACCCATTTGAGTGAAGCTAAACGATATGTGAATATATGTATAAACACCCATCTTCTTGACTTAGTTTTTGTTTTTGCTTTTTCACAAGTGCAGGCAGAGAGGCGGTCGCTTTGCTAATTGCTCGACATGCATTTCCAGAAACCAGAAAGAACAAAGATTTCAACTGGCAGGGAAAGACAGAGAATGAAGGGTGGCCAGAAGTGTCGCTCCATAACGTAACAGAGTCAAAATGAATTGCCAGTATGTCACCTGTTAAAATATATATGTACCTACTTCTATACACACATATTGCAGAAGAAGTATAAAACAAAAAAAAACGAGCCTACCCATAACTGAGGCGTTTTTATTTTCACCTTCTTCTCTTTTTCCGTTTTTAGCCGCTTTTTGTTCTGCTGCATTGCCCATGAAAGTCAGCCAAAATGGGATTGGTGTCGAGCTAACAACTGATGGCCACATTCAAGAGTAACTACACACAAACCGACACCTGCAGCCATCACCCATCATCATCATCATGTGAGTCCCCCTCTTTCTATGTGATCTTAATTGAGGCTTCTGGCAAAGTGTTCAACTTGAAAATTGTTTACGGATTTCAAGATATTCTTTAGCTCTCCGACAATAAAGATTGACCATCAAAATGATTTCTTCATTCAATTGATTGATTGTTGATCCTTTGAGATATGGCCAATTACAATCTTTTGTTTCTTCTACAAATTCCTTCAAAAAATACAATACAATAGCCTTTCAAGCTTGACTTAAAGTATGCCAAAGTTTGTATAATTTTGAAATCATTTCTGAAAGAAAACAACTAGTGTAAAGTGATTTACCACAAATATATGTCATTCATGACAAAAAGAAAGAGTTGGATCGATATTTGAGATGTTTTGCCTAAACATATCCTTTATTGTGAGGAGAATAAAACAAATCTTTAGTTTCTTTAGTAGTTAAGGCACAAAAGGACTTTAGCATGAATTAGTGTCAAGATTACACGAAAAATGTGGAAAAGCAATGAATTTCGAAACGAATCAAGGGTAAATTAATAATTCGAGGTACACAGTTTATTTGAGGTTTGCTAACTACTTCAAAGAACTCTATCTGTAATATGATGATGTTGGAAAGATGATTAAAATATTTGTCGAGCCAAAATTGTAGAATTTTCCTACATTTCCTATTGAATAGAGTACAATCAATTAAAAACAATTACCAACAAATTATTGAAACTATTGAAAACAGAAGTAAAACCTGAAAACCAAAACTATATTCTGTGGACTTGCAAATCATTATGGTTTTATATGAAACAAATACCATTTAACCCATTCTAATGTTAGTTTGTCTTTTTTTAATTACTAATTGTTCCTTTTGATGAACAAATGTAGTTTTTGTCTATATTTAAAAAAAGACTTTCGTTTTTTGTTATTGTTGTGGTTGTTCATTTAAACTGCCAACTGAAAATTTAAACCAAACTAAAGTGAGGTGTACTGACCGCCTGATTATATAATTGCTAATAAATTTCCTACTATCTAGAGACAGAGGCCCAACTCAGAGACTCTGCGTCAGCCTGTCTGTCTCTCTGACTCTCACATTCAACTTAATGAGCAAAAATTTCACTGCAATAAAAGTATTTTATTTACAGTATTTTTTGTGTCTTGTGTTTTTTTTTTTTTTTTTTTGTCTTTTTTAAACTTTTTTTCAACCACTCCACCACCAACTAACCAACACGAAGCAAACAACCAACCAACCAACTGACCACATTTTGCTCAGTGAAAAGAAATCTGTTTTGTTTTTTACGGGGCGTGGCAGCGAGGGGGGCTGAATCATCATCAATTAAAAGTAAAGAGAAGTATATCAAAAGAACTTACCATTTAGCTGTCGAGCAGCAGAAGCAGCGGCGGCAACAGGTGCCACTTGGATCGGATTGGAGGATTGAAGGATAGGTAAACTCCAGGCAGATGTTGGCCTTAGAGGTAAGATCAAATAGAGCAGACAGCCCAAGGCTAATGCCATAACACTTGGCTGCCAATCAGCCATTTCGAGCTGTCCTCCTTTCTGTCTATGTGTGTGTGTGTGTGAGTTGGTGTGTGTTGTGACCGTTAGTTCTTTATTCACTGCAAAATCTCTTTTGTTTTATGGCGTTTTTAATATTATTTGATTTAACATAAAAAAACACTTTATTTTCAATCACATAAAAGAGCAACGGCGATTTGTTCCATTTTCGTCCTACACAACAACAACGGCAGCCACAATAATAACAACAACAAATACAATAATAGTTTAACAGTAAACAAAAAAAAACAGATGTAGAATAAATTTGATTTCAAAAAAAAAAAACGATTGAAATTCTCGTTTTGTGTTTTGTATTTGTGTGCTTCTGTGTGTGTGTGTGTGTGTTCCCCGATCTGAACACGACCAAGTTCAAGGTAAGATTAAGCCATGACGAGCATACGTAAGAAGTTTTATACCAAAAACACCTCAGAGCCATGGCTAAGAGTAAGTTTTGTTTAGTAATGTGAAAGCGTTAGTAACGCTCTTGGAAAGTTTTCAATCGAGAGAGCCAGAGACAAGTGTTTGAGTGTGGGAGAGACAGAGAAACGAGAGCGCGCGATAGAGAGAGAGAAATAAGCCTGGCCAAGAGCGTTCAGAGAGACACTGAGCCAGGCCAAATGTCTGTCGGCCTGTCTGTGTATTCGTTTTGTTTATTTTGGTTTTTTTTAGCAAAAACTGTTTTGTTGTTGGTTTTGGTTTTTCGCCTGCATTGGAACAAATGCCATCAATTAAGTTGTCCGCTAGGCGCATTGCCAGCGTCACTCCACAACACAGACAAGAAATGGCAAGAATTCTCCTAATGTGTCATCAAAAAGCAGCCATGGCCAAGACATGACCCAAGACATTCAACTTTGACCCGATGCGCTTAACAAGGCCACACATATTTACCGTAAGCCCAAGCTCATTCAACTAAGGAGACAAACAGAAAGAAACAAAGAAAGACATAGAGAGGCAGGGAGCGGGAGAGAGGAGACTTTAGTGTTTGCTAAACGTTTAATTTATCATTTAGTTGGGTAGGTAGGCAAATAATGTGGTGCATTCTGCTCTACTTATCATTAGGTGAAAGGCCACAAAATTTCGCTGCAATTGAGGGAAGAAATATCATTCATCCGACGTCCTGAAGGCTGTTTTCCCAGATGAAAAGCTCTTTTCAAGTAGCAATCGCTTTCGTTGATCTTTAATCTGATTATTTGTGTCCTTGTAATGGCAAAGTAAACGAAAAGTCTTTTAATCGTGATCCGTAATCCTTTTTGATGAAGCTTTCACTTATCCCTACACAAACTGATTTCTGGCTATTTCTATAGAAAATTTAACAATATTTTGCATAAATTCAAGTTAGAGGTTTTCCATTTTCAATATTCCACGAGGCGACCTTGAGGTTGTTTGTTGTCAAACACGAATTTCCCCTTCTCTCTACGCCCCAAGTGAATGCAAATCAACTTATTCAAATCAGTCAATGAAATATTCAATCATTTTTATGTGGTTCGCTGGAGTCCGATTTGGTTACCAGCAACATTTTGAGTATGTTTCTTTTTTCCAGCTTGTTGTTTATCCTTTTCCAAGATTGTGTGCAAATCACAAAAAAAAAAAAAATGAGGTGGCAGCTGATTTAAGCCCTAGTCAATTGGCTTATTGGAGTAGAAAATGATAAAAGATAATTCATTGCAAAGGATATCGAAAAGGCTCTTAGTGTTGAAATATTTTGGTGATAGTTGTAGAATATTTTCGATTAGATTACAGAAGGATGAAAGTGATGTATGGAAAATCATAGAGGACTTATCCAAATAGTTTCAAGTGTCTCCATCAAGCAGAGGCCATTAAATTGTTAATAAGTTTTCTCATTTCTTTTCATAATCAAATTATCATAAATTTACACCTTTTTCTTATGCAACTGCCAAATAATGTTTACATCATAAACACTGAAATTCTTGTAGCACCTTAAAAGTTTCCCATCCATCAAAAAGCCTCAAATTTTCACTCATTGAGAAATAATAAAAATGAAAGTTTTCTAAATATTTATTTAAGGCTTTTGAATTGTAGTGCGGCAAAAAAAAAACTGACCAAATGACCAAAAATGCTTGTAATTGTCGTTATCTTAACTATTGATTTTAACAATTTGCAAGCTAATGTTATTTATATGTTGTAGGCTGTAAGCCCAACCCATTACCAAAACGGGCGGTGGGTTTGGGGGAAGAAGTAACATACATTTTGATGAACTCTTTAAATTTTGTTCAATCTTTTTGTTGTTTAAACAGTTTCTACATTTGATGAGGTGACAAAATGAAAGTCGCTAAAAAAAAAAGGAAAAAAATGCAAAAAAACACAAGTGCATATAAGCACTTATATTTGTATATATAAATGGATATACAATTATTATTTCAGATTCGTATAAAAGAGCTTGAATTTTCGGATTTTGTATGTTATGAAATTTATCGGAAGAAAAGGAAGGGTGCGGGTGGTGAGGCGAATCATTTATTAGTTATTCAGTGTGCGCACTGTACACAATTTCACTTTCAACTCCAGGCGAATGGCGGGTAACAACAAATGGCAACTGCTTGTAGATTGTAGATGGTAGATGGTAGCTGGTAGCTGGTGGTAGATGGCATCTAGGGCTACCTCCTGTAGACATGGGACATCCTCTTATGTCCATGCGCATGTCCAATTATCATGTTAGGTAGAGTTAGAGTGAGTGAGAGCAGCTTCAATCCGTTGACAGCATGTCTCCAATGGTTTTACGGGCAATTATCTGCGAGACAAAAGTCAAAAGCTTCTGCGGCAGCTGCTGTCGATGCCAAATGATTTGTTGTCTCGTCTCTCGGACTGAAACAGAGAAAAACGAACGAAAAAGAAAAACCTTTGGAGTATTTCAATAATCGCCGTCGTTTTGTTAGAAAGCAGTGAAATTCAATGTGATGCGGTTGGTCAGCGCTTCTTTTCCTTTTCCTTTTTTCGTTGCTGTTGTCTTTTGTCTTTCCATTAAATATGTGTGTATGGGATTCATCTTTTGGCCTTATCAAGTTGTAATATATAGTCGCAACCAAGCACAAAACGTTGGCCATTTTGTTTTTGGCACGGCAACTAATTAATTGATCGAGCCATAACTCGATGGGCAAAAATCAAGTTTTAATTAAATGCCGACAAAAGACACGGACAAAGACACAGCTACATATACAGATACAGATACAGAAAAACGTCACCTGACCGCTCTTATGATTGTTGAAGATCATCGATAAATCAAGTGACAGATCAGGACTGGCATTCGCAGACTAGATAAATAAATATTTAACGTACTGCTTTAGTTGTTTGCTTTTGTGGTTGCTCGTCATTAATTTGTTACACTTGTCAGTTAAGTTTTTTTTTTCGTCTTCTTCTAATTGATTTTTCTCAATTTCGCTTTCTTTGGCGGGAGTGAAAGATCAAGAGACTGGCTGACTAACGCATGCCAATGTCAAATGTTGAAAATGCCGAGTATTTTCATCTAATTGGGCCCCCAATGAAGAGCAAAATTTCCCATTGACAAAGTCTTAACAAAACAAATGACTTAGGACACGAACCTGCCCATTGCGTATTGAACAAGAGTCACTGTTTTTCTTAGGAGGAAACGAGTTCATCTAGCCATGTCCGTCTGTCTGTTTGTCTGGGATTAAGCCGGATCAGATCTCCATGACTTTGTTGGTTTCATAATTTTTTGTAAGTTTTGTAAAAATAATATATATATAAATTTCCCAAAAGTATGCTATACAAATATGCAAAGGATCTGCGACTCCCCACTATTTTTATCCGATCCCTCTATTTGACCCACTATTATGCCGGCAACCCCTATTTTGTTCACTATTTTGCCGGCTCCCCCTATTCATATTGTTGAATTGTCATCTCTAATTTAAACTCATGGCTTCGATCAAGGCTCAGCGTAAGAATTTAATAGAATTTGTTGACAACTAAAATATAATTATAAATTGCAGCACAGAAACGCATCGTAGAGATTGGCGATGGCTTTGCGCCCATTGAAGTGAATTATGGGGGAAACAAAGTATATACCAAATGTGATAATTATGGTAAGTCAGGGGCGTCGCTTTGTGGGGAATGAAGCTAAAAACCGCGTTTTCCCTGTGATTAGGAGATGAAGTGCCCGGAGTGAATTGGCATGAGTTTCGGGTTATTCATCGTAACCAGTTAAAGTTTGTAGCAGATTCTAAGAAATTAATACTCGGCGGATTCTTTAATGCCATCGATTCAGAGGAATTCTATCCAGTGGGCTATGAAGTAAGTAGGGATGAAATCATAATTGGAAGGCGAAAATCATTAATTTCTTTTTATTGCAAACAGTGTGGTCCCCAAGTAGACACATTTCTGGCCAGGAGCTGTAGTCCGGCATTGGATAAGCTCTTCGCCAAAGGCCTTTCTATCACCCTATCAACGGGTGCCCAACTGGAGATAAGAGTCGTGCTGAATGTGTCCAAACCCGATACTGCGCACATTAATCCGCCGGTTGAGATTGCCAAAGCTGTGTCTTCGCTCATGATGAATCTGGAACAAATTGATGGTGTTGCTGGATTACTGAATCTCTCGAATTTCGGTTTACATAGTCGCTTCAAACAAATAGTGGTCAGTTTGGCCAATGTGAACACGTTGCGTCAGGTGTGTCAGAATGTCCTGCATGATAAAGATCTGTTCCATATGGTCAAGGGATTTATTTTTGCCAATAATGGCATCTCGAATCTGCTGCCATTGAATCTATTCGGTGATACAGATTATGCATTGTTGGATTTGTCGTGCAATCAGGTAAGAGAGCAAGGAAGCTAGATTGAGAGGTTTCACATATTTTCTCATCCCAGATAAAATCACATCGACGTCTTTGCTCGGACTTGGAGCGCTTTCGTGCCAAAGAGCTAAGACTTGCCAATAATCCCATTGTCAACAGCTCCGGCTATCCCAAATGCATAAAGCCTTTGGCCAAGAATTTCAAACTGGTCGACGGTGTGCCAATTGATAAGCTCAATGAAACTTACTCGCCCCTTAACTATGAGATTGACTTGGAATGCGATGGTTTTCGCATTGATTGGTCGAATAAATGGGAATTGGACAATTTTAAAGATAGCAAGGACTGGCATGCATGCAAGGTAAGAATAAGAAGAGGACATCGAATCGAAAATCACCCTTCTAATTTCACTTTTCTCACTAGATACCCGATTCTGGTCATGTAATGACTAAGGATTTGCTCTTTGATTGTTTCTTCATTACAATTGATCGTACTCTTAGTGAATTCTATCCTTGCTACTATAAAGTAAGCGTAGTAACTTAACTTCTCCTATATCCCATTTAACCCAATGATCAATTTTCTTTGCAGTTTGAAAACGACGAGCATAGTTTCATAGTGCGAAATTGTTATGATCAGATCGTTAACTTGGTGCAGGTATGCAATTTGGAATTAAAGATACCCCAGCTGGTGAGTGGGGAGGATGGAGTAAATCTAGACCGCACTTTACCCTATTATTTAAGAATGAATGTCAGTCAGTTTCATCCATCGTGTCATTTGGAGCCTTATGACCGCATTGGGAAAGCCTTGGATGCCTGCTTCAATGCACGGGATCGTGTGCTGAAGCTAGAAAAGTTCCGTTGCACTCCTGGCTTGGAAAATGTTATGGTCAATTTGAGTTCCCCGCCAATTGTGTCCAAAGTCTTAGACATAGCGTCGCGTAAATTCATGAACAATTGCACCGAATTGATATTGTCGAAAAACAAGATAATGCATCTAGATTGCATTAGCAGTTTGCGCCTGATGGTTCATCTAAAGTCTTTGGACTTGAGCCACAACTGGATACACGATCTGGCGGCCTTACGTCCGTTGGAGGTTCTACACTTGAAGTCATTGACGCTCCATGGCAATCCCCTGTGCCGGAACTATCGCATGCCCAGCGATTATGTGGCAGCTGTGCGAGAAGTTTTCGTAGGTCTCACCATTTTGGATCATGTGGATTTGAGGGACAATTTGATGCAGGTCACTCATAAGAATTTCCTTTGCGATATTGGCGCCTACGAGTTCTGTGAGGTTTTTCTCAAAAAGTTCCTAACCGAATATGAGTCGCCGGCAACGCGCGAGAGACTCCGCAAATTTTATACGGATAAATCCATTTTCACTTTAACCTGCGGGATCAAACGTAAAGACTATCTGGACCGTACTCGTCCGTATGCCCAACATTCCAGCAACCTCAAGAGATTGTCGGACATTTCACGTGCCTTATGTCAGTTTCATGTGGGTGTTAATGACATAGTCGGTTTATTTATGCAATTGCCCAGCGTGCGACACGATTTTGTCTCTCTGCAAACGGATGTTATGCATTGGGATGCCAAATCGGCCATTATCTATGTCCATGGCTTGATCGAAGACAGCCCACCAGCCGAAAAAAAGTCGCAAGAACCCTTCTATTTGGGCTTTTCCAGGCAATTTGTACTGAAAGTGGATGGCACTGGCTTGGTAAGAAATCAATCTGCCATTCCCATTTATGGCAATGTTTTTGTGTTTATTAACTGATCCGATTTGTTTTTTCAGGGTATTGGTAATAAGGCTAACCGTTGGAAAATTACCAACGAGCACCTAAATATCGTGACTCCCTCGCCGACTCAACTGAAGAGCGCTTTCAAAATGCCTTCAGCCATGGCTGATCCTCCTCCACCGACTGGCATCCAAGATAAAATCAAAATCGAATTGGAAAAATCGCTAATATTCGGCATGATTAGTGGATTGCGTCAACCGTGGTGCACCAAATTTCTGGAAATGGAATCATATGACATTAAGAAGGCCTTTAAGAGATATATCGAGGAGGAGGATAAAAAAGAAATACCCCCAGAGGCCTATACCTAGACCGTAAGTATCTCATACTAGGCCAAAGACAAATTAATTACCTATTAATCTATACCCAACTATATACATAGATTTAAGTAAGGTCGTACTCTTGAATAATATTTCTACCTCAAACTATGAAACATTAGCTTTCATTTTTTAACAACAGATACATATATCTTGCAATTCTGTTTGTTTTGACTGTTGGCGCTATTTGTTAACTGAAAACTTGTGCCTTTTCTTAGTTCCTAGTTTTAAGTTTTGACCAATCTTGGTCTTTGACACAACTTAAGTTCCTGGTAACCAAATTATATATCCAAAAGAATCTTTAAATAATGTATAAAATACTCCCACCTATTAAATATAAAATCATCATTATGTAAGCAATTGGGTTTAATTATTTTTATTGATACTTAAAAGTTAGTAAGGCATTGCGCCTTTGGCTAGTCAAGATTAACAGATTAGTTTACACAAAAAAAAAAAATAATAATAATAATAATTGTAATAATAAGTAGTAGAGGGGCTAATTGCATTAATGTGGTGAGTCGATTTTTAGGTTAGGGCAGTAGGGTTGCCACTGGTCAACAAATAAGTTAAGTAAATATAGAGAAGGGTCAACAAGTTACATGATTGGGAAAAGTTTACGTCCTAAGACCATCCACCGGTCAATTTGTGGAAAAGTTCATCATTCAATGTCTGATTGTTATCCTTTGACCTCATTGACATGAATATATAGCCGCCAATGAACTCATGTACGACCTTACAATCGGCCGAATGGCAAGAAAACACTAAATTCTCGTTCTGAAATTGAATCATCATGCATTTGATATTCCAATTGACATTCCATGCTTTCATGGAATCGTAACGCCAGGTCTTCAAATGATCCCCACTGTGGAGATCCATGCGCATAATGCGATTGTGAGCCACACCGAGAAGTTCCTCCCGCCGATGGCCATCAAATTTAATGATAAACAGGGTGACCCCGAAATCGGGCAACGATTGCCAGGCTTGAATGTATTTCATTTTTGATTCAATGGCTGTCAAATCGCGAACATTGGCTTGGGCCTCGAGAATGCGCTGAACCGATTTGTTGGATAATTTGCGAAGCATTTTGGGCGACAGATAGTCCATTGGGTCGACAGAAATCGGGTCGATATCGACTGGAATACCCGGCAAAGGTTTTTGAATTTGCAATAGCGAAAGAATCTGATCGATTTCACTCTCATAGGAGCTATCGGCTAGGGAGCGACCCTTCGAAGCCAGACGACAGGCGGCCAACCATTTGGCATATTGCAAATCGTTGTCGCATTTTACCCACAACTCACTATTGGACTTGTTGTTTCCCTGTTCGGGATCGACCTCCAACCGTATGGCATACTTGTGCTGAGCCTGATTCACTTCCGTCTTGATCTCACAGCCCAGCAGATTGATCTTCAATGAGGGATTGGCACGATTCAGGCGCGATTCCTCGGCGTTCTTGTACAGGAGCAAGTGTAGATCCTTATAGGTAAAATAATAGCGTTTGAAGCCCCTCCACGTAAATCTCTGCGGCTTTAGATAGAGCAGATAATCAGCCAATTCCGGGATATGGGTTATATTGGCTGTTTTCCTCAAGTGATCAGATCCTTCCAAAGTGATCTCTAGCTCCTTCAGGGCTGAATCGATCTCGTCATCGTCGTTCTCTTGACTCGATGTCTCCTCAATGCCCGAATCGATGGTGTCAATGTGATGATAGTGATTCACCTGGTATTGCAAGGCAGCAAACATCAGAGACTCCTCCTCGGTGCAATCGAGTTGTTCATTCAATATGGACCATTTGGCCTGCTCGTACAATTGATTGATTCGCACCTGATCGTATTTGGGATTCAGATCGAAAAAGGTAAAGTATTTGAAACGTAACAGAAGCGTATCATACTCTCTAATGCCCTGCTCCATGAGGGACAAAGATGAATCCAACCAGCCCACATTCAGACGGGCTTTCTCCTCCAGCGATTTGGGTCTCAGAAGCCGCTCTCTAACCTCTCGGCAAGGAGTCGCGGGTGAGCACGCTAGATTCTCTTGAAAGTCTCCCAGACTCGAAGACGACGAATCGTAGGTGGCATAACCCAAATTGCTAGGCTGCCAGGTGCCGGGCGACGGCGAGGAGGAAGTCAGCGGCGAGCGTTGACGTTGACGTTGACTTCGCTGCTCGTGCGGAGACAAAGGAGCACAAAAGAACATCCCTGGCGACGAGGCCTTATCCAAACTTCCAGAACTGCCACCATCCGCTCCTCCACCATGATGCTGATGATCAGATGCTGCAATGATTGGCACAAAGGAGTTGGTATCCGCTGCCGGTTCCACATTGACACCGCGTTTTTGCTGCTGATTCTCCTGGGCAAAGTTCCTCTTAAGATGGTCCGCTTCCAAGGGTTTGCTCAAAGACAACTCCTCAGGATAACGTATATCCAATTGCTTGCAAAGATT
The DNA here is from genome assembly GCA_018152135.1 of Drosophila paulistorum. Classification (NCBI taxonomy): domain Eukaryota; kingdom Metazoa; phylum Arthropoda; class Insecta; order Diptera; family Drosophilidae; genus Drosophila; species Drosophila paulistorum. The sequence continues at coordinate 15,667,325 of JAECXG010000690.1, forward strand.
GACCACTGCGCCGAAAGTCTTCAACGAGTAGTCGACACGGCAGTCCAAATAGCGCAAATCTGGCAACTGGACGCGCAAAATCTTATGCATCGGAGTGAAATGAAGCAAACTATCCGCCTGGACGCCATACTGATCTAGGGTGAGACGCGTGCGGGTTAACCAAATGTTCCTTGCTGGCCACCACAGAGCATGATCTGACCAATCTTTCGGATTCTCCGGATCGACCAGCTGCAGCATTATAGCACCCAAATGCTGATCGCCACGCACACGCATTTGCCGCTCCAAGGACAAATCGGTGATGAAAATCCTTAGATTCCATGAATTGTCGCCTACATGAATCATCTTGATGTGGGCCCTAAAATGATGTCAGCGAATGGATGGCCTCAATTCCCAAATCTGGCAACGTCCTTGAGAGACAGAGACAAAACGCACACACACAAACCGAAGGTGGCCGTTAGAGAGAGAGAGAGAGCGAGAAGAAATGATAAAATTAGTAACGGTCAACGAAATTTAAATATTTAACAATTTCTTTTTAGTGCTTTTTCTTTTTTTTTTTTATTATATCTTCCTTTAAATATTTAAAAGCAAGTGGAAACCTTGTGTTCGCCTTCTTGGCGTTTATTTTTTTGTTTGTTTAGTCTTTTTTTGTTCTCCTCTCAGTTGCAGCAGCATCTGTTCAATTGAATTGTGTTTTTGATTCAAATTGTAATTATTTTGTAACTCACTTCAATGCGGGCGCTTTGTGTATGCTATAATATTCTCTTTTCGGTTGCTAAATTCATTGATTTTGATTGATTTTCACTTGAATTCAATGGAAATTACGGATCGGGAAACTCATTGAAAAAGAAAGCGGCGCTGCCGACTGCAACTTTGCCGTCGATCAGCTTAGGCAGGTACCCAAGCACAACAGATAGCACTGCGAGCGAGAGAGATTAAAAATTAGTGCTCTCCACTAGCTGCGTCATCAATGTCGCTAAGAGAAATATTCCCACCTAGTGCGGTTTCATTGCTGACGTCACAGCCTAGCTCTCAGTCGGTATCATTAAATCTGGCTACCGTGGCACTGTTATCGATGCAGCAAGGGGACCAGTGGCGCCACTTTAGCCAAAAAGGCTAAAACTAATCGATCAACTGAAGCTGGCGCCAAGATTAAATTCAAATTAAAAATTGTCAACGAAATATTGTTTACAAAAAATAAAACATTTTTTCGTTGGTGCTTGTATATATTGTGTCATCTATAAGTCAAATTTTAATTACATATATGTATATATGTTTATGTATATCAAAAAATGTTTGCTTGTTGTTGTAGTGGTTGGCTGAGGTGACCCAAATTCTTTTCAAGTAATCTTTAGTGATAAGCGGAAGTGCATGGTATGTACAAACATACATATGTATGTATGTACATATGTACTAAATTTTTATTTCTATGTATGCGAGAGACAACAAGTAGTGGGAAAAAGGAAAAACCTACGACGTAATTAGAACTTTTTCATACCCTTACTAAGGGTATAATAAAATTGATTGTGTTTCCTACTATTGTTTTTGTTGATTAGCATGAGAAGTTGCTTAAAGCCTTTCTTTATGTCCGATAAATGGGGCATTTACGATATTTTTAAGTAATTCTAACAAGAACAAAGTTTCATAGATAGCGATTGTTGCCAATCACTGGATTTTTGATTTTAACCCTATCTGGAGTAAACTTATTTAGGTAAACTAATAAACATTTGATTGCGTCTTGACCGAAAGTATCCGGGATTGCCCCAAAAAGGCTTTAAAAGGATGGCAGGGTATATCAACTTCGGCACTGTCGAAATTAGCTTCTTTGATATTTTTATGTTTCATTTACAACTTAATTAAGAATGTATTTGCGCAGCAGCGACAAACGACGGCGACGACGACGACGATGACGACCAACCAACCGACCAATCCACAAAATGAATGGGAAACACAGCGAAAAGTGTTTTAGAACATTACCGGGATATATACTATGTCTGTATATAGTATTCGAATCATGAATTATGAAAATATATGAATGAAATGAATGCTGATTCTGCCCTTCGAAATGACGACGTCGCGACGTCGTGAACGATGGCAAGGAGTGATGGAGGGGGGGTCGGCCGGTACGGAGAGGGAAGGGGAGGCAGGCCAAGCCAGGCCAGGCCAGGCCAAATATACATACATACATACATATGCACATATACAACATGTATTTGTATATACACATAACCGGAAATGAGTTGAACTTCCGTCTTCAAAGCGACTTTCTGACTCTCTGGATGGCACTGGCCTGCAATATTTTTTTATGTGCGACAATAATTTGCACAGTCAGAGAGACAGACGACGACCACGACGACGACGCCGACGACTGGAAGTGGACGTGGTGTCAAGCTTACAGTTATTTATTTATATACTTGGTCTATATACAGGTACATACATACATATGTTATGTACATACATTGTTATATATAAATAATTATCAGCTAATCGAGCTGGGACGCGGATTTATGAATTGAACTGAATATGTTTATACACACAAAACGCCAAGGCTAGGTTGTGAGCGCGGGGACGAGGATGAAATGAAATCATAGCCATACATTTGGGGTGGATGAAAAGGGGGTGCTGGGTTGAATTGACTGATTTGATTATTATTATTCAATCAACTTTGTATGCAATGAAAATATTTGGCGGAATACTCGTGGGAATCATAAAAGTGCAGTTTTACTTAATAAAACAATTCTTTCTCATGACGACACAACAAGCGTTCACTTCCGTTTGACTATTTTCTAAAATATTAAGAAATATTCCATAAGGAAGGATTAAGGAGCTAATCTTCGCCATTAGAAGGTTACATCTAGTTAGAATTTTCAAAAAATGTATGTTTTTTATAAATCGATGACACGAAAATGTGTCACGTTCCATTTGATCAATAGAGTGCAAGCGAGAGGGAACTGCAATAACTTGAAGGCTTTTCAGCTGATTGCAATCCTTTGTGATTATTTGTTATATTTACATATGTATATAATATTTGTTATAGTTATATATTTGTTATATTATTATTTAAAATAATGCTATTTGAGAGCTACGAATGTTTTCTTATGATGTTGTCACGAAAAATCATGAACTGATTTTACAGTTGAAAATAAAAACTTTACTTATTTTTTGTGATTTTTAAGAAATAAAAATACTCCTAATAAACTTCGTGAATATGTTTAAAAATTCTTGAAATAATCTGTTTAAATTTACAATAGGATAAAACCCCTTAATCTTCTTGGGGGAGTGTAACCTGGCCCTGGATCTCATTGAATCTCTTTCGGCAAGCTGAAGTCACTTTGTAGCCAGAGGAATGTCCGATAATATATTTTTCTATAGTTAATCCACATCTTATTTGCGTTCCCTTAGAAAAACCTTTGAAGTGCTGACCTATTGATGGCTTCTGGAAACATTGCGGAGATATCTCAACTGTTGACATTAAGACTTATTGCATAATTCAAATGTATCTTTTGTTAGAGAGACGAAAATTGCAGTTCTCGAAGCTTTATTCCGCCGTTAAACTTGTTGAAAACAATCTTCACATCTTCAACTCCACCTCGACCCGCGGGCCAGTCCAGTCAAAAATTAATAAATATATGTACTTCAATTGGTGTGTGAGTTCAAATGGAAAAACGCGAGAGAAAAACCAAAAAGAGGGAACGAAGAAAACAAAAACAAAACTAACCCCGGTGAAAGTGAGTGACTGCACTTTTCTTCTTTTTTTCACATGGGCCGCCACATCGCCGCTATATACATATACTTACATACATATGTATATATAAAAATGTTTATCAAAGTTATGTGAATATGTGTAAGCCCGCATCTGGGACTGGGACTGGCTATGAGTATGGGTATGGTTATGGTTATGGGCCTGGGTCTGGGGGCGAGCTCTCTGTCAGTCTTCACTTTTCGTTTACAAAAGTTTTCAATTTCTGAAATTAAAGATATGGTAAAATGAAAATGAAATTCATAACGCACCAAACCGTTGTACATACATATAATTAGCCAATTATCTAAACTGTGACGAATGGCAGAGACATACGATATATCCATATACATGCGTGTACATACATAAGTAAATATAGTCATAAATTATGGGAATGATAAAATTGGCTAGGGGAAAGACAGCGGCAGGCTTTTACTTACCCCCAGCATGAGCTGAGTGAGTTCAGCTCTAGCTTCCACATTGATTGATTCAATATGGGCCTTTATAGGAATTCGATTTCGTAACTCGCAAACCAGATTTTGCCATTTGCCATGTTCCTTGCCTTTAATGAAAGACTCCACAAGAAAGATCAAAATCTGATCCTCATTATAGTACAGAGTAAATGAGTCTTTTATTCGTTTCTAAGGCATATATACATGCATATATAGTGCTTCGATTCGTCTAATTTTCGAACTTGACCTGGTAATTTGAAACCTTAATATTAAGTTTCATTTCAATAGGTTTCAAATTAAGGAAGTAAAGTTTACTCACATAGACGACACAGGCTTTTACTTTTGCTTAACCCGGAATAAATATGTACTATAGACATCATGGGATCGGAAAGAATCTAAGCAAAAACTGCATAGTAGAAATTGTCATTAGAAACATCCTGTAACATTGTAATATGAAATCCTCTAGGGTTTCACTAGTTCTTAATAAGAGAGAAATACAATTGCGGCTTGAAATTGGAATTATTTCTTCAACCTTCATCTGACCATCTATAATTCAAAAATATTTTGCTTTAAAATCAAACGCCAAGTGATTTAAGACTTGTGAAATTTTGCTAAGCTTTCCTTCAAATGAGCATATGTAAATGAGGCAAGGTTTTTGTTATATCCTTTTTTGTTTTGCTCCTTTTCGTTTGCTTGTTCAAGCATGTTCTCGTTTCTTTTGGGTATTATTCTTGCAGATGTGCCAATTGCTTTCCACCTTTTTCATCCTTGTTGTTGTCGTCATAAACGGGGTGTATTCCCGGCACCTTTTTATTCACAAACAATAAGCAGCCCTTCAATAGGGAACCAACAAAAATAACAACAACAACAATAATAGCAACAAGACAACTAATTAAATTTTCTATGGTAAGGGAATGCGCTTTTGTCGTCCCTCCAGAAGACTTATTAAGTTGCCATTAAAAAAAAAATAAAAAGAAAGAGATTCGGATTGGGGGAATGGCCATGGGCACCGCATAAAAGTAAACTGAACTGAGTTAAGGAGAACTGAAGAAGAATTGTGGCAGCTACTGCTGCTGCTGCTGCTGCTGAGGGTGAGACCAGGTAGTGGTAGTAGTCGTAGTAGTTCAGTAGTACGTAGACCAAGACGAAGACCAGGTAGTCAGTCGACAATCTATTCATATTCATAAGCACATTTTCACCGCCATCAATAGCTCGTAAAAAGGTGAAATGTGTGTGAAAATTGGGCTGATGAGGGGCGAACTCAAACTCGATATATGTAGATACAGATCCCAGATCCCAGATCCCGTTGCCCATTGCCATTGCCGTTCGTTCAGGGTGGCTGCCTGCCTACTCCCCTCCCCTCAGCCTAAACAAGCAACACACACGTGTTCTTCTTGCTGGCGGCTCTTGGTTTTTTTTTTTTTTTTTGCCTGCCTGTTGCCAGGCTAAACAAATTTTCAAAGCTTCTACAAGAAACAAAAACGAAAACGAACAGCAAATGAAATGAGATCACTGGAAAGCTGAGACTTTGTCTCTAAGATTCAGTACCATTATCCATCCATAGGCAGGGGTAGGCAGCACACATATATATACACATAAAGATATATAGACACATCAAAGCCAATGTTTTCTGAACTTTATCAGAGTAGTTCCTGTACTAGTGATATAAATGGCTTGGCCACTTTCTAGAGGCAAGAAGGCATTCTATATTGGTGCACAATTTACAGGATATCAAAGAAGATTTCTAGACTAGAATGCTATTTTAACCATCAATCTTAACCTTTTAGCGGGTTCCAGGGCGAAAGGGGCCTCGTGGACTAGTTGGGAGGACAACTGAATGACAACCATTCTATATTCTAATCAAATCAAGTAAGATACACATATTTCTAGATATTCTTTTCTTTTGCATTTGTAAAAGAAAAGAGTTGTGATTTTTATTAGACCAACTTTTTGCTATGTATAATTTTTGAAAATTCTCAAATTCAGTTGCTCCAACATTCGAGTTTTAATCAACGTGGGAAATCTCTCTTGGTTGGAGTTGCCGGCCAAAATTGTGAGGCCAAGTGAAGGCCAAACTGCAATACTACAAATACCTATTCGTAAGCCAAACGGAAATGGTTCAAAAGACTTTAAAGAAAGTGCAACGCCAGCTATGGTTTTTTTTTTTTTTTTTTTTGGTCTGTCTGTCTTGCTGTTTGTTGGTTTTATGTGTTTGTTGCTTGTATCTTTTCTCTCTGCATATCTGTATCTCCATCTCTATCTGTATCTGTATCTGTATCTGAATGAGTATCTCGTATCTCGTTCAGTGCGTGAGCTGCCTGCCTGCCTGCCTGCATGTGCGAAGCTTTATGGGCCGCCGCTGCTGCCGACAGTCAGTCCATCGCATTCCGATGCGTATCCGGGATTGTGAAATGTTTTCTTTTAACCGAGAGAGAGAGAGAGAGAGAGAGGGGGAAAGAGAGACGGTGAAAGAACGATGGCGATGGTGCATGTGTGTGTGTGTATGGGGGGACAGAGAGGCCCACACATTTCTCTGCGTCTGCAGGCTGTCTGCCTCTTCTTTCTTTCTTTAACCACTTTGGCCCCACTTGTGCTGCATTTGAAAACTTATCAGATATAAATACCTATACAATGCAACGATTTTCTAGGTATGCATGTTGATTATATATATACAGTTGACAGTTATATTATTTTTAGCAAAACAATTGCATACTTTTCTGCTCGGTGTAGACCGAAAATCCATAATCCAACCATAATTTTTGCTTAGAACTAATAATTGCGGGTTAAATTTGTAAGGATTGCGCAAAGACCTTAAAATGCAAACTGAAAAATAAATTTTGAAACGAGACACTAAAAAAGTGGGCTTTTTACAACAATTTCACATGGAAAGCCAAATTCCACAACCAACCTAGATAAAGTCAATAAATCTTACTAATTTATTTGTAAGATTTTAATTCAAAGGCAGCACAAAAGGTGAGCAGGTTGTCTGTATAGCTATTTCAAGAACCACCAAGTTCTATCATCAGCAGACTTTGCTAAGGACTCCACAGTTGTAAAGGCCATACCCATATCTTCAACGCTAAAAGTAGTTGGGAATTCAAACGACATGAAGCGAGAGAAGAACAGCAAAGCTTGCAACTGCAGATTCCACCTTTTTTATGTGCATACCCTTGGGCGCCATCAGAATTAGTGTAACCAACTAATCGTTTTAGGTCAATGATTTTGAAGAAACTTGTTGAAAAAAAGCTGTCTTTGTGGAGCCTTTTTAATCACAGATACCAAAAGATCAACCCAAGATGCTCAAAAATCATTTTCCCTGCCAACCTCCATCGTCGAGCTTGTTTAACCTTCATCCGCCTGCGCACCGGGCACACAGAGTGCACTCACGACCACCTTCTCAAGGACACTACCCGACCCCCATGCGAGGAAAAACTACCCGCAGAACACATCCTGAACTCCTGCCGTTCCTTAGAGAGCATTAAGGTCTCCCATTTTGGAACACTAATCCCCTCCAACCTTTTAAATAATCCTTCTGTAGATAATATCCTTAAAATATACAATTTCATCAAAGAAACACGTTTAAAAATATGAGAACAAATTTATGAGTCGAAGGCCCTTGCAGCTAGTGCTCTTTTATCAATCATTAGGTTTAGTAATTATTACTAGATTTAATTTGTTAAATAAATAAATAAATAATTTTAGATTTTTTTATGCATAAATCTTAAAATAAATAATCATTTTGATAAGGCAATCAAAATCAATTTACCAGAAGAAACTTAAATTTTCTTCAAATAAATTAGATATATGTATTAGAGTTTTCATCCTCTCATACAAATGTATGTTGGATACATTTTCCTATTATAGAAATAACATTTTTCAATCCCTCTTAAACCTCTCTCTGTCTTTCTCCCCCTCTCTCTCTATCTCTCTCTGTGTGTATTGCTTAATATCTATCAAGTGGTTCCTTCCTTTGCACGGAAATTCTTCTAACATAAGACACATGGAAAACAGCTGCAGCGACTTCTTTTAATTCATTGGTTAGCTGTCTGGTCTTGGGGTGCCTTTTAGAAAGCCGTCACCGAAAAATCTAAATCCAAAAACCAAATGGCAATGGCCACATCACATTGGCATGCTGATTAACACCTTGGCGTGAGCTCTCCCCATACCATGCCATGCCACACCAATTCCAATGGCATGTGCTATCTGTGTTGTGTGTGTGTGGATCTCTGTGGTATTTGTGTTAGAAAATAATCAATTGGTAAATATGTTGATCACGACTTTTCGTTAGATTTTCACATGCTCAATGCTCATGCTCCACTTTTCTTTACCCTCCCCCCCTCTTACCACCCCACAACTCCTATTGGCTTCTTTTTGAATCGTGTGTTAAGTTTTCATGAATGATAATTTTCTCTCAGTTTTCATTCATAGTAAAAATTCTTATCGGATCTCTCTCTCTCTCTCTCTCTCCCTCTTGTTAGCGGAATCTTAGGAAAGTCTCAACAAAACGATATTCTTGGTGAGGATCTAAGAATATAACACAACTGAATACAGAAAAATAAAGACTGTGCTACATCTAGCCAACGCTCCAAACTTACTATGGAATCCAAATGTATATCATCTGGTTATATATGTATACAAAAGATAAGAAAACTCACCTTGGATTGTTTCCATCTCTCTCCCTCTCACACTTACCTTCAACTCCTTTACTGATCGTCGTCGGCATTAGTTCAAAGCTTTGTTACACGATATCTCGTTAGGAGCCAGAGCCATCGGAATGTGGCAAGATGATGATCGTTATTTTTTTTTCTTCTTCTTTTTTTTTCTGTGGTATTCATTGACAAAATCAGCTTTCAAAATGATCTCACTTGTATGAAAAACAGTCAAACCAAATCGAAAACCGGTTTCGTAGTCAAATCATCAAAAAAAAATGTATGAAAAAAAAAACAAATCATCAGCGTAGATGAAGATGAGATGAGGGCGGGCGACAGCGCGAAGGGGGGCACACATTTTTCACTCTTATATTATAATAACACGCACGTGCCCCGATCTTGGTTCAGATTTAATAACTATAATTACGAACTATGTCAAAAGATGGTTAACACTTTACACAAAACCAAAAAAAAAAGTTGAGCGCAAAAGAGAAGACGAAAAAAAAAAATCCAAATATTTTCACACGCTAAAACAAAATCTTACGGTTTTTTGTTTTTTTCTTTTAGCACTCACACATACATACATACATGGACAATTAGTGGCGCTGAGAGAACTGTAAATATTTCAAACTTATCGCAGCTGCTGCAACTAGTGCAACAGGGGAGAGGTGGTGGGGATAATAAAAAGGGAGCGAGGGGAACAACAGCTCTAAATATAAACTTACCTTAATAGCTTTTAAAAATAGTCTCTTCTCGCCGTGTCTCTCTCTCTTCTCTGGCTGCCATTTGCTGCTGCGCAGGCGCGCCCTGCTTTTGTCTAAAGGAATGCGCGGCTCGCTGCTGCTGCTTTCCCTTCCCCTCTTTGTGCCTCGCCACTCTTCATCTTCATTTAACAATCATTAATTTAGACATTGTTGGGGAGCCCTGGCGCTGCGCTGCCGATGCCGCTGCTGCTCCCGCTGGTGGGAAAGGGAAGAAGTAACGGCCGTGGCTGAAGCTGCTGCTGCTGCTGTGTGTGTGTGTGGGAAAGTATGTGGCTCGGCGGCTGCGGCAGCACCAGCAGCAGCAAAAATTAGGTCAACATTTTTTCATTCACTCTTTTTTGTTGTTATGTGTGTGTGTGTGTGTGTGTTGTTATATTTCGACACACATACTTGCCCCTCACTTCACCTCGCCATAACTTTTTTATTAACACACAAACTTTCTATTGAGCTGTGAGAGACAGAGATGCGAGATACATAGTTCTTTTTCGCCAACAGACCGTGTCATCAGCAGCAACCGTTATTTTATATATGTAGATGCCTCTCTCCCTCTCTGTTTAATTGACAATATCTGCAATCAAACTATCGAGAAGAGCCCTCAATAATCGCAGCATATTCCCTTTTAGGAAGGGCATTACAAAGTCGGTTCGCCGCGCGTTCTCGCGTCTCGTCACATTTGCTGTAAAACGGTTCTTCTTTGCTGTTGCCGCTTCTTCTTCTTCTGGTCTGGCAGCCGCATTCTTTGCTGGTGGTTGACTTTTTTTTTCTTTGCTTTTGCCTTCTTCACTTCTGCTGAGTGATGCAACTTTTTTGTTTTCTTGTTTTCTTGTTGATTTGGACTCAAGCACATGGAGGTTAGGTTAAAAAAGATGGGGTAAAAAAAAAAACATAACCCACGCTTTAATTTTCTGTTTTTTTTTTATGACTCATGCTTGAAAAATTTCAAAATTTGAATTTCTAAATAGACGCCACACACACACACAGACAGACAGACAGAGAGACAGCATCCAATTTCAGTCAATAAATATTTTAAAGCCAAATTGTAACTGTCTCTCTTGTGTGTGTGTGTGTGTGTGTGCGTGTGTGCTAGCAAATTCCAAACTTCTACTGCTGCTTCTTACCCATGTGGCGCGGCGGTCCTTTGCCAAGTTGTAGGTTAGAAACTAGACCGCGTTTCCTTCCTGTTTGCTTTTGCCTCATTTTTTGTATTTTCTTGGAACTGAGCCGCATTCCAATTGACACTCACACACAGACACTTGAGTTCGATTTCGAGTTATTTGAACTTTCTGGAATGCGGTCACACAAGTTTCTTCCTTTTATTTATGTTGTTGTTCCTCCTCCTTTTTCTCTTATTCCATTTGTGAAATTTTGAAAAAAATAAATAAAAAAAAAACTTTAATTAAAAAAAATTTCTTTCACATGTTTCAAAAAAATTTATTAAAAAAAAAAAAAAAAAAATTGTGAGCCGCCGCGGCTCGATCCTTCCACGTCTTTTCCATTTTCCCATCTTCGGTTTCCTTTTTATTCAACCGCGCACGCATTCGCAATCAACAAGCAACATTTTGGGTTTTTGAAAATTGGTTTTCAAAAAATGCCGAACGCGCGAGCACACACCCGTTCACTTCGAAAACAAAAACAACAATAACAAAAAAAAAAAGCATAAGGCCGTATTCGCCCGAGCCGTAAAAAGATTGACTATTCGCCTTAAAATGTTGCCCCTTCGCCGTAAAATTTCTCCCATTTGCTGTAAAAGCCGAAGCCACATGGAAGCCACCTCGAACTCGAACTCGAACAAAAGCCAACACGAACATTCGCTTGCAACCACACAATGAATTTGCCCGGCGAAGCCGATATTCGTTCGGACTGAATGAATTCGCCCTGATCTTTGGCTGCTGATGTCGCGGTCGCCCCTGTGCGACTCTGCGCATGTGTGGATGTTTGTGTGTGTAAGTATGTATGTGTGTGTGCTAGAAAGTTTCCAACTATGATGTTGATTATGATGATGATGATGATGATGATGTTTGTTGACTCGCATGCATAAGAAACTTACAAAACGACATTCCACAAAATACCACCTCTCCCTCCTTCCTTACTCTACCCCTCCACAATTCATGTTTCTCTTCAATACCGGCAACAATAGTAATCTGTATCTGTGTTTTTGTTGCTTTATGTATGCATGTATGTACATACATATGTATGTATGTATGTATATGTGCTACTTTTGTTGCCTTTTGTCAATGTCTCTCTTTGCTTTAAAGATTCTTCTGCTGCTTCTGCTTGAATGGACCCCACCTTTGGCATACCCTATAAAAAAATCCAAGGATCAAAATAAAACACCTGAATCTGCTTGTAAACCATTTTAAAGACAGTTACACCTACATATAACTATGCATGTATGTACATACATACATACATACATATGTATGTATGTATATCTATCAGTTCTTTAAAGATACTTTCTGTGACCATCCAAATAAATGTTGTAATATACCACAAAAAAAAAGATAAATTTTTGTTTTTGTGGTTTTTATAAGTGTCTTCTGTGGAATGTTTGTATGTAACTGGTGGCGTTCTTTTTTTTTTTTGTCTGTAAACAACTTTGAAATTCGTCATTGAACGGTAAAAAGCAACACACACACACACATGCATGCATACATACATATGTATACTCAAAATTCCAACGTGTTTGACTTTGTGTTTCTATCTCTCTCGCTCTCTCTCTCTCTCTCTTGTTCGCACTATTTTATGCCATCTCACTTGCTCTCGTTAGTTTTTGTGTACTATGTGTGTGGATTTTTTCAATTACAAGTTTTGTAAATGGAATTTCTGAACTTTTTGTGAACGAGGTCATTTACAACGAATGAAGCAGTGGAAGCAGAAGAAGAAAAACCAACCAACAAAAACAAATATGAAGAGGTATTTTTTTTTTCGTCATGAAATTATTTTTAGGAAATTCCATAGGCATTACTACTTTTTGGTTGCTGTTGTTGTTGTTGTGTTTGAAAGGGCGTTATTTATAGAATACATACTCGAAATTCTCCCTATACATACATACATATGCATGTATGAATATCAAATACCCAAAATGTGTGTGTGTGTGTGAGGAGAGAGAGAATCCCAAAAAACTACTCAAGTGATTAACCAGGAGAAAGTGATTGATTTGGATATGAATAGTGCCTATTGCTTTTGCTTTGTGTTCCACAAATAGTTTAAGTGGATTCAATGACATAAAACTGCTGAAAAAACAACAACAACAACTAATTTGGAAACAACTTGGATATCTCTCAAGTTTTTATTTGGAGAAGTCTAAATTTGAGCTAGTTTATTCAAATCAAACTTGGGTTCAAAATGTGATCTATGTCCCAAATTCCATCACATTATGAACTTACTTAACTTAACCCGAAGCGTATTTTGTTTATATGTACATATGTACATACATACATACATAATGATGTATCTTTACTTTATGTAAACTTGAGATTACTTTTTTTTTGTTTGTACACATAAATTTCGACATATTTTATATTTAAATGTTACTTTATGGCAAGAGTTTCCCCGATGATTCTATTCCTATACGAATTCAAGAAGACTTTAAGAACTTATCGTGGGGTTTTGTCACTCCTTTGTTAAGAACTGCAAAATTGACACCTTTATTTTTCGATAATCTTTACTGTAATGTGTAATCTTAAATTCCTGGAAATATCTGTGGCGCCAGTTACGTACATATGTATGTACATATGTATTCAATGGAATTCATTGACAACAATTTACTCTGCTCTGGGCCCTGATTCCTCTGGCTTCTGCAAAAGACTGGGCGAATGAACAACGATCGCTGGTCATTGATAAGATTTAAGGGGCGTCCACTTGACGTATGAATTTCAGGAATTTTGAAAAGTCTATACGCAACTCACCTGCCCAGCCATTGAAACAAAAAATAAATAAATAAAGCACGCGCTCAATCTAAGGCTTATCATAAGAAATACTATAAATGACATGTGATGGCATTGTTGTAGGTACCCCAACCATACCAATAAAATGTTTCAACTTTGAGTCACATCATGTGCTTGACACATAGGCGCAGCTAGGGCTATGAAGTGGGGGCACTTTGCCCCTTAAAGTATGCAATGGGTAATAAATTGATAACTTTTGTATGCCTTGCAACTCGATAGGCACTGTTTGCTTCGAGGACTATGTGTTTAAGCCACAAAAGATTCAAAAACTCATACTCTTGGACTGTTTATTGCATACTTAAGAGGGCACCACCACCCGCTAGTACACAAGAAGAAGACAGTCTGGCAAAAAAACGGAAAGAAAACGGAAATTGTAATATTTGTTTGTTTAATTGCTTTTGTTTTGTGTTTTATTGAACATTTCCCAATAAACATGGACTTTTGAACTGGCTGGAAACTATTTACAACATCAACCGGAGGAGTAGTAACGTCAAGACCATAAAAATAATTAATAATAAAATCTTATCAGTTTTTTTTCTTTACGGTTAAACAAACCAAAGAGTGCAAACACAGTTGTTATATGTACATATGTATTCAGTGATCGGAAGGGTAAAGTGCCAGCAGGGGTTAGCCATGACGTAGAAACTTTGGTATGTCGTCGTCGATCGATCGGATCGATTGCATGGTCAAGCGATTACAGATCCTACAATTCCACCTCTTTATAATTGTTAACGACAAAAGTTAATGATAATAATGGCGTGCACTAAGTCTACTTGACCGTTCATTAACAAAATCAAAGCCTTATGACTATCATATGTGCATATTAATAAATATGTATGTACATATGTATAGTGTAAGTGCACAGTGGCGGCGGACCTATTCAGTACTTCATTTAATTCAACTGAGAATTAGTCTGTGTTCATTATTTTCAACTCGAAAGAGATCGTAAATACATTATTCAAAGAGAGAATGATTAGGTTTCTACTAATTTCTTTGTATAATCCCCACGAGATCTCACAGATTTTCTTTAGTAGTTCCCCCCACTGAATCCGTCACTGCGTTTAGGAAAATGTTTTTTTTTTTTTACCTCTAGACCCCTAGGTAGACAAATTGCATATAATTTCTACTTGAGCGATCAGCCAGCCGGCAAAAAGTGCAGCGAACCTGGCCAAAGGCACCAGTAGTGTAGAGAGAGAGAGAGAGAGAGAGAGAGAGACAGACACAGAGAGCGAGAGAGGGAGAGTTAGTTAGACGATGTCTCGACGGGGTCCCCCTGTAGCCGTTTTCATGAAAAATTATGTCGTGTACAATTTTATGCATGAGAGACTCATGGGCAAAAAAACCAAAAAAATAAAATGAACAGTGCAACCAGCCGCCGCCGCAGGTTAGATAAGCTGCGAACTGAAAACTCACACACACACACACACACATTTGAAGAGGAAGTAGAATTAGAAGCCGGCAAAGATATGTATTCGCACAGTGGAGCAAACAATATGATGATTGTCTTATTTATTAATTTATAATGCGTTTGGGCAGTGATTGTAAATTACAGCCAATCATCTTCTAGAAATACATAGCTAGCTGGAATTATCTCATAGATATATAGGACCCACTGTGTTAAGGGAGTAAAGCTCCGTATACATAGATCGTAAATTTTATGCTCCTGCATAAAATTTTCTATAAATTTTGATTGTGTTTCCTCCTTGCTACTGAAGGAGACGCCGACTAGTTCAAAAGCAGCTTCAGAATGGATTTTTTGGAGACGGTCTCTGCGCTTCCTGAGCCCACATGAGGTGCCACATAATTATAGAAGCGCACCCCGGGGGCGCAATCGGACGTGTGTGTGTGTGGGATGTTGGTGGAAGTTGAAGTTGAGCGTCGATCTCTGATGTATTAATGACATTTGACCTAGTTTTCAGAATTTTCCCTAACAAAATGCAATGTGTGAGCGACTCCTACATCCACATCCCACCTCCACATGCTTATCCTCCTCCTCCAAATCATACATGGATTTCCATTTGCTGCTCTTCTCTCTTGCAGCTCCATTCATTCATTCATATTCATAAATTTCAGTGTTGTTGATGATTTTTTTTAAATTTTTTTTTGCGTAAGCAGCGGAAGTTGTCGTCTCTCTCTGTCTCTCCTTGTTCTCCTCTTTTCCAGACAATCTGTCGCTCTATTTTGATGCATTCCCAGGCGGCAGAGATAGAGAGAGAGAGAGAGAGAGAGAGACAGAGAGAGAGAGAAAGAAGCGCCAGAGAGCTAAAGTTCAAAGCACTATTGAACTCAACACACTACTCACACTCACACTCACACTCAGACACACAGCAAACACTTTCGCCATAAATAGCTGACTAAAAAAAATCAAACCGAGCGAATGGCGGGAATGTGCATTTTATCATACAAATATATAACGGAAACCCATAGTGAGAATGATGGGAAGTGGGGAATTCATATATGTATATATGTACGTACATACATATATGTATTTGGGTGTGTGTGTGTGCGTATAGGAAGTGTCAAACTGAAAACAAAAGTGACTAATTCGAGAGAGAGCATTTCCGTTTACTTCCTGTGCGTATAAGTCTAATGAGGAAATGCCATTCCCCCCTCCGCCAAGCCTATCGCCCACCCGCCCCTCTCTGCCCTATGACTTGACTAAAGAAGTGTCTTCTTGAAGGGGCAACGACGACGCTAAAAATAAAAGTCGACAAAAAGACCGGAAATATTGTGTCCATACATATACATATACATTTGATGTACGTATTAACCAAACCGAAAAGCAACTTCTCCTCGAGTTTCATTCATACATCGCCTACACATACAAACGTATGTATGAGTCTTTGTATGTGTGTGTGTGAACACCCTATGCTCCATTCATAACTGAATAAACTGTGTATAGTGTGTGTGTGTGTGTGGAAAGTGGGAAGAGGTGGAGGAGATTATGTTGTGTGTGCAAGCGGCGATTGCGACAGATCCATACGAAAACACAAAAATGTAAACACATAATATTGAGTGGCTGGCTCCGACCCCGTATTTTTTTTAATCAGAGCGCCGACTTTAAGATTTCCTGTAGGTTTCACAAGAGAAATGACATCAACAATAATAACCAGGCCATACATAGGTATATTATCTTATCCATGTAAAGGAAAATTCTCTTACAATTAATACAAACTAGTTAATTGATTTCCACCAAATGATAGTTGAATGGATGAAGGACTTGTCTCAAAAAGATCCTTTCTAAAATTTCTCTCTGTGTACATACATATATCCCAAAATATACCTCGTTGTATTCAAGGGTACTATAACAATGTCCATGACGACGACGACGACGACAAAATCATCGAAGAGATATGGTAAAACGTTCGTTCTGAACTTATCAGTTATTGTTACTTGTGTGTGTGTGTGTGTGTGTGTGTGTTTGTGTGTGACATGCGTGTGTTCTCAATGAAATTTTATTGAAATTTAGAGCAAATCTATAAAATGCAACGAAGCAAACAAACATACATATAGAGAGTGAGAGAGAAAGAGAGAGGGAGTGAGAGCAAAAAAAGCGAGCCATGGTGCATCGCTCAGTGGTGAAGTGGAGGTGGTGCTGGTCTCAATGGCTTGTTGATGGCGTTGGCGATGGCGTCGTGAAGCTAACAGCAGCCACAATGCGTTTTAGTTGTTGTTGTTATTGTTGGAGCGATGACACGAGACTGCTACGACCACGTACACGAATGTACACATAAACACACACACACACACACACACAAAGGAAGTGGAGGCGTACGGAACGTAGAGATGGAGGCGATCGCTAAGGCAATGCATGAATTTATGAATGAATGAAAGTCTGTCTGTCTGTATTATCGGTATATGTACATACATACATACATATGTATGCACATATATGGATATAGCACACACTCGCACACACACATGCGGTATATATGGGTGTGTGTGTGTGTGTCGATTTCGTCGCAGCAGTTCTTCTGCCTCTGCCTCTGCCTCTCAGTCACTCTTGGTTTGTGTGTGTGTGTACTCATTTAATGAATGAAAATCCCCAACGACAACATAATACCCACATGCACCCACACCCACACACACACACACACGCACAGAGAACTTCCATTTATGGTCTCATATAGTAAAAACGGAAGTAAGCGGAACAACAACCACATCCATTCATGTTTGCTTTTTGCTTTTTTTTCTACTTATACCGAGTGAGTGAGTATGTCTAAATAAGTCGCATGAATGCCTTCTTGATTTTTCAACTACTACGGATTAGTCTGCATGCATCATTCGAACATATGTCTGTATACTAAATGTATGTATGTATTTGTACATATTACATAGATTAGATGCGTGATACAAGGGCAGGCAACCTTAATACCAACTGCTTTCGGCGTTAAATATGTTCCATCGATGGTCAATATTAATAAATGTCCAAACTAAACATTCATTTTTAGTTGGATTAAGATTCAGTCCTAAAACCCTTCTAACGGTACTTAAGAATGATTTTACATATTGCAAATAAGCAAATTTCTTAAGAGTTTCGATCACAAACAAACAACAACAAAAACACTTTGTTATTTCTTCATCTACTGATGAATATTTGTGGATCAAGTTTTTGAAATGGTTGTATTATGCATAAAGTGAATCATTTTTAAAAGCCTATGACAAATCTACTCTACAATGTTGAGAAAAATCTGTTGAAATGTTAGTCATTCAAATGATTTCGAAGAATTAGGCTATGACTGGAAAAACTAAAAACAATCGTTGGCCTATTAATGGCAATTACATTGCAAAGCCTATAAATGTCATTTTGAACTATATGGGATTGCCTTTTAGTTTCAATCAATCTTGCAACGAATTTTACAAGGAAAGAATATCAATTATATCTTCGGTGAAGAACACAATGTTGTTGTTGCTGTTGTTTTTCGAAAACACACTACGTACTACAATACTGTGACGCACGTGCTGGATCGTATCTAGCAAAAATGTAAATATAAATAAATGTTTCGATACTATATATATACACAATATACATAGGGCTTGACTTTTACGATTTGATGATATTGGTATGATTATGGCAAAGATGCGGCGGCGGTGGCGGCGGCATTAGCGATAAAATTACAACAGAAAGTGGCGCGAAAACGACAACAACAAGAAAGAAAAAAGCAACGAAAAACAACCGACAAGGCAACAAACAACATATTGTCTGCAGCTCCGTTCTGTCCGTAAAGCCAAATGACGCACAAAAAACTTTACAAGGTTGTCTGATGATGATGATGATGATGCTCCTCCATGTAAAGAGGAATATACACACAGTCAGTTCTCTGTGTGTGTGTGTGGGGTTGGTGTTTTGGTGGCTCCACCCGTACCCGTACCTGACTACGTCATTGAAGACTGAATGAAATGAAAATGAAAATCTTTTTGACGTCAGCAACACAAAAACTATAACCAGGAGGCCATCTTCTTATTTTACTATTTTCCTCTGTTTTGCTCTGTTGCAATCATTTTTAGATTAAGATCATTTATACTAAAAACGAAACCCAATGACGTTGTTGTACACCAAAAACAATTCGGTCTATGTGTGTGCGTGTGCTTTTAATTATGGCAGACACTGTGGGGTTGAGATATTCATAAATATCGTTAGGTAATATATGTAGCATCAAGAAGATTAGAAATTTCATCTGAAATCTTCTACAAAATGTACCCAACTTAACAAAATACTTTGAATGGACAAATTTTCAAAAGATGCCAATCAACTAGTAGTTCAACTTAATATTATATATCGTCGAAGTTTGATCGTTAAACTCGTTGACTAGTCCTCGCATTTGGGGCTGAATGAAGTCGCCCAAAACTATGCTAAGCAAATTTTTGGTGATTTTAAGCAAAGTTGTTGAAGGTTTTGTGTTTTCGTTTTGTTTTGCTTGTGTTGTCTGTTTTTGTTGCGGATTTTGTATAATTAAACAATTTCAATCATTAATGTTGCTCTGTATGTTTGTATATATGCATATATGTACATACATATGTATGTACATACATACAGGCTTATGTATGCATGTTTATATGCCTGTGTGTATTTTTTTGCGAATGATAAATGCGTAACATTTCGAACTGGTTCAGCCTTGCCAGTGCCAATCTTAATTGCGCATTTAAATATAATAGAAAAACTACAACAACTATAAACAACGCCACATAGTTTACACACAACAACACAAGCAAAACAGAGTGTATGGAATAGAGAGGAAACTATCGCTGCTGTACCCTTTTTTCATCCTCCTGTTCCCCCCCATCAGCTCTTCCTCCAAAAAAAAAAAAAAAAAAACAACTATTTTATTTGGTCTGTCCATTTCGGTATATTGAAGCTGCGCATATTGCGCCCTGGTTTATTTATTATGTATTATCCATTTCAGTGACGGACTCAAAAGATGGAGCGCCTCATTTCAAGAATAAGAAGCCCAGTACTACAGAGCCAATAACAAACCTGTTGTTATTCCTTTAAGAGATTGTTAATTAAGGTTTAGCGAATCATTTGAAATAGATTTGAATGGCCAATCAAAAATCACGTTTTTGGAAATCCTATATCTATAAAATTTTAGGTCTTAAAAGGTGTTGGGTTTTTGCGCATCGTGTTTTCTTTTATTTTTGTTGTGTTTTTCCATTTTTTGTTTTGTTTTTGGCTCCTTTGTCATTCATTCTTATAATAACAGTAAATATAGCAAGTTATGGGTAGTTTTTAATGGTCTGGTAACGCCAAAGGCCTACACGCGCCTAGGGCTAACGGATTTGAATGTGTGCATGTGTGTAACTGTTTGCAAGAGTGAGCGAGAGAGAGAGAGAGAGAGAGAGAGAGACAGCAACGACAACTTGTTGCGCGTGTGGGTGAGCTTGCTCGTTTGTGTGAGTGTACGTGTATAAGAGAAAAGGCAACAAGGTCTCTCTCTCTCTCTCTCTTTGGTTGCTGTGCTCTCGTTGCGTATACGCGATATTTTCTAAGGCGCAAAAAGTGCAAAGCTTTTCTAAGGATATCAGCTGACTGTTGATGGCCAATTACAGCTGTTTGTATAAAAACCATGTGTATTTGTTACATACATACACACATACATATGTTTGTATAAATATATGTTCTTATTATGTGTGTGTGTGTGTGTGTGTGGATGTAAGGATTTGGTTTAATAAATTAAATGTTTAATACTTACACAAAAATGGAACCGATTATATAAGGGGCAACCGTGGACGTCTCTGCAGCCGCAGCCAGCCCTGGCTCTACTATGCGTGCGTGTGTTTGGATGACTGGTGTGTGTGTGTTTGTGTGTGTGCGTGCGTGTGTGCTAGTTTAGTTAAATGCTGAGCACACGCACGGCCATTGCGTGCGTCGGCAGCTACGTCGACAGCGGCGTTGGCAAGCAACAGGCAGCAAATAGGCAAGTTTGCTTTTGTTTTTGTTATTGTTGTTTACTTTGTTGTTATTTGTCGACCTCAGTCTGGCTGGGGCTGCCTCTCTCTCTCTCTCTCTTTCTCTTTCTCTCTCTTCCTCTTGCGCCTTATGAACGTACCGTACGCTTTCGCTCTCCCGTTTGTCTCTGTCTCGTTCACTCTTTCTTCTCTCTAACATGCCTGTATGTCGCCGCCGCCACCGCGTATCTAAAACATTTACGCTTTAAATAAATATCTAGAGGGGGTATTATAAAAGGCAATAACAACAACAACAACAACAACAACGACAACAACAGCAATAACTAGAAAATTGGTTCAATGCACGCCGCCGCCACCGTCGAAGTGGACCGACAGGCTTATCAGTAGGCAAAGAGACAAGCATCAAGCATGGTCTCTTTACTAAATTTCTACTTGAAACTTTCAATCTATTAGTAGCTCATATCCTTTTGTTTATACTCTCTCCAACTCCAGTACTTATTACAACTACAACGACTACTTTCATTCACATATGCTAAATGTTTACTATGCAACTCTTATTTACATCAGTAACAGTATGTATATAGGATACTGTATTTTCATTCGATTTCAATTAACTAGTATCTTTTCCACTGAAGTCTTCTATGCTGCTCCCATTATTACTACCTTTTCTAGGTTTCTTTGTTTCTTGTTTGCTTTATTTCTCATGTGCGATTGTTTGTGTTTGTATGTGTTGCTGTATGTATGTGTGTGTGTGTGTGTGTTTTTTTATTTGTTTAATTTCCGTTGATTATTATTGATTTTTATCAGCAGCAGCAGCAGCAGCAACTTTATGATCATCATCTTCATCTTCTGCCCATTGTCGCACTGTGGTACAAAGTTCAAATTCAGTTCAGTTTGTTAATGTTGTAATTGTTCTTGTTATTGTTGTTGTTGTTCTTGCAATGCTTGTTCGTGTTACTCACAGAAAAAAAAAATTAAATATATTATATATACATACATACATATGTATACATGCATATGTATGTATGAATGAACAAACACATATTTGTATTTTTGTGATTGTATAAGTTTCACAGTTTCTTTGTGCGCCATTTTTTTTTGTCTACATTTGTATGTCTGTGTGTGTCTATCTAATACATTTAAACGTTTCGTTTTTTTTTCTTCTTTAGGTTTTTTTTTGTTCTTCTTCGTATTTACTTTTCCGCTTCTAATTTTAATTATTCAGTTGCTCCAACAGCATTGGCCAAAGACGGGGTGGTTAAGGGGGGCTTAGAATAGGAAAGGGGCTCAAAAGTCGCCGCGAACTGAGCTTTCAAACGAACTGAGCTAGTTTTTTTTCTGCGTCGCAAAATGTTATAAAAAAAAATGTGTTTTTTGTTCTGTCACTTTTTTTTTTTTTTTTTTTTTAACAGATTTAACTAAAATTGTTTATAGTTTAGCACAAATGTAGTACACACGCTTAAAGAGAAAGAGAGATAAAAAATTCTTAATTGATAAAAAAAATTAAAAAAAAAAAGCACTTTGATCAAGCCGACTCCAGGCAAGGAATGAGCAAGAGAGAAAGAGAGAGAGAGAAAGCAGCAGCTAGAATGAGAGTTGAGTGAGTTGTTCTTCTTTTCGTTTTCTATTATTATTATTATTTTTATATTTTTTTGTATTTTTCTGTCTGTTCTACCGCCTCCTCCTTCTTGACGTTGGCACTGACGGTGACGTTCTGAAACTGAAACACCAAATGCCTCACGAAACTTTAGTTTGCGGCGGCAACGGTAAGGTTCCCGCACACAGATACACACACACACACAGACACACACACAGACACACACACACACGCATAACCACGACGAGATCTCTGAGAGTTGCTTGGTATCAATGAATCTAACTTGAAACCAACAGCAACAGCAGCAAGAGCAAGCAACAAGTACGACTAAACTGAATGAAATGAATGTGACGAATGAACCGACTGCTGCTGCTGCTGCTGCTGCTATATAAGTGTGAGTTTGCATGTAATGGTTAACGCCATCGTGGAAAAAATATAAACTTTAGCTGAAAACAATAGCAAAACTCAACACACGCATAAGCACACTCACACAAACACATGCACACACACACACACACACATGCACGGATACTTGCTCTGCTCTCTCGGTGAGAGAAATCTGTCACTCAAGCGGGAGAGTCTGTCTATCTCTTTCTCTGCGCAGCGGCTTCTAAAAAAGCTTTGCGCTTGTATTGGAGTATCTTTATGTGTGCGTGTGCGTGTGCTTTTAGCACAGTGAAAAATTTCATCGACGAAACCTAGCAAAATGGCCGCCATTCGATTCTTCGAAGAAAATTATCCATAATATTGCTAATACATGAATTATTGAATACAAATTAATTAAATATTTGCTTAATTTGGCTAGAGTTATTCTCCTCTTCACAAATTGAACTTCGAAAGTCAGTAAATTTAATACGAATTCGCAGCAGGATCACAATAGTGAGTCCTTCAACATAGGAAAATTGTCTTTACTATTTCGGAGTATATTTTCTAGCACAAATTATGAGCAAATGAACAACACGGCACAAATATTTTGAAAACAATTCAAATTACTGTTATTATTATGATGTGTATGTGCAGGATGTTTGTAAGAACATTAAACCTTATAGTTAACACCAATACTGAATCAAAAAATATGTTTGAAAATGTAGCCAAATAATCCGATATACCGTTTGATTAAAAACAATTGCCCGAACATCTTTAAAAGAATCATAAAAGAACAAAGTTAAGAATGAAAATTATGATTACATTTTTAAAATGACAGATGAAATACGATTGACTATACATGTGTAGATTAAGCCGGAATCTTCCCTTTGTTTGTACATATATCTTACACCTCATAACACCAAAGAAGTTCATTTGGCATGGAGAAAATCAATCTATCCGACTATTCAGCTTGCAAAGCAATTAAAATGAGATATTATTGGTGATCGATAGTAACACAAACAGATGTATATATATTATAGAATATCTAAATAGTACAAATACTCTTTTAATTCCCCTATGGCCAGATCTTATAAAATGAATCCTGAAATAAAAAAATTGCTGCCTTGGACAAGCAGGGACGGGGAATGACAGTTATTTCTAGTCTTTCCTATTCAAATAATTATCAATATTGAAAAAGTTTTTGAAAAATAATCCATTAGAGCCCTAAATCATTTATATAGATTAATTATTTCCATTCGTATAAATATGTGAATGGCAATAGCATATTTTGTGCTCAGTGTAAGGCAGCCCTAAAACGTAAGACGAATATACGAAACGATCAGATCAGCACGAAGCAAGCAGCAAAATTCCTGAGGATCTGCCTTTGCTAGTTAAATTTGGCTTCCAATACCATGAGACGCAGGCCAGGCCAGGCCAGGCCAGGCAAAGGCACAGGCACGCACAAAGAATCAAAAAAAGCAGAACCACAGTGTGCCATATGAAATATGTAACGGCGACGACTACGACGACGACTCGAGTAGGGCAATGGGCGGTGGTGCAGGGAAGGCGCCGGGTGGGTTGGTTGGTTGGTTGGGGCTCACCGATACCAACACCAATACCAACATAGGGACAGCCGAGACCGAGACCGAGGCCGAGACAGAGGCAGAGGCAGCGACAGAGATACGCATACGCATACAACGACGGCCACAGAGGCAGTCAGATACTAGGCAGAGTCATTTATTGTTTTTGGGTTTCAATTTTTTGGGCATGTGTGACATGTGTGTATGTGTGTGTTTGTGTGTGTGTGTGAAAGAGAGTGAGAGAGCGAGAGAGGGGGGCTCTATATGTGTGCGTGTCACTGCCATGGGGGCATTTTCTCATAGAAGGCATGAAATTGAAATTAATTTCAAAATGAAAACCAAACCAAAAACAAAAAAAAAATAAATAAATCAAATATCTACATAAATAGTTAATATTAAAACCACAATTACTAGTAATTGCCATGTAATTGAAACTAGGATAAGTCTTTCATGATAACTAAAGGCACTTACATACTTATTAGTTGCTGGCTAAACGTTTTAAGGCGTTTGACGGAAATGGCTAAAAGGGCAGGGACGGGCGGACGAAGTGGTTATAAGGGAAAATTGTCATTTAGCCCAAGACGACAGTTTTTGTTATTAATTTGATACCAAAAACAAAATGCTTATATACGAATATCCATTTTAATTAAAAAGGTCTTAATAAATTCGTCCACGTGCTATTTGACTGCTGACGTAAGGGTCGTCATCATCATCATCGTCGTCGTTGTTGTTGTTGTTGTTGTCGTTGTTGTCGTCGTCGTGGTCGTTGTCGTCGTTGTTGTTCATAGGGGCGTGTACATTCCACCCATACCAGCGTGAAAAAGCATTTATAGCCTCTTTTTTCGGACCATTTCTTACATACATACACACACACACACACACACACACACACCGTATCGAAAGTCTCCTCTTTTCTCTCTCTTCCTCTTTTCAAAAATGGTAACATTTTTTATTTAGAATTTTGTTTGTCCAAAAAAAGTTCACTGATCCTTTGCCAATATCCTTAAATCGTTTCACTTCCTCCTCAGTTTTTCGGTTATGATCATGTTTGACAGTAATCACGTGTTCCTCTCTAAAATTCATTCCGATACATATGCACAATTTATATACATATGTATATGTATGTATATATGTACATATGTGGGTGAGCGCCAGAGAAACCCCGACCCCCTCCCCCTCCTCTCTGACCCCACCCCCCTTCAAAAAAAAAACACAAACAAAAATTAGCGAGCGTCAGCTCACTCTTACTGAGAGAAACTCAAGCAATCAAAAAAAAACCAACAACGTACATATATACGCCAAAATATAAAACAAAATGGCCGCCAGTCGTATAGTGTAGACGTGGTTGAAATTCAAATCAAACTATTTCGCCATTAACGAAATTAGCTAATCCTTGGTTTACTAATATCAAATCAAATAGTCCTTAACAACAACAACAAGCATTTATTTTCGTCATTATCGAAATAAAGCAAAACAAAATGGCGGCCAAAACAATTTCGAGACATATTTCGTTACTTATTTTCAAACAATGGGCCTTTTTGTGGATTTCGTCAGTAAAAATACGTCAAATATTCGAAACATTTGGTCGCCCTGCATGGCTTGAAGGAGTTTGTGGCTTCCTTTAATGTTTCAATGAAGTATCAACAATATAGTTTTGATACTTTTCACTGAAAGTGGATAATTCAGGATTAAAAATGGCGGTGAAGAAAATTGTTTATATTGATAACGGTTTCCCTCACCATATTTCATTAAAACTATAGCCGCACTGCACTCAGTAGAATGCAAACATCCATTTCCTTATGCTAACGTGCACAATGTTCTCTTTCGAAAAGCATTATAGCCCAAAACTGGGTCCACACTTGCCTATGAAGGATGTTTTGGGATGTATGGGGCGATTTCATCGCCTTCGCAAAAGACCCAAGTTCACAGGTAAAAGACCGAGCGCATTCTTCAATAAATTGTTGGTCCGTTTGTTATTAGAGGATGGATACATATGTATGAATTAAGTTTGAACACAAATACAAAAATATTGCTATATGCTGTCTGGGTGTGTGTGTTGTTTGAAGGACACAACCGACTAGTGTAAAGTTATTTACACAAATTAATTTGGCCATTTAACTGGGCTCTAATTAAGCAATTAACCAATTAAATTACAAACAGATTGATTCTGTTGCAATCATTTTGGACTAACTAGAATTACGAACTTTCGTCTCGGCCGTGTCTCCCATGACTTTTGTACATTCGTACAGCATTCACCAGCACCAAACCCAATCAATTTGATTTCGATTCTTGGGGACCTGCATTTGCATTGGAATCGGACAACGACCAGCAAAGAGACAGAGTCTCCATTAAAATGCCCCACTAACTGCATTCCAAGAATTTATAAGTCAAAGATCGAATGTGCCTTTTTTGAGTTCTCTTTCTCACACATACGCACAGTCACACACACTTAAAACGATAGTGCAACATCGTACACACCCCTACACCAACATGCCCCTTCCTTTTGCCCTCTTCCCTCCCACCTATCATCAGTTTTTCTTCTTCCATTGTGATCACAGAGCACAGACAACAAAGACTCCAAATTGAATAAATAAAGCATCCCCAAGATTTATGCATATAAAAATTAATAAATTGAAATATATGTAGAAATAAGTACAATAAGTATTAGGCGCCAACTGGGTGAATAGGGGCGTGGAGGGCACAGCACTGCACGGTACGGTACGGTACTGCACGGTAGTGCGACTGGGTACGAGGAGTATAGGATTGGGGTTGGGTTAGCAGCGGCAAATGCAAGTGCATCAGGCATTTAATTTTTAATACTCTAGGGCCATAGACCAGAGTCTAGAGTTTATCAGCAACAAAGGCAACGGCAACGGCAACGGCAACAACATCGGACAAGAGATTAACGCAGTGCGAGAAACCAGATAGATAGATATGAAATATGTGAAATGCGCGATAAGAGCCAAAGTGCATTGGTGTCAAAAAACACAAGAGAATCAACCAACAACTAACCAAACTATTCAATTTAATTGTACCGAATTCCATAATACACTTATCACGCAGACTTCAAAAACAAAACTCTGGTGAACATGAAAACGTACGAATATTTAGGAATATTTTTTATCAAAAATTACGAGAAGGAATATTTAAGACCGCTGATAGAGCTGAATCGATGATGATCACAGCTTCAGAAACAAGGATAAGATCAATGCGATTTAAGATTAGTTGAAGATGAAGAATCCACTCCACCATTTGGGATATTTCTTTAAAAGATCACAAGATTAAAAGCGTGAATAGTGGCATAATGCAAAAAAATGCTTTAATAGAAAAGTCGAAGATAGGGAGACGACAGCATAAAAATTTAAGCCGTATAGATTGAAAACAAACAATTAGAAACTAAACCAAAAATAGACAATTCACAATTTACCAGCTCTTTTTGATGTTACCTTTCAGGACCAAATTAAACTAGGGGAAACTAACCCAAATGGAGTTTAAGTCCTGAATTAACCTGAATTGATGAAAATACTATAGACAAGTTTTGACGAGCATCATCTAATGATGTCTTTCCGTACTTTTTGTGATAGTTAAGAAACTTCACTATAAAGAGTATTCCAAAAAGAACGTGGGGCAAATGATTCTACGTACGTGAATGACTGTGTTTGTAGTATAATTGTATGCGTGCATGTGTGTGTGTGTATGTGTGTGTGTGTGTGTGTGTGTGTGTAGAGTGGCGGTGATGAAATGTGCAGCCAGTGCCAGCAGCGGACAGCTATAAGCCAGACCAGTCCACAATCACCGTAGCAGCGGCAGCAGCAACAACAACAGCAACAACAACAGCAGCAGCGACACTGACGGCAGCAGCAAGTTTTATGAATGAACGCAAATGCCGGGGCCTGGGAGCTGGCTGGCTGCATCAATGAATGGCCACAAACATTGCCAGCATTTGCCTGTTTGGGTGATTGCTGTAGAATGGTTGGTTGGGGGGGTGTAGGGTGGAGAGCGATGGATGAACTGAAGGGGGGAATGGAACGGTGGTCGAGGGGTGGGGGGGAGTGGGCTGGTTTAGTGGGTTGTCAGAGATCGAACTATTGTAATTACTTCAAGATTATGCAAAATGCATATGTATATGCAATTAAGTTGCAACAACTCTGTGAGTCATGGGGCAGCAGCAGCAACGGCAACTGGTTTGACTTGCCTGAGAACAAGTACACACAGATATCTCGTACTTGCAGATACTTTTTGCAATGACAGAGATATGAACTCACTAGATTGGAATTTCTGTGTCTGTGTCTAGATGACCATAATGATGATGATGACGATGATGATGCTGCTGATGATGATGTTGATCATGATGATAATGACGAATGACTTGATTGTGCAACCTGTTGGCATTTATGCAATTAAATTACTTATATGGAATGTGTATCTATATCTAAGAACAACTAATTAACAAAGCCAAACAAACGAATCCAACAAATAATCAATTTTCCAGAATTTTGATGCCAAAAGTATCTGGTATGTAGTTACATACCAGTTAATAATGGCCCAAATCGTGTGTGATGTTGCTACACCCTGATGTTAATTACATTTCTTTGATCTCGTTTTTCTTTCTGCGCTCTAGGCCAATCAATGCTTAAGTCAATGAATTGATATGATGATGCCCAAAAAAATGTCATCAATATCAAACTAAACTGCTAAGCCCCTATCATTGAATTGTGTGTGTGTATGTCCCGTCGTTCCATCGTCGTTTGTCGCTTATATCCCTTAAAAACTGATAATAATGTCGCCTGCGAGAAATTCCTTTAGCGGCATTTAAGGCCACTTAATTATGCCCGAAACCAAGTCCAACTCAGCGTGCGACGCTCTGCGACCCGAAAAACCAATCCTAAATTCCAGGAATTTTGGCCGGACGGTCGGTCGGTCGATTGGTCTGTCGTCGCTTTGGTTGTTGTTCGTCTTCTTCTTCGTATTGTTAGTGTTCTGGTAGAGTAGTCTCTTGTCTCTCAATCCTTGGTCAGTCTAATCACACGCAAAGAAACAGCATAGTTCTTACATCTCATACTCTATATATGTATGTACATTTTCTATGTATGTATGTATGTATATCCTATAATTATTGGTCGGTATCTGGTTAATCAAATGGCCTAGTTGAACATACTTGCAGCGCGGTTAGTCATGATGAAAATTCCCTAATCTTTTAAATTAATTGCAATTTGTTTGCTTAGAATTCCTTTCAACTTCTTAGGGCCGAACGAAACCGGGGGAAAGATTTGATGGGATATCTATAAATATTAAATATTATTGGTCCTTAAAGGGTTAACATTAATGTTGGAAAATGCTCTGATGGTATGGCATTTCATCATTTTGCAGCAGACGGCGTTGCTCGAAAATCACCTCAAAGAATTGCGTTCAATGAACCAATTAGATCAAAACGAATTTTCCTGGCAACCAACTCCCTTTTCCTCCATCTCCCCCAAACCGCACCCACCCACCATAGATAGAGATAGAAAGAGGGGGAGAGAGACCCAGACTGGGTGCAACAATATAAAAAGAATTCTTTACAAACCTCTTAGTCTCTCTCTTTCTTTCTCGATGTCTCTCTTTCTCTCTGTTGCCTCACTCTCTTTCTCTCGTGGTCGAGTCTCGGTCTACGGTCATCAAGTCAGCTCGTTCAACATTCAAGAGGCATCGATGATAATATTCATTCATTTGATCAAACCGCCGACGACTACAACAGCAACACCAGCACTAACAACAACAACAACTGCAACGACGACGACGACTTTCGTTCCCCCCCCCCATTACCATCCCACCAATACCTCCCATCTATCTCTCTCCCTCACTCTGAACTGAATGCATGGCTAAACCATTGGGCAAGAAGTCGGGACGCAGCCCAAAACCAAATTGAAGTACAGCAAAGAAATAAGAAAACATATTGCCAAAGTAGCTGCAACAGCAACGGCAGCAGCAACAAGACCAACAACAGCAACACCAATATACATCATTACACTGAAAGAAATTCGTTGCACCTTGCTCTTGGGGGTGGATTCAGACAAGGATTTACGTATAAGAAATTCAATATCTTTCGAACGAATTAAACTGAGGAAAAGTTAACTTTGACTATAGGTATCAAGGTTCGCCCTCTAAAGGTCCTTAAAAGGATTGATTTTAATTTTCAAATGAGTCAGCAGAAATTCATAGCTTAAATGCATGAAAAGATGAAAAGTAATTTGGAATATAAATATTAATTATTGAATAATAAGCAAAGGGACTTAATCCTAATACTATGCCTAATGCCATTTTGCGTTAATTGTTAGCTGCGATGGAGATACAGTCGACTCTCGTTAATTCGAAATTGAAGGGACTTTTAAATTATTTCGAATTATCGACAGTTCGAAATATTAAATCAAGAGATTTTGTGGGGGACTCGTGATAACTTCGTATTACAGAGAGGTTCGAATTATCGCAGGTTTGAATTAACGAGAGTCGACTGTAATTGAATTTTGTCACAGTGCATTCAATCGACACATTCACTTATAGGTTAAAAAAAACCAAAAAAACAACAACAACAACAAAATCGATGAGAAGAAAGGGAATATCGTATATGAACCATCGTTGGAACGAGAAGCCTGCCCTGGCGTTGGCGCGGCGTGCGGCTCAAAACTGCTGTCCAATTGTCCGATTGTCCGCCGAAGCACACACACACACACACACTGGTACACACACACACACACACATTGAACTATATGCAGACGAAGCAAAGACCTCTTTTTAATGTATTGCAATTCCAAGAATTTAGGAAGAGGAACGTGAGAAACTTTGTTTTTGTTATTTTCTTTTTCTTTGCATTTCATTTCAAGATACGACGCGATGCCTTCAACCTAATATCTTCCCTTTCGCTCTCTCAGTGTGTCTCTGTCTATCTCTCGCTCGCTCACTCGCTCTGTCTTTCATCCAGGTTTTTTTGTTTTTTTTTTTTTGAAGTCGGACTCAAGACTTCTGCCCTGAGCTCCTACATCAGGTTTGTTGTTGTTGTTTCTGTTGTGTTGCTGTTTGATTGCAGTTGTTGCACAGTTGCATAGCGCCTGCCTCTGCCTCTGCTTCTGCCATTGCCTCTGCCACTGCCACTGCCTCGAACGCCAAAGTCGCGGCCTCTGTCTCGGCCCAGACCCAGACCGAGACATTCTCATATTGTATACACTTAAAATTCTTTGTGGAATTTTGCAGCCAAAAACGGTGCAAACTTGTCTCTCTCTCTCTCTCTCTCTCTCTCTCTGTCTTTCTCTATGTGTGTGTGTGTGCTTAGGTGGTAAAGGTGCTTGGTGGAGGTGGAGGCGGCGACGGCACAGGAAAGGATCGATCACCCTCGTAAACAGGAGCGGCCTTAAGCCAAAGTAGGAACAGTAAAGGTCGTACTCCTAGCCAAAAAAGGACAAAAATTGTATGAAAATTTACTTACTTTATACATATATGTATGTACATATGTATATGGGTTTAAATATTCCTCTGGATCAGAAATATAATCAATTATTTTAAATTCTGTTAACCCAATACTAGTGATTAGGTTAATTAATGCAAATCTTTTATAGAACCAATTAAAAGAGAATATCTTGCCTGTATGTTTAACGATTACCATTAGACTCTGTTTAGTGTTTGTGCATTATATTTTGTTTTATTGTCAAGATCAGACGACTTTATCTTACATCTATATAGGGAATGATTTACATCAAGGACCAAAAACCTAATACTATTTATTTCTTTGATCCGGGCAACATTTTGTAGAGGGCGGATGTCCCTAAGAACCTCTAAATTATATTTTAGATTAATTTAGAGTTTAAGGGAAATATCTGATATACTTAGTTGATAAACCATCAACCTTACTTACTCATGATATAGATAGATTTATCAATTTTATTTGGTGCGAGTCAAGTTTTCATGTTCTCTAGTCTTTCTAGCAACAGCTTTAAGTGAATTTTAATTTTATCCAGTGGACTGCTTAGAAATTCGACACATTTGGATATTTTTGCTTTAATCCATTCAATTATATATAGTTATCCCTTAATTCAGTAGTCTATTTAATACCTATGAGAATGATTTGCCATTTTTGGGCAACAAGTAGAGGAAACTTGAATATTGGCGCCCCTCATTTGGGTTTAGGCCTTCCTCTTTCAGCCCTGTTAGACAGTGTCCTGTTTTTTCTTTCTCTTTCCCCATCTCTGTTTTTTTTTTTTTTGTTACTGTATTCGTCCCGCTGTCTGTGTGTGTGCAGACCTGGCTAATAAAGCCGGTGACAAGAGAAAGCCAAATTCCAAGACAACAACATTGTAAAGAGCTTGGGTGGTGCAGCGACAGCAGCAGCAACAGCAGAAGAGGCAAGTTCTCTCCACCCCCCAACACCTTCTACCCACTAGCATACTTGAACCACCTCTACCACCCACCTACTCCTCAGGCTCCGCCAATTCGATTGCATTTAGTTATTCTGTTTGCTTTGCCACTTTTTATGTTTGTGTCTCTCTTTTTTGGGATGCCGCTGCTGCTGGTGGGCATATAAGTTTGTGTGTTTGTGTGTGTGTGGTTGTGCCTCTGGAATGTGCATAAAGTTTCTTTTCTTTTCTTTTTTTTTTTTTTTGATTTTAGTTTTTTTTTGTTCTGGACAAAATAGCAGAATCCTGTTGCCATGATCGTTAACAAGATGCCACAGACAAGAGGCAAGAGTTTTCGCCTGCAGCAGGCAGAGAGGGTCATGAAGGGTGCCGAAGAATAGTGTCCGAGAGGGATGGTTGGCAGGGAGAGAGAGAGAGAGAGGAGGCTACCAGCCAAATTAAATAGTTGAAGTTTGGTGAATCCAGAATGAACTTGGCGACCAGAATGGTTGCCTGTGCTGCCGATGCTGTAGCTGTTGCTGCTGACATCAACAGCATGCTGCTCTGTTGCTGTTGTTCTTATGGCGAGTTGATTGTCCTCTCACCTCCAAGTAGTTGCCTGGAATGCTGCCTTACGGGGTAGAGAGAAAATCTTCTCACCTCACTAGCCACGAACGAAAGAAACAAACGAAGGATAGAGGACGGAAGAGGCTGAGGCTGCGAATGCGAATGAGAATGAGGATGATGTCGGCTGGGCGGCCTTCTTCTTGTTTTTCTTTTGAATTTCAGTCAGAGGAGTTTTTGGCGAGGATTTCTTTGTGTATGTGTGTGTGTGTGTATTGTTCATTATGATTATTTTGTTTGGTTGTTGTTTGTGGTGTGCGAAAAATCCGCACATAATCTCGAAAAACCAGTAGAACAACAGAGAAACAACAACAACAGCAAAAAGGATGCGAATTCAGGCAATCGGGAGGCTCATTTATAATGGGGAAATGTGTGAGAGCTAAAAGCAAATCCCTTCCCTTCCTCTTGTCTTTCCTGTCAGTCTTCCGTCGTCCGTCGTCGTCGCCTTTGCTGCTGCTGCTGCTGCTGCTACTCAACGTCTGTCGGCCGCCTTTTGTCCTGTTGCTCATCTCTTCGCATACGAATTTTCCCAGAAATGTTAATTATAATACACACAGACGTATTCCATACATAATTATTATACCCTAGGCCAAAAAAAACAACCCAACAACCCAACAATAAGTTCGGATAGCTTAGTTTCTGAATGTCGATAAAATAAGTTTGCAACTGCAATTGACATTTGTTTTATGTATTTAGACAGATTTACCTTAAAGATCCCAATGGACCCGTCAAATCTTAATATTTCCTATAGACCAAAAAATAAATTCAGTAGAAAATGAGAAACTGTCCCTTCGCCTAATACTTGTCCAGGTTTTCGGTCTCAGCTCCACCAAGTTCCTTAAACTTTAGACTTTCTTTTTTGACAAGGTCCTTGCAAACAAATGCTTGTTTCGCGTTTTACTTGATGGCATCTTTGTAGGGTATAAAAACTTCGATTCCTACTACTTAAACCTATCTATGGGTGTCTCTTTCTCTGCTCGCATTCGCTACTTCTTGCCCGCTCTCTCATCCATATCCTGTTTATGCCTTTTTAACCGTTGTCCGTTGTTGGCGTTTCCAGTGCGTTGGAATCGTTAATGCGCTAAATGAATTTGCATGGTATGCGTTTTTTGAATGCCCGGAATGACCAGTTCAGTTTGGTTCGGTTCAGTTGTTTATTTCTTATTTCGCATCACTCTTTTGTTTTTCTTTCATGTTGTGTTTTTTTCGGGTTCGGGGACTTTCAAGTCAGCAACTTCTATACTCGGTGAAGTTTCCAAAATGACATAAAAACTTAATATTACAGTCAATAACAATAATGTAAATAAATATTTCCTTGGCACATAAACCAAACGGATTCCTCCAATTATTTTTGCAATTCAGCGTTAATATCCTACCAAAGTAAATCTAGCAAAAATATCTATGAAATGTGAATAATTTTGGTTGTGTGGAAATTGGGAATCCCATTGACATTATCTCATTAAAAAGTTCTGATGGAAAATATCAAGTATTTAATTATATGCATCTTATTACTTATATATGTTTAGTTAATAATATATATTAAGTTTATGTAGCAATATCTGTTGCACTGTCTGGATGAATATCAAAGTCGGCGCATTGGCTGATTTTCGTTATATATCTCCCATAGGAACAATCAATGCAGATCCATATTATATCGTTGCTGCAGCAAATACGCCGATTATTTATCGACTTTTAGCTAAATTTTACTGTTAAAACGAATTTTGGTTGATCACAATTTAGTTTGGCTAAATTAAAAGTCTCACAAAAACTAAAAAAACATATTTGCAAAGTTGTTGCGTATCCGCCATGGTGGTAAAACAATTGGCAAGAGTATTTAAACTTCGTCGGGGTTAAAAGAAATGTAGTTCTTTGGCTTTACGATTGCCAATTGAGTGTTAAAGTGTTTAATGGAGGGTTTATTTCTAAAGGAAATATTTTCACATAACTTTACATCGAAATGGGTGACAAATAAAAATATATGTATAGACATACATTCGGGTTAAAAATCTCTAGTTATAACTAAGTATTTGACGAATATGGAGAAAATATTTGTGGATAGTAATTAGAATTTGTCATAATATACATATTTGTAATATTTTCTTATTTTGCATAATTAATAAAAATCAATAACAACGAAAAAAATAATTATATTAAAAGTTTGAACAATTTGTTACAACGCAATTCTTAAGTTTTTTTTCTAATAAAATCTATAAAATCGACGCCATTATGTTTTTTTGTGTTTTTCGCAACAACAAAATAAGCGATAGCCCTCCCACTTCTCAAACACCCTCCCGCACCGCCCCCAATCGGCCATAAAACGACAAACGACGAAAGCTGCAGAGGCCCTCGCTCGCTCATTCGCTCTCTTCGCTCTTTTTGAAAGATTGTCAAAACTAACAAAAAGCTAAGCATCTCTCACACACACACGCACACACATACACTTAGGCACACACGCATGCATAGATGGGAGCTCAACTATGCCAATTGATTGCTCACAGGCGCACACAAATGCGCCAATTTATCACCTACACACAGACACATAGGCGCATTGGCTCTCTCTCTCTCTCTCTCTCACTCACACACATGCTCGCTCTTTCATTTAACCACTTATACTAAGGAAAATACTAATCGCAATACTAACAAACGTCCGATCACGTAGTGTTGCGCGATATGTGAGCGTGAGATTCAACATAGCAGCCGAAGGGTGAGTAGTGGGTAGGGGTTCTGTAAGCGGGAGCGGGTGGTTTGTACAGGGGAAGGGGGGGGGGGGGAGTTAGGCTAAAGCGGAATCCCCCCATGTACATGTATAGGAGAGCCATAGAGGAAGGGTGGGAGAGGTTGGTTTAGTGATGGTAAAGGTGATATTGTGGTAGGTGGGGAGGGGGACATGTGAGGGATACCTAACGCCACCCTTGCCAGCAAAGCGATAATAAATACTAGACAGAGAGCCGTTGTTTCTCCTCTCTCTACCAGCAGCAGCAGCACATGGACTAAACTATCAGAGAGAGAGAGAGAAAAAGAAGACAAGCAGTATGAGAAGGGGTGTTAGAGGGAAGAGAGAGAGAGAGAGTGAGAGAGAGAGAGAGCATACCCAAAGCAGAGCAGCAACTGCGACTTCAATAATTGTGGGGGCAGAGAGAATGAGATAGAGCTAGAAAATGCGAGAGAGTGATGGCAATGGCGATGGCAACGGCGGGTGGTGGCGGATGTCGGCGGAGGGGGGCATTGCAAACCAGTTGCGGTGGCACGTCGCAATACCACATTCCAAACGAAAGAGGTTAGACCTCCGCCGCCGACATTTCATTCACAATTTTTGTTGTTGTTTTTGTTGTTATTGCTGTTGCTGCTGTTGCAGTCAGCCAGAGTAGAGATAGAGCAAAAGATAGGAGGAGGTGCAGCGGTAGGAGCCAGCGTCAGCGTGTGGGGGCCATTGACGTGTTAAGAGGGGTCAGACTGCGAGGTGGTGGTGGGGTAGGTGGTCTGCATGTGTGTGTGAACGGGGGCGGGGGACAAATTTTGTTCGAATTCTAGCTGTGTGTGTGTGTGTGTGTATGTGTGAAACTAGGCTAAAGTCAACAGAATGATCAATTAGTTCCATTTCAATTCAACTTTCATCTAATTTCTAATCATTTTATAGTGCTTCATTTTAAACTCCTAGTAAACTCATTATTTTATATTCTCTTCCAACCAAATTCCAAATTCCTTTTAAAACAAGGCAACAGGTAAACTTGGCGTTATCAACCGTTGTTTTACACACACACACACATACACACACAGACACAAATACACATGCACACACAGTGATCTCTGATACCAATTGTTATTTGAAAGTGGCAACATATTGCACTGAAAGAAACAAAAAAAAGGGGTTTAGTTCCTTTAAATTGTTATAATTCAAATGTTATTTACACATGTATGAAATTCCTATATATGTAGGTACGTACATATGTACATACATTCATATATATATCATTACTTGATCCTTTTCAGACCAAATACTTATTTGTTTATGTAATAAAAGTTACTCTAAACTAGTTTTGAGGTCCTCCAGAAAGTGTTGCCCAGGGCCCAAACTGATTTGAGTGGCTAATTCAAACAGCGTTTAAAGAATAAACTGAGCCATCGATATTATATATGGTTTATAGCCCAGAGTTAGAGCCATTTCTACTTGGAATTTTTCAAGTGTAGAGAGAGAAAGACATAGGCATATCACATAGATACTCATAGAGTTGGTCTTGGTTTTAGTTTTGGTATTTCATGCGTTTGCTGCGTGTCATCAATGGATGAGAAGGGGAAGGTGTATGTTACTTTTTTTTGCCAAGGCAAAGTCAGTTGCTGTCGCTACATTAATAATAACAATAACAACAACAGCAACAGCAGCATCAACAACAGCGGCAACAAACTTGCATACCACAACAACAACAACAACAACAACAACAACAACAAATAAACGATACATTGCCGAGGCAGAAAGTCAGATTCAAATGTGTGCTATACATACATACATACAAATACCTACACATACTTCAATGTTACCTAATTAAAGTTTACATCAAGTTGAAGTAGTTGCTGGTGTCGTCGCGGTCGCAGCAACGGCAGCAACACCAACCAGCAACAGCAACAGCATGATTCATTGGAATGCAAAGAATTTTTATATGTTTCTATCTACGTTGCTGTTATTATTGTTGCCTTTTTACAATTTCAATATGTCGGTATGTCTGTCGGTATGTCGTTATGTCTGGGTATGTCTGCTACGATGAATGATTTTGTAACAAACAACAGCAACAGCAGCAGCAACAACACCAGCAACACCCTAAAAACATCAAGGCAAACACTGTGCATGTGGAATGCAGTAATGGGCCAACCATAACAAAACAAAACTCAAATAGATGGCCGAGTTATGGTGTGTGTGTGTGTGTGTAGGGGGGGGTGTGTGGGGTCTGGAGAGGGGGGACAAGGGCTAAACGGACACATGGACAGAGTTGAAGTCAAATAGACAAGCAGGCAGACAGACAAACAAAACCCAATAGATAGACAAATAAGCATGGCATACTATTCATAACTTTCAGATAAATACCTCTACACACACACACACACACACACACACACACACACACACACCCAGCATAATATAATAACGATTAAGAACGTAATCATATCAAAATGTCTTATTTAGTTGGCCAGAGGAGGGAGA
Source organism: Drosophila paulistorum (assembly GCA_018152135.1). Lineage (NCBI taxonomy): Eukaryota > Metazoa > Arthropoda > Insecta > Diptera > Drosophilidae > Drosophila > Drosophila paulistorum. Next base: position 15,706,004 of record JAECXG010000690.1, read on the forward strand.
AAGTTTCCTCCTAGAATTGGGTACGATTATAAACAGTGAAAACTCTTGTTAAAAGGACAGTCCAAGATAATTGCATGCATGCAATTCAGGAATCATTAGTAGTCCCTTAAGAAATATCATTTTATCAATTTGAAGTAATTTGTTAAGGGAACAAAAATTAAAAGGACTGACTACTTTCCATGCTTAATGTAGGTTTTTTTTTTTAGCTGATTGTGGCCAGGTTAATAATAATCAAAGATGAATTTCTGCCCCTTTTTATTAAGCATTTCAATCATGTATTTCTTATGATTTTTTTGTGAATTAAATCTAAACGGCATTTCTCACCAAGTTTTAAATGCATTCATTCAAATACTGGGAACTCCCGACAAATGCATTTCCACACATACACACACACACACATTCAGGCACACCCACGCAGACACCCGCTAGACGTAAAGCGATCGATGGCCAAATACCAGACCATCGAGCAGACCAGACCAGACCAAATGCTCAAGTGTTCCGGGTTCTGTGTGTGTAATAATGAAATGGCATTGTAGGCGGCGCGGTCTATATCAAAAAAGGCGAGGAATACGGATGGATCGGTCGGGGGGCTGGGGACATTACATAGATGTATAACAAACAAATTGGGCATATTTGTGTCGCCCAGGGTCCAAGGATGATGATAAGAGAGAGACTAAAACCGAGACGGAGATGGAACGGGATGGGATCATGCTGAGTTTTGCTCTGCGTGTGTGTTGGTGGCTTGCAAAATTCGTAGAAGTCATTGAGAGTGTTGTATAGTATGTGAAGGGAGCAGCGATTATTTGAAATAGGAGCAGCGGGGTAACACACACACACACGAACAGATTCTTCTCGAGAATCACATCATCTACATACATAGCTCCGATGGTCACTTGCATTTTCCTGGAAGCTGTCCTTTTGCTATTGCTGGACCACCACCAATCCAAAAAAAAAATATTTCACAATGTAATCAGTTTTTGTGTTTTTTATTTTTATTTTTTTCTTTCGTTTGTGTCTGTTTTTAGTTGATGACAATAACTTCCTGTGACCGAAGGAGAAGTGAAGTGAATAATGTCAAGCGATTAGTCGTCCTTATCCCTCTACTACTCCAGGTCCATGTGGGTGTGCCAAATATCAAAGGAGGAGAGCCGCAATATTAGTGCTCGAAGGGAGATCCTGTCAATTGTGTGGGAAGTGATGTGTTGATTACAAACAGAAACCCAGAACAGAACGGAACCCGAAACAGAACTTCAGGGGCGTAGCTGATGAAGAAGATGAGAAACCTTAAACAGAAGAGTAGGGTCCATCAACAAGTTTTCCTAGTTAGATTTGCTTGTCCCTTAATTGACTTATGTAGATATCCCTTGCTGAAAACTTATTTTGCTTAATACTCATTAAATATTCTATAAAATGTATCCTTTCTGAAAAATGTGAACCTCGACTACGCCTTTGTCATTTTGAATGGCGACATATTTTTCGGTATGAATTGACCTCTATACAGATCTTCTTCTATCCATAAAGACTCTGTTTTCTGTCTCTCTTTTTCCATTTTTTTGTTTTCGGTCTGGCATCAAAGACGTTCGTTCTACTTGGGTTTTTCCTGGAAAGGTTCTCTGTGGGATTACTGTAAATATGCAATCAATTTTTATCGATACTCTTGGGTCGAATGCTCTATGTCTGTCTGTCCCCCTTGTCCATCTGCCCATCTGTCTGTCCGTCTGTCTCTGTGTGTTTTCTTGTTGAGAGCGTGAGATATTTTCTGTTGTAACTAAAAGAATGAGACAGATCTTTAGGGGTGGGTGTCGATTCTCATGCTTCTGCTCTCATATATCCCACATTTTGAATTCTCATTCCAATTCCCATATCACAATTCATAACCATAGCGATTCCCATTCATGATCGTCATAATATTTTGTTATCCTTTTGGAACTAATTGGTGTGCATGTGAATTGTAAAATAGATTTTAAAAAACCAAAAAACATTTCAGAGGAAATCTAATCGAGTAATATTATTAGGTTCTCAAAGAAATGATCGATGCAATGGAATGGTTTAATGTGACCAGCTTATTTAGAGATCGAGAGCAATCCTAGCTTTAGCTACAAAACTAATATCATTTTTTTGGACACACCGGAATTTCTCACTTTACATGAATTTATTTTGTAAAATATTTTACGACTTTACACCTCTCGCCCCGTTTTCCCCCATTTTCAGCATCTTTATATGCATTTGCCTAGCATTGTGTACATTTTTCCCCAATTCATTCTCGTCTTTCCCGGTGTGTTTGCTCAGCTTTTGAAGTTACAGCGACATCATGATGATGATCATCACCACGTCCCAGTCTCAGTCCCAGTCCCAGTCGCAGTCTCAGTCAACCAAGTCACCAGCTCCATCTCTGTCCATTCCAAGGCATCGCATGGAGATGGAGCATTGTGCATTGTTGTTATGTTAAGTGTGGCCCCAGACCCCAAACCTCAGACCATTGGCATTTGAATATGAACAAAAAATTCCATAGATTAAGTAGTTATATGGGTTCGAACATAACAATACTCTATGAAAATATGTTAGGAATCAAACAGAATTTGATTTAATTACATTATTGTATCAAAATGCAACAATTTCCAAATGGTGACCCCTACAAGTGCTTTTTGTGCACTTTGAGACATTTACTTACACTGCGGTTAAGGAATAATGTCTAACGTTGGCTCTATATACCCTTGGAGTCTGTATACCGTATGCAGGGTATCCAAAAAGTCACCGTTGTCGTAGTCTATGTTGCTGTCGTCGCTCATCGCTTTTTTATGGTATGCCATGAATGCAGTTGGAGAATGGGATGGAGTATGGGAGTTGGAGTAACCGTCTTGCTCTTTTATTATCAGCTCACTCTCTCATTTGCTCTCTCTCTCTCTCCCTCTTTCTTTCTATGTGTGTCTAATGCCTAGGCCCTTTTTTAGGGTGTGCCATATAAATACATTCATATAACCTACACTTGAAGAGTCTCCTCGATCTTCATCTGCATACAATGCCCCTGAGTATAGATGGGCCAGGTACGGATCTGGATATGTAATTGGGGCAGGGGATGACAGTGAATCATCTGAAGAGAAAATTTCTAAAGTTCGCATCGAAGCGGAAACGGATACCAAAATTGTGATCGATCACTCTTTCTCTCAGGAAATTGATGAAAACTCTATTCTCTGATTTGTGTAATTAAATGCCCCAGCCCCTAGCGCCCCGCACATTCTCTGAACCGCCTATGGTTTGTGTAGTCTTTGCTAATTTTTGCCAAATAAGGTGGCTGCGGCTCCGACTCCGACTCCGACTCTGTGGCTCTCCATGGGCCCTAGCCAAGTCCAACGGTCATTCATGCAAGAATGCGGAAGAATGACTCAAGAAGAACTGTGCATCAATGTGTGTGTGCCTGTGTGTGTGTGTGTGTGTGTGTCTACAATAATTCGAAAATAAATGCACAGGAAGGCAAAAAAAAAAAATAAATAAAAAAAAAAATAGAAAGAAAGCAAGAAAGACCGAGAAGGAAAAGAAAAAAAGAGCTTAGAGAGCAACAACTGCACATGCAACTAGAACGCCGACCAAGACGATAATGATCATGATGTTGATGATGACTACAAGAAGATGATCATCATGATGATGACGAGATGACGGCGGATGTGGATCTAGCCTGTGAATGTGGTTGTATTTCTTAGACCGACCTGTCCATCTACTACAGCTCTTTTGGAAGGTTGTCTCTTTCGGTTGTTGCTGCTGTTGCCAGGAGGATTCATCGAGCGCCACCGCCGGACAGACAACGACCAAGACGACTATCAATCAAAACATCAACATTATCAGAGCCGCCAGGAGGACTAAGAGACTGAGACTGAGACTGCTGAGGCTGCTTCTATGTTTAGCATATGATGATCCACACACACACATACATTAACAACTGAGTGATCTAACTGTCTGTGACAAATTTTATTTCTGTACGACGGTCGACGGACGACGGACGACAACAGACAACGACAACGACGACGAATCTGTCTGCTTAGAGGAGAAAAGCTAATGTCACTTCGCAGCATATTTAAAAGCACATAAAGATGTTTAGACAAAAATACCAACAATAACAACAACAACAACTACAATCAAGGAAAATCTCTAACTTTTCTTCTACACTAAAAAAAACAGTCAAAATGTTGCGATTTTCCCCTGACTGACTCATTTGGTATTGCAGTTAATTTCATTCACTTCTTACCAAATAGCATTATGTAATTGTACCACGACGTATCCTTGATGTTGATGATCAGGACTCTCCGCCTCATAGGCGGAACTGCTACTGTGAAATGGAACGGGTGAAACTTTGCCCTTTAAAGTATGCGATTGGTTGAAAAAATATTCATAGTTTCTAAGAAATTTATACCTTTTCATATACGTTGTAACATAAACACGATTTTTTGTTTCAATTCTAAAAACTAAATTGTTACCACCCTTAGATCTGTCATAACTAAGCTTGGACTCTTATATAAATAGGTTCAAAACCAAATTTACTAAAGGTTTCTTTCATTTAATTCCATTTGCAAAACTCCAGTTGGAAAATTCAATCACTTTCATAGGTAGAACTTTACAATTTGTTCCAAATTATGTCTATCTCGTTTATCAACAGTTGCTAACAGTGTCTTACAAGCGAAAGTCACCGCAACAGCAATAGTTTTCGAGCATATTGAAGATTGTTTTAACAAGAAGTACCTTGATTGGTCTAATTGCCTTACTTTTAATTAATGAATAAATGATGAATAAATTATTATGCTTGATTAAAAGAAGACTCGAAAATGACTATGATCAATAAAAGGAGTCGAACTGAGTGGAAAATGGAGCCAGAGACACCTCATGAAGACAAGGAAGTGTCCTATTTCGTAAAATCTTCCGACCAAGGATCATTTATAATCAGAGAACGACCTTATTTCAATAGATTATAGGAACAAAAACTATAATACGATCAGAATTTAGATGGGAATTAGTGCTTAATACCACGACAACGATTAGTAAAAATTAACAAAGGCAAGTCATAATAGCAACACTTGCCCTTTGCCATGTCCAGACAGATCAAATGAAACTAATTTGCATTTGCATTTCAAAAATTCAGTTGTAATTTTTGCTCTGTGTAAGATTTTCAGCAGGCAGTTCAACTGACCGAGCGACGATCGACAAATGCTCTGGCGCTGCTGCTGCCGCCCAGGGGGGGATAGATAGCGGTGGGTGAAGGGAGGCTATAGTACTACAGGGTGGCGGAATGAATGCTGCTGGCTACTGGCTGCTGTCTTCTTCCTTCAGATCAAAACACAAACACTAAAATAGCCTAGCGACTGTCCGAAAATAGCCTAAGAGCAGCAGACAGCGTCGACGTCGACGTTGGCAGCGACGTTGTACGATAATGTCGCAATAGTGGCGCTTCGCCCAGCCAGGGTTGGACCGTTGCAATGAGACACTAAGATTGGCCAGGATCCAGATTTTAGTGTAATCCTTTTCGCGTTAGGTAAGTGAGAATGTTCGACTTACTTATATTGCCTACTTTTTGGCGTCTATCATATGATAATTTTGGCCATAATTGCTACAACCCTGTGACCATTAAAAATGAAAATTGAAATTGTCTGCTGTTGGCTGATGTTGCTGTTGTTGTTGTTGTTGTTGCTGCCGTGGAACACCTCGTACCTCACCGCACTGCGACGGGACAGGCAGCCAGTGAGCGAGTCATACATACATTTACACATTTGGCTGTGTGTGTGTACCCCTAACTATATATGTAGTATATATATCTGTCAGATCATTCCTATGGGTTCAGATTCACTTGCCCACAAAATTAGAAAATTTTAAAGAAGCAGCCAGCAACATTTTTTCAGCATCTAAAAGTAGCAAAAAATAAACCAAATCAAAGCAGCAACAACAACAACAAGAACAACGATTTCCCCCCTCCCGTCTCCGCCCATCTGCAGAAAGAAAAACGCAGGAGAATCCTAAGCAAACAAATGTTCTTGGCAAGCAAAAAAAAAAAAAAAACATTTTTATTTAAAGTTCTATTAGGGAGACGGGGGCCCACCTTCCTCCCAGACACTCCCTCTGCTACGATCAGCAAATCCAATCGCTTCTTCTTCTCTTCAGCCCTTTCCCATCTCTCCATCACTCTTTCTCTGGTTCACCGTTCCTGCCTTCTGCCTTCCACCCTTTCTTGGCCCTCGTCTTAGTCTTTTGTCTGGGAATGCCCAGTGGCCCCAAAGAATGCGTCGGCCCCTTTTGGCTTATGTGGCTGCTGCTTCTATTCTCTGCCGCTGCTGATAGTTAGTTGGAGGGGCATGTCCCCTTCCCCCACCACACACACACACACACACATACACTTCATCCCTCCCTCTCTCCTTTCACGATATGAAAATTTAAAACAGACATCTCTTCCGTATGTCTTACTTCGTCGCCCACTCGTTTTCCTGCATCGTTCTCAGCGATCCCTAATCATGACATCTCAATCATCAAATGAAAATAGCGCAAAAATTTCCAATCAAAAATTCCAAAATTCATTTCCTTTATTTCCGTAGAAGAAATCAAGATGAAGACGAAAGAAGAAGAAGAGCATGAGACAAAGATGGAGGAAGAGAGTGGAGTGAAAGTTTTCCGTGTGATTTAGGAACAACAAAAGGTGAGTTCCTCCCCCTCGCAGAAGAGAATTCATAGTGCATAGGAAATGGAGATGAATTTGGGGGGCAAAATCTATTTCCGAAACATTTTCCCCTGCCAAAATAAAAAAAAAAGAAAACCATTTGACCCACTCTATCTTGGAATTTCCAAATTTGTCAAAACGAAATCTTTTCCAATCTTTTTTTTTACCCCCTTCCAACAAGGAACAGATCAATGAAAATACATATGAAATGGACCCCGGACTTTAATATCTAAAATTTTCACAAGATCTCACATGTCTTAGAGCTTAAGCCTGGACATAGTTGAGATATTAAAGGAACTTGAAGATTATAACTTTTGTTAGGTTCCATCAGGGGATGGACGAGATTAAAAGCCAATATCGAATATATTTATGATTGTGTACTTTACGATCTGAAATTCCGTTTAAGGTTCGATTTGTGTGTGTGCCATTTCGGTTGTTTTTTTCTTCGGTTTGTTCTTTCTTGTTTTTTTTTCTTTTGCCCTTCATTCATATTATATTTCCAAATCAGGTGTCCACAGCTAAACAAAATTAAAAGCCATAATAATCGCCTGTCTAGCCTTTATCACAGCGAAACCGGCAAACCCGTACAGACACCTCTGAGAAAAGGCCGTAAAGCGATTTTTATGCACCAATGACATCGACATCACCGCAGCATCGCATCCCATTCCAAAAACCCATCCCCGTCGCATCGAAGAGGCGGAGGCGGTGCATCGGCAGAAAAAACAACGAAAAGAAAGAGAGAAAGAAAGAGAAGAAAAAACAAAAAAAAAAGAAAAAAAAAACCAACGACCAAAGACAAATTCTTGTGTTTTTCCTGGAATTTCACTCAATAAACTCAAACAAAACCCAAACATTTAACAAACGAGCCAGAGCCAGAGGCAGAGGCAGCCACAAGATGCAGACCAAGACGAAGGCTACGGCTGACGATAGCGAGTGGGGGGCCAATGCGGGGGACAGTGGGCAGCTGCAGAGGCAATGCGAAGCGCTGAGCAAAACACAAAATAAACCAAAAACGAAAAAAAGGGGCACTGCGTTTCGATTCCAGGACCAGAGTCCACCAGGTTCCAACGGAAATCATAACGACGATTGAGATACACTTTAGGAAAAAAAAACCCCGTCATCCCCCTTTGATCCTCAATTTTGGATGAAAAATATTGATCTTGGAATGGGAGGAAGATCACCCGCTAGGAGTACCTTTCCTTGTGAAATTGCACAAACGAACCACATTTCGTTTCATTGCATAGACCGAACATTCACGAAAAATAGCTAAGGGTAACTAGTTACTACTATGTACTTCCAGGACTTGGACGGGGGTTCTAGTGGAGAAGCTGCGTTCCAAGTCACAGCAGCAGCCAAAACCTAATCCAAAGCCAAAACGAGTGGCGCTGCGGTGCGGTACTTTTGCTGCTTCTGCTGCTGTTAGTGGTGGCGGTGGCGGTGCGGCTGCTGTTGCCCCTCTGAAAACTCCTCTAAAAATTATTTATTAACATGGTAGAAATTCGCAAACAGGTTAAAACGTCCAATCAAAACAACAACAACAACAACAAAAAGCGGCGGCAGCCAAAGTGCAGAAGATAATATTAAAAGGCAGTCAGGGCCAGAGCCAGAGCCATAGCCATAGCCATAGCCAGACCAGACCAGACCAGACCAGCCGAGGATCGGTTCGGTTCGGGTCTTTTGGCACAGACACAGACACATTTCGAAAAGGGCCAACATCAACATGAAATTCCAGGCAAGTCGTTGACTTTGGCTCTTCGGTTGGGACAGCGCGGGCCTGGAGGCCTGGGGGAGATTGGGGATTGGGGCTGGGTAGGTTGGTTCGTTGGTTACTTTTCTTGGGAAAGTTTTTCGTTGAAAGTTGGGCTCCGATTTGTTGTTGTTTTTTTTTGTTTTTTTGCAACCTTAGTTGTTGCCCCGATAAGGTGCAAGCAAGCAAGCCGCAGCAGCAGCAGCAATAAGTGTGTAGGTAGTAGTAGGTGTAGACACTAATGTCTCCGATAATACCATAACTACATACATACATATATGCATACATACATACACACATATGTATATACCACCCACTAACGTTTCTGCTTCATAGAGAAATCTTTTATGGGCTATGAAATTTGCAAAAATTTCAATTTCAATCAATTCTCCTTTGGGAGAATTATCCGTCATTGCTAATCGTTTTCGAGAAAACGCAATTGGTTGGGAGTTCCCTTTTATTTCCTTTTGTCCTTGCGTAAACAAACAATTTAAACCATACTTTTTTAGTTGCACATACAAGAGTATCAAAACCTTCCATGAATGTAATTATTTTCTAAAATTTGGGGGCTATTTTTAATATCGAGTATACGACTTTTCTTGTTATACCCTTGAAGAGGGTATTATAAAATTGGTCAGATGTTTGTAACGCACAGAAGGAGACGTTTCCGACCCCATAAAGTATATATATTCTTGATCAGCATGAGAACCTGAGTCGATACAGCCATGTCCGTCTGTCCGTCCGTCTGTGCGTACGCGTTTTACTCAGCCATCTTAAGAGCTGTCGGGTTGAAATTTTTTTTGGGGGCTTTTTATTACTCGGGTGAGATAAAGTATGAAAATTGTCAGGATCGGACTACTATATCATATAGCTGTAGAACAAACATTTTTGCAAAAATTGAAGTATCCCCATGAAATTTACCAATATAATAGAATTTGATTATAGAATATAAAATCTCAGATCCCAAAATTTGGGTTTGATCGGATAAATAGAACACAAGTTACAGTCAATACAAATCGGTTCAAGCGCTGCCGGCAGCGCTGCTTGCTGCCTACTACGTCATCATCAAATTAAACAGAGCACATGCATACACACACACAGACGCAGCGCTACACGAACTGTATGTGTATGCGTGTTGTGCTTTGCTTACGGAATGATGGAAGAAAAATTTGTAGAAAAAAGAGAAATAATTTGAATGTTTTGTTTGTGTGTTGATGAATTGAGTAGCAAGGAAAGAAATTTCAAAATGTAAAAAAATTATTGCAAAGGACTGCAAGGGTATATAAACTTCGGCATTGCCGAAGTTAGTTTCTTTGATATTTTTTTTGATGATGATTTTCAAACTTTTCTCAATTCCCAAAAGTTGCCCTTTGTCGGCTATGATTAAAAACCTATTGAGTTGAATCGAGATCGATAGTCTATATTTTACAGAAAGGATTCTGAAAGGATTTCTGATTATTTCAGGCATTTTGATTGCTAAATATTAATATCTAAAAACGTTATTACATATACATACATATTTATTACAAAAATTTGGCTCTTGGTGAATTCCGTCACAAGATTCCGAAAATCTTTTTTGGCTTATTCCACAAATTCATTTAATGGCATTATCAATAACAGATATTTATTTTGTTTCTTCTTTTGGTTGTGGTTTGTTGCTCTTTTTGTTGTTGTTTTTTTCTTTTCTGCTATTGGTCAGAGAGAAAGGAATTTATCCCAGGTATCAGGAACAAAATTTCAGTCGACAAAATTTGTGGAATTTTTGGTCATCCTTTGGTCATGGGTACTGTCTTTTATTTGTTGTTGCTTATAAATGTTGGTCCTTCCTTAGAAAAAGAGAGTTGCACTCGGCCTGTGAGCTTATTTATGGCAGAAGCCAAGTAAATAGAAGAGAGACTGCCAGTTAATCACTGGAGGGTTTTCAAGTAATATATAGCACTCTATTGTGTGTTAGAGATAGAGCGATTAAACGAGAACTCAACAATCGGCACTTTTTTTTTATTTGTTTCTGATCAAATCAAATTACGCGCCTTTGTTGTGCTTGGGTTGTAGTCTTTGGTTTAAAGCTGGCTTAGCAAAGACTTTAACCAAAACGTCGTGTTTATACGAATTAGTAACTCTAATACTTTCACAGCAGTGCGAAGGGTGAGTCGAAATGCTCAGCCCTTAGCAATTCGACTTAGGCCTTAGAACTGCAGCGAATATGAAACATCACGAACAAATTTAGATAGGTATCGCGGGGAGGTTTGACTTTTTGAAGCATGTCAGCACTTATTTACATTATTATATATATACATATTTATTATTTCTATTCATTATTATTATCATTTAGTATAGGATACAAATGTAAAACTAGCAACATAACTATTTTTTATAACTTATTTCTTATCAAGCACGCGCTGCATGTGGATTGACTCCATAAATTCCCAAATGTTTTTAGGCGTCATTCCAGTGGCTGCCACCCACGAACCCTTCACTCCGAATGAACTCCCTGACGCTACATTATAGTAATCCGAATAAATTTTGTCCAGAACATGTCCGACATTTTGATTGCCTGAGTTCATGCCAATCTCAATGTTTTTGTGGGTTATGAATTCCCCATAATCCCACCACACTGGGATGTCCAGTGCCTCCAACTCGCTTGTTCTCTTTTCTTCTTTATTCTCGTAGTCAAGAAGAAATGTTGCATATATTTTCTTCAGGATTTCCTCTGGATATGAAACTTGGGCCACTCTCCTGATCAACTCCCAACAAGTTGCCAGATTAAAGCCGCCCTGCTTGTGCACAGATTGAAACATTCTGAAAATTAGTCGAAACTTATACACAATTGCAATTAAAATTGAGTCTGTAGAAGTCCCTCAGGATCAGTAATAGGGCCCAATCGGCTAAAAAATGCACTTTTGCAAACTTCCTTCGACAGCCACAACAGCCCATTCTCTCGAACAACTTGACTGCTCTCCTTTTCCGGCAGGCTGTGGAAGGCAACTTCCGACCCACTGCTGTCTGATTCGTCCATCATTTTTTTTAGTTTGGTTCACAGATTTCATAGGCAATTTGGCATTTAATTTATTGAATTAAAGCGCGTAGTGAAATGCTTGCACAACCGATTATTCTATTCGGTAAAATATTCGATTATGAGGGCGTCGATAAAAAAGCGTTAGGAAATATGAAACGATATTCAAAGCAAAATGGATAAGTGCACAGTAATCTTCTTAAATCGTGAATATTCCATTGATTCCTACCCATACCTTGGCAATATGAACTTGAGGACTGAAAGGAAGTTCCTGCAACGTCTGGACGAAAGGCAGTTTTCAATGCCAGGACTCTCTTTGCGATGCGGGAGGACTCTCTTTACGATCTCTGGCAACTTAGTGCAGGAAAATTTTAAAATTTGAATTATTGTGCGCTCATTGGGTTCGAGTGAATGTTAATCAGTGCCTAGGGGTGGAGATTAGTTAGCATTTTGATTAGAATCAATACTAATAACAAACCGCAGAGGAATACACAATAGGAATCTGGTACGGGGAGAAAGGTGGAGGACGGGGTAGTAGAGGGCGAATCTCACTTGTACTTGTGCGTACAATAATGTGTGTATTAATATGATTATATTAGACTGGACTTTTGCTATAATATATATATGGCCCGACAACTGAGATAATCTTAACCACAACTTGAGAGAGCAGAGGGACAAAGGCATGTGACGAGCCGCTTTGCTTTAGTTAGGCGAAAGGTTTTACTCTCTGTAAAATGTCCATCCTAGCGATGTTTCTATGGTACATACATATGTACATATATTAAAGCTCTGTAAATCTGTAGCAGCTGCAACTGATAAGCGCGCGTTCTATCCAATACAAAACAAAAAGTCAACGGGCCAACGGGCAGCCAAAACAGCTCACGTATTAGGCAGTGCGCCGGCGGATCTCGACGGTGTCAGATAGACAAATAAAAGTCGAAAGTATTACCCGGACTTCATCCATTGGGTCGAAGATGCGTAGCCTGAAACGTTTTCGTTTGATCACCTTCGATGTGACAAACACTCTCCTGCAGTTTCGCACCAGTCCCGGCAAGCAATATGGAGAGATTGGCGCCCTATTTGGGGCACGGTGTGATAACAATGATCTGGCCAAGAATTACAAGGCCAATTGGTATGAATACATATGCAAAATTATTATTTAACTGTTGTTGTAGGTGATCAATCTTAGGTACAAAATGAATCGGGATTATCCAAACTTTGGACGAGACTCTTCCTCCTCAACGACGACCCCCAAGATGGAATGGCAGCAATGGTGGCGAAAGCTGATAGCAGGTGATTTTTCGAGTATTTGCGGTTGTTTTTGGTTGTTGTTGCTGTTGTTTTTGATAAAAACAACAATCAACAATCCAAAGTGCACCTCGATTCCCCTCTTCATAACAACCGTCTCTCCCTTCCACTCCTTCTTCCATCAATAGGAACCTTTGCTGAGAGCGGGTCGGGCATATCGGATGAAAAGCTGGACAACTTCACCAATCATCTGCTAGAGCTATACAAAACGACAATCTGCTGGCAACCATGCAATGGCAGCCTCGAGCTACTGAATTTTCTCAGCAAAGACATCAAATCGATTAACTCGGATCTTCAATTGGGTGTTATAGCCAACTTCGATCCGCGTCTGGATGTCTTACTCAAGAATACGAAGATCGATAGATATTTGGATTTCGCCCTTAATTCGTATGACGCGCATGTAGAGAAACCCCAAAAGGAGATCTTCGATAAGGCCATAAAGAAGTCGGGTCTAGCGAATCTTCAGCCCGATGAATGTCTGCACATTGGAGATGGTCCCACCACCGACTATCTGGGGGCCAAAGAGGCTGGTTGGCACTCGGCGTTAATTCATGAGCGCAGCTATCCATATTTGGTTAAAAAGTACGGCGAGGATATCAATAGGAATCACATCTATCCCAGTCTATATGATTTCCATAAGAAATTGTCGGATGATCAGGTGGTTTGGTGAATAAACGATCCCCCCATACATACATATAGACATATATTCCATGGTGGTCATAAATCATCTCGCCGATGGAAATAATTTCAAAAGTTTAATTTGATCTTTGAACCTCTCAGTGTACGATTTGTACAAATTCCATTTATTTAGTGGATGGCGCCATGAATATATCACCATAGGGATTCTGTGGCTTTTGACTCTCGCGATCGTATTGTGAGCCAATGGCCCATAGGGACTCCAAGTCGTATTCCTCTCGGGCCTTGGGCGAGAATATATGCAGGGCTATATTTCCCATATCCATGGCCATCCAATCGCGACTTTTGCCCCCCTCTATGCGGGGCAGGAGATCACCCTTCTGCCGCTTAATCTTAAATATGCGTCGCACAAATTCCGCCGAGGCCAACATGTGTCTATAGCTGCGACCACTGCATATGACCAAGTGGTCGACATATTTCAATTCCTCTGGCACGTAGCACACGAATATATCGTCCATATTCTCTCTGCGCAGCAATTCCACTAAATCCTCGACGTCAAAGACGCCATGGATGCCCCCTGGAGGTAAAATAGAAGTCAAGTTACATTAGTATACCAAAAATGGGGACATTATTTGAAATCTACTCATACTTTTTAGATTTAGACCATAATACTCATCCTCCAGAGGGTCCACGGAATCACTGGTTTCAGCTTGTTGTTCCTGTTGACGTGCCTCCTCCACATCGAATATCTCCAATGCATCGTCATCGCGAAAGATTTTGTATTTATTTTGCACGCCGCCAACTAGATTTAAGGTTTTATTGCTAGAAATTACGAAACTTTTAAATTGCACTTTCCTTAAGTGTGTTTGTGCGGGCTGGACTCACATTTTGAGATCGTCGCTTTTGGCTTGCTGTGGCTGTTCCGGCTCGGGTTTGCTAAACTCATGATGAAAGCAGCGTCTTAACACTGGAACGCTTAGTTGTCTATCTCTAATTAGGCGAAATACGCGTGGCGCAAACATTTTACTTAATTCTTTTTATTATTACTTCATATGGTTGGTAAGACAATCTGGCAACGCTGGGCTCACAAATGATTCGGTTATCGGCATTAAACGATAATATATCGGCGATAAAATGTCACCAACTAACTATAAGTTATCGGTGATAAATCGATATATAGAGTGCTATCGAATACTATCCAACTCTACTTCGCAACACTGCAGTTGACGCCGCCTGTGATTTTACACACAAAATTAGAAGTTAATAATTGTTAAAAGAACAACTGAACGGAAAGCAAAAAATTTACAAACATAGGCAACGGCATAACAAAAGTGCAATGAGTGAACAGCAAACAAAAAGTGCGACGCCTCAGCCGCCAAATGCAGCGACGGCCGCCAGGCAAATAGTTTCAGAATACAATAATAAAAAGACTGGATCGGGTTGGCATCGCTACTACAAGGTAAGTTGGACGGGAACAGGGGCAACAAATGGGCCAAAATCGACACACACACGCATACAAACCCGAGTTTTTTCCCTTTTGACCATGAATTTCCACGAAAATGTGATGAGTGCGCAAAAGGCTTCTGCTGCAGATTGATGCCTACAAACCACCAATACAATGGCAAAAACCAATTCATACATGTGCATGTGTGTGTTTGTGTGGCTCCACTTTTGCTAGTGCCAGTGTTGTTGTTGTCATGTGAGCAAACGGTAGTTGTCCGTGTATTTTGTAGCTGTCGCTGTTGACCCTCAACCGCTATCTCCGTTGCCCGCCCCTACATCTTGGCTTAGGCAGCCAAAAACAAAAAATATATACATATATGTATGTACATACATACATACATATATCAAAATCAAATTGCATACACACATACATACAAGGAGAGTTCGACCGACAGCTACGCTCACCTGCTGCACTTCACATGCGTTGGTTTCGTTTTCTCTCTCCCTCTCTTTCTTTCTGTCTTACAGACATATGCAAATTTATGGTTTTACGGTGATTTTGTTGTTAGATTTTAATAACTTTTTCAATTTCAGCTATTAGTTCTAGGAACAGCTAAAATAAAACTCAAATTCTTGGAATTTAGTTGTTTGTTTTGCAATTTAGTTTTGGCCCCCCCAAAAAAAATGTTTTTCCATAGATGTACAAATAGAAGTTGAACTATTTTACACAACACATACACAGAGGAATATATGTTGTACAGTGGGTGTCCATCTGTTTCGCTTTGCCGCCTAGATTAGTAGCTATGTAAAAGATGTATGCCATTTAAAGCTGATGGTCTGATATGTAGATATGATAAATTGGATTTTGTGTTAATTCGAACAAAGGAAAGGTTATAGGGTGTAGGATCAGAAGTTATTCATTGTTTTTGTACGCAACAGATGAGCGTAGTATAGTAAACAATATACACATATGTATGTATGTGTGTATATGTTTCTCTCTCTCTCTCTGTTTTGAATTTTGTTGTGAGCCCACTGTACATGCATAGGAATAACGCATCTACCACCTCTCTCTCGTTTTTGGTCCGTGACTGGCTTTGAGGTTTCGTTTTTTTTTCTCTCTTGTATTCCATCCTAAGAGTTTTTCTGCTTTATAGCCATTTCCGGCGAAATGTGTCTTCAGCCCTGTTGCCATCATTTGCTACTCACTTTGGATTTAGATTTCACAGAATTCAGCTTCGCAGTTAGGATGACATTGTTAAAGTTTGTGTGTGTGTGTGTGCAAGAGAATGAGAAAGAGAGGAGGGAGAGAAGAAAGAGAGAAAGCATAACTGCCCCTGTGGTGTGTGTGTGTGTGTGTGTGTGCTGCCACTTTGATTGGATGTGGATCCTTTTTGTGTATAATCTAATTTTCCAAAAAGGAGCAACAACAACAAAATCGAAATTGCTGTTTCGCTTGAAATGCTCTTGTTGTTGCTAGTATTGTTGTTGTTGTGGCCCCGTCGTCTGCCCCCAATATTGTTTCCATTGAATTATGTTGAACAAAAACAATTTGACGCATTTAATATTGTTGTTGTTGTTATGGTTCGTCTTTTTCTTGGATCTTGGTTTTTGTATTTTTTCCTTTTTTGTCTTTTGCGCATTTTCATAAAAAAATAATCATACCATTGAACACACATTACCGTTATACTCGCTCCCACTACCAACTTTTCCAACCTCCTGCACTCTCCTTATGCATCCCTCTCCATCAGCCGGTTTGCCATCTATGTATGTATTATGACATTTGCCGTCATTGAGTGTGACGAGAAGGAGGGGAATGGAAGGTAAACTGCGGAGTGTGGCGGGGGGAGAGGGAGTGGGAGGAGTGCAATTATGCAGCATGCAATTTCTAAAAAGCGAAAGAGAGATACATATACATAGATAGGCATATGAGAAGGGTCGGCGCGGTGTGGGTCCTCAACCTAAATAGGCATGCAGCATAAAATGAAATTAGATTCAAAAAGCATTTTATATTATATTGCAAAGCATAGATCGAATTACTTTGCATTAAGGAAAAGTTGGTCAGCAAATGCAACAAGCGGATGAAAAGTTTTCCTCTTGGAGGAAGACAGTAACTTCTCCTGGGAAAACTCATTAGAACTCCTTGAGTTGATTGCTCTAGAGCTCGGTGCCAGCTCTAAGGTCAATTTAAAAACTGTAGTTCCCCTTATTAGCGAACTAAGTTATCATCTAAATCTTATCGGACATTAAACCGCAGAAAATGATTTCGACATTTCACAATTCCCAATTCCCCAGATTGTTCAGTTAAATGGGGGGCATTTGGATGTCCAAAGTCTGTAATAGCTGCATCTGTTTCTGCTGTTGGTTGATTGGTTGGGATTGGGTCTGATTCATAATTTTGCATGTGAAGCGGATAAAATCAGATTTTTGCAAATCGTTACTCATGTCATCATCTCGCAATTTAGAGAGAAAGTGAGAATTCAAATTCAATTCCTAATATTAGTAATTAAAATGACGCCATTGACCGAACCTCTGAGTTTCACTTGCTTCTCTCGGACGGTTCTCGATATTGCCGGCGCCTGATAACCAATGTTGGCCAAGATAATACCGTTAACAACAAGACCCCAACTAATTGCGGTGTGCGGCGGCGGCGGTTTCACTATTCAACTAATTACTCATGATCCATTTCCATTCTTCCCCTCCCCCATTCCATGCTTCTTTTGCTGCATTATGCTTAAATGACTCAATATCATTATTGAGGGGGCAACCCCAAACAATTTTTGGACATTTTATATTGTGAGTCATCGGCAGAAATAAGTAAAGCTGTTTTTATGTGGCTTGGGGTCACCAGACGCCCTATTAATCGACGGAGAAACCCCAAGAAACGGTTTCGGCGGAAGATAATCTTTTGGGATTTGTGGGGTTTTCCTTAGAATTTATATAAATTCATATAGATCTCTTGATCATTTCATAATAATTATTATTAAACATGATTTGGATTTGTTTCTTTCTAGGAAATCTGTGAGAAATGCGAACGTTATGCAAAAGGTCAACAGTTCACCACATTGGAATCGGAACGACCTCAAAATCGTTCTCTGAATCGCTATCGCGATGTGAATCCCTACGATCACTCAAGAATTATTTTACAACGCGGCTCTGTCGACTATATAAATGCCAATTTGGTTAAGGTAAGAGACTCTAGGCCCCCCATATCCTCCATTTCCTTCCCTGACGATTATCTTCCCTTTGTGTTTGCAGCTGGTTCGCGCCGATCGTCAGTATATATTGACACAAGGACCACTAGAACAAACAGTTGAGCATTTCTGGTTAATGGTATGGGAGCAAAATAGTCGTGCCATCTTAATGCTTAACAAACTGATGGAAAAGAAGCAGATCAAATGCCATTTATATTGGCCAAATCAACTAGGAGAAGAGCTCAAGCTGAACAAGGTTAAACTAACAGTGGAGCTAGTGCGTTGCGAGACCTATCAGAACTTTGTGCGACGGTGGTTCAAGTGAGTACGACCTGTAACAAAAAAGGACACTTTTATTGACGGTTTATTCCCTTTCTGTAGACTCACCGACTTAGAATCGGAGACAAGTCGCGAGATTATGCAATTCCATTATACAACTTGGCCAGACTTTGCCATACCAAGTTCACCTGATGCATTCTTAAAGTTTTTGCAGCAAGTACGTGACTCTGGTGGTTTGTCCCCCGATGTGGGACCTGCTGTGGTTCATTGTAGTGCTGGAATTGGACGTTCTGGAACATTTTGTTTGGTCGATTGTTGTCTAGTATTGGTTGATAAATTTGGCGAATGCAATGTCTCACAGATTCTATGCGAATTGCGTAGCTATCGCATGGGTTTGATACAGACATCCGATCAATTGGACTTCTCATATCAGGCCATCATCGAGGGCATCGAAAAGCTAAATGATCCCGTATGTATTCGAACGAGGCGTCCGCCCCTCCGCTGAGTTCTCAAGAGGGCTGCTGCCCCCTCCCCCCATTAAAGTTTCGAAAAATAAATGTGCCCCGAATGAAACTTTCTTGTTAAGGAGGAGCTCCTCTCTGCAAATGAGTGTTACTCACACAAACAATTCTCTATCCCTATCTATACTTTAGACTTTTCTCGACGCCGAAGAACCTCTTCTTGGCAATGACACGGATACTCCTATACAAGATGAATTGCCACCGCCACTGCCACCGCGTACGTGTTCACGTTCATTGCCTCCGGCACCCAATACTGGTGGCGTTCTAACGCTGAATATGCGTGCAGCCAAAGCGAATGGCCAGGACGATGGTCAGGTGCCGCCGTGTGACATTATTGGAAATAAACCAGCCAGCAAAGATGCCCTCAACAATTTTATCCATCAACATGAAATTATAAATGCCGAGGTACTTGATAGTTTGCGCCGTCCATTGCCACCGTTGCCTTCCCGGCTTGATTCCGACAGCGATGATGATGATGACGACGACTACGGCAATCACAATGATGATGATGACGATGACGACGACGATGATGATGACGACGACGATGTCGATGATGATGAGAATGACGAAGCCGACGACGATGTGGCCGATGACATTGAAGATCTTTTGGAGGCAGACTTTGATAATCTAAATGGCAGTGAGCTAGAATCAATGAATGGAAATCTATCGCAATCCCAATCCACAGCGGCGGCGACAGCGAAGACAGCGCCAAAATCGGATGATGTCAATGCCAACAGTGAGAAGCCAACAGCAACAGGGGCAGAGCAACATCATAAGGTCAATGGCATTGATCTGGGCAGGTAAGCATCCATTCTATCCTTCCGCCTCCGGTCGACAGTAGAAGCTCTACGCAAAAATGAAAGAGCACGCACGAAATTTTCCCGTTTCCCGTTTGTGTAATTGACAAAAAATTCAATGACATTGAGAAGGGTTACAGTGGTGTTCCCGTTTTTTCGTAAATCCAGTCCAAAACATGCGAGACGCGAACATAGCCAGAAACGCGACCACAACCGCCAAAGGAAACAATACCAACTAATACATTTTTATCGGTCAATGGGCCACCAGAATCACCCCTGCAAGTACTTTCACCACTACAGAAGACTTCGTTATGGGTGATGTGTCTGTCCTTAAAATGTAATTGCCTATCGCATTCTTCATTGCTAATGATACGCACCCTGGTGCATTGCAGGCGTTGGGGGTGATGGGTATACATCGTCGGGCCCCAACCGCATGCCACTGGTCCCCTGTAGTTGCTCGCCATGCTCGCGGGTCGATTAGCGAACTGTGGAAGAGCTATCTTGGCAACTTTAGCGGAGAACTCAATGGGACACGGTGTATGAATGAGCCCAATATTATGGCTGTAGTTCGGAAGGACGAAATTCTCCTTTGTGACTTTGTGTTTGATGTTTGATTTCCGATCGTTGGATTCATAATATACAACTGCATAATCTCTATGCCTCAGGCAACGGGCAGCGGTCAGAATCCAAGAGTCTCCAATTATACTGCCATCACAATATGCTGAACTGCCGTCGACATGCTTCAAGTACATCCTCACAATGTAGGGTGCGAATCCTTCAGTCGCTTCCAATCCATTGGAGATGATATGTTGTGGACTATCCTGATGCGGATTACGTCCACATGCAAAAGCCACAGTCAGTGTTGAGAGTGTCGCGAGGAAAGTCTGTCTATTCGACAAAAAGGTTGGCCTTTTATGGAGCCACATGGAATTTTTCCATTACCATGGCCATAGATAAAACACTTATCCGGTGTAATATTCATTTTGCAAGAATTTCAATTATGCCAAGTGAAATATCTAGGCGAATTCAGTTAATTTACCATTTTGCGATAAAAACAAGACAAACCTCTTTGAAATCGACTCAAAAAAGATAAAGCATTTAGCATTTGGGGAAGTGAATCCATTGTGATTTGCAAATAATCCATTCGATTTGGGTGTTTTATGTTAAGATATTGAATTTGATTGATTGATTCTTTCTGCTAATTTCTTGTTTTCGAATTGTTTTCGTTCTTGCAGCCCGGAAAATGAATTGAAGCGGCGAAAACGCAACGAGTATCAGGCCACTCTGGAGCAGAAGGTCAACGACATCAAGCGAAAGAAGCGGGAGAATGAGGATAGCCAGCAGGCGGCAAAAAAACGAAGGTCATTACTCACATATATAGCGGCTGGTGTTGTTGTGAGCGTGATTTGCGCCTACGCATACACAAAGTTAGGTTAATGTGACCAATAGCCCTCCTCCTCCTGTCCTTCACCCACTCCCACTTGCACTCCTTGACCACTCCCGAAGAACCCTCTCATCCAACTCCAGCCCATCCAAAGCCCCATCCCATCCATCCATCCATCATTATCCATTAATGATCCAATTTTACCTTAATAGCTGCCTAGTAAGTAGCAAAACGAAACGATCAAGAGACAGAGAGAGTGAGAACGGAGAGGAGAGGAGTATGTAGTTTATTATAGTAGGCATTAGATATATATATAAACTGTATGTATGTATATGTAGTTGCTGCATTGGGAGCTAGCATCAAATGTCGGCTCTTATCACACACACACACCCACACACAAACACACACACACACAAAGAGAAAGAGAGAGAGAGAGAGAGAGAGAGAAGATTCAGCTCTATATTAATGTGAAGAATGGATAAACGAAGATATAATGGAGTACGGAGAGATGATGGATGACAGAATAAAAAATATTTTAGAAAATTTTTTTTTATACAAAACAAAAAACTAAAAAGAGAATTCAAATCGTTTGTTTGCTCTAGAAAAAACAAAAAAAAAAAAACGAAATGAAACGAGAAAAGAAAATGAGAGAAAAATTAGAATTTTGCGCAATAGACTGACATTTTTAGAACAAATTTTCTACTAACTGTAAAGCTATCCAACGAAATATTGATTTTGACTACCTTACTTTCAAGCTCGCTATGCAATGAATTTTCAAACAATCGTTCGTTTGATTTTATATTCCCCCTCACCATAGGCCCCCCGCCCCCCAACACCCTCGCGCTTCACTTGTTGTTGTACAGCAAACTAAATATCCTACACCCACCCACACACACACGCATATATGGGAACTATAGAAGATATCGTATATATACATATGTATATGTTTATTTGATTCATTGAAGTCAGTGCAGCAATGTGCCAAAACGAAAAGAAAAAAACCTGGAAACGTCCTTCCCCTTTTTCCACCCTGTCACATGGCCCCCTGCAGGGAACTATCTGTTGATTTTAGCTTGTTTCCAAATTGCCGCTTTAACATAGAAATTTGATTCAATATTTTGATTTTAATTGTCAATAAAGAACCAAAACAAACAGTCCCTAAGCCCCCCAACCTTGTCTTTCGCCCTCTGCACCTGATTCTAACTTTATGTTAAAAAAAAAAACACAAAATTTTGAAATATTCTTTAAAAACAAATGCAGGCGTTATTGAAGCAATAAATGAATAAAGCAAAATAGCACAAAAAAGAATATCCATATGTGTATATATAGATTTATATATATATGATGATATTGATATACGATTTGTATGGCACTTAAATATATATACATATATATATATATAAACATATTTATAAAGCAAGATTAACGTAAAAAGCAAATAGAGAAGGATAAAAACTATTTAATGGTTTTTCTTTGTAAACAAAATATGAAAAGAGTAAATCTTATTTTTATATTACACAACTTAAGCTAAACTTCAAATTTCGAACTAACCACCAAAAAGAAAGAAGAGAAAAGAGAACCAACCAGAGCAAAACAGAAGAGAAATTTACTTTGGCCAAGCCGAAGTTTGTATACCCTTGCAGATCCTTGCAGAGATTGTCAAGTCAATAAATTGTAAGACGACCAAGTGTTCATCAATAGAAGAGAGTTTTCGACCGGATCGATTGTTCCTATATGCTGTAGAGTAGTCCGATCAGCCGATCATGTATATACATATGCATGTAAATGGATATGTGTAGTTGGCGGGGGAGGAGGAGGAAACGACTCATTGAATCCGCTGCAAGGGTGTAATCATATCATAATCCAGTTCAGCAGAGTATTGAGGGCAACAAATGAATGAGCGGAGCAAAAACTTTTTACAAACTATAACAAATATTTATAAAACAAAACACAAGAAGAAGAAACAACAACATAGTATATATACATATATTAAAGCAACAACAAATAACAAGATGAACAATACCTATAAAGTAATGCCTAGTTAACTGAACGATTGGCTAAGTACACACACACACACACACACATACATACAAACAAAACACCCCAAATCGATGAAGAAAAAGTCGGCGAAAGTATTCGAAAATAAAGCTATATATTTAAGACACAAAACTTTACCAAAACGCTTTTTATCACTTTCGCATAATTGTGTTATCTAGTTTCTTATATTTGGATTTTATTTTCGAAATTTTTGTTATGTTGTAAATTTGTTTCATATTTTCTTTGTTTTCCTTTGTTTCAGACGCGAAAACCGCAGCAAATCAATGCCCATCCCAAAGAAAAAGCCATCTCAATGCACTAATTAAACAACACTGTAGTAAAAATGCAAAAACAAAAGATTCAACATATCATTTGGCATCAACAAATTTAGCATTTAAATATAAATAAAAGAAAAGAGAGTGAATATACACCCAAATGAAGAAATGGTTTGAATTCACAACGTGTTGTTTTAATTTGCATATATATCACCCAGATATACTTATATGCATATACATGCATTTATGTAGATATATCTCTATTATATGCTCAGATTCATAAACATATTAATTAGATTTCAGTTAATGAGCTTTCGCATTTGGAACCCAGTATTTGGGAGTTGAGAAAAGGTTTTAATCGATAAAAGCGATGAAAAAATATCGAACTATCGGTGAATTCCCATCTCTACTCTGTCAAAGTTATATTGTTGTAAATTAACGAAAGAAAGAAAGAATTAAAAATTAAAAAACACAACTCCGTCTACATTACGATTGAATTAGTTGGAAATCGAGAATGCCAGCAGTCGAGGAGACTCAAATCGTAAAGTATCTATCAAAGGTAAATATCCAAACAAATGTGAAATGAGTCATGAGCAAAGTATTTTACCCATTGTGAGGCATCTCGTAGAAGAAAAGAAAGAACAAAAACAAAAAACTCAGTGTAAACTGATTCACTCTTAATTTGATGCATTTGCAGTATAAGTATGTGGCTGCCACCAAAAAGGATGTGGTTGATGTTGTCACGACATACCGGAGCTTGAGTTACGATTTACAGAAATTCGGTGAGAAGAAAGTTTGTCATTTTAATTACGCATTCATTATCTGGGCTAATGCATCTATCTTGTTGCAGTCTTCAACGATGGCACATCCAAGGACTTATTCACATTGCAGGGCACCATACCCGTTGTATACAAGAGTGAGTAGCAAATATATTGTATCTGCATATCGACATAAGTCCATTTAATCCATAGGCAACACCTATTTCATTCCCATTTGCATATGGCTAATGGACACTCATCCACAAAATGCCCCAATGTGCTTTGTGAAGCCCACTCCTACCATGCAGATCAAGGTGTCCATGTATGTGGATCATAATGGCAAAGTCTACTTGCCATATCTGCATGACTGGCAGCCCCATTCATCCGATTTGCTATCGCTAATCCAGGTGATGATTGTGACATTTGGCGATCATCCGCCAGTATATTCAAAGCCCAAGGAACAACAAATGACACCGCCATATCCCAACAATTGTAAGTCTCCCTTGTGCCCATGTCCAATGGCTTCTGACTACAAATTTATTATAGCTTTTATGCCGCAACCAGGTGGTGCCATGGGAGGTCCTGGAGGAAGTAATATGTTTCTGCCTTATCCCAGTGCTGGTGGAAATTTTCCGCCATATCCCACAGGCAACGCCAATTTCGGTCCCTATCCACCGGCACCTGGAGGTGCAGCAGCTGGAGGGGCAGCAGCTGGAGGTGCTGGTGGCTATCCACCATACATGAATTATCCGCAAACAGCTGGTGGTGGCGGAGGTTATCCACCAGCTGGCGGCTATGTAAGTACACAAGCTCATTTAGCGGGCTCTAAGACTAATCATGGACACATCTTGTAGAGCCCATCGATGAACGCTGCTTCAACTGGCACAATTACCGAAGAGCACATCAAAGCATCACTACTAAGCGCTGTCGAGGACAAACTACGCCGCCGCATACAGGAGAAGGTGAATCAGTATCAGGCCGAAATCGAGACCCTAAATCGCACCAAACAGGAGCTGGTTGAGGGTAGTGCGAAAATTGATGCCATCATTCTGCGATTGACACGAGAACAACTGGAAATGCAGAAAAACATAAATGTGTTGCGAGACAAGGAACAGGAGCTGGAGAAAAGCCTGGAAATTTTGGAGAATGCAGAGCCCATCGACCCAGATGAGGCAGTGACTACCACAGCGCCATTATATAGACAGTGAGGATACCTAATTTATACAATTTACAGTGTAAAACATTGGGTTTGACTTTGCTTCTCATTTTCCCACACCCCATAGATTGTTGAACGCTTTCGCTGATGAATCTGCCACCGAGGATGCCATTTATTATTTGGGCGAGGGACTGCGTGGCGGCGTAATTGACTTGGAAACATTCTTAAAGCATGTGCGGACGCTGTCGCGCAAACAGTTCATATTGAGGGCCACCATGCAGAAGTGTAGACAAAAGGCTGGGTTAGCCGGCTAAGAGATTGGGGCAGCATTGAATGCCTATACCTACGTTTCCCTATACCTCCCTTATTCCCGACTTAATCATCATATAATTATGTATTCGATAAACACCACGTGAATCTATAAATTTGAATGTTTCATTTTAATAAATTAAATGAAAAGAACAACACAATTTATATCCCTTATAAACATTACTACAAATTCAGCTTTATTCATACATAAATGCCAACAGTTAGCAGCAGAAATACAATGCCAAAGCCGAGGAATATTGAGGCACACAGACTAATCAATAGCTCCTTGATCAGGGTCTTTTCCTTGCTATTCTTCTTCGAGACGACGAATATGAAGAACCAAGCCGTGAAGAAGGTTCCAATTATGAGTAGAACTGTGGCCAGGTGAGGAAATACTGCTGGGTTTACAGGCGAGACGTAGCGTTGCATGGTATCCATGGTCTTTGGAGTGGGATTAACAGGATCGTATCCTCAATGAATCAATACAAACAATCAAGCGGCTTTACTTACTTAATGTATATATATATACTTAATCAGGTTTTTGTTTAATTTAGTTCTAGTTCTTTTTTCTTGTCGTAAATTGTACGTGGCCCGGCAAACAGAGTTGTCTCGTATTGTTTATCGATTACAGACCGACTTGACAATAATATTTACAAGCCACGCGAACTAGTTCTTTTTCCATTAATAGGGGCAAACCGTTTCAACTTTGGCGCCAGCCAACCAGCCCAAACTCGCTATACGTTTTTTATTTATACATTAATCTGTCGGAAAAAGGCTTCTTCATCTATGGCCACACTCAGTAGTCTTATGTCAGTTTTATAGTGTTAATGTATCCTGGAATTATAAGTTAACGTAAGCATTGTAAAATTTTCGTCCCAAGCTTTTAAAGCTTCCTAAACATTTAAACTTATAGCCTAACTGAATTCTTGAATGCAGATCGGTAGTCCTGATCCCGGAGGCTCAAAAAAAGGATGTCCTGGTGAAATCGATCAATGTCTTGCCAAGATATGACCTTGAGAAAATTATCCTTATTTCGTTGGATTTCCTAGGATGCTCTTGATGATCTCTACAGATTTTCGGATAAGGTCATTTTTTCCAGCTATTTGAAGGATATTCCAGGACCTGGTAATGTCAGTCATCGCGCATGAACATGGACTTCCATCTGGCCAAAGGACATCCCGCTTATCCTTAATATTACCGAGTTATTAGCACTTTTCTGTTTTTCGACTTGTCATTTTTTTCCAAGTCCCAAATTAAACAAAACAATCAAAATATCTGGAGAAAACTACAAAATCCTTATTATCTCAGCTCTCTGCAGGACTATCGCCATGTCATTTGCACCAACTATAGTCCTCAATGATTCGAATATTTTTAGACCACTTTCGTCCTGATCCTTTAAAGGACTCGCGAGATATTTGCCATTTTTGCTGAAACAGAAAAGTCTTTTTATCTCAGCTTCCCGAAGGACATTCCAGGATCCAATAGTGTCATTCGAAGCGGGTCATCAAGGACTACCATCTGACCAAAGGACATCCTGATCGTCCTTGTAGTGGCTGAGTTATAAGGACATTTCTAGTTTTTTTGCGATTTTTGCGCATTTTTCTGACTAACCCCCTTACAAAAACTCGAGTAATATTTTTGGAAGGATATTGAATGTCCTTGAATGCAGATCCGTAGTCCTGATCTTGGAGGACCAGAAAAAGTATGTCCTGTCCGAATCGGGCAATGTCCTGCGGAGATATGGTCTCGAGAAAATCATCCTTTTTTTCGTTTTTTAGCTCTAAAATCCACAAATCCTGCCGCAGGACGAAAGGACATGGTTCCCTAGGATGTCCTTGATAATCTCTACAGATTGGCAACAAAAAAAGTTGGGGTCATCTAAGGATGCAGGACATGAAATTTTCTGAAAAGTTCCTTTTTCTCAACAATTCGAAGGACATTCCAGGACCTCATGACATCAGTCGATGCGGACGAAAAAGGACACCCAACTGGCAAAAAAAAACATCCTGATTATCCTTAAAATAGCCGAGTAATAAGCAGTTTTGTGATTTTTGGACTTGTAATTTTTTAGCCTAAGTGACAAATTTATGTAGCATACTTTTGGGATGAATAATATGAAATTTTTAAAAAAGTGTTGCCTACTTATTGGGGGTAAAAAGGAATCAACAAATATTTCGAGTATCCTTTGAAGGATCAGGACAAAAGTGGTGTCAAACGAATCCTTCCATCAAGGATAATAATCTGTGAAAAGGACATTCTGATAGTCCTTCAAGGAGCTGAGATATTAAGGATTTTCTGTTTTTCCGAATTCGTTGCATACTTTTGGGCGGTTGAGGAAAAATTAATTTTTGCTGCATACTTTTTGGCGTTTGAGCTTGTGGCAGATCACACAAGCTCAACCGCCTAAAAGTATGCAGCAAAAATTAAGTTTGGTACCTAATTTAATTTTTGTTGCATACTTTTAGGCGTTTGAGCTTGTGGCAGATCACACAAGCCTAACCGCCTAAAAGTATGCAGCAAAAATTAAGTTTGGTACCTAATTTAATTTTTGTTGCATACTTTTAGGCGTTTGAGCTTGTGGCAGATCACACAAGCCCAACCGCCTAAAAGTATGCAACAAAAATTTATTTTGGTACCTAATTTAATTTTTGTTGCATACTTTTAGGCGTTTGAACTTGTGGCAGATCGCACAAGCCCAACCGCCTAAAAGTATACAACAAAAATTAATTTTGGAACCCCACAAGCCCAACCGCCTAAAAGTATGCAATGAATTCGGAAAAACAGAAAATCCTTAATATCTCAGCTCCTTGCAGGACTATCAGAATGTCCTTTTCGCAGATTATTGTCCTTGATCTAAGGATTCGTTGGACACCACTTTCGTCCTGATCCTTCAAAGGATACTCAAAATATTTTTTGATTCCTTTTTACCCCCAATAAGTAGGCAACACTTTTTTAAAAATGTCATATTATTCATCCCAAAAGTATGCTACATAAATTTGTCACTTAGGCTAAAAAATTACAAGTCCAGAAAACTGCTTATAACTCGGCTATTTTAAGGATAATCGGGATTATTTTTTTGCCAGTTGGAAGTCCTTCTTCGGCCGCATCGACTGATGTCATGAGGTCCTGGAATGTCCTTCGAAATGTTGAGAAAAAGGACGTTTTCAGGAAATTGAATGTCCTGCATCCTTAGATGACCCCAACTTTTTTTGATGCCAATCTGTAGAGATCATCAAGGACATCCTAGGGAACCGTGTCCTTTCGTCCTGCGACAGGATTTGTGGATTTTAGAGCTAAAAAACGAAAAAAGGATCATTTTCTCGAAGCCATATCTCCGCAGGACACTTACCGATTTCGACAGGACATACTTTTTCTGGTCTTCCAAGATCAGGACTACCGATGTGCATCCAAGGATTTTCAATATCCTTCCAAAAATATTACTCGAATTTTTGTAAGGGGATTTCAGAAAAATGGCCAAAAATCGCAAAAAAAACCAAAAATGTCCTTATAACTCAGCCATTTCAAGGACGATCAGGATGTCCTTTGGTCAGATGGTTGTCCTTGATGACCCGCATCGACTAACACTATCAGATCCTGGAATGTCCTTCGGGAAGCTGAGATAAAAGGACTTTTGTGTTTAAGGAAAGATGGCAAATATCTCGCGAGTCCTTTAAAGGATCAGGACGAAAGTGGTCTAAAAATATTCGAATCATTGAGGACTATAGTTGGTGCAAATGACATGGTGATAGTCCTGCGGAGAGCTGAGATATTAAGGATTTTGTAGTTTTCTCCAGATATTTTGATTGTTTTGTTTAATTTGGGACTTGGAAAAAAATGACAAGTCGAAAAACAGAAAAGTGCTAATAACTCGGTAATATTAAGGATAAGCGGGATGTCCTTTGGCCAGATGGAGTGCTTAGTGTTGTTGTTGTTGTAGTAGTAGTTGTTGTTGTTGTAGTAGTTGTTGTTTTTGTTATTGTTGTTCCTGTTCGTCTTTCAAACGACTGAGTTATAAGGACATCTACGTGGTTAGTGCGATTTTTCTGACTAACCCCATTACAAAAATTCGAGCAATATTTTTGGAAGGATATTGAAAATCCTTGAATGCAGATCGATAGCCCTGATCCCGGAGGGATCTCATTTCAGTTAGGATGTACGGATGCAATTTTTCGGACCTGGTGATGTCAATCGACGCGCATGGACAAGAACTACAATCTCGTCAAAGGACACTCTAATCCATCACTCCAAAGATGATTTTCCAGATGCACCCTTTTCGGGACAACCATTCGTGAAGGACCTGCGATGCCATTAATAACAACTTAAAATTCGTAAAACATGATGATTGCACATATTTTTTATTATTTTTAAAATATTTAATATGTAATAAAAAATTTAGTGTGCATTTAGGTTTTGTTGTTGTATTTATGCTCGTAACTTGCAGCGATCATACGTATGCATATATATTTAAATATATATGTATATAATTTATGTTTTCATACATATATGTACATATTTTTAGATATACATATGTATGTGTGTTTGTATATTATGCTATATTCTCTAAAACTAAAACGGCTTTCCTTCACACATTCATCGCATTGAATGAGGGCTGCTGAAGCGGTTCGGGCCGCACCCGGATTCAAGGAGCGCTTTTCATCTTTGTATGTGTGTAAATGTGAGATAGCTTTTCTTATAAGTTTTCTTTTCTTTTTTGTTGTCAGTTTAGTGGCTGTCATGTTGGGTTTTGTTTGTTGTTGTAGCTAGTTCCACTTCCTTTTGTTGTTCTTGTTGTTAAGTAAAATTGTTTATGATGTGTGTGATTTTTAGATGTATGTATGCATGTATGTGTATGTGTGGGTGTAAGTGTATATATATTCAAATTCAATGACGCCTAATCACAGATCAATTTTTTTAAATTTTCATTTTGACTTAGAAGTTAAGAAACACAAAAAAATAAAGTATAATAATTCACAATTCGTCATCGTTTGTTTTCTTCTTCTCTCTCTTCGATCGTTCTTCTACAGCATTTACATCTCGTAGACCTGGACTAAAATATATATGTATATGTGTGTATATAGGTATGTATATGTATTTATGAGAGTATGTTTGGATTTTGGGTTGTATATTTTGGCTTTGGGTCAGCGGGCGGGAGCATGAAATATATGAGATGCGGAGGTCGGTCTATGCGAATTTACGTCATAAGAATGTATACAGATATTTGTTTGTTTATATATATATATATTGATTAATCGTGCACACTATGCAACAATCTCTGATGTTAATAATACTAGCTACACTAATAGCTTCCAAAACATCGAAAATATGCCATCTCTGTAGTCCCGTAAGAACATACATATGTTAGCTCGAGGCGTTGAAGTTGTTAAATCCGTTAATATGGACAATCGTTAAAAGATTTTCAAGCTACATCGATTACATAAAGTAGAGTGGTCCTGATGCATAGTGTAATAATTGGTAAATTGTAATCCGTGGCGATTTGTGACTCCCGCAAGACGAAGTCAACCATTTAATTCCCTTGCCATTCGGAATTCACATAATATATACATATATTGATTTTTTGTTCAGAGCCTAAGACTAATTACAATTCTCAAACGATATCTGTTAATAATGTATCATTGTATCATTATCATTTTCTTGTCATGTTTTCTTTCGCAGTCTCAAATTGTTCATAGTTTATGGTTCGATGATGAAAATAATATAAGCTAGTTCAAAGTATATATAAAAACAAGGACAACTTGACAAATCTGTAGTTAGGAAGATAGATAGATACATAGGTATAAGTTATTGTTATAGAGAGTTTGTGTCAGTGTTTGTGGCGGGGTGGAAAAGGGGTTTGTGTGTCCGTGGTGGCTGATCACTTTTTGATGAGACTTTCACAGCTGCTGCTGAGATTTGGCAACGATTTGAAGAACAACCGAGAACGATCCATTTGAATATCGGCTGAAGAGTGGTTTGCCTGCCGATTGGGTCCATTGTCGGCCACTTCATCCACGCCAGCATCAAAGGAACGATGCTGCTTTCTGATCAGCTGCTGCTGCTGCTGTTGCTGCTGCTGATGATGACTGGCATATGCCGCTGGCGGTGATAAGGGTGATGTGGGTAGATCCATGTCGAGCACTATATCCGTTGGATGAACCTTCTTCTCCAGCTTGTCCAGGCAATCAGTTAGACAGCATCCCAACTGTTGGTTGTAGTCCATCATCTTTGGAGGCGTACAAAAGTCATAAGGTTGGGCTTGTCCCAGTCCATTGTCATTAAGTATATCACGATTCTCCAGAAAGATAGACGAATTGGAATAGCGTTTCGTCTGATGCGGTTTGTAGACAAATCCCCCCAGGCCATTGGCCACAGCATGAGAGACACCGCTGCTGATTGACGGAGCCTTGTGCTCTCCGCTGCCTGCAAGTCAAAAATAAGAGAATCCTTGAGTGTTATACATATGCGGTACATGACGAGGAATGCTTGGGTCACTTACCACTGAAACTGCTCAATTGCAGGGCATTTTCCCGACCCGTGTCTGTGGATAGACCCGAGGCGCTTAGATCTTGCCTTGAGCCGGCACACAGATCTGTGTTGGAGCCACGACTGGAGCTCTCCGAGTGCTCGAGGACATTGTGTATCGAGTCATGGAACGGTGTCATGCTACCCGAACCCTGCGGGCAAGGACGAAACGAGGAGATCTGCGAGACGACGTCGTCTAGCGCCCAATCTCGGTCATAATTATGTTGAGATTGCGAGCACTCGATATTGGCAGCGACGGCCACTTGGCCCAGATGATGATGATGATGATGATGGAGGTGATGATCACCCTGCTCCAGTTCCAGTTGATGCTGCTGATGCTCCTGGTGAAGCTGATGCTCTGGGTGTTGATGATGCTGTTGTTGCTGCACATCCATTGAGTCCTCGGTTTGGGTGCCAGCCGCACAGCTGCTGCCACTGCTGTGTGGAGGCAAAGGCAGACGTTGTTGCAGCAGTCCACCTCCTCCCCCAAAGCCACCACCCGCCACTGAAGAAGCAGCTCCATTTTCCAAATTAGCGGCGCACGAAGATCCACCTCCGGCAGATCCGCCTATATTGTTAATCTCGACTGTGCCGGCTCCTGACCCCTGACCTATCGACTCACTAAAGTGCTGTTGCTGCTGCTGCTGATGATGATGATGGCTTCCCGCCACAGGCGAGGGTGGAGCCAAGGGATGAATCTTCTCTGGGGCATTTTGGATAAGTAGAATTCTGCAAAGAGATCATATTCATAGCCCCTTCTCATTTTCACTTCGTTCTGATAGGATCTAACCTGTTGCGTGCCTTCCAACGATGACAGAGATGCAAGTAGGCTTTACATTGGATATACATAAAGACAAAACCGCCGGTTAGACCCACCGTAACCACAGCCAATTTCGTCCAGAAGGGCCAATCTGGAATGCAATTTCCAAAATAAAAGTATCCCTAAAATCCACTTCATGGTGCTTACCTATCTGACCACGTTGGACATCATCCGCTGCCCGCTCGATCAGCACGCACAGCGACCAAATGACACATAAGGCAGCCGCCAAGTGGAAAAGCACCGAACAGCAGAGACGCCGCCGTTCAATTCCGGAGATGTCAAGGCTGCGCCACTGTTAATCGATTGATCGGAAACCCAAAGAATGGAAATTGGTTAGATTAGACGACGACTTTGTTGTTGGGATCGTTAAACTGGTCTCACCTCGTTGAATGGCTTGATTTTGGTATGCATGATGAATGGAAATTTGCAGAGCTCACACGAATTCGTCTCAGACGCAGTTAACCATTGCTGGAGACAGGCCTGATGCACATACTTGAGGCTGCCCGAGCAATAGCACGGCGTTAGCAACGGATTCTGTGGATCGCTCTCGCAATGGCAGATGCGACAAATGTCGCCACTATTCTGCGAGGCCTGACTCGACCCGGACCCGAATCTGGAAGAAGAAAAATATGCATAGATTAGGGGAGGGGTCATTATGATAACATGTGGGACTTGCTCCTGTGACCTTTGTCTGTTGGCGATGGACGACACGTGGCCACCCCACGCACACGTAAACACACACACACACACAATAAAATAGATGTACAATAAAAAAGAGCACAAAAAGCAGATGCAAACAATTGCGACGCACCTGCAGATTACTCTGGACCCTTCCCCTCCCAACCATTTCGCATTGGCGCGTGGGAAAAGGGGTCTCCCCCATCCCATAGCCATCACAGTCTATAGAAGAGAGATGCCACTAATGGAAACCATTTTGACGGAACCAGCAACAGAGAATTTTCATCTCTTTATCTGAACTTGATTGGCAGCATAAAGCTTCTTTTGCTCTCTACCAGCAGCAGCAATCGAGAAGGACAGTCCCGTCTGTCTGTCTGTACGTCAGAACGTCAGCCAGTTGGAGGAGAAGGGGCTGGCTACTTGGTCCTCCCCTTTGTTTGTGGCCTTTCAACAAAGGATTGGGATTGGAAATTGGTTCTGTTGCCTCATTATGCCAATAACTGTTCGTTCGGCCGCTAGAGAGTACGTCACTCCAATTGACTTCTGTGCGTCTGTCATCTGCCCCCCTCTTGTCCTCCAGTCTGTCCAACTCTTCTGTGTCTATATCTGCATATTCATAACTTTTTCCCCTCTGTCATATGTAATTTTTGAAGCATAAATTAATACAAATGATGGAAATGAACTCGTGAATGTGAGTAATATTAATGTAAAACACACTGAGTGTGTGTGGAGTGTGTGTGCCTGTCACGTTTAATTCATACACAACAAAATGAATCACAGCAAAAATTGGCAGCTGTATACAGAATCAGTTTCTTTTGGAAAGTGTTGTCCACACAGTGGCAATTCCCTCCGCTCAAAAGTCACGTTCCTAACAACACACATTGTTCCGTAATCACGCCAACAACTATATATTACATACATACATATGTATGTTCCATACCATGTTTACATATATGTATGGAAGTGTGTGTGTGTATATGGATACATATATGTATGTATAAGTATTTGGTTGGTTAGTTACATCGACATGTTGGACAAATTGTTGCAATATCAAAGCAATAAACTCATTTCCGTTTAATATTCTACAAATTCTTTAGAACTTGTTCTCTATATACACACACACACACACACACACACTCATTTTACCGATATCGGCTTTTCTCCCTCTCTATATAAACTCGAAAGCAAATTTTAACCCTTTCAAGAACTAATCCCTGTGTAGAGCGAGCCAAATGGGTTCCATGCCATCAAAAACGTTTAACTTTCTATGAAGATCTCTTTTGGCTGATTTGAAATGAATTTCAATTACGATTCGCACGACTTCTTTTTGAGAATGATATTTGGGGGAGGGGGAGGGGAAACCCCTTCGTCAATCGATTCATATGCATACATATGTATATCGATTCCCCACACATTGGGCTTTCATTTACTGCCAAGAATTTGGAGCTGGAAATGGATTGATTCGAATCGGTCGGGGTTGGCAATTAGCTTTAGTCGGGGGGAGGACAGTCATCATCTATCATTATGGCCTCAATTAAATAGCACACCCAATGGGTGCTGCGGTTGCGGGTGCAAGGGGCGGTTGGTGTTCGGTGGGTTAAAGCCGAAAACTTTTACTTTTTCGTTCCAATTTATAGAGCCAGCCAATAATCGAGGGGGCCAGAGGTGGACCCACCTCCATTTGCCACATTCGTGTACAGTTTTTTTCAGAGTGCGTGATTGCGGACGAAGGACGAACACAGGACACACACTTTCTCACTCCTCGCTCTGTGTTGTTCCGTTTGTTGTGGCTGTCGACAGGGAAGACTTGAACTGAAACTGGGGACATGGTCAGGGACATGGGCATGGTCGGTCATGGGCTTTCATGTGGCATGTGTTTCGTTGCGTTGTCTCTAGTACTTTGGATTTTAGCAATTGACTTTGTCCTTGGATCGATGGAATAGCATTATATGCCCCGCAGTCCCAAACTTCCTCCCCACTAGCCTCTTCCTAGTAGTTGTAAGTTCATAAAATTTATATGTACTTATGTATGTATGTAGGGCGAAGGACATGGGGTGGGAGGGGGGTGGTAAGTATCCTTTGTGCGTAGTCGCAACAAATTCTATTACATTCTAAGTGAATTGAAGTGAAGTGAAGACAAGGACGTTGGCAAGAAGCAGCACAGGACGGCAAAGTGCAGACAGGATGGCATCCTCTCGACTTGTTGGCATCCTGCCGGCTAACTCGCACTTTCCTTTTTACCTGTTCCCTCTTCCGTTTCCTCTGTGCCAATGCCACAGAAACAAATCAGAGAAAATGAAATGGAAAAACAGTTTCCGCACTTCAAAAGTGTGTGTCTGCGTGTGTCTCTCTGTGTGTGTGTGCGTATCGATGATTGACGCAATAATTAGCCGCAATTAGCATTCGCTAATCGAATCATACACACAAAAATATATATCTTTATGGCATTTCACGAGAGTTGAACATGTTTTCGCTTCTTTTTTTAGCAACAAAGATCTCAAAGTTTCTTCTGTAATTTCAAGGAGTGTTTGCCTTGTAAAGTTTGTTCCTCTTCCTTAATATCGTGACGATGACGATGATGATGATGAACAATGATATATTATAGATACAGATCGATCATCGATCGTGCTGCGTCTGTTATCACATGACATGGAATTGATTTTCGAAATGAAGCAGGATTTGTTTGATTTAAAGTTCGTTTAGATGACTAAATCCTATTTAGTTAAGGCGCTTAATATCTCCCTCTCTCCCGCATTGTCTTTCTCTCTCTCTGTCTCCGGTGTGATCGATATTTCATTTCATTTATGGGAGAAACTTTCTAGCAAAATTTGTTTACACCTTCTCAAAGGGCGGGCAAAAGGCGCACACACACACATGATGCTATCGCATTTCCGTTCGAACACTGATGAGGGAGGGGGTGGTGCATGGGGGGAGCGGTATTGAAAGCGGAGACAGGTGCAAAAGGTGAATGAAAACTTTTCAGCTCACTATGTGTGTGTGTGTGTGTGTGTGTGTGTGTGGTTATTACCGGCTTTCGGGTGGTTTCTCAAGTTTCAATTGCAATTGCAGGCACCAGGAGACGAAACGAGCGGGGAAGCGGGAAGCGGAATGCTCCAAAGAATCATTTGCTGTTTGCCCTTGTCAACATTTTGCTTCCGCTGTCATTCCAATGAATTTCACTCGGCCAATAGCAATTCCATACATATATGTATGTTTGTATGTACACTTGGCCATCAATTGGGCGGGGTTGAGGGTTCGAAAATGGATTATAAAGTTGTTTTTTCTGTTTGTCAAAAGGTAATCAGTCAATTACTTGCATTATCACTGAGTGGGCATTAATGTTATCAGATAACAGACGCCAATACCCCAGACTCTACTCCAGATATAGCGATCGTAAAGGAGAATAGCCGATAAAATCAACAGAAACTACAAGAAGGGTAGAGGGAGAGGGTTACCCATTGGCGAGAACGACTCCATAGCCCTAAATCCGCCACTGTGGCTTAAGCGAGAGTAAGATGAAATTAAGTCGTCGTCGATTTGTGGAGTAAGGCTAAGCCCGATTTGTGCAGTGCCCGATCTAGATGTAGATTTTGGGACAGGAAACTTTCCTCGTATCCTTCATTGAGGAACCGAAACTTAGACACTTACTAATTAGGCGTTAACTTTTGAGAGAGGAAGAATGAAACAAAGCGAAACAAGAAACGAAAGCGGATAAAATACATAATGATAATCATATGACCAACTAACAACGACAACAAACAGAGGGCGTAGAGAAAGGAAGACTCCCCCTCTCTGTCTCAATCGCTCCCTGTGGATTAGAGGGTGGGGAGGGGGAGTCCAACAGTTGGGCTTTTGTTTGATATTTTGCGCATTACTTTTTCATTTTTTGTGTTGGTTGGTGGATCGAAGAAACTTATTTTGAAGCTTCAACTGGTTTTGGTCTGGCCTGGATGGAGGCAATGTCAGGGCAATTAATGCCAAAGAGTCAAGCAGTGATGAGGGCGCTCCCCCCACCATCCCTCAACCCCTTTCTCAGTGGGATATGGAAGTAGTTGTGCCCCTTTGTTTGCTTAGTGTATATATATATCTTGTGCTCTACACCCGATATGTGTACACATATGTCTGTGTATATATATATTCGTATGTATAGTACAACAATATGTGCAATAGTTGAGAGAATTTCTTATCAGTGTTGTCGTTTATATTTTTCTTTTCGTTGCTTCGTTCGTTCGTCGTTTGCTGCTCCATTTTACATTTTCACATTATACTTGGGCAAATATTTAAGTAAACCAACAGCAAAAGATACTTAATACGTTTATTCAGTATACATTTATGTCTGTGTTTGTTGTTTTTATGAGAGAGATATGTATATAGACTAAAGATTTGTCTACACTCGAACTTATTGATTGCAATTGAAAATCATTTGGCCTGTGACCTGTGGCCACTTTTGTTTTCAGGGTCATCATAGAACCAGGCATATGCCCCAATTGTCCCAGATCTTGGGATCCTCGTCGCATTGAAGAACGATCTACCGCTTTTCTCCCAGTGTATGGCACCTCTGGGTGCTGGTGGGTGGTAAAGAGCCGCTAAATAGGTGTCATTATCTATGACAGATTAGATTTGTAATGTTTATAAAGTCGTCCAGAGGTGTTGAAGGGTGTTGACTGACTCTCTCTGTGTGCTATAAATTATATAGTATTTACATACATCGCATCGGATTGGGTAAAAACGGGTTCAAGTTGGCTCACAAGATGTACATGTGAATAAATATTTGCATATTAGACTTGGTGAATAATAATCAAATGGATTTCCGTTTAACATATCCATTAGTTTAGGCATATTAACAATCTTAATGATAGTTATTAGCAGCTACTTAAACTAAATGCCGCACTGGATTGGTGTGAGCCCGAAAGCAGATCCAAAAGCTATGGAAGAATGGATCCATGAATGAACGACTAGCTTCTCGGCGTCAGTTCCATTGCGAACAACGAAATTGCATGGGAACTTCCCAGGCCTGAGGCAAACAAAGGCGGCTTTGGGCGCCATTCCCATGATCGGATTTCATTATTATTGTTATTAAGGGAATGTGGCTAATAGAGGCGAATCCGAATGGATTTTATAGAGAAAAGCTACTCATTTATTTAGATCAAACTATGTAGATATGGAATGGCTTATTGTGGAGGGAACAAGAGACAACAGACTCACTTTCCAGACTCAGATTCAACTTTGAATCACAAATGTGCGAATTTGGTCCATGGCGTTTCAATTTTGTTGGCCAATCTTCAACTTCAACTTACAAATAATGACTGACCACCCACTGACCCTTGGCAATTGTTTAGGAGGAGGTTTGAGGGAGGCGAAGGGGAATGAAGGTTATTTGACTTAAAGGATTGCCGCTTGTTTCGTTTTGTTCTTCTTTTGGGTCTACATGCAAGGACATTCTATGATAAGATGGTGGGATGGCAAAGATCGGGGGAAACGGAGGAGACTTACCTCACATTCGCATAGGGCTGACCCGAACTATTCCAATCCACATGCTCAATGTCGGATGAGGTTTTCGCATTATCGCAAGGCATTTTAATTTTGAATCCCTTTGGATCTGATCTGGATCTGGATACTTTTTGTTTTTATTCTTTCATATTTATTCAGTTCTTTGATTTCTTTGCCCCGTGGTCTACACACACACACACACACACCTCGCACACCTCGTCGCCTCTGCAGTCCTTGCCTTTGTCTATTTGTTGCTTATTTCTTTTCGTTGTCTTCTATCTTTCTTTTGTTTATTTTTATATGATAAACAGATGCCGCTGCCGACGTCACTGCTGCCGCCGCAGTCGCCGCTGTTGTTTTTATTTATAGCAAACGCAGGTCCCGTTAGGTGCTGCTGCTCTTGGCCGGGCTTACTTCGATTTTTTCCTTTATTGTGTTTCTGTTCTTTCGCAAAATTCTATTGCACTTTTATATGTTGGTTCTTTAGAAGGCAACGAACTTCTTTTGCAATCTCTGCCCTCTGCCCAGCCACTTCTTTTGCTGCTGCCTTCGTTTTTGTGTGTTGTTGTGTGTGTAAAAGTGCGACTGTGTGTGTTTGTTTGTATATGCGTTTGTAGGGGATTTTCAATTTTGTGTGATTTTCTGAATTTTTCGGCGGTAAAACAACTTAATAATTGTTTGCATTTATTTCACATTTACACATTTATTAATTTTTGATTATTTCGTATTTCTTTTCGTCACAAAGCTGATGCTAGATGCAAAGCCAATCACAAAACACAAACAAAAAAATTAGACGCCGGGAGAACGTTTTCCACAATAAACTGACAGCCCCAAACACTCCAGTGTTTTGATATTGACTTAATCTTTACACACTTTTGACACAAATAATTAAGTAATTTATTTCGCTCCTGCCGCACCAGCACGAGCTGCTATCGCAAAATAATATCGATAAATATAAATAAAAACAAAGTGCCTTATATTGTTCCCACTATGTGAATGAAATACTGGAATCTGTTAAAATAGGGGATCAAAATAGTGGGCACGAAGTAGTGTTGGTTAACGCCAAAGTTAAACGATCTATCGATAGTGTCCGCTCAATATATTTGTCATCTCTAACGCACCGGTAGCTCAAAACCTTGTTATTGTTTACTGACAATGAGTTTCATTGTGAAATTATTAGAACGCACTCAACTCACACATGTAATGGAAGATGTGAAGCCATTTATTTATGCCCACAGCAAATGGCTGGAGGATGAACTGGAATTAGACATTGTAGTTACCAGCAGTAATATACCGTACCGTGGATCACTTAAATTCAATGATATTCGCACCGTTGCCGAAGAATTGGATCAGCCATATGAAGACTTCTTTGACGAGTGCAAGAAAGCTCTCACCACCAACATGGGTCTGGCGGGATTCGATTATGAAGTCAGTTCTCCTGACAGCCAGACGACGTCGACAACGCCGGAGGCGGTATTCAAGCTAATCAAGTGCTCTGGCTATGAAACACTTTATCTGGATATTCCGCTTCGCAAAGTCTCCAACTGTTTCAGTTTACTGGATGCAGCTATAGAACAAACCAATGTTTCCGATTCCTCCAGTGTGCTGGGAAAGGACTCTCAAGTTCTTGTGGAATATGAAAAGTTCATACAGGAGACCAAATCTAGGGAAGCGAAAATGCTGAAAAAGTTTTTACTATTAATCAATGAGAAGAAAGCAAAAATTGAGGAACTGGAATCGAAGTTGGAAAGATCGAGAGGTCGTCGACCAACTGCAGAGAACGAGGATAGTGATACAGATAAAGAGCTCGACCAGGTGGAGCACGAAGAACGTGGGGAGGAGGATGAGGAGGAAGATATCTATAGTGGTCCCACACAGGCCATGAATGTATAATAATTTGCTTTAGAGAGAGATGCCTTCTTGTTTTAGTATGTGCTTGAATGTATTTTTCTTCTTTGAAAGTTTCTGGTAAAATAAATTAGCTTTAAGATCGTATATATATATGTATGTATATATATGCGCGTGTATGTATGTATATAAATAAACAACAAATAGACTTTAAACATAATACATTATTACAATTAGATATACCGTCAATAATATTTTGTGGCTTACAAATAGAGCAACACAAGATTTTGCATTTTGTTTTCTTTTTGGAATAATTTTTCGTATATAATAATTATATATGTATGTATAGGTGAAAATCAGGAAATATTGGGAGGTATAGTGATAAAAACATAAACAACGAGCTATGGAAGTTAACTTCGGCCTTGCCGAAGTTTATATACCCTTGCAGTTCTTTATTATATTTAATTCGATAAGAAAAGTGAAATTTCATACATCAACAGCATTAGTTGTCGTATTATGAATATGCTCAAATATTTTTCAAACTACTGAATTCAAAACACATTTAATGATTATTTAACAATATATGATATAGTAGTCCGATCCCGATGATTTTCATACTTTATCTCACACAGGTAATAAAGAGTCTCCAAAAAAAATTTCAACCCGATATCTCTTAAGATGGCTGAGTAAAACGCATTTTCAAAACACATTTAATGATTATTTAACAATATATGATATAGTAGTCCGATCCCGATGATTTTCATACTTTATCTCACACAGGTAATAAAGAGTCTCCAAAAAAAATTTCAACCCGATATCTCTTAAGATGGCTGAGTAAAACGCATACGCACAGACGGACGGACAGACGGACAGACGGACATGGCTATATCGACTCAGCTGATCAAGAATATATATACTTTATGGGGTCGGAAACGTCTCCTTCTGTGCGTTACAAACATCTGACCAATTTTATAATACCCTCTGCAAGGGTATAAAAAGCATTTTACATAAATCGGTTTCATATGTAATGTAGTTATGCTGCTATTATATAGTAGACGTTATGTATAAATATGTATGTTATATTGTTGTTGCTGTTATTGTTGTTGGTTGTAACATTTTGTTTTCTTTTATTTTATATCTGGTTTCGTTTCTTATTAAAGAGTAAACAATCAGAAATAGCTGCTGATGGAATTGGAGTTGGAGGAGGATCAGAAGGCTAATTGCATCATCACTGAAGTAGTGATCACTCAGAGAGCCAACAGATCCTCATCAGCTCCTTGCTTCTTTGGTGTCTTTCGTAAACTATCTGAATTGGCGGCGGCACTAACGGAATTCGTTGCATTAATGGTTGGAAGATTTTCTGCGGCAGCGGCACGTTCTTCAAGAAATTTATCGAATTCGGAACTGGTCAGCTCCTCGATGCCGTCAATCTCTTTCTATATTGGGTAAATGTGGATATACAGAATGCCAAATTAATTCCAATATCAAACATTTCAAGGGAATTCATTAACGACATTAACAAAAATAAGTGAAAAAGCAATATTAATCGAATGAAATTGGAATGAAGATGATAATTGTGAGAGGAATACGTCATGAAAAGTTCCAAACTTTTAAAGAAACTTTCGACTGGATCTAAATAGATTTTTCAAAGATTTGGATATGTAGATCTCTGTATCAATATATTTCCTATAGTCTTTTAGTTTGAGACTTTTCAATTCAATTCGTTGTTGTTGTGTTGTCGTGGGTTAATGAGAGTTAAGCAGGTGTTGTTGTTGTTGATGATGTTACTACTTACTGAGGTGCCCAACCAAGCTTCCATTTCATCGATCTCATTCTCTTTTGTTGACTATCGTGCCACAAATCAAATCAAATCGAAGGAACCAAATCACAGAGTAAATGAAACACAAAAGAAAAATGGAAATTTCAAAATCAACGAAAAAACCAAAATTAGCCCAAATTAAGGAGAATATTTTTTAATAGGAAATATAGATCAAACAACAAATTAGTTAGATCAAATTCCAATGGTTTCGATAACTCACTTTACTTACCACCGACGGATCGCCGGTTGAGCGTATTTGCGGGTTCTGTTTGTGTTGCTGCTGTTGTTGTTGTTGTTGTTGTTGATGGTGCTGCTGTTGATGAGATTGTTGTTGTTGTTGTTGGGGCTTGCTGCCAGCAGCAGCATCCACAGAAAGTATATCCCGTAACAGATCAGATTTACTAAAACATAAAATTAGTTGCAGCAAAGGATAGATATCAAGTTCTTTCGATGCTTACTCAGTGCGTGATTGGGCCAGCATATCAAACTCATCGGCAGCAGCAGAGGAAGCTCCACCTTTTTGGGCTGCAGATGCCGCAGCTGCTCCGCCACCAGCACCAGCACCTAAACTGAGCTGGGCAAAGCTTTGGGGCAATTGTGGCTGCTGCTCTTCGCTACTTTCAATCAAATCAATCAATAGCTGATCACTTTGGGGTGTATTACTAGCGGCAGCCGTTACGGCTGATGATGCAGGCGGCGGAGGCAGAGTAGGTGCTGCTGTTGCAGCTGCTGGAGGTACGCCCATGGCAGCGCCCAGCACTGCCGCAGGTGATGTAACTCCTGGCCCAGTTCCGCTCTGACATTGCTCACGGTTCTTTTCATAGCGCTGATGCCGTAGGAATAGATTATTGAGCTCATCATTGATGCGCAGAAACTCGGCGGTTAATTCATCATCCTGAACGCGACCAATTAAATCTACAATACGCGATTGCATCTCCTTGCAGGTGGAGGTCAGTTCAGTGAGCAAAGCATAATCATCGGGAGACTCGTAGCCGGGTTTTAATACACTCAGCATTTCACTCAATATGGACATATTATTGGTCACTATTTCTAATTCAGCCCGCAGCTTGGCTGCCTGTTCCGGAGTCAGATGCAAGGGCCCAGTGCTGCTGCTAGGTGGTCCAGTGTTAACCGCAGCAGCCACCATCTGTTGATGTTGCGGCGAAACGGCATGATGTTGGGCATGAACCTCCGGCACACTCTAAATAGAAAAACATATTCTATCATGATTCGATACCTACATGTGTATATATTGTCAAACCCACTTACCCTTTGTGGTGTATAGATCGGAGCCATGGCATCCAAATCGGTGGCTGGAAACTCAATTCCCTTGTTTTTTAGTTCCATATACATTTGCGTTACGCCATTGAGATCCGGTTGATTTTTAAAGGCATCTGCCCAGATTTGTATAAGACTTAGAACCTTCTC
Source organism: Drosophila paulistorum (assembly GCA_018152135.1). NCBI lineage: Eukaryota > Metazoa > Arthropoda > Insecta > Diptera > Drosophilidae > Drosophila > Drosophila paulistorum. The sequence continues at coordinate 15,750,151 of JAECXG010000690.1, forward strand.
CTGCATAATAGCCGGCGGATCATTTTTCGGTCCAATCAATTTGACCAGATCATTGATGAAGTCCTTTTGGGATACCAGCACATGGAAGGCCTTGCCGCAATTCTTCACGCAGGTCTCCAGCACAGTGAGTGTATACATTATCACCTGATTGTTTTTGCCGGCATTCTGTGAGAGTCGTTTCCGTATGGCACGCATGGCATCGCGGGCCGTGTCCGAGGATTCGTTTATCATATCGCAGATTTCCATATTGGCTGCCCAATTTTCGGAGGCCAAACTGGCATCGGTGGCAGCCTCTGCAATTATATTACAAACGAAATATGAATTGAAGACATTCAAGTATCACTAACGGTTGTTTAAATTAATTTAGCCTATTTTTGGCTTTGAAATTTCAAATTCGGCTATTAAAATTGCCAGCGCTGATATGCAGCGGTATAATTTGTAATGATTTGTTTTTGTTTTCACTGCATTAGTGATGGGGGGTCATTTTCCCTCTTTCGCGCTTTCTCTTTCTCTCACTCTCTCTCTTTATTGCAACAACAATATAATTAGAAAATGTTGTAATCTAATCAAAACATAACTGCACTGGATAATAGTTAAGAGTGAATTAAAAAGAGACAGACTCAGTCGCTATAAGCTAGAGGGAATGAAACGCAATCAGGCATGGGAAGATTTTGGGGTAACGGGGAGACAAAAATGAAGCAACAAATTAGCAAGGCAACTCACACACACACAGAGACAGAAAAACGCACAAGCAAACATATTGCACAGTCATGCTTAAAATGACAAGAAAAATGGAATGAAATAAATTCACACATTTATTTTATGTAACTAAGTCAAACCAAAACAGCTATGACGAATTGTGTTGCCTTTAGTATTGCTATTAGTAGAGAAATAAGTTTAGGTTTTAGTAGGCCAAAAATTAACGGAGAGCGGACAGAGCGGAGGTAACAGGAACGCGCTATGAGCTGTAATTAAAAATGCTACGGAGAGGTGGGCAGGAGCAGGTGTATGGGAAGGAAGGTGGGAGGCTTGAGGAGTCTTCAGGAAGCAAAGCGAAGCATTAGGCAAATAAGCCAATATCGAAGTGTAAAAGCAAACTGACTAATCGTCATCGAAATGGACTAATAGCCCAAAATCGTAATAGCCCAATCACTCCCTTGCCTATGCCAATATAAGTAAATACAAAATATATGTGAGTTAATATTGATGAGCAACAAATTACTCACACACACACACACCCAAATTTGTTCTCCCACCCACCTACCAACCGCCAACAATTTCAAATGTAATCTTATCAGAAGAAGCCAATTGCCACCAACTTGGCTCATACTCAGTTACTGAGAGATTCTTGCGGTGAATTTTGCCATAGTGATACGTATAAATGTACATACATATGTATATATGTATGAATAATAAAAAAAAAAGTGGCAACAACAAATCTATTTTCCATTTTCCCTTTACTTTTTAGGCTTTGGTTTGTTATTTCTTCGTTTTTTGTGGTGGGCGGGCGGCTTAGGTGTAAGATGTGTGTGCGTGCCACATATTGGGGCCAGAAAGAAAGTTGTGAAAATTCAATTTTCCAGTGTTTCCTTCGCTCGTCAGTCATTTGAAGGAAATTCTGGATTTTGGACATTTTCAAGCGAAATGGAAATGCGCAAATATTTGCGAAATAAATACATATATAGTGCAATATTGTCAGAGCATCTGGATTGAATCACTCAAACACCCCCACACACACAAGCATTGGCAGCAGCAACGACAGCAGAGCATGGGAGGGTAGCGGGGCAACGGTCGTAGCTTTCAGTTTTCCCATTTCCCCACTCACCGATACGTTGTCCTATGGGAGTTGAGAATACATTCCCCAGAGCGCCCACATTGAAGAACGAAGCCATTTTTGAATATTATTTTTACTGTTGTAGTATTTGTTCGCGCACTTCACTTGACACTGGTTCGAATAAAAAAAATTACATATATGTTTCCAAAAAATTTCCGTATTGTTTTTCTTATTTACTCTGCTGACACCTGGAGCTCTGAGCAAATTGTTTATACGCTCTCTACGTTGTTGTTGTGGTTCTGATTGTTGTTGTTGCTGTATGTGCTCTAATCAACGCAGGGTTGATTTATTTTGGTTTCATCGCAAGCCACATAAACAGAAGGTAGCGCTAACAAATGAGTGTGCGAGACTAATCTCTTATTTCGGTAATGCATCATTTTAACTGTAAGGGTAGCAATTAGCAGCGAGAATATTTTCAATTTAAAAGAAATTCAAAATTATACTTGCCAACAATAGTTGGTGTATGTAGGTGCAAACCTAAATCACTTTATATGGTTGACGCCTATTATTGTTGACGTCACACTGACGCACATGTGTGTCGCTCCGCTGAATTATCTTCTGACATTACCTAGCAACTTCGTCACTATAAAAACTATCGATATATGCGGAGACAAGCACATTCAACCCTGAATCAAGAACTGTACCTGGCAACTCTATATACTTCGCGTGAAAATAGGAGGAAAAACTGTCATTTCTAAAAGAAAACAAAACGCCGTCTTGTTGCACTAATAGAAAACAGCACAAAAATGTCGCGACAAGCCACTCGACTTGATGCCAAAAAAGTGGTAAGTTAAGAAGAGAGTAAATTGTTAAGAGAAGAGGGGATCCTAACTATAGGTTAGCTTTAGTTTCGGCTAGTTAGTTCTTCTTATTTTTTTTTTCTGCCAAGTGACACCTCAAAAATGGGCTTCCTATTCCGTTCCGCTTTTCCAGTAAGTTGGTAAATGTGTGTAATGTGTGAGAGAGGGACACGAAACGAGGAAACACATGGAAAACCATTTTAGCAGTAACCAACAACAACGTACCTCAACCAACGTATCAGCGCCTAGAATGAGCTCCGCCGCAGCCGGTAACAGCAGCAATAACAACAATACCCACAATCAGCAGCAGCAACAGCAGCAGAGCAACAACAATGCCGCCGCCCAAGCTGCCGTCGCCGCCCAACAAGCTGCTACTAACGCTCAACCCATACAGGTGATTCCAATGCCATTGCTGCCCACAGGAGCGGCACAAATCATAATTGGGCAGCAACCACAGACACAGACGGCCACTGCAGGACTGCAGCCGCAGTTGATACCCTTGCAGGCCAATCAGATCATGCTCCAGGCGCAGCAACAGCCGCAGATGCAAGTGATGCAGTTGCCCGATGGCCAAACCATATTTTATCAGGCCCCCACTATAGCCGCTTTAGATCCGAATGCGGCAGCGGCAGCCGCAGTGGCTGCCCAACCCACGCCCCACTATCTCAATATTAATGGTCAACTAGTGCAGATAACACCAGCCGCGAATACGAATCCAGGAGCTCAGGGTGGTGGTCAGCAGATCATAATGGTTCCACAGACAGCCATGGCAGCAGTTCAAGGAGGAGCCGCCAATGTGATCACCCAGCAGCAACAGCAGGCGCACCAACAGCAACAACAGCAGCAACATCAAGTCCAGCAGGTGCATCAGCTTCAGACTCAGGTCCAGGCAGTTGCAACCACCTCCACGGCAGGTGTTGGTGCTGCTTCCGTCGTTGGTGGTACCGCTGCAGCTGCCGCTTCGGCGGCGAATAACATCAGTGCCGATGTTAGCACTAGCACCACTGGCACCAATACCACAAGCGAAGACGAGAATTCTAAGGGTGAAGCCGATGAGGAGCCCCTCTATGTGAATGCCAAGCAATACAAACGCATTCTGATCCGGCGGCAGGCCAGAGCGAAATTGGAGTGCCGCATACCCAAGGAACGCTGCAAGTATTTGCATGAATCTCGACATCGGCATGCGATGAATCGGGCGCGGGGCGAAGGCGGTCGCTTCCATTCCGCTCAGGAGAAGGGCGATTCCAGTGGTCTAGACAGCGGAGGTAGCCTTCAGATGGCCCCAAGCGGCGGCGCCACACTCAGTCGGGGAACTGCGCGCGCTCCCCCAAAACTGATTGCTCCACATCAGTCGCCAAGCATAACGATAACGGCCATAAAGACGGAATAAAAGCCGGATAGTTCGTTCACACTCGTTCGTTTAGACCGTGTCTCTAACTCAACGCCTAAAATACAGCTATGTTTGTGTAAAATGTATATTTATCTCTTAGATATAACTAAAAGTAAAAGCTGATGAAATAGTTCAAAACAGATAACTGATATCCATGGAATATTATAATTTTTAACTCTCTATTATGTCATTAGATTTAGAACACACACATAAGAAATCATCAGAGAAATTGTAAAATAATAAATGTAATTATACCGAATCCAACAAACTGCAAAGTCTTCTCCAACAGTTTACCAAAACTTTTTTCATTTTCAAACTCAGAACTTAATGATATTTTAATAACTACAGAAAATTCAAATAACTCTAAGAAACTGAGCAAGATGACTTAAGTAAATTTTGAAATGGAGTTTACCTTTTTTTCACATCGTGCCCAATCCGATTCGAGTAATCAATAGTTCCATTCTTTTTCTATTTTTCTTCCAAATTTGTTTTTCAAATTTTTATTTTTTGTTTATGTTTTTTCTTTCCTTTCCGTTTCCTTTCCATGCCTTTACTTGGTTGTTTCTTTTTCTGCCTACTTCCTTGGCTTCTCTGGAAGAACTCCGAATTCCTGACCCTCACTTATGGCGCTCTGGTCACCCAAATGCTGCGCGACTTTGAGAATGTCGAGGATGTGAACAAACAATTGGAGCGCATTGGCTACAACATGGGCATGCGTCTGATCGAGGACTTTCTTGCCCGCACTTCGGCGCCCCGTTGCCTGGAGATGCGGGAGACAGCCGATCGGATACAGCAGGCATTTCGCATATATCTCAATATACAGCCAACTATATCCAATTGGTCGGCGGCCAGTGATGAGTTCTCGCTAATCTTTGATTCGAATCCATTGACGGAATTTGTTGAGCTGCCAGCGGACTTGACCAATTTGCGTTACTCGGCCATACTAAGTGGTTGCATACGTGGTGCCCTGGAGATGGTACAATTGGAGGTGCAGTGCTGGTTTGTACAGGTAAGGACATCTGTCTCTCTCTCTCTCTCTTTCTGTGTGTGTGTGTGTATGGGGGTGTGTGGGATACTTGTTTTTATCGTGAATCTTCTAATTTTTGGTTTCTTGGCAGGATCAGCTCAAAGGCGACAATGTGACGGAGTTGCGCGTAAAGTTTGTGCGACGTCTCGAGGAGGTCATACCAGCTGGAGAGGATTAAAGCAATACAGAATATACAGAGAAGCAGATCAGAAGAAGAACAAGAACAACAAGATGAGGGAGATATATATATATATATATAGAGAATTTGATATGTTTAAGACGTTAGGCAGAGAGCTGGCTGGAGGCGTTAGAAGAAGCTGCATTCCGGAGCAAAAACAACAACAACAACAAAAAACAATAAATTTTAGTTTTATGTTTTATTCGACTTTATACAAAAAATGATTTCCATTTTAACTGGATAATACCATAACAATATAATATAGTAAAAATATATATACACAAATATATATATATTGAATAATTTTTTGCATATAATGTACAAATTCAAAGCATTAATTACTATGAATATATATATATATATATATATAGAGATATACAAAAAAAAAGAAAAATCAACAAGTATCGAAATAGAAATAAGGGTACGATTAGATTTTGTGTTATGATGCATTTCATTTGCTTTCTTTTGTTCGATAATTAACAATAACAAATAGGTAAAATTTAGTTTAAAGCTCATTTTTTAATGGTTACGGTTATAAGGAATATTTCACTATTTTGTTTCTTTTTTTTCTCGTTTTTTGGTTGCCGCTTTTCGGATCACAAATTTTAGTTTCATTCATTTCTTCATTTGTATTTTTGCTTTTACTCTCTGTCTCTAAATGCATTTTACACAGGCCTGCAAAAGATATACCCATAGCTAACTGAAGAATAATGTGATACACTTTGCACATAGTAGTATATACATATATGTACAATTAGTCAACCGATTTGTATGATCATCGCTTACCATTGTCATTGACTTGGGTCAATCAGTGCACTGGGAAAATGATTAGGTTTAGCCAAATGATCCCGACGTTTGCTGTATTATACTGTAGATTGAGAAAAACTGGGAGCGTTGTCTTGATGTTTGTATTTAGCTGTATGAATTTCACACATTGTCATGCAAGTTTTCCTCAAAATAAATTAAACTGAACCATTCTGAACCTACATTAGCTCGGAGAATACTGTGTATCTTTGGTCTATTTGCCAGATCTACGATCAACTGAATGGATGAGGATATATTTTGAAGGCCTGTGGTGTGTGGGTTGGGTTGGGTTGGGTTTGGGGCAAGTTAGTTAACTAAAATAACCAACTAACTAAATTGATCACTTGCTGGTAATAGTTTAATTGAAGAGTTGAATTACGGTTTGGATTACGATTGGTTTAGTTCTGCTGTGGACAAAGCATTAGGTTTAGATTCCGGCGTGTTAGGACTTTGCGTAGAGCTTGCAGCGTTTTAATGCAGATTACAACACAACAGCCATTGGCCACGCCTTCGGCAGGGCTCTTGCAGGTGCACGAGTTGCTCTTTATTGCGGCAGCTGCAGCAGTAGGCGGAGCAGATCTACGGCTGGAATTGGAGTTGGTGTTGTTTTGATTTGACTGCTGGCAACAGTTAGAGGAAGCTGGTGGAGTGGTAGTAGCTGGTGATTTCTGGCCACAGCAGCCAGTAGAAGCCGCAACGGCAACAGGAGGAGGAGTAGTAGGGCTAGGATTAGATACTCCGCTGCAACAATTGCTAACTGGAGGAGGTGGAGGCGGAGCAGCATCAGCAGCACCACCACCACAGCATTTATTGGTGGTGTCGGGTGGAGGAGTAGGCAGAGTCGTTGCACAACCACAACCACCACCGCTCTTGGCGTGAGTGGCCGTTGGTGGCTGTAGTGTGGATTTGGCACCACCTCCACCACAGCAGCCACCGCCGCTGGATACCTTGCCAGTGCCCATGGAAGCCAAATTTTGCAATAGCAAAGCAACATCCTCGATATTCTGATTCATTTCCTCTTGACGTTTACTCACTTTTTTGCCGCACATGCGTTTGCCACCATTGGCAGTTGTTGTTACCTTTGTGGCGACCTTGGAGGTAGAAGCCCTCTCACTGCCGCCAGCCGCCGCTGCTGCGCCGCAGTCTCCGCCATGGCAACTCTTCGTTTGATCACATTTACAATTGGTGCAATTACAGATGCCCGCATCTGCTGTGATCTGTTTGAGAGTCGGCTTATTGTCCCTAATATCCAGCTCAATCAATCCGGAGGCGTCGCTGGGCACTTGGGAGGCCTGCTGCAAGGTCGCTTGGAGTAGCGCACTATTATTGTCAATGGTCATTAGGATGTCATTAAGCAGGGATTCCGTTTCCATGTCCTCATCATTCTCAAAGCTATCATCTTTCAGTAGTTCATCGATGTTCTGTTGATTCAACTCCAGAGGTGACGACGTGGAGGCAGCATCCACTTCCATTTGCCCGCTGACCGCGGCATTGCCATAGCTTGGCTTCAGGTCCACAAAACTGGGCATCTCGGTGGGCAGGGCCACTCCGCAGGTATCTGTGAGTGGAGCCATAGGCATAATGGGTTTAGGTACAAGTATCGCCGCATCTATCCAAGGTCTGGGCAACTCCTCCTCGGCAGCATAGGACAATTGGAAGGCCTGTGATGTCTCTGCTGGCAGGCTCAAGGGCTGCTCTTCCTGCAGCACAAACACATTGTTGGTGGTGGGTATCAACTCCGGAGGCATTTGGTCCATGATCGTTCCACCGGGCATGCTCTGGACAACGACCAGACCACTGTCCGAACTAGTGCTCTCAGAATTGTGACTACCTGTATCCAGGTTTCCATCCGGTGGCACTTGCTCCTGATCCAAATCTAGCTGGTTCCCTTCTTCGTTGTGACCCTTCTGGCTATTCCGTTTCGATTTCTTTTTGCCCTTGTTCAACAGTTGCCTCTGATGGGTCTTCTTGTGCGACTTTAAACTGTGCGAGGTACTAAAGGACTTTTGGCAACTGTCTTCTTGGCAGGGATACGGCTTCTCCCCGGTGTGAGTGCGCCTATGTGTCTTTAGATGATGCGATGCTGTAAATGCCTTGCCGCAATCATCTTCCGGACATTTGTAGGGACGCTCCTGCGTATGGGTGCGCATATGCTTCTTCAGGTCACTGAGCGTGGTGAAACATTTCTGGCACGTTTCACAATTGAATGTCTCGCCATTGTGTAGACGCAAGTGGGCGTGCAATCTGATAAGAATTTGTTTATACACATATAATACATTGTCCATAGTATACGTACATATGTACATATATTTACTTATACATACATATAAACATCAGTCTATAGTCATTTCTTGCTCACCTGTAGCGTGTGTTGAAGGCCTTATCACAGCCGGTGACTTCACATTCGTAGGGCTTGACCTTGGTATGGACACGTACATGGATTTTCAGGCTATACGAGGTGAGGAACGCCTTATTGCAGCCCTTCTCTGTGCACTTGAAGCTATAGTCGCCTGAAATGAGAGTCGCCAAGAAGTGGGTGAGTTGGGTTAAGTTGAAATCTCTCTTGGAATCTCAAAACAATATGTCTATCCTTTTTCCAACACTCAAGTGCATGAAACTTCCTACACCAAAGATAACATATCATTTTTATTAAAACTTTGACTTGATTTGTACAAAAACATTTCGAACTAAACTGATACCGAGGCTGATAAGTTCTGAAATGAATTGTGATATCATCTCCCTCTCTCTCTCTCTCTCTCTCGCTATCTAATAAAAGGAGCCCTTCATGCCTGAAGAGCATCTGTGATCGAAGGATTCTATTCACTATTTTCAAACTAATTGAAAGACTCTGGATCGACAAACCTTAGAGATCTTAATGTGGACTTACCTGTATGTGTTTTTAAATGCGTACGCAGATTACCAATTGTACTGTAGCTGCGATAACAGTTCTCATAGTTGCATCTATAGCGACTGAGGGCCTCATCGGAACTCTAGAAAAATGTATGTGAACTAGATATTAGTTAAGATAAGTTTGTTGGTTGCTTTTAGTTAAAACAACAAAAAACACTATATACAATAGTCCTTTGGGTAGGTCATGTTCTATCTTTTCGATTGTCATTTGTGTCATGCATTTGAATGTGATAATGGATGGAGAAAGAGAGATCGAGAGCGAGTGAGATAAAGTGAGAATTATGCTAAAACTACGCACCACAAGATTAAGGCTTAACACAAATTAGATTGATTCGATTGACTGACTGATTGATTGATTGATTGGGATTGATTGCCTCCTTTAAACGCTACAAAAAGCATTAGTAAAACGGCAAGTTAAGTTAAAGAAACAAACATAGACACTCAATTAAAAAGAGAGCCACAGATCGTTTGGCGGAATGCGATGGATTGGTTGACGGTGTGCGGGGGTATACCTCATAGGCCATGGCCATAAGTTGATCCTCATCTTCGCGCTCCCTATGCAGCTCAACCGGACGTATGCAGTGAGCCAAATCAACATCCTCATCATCGGGCTCATTTGTATCATCTACATAGCTATAAAATATAGTATCACAAAGATCAAAATATATCGCCAGAGATATACATACATGGATTGAATACAGTATATAGAAAGCATTTAGAGTCAATATGGAACACAATTTGCATACAATTTCAGTGGGTCAGTGGGAACAAAGTCTACATATGTAGATATAGACAAAAGTCTAACGGATTAGTGACATTAATTTTCTGTTTTTGGTTAACTTTTCACTGTAAGCCTTTTCTAATCAGATTAATTAATATTTAATATTGTCATGGCCAAAAAACAAAACGAACAACTCAAACAAAAATAAAACAAAAAGAAAAGCGATAGAAAAACTATAAGGCAAACAAAATTAAAAAGAAAAACAGCAATAATAATAACAACAACAACAACAAGTGCGTGGGCGAGCCGACATCTGACTGACGGGCAGCGGCATGCGCCTCACCCCCTACCAATCCCTTCCCTTTCATTCTCCCGCCATACCATACTATCGAATACCCTACAATTCATTGCCAGCTGGTCGATACCCTTCCTTCCTCTCCCCCAACAAATATGATTGAGATGGGAACCAACTCAAAAACTACTCATACCGTTAAAAATAGCCCCCCTCAACAAAAAATATAGAGATAGAAACAGACAGAGAGGGAGAGAGAGTGTGCTGGGCCAAGGGGCTGGGGCAGAGGCACGACACGGCACCGTGCGGGGGTGTGAAAATGAAAAATTGAAAAATTATTGTACTAAATACAAAGTAGAAAAAAAAAAACTAGCAGAAACAGAAAAGATGACAGGACAATAACAAAAATCTAATGTGAAAAGTTCTCGGACCGACCAAATTATTGAAGATCATTTAAGGCTTCCCATTTGATGAATTAATGAATTATCATAAAATATTAACAAGATGAAACAGCATACGATTAGAACGTCGGGGTCACCATACCATCTGTGTGTTTAACTAGGGGCTAAGCCAAGCTATTCAGCTATTGGAATGGCTTAAACAAAGAGACGCTCAAGATTTCTAACATTTTTAAATTGATTTCACAACTTTATGAAACTTTTTATAATGTGTGTAGTAATTAGTTTGAATTATCATACAGAATACATCATTAGTTTAGTTAACCAGTCGAAAATAATTGTCTTTAGCATTGATAATTCAATCTGAAATGTTGCAGCCTAAGTTTATCAAATGAACTTTTCAACTTGAAACCTTTTTTCACATTGTAACCAATCGATTTCGAGAAACACGCACACCCAACACACACACACTCACACACTCAAAAGCGAATGATCGAGAATAGAATTTCACAATAGTTTCGAAAAGAAAAACCGGCACTTCTTTTTACAGCAAGTGTGAATGAATTTTGTTGGGGTGAAGAAAACAAAAAAAACACAATAAAAAATGTTTTTCAAAGTTTTTTTTTGTTTTCCTAACATACAAAAATGTATACATCAGATACATATATCTATATATGCATATGTATGTACATACATATGTACTTATATAGGGACCAACTTTTTGATGGGTGAAAGGGAAGTTTGTGGGGGGTGGGGGAGGCAAGGAGGTGGCTGTAGCCAAATCTAAATGTGTTCATCGTTGTGAACTATTTTTAGGCCAAACAAACGATTTCTATACAATCATCATCACGATAATTATCATCTTAATCATCATCATGAACAACAACAACAACAACAAGAGGAAAATTATAAGGAAAATCCGCGCGCAGTGGCCGCAGCAATATGCAACCGTTAGAATTTCTCCCCATTGCCAACCAATAAATGAGAAATATGAAAAATCATATACATATAAATATTGTATATGAATATATACGTATATATATTAACACACACATATGTACATATATCTGTATGTGTGTATGTTTGGGTTTTGCATTATGGCCAACACAAATCAGGCAATTAGCAACAACATGCAAGCATTTCGGACACTTTACGAACCGTTTGCTTGTTGTAATAAGTGGACAAAAAACTAAACGCAAACGAAAAAATGAAACAAAAATGTTTTTCAAGAATATTGCCAACAATTTTCGTTCAATATTTTGCTTCTAATTGGCCCACCAAACACACAACAAACAAATAGATGACTCTAGACACGTCACGCCAGACAGCGCAGAATTCTTGCCGTTTTTCGATGTTTTGATGATGATCATGATGATGGGAATGAGTGTGGGCAGTGGAAAAATTAGCTGGCCCTGGGCGGGGGTCAACATTGGACAACAACCATTGTAGGGAATGCGAAACTCATGACCAACACGTACAAATGTACGCTCAAAAATAAGGTTCAGTGAACGGTTCCTCGCAATGCCCAAGCCCCTTTCCCCACCCAACCCAATCCCATGATCAGCCACTTTTTGGTTGGTAATCATCTAACAAATCACCATGCTCATATCACACACCTGTCAACGATGTCATCATCTAATACAGATATATACATACATATACACACATACATATCTATATGGCTGTATGCTCAATCTCAAAGTTAGTCAACTTTAACGTCTTCTTCAAGTATCCCCAGCAGTTAACGTATTAGTAAATAAGGTAAGACAGGCAATTCGGACACTTTGCCCTTAACAATAAGTGGTAATTGAACGGCATGCAAACGGAAGAAGCAGCAGCAAAATAAACAAGATGCATTGGGTGGTGCAAGGACTACCTGGATCTGGTCTCAACGGTAAAATATGTTGGCGATGAATCGTCACAGGATTGTGTGGTTGTGGTCATTGTCTCCGAATTAGAGGATGAGGCGGCCAACATGCTTAGCGAGACCACTGTGGGTGGCTGGACTTGGACAAGTTTTTGATTTTGAAATTGATATTCCAAGGTGAAGCATATGTCATCCAAATTATAAACCTGTTCCACTTCCACCTCTACCACGTCTTCGTCCTCGTCGTCGTCGTCGTCCTCTTCCTCCACCCCCTTCTCTGAATGGTTGGTTAACAATGACAAATGATTTGATGATGCGGGTGCGGGTGTGGATGCGGATGATGGTATGGATAGGACAGCAATGGGCATGTGGTTGGTGGTTTCTAGTGTTGCAGATGATTCGAAGGTCGACATTGTTGTCGCAGTCAGTGGTCGAAGCGTAAAGACTTCATCATCATCATAGTCATCCTCATCGTCTTCGACATTCGCCACATCCGGACGTGTCGTCTCCAAGAGAGCATATGTAGCCGCTTGTAGCTCATCTGCTGCCGCTGCCGCCGCTGCTGCTGTTGCAGCCTCGAATGTTAAACTTAAACTTATGGGATGCAGCACCTGTTGCTCGTTATTGTTGGCCTCCGAAAGTGATCCAGATACGGATGTAGCAGCTGTGGTTGTGGCGGGCATCATAAGGTTAGCCAATAGTGGTTTCTCTTCAATGCTGGCAAAATCCAATTGCAGCTCGCTACCGGATGACGCAGCGGGCGGCGAACCCGATAGCGAGGTTCGTGTTGAATTTGTATCATAATCCCTGCTGTCTGATAAGGAATTGCTATGATGATTGTGGGTGTAAAAATGTTCCAGCAGTTGTTGTTGTTGTTGCTGTTCCTTCCAACTCCCATGATACCATTGATCGTGGTGTTGTTGTTGTTGTTTTTGTCTCTCATCGGTATCCATTTCGTTTTATTTGCCAGCCCACTCAAACACACACGTACAGACACAAAAAAGAGAGACCGAGACCGAGTGAGATGGACAGAAACAATCGCATGCAGTTCTTTACTTATATATATCACTTTGCAATGCTGCTAACTGATAGATACATACATACATATATGTTCGTATTAATACATATGTATGTATCGTGAAATGGAAAATTAGAAAATACGGATCGTGATCGGGGATCACAGCGAGAATGAACCGAAAAGCACACGTCCAAAGCGAACAACAACAAAGATAACAATAATTCTAATTGGAACGATACATGGCGATATCGATAGGTTCATCGATAGTTTAATGCGATATATTAAACATTAAACAACCGATATGAAATCGATAATATTTAAATTAACCACCCTACAAATTATTTTGATTCGGGTTGTTTGGGCATGATTGAAAGGAGACATTTGTTTATTTTGGTGAATATTTATATTTGCCACCATTCACCCACCAGTCTTCTATGAACCAATCGTTATCACATGCGAATACCTTCCCCTCATATGGGAAGCCGAAACTGGCCACAGCAAAAGCATGCCATCTCGCTCTTTTTCGAATAGAAATATTTCTGCCCAAACACAAATAATCAACATCACTCTTTCACGTGACTCCCAACGACAGATAATATACAAAGACAATTGTTATTAATGACATTTTACACTTTTAATTTGTAAAATATATAAGTTTAGCATTACAAAACATTGCTACGCAGATGCGCGCTACTGCTTAGTCCTCCTCTTCTTCGGCAGCACCACCGCTACCACCCTGGTTCTTCTTCAGATTCTTGCGCTTGACACGTCCAGGACGGCCGCCACCGAAGGGTGACTTCAGAGAGAAGTCAATGTGCTTCTGAGAGTCCAAACGCACCACGAATGATGGAATATTGACGACTTGCTTGCGCACACTGAACGAGCGAGGAGAGAGAAAGAGTTTAAATTAGTTGCTGAATCTCATTAGAAGCTACGGATAAGGGAATGGATATGGTTTATTTTTGGGATTAAAATGTTCAGTGCAACTTACGCTATGCGGGTTTTGCATTATGATTGGAGTGAATATATTCAAAATCAACTGCCTAATCAAAAGACGTTGAAAGCCGGTACAAGGCAATGCTTGTTCGACTCCCAAGTGGTCTTACTGAACAATCAAATTAATTCTCATTGGCAAAACGCCATTGGCCCAGCGATATTTACCGAATGTGACGCTGACGGATCAGCACACGGGCATGATGGATGGATTTAGCCAAACCCAGCTTGAACACCTGAGTTTGCAAACGGCGCTCCAAGAAATCCTCAATTTTCAGACCCAAAACGTAATCGAGCTTCATGCGAGATTCATCCAAGACACCAATACGTACCAGACGACGCAGCAGGGCATTACCTAGAGTTAAATAATCACAATTAGTAAAATAATTCAACAAATTTCGCTTCGCACATCAACCACGTGCATTTCTTCAGTACATATTTGTTAGCGTCAATGTAATTATATTCAGACAAGAAGTGTCAGAAATTTAGTTTTTAATATAAATCATCATTTAATAGATACCAACAGGGTCAGATTAAGGGATAGACTGACACATTTAAGGCAAACAATCGCTTTGGAAAAGATCTGCCCATCAGTAGGAGGAAACACATACCTTGGAATAGACGTTTCTCGTCCTTCTCGTCCAATGTCAACAGCTCACGGGCAGCCTTACGGATTTTAGCCAGGGCGTATTTAACGCGCCACACCTCACGCTTGTTACGCAGACCATATTCACCAATGATCTTCAACTCCTGATCCAGACGCGCCTTTTCGTAGGGGCGACGGGGAGTCACATAAGTCTTCGAGAAGACCGACGGTATGCGGCCGTTAACCATATTTCACTGTGGAAAAGAGAAAACAGAATTAATATGAAATTTTTGCCATTCATTTAGGTGTCTCAATTGAGGTTATGTTGCATGTGCCGCGTGTCTCAAATACGACCGAAATTTCAATATTCACATGTTAATTACTGTTTCACAGTATATATTATTAGTCACTATTATATTAACTATATTCAATTTAAATTTTGAAAAACACAATGAACACAATTAAATTAATTTCAAGAAAATTTCCTCACCACGCTTCCGCTCAGTTGAGACGACCAAAAGAAAAGAAAGAAAAAATATTTTGTCACCGCCAGCGTTGCCAGTATCAGGGGAATTGCCCAATTTTAAACGGTCATACTCTCAATCTGCTCCATAGTGCCACCTAGCGCCACCGAGCTGTTTCGTAGTTCAGAAAGCAAAAATTGGCTAGCACAAAAAATTATGTCAAGTATTATTACAAGTTAAACCGTTAAGTCAAAGAAGTGCGCAGTCCGCAGTCTCGATGTAAATTGTAAATTTGTATATTGTTGTTTTTCTCACCGCCAGCGCTGCCAGTATCAGGAGAATTTGCCAATTTTAAACGGTCACACTCTCTATCAGCTCCATAGTGCTCCAAGAGAAAAGAAAAAATATATCGCCATGCGGTTAGTGCTGCAAAAATATCATAGCTCTGTAGATATTATCAATATTTTCAAAATTTGGGATTATATCGATTCAATTTACCTGCATTCTACTCGATATCTTTGGCGATACCTGCAAATATCGATTACAAAGTTGCACTGTACTTGAAAATTGAGGCGCCATTTTTGAAGATTGGTTGATTATTTTATAATTTTCTTTCACTATTATAATTTTCTTATATAAATATGATAATAAATATGACCAAAATTATTATTTTAGCATTGAATATATTGATTTGTACAAACGAATGGTTGATTTTAGGCTGAATTGATGAAGGTTTACTCGATACTAGAGTGGTTTTCCAATAATGTGGCAGTCTTTTTTATTTGTTTTTTAGTGAATGGGGCAACGCCAAATTATTGGTTTAAGCATAACTGATTTTTGGTTTATTGCTGTTTTCGATGATGTATTGATGTGGGCCAAGGTTGCCTCTCCAACAGTTAAGAAATAATTCCCATTGGCAACAGGCAAGCGAAAATTTTTGGCCTTCTCATCCCGAATACTTGTTCTTGGAAATAGATCGCACTATTGGAAAGACGATAATATATTTTTACAAAACCAAAACAAATTGAAGACTCATGAGGTTACCGATAAGGACGTGTATGCTTTAAATTGCTGGATTGCAAAATGGGACCCGCCAAAAGACCAGTATATTTCATCATAGCAATTGGCCTAATATGGAAAAACTGCAAAGTATGAATATTATGCTGAACACTCTTTGAAATGGACCTTGGTTACTTATGTCGTAATGACGTGGGACATGTTTTGATTCAATGAAATTTGAAACTATTTATTGATCTCATTTTTTTTCAACACATTTTACTTGCAACTTTGTTGCAAGAGATTTCCTTTAACCAACATTTAATAATGAAAATCTTTAGAAAAAACTTGAAAAAAATAAAGAAATGAAAAATATACATTTTTTAGTTTGTATATCTCCCATGATAATTCACTAAGATTTGCCGACTAAAAAGAGACGGGTGATTCCCTTTCATGATTACCTTTGACAATATTTGCTTAATATAAAGAAAACAAATTTAAATATCAGCCGATAAAATATATACATAAATATGTAGAGAAATTTGGCATATCTATATAAATAGAAGATGTTGATTCAATTATCCTTGGTTACAAAGATCTTAACTTCGGCACGCCAAATCTTATAGGTAGCCACTCGTAATTGTAGCATATAATCACCATTTGGTATGGGAAAATCCTTAAATGAATTTTTGTCGTATATCATGCGGTCGACTTTCAAATCGTGCTGAAATTATGAAACCGAAAGAAAGTAAGCAATCAATTTCAGCTTAAGCTGATCGAGTATGTATGTACTTACATCGTAGGGGCAAGAATGATTTATATTCGATATAGCCATGAATGTCTTATGAAATGAATGAATAAATGGATAATCCCTTGGATTTCTCATATAGTAGCAATAGTCCAGACTCTGATTGAATAAGAACGGCTGATAGCCGTTTGATCTCTTATGAAGAGCCAAGTTGATGCCAACACTATTCACTGGAATCTGATTCAGTTTGGCAATCATATAGAAAGCGGCAATGCCTCGACGAACAAGCTTCATTTCACATCGAGTGAACTCAACATAGGATGAATTATATGTCTGACAATCAACATATCTAATACGAAATGCTTCAACTAGACAGTAGTTAGTCTTAAATATTTCACCAACAATCGCCAACATGAGCACTGCTAAACAGATGTTAAGCTTCATGTTGTTCTAACTGATAACTACAGGAAACTGTTTAAATCGTATCAATATCAATGCATATACCTACATATTTTATTTCGCTTCGTTTCGACAAGACCCATTAAAATCGAATCATTTTGATTAACATTAAGAACTCAATTAAATGCCTCAAATTGTAATTATTATTGGCAAAATAAATGTGCTCATAATGGTATAGAAACGTTTAATGTCCAAAAGAGTAAAAGCTCGCCCTCAATTTGAATTGTCTAAAAAATGTGAAAGACAACACTTTTGTTTAAATATTGGCAGTTACTTATTTAGATTGTAAATTGATCCAATGTAGTTGATACAGTTTTCACATTATTTGTTGTATACATACATATGTATGTACATATTTTTAGGCTCTTGTCCTTTGAACTTGCAACATCTTCCCACAAATGCTGCTAACCCATTCTGCCAGCAGATTTTCGATAGCTCTTTCCCGTTGACATTAATCAAATATTCTGCGATCGGATTACTTTCAAAGTGTCAGCCAACTATTGACAAGGTTTAAGCCCATTTGGTGCTGGTTTGTTGTTGTTGTTGTTTTTTCCTCCTTATTTTTGTTATCCTGCTGCTACCATTCAATCATCCGGGCTCGTTGTGCCCACATAATTGACGTTTACGCGCCGTTATCGTAGCACATCCGTTAAATTTCTGTGTAGATGGAGAGAGACAATCGTTGACATTGGTGAGGTTGCAAGTAAATGCGCATTTTATGATGGCGGCAACATTAGAAGGCAAAGGATATTAAACAGTGCGAGACAGAAGAACGATGGGAGGGGCAGGGTAAGGTACGGGCAACTGTAGTCGGGACATAAAATCGATATGAAAATCGGCACTTAAAGTGCACGGAACTTTCAATTGATTGACGTTGCAAAGACTTTAAATCATGTCAACATGCTTTCGAATTACTGATGATGCAAGCCTCAGAGTCGTAAAATTAAAAAATTAATAAATTTCTGGCAACTTCGTAAACGCTTACAGAACAAATTCTACAACTTTTTTTTTTTTTTACAAATTCAGACATACTAAATTTAAAATGAATTAAAATGCTACCCCTTTTTTTAAACAAAACTCAAACTTGGCAACTCTAATTAATTTTAATTGAGCAACACTTGTGCCTTGACAACTCTGTCAAAATCATTACCTATCGATAGCTGAAAGATTGTCGAAATCGAGCACGGGTTTGTCCTATATAAGACGAGAAATATTTTAACTTACATTAGTTGGTCTTTGCAGCTCCGACTATTCAGTTTGTTTCCTTTCCTCTTTCAATTCCCAACCCTTTACTGACTTACCTATTTAGACATTAAAATTGGTACTTTTAAATTCTGAAGCCAATTTAAATGCTTATAAGGTTTCCAAGCTCTTTTAATACCTTAAGTTGTTTGAAAATATGGCTAATAACTTGGTTTACTTAATTTTTTAAATTCCACACTATAACATTTATAATTATGATCATTTTCCTTATTTACGCCAGGAATTTCAAGACCACAAATCAGTCAGGGTTAAATAAAGGCTGTTCTGTTGGTTTTTTTCCATTAGTTCATTGATATTTTCCTTAATTCCATAACTACCTCACTTTAAAATAAATCAGTCTCCTTTACAGCCACAACATGGGTTATATAAAAGCTGTATCTTTGGTTTTCTTCCCATTAGTTCATTGATATTTTCCTTAATTCCATAACTACCTCACTTTAAAATAAATCAGTTTCCTTTACAGCCACAACATGGGTTATATAAAAGCTGTATCTTTGGTTTTTTTTTCCATTAGTTCATTAATATTTTCCTTAATTCCATAACTACCTCACTTTAAAATAAATACGCCTGGAATTCCCAAGTCTACAAATCAGTTTGGCGTACGTCTCAATTTCCTTTACAGCCACGACATGGGTTATATAAAAGCTGTATCTTTGGTTTTTTTTTCCATTAGTTCATTGATATTTTCCTTAATTCCATAACTACCTCACTTTAAAATAAATCAGTTTCCTTTACAGCCACAACATGGGTTATATAAAAGCTGTATCTTTGGTTTTTTTTTCCATTCGATCATTGATATTTTCCTTAATTCCATAACTACCTCACTTTAAAATAAATACGCCTGGAATTCCCAAGTCTACAAATCAGTTTGGCGTACGTCTCAATTTCCTTTACAGCCACGACATGGGTTATATAAAAGCTGTATCTTTGGTTTTTTTTTCCATTCGATCATTGATATTTTCCTTAATTCCATAACTATCTCACTTTAAAATAAATACGCCAGGAATTCACAAGTCCACAAATCAGTTTGGCGTATTCGATCATTGATATATTCCTTAATTCCATAGCTACCTCACTTTAAAATAAATACGCCTGGAATTCCCAAGTCTACAAATCAGTTTGGCGTACGTCTCAATTTCCTTTACAGCCACGACATGGGTTATATAAAAGCTGTATCTTTGGTTTTTTTTCCATTAGTTCATTGATATTTTCCTTAATTCCATAACTACCTCACTTTAAAATAAATCAGTTTCCTTTACAGCCACAACATGGGTTATATAAAAGCTGTATCTTTGGTTTTTTTTTTCCATTCGATCATTGATATTTTCCTTAATTCCATAACTATCTCACTTTAAAATAAATACGCCAGGAATTCCCAAGTCTACAAATCAGTTTGGCGTATTCGATCATTGATATTTTCCTTAATTCCATAACTACCTCACTTTAAAATAAATCAGCTTCTTTTACAGCCACGACATGGGTTATATAAAAGCTGTATCTTTGGTTTTTTTTTCCATTAGTTCATTGATATTTTCCTTAATTCCATAACTACCTCACTTTAAAATAAATCAGTTTCCTTTACAGCCACAACATGGGTTATATAAAAGCTGTATCTTTGGTTTTTTTTTCCATTCGATCATTGATATTTTCCTTAATTCCATAACTATCTCACTTTAAAATAAATACGCCAGGAATTCCCAAGTCTACAAATCAGTTTGGCGTATTCGATCATTGATATTTTCCTTAATTCCATAACTACCTCACTTTAAAATAAATCAGTTTCCTTTACAGCCACAACATGGGTTATATAAAAGCTGTATCTTTGGTTTTTTTTTCCATTCGATCATTGATATTTTCCTTAATTCCATAACTACCTCACTTTAAAATAAATACGCCTGGAATTCCCAAGTCTACAAATCAGTTTGGCGTACGTCTCAATTTCCTTTACAGCCACGACATGGGTTATATAAAAGCTGTATCTTTGGTTTTTTTTCCATTAGTTCATTGATATTTTCCTTAATTCCATAACTACCTCACTTTAAAATAAATCAGTTTCCTTTACAGCCACAACATGGGTTATATAAAAGCTGTATCTTTGGTTTTTTTTTCCATTCGATCATTGATATTTTCCTTAATTCCATAACTATCTCACTTTAAAATAAATACGCCAGGAATTCCCAAGTCTACAAATCAGTTTGGCGTATTCGATCATTGATATTTTCCTTAATTCCATAACTACCTCACTTTAAAATAAATCAGCTTCTTTTACAGCCACGACATGGGTTATATAAAAGCTGTATCTTTGGTTTTTTTTTCCATTAGTTCATTGATATTTTCCTTAATTCCATAACTACCTCACTTTAAAATAAATCAGTTTCCTTTACAGCCACAACATGGGTTATATAAAAGCTGTATCTTTGGTTTTTTTTCCATTCGATCATTGATATTTTCCTTAATTCCATAACTATCTCACTTTAAAATAAATACGCCAGGAATTCCCAAGTCTACAAATCAGTTTGGCGTACGTCTTAATTTCCTTTACAGCCACGACATGGGTTATATAGAAGCTGTATCGTTGGTCAGTTGGTTTTTATTCCATTTTCCTTAACTCCATAGCTACCTTACCCTTTGAGAAATCATCTCTAGTCTCAACATCACGAGTTTGACGTGCGTCTCCATTTCATTGATCCTTAACACATGGCTTTCATAATGATGCTGTCTGTCACATTCTTTAAAAAAAAAATAAAATGTCAAGACTTACGCTATCGATTCAAAATTTTTTTCCAATTCACATACATATGTAAATTTTCATGTTCCATTTCGAAAAATAATAGTTTTATGTTTTTTGAGCTTCCTCAAACTGTCTATATATTATGAACCAGCATTTACGAATACGCAACGCTTTACAGTTTCGACTATTCAGTATATTTTTTTGCCCTTCACTCATCCAATTTTTACTGGACTTGGTGCTCACAAGTTCGGAAATCTGTCAATGCCTCATATATGTATGTTATTGTGAGAGTAATCCATTGAGGAGTCCGGCTTAGTTAAAATATTGTTAGTATTTACAATTTAAGACGTACTTTTGCCAGGAGCTATGTCCTTATTGGTTATCTCTCGTGTATATTCAGCTATTCACAGAATGGCTTTTTGTTTCTTTTGAATCTTTCAAAGGACTACTTTAATATTTAGACCCTCCTTTGGTTGTCCGCACTTAACATAGACTAGAAATTAAGCAGAGTAACTAGAATAAATCACTAGGCAAATGTAATAGGAAACAACTATTTTATAATGGACAATCGGAGCGTTTGTTAAATTTGTTTTTCTCCATTGTGTAGCCAATTGAAATTGCTGATGTTGGCCGAAATGGAATTGGAAAATAAATTAAAATACATATATATATGTATATACATATATATTTGGCTATGCATGCTGTTGCAGCACAGCCTTTCCCATTCCCCCACAATTTGCCATTTCAATGTGATTTTGTTTTTTTATTTATTTCTATTATTTTCCATTATATCTGAAATGCCATTTGATGACCGCGCCACGTCATGACGTTTGCTCATTTTGTGTGTTCTCATTGAAATCATTTCGTAAATGTCAATTGTACGAAATGTTTTATGTTTCAGTTGGATGACGATGACAACGACGTCAAAGTCCGGCAGAAACAGTTGTCAATATTTAATGACAGCCAAATGCAATTGGAATTGATTTTGACTCGAATGCATTTATGTATGTACATGTGTACGGATAGTTCCTAAAAGAGATATGCATATAAATTTATGCTGGCCGCAAAACAATGATACGGACCAACATGAAACTATGCCATATGGGTATAGAAAGAAAAGTGTTAGAAGTTAGTCGACCTGTTCGGCAAGTTTCTTCAAGAATTTGCATCTTCACTTTCATTGAACGCACAAGTAAAATTGTTCTACCAAGAGATGATGATAGTGGAATGATACATACCGACATACTCAAATAACTAACTATAAACAAGATGGTGCGGCTTCTATGGCAATGAACCTTAGAATTCCTTTAACTTTAATGCTGCATCTCAATTCCAGCTTTGAGCGAGCTGTCAAACTAGTTTTTCTGTTTCAACGAAACTGAAATGAAGCTGGTTTCTTTGCCAGCCTCTGTATATCTATCCCTCTTCTTCTCTTTCTGTATGTCTCCTTTGTGTGGTCTCTGTGGTATACAACATACTCCGTACATGTTGCATGCCACTTGCCACACGTTTTCTGAAACTCAATATTTAACAATCTTAAGTGGCAAAGACAGAGATGGAAAAGGGAAAAGGAAGCAAGCAAGCATCGTGGTTTTTGACCTTTAAGGATAAGAAATGATAATGTTACATTCTAATACAAATAGGATATGATATTGTAGCCTATGGGCCGAATGCATATAAATGAGACTTCAAATGAGCATTACGAATATGTGAGGAGTGTGCGAGAGAGCCACATAGCAGTCCCATGCACTGACAAAAATTTATAGGTATACACGAACAATCATTTTTTGAACTGGAAACGTTGTTTTCAAAAACAAACAGGGCGGATCAATGGACTATTAGGGACTAAATATTTTAACACGACAAATTTTGATTTGGGTTTGTACGAATATTTCGGTTCGACGCAAACGAAAACGATTGGATTATCGTACAAATAACATCAGTTTCCCTTTCACTAGCCTTCATCTGCGCCCATGGCAATGGCAGGTGACTTACTCAAGTGCGAGCTACAAGCATTGGCATTCATTCGATGGATGCGCGCGATATGGAATACAATTATTTGTCTAGTTTGTTCCACATTCCTTAACCGAATTTTATTTGCTTTTTCTCAGTGCAGCAGCCTTGAACAATGGATAGCAGCATAGAAAACAATCAAATGGCAAGGCAACTGTCTGAGCTTAAAGTAAAAAGGGAAACATGCAAAAGGACTAAAGGCAGAACACGCAAAACATACACACACATTAACATTGAGAGATAGGAGCCAAGAGAGCGAAAGGATGGCTGCTGCCTGCCAGACAAAAGATTGCTTTAGGTTTCCTATTCATTCCGTTCATTCATTCATACATTCATTTGCGAGATGTCTCCTCTTTGCCAGTGTGTGTGTATGTGTGTGTGTGTGTGTGTTTGTAGTGGGCGTATACGTTATATTTTGTGCTGCTTGTGTTGGCGGCTTTTGTTCAACATGACAAAGACATGACAGCAAAAAAAAATGTTGCGCTTTTCTCGATCTCTCTCTCTCCCTTTCTCTATCTATTTCTCTTTTCCTCTTGTGTTTCTGTAATGCTTTTAATGCTTTTCAAAAAGTATCCATCCCTCCTCTTTCTTTTTTTTCCCCCCCTCCCGTCTTGGATTGATTTATGACAAGAGCCGAAACATTGACAAATCAATAGGCATCGGGACGCAGAACAACCGAAACAACCAAGCAATGAAAAAAAAACTCTACTCGGTCCAGCATTAGCTCAAAACGGATGAGTTTTGTGGCTTAAAATTGATTGAGTCGAGTTGTGGCATGATAAATGCGGATTTTCATTCGCTTCCTTTTTGCCCACTCGCTTTGCGTTCCCTTCTTCTGTCATTTATCTATTTTGCTGCTTGACAACAGAAGCACTAGTCCATTTCCATTCTCATTTTGAAGACATTCATCAATTTCACTTATTTTTGCATTTTAATAGAAAAATGACAAAGAGAATGCAAAGAAAACGGTGAAAAATATATCCAAGAGAGCATGAGCATTGGTGTCGTAATCAGAGGGTATATCAAAATGACTATAATAAGAAGTTTGGAAGAATATCTAACCACCTAAGTATGACTTATCGGGTAGACGTAATGTAGCGTATACGCAGGGTATGCCAATTGAACTATTAAGAATGAAACGTTAAAAACATTACCAAAAAGTTCGATAATTTCATTTTTCAAGGCCGAGGGTGGAAAGTCTACGCCCCTGAGCAGAAAGGGATGAAAGTAAACATTTACTTCTTCTTTTGCTTTTGTGTAGAAACTTTTCTTTTATGCTGCTGTCAGTAACATGAAATTTATGTAGCTGATTTGCATAGAGAACAACTTGTTAATAATGCCAAACAGAAACAGTTTTTCCAGCTCTTCCGACCACCACCCACAGATCTCGCTCCCTCCACTTGCTCCTTCCCGTTCCGACACACACACATAGAAACAAAGCTTAGGACAGGAAAAGTTACTCTGATTGAGTTTTTGACAGTTTCGGTTTGAGGGATTTCGGTCCAACCCCAAAACCAGAAAAAAATGAAAAAGTTACAATTGCTAATTATTTGAGCTTAATTCTGCTCATAATTATTTTATGTTTTAGCATTTTTCGGTTGTAACCATCACAAATTCACGTCTAATTAGCCAAGAAATGAAAGAACGTAAAGTATAAGAAAGTTAGCAAAAATTGTTTGGCAATTTGCATAAATAAATTTAAATGAATGACTTTAAATTTAGATCCCATGTGGTGGCATGATTCTTAAATTCTAAAGGGCTCCCACAGAGTTGAATGGGTCACTCCAGAAATAAAAGAACAAACAAGCGAGTCTATTAAGCAAATCTTAGAAGAGATAATGGTCAATCTTAGGAGAAATAGTGGTCAATAGTTTTAAGGGAAGGGTATTTTGAGGTTGTCGAAGTTCTCAACTAAACCAGCTATGTAAAGTCTAGGTCTTAACAGAATCCTGTGTTTTAACATTGTGCCAGACAAAAAACAAATACAAAAGGCATCTACTATCTTGTTGAAAAATGAACAAAAATGCGTGGAAATGTAATAAACTGTATCCTTGTCAATTAGCTCATTCTTGTGATTATTGGCAGTAAAAAATAATTGCAATACACTTCAGTCATCGACTATCTCTCTTCGAGTGCGGACGTCGTTGCCGTCCTATCGCCAGTGCATTTTTTCCATTCTTCTTTAACATTCTATTCTTAATCTTTCACATCCAAAACACAGTGTAATACGGTTTAACTTTTCTAACCATGGCCCCTGGCCCCCCAATCTTGGGGATAACCGCTTTGCAAGTCTTAGCGCGAGCCCCAAAGCCAAAATTAATGCCAGAGGTAAAAAAATTGAATGTGCAATCTCTCGGAAAAATTTAGTTATTTTGAACGATGGGTCCGCCACGCATCTATCAACCCACAATTCTTTCACCCATGTTGATATCTCAATGATATCAGCGCAAATAACCCACAGGTGTAGCTGGTCCATCATGGATAACCTCCATGGCAGCGATCACTTTCCGATAACCATCGAAATCTCCGTACATTTCAGCACCGACATGACCCCACCGCTGCCAAAGTACAAAACTGATCTAGCAAATTGGAATCTTTTCGAAAACAAATGCACCAAGTTGGCCGATGGGCTTTATATAACAGCTATACAACCTGCTGGAACCATTCTACAGCCGCCATTTTGAGTCTTATAGCCGCAATTCTTTATATAACAGCTATACAAGCTGCTGGAACCTTTCTGCAGTCGCCATTTTGAGTCTTATAGCCGGCATCCTCAACCATCAAGTAACACGATTGACTAAAATCATACATAAATCTCACATGTCAAACACAGCTCTTATTAAATATAAAAAAAAGACAATGCAATTTTCAAAAAGGCTGTATTCTCGGTCAAACGTCACTGTCTCGATAATTTTGCATCTCAAATTTCTCCACTATCTACCACTAAGAAACTTTGGTCCGACATAAAACGTTTAGCCGGTGTCCCATCCACTCCCTTAAAATATATTAAACTCACCTCAGGTCTATTAACCTGTCCCCACCGTATTGCAGATAATTTTGGCGAAGTCTGGTCCAAGTATTTTATGGATTGTAATTTTTCAGTCAAATATATACAACAAAAAGCGGCAATATCAGTCAAGTAGTTACTATTCAACCGCTCTATCTCCGCTTAGAAGCAAAGTTGACACTAATCGAATTCGATGCTGCCGTGGCAAACGCCAGAGGTAAAAGCTCAGGTGCCGATAGGGTATCTTACCCTATGTTAAAGCATATACCTTCTTCTCTAAAAACCATAATCCTTGATATCTTTAACAACATGCTCGACTCTGGAATATACCCACAAACATGGAGATCTGCCGTTCGATTTCTCTTCTATCTTGCCTAGGTAAAAGCATATACCATATAAAGCATATAACATTATAAAATTCTTATCCTCGAAATTTACTAGCATACATATCAATACACTTACTAACAATACCCGTGCCCTGATGATCTCCAAAGTCTCACACCAAAAAAAAAAACAATCACCATATCACGGTGCCGTACGACGGGCCCTAAATGCATTTCCCAGCTCCCCCATCGCCTGTATATTGGGGGAATCTGGGCTATCCAGCATTTCGGATCGCATCGAGGAAACGACCATGCAGCTAATCTCAAAGTTATACAGCACAGACAACAACCTGCTACATAATGACTTTTCTGCGATTTTCAAACAAAAAAAAAATCGAAACACAACTGTTTGTCAACTGTCAGGTGCTGCGCCAAATACAGCATACAGCTTGGCTTACCTTCACCTAAGTCTTATCGGCCCATCAAACCACCGGCATATTGGTCCTGCAATAAACCCACAGTCAACATTATTCTACATAACTGCACAAAAATCAAAACCGGCAGTCCGGAATTCCTGTCACGATTTTTATGCGAAAAAGACAAAGTCGGGTATAAAGCTTGGCTTTACACAGACGGGTCCAAAACAACTGAAGCAACCACCTTCGCCGTCGTTGACGGCGATAACACTATCATCGCCGGGGGACTCCTTCCGACATACAACTCCATCTTTACCGCTGAATCGCAGGCCGTATTAAAAGCCTGTCATTATGCTGCCACAAAGAAACGGTCATTCATAATAGGCACCGACAGTCTCTCTACAATATCAGCCATACGGAACTGGGAACATCGTGATTCTACAATCGAAGAAATACGCAGCCTAGCCATTATGCACCAAAAAAATATAACCATCTTCTGGATCCCCAGCCACACGGGGATTCCTGGCAATGAATCCGCTGACATAGCTGCGGTCGAAATGAGGCTCGCTGTTACTCCCCTTTTTAATCCAATTAACACCAAGGACTTAAGGAACCATATTCGGCGAAAACTCGATGAAAAAAGGAGTCTTTGTGGAGCCTTTTCAATCACAGATACCAAAAGATCAACCCAAGATGCTCAAAAATCGTTTTTCCTGCCAACCTCCATCGTCGAGCTTGCGGAACCTTCACCCGCCTGCGCATGGGGCACACAGAGTGCACTCACGACCACCTTCTAAAGGGCACTACCCTGAACGAATTGCTGCATTTTTAATGGATATCGATCCATATAACCTAGGCAAATGGACTCTTTGTTCGGCACAACGACGGGTAATGGAAAAAATTAAAGTCCCTCAAGGAAAAAAAAAACAGAAAAATAGATATTTTGAAAAATAAAACGCTTTAAAAATAATTGAGATAAATACATATGTAAATACATAGGTGGGCCTTAAGCTCAAAATGCGGTTTCAATTAGTGGTACACGCATTTTCCAACTCAACACGTGCATCGTTAACACATGTGGCAGCTAATTAGCATATTGCTGCATCCAAATATTGAACGAATTGAATCAGCTACAGAACCCAATTTCGACCGATGTTCGAGTGGCAGGGCAGTTCGCGGTGGTCAACATAGCAAAACACAATTGGTTTATGTTCTGGCAAAATGCTGAAATGAGGAAAATTGCCGAATTCCAATTAAATGGAATATGAACCGCGATTGCAAGGGAGGAAGGCAGTGCAAATAACGCGTTAATTGGTTATTGAACTATCATCGGGTGATAATCGCAGACAATATTTCAATAACTTAGTGTAGTTCTCTCTCTAAAGAAGTAACTTACACTGGTCGCAATAGCTCCAATATAATTTAAGAGTTAAGACTTAACAGGTCTACAAATACATGTAGATAAAACAGACAGCATGGATATAAGCCATGTGTTAAGGAATAAAGAAATGGACAAACGGTAGCAGTCGTGATGAGCAGACTACACATGATTCCTGGAATCATGACTTCCCGGCATATTTATTTTAAACTGAAGTAGCTATGAAATTAAGGAAAATATCAATGATCGAATGGAAAAAAAAACCAAAGATACAGCTTTTATATAACCCATGTCGTGGCTGTAAAGGAAATTGAGACGTACGCCAAACTGATTTGTGGACTTGTGAATTCCGGGCGTATTTATTTTAAATTGAGGTAGCTATGAAATTAAGGAAAATGGAATAAAAACCAGCTGACCAACACCTTTGATGTTACCCATGTTGTGGATTCCGGGCGTTTTTAATTTTAAAGTGAGGTAGTTATGGAATTAAGGAAAATATCAATGATCGAATACGCCAAACTGATTTGTAGACTTGGGAATTCCTGGCGTATTTATTTTAAAGTGAGGTAGTTATGGAATTAAGGAAAATATCAATGATCGAATGGAAAAAAAACCAAAGATACAGCTTTTATATAACCCATGTCGTGGCTGTAAAGGAAATTGAGACGTACGCCAAACTGATTTGTAGACTTGGGAATTCCAGGCGTATTTATTTTAAAGTGAGGTAGCTATGGAATTAAGGAATATATCAATGATCGAATACGCCAAACTGATTTGTGGACTTGTGAATTCCTGGCGTATTTATTTTAAAGTGAGGTAGTTATGGAATTAAGGAAAATATCAATGATCGAATGGAAAAAAAACCAAAGATACAGCTTTTATATAACCCATGTCGTGGCTGTAAAGGAAATTGAGACGTACGCCAAACTGATTTGTAGACTTGGGAATTCCAGGCGTATTTATTTTAAAGTGAGGTAGTTATGGAATTAAGGAAAATATCAATGATCGAATGGAAAAAAAACCAAAGATACAGCTTTTATATAACCCATGTTGTGGCTGTAAAGGAAACTGATTTATTTTAAAGTGAGGTAGTTATGGAATTAAGGAAAATATCAATGAACTAATGGAAAAAAAAACCAAAGATACAGCTTTTATATAACCCATGTCGTGTCTGTAAAGGAAATTGAGACGTACGCCAAACTGATTTGTAGACTTGGGAATTCCAGGCGTATTTATTTTAAAGTGAGGTAGCTATGGAATTAAGGAATATATCAATGATCGAATACGCCAAACTGATTTGTGGACTTGTGAATTCCTGGCGTATTTATTTTAAAGTGAGGTAGTTATGGAATTAAGGAAAATATCAATGATCGAATGGAAAAAAAACCAAAGATACAGCTTTTATATAACCCATGTCGTGGCTGTAAAGGAAATTGAGACGTACGCCAAACTGATTTGTAGACTTGGGAATTCCAGGCGTATTTATTTTAAAGTGAGGTAGTTATGGAATTAAGGAAAATATCAATGATCGAATGGAAAAAAAACCAAAGATACAGCTTTTATATAACCCATGTTGTGGCTGTAAAGGAAACTGATTTATTTTAAAGTGAGGTAGTTATGGAATTAAGGAAAATATCAATGAACTAATGGAAAAAAAAACCAAAGATACAGCTTTTATTTAACCCATGTCGTGGCTGTAAAGGAAATTGAGACGTACGCCAAACTGATTTGTAGACTTGGGAATTCCAGGCGTATTTATTTTAAAGTGAGGTAGTTATGGAATTAAGGAAAATATCAATGATCGAATGGAAAAAAAACCAAAGATACAGCTTTTATATAACCCATGTTGTGGCTGTAAAGGAAACTGATTTATTTTAAAGTGAGGTAGTTATGGAATTAAGGAAAATATCAATGAACTAATGGAAAAAAAAAACCAAAGATACAGCTTTTATATAACCCATGTCGTGGCTGTAAAGGAAATTGAGACGTACGCCAAACTGATTTGTAGACTTGGGAATTCCAGGCGTATTTATTTTAAAGTGAGGTAGTTATGGAATTAAGGAAAATATCAATGATCGAATGGAAAAAAAACCAAAGATACAGCTTTTATATAACCCATGTTGTGGCTGTAAAGGAAACTGATTTATTTTAAAGTGAGGTAGTTATGGAATTAAGGAAAATATCAATGAACTAATGGAAAAAAAAAACCAAAGATACAGCTTTTATATAACCCATGTCGTGGCTGTAAAGGAAATTGAGACGTACGCCAAACTGATTTGTAGACTTGGGAATTCCAGGCGTATTTATTTTAAAGTGAGGTAGTTATGGAATTAAGGAAAATATCAATGATCGAATGGAAAAAAAACCAAAGATACAGCTTTTATATAACCCATGTTGTGGCTGTAAAGGAAACTGATTTATTTTAAAGTGAGGTAGTTATGGAATTAAGGAAAATATCAATGATCGAATGGAAAAAAAACCAAAGATACAGCTTTTATATAACCCATGTTGTGGCTGTAAAGGAAACTGATTTATTTTAAAGTGAGGTAGTTATGGAATTAAGGAAAATATCAATGAACTAATGAAAAAAAACCAACAGAACAGCCTTTATTTAACCCTGACTGATTTGTGGTCTTGAAATTCCTGGCGTAAATAAGGAAAATGATCATAATTATAAATGTTATAGTGTGGAATTTAAAAAATTAAGTAAACCAAGTTATTAGCCATATTTTCAAACAACTTAAGGTATTAAAAGAGCTTGGAAACCTTATAAGCATTTAAATTGGCTTCAGAATTTAAAAGTACCAATTTTAATGTCTAAATAGGTAAGTCAGTAAAGGGTTGGGAATTGAAAGAGGAAAGGAAACAAACTGAATAGTCGGAGCTGCAAAGACCAACTAATGTAAGTTAAAATATTTCTCGTCTTATATAGGACAAACCCGTGCTC
This sequence comes from Drosophila paulistorum, assembly GCA_018152135.1. Taxonomy (NCBI): domain Eukaryota; kingdom Metazoa; phylum Arthropoda; class Insecta; order Diptera; family Drosophilidae; genus Drosophila; species Drosophila paulistorum. The sequence goes on from JAECXG010000690.1 coordinate 15,781,714, forward strand.
GATTTCGACAATCTTTCAGCTATCGATAGGTAATGATTTTGACAGGAATGTCAAAAAATGTGCGTTTAACAATACTTATTTCAAACGAATGAGTGTTGTTAAGTGTGAGGACAGAATTGCAATTAGGGAGAAAGCAATTAATTGAATTCAAATCGAACAATGGATTTCAAGAAAACTTAAACTAGCTCACGTTACAATGATTCGATTAACAGAAAACGAAAAATGTTCAACAGGTTTGGTAATTTTTGTTGTAATTTTAAGGGCCATTGGTGTTGGAATAACTTTTACCAATTGAAGAACTGAACATGTATGAATGTATGTATAGGAAGCTTACAGAATTTTTGCGGCGTGTCGTGAAGTTGCCTTAAATACCTTAACCGCCTCATTACCTTCTCATTCATTGCACAATGTGACATTTCAATTGGCCCATGTCGGGTTAAAAGTGCGCTCCATGACTACATAAATCCCTCAGCAATAACCCTGACAATCTCGCAGACACATCCCCGCAGCACTTCATATCCCACATCACCACACCGCATACCGCACTCAGCTGCTAAGCGAACAAACTACCTCGACTCTACGTTGCGGCCGACGACTCATAAGTCAGCCCAATGCACTGCACGTATCTCAAAAAAGAAAAAAAGAAATGGAAGCGTACCAAAAAGATAGCGAATTGCACAGCGAAAACTGCGAAGAATTTCATACTCTTTGGATAAATGCAAAATAAACCCTTCGGTGAGGGTATCACAAAAACGAAACAGTAAAATGATAGCAAACTAGCAAAACGTGTAAGAAAATCAGCAGCTAAATTCGAAGAGGAATGGATGTAGGAGGAAGAAAGGCGGAGGAAGCCAACTGTATGGTGGGTGACCTAGCACATTTCGCTACTTAAAGCCACAAAAGCCACATAGAACACACGTACCAACAAGATGCCACGGAGCATGAACATTGTTGATGGGTCCAAGGGGAGTGGGGCGGGGCAACGGCAATGGCAGCGGCAACGGCGTCTTTATCACCGCCATTGTTGTTAATTTTGCCAGGCTAACGGAAACGGAAACTAGAAGCACTTGCTTCACATGTGTATGTATCTGTGTGTGTGTGTGTGTGTGTGTGCGTGTGTTGTTGCGCGTGTGTGTGTGTGTATGGTGTGGGTGTAGGTGTGTGTTTGTATATATGTATGTGTGTGTGTGCAGCATTTACAGTTGAATTATGAGCCTGACATAAATAAAATGTCGTTGGCAACGTCAACGGCGACAAAATGGCTGGCTAAAGTTTCCGTTTTCGCAAATTACCTCAACTATAAAAAATCCATCAGGCAAGTCGGGTATAGACTACATACCTACATATGTACATACATATGTGTATGTATAATCTAATACATACAGACACATACAAACCATCACCCCCACCGCCAGTCCATATTAAAGGGTGAAAATGCGTTTGATAGAGTGATTAACTGACTGACTGACAGGCAAAAACCAAAAACCCTTCAACTAATCCTATTATTAGGTAAGAAAAGAGCATTATGTAAATCCATTAAAGCTGTCAAAATCAGTTTTTCTTCACATTTTGTTTGTGTTTTTTTTTCGTTTTCTTTCTTGCTCTGTCTTTCTGTTGTGTTTTGTTGCTTTTTCAGTTTTTGGAGAAATAATGGAGAGTTTGCGGTGGGATGAAGTAAAATTCAGACACAGACAAAGGTTAAATAGGAAGGCAACCGCAGGGCAAAAGCAATCCTTCCGTCTTTCTTCGTCCTTCGGTCCCCTTGTCGTTGTCTATTTCATTCTGGCCACAAATAAAAAGGGTCTCCTCTCTTTTTTTCGCCCCAGTTCCAAAATATATTTATTTATAAAATATTTACATTTTATTGCTAGATTTCAAGTGTTTTTGATGAATTTAAATTTTAACCCCAAAATAATTTGTTTCACTTTTTTCCAGACCCTTTTTCTGTCTCGCTTTGTACTCTATCAGAAAAAAGGATTACATTTCCTTTAGGGAGCACTTTAATTTTGAAATGTGTTAGCCAATTCTTGATCACCATCATCAGATGTAATAATAAGAATATACATAAATCATGAGTAGCACTCATTTGGATTAATAAATAACTATAACGAAAATCCGTTGTCAGGGCATGGCTTATTCGGTGTAATTTTGTCGACTTCGATTCTTTGATCCTTTTGGTTTCCTTTTTTTTTTGAATTGATTTTTGCTATTGAATTTGTTTTGCCATTTTAATAAAAATGCAAATTTTCAGACTATGAAAATTTGCTCAATCGCTAAATGCTTTAAGGTTAATCCCTTTTCCCCAAACCGAAATGGAAAGATGGGTCAGTAGTTGGTAGTCATGTGTACATTCGTATTTGTACATAGTTCGATATTGTTTTAAGCTATTCTCAATTTACTTTTACAATAATTCAGCAAAACGTGGAAATGGCAAGCAATAAATTTGTGCAAAACACACACAACACACACGAAATAGAGAAGTAAGGCAAACTAATGGAGAAAAGCAGAAGAAGGGTGGGCACAGGGAGGTGTGGCAGAATGAAGTTCGAGCGATTTATATATGGCAACAAACGATTTACTTTCCACATATGTACATATGTATATGTATGTATGTATGTATACACAAAAATTTATATAAAATGTAAACTTTTTTATTTTCCTTATTGCCCACTCGCAATGGCAATTTATGTTTTGCCATTTTCAAGTTGAAAGCACAACGGAACATTGTGTCAGACTGTTTTACTACCCTAACATATGCTTATTATTGTGATGACGATCTGAAGTGGCTGGAAAGGAGAAAATCTAATTGTAAGAGAAGCCAAGTTACAGAGGAAAGTGTTGTTACATTTCACTTAAGGAATCAAACAAAGCTATGAAAATGTTTCCTATGCACTTATGAATGTTGTCTCAACTGTATGTAGATACCTATCACTCAGAAGGGTATTGACAACAAAAAAGGTTGCTCTCTCTGGGTTTCATGTTGGACAGTGTAAAACAAATGCTGACAAGTGCAATTATATAGTAAAGAACGCAGAATAGAGCAGGAGAACTGAGCAAAGAGAGAATGGGGGAGAAAGAGAGAGACAGATGAAACGGAACAATAAATGTAATACCGGTAAATGGTAAATGGCAAATGTAAGTGAGGTCGAGAGAGTCGAGAGTTGGTGTATAGCGAGTTAAGTGGAAATGTAAAGGATAATCGAAAAAAATGGTCTCTAATACTCACGGAAAGGATATATGTACATGCATATGTATATTATATATTATACATACATATGCATGTTGGCTAGCAATATTTAGAAATTCCAAATAGTTGTTTATTAACTCGTTGTTGTTGCCTCTGTGGAACTAGTCATAAAAAGTTGGCTCACCCCAAAAAAAAAATCCAAAATGAATTTATGTCATTGGCACTTCATTTCGATGGGGGGGTGGACAGGCAGAAGGGAAAAGGGTAAGGCAACTAAAGTAAAACTACTTTGGAACAGAATCTAACCGAAGTGAACCGTTTCCATGTATCTCTCGCCGTGAAAGAAGTTTGTGTCTGACATTAAATTAATTTGTTGCCTACAACTTTTTGCTGCAAGCCAGGCAAATATAAGTACTAGCTCTATGGTAGTCCTTAGAATCGTAGAGAATTCTACCCTACACACATACACACACACACACACTTATACATACACAGTCAAAGCAAACTTGTTAAAGACAAGAAAATAACAAGAAAAGTTTTAAATCATTCGCAGTGTGCCAATGTGGCAGAAAGTTTTCCCTGAAAAAAGGGATACAAAAGAAGCTATAGATAGAGAGAGCAGAAAAAGGATATGTAAGAAAATAGAAAACAACTTTAAGCGTAAGAGAATCTCCTCAAGGTTAAAGTGACTAAAGTGAGTGAAAGAGAGCAGCTGGCAAAATGATGGCCCACACAGAAAACACATAGAGGACGGACGGATGGACGACCGACCCATAGGACCCATTGGGGAAAACGGAATTTCTATTGCCCTAGGCCTATAGCCTCGGCATCTACTCGTACATTATCATGTGAGTGTGTGTCAGTGTCTGCATGCGTTTGTTTGTATGTGTAGTTATGTTATGTCTTGGGGATCTACTAAATCTTTGCCTTAATAGCCCCAACACTTTTGGCAAATGTTTATTTAACCCGCTTCACCCTGTAATACAAATGATTCACACCCGACAAGGGTTATAAAGCAACAAAAACTTTGCTCACATAAAAACGTAGCGAATCTAAAGCAGTTAACTAGAAGAACCGATTTTAACATTTTCCCATTTACTACACGGTTTCGAATTGAATGTGCTATTAGCACCTTTCATATATGTATGTATGTATGTATATCTTGAAAGATAGATTAAACTTGTTAGGGGCGGGGTAAAACTTTTCATAAACTTAAACGTAATTCTCGGTGAATTTCCCTTCGTTTTTGTTTTTCTCTTTGTTGGCTTGCAGTATCTCTTAACCAATTTGTTGATCGTTTGCCAGCACTTGCATCACTCCAACGCCACTCAAGCAATTTTTCAAACCATTTTTTGTTGTTGTTTTTGTTGTGCAACAAACACAACTTCATTAAAAGAACCAACACTGGTCCTGGGTGCTGGTCGGTCTGATGCTGTTGCTGCATTGGAGTAGCAGTAAACCAATTACAAGCTCACACAAAATGTGATTAGAGATGCTGCAGCAATGTTGAAGCGGAAACCAAGAGCAAAACGACTACAGACTGGAAGCAGAACTGTTCCAGTGGCATCTGGTATCTAAATAGCAAAGTCAAGTTGGGAGGGAACGGTGAAAAAAAAAAGGAAGCGGAAACTGTGACTCGACTTGGTTGAGTTAACTTACTGGCTTGCTGGGTCGCTGGCCGCTTATAGCGCAGACACATAAACAATTTTACGAGCAGAAACAACATTTCTAAGCGAGCCAGTTAAATGATTTAGGAGGCCAGACCATGACCAGAAGCAGAAGCCCGACGACGAGAAGCAGGAACAGCAACAGGACAACGAACGCTTATGGTTCAGGTTAATGTCCACCTGGCCATGCTTTAGCAATATGCGTTGTATGACATGCACTTAAATCAATTTATAGAGCGAAATTCATTCAACTAGCCATAAAAAACAAAAACGTAAGGACACGCAGTGAGAACGAGAAAAAATTGCCTCTGCAAGCAGATGCAAAGCGTCGACTGATTGGATACTCTCTATGCTTTCCTTCTACAAAAAATAATATTCGGTAGCGTTCAATTCGATGTAATTTTCCAACAGTAGCCATTGTGTTTGCCAACACTATTCCGTGAAACATTTATGAACTTTGCTTTGTGTAAAGCATTAATATATCACTTGGTTCTTCCTACAAAGCCTTTGTGAAGCAAATTCAATAAAGATGCGTGGACTTGAGACTGGGTAGACGAGATGTGACAAGAAAAAACTATTAAATTGTGCACCATCAACATTGACATGTTGCTCCATTTCTCGCTGTGCACTTTGCAGTAAATTAAATTTACCCATAATAGACTACTAACATGAGAGCAAAAGAGGCGTCGCATGCGAAAAAGGAGAAAGAGCGGTAGTTAGGGCCGGATGTTGATGCTACTGTCACTGCAAATGCTGCTGCTGCTGCTGCGTATCCTTGGAAAAACTTTTGCATATTTTTAGTGACAACACTTCCTCTTTCCCCTGACATCACACTTTCTACCCCCTCTGTCACTCGCGCTCTCTCTCTCTCTATCTCTCTATTCCGATGTTGGTCTTTTCCCTATCAGTTTCTTTTACACTGCGTGTGTCTCTTGCTTCTGTCTCTCTTGTCATCCCCCTTTTAGTTTGGTCTGCGTCCCAGCTAACGCACAAAAGTCGACTACGGTTTTTAGTGTTTTTTGTTCTACGGGGCAGCTGCTTTTCACATTCACTTCAGGGGTCAGAAATTGCACTATGTTTCCTCTTTCCCTCTCACACATGAATGTCACTTTTGTTTTCCTATTAGCCAACTACAACACTTCCTGCTGGTGTCGTGCATTGTCTGTTTCAGTCAGAGACAGAGTAAGATAGAGTGAGATAGAGAAAAAGGAAGAGTAGAAATAGAAAATGTTTTGCACTCTTTTTCCATTTTTCTTTTGCCTCCCGTTGACCGCATTTCCATATTTCCATTTTCCTGCTAAACTTTTAGCACTTTTAACAGACTCTTAATTATGAAGCAAAATTCTAAAAATTGCACTTCCCAAGAATAAATCAAATGCTGAGCTTTACATATACTTAAAGCATTTTTTCATGATTAGTATACGCTTTGGTGTAAATGAAGAGAATATCGCACAAAATGATGTTAGCCATTAGGCCACTGCGACCATTGGGAACGCTGATGAAACGACTTCATCCATAAGTGAAATTGCTCCTCATTCACCTTCCAACCACTGTTTGGTGGGCGTCATAAAAGCCAAGGCCATTAACCATAATTTGTGTTTTATTCCCTTTACTAAGGATCGTTGAGTTACAACAAGCCGATAAGTAGCAAGCAATGGTCGGTAGTAAAAGAAAGGAATGGGTATCATTTTGGATTTCGGTGAAAATCTGTTGAAGACCATAGTCGAAATCATTCATTATTTTAGTAACTTCGAGCTGGGACTAAAATTTCATTGATGAACACATTGCGTATGCATAATTTTAATCTTATCTACAGCTAGTTTACTTTGATGGTTTGCAATCGACTTTTTTAAACTAGTTTGAGAGACAGAACGAAGTTGGCTCTAACAGACCTGAAAGGGTTAGACTTATTGGGACTATTGAACCATAATGAGATATCAATTCAATACCCACAAGCTATGCATTTCATCATTTGTGCACGATTAGTTTGAAAAGGGATCCATCGTCTTCCTGAAACACGGTGAAAAGGATTAATTAGTTCAACACACATACATACACATAATCCGTGATACCGCTACGCACTACGCATACGACACGGTGGCCTCATTTGGTTACAAGATTGATGACAGCTTCAGCTGCAGCGCCTTTCGTATTTCCCCCGCTACTGTTTTGATTGATTGTGGGGCCAAAAATGTTGTTAGTTGAAACTTCAACAGTTTGTTGCTAATCATCAGCCATGCATGTCTTATATATGTACATTGCTTTTTCAACTATTTATCAACATCTGCCCACTATGAGTTGCTTCCTTCCTTGTATGCTCTCTCATTTGGTTGTTTTTTTTTATATTTAATTTGCGCTTTTTGCAGTCGTTTTCATTTTGTTTCATCATATGCCAGACATGTCCTTCACTAGTCTCATTCATTTAGCCCCGAAAGAAGTCGTTAGAGCTGAAAAATTCGTACTTAATATGCATTGCACGTTCCCGGTTCCTTGGGTTTTTCACAGCAATTGTTTTGGGTTGAGGTTTTGGGGAGTGAGAGTTGGATTCTGGGGTCAGAGACGTTGGGTAACTATTTGTGACAGCCTGAATGTTGGCGCCATTTCCGCTGCCGCTGCCCCAGCCACCGTTGACGTTTTCGTATTTAAAGCTGTTAAATTTCACGCTATTTGGCCAACTTTTTTAATTAGCAGACAAAGTTGTTTTTAGAAAATTTTCAATGAGCTTTAATGTGTGGGTGAGACGGCGTGAGAGGTTTGCGCGAGGTAGGGCTCTCTGAAGGGAGAGGGGCAATGAAAAAATGTATAAGCTACGATGTAGATACCAGGGTGGGAGGATTCGAGGATGTGGATGTGTATGCTAGGCACGCGTTGCCTTTCAAACTTGGCATTAAATTTCAAATGAAATTGCTGTCTGCAATGCGATACATGAAACACCCCCATACAACTGCCCACCGTTCCCAACCTCCAGTAATCTGCAACATGTGTTTGTGTGTGTGTGTGTGAAAAAAATCAGCGCGCTGGCAACATTTGTCCACATCACGTATACGTCAAGGCAACCAAAGAATGAACCAAAACCAAACCAGAAACTTGTCAATTTGACGCTTAACTTAAAGCCTTAAGCTTTAAGCATAAAATATGTTTTCAGAAATAAGAAACGAGAAACGTATCTTTTATATGAAGAAACGTATCTCTTTAATCTAATCATTGTTCTTAAATACACAGATCTGTTACAATCCGCCATTGGATTGATCATTGTTTCTTGTGCTAAAATATAAAGTTAAGTCACGGAATATTCGTCTTACACTTTAGTTTAAAATTGTTATGCTTTTTGGTTCTTTAATCAGGAAGACAAAAAGCAAAGTTTAAAAGTTACGCGTTGGATAATAACATTATACGGTTGCTGTCAAAATAAATATACATACATACATACATAAGGAGATGCCTAAATAAAAACGGCATGCAAATGTCAAAAATGTTTAAAAAATAAAAGCCCATCATCATGGGCTCGTCTCTCCAATCTCCATATCATCTGCTCATGAATCCAGCAGTCAGCATCCACAACGGCATCGTCATCATCATCAAAATGTTAGGGACAACATCAGGGCAAATGTTTGTCAAGGTGCAAATTCAATAAAAATGAAAATGACACAAAAAAAAAAAACCCAAAAAACAGAAGATGGAGTGAGTGGTCGGGCAAGAGGAAGTTAGCAGACAGCCTTATCGACTGACTGTCACGCCCCCCCATCACAAAATGTATATTACTTATCATTTATTTGTTGCTGTTGTCAAGCCTATGAGAATTATGAAAAATATGTCCTTTATGGGCGGGTCGGGAACATAAAATACTAAAATTGTTTCACACACACAGGGAGAGGTAGAGGGAGAGACGGTGAGGAGAACGAACGGAATGAAATGGTTTTCCAGTTCAGTGACAGGCTTACAACAAGCAAATAGACCAAGTTTTTAGCATAAGAAAAGAAAACACACAGCAAGGGGCCAAATGGAATAGAATGCTGGATGGCGAATGTAAATGGAGATGGAGATGAGGATGATGGTGATGGTGAGAGGAAAGGTAGGGCCAACCAGGCCAAATGGGGGCGCGGGAGTGTTTCTTCTAAGTCGACACAAGTTTTATCTTTCCACTTGCCTGCCCTTGCGGCGGAAACAAAGGCGAATGAAACACACACAAAGTAAATTCTTTGGCAATGAAGTGTAAAAATAACAAAAGCAGCTTTCTGGCCAAAAAAAAGGACTTGCTTGCCCTGCCCAGGTAGGTCCAGAGCATCTATACCGTATAGGAGGGATCCGGGAGGACAAGCGAACAAGCAACATAGTTGGAATTTAATTTCACAACAATAGCTTTTTGTCCTTGCACTGAGACTGAGACTCGGCAAACTCCACACTCCCTTCCCCTCGAAAAGTTGACCAAAAACTTTCGGTTTAAATATTTTCTTTTTAAAGCCATTTTACAGTTTGTTCATCTGCTGCTATGGCTTCTTCTTACCATTGTTTGCTGGCTGTTTGCTCCTGTTTCCTTTCAAGGCACATTAAGTTGGAATGTTTGGTTGGTTGGTTACTTGGTTGGTTGTTGTTGTTGTTGCTTTTAGAGTTCCTCCTGCGAGAGGACATTTCTTATGGCCATTTGGCTTTTTATTGACTCTCTCGCGTTGACTTTTTCTTTTTGGCCAGGAGTTCGTTTGTCGTTTGTTCGCTCGCACAGTCACGTGTAGATATTTTAACTTTTTTTTGCTGGTTACCGTATTTGTTTTTCCCCTGGGTAGTAAGTGGCCGGAGTGTCTAACTTTAGCTCTAATTTGACACGTTCGCCCTTTAAAGGCAATTAAATTTGTTTTAATTAGTTTTAATGACTAGCAATTTGCACTTGAATCAACCAAAAAAAAAAAAAACAAACAAAAAAATAAACTTTCCCAATGAAGTTAGGCAAATAAATTGTCTCTCACATTTAATGTGTCGAGATAATCAAAAAGTTTCGCCTCTCTCTTTCTCCTATATTACTTTCCTCCATTTCTCTCTCACGAACTATTGAGGAGAGCGTCACTATTGATGACGAGCAACCATTTCGATTTCAAAGAAATACATTACAATGCCAAAAATGGAATCAATAAAGATGACCAGGATTGTTCTACCCTTTGCACTTTTGGTAGATCTTTTAAATTTATTATATTGATATAACTTAAAAAAGAAGTCAATTTCTAATGCCCTGTCATTTTATTGTGCCCCATAGAGCAGATGGTTCTCCTCGAACTTTCTGTCAACTGGCAACCAAGTAGAGTTTGTTTTCAAGTGGCTGTCATGTTTGTTTGCCAGCTTGTTGGACTGCCAAGTGTTTCATATGCCTGTCAAACGTATAAATATATATGTATCTATATATATATATTGGTAACAATTGCCTTGGCTTGGCTTGCCTCAATGTACTCTAGACATCAACTTGAATGTGTCGACACTTGTTAACCAATGTTAAAATGTTGAAATTGTTAAGGGTATTTCATATTTTTTATTGCCTGCTTTTAGGTACTCAAGAGAGGATGAAACCAAACTCAGATATAACTCAATTAACATGCTTAGACAAGCATACAAAGGCACAACACAAACTCACACACACACATACACCCATCACATTATTCGGGCACAAATGAGGGAGGGGAAAAAGTGTAGGCTTTACTAGTTCTATTTGGACAAACAAAGTCGACAAATTGGCTACCAGGACAACGAGAAGCAAGCGCACAGCATCCTTATCCTCATCATCAACATCATCATCATCGGCATCCCTCTGTGAGGGACAAACAACGAAAAGAATTAATAAGCCGACTCTATTTTATGGGAGACGGGCCCTTAGTTAGATGAATAAATATGAATGATCCCCAGAGAAAAGTGCTCTCGGGAAACTGTCAATTCAATCAACGTCAAAAACTAACAACAGTTGACGGTCACAATAAACCTCCTCTCCCACTGTTTCTACCTATCCCTTGTACATCCCTCTAACAAAAAAAAAAAAAACAAAAACAAAAAAGCAACGAAAAAACCATATTTGCCAAATCAAAAATTGCACTCAGCATGGGTGCCTGCTACTCATTCTCCTGCATCACCATTTAGACCGACCAAACCAGCAGAGGCGCCACTATCCACTGGATCCACTCAACTGCAATAAATTCGATTTTATAACTCGCTGCACGTCAGAACTGACTAAGTGAAAAATGCAAAATGAAAAATGCAAAAACCAAATTGAATTCAAAACGCGCAAATCGACAACAAAATTGTTTAGTGACTTTTCGAGTGCTGGCCAAAAATGAAAAACAATTGCTCAAAAGATTGATTGAGCCAGGCAACGCTCTGGCATTGCATGTCACTGAAATTAAAGTAAAAGCAACGCACAAATTATTGCCCAACTCGGTTCAATATAAAGGAAGATGAAAGTGCTACTGAAATTTTCTCTGTCACCCATAACACGGACACTTGACCATGACCTTAGGCGCATTTTCACACGAGCAGAAGGAAACAAAAACAACACACACACAAATACAAAGAAAGCAAAGTGAGAGCGTAGAAAGGAGAGAGAAAGTAAAAGAACGAGGCCAACAAAGTAATGGCAAAGTGACAAAAATTGTCAAGGATATAAGTGAAAAAACTCAAGTCCAAATACTCTACAAATTGTTTTCAAACTTGATAAAGTGTGTTGAAAACGGATCAACGAACGCATTTAAATTAGATTGAAAGTAGTTAGTAGTTAGGTTAGTTTATTAGCTTACAAAATTTCATATTGTAAATATTGACTTATCATTTACAATCGATAAAACGAAACTTTTCATAGCGTCGGAAGTAATTAATTAATTAATTAATAGGAATAGATTAATTTAATTCAGAATTCTTATTAGTGCTCAATAAGTTGAACAAGTAACAAGTAATACACAAATTAATGATTATTTCCCTCTAAAAAACTAATAAAATAATGGCAACTGCTTCAGCAGTAGAAAATGTTAAAAAGAAACCCAAAAAAGTATGCTACATATTTCATGCATGTCAAGCTACTGCAATAAAGTAGAAAATCTATGGTAAGTATAACCATATATAACTGCTCGATGTGCGTGTGTGTGTGTGTGTGTGTATGTGGGTGTATATGTGTCGGTGTGGGGGTCTGTATCTGTATGCATATGTGGGATAGTTGCCAGCCACATATAACTTCATCAAAACACTGCCTCAAGCGGATAAAACATATGCCTCAGTATGATACCCTCTCTTTCTCGCACTCGCCCCACAATGATGGGGGGGAAAACATTTTCTGGCACACACACAGATACTTGGAAAAATCCATTATTACATTTTTCACGCCAATAAAAACAACTACAAAACTTTTTCTGGCAACAGGGCCAATTCTTTGGCATTGACTTTTCTTTTTTCTTTTTGTCAATTTCCTTTTTATGCGTCGCCATCTCCGGCTGAGGTCGACGACAGTGTTCTTCGACATTTCTGGTCACTCATCACAGCAAAAAAAAAAAAAAGGAAGGAAAAGCACAAAAAAATCCAAAAATAAAGAGAAGAGAACGTAAATTGAAGAGAATTACTGAAATTCTATATCCGTTTCCGGTTGCGAAAGTCGCTTGGTCGGTTAGTGGGTCATTTATTTATGGACAAGCCCTTGAACTATCTTGCATCACAGATTTTTCACTATTCAATTTGTAGTTAATACAAATCATTCTTCCTCCTCACATTGAAATGCCGGAAATTAACTTCAAATCAGTTAAACAGTTTTAATACACCACAGACATAATAGAAAGTGTATTCATGTTTCGACCCTCATGCTCCAAAGAGGTTGGGAACAATGTGGGACAGGAGACCCATTACAAATGCATCAATTAGTAACCAGAAGGTCTTCAATTTTTGCTACCTTCGCTTGTTGTTATGATTATGTCCCGCAGTTTGGCCAACCCTTTGACCAAAATGATTAATAATTCAAGCATCAACAAAAGTGGCTCGCGTTTTTTTTGCCCGCTTTCGCCTAAGCGGCGGCACTTTTATAACCTGCACACCCTTGCCCTTGTTGCCATTTGTATGTACCTGTGTACAAGTAAGTTTTACAAGTTTCCATCAACTTTATAATTTGTCTAATTAAAAGTTTTTCGACGCTGATTGAGCTGGCATGTTTACAATGCGTCCTGTTACGGCTAAAGTTAAAGTGATGATAAGTCTCAGTGGAAAAAACACAAAAAATAAAATCTATTGAGCAGCGGGGGAATCAGACTAGCTGAGTCCCATCAGACAATAAAACAAATCAACAAATGGAATTGGGGTTGCAACTTATATCTGTTGCGGTCACTCAAAAGTGACCCAAAGTTCCAGTTTCAACTCTCGAAGCGGCAAGCATGGTGGCAAGTACGTTGTTTTGTTGTGTCATTTTTACGTTTTTACGTGCATTTTATTGCAAAAGTTTTCCTAAAACGTTGCTCTGTGTGACAAGGGACACAACTTTACGCCACAACCAACAATGTTAAATGTATAAATACATAGTGTGTGTGTAGACAAAGGGGTAAAGACAATAACACAGCGACCAACCCAAACATTATATTTGAATGCATTTTGGTTTACATCGGTCTAAATGAGAGAACTTTTCAACTAAAGTTTATATGAATGCAGACATAAAGCTATACATATATATATATCTATATATTTATTTATAATTTAATTGTATTAGGATTGTCGGCCAAAGAATATTTCAATTACAAACGTTATTATTCCGAGCATTAGACCCGTCACTAGACATAGGCCCACCCAAGCCAAGTCTGCCACTTTAAACTCATAGAACTTTTTGTAATGAAAATGATCTTTAAGATTGATCTCGCCCAGCTCGGTCATTTTTCGAAGAGTTTGCTTTTTCCAGTGGTCCAAAAGTCCTGTGGTGTGCACCCTGTGTATAAGACGATTCAAAGGTCGCTCGTATATGGAGTTTGCTTGCATCGGCACGGATAACAATATGAAATTACCGATCATCAAGCCTGTATGGGAGCAGTGAAATGGCTTCTCTAACAATTCCTGACGTTTTACCGTTATCAGCCACTCACTAGTTGAGGTGGAGAAGGCGCGACTTCTATTTAATCGATTTTGCAGTGCAAGAAACTCTTTAGTCTGACAATAGTTAATGCGTGAACGTATAGCATCCATGGGACGGGCACCATCAAACATATTGAGGTAGAAGCGTTCAGCTTCATCGAAATAGATGCTAACATCATGGCGATCTCTTAGATCATCAAATGTGGCAATCTCCCGCTGTGTCGGTCTCTTAGTAAGCAATGTCTTTAAGTGGGCAGCATACAGGGTGCTTATCACGAGGCCCAGTAGAAAAAGCAAGGCATGAGTCACCCTAGAGCTAAGCATGTTGTGGGCATTTAGTTTGAACGATTGTCCTATCATGCCGGCAATTAAACGTTCGTTAAACCACAGATTACTACTCCAGTTGAATTTCTTCTCGAGCAACAACCAACCAAAGCAACTGTCCAACAAGGCGAATATAAAATAGCAACCAATCAGAACTGCTAGAAGCTTAAGGCTACAGATCACAATGTACACTTCAGCGGTGGGTATCTCCTGGGCACATGGGACCATGAGGAACCATTTGGAAAAATCGTAGGGATACGAGAAAACTCCCATCTCGCTGGGTGCCTCATAACCACATAGACTTAAAGGCAAACATATCGTTTGATTCAAAGTCATATTCCGCAGTAGAATCAATGATAATTGTCGGCCAGGCTGTATAGAACGTTCCCAGCGCATTGTTATATTGTAACGCCTTACAAATTCTTGTATCAGTTTCGTCACATAGCCAGTGGCCTGAAGATGTTGCCGCTCTTTGTCATAGTAAACTAGCGAACGTGGTGGAAACTGATCGGGCAAAGTCAGCAACAAATTACCTTGATAATCATTCATTTTGGAATAAATGAAACCGTCACGAACTATTTGCCATCTATTCTGAACAAAGAAAGGTTTCAGCCTGTAAATGGTTTTACCCAGTATGGCAATCACTTGTAGAAATTTCATTTCCTCAGCCATTTGGGCAACGAATTCAAGTTGCTTTTTCTCCTGTATAATGAACATCAATCGTACATGTCTCATATTATGCAGATTCTTATCCAGGGCCAGCCACAATTCAATATTTCTGACCATGTTTCGATTTATATAAATCAGAGCGATCATTTCGTTGTTATAGCTAGAAGTCAGGGGGTACCTCTCTTGCTCCGATATCCTTAAAACGGGATGACCACTTTCTATTGGTAACATCTCAAAATTTTCTCTACTCTGGCTGTGTTTAAGTATTAAAAGTGTTTTAAATGGTCGCTCCTCATGGATTTTTAATATAGTCTCGTTTAATTGCAAGTGAACCAGAATAGGTAGTACCAACACTGAGAACGTCCACATGTTGACTGACCACAAGAAGTTCATATATTTTGTCCATAAAACCAGTTTCTTATCTCTAGCATCTAGCCTTAATTAGTGAACATTGTAAATGATTCATTGTCGCCATCATCATCGACATTAGGTTTTACAACTTAAATGGTCTTTACTCACTTACAATTACCAGGATAGATATCTGTCAGAAATGAACGATTTTCTCAATTGCATATGGACATATCAAATTTGCTTTTATATGCCTCAAGTCCTGTCTCTGCTTCTATGTATCTCTGGCTGAGCAAATATAACCGGACTTAAGCATTCAGTCAATTTATTTACTAAAATCACATAAATTTGTCTCAATTTCCTTAATACTCATTTTAGAGGTAGAACATTTGCTGTGGGCTGTGGATAAAATGGGAGGGTTCTCTATTAGAGCGCAATATGGCAGGTGGAAGGTGGAGAGAAGGAAAAGGCACACTGAGTTGATTTTCCATAGGACAAATCTAAATAGTCCCCACATCCATATTTCATTCTATTCATCTTTCATTTTCTGCATTTTTTTAGGTTTTATCTCTTGTTTCATATTCGATTTATGAATATTATTAACCATGTCTTTCTCTCTCTCTCTCCCTCCCTGTTTAACTCGTGCTCTCTCTGTCTCGCTATTACCTACATACATACCTATCTGTTTCAATTTTACATAATTTAAAGTCGATAATTTGTACGTCGAAAATTGTTAATTGGTGTTCTTTTTTTTCCTCCTTGTTTTACCTTTTTTTATTTTGGGGGGTTGGCATAGAGTGAAAAAGTTAAGCTCTTTATAAAAGTTTTTCAACAATTTTGCTCCATTTCCGGCTCACACACACACACTCCCATATAGTTGTGTATATATGTATGCTTCTTCAATTTTCTAGTGAAACATAATGACGATGATGATGCTTGATGATTTCTACGTTTGCACTTCCATTTTGTTTGTGGGCCATTTTTCATTGCCTTCAATTAAACAAGTTAAGCAATTGAAAGAGGAAGACGAAGCATGGCAAAAAAAATGAGCGTAGGAAAATACTAAAAAGGAAGGAAAAATTGTGAAAATAAAATTATGCATAATGTGAATGTGAATATTGTGTGAGTCGGTGGGTCGTAAGTCTGAGTGTTGTACACATTAATTTACACGCCAGTGCATATTTGATTTTTATTTTATTCATACATTTCCTCCATAACGAATAGCAGCAGCAGCAAGTGTGTGGAAGTGGGAATGGGAGTTGTAGGTTTATGGTAAAAGATGTCGTCTGGCCTCTTTTCACCGTGTATTTGCATAAAGCAGGAGCTGCTACCGCGCTGCTCCTCTCGCCTGCGTTGATGTGCATAAAAATTGCAAAAGAATTGTTGCCAGCAGGCATAATGTATGCCCAACAACAAGAACGACAACGAGGACAATTTTCAACTGTCTGGAAGATGGGACAAGGCTGGAGTTTTTTGCGGGGAGAGGTAGTGTGGGATACAACATGCCGTATACTTAATGTAACATTAATTGTATTTATTTGCTTTGTTGATTGATTTTTCCGAAGCTCTGCCTACATTTTAATTTCCTTTCCTCCTTCTGTCAGACAATTTCGTTTAGTCAAAGTCAAAGTCGGAGCCGAAGTCGAAGTCGAAGTCAAAGGCAGTCCGCCATGCCCCATGCCTCACACACATACCGTTCCGGCCGCCCGACCGTCACATAAATTAATGCAAATTTAACGAAGCGTTAAGACAAAGCACAAAATAAGCAACAGAACGACGGAGCAACAAAGCAACACAACAACACAGCAACAACAGCTGTGACAAGAAATTTATTGCTATTTATGGCTTATCAAATATGTTCTCATCTCTTAGATGAACAAGAAGAAAACGCTGCCTGCTTTTAGGCGCAATTAATTGATTTGACTTTAATGACAGGGGGAGAGAGAGAGAGACAAGAAAGGTCGGTCTTAGGCATTTTCAAACTGATTCCGCCATTTTGTAGTTGGCTTTTTAATTAAAGCCAGGAACGAAATGAAACCCGACGGAAAAGAAGAAGAGGAAAGAAGAACAGTTAGCTAAGATACTTGTACCACATTTCCGGCGAGTTGTTTTCTTTTCTTCCATTCGTATGTATTACGAATGTATATACATAAGTATATAGGAATACATGCATATATATGTGTATATATATATGTATATATTTGATTGCTGTGCACACTTTTCGCAGCCAATTTCGGCCAAGTTATGCCCAGTTTAGTTTTTGCATGTTGTGTGTCGTCCTTGGCGGTGGCATTTGTCATCATCGTTCCGTGTCGTTTGCTCTGCTCTGATCTGGCGCATCCTTTTCAAGTTTGTTCGCCTGTTTGTCATCCTTTATTTCTTGTTTTTTTTTCTCTCATTTTTTTGTTTTTTTTTTTGTTTTCTGTACTCTGTGTGGTTGGTCTCCTCCATGGAAAATGATTGCGGCTGCCAGGCGAAGGTTTTTGCATATTTCCCATGAATACATCGCCGTCGCATAGAAATGTCAGCGGCTGGAGCACAAGGACGTGGACATGAAAGTGGTTGTGGACGGGTTGAGTTATGCGTGGATATATCCACGCAAATATGCCAAGTGAGTTGTCCTGACGAACCTCACACTCAACTCTGGCATATGATGAGATTGTGGCCAAATGAAAAGAAGCTGTTACACATTTTTGCCGCGCCCCCTTTGCGCATTCCTTGCCTTAAGTATGTGCCTGAAGTATATGGCACAATAGTTGGCCATGTGCGGCCTTTAAATGCCAAAAATTATGATCCACATCTACATATATAAAGAGGATTGTGGTTGACCTTTTGTTGAACTCTCTAAAATGCCTTCAAAAAGTATTCTTCTTGGCAAAACCATAAGCTTCATGAATGTACATGATATGACTTGAGTTTATGGAAAGACGAAGACATTATGCTTTATTCCAGTGCGGAGGAGTTCTCGCAACTGTCGTTTGAGACATGGAGTCCCGCATTTCAAGAACCTATTTAGAATGCTAATTTCTTTTGGATAAAGTCAGACAATTGCCAAACAATTTAAACGAAACTAAGCATCTTTTTGAAATCTATGGAGATCACAATATTGACATCATGTAGTTAAAAAAAACCACTTTTGGTCGTGGAGGCTACTCTATATTTTGATTTTAACTCCTAAACCAAGATCCCCAACTATACGAATTGTATCCTAAAAATATATGATCCCTTAGAATACCGTTGGTAGAATACCGTAACTATATTGATGTCTTTTTCGCTACGAGGACCACAAATAATTGTTGATTTGTGGATCATATAAGATACAAAGATATTCACAATTTGACGGACTAAAATGTGCCTCAGATTGTACACCCTGTATATAATGTTTGTTGTTGTTAATAATAAAGATCTCCTTAGATGTTTGTTTAAACAATTTAGCCCACGAAGTGGTAAGAGAGAAAGAGTAACTAACACTTGATGAAAAACCAAAACAGAGAGCAGGCAGCTGACGGGAAGGCAGAACACATTGGGTTCGGTCTGGTCTCGTAACGGTAACGAAACGTAAGCAAACCAAATTCAAAAGCACGTGGAATTCAAGCCATTTGATTGGCCAATGGCTTTCGCTTTCGCATATCCACAGACAAAGAGAGCAACACAAAGAGAGTGAGAGAGAGCGAGAGAGAGGAAGAGCCGATATGTAAGAGAGACACATCCGAGACACCCGAAACACACACACACACACACACTGTAATCGAGTCAAAGAGAAACTGCCTGCTGCTTTTTGGAGCCCCCGCATGGCAAACTGGTTTACTGCTGTTGCTGCTACCAGGAACACCCTGTATACATACATATATGTATACACCAATATTAGTAGCAAGCAAATCTGCTGCCTGTTGTTTGGCGTCGCAATGCTTGCTTCTTCGGCTTCGCCATCGGCATCGGCATCGCGTTAGCGCGCTTCAGTTTGTGTTCGGCGTTCGTTGTGGTCAGTCACAGACAGTCGGTTGGCAGCGGCGTATACGTAACGTAAACGTGAAAAAAGGCGTTTGTCCCTAAGAAAGCTTCAAACGACGAGAATCTCTAACACGAGAATTATAACGTCCGTTTCGTTTGTTTGTTGATTAACTATTTTTTTTGTCACATTTTTTTTGTCGTTTTTCCGTGGTGTTCATTGTTGTTGTTCTTGTGGAAAGGTAAAGAATTATGAAATCTTTCCGTTAAAAATCAAAATTTAAACTATTCTAAAATATTCAAAGTGACGAGTGCTACACAAAGACAGAGGGATACAGAGTGCGAATGACAAAGAGAGATAGATAGAGAGAGAGAGAGAGAGAGAGAGAGAGAGAGAGAGAGAAAGAGAGAGAAGAAACTTCCACAACAAGTCAAACAAAAGGCTAAACATAGCAACAAGTCGGCGTCTATTAACATTCACTCTTGGTAGTAGAACCAAGCGGCGTCAGCGGCAACGGCAACGGCGTCGTCTCAGTGTCTTCTTCCAAGAATTGGCAGTTAATTTTTAAACCTACCAACAAAAAAAAGCCCAAAAAAATCACATACATATATCCAAAAAGGAAAAAAAAAGAAGAAGGAGAAGAGGAAATAACCATATGAACCTAAGCCAAGCTGTAGGTGTTTTTGTCTTTGTTTTTGTATCTGTGTGTGAATGTGTGTCTGTGTAATGGTGTGCGTGCATTTAGCATAACTGTGAAATTATATGACTATATAACTTACTGGCCATAAATAACAACGAGCATCTCTTGCTTGCTAAGTAAGTGAAATTGAAAGTCAGCGAACTGATTACCCCACTCGGGAAAATTGTATGTTCTAAACAGCAGATCTATTATTTCTCTCTCTCTCTCTCTCTCTCGCACACACACTCGATTTCTCTTTCTATCACTCTGTTTCTATATATTTGCCTCTCTCTGCATCATTTTGTCTCTATCTGTTGACTGTGTGCCAAAAAACTACCTAAAACAGTTGCCAATTTACCATTGTGTTTATTATTATTTTTATAAGAAATATGCCACAAAATATTAAAACGCAAAAACGCCACGAAAGATTTCGAATGTGTCTTTTGATCCAAAAAAACAAAGAAATGCATCTGTGAGATACACATAACCAAAGACAGCACCACCAACAGCAGAAGCAGCAGAAAGAGCAGCATAATCAATGCTAAATATGAAGATAATGACAAAATTGCTGATAGCTTTTTTATTTTTGCTGCATTCATTCTCCATGCCATTCCATGCCCTTACCAAAAAAACGGGTCCAATGATTTAATGGCTGAAAAATTGGCACGTATTGGTTCAAAAGCCATCCTAATTAGATTTCAATCCAGTTGCTTTGTGAGTCTGCTTAATCCTTTCCATCTATCAAAATTGTTTGTCTGATTAATGTGATGAGGAGAATACTATATTCTTGTGATATTTTTTTTTTAACAGCTTGGAGAAAATGTGTGTATCAGCATAATAAACTTTACAGCGATTTGGCCAAGAGTATTAAAGGTTCTTAAATTATTAATATTTTAATCAAAAGTTGAAAGAAGAAGCTGTGGTGTATACAAATTTGCTAGTCTTGGCTTTCGTAGAGTATCCATGCATCGTTGTTGCCTTAATGTATATTTATTTGTTGTTGTAGTTTTTCAATTTTGTTACCTTTCGTTTTTCGCATTGATCGTTAAATTGTGTTGTCGGTTCTTTTAGCTTTAAGTTATGTAAAAGAAGTTACACATGTTTAAGAACTAGTCAAGGTTACTCCGACTACGAGACACAGATAGCGAGAGGTACACAGAGCATGAGAGAGAGAGAGAGAGAGGGCAAGAGAGAGAGAGAGAGATAGGAATATTTATATGTAGAAAAATTTCTTAACTAAAACTTTTATTTGGCAATCGTTGGAAAAAAAAAACATTCATTATGCTTGAGTGTATGTATATATGTGTATGTATGTGTTTAGAGGTGGAAATTCTACTGGCGATGCAGGGGCAGGTTCAGGTGCGGGAGTGGCCGATGACGAGGAGGATGAGGATGAGGAGAAGGAGATGAGCCGTGTGGCTGCCCCGATTGCTATTTATAGGCGCGTAACACAAATGTTCATTCGAACAACTACAACAACAATAACAACAACAGCGAAAAGTATCTTATATATACACAGAACAAAAAAGTTTTGCATTGCTCGACCAGCCTCCTTTCGCCCCTCCGGTAGCGCCTCCCCATCCCGTTTCGTCTCGTTTCGTATAGTCTCTCTTCTGGCTGATTCAGTTTTGTCTGGGCATCATAAATTTATACAAAGACGACAAAGGCGATCGGGATAAGAAAACAACAAAAGCGAAAACAAGAATAATACAGGGACAGACTCACAGACAGATAGACAGAGGAGGAAGAAGCGAAGAATGTGATAACAATAGAAAGAGATAGCTAGTCACAAGAGACTATTCCCATGTTTGAAATCGAAAACAAGATTGATGCCTTGGCCATGGGAGATTGGCCAAAAAGGAGATGAAGCAGCTGGCTAGCTGGTTGGCTGTTTAGCTTTGTCTGGTTTTAGCCATCTTTTTCTTTTTTGTTTTTTTGCTTCTTTATAATTGGTAATCACATATGTTTATTTGGCCAAAAAAAAAAAAAAAACTGAAAAATTTGAGCAATTTTCCTTTCAAGTTTTCCCGCAAAACGCAAATAACAACAACGGCAACAACAACTCGTTTTCATTTCATTCCGTTTCATTTCGTTTTTCTCTCTCTCTGTGCCCACCCCCTGTGCATCCACACCTTGTCTCTCTTCTCTCTACGGTGGTTGTTGTTGTCTCCTTGCATAATCGGCAGCAAGTGCAATCGATGCACGGGTGCGGGGGGTGCATGCAGTGGTAATCGGGCGGGTTAAGGCTGCTGCGACTGCGCAGAAAATGTAAAATATTTTCAGTTTCAAACAACATAAAACCCGATTCCGCATGTTTTTTTGTTTTGTTGCTGTTTTTTTGCTACGTAATTACCAGAAAGACTAAGAGTTGAAGAAAGAGAGAGGAGAGGGGAGCAGCTACAACATGTACCACACACACACACACACACATACACCTACAAATTGCAGCTGACTGCAGTTCTGCCTGCAGCCTTCTTCGTCACACTGCTCCAACGTTGCAGCTCTTTGTCCTCCTCTTTCTCTCTCTCTCTCACTCACTGTGCCTCTCTCATTCACTCACACTCTATATATGCAAGAACCGGAAAGGAAGTCTGTCGTCTGAATCGTATAAGTTACCAAGACTTTGACTTCGACTTCGACTTGGACGACGACGACGCCAAAGAGGCAGAAAACCGGTTTGGTCTGGTCTGAATGCTTCTGGGCCCAAGTCATTCACTTGCAGGCGATACAAGTTTTTGATTATACACTTTTCTATCTTTGTCTCTCGCTCTTTCTCTGTCTCTATCTCTTTTTCTTCTTCTTGCCACTACTTGCTTTGTCGTTCTTCTGCTACATGGCGCAGGCGCAGCAGTTGCAGTTGCAGTTGATAGCAAACAAAATGCTTTTAAAAGAAAAATAACAACAAAAAGAAAGAAAAAACAGAATAGAACAGAACAGAGAGTAGAATATGAAACTAGAAAAATACTTAACTGGGAACGTGCGTGGAATAGTGTGGAAACAAAAAGAAGTGGTAATGATGATCATCATCATCATCATCGTCATTATTTTGAGGCCAGGCATTGCAGCAGGAGGTTGTGAGACGGGTGGGTGTTAAGTGCTCCTCCACTTTTGTCTACCCCCATCCTCTGAGCTTCCCCTCGCTCTCATTCTCTGTTCTCGAGGTACTTGAACCTGGCCTAGGCTTAACCATTGTGTGTGGTACTAAGTGTTATATAGGTTCTATCTTCAATATGTCTGTATCTGTGTGTGTGTGTGTACAACAAAATGGCGAACAACTACCTAGTTGAACTACCTTTTTGTTAAGAACTCTTTTCTTTTTTTGTTTTTATAGCATGGATCATCATATATCATGTATGTACATACCTACACCTAACTATACATATGTACATACATACTGAAAAAGGTATTCGTGGGCAGATCAATGAACTTTGCAGGACTTGAAATGCAATGTCAGAAGTAAATCAAACAAATTTTATTCAAGAGTTGAAAAGTTTGAAAAGCATCAATGGTCAAGATGGAAAGGCAGGAAGACGTATAGGCAAGGAACTTGATAAAAGAAAAGTAAATTTCTTAAATATATATCTATATTGCAATCATTGATTGGGGAAATTTGAAAAGGAATTGACTTTTTTCAAATAGTTCTAAGCGTTATTTAGACCTTAGTTAACTACAAAGGGCTTGCCTTTTTGCTTGAGAGATTTGGAAGCTCTTAAACATTTTAATTAATCTTGACCAAGGAATTTCTATTCATTTGACCTCTCCTACCCCATTTGTAATTCCATTTAGAGACATTAATCCCACTTTGAATGCGGGCCAACAGAAAAAATACATATACATACATAAAACAAAACTGACCACTCTATCTCTCCCTCTCTCTCTCTCTCTCTCTCTCTTGGCCCCCCTTTATTTCTATATCATTTGCCCTATAAGCCAAAGCTGATTTATATGTCGCGCCCCGAAAAAGTGTCAACCTATCAACCCATTGCCCTCGATACTTAAAGTTGGTGGCATCAGCTGATGCCGTTGCTGCTGCCGTTTGCAATTTGAACTCAATCGACACCAAAATTGATAAGTTAATGTGAGTCGAGAGTGTCGGGTATATCTTTTTAGGTGGCTTTTCGAAAAGTTTCTTCTTGCTGTCCCTTTTTTCGGTTTTTGTTTTTGTTTTTTTGTGTTTGTTATGCCAGGCAAAACGAGAGACATTCGAGACTCGAGATGCCAGATTCGTGGCTTCAGAGGAGGCAAGGCGCAGGAGGAGGAGCAGGCAGCTGGTAGATAAACAAATAAACGAAACAACAACTTTTGGAGGCAGTTTATTTTGATTTTTGCTGTTGTTGTCTTTGCTGTTGCGCTTTGTCATTTACATGGGTAAACGTCCATGACCCTCTGGCCTGGCTTTGAAAATTGTCGCCACCATTGAACCAGAAGACGGAGGAGCAGCAGCAGCTGAAAGCTTGAAAGATGAGGATTGGAGGCTGGAGGCTGGAGACACCAGCAATTGATTTCAATTCAAGTTCAGATATTTCCTGTTAAACAGAGAATAAAAATTTTCTTTTATTTTGTTTTTTTTTTGTGTTATTTTGCGGCAGACAAAACCTTATTACAAATTCAGCAAGCAAATTTTTAAGCTAGACAAACCCGACGACCACGTGTGTGTGTGCGTGTGTATGTGTGTAGGTAGCAAGTAGGTGTCATCTTCTTCGACACTCGGAGAAAATCTATCAAAGTCTTACGTTCGTTTCAGGAAGTTAAGATGTTTATGGACATAATTATGATCGATTTTTCGTTTTTTGAAATCTAAGATATTATATCTTAGATATATCATTCACTATCCGCATATCCAATTATTGAAGCACGTTTAAATTAAAAAAAAAAACAAAAAATCTAGCTGATTGCTACTTTTACGAAAACTCTGTTAAAAGTTTTAAGGTTAATAAATTGACATGTCAAATCGATCAGAGACGAGGAGATCCATTGTTATTTTTAATGTTTACTATTATTGCCTTTTCGATTTTAATGTATCCCTCAATCGATATCGATTACCACGCTTTTTCTGCGAGTGTAATTTGATGGCTTTGTCTATTTTGTGATTCAATTTGTGGCTCATGATTATTAGCATGGATTTCCAATGAAACACCGCTGATTCAAAGCATTAGCCCCAAAACAAACGTACGATGAATCGTACGAATGGGGAGAAAATAAAGTTCGCTTAAATGACTCACTTTAATCGAATCGAGTCGACACAAAGTCAAAGCGATTAGGCTAGGTTTACGATTGATTACAACTACAACAACTCATGTATTGCCTTTCTAATTTTCCACACGTTTTCAATGTTCTTTCATTTCGATTTATTTATTTGCAGGCAGATATACACAAATTGCCAATGTGAATGAGCGGATTTCATAATAAAACGCAAAACCCAAACACAAGAAGAAGTAAAACAGTAAAAAAAAAACGAAGCAAGCAAAAAAAAAAAAAAACACTAAAGGGGAAAAGTATCCCGCGAAACCAACTGACGCAAATCAATTTACCAAAAACCGCAAGCTCATAAATTGAGATTAAGCAAGAGCTCAACTCTCTCAGCGGATTCTTGGCTACACAGAAGAAGTGGGAAGAAAAATCATATATATATATATATATATATATATATATATATATATCAGATATATATATACACATATAGAAAACATAACAAATCAATCACAAAAAAACACAGCGCGCGCTTTACGCTCGCTTTTCAACAATTTGCATGAACCAACAGACCAACATCGCAACCAGCAGCGGCACCACAATAACTAGCACCACCAAGAGCAGTGCCACCACCACCACCACCGCCAATAGCGCCACCACAACCACTGGCAGCGGCGGCATCAACCAACAACAACAGAAACAACAGGCAACGAATCATCAGAGCCATTCAAAGCGGCGGCCATCAAGTGGCATTTTATGGCAATTGCGCCATCAGCTGCACAAGCGTAGCAATAGAAAAATGAAAACAATTTCATGATACTACAAGTGGTCCGAGTCGGTGCTATTAAACTATCTGAGAATGCCATCGACACCATATGATCTGGTACAAGATGATCAGGATTTGCGTGTTCCGCTGCATGCCGAGCAGGCCTTCTTCCATGGCATCACATTTCAGGCCAAAGTGAGTATCCAAATAAACGTATTCGTAGAGATCCTTTAAACAAGCTGAATCATCAATGATATGTCTGGTTAAGATTTGCAGTTCATTGACCCAGATCCAAACCTAGACCAAGAAGCACTTGGTCTATTTTGAGTTTATCAATTTATATGAAATTTAATCTTATATATCATTGAAGTAGAACTGAAAAACCATTAACTATAATTAGCAATGTTTCGGTAAACAAAATGAACTATTAATGATGAATTTCTACAACTTTAATTGGTTGAAGAACAACTTCTCCTCCGTCTCATTCATTAGTGATGATACCTAAAAGATAATCCTCATAAATAGTCAAGAAGATCGTATACATACATATATGTATGTCCATATGTTTAGGAGCTTAGGGATGGTGTCTTGCATTGTATTTCGAACCAACCCATCTTTTTAAGACTATTTCTTTTTTTGTTTAATAATATTTTGTAGTAATTCTGAATTTTATAAGTTTTCAAGTTCAAGTTGCTCAGTTAGTTAAACTTTCTTGTGAAGAATGACAACTTCTAAATGATATTTTAATAGATTTACGTCAATGTTGAATCATTAATTGTTTATATGGAAGAAATAACTGGCAATATCTATAAATTTTTGGCAAGAGTTTCTTAGTGGTTGTTAAATTTGCTTTCCCAAAATTTATGGGGCAGAGCAAAAATTTTTGATTTTTCGAACAAAAGATGATTTCCATTTTGTAATTGTTGCATATCAATGGAAAATAAAAACAATAATAAACAATTTAGAAATGCCAAATTGCAATTAAATATATTTACCGCATTTTCTCAACGAAGAGAGACACCGAGAAAGAGAGAGAGAGAGAACGAGAGAGAGAGAGATGGAGACATTTTGCAGCTGTTTGTTGCCATTCATGACGGAAGCCAACAAATAAAAGAGTTTTTTTTTTGTTTTGTTTAGTTTTTCAAGCTTTTTTCCCGAGTTTTTCAGTCACGTTAACAGTCAGCGAGCACGAGTTAGTCAACTGTCGCATTGACAGTGAGATATGCATAGTTGATCGAAGGGGCGAGGAGGGAATGGCAATAGAGGGGAGGGGAAGCCAGAGAAGGGGTACCCACCCCCTGCATGCAGAGATGATTTTGTAAATAATGAAATTTCCATTTTCATGTTCAATTATTTAGACTCTCGCATTTTATGAGCATTTGTTTAGTTTTGTTTCTCTGTTTTTGCCTGCTTTGCTTTTGCCTTTTTTATTGTTTATTATTTTTGCTCAATGTGTGGAAATTGTTTGCGTGCCAATTGTTGATTTTGTGCCCGAGTCTTCTGATTCTGATTTTGTTTCAGTTTTTGGGTATCTGTTTCTGATTGTGATTGTGATCATGGTTAGGTTACAAGCGGTTGACCAAACAATTTCAATTAATTTTCCTCACTGGCCACAAATACATTTAAAAACCAACCACAGAATACTGCATTTAGTCTTCTTTTTTTGTGTTTTTGTTTAATATGGGTTGAGCGGGAGTAACGACTGCAATTTACCCTATAATGTCAGGGCAATAATTATGATTTTGAATAAAAATTTTGCAAACACACATTCCATCAATTATCAATTATCTTTCAAGTTCAAATAGGCTAGATAGGTATATCTATATTTATATAGGGCAAAACTTGTTAATAAATTTCCTGCATATGCCCGTTTTTTTTTCACATCTACGGGGTATTTAATGTCAGATTTGGTTTGTCGTTGTTTTTCTTTTGAATGAGCGGTTCAGAGTGTGGAAATGATTTTCCGCCAGTCAGGTTCAATGAGCTTTGATTTTTCCAATTTTTATTTTCCTTTTTTTTTCGTTTGTTGTATGAAAATCATATATTATTCTCACGTATGCACACAACATGAATATGAATTTTGCTATGCTACAATGTCTGGGATTAAAGGCATTTTGCATAATTTCTTATTTTCCTGCTACCAAAATGGCAATTAAATTCACTCAATTTTTCACATACCAATAGAGTTATATATGTAGCTATAGTGAGAGACAGTTGGGCAAATAGTGGGGAGACAGCCAAACAATTTGCATTTGACAATAGATGAAATTGCACAGCTATTCAAAGCTTTGGAGGAGAGTTTTTCCTTTTACACGTGTTTACCTTTTTCAGGTTCGGAATACGAGCATAAAGAGCAAAAGTTATGGCAGCATTTTCTGTATTTAAGTAATATTCAAACTATTCTGGATAAATGTTATACGAAATAATTACTATTTTCAGGCCAAGTGAAAGCCTTTCTAAAGCTAAAATTCGATTTCTATCGCCTAATACTTTTCTTTTGCCATTTATTTGTTGGCCCCTTCCTTAATGGGTCAGAACCGGACCTGATTGTTGTTGTTTTTGCCGTGGGTTTACCTCCACCTTCATAGTTAACTTATTTGCATATTTCCATAAACCAAAAACAAAGTTTTTGCATTTTGCATTTTGTTTTTCGTTTTCGTCGTTTCTTTTTTTTCTTGCACTTTTTGTTATGCTTTTGCAGTTTTGGCATTTTGTTTATGATTTTCTTAGTTGTTGTTTATTTGTTTTGTTTTGTGTTGTGTTTCTCTGCTTTTGGCCAAAAACAGAAGAAAACAAAACACAAATATATACCGAGAGGGGCAAAGCGGGCTAAAGGCGAGGGAGGCAAAAGAATACCGTTAACGTTACTATATGCTTGACTTGAGCTAACCCGAAAAAAAATAACAAAAGACAAAACGGTAGATGGAGGACCCCCTCTCCTCCCTTCAAGAAAAAACAACGACTGGGGGAAACGATGGATGAATGGTTGAATGGAGCTGCAGTTGATTTTCGGTGTTTTTTTTTTTTTTTGCCTTGTCAGCATTTTGCTGCATCTTTTCTTCATTCATCTGATTCATCTTGAGATTTGTGTGTGTGTGACTCATTTGTGATTTCGATTGGCTGATTATATATGTATGGATGTATATAGGTAGAACAGGATACCAAAACTTGTTAAGATCTTAATGAAGTTAGCCAGGCTATAACAGCATTTGCTTTTGCCACTTGTCGACTGATGCTTCTGCTTCTGCTTAGATTAATTGAATTTCACGCTTTGGAAATTGCTTTTTCTGCCTCGCCGCAGGCCCCGACGCATAAATCTTTCAAAAGGTGTATAAATTATTTGCTCACGCATGGAATCAGGCCTTGTTTCGCTTTTCTTTCTTTTTTGTTTTGTTTTTTTCCGTTTTTGGTTTTTTGTTGGTTGGTTTCGTTGGCAACATGGCGTATGCTTAACTTTATCATACCCTTAAACCCGCCGCATACATTTGTACATATGTATGTGCAAAGGGTGTTTAGGTGAGCGTATCAAGTTCAGGATATTGGCAAATATGACCTAAGAGGCAGCTGCTGACCCAGCTATGAGTAGTCATCACAATCAGCCCATGGTTGCACACAACGTTTGACCTCCTTCTTAGCCCAAATTCTCTTTATATCTTTTTTTTATTTCTGCTCTGTAGATGATTGAAAATCCATATTATGGGAATATATATTGATGTGGTTATATGGGGAGATCTTCGAGTTTTGCTCCACAGGGTGTCTCGAAGTCGATGTCCATCACTTACTTATATAGAAAAGTTGTGCTTTTTCGTCTTCTTTGACTGGTTCGGTTTTTTTATTTTGTTTTGCTGTTGTTCGTGTTGTTGTTGGTATGCTTTTCCTGTGATTTTTCCTTTTATTATGCAGCCGACTCTCTATCAAATATTTATTTAAATGCCCTTTTGCCTCTTTCGGTTCATGTGGATTTATGTTGGCTAAACAACTTCCGACTTTTGCTGAGAGATACTAAAGAGAACAAAAAGGTTAAAGGGGCGAGATGGAGAGTGAAAGAGAGAGAGAGAGAGAGAGAGAGAGAGAGAGAGAGAGAGAGAGAGAAAGAGAGAGGGGAGAGAAGTATGAAGAGGATGCTAGGGATGCAGGTGAATTCATCCTTTCCTCTCTCATCAATTATTTGAATGATTCTCTCAAATGGTTTACACACAACACACACACATATGCACATACACATACATAAATAAGCCAACACAAACCTCTTGTGGCAGATTGTTTAAAGTTTTATCACTTGATTTAGTTAGGGACTATTTATTTTAGTTTTAGTTGAAAATTTATGAATACTTTTATATGTTTAGAAATAAAGACAAATATTTACACTGAACGATAAGACAATTTGCCACATAAATAATGGTTAACATTTTCCGGTTTCCTTCTCTTCCTCTTCTTCTTTTGTTTGTGGTTTATTTAATCGGTCTTCTTTCGTTGCCCACACTATAAATAAACATATCTACATAAATATGCATATGTATGTATTGGTACATAGACATGATATTATTCGCATCTTGTTGTCCGTCAATAGTTGAAATCTAATTATTAGATCTATCGTTAGCTTTGCTTTGTCAATTGTCAATTGCCATTGATAAAGATACTTATATGTACATATGTATGTAAAAATATTTTCCATCCTTTTCATATTAAATTCAATTTTGCGCTCATTATAAAACCGTCCCAAATTAAATGGAATAATTAATTTACTATATTTAATTGAATCATTTGTTGCCCAGCTCGCTAGCCAATTTCCCAATTCAATTACAAAAATATTTGCGCCTCGTTTATTGTTTATTTTTAGTTAAACAACAAGAAAAATGAGAAAAAAACACAGAAATAAGAGGAAAATGTGGAAAAAAAATTAATACACAAAATATTAATTAAGGCGAAGGTGAAACGCATGTGTTCCAATTTTCAACATCACCAAAATACAAAATCCAACAAAAAAAAAAAAAGATGAAATTTTAAATATATAAAAATACATTTATAAAAACCGAAAAAATACAAAAAATACCAAGGAAAATATGAATCCATAAAAAGATTGAGTAAATATTTACCATCTCTGAAATTGAAAGCAGCCTTTAACTTAATGAATGAAATTCACATTATGAGTTTATCTGAAATTTAACGAAAGGTGTAAAACTCAAGTCTCTAGCGATGTTAATCAGCTCGACGTATTGATTAAAAATATATAAAATTAAAGAAACACATGATAAAGTTGTGATCAAAATGAATATGCTCATTCTTCTCTGGGTAGGTAGTGTATTAGAAGATCATCAGATAAGACTAAGGCAAATGGCCTCCTTGTGGCTGTTTTCTCGGTTTGTTAGTTGCTCCGATCCACGTGCTAAGATTTTGATGTGTGGGTTGAATACCTCGCACTAACAGTAACATAGAGAACTTTATTTTGATGATCTCTCAATCAAATTCAATTTCATTGATCATCACAATAAAGGAAAGGAAACGTTTATTGTCAATGAAAATTTGTTTCAGAGTTGCCAGTTCAACTTTTGTTTATATTGTCAGGGGCTGAAGAACTATGTAAGGGTAGCTTCAAGTCGTATACTCGCTTGGATATTTTCTGTTTTTATGTAGAAGCCAATATTTTGATATTTTGTGGGGCCATCTTCGACCACATCCTCCACCTCTTTCCATTGGCTCCCATCTCATCCGCATCGTCATCGTCGTGTTTGTCGGTCGTTGTCTGGTTTGCTTTTGTTTATCTAAGGCAGCAGGCATCAGCCTTCGTTTTATGGACCCCAACGTGGTTTTTCATCATATATCAATTTCAATTATTTGGGGGGCACAAAAAAAAAGAACAAAAAAAATAACAAAACAAAAAACCAAAAGAGAGACAGAGAAAGGGAGAGAGAGAAAAGGCGTTTTCATAAGCATTTTCCGTCATATAATTTATTGGCTCAACTTTTACACAACGAAAACGAGAACGACAACGAAAAGCGAAAGCGACAAAAGGACATCAACCAGAAAACCCTCCAAAAAGGATTATGCGGCCTGCAATTTGGAGCCTGCTCCTGGCTTTTATCAGTACCCAACTGACAGAAACAGGCAACCAACAAACCAAGTGGGGAAAATCTGCCTGTAGGAACAGGAACAGCAGGAGCATCAGACGTAGCGGCAGAAGAAGGCGTGAAAAATGAGTCATAAAATGCAAATAAAAATTCAAGTGTCCTTCTGTTCACTCTCTCACTCGACTTCTTCTTTTTCTTCTTCTTCTTGGCCTGTCATTGTCATGGCCTGGATTTGAGTTTTATGTCTTTAAGAGTTTTCCCTTTTAAACAAATTTCCATTTTAACTTCCACCCTCCACCCAACCATCACACACACACTCACACTTGTGTATATGTTTGCTTAACCTTTTGCTTAAAGTTCAATTCGCTCGTTAATATTTACCCCAAATCAAGCGAGAATTCTCTTCCTTTTTGGCTTTTCGCCCAATTTTCCAGTATGTTTAGATTTTTGTCTGGTTTACATGATGCATAATTAACACGCCTCAACGCTGCCTCGTCCTGCCCCCTGTGGCACACACACACACATACAAACAATTTTGATGGCCAACACTTTGGCATCCAATCGAATCTCATTGCAATCTTATTGTGATCGACGATCTCTGGTCATGACGGCATGGACCAAGGCAAGCAATTTGTTTAACGCTTTCCACTCTAAGTGCATCTTAATTTTCTCTCACTCTCTGCCACTCTGGTTGACTCGATTCTGCCTCTGTTGTGCTGCTGCTGCTGTTGCAATCATTGCTGGATGGCTGGCTGATTAAAATTGCGGTTGCCAAATGCAAACAACAACTGGAACAACCGGAACAACATTGGCATAACGCAAACAAACCATTTGCATTTCGATATTGAACTTTATAAATATAACAATAAATTTTTAATGTTATGGCAACGTTTCCCCCCGTCCCCTTACCAGCGTGCTCCTCGCACTTACCCTACCTTTTTTTGCCTCTCAACTCCTGCTACTCATTTTGTGTATGTGTGTGTGTGTTTTCTGCTTTGCATCGATTTGCTGTGGCTTCACCCGAAGAATAATAAAATTTTCAATATTTCCAGTTTTCAATATTTCCAGTTACTTAAAAGTGTAATAATCTTTTAATACCCTGACAAAAGAAAATGGCTATATACCTTTTGAATCAAAATTTCGCCTAAACTAAAAGAAAAGTTTGTTTGTGGTAAATGGAACTTGGCTAATCGATTGAATGTCGAGGGGTTTATATTATATATACATATGTAATGTATGCGAATCGGCTGTTACAGAATATAGAGTAATACAATATTCGGTGCTTGGTTTTTTAAGTACTTTTGTTTGCGGCAAATACACGTAATCCTTATTGGATTCAGCAAATAAAAGAAGAAAAAAAGGATATAATACAATTTTCATTGCAAATTATCAGCTAAATGTTTTTATGGCTTGCTTTCCGTTCGGGATTATGGATACCATCTATATTCATACCTATGTATATATGTCTATATGAATCTGAGTGTATTCAATTGGAAATTGGTTGGCGATTTTACTGAAAATAATTTTTACTTTATGGATTAGTAAACTCTTTT
Organism: Drosophila paulistorum; assembly: GCA_018152135.1. NCBI lineage: Eukaryota > Metazoa > Arthropoda > Insecta > Diptera > Drosophilidae > Drosophila > Drosophila paulistorum. Next base: position 15,815,177 of record JAECXG010000690.1, read on the forward strand.
ACTCTCCATAACTCTCTTATTAAAGATAGAGCCACGGGTTTAGACAATAGAAAAGTTGTTTAGACACTTGAACTTCTGCAAATGTTTCTATCTGCAAGTCCATCAATTCAATTTGAAGGTATAAACTGTTTAAACTCTGAGGCAAAGGATGATGAAGAGCGGCTTACAGTTCAGGATATGGATGAAGGCTCTCTCTTTTAGTATGTGTGTATGAGTTTTCCTTTGTATGAACTAAAATACAAAACTTCAACTGCAGGTCGTTTCTTATCGCTTAGCCCGTTTCTTCTCCCGTTTCTGTGTGAGGCTTTCTCTATAGAGTTTTATGCCCTATGCTGTCGAGCAATGTCAAAGGTCGCAGTGAACGGCGGCCCATAATTGCACTTGACAGCAAATGCTGCCAACAGCAACAACAACAACAATCTACAAGCAATAGCAGTTCCAGTAGCAACATAGCTGACAGCAGCCAAGAGACAAGAGAAGACAACAGAGACAAGATAAAGGAAAAAGCCAAAAACTTTAAATCGAAAACTGTACAAGATTTGGCATAGCAAAATGAATTCAATTGCATTGCAATGGAATAGTGTAGAGTGGAGTGGAGTGGAGTAGAGTGGAGTGGAGAAGCTGCTGCTGTTGCTACTGCTCAAGCTAAAATGCCTGTCACTGATTAGACTTAACGGCGATTGCAACTGCAACTGCAACAACAACAGCAGCTCGAAATGCCTCTCGGCGCAATCGTTTGATGCCAGAGCAAAGATAATTTTCAATTTTAAATTTTTATACCCTTATACCCCTTTCAGAAAAGTAAACAAACAGGGTATATTAATAAACATTATTATGTTTGGGATAAAGTTGCTCGAAATGTTTTATAATTTGTGTTGAATTTTTGCTATCATTTAAAACAAGAGTCCACATATCTCTTTTTAGTTTTTTCTCTTAGCTCTTAAGCGAATATGTTATTTTTACAGGGTATCATGGACAAGTCGTTATGGCCACCAATTCGTGCCACTTACCCTATTCCCTCTTTCGTTTTCATTTTGGAAACGTGAGCAATGGCTAAATTTAACGAGCTATCTCTATATTACTATATAGACAAAGAGACCATGAGATCGACAAACGATAGAAAATTTCTGTTTGTTTGTGTTTTTTTATTTGGTGCTGGTTGATTTGTTTTAAGTTTTGGTTATAGGCCAAGCCCAGACGCAGGCCCAGCTGTCAGCGCCCATTCAGGTTGGCAGGTCTGAGAAAGGGTTGAGAGTTGGGTTTTGGACAGCAGCAGCAGCAGCAGACTTTGTGGCAGCTGCTGTTGCTGCTTCTGTTGTTGCAACTTCCGCAATTGAGCGCTTCGCTAAGCAGCAGCAACTTGCAACAACAATTGCAATTTGCGTGCGTTACCCATTTGTGGAATGGAATTATTGCTGCTGGACCCCTGGCAACTTATATAGTTGTGGGTGAAGCGTGTGTGAGAGAGCGGTTGCGGTTTGTTGTGCCTGACTCACACTTTATCGATGCCGTTGTGGTTGTTGTTGTAGTTGCAGCTGTGCCAGGTGGAAAATTCATTCTACAATATATTGTAATTGCGAAATTCGAGTGTATGTGTGTGTTGGTGTGGCCAATTTGGGCATAGAAACAAATTGTGTAATAGATAACATAAGAAAATGTGTAGACAAAATGACAGAAAGACAGACAGACAGACAGCTTTATGCTTCAATGATCATCATCAACCTTTGGAATGAGTCATGGGATTTATTCGTATGAAAGTCCATCAATAATTTAAGCGTAGATAAAAACATCGGACATTAGCTCCAAAGACCATAAGCTGCCTCAAGTAATGGCCACTTAATCCTTGACGACCAGCATTAATGTCGCACTTGACACACATTAAACGCGCCAAAATGCCTAAGACAGGGGAAAAATACTAAAAATATGGCTAGAACTTTGGAGAAGACGTCGCAACGTTGAAGAAAGTCGTTTTGGGTTTGCTTTTGCCCGCTCTGGAGAATGGAATGGGTTGTGCTCGTCGCTGATGGTGACCAAAGTTGGTCAGTTCTTTCAGTTTCGTAAAGTGCAAAGCAAATGCCGTCAACTGATTGAATATTGGGATTGGTGTGTTCACACAGACAGACAGAGAGAGGGAGAGAACGAGCAAAATCAAGTTATTGACATAAAGTAGATGTGGGACAAGTTCTTCAAATAGATAACCTTTTAAGAGGCCTCAAACACTAAACAAAAATCTATCACAAGAAAAATTGTTTATCAAGAAGGGTTTCGGTTTCAGTTTTACTTACGATAAAACTTTTATATACAACATTTTTCTAAATGGATGTTTTATTATTCCATTAGTTTCCTGTTAAAAGTAATCAAAAATCTGTTGCCATTCGAAATTGAATTATTACTGTAGAATTCTTTGCAAAATTTATATGACCGCAAATATATTTATTATGCCAAATGAAACTATTTGTATAATATTTCATCAGTGACGTAATGGTTGGATTAATTTATTTATATCGTAAATAAAGCATATATCTTTCTCTATACATATATACTTATATAGATATATGTATATATTGTCATGGCATGATCTTATGCCATTTTATTTCGTCTTTTGTTGTTTGGTATTCTTCAGGTTTTCATTGGATTTTGGTATTCTTTTTCGAGAGTCTCTCTCTCTCTCTCGACGAAATTAATTTTCCAAAGGAAAATATTAAAAGGCCAAGAGAACAGCACATTTTTGTCATGCCTTGAAAATTGTTTGACTAAGTTGCGTGGGCCACAACCTTAACCTTCAAACAGAACATCTAATCAAAAGACGGCTAGTAGGTAGACACTCACACAAACACATATTTATATACAGAGAAAGAGAAGAGGAGAGATGAAAATGTGTTTTGTGGAAAAATTGTGGGCTGTCAATTATTTGGACATTAATTAAACACTTTGCTTGGGTTTCCTCTGCCCTAATTGACATTCTTTGAGAGATTGAGAGAGAGAGAGAGAGAGAGAGAGAGAGAGAGAGAGAGAGAGAGAGAGAGAGAGAGAGATAGAGAGAGTGTGTGTGTGAAAAGCACTTTGACTGGACATTGAAATTGCTCTTCACCTGGATCGACCTCTTGCTCTCCCGGCCCGTCCAAACGCCTCTGCGCTTGCCCTTAGGGTATTTTCCCTTAGCATACAATTTATTTAACATTTGGCGTAAACTAATTTGCATTCTGTGTGTAGACTGCTTCGGGTTGGGGGCTGGGGCCGTGGCCGCATGTGAAGTTAAAAGTTATTGGGCCATAAATAACGCCATGCCAAATTCTAAACAAACATTTTCCGACACTGTGAAAGTTTTTCCCGGCGCCATCGTCATTTGACGCTAATGATAATCATGATGATGATGATCATGTTGGTGAAGCTGCTGTTGTTGGCTTCCTTCTTCCTACTCTTTTAGGTACTGCCTGTTGGTTACTGTTCCGCTCTGTTCTTTTGTGGCTTTGAAATTAGCATAAAATGTTTTTCGCAGGCATCGTAAAAATGTTAAAAATTGCACATACGCCACACACACACCCGGACATTTCGGCCATAAATGGCCTAATTTTCATTTTTACGTTTATATCTGGCAGCTTGAAAAGTTGCAATACTAAACAGAGAGGGGCTGAGGCGAAGGGTCAAAGGGATGGAGGTTGGGTCTTTTTTGGGGGAGCTGGCACATAGACCACCATAACCGCATTAATTGCTTAATTGAAAGCCAAGCCAAATTAATAATTGGCCGCCAATTGCCACCTAATTGTTAAATTATCAACGCGGCGTATACGCAATGTATTTGCCTTTGTTTTTCTTTGCTCTCTCTCTATCTCTCTCGGTTTTCATTTGAACTTTGCTTCACCCGCCGTCCCCGCTGCTCGCCACTGATGGCGTTTGCTGAAAAGCTTTTCAATTAGCTAACCTAAAAACAAACCGAAATCATCAAACAACACCAACCAAGCAATAACAAGAAATTCATTTGCATTTTAATGGTAAATTATTTTGTATTGCTTTGAAAGATTTTTAACACTGCCAGCGAGGCGTGGCAGCTGTAGGCGGTGTGAAGACGGAAAAAGAGCAAAAGAGAGAAATAGAGATAAGCTGCGGAAAACTATAAGATTCGCCATATTCAAATCATCTAAACTGGATCAACACTAGTAGTAAATAGTTTATTAATGGTAGAACTTATTAAATTATTGACTCTACTCACTCTTTCTCTAGGATTGTTTACTCCTGACATACGAAACAAATTTCTGGTCATTCCTTTGTGACAGACTCTTCTACCAGTCTCTCGACTTCCAAAAATAACAATTTACATATATGTACAACATTTTTTTGTTTAGTTTTGTTTCGTTTTTGTTTTGTCTTTTTGGGTGCGGGAAAAATTCCCTGAATTTTAATTAAAACTAAAATGGAATTTAAAACAGTTAACAGGATTTTATATATATATTCGGTGAGTAAACTAAGCTAAACTAAATTTCAAACTCATGGAGATGAAAATGCTAAGTGGCTTTAGCACTTGTTGTTATTCTTGTTGTTGTTGGGCTTAACAAACATTTTTCTTATTTTTTAATGAGCTAACCGAGTGCCCGAAGGGCAACCAAGAAAGTGACAGGGAAAGATAAGGAGAAACAGAGACAGAGAGTTAGTGAATTTAACTGGCAATGAGAGGTAGTTCTCTTCTTCCAAGAGACTGAATGCCAGCCTGCCTGGTTGCTGGTATCTCTTGTTATCTTTGTGAGCCCTTCTCTGGTAGACTCTACTCTAGATGGAAAACCCTTGGCCACTTCATTCAGTTTTCTTTTTTGTATGTTTTCGGCCTGGCTAAGGACTTTTGCTTTTTCTGTTATTAGTTTGTCAAGCTGTCGCCAAGGTTTGCCTGTAGGCGTGGCATGGTGTGGCGTGACTGTTGGGTCTGTATGTGTGTGTTTATCTTTGCTTTATTTGTCTGACTTTGGCTTGCTTTTGTTTTTTGTTTTTTTTCCTTATACATTTCATTTTTACCCTAAAAATAATGTAGCCTATTTAAAAGGCGTTTCCTTCAAATGGGCAACAGCTTGCTGAGACAGAGTGAGAGAGGGATAGACGGAGAGAGGATGACGGTAAAGAAGGGGGTGGCTAAAAAGGACATCTGTTTCTCCGTTTGCATTTCTTTCTCTCTCACTCTCTCTCTCTCTTTCTCTGTGTGTGGGCCTTTTAATTATTCAAATTTATTTGTCAACATATTGGGCCATATAACAGGAAGGAAGTGCGAATATGTGCGTGTGGCTCTTCGTGTGTGTGTGTGTGAAGTGATGTGCGTGCGTGTGTGTGTGTGAAACCACAGCGAAACTTTTTAATGAGTTTCGATTCATTGCACACCCACACACCCTAAGGACATCCACTTGGTCGGTTTCCTGCAATCAGCTTCCTTTTTTCTTTCTTTCTTTTCTTCCTCATTTTTTTTTTTTTGCCTTTTCGCTTATTAATTAAGTTTGCTTAACCGAGTTTTCCTTGTGTGCCTTGTGCCTACGCTTTGCCAGTTAAGACGAGGAGTCTCTCATCTCATCTCATTTCGTCTCGTCTTTTCTATCGTTTTTCTTCCTGGCTCTCTGGGTCCGTATACTTTTTACTCAGATCTTAGCCAAAGACAAATACCAAACAAAAATCAAAAGGGCCTGAATGACTTTTGGCCTACTCAAAAAAAAAAAAAAAAAATTAAGGACGAAGTGACAATACCCTGTTAACAATTTTCTTCAATGATTGTTTATACATAATCAATACAGCATTAGAATTCGCTTCTTTTTTGGTATAAGATTAAAGAATTGTTCAATTATATATATAAAGTTGATCCAAATTGATCGGTAATGTCTCATGTTTTAATTTGTTCCCTTCAAAGGGTATTGAGAATCAAATGGCAATCCTTCATCCTAGTTCTTTTCCTTATCTTATCCATCCAAATAGATAGATATAGAAAGGCGACTAAGAATAGGGGCGATAAGGGAGTTCAAGTGGCATGGAAAATGGTGAGAAGGGGGGAAAAACTTTTACTTAACCTTGGGGCAAACTTTTGCACGTGGCTTCTTTAATTGCTTTGCAGTTTGTTTTATCTATCCCTCTGCCTGCAGGGGATGAATGGATGGATGGATAAGTGGAAAGCGGGTGGATGGTTGGTGGGTTTGCTCGTTCGTTCGGGAGGAGGTTGTTGGAACCTATGTAGGAAAAATTTCCTTTGATTAAAATTGCTTTTGATTAGTTAAATGAGATTGAGTGCGGTTCAAGAAATTCCATTTGTAAAGTCAATACGACTATGACAAAAGGACGAGAAAGTGGTACACTGGAAATTGGTAGTTTGGCAAAATGTAACGATAATTCTCATTCAATTGTTTTTGCCTATAAAACAAAAAAAAATGACCTGCACACATTCAGAAAGGATTCTTTCTCTGCTCCTGTTTTGGCAATTGGCCAAAGTGTCCTTTTGCCGTCATTGTTCCTCTCCCTCTCTCTCTTTCTTTAGCTGAACCTCAAGAAACGTGTCAAGTGCAATGCAGTATCTGCACTTGAATGCCAAACCAAGCGAACAGCCAACCGACCAAAGGCCAAAACAGGAAAGAAAAAAATTAAATCTAAAATACATTTGTAAAGGGCACAAAAAGTGCGCTTGACTTTTCCTTCGCCACTTTGCCACTCTTGTGTGGCGGAAGTTGTTACAAAATCTATGCCGCGCACATAAGCCATACACACACACAAACACACTCTCATAAATCATCTTTCTAGGTTTTTCTATATACGAGTGAGTCTACGAGAAAATGGAAATTCACTTTGATATTTCTTTTCGGTTAATATTAGTATGGGGCGTGAATATTGTGTCAGCAGTCGCTCAATGGCGCAAGAGATAAATAAATAATCGTCCAGTTTTTGCACCGGGCCGGGGCGGGTGAAAGTGATGCGGGGCAGTGGCTTTTTCTTTTTGTCGGGTGGACACGGACATGTGCTCCATTTGCTACTAAATCATATAAATATATATACTATATGGATTTTTGGCAACCTAAAAATGTGCCGCCAGCCATATAACCAAACAATGTCTATAAATATGTATGTATGTATATACGTTTGTCTATGGGCGGGCGCACACAGTGCGTATGAGCAATGTTTGAAATGTCATAGAAAATGTTGTGAAAAAGATTATGTATGGTTTTTCCCCCGGGGTGGGTGGGCCAAGACATCATCATGTCAGCATCACCATGACGACAGCGGATTAGCCAACAAATTGTTTGCAAAAATTGTGAGAGGAAAAAAATAAAACAAGTTGTAGTATTTGATAATGGAATCAAACATTTTGAGGATGTGTAAGTCAAAAAATCAATCAAAAAGACAACCATCAGATATATTTTGAGATTTGAGTAAGACAAGTTTCAAAAGTCTCACAGGAAAGGAAATTTCTTAAAGGTAAAGCAATAAGGATGCTGATGCTTGAATTCGTCTGTAGCAATCATTATTTCTCCGATAATAAAAGCGTTGTTATTCTTTTGGTGATTATAAAGAAGCCTAGCTTAATGTAATAAACTCTTTCAATTAGACCTCAACCCAACAATGGTAAATGGGAAACAATTAAAATACAATAAAGTGAAACAAAAAAACATGTCATCGATCTATTCATTCGTTTTTCATTTTTGCTGAAATTGCCCATCATGAACAAACGAAAGAAGAGACTCCATTGTCCAGTAACTGTTGAAATGTCCTTTCATTTCCACTTCTATTCCACGCCAAAGAGCGCTGCAATGGAAGTTTATTGTCAGAGTCGAGTCGAGTTGAGAATCGAGTTGCCGATATTAAATTTCTCCATTACAAAATTCAATTTACGAATTGCCAAAGCTCTGACAGCCATTATTTAATTAAGAGTTCCACTTTTCAGAGTGTCTAGTGTTGATGCTGGTGCTGGTTCTCGTTCGCTTCTCGTTCCGTTCAGTTGTTCATTCGTTCTACCATTTTCCTTTTTCAAATGACATTTTCCTAGCAATTAAGATAAATGTCAGTTTTGGGTGGGAAAAATGTTAAGCAACATTTTAATCAATTTTGTCAATTAAAATGAAATGAAGAACAGAATGGAAACAGAGTATAACAGAGCAGAAAATACTGACAACAAACATTTTGCTTCTCAGTCAACCCCCTTCTGCCCATCCCCTGTTTCCAACAAAAAAATTTAATTAAAAAACTCGAGAAAAAACCGAGAAATTGTGAAAATTCTACCAACCATTTGAAAAGTGTTTGAATTGTAGTAAAATGTAAATGTAACTGCTCTAACAAAATGCCCTTAATTGATTTTCACCCACATTAGATTAGGAAAGGAAAGCCAGAAAAGAGGAATAATGTTTTTTTTTTTTTTATTACTTGATTCGTTTAAGGTGAATGTGAATCTTATGAATCATTTTGATGTGTGTGTGTGTGTTTGGTATGACAGCCAGCTTCGATGTGCCAAGTTTCATAAATAATTAATGATCAGTGAATACTGTAAACAATCAATAGGAGGCCCATGAAATGAGGAGAAGGATGAGAGGAAAAGCAATCAAATGCCTATTGCGAGGTAGGCAACATAAGTTTGGCCACCCAATGATTTTTTGAAGCTAGCTTCCCCAGAAAGAGTTCTAGTCAACAAGTCATTGAAAGCAAACAAATATCAGGAGTAAAAATCTTTTGGAAAGGGATGGAATCAGTTTGCATTGCGAGTGGTTTGAGTGAGTGGTTAAGTCCAAGTAGGCTTCATTTGCTTCATTTTTAGAGCGACTCTCGAACACACAGTAAGTTAAAGTCCACATTCAGTAGGCTGCCGATTCATTCAAGCGAAACGGAAAAAATGTTTCTATTTAGCTAATCGAAAAATTGCTTAAATGCCTTCGATAGCAGCGAGGAGACACCTTGACATTGACTTTTCTCACGACGAGGCAACACGCGCAGCGCAACGCAATGCGGCACGAAAAGTTGCAATGTCCTTATTCAGCTTATAACTGGCAAAAAACACTGAACAAAAAAACTGGCTCACCTACCCCACCACTACGTCTCTCTCACACACTCTTTCTGTCATTTCATACAATTCTGTACATATACAGAAACATTTTCAAATTGGTTGCAAAAGTTTTTTTTTTTTTTTTTTGCGTTTTTGCGAAAGTTGAGCGCAAATTGCTAGATAATGTGCGTGCCCTCGTTTTCTTGTCTCTTTTTTAGCTTTTCTTTTCGTTTTTTTGTTAAGCGATTTTCACTTGAAAAGTATCATTAACCGTAGACCATATAGATCATTCACAGAGCTGACTTTTCTATGAAAGGAAAATGCGTGCACATATTGCCTTTTCTTTGGCCACACCCTGACAAAATTTCCATTGCCATTGGGGGCCATAACTTCTAGGCTATCATCTACCTGGTGTGCGTGTCATTAAACATTTGTTTCCTTCGTTTCACCGAATATTAGCAACTAAGCGAAAGTAGCTTGAGCTTCAAAATACCCTCTAACTTATTAGAATCAAAAAAAAGATGTAGATATAGATCTAGAGAAAACTCTCTGTACGTCTGTACATAATTTTAATTCCCTTTCTACCCCAATCAGATGTATTGTTGTTTGCTCTGAGATTTTTTACGAGTTTAAAATTTGTTTTTGATATTTTACTTACCCTTTTGCGATTTTTATAAAACAAAAGCTGAAATAAAAACAAATAAATGCCAAATTGATTAGTAATCGATAAGGAAACGATATTTATTAATAACAAACAAATCAATTGACGAGTATACCCATCTACTCACTTGTAGGGTATTGGAAAAATTCACGTTATTTTTATGACTCATAACTGAATGAAAAAAAGAACCACCATACACATTTCCGTTGTGGCTATATGTCAAGCATATTGATTTTGTGTGTGTGCTCCTTTTTCAGTTTTTTTTCTGGTGTGTTTTAGATGAATTTTAGTTTTAGTTTAATTAAAGTTAACCCAAAGTCATCACAGTTAACATTCAACTTCAATGAAGTGTACAAATTTCGTGTCATTTCATTTCGATTCGAAGAGAAAGAAAGAAAATTGCTGAATGCTGTAATGTGGTAAGGGGAGGGGGGGGTGGAGGTGAGGCACCTAGATGGAGTTGCCTCTCTTGTCAGCAGCTGTCAGTATCTGTTGATGAAATGTTTGAACATTTATCTTTTTACACACACACACACACACACACACACACAAATACCCAGATCTGTCTATTTGGGCAAGGAGGAGGGCCATTTGTCATAGATATTTGAAAGAGACTAGGTGGGGAGGTGGGGTTAAGGAGGAGATTGGAGGAGTAATGGTGGTGGTGGGAAAACTGAAACTTTCTTTTCTCATTCGTTTTGGAAAAATGCAATTGTAAACCGTAATTGTTACCTGGCTAGTGTAATTCCTTCCTTCCTTGGAGCTATGTATAATAACTATTTATATGAGTCATATAATCTTTCTACTTGCGTCTGGCTGGTTCTTGGATCCTGGCTCCTGCATCCACGTGTCCTGGCTTCATGTTGTATTGCATAGAATTTAAATTGAAATTCAAATCTCTGCGTATGGCAGCTGCATTCTATTGTCTCTCTGTGTACACACATACATACATATATTGGGGGCCTGGTATAAATTGACTTTAACATGCATTTACCACAATAAGCAATTGGGATTTGGAAGACTAAAGGTAGAGATTGGTGTGGGGCATCATCTCTCTTTGCATTTTTGTTTGTTGCCCCAGTTGGTAGCTTTTAGTAATTATATTTACTCTCTGCTGCTGTCTGCTAATAGGCGTAGCATTTACAGTAGATTTGCTTTTGTTCTAGATATACATACATAGTTAGTTAGGCAATTGAAGCTCTTCTTCTGTTTCTTCTTGTTCTTCTATTACTCTAGTCTAGCTAAATTAGTTTTTGCTTGAAAATTGAATATAATTATGGTTTTTGCTACAACGGATGCAAACATTTTGTCGACTATGGCTGTGGCTGATACCCATCCACACTTTTCACTGACTCTGATTGATGTTGGCAGATTGTGAATTTCTCTCACTCCAGCAGCATTGTGTTTTTCTTTTTTTACTTTTTGCAACTCAAAGTGAAATGCTCGAATGTGATACATGGTCATCAAATCAATGCCCAAGTCAAGTTAACAGTTTACGGCCTCCAGCTAACAGCTCCCAGTTTTCTTCACACACAAAAAAGAGAACGAGTGAGAGAGATTTGGTCAGGTACATATGTAAGTAGTTGAAGTCGGAGTAGGTATTTGGTCTATCTATCTGGGCGTACATATGTCAATTCTCTACTCATCCCCGTATAAGAAAGCTAGCTTTGTCCTTTGATGGCATTTGCTTCTCTTTCTCGTTTCGTTGTCTTTAATGTCATTGGCTGGTCTTCTTTAGTTTACCTGGTTGGAGTTGCCACTTGTGAGTTTTTTCTCTTAACTTAAGGTACAATCATTTTGATTTCTTTAATTTGTTTGTTCTAGTTTAATAACCAATTTCAAAAGTGTATCAACTATCTAGCATATATTTTTGCTCAAGGATTGGTCATAATTGGTCATAATTGCAAGCCACTTACAATGTAATTTCTCACTAAAAACAAAAAGCTAACAAACAATTACGCGTATTTCGCAGTGACCTTCAATTATGAACTGCAAAGTGTCAAATGGAATGAATCTGTAATTACCTAGTCAATATGGATGGAGTAGAGAGTAGATAAAAATGTTTCTGAAATGAGTTTTTCTGAAAACTTTTTGACTTGGCAACATCAAGTTGAGATAAGACAAATGGATTGATAATGGAGTAGATAATCTACTTAAACGAATTCCTCATTTTCAAAATACTTTAAGATGGAATAACTAAAAACAAAAAAAAAAAACAAAGGAAAATACAATAAAATACAAACACAATGACGTTGGTAGGGCAATTTAATATTTATTTGAATGAGGGATTGCAACCCCTTGGAACCCAATTATTTATTGTACAAAAGATGAGTTCATTAACCTTGTAAGTGAGTAACTAAACCCCCAATGGAATTATGCCTTGGTAACCACTAAAAAAGCCACCCCTCTAGCCCCAAAAAAGAGCCCAACCCTCTGAAAAAAAAACATCCAACCTCCTATTTTGCCTAACCCCTAGCGCCTAACCTCAACCGCAGGACTCAATTTCGGAAAAGTAACCACAACCAACCGGCACATTATCAACTGTAATTAGGGGCCATTCAATAATCCGCAGTACTGTATAAGTACTACAACAAAAATCGGTTAAATTATATAATGGATTACTTTAAATTGGCAACAAATTGGAAATGTTTAGCATGTGTTTGTTGAAAATTTACACCCAAAATGATTTCGTGTTTGCTTTTTCGTTTTTCAGTTGGGTTTTTTTTTTTTTTTGAAATTTATATAGAAATTAGCACGCACATGAAAGAGTGATGGAGGAGGAGGGGGGAACCAGCAAAGAGAATGCTGTGGAGGGGCGTGTTGGGGTTATTGGGTTGGTTTTTGGAGCGGGGCAAGGGAAATATACGTTGATTGAATTATTAAAACCGCTAATTAAACGCTTCCGCTCGTTTAGTTGTTGTTGTTATTTTTGCTACTCTTGTTATTATTGTTGTTGTTGTTGTTGTTGGAGTGTGTGAAGCCACGCAATTTATTTATTATATTTGAATTTATGTTTTAGGCTGCGCTGCTTTGTCTTTTTATTTCTTTTTTCTATACTCTATGTGTGGAAAGGTTTGATTATTATTTAAACATACAATTAAAAATCAATATAAACTAAATCTCGTCAATTTATTTATCGCAATTGGCGAAGAGAGATTAAATATCATATTGAAAATGCTCTTATCTTGAATCCAAATTGTATTACCATCCATATTGTAGTATATTAAAACCTCAGTCAGATATTTGCTTAGATAGATAGATATAACAGCAGATGCTAATACATAGTTACATCGACATATGTACATAGGAAAGACTACTTAAGACTATATGTATAATGATTGTGAAACTTAAAGAACTCTTTGGTTATCAACAATAGTAAATAATAATCCGTTTAGGGTATATGACATGTCGCATAGTTGTGCTTCTTGTTGGCACTTCTTTTCCTCTTCCCTTTTAGCTAAAAATTGTTACTGTAATTGCTTTGCTTGTTGATATCTAAATAATCATCTTGTGCTAAATTAGACGCCACTTGTTATTTGGTTCATTTGCGGGGCCGGTTGGGGGTGTTGGTAATGGAATGAATGGGATGTTGTGAGGTGGAGTGGGGAATGGTATAGAATGATAGCATCCCATTCTAAGAGTACTATAGGCCCGAGCCCAGAGTCAGAAACCTCTCTCATTGTTTTTACTCGTTTTGGCCCCCTGAGTTTTGTTTGTGTGTGTTTTTTTTTCCTTTGTTTCGGTTGGGGTAGGCTGTGAATTCTCTTTCATTACTTTTTCTTTCATTTCTGCCTTCTCAGTTCCTTTTTTTTTTTTTTTTTTTTTTTTTTTTTTGTTTTGTGTGTTTGCTTAAGTACTTCCAATTGATTTTCTGCTTTGTTATTATTGTTCAACTTTTATACGGTTTGTCGCCCTTTATATATTGGGTACTTTGTATATATACTTGAGGATCCTGAACAGTGGTTTATTGCCGGCCAAAGGGCGCGATGAAGAAGGGATTTTAATGCTTATTGTAAGTCGGAAAGGTCGATTGTTTATTGATTTTACTTAGAGAGTTTCTTGGGGGTCCAGTCGAAGAAATTAATGCAAAAACTTGAGGTAAATTAGTTTTATAGACTCGCAAAATCAAACAGAATGCTTGATTTGGTTTTAGTTTCATCAAAATCTTTTTTATATAAATAAATTTAGCAAGATTTGAGATTGGATTATATTGGCTCCTATAAAATCAATACCTTTTATAACTTCATGTATTCTTTCTATATTATTTTACTTCTTATAAGTGTTCGCTTATAACCCAAATTTTGGTTTAAATATGATTTCGATTACACTGAAACAAAGTAAGTTCGATTCACATTTTTATTTCGATTACGATAACAAGTACAGCGATTCAGTTTAAAGACAAAGTTGTAAATGTATCCCATTAGATTTCATCTATGTGAGATGAATCTTTTGAAAGAGAAGAATGCTGTTCCAGTTACGACTTGCCAATTATGCCTTAGTCTGTTCTTGATATCTAAACAAAAGCATCTTAATTGCTTACATTTCACTTAGGCATGACACCCACACACACACACACACACACACACACTCACACATGCAGATAATCATAGCATATGAACCGACCCCCAATTGGCTTCTCCTACTCTCCGCATAACGAAATGACGACCCACATCAGGTCCAATGTTTGCCTCATCATAAAAACCCAACCAAATAGAGAGAGAGAGAGAGAGGCAAATGTGCCGGCAGCGACGAGGAAAATAGAAAACTAGATGCCAGCTGCATTTGCATAATGCATTTCGTTTGATTTTTGATGCCACACAAACAAAGAACCAAATCCAAAATCAAGAGTCGATTTTCAGGTCAACACTGGACAGCAGCAGTCGTCGTAATCGAATGAAATGAAACATTTCTTTTTTTCAGTTTTTTCTTTACAACTTTTACTTTTCATATCAATTGATAATGATGATGAACTATGCGGGAAGAGATACGGAGAGAGAGAGAGAGAGAGAGAGAGAGAAGAAGAGAGAGAAAGACAGAGCATTGAACTGAACTCTAGCTAATAAAACTTGACACTCCGCCACTTCAGTCTCCCAGTAATTGTGACTGGGCGTGAGGGAGGTAGACGGGTAAGTGTGATATAGAGAAATGTTGCCCCAATGGAGATAGCGAAAGTTATATACAAAAGAACACAAAGAATGCAACTGTCTCTTCTCTTTCTATTCTCCGAGCATTGCCCACCTCTCGGCTGATGGCTTATCTACCACGAGAGTTTTCTTTGCCGCCTGCCTATTTTATGCATTATTAGCTTTGGGTTTTTTATGTAGGGACAAGTAAATTTTTATGCGTCTTTAAAGTGTGTCGCCGGAAATGGCTTATTACACCCCAGACACAAAAACATGGAACCTACGATATACAAATGCATGTATGTATGTATGACTAATATGACACTTTGTCTGCGGCTCTAAACTTAAATTCTCAATAAAAAAAAAAGTGAAAAGAACTCTTTGCATACAAGTCCGGAAATTGTCTGAGCTTTCGACTTATGCAAATGTAAACGAGTAGATAGAGTTCCACAGCCAAGAAGAGCCATGAAGAGTCTTTGATTTTTATTACCTGTCCCCATTGGAAGGCGGGGTTAAAAGTCAATTTTCTGCCTTTATACATTCCTTCTTCTTCTCTCTCAGCAGTCCGCTCTCTCCCTCACATATGCAAATTCTAAGGGCCACTTGATGGCCATTTTAGTATTTGCCATTCCTTCCTTAAGACAAGAGAAGAACTCTAAATTTAAAAAACCACCAATGCGATTTGAGAATGTGTCTTTAACTTGCTTTCAGTTAACTAAATTATAATCTTTAAACAAAGAAACTATAATTTTAGAGAGGGCTTCATTTAAATGGATGAATTCAACTTAACAGAGTGTAAGTTAAACTTCAGAGCATATTTATTTTGATGTTGAGTTTGTTTTTCAAGACCCAAAACCAACAATTGCCGAATCTAATTTAAATCGATCTACTATACATAGAAAATGTAGAAATACCCAACATTTGACGAAATGATTTCAGATTACTCTTTTAAATCAAAAAATTATAATTAGTTGTCAAGTTATTTCCTGCTTCTATTGAGACTTCTAACCATGATTAAAAGAACGGTCAATATATTTGTAAAATCGGAAGGGTATTGTTCAAATTATGTCGACCGAGTGGTTAAATTTTTTGCTTTAAAGTTTTCGTTTTTTAGTTGGTTTTTTTACGCTTTTGGGGTTTGTCTAACCTTTGATTTTGGTTTTGGTTTTTTTGGGCCCGGCGGTCACTGGGGCCACTTACAGCTCAGCTTTAGTCAAATAATTGTTTTAAATTAAACACAAGCCAAAGTGCCTAAAGTTATGCCAAAACATAAAGAGAGAAAAGAAGAAACATAAACCAAACCACAAGAGAGATACCGAGAGAAAAAGAGACACAGAGAGAAAGAGATGAGCGAGAAAAACTTTTCGCAGGCCATCTCATTAAGTTGGCTCCTGGTGTGGCAGGATGAGGCTAATGAAATGGCCTGCCCGGCAGCAGTAGAAGGAACAGGCGGCATGCGGCATGCGGCATGCGGCAGGCGGTAAAGGAAGTTAAGTTGTGCCTCCAAGAACAATGGCATGAGAAGGGGGAGAGAGAAAGGAAGGAAGGAAGGAAGCAAGCAACAGCAGTAGCACCAAAAACTAAAACTCGAGATGAAAGCAAAACGAAAAGCAAAACAAAAAGTACGAAAAGTGGGTGTAGGAGACAAACCAGTGAGATGCTGATTATCTCTAGCGGTTGCATAAAGAGTCTGTGTGTGGCTCTCAGAGGCAACAACACGGCCAGGGAGACTTAAGAGATGGTGGGTGGTGGGGGCGTGGCAGCACTTGCTGGAGTAGGTGGCAATGGAATTAACATTATTAGCGGAAATTCTTGGGCTGTTTCTCTTGACTCTGCCATTGCCACCAACGCACTCTGTCTCCCTTTTCTTTTTTTGTCCTTCTCGCTCTTTCTTTATGCCATGTTTAACTTTGCTCTGTTGATTTTCATTTTTAAATGTTTTTCCGCTGCTTCTGCTTCTGCTACTGCTGCTTGTTTTTGCGCGCTTAAAATATATGAACTCAGTTTAGAACGGTTTATTATGCTCTTAAAGTGCGTGTGAAAAGTGCTTCAACATTTTGGATGTACAACAGTAATTGTATACGCTATTTTCCTCTCTATCAATTAAAAAAGTGGCAAATGAAATGTTCCAATAGACACGGAATAAGAAACAAAAAGTTTATTGCTTAAATTGTTGGAAATTTAACAAATTTTCATTTGTCTAATTTGTTTCACAGAGATGAAAGCTCTTTTTTTCCTCCTCCCATTGGCATTCTTTCGTTTTCTATAGCCACTCGGTTTGGTTGGCTTAATTTTCATATGCAGCCTAAGAGTAGGCAGCGTTTTATTTTTAAATATTTGAAAAATATGAAAAAAAAGATTGTGTGTACATTTGCCCTACAGCAATGCGGCAGCAGCCTCACGAACGAACAAAAAAATTCTGAAAATACCAATAAAATGCGTAAACTAAAGGCAACGACCAATCAGACACTCTACTTTAACTGACCATCAATTGTTTAATTATAATAAAACCTATTTATTTCCTATTTTATTGTCTTTTAAGTCAATCCTCCAATTGATAATGATTATTTGAGTCTTATTTAACATCAGAGTAAATTTTAAGATATATTCATAACTATGGGTATAATCTGTTTAGGTCTAAGAGGAGTCAGTAGTAATACATAGGTTCATTTTATTGCATCCTTTAACGAGCACAGCCTGAGAACCTAACATACCCGTGTATGTCGCCTGCTCACAGGGTAAATTACAGTACAAAACACAGAATTATGCTTTCAACGGCAATGCTGCTGGTCCTGCTGATGGAAAAAAAGCTGCTGCTCAAACAAATGTTTAACATGGTTTTGCAAAAAGGCCAAGACCAACACAGCGATGGCAAAAGGGCCAACGCCAACGTGAAAAAATATATAACGCAAAAATAACAAGAAAAAATAATAAAAAGGAAAGAACGAAAGGATATACATGTGTATGTAGACGGTGGCCAGTTGCTGGTGGTAGAGGGAGGGAAGAAGAAAAGGCAAGTGGTCGTCGAGCAGAATTCTGGTAAATGCCTGCAGCGCTATTAGCGCCAACGCCAGCCAGTGCCAAAAAGCAAATCCTTTGCGCTTGATTTTTATATGCCGAGATTTTCCCCTCCGTCCATTCGTTCTTCCATGTTTCATTCAGAAGTTTTTGCCTAAGCCGAGCTAATCTGTTTGCTGCTGGTCATTCCAGATTTCATTTTGGCCCTCTATATTAGTCAGGCTTTACCTGAATATAAATTATATGGCAAGTGAAAAACACTCACACACACATAGATACTTTTGACGTCATTAGCCGCAGACATGGGCCAGTTTCTCTTCTTTTTCGGACTTTTCACTTGTCTTTCATCGTTGAACAAAAAAAAAAAACACACTCACACATATAAAAATAAACAAATCAAACAAAAATAGCATATAGCATATATACATCCATATTCGTATAGGAATACAGTGAAGAAAAATCGATTGCAGTTGTTGGTTGGCGTTTTTGTTTATTTTAAAACATTAACAAAAGAAGGTCAGAACATTAAGTTCCTTTAGGAGCCATAACATTTCCCTCCCTTTCTTTTTTGTCGTTATCCCGCTCTCAGGTAAATTATGAAGTAGATAAAACCAACCAACGAAAAATGATAATAATGAGAGATGAAGAAGCAAACGAAGAAAGAGCGAAGGGAGAAAAAAGGTTGTTAGATCCATTTTCAGCCCTGGGTTTTTAATCAAAGCAAATGAATTTAAACGAAGCGACGAACACAAAAAGTCTTTGGGCTATTTGCATAGCAGCGGCGGTAGATCCCCTCCCCTCTCGCCGCCGTCGCCGAACATCATAGTGAAATGGTTTCTTAGTGAAAAAAAAATGAAACGAATGGACCAACAAATGAACGAAAGGATACCAGCTACACCTAACTACCCATCTACGAACTATATCTACTAGAACGAATGGTAAACAAACAGCAAAAAAAAAGATGAAGAGCCAGTCAAAAGCGCTTAGCCGCTCCATTCTCAACTAACTCTGAAGAGCATGAAACGAGGATACTAAAGTTGGTTTTATTTGGCGCGGGGATTTGTACGGTTCCGCAGAGCTAGAGAAAGGGGGGTGGGCGAAAAGGCGAGGGGAGTGTAGCGGGAGCATAGAGGATAAGCGCTGTTTGTTTGGTTGTATCCTTTTATCCTTTTGTGTTTGCATGAATTTAATG
The DNA here is from genome assembly GCA_018152135.1 of Drosophila paulistorum. NCBI lineage: Eukaryota > Metazoa > Arthropoda > Insecta > Diptera > Drosophilidae > Drosophila > Drosophila paulistorum. The sequence goes on from JAECXG010000690.1 coordinate 15,834,154, forward strand.
CAATCTAAATATTTGTGGGTGAGAGTGAGAACGACGACGTTTTATACCGCCAACGTCTCCGCTGCCGTCGCATCCTTTTTTCCTCTTCTTCGTTTGCTTTTCTGCTTTCCTTTTGCTTTGCACATTTTCCATTTTCCATTTTCCATTTCTTGTACTATAAATGGCTTTTTATGGGTTTAAGTGCTTGATAGCTAAAGAATTTTAAAGCTGCCTTTTTCCCTCTGCTCTACTCCAGCAAGCAAACTTACAGCAGAAGGCAGCGCTTTGCAAAAGGTGGCAACGAGTCTGCTGATCTAAACTGACTATAAATATTTCCATTTTCGATTGGACGCCAGAGAGCGAGCCTCTATCCCCTCAGTATGGCATCTAAGCCAGGTCTTATACTTGTAAGCAATCAATCTTCTAGAGTAGCATTCGTTGATGTAGACCTTTCACTGACTGATAAATCCAATCTCAATCCAGTTTCAATAGTTCTTTAATAAAAAGATCGCTTAAACCTGAGATGAATGGTAGTAAATGGCGGATGCATTCTTCACTTGACTTGTGATTCGCGTTTCTGCGGTGAATTCCAAAGCCGAGTTTTCTTTTTCTTGTGGTGATTCGTACTTAGTTCTAATGAATTGTTTATTTTTTATGCTTGCTCCAAATATTTAGGCAGTTAATGAACTTTCCTCTAAAAACGTTCGTTCAGCATACATATGTTGATTTATTTTTGGTGGTTGGTTAGTGAAAAATATCACTGTGTGTTTAAATTATAATTTGCTTTTTTTACCGCCGACTTATGATTAATTCTTCTCATACATATGGCCTTTTTTTGGTTCATCTATTTTCTGCTAAATTCAATTAACTGTTCTATATTTAGACTGAATTTTCGACATTGATGACTGATGAAGCGTGGCGTGGCCTGGGCGGCATCAAAGCCGTAATGCTCCTCAGAAATTGTATTGATCATATTGAAATTATGATTCGTAGAAAATTTAAAATTTTTTCGACAACTGAAATTTTTGATTTGTTTAGAATAAAATTTGACATAGTTCAGATGAATAATGTGAGCGTGGATGAACTGCAGACCGCAAATGAATATTTATTTTTATTATTACTGTGCGTTAAACCGGTGGTAAAACTGGGGGAGGGTATGGATGTGTGCGTGGGCGTGGCACATTCAACTGCTATCTCATGCACATTTTATTACCGACAGTTGACAATGGCATCAGGCATCAGCATCATCGTCATCACTGTCACTAAAAATTGCTGCTGTCATTGTAATAAAAAAGTTGCGACAGAGAGAGAGAGAGAGAGAGAGAGAGAGAGAGAAAGAGAGAGAGAGAGAGTGAGAGGGAGAGAGTAAATGCGTATATCTAGGTCCATATCTACGCATTTGTTATCCTTGAGCTGCATTCAGAATACAACAATTTACAATTTTCGTTTTATTTCTTTCGAACAACAATTGTGCAATTTGCCATTAATTCGTATACCCTAACAGAAAGTGTTTCCTCACTATGGCCAGAGTTTGCAAATGTAGAAAACAAGATCTAGTTCAAAGTTTTTAAATTTGCAAAATACATACTCTTAGATATTAAACATATTAATGGTAAGGGTATTGAAACATCTGCTTTACCTTTAAAGCTCTTGGCCAAACCGCTTTTTGTTTCAGTTTTGGTTTTAGTCATAAATTTATTTCATGTCAGGTCCTCAAGTATTTCTACAAATTCAAAAATTCAAAATGAAATTAATGACGTCACGGAAAAAGGGCAGATTTGCAATCACAAATTGCAAAATTAAAAGAATAGACTGCAAAAGAGATAAAAGAGTAGCAAAACGGGGGGACGGTAGACGAAAAGTAAGAGAAATTGTCACACTAAAAATAATGTTTACTGTGTCGAGGCTATAGACTGACTGCATATAAACACACACAAACATACACATATAGGTATGTACATACATACATATATGTAAATAACTAAATATAGAAAATTTCGCACACATAAAATGCACACGCGCCATAGCAAATTTACAAAACTTAAAGGCTCAGAGGGTGTGAGAGAGAGATAGGCGAGTAAGAGAAAAAAAGAGACAGAGTGGGAGTGTGGTGTATGGAGGAAAGTTTGTCCCGCGGCAACCACTAATTTGTTTAATGCTACTGCACTTGAATTGTAGGGCTCTTGGGCCCTACTTCTTTGTGCCACATAACACACAATAACATTACAAAATTTTCCCTCTCTATATCTTTTTTCTTTTCTTTGCAGTTTGTTGGCTGGGAGGAGGTTCAGCGACCAAATACGCGAGCGGAAATCGTTCAGGCCATGCGACGCATAAGGGTAAGTACATGTCTCCTTTACCATCATTCCCTCCTCCCATCTCCCACGCTACTTCAATCTTCAATTTCTATATATTAAGCATACGCCCTGCGTGTGTAATGCGTAAGGCAGGCGATTCTCATTCTACTTTCTAGGTAGTTCTCTTACCCTCAGCCACTGGCAAATTGAAATCTAACAAGAAATGCTAAAACCCGCATCTCAAACACACTTGCACACACACACGCACACACACACACACAAAAACACACACAGATGTTACGCATATCTCTCTCAGGCTGCCAATTAAAGAAACTTTTAGCCGGGCTTTGGTTGGCTCTTCTTCTGCCTTTGCCATTGCCTTCTGGGGATTTTAAATTCTTTACTCCGAAAAGCAGGCAACACTTTTTTTCAAACACACCCTTGCAACCACCAAGTGCTTGGGGTTGAGGGCATGATCATTATTTTGACCCTCTTATGGAAATATTATTTTTTTAAAGACACTTAACATTTCTTTTAGAAATACCTGAAATACCTTTTAATACCTGAAATCGCTTTGAAATAACTAGAGATTGAGAATTTTTAGGAATGATTTTATTTGACTTTAATTTAAAGGATTTGGTAATATCGCCGTAATAAGCCGCCAATTATTGGTTTTTACTTTTTCTATTCCTTGCCTATCAACAATATTTGCTTTTTTATTTGCAGAAGATTCAAAAATTTCTTCTGTTTTCATGAAGTTCACCATTTTGAGACCTAAGAGATAGTTCATTTTAAGTTAACTAGGATAAATGAGTTGAGGTCTTCAAGCCCCTAGGCTTCCTGTTAAGTTTATTGTGTTGGATAGCTGAGCCTAAAGGGTACTACATATGTCGAAGCTTTCAGTTTCATTCTTCATTCAAGTTTTTTCCGCCGCTTTTTTGTTTGTGTGTTCACCATCGTCACATGCTTTGATTACAGTTACAAGCACATACACTCTTTCAACCACCCTCCCCACTGGCCGTTGACAAAGAGGACAACAACAACATGCAAAAGGATGAATGCAGGGAAAAAACCTCGTAACGGCATAAAAAGTAACGAGGCTTGTTTATCTCCCGTCAGCCAAATACTCCCTGCGAGTCAGTTCGTGCGTGCCTTGGCTTAAACATTGTTAGCCTGGTTGTGTTTGACATGAGAGTATGTGTGTGTATTCGCGTATTAGCCTCGTCTGCCGCGCATTTCAAATAAGTATGGCGTTTGTTATTGTCATGTCTCTTGCCATTAGGCAGTCAAATGTTAATTGAAAAATCACAAATCAAGCGAAAGCTCCTTCAGCTTTGACTTCGGCTTCTTCGACTTGCTGACTTTTTGAATTCTTTTTCCTCTCCCACCCACCTCCACCACCCACATCAGTTTCTTAATCAAAATCTATCAATTTGTGTTGTTCTTTCTTTTAGTACGAATGCAAAGTGCAGAATCTAAAGAAACGCAAGGTGACCATACACATATCGGTAAATGGTGTGCGTGTTGTGCTAAAGAAACGTCGCCGAAAAGTAAGTACTAAATGAACTAATTTGTTTTAATTTAATTTGTAATAAAACTTTTAAATTTAGAAAAAAAACTGGACCAATGATCCCGAGGAAATCGAATTGCTCAATCATCCCATTTACAGAATATTCTATGTATCCCATGATAGTAGCGATCTCAAGATATTCAGCTATATAGCGCGCGATGCCAGTACGGATACATTCAAATGTTCCGTATTCAAAAGTCACAAAAAGGTAAGTCGGTCAGGGTTTATGATCCCAAATTTAAACACTTTAGAGCAACTTTATACCGCAATTTGTGAGAAAATGTCAGATAATACTATATGCCCATATTGTACATGTGACTTACTGTAAACCTATTTGTTGTATCCCTCCCCGTTCTATTGTCCTCCCTTCTGTATCCCACTCTGGATGCCTGATTTTCGTGGTCGTGGTCGTGTGCGCTCCTCCTCCTCCTCCTCTTTTATCCATATGTGAAATTCTCTATAAATAAGCAAAAATGTCTATTCGATTTGTATGCATAATTTTTGGCTTGCATCCAGAAAAATTTCGGAAAACCGAAACGAAAACAACTAGCGAATAAACAAATAAGTGCGATATGGACAACAGAGAATACAAATCATTAAATGCGCTTTCCATTTTTACCTAAAGAATAATACACATATAAGTGAAAATTGAGATCAAGTTATGATTTAGTGATAACAATCATATAACCATAACAGACCAATGTAACGTGTTTCAAACAAAGTTTTTCGACTTATTAGTAGTCGACTTATCGTACAAAAATGTTTAGTTTAAGTTTTTTGTTTCGGTTATTCAGTTATGCTGGCAGTATAAGTATCAATTACAGCTTTTAAAGCGTTTTAGCTATATCGTTACGGTTCGGTTGTTCAGGTATCAGAATGATCAATAGACCTTAATTCAAAGGTCTAACTGATCAAATTTTTTTTTAATCCAAAATATTACATCTTGTCTTTAATGATGTAAGCTCGAAATGCTCAGGAAACTAGACCCATAAACCGAATTATTTTTCAGTTGTTCTCCCCTTGAATGATTTAAAGGAATTACATTCGTTGGCTGCACTTTCTTCTTTGTATCAATCTAAGGTCTTGTACGCCGAAGTATCTAACAATTTATGACTATATCTCATTAGATCAAACACTCGTCAGGTCGACTAACATTAGATCCAGACGAATTGTTCATTACATGGTAAGCACATTACAGCGCACATTAGAAACTAAATAAAACACTGCGAGTCTCTTGTATGTGTCTGTGTGTGTGTGTGGGAGGCGGGGGGCGCAACTACATAGCCAGATTTCCGTATGATGGCCAGACAGACCCGAACCGAACCGAGATCTGAGATCTTAGACTTTAAATATCTATATACTATAAATATCATACATATGTGAAATATATATGGGAAATATTTTCATTGCTGCGACAAAATGAAATGGGTTTGGATTTGCAAATGAATAAATCAGATTTTTTTTTGGGGATTTTGTAGTCTTATTTTATTTGTGGTCTCCCTGTGATTTTTTTCGGCCTTCAACTTCAATTGGTAGACAATGTCAACCAGCCAGCCAGCCAGCCAGTCAGGCAGTCCGACAGTCAGCCAGGCATTGACATTTTCCTATTTCGTTTTTGGTTTTCTAATTAACAAGCGAATTTTCTAGGAAAACGAATGACATGCCGAGAGACAAGAAGAAATGCCTGACAAGACTTGACATAGACAAAGCCGCAAAAAACCAGCAAGAAAATTAGGGCCAAAGTGAAGTCAGTTTGGGGAATTTTTTGGCAATAAATGGAAAAATGGTGGGGAATACGGGAAAAAAATGCTGCCATGCACGTGTGAAAAATTGCTGGCGTCACCTGATGGCAGGTAGTCCCGCTCCTTCTCCTTCTCTCTCTCGCTCCGCCGTCTTTAACAATAAACAAATGATGAAAATGCAACGCAATTTACCTAGACACAATTTTGCTGCTCCCTCTTAATGCTGCTCTCTACATGATGATGATTTTCAAATAAACACTAAGAAGTTAAGCAGATCGAATGGGAGGGACCAGATGAGACACAATGCGCTGAAATGTAAATGATTTATGGGCCAAAAAACCACAGAAAATCCCCACGGGCAAGTGAGAAGAGAAGAGCAGAAGGCTAGAGATGCTTAAAGTTCATACATTGTTGTTTACTTCCTCGAATACAGACGGGTGGACGTACAAACACACACACACACGCACACACAGACAACGGTGCAATGACGTCACAAAATCTGTTAACTGCAATCACCCATACGCCTAGTTGACCAGCCAAAACAAACGCAGCATGACGCTTTCAAAACGATTCCCAACCGAATTTTTACTGAATTTCAGAATTTTATTGTTCAAATAGCACTTCACCTTAAACCAGCTGAGCGAGAAGAAAAAAGCTTTATCAGATCGGCAAAAGCTTCTCTCCCTATTTAGCCGGCACTGGCACTGATCGAACGTCAGATCGGCTAAATACTATATATACATACAAATATATCTTTGGGTATATACCTATATATGTATAAGTGTGATGCTCTGCTCTCATTCCGTTTCTGGCTGCTTTGTCCAGTTTGTTCTAGGCGCCGCGCCTTTGCAGACGTGCAAATTTGTTCGACAAAAAAAAACACACACACACACAGAGAGAAAAATAAGAAGAAAATAGAAGAAAACTTCACTTGTATGATTTTCTTTTGCTAATAAATGATTTTTTTTTGTTATGCTATTAAGTGTTTTTGTTATTTATGCAACAAAGAAAGTGAATAAAAGTGCAAAAAGTGACAAAGAGAAATCAACCAACAATCTTAAATTGTGCATTCAATGTAAAAATTCAAGTGGGAAAAATTAAGCTAATATCTGCTGCCTTTGCATAGAAAATATCAGAGAGAAAGGCAAAAAAACAACACTAAGAAATGTCACTTGGAATTAAATTAGAAAATAAATCACACACACACACGCAATAAATATATGTATATACATATATATAATCAGATAATCAGAGATCAGCTTTAGTAGTCGCATCATCATCATAATCTGCGTAGAAAGAAAAGTTGGAAATCATCTTGAGAACTGTTTGTCATGCCTTCTGCTGCTACTACTGCCGTTATAATACATATATGCATATGATATATAGATATTTAAACAATTGATTTAAAGAGTTGCAAAATTTGTAGATAAGTTATTCATTGAATTGTCGACTCATTCAATGTTTCAGGCCTTTATTAACACAATAAACAAATTAACTCACTGACGCACTCAACAACAATAATAGCAACAACAACAACAACAACAACAATAATAATAATAATGAGGAAAATTGAAAATTTGTTGTTTATGCGCGCATATTAGTTCTTTTGCCGCTGCTTCTTCGCTTACTTCTCCTTCTCCTCTTTGACCATGGCCATACAAATTGCCGCAATATCCCAGGCCCAATGCTAGGTCCCAGTCCCACGCAACCAAAACCAACAAGAATTTAATGAGCCAAATTCCCCACAGGTAGCACCTAAGCAAAAAAAAAATAAAGAAACCCCAAACGAAACAACACGAAAAAAAAAGAATAACAAAATATTGAGAAAACTCTCGTATAAATAAATAATATTATAGCCAATATACATACATATATTTGAAATGAACACACAACACGTGATATTTAGATTGAAATATTTATGATTTCGCTTTGCTTATTTTTAGTTGAAAGTGAACAAAGAGCAAAAAAGCCAAAACAAAATCTAAAGCCAAACTAATAAATCAAACTAAACAAGACTACCAAAAAAATACAAAATCTCTAAATCGAAATTGCATTCGTAATCAGAGACGAGGACTCACTTTCTCAATTGTATTTTCTTATGTACATACATTTGTTTTTACATATGTATTTCGAGCTTAAATCCTAATTTAAACAGAGATGACAATCTAAATTCAAAATACTCAATTATGAGTATTTTCTACTTTTGTGTTTAGTTTTTCCTGAAACTTCAATTTGGATCAGCTACTTATGCACTGTGAAAACTCTTTGTTAAGATGTATTTTACTTAAATTGAATGTCAATTGATATTTAATGCTTTTAGAAGATTCTAATTGGATGATTCTAGTAAGAGAGAAAAGATATGTAGTCTACTAACTAATCGTAGAGCAAAATATACAAAAGGTTCTTCTTCTTATAAATAACAAACCTAATCAGTTTTAGAATTACACTAGAACTTGTGAAAACAATATAGATAAGTTCATATTTAGGTGCATGTTAATGTATTGCAACCTTTCTGTTTTCTTTCCCAAAATGGCTGCCACAATTGTCCTCTCTTTCTCCATCTGTCTCTGCCTTTGTTGTTTCTGTCTCATTTTCATTTCTGTGTGATTTTATGTACGCTTTCTCTTTCTTTTCTTTTTGTTCCACATTTTTCCCTCTGGCTAAAATAGATCCATTATTTTAATAGCCTGCTCTAAAGTATTTCGAAAATCGAACAACCAATGGAAATGGCAATAGTAGGGACACAGGGACAGAGTCAGCTAGTAGCTGGAGGTAGTGAAAGCGAGTGGGGCGGGGGGTGTCTTGGCTGGGAGGGTAAATGTGTGTTTCGCTATGCTTGCGATGGGCTACTTGAGGCTAACAAGAAGCAAATTATAAATACATAAGACAATTCTTCGCGCTTGAAATTTAAAATTGAATAATTAAACCAAAAAAAAAAAACGGATGAGGAAAAAATTTAAGTGCAATTTTTCATGTTTTTGTTGTTGTTCTTCCTTCCTTTTATTATTGCCTTTTTTTTTTGGTTGGCATGACTAATGAAAAGTTAATTATGTAGTAACAAGATGCATAAAGAAAAAACTGAAAACCCAAAGGGAAAACCACGTGACAATGTGCAGAATTTATGAGTAGACACAGATGAAACTGCAGTAGAGACGCGGTAAATTGCAAGTGATGAAGACTTTCGTGGTGTGTAGTGCAGTGCATGGGGTGTGGTTGGTGGTTGGTGGTTGGACGGGACTTGGTGGGGCTCCTTATTGCAGATGCGGTTTCAGTGGCGGCAACTGATGAGTAAACATGGCTATAATTTGGCACGTCGACGGCAGTAAAAACCAGCAACCAAAACAAAACCTCCAATCTCCTCCCCTTGTCACTCTCACTCACTCTATCTCTCTCTCTCTCTCTCTCTCTCCCCATCTCTTTTTATTTCTTCGTATTGGTTAGTTTCGTTGAAATGAACCATTAAACAGTTTACAGAACACATTTTTCCACATTTTTTCCTTTATGTTTTGTGTAAAAAAATTCCCTTATGACAGACAAAGAAAATAAGAAAAACTCGATGGAAAAACAAACCAGCCGAAGATTTCATTGCAAAAAACACAAAATGTAAAATTGGAAATTAAAAATTTCAAATAAATACATAAAACAAAATGCCAAAAAGAACGTTTATTTTGATTTTTCCCTTTATTATTATTTGTTTTTTTTTTTTTTTGTGTTTTGTGTTCGTTTGTTTTTCGTGTTTTGTACATTTTAACGCCATAAATTTTCAAGTAGTTTTCCACGATTTGTTCTTTTCTCTTGACATAAGCATAGGGTATATATGGACAGAGGTACAGCTATATTGCTATACCTTCATATGAATATATTCTGTAACGACTTGATCTATCATTAAATTTTACTGATAATTACCCGTAGTCCTTTCTGTTTAGAATCAAAAAAAGACAAGTTTTAGATTATCAAGTTTCATATTTAATCAGAATCGGGAACCTTTAAACTTACTTTACTATATAATATGATATCCAGAGTATATAAACTTCGTCGAATCTCTTTCAATTTCAATCTATCTTTATTCGTTTCTGGTCTGTTAGCAAATGTAAATTGCCACAGAATTTTTATAGTTTTTGATTTGATTTATGCAAAATTGCACAAGAGACTGGATATATGTATGTATATACATATATAAAAGGGGTACGCGAAGAAGGAGAGAGAGAGAGAGAGTTATGTATGCATAGGATAGCAGATAGACAATCAGTTGGCACCTTCATTTGCCACTTCGTTAGACAGATTTCCCTTATGACTGCCGCGCGGGGCACACGTGGCGTATACTCAATGTCTGCTTGAAAATGTCATTTTCTCGTCGTTTTTTTCGCTGCTTTTCATTTTCTCATTTTTGAATTGTAATTCAGTACGTATAACACTGTGTAAGTGTGTGTGTGTGTGTGTATCCTGTATGTGTCGTTTTGCTTGTCAAAATAATTCGAATTGATGTCTGTCGTTAATGTCGTTTGAGCAAAATGTCTGATCATGGCTTGTTGGCTAATGGATAATGCCTGTCGATTCAAAGAATAAAAGTAGCCCCAGCCCTTTAAGATTTGTCTATCCCATTTTCTTGCCATTTTGCGCACAATCTCATTGACAGCAAATTGAGTGTGGAATGATCATTAGTTCAAGCATTATGAGACTGACTCATATCGTTTAGGATTATTTGAACACTTCCATTAGACAATGGCTTTCGCTCAACCAACTCATTATCTTCTCGTCTTTCTTGCTTTATCAAAATGAAATCCGAAACACAAAAGATCCACAAGATTTGGTTTAGTACTTATTTGCTTAGCTTCTCGAATTCATAAATTTAATTTAAAAATAGATTTAAATTATAAAAATATAGATAAGTATTATTGTTGAAAATACGTCCAATTGTTTTGTGACCTTCGATCCATAAACTTGTGTCAATCAACTGACTCATGATAACTCAAATCAGTCAAATGAAAAACCAATTTTTGACATGGACAACTAGAAAAGAGAAAAGAAAATTGACAGGTCTCACTCCTTTAGCCCCCTCTCCCATATTGAAATGAGCAAACATTGCAGAAATATGCAAGCGCAGCAGAAATATTAGTGAAAAGTCGACAATCAAAAACCAAAAATATCCCAAAACAAAAAAATGGGTTAAAAATATATTCATATGTATATTTTTTTGTTTTTGCCAACCGACAGAAGAGAAATGAAAAAAAAATACGGAAAGGTGTGAAATAAAAATGGATATTTTGGCAATGTGTGAACAACCTGGATCAAGGAGGCAATCACCGACCGACCGCAGCAACAAAGTCAAGTGGCAAAAACAATTATGAAATTAATTGCTAACTAATTGCCAAAGATTATTGGAACAAACCGCCAACACCAAAACCGAAACCGAAAAACTAAATAAACAAATAAAAAAACTCATTGAACATTGAACTCAAAAAGTGAAAGTGCGTGAAAAGTATCCCTCTCTCTCTCTCACTCTCTCCCTGCGAATGTGCGGGTGGATGAGTTTTTCTTTTAAATTTTCATGTTTGTTTGCGTTGACAAATTGCTTAAAAGAATTGGGAGAAAACCTTCAGGAGGATCATTGAACGTAGTATGACCATGAAGCATGAGAAGACGACCAGCCTCAGCATGGCAGCAACACCACAGCAACACCACAAACAACAGGGAAACCACCTGGCCCACCATCATCATCAGCAGCAGCAGCAAACACCACGCAGTCCCATTACCAAGGCCTTTGACTTTCTACCCTGGACAAGAAGTCGCAGCAAGGTGAACATGTCAAAGACCCCAACGGTGGACAAGGACACATCGGGATCGATAGCCAACGCCAACGCCGCCGCCCCGTCAGATGTGCATTATCATCGGAATATATTTCGTAGTGGAGGCGGCCTGATTAGGGATATCCTGACTGGCGGTGATAAGGAAAATGGTGGTGGTCATAGACCACCACAATCTCCGTCGAGCAGAAAGAAGCAAAAGCATTTGAGTCGCAATAAAAGCTTGGATATTAGAGAACTCATCGGTTGTGTGGAGAATGAAATGGGAGCCAGGCCATCATCGGTGGCAACAAGTGGTTCATCGGGTGGCCGCTTTCTCGATGACACCTACATCGATCACAAACCAAAGCATATATTATTCAACGACGATGAGAATACAGTTTACATTATTAAAAAGGATTTGCCAGTCCAGTCCAAGGTGAAGCCATCGATTGGATGCGATGGAGACGTGCTGAAGGCTCGCTTGAAATTTAAACGTGTGCCCAGTGGGGATCATTATGCTGCCTCACCTGAGGCACTGCGTAGGGCTCACCAATTGCATCAGCAGCGTCATATGTTGCAGCGAAGGAAGAGTTTGAGTGACCAGCAAAGTAGCTCTAGTTTAAGCAGTGGCAATGGCGGTGGGGGCAACGAAAGAGGCGGCGATAGAGCAGCAACAGGAGGCATTATGCTGGAGCGACCAAAGACCGACAAGCCACGCAAAAAGCTATCCTTTCGGGAGCCCATTGTGGCGGCTGAGCAAGCTCAATCGCTGGTAATGGCCACTGAGCAGCGTCAGGCCAGACAAAGGAGACGCAGTTCGCCATTGGAACGGACACGTGGGGGTGGTGGAGCATCTGTTGCGACTGCTGCTACTGCTAGTGAAGTTGCGGGAATTGGAATTGCAATGGCAATGGGTGGCCTAGGTGGTATCGCTGCCATGGGTGGATTGGGTCCAATGGGTGGTTGTAGTGGTGGAGTTGGCGGTGGTGGAAGTGGTTTAAGCAACTGTGATAATTTATGCAATAATCATCGCACAAAGGATGCAATTTCCTGCAGCGATCCCGAGGTGGGTTGAAAACCATGGGGCGTATACGCAATTCGCATTATGCCTTAATTGTCCCACCCTATTTGTCCCTCCTGCGCACCTCTATTCATCGTTATTCTCCCCTTCATCCATCATCCAGTATTGCTTTATATATATACACAAACACACACACACACACATATGAACGAAAACAATTATATTAATCTTGTTCCCTTCTCCTTTGTGTTTCTCTCATCTCATCTTCTTGCAGTCTCAGGCCATGCGCATAGTTCGCACTGTGGGACAAGCCTTTGAAGTGTGCCACAAATTTAATCTTCATAAGAATTCCCTGGAACCCAATGACGAACGCTCGGATATATCATCATCTGAGCTGCTCGATGTGGAACAAATCAGCGAACAGCAGCAACTGAGCGAAGATGGCGGTGGAAACGCTGACGACAATGAGACGCCAAAGAAAGGTAAATGCCATATACAAGTAAGACGAAAGGCAAGGGAAGGAAGGATTGGGTTGGGTTGGATTGCCTGGGGTAGAAGGAGCACTCGAGTCTCCGCTGGTCGTTGCCTGGCCAATAAATAAATGAAAAGCTTTTGCTGTCGTTTCGTTACGTTTCGTCCAGCAGCAATGCAGCTGCTTCCTTCCCGGTTCATCCAATTGATGGCTAGCTGGCTGACTGCTGGTCGACCGACTCACTATCTGTCTGTCCGTCCGTCCGTTGGTTGGTTGATTCGACCCCGTTGCTTTCTCGATGCTTGCTGCATTAGTTTGCTATTCATTTTTGCATTTCAATGCAAATTTCTTTGGTGTTTAATTTTGAATTCAGTTCAATGCGGCGCGTTCAGTGCAGCATTTGCATTTAAATTGCATTGGACGAAACGGACCAAAGGGAGACAACCAAGGTGTTCGGATATATATTATAAATACATATATATACAAATATATGTATGTTTATATGATGAAAGAAGGGAGTGAAAGCAGCATTAAGGGCTTTAAATATTAACAACAATTAACAAGGCATAAGAACAAACGGAAAGAACAAGCAACAGCATGCGAAATTTAAATCAGTTTAATACAATTTTAAATAAAACAAAGAAGCTTTAAATACTCGGACCGAAAGAAACGGATTTATAAACAAAAGTCAATCCAATATGATTTCTAGTCACAATGCTAATAGTGCCAATACTTTTCAACCATGGTCACCAAATGCATAATACTCAAAATGGGGAAAAATAGGTGATTTGAAACATATGAGAAACATAACTGCGCATATGTGTACATACATATGTATGTACACATATGTACATATATACAAACATACAGACATATATGCATATACACTTAAAACAAGAACAAGTGGCAAGCAACAAGGAGAAGCGGAAAGCGGGAGGAGAGATGTTTTTTTTTTTGAAAAGATGGCAGAGCTGCTTTCGACATACTTGTCCGTACACTTCACTGCGCCGTTAAGCAATTTCCACGTATTGCTTCAATTTTCAATAATCTTTGCAGAGGCTTTTCATTTTTTTCCCCTCAATTTTTTCTTTTTGTTTCGCTGGCGTTTGACGTCATCAACGAATGTGTCTGTCTGTCTGTCCGAGAGAGAGTGAGAGATGGTCCACATACATACATATATAATAAGTATAAAGAAAACCTCACAAATTCAATTCTTTTGGCATCTAAAACAAGCAAACGACATCATTCGTGGAAAAATATGTAAAAGGCATCAAAAATATATATCTAAAGATACGTATGTGTAGGTACTTCAAATATATAGCGAATGTGCTTTTGGGGGCAAGATGGATTAGTTAGTAGGTAGATAGATTGGTTGGATTGACTTGCTGGTTGGTTGGATTGGCTGCTATTTTCATCATAGCCATGGCATCATCTCTCCACACACAGATGATATCGCTGGTAACGCAAAACTGAAATTATTATTATTGTCATTGTTGTTGTTGTTGTTGTCAAGTGACATGACACAGGAACACAGGCAGAACCAAAATCATTATGCACGACTGCCTCACGTGGCCGTGCGTCGCCATTTCCTCCTCCACTCCTAACCGACGTACCACTAACCATCACCCATCATCAACGCCCAAAATGCCCAAAGTCGTGTGCCAAAAATAATTTATCTATTTCCATATATAATAAATACATATATATATTTTCTTGTAATTCTTTTTACGCCCACGTTTCTCGACTTTTTAATGGCTGGCAATGCCAGTGCTGAAAAGCACTCAAATTATGAATTATTATTGGTTTTTATTTTCGAATTCCCAGACAAATGCCCAAACAGGGGGCGTGGGGAACAAAAACACCCAAAAGTATGCAAAGTATTTTGTGATTAGTAGGAAATTTTATAAGAAACTGCAATCACCTCCAAAGTTGAGACAGTACTTTATTGCTTCAATTCTTGAATTATCCTGATCTCTATTAATGTATTTCGATCACATTAAAGATTTTTCAAGGAAATTGTCCCATCTGACAACTGGAAAGGTTGTCTGATATGTAACAATATCAAATCCATTGTTGACCTAGGTTTAATTTTCAATTTCATTGAAACTTGGACACACTTGATATAAGCTGTCACAAACGATCTAAACAATTTGCAAGAATATAGTTAACATTTTCGAATTGGGTTATTCCAGGAAAGTCTCGTAATGAAATATACTCTTCACTTTGTTTTAGAAATTGTAAAAGATAATTTAGATAAATAAACGAAACAAGTGAAAATTTATTGACTTTGGCTGGCTGGTAATTACTTGCAAATGGACAACATTTTCCTATTTATTTTGGCACTCATTGAACTTGAACGAACCAATACTAATATATAGAGAGTCGGGTAGCTACATATACATATATATCGGCAAAACAACTAAGACAAACTCTCCGACTAATTTATTATGTTCATTCCATCACAATGGACCAGATTATGTGTTTTTTGAGTAATGGATCATTCTAAATGGGTCATTTCGATTGTAAAAATTCTGGCTAAAAATAGGCAACATGTGTGGCATAAGAATCTACATATATGTCTTTTTTTAAATTTAGACGATTCAATCAATTTATTAGCCCAATACATTCAACCAAATGCTTAAGCGTAACTTAAATAATATCTGTGAAATGCCACATTAATTAACAATCAACAATAACAACAAATATAGAAACCAACTCAGAGCCATTAACACACGTGCGCCCAAGGTGTGAAGCCAAATATCAGCGAAAATATTTATATGGCAATAATTTTCAACTCTATATGTATGTATATATATGTGCATACGTCTACATATTTAGTAAATTGCTTGTATTTACACAAAATATTCATAAAGTTCGTGGAAGAAGAAATTTGCTGAAATATTTTCCACACACAAATCAAATTGAAAAACCAAAAAACTGTGAAGAATTTCAATGTAAACAATTTGCACACCATGCCAGGAAGAAGAATCGATTGGGATTTAGTATGGGAACCTCTAATATGTGTTTTTTTGGCATGCCGTATTCCATCCCATCCATGGAGGCATGGAGGAGGCAATGGGATAAATGACCAATTCTCCCTATCAGAGATTGATTTATTTGAACAATTTTTAATTTATCTTAAAATCGAGTGTTTTTATTGAATACTTCAAATCTAATCTTTATATCTAGTTCTCTGTTTCTAGTTCTTCATTCCTTGCTTTTCAGTTCATCACCATTCCTAGTTCTCCGTGTCTAGTTCGTTATTCCTAATTCTTCGTTCCAAGTTCTCCAAGTTTCTAGTTCTCTGTTCCTATATAGTCCAAGTTTTTTCGAACCTAAAAATAAAACTTGTTCTACTGGGTGGCTTCTTTTACAGTTCATTAGATGATTATTTACATTAAAGTGTTATTATTTATACCGTTCCCTGTCAATTTCTTCATGTCTCACTCGTGTTGAGATCTGGCCAAGTAACGTATATGTACATATATAATATGCATACATATAGGAACCATAATAATCAAAATAAATAATGAAATTCAACCGCTGTAATTAATGGCAAATTAATCGTGAGACCACCCAAGGTGTATGCCTCTCGAGTGTGGGTATGTGACCTTGACAAATGAAGGTAACGGCGGTCTGGTCTTCTCTATTTACACTCGCTCACTCACACACACACACAAACACTCAGTCACTTTAGCTGTTTACTAAACGACCGCCGCCATGCTTTCATTTAGCTACTAAATTTACTTTTGCTATTTTGAATTTTCTAATTTTCAATTTCAATTTTTTCCTTATACCCATTTTCTTTGTTTTTCCTATTTCTATTTAAAGAACACTTGGCCGTTTGCTCACCCGATTTGAATCACACGCAGCCGCAACGACCTAACCACTTGGAGCTAATGCCAACCCAGTCGAGTCTACGCAAATCGACCAGCCTTCTGGTGAGTAATATCAAGTATACTAAAGTCAAAACCAATTCGTAATCGCAATCATAATCGTAATCATCGATCGTTCTATGTTTTTGTTTTGGTTGCTCTCTCATTCTCTCTTTCTGTATACATTTATAAGAGGATAATGGCCAGCTAATTTGTAGAAAACGAAATATTTATATTAGCCTCGAAACTTAAAAATCAAAAGCAATTCAAATCCAATTAATATGCCAATTAGATACCAAACTTTTATGAGCAAGCAAAACGAAAGAATCGGGAATCGTTAAGTATTATATTCTTGCGTAGAATCAACACATGTTTACATTTGCCACCAAATAGGGTATAAGGAGATAATATATGCATAGAGAAAAAAAACATAGCGTATACCTACATATATTGAACAAAATCCAACTTCGGGTAAAAAAAAATTAATCAAGATTTACATAGTGAGAACATCTTCTAATTAAATGTTATGAAATTTCAACAAGACGGATAAAAACTTGTAGTATTCAGAGATTAAAATTCCGCAAAAACATGTTGAACAGATGCAGTTCAGAAATCTGTTGTAAAAATCACAACAAAGTTGGGGAAATGCCATTCTAATATAATTTGATTTTTTCAGTGCGATGTGGATGACAAGTCTTTGGGCTCACCTTCATCGCCCCGCACAGAGATTTGCCATCTAAAGGACCAGCTGGAGGCGCAAGCTCTGCAAACGCGTCAGGCCTTGGCTCAATTGATGTTGGTGCGTGAGCAGCTCATATCAGAGACAAATGCGCGCATTGAGGCTCAGGTGGGTGTTGGATCGAGCAACACATGCATATTCAATTGTTTCAATAACATTTTGTCTTTGCAGGCGCGCACGCAGCAGCTGCTGCAACAGAATCGTGAGTTACTTGAGCATTTGGCCTCATTGGGGGCCTACAATGAGCAGCAGAGCGCTGGACTGACCTCGGCCAATATTGGGATGGCACCACAGGTAAAAATCCTATAGCAATTACAAATTTTTAAGCCAGATTTCGTTGAAGCTTTCAAAATGCCCTCCCAGAAAAAAACGCTGCCCGATTTGCATGTGTGTTTCTTTTGTTTTTTTTTTTTTTGCCCATTTCTGTTTTGCATTTCATTTGCTGCACGTGTGTTGTTGTTTTGTTTGTTTGTTTATTATGTTCTTGCTCCTCTTGTTGTTGTTGTGTTTTCTAGTTGATATAGTGCGAGGCAAGCCTCTCTTAATGCCCAACACCTTTTTGTATTCCACCCTATTCGGCAGCAATCGCAATTGCAATTACTGCTTCAGGCTACCAGCAACAACAACAATTTGGCCACAATTAATCAGCAGATCAACAATTTGGGCAACATAAACCAGCAGCTCACCTCACTCAGTCATCAATTGAGCGGGCTGAATCAGCAAAGCCAACATTTACAGAATCTGCAACAGCAGCAGCAGCAGCAACATCAGCAACAGACGCCATCATCCTCTCAGCAGCAGGCAAACCAAATGACACCGGCAACACCACCGCCACCATCTGCTTCTGGTGGTGGTGGTGGTGGTGGTGGTGGTGCACCCGCCACTGCAAGTGGTGTAACGTATCCAACGTTGGGTCAATTGCAAACTATCAGCAATCAATTGCAGCAGCAACAGCAACAGGATGCCTTGTCCAAGGATCTATTTCAGGTTAATCAGGAGCTGCTCAATCGTCTGCAGGCTCTCAATCTCAATGCCAATTCCACGACGCAGCAGACACAGCAGCAGCAGCAGACACCATCAGCCTCGCCCCACAATTCCTTTTTCTATGTCAATCCATTGTCTTGCACACCGGGTACACCCAATAACAACAACAACAACAATAACAGCCTGACTGGCGCAGGTGTCGGAGCCGGAGCTGGCGGAGGTTTCAATTTTCTAACATCGCCGGCAACTGGCGGCACTCTTAGTCCATCCCCATTGGGTACCATGAATCGCAATTCCTTTGCGGGCAGCTCCTCACTCAATGAGGACATACGCTTGAGCATCGAGCACAATTTGAATAATCTTGAGGAGCAACTGAAAGCGGCCGTTTCGAATGGCAATTTAGCTGGTTTGGCCTGTGGTGGTTCCACCAGCACCAGGGATACTAGCCGCAGTTCATCCACATTGGACTCCCCATCATCACCTCGTTTGAGGCATAGCAACAACAACATAAGCCCCGGCAGTAGCAGTCAATTGAATGGCAACAATAATAATGGAAATGGCAATGCCAATAGCAACGCGAATGGCAATGGTAATGGCAGAGAAACTCGCTTCAATACGGTTCTATTGAGAGTTACCGATGAGGCTGGTCATCAGCGCAAACTATCCGCTACGCCCAGTTTTATAACGCGAAGTACAAGCGAAAAAGTACCAAATCGCAGTCAAATGATGAGTCAAGTGCAACGCACTGCCTGGGCACGGCATACAACAAAATGATTATGCGAGAATCAGATGGAGGAGAAGGCGTTGACAGAGGATGCAGATGTAAATGAATGATGGACCAGGTCTTAAGTTAGTTTTAGTGATTGAGTTTTTCCCCCCACACACACACACCCCCAACTAGTGAGCGATTGAGTGAATGAGTGCGAACCGTGAAATGATGTGAATGTGTGAGTGAGTGCGAACAGCTGCTTGATGCATGAATGTGTTGCAACAGTATTAAATTTAAATCAATCTAAAAACAAAACTCATTTTAAATTTAGTTATGCATTTTAAGTTTATATGCAAATGCTCAAAAAAATGTGCCAAAAACACACATGAAAAAAAACTCTTGTATAGCCAAAATAATTTGGGCGAATTTCAGTTTTAGCTCAATTGATCGAAAGCAGAAGAAGAAATATGCGAAATGGTTAATAATTAGGCAAAGGTAAAAGAAGAAAGACAAATTGTTTAAGTTTACAATTTGTACAAATTCTGTGAAATGATGAAACATACATATATGTATGTATTTGTACAAACTACTTGCTCAACTTAGAAAAAAAATGTAACCGACAAAAATTAGCTCTCAATATATTTTATGTGATTGTTAATTGTCTGTCGCCAATCTTTCGTTTCATCAGAGACTTTGCCAACAAAATAATGTCCATCATGCGAAAACAATTTAATGTCTAGTCAAGTGAAAGTATTTATTCTAATTAAACATAAATTACATATGAGAAATGAAAACCCTAAGCAGCATATCAAAAACAAAAACTATTTATAATTGTGCAAAAAAAAAAATTGAAATGAAAAAAAAATAAACAAGTATTTTTCTCTTCCCCAAAAAAACCCAAAAATATTAAATATAAACTAAACTTGTATATGAATATTATTACATTGCTAAGGTTTGAATATAAACTAGTGAAAAAAAACAGATTTAGTTTTAGTGTTTTTTTTTTTAATTTTTTGTTGTTTTTTTTTTTAGTTTCAATACAAAATTTTGTATGTGTGCAAATTTTCCAATTATGTTTAGCATAATTAAATATTATAAACGCAAATACAAGAAAAAAGAAAAATGTTATTGTATTTTTGTAAATTATTATTTTAATTCTATGCATTAAGTTAAACAAAACACAAAAATCCCTCTACCCCCCCAAAAAAGGAGAAAAAAACACAAATCAGCCAAGAGAACAAACAAAGAAGAGAGCAGACATAATAAAAATGGTTTAAATATATATATATATATATACCGCATTGGATTATCTGAGTTTCGATTAATCATGGGCAACAATTGAAAGTTAATGCAAGAGTAAGCAATTTTCCTAATGAGTTTTTACAGACACACACACACGCACACACACACGTACAGCAAAAAGGGTCAGCAGAGCGGTGGGCGAAAAAAATGTAGCATACATTTAAGGGCTGGCAGTGCATAAATTTGCGCGCTTGATAAATGAATTATGATGCCTCCAAACAAAAGAGGAGGATGGGAGGCGTATAAGTCTATCTTGCCATAAAAAGTAGCAAAACAGGGAAGAAAAAAACAAGTGTCGCCATTTTTCACTTTACTTTTGTCATCGTTGCTGCTGCTGCTGCTGCGGCTCGTTGTTAACGGTGCTGTTGGCGGTGGGCAGCAGCAGCAAGCATGGCAATTTGCGCACATAACTCATTTGCATAAATTTACACACTGACTTATCCCTCTCTTTCCCCCCGTCACACTTATTTTTATTCACAGCTCTCGTCGACAGCGAAAGTGGCCCGCTGGTTTCAACAGCTACCCTGGCACACAGCTTCCCTTTCACGGCCCGAAAGCGGTTTCGTTTCCGGAGATTCACGTTCTGAGAAATATCAAGAGGATCATTTCTATGGAGGAGCTGGCGGTGTCTGTGTTGGTGGAGTCGGCGGCAACGGCGTCGGTGGCTGCGTTGGTGGCGGTGGTGGTGGTATCGGCAACATTGCAAAGGAAACGGATGATTTATGCGATGAGTTTTTACTGGTCGAAGGCAGCAGCACCATTTGGACAAAGTTAAGCGCCAAAAAGCGTCGTAAATTGCTTGGCATGCGTCTGGGCAAAGTGACAACATTCTAAGGCAATGGAAATGGGAAGAACACACACACAGACACATACCCCACCAAGAAGTAGGAGAGGAGCCGCCGTAATGTGTGCGTTTATTAGCTGTTAAGTGGTAGATATTTTTTTGATAAATGTAGTACTAATAAGTTTTAGCTATCTAATGAAAATCAATAGACTAAATTGACCAAATTAACCCCAAAAATGGAAACGAAACGACATGCTCATTGAAATGCCATGCAGCTCACATACAGACACACTCATCCACAGACATTCACAACAACAACAACCAACAAAACAAAATATCAGAATTAACTCGACAATTAGTTAGACATAAGTCAATTAGCTAAAGCTCAAATGGGTATTTAAGTATTATAAGAAAACATTAATCATATGCCACGTATAACACACACACAAACACAGCAAATGAGAGAGATGGAAGAAACAGCAGCAGCAGAAGAAGTAAAAGCTTAACTTGGCCAACTTTTCCTTGAAGTAGAAAAACTGGTTATTAAGCTAAGCAACACACACTCACACATCCACAAACAACTACATACATACATACATAGGATATATATAGGTATATAGGTGCGAGTGTAGCTTCTTTGGCCACAAGGACAACAATGATTCAAAATGTAACAAAAAGAAAAAAAACAAAAAAAAAAAACACAAACAACATTCAACATTCATAAATTTTCCAAGCATCATTTCGGTTTTTTCCTTCAGAGTTCACTTGTTGTTGTTGTGTTCTCTTGGTTTTTGTTGTTGTTTTTTATGCATAAATCGATTTTACTTTTTTATGTTGTAGGTAGCTAAAAAAAAGGGAAAACAGAAAGGAAAAGCAACTCTATAAATTTTTGTTTATATTTTCGGCAAGCAAGAGTTTGCGAGAAGTAAACGTGAAGGGGGCAGTAACCAGCTGCAACCAAGAAACCTATACACACTCACACATACACACATATTCGGAAAAGTCTGCGGCATACGTGGCGTATAAGCTATTTACCCCACAAATTTATGTAGATTCCGTTCGAGCTATAAAACAAAGCCTGAACATGAAAATGAAAATGAAAATGTTCTGTCTTTTTGTGGGTTTCTTTTCACCGAGGGGATTACAGGGGTAGCAGTAGTAATAGTAAGGTAGCTAGTAATCTTCTTCATTTTAGTTTTAGTTCAAGTAGATATACATATGCTAAGTTCAACTGTGGGAACAAAAACAATGAAAACGAAAAAAACAAAGTGAAATTTTAATTTGGCTAGGGCATAATCAAAGAGAAGGAGAAGGGAGATGGAACAGGCAATACCAAATACCCTACAACATCCATACCTACCCACAAACCAGGCCGATTCCTTACAGTGGTTAATAAATCATTCAATTGGATTCAATGTAGGTATCTAATGTTCTTAGAAATTTTAACTTATTTCCATTTTTGTGCTCAATGTATACTTTTGTTTCAAAGTTATAGAAGACAGTTGTGAGTTCAGAATTAATACTATGTATACCCTTCATTTTGAAGTATAGAATTGTGGCCAACCGCTGCCTCTCTCTCTCTCTCTCTCTCTTTCACTCACTTTGAATCTCTCCACAGACTTAACTCATCAACCTAAGCCGAATTTCTATTAAATTTGTAAGCTGCTTTTTTGTTTTTATTGCTTTTCAAATGAAAAACGACGATTTACCTAACGATTTTATGACATTGTCAGCATTCCTAAGAAACACCCACTTCAACTCCTACTTCGCCCCCAGTTATACTCTCTTACCCCAACTCATTTCAACTCCACCATCATCCATATCATCATCATCCCAAAATTTAGATACGAAATTGTAAACGAATAAATTTTTATGGTTTTAGTTAATTTATGCTTAAAATGAAAAGGAGAATAAACCAACGAGCGAACGATGATGAAAAAGAAAAGACAATTTGTTTGAGACTGAAACTGAAATTTTTGTACTAAGCATGAAACGAAAAAAGAATAAAAGAGATCAAAAAATCATTCATATACATTAAGTGCACACACACACACATACACACGTACACATACACATGGTGTGTTACCGCATTTTATGTGCTGTGTGTGTGTGTATGTGTGTGTCATGCCAAAACAAATGCATTCCACTTGAACATTTACACATGATGAACCAATTTAAACATTAAATTAAGCATAGTTTAATATCAATTTTTTTTTCACACATATTCTTGATATATTTTTGCTTCATCGTGTTCGTATTTGTATTTTAAAATTAGCCTGTACAATAGAATTAAGTGAATTGTATGTAATAAAAATTCAACTGCAACCTGCTGTGTGGCGAGTGTTCATTTTGTTGGCAGTTCAATTAATTTAACGCGCTATGCATGTAGGGACAAGCAGAGAGAAGCATGGACATCGACATGGACATGGGACATGGGATATGCTTGAACATGCTTGGCCCAGCTAGTGGGCTTGGCTGCTAGTCAGTTCAGTCAGTTGGTCAGTTGCAAGAAGGAGAAAATGGAGGGGAAACCGTTTGTTGGAGGTGGGCTCTGTGTATATTGAAAAATTACAACGAAACAAGGCAAAGTATTCTGCGGTTATAATTAAGGACAGGAAGGAGATCCTCCCCCGCCGAAAAACGAAATAAAAAAGAAGGTAACTTACTAATGGTAGGAAAATGAAAAATGAAAATTTTGCCCAAAACACACACACACACACACACACAGGAAAACAGAGAAAAATGTGACATGCGATATTTTCTCTTGTTTGTGTTTGTGTGTGTGTAATAACTGTTGACATTTTTTGGGGCCTGGACACCAGACATAATTACACAAAGGTAGGCAGGCAGCAGCAAGATGACCCTGAAAACAGGAAGTTCACTTTGCTATGTGGCACATAGCACACATACACACATAGAGGAGCGTACACGCAACATGTGAGCGATGTGACAGCAACAAGAAACAGTTGAAAGTGCCGCATGTCCTGTCCAACGTCATCCTTCTGCCACACAACAGACACAAACATACACTACACTCCTCCTAGCTAGCACTACATCATCTACACTGGAGCGACCCATTCCATAAGTATACCGAGCACTCACAACTCACATATATTCGCGTGCACTTATCGCGTGGGTGGTGCTTTTAATTCACATTTTATTTTCAGCGTTGCGCGCGTAATTGTTGCTTCCATGGGTCCTGGACAGGACATGGATATAGTCAGTTCGCGTTGGCGCTGCACAGCGGACGTGTGTGCCTCGAATAACGCGCATTCATAGCTTTTAGTTTAACCTAACTATTGCGAAATTGCTGCTGCGGCCATGCAAAACAAGGCCAGTGAAAGTGTGGCGGTAACAGGGGAAGAATGTGGAGGAGTACCATCACCATCGCCCATACCAACACCCACACCTGCTCCTCCTCCACCTGATCCTCCGCGTCGTACGAAACCAGGAATTTTACGCTTAGATATCAGTAAACCACGACGTTCATCAGGTGGTTCTGTCGATTTTCGCAGCAGTGTGTCTTATGGCAGTGGCACTATTGCTGCTCCTTCCGGTGGTGGTTGTGGTGGTGGTGGCGGTAACAACACCACTGGCCCCAACAGTGAGGTAAGTGAACATGATTTACTGCACGCCAGGGAGTGCTTACGATTTGGTCGGGGCACGTGCAGAAACAGCAGCAGCATAGCCCCATAAAAGGTGAAAAGAATGAATGGAAGTTGGTTCGCCAATGTGTTGCCTGTTTGGTTGGTGGCTTGCCAACACAAATGCCAATGCCAATAGCCATGCCCATAAACACCAGCAGAGCAGCCGACTCTCACTTAACTTGGTCGACGACGCTTAGATTAAGCAATGCAGCCAGGACATCTAACCAACAGTCAGGACAGGACAGTAAGATAAAATCATTTTTTATGCAGGCCACTAACTGAACAGTTTGCCAAAGCCATTTCTAGAACATTTCAAACGACCTTTAGTTACTCTTTACAAGTAAGTACATACAAGGAGTTTGGAAAGCATGAAAACTGCGAAAAGCCAACGTTTGATTTAGTTCTCAAAGAATCCATTCAAAAAATTGAGTATGGCTTATAAGCCTGGCAAATGGCCGCCTTAAAGTATGTAATGTCAAAACTCTAACGAGCATTTAGAATTTTCTTGTATCTTCTTCCTCTTTTAGCGGACTCTTGACCTTCCTTGCTATTCCTTAGTCCCTTTCCACTTATAGGCTTAGCAAAATAGATAAAAACAGAAAAATTATATGGCTTCTATTTATAATTTGTTTGCGTGAATTTCTTAGAAAATGTGCCCTAAAAATCTAATATAAATGTTTTATACTTGACCATAAACTCATTATGTCCGACCATCGTAGTACTACTGTCTGTATGAAAGAGAGAAAGAGTATGTTTAGAAAAAATGTTCATTTGAAGAGGAGACATGCGACCGAAACTAAACGCTTAATGTCCCGACAGTTAGACAAACACACGAATGAATGGCCTGGCCTAGATGCGGAGTAGAGTGGAGTGGACTTGTTGACCACACCCATACCCTCATCTAGACGAGGGAGACATGTTTATTTAGTCATAAAGCTGATACGTAATCTGAACAATGTCAGGATAGTCTAAGCCAAGTAAGTCAGAGTCAGCGTGAGTTTGAGACATTTCAAAATTTGTTAAAATTTTGTTATATTTCTCGAAAAAAACACAACACACACACACACACACACACACTGTACAAATAATAATAAAAAAGAAAAAAAATAAAATAAAGAAGGAAACGAATAAAATCTACACGAAAGGAAACGCAAGTCTAGAACTAGTGACCAACTCACATCCGAATTAACGAAAGTGAAAATAGGAGGATAATGTCGCAGGAGAGCTTGGAGGTAACGCCACTGAGGACTTTTATCACGCACAGCTCGTACGAGGGTGCATGGAATAGTGCTGTGAATATGATGGATGGTTTTGGTAGCTATCGCTATCCCGATGGCAGTGAATATCGCGGTCCATTTGTCCAGGGTAAATTCCATGGCTTTGGCCATTTGAAAATGGCCCAGCCGTATAGATTTACCATTAAGGGCGAATTCAAACATGGCAAACTTGTGAGCATTGAGGACATGTGGTTCAACGATGGCCTACATGTCCAGGGCACTTTCTCTGGATCCGAATTCAAGTGCGATCAATGGGATTATCTAACGGCCAACGATCGCCGCTATCAGGCGGAACGACGCTATGGACAGCAACCAGTGGGACCCACATCGTATTTGACTAATGATCTAATGGCTCGTCCTATACCCGATGGCTGCTATGACGTCGAAGAGGGTATCTTTAATCCCCGTAGCGGTTATCTACTCAATCGTCCGGCTCCATTCCCGAGTAACACCTATGTGGGCTGCAATGAAGAGCGCGAGTGGATCGTGCACAATTGCCGGCGTGCTCGTACGGATCACATAAGTGAACCGTTGCCGAGCTTCTGTCGCAGCATCATTCAAAATAATCTGTGGACCGAGCAACAACAATTGCCCGAAATAGCTATCTATGCACCCAATCAGCGATTGCCGAGCAAGCCCTACTATCACAAATTGTGCAAGGAGAGAGCCAATCAGATGCAAGATGACGATCGCAAGACCAAACACAAA
This sequence comes from Drosophila paulistorum, assembly GCA_018152135.1. Classification (NCBI taxonomy): domain Eukaryota; kingdom Metazoa; phylum Arthropoda; class Insecta; order Diptera; family Drosophilidae; genus Drosophila; species Drosophila paulistorum. The sequence goes on from JAECXG010000690.1 coordinate 15,861,046, forward strand.
AGCGTCGACGGCGGACAAATTGGCCTAGCTAATGCCTATAACGCTTCCATTTTGGAAGCGAAAACAGATCATAATTTCGCGGAATCTTATCGCCAGTGGACTAGCTCTTCGGATGTCAGACGTATGGGTTCCGACTACCAGACTAGTTGCCCAGTGGAAAGTTTTTCGGACGAACAGATACGCATGAATGTGAAGGAGGCCTACGATAACGTCAATCTAATGAAAATCAAGAGAACAGCCGATGATTTTCATGTGGTGCAGTCGAATTTGATGCGTCCAGCAAGTTTTGTCGATCTTACACGTTCCGTATTTGAATTATAATCAACCAAACAAAAGAAAACGAATAAAATCAAATTATAGTCAGTGATGGACATAAAAAAGGAAACATATTCTAAAACTAAAGAGCTTTAAGGTTAATTGTAGGAAGGCAGGCTAAAGAAAGGGACAAAGAGATTCAAAGATAGAAAAGTTTAAAGTCATCTTAAAAAGCGTTATGAATTTTTCTAGAGATCAATGAAATTACCTTGAAGGAGGGAAATTAAATACTTTTTGAGACTTAAATTGACAAATAAAATAATTCTTGAATGGAAATAGATTACAGAATAGCAACGTCTCGAAAAGAAAAAGAATTAGATTGAAGACAGAAAAAGTCGACTTCAAGTTCTCGAAATTATACATCAAATTGGAATATGGTAGCTACTCATTAGTTAAATTTAGCTTAGATTACAGTCTAGTAGACTTTGTGTTACAAGGGTTTATACATATTTATATATGATACCATCCAATTTCAGAATACAAAATATTTAAATTAAGAGGGAAGATGCCGCAGGTTTCGTACAGTGCAAAATATCCCACCGATTCAAAATTTTCTGGCGTGAGTGATGAGCTTGGTATGCAGGGTTATGGCCTCTATGTCTACCCGGATGGGACCCGCTACTTGGGTTACTTTCACAACAATCGTTTCCATGGCCTGGGCCTTATTACATTACAGAAACCGTACAATTTGAGCTATCAGGTGGAGCATTTTCACGGCAAGTTAACCAAAATCATCGACATGGTTTTTAGCGATGATTTGATAGTTGACTTTAAGATGGATGAGAATAATACGACAATGGCATTCGATAATTGGTCGTATTGCACGAAAAAGGATCGTCGCTTTTGTGGTGAGATTCTCACACCGTTGACACCGGTGGGGCCCGATAAATATATAACAAAAGATGGTCCAATTGCTCCACATTTGGATAGAAATATCTTCGACTTGGGTTTTGGCCAATTGAATCAACATGGCTTCCTTATGGACGTTCCCAATTATATGAGCGATATGCCTAGCTTTTATGTGGGTTGTAGGGAAATTCGTCATTGGATTCGAGAGCACTGCCGCCATGGGCCATTGTTCAATTTGCATCTCAAGCAGGAGATACGGGCAAAATATGCCAGACAGATAATACGCAACAACATGGACAATCAGGATGATTTGAAATGTGTTACACAACATCAGGAATCACGATGGCACAAATCGCCCATTTGTCGCGATCGAGCAAAGAAACCGAGTTCCGAATCGGGAAAAGCGGTAAGGGCCCACATGGCAAGCACTTCGCATACTCTCACCTCCGAAATGGATAAGGAGATACAGCGAGAGTTGCGTGGCAAGTGCAAGGATCTAAAGTCAAAGCTTCCACAATCACTTCATAAAAGTAGAAACCATCAAGTGATGCATTTAACCAGCGAGAGTGGTGTCTGTCGCATTAACTGAGCCCATTTCGTGTTAGTAACACACACATCAACACACACACACACACACACACACACTTCTATAGTTCATACTTTTACCGATTGTAAATTAAAATATGCCATATATTTTTTGACCTATTAATTGACCTACATATAATAGAGAATTCTTATATGAGTTAACCCCATTTTTGGATAGGGCGTGGGCGCATGTTTAGCCTAAAGATTTATGTCTCAACTTTTCAAAACTGCAATCGAACATGGAAAGCCACTTAGGAGACACACATACACACACACACACACACATTGTCGTTGTCTACTATGAGTGAGAATACAGGCTACTGAAGGGTAGGTAGGTGACAGCATTTGGGTCAGCGGCATTGAACCTTCATTGGCTTTAACTTCATTTGAAGTTCATCTGCACCTGTGTGTGTGTGTGTGTGTGCGGCTAATGACCCTTAACACGTGCAAACGAAACACGCATAGATAAATTTGATGTTAATTAAAGTCGCCGAAAAAAAAACACAAATGGAAAAGACTTTATTTAATTAAAAGGCATGAAAGTGAAAATCAGAGGAAAACATAGCAAAACAAGTCCAAGAGAGAACCAAAAACATATTTCAATAAGGGGTGCGCCGCAAAAAAAAAAAAGAAAAAACAGAAACAAGAACCAGAAATGACTAGAAAACCCCATGAGTGGGCAACAACCATAGGCGTCGCACAAATAATCCATATTATTGATAAAGGGATTCGAATGCAGAGCTGCGCATGAGTAACCGACGGGTCATTCAACAACAATCCAAAGATCACTACCTTTGTTGTGCATTCCAAGTGCATCACTTATCTGGGTTCATTTCACAAACTCAATTTCTTGGACTCAAGATAACAATCGTCTGCGTTCCTTTTCGTTTTTGTTTTCTGTTCTTAATGTCTATCTACGCCCATGATTAGAAATTCGCGATTTTCGTTATCAAACCTTGCATGTTTGATTTTCATTTACATGGGACCAGGCCAAGAATACCAGGTGACTCAATTCCAGCACACACACAGAGAGACAGAGACACCCACCTACATGGTGTGTGAGGGTAGTGAAAAATCCTGTCCAGCAGGTCCAAATGGACATTCGAAGTCTCTGGTTGTGGCTGGACACGGCATTGTTGTTATCACATGCCTCGGGCGATTTTTACACTCATTCGTCTTCGTTTCAACTGGATGGCGGGGATGGAGACGGGAGTGTCCAATCCAGACCAGTTCAGTCCAGTCCATCCCACCTCATCATCTAGCTAAATCCTCGCGCCCCACTCTCTTCCTACCTCAATGTCGTGGCGCGTGTCTATGTAAATTCCTTTACGTTGCTCCTTTTCAATGTGTTAGTTTTGGGCACGTTTTGGCTTTGATAAGTTAGCCATGTTGGGTTGGGTTTGGGTCTGGGTTCGGATTCGGGTTAAGGTTCTCGGGCTCTAGCTTCATTCATATTCATTCATTATTAGAAAAAATTTAACTCTCGCTCTATATATCTCCTAGGTGTATGTTTGTGTGAGTCTTTGTGTGTGTGTATGGGTTTGTCCTGTCCTGCTTTTTTTACGCCTTGCTGGAAATGGTCAGCCACTAAGCCGTTCAGTCTGCTCATAGGGCTGCTTCAAAGCGTTACAACGGCTAACCAATAACTAAAAACTAAAATTAAAATATCGAAAACTAAGATATTAAGAAAAAGTATTAGTGCCACATTTCTTTAGTCGTCGTCGTTGATATCATACATATTTTTTTGCAGTTTTTTCCTGCCGTCCCCTAATTGATAAGCAATTGCAAAGTATTAACTAGTGATTAACCATTCAACTAAACTAAACTAACTAATTAGAATGTGACCCTAATTTGATAAACAAAAGACAATTTATACGCAATTTACTAAACCTTCAACTATAAGCTAAACATAAGTTGCAATATAACAATTTGTAGAACAACTCATCGGGTGTTACATCGCCCCATCAATTATCTGTGACCTGGGCACCGCCATGCGATTTAAATAGAGGCGATCATTGGCAAATGCAGAGTAGTGCCGACGCCAGAAGGGAATACTACAGAGGCCAAAGAGGCAGAAGGTAAGCCATTACGTTACTTTAAACGGCACCAAATATCAATCACAAACATTTGTCATTTGAAAATTCATATTAAAAGCAATTTAAATCGATGTGGATTTAGCTTTAAGCTCTAAACTATATAGAACACTAAAGTAGAAAAGCATTTAGTGTTTTATAAAATGATATTCATTTTTGTACTTGACGCATGTATTAACTAGTGATTAACCATTCAACTAAACTAAACTAACTAATTGCTGAGTGTTGAATCTAGGATGAACTTTTCCCCCTAAAGTATGCAATACGCAGTCCGAGAATTCGTCTTTTTAAACATGTAACGAAATTTATGAATATCCTGTGGATAAAAACTAATCCCTGAAACAAACACTGTTGATGGAAAAATTTGAATAAAAATCCATATGAAAAGGAATAAATTTGTATTGCATACTCTATGGGGCAAAGTTCTTCGTATTTCGCAATCAGTATCCATTTGTTCGGAATTTGTGTTTACCATCTTGAAATGAAAAGTAATTTTACATTTTTAAATTTATTATTTCGCCTTTTTTTATCTGAATTAAAAGATGTTTGCTTTTTCTTCTTGTTTGTTACTTTTATTAATATTGCATTTGAGAAATAAGGAGAAATGTCTTCTTTATTGATGTGGTTAAGCTATATTTAATCTATCTGCAGTGTAAATTGATAGTAAGAATGTTAAAAATTGTTTAAAAATTTTGCAAAATTTTAATTTTTTTTTTTTAAAGCAGAACCGCATCACAAGAGGAAAACCGATCGTACGAGTCAAACGGTAAGTTATTTCCAGCATAATGATATCGAAATCGAATGTATCTACATTTCATTGAATGCTTTTCATCTACTTCAGATTACCATCTACAGAATCAAAGCTGCGACGGCGAAAACCACTTCTACCAGCAGAACGAAGGTAATTTTGCACACCAGTCACCGCAGTCACAATCGCAGTTTCAACTAAGAGAAGATGGCATCAACGGTGACATTGACGATGAGGAGGACTACTCAATTTCCGTATCGGCAATAATGCAAAGACGTGCCAGTGTACGAGGCTATCGAGGTAAACGTGGCAGTCGGAATTCACGGCGAGCATCAAGTCCCATGGATCACGTGCTGGATAGTGTGGAGCGGCGACGCTCTAGTGTCTATACGACTAGTTCAGGCAAGTCACCTACGACAACAACATTTCCCCCAAGCGCACTTTGCACCCATCCCTTCCCATCCCGCCCACCTTCTTCACTTCTACACTCCACTCCAGTCCAACGCTCATAACTGTTTAGACAGATTTAGCATTTTGCCTAACTAACGAGCCACACAATGAGAGAAGTGGGAGAGAAGTCTAAATTGGAATTGGAAATGGTCCTCAAGTGGCAACGGCAACGGCAACTGCGGCGGCGGCATCGGCAGCAGCAACAGCCTAATCAACGTCTGGGGGGCCATTTGTAATTTTTCATGCTACGTGCAGCCATTTAGAACGTGGCCAATGCGGCGTATGTGTAATATGAGTGTGCGTGTGCTTTTGCTTTCGCTTTCGTTTCTACTTTTACTTTGTTCTTCTTCTGACTCTGACTCTCTGTTTCTTTTTCTTTTGTTTTTTTTCAGAGGAGGGCACCAATCAGGAGTCCACGCAAGAGCAAATCTTTGAGAATATACGCCTTCACAAGGAGGTTATACAATCGGTGAAATTACAACCATGGCCCATACGCAAGAAACTCAAGTTGGTGCGGCAGGTATGTACATACATGATTAGAGTGTGAGGATGGCCAAACCAAACCAAACCAACTCAACTCAAACAAAACCAAAGCAAAATCGAAGCCCAAAACTGGGTGCGTTCATTTTCACGCTGCTTGTCAGCTCGTTGAAAATGTTACGACAAAAGGGGCGTCCTCTTGGCCTACTCCATTCTCGAAACCCCATTAAATTCTTGAGCAAACTTTTCGATTTTATTCCCAACACTTCTTTATCTTTCTCCTAACGCCTCTCCTGCTGTTATCATCAAATCGTCGTCCTCCTTCTCGACGTCGTCGTCGTCATCGTCATCGTCGCCCATGGCATTTTTAATGATGTTTGGACTGGCATTTTTTCTCTTTCTTTTTTTTTGGATCTTTCCTGTTGCCACCATGTGTGTGTGTGTGTGTGTTGACAGGCCAAAACATATGTGGCACGCCACGAGGGCGCGCTCCAGGAGCGCTTTGCCATGTCACGCAGCACCAGGGATTTGTGGGCGAGGTTTAAAATTTTAATGGCAGCGGTAAGTGATTTCCCCCCATCAGTAACCAACGAATAATTCAGCCCAGCAAACATTGCAAAATGCAACAAGCTCAAGGCTAGCCGAAAAATTGTGTTATAGGAAAACCAAACAATATATAGATACACTCGAACAAATTTATAACAAAAAACGCTAAAAAACTAATTGTAAAATTTTCTCAAGTTTAAAGTGTCTTTACCTTCATTTTGAATAAAACTAAACTTGAAAATACATGAGAAAGTTTTCGTTTTCAGTGTATATACATACATATGTAGGTGTATATTTAATAAGTATGTGTACATATATATGTATGTAAATGTTTACACAATTTATGAGCAACTTTTGCAGTGACCCGGAAAGGCACACACGACATACAATAAATCAACACTCACATAATTCATAACAAAAGTTATGCGACATTCTGCCAGGCAGAATTCTCTGTGTCGAAAACCAATTAAAATACGAAACCGAGTTGCATTTGCAGTTGCCTTCGAGGCAACTCGAACCCCAAGCAAAGCAAACCCAAACCACCAACCAAGCATCCAACCATCCAACCATCCAACCAACTCTTGTCTCACTTTGCCTCCTTTGCAGCGCTGGCGTCATTGGAAACGTGAAACGGCCAGTTTCCTTACCGTCCTCATACCCTGGGAGCTGCGTATTAAGGAAATCGAATCGCATTTTGGCTCTGGGGTTGCATCCTATTTTACATTTCTGCGCTGGCTCATGTGGGTCAACATTATGATAGCCATACCATTGGTGGCCTTTGTCATTGGACCGGAGGTTCGAAACAGAAATTAAATATGAATTTATTGCATATACTATATTATGTATCCTGGGTTATCTTTAATCCCCCTTTCTGTCTCTTCCTCAATTCGCAGTATTTCGCCACCAAGCATGATGAAACGGATCCACGGAAACGCATGTCCGACATGGAGTCCAGAGTAGCTGGAAATCTTTTCACATTTTGGGAGTTTGAAGGATATTTAAAGTATTCGCCTATGTTCTATGGGTAAGTTGACATAAGTCCATTCATAGATATCTTTTAAGTTAAACAATAAGTACTTTTTTTAGCCCATTCCTTGTTGTGTTTATAATATAAATACATATATAACCTTTCGTTTCGGTTAGTCGTGTCTTTGTAAGTCAAGTTTTCAAAGAGTATTACAAATGTTTAAATATAACTTAATATTTATCCACCATCAAAGACTATAAAAAATGTTTCAATATAACTTAATATTTTCTTATCATCAAGCACATATTTCCTGTCGTTTAATCAAAATCTTAATTACTCTTGTTTGTGTTTCTATTTGCAGTTACTATTCAAGCACATCCGGAATTAGTACATCCGGCTATAAGTTGCCTTTAGCCTATTTTCTAACCGCTGTGCTGGTATATGTCTATAGCTTTGTGGCCACATTGAGAAAGTGAGTATCTTCCTTGATTCGAACAACGCCTTCCCCACCAACTACTAACGCTAATAGACAAATCTGTGGCCATCGAACTCAGAAATGCTTGTTAATTAATTAAACCGAAACTGAAGGGCTGATTAAATAATACAGAAATCTTGACACGAGGCGTGACCAGGCAAAAGCAGCAGAAGAAAGAAAAAATGAACGAAAAAGTTGCCCCTTATGATTTACGCACGCACACAATCAGCAGAAGTGTAGGGAGGCGGCTTGTAAGGCAGGAAACGGAAATGGCAAAACGCCATTTTGGCCTCAGCCTCGGTCTCAGGCTGGGGCTGGCTGGCTGCTGTTGCTGCTCCTTTTAATGGCTTTGTCGGCATTATGTTGATTTCGTAATTGAACAAAGTAGCAATGTCAACATTTGGCACTGACCTAGCCACTTGGCACTGGCGCTCTTGGACCCGTTTCTGGTCCTAGCCATGGCTCATCCTGTGGCACGTGCTTGGCCTGCGTGAATTATTCTTTCTTTTGCTTATGTGGCATTAGGCTTCGTGGCATTGTCAGGATTTAAGGGCAAATTATGACTACAAACTTTTTCTTCCCCTCCCTCTCACACACTCTCTGCAGAATGGCAGAAAATTCGCGCAACTCGAAACTTTCCTCAAAGGATGATGAGTGCGTTTTCTCATGGAAATTGTTCACCGGCTGGGATTTTATGATTGGTAAGTGCCAGGCAACAGCAATCTGATGTTGATGCTGAGCTGCCATTACATAAACTTTTTTCTCGTTTCTCTCTCTCCCGTGAAATCCCACAGGACATGCGGAGACAGCCCATAATCGTATTGCATCTGTTGTGGTGGGATTTAAGGAGGCTCTGTTGGAGGAGGCGGAAAAGAAGAAGGACAATCGCAAGTAAGGCAGCGGAACTGCAATTGCCTGACCAACAATTTAAAATAAATATTCATTTAATACCATCATCTTTGTTGCAGTTGGCGTGTAATTTTACAAAGAATATTGGTCAACATATTGGTTCTGGTTTTGCTGGGTCTATCGGGAGCTACAGTTGTCCTTTTAGTGAATCAGTGAGTAGATTTAAAGAGTTCGATTGTCCTTGGCAAAGAATCTATCCTCTCCGCTATAATTGCAGTTCCGAGGAATTGGCTAAGCATGACAACTGGATAAGTCGCAATGCTGTTAATGTCACCATGACTTTGTTATCCTTTTTTCTACCCATGATTTTTGAGGCATTGGGTCTCTTTGAGAATTGGCATCCTAGACAACAGCTACGCTTGCAATTGGCGCGGTAAATAAATCCTGTAGAAGCTATGTGTAGTGATTTATTTTGTTTCTTTCTTTTAGAATCATGATCTTGAACATGCTGAATTTGTATTCCTTAATGTTTTCGTTCATCTACAAAATCAATAGCAAAGAGAAACCATTGCAAATGCTTAAACTGGAGAACGAAACCAATACAATGGAGTTGCAAAGCCTAATAAAGTCCATTGAGGCATTGAAACAGATGACCACAACAACGCCTTTATATAGTGATAGTACAACAGATGGACTCTTTGATGAATCATCGTACGCCTCGTCGACCCCCTCTTTGTGGGGTGGCAGTGGTAGTGACGATGGGATTTTCTCTACCACAACGGCGGCTGCATTACTCTCAACCACAATGCAGCGCATTAAATGCTATAACATGACTGTGAAATGCTCAAAACCACGAAGGATAATGATCAGTGCTAAGAATATAACCACTGCTTTGTTGTTACTCAATTTGACGACAACTGCAATGGTGCCAACACCAACGACAACAACAACGGTGACTACAACACCAGCAACAACTCCCACAACAACCACAACACACACGACGACGACGACCCCAACAACAACAACACAAAAACCAACTACAACTGAAGAAATAACAACACAAACTACGACAGCAACCACCTTGCCAATAACTAGTCCAAGTCCAACGACAACAAGTTGGCTAACAACAACAACAACAGCAACCACTGAGGAGCCGACAACAACAACAATTACTTCAGCAACAGAGCCAAACACTACGACTTCTCAAAAGGTAAAATTTCTCATCGCACTTTGATAATTAAAAACCAGAGGGCCGGGGCTAACTTCGACCGCGTCAAAGTTTGTATACCCTTGCAAGTTTGTTAGTAACTCTTTTATCTAAACTAACTGTTTTATCTAAAAAGGGTAATGTTTGCGAAAGAACGGCCTTCAATCTTAGCATAGGATATAACGAACTTTCTGATGAAAGTCACTGTTTTCCACCGATCGTTCCTATGGGAGCTATATGATATAGTTACCCGATCTTTACCAAATTCGGCACAGTCATTAACAGATATATTTAACTGTCAAATGTTTAATTTGAAAGCAATTGCATTAAAAGTAACGAAGTTATTGACAAAAGTCACTGTTTTGGACGGATCGTTCCTATGGGAGGTATATGATATAGTCACCCGATCTTGACCAAATTTGGCACAGTCGTTTATAGTTACAATAAACTTACTAACATTAAATTTCACGACAATAGCTTAAAAAGTAACGAAGTTATTGAGAAAAGTCACTGATCGTGACTTTGCCGTTTGTATGGGAGCTATATGATATAGTCACCCGATCTGGATCAAATTTGGCGCAATTATTAATAAGGCCACAAAACTGACCAATACCAACTTTTATGACAATTGCTGATAAAATAACGGAGTTATTGAGAAAAGTCACTGTTCGTGACTTTGACGTTTGTATGGGAGCTATATGATATAGTGTTCCGATCCGGCTGAATCCGAGATATACAACGCCTGCAGTATATACAAGCCTACGTGCAAAATTTCAGCTCTGTAGCTCTTACGGTCTCGGAGGAGTTCGTTGATCCAGACGGACGGACGGACGGACGGACGGACGGACATGGCTATTTGAACTCGTCTCGTCGTGCTGATCAAGAATATATATACTTTATATGGTCTGAGATGCTTCGTTCTATGCGTTGCACACTTCTGACCAAAATTAATATACCCTTTTTGCAAGGGTATAAAAAAACATTAAGTAATACTAACATAGATCTTAATTACCGTTCGGTAAAAATAATTGGTGTATACTTTTAGGCTGACAGTTCTTGAAGAATCATTAAAAATTTCCTTCATTTTCTAGGTAACAACCACAATAGCAACGCCTAATAGTACCACCAACACAACAACAACGACAACAACAACAACAGCCAAACCAGATGATAATTTATTAACCACAAATGAAGACGATGATATCTATGATTATGGAAGTGATGAGCCAACTGGTTCGACACCACTGTCAACAACAACCACTGCATCACCGGGCAACGATAGTTTTTTCAATTATGTAGATTACTTTGAAGGTATTGCTTTACCAGAGGCTGGGGAAGATGAAGCTGATTATGATGAGCAAACAACGACAGAGGAAACACAGGATTCGTTGGTAAAAGTGCTAGACGAGCTACAAGTGCCCAAGCGTCGCAGGAAGAGAGCTGATGCAGCAGATTCACCTATTTATCGCACAAGTAAATATAGTCGCAGACATCGGAATGATACAGCTCCGCCCATATATAGGCCACCACCGCTGTATCTGGCACCACCACCAGTTAGACCCGCTTGGAGTACAACCCACAAACCACCATCTAAGCCGCGTATCCTAACTAAAGAGGAATGGGAACGTCTACATAATCGACCCTTGACCAAAAAACCATCAACAATACCAACCACAACAAGTACTAGCACCACCACAACGACCACCACCACGACGAGGAAACCCAGACGTTTTGTATTTAGAACAACCACCGAAGCGGATATTTCAACCACAATTGATAGTACTACAGATTGGAGTACCTCAACCAAAGAGGACACAACTACTACTGGCAATGGTGAGGCAGTAGATGAGGACCTGGATGAGGACCAGGATAACGAGGATCATGGTGAAGAAGAAGATGAAGGTGATGGTACTACACCATATTTCATTGACTACCGAGATATATCCGAAATCGGTGGTCTCAGCTACGATACGGATACCGAGAATATGGGAACATGCATCATAACTGTATGCCCCAAGGGAGTCGACGATGATTTTCTTTTCAATGGTGGTAGCACAACCGAAAGTGGTTTAGGTGGATCGACACAGAGCGGTGATAGCAAACAGTTAACCACCATTAAGTTGACGCTTTTGGAACGGCAATTGAAACGTCAGAAGGAAGTGCATTTGGCAATAACCCAAATACAAACAAATTTAACAACCATGTGCTGGGAGACTTCCCTAGGCCAAGAGCTGTCAAAGGTTATCGTTTTCGATGGGGTAAGCAGAAGGAAGAGAGAATTGGGATGGGGTTAGCACCACCATCCACAGCTGTCTACACAATTTAAAGTAAAATTTATCATCATCATCATCTGGGGCCATCATCTTTAGCTATCAATTTCCCTTTGGCACACACAGACAAAGTCACAAAATCTATTTAACTTAAAATATGATTGAACTTAAAGCCCGCCCGTCTCGTCCCTGCCCATGCGATATCACAGAAAAACATTTTGAGCATGAAATCCCGTTTAGCTAAATTATCCGGAAAATTTATCAACGAACAAAATTTATTTCCATCGCGCTAAGAGAATTTTGCCATTTTTGTTTCGACTAGGAAAACCGACAAAAACCCAAGCCAAGTAAAGTCAAACCAAGAAAAAGGAAAAATAAAATAGAAAGACAAGCGTAACGTAACGAAAATAAAGCAAAAGGAAACGAAACCGAAAAGCATTTTATCATAATAATCGCTCTCGGGAGTCTTTACTTGAAAAACTTCACCAAACAAAAAAAAAAAAAATAAAACCCCAAAAAAATATAAAGAGATGAGGCAAAATTTACATAAGCCATAAGTAGCAGAAGAGGCAGCCACCACCAACAATATCAATGTGAACTTTTGACTTCGATTGCCTTCAAGATGAAGAAGAAGAAGTTTTTGTTTGCCCATTTGCATGGCTGACTAATGTGTCGATTGGCTGCCGACTAGCTTCCAAATCCCACCAACAATCCGTATCTAAATCCCAATCCCCCAGCTTCAATTCCCGCATCCTCTTCAAGCCTAATCGCAAACAAATTCATTGGCTTTTGGGCGAAAGTTTTCCGTTCAAGGTCAGCTCCGTGATACGCGCAAACACATAAAGGGTATTCACTTCTCGCCTTTGATTTAGATCTCAAATTGGAGCGAATTTTGTCGTTCGTTCCATTCCAGCTTCAACTCTCCATTTTGTATTACATTTTTCAACATTTGTCCAACATTCTTAAGAAACGAAACGAAACGAAAAAAAAAGGACAAGCAAATTTGATTATGTCACCCCCCGAAACATGGCGTACATAATCTCTATTAAACGATTTAAGCACATAAATTAAACAAGTTACGATACAGGAGAGGCAACTCCGGGGTCAATGGTAGGGAAACCGACCGGGTAGGTAGACGGGACGGACTTAAGCGTATTTATGCTTAGCGCATAACAAAATGTTCGTTAAAAAGGGAAATTGAGTTTGGTCATGTGCGGTTTCGGTTTTTGGCTTAGCTCAGTTTTCGGTCACGTGTTCGTGCATGAATTTGGGTAGCTGTTGGGGGATGGAAGATTGGGGGGTTCTGAACGGTGGCCACAAAATGAATGGGTTGATATTGGTCGAGATATACAGATACCCAGAGTTCGCCCAGCATAGTCTACACATTAAGGTAACTAAAATCACAGCCATGGTCAGTGGAGGGGTCCATTATAAATGTGCCATTTTTAGATCTGGGCAACAAAATTTGTCAATAAAGGCTAAGACCATCTTCTGTGATGCCTTCTAGTATTATGTATATCTCTTGGGGTAATGCAAACTCTTATCAATCATAATACATTTTCATTAAAGTTTACTCTCAATTTACACATAGTTTCATTCGCTTGTACCCCCTTGTGACTGCACACCCATGGTCCAATGGACTAAACAAATCAGCCATAAACTTTAGCAAAAGATCCAGAAGTGAACACGTGTAGAAAGTTTTAAGCAGTATTACTAAGCAAGCAAGCAAGCAAGCAGTATGAGCCGTTGTTTGGGTTTTTAGGGAATTGCATTTTCCGTTTATTAGGTTGACGGCTTGTTTTACCATTTCCTCATTTCGTCCTTGCAGCTAATGTCCATTGTGGCCCCGCTGTGCATTGACTTTTTGCGTGCACTGTTTGTGCGTTATGTCAATCAAAACTGGTGCTGGGACATGGAGAAAACATTCCCGCAGGTGAGTTGACAGCATTATGACTAATACCCTAATAATATCTCGTTTGACCCAATGGCCTCCATTTGCAGTATGGCGACTTCAAGATAGCTGAGAATATTCTGACTTTGATTAATAACCAGGGTCAGGTGTGGATGGGCATATTCTTTTCACCTGGTCTTGTGCTAATTAACCTAGTTAAACTGATGATTATGATGTACTTTAGATCCTGGATAGTTTTAACCTGCAATGTCCCGCACGAGGTGGTCTTCAAGTGAGCAATTCAAGAAATTGTGGCTAACAGAAATGTGAAGTAAAATTGAATCGCATCTTCGTTTTATTTTTTGTGGTTGTTTGGCAGGGCCTCCAAGTCGAACAACTTTTACTTGTCGCTGCTGCTGACCATGTTGTTCCTTTGTGTTTTGCCCGTGGGTTATGCCATTGTTTGGCTGCGTCCTTCTTGGCATTGTGGACCCTTTTCTGAGTACAATCGGATTGCCGAGTTCATCACAAATACCACACGAAATGCTTTGCCCAAGTGAGTTGTCCAAAAAAAAAAAAAAACAAAACAAAAAACCAAAATCGTTTGCTTTGCTTTAAAACTTTTTAACGGAGTCCCGTTCTCGTTCTCGTTTTCGTTCACGGCAGGCAACTTCATGAACCATTGGACTATTTGACTTCATCTAGCACAGTCATTCCCCTTCTGGTTTTACTCATACTCATCATTTATTATTTGGTCTCGCTGACTGGAGCATTGCGTGAGGCCAATCAGGATCTACGGACGCAATTGCAAAAGGAACGCGAGGAGGAACGTAAAAAGATTTTCAAAGTGCCGGAGGTCAAACAGGCAGAACCAACGGCCACAACACTGACAAATCGTTGGCGTAAGGTCTTAGAGGCATCATCGCCTGTAACACCCACACAGCCTCCCGATTTCGACACGGAGGAGTACAAGAATCAGGCCAGAAAAGGTAACAAGTCATTACACACACACACACACACATCCAGAGACAGACCAATGCGGAGAAGAGATTTTTCTAAAGCTCACAAATCATTTGGTTCTTTCTTTCCATTCTTTCTTTCTGTCCTCCATTCCTCTATTTCTTTTGTGCTCGGGCAGAGCTCATCTCGCGTATCATGAAGAAGGCATTACGCAAAGGCTCGGCCACCTCCGATGAGGACTCTTTTGTGCGTCGCGATGACGACGACACGGACACTGAACACCAGGACTCACTGCCCCATGACGAGGAGGCGAAGGATAAGCGCTTTGGTCTGTCACGATTGCAGCAAATTCGTCGCACACGCAAGCCATCCCTAGTTGACATTGTCCAGATTGCCAAGCAAGAAAGGGCCCGAGCGGGTTCGATTGTCCAAGCCAGTGGTAGTGCCAGTGCAGATGCAGCAGCAGTAGCAACAGCAACAACCTCAACATCAGGTGGTGGCAATTTTCCCATAAAAGAACCGCATCCCAAAAGCCGTTTCAAAGTCGAGAAACATGAACGCCGCAACGAGAGAGGAGGCAGTGTAAAGGAGACCAAAAAGGATGCCGGTGCTGGTGGAAGCAAATGGCATGGGAGACAACCACCACCTTATGAATCGCCCAAGGAAGGAGCTAAGGAACCCAATGAACATGATCCGGATACAAATTCCAGAATTGTCAGCGAGCGACGAGCCAGTTTGCTGAGGCGTAAAAAGGAACAGGAGCAGGAGCTGCAGAATGATAATGAAATCCCCAAAGAAGAGCAAACATCTTCCTCCCAACCAACACCAGAAACGCCACCAGGTTCTGGAGTTGCAGGTGTTGAGACAAAAGCTGAGACCTTGGACGAGTCTTTGCGTAGTAAATTTCAAATTGTTGATGAAAAGAAGCCGCCATCGCCATCCCCACCAGAGGGAGGAACCGTCGACCAGAATGAGAAACCAGCAAAAGAAAGCAGCAGCAGCAGCGGTGGCGGTGGCCTGAGTAAATTTAAATTTCGACGTAGTCGTATCAAATCCCATCACCATCCGACAAACATCGTCAAACCGGAGCCAGAAGTTTTCAAATTTGATGATAAAAGTCTGGAAAAAAGCAAATCATCTGCATTTCCATCAGCAGATCATTCGCCAACAGTTGTCATTCCCACAGCGGAGGGTGATGTTGTAGAGGCTTCTAGCCTGCCATCGCCGACACCCAGTTTAAGCCAGCATCAACGGCAGTTGGCCAATTTTTCTCGCCAGGGACGCAAAAAGATAGGCTCCTTGCTGGCCCTTGTGCGAGAGGCCGTCAATTTGAAAAAGGACGATGTGGAACAGGGTTCCGACGAGTCACCGGGACCAACCACGCCCACATATTTAGCCTATACACCACCACCGCCGCCATCAGTATTGTCGAGCAATTCGAGTGCCACGGCTCTTGAGATGCCACCGACACCGGAACCGGAATCACCTACGCCTAGTGCTCCATTGCATTTTGGCAGTAGCTCTACATCCTCATCATCCAGTCGACCAGTCCTTAGTAAGCCACCCCAGCACCCAAATGCCGCATCAACACCCACTCTGGCCACCTTGGACGATGATTTAGAGGAATTGGATATGCCAGGGCCCATCACATTTCCTAAACGCAGCGCCTCCCAGCGACGACGTGCCATGAGGCAGGATTCACAGAGTTCCATTTGGTCGGATAATATACCCACTATAACCATTAGCACCACAGGAAGTGATGAGTGCATTGTGGAACCACCTCCAGCAGCAGAAGCACCCATTAGTAATGGCAGAGATTCCCCACCCACACCCAATGTGAATATTATCAAAATCACCATTGAAGATGATCAGAATGATGGTAGCGATGATGAGAAAAGAAAGAAGTAATTGTTTTTTTTTTTAAATTAACGCCAGATTGTCTTCTTCTTCTACTACTTAAACTAAACTTAACCTAAAGCTGAACCCAAAGCAAACTAAACTAATAATTTATAGCTTGAAAATCTCTTGAAACTTATTATATCTGCATTTTATCTAGTCAACAAGCAAAAACCAAAATAAAAACTCAATACCAAATACATATTTCCCTCTATGAAAATGAATTAAAATCAAACATTACAAATAAATATCTGAAGAATCATGCAATTTTATTTGCTTTGACTTTTTCGTAACCCGAAATAAAACTTCCTTTAGCTTTCAGCAGCTTTTAGCCAGGTTTTTTACCGGTAATGTTAAAGCTTTTACATCTACACAGAGAGAAAAGTTTTGGGGCACTGAGCTTAACCTAAACAGGGAATTCTATTATATTCTCTATTTATATATGTTCTATACACACAAGAGTAAAAATTTCGAAAAACAATTCTGAACTTCCGTTTCCGTTCCTTTCATCAGTCATTAGTTGTCTATATGTACATGTAGGTGGCGCCACCTTTAAATTGGAATTCCTCATTAGCCCCAAAATCTGATTAGGATTATCATTTTGTTAGAGAAAACAATTCCAAAGTTTACATTCACAAAAGAAATTCTATAATTAAATATGAATCTTAGATTTCCTCAATGAAACTGAAAGTTTTATTTCAGTCTCGTTTCAACGTTGTGTCTCTGTATGTGTGTGTGTGTGTATGGTACAATAACCTCCTTATCAGCTTCTATTCCCGATAACCTGCTAACTCCAAAAACCAAAAACTAATCATAATAAGTGGAACACAGTTCTCGAGAATAAGATGGAAATGAGATGAATTTTGTCTAGGCACGAGTTATATGTATATGCATACATGACATACATACATACATACATACATACATATGTACATATATAATTTCCGATTTCATAAAGCATGCCTGGTATGTTGGCAAGGGAGGATCAATGGATCGTATGTGTCGAAAAGCTTCCAATTGCAGAGTCGCAGAGGCCAAGATAGTATGTTGCACACACAGAGAGATAAAGACAAAGCCGTAACAAAACAGAAAACTGAACCACACATAGAGTCCCATAGAGTTTCACTCAGTGGGAAGTGGCAAAGACAGGGCATGGCAAGGCATGAGTCGAGTTGAGCATGATCGTGATCACGACGACGACGACGGCGACAACGCGGACGACGGCGGCGGAGGCAACAAACAACAGCAAAGATCGTTCAATGAGTGCGAGTGCGAGTGCGAGTTGTGTGGTTAGGTAGTCAGTTGAGCATTGGACGTCCTCGTTAGCGGTTGCCTGTGGTGTTCTGTGCGGACGGAGTAAGTGAAGATCATCATCGATGACGACGACGACCGACGGGTTGGTTTCCGCTTGGAGTTTTCTGTGCGGAGGAGTTGTCGTCTCAATCTCAAGTTTTCTTGGGTCACCTTCTTCTTGTGGTTGTTGTTGTTATTGTTGTTCGGTTGCTCGTTTGTTTGCTTATAAAAGAAAACCTCAAAACAACAACAAAACGTATCTTTCTCTTCATGTTTCTTTTTTTTAATTTTTGTGTTTACTTAAAAAAAAAAACAGAGTTCTTGCCTTCAATGTGGTGATTCAATTACACAAGGCAACAATTTTTAATGAAAACTTAAATAAATAAGGTAAAGTCAGCAGAAAAGTGAAAAACTGTGCTAAAGAAGAATACAAAAGAGAAGAAAAAATCAAAACGGACAAACCAAATGCAACAAGAATTAATATTCTAACCAAAAGTCAATTTTTTTGCTGTAAAAGTGCAGCATGTGTTTTTTCCTGATGTTTTTTTATTTGTTTCGTTTCTTCTTTCTTTTTTTTTTTGATGCAGTTGGAAAAACAGAAAATGTATCTACACAAAATGAAACGAAAATAAACGCCCTAAAGCATCTGTGAGATACCAAAAAAAAAAAAAAACGAAGAAAACGAAGTTTTGTGTAAAAGTATCTGCCGAGTGCAGTTTTTATATTTTTTTCCTCCTTCTTTTTGTTGAGTGATTTCTTTTGATTTTCCTCTACCTGCTCTTGAGTGAGTGTGTCTGTGTGTGCGTATGCGAGTGTATCTGTCGGTGAAGAAACAGTGGATAAAAACAAACACTGCAATAAAGATACACACCAAAAGGTGACATCCAAGAAATGAACGTCTTTAGACGTTAGATATGTACGTTGTTCCCTATACAAACTACGAATCAGTCTGACTGAGATGATTTACTTGCCCATTTGTACTCATATAAAGAAACAAAAACTATGTATTAAATACGCTCCCCGCTCTAGTTCGTAGACCCAAATTCTTATCGCAAAAGGAACTTGTGTTCGTTCATAGCCGCGCGCGCATATCTCGTCGACAACTTGGTAGATGCTCAAGAAAGAAACACTAAAATAATGAAATGAAATCTGAATGGAGCGGATGTGTTCGTTCATTCCGTGCTATATACATCTATATATGTACATATATATATATATAAATATCGCTATGTGTTGGCCTCAGCTGAACTCAACTCAACTCAAAGCAGCAGCAAAGGGTTCATATGGTAGCTGAGAAATCTGAGACCGACAACTACGAGAGACCGGGGCTGGACTGGGAGCGAGACCGAAACCGAAATCGAAACTGGGACCTGACAACAATCAACTAAAAATATTCTTAATTCTAATTTCTGAAATTCAAACCAGAGATAAGAACCGAAAAAAAATTAAGTCAAGCAACAAAAATTCTTCTAAAAGTCTCAAATCCCCTGATCAACAAGAACTGTGTGTGTCTTCCTCTCTACATGCATGTGTGTGTGTGTTTGTGTAATAATCATTGAGAAAATAAAATTTGATAAACGTGAAAACAATGTAAAAGTCCTTTAAGCCCATCACTTGGAATAGAACGAGCTAATATAATCTTGAGGTTTTCATAGATTTAAGTAAAACTCATCCTTTTTAACCCCATCTGGTTATACATATATTTCAAAAACAAGTTTCAACATTAGTCTAACCACTTTATTAAAGGTGCGGACTATAGAAAGACAGAGACTGAGGGCAAAAGATAAATCGATATCTTAGTTGTAAACCAATTTCATTGGATCAAGTTCTATAAATTTCCTAATAATAATAACATGGATTTTTACACAGAAATCTCTGGAATCCGATCATCAACATTATAGTAAATAAAATATTGTTAACATAAAGATTTTTTCAGTTTAAAATGATTTCAATAGCAAAGCAAATTATTCTGGAGTTGTGTGCCTTTAAGTTATAATCTGTCTTTGCATAACATCTAACAGATTAAATTTTACAAGCTTTAACTCCTATAGTGAAGAAAGTGCATGAATAATGTAATACTTTAAGTGGGTTAAAATTCGATATATGTATTTACATATGTATACAGCACATTCAGATAAAACTTGGGATGCACATGATTGTCGGGTGTTATCAATTGTATTTGTTGTTTTTGAACCGATTTCGACTCACAAGAACTGGAATTTTCTTGTATTAAAGGAAATGAATGAATTGAAAAGATGGATTTGGTTTTGTTTTCATTTCGGCCGTCTTTTTTTGGCCATCTTTTTTAAAACTCAGTGATATCATCAGCTTTATTTAAGTAAACACTATTACTTTACTCTACAAATATTTGTTAATTAGTGCCTCAACTTAACTGAATTCAAACATAAAAAAAGAGATAGAAAAATAGAATATCTTAAGTAAAGACTTTAACTAAATGAATCTAACCTTGCGGTACGAGGCAAAACTAAATCACTAAAATGCATTACTAAGATATCAAAAATAAAAAACCATACCAACTAACCTAAATGTGCCTCCATGTAATTACTGCAAACATTTTGTGTCAGTCTGTCTGTGTGTGTGTGTGTGTGTGTGTGTGAGCGGAGTAGATGAAATCATCGTTGAGAATTATTTCAAGTTCCAAAATAGCTTAGAGCACACACATAGACAACCCATTCCGGGGGAGGCACATCTAATATAGTCTTCTCCTATAGGAAATTTCAGCTGTTAGCTCATTTCCAGTTGAGTTTGTTTTGTTTTTTTCTTTTTCATTTGCAGTTTTTTTTCTTCTTTTGTTTACACAAATTGCGGCAGACAGACAGATTGGAGAGTAAATAGCGGGGGCAGAGGGGGATCGGGTGGAAGTAAAGTTTATTTGATGAACGAAAACTAATTAAAAATGAACTGAACTCAAAGCAACAATATGGACAACATATGTATGCTAAGAGATGCGACTACGTTTATATTCATACCCTCTGACTACATATTCAATCTCTAACAATTCTTTCAGCGTACATATGAGGCCGCTCACCAACCAAACACCACCAGAAGAAGAACAGAAGATCAGCATCATATAGGAAATGCAATTAAAAAGAAAATTTTTAATTATGAATTGAATCTGAGTGTCAATTACCAAAAAAAAACAAAAAAGAAGACTTTGAGAAAAACCACAAATAAACAAAAAACCTTAAGGCAAATATTTGTGCCACAAAACTAAAACAACAAACATAGAAGAGCAACCAACCCACCTTTAGTTAGTAGACTATTATTCCCACCCAGTAGAATGAAGCCTAGCAAGAGGAGTCTAGGCGGCTCCTACTCCTCCTCCTCTTCCTTCTCGAGTGCCGCTTTGTCTTTCCTGCCAACTGCTCTCTTGCTTTTAACCTGTTGGACATCATTCACATTGGCAGTTCAGCGACAGCCCATCAATTCAGCGGGTGGACATGAGTTGAGGGGAACCACATTTATGCCGGCATTGGAATGCTACGATCCCTACGGCAGACCGCAGGTGAGTAGAGGGGGAGAAGTCTCTCTTATTGAGTCTCTCTACTGTCTCTCGGGTGAATTTCTTTTGTCCCCAAACAACCAATTGAAGCGAATTAAGCGTTAATTTAAATGAAGACATACAAACTAATTGAGCGTTCAACATGGAAGTAGATAATGGGGAGGCAGCAAAGCCATGTTATTCACACGATTGCTTAATTCTAACTCTTCGATTTTCTTTTTTGTTCAATTTCCCGTATCCTTTGGAGAACTCAACTAGAAGTGACTTTAATTGCCCAATTCCCCCGATCCGCTGCATAACGTAAAACTAACTTCTCTTGTTCCACTTCTCTCACATCTCTTAGAAATGTTTACCGGAGTTCATCAATGCTGCCTATCAATTGCAAATTGAATCGACCAACACTTGCGGCGAATTGGGAGACAATCATTTCTGTATACAGACCATGAATCCCAATCACAAGAATTGTGAATTCTGCAGGTGAATTACTTAGATTCTTTGGGAGAAAACAAAAAACATAGTCATATAATTTTGCAGATACGAAGATCACAATCCTTCATTCCTAACGGATCTGCATGATCCACAGAATCCCACTTGGTGGCAATCGGAAACAATGTTCGAAGGCATTCAGCATCCGAATCATGTAAATTTGACATTACATTTGCGTAAGTTCAAGACAAATGATCCAACTCGATCGAAAGGTTAATCTTATTTGGTATTATTTGATGACTTATCCAACAGGCAAATCGTATGACATAACCTATGTACGCATTTTGTTCCGCTCGCCGCGTCCCGAATCGTTTACCATCTACAAGCGAACATCGGAGAATGGCGCTTGGATTCCGTATCAATACTATAGTGCCACTTGTCGGGATACGTATTCATTGCCCGACTCTCGGGCCATTCGTAAGGGCGAGGGTGAGGCACATGCTCTCTGTACCAGCGAGTACAGTGATATCTCACCGTTGCGCGACGGTGAGATTGCCTTCTCCACGCTGGAGGGTCGTCCCAGTGGTATCAACTTCGAACGTAGTCTCGAACTACAGGATTGGGTTACAGCCACCGATATACGCATCACATTGGATCGCCTGAATACGTTCGGTGACGAGCTGTTTGGTGATTCACAGGTACTCAAATCGTATTTCTATGCCATCAGTGACATTGCTGTGGGTGCGCGTTGCAAGTGTAATGGACATGCCAGCAAATGTGTGGCCAGCACCGGGATGCATGGTGAACGCACCTTAGTCTGCGAGTGTCGTCATAATACAGATGGACCGGATTGCGATCGCTGTTTGCCGTTGTACAATGACGTCAAATGGAAGAGGGCTACCTCCACCGAGGTGAATGAGTGCAAAGGTAGGTAAAACTGGTTTGCAGGAACGTACACTTGAAGAAGAGCCAAAGCATTTGGATACTGGTTACTTAAACGCTGGCTAGCTTTTTCTTCGAGTGTCTCTTCTAAAAAAGGACAATCCACTTCGCCGTTACTTAACGGTTGAACTTGTGGTCTAGTCACACAAAAATCGCCTCAGTCATGTTAGATCTGTGGTGGTGGCCGGTTGTTGCAGTTGGCTATCTAGTGGGATTCACTCAAGGCTATGAAGACTTTAGTCTTAAAACAAATCTCATAGCCTCGGGTACCCAATGGTATCTCATCAATTGTAATTAACCGATCCCCCTTCTCCCGAAAATTCTGTTAATGGAATCTATGTTTAATACAAAATCTTTATTTTTCTCTCTCTTCCCCCCGCTGCTGTGTGTAGCCTGCAATTGCAATGGCTTGGCAGACAAATGTTACTTTGATTCACATCTCTTCAATTTAACTGGCCATGGTGGTCACTGTTTGGATTGTCGTGAGAACCGCGATGGCCCCAATTGTGAACGCTGCAAGGAGAATTTCTATATGCGGGAGGATGGCTATTGCATCAACTGTGCCTGCGATCCCGTGGGTTCACGTTCCCTGCAATGCAACAGTCATGGCAAATGCCAATGCAAGCCTGGAGTGACGGGCGATAAGTGTGATCGCTGCGACAACAACTACTATCAGTTTGGCCCACATGGTTGCCAGCCATGTGGCTGTGATGGACGTGGCGCTCACGATAATACGCCAGCTTGTGATGCAGAAAGCGGCATTTGCTTCTGCAAGGAGAATGTCGAGGGCAGACGATGCAATGAGTAAGTGTCTCTTATAAGAAACTCCTAACATTTGAACGGTCAAGATTTTCTACTCTTTCTTGAGCAATTGCTACGTGGCACTATTTCATAGAAGTTCGTTCTGCTTTTTTTTCCAGATGTAAGCCGGGCTTCTTCAATTTGGACAAATCTAATCGTTTTGGCTGCACACCCTGCTTCTGTTATGGTCATACCTCTGAGTGTCAGACGGCTCCTGGTTATTCGGTTGTTGCTGTCACCTCGAACTTCAATAAGCACAAGGAACGCTGGACAGCGATCGATTTAAATCGTCGTGATGTCGATATCAAATACAATCAATATAGCCGTAGTATAGGCACCACAGCCCAGGGCAATGAATATGTCTATTTCCAGGCGCCCGATCGTTTCTTGGGCGATCAGCGTGCCTCCTATAATCGGGACTTGAAATTCAAATTGCAACTGGTCGGTCAGGTGGGACCGAGCACAAGTGCCAGTGATGTGATCCTCGAGGGAGCCGGCAGTAAAATCTCTCTGCCCATATTTGCCCAGAACAACGGCATCCCAGATCAGGGAGTCAAGGAGTATACGTTCCGTTTGCATGAGCATCATGACTACAGATGGCAGCCAAGTCAATCCGCACGAGGATTCCTTTCGATTCTATCGAATTTGACAGCCATCAAGATACGCGCCACCTACTCGGTGCAGGGTGAAGCTATATTGGATGACGTGGAATTGCAGACGGCGCATCGTGGAGCAGCTGGTCAGCCGGCCACATGGATAGAACAGTGTACCTGCCCAGAGGGTTATCTCGGTCAATTCTGTGAGTCTTGTGCTCCGGGCTATCGCCATAGTCCGGCGCGTGGAGGTCCTTTCATGCCCTGCATCCCATGCGATTGCCATGGACATGCGGATATCTGTGACTCGGAGACAGGTCGCTGCATTTGTCAGCACCATACCTTCGGGGACAACTGCGACCAATGTGCCAAGGGCTATTACGGCAATGCCTTGGGAGGCACTCCCTACGACTGCAAACGCTGCCCCTGCCCCAATGATGGCGCCTGTCTGCAGATTAATGGCGATACAGTAATCTGTACGGAATGCCCAGTGGGTTACTTTGGCTCTCGTTGTGAGCAGTGTAGTGACGGCTTCTATGGCGACCCCACCGGACTCTTGGGCTTTGTCCAGACCTGCAAAAGCTGCGACTGCAATGGCAATGTCGACCCGAATGCAGTGGGCAATTGTAACCGCACGACGGGAGAGTGTCTCAAGTGTATCCATAATACAGCCGGTGAGCATTGTGATCAATGTTTGCCCGGACACTTTGGCGATCCATTGGCCTTGCCACATGGTAAATGCGATCGGTGTAGCTGTTATGCCGCCGGCACGGAACAAGACGAACAAAGCATTTCCAAGTGTGATCAGGTCACTGGCCAATGTCAATGTAAACCGAATGTTATTGGACGCGATTGTGGTGAATGCCAGCCGGGTTATTTCAATATACGTTCGGGCAATGGGTGTGAGAACTGCTTGTGCGATCCTGTGGGCAGTTACAATGCCACATGCGATCGGTACTCCGGTCAATGCCATTGCAAACCCGGAGTGGTGGGTCTGCGCTGCGATCAGTGTGCCAATTATTTCTATGGCTTCTCTTCGGAAGGTTGCAAGTCGTGCGACTGCGATGAGAGCGGCTCAAAGGGATTCCAGTGCGATCAGAATGGTCAGTGTCCGTGCAACGATAATGTCGAGGGCCGTCGCTGCGATCGATGCAAAGAGAATAAATACGATCGCCATCGTGGCTGCGTTGATTGTCCAGACTGTTATAACCTTGTCCAGGATGCCGCCAATCTTCATAGAGCCAAATTGGCAAATCTCAGTGCGACTCTGGATGAGATTGCCCGCACTCCGGTGACCAACGATGAGGAATTTGAGGGCAAGTTGAAAGCAGTGCAAGAGAAAGTGGCCCTTCTGGCTGAGGATGCTCGCGATAATTCGGGCGAGAGTGGCCAGACTTATGTGGAGGTCATTGATGATCTGCATAAGCGTTTGGACAGCATGCGTAATCATTTGGAGAGTGCCGATAAGCTGCAGCAGGATGCCAATGAGGAGATTGCCAAGGCACGACGCAATTACACCGAACTCCATAGCATCATTGAGGATGCCAAACGGGAGCTGCAGGAGGCCATTGATCTACTGAACGAAGAGGGATCTCAAGCACTGGCCAAGGCCAAGAATAAATCCGAGGAATTTGGTCAGCAATCGCAGCAGATATCGGACATCTCGCGTGAGGCACGTGCCCTGGCCGATCGCCTTGAATCGGAGGCCCAATTCGACTTGCAGAATGCCAAAGATGCCAAGGATGCCGTCGAGAAGGCTCTCTTGTTGGCCAAGAACGCCATCGATCTGCAGCAGAAGGTCGGTGTGGAACTGAAGTCCGAGGTGCGTCTTGAGTTGAATCAAGTGAAGCAGTCGTTGGGCGCTGTGGCTCAAACCTCCAAGGAGGCTCTCCGTAAGGCCAATGAGGTTTACGATGCCGCTTTGACCCTGCTCAACGATGTCAATCGCCAGACCCAGCCCGACATTGACATAAATCAATTGAAAAAGGAAGCTGTGGCAGCCAATGAAAAAGCCGACGAACTACTTAGACAGATAAACGAGTTGACCAACAACAATGGAGAAATCTATGCCGATTTTGAGAATGAACAGAAATTGGGCACATTGCTGCTGGAGAGGTAGTTGCACATTAATATTTATGATTGCCAAAAAGTTAAACAAATATGTCTATTTCAGGGCCGGCAAACAAAAACAAGATGACATTGATCTCTTAGAGCGGGCCAAAGCAGCCTTCGAGAAGGCCACCAAGGCTGTACAACAGGGTGATAATACCCTAAAGGAAGCCAACAACACTTACAACACTCTGGCTGGCTTCCAGTCAGATGTGGAGGCATCCAAGGAGAAGGCTGATCAGGCCCTACAAACGGTTCCCAGCATTGAACAGGAAATTCAAAATGCTAAACATCTGATTAGTCAGGCGGATGAGGCTCTCGATGGTGCAAATAAGAATGCCAACGAAGCCAAGGAGAATGCCCAAGAGGCCCAGAAGAAATATGCTGAACAGGCCTCAAAGGTGAAGACCTTGATAGACTATAATGACAGAGAAAAGCAATTAAGTTGATTTTTTCTCTTGTTTCGTTCTTCTTTAATTTAGGATGCCGAACTGATACGTCGCAAGGCCAATGAAACCAAAGTGGCTGCTCGTAATCTACGCTATGAGGCCGATCAGCTAACATATCGTTTCGGATTAACCGAAAATGATATATTCAAATTGGAGGAGAACTCTACCAAAGATGATAATCTGGTCGATGATGCCAAGCGTAAAGTGGGACAGGCCAAGGCTGATACACAAGAGGCCCAGAAGCAAATTGAAAAGGTCAATGCAGATTTAACTGCCATTAAGGATGAGTTGGAGAATCTAAAGGATATCAATACAGCGGATTTGGATAAACTGGGTAAGTCATTTGGACAATTTTATGAAAAACTTTATCTGAATACATATTTATATTCGCAGAAAATCGTCTGGCCATTGTGGAGAATGATATTATTCGTGTCAATCTAACGGGTCGCATTGAAAAGTATCGAGAACAAAGAAATGCACAGAAGAAACTGATCGATAAGTACGAATTGGAGTTAACGGAACTTATACACGAAGTGGACAACATACGTTTAATATCCGATGCACTGCCCGATGGCTGCTTCAGACGTAATCGCCTAGAGCCATGAAAACAAACAAAACAAAAAAAAACAAATGCCACATCTAATACTAAAATGAATCAACAACAATAAAAAATACCAACTACTTCAATTATCAATTAAGTAACACAAAACGAGACGAACAAATTCGGATTATAGTAGTTTAGAGCCGTTGCAATGGAATTATATATAATATTAGTTCTTCTTTTAGTTGAATCATTTTTTCTCTAGAAACCGAAAACGAAACCGAAACCGAAACAAAACCTAAACTCAAATCAGATGAACATACGAATGAAACGTAAAGCTTTAAAGCCTGATCGTTTGCATACTATATGCCATATACCAACTAAATTTATCTATATTAATATATATATACTATATACATATACATACATACATATGTATGATGATTCGTAACCATGAAATTGTTTTGTATAACTGCCAATTTGTTCTTTATGTAGATCCAATAGATTCATGTAGTTTGCCCAAGAGTCGCCAAGTGGACTGTATTATAAATATCTCTATTATCTATCGGCAAATTCCAATTTGCATTTCTTTCCCCTCCTCCGCAATGATTCCTCTCCCTTTCCCACTTGAAATCTACAACATATTCTCACTTTTAAATATATTAATATTATTAACATTTACGTTTAATGTGCCAATTTTTATACAATATTTTTCCTTTTTGCCTATAAGTTTTTGCCTAAAATGAAAGTGTTTTTTTTTTGTCTCCTCTTAAAAAAAAAATAATAATAAAAAACAAAACAAAAAGAAAGAAAAATAAAAAGTTTTCGAACGTTGTAATTTTTCTCTGTTCTTATTATTCAACGAATTTATCTTTTTTTCCTATTTGTTGTTCATATTACGTAAAAGTAAAAAGAAATTTCCACTTAAGCGAAAGACCTTTAAAATATGCAAATGTAAATATGTATATTGTACTTTTTGATTCATGAAAATGCGTTACGAAACTTACCTGGACTAAAAACTTATGGGAGAGATTGGTAAATCCTCCGACGCTCAAAACAAATGTACGTCTTGAGAAAATTATCATCATTTTTATGATGAATCGAAACTCAGTTGTCTCGCTGTACCAGGAGCAGTTATACCAATCGAGATAAAGTAACTCACTTTGGGTTTCCACAATTTGGGCACTCAGATTATATAAACTGATCTCCAACGTTATGGTAACAAAGTATGCCATGATCATGCCCATCCATACCCAGCCAACATCCTGAGAAAAGGAAATGAGTTGACTTCTCGAACTTAGTGTCGGTTTTTAAACTTACTAAAACTGTACTGATCTTATAGAGCAACATGCATATTAATATACTGCTTACGGCACACTGCACCAAAATGATGTACTTGAAAAGATTCTCTATTTGATTATGATGCCTGGGGGATCACGAAATTATAATACATATTTTTGGAACATTTTCACGAGCCTCACCTAGCAATGCGAGCAAAAAGTCTCACGCAGCATTGCAAGTAGTTGACTCGCAAATGCTTGGGTACTACAGCATCAGAGGTAGAATTTTGTACCAAATGTCGAAGAATCTGCAAAAGTCCAGCCTCATGTCTGGTTAGGATTACAAAGAGGCTATTGAAACCAAAGACGGCTGCAGAAAAAACAAAACTGTGTATAATATTTTACATTGGCTTTTAGTCGTATTCAACAACTTACCAAAAAAGCACCAAACAGGACCTGACTGTAAAAGAAAAAACCTTATGGCATAAGAAGGATATTCATGGTTACCCCATTGAAAATAAGGCACTATGGCTGGATAGGCTATAAAA
The DNA here is from genome assembly GCA_018152135.1 of Drosophila paulistorum. Taxonomy (NCBI): domain Eukaryota; kingdom Metazoa; phylum Arthropoda; class Insecta; order Diptera; family Drosophilidae; genus Drosophila; species Drosophila paulistorum. The sequence goes on from JAECXG010000690.1 coordinate 15,890,132, forward strand.
AGTCAAAGGCAATAATTATTGATAGATTCTCATCGATTCTCAGCTTGCATTGACTTACTCAGTGTCATTTCACAATATTCATCTGCCACGATATAACAATCATAGATATATTGAAAATATGGTCTCATTGTATAATATAAAACAGGCATGCAGACAACTTTGAAGAAGAACATCACTTGCCGATCGATTATTAGCCAACTTTCCACAATTATTGTACTCAAAGCTTTGCTTAAGAGATGTTTTCTTGGCAATTCTGTAAATGTAAATTTAGTGAATTTCATTAAAATTTTGTCTGACAATCTCATACTTAATTCGAAGAGACCCAGGGACTTGAGAACATCTCCCGTTTCGGTGGCATAGACCAATTGAATGCAGGACTCTAGGCAATTTTGAAAATGAAACATTTTCACAACACCCACGGACAATTGAAAGGTAAGCAGGACAGCCTAGTTTGAAAAAGTTTCTATAAATTAAATAATATTCTGATTATAAACTAACAAACCTCCACATAAGCCTCAAAGGACACCTTATAGTTGGCCATAATGAAAGCAACCAAACTATAGATGATCCACAAATTGATTAGCACTGCAAAGATCCTTATACTGAAAATGGAAAATCATTAGAGTTTTCCTTCAGTTTTTGGGGATGACATTCTCACAATCGCATTGGTTTAGAGCTGCGCTTTCGTGGTGCCAGATTAATGCCCAGAGCATACGCACTGAACTCCACCCAAGCCAGACCCAATTTTGGCTGCTCATCAATCCTCTCGAGCTCCACTTCAAGTATGTTCTGCATATCCTTAAGAAAATTGATTACCAACTGTTTAGGGAGCACCTAGAGTCGTAGACTTTTATGCCATGTGCATTTGGGGTTCGAAGTCAATTAGCAGTCGAAAATTATATGTTCGGACAACAGCAAATTGCTATATTGTTATGGACATTGTGCAACTCTCGGGTTAGAGAATAGAAATAATTATGAAAATTGGTTGGGCGTTGCCTTGAAACATTAAAAATTTAAAGCTTCCTCCAAATAGAGAGGACACAAAAGGCTTCTTAACGGACAAAAAAGAGACTGAGAAGGTAAACTATAAGCAAATTACATGAGCAATCAAAGCCTAAACACTAAATTATAATCTCAAAAGTACTTATTAATCAAAATGAGTCAATAAATCAAGGTTCTCTATTTAAATTTAAGGGGGGTTTCTACCTTGTTGGGCCGTAAAGTCGCTTTTAGTAAGATTTTTTTTTTTGAGAAAAGTATAATAGATCAACGAATGAAATTTGCCACAGTTGTTGGAAAAACTTAGTTCTATGTAAAAAAATTTTTTTCCGGCGATCCGTGTTAAGGGGGAGGGGGGGTGAATTTTACAATGGCGTCCCCATTTTGTCCTTATGGAAGTCCTACCGTTCGCAAATGAAGTCTGAATCCAAAAATGAAATCTTTTTCGTAATCTAAACACTTTTTCGCAGCGCTGGTAGGTAGAATTGGGATAAAAGGATGAAAAATGAAAAAGTTATGAGTTTTTTTAGGAAAAAATTTAAATTTTGCCGATTTTTCGTTACTTTTTAATTTTTTAAATTAACAGTTTTTAATATTTTTCGCCAATTCTACTACCAGCGCTGAACAATATCCTAATGAACATGTGTAAAAAATTTCATAGCGATTGGTTAATTTTTGCGCTCTGTAGGACTTCCATGAGTTCCAAAAACGTAGTTTTGAGATAAACGCGTTTAAAAATTTGCGGTACGTCCCAGCGCGCTTGAGACCGCTCCACTTAACGACCAATAACTTTCGGAATTTTACTGATTTAAACATAAAATTTACACAGTATTCTTGAAACATAGATCTATCCGAAAATGTAAAAAAAAAAATATCAAATTTTTTTATAACACAAGGTAGAAACCCCCCTTAAGCCAAAACTGTAAAGAAAAACAAATGAAAGACAAGGACACATATAAAAAAGTAAGGAATTTTAAAATTCCACATAAAATATTCTATAAATTTAATTCGTGTTGGCCAACTTCATTGAATTCAAAGCAAAATTAATTATTTCTCATTTTCCTACATCCTTTAAATGCCGCGCCCAGATTTTGTTAGTTATCGTAAATTGATAGATATCGATTGTTATCGATTAATCATTGGCTTTAAGTGTTGAAGCTGTTGGTAAATTTATCATCCTTTTTTCCGTTATATGATATTAAATTATCCAATTAGTATTATATCTGTTATATTGTTATCTTTTCCCTTAGGTAACATCAGTTTTGCTTTGCTTTTCCAAGCTGCCCAAAGGAGCCCCGCATAACGGGAAAGGTTGCCCGCCAAATGTCTTACCTGTTTGTACAATGTTTTGTAAATAGTTCTTTCTCCTGAAGTATGTGCCATTGTTAACACACTTCTTTGTTAGCCAGCACAATCAACTTAAAGCTCACAAAGCTACTAAAACCTTAAATAATGCATAAGCTTTGCGGCGCGGACTTACATTTTATAAACTGAGTGGCGACGTTGCCAACACTAAAAACGATCTCGATAAACAAAAAATTGACGGTGCATTCATTTCAAATCGATATGATTTATCGATTTATCCAACTATCGAAAGTAACCACCGACAAACAGCTGATTGGCAATGGATAGCTGTGGTGGGAATTGATTGTATGTGGGGAGTGCGTATTTATTTGTTCAGTGCGGGAAAATTACAGTTAACTCTGTGTGGCGACTTTTTGTGTTTGTTTGGATTGGGTATAAGTTGGTTAGGTTTACGCATCTGCTATCAAATATCCGGAACTTGACTACGCCCGTCTGAAGCGAGCTGGATCCCTGGATAGCACCAATTACTGGTGTACTCCAAAGGGTGGATACGTAGGTATCCTCGCACTGAAGTACAGGAATAGTCCACACAATATTGGAATTGTTGCCTTAATTGACCAAATAGTAACCTGTCTGTCTTTCCAATGGAATCCAAAAAGCTGCTAGAGCCAGTAAAGTCCACCAATCCAATTGTGTTTTTGGACATTAGCATCGGCCAAGAAGATGGTGCGTATACGCAATCAATAGTTAGGATCAGACCTCTCCTTCCACCAGCCTTTATTATTTATTAAGCCCCCTACTATGTGTCTTTAGTCCCCTCAATTCATGCTCTCAATCTCTCCCACAGCGGGTCGCATGATAATTGAATTGCGCAAGGACGTTGTACCCAGGACAGCGGAAAATTTCCGAGCTTTATGCACAGGCGAATGTGGCATCGGCCAGCTGGGCAGGCCACTACACTACAAGGGCAATCGTTTCCACAAGATTAAGCGAGTCTTTGCCGTGCAAAGTGGTGATCTGGTTAAAAATGATGGCTCCAGCGGTGAGAGTATCTATGGACCGGTGTTTGAGGACGAAAACTTTGAACTAACGGTATGCTTTTCATGTACAAGCAAATTGTTGCCACAGTACCAATAATATCGTCCTGATTTTTCTTCAGCACAACGAGGAGGGAGTAGTCAGCATGGCTAACTATGGCAGACCAAATACAAACAACTCGCAGTTCTTCATTACGGCCGTGGGATGTGAGAATCTTAATGGTGAAAATGTGGTTGTGGGCCGCGTCCTGCGTGGTCTGGGCATTGTTGCCGAAATGGAACAAAACTGCAACGATGAGGGCGACCCAACCGCTGAGATTGTGATACGTGACTGTGGCGAGGTGCATGCTGGCGAGGATTGGGCCATAGAATGCAGCGATGAAACGCCTGATACATTGCCCCCATATCCGCAAGATTGGACGGCCAAATTTGATAAGCCGAAGGTTAGTCTCACCTCTATATAGAATTTATTTCTCTACTACTTATTTTATTCCTCTCTCTTTCTCTCTGATTTCCTCTCGCTCACTTTAGTGCGAAGCGATTGTCTCCCTGCTCACTAGACTGCGCCAATCGGGTAATCATTTCTATCAATTGGGTCGTTATCATGAAGCTCGAACCAAATATCGCAAGGCCAATCGCTATTATCTATTTCTACGCAAACACTACGAGTGGCAGCAATTGCCGCACTTTAAAAAAAAGCCTGACAATGGCGGCAGGGAGACGGAAATCTGTAAGATCGATGCCTTCTCGGTTGTTAACAACATAAATATGGCAGCTGTGGATCTAAAATTAGGCAACTATTTGAGTGCCAAGTATGATTGCTCCGAGGCCATAAGACTGGATGCCAATTGCAGTAAGGCCTTCTATAGACGGGGTCAGGCTCAACGGGCCCTACGCAATTACGAGGAAGCGATTAATGATCTAAAGCGAGCCTATGCTCTCTTGCCCGAGAACAAGCAAATTCTTAATGAATTGAATAGCACCAAAAAACTGCTAGCCGAATATAATCGACAGCAGAGAAATGCGCTCAAGAATCTATTTGCCTGAATAGTAGTAGAGTAGAGAGATAGAGAGGGGAAAAAGCTCCCTCCCTTTCTATAAGGTTGTTTTTGAATCGTGTGTGGATTAAATGTGAGATTTTGGACTAATTGCTCTATTTTTACCCCATAATTTTAGATGTGTAAAGAAAAAACAAACAAAAAAAAACTATTAAATTGAATGTGGACCTGAATGACATATATATATACAAACATACATACATACAAACCTAAATATATATATAAATGTTATACATATATATAAATAAACAAGTTTTGTTTTCATAATCTTTTCAATTTTCTTAAACCTCAGTCAAAAGTATATAGAAAAAAACCGACTTAAAAACTTAGAGCATTTCATTGCCTTATAGTGCTCGGACTAAAAGCAGCAATCAAATTCCTATAATAGCAATACAACGCCGATCCTTTTTTGTTTTTGGTTTTTTTTTTTTTTTTAATTTTTATCAATACACAATTAGATCGCATGTAAGTAGTAGATACCCTAAACTAACATTCTTCTCACTTGTAGATAATGATCGGCTGCATACAAGTTGTTTTGCTTAACTACTAGCAATTATTTCATATATATATATATGTATGTATAGGGATATATGTATATATAAAAAAAAGAATATTAAAACTATTGCTTAGATCTAGAGATTTGTCACAATATCCTGTTCGCTGCGCAGCAAATTGCCCGTTGCCGAGCCTCCTCCAGCTGCCATATAGCTCTTCATGCTGATTTCCATATTTGTCAGAGCACTAGAGACATGATATAGATTCTCCGACAATATAGCATAGACCTCAAAGAGCTCAGAGTCCGATTTGGAGACGATGAAAGCTTCTGCAAGAGAAAAGTGAAGTTCGTTTGATTGTTTGTTCCATAGTTTTAACGATTTTGCAAGCTAACCTGTGCGATCCTTCATAATGCTATGCGCATAGGCATTAAGTATTATGGACATTTCATCGAATTTTAAACGACTATCCAGATTGCTGTAGCTAAATATGGTCAAACTCTGTTCCCCGCTTGAGGTCAGGGTGGAAATGCGACGATATTGACGCACATGGGAAATGGCGCTGGGCCAGCGCTGTAGGTCGATATGCTCATTCAAAGCGAGTTCGAATTCCTCATGGGTCATGGGCAAACCAGGTGATGGTGTCGGCGTATGCTCGCCCTCTGTCGAGGTAGAAGATTCCAGGCAATCAAGCTCTGCCTCGCTAGTGCAACGCACTAAGGCATCGCGCACCAAAGCATAGAGATCGGATATGTCATGCATCTGGAGGAGGAGGAAGATTCGCAAACAGTTAATTTTACAGAATACAAATGATGAAACTTTACTCACGTCTTCATTGATACGAAAATGATTGACCACATTCGAGGATATTTTATGATTCGATTCGATTAATAGAAGCAATTGGAACATGAGCTTATACAAGGAGCGTCCCAAATCCAAGACGACCTCAGTTGATGCCGGATCGAATGGCATATAGGCAATGCTGGAGCTGCTAGGCATCTCCAATCCCGAGGCAGCAACATCGGATTCGTTGAACAGGGACAATTTGCAGCTGGTCTTTACAGCATCCAAACACTGCAATTGAAAATAATTGTTAAAGATTTACTATGTACATATGCATATTGGAAGGGATTAAGTTTGGCGCAAACCCACCTCCAACACTTGATCCTTGCGATCGAAAAAGGTTTCCAAATGCTCTTGCACTTCCAGCACATTGAAACGCAGCGTCTCAAAGAGCTTTGGCGTGGTAGCTTGCTGTTCGCTGCACCAAACCCTGGGAGGATCAGCACGAGAGCTAAGCAAATCCGTGAATAATGATATGCGATTGCCCAACTGGGACCCGATGCCAGTGAAGAACTTCTTTGCCTCTTTCGATATGCTAATGGTCTTGAAGGTTAGCTCTTTGATCAGTCGATAGAGTTGGAGCAGCAGTTCCGAAGTGTGAGCCGAAGGCTGGTTAACCAGCATGGCCTGCAATTGGCGACGCCAATTCTCCTCCGCCTCGTCGTGAATGGCGGCTCCGAAACGTATAATGCCAGGCAAATGCGGCGAGGCATTGCATGGCGTTATATCACCCAAATCCCCAGCACTTGAACCACTTGTATCGCTGCGGGAGACCGAATTGCGACGGCGGCGTTCGCGCAGGCTCAAAGATGTTGGCGGCACTGCACTGAAACCAGACTTTAAGAATGATTGCCGATGGTCCTCATCTAATGGGGATTCGGACTCGGCTTCCTCGTCTGATGAATCATCGGCCGTTTGCCTCTTGCGCTTGCTCAAGATGGGTGTCTTATCGCTGAAACTATCCTCCAGGGCCGAGGAGTGACCACCCTTAATAGAACCACCAATGCCGCTGCCACAATTCAGGCGATCCTCATCGCCTTCGAATAGCTGATGACGTCGTACGCCCCAATTGAAATTATCGGTTGATTCACCAGCTATGCTATCTTCATATTCCAAGAAATCAAAGTCCTTGAATACTGTGAAATCGGGTTGACCATCATCACGACGTGAACCACTGCTCAGATCACCCTGTGGTCCGGATGTCTCTTCGGTGGATGAGGCGGCCGACGATTGACGTTCCATTAAATCCGAAGATTGGCTGAAGATAACCTAAACGAGGAGGAGAACAAAGAGAGAAAGAGATCGATAAGAGAATTTAATTTAACATCTTGTGTTAGTTAGGGATCAGCAGTAAGAGACATTCAGGTGAGTTTAAGTATTGTTATATAATGAGATAAAGCTTACGCTTTGTCTGGTGGCCATTGATCCCATTAGTAGTAGTGACGTGCTCAACGACTGAATGTGTGTAAAGATTAAAAAACAAAACAGTAAAAATAGGTACAATTGAAACAAAACGCATGCAATCACCACATGCAACAACAACAACAAAATGACAGACAGCAGCATACGCACGCCAAAATCGCACGGTGGGTTAAGATTCTCGAAACTCTCTAGGGAAACTGGAATCTCCCATTGGTTTAGTTACTAATATTTGATTGGATTTACACATGCATATCGGACAATAATAAGGAAACAATTGCAGATCCACATATGTGGCACTTGGTTTCTAATAACACGGTGTTCCAGGATCAAAGCACAGTTTACTGTTCATCCATGTTGCTGCTTGTCAATTGATCTATTGCTGCTGGACCTAGTCGCAACTCACTATCGATCCATGTGATTAATTAACTATCATTTAGTCTGGTGGAGCTTATCGAACGCAAATCCCACTGTGCAAGTTAAACGAGAGTGCGGCGAAGAATGCGTATGTTAGTGGGATAAAAATTATTAAAAGCATTTCAAAACAAAACTACATGCGTAAGGAGCAAGCAAATTATGGAGATAGATAGAGTGATAGAGAGAGAGAGAAAGAACTGAATACTCGATTATGTCCTTTACCTTTGAGCAAATTGAGTTTATGAAATCGTCCTAGAAATTGTTTTAATTTCAATTTTTTTGGTTTCGGATTTTTTTTTTTTTTTTTGGTTAATGATGATGGATGTTTTTTTTTTTTTGTTAGTTTTTTTGTTTTGGTATTTTACATGAAAGAAAAAAAAGTATTAGAATAGTAATATAAATAATTTCGTATGCTATTTTGAGAGAGATGAGAGAGCAGAGGAAGAATAAAAAGTGGTGGGAATTGGGTGAAGTTGTTGGTGGGGTGGTGGATAAAGGAGAGGGGACTGGTGGGTTGGGTAGTGGGCTGCTGTTAGCTCTAGTGGGTAGCCTAAGGCATGCTCTTGGCTATTTACAAGCTGTGAAGAGGGGGCACATCTTCTCCTCCACCGTCGCCTCCTCTTCCATCTTCTCCTCCTTCTTCTCATCATCATTCGAATCGTAATTCTAATCGTGAAGATTCTTTCTATACTTACCGATGGGGACTTGGGTAGACCAACACGCTGTCCACATGTGGTCAACAGATTGACCAGGCACTCACGCACACGACACTGTGACATCCATGGTCGTTTCCAGCCGCTCAATGGCACTGTGTCGGCTGGCGAGAGACTTGCACTACGTCTGGGGGAATTCGGTGTACCAACGACACTGCTGCCGGCTCCAATGGCATGTTGTTGCAGCTGTTGTTGTTGCTGTTGATGTTGTTGCAGATGTTGCTGTTGTTGCAGATGTTGCTGCTGCATTTGCTGATGCTGTTGTTGCTGCTGCTGCAATTGCTGATGTTGTTGCAGTTGCAATTGCTGTTGTTGCTGCAATTGTTGCTGCTGCTGCTGCTGTTGAGACGTTGTCGTTGCTGTTGTTGCTGCCGCTGCAATTGCCGCCCGTTGCTGCTGTAGATGTAGGTTCGCCTGCTGCTGATGCTGCTGTGAGCTTTGTGCGATTGTCACTGCCGTGGCATTGGTCAGTGTGGAATTGAGTGATGAACTGCCCGTTATTGATGCATTAGCACTAACAGCCAATGATGGGTCATCCGATTTCAAAAGTATACGTCGTCCGATCAATGGGGTTTGGCTCACATCGAATGTGAATTCCATGGTGCGTCCAGCCAGTTCCTTTTTACAGAACATATCCGAGTCCGGATATGCGCCATAGAAAGAGAACGATAAGCCAGCGCTACTGCCGTCGCTAGGTGGCACCACTTGCAGCGAAGAACTGCGCGTTACAATAAGTTTCAAAATTTTCAATGAATCCTTCCAGTTGACCGTCTAAACACAAGAGAGAGAATGATTGAATTTGTATGGGAAATGGAAAGGGAAAAACGTCAGTGAAAAGGGCAACTTACGTCTAAATATTTGCCTATGGCTCGCAATAAATCGGCATTGATCGTTTGTGCCTGGGGCGCTGATAGGTCTACATAGTGCAACATGCAGTGGATTACATTGAGCACCGGCACCTGAACTTGCTGCGGACCCTTCTCCAGCACTTCAATAAGAAATGCCAGCATATGAAGACCCATGTGGGCATAAGTGTCGTGAAGATATTTCACCACACATTTGGTCCATTGAAACGATTCCTTGCAGAAGGTTTTGCGACTATAGAGTGTCATCACTGTGCCCAGGTTCTCCAGTTTGGCACCCAGCTCAGTGGACACTTGGGCTATATTCTCGGCACTGCGTATGCATATCTCATTGGCGTCCTCGTAATGGAGCAGCATGTAGGGAAGCAGGGCAATCACATTCATGGGAAAGGCACAACTCTGGGTGGGATCACAAACGGGTAGCGTGAGCAGTGGTGCGAATTGCGATAGAAGCGTTATTGTCGGCTCATAGGTCGAACTGTGGGTGCATCCTTTCAGGAGTAGAGCATGCACACCCGGATAGGCCGACCATTTGAGTTGCTGTTGCAATTTCTCGACCTTATCCCTGGCATCCGGACGATCCAGTGGCAGGCGATGCAGGACACGTGTCAGCAGACGCAAAGCCAAAAGAAATTCATGCTCATAGTCCGATTCAAGCAACGACACTGACAACCAAAATAGCTGAGCCAATATGGTCATCTTATCGTCCTGCGTGGCTGTATCGCCCAGCATTTTCAAGCTCTGTGCGCTGCGGGAACGCGACAAGGCTGAACCGCCGCCAGGTGCAAATTTACAGACCACACTTCGTTCCAGCTCAATGCCCGATGCTCGATTCCTTAGCTCCACCTGCTTGTCACAAGGCGAATTATTGGCCTTGCGACCACAATAGGAGACCGAATAACTTGTGCTCCGTCCGTGACTTGGTATCGAATAGTTTGAGGATTGTGGGGTCATGCCCGAGGGTGACTTCTTGCCCGGCAATATGGAATTTGGTCCACCATCTTTATTATTCAAATTGGGTGTACTCTTAAAGATGTCCTTCATCACATCCAATGGCCGGAAATCCGAATCTAGACTATCAACTGCAGCTTCTAGCGTGAGCAGCAGCTCAGTGACATATCCTTGCATATCCTCGCCCTGTTCGGCCACTGTCTCGACCAAACGTGACAAAATATCAGACAACATTCGCGAATTGATAGGCACATTCAAGGCTCGAAAGATTTGCAAACATCGTCCTGCATAGTGACGGGAGGAGCACGAGAGACCCAATTGCAATGCTGTCTGAGCCCATCTCTCGGCAATGCGTGCCTGGGGATAGCTATCAGAAAATACCTTCACCATATGCTTGAGGAAACAGCTCAATTGGTCGGCTGACTTGACAGCCCACACCTTGGCTGTGATATCCTCGTAGTTCCACAATGGCTGGCAAGTATCCTGGGCCAGGAATTTCAACAAGCTCTTGATTACATGTGCTATAGGCATTGTGGGACCCGGTTGCGGTGGAGCATGTTCATCAGGATGAATCAGCGGAACCTCTGAGTTCTCTGTATTATTCGGATTTATCTGCAATGCTGCCGGCGTTGCAGCCAGAGTGGCCGACGTCGCCGCATTCCCTGGCCCCATCTGGCCAGCGGTAGCGGAAGGCGGCAACTGGTGTACATTCGCTGGACTCGTCGACTGGTGATGGCCCGCAATTATTGTCGAACTCGAGAGATTATGATGCAATGCGTAGGCAGCTGCTGCCGCCTGGGGACTTACATGGAGCAGATAACTATCGAATTGTTGATGCAATTCGGTAAAATTATTATCAATCACAGGCAAAGCGGGCACTGTCAGACCCAAATCCAATTTGCTTGTCTCGCTATTCAACAGTATCCGGGCCACTGTCAAATGATCATTGTGCTCGGCCAGAACGATGAGTAGATTCACGCACAATTGTTTGCAATGCTCCCGCACAATGGGTCGCGTGTGATCCAGACCCAGGAATAGTATGTGCAGCATCAGTGGCAAATGCAGGGTCCAATCGATTCCCGGAATCCCATCTACAACAATATCTGTCAGCAGCATAACGGCCACATTGCATCTGAAAGTGGATAAAACAAGGATCAGTACTAAACCAATGAACTCTTAAAACTAATTTCTCATTGCAAGTACATCAAAATGTATCTCTGCGATGCCATTTCCTTGAAGGGTTTTGCCAATGCGAAAAAAACCATTAGCTAGTTACCTAGAAACCATAGGCAAACAGTCAATGATAAGCTTTATCTAGCTGTTGCTAATTCCCAAAGGTATTAGCATGAACTATTTACCTAGGCCCCTCTGTTTTGGTGATGGTTATATCAGCATTTGTCGTATATATAAATAGCGTGACCTGGGCTAGAGATCATCATAACCATGAAGCTTCTATTGGCATTCATATCTCTGGTTGTGGCCTATACCAATGGCCACCGCCATAATACGACCACTGCGGTCCCAAGTCATATCATTGTCAATGGATACGCAGCCTACGAAGGCAAGGCTCCATATATTGTCAGTTTTGCCATTCGCACCGATGGCAGCAATACTATAGCAGTTGGCGATGGAACTATAATTGCAAGCAACTGGGTTGTAACTGCGGCCCATTGCCTGACGACGGACTATGTGGTCATTTACTATGGCTCCAATTGGGCCAGGCAAGGACAGATAAGTCACACCGTGAGGAAGGAGAACTTCATCCGTCACCACTTGTGGCCAGGAACCAATGGCAATGACATCGGACTGATTCGTACGCCAAGTGTGAGCTTCAACAACAGGATTAATAAGGTGGCCCTACCCAAGTTCAGCGATAAAAACAATGCCATGGTCAACTGGTGGGCTGTGGCCTGCGGTTGGGGCGGCATGGCTAATGGTAAACTGGCCGATTGGCTTCAATGCATGGATGTGCAGATCATTAGCAATGACGAGTGTGGCAGATCTTATGGAAGTCTTCCCTTTGGCATTGTGTGTACCAGGGCTGACAACAAATCCGCTTGTGGCGGAGACTCTGGTGGTCCCCTAGTAACACATGACGATCCCAGACTGGTTGGTATAATTTCTGTCGCCGGTGTCAACTGTAAAGGACCGACTGGCTACACTCGCGTTGTTGCCCATCTCGATTGGATTCGCGAGAAAACTGGCATTGCCTATTACTAATATGTTGATATAATTTGGTATTCGCATATATTTATCATCTATTTTTTTTCTATCCTTAATATCAATAAATATATTTCAACTGCAATCAATACGTAAATTATTTTCTATCAGGAAATATCAATTTCGATTTCTTCAACGTAGAAGATCTTTCTCTTCGCTTTGGAGCGAACTTAAAATACTTTTAATTCGATATTGTGACAACATAGTAAGAATATAGTAATTTGGCTGAATGTCCTTCGGACAATGCAAATGCTGTTATAAGGATTCAAATTAAAGATAGCCAAAGAGCGAGGCCAGTATTCATATTGATTGTTTGCGATAATTACATGTTCATGATGTCTTAAATTAAATCCAAGTGCTGATCAACGAAATCACAGACAAGAAAAAGGCGTTCGAAACCGAACGAATTCATAAAAGAAGAAAAGGAAAATTAAAAACTAATTAACTAATAATTTCCTTTTTGCATTTGCAAAGCTAATGAATGTATGATAACGTGTATCTAGTATTTGGATAGGTAAAATACAAAATAATTCATTTTAAGTATAAATATAGCCATTAGAGAGTCATTAGTGCATTTCAGAGCCAATATGAAGCTTCTTGTGACTGTGTACCTCTCTCTAACTGTTGCCTCCGTTCACGGTGGTAAATGGATTACCACCACCGCGACACGATCAAATCTTGACGATAAAGAACCCGTTAGCATCATAACACGTGGCTATACGGCAGCCGATCATGAGGCACCCTACATAGTCTTCTTGTTTATACATAATGAGGGCAAGAACGTCGGAGGCTTATGTGGCGGTGTCATAATTCACTCGAATTGGATCTTAACAGCGGGACACTGTGTTGGGTCTGATTGGGTGGATATACATTATGGTACCAACACAAAGTGGGGTGGATACGTGCACAAGGTGGCTAAGAGTAACGTTTATAAACGTGATAAGTACGATATTGCTCTCGTTCGGACTCCATATAATGCTTTCAATGAAAGGGTAAATAAGGTGGCCCTGCCCAAGAGAGAAACCTACACTAATCAATGGGCCAAGGCCTGCGGATGGGGAGAAATGGATGTTGGACAAAAGAGCGATAAATTGCAATGCGTTCAATTGCAGATTATCAGCACAGAAGAGTGCCAGAAAACATTCGGTTTTGTCTTAAATGACACTGTCTGTGTAAGTACACCGGGAGGAAAATCTACATGCCATGGCGATTCTGGTGGCCCATTGGTCACACTCAATAATCCCGTAGTGGTTGGCATAACCTCGTGGGGTGATGCACGCGGCTGTATGGTGGGCAGTCCAACTGCATTTGCCCGTGTCAGTTTCCATTTGGACTGGATACGTCAAATAAGTGGTATTACTGCTTAGAGAAGAGCATAGATTTCTCCACCCAATTTAAAAAAAAGGAGAAGATGAATAATAAAGAAATTTGCAAAATTAAAGAATGTTTTTGTTTTGACCTTATAACGTCTTAGCATATACAAAAAAGTTGCACACTCCATTTTATGAAGAGGGTGCGATTGAGAGAGACCGCCTTCTTTTAATAGAAGTTATTGCCATCAATGTGGAGTCTTAAATTAATCTCAAAGCATTTTGGCCTGAGCTTGCTGCGTTGCTCTACTGAAAGGCTACTCATGAGTCAATGATTCTTGCTTTCTATTCTTATAATTTTATCGTTCAATGAACTTTGTTAACTAAAACCAGGATTGTTGAGTTTTGCGTGCTTTTAAGCTTCAAATAGCATATTTTGAAAATGAATTTCTTTAAAACACATGTCATAACCAAACTATCATTGCTGAAATTGTTGTTATATGTATGTATATGTATATAAGCTTTATGGGATCGGAAACGTCTCCTTCTTTACGTCAAAAACATCTGACTAATTTTAAGAAACCCTATGCAAAAAAAAAAAGATGCTAGTCCAAGGTACCAGTAATATGGAGAGCTGAGTTGGACCTGTGAAAGGATATTACGCCCAACCCATAAAAGGAGTGATTTTTCAAAGCCAGTAAATGGGCCATTGCCAAACAAATAAAGAAAGTTAGAGAGAAGGCAGATAACTTGAAACTAATTTACTGTTAATTTCTTTTTTGCATTTGCATAGCTAATGAATGTCTACAGATAACGCATATCTGGGATTTACATAGGAGAAAAAGAAGTTAATTAGTGCTTAAGTAAGATTTTAACTATAAATATAGCCAAGAAAGGGTCAACAGTGCATTTCAGAATCACAATGAACCATTTTCTGACTGTGCTCCTCTCTCTAACTGTTGCCACCGTTCAGGCTGGTAAGTGGATTACCACCACCACGCCCGAATCAAATCCTGATGATAAGGAACCCGTCGGCATCATAACCAATGGGTATACGGCAGCCGATCGAGAAGCACCCTACATCGTCTTCTTGTTTATACACGACGAGGGCAAGAACGTTGGAGCCGCATGCGGTGGTGTCATTATTCACTCGAATTGGATCCTAACGGCGGCACACTGTGTCGGTTCTGATTGGGTGGATATACATTATGGGAGCAATTCAAAGTGGGGTGGATACGTGCACAAGGTGTCCAAGAGTAATGTGTACAAGCGCGATAAGTACGATATTGCTCTCGTTCGAACTCCTTCTAATGCTTTTAATGCAAAGGTCAATAAGGTGGCCCTGCCCAAGAGAGAAACCTATGCTAATCAATGGACCAAGGCTTGCGGATGGGGACGAATGGCTGATGGCAAGTCGAGCAATATATTGCAATGTGTTAAGTTGCAAACTCTCAGCACCAAAGAGTGCAAGAGTATCTACCCATTTGTCCTAGATGATACCATCTGTGTGAATACGGCGGGAGGCAAATCTGTATGCAATGGCGATTCTGGTGGCCCATTGGTCACACTCAACAACCCTGTATTGGTTGGCATTGCCTCATGGGTTGATGCACGCGGCTGTACGAAAGGCACTCCAGCTGCTTTTGCCCGTGTCAGTTTCCACTTGGACTGGATACGTCAAATAAGTGGAGTAAGTGCTTAAAGTAAGGCATAGACATTTCTCCCAAATAAACAGAAATGCAATTTTAAAGAGCTTTTTTGTATTACTTACCGATGAAATCCACTAATGGGCAAACTGACATCTGGTAAAAATTCGGTGAGTGGTGCAAAATATCCGCCATACTCCGGCATGGGCAACGGATGCAAGTGTGCATTTGGTGGCGCCTCCGATTGTCCGCCGCGTAACTCGACATTCTCCTCTTGCCTTAGTTCCGGATCATTGATCAATATATCTTCAGGTCTTGGAAGAATGGAGGGTCCAGAGGCAGCTCGAATTTTATCAGCGCCACGGGGTGGACGACTTCCACTGATATTTGAGGTATTTGGTGTGGTAACAGCCGCTGCAGCAGCGGCAGCAGCTGCTTGAGTATAGGCACGAATACCGCTGTCCGACTTGCAGGTTCTATGAAAATGAAGAACATTTTCGCTTGCTTTAGCGTCTTTTCGGCCATTGTATGTATTTACTTACCCAATTTTAATTGGATCCTCGCCACTATGGCGTTTTGTGTGAATGGTTCCCTTTTCCACAGCCAAATCCTGAATACGCGAATCATTAATGCCGCCCACCACTTGACCTAAATCACCAAAATGACAATTGATTGCGAATGTTAATCTAGTTGTCTATCCATTCATCTTACCATCTGCACTATGACTTGAGGCTTTGCGCATGCTGGTCAAACGATAAAACGGCGGGGTCTCAGTCCTTTCAATCAGACAATTAAGTGTTTCCACCGTTTGCAATTCGGCCATAAGTTCATCCAACAAACGATCCGGACAGCTGCGGGCCAGATAAAGTGCCACACGCTTGGCCTACATTGGATTTAATATTAATGGTTTCTTTTATAGAAATTTCATTGTTCTACTTACATAAGGCAAAAGTTCAGTGGGTGCCATACCACTCATTATGACCAAATAGCGTAAAATGACTTTAAGATTGTTTGGCCAAAATTGGCATAAAGTGCCCCACAATTCCTCAATATCACGAGGATGGGCATCAGAGAACTACAAAACAATATTGATTGTTTAATGACCAACAAGTTAAATGATTCAATTACAAAATCTTACCTTCGCTGTTATATAGAATAGATTGTTAAGAATCATTTCCGTAGCCTCTGTGGAGCCAGTACCCTCGCGACGTCCTCGTGTGCCCGAATCGGGGAAATACTACAAAGGCAGAGAAAGAGAGAGACGGAAATATTTGATTTTAAAGAGCCTGCCAATGTTTTTTCATTTAGCCCTCTAGTTACCATTATGTATGAAAGAGGTGTGGCTGGTGGTACACTGGTAGCCACCAGTTCCATGTTCTGCAGCCAAGGTAAAAGACATTGCAACAACAAGGCACGCACATCCTCTCGGGCACTTTGAAACCGATGTGTGATTTCTACACCAAAATAAGAAAAAAAAAAAAAAAAGTAAAATCATTTAACCTCAGAGAAAACGGAGACATCTCAATTACAAACTTACCGGAAAATATAGACATGGTCAATTCGGGGCGCAGCTGGGCCAATTGTTTTGATAGAAAACGCTGAGAACGGCAATAGGCATTGCTTAGCAGGACATCCAAAGTGCCAACTTTATCATCTTCTGAAATCAATGCGAAGTGAAACACAAACTAAATAGAATATTCACGCAATTGGTAGAGAGAGAAAGAGTGGGGAAATATATATATATATATACTAGATATAGAATGTATCGGCGGTTGCTGTTCTGTCATGTTTTTTTTTTTTTTTTTGGGAACTGAACTGTAGGAAAGTCCAGAGGCAACTGAGCCGAATTTCACAGCCAACTCTGCCTTCTTTCCAAAGCTTTTCTTGCTTGTTATTGTTTCCTTCTTTTTTTTTTTTTTTTTGGCTAGAGTGGAATATTTTGTTATTCTTTTGAAATAAATAAAATGTCATTCGCCTAATGATGGTAATAGTGGAAAGTTATTCTTAGTCGATTCTCTGGGGACAATAATTGTTTCACTTTCTTGCTCTATTTGTTGTACTCTGCTGCTAATCCTTGAGTGAGATTGTGTTTTGATTATGACCACTTGTTGAGGCTGGTCCTTTCACCATACTGACAACGACCCTGACCTTGCCACCTGTTGCATGTTTATGAATGAAGTGACGACGCATGGCCAATGCGCCGACTCCGAATTGGGAAAAGCTTTTTCGTTCTATTACATCCGTTTCATACTTTTTCATTTCATTTTTTTTTTTTTTTTTTTTTTTTTGGCGCCTTCCACGAATTGTGAATTGTGCGGCGAAAGCCAAAACATCGGCTCTTCTGTTTACCTATATATAAAGAATCTTTGGCCATTGTCTCGGCTTAGTTGCGCGCTTATTGTCCGCAAGGCAAGTCGAATTTGCCGCCAGGACACAAACACACACTGAGAAGGACACCAAATCAAAAAGACCAGAGAATATTGATAGTGATCGCCGGTTAAAAAAGTGTTCAAAATGCTTGTTTTTTTCCCCCATCAAAATTATAAAAGTGAACAAAATTAAAAATTTTTTTCCCCGTTACCTTTAGGATATTTAATCATTTTTAATATATTTTATTTAACACAGAGTGTTATTCAAATATCTCGTTTGTCGTTTAATCCCATTAAATCATAATGCCTGCCTCTCTGCTTCTTTTTTTATGCTTAACGGTAAAAACAAAAGTTAATTTCTTTGGGAAAAGTGAAATTTATTCACAAATGATAAAAACTTAGGACGAACAAAAAACCATTTGTCTGCTGTAATTTGATTATAATATTTGTGCGAGTTTCAACAGAATCCAATAAAATGGGTCTGGAGGCTATTCAGTTTTTTCTTTCTTTATGAAAATATTAATTGTTCAAGGCATTTAATAAAATATTATACAGTTTTCGAAACACTTAAACACACAGTGCTGAAATTTTACTGATTTCTGAGCTCCGATAATCGTTAATGAAATTGGTTTTTAGTTTATGGGAACATTTTTACATAGAACTTTTGTAGAAATTTTATAGTTTTGAAAGGAATTGTATTTCCTTCGCTTCCTTTTCTAAAGTTTTAAAGCCAGTTGCAATCTTCTTACCAAAAACTATTAACAACGATCCGCATCTTAGAACTTACTGCCATATTTTGATTTAGTCTTGAAGTTGGTACTTGAAGTTCGCCATTTGCACAGCTAGTTAAAAATTTGTAGCTTAAAACTAATTTTAGCAGCTTCTGGGAAAACGTTGAAAACTTTTGAGGAGTGCAAAATGCAAAATGTACAATTGCCAGTAAATGAAGTGGCAAAACTTTGGAACAGTGAGTAGTGAGTCAATTAAATAATAAAGTTGTTTATTTTGTTTAGTGCCAGGTGATTGCAATTGACAAGAAAAAGAAAAGTTAAGAAAGATCGAAAGACAAAAGATCGAAAAACAGTGAAAAATAGATGTGGAGAAGAAGAAGGGGCGTGAAATTCGTAAGGCACCAACTAAACTAATAGCCAGATAATGGCAATGGCATTGGCACTGGCAACAATGACAACCACAAGTGAGACAATAATAACGGATATGGAGGAGCTTGCCACAGCAGCAGCAACAGGGGCTACAACAGCAACAACAGCAGCGACAGCAGCTGTGGTAGCAATGGCAGCAGCAGCAGCAAGAACAACCAACATATCGTCATTATCATCATCCGCCGCAGCGGCATCATCATCATCCTCCTCGTCATCATTAGCGACAAGTACATCAGCCGCCTTAAACAACAACAACAATTTAACCAATTTTTACGATTTGGATTTGGATTTCACCTCCTCCTCATCCTCGGCCTCCTCATCATCGTCATCATCTATTGTCTCCTCCGCTTCCCTGGCACCCTCATTGGCTGAAAATGATGATGTGGTTAATATGACCTTCCTTATTGGACATATTGTGCAACAATATTATATACCCATATTATGTTTCACTGGCACAATTGGCAACTTGTTGTCCGTATTTGTCTTCTTCAAGACAAAGCTACGCAAACTATCATCGAGTTTCTATTTGGCCGCATTGGCTGTGAGCGATACATGCTTTTTGTTGGGCCTATTGGTGCAGTGGTTGAATTTCTTAAACATCAATATCTACAATCTGGAATACTTTTGTCAATTCTTTACATTCTTAACCTATTTGGCCAGCTTCTGTTCGGTTTGGTTTGTTGTCGCCTTCACCGTGGAACGTTTCATTGCGGTCATCTATCCGTTGAAGCGTCAAACTATGTGCACTGTCCGTAGGGCTAAAATGGTATTGGCTGGTCTCACATTGGGCGGATTTTTGCATGGTCTGCCCTATATAGTGATTGCCAAGCCTGTCTATGTTGAGAAGCTGAATAATACAATTTGCGATCTGAATACGGAATATGAGGTGAGTGCAAAACACATTAAACAAGAAACTATTTCGCCTTTTGATGTCTGTCTAAGCGAACTACACACACACAAACACGCGCACATCTTCATAATCATTATTAACATTATCATCATCAAATGCATATTTGTAAGTGGGACGCGACTCGTGTCCGGGCTTGGGTCGGAAAACGGGTCCGTCGTTTGGTTGCCCTAGGCAACTAGTCACTGGAAAAATTCACTAAAATCAAACCGTAAAACCAGAGCACACACACACGCACACATGCAAAAGGTAACTAAAAAGTGACAGCAGCAAATCAGGCAAAATTCCCAACATTATTCAAATTCAAATTCGAAATTCTGTCTGCCTTTCCACTTCTTGGCCTCTTCCACTCCTGCCGGGACCTTGCAAAGTGTCTGTGTATGTGTGTGTGTATGCTTGGTTGTGATGAAAGAAGACAACATTTATTATTATTATTACTTTTTTCTATCAATAACATTTCAAAGGTTTCTCGTCCTTCCATGTTTTTCCACTCAGGCCACAAAAAGTTTTCAATTCAAATTGAAATATGTAATTTTAACTTTTTTTTTTTTTTTGGGTAGTAAGGGAGTCAACAGTGGAAATGGATATCAAATTTCATAAATCCAAATGAAGGGGTCAAGCCCATAAGAAATTCATAAGTCATATATCTATGTACATATATAAAAGAAAGGCAAAAGAAACTGGTTTGTTAACTACTTAGAACTGAGCCTTGGGCTGTGTTAAGAACAAAAGGCAAGAAAATGTAGCTTTGAGAATACATATCTTTTAAAGTTCTTCTTCTTCAAAAACAATTTGGTTTATGTCCTTTTTCATCTTCTCCCTTGCAGCATCTCAAATTAATCGACTTCTTCTACTTTTTTTTATCTAATCATTCTTATTAATTTCAATTTACATACATTCTTAGAAAGCAAAACCGTTGCTTAAACAAAACACTTGAGCAAAATTGAATAAAATATTGAAGACTGAGCTCATTAGCGAATCGTTTTGTAAATGCAAATAAAAAGATTTCTTTGCCATTAATTAATTTGAAAGTGAAATGAAAAGACAAATATGTAGGTATCAATATCAAATAGAAAAAGTGTATTCTGAATTTATTCAGAATTAAATACAGACCTGATTGACATAAACGAGGTTACATACAAATTTGACTTGTATTCAAGTTTGTTAGCAATAGACGAAAAGTGAAAAGTTAAAGTTAAACTCAACTTCAAGTGACTCAAGTGTTGCTGTTGTTGAGATGTTTAACCACATCACACATACGACATGTTGTACAATTAAATGTCATTAACATACATTTCGAAACAGTTTAATTAGCCTCTGCTAATGAACTAATGAATTAACGACAACAACAACAACTATTGCCAAATGCAAAAAACAAGAAAGTTCTTTTGCAACTTCTTTTGGAGTTTGAGTTTGACATTTGAGGCGTAGAAAACAATAAGCGAGAGAAATAGATCAACAGTCTATATATAACAATACTTTCCTTTTGGTTTTGTTTTTTTTTTTTTTTTTTTGGCAATTAATCAAACCCACACTGAGAGGAAACGGCAAACCGCTGAGTGAGTTAAGCCGCAAATTGACAATTTATTAAGGACAACCACCAAATTAATAGAAACCATCCGAAAACTATATATATATATAAACCAATATATAAATGAGGAGACAAAGGACAAATATTTTTGTTGACCCCAAACACAAAACAAAAAAATAAATAAAAACAAACCTTAGACATTAGAGACAACAAACTAACAACTAAGCCACGCACTAAACTTGCCCTAAATGCGTGATACCAAATTTCAGTTTTTGCAGTTAGGTGTGTTCCTTGTGTCCCTTATCTCCCACGCTCGCTTTGCTGGGCCAACTTCTCATCTTTCTTTTGGTCTGTCTCTCTTCCTTATTGTGACGATGAGAATTTTCTGTTTCTGTTCTTGGTAAATCTCGAATTTCATTCTGTTTGTTTAAGATTTTTATTCAGTTTTCTTTTGCGTTTTCTGTGTGTGTGTGTGTGTGTGTGTTTGTGTGTGTGTGTGTGTGTGTGTAAAGGAAATTCAATGCTAATTTAAAACCAAACAAGGTAATATGAAAGTAAAATGACTGAAATGAATGAAAATGTTGTACGCTTGCCGTCTTTATATTTCCTTCTGCTTTACAGCCTATTAGCCAAATTGGCTACAGCCAAGCGTAAAGTGTCGACGCCCACAAGGCATTCAACTGAGACAAAGCCATATCCGATGATGGATGAGCAGCTCAACTGCCTAACTGACTGACTGACTGGGTAGATAGGTGGAAATTCAAATTCAATCAGCAATTGTATGACTGATGTTTGGCAAGTTTTAATAGATGTCGTCGCACTTGCCCCAAGATGAATGGGGTTCTCACTATCTCCTTTCGTATTGACAACACTTGAACATCAATATGTGTATGTTAAGGTGCCCCCCCTCCATCCACCCTTTGCCATTACACTTGGTGTTCTCTTGCATGGAGGCCATAAATATATATGTGTATTGTGTATTTTCCGACTCCAACAAAATTGAAAGAAACAAATCATTGTGTAATGGCTTTTGTCTTAATAACAGCAGTAGAGCACTACATAACACAGCACTCGGTACTAGGCACTTGGCACTTTCCACTTTGGTTGCCGTCGTCTTCTTTGCCTGTTCGCAGATGTTCAAACCGTTCAAATTTTTTTTAATGCGAAACAACTCTTGGCATTCTTATGCATACATACAGACATTTAACAAATTCATATACATTGCGATTCAGTTTCTGGGTTTAAAAGTAAAATTGAGTTGATCTATTTGACGCCTTGCCTTTCTAAATGACCCCAGCTTAACCACAAAACATTTATCTTTAGGGCAAAGTTGCAAACACATCAAAGTTTGATAAGAAACAAAAACGAAAATAAAAACTTTCACTCGATTGATAAATGGGTAAACAAATTGGTAACCCTTTGAACTAAACTGTTTTTCAGTTAACTCGTGTTGATTACTTATGCACAAAGACGAAATGAATCTATGAGTTTATATAGGCCAATATCAAGGGTAAATGTTTGAGGTCATAGGGGGCAAGAAATATTGACGCTGCACATTTTAGTCAGGGTCCCCACAACCAGAGTGTACCTAACTAAGTAAAGATTCACCTTACTCGCCTTAAGGGTAAAGTTCCCTTAACAACGTTAATCTATGTAGATGAACCGGTGAGGTAGAATAAATATAATTCCAAATCACTTTGAGCCATTTCAAGTCTAAAGATAGCACAATGAGCAATAGAGAGAATTTTGTCACCTAAACTATGCAATAAGCAGTCTAAGAATTCTTGTGAATCAATTTGAATGATTGAGTATTGAGGGGTCCTCTAAAAGTTGCTTTCAAATTTAGTACACGACCATTTGATGATACGCTAAGCTCACTCATAAATGTTGACATTCAATGGCAACTAGATACATCCGCCAAGTTACTACGAAATTATGCATTAGGTTTTATTGGTTCTATTTTTACATTCATTTTATTTTCGTTTTTGCAATGAAGTAAACGCTTTCGCCGAAATGCAGTCTACAGTGAGTTAATGTCACTGTGGGGAGGAATAAAAATATACATTTTGTTGCATAGTGCCTCACATACACACACACACACACACATGCAAATGAAATGGTTCTAAGCTAGCTAATCAACTTGTTCCATCAAGCTTAAAAGGAATCTCATTCCAACAAAATGACAGCTGGTGGTCAAAATATTTAATAAACTTTTTTAACTTGAAACTGCAGCAGCAGAAGCAGCTGCAAGATGAAATTGAAATTGGTCTCTGCCATTTACAGGAAACTACTAGTTGTCAGTTTAAAGGCTTATAACATGAGCGGCGCTTTTCTTACTCCCAAACACCCCACCCACTCGTCCACACACCCGAAGTGAGTGACGGACAGACAGACAGGCAGAGAGTCACAGTCAGTGTGAATGTAAGGACATTTTGACTACTCAGTTAAGCAATTTAAAGTGTTTGCCTGGACAAGAGGAATGTCATCACTCACCGAGGAATGTTATCACTCTTTTACATGCTAATAAATAATAAAATAGTTTTTAGATTTACAACTTGAGCTAGATGAAATAGAATACTATCTAGGAAATGTTAATTGAATAATTTCTTTCGTTGCTATTTATCTTTTTAAAAACAAAAACACTCGATTTACGTAACCAAAACAGTGGCGAGTTTAGTTCTATATAAAAGAGGAACTTGCCTTTCTATAACGAAACAGTAGCATGAAGACATTTCTGGCGTTCTTAGCTCTAGCTGGGGCGTATGCCCATAGCCATCACTACGACATTGATCGGACTCAGTATTGGAAACGAGGCCAGGAGGGTAGTTTCAATACCAGAATCATTAATGGATATAAAGCCAAGGAAGGAGATGTGCCATACATTGTCCGTATAAGCTTTGTCGGAAATTTGTCATGTGGTGGTAGCATAATTGGAGACACTTGGATTTTAACTGCTGCCCATTGCCTCATTGGTAGACTATATACAACGATTTACTATGGATCCAATCAGAGGGAATCAAATACAGTCCACAGAGTGCTTTTCAATAATTTCATTATACATGAACTGTATAAGCCTCTTCCAAATTTAAGATTCGATATTGCTTTAATTCGTACACCACGCATCGAGTTTAGTGATACAATTAGCAAGGTAGCTCTTCCCGCAGTGAGTGATCGTTATGACAGGATGGAGAACCAGAAAGCTAAAGTTTGCGGCTGGGGCCTCACATCCTTAACCGTATTCGCCGAAACACTGCAATGCATTGACGTGCGAGTTATAACCAATGAAGAATGCTTTAAACCGAATAACGAAGCAATTATTACAGACAGTTTGATGTGCACAGGGACAGCATCTTGTGGCGGCGATTCTGGCGGACCATTGATAGCTGATTCACAGCCCCCCAAGTTGATTGGAATTGTTAAAGGAGGCTCTGGATTGTGTAATGCAGATTCTATCTTTACCCGCGTTAGTTCATATTTGGAATGGATTCATGAAAAAACTAATATTCCTATTTCTGAGTAAAACCATGTACATATGTACCTAAAAACAAATGAAATTTACTCTAAAATCGATATTAAATTAAACTGATTGCACATACAATTGGGGCAAGATATTTGAAGAAGTGCAATATGTTTCATTTCATTTATATTTAATTTGCAAAACTTTCCCGAATAGTAACAAAAAGGGGTTACCATTCTTCATAGTTCCGAGAATAGTGTCATTTTCAATAAATCTGCCCCTGTGTATAATAAATAATTGTGTTGAAATTTTCACAAAGTTAATCGAAGAAAAAAAAAAAAGGAGGAAAAAAACTTTCAAGTGCAACCTGCGCTTGCGATAGAAAAACCCAACAAAGGAGTTTACGAGGTTATGTCGACCAGTTGTATGGGGAGGACAAGTGGTGGACCCTTGTATCGTATACAAACATGGCTCAAGTGAATGGAAAATTTACTAGCCATTCGGCTCTGATCCATTTGACAAACACATAGAAGAGGCCGGACCCATAAAAAGTGCAAACTCAATACAAACAAATAGGAAAAGAAACACACAAAAAAGAAACGAAAACGAAACGAAAAGAGCAAATAAATTTAATGCCTTTGGTTTGGTCAGGCGGCACCCATAGAAGATATATAAGTAGAAGCAGAGCAGCTTTTCCATTTTACTTTATGACGGGCCCATTTTGATGGATTTTCTTGGGCAAGGTGTTTATTGAACCAAAAATGCTGCTGATAAGTGATAGACGGAAGACGACACGACGACAGAAGCAAAAACTTGAAGCACAAGTAAATTAAAAATAAATGGCTAAACAATTTATTTGTCTCTTCGTTTTCTGAGTATGATGATGGTCGATAAAAATCAATTTGTCGATTGTATTTTTGTATTATTATTATTATTGTGGCAAAATCAAGTGGAAAAGTTTTTTATGTACCCGAAATGAATTTTAATGCAATTTCAATTCAGATATGAATGGAAACTTAAATTGACCCATTCACATAATATGTGGCTAAATTATGCTTTTAATTTTTCTCTTTGTAGAGTATATGCAAAAATTTGTTCAGTTCTGATCTATATAAACTGATTCCTCAGTTATCAATCGGTAAATCAATAAAACGCCCATGAGTACTATGAGTGTGAGAGAGATACAAACTAAATATTTAATGGACTTCAAAGGGTATATAGCTTTTCGCATTGCTTACCCAACATCTTTGGCATTTAAAACGGTCAAATTATGTTAATTGCATTGAGAAATTATATAAAATGATATTTAATGCGTAATATTTACACGGATTTTATGTGCGGATTCTATGCTTAAATTCTTAAATTAAAGTAATCTCCGACGCTTCGTCTGGTTAATCTCATTGACCCAGACCAGAATGAGAAAAAGAGACAAAACTGGTAATTAATGAAGCTCTAATTTAATTTGGCTAATTTGATAATTGCTGCGCAAAATGGAATTGGCTGCTTTTTGGTTGTGCTCTTACAAACTTTTTGCTTAAATCAAGATTTAAATGTGACAGCCGCACAGTCAAAGCAAATGTGTCTAGAAGTAGTTAATTTCCAAAAAGTTTCCACATTAAAGCATGTGCTAGAAACATCAGAGACATTTCTAAACACTTCCTGTGTACTGGGGAAGTTAGCAGAAGTTTCCTTGAAAGCTCTTCATAAACTGAGGATAATCTTCAAGTCAACAATTTTATTTATCAGCCATACTCATGGAAAGACCAAGTTTAAAGTGTTTAGCACTATAGTTTTAAAACTGATTTGACTAATTTATGTTGGGACAGACAAATGGAAATGGCTTTTGACTGAACAGTACACTTTGTCATTATCTCACTACCAGCAAATGGAAAAATTCCATCTGCAAGGTCTCCTAGGAACCAAATTCAAAAGTTCACTGCAATATAAAAGACGCGTTTTGCCTCTAATATTCAGTAAAATGAAGTTATTCCTCGCATTCGCAACTCTGGCTGTGGTTTTCGCAAAAGGCTATCCCAACTATATTAATTCAAGTCTGAATCGGGGTCAGGACACACCGACGAACATTATCTTTAATGGATACAAAGCGTCAGATGGACAAGCGCCATATATTGTCAGTTTACGCTTTTGGTACTTTGAATTATGTGGTGGCAGCATAATTGGAGACACTTGGATTCTGACCGCTGCTCATTGCCTGATCAATCGAATATATGTGGACATTCTTTATGGCTCTAATCATGTGTGGAGACCAAAAGTAGTCGAAAGAGTGGGGAATGAAAAATTCATTTTCCATCAACTGTATAGTCCTGGGGGCTCTAGCGTAAACTATGATATTGCCCTAATCCAAACACCACGTGTTGTGTTTAGCGATAAAATTAACAAGATAGCTCTACCGAAATTCAGTGATAAGCGAAACAGCTTTGCGGGCCAGAAGACTACAGCTTGCGGTTGGGGTCTAATTTCGCACATCATATTGCCTAAGTATCTCCGATGCATTGATGTGGAGATCCTGAGTAATCAGGAATGTGCTAAGACATATGATGCTATTACGGACGACATCCTTTGTACGGGAGTAGTCAGTGGTAAATCAACTTGTAATGGCGATTCCGGTGGACCCTTGGTGACCCGCACGAAACCACCGATACTGGTCGGTATCGTGGCCTTTGGCGACATATTGTGTAGCTCAGATTCTTTCTATACTCGTGTTACAACACATTTGGAATGGATTTACGATCAAACGGATTTTTTTTCTAGTTAAAATAAAATGTGGTCTTGATCTAATACTTCAGTTTATCTTAGTTTTAACAGACTTAAAGTAACAAGAATTCAAATAAACTTCTTCATTTACACCGAATGAACACCGCTGATGAAAATAATTATTTTGATGTAATTTCTACGAAGAATCGACAGGTCAGCAAACAAATTGGGTTCTATATAAAAGCGAAATTCTGCTCTGAATAAACAAACAGACATGCCTAACTCGACCTTGTTAACTAATTTTGAATATATTTAGTGAGACCCAAAACAAAACAAAAAGAACAGGATTCGTTTCGTTTTTATCAGTTTCATTTAGTTAAAATAAATGCAAATCAGATAAGTTTCAACTGCTTGGTACTCTGACGGCGTTGCACGAATTCCCTGGAAATACATTTGTATACTTTTACACGCGGTTGTTAAATGACATTAAGTGTACCTTCAATAAAAGGTTTATACTTTCATTTTATTCACTTTAATTAATGAAATTATTGAAGATTCAACTGCCAACTGAAATCCAAACATAGAGCGGTAGATAGTAGTCCATTAGATTAGGCATTGATTTTATTGGTGGAAAAAAAAATGGATTACGTATACGCCACCAAACCACAAAAAAGAGAACAGTCAAACACACACACACACACACACACACACACACACACACACACAAACACACTAAAACGTCAATCAATTGCTCAGGTACATCAGGGGCCAAAAGCAATCCAATTTATTCTTGCATTAAATTGTATATGAATATGTATTTGCAGGAACTGCAAAAACTCTTCAACTATTGGGATTCGATTGTTGTCTATGCCGTGCCCTTCACAACAATAGCCGTGTTAAACACCTGTACCGGATGCACAGTATGGAAATTTGCCACAGTGCGACGAACATTGACAATGCATAAGATGTAAGTGAAGTAAAGAACTAATTGCCCGACCGACTGATTGACTGACTGATTAATTCCATTTTTAATGTTTGCCTCCCTCGCATAGGAGACCCCAACAACAATCGTCGGCAGCAGCAACAGCAGTCCCATCATCGAATTCAAGCAGTTCTGGTGTTAATTCATATCGCATTACATCGTCATTGAAACGACAAAAGTCAACTGGCACTCATCCAAGTGGACAGCATAGTGTTGGCTCAAGGCAGCAGCAGCAGCAGCAACAACAACAACAGCAGGAAACTTCTCCACAAACATTAGAGAAACAACAGGAGCATGAGCAAAAACAACAACTTGAGCAACATATAAACAGTTGCCCCCATCATTGTGAGATAGTACAGAAACCAGGTGAGTTAGCATAGACAACCAACAAAGTGAACACATTAGAGAGCAGATCTGAACCCTCAAGATGGCCACATGACATAATGCTATTTGATATGAGAATGAAATAACAGAGCACAATGCTGCTGGCAAAATGAAAAGTTTGTCACACCAAAGTTAAAGTTAGAGTCAAGTCAAACAGATGAAACTTTTGTGTGTGTGTATGGACTGGCAACTAAATGCTCAACAATTAGCAGCATCTTTTCGCTCAAATAACTTTATAAACATACGTGCCCCAATTTAGTGCATATTCTATGCAAAAACCGATGATCCAATACCCTTGACAATTAGCTTCGATATCAACTAATCATGAGTTTTTGTTATACAATTAGCTTAAACTCTCTTTTTAAGAGAAAGTTAATTTTTCTTCGCACAATAATATTGGCAATTAAAATAAAATATCCTCGCTGAGAGAATGAGAGTGGAAGCAAAAAGGGTATCAATGGAAAAACAAAATGTGCAAAATGTTTTAAATGCTGTCATAGATGGCAGACAAATGCTATGCCACGCCATGCGTTGCGACGCCATGTGAAAGAAACTTTTTCAACTGTTTGAACAGACACTGACAAATTTTTCAGTGAGTCAGTCAGCCAGATAGTCAGTTTATCTCAAAATCTAATTAGATATGTCATAAATGTTGTTGTCAGACTTAAAAGCCTAAGCTGAAAAACCCATTAAAGCCAACATGGCCAAACTTATAAGCCTTCTTCTTTCTGTCGTTGTCATTCACCCAATATCACCTCATCTCACCTTACCTCTCATTGATTCGTATTTTTCGTATTACAGGACGTCGCAAGGTGACAAATTCTTCGCAGCTTAAAGTTACCAAAATGTTGTTGATTGTCTCAACTGTATTCGTTTTTCTCAATTTGCCATCGTGTTTGCTACGCATTCAAGTCTATTGGGAGGTAAGTGAACTAATACTTTTGACTTTGTACTGAGTGAGTTATGTTGAGAATAGGATTTTAAAGCTAAGCCTTTAAAATTGGATTGAAAAGGGGTAAAAGACACACACACACACACACACACACACACAGCCACACACATTTACACATATATATATGTATATATTAACAAGTTTTCGGTCTAAAGGAATTGGGCTTGGGAATTGGTTACTTGTCTGTTGTGCGTGAGTTGGGTTTGGTTGTCATGGTTAAAATTATCTCTATGAATCTCATTGAGGTTTGTTCCTCTGTTTGTCTTCCTGTTCTGGTTTAATTAAAATAATCGAAATGGCTAAAACAGCAGATGTTCTTGTTGTTGTTGCTGTTATCCAAACTCGTCTTCTCTTGTGTTGGTTTATTGTTTGTGTGGAAACAAAAAAAAAAAAGACAGAAAAAGAGAAAAAAATCGACACCAACAACTTTATTATTGCTTAGCCAGCATTTGTTGTCAACTGTGTTAATTAAACTTGGCCACAGATGCCATTTGCAGTTAGCAGAGGCCAAGCAGCCAAGAGCCAACAGCATTGCAAAAGTACGGAACAGAGTCCAACAACGAAAATGAGATTGTAATGAAAACTAGTTTATACGATCTAAAATTAAATATATGCAAGCGACGAATCCAGAATGGGTCATTCGTTTGAACTTTTTAAAAGCATTTTATGCTTAGATTCAAAAACTCTTCGAGCAAATAAGCTAAGGATCGCATCTAATAGGACCGTGTTGGTCATTGCTTTTCATGAATTCGGTAGCTCTATTCAATGCCTTTCACTCTGATTAATTTTGCAATGAGAAGGCTTTTAAAATGTAGCAAGCAATTCACATTATTAAAATGGCCATGGCAATGTCCTCAATTGTCCCAAGATGCAGCAGGCGATGGAGCCACGCAGGCAGAAATCAGAAAGCGAAAGGTGTTCATGTGATGTTAATTAGGCTTTAATTAGTTTGTGCACTTTGGAGTGACATATGAGAGAAAAAAATCATAAAAAAAAGTGCGCAAAGTGGAAATATAAATAAAAGCATAATCATCTAGGGATTATGCCTAGCAAATCCTTTTCAGTTGCCAAGTGTTACACACACACACACACTCAGAAAGAAAGAGAGGGAGGGATAAGAGAAGGAGGCACATAGACAGTTAATTACATAATTAATGTTTTAACTGGGCTATAAACATTGTTGACTGTAAATACGTCAATATGTTCATACATATACATATGTAAAGGCAGTAGCATATGTAAGTCATGGAAATTTATTACAACTTTTCAACATTTCACCCCTTTTATAGGAAATTAGTAAATTTTTGATTATTCATGGACATGAACTTTGATAACTATTTATGTACTTTTACTTATGGAGTACCCCTCGGTATGAACTTTAACTAATTGAATAGGCGATTCAGTGACTTTTGGACTATGGACTTGACTATCTTGGCGGGCCAAGTGAGAGAGTTTGGACTGACATTTCGTCCTTTTTGGGAAATGTCTTCTAGTTCTGTTTGTTTTTGCTTTTTCTTTTTGACAAGGTTTTTTTCGTTTCTTTGTGTTTGTGGTAGCTTTTCGTTTCTTTGCATTGCTTTACTTTGCTCTGCGTTAACGCCACGTTTTGTGCGTTCGGGCGGGTCCTTTTTTTTGGGGACTGGTGTTTTTGGTATGCAAAACATGTCAAGAGTTAAACTGTCTACCATGTTTCGTTTCGCTTCTTGTCAAGAGGCAGGCTGGTCGGCAGGCTCTGGTTTGGTTTGGTTTGGCTTGACTGGATGATAGAGCAAATGAAAATTGCTTTTTTCACACACACACACACGCACACCCACACACTGGCAGGGAGGGGAGGGGGAAATGGAAACATTGATTGCGACAGCAAAATTAATTGAGTGGAAAAGGTTTGACAAGACACCAAACCAAATTATTTTCTGATCCCAAGCTTCAAGTAAACTTTTCCATGCTCAGTAGTAGCAGCAGCAACAGGCACAGTATGAAGGGGGTGGGAGGGTTAGAGGTAGGGGCTAGTTTTTGGGGTCACGGCGGGGTCACACGTGTGCATGTGATACGTTATTGCTGCATAGTCAAAACACACAAAAAAAAAAATCAAACATACACAAACAGATTTATCCATTGACAATTAGTTATTTCTGGGGAAAATTTTGGACAATAACAGTAATATACATTTCCAATTTCCACAAAAGAAAATCAAATTCAAATTCATGTTGCCACGGCAACATGTGATATATTTTCCTTGAATGTTTGTAGCCAATAATCACATCTTCATATCATCTCTATACTCATTTCTATTAGAGCAAAGCGGAGCAAACTGAAAATTTAACCGTCGCCCTGCAATACGTTTTCCATGCGTTATTTGTCACCAATTTTGGCATCAATTTTGTGCTTTACTGCGTAAGCGGACAAAATTTTCGGTAAGTAGGCAAAATGACAGCCAATTAATGGGAATGAGTAGATTAAATAAAGGGTATGAAGATGGTGACAAGATAACTCTTAGCGGAAAGTTTACAAAAAAAACATTTTCGGATTCAGCGGGTGGAAGTATTTGAATCAGAGGAATTTCCCAAATTGAGTGGCCCTCAATTCGTATTGGCTATAAAGTGGCTGAACAAAAATTTAAATCACCATATTAAGATTCTGTATATTTCATTATACATACGTATCATTCAAACACTTTTTTATGTATATGTATATGTGTGCATAACTCTAACAATATACCACATCTGTTTACTTGCCTCTCAATTTTGTCATTCACAGCAAAGCTGTTTTAAGCATTTTCCGACGTGTCTCATCGGCTCAACGGGAAGGCACCACCCAAGTGACAGGTAAGAAATGAGTTTCACTTTTTCTTTCTTTTCCCCCCACTCGTACTTGTACATTTTACTTGTAAAATGTCGGCTTAGCACTGGAAAGAAACTTGGCAAAAAAGAGGCCACAAATAACAAAGTTTGGCCAAACACATAACGAAGTTTTAATACACTTTTCACAATCGAAAGAAAAGTAAGACACATTTTATTATAATTCTCCAAGAGTCGAGAGACAGGTAGACGCGAGATAGGCCCTCTTTCCCCTTTTACATCAAATCGTAAATATCTGTCATCTTAGACATTGCAAACTTATCGGCATAATTTATCTATCCTTTCTTTAAGCAAAGAGTATAAAAGCAAAGAGAGAGATAGGGCGAAGACAACGACAAAACAGAAAAGATTTCTTTGTGAACTCGTTATAATAACGAATGACAGTCCCAAACAAACTGTAATTTATGTATATATCTTGATCAAAGACAATCTCGAGGATTGGGAGGAGTTTCTGCTATCTTACTTAACCACATCGTAATCTAATTTCAATAAACTCCAAATTAAGTAGCCATAAATCGTTTCAAATGAGAGTACGGGTTTTTTTTTAAGAATAGAACAATAGAAATAAAAAGATCTCAAGAGAGTCGTAAATATTGCTCTTTAGTCTTATAACTCAATTATTATTGGCTTGACTAAAATGATGAATCTGTAGGTTAACCCCTACATCAGCCAATGGCTTGACCTTTATGTTAATGTCATGACACTTTGGTAGAAATGAATTCCCTGCCGATTTAATGCCATTAAGCATATTTTTTCAAAGTTTGTTAAGTTGGAAAAAAATGTAAATTGAATGGAAAACAGAAAAAAGAAGAAGATATTAATGGACCAAGTACAATCTAATCATAAATTAAACTGGGCAATTACATACACAGGTGCAAATTTTCCAGAGAAAAGTTTCTCGCAATATTTATAATTAAGTTCATACAAATTTAGAATATAAGCAGAGAGAGAAACAAAAAGAGAAAACGGGAGTAATTGTCAAAGGATTTGACATATTTTCAAGAAACTTTCCATTTGGGTTTTTTTTTTTTTTTTTACATATTTTACTTTTTTGTTCAAAGATCCCAGCTGCAGCAGCAGCTAAAGCAAATCTGGATGGGAAGGAACAGCGGGAGCTGTCAACAGCAGGAGTCAAAAGTTTCTGCAACTGGCAGAGGACTTTAAGCTGCTTTAGCCACAAGTTGTCCATGGAGCAATTAAAATTCCGCTTGATCCAGAGTCGGTCATTTCCTTGGTCAGCATAAAGAGGCAACCAAGCAGAATTAGGGCAGGGTTATAAGAAGAACGAGAATGGGTTTTGGCGAAAGTTGAGCAGCTTGATTGTCGTGTGTAATAATTGCGGGCGGTGTCGTTGTCCTTGTTGCTGCTGTCCTACTATTACAACTACTACTACTTCTACTATTTGCTGCTTCCACTGCTGTTAACCAAGAGAAAGTTTTTCAATAAACGCTTCGCCAGACACACACACACACACACAAACACACCAAGGCATACCAGGACACAGAGACAAATCAGCGCTGATGCCATGAGAGGAGGCAAGAGGGAAACCGACACAAACGGCAAATAGACAATAGCTGAAAGTAAAAGTAAAGAAAATGTTCACCGTTTCATATTACACAGACTTGACTCGACTCGACTCGCGCGAATTACACCTTTCCCTTCTCATGAATCGTCTCATCCAAAGGTCTGAGTAAGGCTGATTGCTGACACGGTCGAGGTGGAACAAAAGGCAAACAATTAAATACAAGTGGTTCAATGCTCACTCCAAATTGGCTGCAAATTGGAATGTGTTGCCGAAAGGAAAACATAATGGATCCCTAACTCGGAAGGGACAATTACATTGATAACTTTTATGTTTGTATCAATTACATCTGATTAATTTTATAAAAGCTGATCACTCCATTAAGTCAATGACAAAGTTGTTAACAGGGATTAAACTATACGTCATGAATGAACCGAATAGGGTTATTGGCATCACAAATTAAAGACACAACGACTTAAATAGTCGTAAGGGGTTTTCTCGTTTCGTCGTAATAAACGAAAGCTTCACATCTCGTTTCTAACTCGACTCCTAGGCAGTTGACTTGAAATGACTTGGGTCTCCAATGTTTATGGACTGCTGGAACCTGGACCTTTTGCTTTGATATTTGCATGTCCTGCAGTTAGGAGGAACACTGACCTGTACTTGAGTTTGTTTTAAAGTTACCCAACACATTTGCATTTTAAAGTTGACACATTTTTACTGCACTAGCCGAGTTGGCCGAGAGAGTTGGATCAATCTTTTAACTCGATTCTAAGGTCACTACTCGGCGACGAGATGGCCAACTCACCTCATAAAAATCAAAAAGCAAAAAAATATGCCATTAAATTTAGTTTTTTACGATGCCATTGGGGCATACCTCAATGGGGAGCATAAATTTTTAAATATGCTTTAGGAATAAAATTTACTCAACCAGAGCGAGGGAGGGCGAGAAAGCAAACCCCACATCACCTACTACTCCCATCAGCGACTTCTTCGTTAGTTTATTGGAAGTCATAAAAATGTCAAGTCTTTTTTGCTTGAGCTTGAGTATTTTTTGCTTCTTCTAAATTTCAATTAAAAATGTATATAACACACATACATATATATGTATGAATGTATATTCCTCTAGAGTATTTGTATTTTTGATTGCAAATTGAGTAAGGACGAAGGACTCTAGGTATTTCGAGCGAGTAAGAAAGATTGAGGGAAAGAGCGTCTTGCATCACTTTCTTTTTTTTTTTTTTTTGTATGAAACGAAATGTAAATGAAATTAAAGTAAATGTTAAAAGTTGCCCACGGTAACCGATAAAAGGCAAAGGTGAATGAGTGACTGAAGTGGAGTGGAGAGAAGTGACGTGAGTGAATGAGTGAGGGGGGTTGACACTCAGAGTCGCGTACCGTGACTGTCTCTGTGACTCATGCAAATATTGACGATAAGCAAACACAAGGTGCCAGGAGTTCCAGATTCCAGGGACACTATAAGATTTCTGTCATATTTACACTTACATCAAATGAAATTATCTCTTCCACTCATATCACATACACAGACATCTCTTGCATTGTTCAGGATTTATCAAATATATTTTATTTTTGTTTTTGCTTTGCTTGCATGATTAAAGATTGTGCACTCAGGAGGACACAGGTGACGGCAAATGTCCTGCTTAAGGATTATCATCAGATTTGCAGCATATACCACAATGAGCTAGCCTATACATATTTTTGCCAGCAAACAGAATTCGTTAGGGAAATAAATAATAGCCTCTGGCAATTTAAGACGAAACACACCACCCACATACATTGACGAGAATTTACTTCTTTACTTGCCGTTAACTTTGAAATACAATATTGTTAACAGTTCTACTTAATCAAAAGGTTGAATCGATTGCGGCTATTGACAAATTTAAAACAGTTTAAACTCATTTACGGTCAACAGTTCGTTCTCCTTTTATACAAACAAATTTGGGAAAATTAATTTACAATACCCGTATTTTGTTGTATCCATTTCAAATGAGACGAAACGCGAGCATAACCACTATCTCCATCACATAATCTTTCGTTGAAAGTATTGACACCAACTAATATGGGAGGGTTTGAAAGGGTCACTAAAGGTCCACCAGAATCCCCACCACAAACTGCTTTGCCATCCATTAGTCCTGTACAGAGCATGTCTTCATATATAGTAACACTATGCCGTCTATCACATTCTTCATTGCTAATTACATTGACATTCATGCATTGCAGCCGTTCAGGTTTCACGGTACCGAGAAAATAACCCCAACCGCATGATTTAGTCTCCAGGCCCACCAATTTATCATCTCCATCAATGAAGCGTGGAAGGGCTATCTTGCTTATTTTATCGGTAAATTCAATGCGGGGAGTACGGATAAGACCAATGTCAAAGCTAAATGTCTTTGAGGGGTTGAACAGTTCATGGTGAATTAAATTTTCTTTTCCAACAGTATGGCTTATATTGGATTTTCCATAATAGTTAGATCCATAAAAGATTTTCACAGATGTTTTATTAATAAGACAATGGGCGGCAGTCAGAATCCAATTGTCTCCAATTATGCTTCCGCCACAACGACCTATGTATATCTCATTGAACGTTTCCAAGCTGACAATGTAAGGCACAGAGCCTTCAGCGGCTTCATATCCATTGTAAATGATGTATTCCGGAAAATTATGGACTCGTTTCAAATCCTGAGTCCGATCAATGTCGTTGTGATGGCCATGGGCTAAAGCCACAGCTAAAGTTAAGAATGCCAGAAGTGTCTTCATGGTACTGTTTGGCTATTCGAAGCAATGCTCTCTCTTTTATTTGAAATTGAACAAAGAAGTTTGGTTGTATAATTGGATTGACTTTATGAAAGGAATTTTTCCATTACCATTTGCTAGATAATCTGTGTGGAATGATTTGTTTAATAGTCGCCACATTCCGCCTATGTTTCATGATATGTTTGGAGGTCGCGCAGTGTTTTATTTTGGTTGAGATATATTCACTATTTTTGGGTAAGGGGCCCTTCGATACCAAAGCAGATTAGTTTAACAATATAAGTAAACTGATTGCTTCATATACCATTCCTTGTAGGCAAAAGGTGTTGTTATGCCTTAATTGGTTTAAATGTTTAAAGTCTTCAATCTCGAACAGACTTTTTTTTTACTTTGGTGTACTTGATTAATAATTCGTCTATAATGCTAGCATATTTGAGTAGTTGCAATCTGTTTCTTGCAGAAACATTAATATTAATATTAACATTACTGATAAATTGCTAGACGAATGAATAAAAACAGAAGAAAAGTCAATATGTAAGAGCACACCAACTTTAATATCTGAGTTTCCAACTAAAGGATGTTATCAAATTCTTCAGTTTATGAATTATAAGCTTTTGGAATGTTTATCGATCGTCTTTTGACCCCAACCCCAAGAGCTAACAACACAATATTCAAATTCAACTATATAGAAGATATGTGTAAAAATTTGAACTCAAATAAAATAGTCAATTGCAAGTTAAAGGCCGCTTCTTAGCCGCTGTTTATACAGATTTCTTTGATATATATACAGATTACTTTGATATATACATATTTAAGAAAATCAATTTTGAATGGGTTCGCGCCAGTCAGGAATATCATGACCCCTGCTGAGCCAGCCCGGTTCGCGTTTAGCCCGCCAGTCAGGAATATCATGACCCCTGCTGAGCCAGCCCGGTTCGCGTTTAGCCCGCCAGTCAGGAATATCATGACCCCTGCTTAGCCAGCCCGGAATATATCCCGGTTCGCGTTCAGCACGCCAGTCAGGAATATCATGGCCTCTTTTGTAGAAGTCTCCAGGCCAGCCTCGTTTCAAATCCTGAGTCCGATCATTGTAGTAGTGATGGCCCTTGGCTAAAGCCACAGCTAATATTAGGAATGCCAGAAGTGTCTTCATTGTACTGTTTGGCTATTCGAAGCAATGCTCTCTCTTTTATTTGAAATTGAACAAAGAAGTCTGGTTGTATAATTTGATTGATTTTTTTAAAGGCATTTTTAAATTAACATTTGTTAGATAGTCTTGTTGTGTAGTCGCCACATTCCGCCTATGATTGACAATTCGTTTGGAGCTCGTGCAGTGAATCATATTGATTAAAAAATTCCTAAATATATTAAACCCTATATTTTGTTTGGATTAAGGTAAAGGGCCCTTCGACATCCAAGCAATAGTTTTGTTTAGTTTTACAATTTAAGTAAACTGATTGCTTAATATACCAATACTAGTACGGAAAAGGTCTAACTTATACTCTTATAGAATTGCATAAAATGTAGTAAAAAGTTCTCAACAACAATGACCACTAGATGACGCCAGTGTGAAATACTTGCTGGAGTGCTTTTGATTAATTAGCAAATTTCACATTTACTTTTACATACTTATGTATAAAGTTTCAATGTAAAACATGGTCAAATTACAGTTGAAAGTTGTAAAAAAAAAAAGTATATTTAGTCGTTTAATTAGAGTTGATGTTCGAATTTAAGTTTGCCTATGCCATTAAAATGAAATCATCCCAAATCATTCAAATGACCAGGCATTTTGTTCACTTTTTGTTTGACGATTGACGAATCGATTGACAGCCGAAAAATGGAAGTAAATCGGTCTGCCTGATGATGCCATGATGAATGCTAAATTGCTATTTGCAGGCCAAACAAAGAGAAGCATCACACAGTGAAGTATCAACTGTAGTGTGTATGATGTATAAACGAACAATAAGAAGAAAACTTGATTCATTTGAAAACTAGCCAGGAGCAACATTAATTCCAATTCTAGTTAATGAATGTTCTTTAGGGGATGGAACCACTCGACAAACCCAACCAAAAAAACCCACCTACCAATCCTTAGATACGAAGAACCTAATCATAGCTTGCAGCTTTTTTGGTTTAGTTTGAGTTTTACACGTTTCCAATACATTTTTCGTTAAGCCTCTGCTGTTCCTGTGCGTTATTTTGTTTTTTTTTTTTATACCATACACCCATAGGGTGAAATGGTATATTAAAGTCGCCAAAATGTATGTAACAGGCAGAAGGAAGCTTTTCCGACCCCATAAAGTATATATATTCTTGATCAGTATCAACAGCCGAGTCGATCTAGCCATGTCCGTCTGTCCGTCCGTCTGTCCGTCCGTCCGTCTGTCCGTCTGTCCGTCCGTATGAACGCCTAGTTCTCGGAGACTATAAGAGATAGAGCCACCAAATTTGAAATGTAGGCTCGTGTGGTATGTAGAGTGATCGAGTTTGTTTCAAATTTTTGCCACGCCCCTTTCCGCCCCCGCAATTCAAAAAAAACGTTTATCTCAAAAACTATTGCAGCTAGAGACACCATATTTGGTATGTATATTTGCTTAGTAAATTCGCTGATTTTGTAATTATAAAGATTTTGCCACGCCCCTTTCCGCCCCCGAAATTTGAAAAACTCGATTATCTCCCGTAATTTTTTACCTTGTGGAATCAAATTTGGCACACTTGAAATTGATACTAATATCCAGCAAAATACTAAATTTGATCATAATCGGACAAAAAATAGCCAAGTTATGCATAAAACCGTTTTTCCATTAGGCCGGAGTTGGCCGTTGCCGGGTGGGGCGCTAGGGTGCTCAAATGCATGAGTGAGCGAGATACTAAGATATGCTTGTAAAAAGCATGTGAACAGAACTTTATTAAAATAGGCAAATGCATTTGTTATTACAAATTTGAAATATTTGTTTTACTGGTGTATGGTATACCTAAGTCGGCGAGACGACTTACTTACTTCATTTTTTTTTTGTTTTCACGCACATTACTCATACGCCGAGTGTGTTACGTGCGTTGAATGAAATGCAATGGCGGCAGCAGCAGCAGCAACAGCAGCTAATGGCCGCCGCAACTCTCGCGGGTGCACAGTGGTTCAAAAGTTATTATGAACATTACTTGGAAAATTCACAAATTGCTGTTAGGTGGCTAATTGCAAAAGAAAAACCTACACAAGACAACAGAATGGAAAACTGTTGTTAATCAAAAGTTATAGGCAATTTTCTTGAACTTCACTTCAAATAACAGTTTGCTAATTACAACACAATCAAAAAAGGTGGACCAGTGTTTCGTTTGGTGTTCCTGCCTGCTCTCCCTCCTCCATCCTGTCTACAGAACGGTCCCTATCATTACGGTGTTGCTTATTGCCCATAAATTACTGAATGGCTTTCCACACAGTCACGCGTTCTTGCCAGCAGCATTCTGCTTGGGGTAATTGTCTGTCCCTTTTGGTTTTTTTTGCCAGTCTGTCGCCTGCTTAAGTCAATCAGTGCTTTTACTCTGCTGAGGGAGTGCCAATCCCGTAGGCAAACATAATAGAATGATATATAGATAAAACTTCTTGCCTATAAATTAAGCTAAGCCCACTTAAGGGGAATCATAACTGACGAGAGAGAGAAAGAGCAGAGAGCAAAAGAATAACAACATTTCACTTAGTTGTCATATTCAAGAAATGCTTCTGACGCGCGTTTTTCTTTTCCCAAAAAACTTATTTTTGGGTTTTTCTTTTATTATTGTTGTTGTTCAAACTGTATAATTTAGTTAATAATTCAGCTGGCGACAGTCAATGAAATGACAGAACACAAATTGGCATCTTCTTTGGTAGCTTTCCTGTCTTGTTTTATTTTATTATTTTTTTTTTGGCAATCAAATGGCACAAGAGCAAAAAATGAAAATAAAAAAAAAACAAAAACATGCTCATCTGCAATGAAAAGTTTTTCAGCGAAAAACATTTGTTGGAAATTTCTCTGTTATTTCTATTTATTTATTGCGAATGTAGATTTATATATATATATATATATGCTTGTAAAAACATTGAAGATTTGTGTATATACTTATATGTCTGTTCTTCGCTCGACTTATTAAAAATAATTAAAAAGTTTAACCTTAAGGGCATTGTGAAAGAGGCTTAAATCTGCTGCAGATACTCGTAATTTATAATTACTTTTGTACCAAAAATGAGATGTCGACTTGGTGGTATCCTTTGAAAAACAACTGCAAACTCAACGACTGTAATTTCCTGATGGAAAATAACTTTTAAATTCGTATTTTTATGTAAGAACTTTCTTCTGGAGTCAGATTTCAACCAAATTTTTTTTGGCTAAGATCTTAGAGGCGGTAAAATCCCAGGTAACTTGGTTTGAAACTCTTGGATTTTGTAGGGAAACCTTCAACTTTTGAGCATCTGCTGATCAGTTGAATATATTTCTAAACGCTTTCTATAGTCACACACATTAACTGATTAGTTAATATGCCATTCAATTGCATATATTATAGAGGGTATGAATCAGAATTAAAGCTCAGAATCAGAACGAAACCCTTTTTTGTTTGAACCTTTTTCTTTTCTCCTTTTTGGCTCAGGCATAACTCTTGACGCTTTGCATAAGATATCCAAACGGAACAAAAAGCGTAAAATAAAAGTGAATAAGAGCGTAAAAAAAATAAGCAAAGTGCAAACAATAACAATCACGCACACACACAGAGAGACTGAGAGAGAGATAGACGTGCTTACCCATCATCATCATCGTTCTGAACCATTTTATCAAATTTCAATTGAAATTTTTTTTCCCGTAAAATGTATTGGCACTTCCGTCCATATGTGTCTGTCTATCTCTGTGTGTGAGTATGTGTGTGTGTGTGTGTGTGTGTGTGTGTGTGTGTGTGTGTGTGTGCGGGGTACGGGTATGCGCTTGTGGTGTGTCTGTCTGTGAATGGATGATTGATTGGCGCAGATTGGCAAGAAATATAATACACGAGACACAAAAACATATAAAAAAAATGGCAAGCGCGATAAAGCCAAACTGAAAAATATAAAATACTCTCTCAATTTAGTCTTTCTCTCTCCCCATCTTTCTGTTTTCTGAGCTTATCTCCTTCCACTTCGTACTCTGTGTGTTTCCTTACAGCCTGGCGTGTTGATTGTTTTTCCTAAGAAATTAACTTTTCATATAATTGATGATTATGTAAAATTTCCGCATTTTGACAAAATGAAATTATTTATAGCATACTTTTAAGGGCCCTAAGCAGGATTTCACTAAATGAAAGAGATTCTAAATACAGCGAACAACAACCATCAGGAAAAACAAGACACACACAGTAGGGCACAAAGTGTAGAAAAGAGAGACAAATTCAAGAATTATTTATATAAATAAATCCTCTAGATAATGGCTCTGAATGAGGAAATGAAATTCTCAAAACAAAAACAATTTAAAGCATTCTGTACATCGCCCACCACAATTATTATATCAATAATCGATGTATATCGAAGAAACAACTAATCTTTTGCTATTTTTAGAGTTATCTCCACCAAAAAATCGTTACACAAATAGATAATTTTCGTGGTACGTATAACTAATAACTTTGAAGTTGATACATTCAGATTTTTTCACAGATTCATAAAATTGCGTCACACCGAAATGTCTAATCCTGTATTAGGGTGATGAAGTTTTCTCGATTTTCGACAAGCAAAATTAGAGAAGAACAAGAAAGGGGAAGATGGGGAAAGATGCACAGAAAAGTTCAACTTAAATGTGTTTAAGAAAAACTGTTGCAGAACTTTTCTAATTGCATTGCATTTTAAATGAAATATAAATAATTTAACACAGGAAAACGAAGATGATAAAGGGGAAAAGTGTTAAACCCTCTTATGAATGTACTAAATTGTGTAGGGAACAATGGGAGCAGTTTGGTGGGGGTGGGGAAACAGATGGGGAAACATCATGCTAGCACATTTCAACTGTGAGCAGAGTTGGACAACTTAATGAAATTCTCTGCTCATTGTGTCAAATCGTCTAACATTTCTCTCTCTCTTTCTCTCTGTTCCTCTCTCAAATATTTAACAATCTGTCAATCTTTCAGTATCGGAATATTCCCGCAACACAGGCACATCAACCAGGCGACGCATGATGACCCAACATTGCTGGAATGAACTACACGAGCTGCATCCACTTAAATGAACAGCAAAAGTGATGGAGAATCATCCATGAGCGAATGCAAAAATTTGTTGCAAAACTAACCCCCAGGATTTTTTTTCCGAATTTTAATTAGATTTAAAAGAATGCGAAAGATACCATAAGATAAAACGCAACAAAACAAAAACAAAAAGCGAAAAAAAAGGCGAAAAAAAAGAAATTGCATTTTGCAAGCTACAACAAAAATGCAAAAGGCAGCAAAACCGAAAAGAAAAAAAATTTGTGATGTTGTTTTTTGCTGTTGTGTTTATTGTTTCTGTTTCTGTTCGCCCACGCAACGCAACGAAAAGCCAAAAGTAAAGGAAGTAACTTTTTTAAATTGAAAGTAAGTAACCTGAAGGGAAATCTGGTAAGCAAATTGCAATGCAACACACATACACACACACACACCAGGATGTAGAAAAACCTTGGGAAGTAAAAACAAAGGAGAAACGAAGATGCGAAGAAGAGCGACTTAAGCAAATTAAAATTTAGAATTATTTGATTAATCAAAAGCAAGCATTGCATTAAAGTAGTCAAGTGAAGTGTTTGTCTTATCCCTATTCACTTAATTTGTGTGTGTTACGAAAACGTAGTTTAATCAATATTACACAAAAACAATTTAACCAAAAACCGAATTTCAGCAAATAATTTATACATGTATGTATCTAATTATACAAATATAAAATGTTATATGCATAAATTGTAAGATATGATAATTAAGAGCAATTAACAAGAATGGTAATCATTACCTACTGTATGACGAAAAAGTTGAGAGATCTGATGGTGGGCTTATAGCAAAATCTATAATCTATCATTCCAATAAAATGCAAATGCTGTACATGAGTAAATATTGCAAATGGTTGCCAAGTAGAAAAGCCCCACAAGCAGCAAGAATGGCAAGTTCATTATGAAAGAGTGAGGTTATGTCGACATGAAAGAGAAGAGATCCACAAACAGCTGCAACTACACGTTCAAGAAGAGATCATTCTAATGTGGAATATTTAATCCATAATTATGTTTTTATTAAAGTAGTTCTACTACACACAAATACATAGGAATATGGACAATGTGAGGTTTTAAACGCTTGAGTGTTGCCCAGGTATCCTGGTTAGCTTGTGTGACTAGTAGTAGAAGTAATTATTTGAGTTAGACACAGCTCTAATATATACATTAAATAATTATAATTAATTGATCTAATTTAGTAAAGCCCTTTAAGTACCTACAGCAAATCAACTTACAAAAAAACATAATCTATTCAAATTTATACAAATATAATGTATTTAAAATATATTTATATGAATATACATACATATATAGATTGAATCCACTTTGACCGCAATTGCTACCATTTTGAAGCTAAACCCCACAAAAATAATTAAATGTTAACCACAAAATAAATTGAAACCAAATACCAAAAATCGAAATCAAATCAAATTTGTTCTATGCCTAAGTCCCCTCACAAATGTACTTATGAGTGTAATAAAAGTTAATTCGGTTAATTAAAAAACCACAAATCCGTTGAGCATTTTTCTCTCTC
Organism: Drosophila paulistorum; assembly: GCA_018152135.1. Taxonomy (NCBI): domain Eukaryota; kingdom Metazoa; phylum Arthropoda; class Insecta; order Diptera; family Drosophilidae; genus Drosophila; species Drosophila paulistorum. The sequence goes on from JAECXG010000690.1 coordinate 15,934,765, forward strand.
ATTTTAAAACACAAAATTTAATTGCGTTAAACGGCAAATTGAACAATTTTCGATAGCTCAATAAATATTTGCATTTTATTTGCCCATTGGACAAGTTTATCCTTGCCCAAACGAGAATGGGACGACAGATAGACGGAGCTTATCCAGTTGTTCATTGACCCATTATAAGTCGCTTATATTAGCATAAATCTGTTTGACCTTTTTTTATTTTGTTCTCTGTTTTTTTTGCCTTTCTAACTTTCTCTTCGTTACTCTGGAATGATAAAGGGTCTGTCCTGGTCAGGTGCCACCACCGCCAACAACAACAACAACGGCAACATAAACAGCAGAAAAAACACAAACCTTAAGCAGCTTAACATCAGCAACAAAAAGGTCAGCAGGCAGTTTGTAAGCAAAAAAAAAAAGAAAAATTACAATAAATACCTAACCCGGAAGGAAGTCATAATATGTCCATGTCGCAACATTTATACCCTCGGACGCTAACGATGCAAGTTTTATCGACAAACGGCAAACTCTTTCATATGTACGACATCGAACTTGAATCATCAGATCTGGTTTTAGTGTCCCAGAATCAAAATCCAATACGGGGCTTCAAGGTTCATCGAACTATCTGCGCTCTAGTAGAATTGGATTGATTTCTTTTTTATCTGAACTCAAATAAAATAGTCAATTGCAAGTTAAAAGCCGCATCTTAGCCGCTGTTTATACAGATTTCTTTGGTACATACATATTATAGAAAATCAACTTAAAATGGAAATGCCGGTTTTGCCATGAATCCATTTCAAGAAATACGAAACACGGGCATTAATTGATGATGGCATTATTTGACAATGACGCAAGCCGAAGGAAACAACGCCAACCAAAGTGGGAGGGTTTGAACGGGTTACCAAAGGTCCACCAGAATCGCTATCACAAGATCCATTATAATTGATTACACTCGTACACACCATATCGGCAGAAACAATATACTTTTTAGCACATTCTTCATTGCTTATAATATTCGCATCACCACATTCCAGAAGCATCGGAAGGTCGGTATAAAAATTCGCGTTCCAACCGCAGGAACCAGCCCACCATGCTATCAGCTTGATCACTAAACTTCGGAAGGGCTATCTTGCTTATTTTGGCGGAGAACTCAATGCGACTTGGTGTGCGGATGAGACCAATGTTACAGGTATACTTAGAATGATCAAACTGTTCATGGATTATAAAACTTTCCTTTCTTACTTTATGGAATTTTTAGTAGGTTCTATAGTTGTTGGACCCATAATAGACTTTCCCAAATACTTTAGTAGCGAGGCAATGAGCGGAAGTCAGAATCCAATTATCTCCAATTATACTTCCGGCACATACTGAAATCCTGAAGCCGGTGGTTAATGATAAACTAACAACGTACAGTACAGCTCCTTCAGCGGCTTCATATCCATTAGAGATTATTTATTCTGGAAAATCATGAACTTTACCGAACACGTCCGGAATATCATCCGGTATATCAAAGCCTCGTTTCAAATCCTGAGTCCGATCAATGTCGTTGTGATGGCCATGGGCTAAAGCCACAGCTAAAGTTAAGAATGCCAGAAGTGTCTTCATGGTACTGTTTGGCTATTCGAAGCAATGCTCTCTCTTTTATTTGAAATTGAACAAAGAAGTTTGGTTGTATAATTGGATTGACTTTATGAAAGGAATTTTTCCATTACCATTTGCTAGATAATCTGTGTGGAATGATTTGTTTAATAGTCGCCACATTCCGCCTATGTTTCATGATATGTTTGGAGGTCGCGCAGTGTTTTATTTTGGTTGAGATATATTCACTATTTTTGGGTAAGGGGCCCTTCGATACCAAAGCAGATTAGTTTAACAATATAAGTAAACTGATTGCTTCATATACCATTCCTTGTAGGCAAATAGTATTGTTATATCATAATTGTTTTAAAAGTTTAAAGTCTTCAATCTCGAATAGACTTTTTTTTTTACTTTGGTGTACTTGATTAATAATTCGGCTATAATGCTAGCATATTTGAGTAGTTGCAATCTGTTGGAGTTAGGACACAAAGCTAATTTTCTTGTAGAAACATTAATATTAACATTAACATTACTGATATAATGCTAGACGAATGAATAAAAACAGAAGAAAAGTCAATATGTAAGAGCACACCAACTTTAATATCTGAGTTTCCAACTAAAGGATGTTATCAAATTCTTCAGTTTATGAATAATAAGCTTTTGGAATGTTTATCGATCGTCTTCTGACCCCAACCCCAAGAGCTAACAACACATATTCAAATTCAACTATATAGAAGATATTTGTAAAATTGTGAACTCAAATAAAATAGTCAATTGCAAGTTAAAGGCCGGTTCTTAGCCGCTGTTTATACAGATTTCTTTGTTATATACATATTTAAGAAAATCAATTTTGAATGGGAATACCGGTTTTTTCGTGAATCCATTTCAAGAAATACGAAACCCGGGCATAAACAGATTCTGAAATACAAACCTCGTTGCCGAAGGAAACAACGCCAACCAAAGTAGGAGGGTTTGAACGGGTTACCAAAGGTCCACCAGAATCACCATTACAAGTTCCTCTCACATCAGCTAGACCTGTGCACACCATATCGTCAGTAACAGTAAACGTTTTAGCACAATCTGCATTGCTTATGATATTCAAATCAACACATTGCAGGTAGGCGGAAGGAATGGCGAACAACATGTCGCCCCAACCGCAGGCTTTAGTGTTCCAGCCCACCATGCTATCAGCTTGATCACTAAACTTCGGAAGGGCTATCTTGCTTATTTTAGCGGAGAACTCAATGCGACTTGGTGTGCGTATGAGAGCAATATCAAAGCTACTTGTGAAATTGTTATACTGCTCATGGCTAATAAAATTTTCTTTTCCTACTCTATGGCTTATATGGGATTTACCATAATAGTTAGATCCATAAAAGATTTCCACAGATATTTTATTAGTGAGACAATGGGCGGCAGTCAGAATCCAATTGTCTCCAATTATGCTTCCGCCACAACCACCTGTGTGTGTCCCATTGAAAGTTTTCAAGCTGACAATGTAGGGCACAGAGCCTTCAGCGGCTAGATATCCATTGACAATTATGTATTCCGGAAAATCATGGACTTGTTTCAAATCCTGAGTCCGATCAATGTCGTTGTGATGGCCATGGGCTAAAGCCACAGCTAAAGTTAAGAATGCCAGAAGTGTCTTCATGGTACTGTTTGGCTAATCGAAGCAATGCTCTCTCTTTTATTTAAAATTGAACAAAGAAGTCTGGTTGATTTTTTGAGAGGAATTTTTCCATTAACATTTATTAGATAATCTTGTTTAATAATCGCTACATTCCGCCCATGGTTGATAATTCGTTTGGAGCTCGTGCAGTGTATTATTTTGATTAAGATATATTCACTACTTTTGGGTAAGGGACCCTTAGATACCAAAGCAAATTAGTTTTACAATATGGGTAAACTGATTGCTTAATATACGATTCCCTGTAAGCAAAAGGTGTAGTCATACCTTAATTGGTTTAAAAGCTTTAAGCTCTCCAATGTGGCACAGACTCTCATTTTGCCTTTTCTGTACTTGACCAACAATTCATGTATAAAGGAACATTAATTACCCATGCTCCACACTCTCCACACATTTATGGCTTCCATTGGGAAGTGGCTTATAGAGGAAAAAAATTATTCTTAAATCAACAAAACGAAAGTCAATGAAATGAGTGTAATGGGATGGGGCCTGTTAAATTGTGTGCGTGTTTATTAACATTTATGGCCCAGGGGCAAGGAAAGTTTTAAAAGGAAAGAAAAATCAGACAGTCCATTGCAAAAAGCGTTAACGACCTTCTAATACCCTCTGGATATAGATCATTTAGAATAGGCTAGTGTTTCTTTGCTGCTCAAATCAACAGATAACCCGATGTATGATAGAGAAAAGGCTCGTGGGTTTAAGATGTTATACGGTTAGCTTGGAACATGATAATCTTTCCGACCGCGCTATTTACTAGCCTTATATACCCGTAAAGGATGCATTCCGTTAAGGATATCGCGAAAACTACCTTAACAAAAAGGAACAGAAGAAGAGGAGGAAATATCAGAATCGTGGTTGTTGGCTCATGCATGCCGCTGAGGACCTTCAAATAAATTTCAAATTCAATCAAAGAACACCTACAGACACACGTACACACACTTACACATACACACACATATACAAATAAGGAAAAAATGAAGTGGAAGCAGGCAAAAATAAAAATGATGGCAAACTTCAATAATGCCGAAATTTCCATACCCTTGACAATTTCTAATGATGTATATATATTTGTCTATATTGGTCTTTCTGATATTTGTTTGGTAAACCATTTAGACTTTGAAAATTCTATATATCAATTTCAAGCAAAAGCATATTGTTGGAAATGTTAAATTGAAACATAAACATAACAATTTCTTCATTGAATCGAAAATAAACCCATATACTCTCTGTCAGGGTATCTCAACAAGAAAAGAAAGAAAGATATTAGAGGGAAACGTTTTATGTGGCCGTATCCGTGTCCGTGTGTGTAACGAAAGCTGCTTATATAATGAAATAAAATTTTCAGTAAGTATAACCACAGGACGAGCAGAGTAAGAGCAACAGCAACAACAACTTCAAAGTATGTATAAGTATATACAGGTATCCGTATAAAATTTAAATACAAATTACCACAACAAAACTGATGCATTGGATAATACAATATATATTGTATATACAATGTATACAGATATGTGAATGTAGATAATAAACATTGCACATATTTCTGATTACTTTACATCTTTTGTGTCGCAAGCGAACAAATATAAATTCGCAATTGTAATATCTAGTGTAGATAAGAATGCCTTAAGTGTTTAAGTGAATGCGTCTCTCAACCGTCCCCGATCCCGTCTCCTTCCCTCCACGTCTTCGATTTTGTATTCACTCTGTAAACATACTCACACACACACACCAACACGATTGAATAAACTCATCCCTTGTAGGCATTAAAGGACCAAGTGAGTGAATGTGAATACATCTGTGCATTTGTCATGGCAACAAAAGTTGAATAAATATTTCAAGCTCCTCATAATGAGGCAACGCATTAGAGAAGCAAGAGAAAGAGAGAGAGGAAAGGACAAAGCGAAAGTGTGAGTACATAAGGAAAATTGATGCTGAGTTATCGATTTTATTTCCCTGGGCCCCCAAATCTTCACTCATGAATAAAAAACTAAAGAAAAGTGAATATTAATGAGCACAACACAACTTTAATGTCCGAGTCTTAGCCGCTGTTTATACAGATTTCTTTCATACATATACCTTAAGAAAGTCAACTTAGAATGGGAATATCAGTTTTTTCATGAATCCATTTCAAGAAATACGAAACCCGGGCATAAACAGATGCTGAATTACAAAACGTGCTGCCGAAGGAAACAACGCCAACCAAAGTGGGAGGGTTTGAACGGGTTACCAAAGGTCCACCAGAATCCCCATCACAACTTGCTTTACCATTGATTAGTCCTGTACAAGCCATGTCGACAGTAATATTTTTCAAATTATTGTAGTGAGAAAACCATTCAAAACATTCTCCATTGCTTATAACATTGACATCCATGCATTGTAGGTGATCTGGAAAGGGGGTTTCTGTAGTCCCGCCCCAACCGCAGGATTTAGTGTTCCAGCCCACCATGCTATCAGCTTGATCACTAAACTTTGGAAGGGCTATCTTGCTTATTTTAGCGGAGAACTCAATGCGACTTGATGTATGGATGAGGCCAATGTCAAAGCTAAATGTAATATGGTTATACTGTTCATGGCTAATAAAGCTTTCCTTTTTTACTGTATAACTTATTTCCGATTTTCCAAAAAGATTAAATCCATAAAAGATTTGCACTGAATCCATTAGGGTGAAGCAATGTGCGGCAGTCAGAATCCAGGTATCTCCAATTATGCTTCCCCCGCATCGACCGATAGCTGTGGCATTTCGAAATGACAAACCGACAATGTAGGGCACAGAGCCTTCAGCGGCTTCATATCCATTGTAAATGATGTATTCCGGAAAATCATGGACTTGTTTCAAATCCTGAGTCCGATCAATGTCGTTGTGATGGCCATGGGCTAAAGCCACAGCTAAAGTTAAGAATGCCAGAAGTGTCTTCATGGTACTGTTTGGCTATTCGAAGCAATGCTCTCTCTTTTATTTGAAATTGAACAAAAAGCCTGGTTGTATAATTCGATTGATTTTTTGAGAGGAATTTTTCCATTAACATAATAAGATAATCTAGGTGGAATCTTGTTTAACATTCCCCACACTCTACCAATGATACTAACCCTTGTATTTTGTTTGGGTTAATGAGCCCTACGTTATCCAAGCACATTAGTTTAACAATATAAGTAAACTGATTGCTAAATATACCATTCCTTGTAGGCAAGAGGTGTATAAATTGAAAATACAGTGGAGGAGAGAAGCACAAAACAACGGCTTGGAATAGTTTTACAATTCAGTACGAAGGAAGTCATTGTTAGATGCATTTTTAGATGAGCATCAAGATTATAGACTGTTAGCTGTTTTGAATTCAATAATTATAAAGAAAATAGTTGCAATTTGCATGGATAGGCATACCTAAGAAAAATATTGCTCATGGAGTTCATAAAAGTTAACTGCAATAATCACAAGATTACTAATACGACACGTTGTACGAACACAACATTTACCTTTCACCTAATACTGTTTGAAATTGATGCGAAAAATTAAATATGTACATGATTGGCTCCCCACGGTCTCATTTTGAAACTCACGTCTAATAACACAAAACACAACACAACACACACACAGACAGACTCTAAAGGGCAACAATGACCTTTTCAGAATGCAATCAGGCCATCAAAAGGCATCTGATAGAATGTGTTTGTTATGCATATTGATTACCTGCCATCAACTAACCAAAGTAACAATTCTAAATGGCAAATGCATTTTGCCAATTTTCAATCACACACAAACATGCACACACCCACACGCAGGTACACAAATCCTCTGTGAGAACAAGAGGCAAATTCAAGGAATTCCACAATCCACAACAAATTGCCTTCGAAATTACCTACGTATGTACATATATATACTCTACAAGACGACACAAGAACAATTCACAATATGAAACACTTTAGCCCTAACTAAAAAATATTGATTTTAGGCCATTTTTTGTTTAAGGGAAAACAAAGTCTCACACTCAGCTTGAAAGAAGCTTATGTTGAGAGTCGTTTAGAATTTGTATTCTCCATTATGCAATCATTTTTATTATTTATTTATGTTTAAGACCCAAAAAGAACAACCTTTGAATTTTATTTTAGAACTTATTTACAAAGCACATGATAGGCTTCTATTTTATAAGTATAGAATAGAAACTTTACGTCATTAAGATTTTCTTTTGGTTAATAACTCATCTAACTCAAAGTATCTTTAATAAGCATAACATAACATAACAAGGAGACATCCTTGTTTGTTATTTTATTTCACAAGCTTAACTAAATGAATAAGCAAAACGTTTTAAATTGATTTAAGCTTTGATCATAATTAATTGATTCTGTGTGTTTTTATTTGGATTAGTATCAATGGGATTAACATAAAATTATACTAAACTTATATAGTTGAAAAATGAGGTTTTATAAGTTTTCCCCCCTCTAAAATAGTTTACCAATCTTTCGGTAGTTTAATAAATAGTTCACTTTACAGTTTGTTTAACAATTTTCGCTAGAGTTTTGTCTTACAAAACTTCTTTTAAACTTGTTTGAGTATTTTCTCCAAAATTAAAATGCTTTTCAGACGGGAAAATCAGAGAGTTTGGGGTTTTAAAGATACTTTGTTTAATTTAATTGCAGTCGAATGTATTACCAATTAGTGTAGGTCTATTATTGTGCCACAGCATGGCTTTGGCTTGGCGGCAGAGTCCTGTTTGGTTATTTATAGCCTTAGATTTAGTTTCACCTGTTATTCAGCCAGAGGGCAAAATTTAATAAAATTTCATGGCCAAACACCTACACGCACTCGCCCAGCCACCCAGCCACCCAGACTAAAGTTGGCCACAAAAATGTGTTAGAGAATATTTTCCTTTTTGCCTAAGCACTTGAGGCGAAAAGAAAATCGTTTGTAAACAGAAAAGTTGCTTGAAAATAAAGTTTCAGTTGAATTTTGTTAATTTTTAGAGTTTTTTTTTCTCTTTTCTTTCTTGTTTTTATTAATAAGCCCATCACCAGTTAGTAGTGTTAGTTTGGTTACCTTTCTCATTCTCGCTGTGGAGAGTGCCAACGATGCTGCCAAAGAAGCGTTTATCCAGAATTTGCAGCAATTGCAAGGCCGTGGCATGTACTTCAACGCGTGGGCAGCCAGTCATGAGGAGAGTTACAGTTATCACCGATGTATAATGGTCGCAAGGATATTCCCTGCAACAAGATAAGAGAAACAAAAGAAAAGAAAGGTTCTTTAATGGCTTTTTGCCGGATATTGGGTTTACCGCTGCACCTTAAGCAAAGAGTTGATAATTTACAAAGTATCTTAATGAGTTATTTGCTTCTTTTTTTTTTCTTTTTTGTACCTGTGGTCGCTGCGGTCTTTCTGTCGAACGGTAAGTGAGTGGGCTAAAGCATTGGCAAATGTTAGCATACCCACCGCACAAACACACACACATACACATACACGTCTACCCACATATCCCACAAAACAGGAACAGGAGTTGACGGGAGTGCAAAAACCAATTATGTTACCCCTTCTCTTTGCAGTCCTGTGACTAATCCAATCCCCATGACGTTCATGTTCATATTTGTATATTTTCACACTTGCATTGAGCAAAAATGTTGCAGATAAATCGATTTTCATCGTCGTGAAAACCTTCTACTCTGCTCTGAGATTAAAGACCAATGCAATTTACCAACCTGGAAAGTTTTTAAATTGTACAAAATATTGCACACAAATTTAAAATTTTCGCCATTTAAGCGCAAGCATTCAAGCATTAAAATGTGAAATATTTATTCTTGATGCAGCTGTTGTTGCAAGTAGAAAAAAAATATATAAAAAAATAAATCACGAAAAACAGACAAACAAGAGAGAAAATTAAAGCAACAATAAAAGAAGCAGAAGAAGATAGGTAAAAACTGATAGCTATTTGTGTGTGCCGCATGCAAGAAAAAGGAAAGACAACCGATGGCCAGAGGGGGGGAGAAACGGGTAGCATACATTGTGTCTCCAGGTGGCAAAAATATAATAAATATATATATATTCACACATACACTCACAAATATATAGATGTGAAACGACTTTGCTATTCCCTTTGCTATATCTCTATTACAAGGCATACGAAAAGTGAATACAATGCTCCAACGTATTGCATACTTTTAGGTAGCAAAGTTCAACCTCCCTAGATCCGCTTATGTTTCGTGGACTTCTTCGATTTTTAAAGCTTCCTGAAACTTTTGTCGCCTGTCTGTGTGTGTGTGTGTTCAACCTCCCTAGATCCGCTTATGTTTCGTGGACTTCTTCGATTTTTAAAGCTTCCTGAAACTTTTGTCGCCTGTCTGTGTGTGTGTGTGTAGAGTGTAAGCAAGTCATTTTAAATGCAATAAGTGCAATCTGACATGCAACTGTGAAAACTCCCACATACACATGTCAAAGAGATATAAAAATGAAACAAAGACTCCAATGGCTATCATCATTATCATCTTCTGAAGGACTCGTTGATGCCAGGCAATCTGGCCATTTAGTGGTAGGTAGATAAGTTTAAAACGTTTTTCACGTGATACGCTACTTAAAGAGTGTTCAGCTTTTTTTACTTGCATGAAATCGAGCAATAAATAAGTTTGTGCATCCTTTTGCTAAAGACATGGAAGATCATATTAAAATGGTTTTCAACTCACTTGGCACTGAAGATCGAGGCTAGAGCCAAGAAGCAAGCATCCGCTTCACGTGGACTTGAGGTGTAACACCGATCGATAACCCATTCTAACAATTGTCCCATGTCCGGATTGGATTCAAGCAATAGAACAACTGTATCACGTGCCAGCTGATAGACCTGGATGAAAATAAATCGAAAGAAATGACAAACTTTGTTATTAGCATATTGACCTTTCAAGTTTATTTTGTAGCCTTCTCACCTTTTCATCCTTGGAGGTTAGCAAGAGATCCAACCATTTATAGATAATGCCATCATCCTGCAAATGTTGTGCATAGAAAATATGACCGCAGCATAATAAAGCGGACATGGCCTGTGTGTGGGTAACAAAAACAACAGAAAAACTTTATGTAAAATATTCCCTTTTTTCGCTCACTCTTTTCGCATCAATCATAGTGGATGGATTGCTAATGCATTCGCGGCATCTTTATGACTTTTTTTTTATTTTTATTTTGTGTTCACTTGCCTGCAAAGCACTAAACTGCAACTTTTCCTCCTCAAGAGTTTGTCCAATTTGTGAGCTAATACTCAACGGCTTGGAGAAACTGCCACACCATGTGGCAAACAAATTGAATAGATTACGCTTTAATTCTCGCGACAGCAACGTAGCACAGGATTCCACTGAGAGAAATGAGCAAAATTATAAATATTGACACATTTTGTACATCGCAAAGATTGACTTACATGAAAAGTTTTTAATCATTTTCCTTATGAAATTGCAAAAATGAGCCTTTACCTCCCGTATACTGAGATTATCCTTATCCGTTTCAGCCTGCAAATAGACCATGGCGCCCTCAATATACTCCACAAATGTCGGATGCAAGGACATTGTATCACGCTCCAAAACACAAGTGCTGTAAAAATTTATAGACCGAAAACAAAAACCATTAATATTGACATTTTGCCATCCTCAATATAAGGTCAGCTAAACTTCGTTATAATTGTCAGTCAAGTTGCTTAGAAACTGTTTTCGTTAGATTAACGAAAGGTTTGGCTGTTAATAAATTCACTGCTTTCATTTGATTGACAACACAAAAAAAAAACATGTAATTTTGCGTATTTATGATTTGAATGGAAATTAATTAACACGAATGTCATTTACATGGTCATATCAACGCCATATGAATATGGCCCTAGGAATTATAATTTGTTTATTTTTCTGCTCTACTTGCAATCTGCCCTCAGGGGACATTGAGCAAATTATAGAAAAAATGTTACACGACATGAAGTTAAAAAGTATCTGAAATAATTTAGATATCTTTTGAAATTAAACTACAAGTTTTACGTGTGGGAAGCTTAAAATTTACATTCAAGATAAAGTAAATCAATAAATGAACTCAAAAAACATTCTAAGTTTAGTTCTCACATTAAATGGATAGGAGATGGAAGAAATTAAGCTTTTGTCCCTTTATATGTATATATGATATATACATATATGATGATATATATTTTGAACATCTATTCATATCTACTATTCATATCCTGTAAGAGACACATTCCGGGACTCATGTGTTTGAATGTTTTTGGGTTCGCTTTCTCACAGCTGCAAAAATTCCATTATGCAGTGACCCGTAACCATACGCAAAGGAATCTCGTCTCGGCATACGGACTTTAACATTTAATACCCGCTAATAAATCAAAGAATAAAGGAATTTCCTTTGCACACACACACACACACACACTGTGAGACTGAGACTTACCTCACACCGAATGTACCATTTTCGGCTATCTTTTCGAGAACCCTAACCACTTGCAAGCGCAAAGCATCTCGTCGTCGTCGTCGTCGCATATTTTCCTGTTTGCGATCCACAGCTTCACGTATATAGACAACAAGCTCCTCCATTAAATCTCTGTCGAAAGCAAAAAGCATTAACACATAAAATCCTCACTTCTGTTCACGGTTTATATCCATTCCGCATCGCAACGCATTGTATGTACATCGCATCGCAACGCTACGAAGGAGAAGCGAATATGGGGGAGGTAACTCACTTGAGCGCATCATGGTTTATCATGCCCAAGGAATTGACAGCCGCATCCCGTACATCAACAACTTCACATCGCAGCAGGGGCACAACCAACTTATATAGAGCCTGCGGGGAGGCACTGCCCATTGCTGATTTGTCACTACGATCGGCATTCAGGGAATCGGGTGATGAGCTGTAAAATAAAAATTTATGACCATTTTGAATTTTAGTGCTCCACGGTAGCTGGAATCGTTTGCCATTGAAGGCAGAGGCCAAGTATATTAGTCAGGAGAAAAGGAGAACTGGACGGGGATTGGTTTGGTTTGGTTTTCTTTTCTTATTTTTTTCGGGGCTATTGAGGACTCATTGTCTCTTTCATGTCGGGTGGCATAAAATTTATATAAATTTAAATTTATATTGATGTTAAGCATTTTTCTTCTTCACTTCTTTCATTTATGTACATAGGTCCTCAGAAGCTTTCCAGCCGTCTCTCCTTCTCCCTCTGCCTCACTCTCTCTCTCTCTCTTTATATAAACATTATGAATATTAAAAGTAAGGCAAATTTTTCAATTAAATAACGCAAAAAAAGGAACCATAGTAATTATAAATGACAGCAAACATATTCCGCCGCGTACAAAAAAAAAAAAACTTGTCTTTAACAAGAAAAAAGAAAATAAAAAGTCTTTGACAGACGTATAGAACAAGTCACGAGCAAATTGTGTGGCCGGGGCCCAGGTCAGAGTTTAGTTGCTGCAAAAAGTGTGAATAGAAATAACGAAATGAAGAAAAAAAAGGATAAAAGCACACACAGAATAATACAAAAAAGGAGGCTGAAGAAAACAGGGGCGAACTAGGGCCAGGTAGAAATAAAGGAAAAAAAATATATGAAAAGGAAATGCCAAGAAAACTTTAGTGCTCACACATTTTGTAAGCCACGAACCAGAGTTATCTAACAAAACTATTAAGCTTACTTTAATATTACTTTAAAAGGAGGAGCAGAAACGGGAGAGAAGAATCTGAACTCAAATTAGACTTAAACTGTCTAAATCCTTTCAACAGATTTCCCCTGAAATTAAACTCAAAGTCCCTTTTGAAGTCTAACGATTTGCTATGCAACCCTTTGACTAATTTTCACGCCAAAGGGACCAAAGTCCCTTAAGTAGTTATAATATGGGTTCCCCCTAGCTTTATTCCCACATATCCCTCAAGCATAATTTGCAGCGACCACAAATGGCCATATTCTAGTCGTAATCTGTATACACTGAGTTTAATTATTAAACAGCAAGCAAGTACATCAATTACCTTCAAATAACATTACATTGATTAAGGAGGGAAAAATACTGTAAAATGTTTTGAGGCAGCACTTTGCAGTTCTGCTGTGTCGCACTTTGATTGAATAATGTAAAGTTATAGGATAGAAAATTCACTTAATAAGTTTTAAACGATTTTCTTCAAGTACCTTAAGCTCGTTCTTTGGCAGATGGAAAGAACGAGGATTGACTTTCTCTTGACAAACAATGAGCCAGAAGAAAAGTTTGTAAAAATTTTCAAATTTTGCCCAGTTCTTGAGTTCGGTGAGTAGTATTTTTTTGATGTTTTGATGTTTTGATGGGTAAAAGCCTTACACTACATATCCATCTACTTGTTGTTAAAAGTCAGTTAAGATTATAAAAACGAATTTCTTAATCTTTTCGAATATAGAAGAAAATTGAATTTTTCAAAGGTTGGTTTACATTTTATTTTTGTCAACTTTGGTTGTAGGCTGGATTTTCTTTAAATCTGCAATAGGCAGACCAAGAATTTGCTTTTAAAAAAAGATGTAAAGACATTGCATACTTCAAGGGACAAAATCCGGCTAAAAACTTCTAGCAGTGCAAATAGGAGGTAGATTAAGTAAGTGTGCTAAATACTAAAGAAAGGAATTATAGTCACATTTAATCAAACATGCTAGAGGAAGAAAAAGCTACAAGATAAACACACAATTACACACACACACACACACTATATATATATATATATATATATACACGCACTGATAATAGTTTTAACAATTAATTGGGGGTGTTTTTTTTTCTTAGTTATTTAGTTTTTTTGAGGTATTTGAGATTTGTTGTTTTTGCTTTACCCAAGTCGCTTTTGTCGCGCCTCTTTGCGTCCATAGGAAAGCGGCAATGTAAATCGTGTGACAATTCCCTCGGGCCCAAAGACATTGGATGGTATATTGTCCAAGGAATCGGATAGCGAACGTGAGTCCGATTGATCTTGTAAACTAGTTAGATATATATAAATTACAATCCATACGTTTTTATATATATTACATACATACATACATATAGAAAGGTTAAAAAAAGGCATATGTATATATGTATGTGGACTGATATACTGTACGACTCTTGAGATGTGTACGAAGTATAGACAAGTGAAGTGAGAAGATTTTGGTTTTGGTGAGAGGTTGCCACAAGTTACCCATGAGTTAAATGTTGTTTTTGTTTTTTTTTTTCTTTTGTGTGTTTGTGTGTGAGTATGTTTTTTTTTTTTATGGACACGCAAAACAACAAACTACACTAATTATTTAACTAAATAATTGGCTAACAAATTAATTAACTAAATACATAAGTTACATGTGTAATGTATGGATTTGTGAGGACATCATCATTCACGAAACGAAATGGAATCTAAATTAAATGTATTAATAGCTCGACCTTGAAGTGGACTTAGTATGAATTATACAAGAACTGAAAGTCTAATACATATAATATCGATTGTTTACGTTTTCCTTTTTGACTAAAGACTAACACCTGGGATTGAATAATAATAGCTAACAAATTTATGTTTTTGAGGTACTCTTTTTGTTTCTTGCTTAGCTATATACATATAAATATATATAAACTAAAGGGCAGACTCAAACTATATTTTTGATATATGTTCATTTATGCGCTAAACTTGGCCTGATAATTTTGGATCCAATAAAGAGACAAATGGTGTCTCGCTTACTTTGCCTCAAAATAGTATTTAATGATGAAATTTTAATCTGAACTGCACTTAAAGCCAGAATCCTCTCTAGATTTGCTTTTAGTCGTCTCTGAACTACCGTTAAATATTAACTAAAGATATAAATGCAAAAAATTATAAAAAAAAATGCCGTACATTCGAAAGTAATGTTAATAATCTGAGAATTGTCTGACTACAAGATAATGTTTATGCATAAATTATACAACTACGTTCTTAATTAGCTGTGTTGTGTTTTGTTTAAACAATCGCACACACATACATATGATTGGAGCAATGCACTGTTTTGTTTCCCGCACTTGTAATTTGCTTTACAAATTATTGCATTGGGCAACAGAACTTAAATTACACTAATTAAGTACATCTCTCTCGCTCTCTTACACACACACACACACACACACATACACACACGCTTTGTCTGTTGTGTCACTTTCTCGTTGTTTCTAATGTCCACATTTATGCACATAATAATGTATTATGACAATATTTAGTTTAGATCTGATGCCACATTTAACACATACAAAATACTAAACATATTAAACATACAGACATATAGGTATATAGGTATATTTGTATATACATATATAAATCTATATATGTATATATAAGGTACATATATACTATGTATATACAAAATGTAGAATGCATGAAATCATTTATAATTGGTGTAAGGTAAACACAAAATATGGAAATCTAAAAATGCTAATCAAATGCAAACACAAATACATACATACATATTTCTATACAGATAGATGATTATATATGTATGTATATATAGAGATATGCCAAAAGCCCACAAAACATTTGTCAATTATGGTGAGGTAAGTGCTTTAGGGGTTTGGTGAGGGGATTATCGACTGTCAATTGGCAAATCATTGGGTTGCATAGTTTATCCTCTCTGCTTCTACCTCTTCCGATTGATTTTAATATAGAATTTTGAATTCAGGTGTATCGATATGGTGGTGGGAGTGGAGGGGGTGGTGGGAGTGGAGGGGGTGATGGCTAGGGGGTAGGGGGTAAGGGATGTGAATGATTGAACGTGTTCATATGCAGGCTACTGTGATTACGCTTGACAAACACAAACACACCCAGGCAGGACTTTTCCTCCTGGCAACATAACAACAATAAAATGTCATAATATTCAAATGGATTTCCATTCGGGCTTTCGAATTCAATTTTGAATTTACACACACACACACACACACACACACACACACACAAAGAGAGAGACAAATGAAAAAGAGTATACACTCGTGCGGTATGATAATTGAATGCAAAATGTTAATCAAACAAAAGTTATTAAACATGTTTCATCTGCGCTACACACAGAGAGTAGAGTACACATAATGGATGACACTGAGAATTGGATGATCATGTTGATGGTGGCATTTAATGATGATGGTGAGGAGGACGGGGATATTTGGTACATACCTTAAACTCAAATCGGGTGAGGCACAACGCACTGCCACACTTGGTATTTGCGGTACTAAACGCATGGCACAGGCCACCTGATTGCGCCATAAACGTAAATAGGAATTCTTTTGACTTTCGGTGGGCATCTTTTTGGTGGGTGCTGAGCTGCGTAACAATGAGGCGCGATTATCACTAACGGGGCTGCAAACAAGAGATGAATCAAACCGTTGCAATGAATGGTTAACAATGGTTGAACTTACGTGGGATCTATCACACTATATAAAGCATTTAAGCGGGCATAGCATATAGGCCATGCCTGGGCCACAGCGGAAGGACATTGCTGCAAAACACGCTGACGTTCCAATAGACCAAATAAACAATAAGCCCAAGCATCGAATGGCGGCTGTGGACCCGCACCACTGGCATTGGCATTGGCATTCGCATTAGCATTAGCATTAGATGCTGAGCTAGTTTGTGACAGATTCAATGTGGATGTCGATGACTTCGAGTTATCTATAAAATAAATGATATATATATATCAGTCAATAAAGCTTATCTAGAGTTCATCAGGAGTTTTGACTCACCATCACAGACTCCTGTCAGCCACGTGCTAGTGGAACGCTCAGCTATCCATTGCAAATCAATGCAATTGGCATTTAAGACCGCTTGCTTCTCGGTCTGCGGAAGGAATAGGAAACCTTTCTCTATTATCTGCGGCACACAACGATCCATGACATCGATTAGAGGCGGCTCTGTTTCAGGTATACCCAGAGCTCGCATCAAATTCTTCACCTCTTTAAGTATCATGGCGGCCAATTTACGTAGATATGGACGATAATTGCATAGCAAGACTAGGGCAAATCCCTCAACAAAATGCAATGTGGTGGCCAAGGGTATCTCATTCTTTTTGGCCAAGCCATCTGAGGTCATATTCAACACGGTATGCTGTGTGCTAATGCTAGACATGCCACTGGACGTGGTAATACTAGAGGCAGCACTACTGGCTGTATTTAGATGCTGCTGTTTGGACAATTGGCTGGAATTGGATGTATCCTTACTGGTAGCTAGAGTCACTGGAATTGCAGTAATTGGTGCAACAGCTGGTCCTGTTGTTGTTGTTTGTTTCACTGTTTGATTAGCTACAGTCCCACCAGTTGCTGTTGCAGCCACTCCAGGTGCTGTTGTTGCTGCTGCTACTCCGGCTGTTCCCCCTGCTCCAGCATTATTGCCACTATTTGCCGCCGTGCCACCATTTGTTGCACTTACATTCACATTCACATTAATCGCACAGCGCCATATATTTAAAAAGACAAACAATATACGCGTACAATTCTCCAATAATTGCGGATAGGTGTCGGTGACATCGCGCACTAGAAACTGTGTGTAACCGTGCACAACATCCTGACGCCAATCCGGAAAATCAATGACCAGCGTCTGCAGCGATTGATGCGTCAATATGCGCAATTCCTCATCCATATGGACAGTTAGGCGCGACAATAGATCGACCAGCTCTTGGGCAGTCATTGTATCGGGTATTAAACGTGGCACGGCAGCGACACATGTACGAAAGAGATCAATACGTGGCTTCCTCTCCCCGGATAGCATCTCATCTGGCTCCTTATTCTGATTCTGTTGATTGGTCATCATCAATGGCCTACCATAATGGACATCCAATGCTCTCAGTATATCAACAAAAACCCTACGCACATGTGGAAAATATGTAGACATGCCAATACTTCGGGCGGTATCGTCAGTTAACATCTTATTGATGTAGGTCTTCTTCACGCGTAACGTATTGCCCGATGGCAGAACCGGCACCGTTCTCGGCATTGGCGGTTCTCCATCCTTCTGCTGCAGCGAATCGGCTACCACTAGAAAGGCTCTCAGACCAATGCTCATGCGTTCCGGATTCAATATCAATTTGATCGAACGACCCACACATAGCAAATCGTATACAATCTCTCGCATTGCGAAATCCAAACGCTCTTGGGCAATAAATTGTATGATTTTCACAAAGATATTAAGCGGAGTGTCACGCGGCACCACACCCTTCGATCCTCTAAAAAACCAATGAGAGAGAATGTTCTTAATGTAATCGCTTAATGGAGAGTAATAACAATTTACTCACTTGGGAAATAGAGAATTTACAATACTCTGGAGACGTGAATGAGTCGCCGAATTCGATTCACATTTAATGCGTATCATATAGACCCAGAGCAGGCGATATAGGGACTCCAAGGCCACTCGACTCATTTTGGCATCACGATTCTTTAGATTACTCAAACACATGGCCAAAAAGCAATGCCAATTGCTTAAGAAAAATGTCTTTTGTGACACACAAAACAGGCAGGTGACCAAAGGGAAGAGAGCCAAACGATGTTTCGATTTTGTGGATGCATCCAATGTCTGCATATATAGCAACTCCACAAAGTTCTTAACACAAGGAACATTAACCTCATTTTTCACAGCCTGCGAAGAAAAGAAACATCATTTTCTAACAACATCGGAAAGCTATAAACTAAATACTTTATTTGGAAAATATAACTAATTTTTTTTTTTAATAAAAACGAGAAAGCGTTGTGAAACCAAATTGTTTTGCAATTAAAGAATCTCTAGTTTAATATAGAATACAAAATGTATATTGATTATGAATTGAACTATGGTGGATGACTTACCGCTGCCACTGGCACAAGGATTTCGACGAAAAGGCCAGCCAAGGCATGTTTAATATCCTTATCTTTGACTTCTTGGAAATATTGGCCACATTCATGCATAAATTGAAACGAAGCCTCAAATTCCTCTATGGGCACCATTTTTACCCGAAAGAATTTCATGCCCATCAGAAGACTAATGATGCTTTGTGTGGTCATCGGTGATGCCTCCTTGGCGCGCAACTCTTTCAGTTCGCTCATGAAACGCTTACGCACCGAAGCGAAACGACTTTGGGCCAGGACACCAATCACTTCGGCATAGAGATCGGCTATCATGTGGATGTTGTGGGCATTTGGATTATTCTGTAGGCCATCTTTGTATTTGAAATGCTTAAAGGCCAAATTTTCAATGCTTCGCACAAGATCCTCATGACCGGGATGGAAGGGCAATTGTTTGAGTATCTCGATGAGGGCCAAGCAGAAAATGAATTCCACAGCGGCCTCGCGTCGCTGTAATTGAAAATCCAAATCTCCGGCCGGTGGTTTGTTCTGGTTATTCGAATTGCCTTGAGAATTGTTACCACCACTCGATCCGGAAGCACCACCCGTACCTCCATGCGATGGCTTCTTGAGATCATTCTTAATCTCCATATCGGAGAGCTGGCGTCGATGCCAAGCCAAGAGAGTGTGCAACAGCGAGGGTAAACAATGCTCTGCGACGGATCCCAGAGCGGAGAGCAATTGATCGAATTGCTGATCCTCGCCGCGTTGCAACAGCTTGGAAAGATTCTTATCCGAACTCTCCAGCATGACCAATTCGATTTTCTTTTCAGCTTGATTGGTGAAATCACTGAATAGATTACGCATTACAATCTCACCGGGTCGTGGGGCTGCTGTTAGCTCCATACTGCTGGCCACACTGGCGGCCAGAGCATGCATTTCCGCCTGAGTGTAGCTGGGCAGGACGTTGATGATCGAACTGCGTGAATGCGAGCCCCAAGGTAAAAGTGATTGACGTTGTGGTATTACCAATGCGGGTGGAGAATTATAACTTTGGCGATTCACTGGTGCCGAATAGGTTATCGTTGGCGACGCTGTGGGACCTATACTGCTGACCAATTGCTCTAAATTGGTCACTGGCAGATGCTGTTGTTGTTGTTGTTGTTGCTGTTGTTGCTGCTGTTGTTGTTGTTGTTGTTGCTGCTGCTGCTGTGACTCATATTCAGGATACTCATCGCCAGGTAATTGATAATTTATGGGCGATGTTGTGCCACTATTGCCATTTTGTTTTGGTGTCGAGGAGCCACCATGACGTTGCTGCTGGTACTGATGACTGTGATTCAAGTCCAATAATTGGATATCAGTACTGGACTGATTATCATATGCGATATCGCCAATGCCTGGCAAACTAGATTGATAGGCATCTTCTATTGTATAGATACTACGCTGTGGACTTTTAGTGGGCGTGCCGCTGCCACCCACACCAGCTGCAGCTGCTCCTACTCCCGCACCACCACCAGCAGCAGCAGCAGCGGCAGCGGCGGCAACAGTTGCTGTTGTTGGTGTTGATGAGCCACTGGCAACAACAACTGTTGTAGACTCATTCACATGTGCCTCATTTACGTTTTGATTTGTGCCTGCAAAACAGATAAAAACCATTTGTTCAAAGTTTTTTTCTTATCATTTCTGTGTGTGTTGTTGTCATTGAAAGCATATTTATTTATGTACATATGAATGTATGTAATAATTTGTTTTTTTTTTTTTTTTACATCTGATGATTCATTTTCTAGCTTAGCTCATCATTTGAGTTATGATAATAAATGGTTTAATATTTTGTTGTTCTTGTTACCCCGAAGACTTGGTTCTAGGACACGCCTATAAAACTAGAAATCTGTAAATAGAAACATCATTCATCGTAATAATTATCAACATCTTCATCATGATTATTCGCATCATGGTCATCATTATGTGTGCGATACACACACCTTAGTTAACTAGCAAAAAAAAAGTAATTTATATATGTATATACACAAATACAGAAGAAAAATATCAACAGTCAACCCTTTATAACTCTCTCTCACTCTCTGTGTCTCTCTTTCTCTTGGTATATGACCATGTTTCTCTGTATTTATATCTTAATTGGCCAACGAACGCGATAAATTTCCTAGAAACATGCAAAGTTTATCATCAATATATGTATATATAGGTATATATGTACATATGTATGTATATTCTCATATATACCATATACCAATCAATATCTAAATCAACTATTCACTTTTCAGTATGCAAAAATAAACAAATTACAATGTTTCATATTTCACGTTGATTCTTTATCTCAGTTCTGATAACAATTTAACTGAAATGTGTGGAGAATTTTTTGGAGAAACCGAGAAAAAAAAATACCCTATCAAATTTCCTAGCAACAAACAAAACAAACAAAAAAAAACTATGCCCCAAACTATAGACAATTCCATTTCGGATATCCCTGTTGAACTTGAATACTAATATGGAGAAATGCCTTCAATTGATTTAAAACCAATCGATCACATAATGAAATAAATAAATAAATAAAAATACAAACATGTTATCCTTGCCCTTCTTCATGTCAAATTCAATGTGTTGGCCTTTTAGCTTGTCAAAGAAGACAAAAAAGGTAAAAGTCAAACTAAATAATAAATGGTGAAGGAAAACCCTAAACGATACAACTATGTACATATGGGAAGGACTACAACAGCTGACGTAGAAGCGGCAAAGTAAAGGAGAGTGTCCTTAGATTTAAGTAAAGCCAACACTTTTGTGATACCCATGACCAGAGCATCCTTGAGTGATTCAAATCAAATCAAAAATCTTGTGAAATTGGTTTCGGTTAGACAAAGCTTATATTAAGATAACTATCTAAAACACTTAATATTTTCTACATTTAATGATATACCCTTACATCAATTGATATACCCTTCTACCACACAGTTGGTGTGTTTGTATTTTTACAGGGTACACATGAAAAGTCAAGGCAAGTTAAGGTCAGGGCAAGGATTCATTCTGTTTGCTGTTTGCATAATTAATAAAGTTCAAGTGCGAGGCGAATACGGAAAGAAGGATAAGGTAAAAGTGACCGAAAGGGATTTAATGAACAGTCTAACAACTATTAAATAAATACCTATTCAAAAATAGACCAAAAAGCCAACGCAATTCGGTTCAATCGAACCGAGAGAGAGAGAGAGAGAGAAAGGGAGATTGTGAGAAATTTCGGCATCTAAAAATGACATGACAGCCGCAGCAGCAGCAACAACAGTCGCAGTAGCAAAGCAAAAAGAAAATGCGCAGAAAATCAACAGAAGAAAAACACATTTCCAATTTCTACAAAAACAAAACCTCCTTCTACATATATCGAAACCAAAACAAAAAAAAAAACTTGACCATCGGTATTCACATTTGTATTATTAATAACATATTAACACGCTCTGCTCCACCGCAAGTCGGGCAAACAAATCTTCCTACCAATGAGCAATATTCTTCCTATTATTAAAGCTCTTTGGATGTGTCATCCAACGGCAACAGCAGCAAACAACTGCCACTTGGAAGACGTGTGACGAACACGAATGTCTCATCCTCCTCCTCCTTCTACTCCTACTCCTCCTCCCACCATGCCAACCATTCCTCACCTTCTCCAAAAAACATATAAAAAAAGAAAAACGAATGTTGGAAGCAATAAAAAAAAGTGCAACAGCAAACAACACACTGGCACAGAGCAGAAAAGGGGAGCACAGTTGGAGGCCCTTGCTCCTCTCGACGATGCTGAGGAGGAGAAACGCGATCTCACCCAAAATAATCCATGCGTGCTATGTAATCGATCAGTTCACCTACTAACAAGCATTCTTGTTAATCTTGGCTTGCACATTTCTCATTATTTTTGATAATTTTCCTGATAAGAAATCATAAGTTTTCGAGGTCAATATACTATCAAAAATGTTGATCGTTTCAAGCGCTTTCGATTTCGCAATCCCTCTTGCTACCACAGCCATGATGTCTAGAACATTTTGTGGGATGGATAAACAGCAAATGAGTTTTCCAATTTTCAGAATTCTTTTTCTTTTTTATAAAGAAAAACTTATGTCTATGGCCCGCGAGAGAGATTTAGTTTTAAGTGGAGTGGAAAATATTTTTAGGTGATTTTTATAACGTTGTTGAAAATTTCAAGTATGCAATAGATTTTGCTAAATAGAAAGGAAGGAAAAAATACGGCGGGAAAGTGGGAAACCTCTGGTTATTTATGTAGGTGAAAACAAGAAAAAACTAAAATCAAAGAGATCAATGGGCTGAAAATCAAAAGAAATGAACAAAGTAAAGTTGGACGCAAAAACAAATGAAAAAAAAAGAAAAAAAACAAAACACAACAACAATAACAGCAGAAATCACACTCGAAAAATCGTAATTGAACAGGAACAGAGAATCATAAAACAAATTAATGATGATAAGAATAAACAAAGAACAATCACGAATTGTATAAGATCTATACAATTGATAAAAACAGTCGTTCATTCGTTCGTTCGTACGATAGATCGATCAGCTGTTGTGTTTCGTTCTGTGTTGTGTTTTGCTCTTCGTTTCTAATGACTTGAACATAAACTGATAAGTTACTCGCCATTTTACACTTACAACAAAACATAATTTAATTTTCTTCTCCATGTTCAAATTCTCACGGTAGCTATAAAGTCTGCTCTCTGATCGATTATGTTCTCTAAAATATAGTTCAATCCATTCCTATTCTTTTCGAGAAGTTCCTGTTAGTTTGGTTAATAGAGGCTTACACAAATTTGTTGGTCAACTATACCTACTATACAGATAGTATAAAACGCAGTAGACTATATAATGTCGTGTCACCAATGGTTCACTTTAATGAGTCACATTAATGCATTCTTAGATTTGGCTTTTGCCCTTTTGTGGCCAATTGTCGTACGATAGTTTTGTCATTGTTAGTTATCATTGTTATTATCGTAACTTGACTTCAATCGAAACGTTGTTAGTTATAGCTTCAATATGTGTTCAGCAATTAAATACTTAAGACCACTAAAAATTGTTTCTTTCACGTTTACTGATGGCATACCAAATCGAAAAGGAAATTTTTCTATCTTCCGAAGGAACAAACTACCACAAGTTGAAATATCAAAGAAGCTAACTTCGGCTATGCCAAAGTTTATATACCCTTGCAGTTCTTGGCAATAATATATTTACATTTTGAAATTTCTTTCCCTGCAACTCAATTCATCAATACACAAACAAAACATTCAAATTACTACTCTTTTTACAACATTCCCTAAGCAAAGCAACACACAGTTCATGTAACGTTGCGTCTGTGTGTATATGCATGTGCTCTGTTTGATTTGATGATGACGTAGGCAGCAAGCAGCGCTTGAGCCGATTTATATTGACTGTAACTTGTGTTTTATTTATGCGATCACATTCAAGTTTTAGGATCTGAGATTTTATATCTAAAACTATCATATTGGTAAATTTCATGGAGATACTCAAATTTTTGCAAAAATGTTTCTTCTATAGCTATATGCTATAGTAGTCCGATCCTGACAATTTTCATACTTTATTAGCTCCAGGCTAAAAGTAGCTCAAATATCAAATTTCATTCCGATAGCTCTTAAGATGCCAGCGTGAAGTTGATTTGCACAGACGGACATGGCTATATCGACTCAGCCTCTCATGCTGATCAAGAATATATATACTTTATGGGGTCGAAAACGTCTCCTTCTGTGCGTTACAAACATCTGACCAATTTTATAATACCCTCTGCAAGGGTATAAAAATGGTAAACTATATAAATATTTCCGTGTTTTTAACCCCGAAAACAAATGTTTATCTGTGAGAATTAGAAATCAAAAATTGACCATCACTATGTTTCATAGTATAAAATCATTGTGACTTCTTAAATATAAACTGATTGACCTAAAATATTATATTTTTCATTTTGTTAGCCCATATTTTGTAGGGGAGACAAGACCCACTTGTCCTCCCCGAATCCGATCTCGACTGTAATAGTAGAAATATATAATTTGCTTTTTTTGGATGATCTGTAGATTAACAGAAACGACTCTTTTGATCTCCTGTTTCTCTCTTTCTCTCTCTTTTACATTTAGATTCAAGTTTGCCGCTCACCTTTTAGTTTTTTTGGCGTCCATTGAAAATTCCATAACATGAACTTGGCGCATAAATTTGTAAAATAATTACAATTTGATAAATGATAATCCTCCGATTTTGTGGGAATCACAATTAAGAAAAAAGCTAACCAAACGGAGAGACTTGCCACTTGCCGGGCGGCTGTGGGGGGGAGGGGGCGAGGTGATCAGTTGATTCAACAAGTGGCCGGGGTTGTATTTATTTTTTATATTAAACGTAAAGAGACTCACACACACAATGGCACACAGTTTAAAACAAATTAGAACAGATTATTGTTCAAAATAATGGAAATGACTTTGTGTTTTGTGTAATTGTAATTACAGGCACGTGATTATACACACACACACACACAGACACAGCTGAGTGGAGAGTGTGTGCTTATTAGTTGTAAATTATTTTGGCACCGTTGTTGTTGTTGTTGTTGTTGTTATTATTATTCTTGTTTGATAAGGGAGTCTCTTCAATAAATGTGTCACTGGGCCGACTTTTTATTAGAGATTAACCAAAGTCTAAAAAAAAAAAAAATAAATAAAAAACGATTTTCGTTTTTTGGTTTCTTTAAACCTTTTTGTTGTTGTATTTTGCGCTCTTTTTGTTTTATGCTAATTAGTCAAAAATAATGAGCTCAGCATTGGCCAAACAAGAACCAAAAATGGGAGACGGGACGCGCGTTAAATGAGGCAATTCCGAAATTATTCCCAAACTACTCTCGATACATATATATATATATTTATATATATATAAAGAAAGAAAGATATTTAGATAGATATAGATATATATAAGCGCAGACACCAAAATCGAAATCGAGAAACACAAAAATTCTCGAAAACAAAAACAGAAAACCCGAAAAATAAAACAGGCAAAAAAAAATCAACCAAATTTCAAACGACTCGACGGCGACAACGACGAATTTCAACTGCGGCGAAAATGAGAGGCCGAAAAATAAAAAAAAAATAAAAACCAACACAAAACACAACACCAACATCGGCCAAAGCGGGCAGAGCAGCAGCAACAACAACAACAACAAATACGGCAATAAGTAATATTAATAAAACGAAAAAAACACTAAGCAAAAGCAACTCGCGCACGCTCGCAAATTGAAAGCACAAAATCAAAACAAACGATTATTGTCTATTTAAAATTATGATTAACTATGTGTGAGAGTGAGAGGAAGGCAGAAAGATAGAGGGAGAGAGAGAGAGAGAGAGAAGCGTGTGGTAACAAGAGAGAGATGGGGAGTGAGAGAAAGGGTGGGGAGAGCGAGCGTTTATTAAAAGCTCTAAAACAGCTGTGGCTGTTCCCCCCCAAACGTATCAATAATCAGCTGATACCAGCCCCAATGGGCTTATTGCTCATACGACATGTGAGCCTGCTACATTCTCTCCAAATCGGCAAGGACATTCGTTAATGTACAACGAAATATTCCTTATATCTAGACGAAAAATAATCATCTGCAATTCAAGAAGATGCCCTTCCCCTTAATGGTTAATAAGCTGGTGAAATGTTGCACATACGCCATGTTGCCGGCAAATTTTGAATAATCATACTCAAAAGAGTAGCTCGAACATAAGGAGAAGAACTACAATGGTGTATCCAATTCGGTGTACCTAACTTTTGCTTCCGGCTTTATCCTTCACACAATGTATTTAGAGTAAATTAGTAAGCAAAAACTATACCAGGGCAGCACAGTGTGTGTTTCTGTGTGTGTATGTGTCTTTGTGGGGGGTGTGTACAATTGTAACCAGCATGTGTTAAATGAGAAAACTTTCCATCCTTAGGACGCCATGTGGTAAAGAGTATTGGGTAAAGATCGTGTTGCTTCTTTAAGGACAGCGAATGGCTCACTGCTGAAATCTAGTCTCAAGTAAACACTTTCAATTCAATTGGTTCGTGGGCAAAACGCCTTTCAGATCTTTGTCACATGACGTAGGACTTTTGCTTTAATTTTTAATTAACGTAAAACAACCATCCCGGTTTTTGTTGCGATTGCATTTCTGGTTTTGCAAAATTACAAAATCGAACAAATAAACAAGAAAACAAAAACAAAAAATTAAAGAAGACAAGAGAAAAGCCCCAAAGAAGCAAACAAACAAAAACAGGGCCAGCTGCTGCTGCTGCTATACAAAATCGAAAATCGAACTGAGGATATATATATACGTATGTATATAGGAATGTACATATAATAACTGCCAACAATTTGTGTAAATATATGAGAAATTAGCACATGGTTGAGAAGAAGACACTTCTTCTCTCGAGTCTCTCCTGCACAAGGCACTTTCCCATCTCACAAATAAACAATATACCCAATGTATATATTGGTTAGTAATATTAGTTAACTGCTTTTATAGCAAATTACATCACGCCCACGCCAAATGGATGAGGAGGGTATGTGCTAGAGAGGGGCTTGTAGGGGGGCAGGGGCTAGAAAATTATAGTAAAACACGCAAAGGCTAAAAACACGCCACCGGAACGCACTTTACACCCGCCAAAATGATGGGAAGGGGGAGGGGCGATGAGTGTACTCGAAACACTTGAGAATGAAACGACGCGATGCCGCAACGCACTGCAGTTCTTTCTTTCTTCGTTTGTTACTTTTGTGTGTGTGTGTGTGTGTTGTGCACAACACTCGCCCCGGTCGTTCTTAGCGGTTTGAAGGCGCGCAAACAAATGAGCTTGTGCGACGACGGTTGTTTGGCTGGCCAAACTTATGCAATTTTGCACAGGTGACGACGACGACGACGACGTCGACGGACTACAGCAACAACAACAACAACAACGACTACACACAACAAACTACAAACTGTAATAGTACGACGACTCGACATTTGACTCTTTGGCAAGCAGTGAAATTTTCTAATTTCTGTGCCACACTGAGCTACAATCCGTTGGATAACTGCCAGGTTGTGCCCCCTCCAATCCATCCATCCATCCATACACACACACACACACACAGAACACTACGGAATGAACCCCAAAAAACCCCCAACTGACGCCAGAGCTACACAGAGACAGAGACAAACCAACCAACAGAAAGACAAACCGACATACAGACAGAATGTTGAATGTCATTATCAAGGTTTCTATATACATATATATAATTTTTTATTTTTTTTTGCGCGCGTGAGTTTTTTGTGAATGAATATTATGCTAGAGAGAGAAAGGGAGACAGTGTGCGTGTGAGATAGAGAAGCATGCCGCATGTCAAACGCTAAATCAATCTCTTACCGAAAACAAAATTTGAAACAATAAATCTTGATGAACAAGAATTATGTAGGAAATTGTAAAATGTCTTCCACATACTATAAATGAAATTCAAGTGACCTCAAACAGTGCCCCAGTCTCTCACACACACACACACACCCACACACATCCTTCTACGAGCCATTGCCGTCGATCAGAGGGTCGATCATAATCTCATCCTTTTGTTTAGCTATGGTAATGATGAGTGGAGAGAAGGTACGGGACGACTCATATTTGCGCTAACGACCAAGTCATAACTTTTTTGGTTCTCCTTGATTAAGTTTCACTTAGTTTAAACACGTTTTGGTTCTCAGTAAACTCTACACACCAACGAATCAATTTCCATAGGGAACTCTAGTTGAGTCTGCTTCGTTTTCTTATGCAAATGCCAAAGATTTGGTCATTTAAATTGAAGGTGAATCATCCGTTCCACTTAAGAAACAAGAGCTTCATTCAAGCTAAAGCCAAACATAAATATCAACGAAGCTAACTTCGGCTATGCCAAAGTTTATATACCCTTGCAGTTCTTGGCAATAATATATTTACATTTTGAAATTCCTTTCCCTGCACTCAATTCATCAGTACACAAACAAAACATTCAAATTACTACTCTTTTTACTACATTTTTTCTTCTTCTTACAACATTCCCTAAGCAAAGCAACACACAGTTCATGTAACGCTGCGTCTGTGTGTGTATGCATGTGCTCTGTTTGATTTGATGATGACGTAGGCAGCAAGCAGCGCTTGAGCCGATTTTCATTGACTGTAACTTGTATTTTATTTATGCGATCACATTCAAGCTTTAGGACCTGAGATTTTATATCTAAAACTATCATATTGGTAAATTTCATGGAGATACTCAAATTTTTGCAAAAATGTTTCTTCTACAGCTATATGCTATAGTAGTCCGATCCTGACAATTTTCATACTTTATCAGCTCCAGGCTAAAAGTAGCTCAAATATCAAATTTCATTCCGATAGCTCTTAAGATGCCAGCGTGAAGTTGATTTGCACAGACGGACATGGCTATATCGACTCAGCTTCTCATGCTGATCAAGAATATATATACTTTATGGGGTCGGAAACGTCTCCTTCTGTGCGTTACAAACATCTGACCAATTTTATAATACCTTCTGCAAGGGTATAAAAAGGGACATAACGACTATGAGATACCCTCTATCACCGTCTATCGAATGTCAAATGAGTTTTTTTCTTTTGACCTGAGCCTATATCATGATGATAAGCGCGAAAATTGATGGTGTCTGAGATACCCTTTCTTAGCTAATAGCAGTTGGCAGGGTAAACTGAAAGTCAACGGGACTTGAAAGCTATTGAAAGAGAAGAAGAAGCAGAAGCCGACCAATTTATCGCCGTTAAAGGAAGAGGAAGAAAGAGTAAGGGGCGATGCGGTAAATTGGGAACACTTTGTAGGTGGGCGTAAACAATTAGCAACAATCAAAACAACAACAAAGAGCTGTTGCTGCTGCTGCGCCCAGACAGACCACAAAGAAGATGATGACGATGATGTAGAAGAAGAAGAAGAGGAGGAGTAAAAAAGAGACACAACCTGTGTACCTACATACGAAAATAAGTTTTTATTGGATTACAAAAATAGAAACATTTACATTATTTTGTAATTGTTGTTGTTTTCATTTTATCTGAGAGCCCGGAACTCTACTCACCTGCACCTGCACCTGCACTTGCCCCTGCCCCGACTCCTCCTGCTGTTCCTGCACCTGCTGTTGCGGCTGCACCACCCTCCGCAAACAAATCCTCTTGCAGCTCCAATTGGTCCATTGAATGTTTACTAATAGTACGCTGCAGCTGCGACTCGTCTTAATTAACAATATTTTACTTGGTTCTTGTGCAAAAACTTTGCGAGTTCATTCATTTTCTTTTATTTTCTATTTTCCCCTCACTCACTCTTGCACAAATTAAAATTATTAAAAATTAAAATATTTATTTTTCTATAGTATTTTATGTGTCTTTCTGGTATTTTATGTGTATTTCTGGTATTTTTCTGGCGGCCATCGAGTTAGCATTCTACGAGACGGCACCCTTTGTCTAGGTCTTGTTTTGGTTGTTTTTCTTTAGTCTTGCTCCAGATTTTCAAGTCTTGTTTCACTTTTTCATTGCACTCTCTTGTTATTTGATTTGCTTGTTTGCACATTTATTTTGATTGTGTTAATTTATGTTGCATTTAATTAACGCGACACAATAAAAAAAAAAAAAGTTTAGCAAGAAGAAGCACAATGTTAGACCAGCTGTTTTTTGTTTGGTCTAAGCACATGTAATCGTTATCGAGATGATAATTATCGAAAAAGGACAGCTGCTCTAGCCAACTAGTGACGCCAATGGAGAATTTAGCTTTAATTCGGCCAGTATAACAGCACTAAGAAAGAGTGACGTCAGAAAAGACAGCAGCAGTGGCAGAGGCAGCGGCAGCGGCAGCAGTTCACGCTATAAGTTTTTATCTATTAAATACTTGAATTAAAGTAATCTCTGTTGACCAACAATAACAATGCATGGTCTATCACAATGCCAACTGTGGCAGTGACCATGAACAGTTAAACAATTTGGTGAGTATAGACAACATATAATCATTTATGTATATTTTGAATTCTAACAATAGATGTTCCAATTTGCAGTCAATTACCGCCATATACACACACACACACACTGAAACCCCACATAGCCTTAACCATGGCCAGTGCCTCTACTCCCTTGGCGGAAGTGCCAGTACATAGATTAAGCCACGATCCGACTGCCGCTTGGCGAGACATTAGCAAGACGCAGCGCGTCATCAAAGTGACAATGAAGCCACCGACCACCACAGTGGCACCCAATAAGGCGCGCGTGGTTTGCATGTCGGATACGCACTCATTGACACCCTACATCAAATTTGATATACCCGATGGTGATATATTCATCCACGCCGGCGACTTTACCAAATGTGGCCAACTGGAGGAAGTCGTGGAGTTTAACAATTGGATCGGTGCCTTGCCGCACAAGCACAAGATTGTGATAGCTGGCAATCACGAGCTTAGCTTTGACAGCACATTCACACATCCTTTTCAGAATAAGCAAGGCAAGGGACACAATGAAAGGTGAGTATCTCCTCTCCCATCATCCACACAATCCAATCTCTAGTCTCACCGATTACAGAACCAAACACACCGGCATGTCGGTATTGGATGACTTGCCCACCCTGGGCAATGCCAAGGAGAGTCTCGAGAGTGCAGTTCAAACGCAAAATATACGACAAGTCCTTACAAATTGTCGCTATCTGGAAGACGAATTGCTAGAAATCTGGGGACTACGCATCTATGGGACACCTTGGCAGCCGGAATTCTGTCGCTGGGCTTTCAATGTACCACGCGGTACAGCTTGCCTGGATAAATGGAACCAGATACCAGAGGCCATTGATATATTACTTACTCACACCCCACCAGTGGGACATGGTGATCTCTGCTGTTCGGGCGTTAGGGCTGGCTGTGTGGAACTATTGTCCACGGTGCAACAGCGGGTCCGGCCCAAATACCATGTCTTTGGCCATGTGCACGAGGGCTATGGCATCACCAGCGACGGTCGCATTATCTATGTAAATGCCTCCACATGCGATATTAATTATCTACCCAATAATCCTCCAATTGTGTTCGATGTAACGCTGCCGCCTGGCACTAACAAGATCTAGTTCTAGTCCAATTGAAAGACAAATGGTGAATAATGCATAGTTTCATCTTTGATTTAGTCACAAACTCAGAGAATTTATTTTTTATATACTTTAAGAATTATTTATAAACCAACAAACAAAAAAAAAAAAGAAAACTTCTTTTGTTACACACATGTAGATTTTTATTTTCAAAAATCGTTTAAATTATATTAAAAAAAAAAAGAGTACATAAAAAAACGACAAGTTGTTTAAGTTTGGTTTAGTTCTAATAATGTTATGATCCAATAGCAAAATCATCGGCGAAAGTCTTTCTAAATTAAATCAGTTGGTAAAAATTTGAAAACTGCGTCCCCGCTTAGATTGGGGGAAATGCAACTCTGTTTGGCCAAGTTTGACATTCCTCTTTGATCGCGAAATGAACGGTACTTTTCCATTTGCTCCCCACCGAGGTCTTTTTTTTTTGTGGAAGTTCTCTATTACGCGGCGTGACTAGGAGGAAAAATAGATCAGGTCAACTGATCGAGAAAAAAGAAAGGGGTTATAAAACTAGAGAAAAGTTTTAAATTGTTGTAATATATAATTAAATAGAAATTTAAATTATTGTCTAAAATGGTAAGTTTAACAGCTAAACAAAACCTATTTAACGAACAAATTTACGTGGAAAGAGGTTAAAAATTCAGCAGGGAGAGGGAGAGAGAGAGCAATGGATTTTTAATGGCGACCTTTTTTTTTTGGTTTCCTTGCAGCGTGAAGTTATATCCATACAAGTTGGTCAGTGCGGCATTCAAATCGGTAATGCCTGCTGGGAGTTATATCTACTGGAGCATGGCATCAATCTGGATGGCAGTCTAAAGACAAAGGAAGAGCTCACAGCCAGCGGGAGCAGTGCGAGCAATGGCCACGATACCACAGCCAATGATGCGCGGACATTTTTCACCGAAACTGGAAATGGCAAACAGGTGCCACGTACAATTTTTGTTGATTTGGAACCATCGGTTATCGACGGCGTACGCAATGGGGCCATGAAGGATCTGTATCATCCGGAACAATTGATTTCTGGCAAAGAAGATGCAGCAAACAATTATGCACGAGGACGTTATTCGATTGGCAAGGGAGTGATCGATAAAGTCACTACACGGCTATCAAAACTTGCCGAGCAATGTGATAGTCTACAGGGATTCCTTATCTTTCACTCATTGGGTGGTGGCACTGGCTCCGGTTTCACCTCATTGCTGGTTGAACGTCTGTCGACGGACTATAGCAAGAAATGTAAACTGGATTTCGCTGTCTACCCATCACCGAAAGTATCCACAGCTGTGGTGGAACCGTATAATGCCCTCCTGACCACCCATTCGACCATTGAGCACTCCGACTGTGTCTTCATGGTGGACAATGAGGCCATCTATGATATATGCAATAACAGCCTGAATGTGGATCGTCCAGCTTATCTTAATTTGAATCGCCTTATTGCCCAAATAGTCAGTTCAACCACTGCCTCCCTGCGATTCAGTGGCTCCATGAATGTCGATCTCAATGAATTCCAAACGAATTTGGTACCATTCCCACGCATCCATTTCCCCCTAGTTGCCTATGCCCCACTTATGTCCGCGGACCGTGCTGCCCATGAACAACATGCCATTACCACGCTAACCAACGCCTGCTTCGAGGCCTCCAACATGATGGTGAAATGTGATCCTCGTGCTGGCAAATACATGGCCTGCTGTATGCTCTACCGCGGCGATGTTGTCCCCAAGGATGTGAATGCCGCCGTTTCGGCCATCAAATCGAAACGGCACATTCAATTTGTTGACTGGTGTCCCACTGGCTTCAAGATCGGCATCAACTACGAGAAACCCGCGTTTGTGCCCGACGGCGATTTAGCAGCCACATCGCGGGCCTGCTGCATGCTATCGAATACCACAGCCATCAGTGTGGCCTTCTCGAATCTGTCATACAAGTTCGATTTGATGTTCAAGAAGCGTGCCTTTGTCCATTGGTATGTGGGCGAGGGCATGGAGGAGGGCGAGTTCACCGAGGCCAGGGAAAACATTGCCGTTCTGGAGCGCGACTTCGAGGAGGTCGGCACGGATAATGTGGAGGATGATGGCGATAACGATGGCGATATCGATGAATATTAACAAAAACCCCCACCAAACCAATCACCAAATTTGTATTATAAAACAATTCAGAAAGAAACAATAATAAACAAATCGAAATCGTGAAACTAAAAGCCCAACACGATCTACTTCACATATTGGAAGGGAAACGAAACCGGAGAACTCGAGAGGTGGGGGATTCTTGGAAGATTCGTTTCTATATTTCGCTGACTTCGTGACCAATGAAGAGTTTGTTTATTTATCAGTTTTCTGTAATCTTTTTTTTTATTTTTTTGTTTGTATTTCGTTTAATTTTTTTGTTGTTGTTGTTCTTTGTTTGTTTTTAGTTTTTCTTTGTTTTTAACGCCTATTTGCTATGATCTTTCTTTCTTTTTTGTTTATTCTCAATTTGTATTTTATTTTTCTTTTACTTAATTTAACTAAATTTTTGTTTGTTTTACTTTGAACTTTTTGCAAGAAGTTTGCGTTTGTTTTGTTTTTTTTTTTCATTAAAGATCTTATAGATTAAAGAATCATCAAAAAAGATTGGTTGTGGTTTTTGTTGCACTGTGTAAAATTACAATTTTTTGTTATGTGTGTATGCAAGTGTGTGTGTTTGGGTGTGTGTGTGTGTATGTGTGTGAGTTCTACTATATTATGATATAAATGTAAATTCCTAAAAATCTAAATTTTTCTCTCTAAGAGCAGGCCAATGTTTTTTTTTTTTTTTTTAAAAAATTTCGAAACCGAAAAAGTTAATTAAGGAAAACAAAAAAACCAAATATTATAAAAAAAAAAGATAAAAAGGATATATGTATGGATGTATGTATGTATATAGATATATATATATATATGTATGTGTGTATAGAAGGAGACCTTTCGTACTTTCTTTCTGGATTCAATATTTTGCTTTCACTTTTGAATTGATGTGTTTGGGTGTTTGTTATTCTTATTTATGTTGTTGTTGTTGTTGTATTTAGGATCTATTTTTAATATAATTACATAATGATGTTTTTTGTTTTTCACTCACAAATTTGTTTGGAAAAGTTGTTAAATTACAATAGTTAAACCATAAAAAATATATAACGATGAAATGAAATGAATGGCAAAAAAAAAAATTTTAATTCTCTATATATATGTATAGAAAAATGTTTTGCAATCTTTTGTTGCTGGTGCAGCTGCTGTTGTTGTTGTTGTTGTTGTTGTTAATGCTGCAGATGCTTGTGGTGTTGTTGCTGTTGTTGTTGGTGTTTACATTTGTTTACTTTTTAATATGGAACATTTGAGAAGAGATATGAGACACTCTCGCCATTATGTGTCCTTCGTACTGCCTCGGCGAACATCATCGATACATCAATGCACTGGGAGCGAGAGGGGAGGGAGAACGGAGAATCGTTTAGAATATATGGAGTAGAATATGTGGAGTTTTCGAATCGACCTACCTGTATCTTGGGACAATCACGCATATGGCCATCCTGTGGTATGGTATTGGTCACAACAACCGCCTCAAAGCAGGCATTATTTATGCGCGAAATCGCCGGACCCGAGAAAATGCCATGCGTCAATATGGCATAGACCTAGAAAATATCACGGAATGGAAACCCAAGAAACTTAATCAATAAATTGCTCTTGATGAGTTTTGAAAGTGCTTTACAATGATTTCAAGGGGTTACATCATATTAGAATTCGCATAAAAGTGACAAATTCGCAGTAGCGCCTAAGAGTATGCACCAAAAGGTCAACTATAATATTGTATGCTTTGCCAATCTTTTGTCGCTTCATTTAGTTGCAGTCCCCAATTAGTTTTAGTGACTAAATTCTAAAGTTCTTTCCCTTGTTTAGTTGCCTTTCAAATAATTTATTAGTTCATTTCCAAAAGAGGATACGAAAGAGATTTGTATGGAAGCCTTTATAACACGCTGAATCGAATTAAGATGTAACCCCTTTAACTTGGTGAATTCACTATCACTTTACCTTAGTGGCACCGGCCTCCACAAGACGATCGGCAGCATGGACAATAGTGCCACAAGTGTCGGCCATATCATCAACCAGTATGGCAATTTTATCCTTAACATCACCAACGAGAACCATTGAAGCCACCTCATTGGCCTTTTTGCGCTCTTTGTGAATCAAAGCGAATTCCACATTCAAACGATCGGCAATAGAAGTAACACTGAAAATCGTACAAATATATATAGTAAATCAGATAAATGATGGTTACAGAGTGGAATGGATGGCGGAGAATACCTACCGCTTGGCACCGCCAGCATCGGGTGATACAATAATCGAGTTCTTCCATTCGGGAATGTTCTCTTTTATCCATTTGAGTACCGCCGGTTCGGCATAGAGATTATCAACTGGTATATCAAAGAAACCCTAATCAAAGAAATCACATTTGATTATACATATTTTGAGACGAAATTCAATTTGTACAGATTTTTACTGAAATTTTTGAGAAAAAGTAAAAGGAAAGCGTCTTACGCTTGCCGCAATTTAAACAGTTCAGAGAGAAAGGCTGCAGAATTTGAAATTGGAAAGAATTTGAGTGGAAAGGTTCATTAGGGGCAGGGTAATCAGGACTATTTGGATGCATTGGAGGAGTTGCGACAGCAGGACGCTTGCATCAATTGTATTAGACCCAAGACGCAATATCTGGGAAGTCTTATCAAAGTCAAGGACGAGAGAATTGATGAAACAACTGGAACAACTTCAGGTAAGCCTCCAAGTAGTGGTTTGCCTATCTATAACCAATAATAATCATGTATGTATTTAGATCAATAATTTTAATTACATTTTAATTATTGCAACTCAAAAGAACTTCTAAGCAAACAACCCATTAATGTTTCCTAATATTTAAACTTTAAAAATCTGTCGTTGGCCCTCATCATGAATAAACTGGAAATCAATAAATAGAGCTCGCTGCAAGTGTTGTATCTTATCTTTAATGGAATTTCGGTTGAATAAATGTTTAATTGATTGATTCGTGCGGTAAATGTCTTTGAAAAGTGCAACGATCAGCAAATAAGAGTTCCCAAACTGAAAAAGGCCTTTCACACGATGGATCACTCGCACCCTTCTTAGGGCTTAACACACTGATTGTAGCGTTTAGAGTTGCCACATTGATTCAAAAAAGGTCTTTCTACACGATGGATTCGATATTCGACATTTTTATTATGTCTCGTACTCACCTGAATCTGTGAGGCATGCAGATCCATGGTTATAATATGATCCGCTCCGGCCACTGACAGCATATTGGCCACCAACTTCGCCGATATGGGCGCACGACTCTGCGCATTGGCCAGCGTAGGTAAAAATGTTGAGGGGGGAAAGGTAAAAGGTTTATAATTAGCGTAGTTAGTAAAATAGATGATCTTAGGACTAGGCCTTCTCAATAATGAAAGATAAATAAGAATTACAATAAATCAATAATAATAAAGAACACACCAATGGAAATCATAAAGAACATGGACAGAGAGACACACACAAGGTATACACACATATAAACACAGTTCCGAATAATATTGTGATCAAGACACCCAAAAAAAAAAAATAAGTGAGAGAGACAAAACAATAAGAAAGAGAAAGAGATAGTGGAGCGAGACAGACAGAGAGTGAGCTTATATGAGTGCCAACAAGTGCGGAAGTGGAAATCGTGGAAGGAAATGGATTTGGGGCTTTCATTTTTTCATATATACATATATATATATTTTTGAGTTCAGAAAGAAGTGCAAAGAAAAGTAAAGAATTTTCACCGATTTTGCATTAGATTTCGAATTGAATTGAACAATCACAAATTTGATCAAACGACAACACAACGAGACATGCAAACAACTTGGTAAAGAACTCAATATACCCTCTCACAGAGCAAGGGTATCATAGCATATGCAAAATGTCTGAGAGTCAGTGAGTGAGTGGGTGGGAGAGAGACAGAGTGTGTGTGTGAGTGCGTATGAATGTGTGGGAAAGACAACTTTTTTTGTTTGGTCAAGATAATTCTCAAGCGAAGGTGGTGAAGGAGCAGGAGGATCAGGTAGACCAGGAGGCAGCGTGGGAGGGGAAGGAGGAGCAGAAGGCAAAGAAAAGTAAACTCAAAACGTTAACAAAACGCAACAAAGCAAAGTCGTAAGAAAATATACAAAAAAAATGTTGTATTTTTTCGAATTCTGTTTATCGTTTAGCCGACGACGACCACACAGTCTCGATAATCTCTATGTCTTCTATATAGAGAGTCTCGACTCGATTTCTCTACTCACAGTATATTGTTTGGCTGAAAACTCCTAGTACATTCATATATGTATTCATATGTAATGTATGTTTGTCGGTAATGGAAAGATTGGTTTTAATTCATTTTAATTTGATTTATTTACGGATTTCGGTGGTATTTCGATAGGTATTCGTTACGGTTTTTGATTTTGTATTTCGTATATTTTTGTGTTGAAAGATCGATCGAAAAAAGAAAAGAAAAAAGAAGATAAAACAGAAAACGTTCAGAATAAAAGGTTTTTGTATTTTTACAATTAAAAAATATGATAGAAGAGTAGCAAAAGTTTAAGATCAAAAAAAGGTAAATTTAGGTCTGGACAAGGGGAGGGTTTTTCTTTTATTTTTTCGTTAGTGCCATAAAGAAACAGATAAATATGTAGCTTGAGTGTTAAATGTGAAAATTGAAGCAACACGTGCTGAAATTTGTATATATGTACGTGTAAAGTTAAGCTAGATTTTGTTTTTTTAAAGTATGTATGTATGTGCGGAAGCTCATGTTGAAATATATTTCCAGATTCATATCCCTTTGTATAGAGATGCATTCAAAAAGCGCTTAACACGCTTACATTAACCAACACTTTCAATTAGTGTGACCATCTGTAAAAGTTCAGTGTAGGAAAACAGAAACTTCAATAGGGAGTCAGGTCTTGGAAGATATAGTGAGCGAAAAGAGAGGCGCAAAGAGATCAGGGAACTGTCAGAGGAGATGCATTGTACTTTATATTGATCGACAAGAGTCTGTAATCAGGAATATTTGCATTAATCATACGATTTGTCTTGACTGGAATGTAAGTCAAGAAACGCATTGAAAGTTCATTGCAGCTGCACTTGTCTCTGTGTGTTTTTTTTCGTTTTCTAGATTACAAAAATTGATTCGAGGGGAAACAAACAAATATAACCCTAGGTAGGGTTCATCTAGCATCAACTGACGTCAAATATGACGTCTTTATAATGTCTTTTAATGGGTTATCAATAAAGAAAACAACAAATAACAAATCAATGTAACTATATAGAAGCCTATATATGACTTAAATCTGATTAGGAATCATTATTTCACCCTTGAAACGGACCTGTTGCTAAGGCAACACGCACACACACCCCCAAAAGTCAAGGAGAGGGGACTTGTCAACATGGTTATACACACACACGCACACACACACACATACACACATAGACTATATATTATAGAAGAAAAGTGCAAAAACAACATCATTATCATCGTGATCACGATCAAACAACATTTTGACAGACACAAAAACATAAAGCAAAATAAAAAATAAATTAAATAGGAAAAAAAAACATTTCAAAAATAAATATTGTTAATAATTTTTGTTTTTGAAGCAACGCCAACAAATAAAACAGAAACCAAAACATCAAATTAACAATAAAAAGAAAAAAAATGTGGAAAATTTTGTAAAACTTTTTGAGTTGTTGAGAGACGAGATTTTGCGTTTGTTTTATATTCGTTATAGTTAGTTAGTATAAGGACATGCAATATTATAATATAAAAATATATTTAATGAACAAAAAAAGCTTTAGGTGTTTGGCCAGATAAATTTTCAATTGAAGCCCCAAAACAAAAACTGAGTTTGAATATTTTTTACATATATATTGAGGGATTCCTTGTTGGGCGGGAGGAAAATGAGTTTATTGAAAATGAATTAGTTTTATTCCCGATTTTTAGTGGTAGAAGAGCTGCAAAAGTCACCCTCAAGATTCGGTTTACATTTCGGCCTAGGATTCTTTTTCGATTAAACGAGGGCTGCTCCATAAGTTTCGCTATGCTAGACATGCTTCTGCCCTTGTTGGAAAACTCTGCTTAGAAACTTATGTTAAAGCTCTCGTAGGACTTGATAATTTCAATATTTTCAACTCGAAACCGAAAACAAGCGGTGTTTTTATTGGTTTTTTTTTGCAGCCCTAGTTTGAAGTGAGATTTTGAGAGTTTTGTGAGTGAAGTTAAACAAAGAGAAAAGTAAAAGTTTTACTAAAATAGAGAGATAGAGAGAGAGAGAGTGAGTGAGGAAAGTAGTCGATAGTAAATACCCTAAATTTCCAATCGTAGTTTTTCTTGGCAAGCTTCTTAGCTTCAGCATTATCCTCGCTGCCTGGTAACTATATATCGTTGGTTTTTTTGATTGGTCGGGGAGGTCGGGAAGAGTTTCGATCGGTAGTGGTAGTTGGTAGTTTGGAAAGAATACAGCAGAGAAAGTTATAGTAGAGAGGTTGAAAATATAGGAAGAGCAAACAAGAGAGTTGCAACCAAAAAAATAAAAAAATAAAAAAAAAATATATATATATTATAATTTATCAACAAATTTCAATCAATTTCTTTTCGATTTTTTCGTGTTTTTTAATCACAAAAATGATTTTTCACAAATTTTCCACATTTCTTTCAAATTAGCTTAGCTTCTTTTGCAAAACCAAAAATAATAATCAAAATCAAGAACTTGTTTCAAAATGCATAATAAACACTTAGAAAGAGAGATTTCAACAAATGTATAGGCAAGTTATATTCATATAAAAAGAGGAGAGGGGAAAGATATATAGAGAGTTATCATATATGTATATATAATTATTGAAAGTATTATCAACTCAAGTTGGATAAAGAAAAATTAGATATACACATTTATATATATACATATAATATGTAAGTAATATTTTTGCATTTTTCTTTGCACGTGCTAAGAACGAAGGATTCAAGTATATATATAGAAACAGGATCTCAAAGGATCAATTCAAAAAGGTGATATTTTGTAAGGGATTGCTGGAGAATGGGAGGAGGGAAAAGGGAGAAGGGCGGAGGAGTGTGTTGTATAGGCTTAAGGAATCGGGAATGGTTAGGAAATTATTATTATTATTATTATGTATGTTAGGCAAACCTACCTTATCTTTTTTATCTTGGCGGGCATATGGAAAGCAAGGAATCACAGCTGTAACACGAGATGCTGATGCTATTTTGCATGCATTTATCATAATGAGAAGTTCCATTAAGTTATCATTGATCTCTCCGGAACCGGATTGCACAATATAAACATCTTCACCGCGC
Source organism: Drosophila paulistorum (assembly GCA_018152135.1). Lineage (NCBI taxonomy): Eukaryota > Metazoa > Arthropoda > Insecta > Diptera > Drosophilidae > Drosophila > Drosophila paulistorum. The sequence continues at coordinate 15,976,260 of JAECXG010000690.1, forward strand.
ACTGATTCACCGATTTCCACACTGAAATTGCAGAAGAGAGCAAAATTTTCAATGAACAAAATGCAATTGAGAATAAACAAAACAAGAGTTTATGAAAATTTCCATCAGTTTCTTTCATCAACGTCTCAAATTATGTTGACTATCGCATATCACAATGAAGGGATGTGGTTGAAGAGACATACGAGAGGAGGGAGTAGAAAAAAATAGAAGGAAATACGAGTCCCTGCATTGCAATTAGAAGAGCCCTTGTCTCTTGGCCATGTAAGTACATATGTATTACCCACTCATTAGGCCACTGGTGCGTATACGTAATATGTGAAATTGATTTTGATTTCAGGGTATAGATAAACACACACACATAAAAAACAACGAATTTACCGCTAAAATGATATATGACTCGTTGGGACTATTTGGACCTTGGATCTATTCTATGTAAATGCAGGGTTTAAGTCGTTTCATTAAGGGGAAATAAGTCTTGAAGCAATTTCGAAGGAAAAAATCGTTTTGAAATGACAGAATATCTACTCATCTCCTGCCCGGAAGATTCTCAGTTGATTCTTTACTATATATTTGAATATAATCAAACGTTTTTGTTAAAATATTAAGTATACGCCTCGTGGGGCCCACACATAGTTTCCTCTTACTAAGCTACAACAGCTGATTGAATAAAAAGTAAATGTTGGACACGAAGGCTCCTAATGAACTTTATGTTGATTGAATTTGCTCTGCTCTGGTCACGAGATATGTACATACCTAGGTATATACTCTATGATGATGGCCCAATGGTAAATGGGTGTTCAATAGATCACAACTAACCCCACCACACTATTTGTCTTTCCGTCATAGTTTTTTGTGTTATGGTTTTTGTTTTTTACGCTATTCAAGGTTAATTTAATTACAAATTGTGAGAATATCGATTGACATAGACAGGTCTCTTGTGCTTTCTCTCTCTCTCTCTCTCTCTCTGTGACCAACAAGAAAGAACAACAAAACAAATCATTATTAATTGTTACTATATACTATATATGTACATACATATATCTAGTTGATGAAATCGCCAATCGCGTGCCACAATCGTGTAGTAAAAAGAAACACAAAAATAATATATACATATAATAATAATAATAATCATAATAATACTAAGCTTATCAGAAGAAATACTCGTACTATTGACCGCATTGGGCAAAAATCTTATCAGGCTATACCTCCCTCTTAGTCTGGGGTCTGATCTGCGTCTGGGTTTCGGTATTATTTTGAATGTCAGCTGTTTTTTTTTTTTCATTTTTCATTTCTACCTGCATTCTGGGAAATGTTTTGTGGAAATTCGTAAGCAATTTCATCATTTTCTTTGCTTCTTTCATTTGAAAAATGCAGTTGGGCGTGAAATTGATGCATTTTTGGGAGGACTTCTTTCAACGTTGCTGCTGCCGCTGCTTCTGACATTGTTCGAATGCCGCAATGGTTAGGAGGGTTGGACGGACGGTCGCTCGGTCGGTTGCTTGGCTTTTTGGTCTAACAAATTGGCCTTAAGCCAGAATTTTTTAGCATTGTCAGCCAGCTGTTTTTGTGTTGTCTGTGTTGTCGTTTGGCCGGCGTTTTCAGTTTCCCTTTTCTTTTCATTTGTTCTCTTTCGTTTTTCTATTTAATCTATGTATGTATACATGTGTAGAATTTGCTCAAGTTCTTTTGTTTTATATACGAGTATATATTTTTATCTCTGGCAGACAAAACTTATGTACATATATATATCTGAATCTTTGCATCTTCCGTGTGAGTGTGTTTTTGATAATGTAAACTTAAAGATTTAGAAATACTCCATACACTTTATCACAGAGGAATCCATTTTTATATAGCTTTCTGATCTAAGGGTCTGACACATGGGTTTTAAAAACAGACAAGCGCCTCATTATCAACAAGTTCATTTCGTCATATTCAGCAAAAGTTCATATATACGTACATACATATATACATACATATTTCGAACTAAAGACGATTCTTTGGTTTTGTAAAATTCAAAAATAAATCTCAGCAAAAAAAGAAAACAAAAAACTGCTCTCTCATTGTCAATCTTTAATTTGAAAGTAGTTTTCAAAATGCTTATCTAAATCGCTTTCGCTTAGTTTCATTGTATCTTATCAGTTTTGGCCAGAGGCTCCACCAGTCCGGGCCTCTTTTAGAACGACCTTTTTGTCGTCGTATTTTTGTTCTTGCTCTTGATTTCTTTCGTTTTTCGGTTTTATAGTAAACACGCAAATTTCTTATCGATCAAACTTTTCAATATGAAAATGGCTTTGTAATTGACATTTCGAAAGGGTTGGCGGGTTGGCTGGTTTGGGGAATCGGACGGGGATGGGTTGCGTGTCCAGAGACCTTCAAATTGTCGTAACCCAATTGCTTTTATAGGTTATTGAAAAATTGCATTTTGCCTACCTGGCTGACTGATTGAAGGTCCTGAGTTTTGGTTTACCTTTGCCATGGCTAAAGGTCATTTGTGGGTCTACATACATATAGAATTGTGTGGTTTGTCTATTAACCAAGTTTATGACACAAACTATTTATCTATGTCTTAGCATGATGTGACAAAATAGTATATACATAGTATTATAAGTTGTCGTGGGCGTCTCCCGTTTTGCGAGATAAACTATATGCATATAAGCAGAGGAATAAGTTACCCAGTATTCCATATTCTGAAAAGTGACTAATTATTAAAAGTTACATATACGCGATTTGCTTTTATATTTTGCTTGCTTGTAAGTTGACCTACTTTTCATTTTCTCCCGCTCTCCTTCTCTCACTCTGTCTGTGCCTCTTGTTGACTAAATGATCCTCGTTTTAGTTGCGTACGGTAATCTTTTGACTTTTTGCCTTTCATATAACCTTTCAACCTGTATAACTGAGTAGTTAACGTAATACGTTTTAATGATGTCATCTGAAGTTTTGGCGCCCTTCAAGTCTAATCTGTTCTATAGCTTGATCTCCGACCCAGACGTAGCAACAGCTCTTAAAGCAGCAGAAACAACAACAAATCAATCAACGCTTGAGGAATGACCCGTTACAATAATAAAATATTAGATGAAACAGTAGTAACAAAAAAGAAAAAAAAAACATGGAGACAGAGAGGGAGAGAGCCACCCAAAGCCGACAAGTGCCACTAGACACACGTGGGGGTCTCGAGAGACAGACCAACAGAGAGCGAGAGAGTGATAGTAAAGGAAAATGCAAGAATATTCAAGAATACCTAAGACGAAGAGAGGGAGTATAAGGCAGAGAGAGAGAGAGTGAGTGAGTGAGGGAGCTTGCTCCAACATATGTGTGTGGGGGCGTCGACGTTAGTGTAAACGTCAACTTCTGTCAGTGGAGCGCTCTCTTTTTGTTTTCCTCTCACTCTCGCTCTCGTAGTCATTCCGTTTCTTCTCCATCTCTTATTCTTTTGCTTCGCATACCGAAAAACGTGACAGAGTCGTGATGTGTTATTACTTGTAGGCAATTTTTTGTTTCCTCTTTCTTTCTTTCTTTCTCCTTCATACTGATTCTTGCGAGGTTACCTTTGTGTGCGTAGCCATCCCCCCTGCCTACTGCCTAGTCCTCTTCCACCATCATCACCCTTTGGAGCATAACAACAACACACGCTTACACACACACGCATGCCCTATCATTTCAGCGAAAAAAAAAAGCTTAGCAATTATAACCTCTATTTCAATTTCAATCTATCGCTCGTCTGCTTCTTTAAATTCTTCATTCCGCTTTGTCGTTTTCTTAATTGTTTGCTAATTTTGCGTTTCTTTTTTGTACGTTTTGTTTAATTTTATGCCAACAAAAATGTTTCTAGGTAAACTTTTTTTGTCTTGCTTTCTTTGATAAGGCCTAATGCTGCTGTTGTTGTTTTTGGAGCAGCAGCTGACTGTCTGAGCGTGTGTGTGTCTGTGTGTAAACGTGTGGAGCCCAAGGAGAGAGGCAGAGAGCCAAACGAACGAGAGCGAGAGACGACGGCATAAGGTGAGGATGGAGCATGGCAGGCCGCCCAGTCTAGACATTTCACACACAATATGCTAATTTAATTATGTATAGTTTAATAAAAATAAAATTTACAAAACAAAATTTAAATAAATTCAATTATTTTGATTTCTTTGACTAAAAAAATATTCAATTGCACGCGACATTGGCAAAGCTTGCTGGCATGGGCTCTATAAGTATAAGTGTGTGTGTGCAACTCACACACACACACACACACACACACACACACACACATTGCACACACACACACACAAAGACCACCGCAAAAGACGGCGTACAGTCCACTTGTTAAATCAATAAAACACAAAAAAAAAATACAACAAAAAAAAACGGCAACTAATATTCAGTTGCCATTATTTTTAAGAAAATCATTTTTAATAAATAACTAAAGACAACCAAAGGTAAATTCGCTTTTTCACACTGAGAACAAATCCCTTGCCACAGGGCAACCTTCACTGAATGTCAAGGACCAAGCAGAATAGTGCAACCTTCGGGCAGGAAGGCAGAAATAAATCTTGTTATAGTCACTTTTCCACACACGCTCACAGGACGACGCACTTAAAAAAAACACACACACATACACACGCGCGGGAATTATCCTTGATTGTCTTTGGCGAGGACCTTGTTTGGACTTGCAACACTTTTTTTACACGCTGCTTCGTTTCTTTGTCTTTATTGTATATGATTTTATTTATTTGTAATGAATTTTTTTTGTTTTGGGAATTTTAGGTGGTAGGTACTCACCATGTTTCCAAATTGCTAAATTTCTTGGTAACCACCTTGCCCAAATCAATGCCAAGGCGATCCACAATGCGTTGCGCCAAATCCGGATGCGAGGTACCCGAAAACACTTTAATGTTCGGCATTCTGGAGTGTATTAAATTTAGACAACCAGCCTGTTTCTCCAAATTGTCTCGGATCAAACTTCTAGCGCGTATCGGATTAGCAGAACGTACTGGCATCACACAATCTACGAGTACAAGTTTTTATTATAAAAAAATTCGCTGCTCAGTCGCTGAGACGCTCACTCTCACGCTCGCTCACTCTCACGCTCGCTTACTCTCTCTTCTTTTGTCCATTTTCTATGTGTTCGCATATGTGTGTATGTGTGGGAAGAGAGGGCGAATACACAGGAGAATGACGGAGAGAGTGAGAGAGCGAGAGTTTGTAAAACTAAATATTCATTCATACATTGCAAGGCAGAGTAAAGGACGTGGACAGATGCAGAGAGCAAGAGAGATAGACAGAGAGAGAGGGAGAGAAAGATAGAGCGGAAAGTTTATGACCATTTGTATGTGTCCATGTGTGTTTTGGGGGGAGAGGGCGAGCGCAACAGCAGAAGCAACAACAACAAAACCACCACAAGCGCCAGCCATGTGATTTCTTTTTGACGTTTGTCAGTTAAAAGAGACATAAAGCTCTCTTGTCGACAACAGAGAGGGAGAGAGTGAGAGAGGTATGTAGAGTGAGGGAGATAACAAAAACGAGAGAGGACGACATAGTGCAGCCAGATCGCTTGCTTCAAATGGAAAACTTTACATTTCATTAAGGATATTCGAAACTTTTTGCCTGAAATATTAAGTTAGCTAAATGTTAATTTGCAACTTTTCAAATTTCGAGTTTTCGAATTTTTTCAATTACAATTCAATAAATTTTCGGCAATTCATATTCATATGTAAAATGTTTAGTGCAAACATCCAATGTAAAGTGATATCCTCCTTGCTAATACATAATGAAATATCCTTTGTAGGGACATCCGGCAACTCCAAAGGGCTTATGCTATGCTCTTATGGCTGAAGCCTTACTCTCTAAATTTAGTGTTCCCTCTCTTTCTCTCTCTCTCTCTCTTTCTCTCTACATAAAAAATATGCTGGCATGCAAACAGGCGCGCGCCAAAACACAAATCGACGAATATGAAAGCTTTTCAGCACGAACAGCTGTTCGTCAAGAGTCCCGAAAATGGCCATGAAAACTAAACCCCACAAACATACGCGCACACGCACACACACACACACACACACACACACAGAAAGTCAGACTAAATTTTTATATATTCTCTTTTTTTTTTGCTTTTTGGACTGTGCAAAAATTGTTTTCAAAAAATGTTCTATTACGCACCATTTTGTTCAATCTCCGAGCATTTCTTATCTGGCATGCCTGTCTGAGTGGGGGGAATCTCTGCAGTGGGCTTAAATCTGTTTTTTTTTTTTTGTCGTAGATGCAGCAACCTGGCTCTGCTCAGGTGGTGGTTTGTCAGGTAAGCGGCAATTGACGACTGACTGAGCGAAGGCGATTTTGTTGTGGCACGCAAAACGGAATCCGGCAGAATCTCTCAGCTGTTGTTTTTTATTTCTGTATTTAGTTAAGTTCGTGCAATTTGTCTAGTGTGTGTGTGTATGACAAGTTGGAGAAGATAAAGCAGCGCGGCGGCAGCGCCAGCAGCGAGCAAGCAAATTCAACTGAGAGGAGCCAGAGCAAAGCCTCGGACAACATGGCGTATGCATTACCAATAACACACATACGCAGCGCTGCACACACATGCACAGCAGAAACAGACGCACAGATGAAGAAGAGGTGCCTCTGCCTCAACAAAGCTTTTCAATTGCCGCAAAAAAAATCACTTATAAGCTAATGCTCAGCTGTTTTGCAGTCAAGACGGCTCTCTCGCTCTCTCTCTCTCATACTCTCTTTTTCATCGACATAAAAAAGGGGTGAGAGAGTGCACATTGGAACAACTATCAGTCAATTTGAGTACTCAAATGTATTTCCAATTTGTTATATACATACATATGTAGTATAAAGTAAAACATTTAAATGAAACCGCCTACAAATTTAAGGGAGAAGAATAAGAAATGGGAAATTTTTAGCAATATAAAGGATCAGCAGTTTTCAGAAAAACAACAGGTGGTTGCACATTGCATTCAGTTACATATAGAACTCAAGAACATCTGAACTGATGAAGAAGAATTCAAAAATATAATGTTGACTAAAATTTCAAGGATTCATCTTCAATTGGCACATTTATTTGAATAGATATTGAAACATTGTTTGAAATAAGAAATAAATCATTCATTTGATTTTGAATGACTCAATTTGTATAGAATTTTGTATGTATGTACAGTCTCCGCTTGCCATTTAAGCATGACCGGGCGGGGGGCTCGTCTGTTTTCAGTGCCCTTTGTTGTTGTTTGGCATTTGTTGTACAACTGTACTTAAAGATGCTTAACGCTTAAGAGAAGAAAAACAAGAAAATGACAAAAGGAAATGCCATTTGTATTTGTCAGATTGTTTTTGCATTTGGCTAAATTTAAATCCAACTAAAGGCTAAACAAAATTTGCTGACGAAAGCGAAAATACGCAAATTGCGTTGAAACAACCAACCACGTGCCACACCGAACACACACGTTTTTCTCTCAACTTATAGCCACGCCGCACCACACAACACAACAATAACAACAGACACACACACACATACAGAGACACAGACACACACTCATCCACACTGTTAAAAGTTAATCAGTTATTTTGTTCTTTAAACTTACCTGAAACATGTGTTGCAAATACAAATCACAAAACGTTGAAAATAATTTTTGTTTCTTTGTTTAACCGACTTTGTTTTTAACTTTCAACTCGAACTGCAGCCGCTTTAATGAAACTGCAAAATCTGAATGAAGGCTAAAAAAGTGTGAAGTTTGTACAGAGCACGTGAATGAGAGGACGCAAGAGAAAAAGAAAGAGAGAACGAGCGAGAGTTCAACATGAGAGCCACAGAACAGCAGCCAACAACAAGAGAGACCGGCAAATGTATAGTTTGGGAGCATATCACGGGAAGAGGGTGGCGTGGTGGGGTCTGCGTCTGTGTCTGCCAACACGTGTGCCCCAACAAACAAAATATCAACATAAAAACGAGTTGATAATATTCGACATAGTTTTTGCTTAAGGTTAACACAACCATATAAAATAATAAAGTGGGTCTTTGCAGTCTTTGATGCCGACGGATTGGCAATATTTTTATGATTTAAAGCGAAATTCGTTAGCAGCTTTTCGATATCCTTGCTGCAAGTAAAAGTGTTGCCTAGTTTTAGGCGCTAACAACATTAATATGATGTGATTGTTGTTTAGAAAGGTTTGCAAAGGACTTTTTTTGGTCATTGATTACCCTGACAAAATGTTCATTGGGTGTCTTGTTACACATGAAGCCTGATCTTAAAGTCCAAAAAGAAGAGCCAGAACTATAGAGAGAGAGAGAGAGATACCGAAACAAAGCGATAGAGAAGGGAGAGAGAGAGATTTCGGACACGTTTTTTTTAATTGGCTTTGTTTCTGTCTTTACTTTTGTTTTTTGCTGGCCATACCCTTTTGGTAAGGGTATATTTATTGTGGCAAGGTCTTGGCATGCAATTCAATTTCAAAGGCCTTAAGGATCATACAAAATCTATGAAATGGAATGCGAAAAACATAGCAAACGTGAATTTAGCAAAGAGTGTAGAAACTGCGGCAAAAAACTATTGCTTTATAATTTGCCATTTTGCACAAAAAACGTGAACTGAAAGGCAATAAAATGGGAATCGTGCGTGTGCGTATATATACATATAAATACATACATCAATATGTATGTATATGTATATGAATATATCTGTACATATCCCACTCATATGGATATGTATGTATAGTTGTGTGATCGGCCACCTAGCAGCATAATTAACCAGTCTATTTGTTTTTTTTTTTCTCAAAGCTGTTGCTAAGCAGACAAAAACCAACCCACTCACATATATGTATGTATACATTTGTGCTAGGAGACCTTTTTCAATAATATTTATTATTATATAGTATATCAACTGAAAACGAGTTTCAAATTTCAATCCCCCCACACTCACCCGCCCATTGGAACAGACAGAACGAAAATAAAACAAACCCAGAGACCCAAACATTAAGGCGTAATAAGAACCACGTAACTAAGGTCGAAAGAGGTGTCGATTGTTCTAGGGCTCAAGATCAGAGTAGCAATGGAAAATAACCTTCAGTCTGTACCAAATAACTGAAATGATACGATATGTCTGTATATATGTATGTACATACATATGTACATAAATACAGTTGTTTAGTTAAAGGTTCGTACATCCATAAAAGGTTTCATTTTCTATCATTACTATGGGGTTTGTTGGATTATTCCGTACTTGAAGTTTTAATCAAATTTCATTTATATAAAGTTACATATTCTCTGTCAATTAGTATTTATTTATCTTTGTATATTGCGGCTAATTGATAAAAGGTATTTGGGTAGAGGTTTTCTGTCCAACAAGTTCAAATTGATCTGTCTGTGTGTGTGGGCAATCGATATGCAGTTCCATGGCCATTAAATCAAGTAAACATAAACAATATAACAAATAAAAGAAAGAAAAAAACATTTATGTAATTATTGATTCCTAATTTAAACTCGAAGCTTCTCTTAAAACGTACTCTTTGAATTTATATTACATTTTATATTTATATTTTATATCTTGATTTTAGAAAAGGCCATGGAAAAATTATGCGAAACAAATTTATAATTTCAAATTAAGCGCCAAATTGCAATTTATCGATAAAACCTATGTTATTTAGAATTGGCTAGATTATAGCTAAAACGGCTAAAATGGCCTACTTGACAGGAAAATAGCCAAACTAATCAACACTGGGAACAGCAGCAGATCCCTTGTTTTTTTTGTCGTTTTGGGAGTAAATTTAAGAGAAGAAGCAAGCAATTTAATTTTAAGTTTTCTGAACCATATAGTAGTTTACGTTTTCATTTCATAAGTCATTCTAGATATTTATTTAACTTTTTTTTTGTAAAAACCAATTCGTTTTAGTGTGTGAGAAATAACAAGAAACAAACACCCACACAGACATACATTCTCGCACAAAACGCCTCTCCAACAAGCACAACAACACAAACAGAAAGAAGAAAGGAGAATTTTACGCAACGCCAGGGCAAGAAAGGCCAAAAAAAGACACGGCACCCGGAAAGCGGCACAAAAAATATTAATACTAAAAAAGAATCCAGTATAGAAAGGACAACAACGAGCAACACAACAAAAAAAAAAAAAAAATCATCATGGCGAATATGGCTGTATCACGTATTAAGCGCGAATTTAAGGAAGTAATGCGCAGCGAAGAGGTAAGTCTCCCAGAATAAGTTAGTGCAACATAGCAAACGAAATTGGCAGGATCACACAGAAATATATGAACTCCAACCCACAAATATATCTGACATTGACATATACATATACTAATTGCCAAATATATTCCTTAGATAGTCCAATGCTCCATAAAAATTGAACTGGTCAATGACAGCTGGACAGAGCTGCGCGGCGAAATAGCGGGACCACCGGATACACCGTATGAGGGAGGAAAATTTATTTTGGAGATCAAAGTGCCGGAGACATATCCATTCAATCCACCAAAGGTAGGCTACAATTCCCCGCTGAGAACCGATATTCGATATCAATCGGCGGGGCTTAACCTCAATTAAGAGAGAAGAAAAATGATAATGGGGTTCCAAGTTCATCTAACAGTTGTTGGTGTCTGTCTAACGGCAAAAGTCACCAACAATTGCAAAGGGAGATTCATTCTAGTTTTAAATAAGGTTGAAATGGACTTTTTACTAATTTTACTTTACCCAAGGTTCGCTTTATAACACGCATTTGGCATCCAAATATATCATCGGTCACCGGCGCCATTTGTTTGGATATACTGAAGGATAATTGGGCCGCTGCAATGACATTGCGCACTGTGTTATTATCCCTGCAGGCATTGCTGGCCGCTGCCGAACCCGATGACCCACAGGACGCCGTGGTGGCCCATCAATTCAAGGATAAGCATGATTTCTTCTTGCTAACTGCCAAACACTGGACAAACGCCTATGCCGGCGGTCCGCATCCGTTTCCCGATTGTGATTCAAAAATTCAACGTCTTAAGGACATGGGCATCGACGAGCATGATGCCAGAGCCATTCTATCCAAAGAGAACTGGAACTTGGAGAAGGCCACAGAGTGCCTGTTCAGTTAGCTTGCTTAACAAAAAAACAAACCACAAGCACCCCCCACAAAAGCAAACCCTTTATTGTTAGGCCAGTCTCAGCTCATCAATAACCCTCGTAGAATCAGTTAAGTTCGGCAAAGCAAAAGAAATCCACAAAAAAAGTGCAAAGTTTACACTTCAGACTGACGGAGAACGGTGTTAGTGAGTGAGAGTGCGAGGGAAAGAGAGCGTGAGCGGGCACACACTACCAACATGCACATATAAACAGAACCGCAGCGATTTCTCTCCATTTCCCTCCCTCTATCTCATTCTTGCACCTATTTCCTTTGCGGTGGAACACAAAAAAAAAAAAAACATTTTAATAAATTGTATATGTACTATTTGTTTCGTGATTGTAACGTATATCTTTCTGTTTTTTATGTGAAAAAATAATCATTTCCTGCTACAGGTTGAGCCCAAGGCCCATTTTTTTTTATATTCAATCAATCGATGTTGAGTGAAGAGAATCCTCAGGGTTCTCTCTCCATCTCTCTTCATTATTATTTTTTACATCGTCAATGCATTTTAGTTGAAAAAAGGAATGAGAACACAAGTAATGATTTTTCAAATCATCTATAATAATAAATAAATAAATTAAAATTAACTCTTTGTAAATTGCGTTAAGTTAACACATAATATTTAAATACAAAAGAAAGAAAAACAAAACAAAAAAAAACAAAACAAAATATATAAAATGAAAAATAAGAAACAAAATGCATAATAAAATAATAATGAAAATGATTTCCATTTTATTTGGATTTTTCAAGGCTTCAGAGGGGATTAGCATCTAAAAGTTGGAAATATTTTCCTTATAACTTTCCATGTAGCGCAAATATTGATGATCGATATTCTTGAAGTTCGTATTTGAGCCACCAAAATAATATAAAAACCAGAGGGCCGGGACTAACTTCGACCGCGCCGAAGTTTGTATACCCTTGCAAGTTGTTTCTCTTTCCTCACCTTTAGCCGTCAAAGTGGAAACCGTTTTAACTAAAAAGTCCAATGTCTGCGAAAGAACGGCCCACAATCTTCGGAAATAACGAAGATATTGATCAAAGTCATTGTTTTCGACCGATCGTTCCTATGGGAGCTATATGATATAATCACCCGATCTTGATCAAATTTGGCACAGTGGTTTATAGGTGTAATAGACTGACCAATTTCACGACAATAGCTGAGAAAATAACGAAGTTATGGAGAAAAGTCACTGTTCGTTTGTATGGGAGCTATATGATATAGTGGTCCGATCCGGCTGAATCCGAGATATACAACCCCTGCAGTATATGCAAGCCTACATGCAAAATTTCAGCTCTGTAGCTCTTACGGTCTAGGAGGAGTTTGCGTTGATCCGGACGGACGGACATGGCTATTTGAACTCGTCTCGTCGTGCTGATCAAGAATATATATACTTTATACATATAGTCGGAGATGCTTCCTTCTATGCGTTGTACACTTCTGACCAAAATTAATATACCCTTTTTGCAAGGGTATAACGAGCAAGAACTGCCCATAAATTCTTGTTCCCTTAATGGAATTCGTGTTGAAATTTCATGGTTAGTTTCAAATAACAATTTTGGGTTTGCTCTGCGTTAGGTGTGCCTCTTCCTCGCCCCCCTTAAGGGAAAGCTAGATGTCAGGGGTTTATTAGATGTGTTTTTTTTAATACAGGTATATTAAATTTGACTAGAACATTTCGACTAAAAATTTGTGCCTACAAACATTTTGATGTTTTCTCACTACATTTTGTGTATTTAGCTAGTTAAAAGGGGGGAATAGGCCTTTACTTGTGCTTTTGCTTGGACATTGAAGGGGCACTGGAGCCAAGGGTGGGGCCGCCACAACCGCCCATGCCGCCTAAGGGTATGGAACCGCTCATTAGGGTGTTGCTGCTGCTGCTTAGAATGCTGCCTGCATTGCCGCCGCCAGGGCCAATGCCGCCGCCAGCAGCCCCTCCTGGTCCACCGCCGACGCCGCCGCCGGCAAGCCCAGTGGAATTATTGGGCAAATTGTGATTACTATGACGCTGTTTTAGCATCTCCTTCCATTCGGTCTCGAGACGGACGTAGGTGCCACCCAGGGGTTTAGCATTCTGCACTAGGGACTGATCGGATCCGGTTTTTTTGGTCACATAAGTGGCCACTTGTTTCATAATCTTCTCCTCGAAATCACGCTGATGATCCTGATTGCTACGGGCCGACAACTCACCCGACCAAAATCTTCCCGACACTTCTGTGGGCCTACAGAGCACAGAAATAGAAGATTCAAAAGCGCAACTTAATCAGGATGAGGACTAACCTTTTTCGTCCTTTCTTGCCACGGGTTTTTCTAGGCGGCGGACGATGATGATGCTCCGATTCACAGCCATCGCTTGACTCACTGGAATCCTCATCATCATTATGATTCATGGCATTGCGCATTCTGGGACGCAACGTTCGGGCATCTTCCTCGCTTGTTGATGTCGTCTCCGAATCCGTGCTGGTATCGATTTGATAGCGAGATCCGCGCATTCGGCGGCTTACCCTGTGATTTGTCACTGCAAAATGGAAGACAAATCGAATTGAAAATTGCAAGTCTAGATTGAAAACATGATTCAAACCCACTGTCCATGCAGAGTTGTGGCAATAGACCTTGCCGGCAACGTTGAGGCGTCAATGAGATGCCCTGCCAACTGGGATTTATCTCACCAGCGGCAGCCAACTCTTGGATGCGCAACGGTGGCAATTCGCACAATGCAAAATTCTCAGCCACAAGCTGAGCTATAGCCAATATGGCACGTTCTCGATCGGTTTCCACCAGGACACTATGCTCACGGAATTGACAACCCTTTTTGGGGAGAGGGATTGAAACTTAATATGGTACAGAGATTCATTGGGTTGGGGTACGTACATTGGGTCCCGGCAGAGTCTCATATCTAAATGCCTGCTGTCCACAACAGGCATAACGGCCCGCTGGACCGGCATTGCCCACTGGTCCCAAGAAATTCGGTGCCTCCGGATGATAGCGACACCAGTTCATCTGGTAGACTGGAAAATGCGCCTCACAGGTGCAACAATAGAGATAGTGGCAATGTCCCCAGAGCTTCCAATAGACTTTGCGCCACGACTTCAATTCCTTGAACAATTGCATTATATAGATATTCAGATCCCAATTGGGATCACGCACATGACCTGCGACAGAAATTCAACAAGTTAGACAAGTCCCAGATAGATCCCACCACGGAAATCATCTCAACGACATACCACTCATCAGTTGTCCCCAACGATTCAAGCGAATGTTGCTTGGCGTACAATTCATGTAGGATTTCATGGTATTGGTCACACAACTGAAGCATCGTATGCAACGAAACAATCCCGACATGCTGTAGAAGTGACCACGAAGAGCCTCTGGCTCCGGCTCACTCAAACTCTGTATCAATTTGGTCCAGAGACGCGGCGTAACCCTCTCCTTCTTATCGCGCACTATTTCCAGCTCCAGATTGGTGAACATGGCAGCTAAACGGGTAACCAGGGCATCATTCAAGCACGATAGATTGGTCGATGTGCGCACCACTTCGCTGAGATGGGCATGACAAAAGGTAAGGCACTCCAGCAATAAGGGTTCCATTTGCAAGAAACTCGCCGAGACCAATATGGGGACAACATTATTGCCATCCAATTGGGGGCCTGATGAGGCGTGATTGCTTGTCTGACTGGGATTCGGTAATTCCTGACTTTGGGCACTATGTTTGATCCATTTCATAAGCCAATCAAAGATCAAAATGTCACAATGAACCGATATGTCCATCTCTTCCAGCCGCTGGCCAGCTGTCACATCGGCAAAATAACCCATTTTGCTGACCAACAAACTCTGCGGGCAGGTAAAGTCACGTGAGGTGTTCTTCACCTCATCGCAGACATGGATCACCACCTCGGGCCTGAAAAAAGAAAAGGCATGATCTTAGAAAACTCCTAATGACAGGTGGAAAGGATTACGCTTACTCCCTTTTCTCCTGACGCAAGTGTTTGCTATCCTTGACCAAAAGAAGAGATTTGCGGCGTCCCGTGGTATTCAGTGATCCCTTGCTCGTGCTTGGCTCTTTGACCATGGCTCGCATTAAATTGTTCGATGCGGAGGACGATGCAATACCATCCATTTCAGTCGCCTGCTGCTGGAGGGCTGGTGCCGATGTCGTCACGGGTAACGATGAATTGCTATAGGAAGACATTTCGGTCATGGATTTGGCAGCCCCTATAGCTGGAGCTGGATTCGTGGGCAGTGTTAAAATGTCTTTTGCCGCTGGCGGCATATGCTGTTGTTGTTGTTGTTGCTGCTGCTGCTGTTTGGGTTTATTTCTAGCATTGGTGGCCAATGGCACCGGCACAGGCACTGGACAAATGAACGAAAGAACCGAATCGAGTACTCCCTCATTAATAACCGCGTCCAATTGTTCACTTAATTTGGGATGTAACCCCTTATAGGTGGCCAACGAGTCGTGACGTCCACGTACTCCTCCTCCGCCATGCACATGTCCTGGTCCAGAGCGGAGAGATTTGGTTTCATTGCCAGCCATCAGCAAGTTGGTTCTACTCTCATCACGACTAGAGCTGGTGGTGGCAGTGATGCTAGTGGTATTAGTATTGGTGGTGGTGGTGCTGCTGGTGGTGTTCGTGGTGGTGGTGGTGGAATGCCTGTGATGTTTGAGCCTCTTGAGGCCCAACAGCTCGTTGACCAAATGATTCTCGGCCAATGTATCAAAATCAAATTCCTCGCGCTTTGTCTGACGTTTGGCCTGATTACCACCGCCTCCGGCTCCCTCCATGGGCGGTATTGGCTCTCTTGTGTGTGATTTGCCCATATCTGCCTTGGCTATCATATCGTTAACATGACAAGAAAGTTTCAAAAATTCTAGAAATTCATTTAAATTGATTTGAAAATCAGGGCCAGAGTTGGCATCGATCGGGCATTTCAATTGCTGTTGCTGATCATTTGTAGCCCCACCAGCAGCTCCATCTTCGTTCCTTTGCATGTTCCACTTTCCAATTTGATATGCATTGTTTTTTATTTATTGATTGAATGCAATTTGGTTGCGAATGACAACCATAACATAATAAGTTCAAAGAAAGGCGTCGAGATACGAAGCTTCCCATTAACATTTTCAATATTCGTTTTTCGTATAGTTTTTGTTTTAAAATGCATAAACAATCAAAACAAAATAAACCGGTGCCAATTCGCCAAAAACTTAGCACAAGTGTCGAAATGCTTCAAAAAGCAAACCTCCCAGCGATACCCTACCCATACCTTAGCAGTTTTTACTCAGCCCTTAGGACTTCGACAGTTCGTTGTTGTCAAATGTTGTTCGACTCATGGTTCGACGTTGGTACGCTTTGGTTCAACTCATACGGTCCGAGTCAGACCTTAGCACTTCCAAAGTCGGTGACAAGTTCTTAGAGATGAAATCGATAACTTTGATTTTTGCCATCACCAGTTCTTTTGCCATCCCTAGTTCTTTTTCCGTGGAGCGTTGTCCCGACACGTTGTTTTTTTTGCTGGTCTGCTTTAATTTTTGATTGAAATTAAAGTGTAATTTGATTGAAAATGGTAAGTAGTGACTGTAAACATGACAGAATCATTCAGCTGATTGGTGCAAACATGAAATAAATGCGGTTTCGAATGAAATCCGATGGTGTTTTGTCTCAACCTAACCTCAATGTTGAACATTTATGTTGATTCGCATGGCGAATGCACACTTTTGGTGTGATGATTTGAACTAATATGTCAATTTTCCCATTTCATCCATCAGGGTCGCGTCAGAACCAAGACAGTGAAGAAGGCCGCCAAGGTCATCATTGAGAAGTACTACACACGTCTGACATTGGACTTCCACACCAACAAGCGCATCTGCGAGGAGGTTGCCATCATTCCCACCAAGCCCCTGCGCAACAAGATTGCCGGGTAAGTTCCATTAGAGTGTGTGAGACAACGTTTCTATATATACAATATACAACACCTTTACTTTCAGTTATGTTACCCATTTGATGGGTCGTCTGCGTCACTCCCAGGTGCGTGGTATTTCCATCAAACTGCAGGAGGAGGAGCGCGAGCGTCGTGATAACTACGTGCCCGCCGTTTCCGCCCTGGAGCAGGACATCATCGAGGTTGATCCCGATACCAAGGAGATGTTGAAGCTGTTGGACTTCCACAACATTCGTGGCCTGCAGTTGACTCAGCCCAACACCAACAACTTTGGACGTCGCAACTAGAATCCTCAACTATTCTAACCAGAAGTGAAGTGGAAATGATGTCTCTTATAAAACATAAATTTTTTTTTCTGTTTTTCCCTGGAACCACAATAAAGAATATGTGTGTGTGAAAGTGTAAACGAAATCCGGATAATTGTGTTTTTTTTTTCAATTTTGCATATGTCTCTAAATCCATCTATGCATGGAGAGAAAGATAATGTCTGAGATCACTTTATATATATTGTGTCAATATCTGCCTCCATTTGGAATCGGTTTTTCAACGGAGAAGGCTTTATTTATAGCTATTGACCGTATATATTATCATGAAATGCGATATGTTTTTGTTTATATGTACTAAATCTACTGATGAATGTATTAATTCTGTAAGATCCATCCATATCCAATGGATTGACTGTCTACTCTGAAATTAACCAAATCGAGGCTCCTCGAAGTCAATCTGTTTGATAAGGGAAAGACCATGCAGAAGTATGAATGGATACATTTTCTGATTTGATTTGAATGTTAAGTAAGATTTTGGTTTTGGGGATTTGTTTGTATACTTTTATTTTCATTCGAATGAAAAATACTGTAGACACATGCACATATATATAAATAAATATTTGTTTGTATGTATAAACCATAAATAAATGGTACTTTGTGTGTGGTACGACGATATATAAAAGATATTCTCTAGGAGTGTGCAGCACATTACAATCTAGAAAGGGTGTAGACAAATACATGTACATATGTATGTGTGTATATGGTTTATATATATGTATATAAATATATGTATGTGTATGTATATAGATTTGTTGTTTATGTATATGAAGAATTCTTTGTATGTTTTGAGAGAACTTGGTGAGAAAAATCCAGAAATCGATAGGATACTTAAAAACTAATCCCAGCGTACTCGATTTTAGTTCGTCTTGTTCTCGTTCTCTGTCGCTCGCTCTCTCTCTCTCTCTCGCTCGTTGTAACGTCTCTTTCTAAACGAGTTTTGTTTTTATTCTATATGCAATTTAAGTTGCCACAGCTTGTTGCTGTTGTTGTTGCTGCTGCTGTTGATCCTGTTGTGGACGACGCACTGGATTACGCAAGACCAGCTCCGAATCCTCTGATATGATGGGGAGAGCATGTGCATAATGATAATTGATCAAATGGCTAATGCTATCGAATATACGATCTTTGGTACGGACAACACCCTCGGGGTCGATGAGTAACAGATGTTTGGGTGTCTTACCCTCGAGGCCAGTTAGGACATATTGTCCGCGTTTGCCCTGAGACTCGCGGACCAGGAAGTCACCGTCCTGCTGTAGACGCCTCTCTGCTATGGGCCGTGATATGGAGGCATGAAACCATATTTCGGCAGTTAACGGACACTGCGGACCGTCGAAGACATCGCGTATGTGGGAGAGAGGGGCAGAGGAGTTTGCTCCGGAAGCCAATAGTGATGATGTGGATGTGACTGTGGTGGAGGAGTTGGCTGCTGTCGCCTGTTGCAAGGGGTCAAAATTGCCCAGGGAAAGTTTGTTTGTCGTTTGATCAGGAGGCGGTGAGTTGAGGTCAATGAGATTACTGCTCAATCGATCGCGCGGCTTCTTTAGATTCAGTTGGGCCACTCGAGGGGCATGTGGATGCAGAGGCTGCTGCTGTTGTTGCGTCTCCTGCTGCTGCTGCTGACTGTTGGTGTTGGGCACTTCCGGTGGCAGCTTGTTCGGTAAATCATTATAATACTCTTTAACATTCTCTTTGCAGCTTTGATTGATATTATCATTGGCAGCGGCCCCTGCATCACTGAGACGACTCAGTGCATTGAAGCGCAAAACAAATGCCTTGCCAATGGTTACAATTAGGTCCTCGCTCTGTCCGCCGGCGCATTCGAGGACATAGCATGCCCGCCACTCGTCCTCATTTTTGGCTATGTAAGCCAGGAAATCGAGAGTGTCGTTATCACCGCCCGATGCAAAGCTAATCCTTGGCATATTGTGATTGGCAATGACCTCACCCGTCTCGACATTGCTCAACGTTAGGGCGCGGCTGGAGACGTTAATAATGATGTTGGTGCCAGCATGTTTCATGCTGGGTCGATCCGATATAAAGGTACATAACTTCTTATCCAATCGCCTCTTGCTTGCCGACTTGAGGCCAGCAGCTTCGCATACCCGATTGATGCACTCCCTAAATGGTACAAAGAAACAAAAGCAAAGATAAAACACTTCACACGGAGGGGAAGACGAGGGGGATGCCGGCTTACCGTGCCAACATTGTGCGCGTCTCAAAGTCCAGCGATTTCATTGAAGTCTTGACCTCAACACAGCCCGTATAGCGGACATTGAATGCAACTCCCACGCCCATAATTTCGCTATCGGGATAAATGCATCCATCGCTACTGGTGCTGGCAGCGGCTCCGCCACCCGCGTTGCCGTCCTCGCCATTCCTTGGCATTGTGTGTGTGTGTGTGCGTTTGTTGTGGATAGTCTGTATTAATTTTAATGATCCTCTCGAGTCCTTGTCTTTGTTGGTGTTGGTTGTTAGTCAGTGTTTTGTGCTACCGGATAGTTAGTTGCCCCACATCTGGCAACACAGCTAGTCGCAGTGGTGCCAGATGAGCTCAGTAGAGGCTGCCAAATGTTTCAAATGTTCCAAAATAAAAGTAACGGTATGTATTTACAAAACAACACATTAATTCAGTTTTGTTTTTCATTCTTGGATCCATTCGGTAACGTAACGTAAAGGCATGAGATTGCTTCAAGCAGTATAACTGTTTCCTTTGAATAACACCTGAGCTGTCATTCCTTTTATGTGTAATTTTTAACAGACAGCGCTGCCAGCCTGGGTGACATATATTTGACAACAAAACTAGCCACGGTGCTGCCAGATGAGTACAATATAGTGTTGCTAAGCGTTTCAAGCGCGAAAGTCCCGTTCAAAAAACTGACAGTGCTAAGCTTCAATTTAAAGCAGATTCAGTGAAAATGTTTGTCAAAATCAAATTTGAGCCAGGTAGTGGCAAGGTAAGTCAATGAGGAATAAGCACATAACCACCATATACTTAAGACCCATATCATCTTCCCATTAAGCCGAATTTCTTCTCATTGGAAGACAATGCCACAATTCATGACTTGAAAATCAAAATGGAGTCAATTATTGATATACCGGCGGATTGCCAAGAGATTCACACTTTGTCCACATCGCTGGAGAATGGTGTTGTGCTGTCTTCTATGGTGCAGCCACATGATACAATATCGAAGACTCCCGCCATGAATGACAGTGGAATTGGGATCAATGGCGCCGCTATATCTCTATATAGTAACAACAAATTCATCTGCTTCCTGCAGTTTTACAACGAGATCGAAGGTAATATACAGGGGAATTTCTTCGATCAGGTCGAAGGTGACAACGGAAAATCACGTAAACTGCCACCAATTGATCAGGTGCCTCAATATATTGAATCTCTGGACACTGACTCTTGCCCATCGACGTGTTCTAGTAGCAGCAGCACTTCCGACAGTTCTGATAGCCTCGAAGGATCTGCCAGCGATGAGAGTGGTTCGCCAATCTCAATAAAGCGTAAACGACAGTTGGGCAAAGATTTGGCATTATCCAAAAGGTCAGTTTCCTCGCATAAGATTCCAATTAAAATGATATTTATAGTTTTCTGCATTCCATCCTTTAGGATTTGCAATAAATTATCGGAGAATCCCAAGCCACAAATTCAGGCCACTTGCGTCAAGGTTGTCGAATGTCCCAAACTGTCACCAGAGAAATGCTCCAAGTCCAATGAGTCGTCGCCATTGTCATTGAGGTTCTCGCCATCGTCGTCTTCGCCGTTGCCGCCGCCCTATGTATGTGTCGATCCCGAACATCGCCATCTAATGCTGGTTATCACCACCGATTTGCCCGATCAGGACTTCAGTGGCCTACTCGACTATTTCTATACCCTGTTCGAAACCTCTCAGAATTGTAATCGCTTTCAGTTCAATGAGAAGCATTCGGTAGCCATATTCGACAACAAATTGTGGTTGACATGTGCCAACAAGGATACCTACGAATGGGTAACCCGCAGTCTAAGCTCTCTAAGCATCTATAAGTGCTCATCCTTTTCGGAACATTTCAATCCCATTGACTGTAGCATCATTTTGCCAAAAGTTGTCAAAAACAAGCCCTTGGCCAATGTCTTCCAACTGCTAGAGCTCCAAAATTCGGGTCTGGACACAGGCAAATGGTGTGTACTGCAGCGGAAGACGCTACTAACCACCTCCGAAGATTACAAGGAAAAGGCAATTACCTATATTTGTGACAATGAGGAGGTCCTCCTCCGGATCGATAAAGACTCTATGGATTTTCTAAAAACAAAGGAATTTAAATTAAAATATTGTTTTTGGACAATTCATTTTCCTCTGTTGTAAGCTTCCGAAATCAAAAATTCAATTGTTATGAATAAAAACGTCCCCGGTGAATGTAAATGATTCAATAAATGAGATTGAAAAATGAAATAAATTTAATCATAATATTCGTTAGTCATTCAATGCTCGGCCGAATGGAAATGATTGAGAGCCAAGTCATAAAATGAAAACGATTAGGTATAAGTCGATAACAATAAGTTCCCCAATGCTTTTTGGAAGCTTCTAAAAGTTTCACATAATAAACCAGAAGGTTTTGTAAGTCACATATGCCAGATATCAGGGGAATACTCCCAATCCATACGAATTGAAGTTTAGATTTCGTTCGTATCACACAAAAGACGAATGGATTTCACATGGAAGGGTTTAAAATTGCATTTTATTCAGATAATACAATTATATATGTTAATAATTTCATATATATTATATATATGTGTTGTATATATACATATATATATATATATGGTTTGTATGCCTCTCTCTGAATTGCATATTGCCGAAACGCGCATCTTACAAAACTAATAAAAAAATAATAAAATACATTCAGGCGCTTTCGCTGACTAAGATTTATCTATATATATATATGTATGTATGCATATAGATATAGCTATGTATGTATAAAGCATTTATATATGAGGGAGGGGACTCAAAACTGTACAAGGACTTTGAAAAGGATAATGGGGGGTCTTGGGGAAGGGGTAAACAATTACTTTGCAGTTAATAGGGAGTTTCTATCTCCTTTAGTGTGGGTAGGGGGAATGTTGTTGTAGTAAAAATCTTTTAGCGTCCATTCCAATAGCCAACGCGTCCATTCTCGAATGCCAGATTGATGCGCGGATGCGGCAAGGGACGTGCCACTTGAAGTGGCTCATTCAATTGCACTGGCATCGATGGATCATTCTCAAAGTACAGACACTGACGCACAAACTCAAGGAACAGCGTCTGTGTCTGTTGGGCGGCATCGACGAGACTCTCCAGATTGCTATCCGTGCACAAATCACGCACCAAATGCTCACAGATCCGTGTATTTGTGTCCACATCGAAGAGGGGCACACCAAAGCTAACATCCAGCAAGGTCCACTCCTCGGCAGTCTCCTCTTCCTCCTCCTCCTCCTCGTTCTCGTCCTCGTCGTGCTGGATCAAGGACCTGGCTAATGGTATCTCTACTGAATTCTGGGATACCAAGTCACCAGTGCGACCACTGCATTTGGCCAATTCGCTGGCCAGCACTTGATTGCAATCGTCTGAAGTATATTCGTTGGCCGGTCCATGATCTGGCGTGGTGGCAAAATGATTCTCATCGGGACTCTTGAGTTGTTGTTGTAGTTGTCCCTTCTCTTGATTATTTGGCACATGATTCAATTTGCTGGTGATCTGCTGCTGCTGCTGCAGCTGTTGTTTTTGCTTTTTACCGCCCTGCGGCAATTTCAAATGCACCTCCAGTTCATAGTCCTCGCATCCGAGATCATCGACGCCCGTGTTAAGGAATGTTATGTAACCGCATTGATGACGCAAGTCAATCAATTCCGACAGCTTTTGCACGGCCCGGTGTCCCGTCCATTTGGCCTGACGCTCATCCTTAGATGTGGAGAATGGGAACGATTCGTATTGCAGTTGACCGGGAGCACGTATGCCATAACCTTGGAGCAGAATGCATCCATTCTTCAGCTGATCGTTCAGATTGCGAAAGTTTTCCGAATTGAGTACATACGAGTCGGAATGTAAGATATTAACCAGCAGTTTGCCATAGCCCAGAAAGAGGCGTGGCAGTGATTTTAAAACAGTTCCACGGCACAACAATAAACTGGGAGGACCATAGCCTGGCAGGGATGGAAGAGGATGATAACGATAATGATCAATGGAACGCGAGCAGCTTGACGTCACTTACCCGTGATATGATTGTAAAAGAGTTTACTCCACATGGGTGCCACATCGGAACTCCGTAGAAATTGGCCAAAAAATGGAATGCTAAATGTATGACTCAATTGCGCTGTTAGCGGGGAGGCTGAAATGATGAATTTATATTTCTTCTCCAAGACGCGATCCCGTGTCTGTCTATCCAATCCTTCGAGACACTCCAGACGCAAGAGATCAAGGCCACCGGATAGGATATGACGCAGCGAGCATATGGTCGATCTCAAGATGACGGCATGAGCAAAATAACGTGAAACATCACCTTCACCCTCGGCATCCAGCAGTGAAACCTGCTCCAATTCGGCCAGAAAGCTATCCATGCTCTCCTCACACAGTTTACCTACCTCGAACATGGTTACGGCATGATTTTTAAGACCAGGCGAGAGATTGCCCATCATAAGGAATGCAGTAAGTGTGGAATCGAATAGAAAGCCTACACGTTTGCCACTTTTGGGTGGAGCAGCGCCAGCAACAGCAACGGCAACAGCAACAGGAGCAGCAACTACTTCAACTAGATCGTCCTGATCATCACTGGTTTGAGGATTTGCTATTGAGGGAGGCGTCACATTCATGTGGGCAAAGCTAAAGTCACTTGTATTGCCATCGGAGGAGAGATAACCTATGGAACTACTATCCTTATCCTTGTCCCTTTCCCTCTCGCCCTTTTGCGGGGTCTTGGGACTTGGACTCGGCTGTTCGAAATCAAAATTATTATAATTCAATGGCGTTATCTGTGGTGTCTCTGGCACTTGTTGTCGCTTATAGTCCGCCCAACTGGCGTGATCCTGTGGCTGCGCCCGTTGCCCTCCAGCTGGTGTTAGCTCGTCCTTGCGCTGAGCAAATCCCAGACGACATATAAATGACACAGCCTGCTTGACCATATCGAGCTCCAACTGCAACATTTGGGCCAATTCCGCTATGGTCATGTGCTCATCGGCACTAACAAAAATCTTGTATAGCAAATTCTCAAAATAATCACCGCTCACACGATTCATCACAAAATTTCTCAAGGGTGGTATGCAAATGCGATCCTCGCCAGAGATGGGTACATCCAAATAGATCAATCCTTTGCGATAGAGACTCTGAACGACTTGATAGTCACATTTACCAGCCGGTTGGGCACCGAAATCAATTAGATCATCAATTAAACTGCGTTCGGCCGGCAATAGGTAACGTATATCCGTCTCCAGGACATAGCCAATGTCCAGCCGCCACCAGGGTTCGATGTGCACATGAACGGGAAAACGTGGCAGAAAATCCAAAGGATTTGGCTTAGCACTGAACAGTATGGAGCGCGTTGTATGCGTCTTTAGATCACTAATTAGAGCCAAATACTCATTCCGGCCAATGCCCAGGACACGTAGACAGTCGGCGGCCGTGAAATTGGGCAAGGTATCGTAGCTTTTGTCGCTACGCAGTAGCTGACTGAGCACATCCAAATAGTAATTGAATGGCGTCACGCGCAAGCCCTTTGTAATTATGTCGGCAAGATGATAAGGAAAGACTCCCAGTCCATTGATATTCTTCTGAATAAGCAGTTCGTAGTAGCGCTGCTCCTGCCGGAATACCTTCGAGGCCAGATTACCACGAAATCGTAGCTGGTTCTTCAAACTATAGTTGAACACATATTTCTCATAGTCGCGCTGGTTGTTGTTCAGCATGGATCGCAAATGAACGGGCAGCTGCTGCCAACTCACATTTCCACGAATGCACAGCTGCAGCTGCACCTCAACCTTTTCCTTCTCCTTTTCTGTCATTTGCCTTGGATTGTAGCACTTGCACGTATAATTACTATGATATGATGTGTGGAATACGGGGCGCACTTCACCCAGAGCTCACTTTATATTGTACATTCCGAGGTATATTAATCTTTTGGGAGCAAAAAGAAACAGGGGAAACTTTTATTACTATTTTCTATTTTGGCAGGAAAAGTGGAAAATACGACGACAGCTGATAAGACCGTCCCGTTGGACTTATCGATAAGTGTATGACTAAAAACTAAAAGCCCTTTGCAGCACTGTCGGAAAGCACAAAATGCACTGCAAAAAAAAAAGTATTCTTAGGAGATCGACAAAATTTGTCAAATGTTAATAAAAAATTTTAAATCCAACGTGAATAAATTAAAAATTAATTTATATGTGGCTATTTAAGTAAAATTAAGCGCTTACCATATTGATTACAACTTTCGAAACGCAATGTAAAATTATTATACAATAATTTATGTATAAATCTACCAAAAGTGTTTATCAAAACCCGTTTTAGATCAAGCACTCATAAAAATATAAAGTTTATTTAATTTGTTAACGTCTTATCCATTTCGATACTTGTGAGTTGCCAGTGCTATAAACGACAAAATTTATTCTAGAGTGTGACCGTAGTTCACACATACGGATGATTTTTCAATATTTTGCTTTATTTGATAAACACTTTTGTGTTTTTCAACTTAACTCAAATGAAATCAAATCAAATTTATGTTATATATAAAAAGTCGCTAAATAATATTTAAAAACAAAACCATACATGCTGGGAAGAAAAAGCGAATAAGCGAAAAACCGACAATAAAACCGAAGATAAGCTAATAGCAACATAGGAACGGAAACCAAGGAGCAGCAGCTGTGAGCGGTGTAGAGCGAAAAACATATAGAGAAGGAGAGGGAAGAGAAAACATTGAACATCGATTTTTTGCACCCTTTTTTCGCCACGCATTTTTGGCACAACAAAGGAAACTTGACATCGGCGCAGCAAACTAACAACAAAAAAAAAAACGGTGGCAGAGGGAGAGCCAATCACCGAAGCCAGCTACGAGAAGGTTCTTATTTATTTGGTGTACTCAAAACAGGTACCCAAATGAGTGGCGGAGGGGATGATCAAGAACAGAAGGCGCCGTCAAGGTGAGTAATTGGGAACAATGTCGAGAGCAAACAAAATTTCTATTCTCTATTTTATTTTAGCGCCTCGACATCATCTTCTTCTGCATTTGCTGCGGAAAGCGTTGCGGAGCGAAGAGCCACGCCCGAAATGAAACGCTCGGCAGTGCGCAGCCTGATTCACCGTTATTTTCATCAATTGCAATCCGGCTGCGGTAATGCCCATTGCACCAATGCCAATTGCGCCTCCAGCGGAAAAGTGGCGCCAATGACTCCAAATGAGGTGGCCGCCAGGGCCTTGCAGCTGTTTTCCCAAGATGCCCAGCTCTGTGACATCTCGACCCAGTCCTCCTCAGCAACTAGCAGTAGTAGCAGTTCAAGTGATCCCACTAACAGGTGAGAGCTTAAATTCGTCTTAGATCATCCATGCTGAAATGTAACACTTAACCTTTTGTTACAGTCCACAGCAACAGGATGTGGATATGTTGTCACCAAATGACAGTAGCAACAGCAGCAGTAGCAGCAGCAGCAAAAGCACCACCAGCAGCCACAGTTCCACCACCACAATCACCTCTGCCAGTTCCAATAGCATTCAATCACAGCGAGCTCTGCCACAGCACAGATCAACTTCCGCAACAGCAGGAGCGGTGGGGGCAGCTGTGTCTGCTGCACAGCCTTCGTCCAGCTCAAGCTCAGGGACGCCTACATTGGCTCCTGTAGAATTCTTAGATGCTGATGTACTGGAAACACTTTATAGGAAGGGATTGGATGCTGATAACTATGATCGCGTACACCAGGCGATCAGTGATACCTTTTCTAGCATAGAGAGATTAAGCAAAAGCTTTATAAAACCCATTGAGGAGCAGCAGCAGCAGGTACCTCCTGCCATACCAGCAGAATCTGCAACATCAGCGTCGAAGGAATTGCAAAAACTTTTAGCCACATCTCCGGTAGCCCTGAACAAAGAGCAATTGCGTACTCTGGAGGGAGAGCATGACAAGGATGAGGATAGTACACAACAGCAGGAGGAACAGGTGCAGGAACAGGAGGAGCAGGAACCGACCGAAATCCATACAGAGACGACGACTACAGAGGAACCACAGAGAACCGAGGACAATTTGGATGAGGATGAGCCCATGCTTAAGCACGACGATGGGTCAACTGATGGGGAGGAGGATGCGGAAGAGGGGGAGCAGCAGCCAAAGCCATCAGAAACAGCGATCTCCGGTGACACTCAGGTGGACTTTGAAGGATTGCGCCGAGCTCAGCGTTTAATTTTCTCAGCCCCATGCCGTTCATTGGCCGAACAGCTAACGATTAGCGTTATCAAATTGGCCGATTGTATGCGCTATATGCGTCACTATGGTCCAGATTGGGAGCAAGTGCTCCATTGCCTGGTTATCTGCTTCGATATGGCCACCAATAGTGAGTAGCAGGCTGAAGCTATATTCACACCGGACACCGGATGATCAAGACCTAAATCCACTCTTCTTATTTTGCAGCTAAAAACAGTGTCACTGACATGGAATACTTGGATCGTGTCCTGCCAAAGCTGTGTCATGCTGCTGCCGTTCTGCCTGTCCGGTCACAGGCGCGTCTGGCACGCATTTGGGCCACACATTGTGCGGATCAACTGAAGGCTTTGGTGGCAGCGTGTCAGCAACAGATTACACTGCAAGTCCTACTCGATGAGGAGGCAGTGCGGGAGAACGAGAATATCATATGTGTGACCAAAGTGCTCAAGGTGAGATAAAGCCACCGAAGGGATCTCAACATAAATGTATATACTCTCCATATACTCCTTCTCCTCAGATTGTTTTCTATGCCAATATATTGGCCAGTGAATTGGAGATACCATCTTGCCGGTTACCCCTCGAACTGGATGAGTTAGAATCGGCGCTGGGTCAGGAGCAAAGTGCCGCTGGTGTCTCTTCATCGTCATCAACATCTGCTGTTGCTGCTGCCGTTGAGGATGACTTCTTTATATACAGCTCACACTTGAATCCACATATGCCGAAATTTGCCGAAGATCAATTAGAGAAGGCATTGCAAGTGTCGTGCATAGATTGCCGGAATCCTTTGGTGCCCCTGGAGGAATTCTACAATGATGCCTTAAGCGATGGCATACAAATGCATCAGGACTATCTATCCTACAAGACTCTGGCCATGGAGAGCGAACTGGGGACGACTCATAGCAATTATTTTTCCTTTATGCTTTATGCTTTTATCCTGACGCCGGCGACCAAAGTGGACGCCCTCTACTATGACAGTCGTATGCGTATGTACAGTGAGCGTTATTCATCGCTCTACTCAATATTCCATAATTTGAACCACGATGGCGATCAGGATGTAGCCCCACCGCGGCCTGATCTCAAACTAAATGTGCGTAGGGATCAATTGATAAATGATGCTCTCGTTGGGGTAAGGATAGAAACCGAATTAATATCTTTTTCTTCATTGTCTAATCTAATCTAATGATTATTCTCTCCCCAGCTGGAATTGGTGGCCATGAGTAATCCAAAGGATTTAAAGAAACAATTGGTCGTGGAATTTGTCGGTGAGCAGGGCATCGATGAGGGTGGCGTATCCAAAGAATTTTTTCAACTTATTGTCGAGGAGATATTCAATCCGGCATTCGGCATGTTTGTCCAACAAGAGGAGACTTATAATATGTGGTAAAACATCGCCACATTTAATTTTTAGTGCTATTATCCATTGATTTATATTTGATATATTTGTGTGATTTAGGTTCAATGCCACACCATTTGAGAATGGTGCACAATTTACTTTAATTGGCATTATCATCGGTTTGGCCATCTATAATAATGTGATTCTGGCTGTGAATTTCCCCATGGTCGTCTATCGTAAGCTATTGGGCTATCGCGGCACATTTTACGATCTGAGCGATTGGAGTCCTACGTTGTATAAGAGTTTAAAGTCCATGCTGGACTATCAGGGTCAGGATATGGAAGAGGTATTCGATCAGACCTTCCGCATCAGCTACAGCAATGTATTTGGTGAAATGGTCGAGCACGACCTTGTCCCAAATGGCAAGGAATTGACCGTGGGACAACATAATAAGAAATTATTTGTCAATCTATATGCAGATTTTCTACTTAATACGAATATTAAGCAACAGTTTAATTCGTTTCGTAAAGGTTTCGAAATGGTGACCGATGAGTCGCCATTAAAGTTACTCTTCCGGCCAGAGGAAATTGAAATGCTTGTCTGTGGTAGTCGGGTAAGCAGACACTCAAAATCCACGATTTCTTTTAGATCTGATTCTTTTTCTGATGATTAATGATTTTCCTTCTTTTTTCTGTTTGCCAGGAATTTGATTTTGTAGAACTGGAGCACTCGACAGAATACGAGGGTGGTTACACAAAAGAGACGCAAATAATTCAGGATTTCTGGGGCATTGTGCATGGTATGCCAATTGAGTCCAAGCGCAAGTTGCTCGAATTCACGACGGGATCGGCGCGTGTTCCTGTCGGTGGATTGAAGTGTTTGCGGCTATTGGTCACACGACATGGACCAGATAGCGATCGATTGCCCACATCGCACACTTGCTTTAATGTCCTGCTATTACCCGAATATAGTAGCAAAGAGAAGCTAGAGGAGCGTCTGCTCAAAGCCATTAATTACTCGAAGGGCTTTGGTATGCTGTAAGTCGGTGGCTGCTATTGTTGCTGCTACTGCTGTGTCCTGCATCCTGCATTGTAACTGATACCACCTCTCTCTAGGAATCTCTAAGAATAACGACTTTCAGTTTGTTTTTAAGTTTCGCCATTTATTTTTGATATAACCTTGTTCAAAGTAAGACAATATACAAGATTTATATGGGAGTACAATAAGTCTGGGCTCAAATATATAATCTAGTATTTAGTTGATACATTGAATTGAAAAATGGTTTCATTAAATATAATGAGGGGAGTGGGTGGATAATTGTTTAAAACTCGATAAGCCGCCAATCTGCTCAAATACCTTCGTCATCGATAACTGTTATTTACCAACACTGGTCTTATCATTTCGACATTCCCTTTGCACCAAAAATAATCCTTCATGATTGGAGGTTTTCTCCTTTCCTCTTGAGAGAGAAATGTCCTTTTAGCTCAGTTTGCCGAAGGGCCAACCAAGATTATGGTTTTAGCGATTTTTTGGCCATTTCTTGACAATCTTTTTACAAAAATTCAAACAAAATGTAAACAATAAATTATCTATAGAAGAAAAATATCGATATATCGCCAGAGTTTAATTCATCGATATTATCCATCAAATCCGACAAATAAGAATTTTGGAATTGCTAACTTGTAACTTAAAGAAAACTGGGTTTTCGAAGGAGTTGTGTCTCAGGATGGAGATCATCTTACCTAAGAATGTATTGGACGCGCAAAAGTTTATCCAGTGCTCCTCCCAACTGAACTATGATGTATTCTCAGCGGTAAGTTGACCGTGAATTTTGTCGGCTTATTTCATCAGTTCCTGTTGCTCCCCATAGAAAATGTTTGTCTTCTTCAATGGCACCTGCGATGTGGATGTTTATGAGTTGATGGCGGATAATCGACTCTTACAATTGATATACGGCTGGGAAGTGTGCCAGCTGCATAGTAAGGAGCAGATGAATGAAGACGCACTGAGTCATGTGGTCAAAGTTTTGGCTCATTACTCGCTGCAGTTGCTCTTTAGCCGGGAGTGGGCCAGCTGTTCGAATAGTCTTAAACAAATGTTGCTATACTATCTAAATGTAGCCCGTCTAACTTATGCCGACATAGCAATGCTACAAGAGGTCGATTGGCTATATATATTGAATTTTCATGCAAAACCATGGAATTTGCCATATCTGCAGCGATTGTTTGCCAATCTAAAGAATAACAAACAAAAGTCCATAGAGCACGCGGTCCCTGCAGGCACTCCAGAAGGTAACCCGAAAGACCCGTAGAAAATCCATTTTAAACAATGTCCATTAAACATTTTACTTTCGTTTAGACATTACATTCTATAAACAAGAGGGTCTTCATTTGATACTGTTGCGTCTAGTGCAGCTGTTTAATGCTGGAAATTGGGAGGCCGTCAAACAGTTGTCACTACGAATGATGGCCGCTTGGCTCAAGGCCAATGCTAATACTAGTTCTGAGGCGCTGCAAAAAGATCAAACGGCCATTGTTGTAATTGGACATCTCTATCTCTTGACTATCTTCGTGGCCGATAGTAATCGTGGCTATGCCATTGATAATATGGTAAAAAAGACTGTGTGACCATCATTTGAAAGAAAGCCATTTTATCCATTTACTCTTTACAGATGTTCAACATCGGTTTCTATGCCCAGAGCATGAAGGATGCTCCCGTGGCTTATGATATAACCTTCACACCAGCCCGTCTCATTGCCCAGATTTGTGCACTATTGGGCTTGGGCAAGAGTGACTTCTTTAAGGAGATTATCTTTAGACAATTTCATCTAAATATGGTCACCTCGTTTGCCGTCATGTTGGAGGCCTATACCAGTTATGTGCTAGGCAATCAATTGTTGGAAATAATGGCTCTAAATGAGACTGATTTTCTCACTCAGTGGCCGGAATTTAAAATTCTTATGCATCGTTATGTAGAGGAGCGTGAGAGTAGCGAGCGGTTTCTACTAAATGAATTACAGAAATTCGATTCACAAAACAAAAGTCATGCCCCGCCACATACGGTCGATTTGAATCTGAACTATCAGCAGCAGATCTGCAAGGGGAATCGAGCAAGTAATATTGGTAACTACAAGAACTATGATGATGATGAAAAGAAGTCGCAGCCAGAACTCGATGAAGAAATAGATAGACAAAGTGATCCTGTATTCCAAAATGTTCCCAATAACGAGGAAGTTTTGAAATTTGTCTATCAGCTACTAGCTCAGCGTGTAAGGCTATCTCACTCTCTCTCTCTCTTTCTAGTTTAAACTAACGCTGCTTTTGTTCTTTATTGCAGAAATTTCGTGGCTGGCAATTTGCTAAAATTGTTTTACTGTTAAAGATAATTGGTCAACAGCTGAATGCCATTGAAATCTGGCGCTATCATCCAGGTCTAACCATAGATTTCATGCTGAATTTAGAGCACAATTTGTCGGATAACTATGCCGCTTTGGCCAAAGAGTTCAATGAACATGGCTTTATGGAGGCCGAGTTTTGGCTAACTGCCTTCTATCTGCATCCCATAAACACCTATTACAATGAGGTGAAACGTTGCTCACGCATCAAGAAGAAACGTCGGGAGGACGAGGATTCGAATCGAGCAGCGACCACAGCAGGGACACCTTTTAACGTTAAATACGAGCTACTTAGCTCCACAATCGATGTAGAGGAAATTGTGACCATAACGAATCATGATGCTCCAGTCGGGGACTATGATCCCATTTATCAGGCGCTTCTGGCACTGCGTTTGCCGCGTAGCGTTATCAAAGATCTCCTAACTGTGGCATTTCAGCCGCGTAATAAACGCTACTCCTGGGCCCTGGACTGGAATATCCTGCACGAGCGTTGCAGTGCGTTGCTAAAGAGCAAGGACTTGAAGAATAAATTTGTGGCTCTCAATATGGCGGAAGCCAATGATAAATTGAAATTTCTTAACATCGACTATAACAAGTATAAAAATCGTCCACAATTGGACTACGGTAGCATCGAGGAGGGCTATGAGAATGCCGTCAACTTGGCGGAGGAGAATGAAGTCAGCGCCGATGAGGAGGAAGTGGAGGAAGCGGAAAAACCGCCACCAGCTCCAACCAAACGACGACATACACGTAAATTCTGGGATGAAGGTAAACAATTTTGCATAATTTTTCTCTCTTCATCATTTTTGCAAACTCATTTTCTTCGTTTCGTTTACAGTTGTTTTCGAGGACGAAGAGGAGGCGGAACCGGCCTCGGATGAGGGTGATGAGAATTTTACCCTAAGTACTGGCCGACGAACCCGCAAACGTGCTGCTGCCATGGTGGCCAATGCCATGATCTCTGATATGGATAGAAGCTTGCGTAGTGGTCGCAAAACTTCGCCTCCTGCTGATACTCCAACCAATGCGTCTCAAAGCGCCGCCTTATCGACCGAGGCCAAGCAAGAGAAAACATCCGGAGCGCCTTCGCCGGCACAACAAGCGGAACAAGAAGATTTGCCACCACCAGCAAAACGTTCGTTTGCCGAGTTACTGGAAACCCGAACCAAATATAGCAATGAGACCATCGGATTTAAGGCATTCGCCGATATCTGGAGCTATGAGACTAAGGAACTGCAGAATGTGGAAAATAATGATGATGGGGGGAACCTCTTGATGGAAAGCAGTTCATTGCTTAGTAAATTTAAGAGTCTCCAAAATTTGAAGAAGCTAACAAAAGTAAAACCACCACAACCACCACCAAATCCAGTTCCAGTCCCAGTCCCAGTCCCAGCCCCCGTCCCAGCAACAGTCTCAGCGACAGTTCCAGCACCAGCTCCTGCTCAAGTTCCATTACCCGCTCCAACAAATCCTGTTCCAGCCCGCGAAGAAGAAGTGATTGTAAAACTGGAACGTCGTAATTCATCTAGCATCTCAGATACAGATCTGAGTGCTGATCAATTAAGTTTGCACGACTCCAATGATGACTCTAGTGAGTCCCAAGAGAAGATTATAAAACAAGAGTTGATCGAAGAATCGATTAATCCACCTGCGGAAGAGATATCCCATCAAGCGCAGGAGGAGGCTTGCAAATCTAATCTTGATCTCCAACAACATCGGAAACTTGTACAGGAATGTCTCACGCGTCAAGTAAGGGTTCGTCTGAATCGTCTCACTGCCAACGATATACAGCCATTGCGTGAGTGTCGTGTGTGGATTAAACGCATCTCGTTGGAGTTCCTTCTGAGGCGGAGCAAACGCAAGCTGAGTCGCAGTCCCATTATTGATAACAATTCATCTGCAAGTAATTCATCAGATCAATCGCAATCTGCGACAAAACGCAAGAGATTTGTCCATGTAACATCCGATACGCCGGGCAAGTTATTTCGACCTGCTTTTAAGCATATTACCTCGGACTCGTCAAACGATGTGGACGATGCATCACGTGGGTGTTATATACGTACTATACGCGGACGTGGTCGTGGCGGAGGTGGTGGCCGCGGAGGACGTGGTGTACGAGGAGGTAATGGCCGTGGTGGTGGTTTCAGTGGACGTGGTGTTCGCGGTGGACGCGGAGCTAATCGTGCCGGCCAGGCTAGTGGAGGACGTGGTGGCGTTGCACGAGGCTTACCAATACAGGAGCCAGGATCGGGAACTGGACAGACGCCAGATGTTATTGAATTATCCTCCGATTCGTCCTCATCACAATTTAACACTCAGGTGGTCGAATTTGATCCACTATATGAGGAGGAAATTGTTCCCTTTTAAGATGCATTGCCCTAGGGCCGCCGCCCCTCAGTCTGCACACTCTCTACGTGCTCGGAACGAATGGAAACAGTCAGGGGTTGGTTACAGAGAGGGAGAGAGAGGAATTGAGAAAGAGAGGAACAAAATTGAATTTGCTTCGGTTGTTAGAATGCAATTAGCCCGAGGCACACACTTCCATACACCCAGGCACACACATCGCACATTTAATATTTACTTTGCTTTACAATACTCATGGAAATCATAAAAAATTCATCCATTTATGTATATATATCAAGAGTCTCTGTGTGTGTGTGTGTACATCTGTTTATCCGGAAACAAGATTTCTACGCCCAAAGGCCACTACTGAACTCACTATATAAGAATTGGGTTGACATTGGTCCAACCACTTTATAATTAACTATATAATTGATATGCATTAAGGCATTCAAG
This sequence comes from Drosophila paulistorum, assembly GCA_018152135.1. Taxonomy (NCBI): domain Eukaryota; kingdom Metazoa; phylum Arthropoda; class Insecta; order Diptera; family Drosophilidae; genus Drosophila; species Drosophila paulistorum. The sequence continues at coordinate 16,011,550 of JAECXG010000690.1, forward strand.
AAACAGCCACTGAAATTGGTCACACGTGTCGGATGAGCAGCACTTGAAATGGCTAAGGCTATCAACAAACACGTGGCGGCTCCTCTAATCTCTGACATCCATGAAAAGTGATTATGATAACCAATATTATGATTATGATGTTGGCCATATAGAATGGATTTACTAGACGAGCTGGGTCCATTTGTTCGGATTACCAATGATCTATATACATATTTATAACTAATTGCCATTAACCATATAAAATATTTAGTTAATAAGCTTCTTGAAATGTTCTCCTACAATTTAATTTAAAGACTCAGCAGCTTTTGGTTAACCAAAAACGCTTAACCATATAAAAGTATTATTTTTAGATTAACAAATAAACAAAACCATCAGATTAAAGCCAAAAATGCCTAAACCAAGCAAATAAAAAACAATTTTGAATCAAAGTCGATTCTTGGATTGTTAGTATATAACTTTTTTCTCATCAGCTTGACTCATTTCTGATTAAATTCATCTCTTCTCCTGTCACATAATGATTTTAGCAATAAATGGAAAGTATATTATATTTAGTAGTCCGATCGAAACAATTCAATTGAGAATATTATGTCGAGTTTGGCTGAAATAAACTTGTTAAATAGTTCAAACTTTAACTGATCGAGTATCGCTTTATTCCGACTTGATTCGCCTCTTGAAAAATATATTATATACATATGTATGTATATATATATATTTTTTAAATAAAGGAAAATGAAATATGCTATTATTATTGTTGTTAAAAAATATAACCAATTTGGGAAATGAAGAAAAACTGAAATTCTGTTGTCTTTTCAAAAAAAAGTGGAAATAAATCCATTACTAAGTTAGTCAATTCTTTGTAAATAAAATATAAACAAAAAGGTTTCACAACTTGCGTGATGGAATGCCTTTTCCCTGTGGTGATTTTCATGAACCATAAGCATGTCTGATTAGATAATGCAATTTCATGGCTAATAAATGCAGCTGAAAGATCCCACACACACAAGCAAATTGGTGGTCCAATAACTCAATTAGTATCCTTGACACTCTTGAAAGTGTCGCTGGCTCGTGCCACATAATTTGCCCACAATTGGCTGAGATATCATAACAAATTGCACGCTTGCACGTGCTTTCCCAGTATGATTCCCAATCCCGATCCTTGCTCATCTTTGGCACACTTGGCCACTTGAGCAGCCGCTAAGCTAAGGCTTCGGGTCACGTGACCAGCGAAGCCAAAAGCCTGAGAAGTGGATGTGGATGGTTGTGGTAGTCCTACACATGTTGCGTTTTCGTGGCGCAAAGGTTTTTGCCGGTTGGCCACGTGGCAATAATTCGCTTAGTGACAGGCGTAAGCCCTAAACGATTATTGCGGTTTATGGGCCAAAACAAAACAAAGAGTTGAGGGTAATTGAAACCTCTTCACCACTTGCGAAGCTCTTTCATTCCCAACCCCCTCAAAAAAATAAATACAAAAATTCTTAAAATGGGAATTGGAAATGTTACTAAAGATGTTTTTATAGTAGTCAGTGATACATATTAATGTATGATAATATATTAAGAATGCCCAAGGCCCGAGGCCCAAGTGGATAATTCAATGTCTAGTTTATAAAGACTACACGGATGAAATAGTAGCTCCGATATGAACATTTTGTTCAGTTTTATTTCAACAGATCCAAACTAACCAAAATTTTAAGATTTTGTAGGCCATGCTTAGACATTTTCTGGGAATATGTGCTAGAAATCCCTAAAAGGATATATGTTTCCCTTATTGAGAGCTTTTAAATAAAAAGGACCTTCTTTCCCATATATTCCTTAAAATAATTGACACTACTTTTAAAGACTGCTGAAACGAATAGCAAAAATCAAAATGAAACGTTTCGAATTATTATATGTATATGTATATGTATGTACATATTATCCATCAATTAGCCCTAAGTTATTCTTTAATGTTATCAGATTGGCATTATCGTTGCAACTAGAGAAAATGATTGTATAAAACAAAGAACGATGATCGGATCGCTTATATACGATTTTTAGAAAGTACCAATCAAGAGCTTTGTTAGCAAAAACTGCTCAGACCCATTTCCCTTCCATATCTCTAATAACTTCCTTTGAAGACTGCCGAAAAAGTAAGCTAAAAACCTAGTAAGCATCCATCAAAAATATATTGCTTTGAACTTTGCCACTTTACCCCGGTCATTGCTGGCGTCATTGCTGATCCTCGCCGCAGACATCTTTCCGATTGGTTTAGAGCTTAGAGGCCGCTGGTAAAGCGTAAAAAATGCTCGTATTTTAACTGGTAGCGCGTAGCTGGTAGAACGAATGTGTTTACCCTGGTGTGTGTGTGTGTGTGTTAGTATGTTAGTGTATGTGAGTAAAATCAACCCCCTGGCGGCAATCACGGCGCGCATATCTTTTGGGATTTGTGTGCCATGGCGCCGTCACGACCGACGACAATGCGTCGAGGGTTGTTACCCATTGCTGCTGCTGCTGCCTGGTCTAAATCAGCGGGCTTACTGCCCTAACACTAATGGCTCTGGGCACATAAAACCGGTGCGCACTCCTTGCTAGCTTTTAGTTGGTGCGGGCACGCGAAACGAAACCCAAACGAATCGAAACGAAACATCCAGCGATTTTGTAGTGAACGAAAAATGCGCGTTGAAGTTAAGCGGCAAGTTGGAAGAATATAGCACACTTTAAAAGACAGAGATTCGAGATCAACTTCTTGCGATATGGCCGCCTGCTACAATCCATATGAAGCTGCTGGATCGCAAGCCTTCGAGTTCGATGACGATGACGATGATGCTTCATTTGATAGCGGCTATGAGAAGAGTTTTGAAACCGAAGCGGCTAATAATGTAAGCTCGAGTTCAAGGCGTCGCTTAGATTTTGATGAAAGCTACAATAGTTCTGCAAATGCCACGCCTCCGGTTCCACCGACAGCGTCGGGGCCGGGCGGTGGTGTCTATGCTGGTAGTTGGGAAATGGGGACAACGGGAAACTCACCGCCACCAGGATTTGTGGGTCTACTGGATACTAGCAGCAATCACAGCACGCGCAGTGGACGCACTCTTGTCGAGCATCTGAATAGTCGTGCAGGATCGAATGGATCGAATGCATTTGACCCACAACTAACAAGCACTCCAGTAAAGTCACCCGAAGATCCGGATGCACCGCGTCAGAAGCGTAAATATGCCGTCGGCAAGAACAGAGTCACACGATCCCGCAGTCCCACCCAGGTGGTGCGCATCAAGAAGTTTCGTCGCATGAAGGCCAACGATCGGGAACGCAATCGGATGCATACTCTAAACGATGCCCTGGAGAAGTTGCGGGTGACGCTCCCATCGCTGCCCGAGGAGACGAAATTGACCAAAATTGAGATTCTGCGTTTTGCCCACAATTATATTTTCGCATTGGAGCAAGTTCTGGAAAGCGGTGGAACCATCAATTTGGATCTAGAGAAGCTGCAGAATTTCACATTAAGTGGCGAAAGGATAACCAAAGAGTTGTTTGATGCACTCTTTGTGAATCCGCAACCATTTCCCATGTTTGGTTGCGGACGCATGTTTCCCTATGCTGCTCCTCATCCGTCAGCTGCTGCAACATCGCCGCATCATGGACATGGACCACAACCGCCAATGATGCCGCCATACCACCAGCACAATTTGGACTATCAACCTCAGATGCAGAACCAACAGCATCCACCTGGTTTTGACTTTGCCAGCAGCATGCGTTTCTATCAACAACACCAGCAGGATCACATGCCACCCGCTGCTCAGACTTCGACAACGACGCCAACTCCGACTCAAACTCACTTCTCGCAAGAGAAATATGATCTGTTCCGTGGCAGTTTTGAGGCAGCTGCCAATCCCATGGAAACGGGCCTACACCAGCAGAGCAGTTTCTATACACAGACGCCACCATGGAAGGATTACCCCGAGGAGCAGCCACTACAACATCAGCCAGCATCAGCCACATACAAAGCATTTCCCCATCAGGTATAGCATAGTTTTGAGGGCACTCGAATTCGTTTTTGTTTTTTAGCTATTTTATGTGATACGAGCATATAATTGAGAGAATTTCAAAGGAATTTGATTTAAGGGATATATAGGAAAAGTAATCCTAACTAATGCTTTCTTATGTTTTTTTTCTTTTTTTTTTTCTGGTGAGATTATATGCAAAAAAAGAAAGCAACGTCAAAATGTATTCCCTAAATCACGTTCCTTATATAACACAAAAAAAAAAACTCGAACAATCAGGCTAAAAAACAAACAATTTTACTTCTAAATTAAGTTTTTCCTTTTAAAGCTAAATTTATAAGTAAATTTGCAAAATGAAAACAGATCTGCAAATTGCTAACCATTTGTGGTTAACCATCTCCAGATCTTAAACCTTTCAGTAACAACCAGGATAGGAAGGACCTTCAAATTAATCAATATGCTATTGAAGAGTTTGTAGTTTTGTAGTATTTGTTTCTGAAAGGATTAATAATGCACAGAGAAAACACAGTTTATCCTTCAGATATTGATCTCGTTTTCCCTTTGTGTTATAAGAATAATCATCGCAAAGACCTACTTTGAGTTGGAATTGAAGCCAACTACGTGAAGAATTCCTATTTTAAGTAGGTCTTTGTAGATGAATCATATTGAAATGATTGTTCATAGATTCTTAAGTCAGAGATTCTAACCTATGTACCTTTTTTTGTAAGTTTAGGCAGTAGCTAAAATTTGAAGAGATCTACATAGATATATACAAATATATATATTTATTCATATTGTACTATATATACACAAAAAAGTTATTGCCATTGCAAGTGCAAGAAAAGCCAGCTAGTCAGAGAATCAGGGTCTACTATATACAAAACAAACTTTAAAGTGATAAGTTGAATTTCGATGTAACACAATTATTTTGCTAATAAAGTTGATGGAAAAACCAAAAAAAAACGAGCTATGGAAGTTAACTTCGGCCTTGCCGAAGTTTATATACCCTTGCAGTTCTTTATTATATTTAATTCGATAAGAAAAGTGAAATTTCATACATCAACAGCATTAGTTGTCGTATTATGAATATGCTCAAATATTTTTCAAACTACTGAATTCAAAACACATTTAATGATTATTAAACAATATATGATATAGTAGTCCGATCCCGATGATTTTCATACTTTATCTCACACAGGTAATAAAGAGTCTCCAAAAAAAATTTCAACCCGATATCTCTTAAGATGGCTGAGTAAAACGCATACGCACAGACGGACGGACAGACGGACAGACGGACAGACGGACATGGCTATATCGACTCAGCTTCTCAAGCTGATCAAGAATATATATACTTTATGGGGTCGGAAACGTCTCCTTCTGTGCGTTACAAACATCTGACCAATTTTATAATACCCTCTGCAAGGGTATAAAAAAAAAACTATTTTTCACTCTCGATATCGGTTGTGTGTATTTATAAAAGAAAACTAAGAAGTCAAGGCAAAAGTAAGTAGTAGCCAAAGCAAACAACCCTGAGCTGGGTATATATATATATATATATGTGTGTGTGTATGTGTGTGTGCGGATTTCAGATTTCAAACAAAAGACTTAAATTCAAATAAATATTGTATATTGCAGTTCACATAAAAATGAATGACTGTATGTGTATGTGTGTGTTGTGCAGCTTGTTTTTATTGTAGGGGGCATTTTTGCGCCCTTACAATTCGTTATGGGGTGAGTTCGAGGTCGAAACAATGGAAAGATTGCCCGTCACCTGCCACAGAATTACAAAACGAATGTACCAACTGAATGTAGAGGCAGCAGCAGCAGCAACAGCAACAACAACGAAGGATCACAAGGAAACGTACAATCATGAAACATGAGACCAAACAGTCAGTGGACCTGCATGAATGGCACTCAAATTATTTAGTTGAATGAACCGGCAAGAGTCGACTCACTCACTAACTGACTGACTGGCAGACATTTTCCGTTACCCATTTACCTACCTAGAGGTAGAGAGTGTGGAGAGTGAGATTGCGGAAGGGTGGTGGAACTTAAGATGCAGAATGCATACCAAAGTTGTGATTATTTCTCTGGACTAAGCCGTTAACACAGCTGCATGTCTTTTACTTGATTTCGGTTGTTGGCTTTGCCGCGTTTGTCATTTGGGCAGCTTTGTTCAGAGGTGTCGGGATTTATCTTAACAATAATCATTATTATCTTCTCTCGACATGTTTTCTCGCTAGCCTAGATTCTATTCTATTCTATTGTATTGTGTCCCCCCCTCTTAATGCTGCTTTTTGTGTCCTCGGCGCAAATACGCAGCGGGCGAGCTGGACTAAGCTGCATTCAATCTATTTTGTCAAAAGGAAGAATGTCAACGAGGGATGCAACAAGGTCGGTTTGGGGGTGGAGGAGGAGGAGCAGGAGGGAAATGGCCATCATTAGTATGACATTGCCATGGGGTAGCTAGATTTCTATAGAGATGGCTATCTTCGGATCAATGACGGCATTACGCTCTGTCTCTCTCCCTCCCCAGCCCAATGCTGACTATGCTAATGTTGCCAAAAATAAGAGGAACGAAAATAATTTAGCGATTTCCCTAAGTAGATAAGGAAAACCAAAAATGGAAACAAATTTGTTGTCGATATACATGCTACAAGGAACAACTACAATGCGCTGTGGCCGCGCCCTCTTTTCCGAACGGCGACAAGTGCAGGATAAAAGTCGTCCTTGGGGTGCACTTGCGAGTGCGGTTATTGAATAGATTTCTTTTTAGAGCTTGTTGTAGATGCCTTTTACAGATTACCAATGACGCAAAGATGAACCGAAAGAATTACAATTCATAATTGTAAACCACATGCGATGGTCTTTTATCTTTACCAAAATCTACAATCCGAAGCGGAGTGGATCTAGTGCTGTGAAATGCCCCTTAAGGTATGCAGAAGTCCAAAAATAATGTTTGCTTCGACGTTTATTTTTTATCCACATGATATTTCAAAATTTTCGCTAAACAAATCATTTATTTTTGACTGCATTAGCAGCATTTTAGGGAGCAAAGTTCATAAATTTTACAGGCTAAATCTCTTTTTCGAAAAACTTTTTCAAAGAAGAAAACTATAAGCCCGAGACAACAAATCGATGTGGAAGCTTTCTCTCTTTCCCCATTGAAAGAAGTGTTAGGGTTTGCTAAAAACCGAATGAATAGAGTATAGACCTCACGTAATAAAATATTGACTTGATTCGGGTAACACACATAACTCCGTGATAGGCATGAAATGCTGCCAAATCCATATATCATCGAATCGTGCCAATAAGGCCATTTCGCAGATCGAATTTTATTTGCCGAATTGATTGTTTTACGCCTTTTTAGCAAAAAAGTTGACACACATTTTCATTTCCATTTCGCCTTCACAGTGCATCATGATGATGGGTGAGGTTCAACCCTTTTGGGTTGTACCACGTGCAAATCCTGAAGGTTTACCCCTTTTCCTTTTGTTGATTTGTGTGTTCCCTTTGTTGGTTTTTTAGCAGAGATTCGATTTGGTGTTGTATGAGCAAGTTGCTCGACCTTTTTACCAATTCATTGCCCTGCTCGAATTGGTTTATCTGTGAAATCTGTGACGTTGTGTTGTTGTTGTTTGTGTTGCACAGAGGGATAAGGGCAGCTTCTCTTTACCCTGCTGCCTTCCTCATTTTAGAGTTTTTCTGTGTGCTCATCTAACCGAAAAACATTGGATAAACAAACAGCCGTTCGAGTATTTTGTTACATTTATTCTGCCAGCCAGTCAAACAGGCAACCGACCTATGTATTCATTTCTCAATAAGTTCCCTAACTGAGGCCCAACATAGGCCAATCTGTCGCATTTGTGTGCATGAGGATAATCATCCTTCTCCGTCTCTCCTATACAGGCGCAGTTTGAAACTGTAAAAGTGTAAAAATGTTATGCAAGTTTTGATTGCTAATCCGATCACAGCGGTTTTAGTCAAATTTAAACAGATTTATGTCACATTTCAGTGTGCCCCATATAACAAAAAAGTAGAAATGTAAACATACATATGTAAATCAAAAATCAGCTAAGAATATCAATGGCTCTGAAGATGCGGTTAATTGTTAATAGTTCTTTGGTAAGAGAAATTAAAAAATGAACCTTTTACCTCTACCTTTTACTGTGTTACTTCAAGAATTTAGACAGCTAGCTACGTCCTAACTTTGTCCTAGAAGTCTCTAAGAGAAAGAGAGAGACAGAGAGATATACAGTGAAACCTCGATATAACGAATCTGAGGGGGATCGCAAAATTATTCGTTATATCTATTGATTCGCTATAGGTACTGAAATGTAAAACCTTAGTATAACGAAATTTAAAGAAATCTGAAAAAAAATTCGTTATAAACATTGTTTCCACCAAAATAATGCTAAATTGCACTGAAAGGGGGTAAATATTGGATTTCGTTGTATAGAGGTATTCGAAAAATTTCTTCGCTACATAGAGGCTTTTAAGAAATTCTCAGAGGCTCTTAAGAGGCTCAGAAATTCGTTATACCTATAGTGTTTTTTTGTATGAAAAACTTCGTAAAAACGAGGTTTTTTCAAGGGACTTAACAAAAAATTCGTTATATTGGGTTTTTCGTTATAACGAAGTTCGTTATATCGAGGTTTCACTGTATATAGAGAGAGAGAGAAAGACAAATTGGAGCTTTCGTCTTTAGTATCTTATACGCTTCCTGTTCTCTTGGAAATCAAGGAAATAAAGAAATATTTTCATGACATTACCAAATTTCCATACAAATTTCACATTTTTGAGCTTTGAAAACTTTTTGATGGAAAATGCCTTGAATCATTTTGTGATACAAGTTTGACAAGAAAAGAAAAGGTCGATTTTTTTAATATGTTTTGTATATTTCTGATGTCTTGAATATTTACCAAATTGTGAGTGACTCATAAATAAGATTTACTTTTGGGTCGTCTTCAGCTTCATAAGATAATAACATTTTGCGTTTTGCATTTGAAGCCGTTGCCAATACGCGTATCTTGGCTGCGTTTCTAGAGAAGAAAGTTGAGACTTACAGCTAAAGAAGTGAGAATCACAGAAGCGGCGATAAAGACAAAGTGTAAACTCAAGAATTCAATATGCATAACAAGTGGGGAAGTAATAATTAATAAGAAAAAAACCAGTCCAAAGTCACGTAGAGAAAGTGAATGCGTATGTGATTCAATGATTCAATTGCAAGAGATTCGCATGGAAAAGATAGTAAGAGGAATGATTGCATAAATTCGATAATATTCTGGAATTTGAAAATAACTGTTTTTTACCACATCATTTAAATTGAATAATGAATTTACAAATAAAAGATGCAAAATTACTTTTCCTTTGGCTGGGAATCAACCCCGAGATGATAAATATATTTCGATTCCATATTTCGACTCTCACTCTCTTTCGCTTTTTCTGTGTTTCCAAATGAATAAACTGTTAGACAAACAATACATTAAACTTTACAACTTCACACCCGCTGATGCTCTGAACGGAGCGGAGTAGATGGAAACCATTTAGAGTTTTGATGCCAACCCTCGGTGGGTTGGTAGCTCGGTAGTCGGGCTCCGCGTTGGGCACTGCCACAAACTACGAGTTGATTGTTATGCAAATGAGGACACAACCAGGACGAAAGCGAGTGAGTGCACATCCCCCGGACTGACTACTGCCACGTCTATTTCGTTTGTTGCAGTTCATCAAGTGGTCATAAATATATTTCCCAATACGTGGAGAGAGGATGCGACCAGGAGCTAGGAGCAGCCTAATTACTATGCAGCGCCATGTGCATAATGAATGTGACATTGGTAATTTATGGTTGATATTTGTTAATTCATTTTTTTGTTTCTTTCATCTGAATCTGTGAAAAGGTTGGCCCTAAACTGTAGACAAAACAACGGTTTCATGCCCAGTTATGGCTCAATGTAAACATCATTCAATGCATTTGCAGTGTAAGAATATGTAGTTGGGGTTGCTGGGAGCAGAGGACAGGGAACAGGGGACAAAGGCTTAAGTTAAGCTACTACCATTCAAACAGCTTCCACTTCCGGCTTAACTCATAGAAAATCGCGCGAAAATCCGGCTATTAACGCTCCTCTATTGTGCCGATAACAAAAAACTGCACAAAATTCGGCAAAAAATTCGCAAAAAAATTACCCCAAAAAAAAGAAAATTAAATGAATTTTCGCCTAACAAGTAGTTAACTACAATTACAGTGGTGCAAATGGTGTTCAGGGTGCGTTTTCCCTCATTTTTTCATGTCCTTTTATGACACCTAGTAGGTAAAAGCGACCGTTATGATTTCATTTTTATTTGATGCCCTTTCCCAAAAAATGGAGTCCATGTGCTACGCCTTGTCAATGGTAATAGTTATATCTGTCATCATATCATATCATATCAGTTTAGTAACTGGTATCGTTTTTGAAGAATCTACTTTTTGAAAGACACATTTTGGGGGTCTGAATATACATATGTATGTATATATGTATATGGAATGATTAAACATACAAAAGAATGATATATAATATTTTGAAACCTTTTACACTGTATACTTTCATATATATATCTCCAAAAACAAGTCGATCGAATTACAACTTTATAGGTAAATTTCTAAGTGGAAACAGTATAGGAATTGTTTAGTTTAAGGGTATAACAACTTTGGTTATCTAGAAAGTTAATGTTTACATTTGCACGCGATGTTTTTTGGTTATAAAATTTGTTGCTCTCCTTTTGAGATAGAGGAAATGAAAATGGAATGAGCACAGTCATTAATTGTTTGCATTGTTTGTCAGTTAGGACATCTGGCCCGACTGTTCCCTGTCTGGCTGACTGACTGACTGACTAACTGTCATGAAATTGAATCTAGGGTAAAAAGTTGATTTAGGACACCTGCAGAGTGAATGGTTGAGTTTTTAGATTTTTTATGGCCAATGTTTTATATAGATTTTTTAGTTTTAGTTAGTTGTCTTGTATGTGGGATTGCTCTAAAGCTTCTTTGGCGCCTTTCGTAGATACCTCTTGCTGCATATATGTATGTACATACATACATAGGTGGTATTAATAGGTGATCAATGTTTATTTGCTAGATTTGTTGTTGTCAGCTTTGACAATCTGGAGAGTGATTTATGAGGATGACATTGCCAATGAGAGCCCATCATCAATCAACGTTCAAGTGGGGAAAATGAATTGGCAAAAAAAAAAAAACAAAAAATAATGGAAACCAGTCAAAAAAGAAAAGTGGTTAGACAATGTAGTTTAAATTTTATGCTAATTGTAATCAGCAGAGAGCAGAGAAAAAGGGAGCAAGATGATGGAGATGAAGAACTTGCTTTGATTACTTTAAAGAACAGTCAAGTTGAAACGAACCCCCAACCCCCGGTTCAGGCTTTCCCCAACCCTTAGATGACCCGTACACAACACTTGATTTGACGGTGTTGTTCCTGTTGATGTTGTTGTGTTTCGTTTTAAAAAGTTATAAAAACAACAGTTTCAACTTTGCCTAGTTAACTACCAGCAGCAGGAGCAACCCTCACTTATTCAGAGTACATCTTTGGCACCCTTTCAGATGCATTCATGTGTGTGTGTGTGTGTGTGTCAGTATGCGTGTGCCAGCATCATCCCTTAGCCTTGTCAGTCTCGTTGCCAGGGGCTAATGAGCGCCGCACATTAGTTTTAACAACATTTATTATTTATGGGTTTTTTTTCTCTTGTCGTTCGTTATTTCTCAGTGTGGTGTGCATGTGTGTGTGTGTGTACTTTAGACGTTACATTTACATGCATAGTGTAAGGCTTTTGGAAATCTTTTTTTTTTGCCGTTTGCAATTATTTTGAGCTCACAAAATTTTAATTGGAAATGACCAAGCAACTTGAACAAACGATTTGAATTACACTTGAAAGTGGTTAAAATAAGAATAGACCAAGTATCGCCATTAATAAAGGCTTTAAACACAGAATGTAGGGCTGTGAAACGGGGGGAACTTTCGAATAGTTAAAATTTGTAAATACTTTTTTAGCTTGTTGCCTACTTTGAGGGGCCAAGATCTGGGTAAGCCAATATTTCAAGAGCTCAGATTTTCGTTTCTGGGAAAATCGAACTCCTTCGCTATTCCATCGTTTTGAATTAAAAGTATTGCTACTCATAGGAAAACTTATAATCTAAAGAGAACTTACATTTCTTTTATACTCATTTCTCTCCGAAGCTAATAAAGCTTTATCCTTTTCTTATGCTTACTAAGATTAGCTAAAAGTTTTGCTGCTGATAGACAGATCACCCACTTCATGTGTTTGGGTATGTCATATCTAAACGTTTTTCTATTTAGTTAGTTACTAAGTAGGTATTGTAATGCATTTAGTTTGTTTGCAAGCCATTTGCACTATCGTTTCACACGAATAAATGTTCCAAATCCCTTGTAAAAGTAAGTGTAAAGGTCGACTCGCGTTGGCTTTTCATTTAGTCAGTTTTAGTTGTTTTCTACACGTAAATTTATTTGCAGCTCTAGTATACATTTATTTGCACACATGTTCACATTTAATAACAAACTACTTACTCTCGTAATATTTATATATATTTACTTAATAAGCAGCAGGGAAATACATACATTTATGTAGAGTAGGTAGAATATGTGTTTTGTTTTTTAGGCAACACGCGAACCAAAGTTAGCCTCTGGGCTAGAGGAGGATAAAATTGAGTTTTATTTTTTAGGTAATATTTATTTTGCACTTGTTCGACATGCTAAAGGCAAATAAAAGAACGATAAGATAAATATTGTAAAAAATACATATATATAAGAGTTTTCCTATATCGAGAAAAAAAAACTAATTTTTATATAAATGCAAATTGCTTGGTCTAACTACTCGAATGAATGACACAAACGAAATGACTCGAACTCGGATTTAAGGCTAGACTATATATACACACACAATCCTAAACTAGATCACGATAACTTATATATGGACTTGTTTGGCTTGATCTACTACTATTTACATGTAGATCAATCAATCTATCTATCTATATCTATCTAATTGTGCAGAATATTAGCTGCGGCTACAATGGTCCATAGATGGGCTCCGAATAGAGAACAGCCGGCATGGTATAGCTATAGGATGTTGGCGTATGCTCTGTAGGTGTTCGCAGACTCGCCTGTAAACTGCGTTTACTATGCCTTTTAAATCTGCAAATGGAGGAGAAGAATCGGTTATTAATCGCCAGTTACTTCAAGTGGTTTGCGGTCACTTACTTTTTCTTTAGACAACACGCCGTGCAGAGGGATACAAGGGCGGCCAGTCCTATGAGGGCCGCCAATATGACTAGCCAAGCTCCGGCTGAGGTTAACATGCCAGCAAATATTGCCGCTGTATGCGTCCTACGGATCGAACATGATTCCACCTCACTCACTCCATAAGCAGCATATATATCAATCAATTCTTGACGCAATTGCTGGGAGTTCATCAAACGTTGCATTTCATTCAATGACAAAGCAGCCCCATTGCTAAACATTTGAAAGCATGAACTAGTCGATGTGAAATCCAGACTCATATCGGGCCGTGTAAAGACCTGTGTGTCCAGCACATGCAGTTCCAGGCCCAGAGGTTTTAATTTCTTTTGCAATTGCTCCTGGAAAGGTCGTATGTTGTGCTGAATCTCATTCGGTGGCCGAGCGAAAACAAATTTCAGCAAGGATTTATCTCTGATGACAAAGATCTTTAAGTTGCTAAAGGTCTGACGTTTCGATTTTTGAGAATTATTTGCTTTCACTTGCATCAGGAAATACCCGTCCACATAGTCGGCAAAGGAGCCACCGGTGCGTAATTCTCCCGTGTGATTATTCAGAGTAAAGAGACCCTGCAGATTTCCGGTGGCCAATTGGCGACTTCGCTTATAGAATTGTGGCACAAATGTGACATTCTCAATGGCCAGCGAAATGGGCGGAGCCTCGGCATCAGCATCTGTGGCTCGCAATGTGGTGACCACTGTGTCGATGGGCACATTTATTCGTATGCCCACCGTGGGATCTTTCTGTTCGAATTCGGGCAAATTGTCATCGATGTCTAGTACTTTGATGGTCACACGAAGATGCGAAGGATCCTGACGATCATAGGCATCACCTATGAACTTGTAGCCAGGTTCACCCAATTTCAGGCATTTAATTGTCAAGCTATATGACTCGACTAGTTCACGATCAATGGGTTGAGTCGTCTTTAATATAGCTAGACTTTCATTTGTTCGTTCGATAGTGAAAATCTGCTCATTGTTACCCTCAATAATTACATAATCAATTGCCGAATTCTCGCCCATGTCCTCGTCAATGGCACTGAAATTGCCAACTATTGTGCCAGCTGCTTCCTCTTCCTTCACCGACATGACCAAGGGACCCTCATCCTACAAAAAAGATTCCATTAGTAACCTAATCTAAACAGAGTGTCTAACGTTGCCGTCTCTTACAATCTCTCGGGCAAATCGGGGCTCATGATCATCCATATCGAGGACCACAATCTGTAGGACTCGTGTTACCGACTGCTTCGGTTGTCCATTATCACTGACCTCCAGGAGAATTTTGTACATGTTCTTTTTCTCACGATCTAAGACCTGTCTGGTGGTTATTAGCCCTGTGTGGGCGTCTATGGTAAATGCCTCAGCATCTAGAGTATCCGGCAATATGCGATAGGTTATGCTACCCGATGGCGTATTCTCATCATCTGGATCACGGGCAATCACCTGAAAGACGGGAGACCCACTGGCAGCATTCTGTCAAAGAAGAAGGAAAACGATTGAAATCAAATCTAATTGATTGATTACTCTGATTACCTCTGATACATTGGCCATTTGACCCACACGTGGAGCTACAAAGTAGGGAACTCCATCGTTGGCACTGACATCGCCAATGAAAATGATGACATCAATGTCTGTCGATAGAGTTGGCTGTTTCGGCACTTGACTGCCATTATCCTGGGCACGGACAATCAAGACATACGGTTCGGCACGTCCTTTGCCCGTCAAATTGCGACGTGTCGAGAGTAAACCGCTCTGAGGATTGATCTTGAACAGGCCATTCGCTTCACCCTCGTTAACCAACTCGTAACGCACTTCCCCGCCGGGTCCCTCATCGGGATCTAGGGCCTCTAGTTGCAGGACAAATGCATCTATCGGTGCATTTTCTGGGATGACTGTGCTGTATTTTTTCTGCACAAACTCCGGTGCATTATCATTGACATCGAGGACATCGATCAGCAATTCGACCACACTTTGTTTGGCATCTGTGGGCTTGCCGGGCGAATCCTCGGCCTTCACCTGGAGTCGTATGTGCGGTGTACGTTCCCGATCGATTTGTTGATGGCGGGCCACAACGACTTCACCGGTGTGATTATTAATCTCGAACAGCATAGCATATTCGCCTTGCAGGGAATAGATGATCTTATGATAACCGAGTCTCTCATCGCGTGCCGTGAGCACAGCATCCTTATCCCGGGCCCTAACCCGAACCACACGCTCCGGATATGACTTATTCTCAACGATTGTGGCATGATATGAATTTTGATCGAATATCGGACTATTGTCGTTGACATTCTCCACGGTTATATTGATTCGACTAATGGTTGATCGCTGGCGATCCGCACTATTGGCACGCACTTGTAGCTCGAATTCCGGGCCGGTTCCACTCTCTGCCAGGGCCTCGTAGTCCAGGCGTTTCTTCAGTATAACCTCACCAGTGCGTTCTGAAATCTGGAAATGTTCCACTTCCTTGGGCTCAATCAATTCGAAACTGGTGATTGGCTGACGTGTAACCGGATCCTCGGCTTGCAATATGAACAAAGCGCTATCTATGGGCATTTCCTCTTTGACTTTGATATCTACAACAGGTCGCGAGCTTGTCCAACTGGGATTCTTGAATATGGGATTGGTATCTTGGAACGATTGCACATAAACGGTCACCTCGGTGGTATCCACCTGACCCTCAGGATCCACTTCAGCATTCAAATCGCGTACAGCCACCGTAAAGATAATGATGGCAGCCACATCATGACGCAGTGTGCTATTTACGAATATCTCACCGCTCTCTTGATCGATACGGAAGGCTTCCTGGGCGCGATAGTTACTACGATTGGCTATGCTAACGCCCGCCTTGGTGGTGGCCTTGACCACACCCTGCAGACTGTATTCCAGGCGGGAATTCAAATCCTTATCGATGGCCTTCACACGCAGCACACTCTCACCAATTGCCGTCCGTTCCGAGACGTATGCCGCATAGTTGGCCTGCTCGAATTTGGGTTTCTCATCATTAATGTCCTTGACATTTACATAAACTGTGGTGGTGGCTGTCTCTGGTATGGGAATACCCGAATCGACAGCATTGACAATGATCTCAAAACTATTCATATTCGAGTCACGATCAATGCGAGCCTGTGGTGAGACGGTGATCAAGCCGGATCTAGAAAGAGAAAAATAAATGCTCATTCAATGGACTCGGAGCAATAGTCAATTTGGGCTTACAGTTCATTGATTTGAAAATTATCGTTGGCTCCAACAATGCGATAACGCAACAGACTATCCAAGCCATCGGGATCATGGGCAGAGACTGTGGTCACATTGAATCCAGATGGGGCATTCTCGGGTATGGAAACGCGATAACTAGGCGGTCCAATGATGGGTAAATTCTCAACATTTTGGAAGTGACCCTTAAAAATGGGTCGCTGATTGCCCGAAATGCCAACGCGGACAAGAACTCTGGTGGAATTGGTCAGCGGTGGAATGCCTAAACAGATTAAAAAAAAAATAAGGACATATACTTTCGAGCCATGATGGAAAAACTCATTAAAAACTTACCAAAGTCTGTGGCCGATACCACAATTTCGTATTCGCCACGCTCCGTGTCCATTGATCTGGCTGCCTTTTGGATGATAATCTCACCGGTTTCAGGCTCAATGCGAAACACATTGCCGGCTATGCTATTCTCGGAAACGATGTCGTACTTAACCCTGCCGTTACCTTGACTGGGACCATCTGCATCGCGGGCACGTACAAAGAACTGTGGCTCAAAGATCGATGCACCCTCCCTTATGGTGCGACTGTACTCGTTGCTCTCGAATATGGGATAGTTGTCATTGACATCGATGACATCGATAAAGAGATTGGCATTCGACTCGCGTCCACCGCCATCGATGGCCACCACAGTTAGGCTGTAACTGCTTTGCTTCTCATAGTCCAATGTCTTGTGTAGATAGAGCCCTCCGGATTCGGGATCCACATAGAAGTTGTCGGCCCCAAAGCCCTTTAGTACATAATGGACATGTCCGAATGCACCATCATCGGCATCTGAGGCACTCACATGACCAATTAAAGCATCCACCGGCAAATTCTCGGAGGCATTAAAACGATATCCAGAGGGTTTAGCAAAAATCGGAGCATTGTCATTAGCATCTAGTAAATGAATTTCTACACGGGCTTTGGCTTTTTCCACGCCATGGACGAGGGCCACAAGATCAAATTCGAATTTGCGTTGATCTGGCTCAGAGACATCGTAGTCCAAGCGACTGGAATTCAATACCCTTACCACCACGGGTGTGCGACCTTGAGCCTCTGTGGGTGAAATGCCAAAGACCCCGGCCGAATTTGAGACATCCCGCAAGGCCAAGTGATAACGGCTATTCTCGCCCATATCACGGTCGTCCACAAATATCGAAAGTCCTGGCAATGGCATGCCATTGGCCAGATTCTCCGTAATCGAGACATTGAAATGGGAGGCACTAAATGTGGGATTATGATCATCGACATCGGTAACGACAATTGTTACCCGGGTTATTGTATGTTCAGCCGGTATGGCTCCATCAATCAACTCTGTGGCTCGAATGGAGAAGACATAGACACCACCGTTTTGTAGTATTTCCGGATTTTCACGATCTAGTGGCTCGCTAGTTGTTTGCAGGATTGCTGTACCGTCTTTGGGATCGCCAAATGGCACCAAATCAAAGTGTCCGAACGGTTCATCTTCCAGTGAGAGGAAAATATCTCTGGGTATGGCCACATCGCCATCAATGGCCTTTACAGTTAGTATACTAACACCCGCTGGCGTATTCTCCGGCACAGTGGCCGAGTATGGGGCATTGGTGAAGACCGGCGGTTGATCTTGTATATCAATTACATTGATTGAGACAGTAGCAAAAGATGTCAGACGATTCTCCAAAGCACTGTCCGAAGCGGATATGGTCATTATGTAGGAGGGGCGACTTTCAAAATCCAGCGGCTTTTTTAGGGCCACACGGGCCGTATAATTACCCTGAGCCAGTTTCACTGCACGCACTTCAAAGATGTCGCAAATGTCGTTTTCCTGCAAGGGAATTCCAACCCTAAGAAAACGTTTTTACCAAATTTGAAAATAAAAGTATCTTACCTCAACACATTTCATTTGAACTTCGGCATTGATACCCTCATCCCGATCGATAACTATTATGGGTGGCTCAATGGTCAAATCGGAACCAACGGGCAGCGATTCGCTAACCTGAACCGTATACGGTCTTCCAAAGAATGTCGGCTGATTATCATTGTAGTCTCGAACAGGAATCTCACGACGTTGGGACACGGTATTCGGCTCAGTGCCATAAACACCCTCATCGGTAATGCTTATAATCACCTCGACAGTGTCTTGCGATTCACGATCCAATTCCTGACGCAAGCGCACCACACCCGTCTCTCGATCCACTGAGAATACTGGCCCAGATATGCTATACTTGAGACGGCCTCCCTCTGGGTCTATGCCTGGGTGTGAAAATAAAAACAAAAAACGTATAACAAATTAGTTGTCGACTTAAAGCGGTTTGTCGGTTTGTTGGTTTCTCGACCAATCCAACGACCACCGACCGACCTCCTCCTCCTCCTCTATTTCCTCCCCGACACGACACGCTTACCGCTTTAATTACGAGTAATCTCAAGTTAACGTCATAACGTCGGCGCTGTCACTTTAGTGTGGAAGCGTGTGAAAAATGCTAATGAAGTTCCCACAACCTACTATAGACCTACTACTATGTATGCACCTCATCCTACTCCTCCTCCTAGGCTTGCTTTAGTTTCTTTAGTTTGGGGCGTGGAAAGTAGAGCTCTGCGGGTGGACTAAGTGGATTGTGTCATTCCCGGCAGAAAACACACAGAGATGTAGAAAATTTCTCTTTCTCTCTCTGTTTTTGTTTTTGGATGTACTCCAACTAATAGCAGGAAATATATTTAACCCAAAACAGAAGAAAACAAGACAAAAGAAAAAAAAACAAAAAACTACATAACAAATTCCAGCTCGAGGGCGAAGAAAAACAACAATAAAATGTTAGAAATAGAAATTCTACCAAAGAAAGCTGACAAAAAAACTTATGAAAAAATTACAGTAGAAACTCGCTAAATGAACAGCTCTATTGCTTGAGCCAAGTCAATTTCCCTCTCATTAACTTGTTATCCGTTTTGGCCAACGATCGCTGATCGTTGGATAGAGTTTTTACTGTAGGCTGGAGACAAGATTTTTCAAGTTTGCTCTAACCGTTTATTGGGAGTTTGAAACGATGGTAAACGGGAATGCGGGGGAAAACGTTGGAGGTGGGGGGACGTTTAATGGGGAACAACAATTGCAGCACGACCAGACGAAAAAAAATTAAAACCGGGAAGCAAACAACAGCAACACGTTCCTCTAGCTTAACGCTTACCAATTGCGGTCACCAACCCAAGCCCAATACCCAACCTCAAACCCGAAACCCGGCTAGAGGCCCCCATCAAACCACCTCCTCACCCAATCTGGCCCCTTCTCTCTCTCTCTTTTACTTGGCGCGTGAGTGGCCGTTTCCACATTTTTCTTTATTTTTTGTTCAGTTTTTTTTCTTTCTCATTTTTCTTTTAATGTACACAATCATTTCTTATTTCGGGTTTACACACATCTTTTGTATGCTGTTGGTTATGATTTCTTATGTACACCGATATTTGGGGAGGGAAAAGTGGAAATTGCCAGTAGAAGAAGTACGATGAAAAGCATTTCGACTTTTCACTTTACCTCATAATTACCGACGACTCCCCAAGCAAGGAGGATGTTTTTTTCTATTATTTTGCTTGTGATTTCATGCTCTATGAAGCATATTTGTTAATATTTTGCTATTTATTACACACACACACACACATACACAAATAGTAATCGTTTATTTTACTTTATATTTACATATATGTACATACATACATACATATGTACATATGCATGTATGCACGAGATATGTTTGTACTCATAATTTACTCGCAATTATTAATAATAATTAGAATTTAAACGGCCCACTCACAGCGAAGTGTGAAATATGAAATGACTGATGTGTGAATGAGATGGCAGATGAAAGATGAGCAAAGGATTTGTTCTAATTCAACTGTTCCTCCTACAAGCACACACACACACACGCGCGCGCAAATGGCCTACCCCACTCCCATCATTAAATTTCATTTCTAATTTGCCTGTTGCTGTGTTTGGCCGCTTTAATTTGCATTATTTTGTTTAACGCTTTTCATTCTCATACAAAATCGGTCAGTGTCGAAATTATAAATATGGCAGTAGTGTAGTGCATTCAGTGTGTATTATTTTGGTTTTAATACAAATGAAATCCGTCAAGTGCTTCACGATTTATTGGCATTTTGATATTGCAAACATTTTCTTTTAATTTCTAACTGTTCTTTTGCCTGTGAATGTGGTGAGCGTCGGCTGCGGCTTCTGCATGTGTGCGTGTTGGCTTTTAAGAAGATAAAGATAAAAGATACACAAGCTGTGTGAAATGCGTTGAAAAGAGAGGCATGTAGGAATGGGCAAGGTAAGAAGGTAAGAGATATTGTTAATTGATTTCTTGAAATAAATATTGAATAAACAAATTACTTAAGCTAATAGTTGGAAACTGTACTAAACGTATATAATACAGTTTTCGAAACTCGACTGCATAAACTGAATGTTTTGGGCATTTGCTATTGATGAAGCAATCTATAAAAATGATTTTAGATAACTAAACGTATTTTCATTCAATCGGAAATTGATTCTAGAAATCTGAAGTGTTATTTAATCTTTGCGAAATTTGTATAAAGATTGTTTAAATTATAATAAAAAAGTATGAAAAACTTCCGGTTTCTTTTTGATAAGAATCAAATATTAAGAATGTGAATTGGTATAATGTTATCGCTGACATTCTCTTTCGTTCAGTTCAGTTCAGTTTTTAGATACATAGTTTCTATTCCTTCGCAAAAAACTTATGCAAATTATTGGCAATAAGCGAAATTGTGCACTAGATTAACTTGAGGAAAAACGACGACGATGTTATGGTAGTTGTTGTTGTATTTTGGGGTATTTTTCGATTGCTGCTTCCTGGCCTAACAGATTAGGCCAAGCAATTTAGACGTTTTTATTCAATTTATGTTGGCTTAGGTTGTTGTTGTTGTTGGTTCATGCCACTTTTGATTTCAGTTTTGAGAAACGGTAAACGTGTTTTGTATCTCACGGATGCAGCTTGCAAAACCAAGCCAAATGAACGACCAAACGAATGAACTCAACCCGCTGAGAGGCCGCTCACCCAGTCAGCCAGTCAGACATGGTAGTAGACACATGGCCAAGTCATTGAGCATCCACACATCCACATGGCAATTTGGCACACGTTCGCTCGACTTGGATACACACACCACCACCACCATTACCACCCCCTCCAAGCAGCACCCACTTGACAATAACCACCTGCTAACCCACAGTTGGCAGTTAAGACAATGCTACAAACATACATATATGTACATACATATGTAGGTATGTCTTATTTATGAAGTTGTCTGCTGATGAAGTTACACTGTGGCATCAAATTGCAGGCTGTCGACTTTGCAACTGGTAACTGGGCCTCTGTGTTAAGGTGTCAAGCAGATCGGCAAGTGGCTGCGCCTGTGCCAGTGCCAGGTGGGGGGAATGGGCCTGTCTTGTTGAATAATCAAATTCAAGTCAATTCCGACTGCCAACTTTCGTTTGATTGGTCGATAGTCAAAGTAAAAGTTTCTGACATTCTAAACAAAAGTGAATTGGCTCCGATGGCATTTGTTATTAAACAATAAACATTATTGATTAACTGCTTTCGTTTATCGCCATCAATATGTTTAATCAAACCAAGCAAGACTTCACAGAGAGTGAGTTTATCATCAAGTGCTACGCACAAACGTGTTCAAATGCATTTCCGCACAATTAAGCACTCTGCGAGATACATTTGTATCTATATTTTTTGTCCCCCGGTCTTTTTGTTTAGTGTGTGTTTGCTTACGATTGATTGCCATTACATGAATCCCCCCCTCCCCTCGTATAACCTACATACATATGTGTACAGCCATTTCTTTTCAACGAAAACTTTGCATTCTTGTGCATGCCAAAACGAAACGAAAAAAAACTCTCATTAACAAATAACCACAACAAAATTTTTTACATTGCAATGTAAGATTCTTGCATATCTTATGTAATCAACAAAAGATACAAATGTATCTGCATGCCACACACATTCAGATCCATACATACATACATGTCTACGTGTAGCCACAACAACAAAAAACAAAACCGAAACAAAACCAAAAAATGGAAAAAAAAACTCAATACCCCACCCAAGGTTAGGCCAAAAGTAGGTGGCTTTGTGGCCAGCCATGCAGTCCAATCCACCAATAACTGGGCAACAAGACACATATATGAAAGTCAGCATTGGTAATTTGAAGCTTGAAAAGCATAATTACAAAATTATTTAACTATTTAAGAGCCAAAAATGAGAAACAAAATCTATACATATGGATATGAACTCTTTATGTGAAAAAGGGGTCGAAAGGGGTCAACTAGTAACAAGCTAGTAAGACTAGTGAGTTTCCCTAAGGTTAGCATATTTCCAGCTTTTCATCCAGTCAACAAATTCGTGGCCTAACTTAGTTGATCTTTAAAGAATTCTGACAAACAAATGAATGTAGTAAGTTTATAAATTGTTAACTTGGCTTGAGATACAACTGCTGGAAATGGTCAAAACAAGTTTTAGTTTAATCAAGCTCTTAGAAAAATGCTAAGAATTTTGGCAAGCAAACAATAGAAGCAAATTAAGTCATGATTAGGTTAGTTTCTTCAGTAGAGAAGGCTGAGGGGGTTACGGAACTTGAGTCTAGAAGAGGGACAAATCCCGATCCCCTCTTTCGCTAACAAATTGCTTACAAGTGAAAGGCATTTGCGTGGGAATTGGGCTATTGTTTTACATTGTTTCCAAGAGTGGGGCAATGTTTTATGTTATGAAATTCTCCTCTTCTGCTCTTTTTGTCTCACTCTTGACTTACCTTTCAACTGATAGACGGGACTTCCAACTGGTGTATGCTCCGAGAGGCTGAACCGCGACATGTCTCCAGTGCCGGGTACAAATTGTGGCGGATGATTCAGCAATTGTGCCATGGTCAAGCGCATCAGCAGCAGCATCACTAGCGACGGCAGCAACATGTTGCCGTTGCTAATTTTCAATACCGTTATATATTTATATATATATATATCCGTTAGTCTTCGTTTCGAACGAAAAATTTGGAATTTCGTGAGTTATTTTCTTAAGTATTTAGCACAACGACAACACGAACCACGAACACAATTTAAATTTACTTTTTTTTGGTTGTTTAGATTATTAGCTTGTTCTTCTTTGTTTTTCTGCGCCGAAGGTAAGAAATAAAGACAGAAGAATGAAGAATTTTTCAATGTTAGCCAAAAAAGACAAACAAAACCACCTCCCGCACCCGCTCTGTTAACCTTGCCTAGCCTAAGCTGGGAGAGGGTGAATGGTAGAATTGGTGAATGCAGCAAAAATTTAGTTTAATCGTTTAGTTTGGGTTTTTTGTTTTTTGGTTACTAGTTTCGTATAATTAAATATACATTTTGCTAATGATCTTGATATATGTATAATGATAGAGATTTTTTTCGAAGCAAACAAACTTTAAAATTTCACTTTATGCACATGTGAAAAGTGGCACATGATGATGAGGCGGCATCAGCCATCAGCCACCAGCCACTGGTTGAGTCTGTGTCTGTTGTCTGGGAGTTCCAATCATTGGGCTCTTCTTAACGATTGGCAAATGTTGCTTTCACATACAAGATACGGACACAGGAGAGTGGTAGACAGAGAGAGAGATAGAGAGACAGAGACGGACAAGACTTTAAATGAAAAGGAGAAAGAGTGAGAGGGAGAGAAAGACAGAGAGGTAGGTAAAGAAAGCAAGCAAGCAAACAAACAGGCAGAAGCAAACTGAAGACCGAAAAAAAACTGTGCAAAAGCAACTAAAATAAATAAAAAGCAGAACTGGTTAAGTCCATGTAGGTATCTATGAGATACACATAGTTTCGACTGAGGCTGCCAAAAGGAAGTGCCAATGCAAATTTTTCAATTAGTGTTAGCCTCAAAGGCTTCTGAAGGAACCTTAAGGTCCGGAATCGAATGTCCCTAGACGAATTGTTGGATGATTAACTTTTCATTTGCTTCACTTCTTTTTTAACACACGCAAAAAACAACAAAAAAAATACTCTGAGATGACGCTAGGGTCGGGTCCGTACCGAAACTTGATCTTGCCAATCGCCGCCGCCGCGTTCTTTTTTTTGTCTACTTCTTTTTTGCGTTTTTTTTTTTACTCTTTTTTTATTATTTCCTCGAAGTCGTTTTCTGTATTGAAGCGACACACGACTGATCGGAGCAACGCTTGCTCACCTTCTGGCCAGTTACCTGTTGGTCGTTTGTTTGTTTGGTTTGATTGTCGCTCAGAGCTCAGCTCAGCTGGGAATACTGGTTTTGGGTCTTTCTTGGTCTTGGTCTTGCGTCTCGTTGCGTTTGTTGGTCTCTTTTTGTTGCCGGTTTTGTTTTGGCTACTCATTTCGCGCATGCGCAAAATCCCGCAAAGCAAAATAAAAATGCATAGCATACTTTTTGGCTTCTTTAATATACTAAAACAAAAAAAATGTATAGGGGTGAGAGTGAGAAATCTTTTTTCTCTTTTAGAGAGCATCGTCCACCTGAAATTGAATTAGATCCTCAACGGGAAAACGAAAAAGTGAAGCCGTTTGAGCCTCAGCTGCCAATTGATCTATATTTGCACTTTTTGGATAGCGCTGACCCATTCCCATTGCCACGCCCAAGCCCACAAGTGGAGCAGGTTGTGGCAACTCTGGTACATCGGCTGCCACAATTGGATGCTCGAAATCGATAAGGGACAAATTATCACTGCGAGATATGGAGCTAGATCGATTAATTGCCGATGGATTGGTTTGATTTTGATTCGAGTTGGCGATTGTTCCATTGGTAGCCTGATGACGTGGTTCTATAGGGCTAGGTGGAAGTGGCAGATCATTGTCTTTGTTGTTGTTGTTACTAGT
Organism: Drosophila paulistorum; assembly: GCA_018152135.1. NCBI lineage: Eukaryota > Metazoa > Arthropoda > Insecta > Diptera > Drosophilidae > Drosophila > Drosophila paulistorum. The sequence goes on from JAECXG010000690.1 coordinate 16,036,937, forward strand.
AGAATGAATGGAATTACGCTGAAAGTTGTTATTATTATGGAATGGATTCGTAGAGGCTCTTATGCTCGCTGTAGCCGTTGCTGCTCCTATAGCTCCTCCTGCTGCTGTAGCTATTGGTTTCTGTTTGGGAAACACATTTAAATGAAGCATTATTTGATTAGCTTGAGCATCGGTAACGGGTCCACTTGGCTGTGCCCCATAGATGCAATCGTCCTGATGCGGTGGGGGCGGTGGAAATTTATGGTGATGTTGCTGATGATGATGGTGACTGAAATGTGTGGTCTGATCAGGAAAACTTATAGACTGCTGCTGCTGCGAGCTGGGCGGTAGCGGTGGTTGGGTGGGGAATTTGAACGGAGTCTGCTGATAGATGCCGCCACCACCTCCAGCACCACCAGCTGCTGTGGGTAGAGCATATTCTGGGTTTTGAAAAGGATGACGCAACGCTACTGACATAGGACGCGAAGGCGGTAAAACAGGATAAATGTCTAGATTCACCTTAAAGGGCACACGCTTCAATTGCGGCTGACGTGTGGCATTTAGAGTGATGATCGGTGGAAAGTGATAGGGATCGGTAACGAAATGTTGCTGCTGCTGACTACCGTGCTCCAGCAATAGATTCTGATTGCTTTGTTGTTGCTGTTGTAGCTTCTTTTTCTTCTTCTTGGAGACTGGTTTGTGGGCTGGCAGGGGCAACGGTTGCATGGCCAACAGATTAATATCCTGTGGGGAACGTGGTTTATATGGATACAATTGCTCAATCGCCACTCGCTGATGTGGTCCCGATGGTCCATACAATTGCATTGGCATTGGCATTGGCATCATCATGGGCATGTGACCCAATGCCATTGGCAATGGAATACTAAATTGCATTTGTTTCTTTTGCCGCTTACCACGAAAAAAGTTACCAATTCCGCTGGACTTGAAGTTTTTAAAACTGCCAGCAATATGTAAACCTGTGGGCATCATCATCAACGGTGGGGGCAACTTACTTGCCCCATTTGCGATATGCAAATGGTGTAAAATATCTTGTATATTGTTTAGCTCGGGGCGTTCAGAAGCATCGACAGTATGTCCTCCTTTGTGGAATTGCTCGGGCAATGGGCCATCGTACGGAAAATGAAAAGGTTTCGGCTTGAAGTCATCTTGGCGCTGGGCCAGAGTTCCCGGTGTTTCGGAATACTGCCGACGAAGCAATGCTGTCGATGGTGGGCCACCGCTTGGTGGTGGTATCTGGGTGGCTAGGCGTGGCGGACGTGGCATCTGATCGCGTAGAACCCCCTTCAATGGAGTCATTGTGGCAGATCGTTTGGGCAGGCGCTCATAGAGATGATTATCGTCCACTTCGTTGAACGAGATGGCGTGATGTAGCAGGGGTCGTCTCGCTTTCGTGCGCCAAGTGCCATAAATCGGTGCAGGCGGCGCAATGTCGTCGGCACGCTCCAATAAGTAGGCATTCTCTCCTGCCGCTCCCCCACCAGCGCCACTAGCCACTACTTGTTGCATCTGTTGCAGATGTAGTTGCATTTGTTGTTGCTGCTGTTGTCGATATTGTTGCTGCTGTTCGAGTTGCAATTGCTGCAACTTGGCACGCATCTTCTCTATATCGCTGTTACTTTCGGTTCGTTTATCACCTTCTAAAGACTCAATGTGGTTAAGTAATTCCTCTTGTTGTTGTTGCTGATACAATGCTGCTGTCGATGCGACCTTTACTACCATAAGAGACATCTGCAAAAAATACAAAAAAAGAAGAAACCCTTTCAATCCTTTTCGTTCAATCCGTTGCTCTTTAGCCTCTTACAATTGTGTACACAAATATCAGGCCCATAATCCAATCCGAGGGCCTTCTTGCGATCCTTTCTGGATCCACTTTACGATAACGGTAACTTATTAATTCACGTTCTAGTGCTGGTGGCTCCGTCTGCTGCTCCATGAACATCTTTTTTCAGTTTAATTCAGTTGGCACCTGGTGCGACTTCTGCTTCATTGCGAATCGCAATGACGACTGCATGGAGTTTTTCACTGGCAGCGCCTAAAAAAGGTAAGTTATATCTTCTTTCCTCCTCCTATGCGGCGGAGGCTAATGCAACCGCTTAATTAGAAAGTTTAATCGAGTTTGGTTAACGAAAGCAACCAAAACATACAAATAAATTAATTGCTCAAATGATTTTCGTGTTGCCGGCAAGTGGAAAAGAAAGAGATATGAAAAACGCATCGACCATGAAAACAAAAAAAAAAAAAACATCTAAGCCAAAAAAGAAAACAAAAAAGAAAAACAATCCTCGCATAGCGCAAGAGCAATGATAAACATATTCGGAAATGCCTTAGCTTAAACTAAATTCCCTTTACCTTCGCATTTAAAAACAAATCTAAGGCGCTCTTAGATCTTTGCCTATCGAGGCTGTTTCCATTTCCGAATTTAATCGAATCGGATGAGAAATGGAATGGAAAGATATTGCTGTTTTCTCTGTTTCCATTTCTGCACGTTTCCTTTCGAAAACCTATCGAAAGTTGTTCATGAACGAATTGATATTGATGACCGAATCGCCACTCTTTAGACCTACAGAATCGATATCCATTCGAGCAAAAATCAAAAATAAGAAATTTGCCTCTTAAAGTAGGCAAGAAGAATGAAGAATGCATTTTTCGAAAACTTTGAATATTTCTTGGAATACCAACTGGAGTTAACTGCATACTTTAGCGGGCATTTCTTACTTATGTCCTCTTTGATATGCGATTTGATTTGTTGGATAGTACTCTACTTACATACATGTGATCGGATTAGTAAAATGATGTGCCTTTTGATAAGAGGGTATCCTGCGGTCGGTTTTTTCGCTTCGCTCCGCTTGTTTAGCCAAGTCACGTCACGTTGCCGGCGAAATAATTTCCGCTGATAACTGTGAAACTGACTAAACCTCTTCCCCCCTCCGAAACAAATTCTTTAATGCGAACCAATAGAAACACACGCAAAGCACATTCGAAAAACTTAATTTATTTGATCAGGTTTCAGCGATTCGAAAAAAAGATTTTTTTGTTGTGTTGTTTATCGTAATATATAGAGCTACATAGTCTTGAGGCACACTAAGCGCTGAGGAGACAAATAATAATAGAACATTTGAACAAGATTTGCGATAGTTATAGGTATACGTAGGTAGCTAGGTAGGAAGGTAGATAGGAAGGTAGATAGGAATTGGGATAAGGAAAGATAGTTTTGAGGATTTCAGTTTTGAGTTGTACAACAACGGGTACATCGGTGTACTGTGACCCTAATGATCCCTAATTGTATGAGTATGCGTTTTGATTAATTCATAAAAACAAACAAATTGAATTCTTGCTGACGCTTCAGTGGCGGTTCAGTGGCTTTATGTCCCTAGCACCATCGTGAAACGTTGAAAAATCATTTAGACTGTATTGACTAGATCTATCTAGCCCTAGACATATGGTTGGTATTGCGTTGCTAGATATAAAGCATCTGATTCATATGCTGCATCCCGATTCTAAGATAGCTTTTTAATTAATTTCAATCGAAATGAAATTAAGCGTCACTCAGCGCAAAAATGTGCGCTGGGTGACCTTGATTGGATAGCTTAGAAATCGAAGGGAATGTTGGGCTTAGGGTATTGGTAACCCTGATGCTTAGTCGGTGCTGGTGGCACGGGGGGTCTGCGAGTTACAGGGGGTTGAGTACGGGTTACTGGCGGAGGAGGTGGGCGAGTTGTACGAACTACGGGAGGCAGATATGTTGATGGGATAGGTGGTCTGGTTGTACGTGGTGGTGGTGGACGAGTTGGTGGACGAGTAGTTGGTGGACGAGTTGGTGGACGAGTCACTGGTGGCAAGTAAGTTGAGGCTGGAGTACGTGGTGGGGGTGGACGAGTCACTGGGGGAGTTGGTCTACGAGTCGTTGGAATAGTAGCCCTTGTGGTACGAATCGTGGTTGTAACTGGAGGATTTGGGCGATTGGTGGGTGGCAGGTATGTTGGAGCTGGAGTACGTGGGGGAGGTGGACGGGTGGTTGGTCTTGGAGTCGTCACAATTTTTGTTGGTGGTGGGGGTGGACGACGAGTAGTAGTCACTGGTGGCAAGTAAGTTGGAGGTGGAGTCCGGACTGTGGGTGGACGAGTAGTGGGTCTAGGAGTAGTGGTCACAATTCTTGGTGGGGTTGGACGAGTAGTCACTGGTGGCAAGTAAGTGGTTGGTGGACGGGTGGGTGGGCGAGTAACTGGTCGTGTTGGTGGTGGTGGTGGAGGACGACGTGTTGTTGCTGGAGTGTTTGGCTTGTTGGTGGGTGGCAGGTATGTTGGAGCTGGTGTGCTAGAACGTTGAGTCGGTGGTGGTGGTGGACGAGTTGTTGGTGGACGGGTTGTTGGTGGACGAGTTGTTGGTGGACGAGTTGGTGGACGAGTCACTGGTGGCAAGTAAGTTGAGGCGGGAGTACGTGGTGGGGGTGGACGAGTCACTGGGGGAGTTGGTCTACGAGTCGTTGGAATGGTAGCCCTGGTGGTACGAATCGTGGTTGTAACTGGAGGATTTGGGCGATTGGTGGGTGGCAGGTATGTTGGAGCTGGAGTACGTGGTGGGGGTGGACGAGTAGTGGGTCTCGGGGTGGTCACAATTTTTGTTGGTGGTGGGGGTGGACGAGTAGTTGGTCTTGGAGTGGTAACAATTTTTGTTGGTGGTGGTGGTGGACGACGAGTAGTGGTCACTGGTGGCAAGTAAGTTGGAGCTGGAGTACGTGGTGGGGGTGGACGAGTGGTCACAATTTTCGTTGGTGGTGGTGGTGGTGGTGGAGGACGACGAGTTGTCACTGGGGGCAAGTAAGTTGTTGGTGGACGAGTAACTGGCCGTGTTGGTGGTGGTGGTGGTGGAGGAGGACGACGAGTTGTCGCTGGAGTGTTTGGCTTGTTGGTGGGTGGCAGGTATGTTGGAGCTGGTGTGCTAGAACGTTGAGTCGGTGGTGGTGGTGGACGAGTTGTTGGTGGACGGGTTGTTGGTGGACGAGTTGTTGGTGGACGAGTTGTTGGTGGACGAGTTGGTGGACGAGTCACTGGTGGCAAGTAAGTTGAGGCTGGAGTACGTGGTGGGGGTGGACGAGTCACTGGGGGAGTTGGTCTACGAGTCGTTGGAATAGTAGCCCTGGTGGTACGAATCGTGGTTGTAACTGGAGGATTCGGGCGATTGGTGGGTGGCAGGTATGTTGGAGCTGGAGTACGTGGTGGAGGTGGACGAGTAGTGGGTCTCGGGGTGGTCACAATTTTTGTTGGTGGTGGGGGTGGACGAGTAGTTGGTCTCGGAGTGGTAACAATTTTTGTTGGTGGTGGTGGTGGACGACGAGTAGTGGTCACTGGTGGCAAGTAAGTTGGAGCTGGAGTACGTGGTGGGGGTGGACGAGTGGTCACAATTTTCGTTGGTGGTGGTGGTGGTGGTGGAGGACGACGAGTTGTCACTGGGGGCAAGTAAGTTGTTGGTGGACGAGTAACTGGCCGTGTTGGTGGTGGTGGTGGTGGTGGAGGACGACGAGTTGTCGCTGGAGTATTTGGCTTGTTGGTGGGTGGTAGGTATGTAACTGGAGGCCTGGTTGTAGGAGGACGAGTGGTCGGCTTGGGCAAATCAAACGGCACCTTAGGTGTCGGGTAGAAATAGCCGTCAGCTGCGCGAACCTTGCGCTAAAACAAACAATAACATTTCATAGTTGTAGAGATTCCAAGTTACCAGTTACTAGAAGAATAACTAAACGAATGCTTACCTCATGATTATCGCCAGCTGCGGTGGCAACGGCCACAACGCAAAGCGCCAAGACAAAAAGTGCACTTCTCTGTGAAACAAAAGAACAAATGCAAAAGAGAGACGTTTAAAATTAGCCAAGATTAGGAAGAGAAGGAGGTCTCTAAGCCGTTTGCCGTAATTGCCTGATAGAATTATCAGCTAATGCTAATCACATTTTCACGCTTCGTTCGATGCTTTAGTTAAAGAGCATCCTCAAAAACACTGTCAACTGCCAATCAGCCGGTCCAAAAAACTCTATTGTATAGTTTGCTTGAAAATGTTAAAACACTACGACGCATTTGGGTTTCAGAAGGCATTCAACTTTGACAGCATGTCTAGGTCACGGCTGGAGAGTTGTAGGTTAAAATTTTCGTTGCTTACTGATTTTACCCACGGGCTCTGATTAAAACATATCGCAGATACAAGACCAATCTGAAGACAACCTATCATAAATAACCTGCTTCGGTCAACAAATTAAGCGACAAAAAAAAGGAAGCTCGACTTCATTCATACATATATGTAGGGAGATTTATGTCTTCCGTTGTGAGCTTGTCAACAAAAAATTGTATCTTTTTATCATTCGTTGATCTTTTATCATTTGCATTTGGATTTGCATTTTCATTATTTTTGATTTCGGCAAGGTCAAGTCACCTCGCTCACTCGCCTGTCAACGTCAATGAAAGTGGTCGCGCTCGATTGGTCAATTGGCTAAATGGTTAAGCGCAATTAATTAGCTGGCCAACAGAATTTTTTTTTTCTTTTTTGGAAATCTTTCGTTTATTAATTTATGATAAAAATAGAAGATTATGCAAGAAACCGGCTGTGGGCAGAACTCTGTTTGACTAGTTCTATCCAGCATAGCATATACATACCTCCTCCTTCCTATCCATAATATTATATAATAATCAGCTCAAGTCAAAAGTGAGAAAAATTTAAGAGAGAAGTCTTTGTCGTTGTCTTAAAATTAGCATACGCACTAACGAATTATTATTTGGCAGTCGTAAAAACGCCTCTGGTGCCATTTATAACAAAATTTGTTTGATTATAGCATACCCACACAAACACATGATGTGTGCGTTGTGTGTGTGCGTTTTTTGTTTAGGGGTTCTGTCTGAAATTTTTGCTAATTTCAATCAACTTTTGTATGTAAATTGAAATGATATACTATAATTTATGTTAATGAACATGAACATTTTTCAATGATCTAACTTGTTTGAGAACTCGAAATTTTGGTTGCTAAAACAATGGTGATGATCTTTAGGAAGATCGAAATTCTATATTCGAAATTCTGGTCTTCGGTCAGTGGCTGCTTTTTTTAATCGTCGTTTTGCCAGCAATTTAATTTAGTGTTGCGAAAGTGAAAGGATTTTTGTTTTCGGTAGTATCGAGTTCCGCAAACAAAAATTTGAATAGCTAAGTTATTAGTCTTTAGTTGTGTGGCTTAAAACGATTTATAGCGCAGCGCAGTATGTTTTAGTATGTTTGCTTGAATATGTATATGTATGTATGTATGTATGTATATGGAGCAGAAAGACCTTACACCCAAGAGGCCCTCTTGATCTTGAGATCAGCAGCCATTATGCTAATGTATGGCTAATTAATCTGTTTCACACCGAATCGAAGAGCAAATGAGGCCTTGCATTCGCATCGGATGAAGATTCAATGACGATCGCTCATTTAGGTCAAGACATATATTATTAGAGATAATTAAATGAATCAAACAAATGTAAATTGTATACCTAAATGTAATAATGTCTTTAATGATTTTATGTCTGGGCGTGTCAGATTTTAGATTATTTATTTTTCTTTTCCTTTTTTTTGCATTGAAAACCAATAGACAAAAATCAGACTCTTAGTATATTAATAATTATCTCATTGTTTGGTGAAACGAATTAGTTTTTTCCTCCATTTTTATATCCTAGTCCCACACAACTATTAAACTATTATTAAGTCAATTTTATGGCAAATTTATGGTTTTGTCATTTCTGTTTTATCGTGCAACCAACAAACAGAAAAAAGTACCTATTCATAAATGTGACTTGATGTCACGAAAAATTTCGTGAGTGTTTCCTGAGCGGAAGCAAATTTGGTGGATGACTTTGAATTTTCATGTTTCCCATGGTGTTTTATAGTGCAGGAAAAATTGATCTCTTGTTTTTGTTGGTGTTTGTGTTCCGAGAACGAAACAAAAGACTTAGGAAACAAGCATGAGAGAGAGATTGATTTTTTGTTCTTAGTACAAAACAAAAGACTTAGGCGACAAACTTGACGCATATTTGTATTTTCTTTCAGAATAAAATGCGATTTGGCATGGTCATTGCGCAGCATTTACTGCTAATAATATAAAATGTCAAGTGCCCCCAACCATCCACCTCAAGCTCTAGAGGAGTACGGACAGGGCAAACAAGTTTCATCTTCCATATGCAACTGCATCTGCATCTCATCAGACAAATCTTATTGCTGACATAGAAACAGCAGCCCAAGAGCAAGAAATGACTTAATATGCAGATATGCAAAAAATGGCAAAGATGGTGCTGTGTGACGCGGAGGATAGGAGGTGGGGGTGTAAGATGCTCAATGCAGATGCAGCTTCGATCCGTTTCGTTGAGCGTGTGGGCGCTCGTGGCGTATGCGTAATATGATCAACTTGCACTCGTTTGCTAGCCTCTCTCTCTCTCTCTCTCTATCTCTATCTCTCTCTGCCTATTTGCACTTGCACAACTTAAACAACGAGACCAAAACTATTTGCGGTCTAAATGTCACTGGGCAATCTAGCAGCTTGTCCAGCAAACTGCGGCCATTTAGAGATTGTTTAAACCAAAACAAAAAACAAAAAAAAAAAATGTTTTTAAAAAAAAAGTTTTGCAAAAAAAAAATTAACCAAAGGAAATTTGTTTTGTGAAAAAAATTAATTGTGGAGCAATTTTTTTGGCAACACTTTTGTTGGCACTTTTCATTTTAGGCACTTTCGGTTTTTTTTTTGTTTTTTTTTTGTTTACCATTTTGAGCACTTTTGTTGAAGAGAAGGAATTGTTTATTTGCTGTTTGCTGAAATTAATCCTGATCTTTTATCTAGTAACGTATATAATCCTTGGTGTAATCCTTTCGCGACGTTTTAATCGACCGATCGTATCAAAATTCAATGGTCAAATTGAATTTGATCGATGCCCAAACTTTTGTTGGTTGGTTTATTTAAACTTCTAGGTCGAGTGTGGGATACCAACTAAAGCATCAAAACTTGTAGATTTTCTATATATACTACCTCTCGGACCATCTGCCGACGATGACAGCGACAGCGGCAGAGACTTTGCGGCAACTTGGCAACTTTTGGGCGACAGCTGTTAGCTACTTGGACTCGGCTTGGACTTGGCCGAAAGCCGCTTTTTTTTTTGCGGCTGCTGTTGCTGTTTCAGGTGATGCTTTTGTTGTTGTTGCTTTCTGTGTTTTTTGGGCGACGAGATGAAGATGCTGCCGCTGCCACCTCTCTGTCGACATCGACGTCGACGACAACGTATGACTGTTGGCTGGCTGACCAACCAGTCTGAAATTTTGTGATTGAGTTTGATATTCAGATTGAGATTCACTTGCTGCTGCTCTTGATAATCATTGTTTTTGCTTTTTGATCTCTGCCCCTCAACACAACCGCATAACATGAAACATATGTAACTAAAACACAAAACAACAATCCCCTCAAAACATAATTACGTTGAGCCTTAGGTTTATTTTTTTCCGCTAGATTATCAATGGATAAGAAATGATGAAGAAATAAGGTTTAAGTAAATTTGACCCCTTAGAATAAACAATTGTCTTTAATTCCCTAAAATGCTTGCAAATGAAGTCCAATTTTAGGTTGGAGTTCATATTCAACTTGGCAAATTTAGAAAATTAAAAAGCTGCCCACTGCAGAGAACTAAGGATATGTAGATGATAGTTGTAAGCAAATAGTTAATAAAAATAATTGTTTTTTAAGCGGCACCCCAAATTTGACATTATTTGATTCCCAAATTTTACTTCTTACAGAATCCTCTGAAAAATATCACGAGAGGATATCGATTTCAGAAATACATAACTATTTAGATACTTGTCTGTATGGAGAAGGGTTTTATTATCAGATTATATTGTTAATTGTTAGAGGGTAAATCGGTGTCAGTAACTTTTGTTAGTTAGTAGAAAACTTTTGCTCTTTATTTTATTTTTTATTTTTGCCTATGCTATTGGTATTTCTATTTAGCTAGTTTTATTGCCCAGCTTTAAGCATACGAACTATGCAAAAAAAAAAAAAAAGAAAAAACAAACGTGAATTGAGCAGAGACTCTGAGGCTTCTTCTCTCGGGGTGTTAAATATTTGGTCATGCAGCAGCTAACTAATTTTGAAATAAGATTTGGATTTGGACCTTAGGGTTAGGAGGAAAAAACAAGCAATAATTTCTTCAATAAGTAGTCAAGGCTTTCAATAGTGCCCATCAAGGCAAATAGATGCGATGCGATGCGTAGATGAATGACTTGGACGAGCAAAGAAATGCCAATTGACTGACGATTACCTCATGGCAATTACATTAAGGCAGGTGGCAAAAGATTATTATTATTTTTTTTTTTTCGGGTAAAGTAAAATTGAATGCAGTTTTGTTTTTGCTGTTGTTATTTTTTCAACATAAAATAAAGATGATGAACATGAACCGGTTGGCCGTTTTTAAAGTGCGTAAGCCTGGGTCACATCATCATCATGTTGAGCATCATTTTGGGAGTTGAATGTTAAGGTAGGCACAAAACTAACCACCAACCACCTCAGATCGCCCCCCTTTAGTTTGCTCATCATCCATCTCATCTCATCTTATCGTCATCGTCAGAAATTAGTAGACACCCATAGCCGAATGACCTTTAAACGCACACGATTGCCGAGATCGCCCATGCAAACACCTATTATGTGGTTGAAAATTGAAAATGAAGAAGCTGCAATGTGCAAGCAGCCAGGCAGCCAGGCAGCTGAAAACTCGTTTCAACATTGTGTGTGTTGTGTTTGTCATTTCTTGTCAAATGCAGTTGAATTTATTAATATTTTTGTTTTATTTTTTTTTTGGATAGTCACGCCAGAATATCGATATATTCTTAACATGTGTGTGCTCACCCTTAAAAAGCAGCAGCAAAATGTAATACTAATAATCAGCAATAATCACCCACACACAAATAAATATCACACTGAATATGGTATTGAAAATATTCAAACTTTACTTTGAAATTTCTATTTGCTAAACAAAATAAAAAAAAAGAAACCACTCAAAACATTTGAAATATTTAGCTCATGGCTTTGAACTCTTGTTTAAAGCATGTGTTCCTTTGCGGTCATTAATGAAATAATTATAAAACTAGTTAAGTACTAATTGTAAAACTAGTTGGAGTGTTGGCACTTTGACTTTAGTTCAACTTCAACTCCGACTTAAACAATAAAGGAAGGAAGTCTCACCCAAAACAACAAAAAGAGTTTTTTGTTTCTTAAGTGACCGTCAACCAATAATTGTTCTTTTTTATTGCACAATTTATTTCACAAAAAAAAAAAAATACCCTGGCACAACGAGTACATTTCCTTTGCACATAAAGTCAAGATCAACAAATGTTCTCTACAAACATATGCAAATATTTTGCAAACGTCTTGACATCCGCAAGAAGTTAGCTGGATAAAAAGTTGAATGAAAATGCTATAATTGAAATTTTTACAGGTTAATAAAAAAGCTCAAAATAATCGCACACACTCAAGCGTGTTTTAAATATTTCTAGTCAAATCAAAGATGAGAGCATAGAACATTACCAAAGTGAAGAAAAAAATTCATGAATAAAGTAAAAGAGTATACAAATTTCCAATTGATTGCGGGGGCAAAAATTGACAAATTCGGGTCATAAACTGCTTTGAGCTATCATCATCGTTTTTCGATGGTGGTTGGTGATGGAGGAGACAATGACACTTGTCGCCGTCTGTTGACATTTCAAACAAATTTGTCATTGTGGGGGAATTGTTTTTTGTTTGTCAAAACAAAGAAACAAATAAGCAAATTTTTGGCTATAGGAAAAGGATGCTTTTCTGTCGCATCATCGGAAGATTACAACATGCGATTATTTAATTCTTCGTTAAAGTAAAAATGCAAAAAGAAGAAAAAAATCGAAAAATTAAAATACTATAAAAAAAACCTTTATCGTCTTTGACGAAGGACAGTGAGGCGGGGGAAAGGGTGATGCAGTGCCGTGGTGTTGGCGGGAGGGAAAAGGAGCGAGACATCGAGAGTTGGATGAGCATAAAATTGATTAAAATTAATTGAGAAACTGGCTTGTCAAATTAACGCACACTCGATGTCCATGACATGGGGCGGCGGAGGCGGAGGCGGAGGCGGCGGAGATGACAGACAGGTGGAGAGAAAAAAAAAAAACCAAAATAGAAAAGAAGAAGAATTCGGACCCCGGTATAACCAGAATATCTATCAACTGAATGCTAACCAATATCTAAAATATAAAAAATAAAAAACATGATTATGTTTTAATTTTTCCATTCCATTTTCAGAATTCAAACGAATCATTTTAGCATTCCATTTCCGAAATCTTTTGTCTACGTGTTTTTGTTTTTCTGCCACGGAAATGATTTCAACAGACAGATAAAACAAATCTTAAGGAAATTCTATAACAATGGCATATATATCTACTAGAACTTGTCATCTTTCATATTTCTTTTCAAAGAGAGAGAGAGGTCAGAGCTACCTGAAGATTTGCCAGAGCTGTTAATGTTACTATCTTATCCATCCTCTAATTAAATATTTCCACGCACAAACCATTAAAATTGAAATCAAACTCCAAATCTTCCATCCCATTCAAAGACTCTTGCTGAATATTTATAAGCTCTCCTTTTTGCCCTCGCCTTGCCTTCCCGCCAACCTATCGTCCATCAACTCCGGTTCTCTCCGATAGCAACAACAAGAAGAACACAAAAACCCAACCCAGAAATGTGCGTATATTTAAATTTTGCGGATCTAACTATACTGAAACTTAAAATTTATAAATAAAATAAAAATACAAGAAAACCACTGCAAAGTAAAAACTATGATTAGATAACACAAACCTTAAAACACCCTTCATTATATAAGTTCATTACCAACTTATACTGTGGAAGCTACAATCAAGCTCAAGTTCAAGTTTTTAGTTTGTTAAGTTGCCTATGCTTTTTAGTTAGGGTATCAAAAAAACCTCCAACCACTAAAATAAATTTGTTGTCTTTTGAAGTCAAATGTCACGTCACCTGCGTCAGCAGCAAAAGAATAAAACCACACAAAAATACATAAATATATTTATTTCTGAATTTTTATACCATACACCCATAGGGTGAAATGGTATATTAAAGTCGCCAAAATGTATGTAACAGGCAGAAGGAAGCTTTTCCGACCCCATAAAGTATATATATTCTTGATCAGTATCAACAGCCGAGTCGATTTAGCCATGTCCGTCTGTCCGTCCGTCTGTCCGTCCGTCCGTCTGTCCGTCTGTCCGTCCGTATGAACGCCTAGTTCTCGGAGACTATAAGAGATAGAGCCACCAAATTTGAAATGTAGGCTCGTGTGGTATGTAGAGTGATCGAGTTTGTTTCAAATTTTTGCCACGCCCCTTTCCGCCCCCGCAATTCAAAAAAAACGTTTATCTCAAAAACTATTGCAGCTAGAGACACCATATTTGGTATGTATATTTGCTTAGTAAATGCGCACATTTTGTAATTATAAAGATTTTGCCACGCCCCTTTCCGCCCCCGGAATTCAAAAAAAAAACGTTTATCTCAAAAACTATTGCAGCTAGAGACACCATATTTGGTATGTATATTTGCTTAGTAAATACGCTCATTTTGTAATTATAAAGATTTTGCCACGCCCCTTTCCGCCCCCGAAATTTGAAAAACTCGATTATCTCCCGTAATTTTTCACCTTGTGGAATCAAATTTGGCACACTTGAAATTGATACTAATATCCAGCAAAATACTAAATTTGATCAAAATCGGACAAAAAATAGCCAAGTTATGCATAAAACCGTTTTTCCATAAGGCCGGAGTTGGCCGTTGCCGGGTGGGGCGCTAGGGTGCTCAAATGCATGAGTGAGCGAGATACTAAGATATGCTTGTAAAAAGCATGTGAACAGAACTTTATTAAAATAGGCAAATGCATTTGTTATTACAAATTTGAAATATTTGTTTTACTGGTGTATGGTATACCTAAGTCGGCGAGACGACTTACTTACTTCATTTTTCTTTTCGCTTTTTGGACATTGTTAATTGTGCTTATGATTTATGCAAATTAATCCTTTAGACAAACATAGATACATAGCCACATAGAGAATAAGGCATTTGTCTGTGTCTTTAGCATCGAATCATCGACTACTTTTCCACCTTTTGTTGTTACTCTTGTCGAGCTGTTTTAGATTGAGTTTTAGATTTATGTAAATATATGTATGTATGTGGTAACCAGACTAACTAGTTCGGAATTTTAACTCTATTTGGACTCTCGATTATAGGAAGTTTATGGAAATACAAGAAGAAGCTTCTAGTCGGAATCGATATTACAGACATATGTTTCTTGAATTCTTCCTGCTGGCCATGGCATTTGTTATTCTGTAAACAACACGATATTGAACAAATTGATCAAAAAATCTTTTTTATATTAACCTAAATTTTGTTTCTGTCTCGTTTTAGCAAACAACATCTTGGGCAAACTGTTCATCATGGTTCAATGTAAGTGCAAACATTTAATTACTTTAAATAAATTGTCTGAATTGGCGCTCTGCATTAATTAAAAGATCTGAATTCAATTTCAGAACAAGTTACCTAATTGTCATTTTGAATACATATATGTATAAACGTTTATAGAGATATTATAAAACAGACAAACAAAGTTAACCAAAAATCTCGTAGTTCATTTTATGGCTTATTAATTGCCAAGCAAATATCAACAAATTTGATATGTATACGTGTGTACATAATAACGGCATTCTGCGAAATGCCAATATTAAATAGAAGGAATTAATTGCATTTTAAATTCCATACAATAATAATAATAATATCTGTGAAATTTGCGTAAAATAAAAACCTGAACACTGTCTCAATTTCGACAAAATCAAAAATCTCAAGAAAACACCAAGCAGCCAACAACAAAAACTTTTAAAGGTGATCCATGAAACGTGTTTTTCCCCCCATCTCAAATACGAACGAACGAAACGATATATATTAATAAGCCTTATCAAGGACACACTGTGTGAGGCAGTGCCAGAGCCAGTCAACCACAGGCGAATGGTCCAATCCAACAACCAGTTTCGATTGGGGCAATTTACGGCCGGCAATTGCAGGCCATTGCCATTGGGATCCTTGTAGCCAGATTGGCTGGCTGGTCGAGGCGTCCGAGCAAGCGAATATTTTTCGATTTGAGGGTCACAGCATTATTATCATTTGGGGACTGGGACAATGTAAAAGAGAGACAGAAAGAGAAATAGACTGGTTTACCCAGAATCCAGTGTGTGTGAGTGTGTGTGTGGGGAAGGGAAGGAATGGAAAGGGAAGGGGAGCCAGTCAATGTTATGTAATAGCTCTGAGCTCTACGTGTTGTGTGACCCTTGAAAGTTTAATAAACTCGTTTGGCCTTTTAAAGCGAAAGTTTCTGGTCTTGTCATTTTATAAAGAATTTTACAACCAACCAAACGGATAGTCAGATAGTCGAACAGTCGGAATTTACATACATAAATCAAATTGGGGAAGAATTTTGTTTGCCCATGTCAGATCTATTAAGCCTACCAGCAGCTAGAGATCAAGAACGAAATTGAGCTAATTATTTAAATAAATACCCTCGAAAAAAGCAAAACAAAACTTTAGTTTCAAGAGCACAAGAGCACTCCATGTTGGGTCAAAACGGAAGGTGTACATCTCGGACTCTAAGCCTGATCTTATAAACTTTGATTAATGGCCATGCGAGAGTGCACTTCACCTCTGCTTCGAGCCGACTTGTAAATTAGCCCACTTAACCAAAAAAAAAAAAAACGATAATGAAAACGAAACTTAATGAAATATATACCTATACATATGTACATATATATTGTACATTTGTTGTTTTTTTTTCTCTCTTTTTCTTTTTATACATTTGAGTGGCAAAATTAGAGCAACTTGGCTCACACGCGTCGTTATTTAGCCAGCCAAGGCAAGGCAAGGCTGTTAACGAAGAGACAAAACAAAAGTTTAAAACAAATTAGAAATAAAATATTGTATTTGGATATGAAGTTCAAGAGGAGGCATATAAATTCTATCTGTATAAAAATCGAAAATTAATTTCAAATCAAACTGGTTATTTGTCGCCTTTTTTGTTGTTCATATTCAATTTTTAAATCTAACTGGTTCGGACACACATACATATTATCTGTATATATAATATATAGCCATTTACTTATGTCTTGTAGGCAGTCATTGACGACATTTGGTATTCTGCCAGCCCAAAAATACATTTATTTAAAAGTCAAACATGCAAATTTTTTTTTCTTCTTCGCTTGTTATATTGTATATGTATCTCTCAGTTGCCAGTTGGAGTAAAAAGGGTTAAACGAAAATCTATAATACATGATCTTGGGTTAATTTGAATAGAAATTGAATAAAATTGTATTAAGTAAAGAGAACTAAAAATTCTACATTTTTTATTTTTGGGTAAATTTTACTTCGTCTCATAGACGGGTTTTAAAAACTTTGTCCTTTATGTAATGTACGCAATAGATTGGCTTGACTTTAACCTCTGTTTCGCTTCGGGGATTTTTGTTTATCCGTAGAATATTCAAAAATTTCATTATATATTTCAAAAAAAGTTTCAAACTCATTATTGCAAACTTTAAAGCGCTAAGTTCTTTCCATTGCTAACTTCCGCCACTCATTGACCTCTTGAGTTGATTTCCATTTATAAGAAAGGGTATTAACAAGTCTGTTTAAGTAACCGCTTGCCATATTAGAATACGCATGTTAAAGGCAATATCACCATCATAAAGAATCGTATAACGTTTATGGATGTCTACTGCTTTCGGGTTTCTTTTGTACAACAACACAAAAGTAAAGCTGGACTTAATGAGATCTTGAATGCTAGCTGCTGATTCGGACTCACCATCAAGCGCCAAATAAACGTGTGTGAGTGTGGAATCTAACACTTTTCTGCACGGCTATACGTCAAAGCGCATCTCAGAACTACAGTGATAAATAATAACTGTCAGCAATTAATTTAGTTGTGTTTTTTTTGAGGCGTTTCTGTTTGATTTGTTGGCCATTTCGTCGTGTGGTTCATGATCACACATCCATCCTATCTAAATCCCATTCATATCAGACATCCAGCAGCTTCCGCATGTCTTTGTCTTGATGGTGTTAAACAAGCAGGCAACAAGTTCATTACCTTCATCATTGTCATGATCATGATCATGACTCCTAAGAGTATGCTATGGCAAATGATAGTAGCAAAAATCATCATCCTGGCCAATATGAAATCAATTTCGATTTGCCATCACATTTCATGCATTTAACGCCATTATAATTGGATTATGCAACTTAAGACGTCAATCTCAATCTATTTAAGAGCTACCCCCCATTCCACCTCTACCGTTACCCCCCTCGGTTTGAGCATCTTCAACTATTTGAAGGTTAGTTAGGCAAGTTTTCAGCTTTTCTGTTCAAATTAAAATAAATTTAAGATAAAGTTTAAAAAATATATATATATATAATTTTATTTTATTTATTTTTTTTTTTTGTCTTTAAGCAAACATACAACAACACACAAACAGCGCCTAAGTATTTATTAGCTTTAATTTGAATTTTTTTTTCTTTGTAGTATAAAAGTTGCGAACAAAACTTGTAGATCTGCTTCTGGCATGGATATATTTGATTTTTTTTTTAGACATAGTTAGGTAGATGCCTTCTACGCGTCTCTAACATCAAGAAGACGAAACAGAAGATAGATAAAGATACAACAACAACAACAACACCAAATTGAAATCAAGTTCACCTCGAGTGTATCAAATTTGTATAAAATTCATCAGTCAACAAATACGTCAGCTGGAAATACAAGCTCTCCTACCTCATCCCCTGCCTTCAGCCAAATTCCCCTCCTCCTTTGCCTAGAAGTTATTGCTATTTTCTGTGGTCTTTTGGTGGTTATGCAAAACAGAGGAAACAGAGCGGTCAACTTTATAGTTAGAGCTACATACATATTTAGTTGCACATGGACGTAGCAACCAAATGGCCGAATAGTTAACTAAACTTCTATGCGTCAACTGTACCAAAATATCTTGAGACCCGAAAGAATGTGAAAATAAAATTTACAAGAACATCTTAAAACATTGGTTTCCTAACCAGAATGCCATTAACAACAAGAGAGAGAGAGAGAGAGAGAAAGAGAGATTAGAACATTACAAGTTTAATTTCCCTCTATGCATCCCCACTGGATAAAATTCTGGCTATGCCACTGTTCATATCTTTTATACACACGTACCATCGTTGAGCATCGATTAGCATTTTGGTATTAGCATTAATGATCTTAAGAGCCATGTGAATGTGAATCTTCTCAATGCACTTCTTCTTCTTCTTCTTCATCATCATCATTGTCGACATCGACATCGGCATCGACATCGGCATCGACATCTTCTTCATCATTATCATTAGCTACTTGTTGGAATCAAACTATTTATTTTATGGGCACTATTAAAAGTTCAGACACACATCACACGCTTTGTTAATGCATTCGATTCGATATGTGCCCGGGATTTCAAGGCCACAGAAACAGGTCTCTCTATCAGTCTAAAGCTGAAACCGAAATCGAGATTGGAAATTGAAAGCGAATCGTTATTATTATTATTATTATCTAATATCCACCTAATCCAGAACCCCTTTTTGCGTAACTGTTAATCTCCTTTCAAGAACACATCTAAATTTATATTGTCGCTGTTCTTGTTTCTTAGATGTTTGCCTTATAATTAGTTTCATTTCTGTTATGTCTTTCATGTAGTTTTTTGTTGAAATTCCGTCGCTTTCAACTTGATCTACTTGTTTTTTTTTTTTTTTTTTTGGTTTGGTTTGGTTTTATGATGTTTTTGCAAATTAATTTTCTAGTTGCCATCTAGAAAACAGAAAGTTCACTTGTTTTAAAAACTTGCTGACGTCTGTCTGATCCAAACAAATTTGCACAATTTGTTGTTTAATTTATAGCACAAAAATCGTGCAACAATTAACCAAAAAATAAATAAATATAAAAGATTAAAATCTGCGTTGAGCTCAACGTAGTTATTAGAAAGAATCGATATAGATATACATATATCCTATCTGCATAGGAAGCTGAGCTACATACACATATGTACCTACATACATATATGGGATCAGTATCTATATATTTGTAAATGTGTCGCCACATGTTTGACATGAATGTTAAACAAAATTCTGGTTATTTCATTAAAATAAAATTTATTTCTTAACTTAGTTTTAATCTTTGGCAACATTAATAAGCGGTTGCATCATATGGGCTGGGCCAAATTAACTTGATTTCAAACCAAGGAAACCAGAGAGAGAGAGAGAAGCATCCTTCTGCAGGATCCTTTTTGTTTTCGTTTCAAATAGCCATCACCAGTGAAAGAACTCGACAGTCTAGACTCTAGAGCCTAAGAAAATGCGTCAGTAATGTGCATTCTTTAACCCTTGAAATATTCGAAGTTTCCTATTTGTTAAGTCATTAGCTTTCGTTTTTTCTAGCATCTGAAACTTTTCACAGATAATGTCAATCTTTCTTCAAACTATGTCAGTGTCTTTGATTTTTTAAGAAAACACAGGCGAATTATAATTTACTAATCGATACTATATTTATTCCATTGGATCGTTTTCGTAATCGTTGTGGTATTCATTTAGTTTACAATGTTTTCCCTATGGACAATGTCAAACTAAAGTGTAAATTGTTGCCGTTTTTTTGTTTGTTTTACATTATTCTTATATTTATAATCATTTGCAGGCACTCAGATACTCTCCTCATCCACTAACGCACACATCTTCCATCCACAGGCATGCAAAAAAAAAAAAAAAAATTCGATACATTTCAAAGTCGTAAATTTATATAGTAGGTAAGTAGGCCAGATTAGATTTCCAGATGACAACGGAATTCTCTCGATTCTCGAGTACTTATGACTAAAAAAAAAAAAGAAACTAGATGAATAAACTACACAAAAATACATACATATATATATAATATACTATCTATATTGTCTGCAGATCCTAGTTGTCCTATTTATATCTATCCTATACTCATTCTATGTACAGATCGAAACTAGAAGATACACTTTGCATATAGGTAAAATATATGGGCATGATTCGTAAACATGTGGCTTATAGATAAAGTGGTTGTTTTGTTTTTGTGTGGAATACAGATACGTTTTGTTTTCTTTTGTTTTGCTTTGTTTTGGATGCAACAAGTCTTATTAAATGTGTGTGAATGCTCTTCACAGCTCTGTGGAGTACTCCTCGGGATTAACATTAAATTTACGCCAGCAGATGTGATCGCCGGCAGCCGCCGAGGTGGGCGGTGGTAATTTGTGCGAATTAACATTGACCACAGAGCTGGCGGAGCGTTTGATGTGAACACTGGGCGGTGGCGGATGCACTGGTCCGGCCAGACAGCCAGTGGAACGACCCAAAGGATTACGAGACATGGCGGTGGCTGAAGGTGGTATGGCCTTTCCATTCACATTGCCATTGCCATAGGTAATGGACTCATTTGATGGAGAAATTTCGATGCGAGTGGCATGATTGCCGCCACCAATGCCGTTTCCTCCATCGGAGAGTCTTCTTATATAAACCACTTCTCGGTGTTGCTTATCCACTGTGGTACTGCTTGCTGCCGGAGGCGGGAGACGGGTTAAGGTCTGAGGTTGAGCCGTTTGGCGTTGACGCTGGGAATATCTGAGTGGTGGCGGCTTGCCATCACTGGCCTGGAATGGCACATACTGATGATGATGCTGATGCTGATGATGCTGCTGCGTGACGCCTGGAAATTTGTCCACGCTGATGTCCTCCTCTATGGCCGAGTCGCCAAACATGGAGCCACTGTAATTGGGTGAACTATTGCCAGGCGTTGAGGATTTCCAATGGGTCTGATGATGTAGATGATGTGGGTGATGCTGTTGCTGTTGCAGCTGTGTCTGACCACCATTGCTTGTTGCATACTTTTGGGCGCTGGAGTATTGACCCTTCTTAATGGAATGTGTGTAATCCCGTGTGCCACGACGACGAAGAGTGAAATCCCTTCGTCCTGTATCTTGGCATACCGAACGCCATTGCTTCCAGGAGTGGCGAGCCAAGGGATCAGCCGGCCCCCATTCCTTTGCCGGCTTTGAGGCCTCACAGATCATGCCAAAGAAATTATATTCCACCTGCCGGAAGATTTGCACACACGCAATAATGAGAATAACCGCCAGTACGAACAATATGGGAGCCCAACGAGGCAGATATTCGGCCAGCAAATCGAATTGGTCATCATCGGCACACCACCAAACCAAAATGCCCGTGAGTACGGCTGGGCAGGTGACCCACAACCACATCCAACCCTTGAAAATGGGTCGTCCAATGGAGAATTCCAGATCCGTGTAGATATTCTTGGCCCCATAAATCCACGTGATGGCAATTAGTTCAAAGACCAAAGCCGTCACAATCATTGTGCCCACCAAACGTGAGTCGAGGACTCGAGCAATCAGGAATTTTGGTGCCGCAAACGATATAACAGCCACAACCAGGGCAATCAGACATACCACATAGTTGGGACGTCGTGGTACCAGTCTCGTCGATGTGTAGACAGCCACAATGATTGAGACCAGAGACGACAGTATGATTAGCGCATAGATTAGAGCTGGCGCAAGATGCTGAATCAGCGAACTGCCCCCATCCTCATTATTCACAACATACATGGCTCGATCATAGATCGCAGTCAGTGGCTTTAGTTCGTCCATCACTGGAAGATCATCTCTCCCTAAGAGATCGAACTGTACAATGAACAGGGTCACAGCAATGGCATTGATCAGCAGATTGAAGCAGAGATAAACCACAGAGGTTCTCACAGCATCGCCCTTGTACAGAAATTTGCCGGTTAACATGGGCAAAGAGCCGAAACCGCAATTCACGGAGAATAAGACCTGCATCAGGGCATTAAACCAGATATTACTTTCGGCCAGCAGGGAGCCATCAAAAGCCCAGAGTTGGGGAAAGTAGTGACGTGTTAATGAGTTGCGTACCTCCCAGCCTGTGAGGGCACAAAGCAACATTAAGCCCGACAAGCCATATACGAAAAGGCTACGTCTCAGGATTTTTCCATTGTGGGTGCTATCAATTAAAAAGAAAAAAAAATACTTGTTCAAATACATGAAAATCTTATTTTGGAAGCTGTCACTTACCACAGCATTACCACAATCCAGAGGCCGATGAGGCCAGCTGCCAATAGACCAAAGTACAAAGGATTTCGCCAGAATGGCGTCAGAAATGTTTGCTGAAGACACTCCTGTCCACTGCTCGCCGTCACTGTATAGCCATTCTGTAGATGTTAGAAAAACGTGTGAATAAGTGAATTGATTCATCCAACTTACAATAAGTTTCGTCTCAGAGTGGAGAGTCATCAACATCTACATACCACATTCAACTTTAAATTGCCCACGCATTCGCGAAAGGGCAGCGAGTTCGAGGCAAACATCCCAACGTAGGCCAACGCCAGAACTGCCTGCAACGACACCCAAATGGCCGACACCCACGAGGCGAAGCGACTGATGATGCAGGCACCTGTAAAAAATATTGAAAAGTGTTATGTTTTTTCTTTCTTTACATTTTATGATCGCTTAAGTGTAGCCAGCCATTATGTAAATAAGACTCTAACAATATCATCTTGAAAAGATACGAGTTTTTTTTTCGAATATTAAACCAATTTAAGTTCATTTCATCAGTATTCAATACATTTATAGGCCATTAAGTTGTTTCTTCTTCAAGAAATTGATGGCTTTATGTCTATTTCCTGTGATTTAACCTTAGTAAACATATATTCATCTATAATCTTTTCTTTGTTAGATCTTTATAATAGATAACCAAAGAATAACCTTTTCTTTGTTGTGAAAATTTGTTAGTTGGTTAGAGGTGTTGAAAGCTTCCCTAGGGACTGACAAGGTGTTCGACTATGTGGGGTAAGGTTTATGCCAGGAATTGGCGGTTTGAGTACGAAGGAAATTGCCATCTTTCTAACGCTCTAACAAACTCACTTCGGCAAACGATCGGCTGGTACTAAAAACTAAGTTTGACTTCACATCCGACAAGTGGCAAGTGCTTTACATTGTGGAAATGATAAAAGTGAAAGGCTTTGTTAGATGGCTAGAAATGGTGTAAAAAGAAATGGTAAAAAAACAGAGCTACAGAGAGGAGAGAGGTAGTCAAAGAGAGCGATCACACAGGGAGAACAAATGAGAGAGCTTGTGGCCTCAAGCAAGAAGGAGGATCCAGTTGACTGTTGATATAAAAGTCGTTTGAAAGCAAGTGACCACGACTAAACAATGAGGACCTATTGTTGTTGTGGTTGTAATTGTGTGGCCAGTGAGAGTTCCTTTTGCTTAGCAGCACAGTTGATGGGTGGGTGGAGATGGGGAGGTAGCAAAAAAGGGGCGATACAGACAGACTGGTATCTGACACATTCCATTGCAGCCTCCTCCAACCAAAGCGCATTTAACGTGTTGTATTATTTACTGAGGTCTTTTTTTCGAAGGTGTTGTGTCGTAATTTGCAGTTATCGTTTTTTGCTTGCGTTTTTTTGGTTTGCCTTTTATGTTGTTTTTGGTTTTCCTTTGTTCTTTTTTTAGTTAGTTGTTGTTGTTTTTGCTCATCATATATATTGCTCGATTTTTTAGAATTCGTTTTGGTTTCTCGTGTTACAATTGTTGTTGTTTGTTTGTTTTTTTGGTTTATACTTTTTGTATTTGTTTTTCATTTAGAATATTTTTTGCCTTAAACGTCTCTATGGTTATTTTTTGGTAGACGCGCCGGCACCGGGACCACCCGCAGCTCGAGCCCCTATCGACAGGATCCAGGGTATATGGTTTGGCTTGGTTTTTTGTTTTGGTTTGCGTGATGTATGTTTTTATATATTTATATATATATATATATGTATATGTATCGAGAGGTTTGTGTTCTCCTCAGTTCGGTGTTTTTGGTTGTTGTTTGTTGTTGTTCTTGTATGTGTATGTTGTGTGTATGTGTGTGTGTGTGTGTGTGTATGTGTGTGTGTGTGAGTGTGTGTAGGTGTGTGTGGTGTTGTTGTTGTGTGGTAATGGTTTTGTTGTCGCATCTCCTCCATCCTTCCTGCAACACCATCCACCACTACACACACGACCATCAGCACCACCACCACTACCACTGTCACCACACCAACACCACCACCACTACTAGCACGACTACGACCACCACCACCACGACTTGAGAGTCACCAGTTAGAGCGCCACCCACCGCATCATTATATATATATATGTATATATATCTACATATATAACATTCATTCCGCATCCATCTCTAGGAACCACCATCAACCGTCCACTGTTTTCTGCCGCCGCCCGGGGGCGCGGGATTAGGCGCGCCAAGTGATTTACACGAACGGGGACACACACACCAATGCATTTTGCTGTTTTTTAAGTATTTTTTTAGATTTTTTCAGAGTTTTTTTGTATTTTTTTTTTGTTTTTTGTTTTTTCTTGTTGTTGTCCTGATAACACGATGATGATCATTATCTTCTACTAGGTCACATTTAAGTTAGTTCATTTTTTTAAAGTGTATTTTATGTGTTTTTTTTAAGTTTTTTGTTTGTTTGTTTGTTTTTTTTTTTGGTTTGCATTGATATACTTTTGGTCTGATATTTTTTGCTTTTGTCTCTTCTTTTTTTTATCATTTTACGTTTCGTGATGTTTTTTTTTTTTTTGGTTTTTCTTCATATATATGTTGTATAGCGTTTTTGCTGTTGGTTTTTTTCATATTTTCTTTCTTTTTGTTGTTGTTGTTGTTTTTGTTCATTTAGAGATTTGGCTCTTTGTGCTTTGGCAATTGCAGTTGCGGGCGGCGCCCACCCACCGGATGGGATACACACTCCTGCATTTGTTTTCTGCCTTCAGAGAGATGACGAAAGTTTGCAATTATTAATCGTAACTTCTGCTTTCTGCTGCTGCTACCAACGGGACACAATTCGAGAGAGAGAGATAGTGTGTGGGATAGACGGGATGTGTCCAACCGTCATTGCTGCGGAATGCTCGACCACCCCGACAGCATGGCAAAAGGACTTGATATTTAAACAATGTCTTTAGGAATTGCAACTTGCGAATTATAACGACGATGATGACGGCGACAAGTGCAGTAGCAGCAGCAGCAGCCCCAGCATAGCTTTTTGCAGAAAATTGCAATGCATTGCCTTGCGGAATTTCAACTTGTGAATTATAAGAGCAACGACGATGCCAAAGTGCAGCAGCAGCTTTTAATCCTGTCAAAAGCTTTCACTGCACTGAGCTTTTTATGTAGCAGCACGCACATGTTGTTGTCAATTTCGTGTTTTCCGCTCTCCGCCTAGAAGTATGCAACACCTGTTGAATTGTTCTTACTTACCCTTGAATATGGGCGATGCACGCCATGTGTGAGCCGCACCCTGACCCAAAAACTGTCCCACCGATATCTCCAGCAGTATCATAGGCAGTCCGACTAGAAACAACAGTATTACATAGGGCAGCAGATAGGCCAACCCATAGCGATCTAATTCGCGGGGAAAGCGCACAACATTCGCATAGCTAACATTCAGGCAAATGCAGAGCACAAGACCGCGAAAAACAGAGCATTTCGTCTGAAAGTAAAAACAACAAGAAATTAGAACTAGAATAAACTAAACTGAAGGGAAAGAAAACAAAAATATTTGTATGACCTGGGCATGGCGATGGGGAAGGATGACAAGTGCAAGCAAGGTGTCATTTGACTTTGTGTATCTTTTTTTTGGTGGCCAGCAACGCATCCGCCGGCTGTGACTGAGGACAAACAGACAATAGAGATACACCTACTAAACACATTGTCATTTCCGCCACTTCCGCTTTCAACTTGTATAATTTTTTTTCTTTCGTTCATTCATTTTGCTTTCGTTTTGCTTTATTTTCATTAATTACACAATTTTGCTTTCTGTTTATTTGTCTTACGATTCATAATGTCTCGCTACCTGTCCCCTTCTGCCTCTTTGGTGGCTCTCTGCCTCTTTCATGGCATTTGCTCATGCCATTTCCTTCAAGTTGAGCTCTAATCTGGTTCTGATGTTTATTTATCACCACACACAATGAGCAACAAAAGAAAGTGGCCATTATGAGAGTTAGGAGAGGTTGGTTCATGGCTCTAATAAGTCGTTTGCAAAAAAGCAAAAAGCAAGCAAAATATATAAACTATATAGAAATTGTACAGCATAAGCCCATTAGATGCGCGCGCGCAAAAAAAAAAAAAAAATAAATAAAAAAAGAAGCAAAGCTCAAAAAGACACATCAACCTTCACAAAACCGACGATGCAATACCCTTACAATGGACTTTACTAATTTACGTAAACATTTTCAAATTCATGCACAGAAATTTCATTACAACAGCCTGCAAAAGTGACATTCTTTGATGTCAAACTTGAAGAATTTTGATTTTTCAAAATACATTTTTTAATGGGGAACGTACCTCATTAAAAACGAGAGACAGAGAGAGAGAGTATTAAAGGCCAGCACCCAAAAGCAACTAAAAATCGCTTGCCACTGGAACGGCTATTAAGTGAAATTCATTCACGAGAGCGCAAACAGTAAAGCTCAAAAAGACGATTCAACCAGCTCAACAATAATGTGACGCCCAAGTAAACGCAGTTAATAAAGCGAAAACCGCATAGTGAAAATGTAAACAAGAGCTAAAGCGGCAATTGTAGTTGTAGCTGAGGAGCATCAAACACACACACATGATACACCTATGCCACCGATTTCAATCGTATAATATCATTTCATGCCACATGATAATATCAGTATCAAGTGGTTGATTATCCACAGTCAGAGATCAAAAATGGTTCAATGCATATTCAACAGACGTCACTAAGTTGATTACGTCACTAACAATAAGACACAAACTTACTTCTCTCTCTTTCTCTCTCTCTCACTTTCTCAGTTTCAGTCATGCATTTTCTTAATAACCTTTTCAGCACCCAATTGAAATAGGGAAACCTTTAGGCGCTTGTCCTCAAAGGGTTAACAACATATAAAATAGTCTATGCACTAATATCACGGTGCTCCATTGTGGAATTGTTTACTAATACTAACAGTAATGTGATAAAATTTTATTGTACCTATATTTCTTAGGGGTTTTACTATTTTAATCGTTGTAAGGTCACTATCCTGGAACTAAAGTATAAGCTAACATCAAGTAGATAAATGAAAAGGTTATAACTTTATGGATCTCTCTATCTCTCTTAGTTGAACTCTTCATATAACGGATATGAGCTTATTATGTTTTATTGTATTTTATATTTGATTGATTACAATCGATTGATCAAACTTACTTTGCGATAATATCGAAAGGGCACATCTTCATGCACTACGTAGAGATAATCGGCTAAATATTTAGTTGTTGGTATTTCCATCTTTGGACAGATTTTATATTGTTTATATGTACAAAAAAATTTGTCATTTTCTTGCATTTGATTTTAACGATTTATTTACGATCTATGTAAAGTTGATTGATTCAGAGCATAGAAGAAGAATATAGATATATTCTTGCTAGTGAAAAGAAAATAGACTATATTATGGGAAAAATCGATTTATACCAAAACGAATTTACAGTTGTCAAATTTAACATATATTTCAATTAAATGTTTTGTGTGACTTGTAAGATCTAATTTGCCTCTTTTTTCGGTGAAGGATTTATTTTACTGTCATGATATTTTTTTTCAAAATTTAAATTGATTCTCGTTAAGCATTTTTGGTTTCACTTTTTTGTATATCCGATTTTCGAATAAAAAAAAAAACCATTAACTTCTTCTTTTGTGAATTTCATGCAAATTATTTAGCGGGAACCTCGACATTTAGCATTTTGAATTTTTATCATTTTATTTTGCTGTTTTTGGTTTTTGATATTTATTTCTTTATTTATATGTGGAACAAGTTATCACGTGACAAAAAAACAACAACGACGAGAAAAAAGAGAAATAACCAATTCAGAAATTGGCAAACACCTTCATTGGCATAACCCTGAGCCGCTTATTGAATGTCTGTTGTATATACTTTATTTTTGTTTATTATATTTTATTTTTGTGCTGATTTGTTTTTGCTTTTGGTTGATTTTGTTTTAATTTGTTTGATTTGTTTGGTTCTTTTGCGTTGTTATCCTGAGAAAAGTGACACCAATTTTGGAATCAGTTTTGGTTAGTTCAGTTATTCAATTACACACACAGAGCAGAGAGAAGCCGAGAGAATCAATTTGCGATCGGTTGCAGTTTGCAGAGGCACGCGATCTATTTTTCACACTATTCCATTCCGTTTCGGGGGGATGAGGCTGCGGCTGAGGTTGATGCTGGGTGTAGCAATTTTCCTTTTTGCGCTGATGCACTCATCACCGAAGCAGCGCCGACATGCGACTGCGCAGACGACGAATTTGATTGGAAAATCGTACACACGAATATGAAGATATATACAAACATACCTAGATATACTTATATATATCTGTATATATCTAGAGAGAAATGAGGAGACCGAAAACAAGTTTTCATTAATAAGTAACCTCATGTGTTTGTGTGTGCTCTGTTTTGGATATCTCTCCCACTCTCTCTTTCTCTCTCTCTCTCTCTCTATCTGTCTCTTGCTCAAGTTGAGTTTTCTTCTGGGCCAGGCAAGTTTTCATTCCAACACACACTCACTCACTCACTCACTGGGACTACAAAAGTTGGGGCTTATTTTATTTTTTGTTTGGTGTTTTTAGGTAGGAGGCGACCACACGAAGCGTGCGACGAGCGAGCGGACGAGCGTGTACCTAACTGCTCTCTCATTAATGCAGAACTGACTGACTGACTGGGCGGCCCAGTCACAGTCACAGTCGGAGTCAGAGCCAGAGCCAGAGTCAGCGGAGCCGGCTTCAAACCATGGCTTTCTATATGGAAACACACACACACTGGCTGCTTTAAGTTAGCTTACTCAAAGACCCAAAACAGCAAACGCTTGGCGACCAACAGTGCTTGCAATAAAATCATTTACTGCCAGGCATCAGTGGTTCCTTCTGTTTACATACCCTGTGCTTATACCCATTATAACTAGTTGATTTATGTAGAAAGTACTTGCTATCCTGTAGAAAAGTCTGAATAAATAGTTATAGATGAAAACGAACTGTTATAATTTCATAAAGGCTTTCGCCTGATCCCTAATCCTTTGCGTTTTGTGGGGCCCCTGAGGTCATCTTGGCCCTGAATCTGTCCCTGTCTTTAAACTCAACATACATACATTCGAATCAAAATGCGTTTATAGACTTATACATGTAAGTATGTTTGAAAATGTTGATGGGCGCCCACACAAAACTAATTGAATGTTCTAAAGATATGTGCTCTGAGGTTGCCCTCAGGACAGGTTCCCATCTCATGTCTTAAATAGAGACATATCGAATGTATATGTATATAACTTTACATAATTAACTTGTATGTCTCACAGCAGGAAGTGGGTAACAAAGAGAAAACCGTCTATTAGTCTTGACAGTTGGCTTCGGCTCCAGAGAACTCATAGTTTCTCATAGTTAAATTAAATTTCATTTTAACACGTTCTAATCTAAGAACGAGCAGAAAGAACAAACGAACGAAGAATAAACCAAAAGAATATATGAAGAAGAAGAAGTCACTTATAATTTCATAATTATTATGTAAGCATGCAAGTCGGAGCAAAAAGAAATTGGCGCACAAACACACACACACACACACACGCATAGATAGAGAGAGAAAATGAAAGACAGATGGGAGAATCTGCTTTTAGCTGGCAAATAATTATTTGCACTCACTGTTGGCTAGCTAAAAGCAAACTAAGTACATTAATATTAAGCGTTAATAGAAAATAAAAATATTATTTCTTACGAATTTGCTATAAAAGGCAAAGTTATATATACCCTATGCCCGAAAGAATGGGCATACCTGACGTATTGACAATATAGGTGAAATGGGAAAGAAATTTCAATTAGATCAAACGAGAATTGTAGAGCTTAGAAACTTCGTCTGTTCCCCAAACAAAAGAACTCCGGGCCCTTCACCTCTCTCGTAGCATTCAATTGGTACTATATTTGGCTACACTTTGTTAGCGGAAATATTGAAATTTATGGTTTTGTTATTTGATATGCATTATTATATCTGAAAAATGAAAAAATAAAAGCCGTCAAGAATTGAAACCGAAGCATTTAGCATAAATAATTGCTTAATATTTTCATCAAATTTTGGCTATGCCAGTTCGTTCTTTTTTTTTTTTTGTGGTTTGTTTGTGCTTTGAATTGTTAATAAGCCAAGTTAACGTTAACGAGGTGGCCAAAAACCAAAAAGTAAAAGCCAATGAGCGCGCTCACCCCCCACCACCACTGCAAAGGCAATTAAAACCCACAGACAAAAAAATTTTGTGTGCTGATGGCCTATAAATAGTTGGCCATAAAAATTACTATAGAATTTTCTATGAACATTACTTTCAAAGAATTTATTTACAATGCCTAGTCTAATGACAAAAATATCACAATAAAAAACTTTTCCATGTTCTTTCATTTCTTATGTCGTTGTTGTGCAAAATTCGGATTTCATTTCAAATGAAATTGGAGTGTGAAAATGTGTGTGTGGACAAAAGAGAGATATTCCTTTTGTTGGAAGACCTGAAGACAATCTCTTTGACTAACTGGCTGGCTGGCTACTCCACAAACTACATACTGTCACAGAGACGAGCCGCCACTGGACCATGGACTGGACTATTGTTTTACAACTTTACGCCTTCTCTGTTTCCGTCTGTCTTTGTCTTTCCATCGACATCACCATCGCCATCGCCATTTCCATCTCCATTACGTCTGCATGGGGCACTCTAATCAGCTAGTAAGTGAAAGGAGAAGTCATGAAGCCATGCAGCAGCAGCAGCTGGAGTAACTGTGATATCGTTAACTAGCCAAATTGTCCCCTCCTCTTATTGCTCCCAAGTTACAGTTACACCCAAAACCCGGTAGCGCATTGTACCGTGTAGCTATATATATGTATAAAGGAGGAGCTCTCTGGCAGATTGGGTTTCGCTTGGCCAACTGATGAATTAATGTCACTCCTCCTCCTCTACATCTACATAAAGTTTGCCTATATTCTGTATTTCTTCGATCGCACTTTCACTGGGTCCGTCATGTGCAATTCTAATAATTGTGTGGCAATTATCGTATTACTTCCCACAAGTTGGCTGTAAGGCTGAGCCTATAAGCCGGTTTCTGTCAAATGACGTCATCGAGCATTATTATTATTATTTCTGTTGTTGTTGTTATTGTTTAAACGCACAAAACGTGCGACTTGCCACTGCCGAATTCGCACTGAAAGTATCTGCTGCTGCACAATTTTTCGTTTCTTTTTTTTTTTTTTTGATACAATTTTTTGCTTTTGTTTTCGGCTTTTTGTTGAACTTGTTAATCAGCGAATTGGAAACATAAGAGATGAAGTAACTGAGGCGAGAGTACATTCATACGAATAAGCAATGTACATATTTGTATATGCCACACTGGCTAGCTGCCACATATGCAACACACACACATACAATGACGAACAAACCAAGGGGCGGGCGGTTGACTGTCTGACGGACTGTGGTAAGCAAATTGCAAATTTACAAAACATTGTTACTACAAATACATATGCATATATGTACATATGTATATGTATTGGAATAATTATTGAATTGCTTGAAATGTTTAGCTCTCGGATCAGAGGAAACCAATGCAAAAACAAAAAACATTTTGTAATTCTTGCAAACCGAAATTCAGAAATATGAAATGATAAACATCTTTGCGACAATCTGAATGGAAATTGGCAAATTTGCAAACGGAGAGTTTTCTACGTTTAATTTGCCTTATATTCCGGAGTTTTATCAACTTCCCCCGAAATCTCTTATTTAAGGTCAATAAGTATAATTTTCCCCGTGATAGAATTGAGTTTATGGGTTTATGTTCTTTTCACTTATGTTGTGAAACTTTTTGCATGAATTCCAAAGCGTAAGACTTTCTTAAATTTTCAGAATTATAAGCTCTAATTGGATTTTTATATAAAAAGAGTTGGTTTTTGGGTCAGAATTAGGAACGTGTCGAATGTTTTTCTCTCACCGGTCATCAACAGGGTTAAATAACAATTAATAATTGATTCACTTTTACTAACCCAAACAAACAAAGTGTCGTTTTTATTTTTTATATTAGCAAAAGTAAAATTTTTCATACAAAACAAAAGACTTAAGAAAAGAACTTGATGCGCCTCAAGCATATACTACAGTTTTTAAGCAGAAAAAATTTGAAGCATACATTTGCGCGGCGATTATAAGTCAAACAATTTTAAACTGCTATTAAAACAATTTTTACATCTAACAAGAAGCTTTAGAATTTAGTATCTCGAACGATAAGTGCTTACATTTCATATCATACTGATGCAAATTTGCATAAATTTGCTAATCTAATTAAAGGCAATTAGTTGTTGCCAGTTCTTGCACTTTGCACTCTCTCGATGCAATGGGACAAAATTGTAAATGCAAATTTGAAATGCGAATGCAGCAATTAACGCAAACAATTGGAACAATGATGCCTTTGGGCAGGGTTTTTTGTGTAGACAATGAATGGGTCAGCAGCCATGCCCATGCCTTACTAACCCAAATTAAAGACAAAACAGCTTGCTAATGCCGAAACTAGTTTTTATTATTGTCGTCGTTGTCGTTGTTGTCTCTTTACGATCTTTTCAATGTGTGTTTCAATGTGGCTGACAAGAAAGAAAAAAATCCTATAAACAAAGCGCATTAAACTAACCCATTTTGTTAAGAGGAGCGTTAGCGAAGGAGGAGGAGATGTCATCAAGGTTGCCCACACCTCATTCCATGTGCTGCCTGTGCTCAAAGCCCTGAACCCGTTTCGTTGGCCTCTATAGCGATTTGTAATCTAAATCTACACCAAAAAATTATAAGGAAAAACAAACAAAACGCGCGAAAATTAACGCGTTTGCGCTCAAACACAACACAAACGCACACACACACACACACAAACAATGATTAAGAGTCTATGGAAAACTGGTTGGTTGTTTATTTCGGGTTTCCGCTTGCCATATCACACGAAATAGTATTATCTATCCAATGAATCTTAGACAATCGATCGATTTCGTTCATGGAAACGACAAAAAATGCACATATTCTGAGCTGAGTAACTGAAAACTTGGATATCACGTACAGAACGTGAACTCATTGCGCATTTTTTACACATTATGGAAGCGCGCGCGCGCTCGCATTCAAGAAAGAAAAAGTGTTGAGACACAGAATCGACTCGTGTGAGTAATTGATAAACGGGCACGACAAAAACGCCATTCATAACCCGAAAAACCAAGAAGACATAACAATTGATCACACCGATTGACAAAGCCAAAAGAGATAATACTTATTATTCTTCATTCATTCATTTCAAGCAAACATTAAGTGCCCATTATTTGCCTTATACGTATAAATGTGTCTATACGTATTAATGTAGATTAATTTTATAGATTTGAAGCAAGACTTTTAATAACTGGTATAACAGCTAGCTAATTAAATGTTGTTGCCTTCGAAATTGGCCATAGATAGACGAGTTTTTAACTAGATTAACTAACCGCTAGATTTTAAAGTTCATAGATCAATTTGTTTGATTTTATATCTCCCCGCAGTCAGTCAGTCGTTAAGTTTTTTTATGGAATATTTCCTAAAAAAAACTCTTTCGTTAATGAGCTGTTAATGCAATCATTGAACAACATTGATTATAAATTCCAGTGATTTTAATGATATTTCAACACAGAGAAGCTATCTTTCGGAAGTATTAGCTAGGGAGCTCGAGATATATCGTTTATTGCCAGCAATGTTTCTCAAATGATTTTTTGGATAAAGTACATTCTTTGAACAAATTCTTCAGTTAGAAAATTGATCGAAAATACATACTTATAATATGTCATTTAAGGTATTTTTGTTTTTTAATGACTGATGTATTTATAACTCTTTCTGACTAGATAAGATTAATTGAGGTATAATCAATATGATGAATAGTCTCTCACACGTAATCAAGATGCTGGTATAGGAACAGACATGCATTCCATTTTAATCCATGACTCAGATTTTAGCGGTTTCAGAGATAAAAAAAAACAATCTTGAACTCTCACCTGTTTGTTGGCTTCATCTTCGACCGATGGCAGCAATTTGGCATTGCTTGCTGTTGTTATATTGTGCGTTGAATTGGCTGAAGCCGATACTGAATAGTTTTTGGAGATCGTGCCATCGTGCAGATCATGCAAGTTATCGTGATGATCCTGATAGCCACCATGGATTTCGCTCAGTGTGTTATTACTGCCGCTGAGTGTGATAATTCCACTAGAACTAATGCGACCCGAGGTGGCAGTGGTTCTCCCACCGCCGCTATCGACCACACTGGAAACTGTGGAGATGCAACTGCGAGTAGTCTGTGGAGATGGTGTGATGGCAGCCAATTCGGCATCAGCCTTGGCCCTACGCATGTTCAGCCAGGACATGCGCTGTGGTTGACGGCGATCCAATGTAACTGAGGCAGCAGCAGCTGTTCCTCCATTTGACATAGGGGACGAAGTCGCAGCTGCTCCACCAATATAAACGCATGTTCTCGATGTGGCCATAGAATCACTGCGCAAACGTTGATCCACTCCACTAATGTCGCGTGGTTCATTTCGCGGCAAGGTGGCCATGGCCCCAGAGATTTGACGATAGATAGGCGTAACACTTCCTCCTGCGTGGCTTCTGCGTGGCAGACTGAGCTGCTCGGCAAGGGCCTCGTCACTACTGCGTTGCTTATAGCTGCTGCTGGTCATCGATTAGATCTGTGACAGAGAGGGAGAGACAAAGAGAGAAGGAGATGAAGGGAAAGGTGAGTAAGATTCATGGAAATTTACGATGCTTATTAATAAGTTCAAATCCCAACCGGCTTGAGTTCACACGAAAACCTCAAACACAAACAACATACAAAAATAATTCGCTTTATAACTTTGTTTTTTTTTTTTTTGCTTTCAAACGAAATGATTCACATGAAAGATTTTCGGGTAGTGTTTTGTTTTTTTCGTGAATTTTTTAATATCCGATTTGCATGCGAATCAAAATAGCTTTGGGCACAGAACAAACAATGTTGTGATGTTCATTCGCCAAAACCGTTCAACGAAAGTGAACTAATGTGAAAGTGAAAGCCTTTAGGCTATTCTAATGCGACCTCCCCTCCAGCCCACCGGCCACCTTTGCGAACAATAAAAAGTGGGGATTATGAAATTATCAATGTGATCGACTTTCTTTAGGTTCTCGGATCTGAATTGATTATGAAATACAATACTAGAAATTGTAGCATAAATTTCGCTAAACGCTCAACTTCTTTTCTCAACAACAGACAGATAGACGGACATACAGAAAGAAAGTTGATGAAAAGTGAGACACCAAAAGTTGACAAGAAAAACGTAGCTCGCGAAACGCATAAAATCGTATTAAAACACACACACACACACACAGATAAAGACAACTGTTTAAATATTATTATTAAACTGAATAAACTGAAACAACAACTGAGACAAAAGCAACAACAAGAAACGCCATCAGTTGCATATGTTTTCACAACTTATATACATACATATATTTATGATTGACCTAAAATTATACGCATATGTGGCTAAATAATAAATAATATCTCAGAGACTCTTGTTTAACCCCGTCAAGAAGTTTCGTCAACTTCTACTTCATAAATGAAGGTTTAATGAAAAATTAAATTGGCATTAAGAAGAAATTTTTAGCGAATTCGGCAAGACAAAACTCTTGATTAATAATTGAGTTTTTGTTATTAAATATTTGCAAAAGTTTTTAGTGGGTTAAAGTCGACTTTACCTTTTGTCGTAAACAATTAAACAAGTATTTAAACAACAAGAGCAACGAGAAAAAGTATTAATTAAGTCAAGTGCGTGGAATTGTATTGTATTATTTTTTTTTATTTACTCTGATGATTCAATTTGGCCATTTTGTTTATTAAAGTTGTTTGTCATTATATTAATGAGTCTTTTTTAGAGGGGAAGAGAGAGAGAGAGACAGAGAAAGAGAGTTTGAACATCTTATCATTGGGCGGCGCCAACTTTAGCGAACATCTTATCAAAATCACTTGAAATGAATATTAACAAATAATTATGCACGCTTGCATAAAAACTGAATAAGCGAACAACAACAGTAACAACAACAACAAAAAAGCAATAACAATAAGAAGAAAAAATAAAGGCAAAAGACCGAAGAAGAGGAGAGTTGTTTATTTTTTTTTCTGTTAACATGCGATTGGAGTTGAGTTCGCTGACCACAAAATGGGCACACAATGCGACGCCTGGGCTCTCCTCCGCGTCATTATAAACGAATGTTTATGAGAGATCTCCAGTCTCCAGTCGAGTGTGTTTGCAAGATCTTTGTCCAGCAAAGTGCTTGGATTGGATTTGGCGCCGTAATGCCACAGATTTGCATTTATTGGAAAAAAAGACAAGCAAAAAGATGCAGACAGAAAGACAGATACAGGTGCAGATGCCGATGCAGATACAGATAGAGATATATCTGCGAGTGTGAGTCCGACTTAAGTGTGAACACAGAAAATGAGATACATACACGAGAGTAGTAAGTAGATAGGGCGACGGCGGCGTCGGCTCACTCAACCATTCACCATTGTCGAGGCACTTGGAACTTAAGGAAAATCAGTGAGTCGTGGCCTCCTACAACTAAGTGAGTGCATCAGGAGGATTGGTCGGACGGTCGGTCTGCATCGCGTTACAAGTTATTAACAGGTAAAAGAAAGTATGGAAAAATGTAGCTTCTAGATATCTTTTAGTGGCCCACCCTCGCATTCATTACTTTTCTTTGTGCACTCGAATTGAACGGCGACAACAACAACAACAACAACATAAACAATTGAAAGAATAAAGTAACACAAAAAAAAAAACTATGACAAGTCTTGATAAAGGTTCTGGATGAGGGCAACCAAACATTAATGCCGTCTGCTGCTGTTGCCCCGACAATGAATTCAACTACCACTACTGGGACTGGGACTACACTGGGACTGCTGCAAAGGCAACCGCGCGTAACCACAAAAAGTCAAGTTGTACATTAACATGCCATTTAACTGGCAATGAGTGCTGCCTGTACCTCTACCTGTCTACCCTTTTCCCAAGGTGTGTGTGTGTACGTTTCTGGGGAGTGGCAAGTATGTAGCCAGGGGTGAAGGGGCTAGAGGTCAGCCGAGGTGTTTGAAAGAGCTCAATTCCTAGAATACATTTCGAGAGTAATTAAAATAGAAAGAAAACTTTGATTCTACATTAAGACGGTGAAAAACATAAAAAAAACTAATTTATTTAAACATTTCACATTATCTTTCTCACATCTAATGAAGAAAGTAAATCGACAATTGCATCTGATATTGATAGTTCCTACTCGAAACAAATGATGAAATAATTAATATCATAAATAATAATTTAACAAATGCCAACCGTTTTCTCCTCTCTCTCTCTCTCTCTCTCCCGAGATTGCAAAGTCCAAGTGTGGCTAATTATCGTTGAACTTTGGGCCAAAAAAAAAAAAAGGCGGAACTACTTATGGAACAAAACGCCATTTAATAAATGTCGCAGTAAACAATTTTCATTTCCACTTTTGGGAAAAGCAAAGTTTAGTCTTAATTCAAACTAATTAACTCTAATATAATAATATCCAACTGTGTGGCTAATTAAATGATAGTTTCAGAAGATTAAGAGAGAAAGAGAAGCATTGCGAGAGAGAAAAAGCGTAACCAAAAAAGCAAACAAATTGCTAAAGAATAACCGAAACGAAATATGCTGCAAAATTTTCTTTTAATCAACAGATAGTCAGTGAAAGAGAGAGAGAGAGGGAGACTGAGACTAAACGGAAACCTTGGAAATTGCAATGACACGGCCAAACGAGAGAGGCAGAGGCAGACTTAGACACAGACACTCTCAGTTATGGTCATGTAGCCGTGAATGTATCTCAGTATCTTAGTCTCTCTGTATCTGTATCTGCATCGTTATAATTGAAAGTCGGCAGAAAGAAAGGAAAGTAAGTAACAAACTAGATGAGTTTGTTTGTTGTTTGTCGTTGTTTGTTTATAGTTGTGTTCAGCTCCAGCTGAGCTAAACTCACTACTCTATGAACGAAAGTAAAACTAACAAACTACTGAAAAAGGAAAAAAAATCAACTTGTTGAGCATAATTGTGCATAATGTGATTAGATTGCCACGGTGTGCATATCTGTATCTGTAGCTCAGTAGTGTGTGTGTGTAGCGGTATCTCTGCAACTGCAAATGACACAGTTTTCTCATACCTGCCTGCTGCTGCTCGATTATGTAAAACGGTGTCTAAATATCATAAATTGAAAAAACTCTTGTTGTCGACTAGTAAAAGTAAATTTTTTGCAGTATCTCTCGGTTTGCATTGATTGCTTTTTATTGATTGTTCAATCGAATGTAATTAATGCTGTCCGCTATGGGGTCTTCGCTTGTACCCTCTCCACCCATTTGTCACCCACCTCCTCTCGCCACACACTTGGACTCGGAACTCGACACGCCCGTAACGAGGGGCCACAACAAAACATAATAAAAGAAATCAAAACTGGAAGCAATGAAGCGTTCCATTTGCAAACTGAACGAAATTTAGTTTTTTTTTTGGTTCGATTTGAACATTTTGCATGTGGCAATTTTTTCTTGTTAGAGATACTCTTTGCTGTGACAAGTACATTAACACATTTATCAATTTAAATTGTAGGAATTGAGTCATTGGAATTTATAAGATAACAATTCGTAGCAAATTGAAGATCTCTTGAATACTTTGTGTACAACAACAATCTGTACATGGGCAAAAAGTGAAAAATTTCAAAGTTATATTGAGGATAACATGCGAATCCTTTTTTAAACTCGTTTTATGAAAATTCTTAAGTCACTCTCTATTTGAAAAGTCGATTACACAGTGTGTGTTCTATTGCTTGAAGAAAGAGCATAGAAATTGCCACATTAAGTTTATAGTGATTGCAGGCCCTCTGATATTCATCACATTGTCACATGGCATAGATTTCATTTCATTTTGCCCCACAATTTAGTGGGGCACACACACAAACTCAGATAGATAGAGATAGGGAGAGCGAGCGATGGTGTGGAGGAGGAGAAGGAGGGGTACATGCGATGTGAGATCTTCTCGTCCAGCAATTAAACCATTGCAAATTACATTAAGCTCTACGTAATTACAAATTTTCAAAAAAAAAAGAAAAAAAAAAAGGAAAGAGATCTACAGCTAAAACGTTTTTTATTGAACCAGTTTTTCGCTGCTGTTGTTGTTGTTGTTGTTGTCATTTTGCATACAACTGAAAACAAATTGCGTTAGCGAACCATTCAGGCGTTAAGTCGAGTTAAAGAAAAACTTGTCTCTTGTGCTTGCCACTTTGACACTTGCCACTGGGTCAAGAGCACAGCACGAAAAAAATAGTAATAAAACCGCAACCAAAACTCAATTGAATAATTATTATTATGACTCCAAGTCCAACTCCTTCCCTGCCATGAGTTTGCATAAACAATTTGAGATATAACTTGGTTCGTTGGTGTTGTTGTTGGGTCTTGACTTGGTCTTGAAGCTGCCAATCATAACCAAAGGCAAAGGCACAGACAGATAGACAGACACTCGACATGCTCAAATCGCGATTCTCCTCCATTGAATTGGCAGCGATTATCCAACAACAACAACAAGATTCGCACAATGGCAATTATCAGAATCATTAGGAACCTCCCCCTTTCCGTTTAGCTCCTACTGCTTCTCCGCCTCCTCCACCCGAATCTCGGCACTCAAATTGACATTAGATAGATTTTTGTTGTAAGCGAATTGAATAAACAAACGAAACAAAAATCAAATGCTCAAAAAGGCAAACAATAAGTAGGCAACTGCAAAAGCGAATACGAATTTGGGAAAGATGGAGATGAGTAAAGTAGATAAAATCAAATTGTTTGGCATGATAAAGATGTCTAATAAACAAAACGTAATAAACACTGTGACAAAGGCAGACAGGCCTTAGGAATACTTCAAGGATTGCCATAAAAACGGAAGCTCAGTTCGTCTACTATGTCTCTCCTTCTCTTTCTTAGCAATACTTACTAAAAGAAAAATCAAAAAACATTATGATTCATAAGTTCTTAACTTGAAAAATGCAAATATGTATCCACGTTAGTCAACTTTGACTAATTAGATTACCACCAGAATGTTAGAAGAGATGAAATGTTCCTATGAGAACTAGAACGTTGTCGATATTTAAAGACAAATCCAAATATATAATGGGAAATTTGTACAAGTTTTTAGAATTAAAAAAGCCATCTAATTTAAATCTTTTTGTTTTAAAGGAAAGCATTCAGGACTGGATTTAATATTTAATATGCTTACATTACAATCCAAGCATGGACTTTTCAATGATAGTTCACTGTGTTTACTTGAAATATTTCAAAGACCGAAAGAAACACATTAATCACATTGCTATGTTAAGTCACAAGATCATCATCACGATCAAAAGGAGGAAGTATGTATGTGTATAATTTGTAATTTGTATTCAACTCCTCGGCGTTTGTTTTTTTGATATATCGTTGAGGTAATAGAAGGTAAACACTCTGCTCTGCTCTATATAAAATACATTTTGAATGTTTAACAAGTAGTAAGTAGGGTATGAGCAGCACTCGATTCACCACACAATTTGAATAAAAACGAAAATCAATTACAATGAAAATTTCTGGAAATTGCGTTTCGATAAGACGACCGACTCTGGCTGTGACGATATATAGTCTATATGTGTCATATGTGCATGTGTATATGTGTGTGAGATTCCCTCTCACAGAAGACACTGAAATTGAACGCGTCGCTTTGCGGTAACAAGAGAAAAAGTAACGTGATGACGACGACAGGTTCGGCAAGACTGAACACATTTGAGGAGGAACTGTTTGCTGTTTGTTTGAACGGAGCTGCTACCTGGCCAGGTATTCAGTCAGCCAGTCAGTCAGCTGGTTGTTCGGAACCAGTGGAAGAAGGGAGGGGTGTAGGGGAATCAGCTTACAGCGGGTTTGTTGCTGGGCTTAAACATATTCGGACGCAACTTTAAACAAAAAAAACACGTGTAACAGGCATATAAACTATTACTACTACTACTACAAAAAATGCACAAGCATATATCTATCCGATCAAGCGTCTGGTAATTACATTAATATCAGCAAAACACGCAAACCATTTGAAGACCAATACAGATAAATATGTATACATACATACATATGTATGTACATATATAAATTTCAAACAATGTTGTATTGAAAGGTTAACCTTAAAGACCCGCTGGTTCCTGGATTCCTGGCTGGATTGAAATTGGTTTTTGGGCATTTACCCATTGAAGAAAAGAGAAGCCGCACAACACTCTTAGAACTCTAAGAAGGGCAAAATGCTGCTCATAAACAGGAAATTATTCATTCGAGTGTGTGTGCTCTGTCTTCTTCCTCAACTACCGCCTCATCTACCTCATTCACATGCACATACACATAACTCTACCTGTGAAACGAAACCCCGTACGGAAGAGAGGGAAACACCATCATTTGGCTTAGGTAGGTTTTTAGGTAGATTCCATTTCCTTCGGACATGGTGGCGAAATATATTCAAGGTCAAAAAATATTTTACAACTTCATTGCGTTTGTTCGTCGTCGTCGGCGTCGGCGTTTTCGTTCTCGTTCTCTTTCTGTTCAATATGTTTGAGCCGTGTAATTGAATTCTGTTTATTTTGACTTTTCGATTTTTCACACAATGCAAATTCTTCTCAGGTAATGCTAATGAGTTCCTAGTTTCTCTACTAGTTATAAATAGTTTTATAATGATGATTCAATACTCGTCGAAAGACTCTTGTTTTTTATTTTTGCCCATAATAACTAATTACAATTGGTAAAACGAATGGCGGGAATGTTGATGAAGAAGAAGATACTGCTAGCTAAAGTTACCGGTTTCCGGCTCACTTCTAATTTTAAATCAGACAAAAACGCGAAAGCAGCAATCATTATTATTATTAATAATAATTTAGCATGCATTAAACGTATATTTCATGACGATAGAACATAAGAATTATTGATGATGATGAAGATGATCACAATGAGACGAGGAGTTGGAGGTGGGAGGCTGCAGATTCATAGAGTTGATATAAGAAACGTGCAGGCCACCTCAAGCACCTCTAATTGTAAGAGAAGAATTCTCCCCCTCTCCTCCCCACACACACACACACACATATATATATATGTATGGACTTTCCATATTAATCTACCATAATAATTAGTCGTTTAATCTTTATGTTATGTTGCTTCTGGTTCTGACAAGAATCCACTAAAAAACCGGGCCCATCAAAATGAGTCAACTAACCAACTGGTCGGTCTATATACACAACGATTTTCGGAGCATGGTGAAAAGCAAGACCAAACCAGACAAGATTCTTAAGGCTATCTCTAGCTGGAGGCCACCGACTACAGTGGGCCATCGATTCGATCAACAATTAAGGAATTTCCATATCATGGTTTTTGAGGGTTTTCAAAAACAATCATTCTAGTAGTTGGTTAGTAATACATTTGACACATTATTCTATATATTAAGATAATTAGCCATTTGTCTTGGTTATATTTGTTCCACTGTGTGGGCTCGGCTGGATAGCTGGCTGGTTGGCTGGAGCTGTCAGTTACCAAAATGAGTGCATAGCCATTTACTTTTTTGTTTTTGTTTTTTGCCATGTTCTTTTTCTGTCTATCTCTCTCTGGCCACTTTCTAGCCAACAGGCGGAGTCTGGGGCTAAGAAAATTGCACCACTTTCTGCCATTCTATATTCCCCTTTCGGTTGAGGAAGGAAAGGGGGGCTTGGTTTCGGTTCGGGTGCTAAGGCATCATTACCTGCTGCAGTGTACCTTACTGACACCATAAATGGCCATTCCAGGTTTCTAGTTCTGGGCAATTTTTTGTTCTCTACCATTTTTAATGAGTTCTTTGTGAAGGGCCTTAAAGAAGGTTAAAAAAG
Source organism: Drosophila paulistorum (assembly GCA_018152135.1). Taxonomy (NCBI): domain Eukaryota; kingdom Metazoa; phylum Arthropoda; class Insecta; order Diptera; family Drosophilidae; genus Drosophila; species Drosophila paulistorum. The sequence goes on from JAECXG010000690.1 coordinate 16,080,098, forward strand.
GTCACAACATACCCATTTTAGAATATTTCTATTCTTTCCTTTTGGCCACATTTTAACTTGTTATATCACATTCTCCCTTTTTGTCAAATTGTATATAATTTGCAGACAATTCCAAAATCATGTAATTATATAATTTGCAAAATATTTAGTTCCACAAACGCGCTCCCGCCCGACTAACACCCAAACGAAGTAGGTAACACTTCATCTCCCTTACTTTGTGTTATACTCTTGCCCAAAGGGTTTCTTAACTTTGATCAGATATATTGAGTGAACACTTGAGTAATTCAACCAGCTATATGTTTTGGAATAAACTTGTCAATTTTGAAACGAATAAGTATATGAACAAGTCTGCGAACAGGTGAGTAATTGAACAAGTGAGTCACTGAGTGAGGGAACATGCATACAGAAAGTAAATCATTACATTTCTATTAAAGTAAACTAGTGAATAAGAAAATGAGTGAGTTAAAAAGTCAAAACAAGTCAATAAACTTATTCTATTACTCGTACCCCATTTACACTCTAGCAATAGTTTTTCATAACTATACCAAAAAATCGTTTGAAGCCCCGAACTGAATCAGTCTATTAGTTTTATTTCTGCGAAATGGAATGACTTTTACATGGACTTAAGGGTATGTATTGTTTCGTACAACTATGGGTGTTTTTGTTGATCTTTGAGTCGAATGTTGGGTTTATTGTTTTGTGCCGACGGTTCACACAGTTCCCATGGAGATCGGTTCGTATTTTGAGAACAACACAATAAGATTCACTGCTTGCTTTTGGCACCTCTCAGGCCAGATCTTAGGCCAGACAGTGGAGGTATACTATATGCATTATGCAGTGGAATATATTTAGTTAGCACTTGTAACTTTTTTCGCTTTTATTTAATCTCTTCTTTTTTTTTGGAGAGTGACTTCATTTTCTCAGCCTCAGCAACGAGTAGTAGATGACATGCAATCCACCAGCAGCAAGAGCAGCTCCAGCACCTGACAACGCTTTTATTTCTATTATCGTATACGGTTCCATTGTTCGTTCGTATTGTGTTTTATTTTATTTCTTTTTTTTTGTTGACTGCAACTGCATTATAAAACATATATATCGCTGCTGGTATTACCAAACCCACCGAAAAAAAATAAATAAAAAACTGAAAATTATAAACAAACAAAAAATGTAGAAGCAGCACGTAAATATAAAAATTGCAGCTGTTGACTTATAGCCTGGCCAGAAATATGATTAGAAGCCAAGTACATGGGCAAGACTAGCGCAAAATTATTTTAATTAGTTTAAAGTCTAGACTCTAGGCTGTCAAACTACGAAATAACGGAGAAAGAATGTTCATAAGAAGGGGCAGAAAAAAGAAAAGCTATTCAGGGAGAGCGGGAAGGGAGGGGGTCCAACCTTAAGTAAACTTAACTGCTCTGTTGTTCAGGCTAAAGAAAAGCTCATGACTCAGTCACGACCACGACGTTAATGGCCTCAAAAAACACAACACTACAAATGCTGCACTATGGTTAGTTGGGCCATGGGCGATGATGACTGTGTGTTGGTGTGTGTGTGTGTGTGTGTGAGTGAGTGTGAGTGCGTGGAGACTGCAACCGAGAATGTTGACAATTCCTAAGATAAGAACCAAGTGTAAATAAATATGTACAAGGTACAAGATACACATAGGGTGTACCAACAAGAGATTGCAATTTTTATTGCACATTACACAGAATGTTTAACAGTGTTTCCAACAGTATCAGTTAGTATCCACGTATTATACGCATCCTTGGTAGATTCTTGCACTTCTAAAGAGACTTTGTTGTTGCTCGGCCTGATGGAATGATGGCAGAAATTGCCACAGCCTTCAATTCTTTGGGCACACATTTATTATTTATTCCTTTTGACGTGAAGCAAGTTTCTGGGAACAGCTGTTACTTCCATGGGGTTTCCCTGCCAGGTACAAGGTACAAAAAAAAGGATAATGCTTTCTGCTTACCTCTGGTCGATACACCCTTTATATGAAGCTTGGAAAGAGATATAGCATTTCCTTTCAGAATTGTATTATTAAATACAGAAAATGTGCCACATTAAATAAATAAACACCTGATTTGGTATAAAAACACAAAAGTTGATACTTAAAAGGAATATCAATACACTTATCTCTCTTCTCTCTCTCCGTTGCACAATATAAATGGATAAACAAATGTGGAACGACGACGCAGAGACAAAAATACAACAAACAGAAGTTATACAAATAAATGGTAATAAGTCGAGTGACGACAGCAAAAAACAAGTCGAACGAATAGACAATCATGCATACATACTTTTTTTTTTTTTTTTTGGAAATTTTCAATCAACTTTAAATTCAGAGCTAAACGGAAATCGGAAGCTAAAAGTTCTTTCATAGAACTGACCTAGAGAGAACATACACTGCGTCACCTAATTTAAGATTCCTCACCCTATTTAGACACTAGTAACTTTAACTAATTAATTCCTTCACATCATGGAAAATGTCTTTCTAACAAGAACTTGTTATAAAGTAATTTGTGGTGCTAATAAAACTAACTAAATTTAGGTTGTGGCTCTAACTCTACTACTACTCGGCCTTCTTTTACTTTTTTGCTTCTTCTACTCCCATTTTCGCTCTTTTCTCTAATTGTTGTTGTTAGTAAGTATAAAGGTGTTGTTGTTACTTCGTTAAGTTAATTCATATCTCAGTTTCTCAAGATCGTAAGATATCATAAGCTTTTTTAATTGTTTGCTCATCAAATAGTGTAAGATAACACTTGCACTTATACACACAAACGTTTATTTTTTTTTTCAAGAACATTTTACAGTTGAATACGAGAATTCATTGTTTTAAGAAAAGAGAATTACAAAATATAGGTATATAAAGTTTAAAGCATTTTATTCGGTATATATGTATGTATGTATATGTATATATAATTTGTATGTACTCTCCTCGGGCACTTGGAACTTCAGGCGCATAGCGGAAGTTTCAAATTGCATTGAACTTGCGCCAAGAGACGGCAAAAACAAAAAAAAAACTACAACAAAAACACTGACTTATCAAGGTAGGCCAGCTTGAGAGACTAAAATTCGCCGACGACGACGCCGATGACGACGATCGCTAAGAACCAAACGAAGGGGACAGAATAGAGGAACTTAAGGTCAACGCTGGCTTTGCAATACAAGGGGGACACGCAGGAGGCAAATGACCAAAGCGTCTGAATTCTTAAAAACAAAAATTTAAAAAATTTGCAAAAGTTAGATTACATATGTACATAGTTTGCCGTCGGTTCGAAAAATACTTAAAATTTGGTTATTAACATTAAGTTTTTTTTTCACAAAATATCGAATAATTATCAGTGTTGCTCTGGATTTGGAATATATCTACAATAAATCCCCAGACATTTTTCGTTGTAATTGAAAATATGCAGAGCTCAGGGCGGCATTTAAGGTAAATCCGGCCCCGTATAAGGTATAGGTGAATATACATATATGTACAAGGAATTGTGTGTGCGCTCCAAGAAGAAAAGGAACAGAAGGGGAGAACAAAAAAAATAATAAACCAAGAACTGGTCGAACTGGTAGTTTTAGCTTTTTAGGAGGGAACTTTGTGAGCGCCTGCGCGCAGACAGGAAGGACTGCGGCTAAGACAACTGCGGCGACGACAGCGACGTCGATGACGACTGCGTGACTGTAGGCCAACAGGGCGGGAGTTTAATGCAGTTGTTGTTCTTATTTTGTGTGTTTTTTTTCTTTTTTTTGTGCACTCCAAATTTAATTGCATTCATTGCGTTTTTTCCCAATTTTTCTCTTCTCTTTCTTTCTTCCTTTTTTTTTTGCATTTACCATTTGCATTTATCACATTCACAAGAAAAACACACGCTCTCACTGTCGCTCACGTTAGGAACACGTGAAAAAGAACAATTTTAAAATTTATGCACAAAACAAAATTAAAATAAAAACGGACAAAATTTTGACCACCAACGAGAGGAGAGACAACTCGCGCGCGACTTCTCAAGTTGAAAACAAAAACAATAATGTGGCCAGCTTCTTGATGGCGTGAATATGCGCCATCTAGTGTGACCAAAGGGCAAAGGAAAAACCATCTCAGTGCTGTATAATAACTAAGGAATGCCTACGGCACAGGGCTGACAAAAGCGGAAACATTTTAAAATAGCAAGCGAGGGAAATTTCAAAATCGTTAGCCTTATTTTCAGCAGGTGCCAAGCTGATTTTAAACGATTTTCAATCTCATTTTTAAAATACTACTTTCTTAGCCTTTATTTGAACTTAAGTCTTAGTGATTTGCGAATTTCATTTTCAAAATTCCACAGTCATCGAGACAATGAGACTGTGGCACAAGGGGCATGTACGATGCCGAGTGATTTCCATGGGTGAGGCACAGTGGTGACAAGTGGTGCATATCCATATGTTGCTCGTTGGCTGTGTGATGGGCTTACCCGATGAGATGCACGCAGGAAAACGAGCTCCACATTCCGTGCAGGAAGGAAAACTGTCCCAGAGATGAGAATGTCAATGATGAATTAGAAATGGAGATGGGCTAATACTCTACTTACCAATCGGGCACATTGACTGCACATGCATAGCAGGCCACCGTGTCCACTTTATTGTCAATTGGCTCGTTTTTGGCAAATATATTGACTGCCAGCTCTTCGTAGTCCTGCTGACTCTTTTCAGGTAGCATATTCAGTGACTCCAGTTTCATCAGAGCCTTGGAACAGGTGCCAAAAGATCGGTCGGCGCAGCTGGCCAATGCCAGAAGGCTATAGATATCCTCCACGGGCAACACATCCTCATAGTCACGCAATCGCAGGGCAGTTATCACGGCACTGTGCATAATGCCAAAGCGCAACTGTCGCTGGGCCAGTAGCATGAAATGGTAGGCTTCGGCACAATGCCACATTCGTTCAATGCTTGCCGCATCCTCCAAGCTAATGGAATCCAGCAGGGTATTCCTGCCCGAGGCATAATCTAGTTCCGGCGTTGCCACCGACTTGAGATGTTCTTCGGCTAGCAATGCGGCAAGAATGTAAATCTTCTTAATACGCATCAATGGGGCATGCTTGTCCAGTTCTCGCTCTGCCAATTTGGTTAGAAGGCGAGCTGCATCCAAATATCGTCCGGCCTTGCGCTGCAGCTCAATGGCCTCGGTAAGGCGTCCCTCATTAAGCAACTGTTGAGCATGTTTGGACAGCAAAGTGTTGACCTGGGGCATTTGATACTTCTGAGCCAGCTCCACCGCTTGACCCCATTGCCGCAGATTGACGCAGGTATTAACAGCGGCTTTCTGATCTCCAAACTTTAGATAGGCCTGAACTGCCTCCGAGCACATGCCAACAGAGGCCAACATGTCGGCCAGTTTTGTAAGCAGCGGACTCTTGTCTGGCAATTTCTCCACACAGTTTTCCAGCTCATCAAACTGCTCCAAATGATAGAGAGCGTCCATGAAACCCTCAATATAATGAGATTTCTCATAGTACTCCTTGGCGCTCTCCCATGACTTGAGATTGGCAAAATGATGACCAATTTCTCGCCAAGCCGTTTCCATCTGTTGATCTGAGACACCTGATCCGCCCATGCGATAGAGCTGAACCACACGAAACCAATCACAGAGAGTCATACGCAAATCAATAGCCAAGTCCCTACGATCTGCATCCATATAAAGTTTTTCGGCCTCCTCAAATTCACCATAAAAGGCCGAAATCTCGGCTTTCTGTAGAACCTGAGAATTGATATTTCTCAGCCTCTTGATTAGCTTAATACCGGGATAATTAGCACAACGAACAAAAGCATTTTCTGCCGTATCCAATTCCAGTTTCTTTAGAGCGGACTCGGCAAGCAAACGCCATAGCCTGGGATGTGGATTATCCTCAATGAATTGCTTGGCATCCTCCAGCCCGACATGCTCCAACAGATCGTCCGTGTCACGCAACGATTTAACACGCAATTGGATAATGTGCGTAGAGTTCTGTAGCTCACCAATGCTAATGATATCATCCAGCAATACGCTGGTGATTTCCAAATCCTCAAAATTACAAATATAACCCGAACAGGAAATGGGCTCTTCGGGATCATTGCCACGAAAGATATACATGCGCGTCTTTTCCATTAATGCAAGCAATAGAGGATTATCCTTGGCCCAACTAACAGCCCAGACATCTTTGCGTTCCACACGACTAAAATTCAATTGCGTCTCACGATTGTCATCCAAATCGAGGAGTGTCATCACACCCATATGATCAATGATAGCAGCGCGACTAGAAAAGCAATGCAATTAGTTAAGCAAATAGAAATGTTTCATGTTGCTTACGTGGAATTGCAGTTGATGGCCATTTTATAGACCTTTGAGTGCATTGTGTGGCGATTCCTTAGAGCCACATTGGCAATGCTATACTCATTGATTACACCCGATTCCCTGGCCACCAACAGGAGTTTCTCAGATAATGCCAGAGCACAGATGGGATCACTGATGCCACATTGCTGGAATTGAGCATCGCTAGAGCTGGCACCACCGCCGCCACCACCACTGCTGCTGGTGGTGGTGCTGAGCATCAAATCTTTGGCCATTTCCACACCCGTGGGTGTATCATCAATGTGAAATCGCTTCTCCTTGCGCGCCTTAACACTATGCAAAGTGGATGAACTCTATGAAATGGACACAATTCATTAAATTATCCACTGCAATGTTTAATATACTCTACCTTTGGCGTATGATAATGCCAAATGAGTATCTCCTCTTGTGAGGCAATGGCTACATAACTGGAATTGATGCCCACAAAGCTAGGACGTATATCTGTATACTTGGCTAAGGATAATCAAAAAATACTTTTAGAAAAATAAACAACTTAATTTCTCAAGGACGTGACTCACAATCAACAGTGGTTCCAATGGAATTGCAAAGTAGCAATTGATAGACTCTATCATCATTAGTTTGGCGTCTCTCCAACGTGCTCAGAGCAATCTCTTTGATATTATTACTAACACACTCCACACCCAGGACACAGTGTTCACTACTTGCAGCCAGGCTAAGAGTTGGTTCAACCTCTTTAAGAAAACTTTGATTGGAAACCGTATTCCAAAATGTAATTACATTTGTTGAAGAGGGATCTTTGCCACTGCTGCTGCTCGAGCCACTGAGAAAGACCACAGTCTTCTCAAAGTAACACCATATATAATCCGGACGTATATTGGCAAAATATATAAAAGAATCAACAGCCATGGCAATGCGCAATGATTTGCCCTCCCAACTCAAAGAGGTGATATCACTACCAGGCACCTTGAGAGTTCTATAAAGTCTGCCTAGCGGTGAATAGAAGCAAACCTGATTTGTGTCGCGTAACGGGGCCGGTGTTACGGTGTCCAATGTTGTACCACAAATGGCCAAAACGCTGCCATCGTGATTCCACTTGGCATCCACATTACGCATTCCTGTATCAAATATTGCCGGAGCTGTAAGAAAACAATGATTGAGATTAAGTCAATTCTACTCTAAGCTAAAACTAACCAACCAACTAACCATCATCATTTTCATTACGCATAATTTGTACTTTGCCATTCTCATAGCAAATGACCAAGACTGGACGATTTCGGCTATTAAATGAGCGTGAATTGGCAGAGCCGCCACTGAACCAACTAATGCTAGCTATGCGCATAGTTCTGGATGATGAGGAACCACTAAGACTCACACATTGTATATGGAGTTTCATCTGAATGAACATGAATAATAATTAATCCTTAGACTTGAATCTTGTATAGATATTTTGCTTACTGCGAAATTTCCCTGATTATCATATAGATGACATTCACCATTGACCAATGCGAAGAGTATGAGTCGATTGTCGGGACTCCATTGGACATCGGTGAGATGAGTGTTCTTCAGTTCTTTGCCAAATATGCGATTACCATCCACAGAGCCCACTATTATGGCTCCATCCTCATATACTATGCAGATTTTGGCACCATCCGAAGTCCAACTCATTCCAGCCACTGTGGATTTCTTACGATCATTGGTCATCTCTTCATACCAAGAGCCCTTGTAAAGCATCCAAACCATAATCACACCATCCGTATCCGATGAGGTTAGCTTCTGTTGAGCATCGTTCCATGTGACCACTTTAACAGATTCCTTATGGCCATCCAATGTCTGATTCATGGATAAATTGGAAACAGCAGCCAAGCCACCTTTACTCTGACCATTAGCAGCTGCCAATAAGTCAATAGTTAATGTTTTATATATTCGGTATGTACATACATATGTAGATTTCTATGACTTACCCTGATCCAGTTTTAAAACCTTAAGTAGTCCCTCCGAACCGGCCACTGCAATGTAGCCTTCCTCTTTGTTCCATGCAATGCAATTGAGTTTGACATTGTTGGGTATGGCTATCTGCAAAATGTGGAAGTGCATGTTAATTTATCCATATCCTTACATACAATTGCACAATTACCTTTTTACTCAGATAGACAAACATTTCTAATAATTTCTAGTGTTTCGAGCTTCTGTTTGTTTTGTTTGATTTTCCGTTTGCTTTGGGCAGCGTCAAATTGTTATTACCATGGCAATGCGCGTTTCAGGCTGCGCATGCGCCGAACAAATCCTCAAAAGGAGCAACAGATGAAGGATGAACTCCTGGCTTTGGATGCGCTACAAAGTGAACAATCAGAATGAACAGAAAGAGAGGAGGAAAAGATGAGTGATTTTTACCAAATTCCTGTTTTGAAATTTGTGGCCTGAAGTTGCCACGAGGCCATTTTGCAGTCTGCAGTTCTGTAGCTCAACTCTCTCTTATGACGAGAGATAAGAAAATCGTGAATCCTTGTTTTTAATTTTGTTTTATTTACCAAATTTCTTTAGTATAACAGTTTTCCACAGTGCGATAGGTTTATATGTTTCGATTACTCTCCATGGCATTGTTATCGACAAACGGCGCTTAGACTTCGAATCAAATTAACAGTCATGTTGAAATGCTCTTCGTTTTACCTTCTTAGATATATATACGACCGTTCGAAAAAATCATTACTTTTTAACGGACTTATCCTAATAGCTAACATCATAATACGTAATTATGTCGTTTGTTTAATCGCCCCTAATTTGTATAATAATAAAAGCAGACATTTGTCTTTCTATTTCGATATTTCGACTAGTTTTGGTGACATTATCAAAGAAGACGGCTTATCAATGGAATTTGTCATGAAATAGCGTTATGTTCTTCTTATCTTGATATATTGGTAAACATTATGAACAAAAAAAAAGTACAAAAATTGAAATTCGATATCTATTAACATTGACTAGGTCCGTAAACAATATGTACAAACTTATTCCAAATCTCTGTTGTCTGCTACGCCAAACGGATACCTCTAATATAGAGATTGTGAACAAATTTTGTGGCCAGCAACATATAGATCAATAATATTAGGACAGACGCCTCATCTGAACGTGCCTCAGGCTCAAAGAAAATATTAACTCCACCGGTTAGGACATTGGCAAGAATAAAATATATCAAGCCATTCATATTTAACGATTGGCATATGATGAATGCTTCATTTCCAGGTGCTTTCGTTTTTGCATTTGATAGCAATTTTCCCTGCTCTTCAGCATCATTTGCGGCAGTTAGCCGCATGGGGCCCAAGGGCAGAACACTATTGATTATAAAGTCCCCGGCAAATAGACTCAACCAGAGCATGGTGGACATAATGGCAAAAATCCACATAACATAGCCAAAATTGCATGTAACCCGTGAAATGCCAAATGTGTAGGCACTACATATAACCATAATCCAATTGATTATGACGAGATAAAGTAATCGCTTCAATTTGTTAACCATTTGCGTGTATGTCAGCAATGTTGAATTACTGGACACCAACAACCAACGGCTGAAGTATATAGATAACAGGTAAACGGCCACAAAGCCTGGCAATGAGATCAGGCCTTCACGATTGGCGGCCAAAAAAGTGGATCGAGGCAGTTCATCGTTCATTACATAGTCGGATAGACCTAAACTTAGGCCCAACTGATGGACCACAAGTAGACCTAAGAACAAAGACAACAAATTAAGAACGTAAATTGTTTTCTTTTTTCAAATACTCACATATAGCCATGGGCAATAGCTGGATATCTTTGCCGGCCAAACGGCTCAGCAGAGATCCAAATAATTTGGCCAAGCCCAAGGTGAAAAAGGCATTCAAATGTTGACCATACTCATGCTCATCCTGACTGTAACCGATCATCACAATTGACACTGTTCGTGCCAGTCCCAGGAGCAGAAGAGGCATTGAGTAAAACAGTTGACGTTGCAGTTCGGCATTATTAGTCGAACGCCGCGACACTAGGCCCATTGTTATAACAAATAGGCCGATTCCTGTATCCATCAGCTGAGCACCAAATCTTCTAGTCTTCCGATACGGTCGATAGAAGCTATTAAAATCAATCGCCAAAATACAGATAGCCGTAATCAGGTGAGTCAAAGCTCTAACCAAGGTAAACATTGTCGGACGATTTCCGCCCAAATCAAAATGCATACGACTTTGTGCCCGTTTCAATGCTTTGCCAGCGAAAATGAAGCATCCGGACAACACAATCATTACAGCCACGAAATGTGGGCTATAATCACTAGCCACTGTCACCAAGAGGACTCCAGGTACAATGATTAAAGCATATTCCATGCTAAATCTTAGCCATGACAAATTATGGGTCAGCACACGGGCTAGCAATATGCCCCAAAATATTGATAAAATGAGCAAGAGAGTAGCGGCACTCTGTTCCAACGATTCAAAGGAACGTTTGTCATAGAAAAGCTTAATCTCTTCCTCCTCGTCATTGCGCTGTGTGGGTGGAAGAACCACAACCACCGCCGTCGATCCGTTTTCCATTACAATTAACCGCGTACTGACCACGCATGCCCCACAACATTCGCGGTAGCAGCCTATCAAGGCGCTGATAAAAATATAACTAATAAACTAACTCTGTTTTGGCGGAGAGACCGAAAATAAGGTCTATATTATTCACCGCGTGCCTACCGCGTATGCCCCACAACATTTTCAGAAAACTATTAAACGAGCATATGGACCTACATTTATATCACAGTGGCAAAGAGCTGCCAAAATGAATGAAGAAAATAATACAAATTAATCAGTTTATGATAAGGCTCTAAACTTTCATCAGAAATGTTGTTAAAATTGTTTAAACTTAAGCAAGAAACTAATGCAATAATAATGTCTTTTAAATAGATCGGATTTTTTAACTTTTTGCATTCTTATGCTTCTTATGAAGCATCGTTATGCAACTGGCAAAAATTTTAAACTAATATTAATTATTTATTAGATATACAAATTAAGAAATTTTATTTTATTAATATTAGTTTAAAATTTTTGCCAGTTGCATAACGATGCTTCACACCATTTGCAATGGACTTAATTCATTTCCCATCAGTTGAATTTAATTGATCTTATTTGCATGTGTCATAACCTTATTAGTTTGTTCTCCACGGCTATGGTTATAATTTGCATTGCAATTTGGGCGCGATTATTTATTTCAAACTGGCCCGCTACAAAGTTGCTCAACTGTTGATTTCGCTATTCGCTTGTCGATCTGGCAACGCGTAGCTTTGCTGAATTCGATGATGTGGCAACGCTTAGACAAAAAAGGGCTCGCCGGTCGCAGTTGTAAAAGAAAACATAAAGATTAAAAAAAGAAAGAAACCACAATAAACATGCTGCCAAAGTCTAATTGGATCATAAAGTGTAATAAAATGTTGCCAACTATTTAAATGCCGACATTGGGCACAAAACCAATAACAACAAGAGGTAAGTACGTCTCATTCATTCAGCTATGGTGTTTGTTGTCGTTGTTGATATTGTTGTTGTTGTTGCTGCTGCTGTTGGCTATGACGTCATTGTTGGGATTCACCAATCAGCAAGCTGCTTTTAGGGGGCTTGTCCGCCCACGCAGCTAGCTATGACGTTTGCCGGCAATGACAGACAATGACGTTGCAATTGGACGCTTCGAATATCGAACGACTTCTGCTGTAGTCACGTGCGGCCAATCTCACACACATCACACACGCAGACACCCATACACTCAAGTCCAAGTCGCAAATTGGTTGACTATCCCCCATCTAACTCCGTACAGCACCGAGTCACTTGATTTCTCTCAATTTGCTTGTTGGTTGCGGGTGTGATGCGGTCGGGAGAGGGGCAGGCGGGGGGATCATTGTGCTGCACCTTTCGTATTGCCTTTAGTTTGTTGCCAACAACGCAAGTGGCCAGAACGCAACGCGGAAGTAAACGGCAAATTTCATTAAATTTCGCTTCAATTTTGTGTGTTTTCGAATCGCAATTTACGTAACGCAATTGACAAGAACAACAACATAAACGAAATTTACAAATTCCCCCAAAAATTATTGTGTATGTAAAACTCAATGGCCAGAGATTGTAACCTATAACTAATGAGAATTCAAAACAAACAGATTATAGGAAAAGTATGTCGGGCGCCAGGCCGTCGTACATATACATACATATGTAATTATATGTGAATAACCTTTGCTCTAAAATGCGGCAGACAGTGCGAATACGTGATAGATTATTTATATACCCTATACGCGTAGGAGGGTTAAACAAATAGGCATAGAGATCATGTCAGTCCGTTAAACGAGCTTGGACTATTCAAGTTTTATGTCCAGTTAAACCCCTTAATGCTTGAGATCTTAGTCAAATCTAACTGAAAGATAAACTTTTAGGCAATTGCATCAATTGATGGTATAAACTTTAGTTTTCCAGCAAATTTCAGCATCAGTTTCCAGGTAAACTGCTTAAATTTTGAGATCCAATTCAAAAAGAAATGTCTTCCCAAACAAAGCGTAGAATATTTAATATTCGGCTACATTAACCTGACACACCTAAACGAAACATTTTTATTACATCGTATGATCTGGGAATCGTGTCTGCCATAATGTCGCACTCACTTGTTGAACAGCGACAGCGTCTGGAGAGGAGTGATATGGTCAGGCGAAGGGCAAACAAAAAACATATTTGTCCAGAACAAATATTGCCTACGGAATGTGAGAAATGACTTGGACTATTGATTATAACTAATCAGCATATGCGTGAAGAGCAATTTGTGCAAATTACAACTTTTTTCAAACTCGATAAGCACATACCAACATACATACACATGAAAAGTTGATTGAACCAAGTGGGAGACAATGGGAATAAGTTTATTATGCACCTGAATTTCACAATGGAAAGGAATGGAAAGGTGCATAATGCAAATTAAAACCGATTCTCACAAAAACATTCGATTTGCAAATGTTTGCACTTTTGATTTGTAATCACATTTGTTGTGAGTTTAAAATTACAATTGGCCAATAAGCTGAGCAAATGATGACCCATGTACAATCCCTTTTTTGTTTGTTGCTGTTCTGGAGGGGATTGCCGGATTGCAAAATTGCTACTATAATATTAACAATCAAGAATATATATGTACATACGTATATGCATATAGTCAAATAAATTATAGAAACATTTAAACATTTCAACAAAGAAAGCCGCAAGACTTGCAAAATACCCTAGAAATATTAAAAACAACAGCAAAACATACCTGCCTTTATGAAAGATTTAATAAAAATGGGTAAAAAACACGATTACTAAATAAATAGAAAAAAAATAACCAATTTCATTAATCATACAAAATGACACATAATTAACTTTAGTTTGAAAACAATTGAAAAGTCTAATCTACCTTTTTTTTCTATCAGAGAGGGTAGGCCATTAAAGTCAAGTTGAATGTCTTTCATTTCTGGGCCAATATGTATATAAATACGTATACGCCATGTATGCATTTATGCCATACATATGTACATACATATATACTACGCAGCATTTAAACAAATTGTGTCTCTCTGTGTGTGTGTTTTGTGGTTTGTTTTTAACATTTTTAATGAAGTCTGAACCAGTTTTGGGTATAATGATATAACCAATACATGGATAAGCACACTCCCCCTTTTTTATACACTTGAGAAACACAAAATAATAAAAGTGTATATAGATTTTGTGCAAATGTTTGCAAAGTTTTCAAAATATTTTTTCTTGAATCAATATATGTAAGTATTAACATTAATATTAATCAATAAATATCTTGAATGAAGCTTGAGAACAATTTTAAAAGACTAGAACCAAACTAGAAGTTTCATTTCTATTTGCCAACTGTCCCTAAACTCAGCTCCAATTGGCCATTGTCCATTGCAACATTGAACTACCAAAATCTAGATAAATATTGTCTAGATCTAAGTTTAAACAAGTGTATTGCCAATTCGTTTGAGTTGAAGTTGCCAAAATAATGAAAACAAAAATCCCAAATGTCTAGCAATTATTTAAATTTTTATAATTTGCATGTGACTTTTACGCTTTCGTTTATTTATATTTGTTGTCTCTTTTTTTTTTTCTTTCTTGTTGTTATAAAAATGTCAACCAAAAATATTTCTAAATATTGTTTCAAAGTCAATGGAAATTTTTTTCTCTCTCGCTTCTTTTGCATTTGGTTGATATTAGTTTATGTGTTTTTATTTATTTATAGCCAAGGTAGGCATTGTGAGCAAGATGCTGAATGAACGCCCACATAAATGAGTGTATCTATGGATTCTGAATTTTCCGTAACAATGTGACAAAGAGAAGAATTATGTGTGGCATAGAGTGTATGAGTGTATATGTAGAAATTTATGTATTTCAAATGCTCGCTATTATGACATTATCAATAGAATATCATTATTGGAAACTTGGTCAATGATAAGCGAATACACAATTCACTTTTATACTGCAACGAAATTTATATGCTCTATCTGTTTGGTGGTTGAAACAAATTGTTATTCTGAAAATCTATTTGACCACATCCAGACTAGAAATGGCTAATCAAATTTCTAATGGAAAATTTTCGACATTTTTTGTACAATTTTGAAATGTAGTTTTTGTGATCTTAACGAAATTGCTTATATAAAATCTTTTGGAACATTTTTCTACTATAAAATTAGTTAGTTCTTTAGGTATAGAACACCTATAACAGATAAACATATGTAGATTATTGTTATTCTCTCTGATCATAGCATTTGATTGAAAATAAAAATCGATTTGTTTTCGAGAGGAAATGTTTATTTCGATTGCTTATATAAAAAATAATATCAGGTAACATTATTAGTATCAACAGTGTGAATTACTTCCTTAGTTAAACTATCATTTTCCCTGTAAAGACACTGTTTATATCATTTGAATTCTACAAAACTCTCTAATATAACACCAAATTTGCTATTAATGAAATAGATCGCCTTATAAACAATCAACTTTATAGACCGTGGACGATTACCCTCGGGGCTCTTCTTTCCGAAACAATTATAGTATATCAAATAATTCTTGAGTTTTCATGATAAGTCATGAAAAGATGCTCAGCAATCATTTCTCATTTGGGATTTACATGGAAATTTTCCAGCATTTTATTGCGATAATCTAAATACTTTAGTTATCGGCAGCAAATTAATTCAAGTCCAAGTCAAGACTCTTAGTTGGTGGAGAATATTCTATCTGGTAGTCCGTGGTAGTTCCGTCTCTATGCTTTTAAATGCCAAGGCTAATGCTTTTGGTCGAGTGCTTTAGGCCAGAGCCAGTTAGTTGATTGCACTGACAAGTTAGACAGCAGACGACTGGCCAGACAAGACCGCATCCGCATCACCCACATTAGCCGCCTCTCCCTTCCCCTTCCCCGCCATCTCTGTCACTCTCTCTCTCTCTCTGTGTGTATCTCCAATCAGCCGGCTTGTCTTATCAGCTGTTGCTACTGTGTTGTTTTTTTTTTCGGCAGTCTGGCTCGGTCGTTCAGTCGGTAGTAAATTTGTCGTTTCAATATATTTGCTTTTTGTTGCTATTTCTTTTTAATACGCACACACACACACTGTGTAGGAATATTAAAAGCTCTTTTTCCTATATATTTTCACTGCGCTGTCGCGCCTTCGCCTTGATAGGCCACAGCCAGCCAGCCCCAGTTGATTGAGTTTTTTTGTTTCTTTTTTTTCAGATACTTTTTGGCGCTCGCCGCGAACGGATGTGTGTGTATATTATTTGTTTGTTTGTTTGTTGCTTCTATTTTCTTTTGACTTTTACTTGATTTTTTTTGTGTTGTAAAAGTGTGTATAGAAAGATAAAACAATATATATATATGTAATGCAAATTGTGTCAGATATTCTCTCAATATCTTCTCTGATCGCTGTTCCTTTCAAACTCCCAAGTAATATTAACAAGTGTTTGTTGTTTCATCTACAAAATAAGGTAAAGGAGCCGCCGACATCATAATATGAATTGAACTTGAAATATCAATTAATTCATCATAATCATAAAATGCCATAAAATACATTTTATAATACTGTACACATTTGGTTTATAAGTTGATATGAGGTTATTAGAATATTTTCATATGCCGGCAAACAGATCATTTTAGATTCTTTAAAGTTCCTGGAAATGGTAATCTCGCTGTGTGTGTGTGTGTGTGTGTGCCATATCTAATCAATGATTATGGTTAACACACAGTTTATGGGACATCTATCAATAATTTCTTATCAGACATATAACTGAAAGTTCGTGTATGTATGTATGTACATATATTTAGCTACATAACAATAAAACCAAAAAACCAAGTAACTATTTTCGCCTACTTTTAGTATTACCAACTAAAACTGTAGTGGAAAGTAGAGAGTTTAATATACAGCAGAGTTTAACATACAACAAGAGCAACAAAAAAACTATTTATTTTAAGTATGTGGAAAATTTCCAATTTGCCATTGACTCTCTGACGTATTTATTAGAAATAATCAAATTTATTATATACGAATATAGAGTAGTAAGTCATAAATGTACATACATACATACATCTTATTAGGCCAGATCATTAGGATTTTCTTATCAACATCTGCTTTGCTCTGCTCTGCTCTATCATTTACTGTGACGCTGATTATAAACTTGACCTTCTATTACATACACACCAAGCTATGGGTATAATTTTTCATGTATTAATCCATCAGCAAATATTGAAATTTTGGCCTACAATGAACTGAACCCAAAAAAATAAAAATAAATAAATAAAAGCACATTTCCCACACAATTCGTTAGAGGTGCCGCCTCTTAAAATACCCTGCAATTCAAGTAACAATCCAGTCAAATTTAATTGTATTTTCTTCACTTCAATCATAATAAATCACATTGGATTGGACTATTAAGACACATTATGTAACCATGTCAAAAATCAAAATCTTTCCAACTTGTATTTCTTTTATATATATTTGGAAATGATTATTTAGTATTTGTAAAGACTTCAAAATATTTTATTATTTATTTGATTCTGCCTATCATCGAAATTCGTAGAAATTGCGTATACGAGATGTGATCCAACGTATGCCTACTCTTTGCTTGGCTGTCTGTGGGGTGTATACAGGGTACCAGCACCCAAAGCGATAAGCTATAGCAATAGCACAGAAAAATGTGTGTGCAAGTGTATGAGTATGAAGAGGGCTCGACCGTTAGACCGGCAAAGTGCCAGCCCCCCACATAGAAGAGAGTACAAAGTCAAATTAGCTGTTAAATACATACAGATATAGCAGCATATGTATGTATATATGTACATACATGTATGTATGTACTTCATTGTATGCATGTAGAACACGTACATTAGGAATATTGTTTTTCAGATTGTATCGCAATCCATTTCGGCAGTAATTGTTTTGCGATGAAATTTTTGAGGTTGTTGTTGAGTTTGAAGTGTGTGTGCTTCAGCTGTAATAATAAGCCGAAGCATAAAGTAAACGTAATCTTGATAGGTTTCTAGCTAAACAGGATTACAGTTGAAATACTTAGTATGTAAACTTGTTGGCTTAATCCTTAAATTCGAATCATTCTACTCTATCGTACAGCAGTAGCAGAGCAGTATGACTGAGGGCAAGAATCTACCAAATTCCAGTGCGGATGTGCCATTCCGTAGCAAGGAGCTACGCAAACAATCCCTCATTCAGCACACGGGCCTGGTGGGTGTCATCGATGAGGGGACCAAGACAATCGGTTTCTCAATATACACAACACCCGATTTCAAAGAGATAGCCGCACATCGTGTCGAATTGAGCGTTATAACGCCACAAGATGGCTGGTACGAACAGGATCCCTTGGAGATAATGGCCTCGATAAACAAATGCGCCGAGGAGGCTATCAAACAGTTGCCCGATCAGGGATTCAGTGCCAGTGACATTAGCACCGTGGGTATCACAAATCAACGCGAAACGACAATCGTTTGGGATGCGGTAACGGGTAAACCATTGTATAATGCCCTCGTGTGGAAGGATATACGCACCAGCAGCACTGTGGAGCAAATATTGGCCAAAGTACAGGATCCAAATCATTTTAGGAATAGCACTGGCCTGCCCATATCGACATACTTCTCGGCCCTCAAGATACGTTGGCTCAAAGACAATGTGCCGGAGGTGCGTCGGGCATGTCGAGAGAATCGCTGCAAGGCCGGAACCGTGGACAGCTGGATTGTGTGGAATTTAACCAATGGTGAGTGGAATCATATATCAAATATATCTCGTGACATCTAAATTATATTTGTCCCACCCACCCCGCAGGTGCTCTACACATAACGGACGTGACAAATGCTTCACGTACCCTCCTCATGAACCTCGAAACGCAAAATTGGGATCCCGTTCTGCTAAAGACATTTGCCATCAAAGAGGAAATGCTACCCACAATACGCAGTTGTTCAGAAATCTTTGGTAAAATAACCTCAGAACGGAGTGTACTCCGCGGATTGACATTGAGTGGAATATTGGGTAACCAGCAAGCATCCTTACTGGGCCAGATGTGTGTGAAGCCGGGCCAAACGAAAAATACCTATCGTTCGGGTTGCTTCCTTCTATGCAATACGGGTGATAAACCCGTATTCTCGCGTCACGGCCTGCTAACAACGGTGGCGTACAAACTAGGACCCCATGCCCCCACAATCTATGCCATTGAAGGAGCTGTCTCTGTGGCCGGTCATGCGTTGTCTTGGCTACAACAGAAGGTTCGTCTACTGCCCGATTCGCGTGATGCTGAAAAATACGCCGAGATGGTACCAACATCGGGTGATGTTTACTTTGTGCCCGCTTTTACGGGTCTCTATGCTCCATATTGGCGCCAAAATGCCCGCGGGATCATTATTGGCCTCACACAATTCACACGCAAAAATCACATTGTACGCGCTGCTCTGGAGAGCATTTGTTTCCAAACGCGCGATATACTCGAGTGTATGCATCAGGAGTGCGGCTATGAGATAAATAAATTGCATGCCGATGGTAAACTGACAACAAATAATCTATTAATGCAACTGCAGGCAGATACCGCCGGTCTGCCAGTCTTTCGTTCCCAGTTGATGGACTCCACTGCCTTTGGTGCGGCCATGTGTGCCGCTCAAGCGGATGGCATCAATTTGTGTAAATTTGAGCCCGAGAAACGTTACTACGAGAATGTCCACTATGATACATTTCTGCCAACCACCACGGATCTGGAGCGCAAGGAGCGCTATGGCAAATGGAAACGAGCTGTGGAACGTAGTCTCGGTTGGGTAATTAAACAGAAAAATACTCGCGAACATAGCGAGGAGAACTATCGCATGTTATCCTCATTGCCAGCAAGTATATTCCTAATTAGTAGCTTTGCCATGCTTGTCCATTCACTGGCGGCAACAGCTCACTAGTCATTCGAATCCAATACCAAGATGTCAAGTATTTGATGCTGAACAAAAAATGCACTTGGATACGATTCTTCTTAGCCATGACAAGTGATGTGTATGAAATTTACATTATTTCGGTTTTCGGTTGTGATAATTAGCCATCTTTTTGTTTTATTTTCCATGTAACATTTGACGAAGTTGTATATAGTTACCTAACTAACAGAGGGGATAGATAACCCCTTGCAAAATAAAAAAAAAAAACAAAAATTCAATTCTGTAAATAATTGCAATTGCAAAAACCAAAAACAAATAAACACAAAAGAGAAAAAAAAGTCATTTCCGTATAGAAATTATAAGTACTTATAATTAGTAGACATGTTTTTTTTTTATCTTATCATTATAATTATTATTATTAATAATATTGTGTGTTATTTTGTTGCATATTTTAGTTCTGTGCAGTTAAGAAGTCTTTAGTCCTAGGTCAATTGACGATAAATTCAATGTACTTTGTCTACACTAAAACAAAAAAATGTGTATAAAGCCCGAGGGCAAAAGTTATTTTTGAAATTAAGTACTTATATCAAGAATTATATTGACACATACAAAACATTTATGTATATACACTTATAAATGTATGTATGTATGTATGTATGTGTATATAGTAATTAGAGAAAATACTGAATAATAAAACGACTTATAATTCCCAAGAATTTCACAATATTTCATATCGTGGATTATATGATCTAATCTATCTCTCTTCACTAATGATTTAGTTACTCTTTTGCCAACAGCAAACAAAACAAGAAGCAATTGCAAAAAAATAACAACAAAAACAAAAAGAAGGTAAGCACCACAAGTAAATAAATGTTGTCATGTTGCTTTGTTATCGGCAACGGAAATGTCAGTATCAGTTATAAATAACTCAAATCAACGATTGCCTAATTACAGTGGGTGTGTGTCTTGCACTCGCAGAGGGCCGACAAGGCAAGTGGGAGGGGCGCGAAGTGAGAGGGTGGAGGTTTTAAAACGATTATCTAAGAGTTTCAAAGTGTGTGTGTGTGCGCAAATCGTACAGTACAGAGTCCAGGATATATGTACATACATTGAGACAAATAGAACTTTAAATCGAATTAGACATTAATTGCCTTGGAATATATCTTTTCAATCCTAGAAAATATTCCTGGGTAATAATCTTAATTATTTTTGTATATCCTTGCAAAAAGAGTATATTCATTTTGGTTAGAAGTGTGCAACGCATAGAAGGAAGCATCTCCGACCATATAAAGTATATACATATATTCTTGATCAGCACGACGAGACGAGTTCAAATAGCCATGTCCGTCCGTCTGGATCAATGCGAACTTCTCCTAGACCGTAAGAGCTACAGAGCTGAAATTTTGCATGTAGGCTTGGATTCAGGATCGGACCACTATATCATATAGCTCCCATACAAACGGCAAAGTCACGAACAGTGAATTTTCTCAATAACTTCGTTATTTTCTTAGCTATTGTCGTGTCACCACATAGTGGTGAGTTTACACATATGTACCTACTAACGACTGTGCCAAATTTGATCAAGATCGTGTGACTATATCATATAGCTCCCATAGGAACGATCGGTGGAAAACAGTGACTTTGATCAATATCTTCGTTATTTCCTAAGATTGTAGGCCGTTCTTCAGCAAACATTAGCCTTTTTAGATAAAAGGTTTTTTCCTTTGATGGCTATAGATAAGGAAAGAGTTACTAAAAAAGTTGCAAGGGTATACAAACTTCGGCGCGGTCGTAGTTAGCCTCGGCCCTCTGGTTTTAAAGAAACATTGTTGAATAATTATTACATATTAAGATTTATTTATTTAATACATTTTTGTATTTCTTTTGTGTATTTAAATTTTAAGTATTATTTTCTACAAGCATATTTTAAAATTAATTTTGAAATTCAAAATGTTACCTTGCTCCAAAAATTAGGTCTTTGCTTTAATTTAATTTAGTTGGAATATCAAATTTAACATTTAAATGGGTTTTACTTAATTCTTGATACATTTTTTTATATGTTTTACCTAAGGGGTAATATTATAAAAATTTGAAATTTGTCTTATCGGAAAAATGTTCTATTTTATTGAACTATTTGTGTTATTGAATCTTCTTCATAGTCAATTGTCACTGTGTGGCCTTTCACACCGTGGCTCATTTAAATTGGATCTAAAGATTACCTTGCAGTAACACACACTCTCACACACGCACGCACACACACCCTCAGACTACACACCACATTCGTGGATTTCTGGATGTAGACACGCACAACGGGCGTACAGGTTGCCGATCATCAAGCCTTAGCCTTTGCACCTAGCCCAGGTAGCCTAGGCCGAGGAGCAGGGAAAACAAGAGCCAACACAAAAACAAATGCTTCTCTTCTCCTCACAACAAAGAAATTGATTTTCTCTGTTCGACTCGTGGAGTTTGTGTGTGAGTGCGTCTTTAGAATTTTAAAATTTTTTTTCGTTTTTTTGTGTAGTTTTTCTGAATCAGTGCAAGAACCGGAATCTGTTTGAAGTTGAAGCGCGCGTTCGGGCACCTTTTTCGGTGTAAGAATCACAGGGACGTATTCATAGATTTTCATCGAACTTAACAGTCATGAAAATTCATTGCAACAAGCTGTAGAGCAGAAATAACGGTGAAATTATTTTGGAAAATTGTTCAATACAAATTTTTGGAATTTTTAGATAATAATAATTTATTAATAAACTATTTCACACGGTTCTTAATAAATTCTAAGATTAAGGAATAATAAAATAAATATTGAAAAGATTTTGAAAATTAATTAATATATGTACATACACAAAGATTGCGAACCACATATATCTACATATATATACGAGTTCCTTTATCCAATGTTGAACCGCACCTGTCTGCATCTATGTGGGTATGATGTTTGTTTGTGTGGGTGTAAGGGGTTTGCAGTTCGTTCAAACCCAGGTTGAGCTCAAACCGTTTGGATTGTGGTTCATGTTTCTTCTTTATATACTTCTTTTTCCCAGTTGCTCCGATCCTCTCCTGCCGCAAGCGGCTGGCAGTTGTGTTTGAGTTGCGTGCTTGGACGGTTTGGGTCCGGTTTTTGTTTTTCGCTTCGTTCTGTGATCGTTTTAGTTAACAATTTTTCTCGTTCTCGGTTCGTTTTTATTTTCTACTTTATGTGTCTGTGTTTTTTTTTTTTTGTTTGGTGTGTTTTCGATTGATCTTTTGTTTATGTTAATTCGAATGGCTTATTTATTTATATTGATGGTTGGCAATCGGAAAGCAAATATTGCCGCATTAGCAATAAAATTAGCCAATTTATGGTGCATGAAATTCGAAGCGTGAGAGCCAAGTCCAAATGAGCAGCAACAACAACAGCTTGAAAAAGTTCCTGATCCCCGATCCGATGTGTGTGTGCGACTAAGTGTGTGTGTGTCTGTGTGCGTTAAAGCATTTGAAGCTAAAGGGTCAAACCGGTTTAGCCAGCGCCAGTTAAGAGGCAGTTAGTCATGGAGGGAACAACATCGTCATCCTTGCAACGTGTCGCCTCGCAATCGAGTCTCAGTCTCACTCAGGAACAGGCTCAACAACAACAACAGACCCATGTGGTTGTGGCGGCGGCGCCTCATCACTATCATTACATACAATATCCGGCGCATTATCAGCAGCAGCAACAACAACAACAACAGCAGCAGCAGCAGCAAACACAACAACAACTACCATGCCAATGCCCCTGCTCCTGCGGACGGGCAGAATCCCAGCAACAAGGTCCACAATTAGCCTCCTCACCCGCCTCCGCATCCGCTTCAATGGCTGTGGCCGTTGTAGTACATCAACAGTCACCGACCCCAGCACCGAATGAGCATTCCAGCCAAATGACATTGCCACTAAAAGCCCAGTCAGCACAATCTCTACTCAATCATTCCTATCAGGCTCTGCACGAGGATCAGCTCAATCGCGATCATCTCAATATCCAGTTAGACACTTCTGTTGGGGCCACAAGCTGTGACTGTGATCTAGAATGCAATTGCCTGGCAAATAATAATGGTGATGCCAATGCCTCTTCACCCGCTGCTGGTGGTGGCGGTAACACCTCTTTGGCGCAGCATAAACGTAGTTTACTGGCAGATGCCATGCTCGGGGCCGATGAAATCACAGTCAGTGAATCCGATAATAATAGCACCATGATCAAAAAGAAGAAACCCCGATCCAATGCGGCGGCCGCAGCGGGTCAATTGCCAACTAAACTGCATCCATCGGTTGACAGTTGCAATGATATCTACCATGATACCGAACTGGATGGTGGCACTGTGATCTCCTCAACTTCTGCCCCTGGCTCCAGAGCTAAATCCCAAAGTCTCGATGATAATCGACCCCCATTACCGCCAAGACCACCGCCCCGGCCACGCAGTAATATCAATGGATCCATAGGTAAGTTTCGATCTTGTTAGTCATAAGCAAAAACATATACAAAACAATCTTCCACCAACCTTTACACACACACACACACACAGTTTTGCTGTCTCAGCTCAGGTAGAAATATATGTGTACATACTTATATACATATATGAATGTGCACATATGTCGGGGGTAGGTACCTATCTACCGACTTACCTGTTTGTATTTCCATTAAATGGAATCCCTTAGTTAAGTGCCCGACACCGACTGACCGTGTCATGCACTCAGATCCAAAATAAACGACGTTTAACCCTTTAATGTCCAACTGACTCACTCTTAATAATTATCAAATTAGGCTGTGGGTTGTTGCTTTGCATACTTTTAGGAACTAACCAATGACTTTCTGCCACATCTAAAGTCGCAAATTAAAGTCAATTTAAACTCCATTGATGAACTCAGCAGATGGCAAGATACATAAGTAATTTTTTAAAGAGCACTTATTTTCGTATAGCATCATTGGATGAAACGATACAGGAAGAGAGTTCTCCTAAAAGATCCTAAAAGTTTAACAAAAGGTAGAGTTTTTTAATAGTTTGAGTTTGAAGACATTTCCTAGTTTCCTTCGTTTTATATCCTTAGCTTATCTGTTTAGAGGCATAGCAACAACATTCTTTGATAAATTCCTTAACGAAACGAAATTGAACTTCTTCACTTGATTCGCTTTTAAAACCTTGCAAATATTTTAATTCTAATCATGTTAAATCGTTTAATATGTTTTTCAAATCTTTCGGTAAATGTCTTTTAACATTTCTAGTTGTCTTGGAACAAATTTTTTATTTGGTCTTTGCATAGATGACTTTTGTTTTGGCTTAATTGGAGTCACTGAGTGATTTGGCTCCACATTTACAGCATCTCTCTCTCTCTATCTCTCGCTCTCTAGGGAGATATATGAATGGGATACGGAAGCATCAGACACAATCTTTCCTCTGTATGCATGACGCCTGCGCCAGGACATAGTGTCTCTCTTTGCCTCGCTGTCGCGTCTCTCTCTCTCTCTCTCTCTCTCTCTCTCTCTCTCTCTCTCTAGGGGGTTGGGGGCCACTAGGAACTAACTGTGTTAAATGCCAGTCAGGATTTTCAGCTGACACCGTTCTGTAATTGCAACTCGCACTCTCCCAAACCAAGTCACGCATTCCACCCTACGCAGCAGTAGCAGCATCTTATCCCAACCCAGCCCAACTTTATACTGCCTGGCATGTCCTGTCCTCTCCAGTCTTGTCCTGTGTTCGCGCATCTCACAACGGATTCTCAGTGTGTAGATATTTTTTTTTTTTGCTTTTCGGTGTGACAAAAATTAAAAATTCCAGCAAACACAAATACGGCATTTTAGCATTGTTTTTCCTGTTATTGTTGTTGTTATTGTTATCCTTATTGTTGATGTGAATCATCATCATGTGAAGGTGTAATGTGATGTCGCAAAGTTTGGTTCCCGCTTGAGCCCTGATAGAGTAAAGCAAAGCACAGCACAGCAAATCCATAATCCACAAGATGCATGGCTATCCGGTTATGCAGTTTGTGCAATACAGCATGCCCCCGCCCTGTTCTTGGGTGCCAGCACCACCCCCACCCAATGCCAATGCAATGGATCCCCATCATCGTGGTGCCGGAGCATTGGGTTAGATCTATGTCCAAAAACGAATCTCCTTGTTGACCATCTAGAGTAATCGATTTTTTTTTTATTTTCTTCTATATTTTTGTGTCTTTCAGCTCATCGGCATGGAGCTGGCATTAAGAAATATGTGGTCTGGTGTCTCATCTGTGGTGGCTTTAGTTGCCTATTGGGTGTCCTGTTCCTTGGCGTTTATTTCCTGCTGCACTCATATACGATTACGGTGGGAAATTTTGAAACAGTGCCGACATTTGTGCCCGCCACATTGCTCATTCTCACGGGCATTTGCATCATGAGCCTGGCTCGACGACGCAATCGATACAGTTATTTGGTAAGGAATGTCGCTCTTAGTCTCCCACACCCAACTTATGGTTAAGGTTTTCCAGATCAAACTCTCGGGAGCCTGTGGTCTTGTGTCTGCCTTGACGTGTGCCCTGGTCACAGTGACCACCACTGTCCTTCATATGAGCCGCTTGCAGGCCTTGAGGGAATGTGAATATGCTCAGAAAACTCGCACTTGCACCTGCTACTCTGATCTCATTGAGTCGCAAGTGGATCGTGTGGATAAAGGTGATACCATCTCTCGCGCAATGAAAATACGGACTACTAATGTCTTTAATTGATTTCAGAAGGTGTGCGCCTTGTCTTCGATTCACTATCCGATTGTGGTGTCGTTCATGGTTCGCTGTATTCCTGTTTGCGGGCCATCTTTGGCCTATCTGTGGCTGGTGTCCTAATTGCCGTCTTTGGTTGCATGCTGGTCTATCAGTTGCTCAGTCATGAGCGTAAGAAAATGTACTGGGAGCAACTGGAGCTGCGTTGTCGTTCCCTCTATGCCAGCCAGGCACCGCCGCCAAGCCTAGGACCGGGACGCCTGATGAACTGCCGCTGCTGTGAACAGTGTCATGCCCACAGGCAATTGACTCTGCCACTGCAGGCCACTGCCTATCCATGGGATGAGGCCAGTGTGGCGGCGGCAGCAGCTGCCGCTGTCGCTGCCGGTGGTGGTGGTGGCCAAACCGAGCAGCGTTTCTGGGCTCAGCCACCGGGTAATTTTTACTCCCCAAATCCGGGTGGTGATTTGGATCCAACGGGTTGTCGCAGCGGCGGTGGCGGCGCCGCGGGCGATCGTAGCGCCAATGGCAGTCGCAGTGGCAGTGGCTGGAGTTGGCCACGGATGCCATGGCAACGCACCACTCCGGATGCAGGACGACGCTTTCGTCAAGCAGCTGCCAGTCCGGACTCTCAGTATGGTTTCAGTTCGGCAGCA
Organism: Drosophila paulistorum; assembly: GCA_018152135.1. Lineage (NCBI taxonomy): Eukaryota > Metazoa > Arthropoda > Insecta > Diptera > Drosophilidae > Drosophila > Drosophila paulistorum. The sequence goes on from JAECXG010000690.1 coordinate 16,107,188, forward strand.
GCTGTGGCAGCGGCAGCCGCTGCAGCGGCCGCAGCCGATGGTAATCAGATGCTAATCGATGAATCTAACGTGGCGGTGGCCAGTGCTTATAATGCTCTGCCACCCCCAAACACTTTGCCCTATGGTGTGTGGGGACCACCGCCGCCCTATAGCAACAGTCCGGCCAGGCGTGGCGGTTATTATCAGTATCTACAGCCAGGGGCATGCCTAATGACGGGCACAAATTCTGGTGGTGGCGGGGTCGGTACAGTTGCCTTGACACAGGAGCAACTGCATCATTCTCAGCTTCAATCTCATACTCATTTGCAGCAGCAGCAACAACAGCAGCAACAACAACAGCAACAACAACAACAACAGCAGCAGCAACTAACGCAGCAGCAGCAACATCATCGTCTGCAAGGACAATCGGCCACCTTGGAGCGCATGGATGGCCTTAGTGGAAGTGGAGGTCATCTGGTTAACTCTTTGAATAGCTCACGATCGGCGGTGGCGGCAGCAGCGGCGGCATATAAAACAAAAGTGGAATATGAGAACACAAACACACCATCGGACAGTGACGGGGGCATGGATGTGAGACATGTGGGTACTGCCAGAGATCGTGATCGTTGCTCAAATACATTGCCAACAAGGAAATTGAAGAAACGCATTGAAGCTGGCACTGGGGCCAAGAGTATTGGACCACAATCAAATTCCAGTCATCATCACTATCATCATCATACTAATCAGCATCAGCAACATCAGCAGCAGCAACAGCAACGACCCAATCTTCAGCAATTGTTTGCCAAGCCGGAGCAACTACAGCAGCAACAACAACAGCAACAACATCATCAGCAGCAGCAGCAACAGCAGCAACTTAACAACTCAAGTTCAAATCAAAATGGTGTAGAGAACAATGGTTATCAGGACTCAAATGGGGCCATAGCCAAAGATCAGAATGTTATTGTCCAGGATCCAGCTGAATCGGAAGTCTATTTTGCCGATGTTAGCAGCTGTTGCAATATGTCCGTTAAGAATGATAATTACTATGACAATGCACATCGACATCATCAGCATCCCCCTCAGCACTCGCATCCGCATCCACATCCACAGCAGCATTCACAATCGCATCATCAACATCAGCACAGCAATTGCAGCCAGAGTAGCAATACCACTTCAAGTAACAATAATAATTCGGCCAATGAGGATTATTTGGCTCAACGTTTCGGCCGACGCGAGCATTCCATACGTAGCCGTTTGCCCATACCACAGAGTAGGCGCCTCAATGATGCGGATGATGATGATGATGACGACGACGATGACGAAGATGTTGATGTTGATGTTGATGAAGATGATGACTACGAGACCTCCAATCTAAATGTGCCCACACAGAAGGAGCAGCAGCTGCAAAAGGAAATCTCACGCCAAAGTATGTGCTCTGTGGAATCGGAGGCCAAGACTGAGTTCACCGATCTCTCGCCATCGACTCCATGCGGTGGGGTATTACCACCGCCGCCAGCTAATTTCGCTAGTGATCCACCACCACCACCACCATCAGTTGTAGCAGCAGCACCACCATCAGCCGGACAACAGTCATCCAATTTTGTGGCCTCGTTTCCGTATTCATCAGAATCACAGTGCCTGGAGGCGCATCGTCGTTCCACCAAGAATATGGCAAGCGGAGGTGGCTCAGCATCAATTGGTGGAGGCGGTGGTGGTGCGAGCGATTCTCACTATGAGGTGATCAATGATCGTTCGAATGGTGTGGCCGGCGGACCATTTATTTCATTTTGCAACAGCACCAAACACAAATCAAAATCAAAGTCCCGATCGCGTGAGCAATTGGACACTAGCTATGGTGGTGGGGGAGATCGTTCCTCCGATTGGTCATCCGATGGTGGGCGATTGTGAGATAAAGCAAATGCCATAATCAATTCTAATGAAGTATTCGTTTAGCTGGAACATTGGTTTCATTTCCATCATCCTCGTCATCATGGTTCGCATCATTGTTTTGAATGTCTTCCTTCTATTTCGTCACACTAGTAATGTTTGCCATCCAAAACCGCAAAAAAACAAAAAACAAAAACATAAGAAGAAACTTTAAATTATCTATTTTAGGATAATACTCTATTTCTTGCTATCTATCTAACTCTTCTGCGTCTCTCTTTAAGATCCTTGCTTTAACTATTTTACTTGATCGTTTTCATGCATACACCCACACACACACACACACACACACACACACACGCATATTCATATATACTAATTCTTAGCATACATATATTGTAGTATTGAATTCAATGTTGAACAATTTGTAGCCACAAATAATCTATAAATATTATATATAAAATAATTATATACAAAATAATGTTACCGTTTACCTGCGTATTTACATACATAGTTGCATACATATACATATACAAAAATGCATACAAAAGCCAAAGGCGGGTCAAAGCATACAAAATTCGTGAGGATTTGCGCCCTAAAGTATATTATTTGAAAAAATTATAAATCTATGTAGCTAATACAAATTTCTAGCAACAGGACATTCGATTAAACGTAAATTCTTTGATTATCTATTGCATACATTACGGAGCAAATTTTCCTCATTTCACATTTTCGCCACTGAAAAAACACACGAAATCGGTAGTCTATAATTGGATAAAGTCTACATACAAATGTTGGCAGATCTTTGACAAACGGATCGAAATTTGCCAAGGATCGATTTGAACTATCTTTGTTCCTGGAAACAATTCTTTGGACCTCTTTCTGGGCGACGGAAATATACCATATATGTATGTACATATACATATATACCAATTGTATCAACTGCAGATCCCAGATTCCAGTCCCTAAACACATATACACGATGGCGAGGCAGATATCGGGATCAGGGAAGGAAGATTGAGATTTCAAAAAACAATTTTTTTTTATTTTTTATATATACAAATATAATATAATATACATGTAAACATATACAGTTAGTTAAATGTTAGAAATCAAGTTAAATTTATTAAACGAATACACACTGACAACTTTGAATATTCTTTTAATTATTCAGTCGAGCTCATAACTGATAGGTTTATAATACATATAATACAGTGAGCTTGCAGGATCTCAAACGTTGAATGGGTGGCTACTGGAAAAGGCCGTGGAAACGATCTGCCAATCAGTTTTTTCGGTTTATTGAGTCGAAAATGGAAAATCTTAAAAATCTAAACCGAACATAAGAAAAGTGATTTAAAATTAATGATTTTATTTGGAGTATCTTACTAATATCATGCAGGATAATGAAAAAGAAAAATTTTGAGGAATCCCTGAATGAAAATGGGGTTTAAAGCGAAAATTAGAAAGGTGAATTAATATTTGATTTTAATATAGAATTTCTTACCACTTTGACCCAGGAGAACGTTGCTGTAAAATTACAGTTTCAATTCGAGCACAACCAAAAAGTTTGTCTAGTCTCCTGGGTTATGTTCCACTTTGAGTAGGAGACCAGACAAATTTATAATTCCGCTATGGGTTGTTCCACTTAGCGGACTTATACCCATCTTGATGCGCACTGTGGTCCCAATCCTTTACGTACTTCGTCCTTCATCTTAGTCTGACTTCCTCGCTGGCTTAGGGCTCGTCACATTAATAAATTAGTTTAACACTAAAATTCTTTTTTGGTTTTTAATTCTTACCGACTAGGCACATCCGTGAGGTTAGAACTTGTAAAGAAAACTGAGACTACAGAAGCCAAAAGGGAAGAGTCAAGTCACTTTCATAATTTAGTTGACACTAAAATCAATGCTTGCTACAACTATAGATATTATATTTAATTTGGCTTTTATTTTATTTTAAAATATTTTACCAGTTTCGTTTCGGGTATTTGTTGCTTAATTTTTGTTTTTGGTAATTTATGACTTATGCTTAACAGTTAAGAAACACACATTAATGCATACATAACACTGATGATTAGACCTAGGCCATAGACTAAACTAGATGCCCCATTCTTGCGATCCGCATTACTGCCATGGGGGATCTCATTATCGGCCACGTTAGGCACATGGCTGTTCAGGTCATTGGCAGCCAATTCCTCCAGGGCCAGCGTAGTTGCCTCATTAATGGTACGAAGCAATGGATAGTTCTGATTGATACGCCTGGGGGCAATGTTCACTAGCTTATAATCAGCATATGTCTCCTCATCTAGTTGACAATTGCCCTTGAAGTCATCCGTGTCGATGGACCAGACCATGACGCCGGCCAAACGTTTCGTCATGGCAAACAACACCTTGTTGGCAATCGAGCGTGTACTATCGAAGGTCACAACGCTCACTTCTTGGGTGAAGACATCGCGTTCGGACCGGGCCAATACTTGGCAGGCGACTGGATCCCATTGTTGGGACCAGCCCGATGTTTTGTTACTCAAAATGCTGCAGATCTCATTGTAGCCGAGGAAACCATCCTCCCGGGTAAAAGGACCTTGAAATCCAGCCGCATCGGTAGGATCAAGTAGATTGCCCTCACCAATTGTTTTGAATGTGCGTCCATAGAAGGGCAGGCCAAGCACTAGTTTTGATGGCGGAGCACCCAGCTTTAACAGATAATCGATGGTGAATTCCTAAAGAATGAAAAAAGGGAACCCAAAAGTATTAGATCTAAGTTGATTCCTTGTTTGACTAGCACATTTTTCTTACCACAGTCAGTGGATCGTTCTTATTGGTGTTCGATAAAGGGGCATTATAGCCCACCTTGCGTTCCCAACTGCCATGATAATCGTAGCACATAATATGTAGATAGTCCAAATAACGTGACAGTTGCCTCACATCATAGGCCTCATCAATTATACTTTTTGACGCCCCGATTGCCGAGGTCAACAATAGGCCATGGGTATCAAATTCCTCCCGCAGCTCTTTGGTAAATGTGACAAAGTTTTCTCTGTCACGTGGACTACCGCCACGCTGTGTGGGATATTCCCAATCGAGATCGAGTCCATCGAAATTATATTTTCGTATAAAACCAGAAACCTGTTCGACAAATTTCCGACGCAATTGAACATTGTCCACCAAACGTGAATAATTTGTAGAACCCTCATTCCAGCCGCCAATGGCCAAAGACACCTTTAGATGTGGATAGCTGCGTTTCAGACCCGTCAATTGTTCATAGCCACCCTTACCGAACTCTTCCTTCAAATCCTGCCAGGGATCTATTAAAGAGAATCGACGAGAGAAATTTGCATAATTTAAATTGATGGTTCGATCGGTTGTTCAAGTGGTCCTTACCAAGCGATTTAATGGCTGCATGTGTAATGTCTAGACCGGCAAATGCGTATACCACATGTGTGCATAAATTAGGGTCAAAATTCTCTATCGCATAGATACCCTGTCCAGGACGATAAACAGCCCATGTTGATATATAGCAAACAACCACTTTGTCATGAGAGGGTCCTATAATGGCCAAAAAAACCAATTGGTTAGTGGAAATTTCACCCCCTTTGTGATGAATACACATGTGTATGTGTTGTCTATATGTACATACCAGTTTTGGCCGACACTGAAACCAAAAATATATTTGAACTGATGGCCAGGAGAACAAGTAGAAGCAACATCTGCGGTCCTTCCCGCCATGCTACTCCCTCTAAAACGCGCATCTGAAACGACAAAGGAAACAAAGCATTATTTAGCGACTCATCGACTTGATGTCACCACATACATAAACATCAAAATATACATAAATATATTCGCCAGAATTGAGTCTTTCCTACAAACTATTATGGGCAAGCAAGTCTCTTTCTAATCACTCTACAATCGCCATGGCCCATACCGCGGCATGCTTAAACAAGTTGAGAATTACAATCAAACTAAACGAAATTGGCGAGGCAAAGCCTGTAATTGGAGAGTTTTCTTTAGTTTTGTTAGATTTTCCCAACGACTCCCTTGAGATCTTAAGTTGTATGAGTTGAAATGAGTTTTCGTGACATTGGGGAAGAATACATAGATAAAAATGTACGAGTGTTGACACATTTTTATTATAATTTCAATTTATTTCAATTATTGGCTTAATTGAGTCGCGTTCTATGTAGGGTCTCTCTCTGTCTCTCTCTCTCTGCTCTCTTTCTCTTTTGGGTATGAGAAAAAAGTGAAAGGCAACCAGAATCAAGTTTAGCTCAATTCTTGTAAATATGTATAAATGACTATAAAATGTGAATCATCATGCTGAGATGGTCAAGACAAGATTTAATCAAAGAAACTTGTCCTACATACAAATGTACATATATACATATGTACATATGTACATACTTATGTATATAGTAAATGTATTTTTCCAATTTGATCAAGAATTCATAAAAAACCGTTTCAAGTTGTTGGACAAATTACAAACATACAGAGACAGACACAAATACATATGCGAAATAGGAAGCAATACTAACCAGTAGGAAAGGCTATCTTCGACCATGCCGAAGTCTTCACACCCTCTTGAACATTATTCCTACCTTTTTTATTTGTGGTATGACTCACATTTACATTGCACATATAATTTTAATGCAAACTATAAGTAATTTTAATGAATATTTTGCAATTAAGAATTACATTCATAAAATAAACCAATAAACTAAAATAAAAACCAGACAGACGCTGCTTCGAAAACGTATTGGTAAACTCAGAACTATCGGACTATATTATGTAAAGACATTCGATAATTCATATGCTGTGTGTGTGTAGGGTATTGAAAAAGTCGTTCAGTTGGTGACTGTGGTGGCGTTTGTGGGGTCATTTGCGGTGTAGCTGAAAATGGGTTTGGGGCAAACCTGATTCTCAACTTTCGCTTGGACACCCTTAAAAAGCATCCAGGTAAATGTCCATGTATGTATGTATGTATGTATATATTTCTGTTTTTTTCGACTGCAGCCGGCATAAAAATGAATCATCATGCACTCATTCTGGCAGTAAACTTATATATGTATATAGACACACAGGTGTAATCTTAGAATATATGTATATTTTTCCATTATCTTTTCAGTTTTTGTGATAAGAAATTGGCATGAATAGGCACTTAAGCAAAAGAGTTTACAAAATGTAAAAGGGGGAAGTCAGCCATTATGATGAAAATTTGTTGTTTTTGCTCTTTTCGCGTTATTTGATGGAAAAACAAAGTAAAAATTAGTTTCACTTTCCGGCTTGTCTACTTTTTTATGCATATTAATTTGTTTGTTGTTTCTGTTTCTGTTTCTGTTTAAACCGGAATCGGCCGATCATCACGAGTTAAAGTTGCAAATCAGGGCCGAAACACAGGGGAGGGATCACCTTTATGGCTAAAAAGAAGTCCACAGGTGAAAACGAGGGGAAAAAACCAGATTGAAGATGTAAAGAATAGCAAATAATATATATCGCTAGGTACATAAACACATACATATGTACATATGTATATGTATATGAAATTCAAACTGAATACGGTTGCGCATGCGCAGTAGCAGCTTAAGATTGAGGAAATTGAGAAGGAAAGCCAATTAGCACGCCCATCGCCCGAATGATTTTGTGTGTATATAAGTGTGTGTGTGTGTGTGTGTGTACACACACTTGAAAAGTTTTGTTAAATGTTCAAAAAGAAGTAAATAAAATAAAACAGTTCTCGTCACCGTTTACTTTTGTTTATAATCTTTATATTGCCTTCTCGCCGCAAAGCGCGTATTTTCTTTAGGTTTTATTTAATTGCTTATTTATTTCTTGTTTTTTGTTATTCTCGTTTAACGAACGAAATGTTTTTTAAACCGCCAGCGACGCGTTTCTACCAATAACTGAACTGAACGTAGCCACAACGTAAAATTGATACATAAAGCCAGCCACTCGAGTCGAACAACTCTTGCGACCAGAGTGCGCGGCAACGTCGTCGTCATCGTCGTCAAAGAGAAGTCCAACAAAACCAAGTCGTCTTGTACACCACTCGTGCTCAGCATACAAAATGAAGTGAATGAAGCTGTCTCGCTCCGACTTCCGTATACCATGTACGCCAAGTAAGACACCTGAAAAAACCTATGCCTATGAAGTTCTACGAGTCCTCAAACTATTTACTTACCCCAAGGACGAACGGACATGGATAGAATGACTCGTGCGTTAATGCTAAATAAGAATTCACATACATACATACTAAATGAGGACTGACTCTCTTTTTTCTACCTGTTACATTCGTGTTGGAGACTTTAATATACCAATTATTTTTATGAGTGCATGGTATTAAAACAATCGAATCGTTTGTGGCGGTTATGGAGTGACTTAAGCCGAGAGAGTGGGAAAGACTGAAGTGAACAAGTGGAGTGAGTCAGTTCCAAGCCCAACTAAAAATTAACTCTTTAAAATATAAAAAGATATAAAAAAATAACAAAAATTAAAATCTCTTCCGTCTATATTGACATAAACATATATGTTAATATATATCTATATATATTCTCTATCAGCATCTGTCAACAATGTCAGGTCAACAAATATGTACCGAATGTTTTCCTCCTTTGTTTTTATAAAATAGAAATTATTTGCTTTATTTGTCACATCGAAGTAGGCAAATTTGAAAATTTGAAATTCATATTCAATCATATTCTCCAGACGTTATATGTCAAACTGGTGTGGTGTATAGTTCATCAGTATCAGTAAGCAGAACATCAGAACAAAAAAAAATTAAAAGGAATTGAAACAATTTTCTTATATTTTTCGTAGCTCAAAATATATACAAATCTTTTGCACAGAATTGAATTGGAGTTGTTAAAAATTGTCCTATATATATATATATATATATATATATATATATATATATAATTAAATCGGTAAGTTGAAATATAGAATCAAAAAGGAATATTCTTCAGGTAAGTATATTGTTAACTCGAATGCAATTCAAATTAATAACGATCGAATTGCGCTTAAATTGGTTCGTATAGAGATGGACAGAAAACAGCAGAAAAACATCATTTTGGTGTCATCACCAACGATAAGTTCTTTAGCTTATCAGTCCAGCCCTAATGTCTGTTTTTGTTTGTCGTTTTCGTGCAAGTTGGGCCGGGAAAGTTAAGAAACTGAATACTTATTTACCAAACCCATTTAGATATAGAATGGATGCCGATGAGGCTAACATGGGCGATAATACACCAAATGGCAAACGTCGGAAGATCGACAATAACGATCAGGAGAATGCTAGCTGGAACAATATTGTGGCCCATCTAGAGCCGTCGGAGCAAGAGGTGTCGGAGCAGGCAGCAGAAGAAGATGTGTCTGTCATCCAAGAAGTTATTGGGTAATTCCTTGTCGTATGAAGCATTGTATCCTACTACAAATCCCTTCCACAGCTGCAATGAGTTGCAGAAAGATAACAATAAGGAGCCGGAACCGAATGACCCAGTTGAATTGCCACTTGGCTCAACAACACCAATAACGATGCCAAATGACGGCAGCTCCGTCGCCACAGGCACAAATAATCAAGAACAAATTATGTCGCCAGGCTCAATGACACCGACTCCAACAGGAACACCAACGCCGAATGATGAGGATGAAATTCTGTCCTCTGTAGCGGGCAACTCCCATTCTGACAACTCCGATGGCGAAACTCCAAATTATGGAGTAGCTGCCTTTGGGAATATTTTTGGTTTGGCTCTGCGGCAGGAAATACCATTGGCACTACCACAGCCTTCACGTCTTAGACGTTTCTTCAGCGAATCCGATTCGGAGGACAGCGAAATTGATGGTCGCCTTGTTCGTGTCCCAGTATCAGATGCCTTTAGAATTCGTTTTAATAATGATTTCGTCTTTCATCATAACGAGGATGGTTATTACTTGCCTGGATTGCGTGACGCACGGTTCCGAATTAGTCACAACCCAACGATACATGTCTCTGACGATATTAGCTCTAGCAGTAGGAGCAGCAGTGTCATGAATCGATCCATTTCTAGTGATTCCTTCAATTCGATACAATTTTCCTTGCCCTTCCATAATTCTCGTTCCCATCTCGCCCAGAATGATAATGACCTTGGACTGGCTAACATCACCAGCCTAGTGAATACGGTGATGGAGAAACCAAAACCATCCTACACATTCAACTTGACAGCAGAGCTAATGCAACGAGAAAACAACAACATAAATCGCGTAGGCGCACGTGGTGGTCACATATCTTTGCATAGCTTCAGTCGTGGTTTCCATGGCTCTCGCCAGGTGGTCGAACAGATGAGCCTATTGGGACGGATGAACCACCATCGGCGTGTTGTGTATTCCGTTTGTATGGATTTTAATCAAGCCGGTGATTTGATTTGCTCGGGCTCCGACGATCGTTACATTGCCATTTGGGATTGGGCCAGAAGTAAGCAGCTGCATAGATTTAAAACAGGCCATGCCATAAATATTTGTCAAACCAAGTTTATCGATAGTTCCGGCTACTTGGATATTGTATCGACCAGCCGTGATGGTCAAGTGGTGCGCTCCATTGTGCCACCATCGGGTGCCAAGAGCATTAAGTCCACTCGCCTCAATTGGCATGCCGGTATAGTGCCAAAGATTGCGGTAGTGCCCCAGACGCGTCATGAAATAATGAGTGCTGGCGAGGATGCGAACATAATGCATTATGATTTGCGTTCAAGTCGTCCAGCCACCACATTGATACAATGCACGCAATTCCATGGCGTTGATAATCTATCACTAATTGTGAGTCTCTATAGCATTGCTCATCATCCGTACGCACCGGAATTCTGTGTCGCCGGCGCAGATGACAAAGTTCGTGTCTATGATAAACGTAGGATGACCAGGCCACTATGCCTACTATCACCCGATCCGCATGAGGTGAGTTATAGCGACATTGAACAGAACACCATGTGATTGCATTTGCCTCTTCTTCTTATAGCTGGAGCGTATGGCTCAGATCACCTGTGCCGTCTACAATAATAGCGGCAGTGAGATATTGGCCTCCTACAAGTATTCTGGTATCTTTTTATTTGATAGTCGCAACCATAATGGCGCCACACTGCACACCTATAAAGGACATATGTAAGTTCTTAATATCACCGACGACATTGTCCTCGTTAATCTTCACTTCACACACACACACACACACAGGAATACCACCCTTAAGGGTGTTACCTTCTTTGGTCCCCATTCCGAGTACATAGTGACTGGCAGTGATTGTGGCAACATCATATTCTATGACAAAAACACTGAAGCGATCATTAACTATGTGAAGGATGGTCATAATGTTGTCAAGTACCTGGAACCACATCCCTCGCTGCCGATCCTCGCAACCTCTGGCCTGGACCATGACGTTAAGTTATGGGCTCCACATGGTTCCAAAACTGTAAGCACAACATACCAAGAGATCACAGATTTCCATTATCCAACCACTAACGTTGCAACATCCACCAAAACAAAAGGGTCCCTGCAATACAGATGCCCTCAGGAAAACGGTGACTCGCAATTTCAGGTACCAGACTGGTGAATATGAGGACGATGACGAGTCGAGTGGCTCCGAGATGGGGGATGACGGGCTGATGAACGACAGTGCCTCAACGATTAGCAGCTCCAGTAGCAACGGCAGCAGCAGCAGCAGCAGCAGCTCTAGCAGTAGCAGCGGCAGTGGCTAAATGTTCTACAATCATAGGATTGGGGGATAGGATAGGGGGTCTAAAGGGGGGGAGTTTTACATTTTTTCAAAAATCCACAAACACATTTCTCTCTTTTCCACACACACACACACACACACACACACACATGTCTCTCACACACATGTCTCTCACACACACACATGCCTCTCACACACACACACTCTCATACATACATACATACATAGCTGTGAATTATAGTAAATAATTTGATGTATTAAATAATGTTTAATTGAACACACACGATTCAAAATGAATCAAGAATGATTTTCAATCCACATTACTTCGAATGTTTTTGGTCCTTGTGACAAAGTTGAACGGACGAGTGGGTGAAAATTGGAAAAATGTTAGATATAAGTGAACTTGAACCGATAAAGCATTATGAATAATAATAATTTGTTTTTTTTTTTAAATCATTTGCGAATCTTTTTTGAACTTCAGCTTTGCTTTCTGTTCTTCAAAATATCATAAATGAGCTCGTTTTCCCATCATAAATGATTCATGACTTTCTTTGCCCTAGTGAGTTGGTCCACGATCATATTCGTAGTTACTTTTAGTTAGTATATACATAATTCAGATTACGAGCATTAGGAAGTGTCCTCTTCCAATCAAGTACAGCAGAGACCTCGAAATCTTCCTAAAGGTCTAAACTGTACACCAAAGCCTCGGTTTGAGTCGTTAATAGGGACTGGAGAAATGGGACGCACATCGAAACATGATTTTCAGTGCATTTGCTTTGATTTTCAATTAATTGGTTCCAAAATAAACATTTTTATACCCTTGCAGAGGGTATTATAAAATTGGTCAGATGTTTGTAACGCACAGAAGGAGACGTTTCCGACCCCATAAAGTATATATATTCTTGATCAGCTTGAGAAGCTGAGTCGATATAGCCATGTCCGTCTGTCCGTCTGTCCGTCTGTCCGTCCGTCTGTGCGTATGCGTTTTACTCAGCCATCTTAAGAGATATCGGGTTGAAATTTTTTTTGGAGACTCTTTATTACCTGTGTGAGATAAAGTATGAAAATCATCGGGATCGGCCTACTATATCATATATTGTTAAATAATCATTAAATGTGTTTTGAAAATGCGTTTTACTCAGCCATCTTAAGAGATATCGGGTTGAAATTTTTTTGGAGACTCTTTATTACCTGTGTGAGATAAAGTATGAAAATCATCGGGATCGGACTACTATATCATATATTGTTAAATAATCATTAAATGTGTTTTGAAAATGCGTTTTACTCAGCCATCTTAAGAGATATCGGGTTGAAATTTTTTTTGGAGACTCTTTATTACCTGTGTGAGATAAAGTATGAAAATCATCGGGATCGGACTACTATATCATATATTGTTAAATAATCATTAAATGTGTTTTGAATTCAGTAGTTTGAAAAATATTTGAGCATATTCATAATACGACAACTAATGCTGTTGATGTATGAAATTTCACTTTTCTTATCGAATTAAATATAATAAAGAACTGCAAGGGTATATAAACTTCGGCAAGGCCGAAGTTAACTTCCATAGCTCGTTTTATTATTATTATTGGATAGTATATGTCATTTAAAAAAATAATAAGAAATGGAATATAATTCATATTGTATAGGACGATTTCATGTGCCGGATTTATATGTTTTCTTTCAATATTCGTCTAAAGTTTGTTCAATTTGATAAGTTTTCTGTTTTGGACATGATTCTGTAAGTGGCAATAAATAATCCCGTCAACAGATGCTGCACCGGTTTAGTTTCTATTTTGGTCTGGATTATCAGCATTATCAGCAAAAATATCCATATCCAATCAATTGGATTGCACAAGAAATTTTTTCATTGTATTGTCATTATGGTCTTAAACGGATTCTGGCCAAATAAATCGAAAATGAGGCTCAAATCGAATTTACTGTGACGCAAACCGAGGCTTTGGTCTATGTAGAAGGTGTGAAAATAGCCTGGTCCACATGGATGTTAGAGAGCTGCATGAATAATAGCTAAATCAATTCGAGTTAACGACATTCAAAACCAAATGAATGAAATGAATGACTTTGAAAATCAACTTCAAGTAAATGAGTGTGCGACGTAAATATCAGTCGTACAACATTCAAACGAAACAAAACGATTTGAATGAGTTAGAAAGTGAGACAATGAGCTCCTATGATTCGAATGCATTCGAATTTCAGTTCTGATTTTAGTATTTATTTGTATATAATTAACTATATCTGATTACTATACGGCAAAACTAGTGTGGTCGGTGGTTCAGTGGGGACCTACCCAAACTTTAATATTGTTCTTATCGGGTCTCCCTACAGAGATAGAGATGCATTTCTTTTCCAACTAGTGAACTAATATTAAAAGGTAGATCCATCGTGTATATGATGGTTTAGCGAATATTATTTTGTATAATATATTAGATAGCCTTGTTTATGTTTTCTCGGTTCGTGGCAACTAGGAATCAAATTCGATTTGACCAGATTTGTCCCAAATTGTCCACTTCATAACTGCGCACTAAAGTTTTTTGGTGTATAGCATATTTTAATTTTAATAGCCCTCATTTCGCCATTATTTTCCCTACATTTTGGATAAAATAATAGAAATGAGACAATTCGAATAATTCGAATGATTCGAGTGCCTTAGTACAATTCGATGACATTCTTCGACACTCAATTCATTGCCTTTCATTACTCACACTCATTCATTTCATTGTATAGTTGTCACTCATTCATTTGAATTCCATTCGAATGGATTCATTTGACTTTGACTCTCTAATGGATATATAGATGAGATTTCCAGCAAAGATCTCTTTAATATCTTGTTTTGTATTCTCGTGTTTATTGATCGACAATTCGACACATTCAATTCGATTTAAAATGACATTTCACAGTTTTAGAGAGATTAACAACATTTTCATTATTCATTTTTTGTTTCTTTTTTAGCAACAATAATTACAATATTTATTATAATATTTATATATATATATATATATGTTTATGTATATATCTAACATTTGTTAAATTGCATTCAATACAATACACAATACAATATTCTAAAAACACATGAATTGTTCATGAAAAAAAAAACAAAACAAAACAAAAAAATAAAACAGCCTTAAGTTTATGCAGATGTTGAAGAGATTTATGTACATATATATACATATATATATGTATAGTTTGAGAAATATGTGCAACAGGGTAAGGGAATCGGGAATATATATGTTTAGGTAGGGTGTTAAAAAGTCGAGTAGCGTGCTTTAAAAATGTCAAGCCCATTTCTGATATACAACTAACTGTATATTTATAGATATATATTTGTATATAAGTAAAGATATACAAATTTACAAAAAAAAGAACAAGAAAAAACAAAAAAATAACTAAGAAATAAATGAGCAACAATATATAGATTCGTATCAAAGAAATTGCACAAGTTTAGTTTCCACAATGTTTTCTTCTCTTCTATTTTGTTTTCTCCCTTTTTGTTTTAGTGTTGTAGTAGAAGTAGGTACGTTTAAGCGTTTCAGATATAAGTATATATATATATACACATACATATATATATAAATCGTTTACAAAACACAACAGAGACCTGATCAAAATCTTCCATACTCTTGATTGAAATCTGGTTTGGTTTTCTGTCCATATATATACATACATATATGTATACATACATATATTATTAATTATTGTGTGTTGTAAACTACATATCTAATAGTAAGTAGGTCATACTGTGTGTGTGTGTGAGAGAGAGAGAGAGTGTGCTTAACTATCCAACTTAAGAACTGCAATTATGATTGATTATTTCCTTGGTTTAGTTTTGGTCGTTAACATTTCGACACTTGACTCGGGGGGGTGGAGTGTTCTCTCTTCAATCCACATGTTATCTCTCAAATTGCAGCACATAATCCTTAAGTGGACCGGGAAGATTCAAACGATTGATATTCTGAGCCAATTTGCGATTCAGGGCCTCATAGATGGCCATGCGTGACAATTGTTTTAGACTTCGGGGCTTACGATATAGTCCCGAGATGAGAGCTATCAATTGCTCTGTCTTTTTGCTTGGCACTTGAGCCACGTAGAAATTGTGCAACGACTTGAGGCAATTGTAGAGTGGCTCATGCTCCATGGTTAGATAGAATAGATGAATGATTCGTGCGAAAGTCAAATGCGGATCGTTGAGTATAAATTCCTTTCTCGTTATCAATATGATGTAATAGAAGAGTAAATATCGTGAATTCGTGCGAAACGAGTTGCGGAATGAGGCCGAATTGTCACCTCCACCGCCAGCAGCGCCTCCAGGAGCAGCAGCAGCAGCAGCGCCGCCACCACCACCACCACCACCATTACTAGCACCATTAGCAGCTGCACCACCACCACCGAGCGCCTCACCATAGCTGGCTATTTCCCTCGAGAATATGGCAATACCGGGCGTTGTCTTGCTACTCAATACGATGTTTGGATCGGCTCCGTATTGTATAAGGGTCAGTGTCAGCTCGTAAATGCATTCCATATCATGACAGGTGCGCACATTCTGCACCATGTCCATGACGGCCTGGAGTATATGCTGATATGTCTTATTGCAGTCGAGGCCATGCTGCAGCAACAGCAGCAATATATTTTTAATAAAATCGAAATTCGTGCGTTTCTGTGCATCACAATTGAGGGTGAAGTTCTCGCTCACTGTGAAGACGAGCACATGGAGAGGTTTCAGATTCGCCCGATAGGAGCAGTTCGGATTGGCGCCATGTTGCAGTAATATGCGTATGCAATTCAGATAGCATACTTTCATCGAGTGTGTAAAATGATGCAGATGGTCCTTGTTTATAAGTGGCACCAATAGCACCATTATGGGCACAGAACCATCTCGACCCACAATATTGGGATCACCTACGAGAAAGAGATACAAATGAGCTATCAAATCGACAGAGACAGAGGGAGAGAGAGAGTCTCGCTTACCATCCTCTTTGATCAGCATATTGAGCAGTTCATAGCACACTTCCCAGTCACGTAGATGGCGGAACACACAGGCCATGGCACTATTGCCAGCCTGATTGATTGATTGCTTGGCTCCATTTTGGAGTAGGAAACGCACCAGGCCACATAGATCCCATTTGCTCCATTTGTCGTAGCCATAGCGTGCCTCCTCCAAGGCATAGCGCACGATGAGAGCGTGGAGCGGGGTATTTCCCAATGAATCGGGCACATTGATCAGCTCCTTGCAACCGCGCTCCAGCAATATGCGTAAAGTGGCTAATGTGTCCTCGGCCGATTTGCGGGCAGCAAAAATCACTGCAAAATGAGATGAACAAATGATGATTAGAAATCCAGTTGGTCAAGTCAATGATTTGGAGAAACTAACCAACATGAAGAAGAGTCATCTGCTGGGTACATGTCCGCACCGTGGTCACTGCGCCCTGCTGGATAAGCAGCTCCAGGAAGCGCCCTTCGTGCAGGACAGCATGATGTATGGGATAATATTCATCCATTATGAGATTAATCTCCTCGGAGCGTGTGACCACCAATTGTTGGACACAATTCCAGGCACCACGCTCGCAGGCCAAATGGAGCAATGGCTTCTTGGCCCGAAACGGTATCCATGGCTCCTCCATCTTCTGTGTGAGTAGACTCAGGACATTATACTGATCCCCGTCGATGGCATAGCATAGGGCATTCTGTAGCTTAGTATTGAGATTCAGTCGCTCGCTGACATCATCCACATTGCTATGCCATTTGCCGCTCTCCTCGCAATTGTGGGTATGGGAGCCCGGAAAGCACATCCTGGTGTCGACATCGATGCGGGCGCCATGCCGCAGGAGGAGCTCGACACATTCCTCATAGCCCCGGAGGGTCGCAATATGCAGGGGCAGGGAACAGGGCGAACGATTGACATCAGGTCTATGGCGATGCAACAGCCATTTGGTGAGATCGATGTGATTGAGGCCCACACTACGTTGCAGTATATTGTAGCCACAACCGTCGTGTATTATTAGGATATTCTCGTTTTTTGGTATCTGGATGAGGAGGCTCTCCAGTGTTTGCAGCGAGACCTTTGGATTTGCACGCAGAATCTCAAAGAGTGTCTGGATTTTCTCCTCGGTGGCCTTGGACACTTTGTGGCCATCTCTATGTGAGAGCAGAGCGGATCCTGAGCGAAATACCTGGCTCACCGACCCGCCCATTGCAGCAGCAATAGCAACAAATGGACTAAATACCACAGTCAGTCACAACACAGTTTGCGTAGCTCACGCGAGTAAGTAACAAAAAAACAACAACAAAACTAACAAAATAAAAAATCAATACAAGCTGAAATACATTTGCTCCAAATCAGCACAGCACTCTATGGTGGGAGCGGGAGCTACGGGGGGGAGGTTGATTGTTGTCGTCACATGGCTCCACACACACACACACAGACACACACATGCACACAGATAAGAAGAATTCGTTCCCTGCTGCCCTGCCGCGCTGCAGTAGCCGTTTGTTAAAAAAAATTGTTAAAATATTCCTTTATTAACTTTTTTCTCCTTGTCTTCTTCTTCTTTACGTGCACTTTTAGCGACTCTACGTACACAGACACAATCGCGCATGCATTCGAAAACAAGGCATAAAAATGTCTTTGCCAATTGTTGTTTGCATATCAACAAACAAAAACAAAAATTAATAATCTGCGGTTAATAATTCACGTTCTTGTTGTCGTTCTTTCACAAAAAACAATAACAAAAAAATTCGCCGCCAATTTGCTCGACTTCGCCAATTCGCCGTAAAAGGTTTGCATGTCGATTACGATAAGTTTCCGATAGGGTTTGCTCCCATAATGGCGATTACGATAGGTTTCCGATAGGTTTTGCTCCGATAATGTCGATTACGATTACTTTGCTCCGATAATGTCGACTACGATAATTTTGCTTCGATAATGTCGATTACGGTTTATTTCCCTTTATTATTTTTCCCATTATTTTGGGATTTTTTTCTGTTTCAGGGATTTTCTTGACTTTCTGGTATTTTCTTCACTGTTGTTTTTGTTTTCAATCGAGCGGGACGTGCTTTTTTTTTTCGTTGTAAATAGGAAAGAAAATATAATAAATTGCGCTTTCCTACAAACGGAGCAACATAAACGACAAGTTATTTACTAAAAAGTAAGCAGAAAGTTACAAAATATTGAAAGCAAATAACAGTTTTAAAAGTGCGTGTGAAAATGAATTGAAAACGATGAACTCAAAGTAGCGCACGTCTTCTATGTGCGTGTTGTGTGTGTGTGTACACATTTGTATGAATGTGTGCAAGTGAGTGAGGGAGACGGGGCGAGAAAGAGAGCGTACGTGCACACACACATATGTACGTACAAGTAAAAATATTGAATTGCATTTTAACTTGTTTTCGCCATGAAATTTGTTATTATTTTGTTTTATTTATTTGTTGTTTTTTTTTGTGTTTTTCTTGGCAACAATTTTGCTGTTATTTTCTCTCTACTCATTACATTTCTTTTCTTTCGATTGTTTTGGTGTGAGTGTGTGTTTCTGTTTTTGTGTACAGGGTGCCTCGCCATTTGCTTTTTTTGTGTGTTTTATTTTGTGCGGCGTGGCTTTGTGCGGTGATGGTGAATGACGGGGAGAAGGAGCAGGACGGATGCTTCCATATGGAAAACTACTTCTTCTTCTTCTTGTTATTGTTGTTGTTCCGTTTTGTCTATTGAAATGCGGGTCGGCCGGTCAGTCTCTCTCTCGCCCTTATAATTTAGTCCGTTTCATTCATCAAGGATTGCAATTGTGTTGATATTTACACACACACACTCACACACCCATCCCCCCCATCCCCCTTGCCATACTCAAATGGCATTTGTATCTTCCTCTATCATATCTTCCATATAAGATTTCCACCACGTGCCCTTAGCTGGCACTCAAATGTTTATTTAAACAAAAATTAAGTAAATATACATACATGCATTGCATTTAATAAACAACATTTTGCACAATGTTTATAATTGATGGACGCAACAAAAGTTGTTGTTGGATCAGAAAATGCAAAACTTATTTGAAAAACAGATTATGATTATTTCAAGTAATTTCTTATTCAATTGACGCTCGAAGTGTCTCCATCTCACTCTGTCTCTCTCTCTTTCTCTCACTCTCTATCTGTCTTTCTCTTTCTGGTGTTTGGTCCTAGAAGCCGAGAAGTAGTAGGCCAAATGAAACATTTAAACGAAAATATTGTCAAGTTTCTAAAGAGTTTCACATTGAGATGTCTATCGAGTTGAATTTTTGTTGTTTGTGTTGCGAAATTCTCAAAATATATACATAATACACGTTGTTTTTTTTTTGTTTGTTTTTCATCGAATAAAACAATTTGTTAAACGTTTT
Organism: Drosophila paulistorum; assembly: GCA_018152135.1. Classification (NCBI taxonomy): domain Eukaryota; kingdom Metazoa; phylum Arthropoda; class Insecta; order Diptera; family Drosophilidae; genus Drosophila; species Drosophila paulistorum. The sequence goes on from JAECXG010000690.1 coordinate 16,127,113, forward strand.
TGTTAAAATGATGTTGTAAAAAATCCAAAGTCAAAGAAATCATTTCTTAATTCCTTTGAATATTCTTTTAACGTAAGCATTACTCTAATCCCATTGCAGTCCTTGGTCCTTTTGTTGTGAAATTGCCTTAGCCTAGAGGCCACAATGTCCATCCACACACACACACACACATACATTGAGCTTTGCTAACATTTCACCAGACTTCTAATGAGTTTCGTTGAGATTTGAGACATTTGGCCAAGTTGTTCACAGAATTTCTATATAATTTGATAGTTGACTTCTTTTGGCGACATTTGTATGTATTTGTTGCCATTATCGTTCTACGCAGTTATCAAACGTACACACACACAAAAGCTTGAAACGGAAGTCTGTAGGGTAGGGTCAGAGTGATAGGGTCCTTCCTATGCTTCCTTTTCCTTGCGAGCGAGCCACATGCTGCGTCATCATCATCATCAAAGAAAATGCCGCCGCCGGCAATATTTGCTCTCTTGACTCTCTCTCTTGCCGCTCTCTCTCTCTCTCTCGAGAATATTCTCATTCATGAAGGATGAATTCTTTGTCTCTTTCTCGCTTTGCTTTACTTTTTGTTTTCTTGTATTATGGCTTAGGTTTATTTTTATGTAAATCATTTAAAGCGGAAAATTGTTGCACAACTTTAATTTTCCTGACGCAAATTGGAAGGGGGGGATGACAGACTGCGGTTTTCCCCCCACCTACCAAGAAAAGCTCCAGTTTCTTGTTAGCCGACTGTCAATTAGTCCTCAAAACGAGAAGGAAAAAGGAACAACAAGCTGACAACTTGGCTTCCATATGGCTTCTCCGCCCCTAACTCTCTGTCTCCTAAGTATAAGTAGTCCTCCAGCTGTTTGGAAAGTTTCCTAAATGAGATTACAACTTAGTGGGTGAATCGGTTCGTCATTGCTTGGTTAGTTGGTTGGTTGTCTCGTTTATTGGCTTGTAATTGATGCCCAGGCTGTTGGCCATATTGCTGATTGAATTGAGGTTTCCAGAGAAGATAAGATGAGAGGAGAACTCAATCTGTTTTGTTAAAGCAATTAGTTTGTATAGAAACGTCGGGGTCACCATCTGGGTGACCATCTATTTGAGCTGACAAGTGTTGGATCCATCGGACATCAGAATCTTGTCTCTTGACTTTTTCTATGACAGATTTGGCAACGTTTTCGTTGGGAAACTGTCAACATATGTTCCACTTTGATTATTCTCACACGCAACCTCCGCCCACTCTTCCGCCGCACTTTACACGGCCCATTAACCAACTTGGTTAACCCCTTCTCTACCGTCCTCTTCCGTCTAACCACTTGGTCTTCTTCTTCTACTTCTCTTTTTTGTAACTGTGCCATTTGGTGATCTAAAAATATGCTCCTTACAATATGGAGGGGTCTGTGTATGTGTTTGTAAGTCTTACTCTGTATGTGTGTAATTAAGTCTGCCCACGCTGCAAGATTCGCACCCCACCCCACCCCACCGCCAGGGCCACTGAAAGAAACTATTTCAAAAAGCGGGTGCCGGTTTTTCCCACCTACCACAAATTGGCGCCCAAGGTGGGGCCACCCACGTAAGCAAAGCACCGGCAGAAGCAGCGCCGCAGGAGCAGCAGCAGCAGTAGCAGAAAACGTCCCCCGGGCAGAGCTTTAAAGAAAACACAGAGAGAGAGAGAGTGAGAGAGCGCGAGGCACATTACAAACGACAGAGCAGAGCGAGCGAGAGAGAGTGAGAGAGAGAGAGGACTGGAAGCTTGCGCAGTTCGTTGCGTTGGGGGAGCTCTCTCTTTTGGGGCAAGCATTTTGGGCAACATTTTTCTGAATCAGAGTCTCAGCGAACGGCTTGGCAAGCGGACGTTGCAAGTCGGTGTGGCAAGAGCAACCGCAAAGAGGAAAACTACAGAAATAAATTCACAAAAATAATCCAAGTGTCCACAAAGCTCTGCAAAAGGTGTGCAAAAATTAGCTACAATTTTTTTTTTTATTGTTCAAAACAACGAAAAATATAAAACTAAATATCGTTTTCGCAATGTTCAAAGCAAACAAACCAAACATTAATATTAATTCAGTTACACCCAAAATACAAAAAAGCAACAATAATAAGAAAACTTGTTTCACCGCCGACCCCCTTTTCTTGTGGCGCTCTTCTTCAGCTGCTGCTGCTGCTGCTGCTGTTGACGTCTGCGCCGGGTTTTTCGTTGTCGCCTCCACGCGCATTTAAACTGACTGTCCAAGTATTAGTGTGTAGCTGTATCTCTCTCTCACTCTCTCTCTCTCTCTTTCTGGATGTGTGTTTTTAAGTGTTTAACTGTGAATGTGTGTGTGTGCCTGTTTGTTTGTTGTGTTTGCAACTCCATTGGGGAAAGAGATGAGCGGCCTGTGGTGGAGAGGGGAGAGGAGAGAGCCAGCAGGCCTTAATAAGTATCTTTTTTCGTCTGTCTGTCCCTCGGTGTATTTGTGTGTGTGTGCGTGTGTTTGTCGTTGTGTGAGAGAACCGGCTTTTTGTTTGCTTTTTCATTTTTCTCTTCTCAAATTTTTATTTTTTTTATTGTTTTTTTTTTTATCATTGTTGTTGTTAATTTGGTTGTTTGTGAACGAAAGTTGCCAAATTGGCTTACATTTTTTCCTCTTTTTTTTTTTTTGTTTTTGTAAGTTCCAAGAACTTTTCAACAATAATGCGTAGAAAAAGTTTACTACATCTCTGTGTCTGCGTGTGTGTGTGTGTGTGTGTATGTGTGTGTGTGCATAATCTACAAATTTGTTTAATTTTTTTTGTTTTGTGTTTTTTATTTTTGTTGTTTTCGACTTGTTTTTTGATAGTTGTTCGCCTGGGCACAAAACGATAATTTTTCGTGTATTTTGTTTGAATGGAAATTTTCTAAAACTAATTAAAAATGGCAAAAGATCATAGAACACTTTGTCGGAGAGGGGGAAATCAAATCTAAAAGACAAATATAAGAATGCATAGTGACAGAAAGAGACATAGAAGAGGATGAGGGGGAAGTCCGTGGGAAATGTTTCGAACTAAAGTTCTCGTCAAATCAGTTAATCCAATCTATTTACTATTTACAGTAAAACATTAAAGATTCCAAATGAATTTTGAGAGTTTTCAATTATCATATATAAAGATCCGTAGAATGTTCTTGAATTCAATCCTTACAAGTCCTTTTCATTAAAATTTTGCAACTTTCATTGTTATTAATTAGATATTTACTTGTGTTTTTCATTGCAGATTCTCTTTTAATTTGGTTTAATGAAACAACAAATCAACAAATAACAAATAAAGAAAAACAAATCGTGTTTATCTTTATTCAAAGAAAGAAAGAAAGAAAGAGAGAGAGAAGGGAAAAAACGAAATAGAATGAAAAGTATAATTGTAAATATGTTTCTTCGCCTCAAGTTTTATCTAAGCAAATAAGATAAAAGTTTAAATAATATTTAAAGAATTAAGAATGAAACTTGCAATTTTTTTGTACAAAACTACTTTGTAAGCCCATCAACAACAACAACAACAACAACAACAAATATAACATAACAAATATTAAAAAAAGGAAAGAAACAAAACAAAGTATAAAATCAAATTTGAAACCATCTCTAAAAGTTCTTGCATGCGCCAATGATAACGTCGCATCAGCTGAACGCGTCCAATTTTGTTGATTACGACGACGCAGCCGTTGTCAGTGTCCTTCAGCCGGAACTAGGACATTCGTATACTAATAATAATCATCATCATCATCGGCAACAACAACGTCATAATCCGCAGCAGCATCCAAATGAAACAACAAACTTCTATGCCCCAACAGTAAATGTAGTGAAAGTCACGCCCCAACAGGTCACCATTGGCATTAATTGTGATCTTACGGCAATTGGGGAGGAGAAACGTCACCAGCAGCAACAGCAACGTGGTGTAATTGTTAAGCCAAAGGATCAAACAGGAGTCACCATAAATAAGCGAAAACGTGAAAAAGGTGAGTGATCCAATCAATCAATCCAATTTAGTCAGAAAAGTTAGCCGATTCGGAAAACTTGAGCCTCGATTCGGTTTGGAATAGGCAGAGGAAAGCGATTCGAGACTAATCGATCGAGGTGTGCTTCAAAACTATGTACAATGTGTACCGGGGCTAAAATTAGTGTGAGTGATTTGCGTTCAGTGAGTTATCGTTATCACACACGCACATTGAAAGCTGTTAAAAGTTATTATTATTATTGTTATATAGAAGGTAAACCAATATTTACGATTTGTTGCCGTGTGCGCTGGCTGGAACAACAAACACTTACTGTACACGTTTGTATGTATGTGTGTGTGTGTCGTCGGCTTATCATTCTGGTCTTCTTTCTAATCAAAATTAAAGCGCCAAGCCAACAAAATATCAGCAGGAGCAAAGGAGAAGGAGGAGTAGGAAGGGACAGGCGGCACATGGCTTCAATTTGTGAAGGAACACTATTTCTACTCACTCGCTTTTTGCTCGTCTCCCTTCCTTCCTCTCCCTCTCTCTCTCTCTCTCGCTCTCTCTCTGTCTCATTTTTGGCCAGACGTCATTCGTTCTTGTGGCTATCAAGTTATCTCCAACTACGTCTGTGCGTGTGTGTGTGTCTCAGTAGTGTAGAGTAGACAGAGGCAGAGACAGTTGACACCGCCCTCTCCGCCCCCTCCAGCAGCACACCACTTCGACTAGCAGACCTACCCACACTTTTTTGTTGATGTTTTTTTTATTACCTTCTACGTATATATACATATATACCCTTGCCGTGTGGCAACTTCAACTATACAAATCAGTCATTAATTGTGATCCTTCTTGACCAAAAAATGTGCAAAAACAAACTACAAAGAACGTTAGTTCCATTTGATGAATAGTTTTAACCAACAAATGCTTTAATTTGTAGTGCAATATTGCTTCAGAAATTGTGTTGAAAACAATTTTAAAGACAAGGTAACTCGTTAGATTGATAATTAGCCAAAAAGCATTGTAAAAGTATTCTAAAGTACTCTAAAAGTATTCAAAAAGTTTCCTGGAGTTCTAGAGCAAGAGGATGTCGATCCATCCATCGATAAACGTTCAAACTTTTCTACATTTAAGGTTAGCCATCATTAGAGACATCCTCCAGTGCCTCAGTCTAGTAATAAATACAATTGAAATTTGAATATAGGTAGTTATTGAAGTTGTTTCGTGTAGATCGGTAGACTTTATTCTATAATGATTGGTTTGGATCAACTCTACACGCTTAGAGTATAGAAACTTCTGCTCTTTGGCTTCATATTTATTATGTGTGTGTGTGTTTGTATACCCTTGCAAAAAGGGTATATTAATTTTGGTCAGAAGTGTGCAACGCATAAAAGAAAGCATCTCCGACCATATAAAGTATATATATTCTTGATCAGAACGACGAGACGAGTTGAAATAGTCATGTCCGTCCGTCTGTCCACCCGTCCGTCTGGAGCAGCGCAAACTTCTAGACCGTACGAGCTACAGAGCTGAAATTTTGTATATAGGTTGAATATCTCGGATTCAGCCACTATATCATATAGCTCCCATACAAATGGCAAAGTCACGAACAGTGATTTTTCTCAATAACTTCGTTATTTTCTGAGTTATTGTTGTGAAATTTTATATTGGTGAGTCCATTACATATATAAACAACTGTGCCAAATTTGATCAAGATCGGGTGACTATATCATATGGCTAACATAGGAACGATCGGTGGAAATCAGTGACTTTGATCAATATCTTCTTTATTTCCTATGCTAAGATTGTAGGCCATTCTTTCGCAGTCATTACACTTTTTTCACTTTGGTGGCTATGGGTAAGGAAAGAGTTACCAAAACAGTTGCAAGGGTATACAAACTTCGACGCGGTCGAAGTTAGCCCCGGCCCTCTGGTTCTTGTGTTGTGTGTTGCTCTGCTTATTTGCGTACGTACAAACACATATATTTTTGTATTTTTCTTCTTATTTTTGTTGCTTTTTATTATTATGACTTATTGTTTGATATCACACACACACACACACACGCCCTCAACACATGGAAGGTCTCTCTTTTATATATGTATTGTATTTTGTTTTGCCATTTGTTCCCTTCCAAATTTGCTTCTCATTGAAAATTCCGACGAACGCCGCAATTACCACCCCAATTGTCTCCCAATCTAAGTCAAGTGCTTCTTCTTCTTCTGCTTCTCTAGCTCTTCTCTTACATTAATTTCGGTCTGCAAGTTTTTTCTTTCTTTCTTATTTTTGTATATTTCGTACATTTTATTTTATTTATTCTTCGCTTATTGCGACTTATAAAAATGTTGTTTGTATTTTCCGTTGTCGTCATCAAACCAATTGCTGGAAATGAGATGGATTTTTTTTTTGCTGTGCTTCTTTTTGGCCAAATCGCACATTTTCGTTCAAATGATCGTCATCATTCTTATTATCAAAATCCGAATTATTCATATTCATATGCCCGACATATGTTCATCTTAAGTACGGATCGTGCATTTTGGAGGTTTTTTTTTCTTTCTCTTAGGGCTCTGATAAAGATCTGATAAAGATTAATGATATGTGCCAAGAAAACTAAATGAAAATTTTTATATTCGCGATTGTTTCCGGAATTCCACAAGTTATCACAAAACGCTTATCAGAAATGAATCAAAGTATTTTAAAGTACAAAAAACTTTGTAGATGGTTTAACTAGCATTGCTGAAGGAATGATTGAGTTTTGCCGTGAAAATATATGCATATATCTTCTATAAATTCATATGCCAAATCGGAAGTTATTTCAAAATAAATTGAGGGAAGAATATACATAAATTCGTATGTTTTTCTTAAGTGTTGAAGTTAGATTTCAATTATTTGCTGAATATTATGTACTTGTATGTGTGTTTTATATGTATGTATGTATCTATATAGATATCATGACAAGGGTCAATCAACAAGTATTAGATCAAATCGGTTATGTGTGTGTGTGCCTTATTTGGTAAGCAGGAATAACAAGTTGTGTTGGCCGATAGAACCGTGACCTTCTCTGGTCATAGCCATTGAACTCTCCAGGTGGGCAATAATTTTTGCGTCCTGGGGACGTTTTGTGGTTCCCTCTCTGTCTCTGTTTGACTATTGCATGATGACCCTCTCGTATATACCTTTTCAGATAGCTAACCACCGCCTCACTGGCTGAACAACAGCTGTCATATAAATTTGTTAGCCTTTTTATGTTGTTGTGTTGGCTTTTTGCACTCAATGGCTATAGCCCCCTTGACCATTACCAGTTGCCTCTTCTATCTCAAGTTTACCTTTTTCTCACACCCCAAAACGAAAACGAAAAAAAGAAGAAAACAAAATGCCAGCCAAGGTCTTTTGTTTCCATTTAGCATTTAACGATGATTAAGAAATATTCATGTATATATAGTTCAAACGATTACTCTCCATTTGCAAGAGATGGAAGAAGTGCGGCGTGGCAGCAGCGGCGGCGGCTTGGTCAAAACCAATTACTTTTATTTGTTGACTTTGGACATCGATTTGGTGGTAGGATAGGAAGGTGGGGGTACCTCTCCTTTCCCTCGTATCCCTACCTACCTTTCTCTTAAACTTTATCGATTGTTGTTTACATATTCATTTAATTTTCATTTGCATATATCTTTACACAATTAACTAGGCCTCTGCACACGGCGGGCGAGGGCAATATTATTCATAGGGTTGGGTTTGGGTTTGGGTTCGTTTCTCGGTCGATCGCTTGCTCGAATCTGAAATTTCTTGTGGAATTTTAAAGCTACGTGATGTCTTGCATGAAAATTTCATTTAAATTTTCTTATTCATTCACACACACACACACACCGTTTGCATAGGCTGACAAAATAAACAAACGAACATGAAATTTTGTTTTTTGTTTTTTCTTTTGCTTCTTGTTGTCATTGGACTGACTGAATAATATTTTAAAAAAGAAATACAAAATTAAAGCAAAAACAAAAACTAAATTAAACTTTGAGTTGACAACAAGTTTTGCCGCGTTGCTGCTCTATTCATGATTGACATGCGAGGAACTTTGCCACAGTTCCCCCTTTCCTCCCCTTCCCTTCCCATCCCTTTCTGTCAGCTGTAACTAAGTGTTGTGCGTGGGCTGCTGCTGCTACTCATGGCTAGAATGTCTTTGAAGAAACCTTCGTTTTTGTTGTAGTTGTCGTTGATGTTGCTTTTGTCTTGAAGGGGGGCACCAAAAGCAAAGCAGAGACAAAACCTGAGCAACCATTAAGGTATCACATAGCAGCCCCAACAATGCTCGTTAGTCCCCAATGATGCATCACTGAGAAATTCATTCAACTTCTCGCTCAGTCAGAAATCACTCAGACGAAAATCAAACTGACATCTATCCAAATGGAATGCATTTCCATTTGCCAACGAAAATGCAATTGATCAATATCTATGTAGTTTTGTATTTTGGATCCAGGATCTTTGAACAATTTTCTAGAATGCTTAAAAAGTAAAATAAATAATATAGAATGAAGTGAGAAAAGTTCTCTCTCCTGTTTTATAAAGACAACTATAGGTCATGGATGGAGCGGCGAGTGGGTGGTAGAATCTCTAGCATTATGTATTGGAAAACTTCTCAAAAGGCATACAAGCGAAAAGATTCTTTTTTCGTTTTCTCACTGAACCAGAACACGTTAACGAGGGGAAGGGGGGAGGAAAGCATCAGTCTGAAACACAGACAGGAGGCTGGTTATACTGGTTGGCCATATTGGGTGAAATTTGCTTCTTTTTTTTTTTTCGCACAAAACACCTACACACAACACCATTGGGTTGGGTTGCAGCTGCAGCTGTCTAAACTCCTTTCACCCACTCACACACACACACAAAGATTACATGAAGAAAGTCTCATTTTAGTTTGATTTCTGGTTATTCTGGTGGTGTTGGTTGGGTCGGTGGTGGTGCTGCTAGTGGTTAGGGCAAAGTCAGGGTCAGGAAATTATATTTAGCAGAGCTCGGTTGAGATTTATGAGCGAAAGTATATTGTATCAAAAGAAAAAGAAAGACACAAATGGAAAAATGGCAGCAGCAGCAGCGGCGGAAACTTTTGTGATCAGGCCGACACCACATCACAGACAGGGACTTGGCGATCCGCAAACCGCAGAGGAAGACGAAAATTAGGGCAAACAACAAGAGAGATTGGCGGGATAGACAGTGGAACACAATGGATTGAACAAAAGAAAAGTAGTGAGCCATAAACACTACCGATCTTATCTATACATCACAAAACCATTACCTTGAAAGATTAATACCAAAAGAAGCACACACAAATCCAGCCCCAGCCAGTAAGAGAGTGACCCTCAATGATCTTTATCTTTGAGCCCTAGGAAAATTCGACTCAAACCAACTCTCGATATTGTAAATTCATATTAGTACCCACTTCTTTTTATTGTCTAGTGATAAGATAGGATTCCTATATCATTGTAGAACTAGAAACAATGTCCTAGTTGAGAGGAGTAATAAAATGGAAAGTTGTTTATAGAATTCTGTTTTTGTTATTGCTAAACAATTATGCAATTTGTATACCTAGTAGTTATTTGTTTAATTTTTATTGAATTGCAAATCTTAATATATATCATTAATAGCTTTTTGTTGTTGTTGTTTCTCGTTTTAGGTAAGCATCAGTAGGAGAAAAACAAAACAAAAACAATTTGGAACCCACTTTTCAGCTTTACGTGAGTAACTTTTTTGTATTGTAATTAATGAAAGAACTGGAACTGAACTCAACTGAACTGATCTGAACGGACGGGGATTGAGTGGTGGAGACTGAGGCGCGCTCTGTGTTGTGTTGTTGTTGTTGTTCATGGCTGATAACTTTCAAAAATCTCTCTTTCCGTCTCTGTTGCACTCATCGGACTCAGTTAGCATTGGAATGGCCTGAAAGTACGTACATACATTGATACATACAATGTATTTTGTGCTCTTGTTGTTGGATGTCGCACTGTTGTTTTTCTGAAAGATCATCAACAAAGTTGAGAAATCGAACCAGTTTTTTATTTTTCGTTTGAGAACTTGTTTCACATACAACAGCAGCAACAACAACAACAACAACAACAAAAAGCACTCGCAACTTGAAATTTAATTTTGTTTCTCTTCTTTTTGGGAGTTTTAATTGAGTTTTGGGTCGACTGAGGAATAGCAGCCAAGAAATGGAGGTCAAGTTAAGAAAAAAACAAAAATTTATCATCGGGCCCAAAGAAGAAAATTCGCCAAGTTTTGAATGTCTAGGCAGTTGTCCGATCTCTTGTTGAACGAACGGTTGATAAACCTTGAAGTTAGTTTGCTGGCTGCTTACTTTTTTGAATTGTTGTTAAGCGAATGGCAATGTCTCTGCGTCACTTGTTTTATGGTCGTTCGTTCTGTTGCTGTTGTTGTTGTTGTGCTCAGTTGAGCTCTGTAGAGTATGACAATGCACAGGGTCTTATTTGAACGGACCGAATAAACACAGATATATAAAACGTGCAATGTCTATGGAAATTGAATCTAAATTGGGTTAACAAGTGTTAATGGACAGTTCTCCCCTACCCCCGCCCCCCCCCGTCAGACAATGAGAGCAAACAATCAAACGAACTGCATCTACAGACGCGACACATGGACACAGAAAATAAAAAAGGGAAAGACATCAAAATACGAGAATGTGTGAATAGGGAAATAATAATAATAAAACTCTCTGTGTGTATATGAAGAGATACCGTTACTACTGCTCTGTGCCCTGTGTTCTGTGCTCTGTGGTGTCTATTGTTGATATCGAACATTGACAATTTACGTATAGAAACCTTTTATGCATATATTTGTGTGCTGCTCCCCCTTCACTCCCTCTGTGCTCTTTGGTGACAATGAACTTGACAATGTGTGTGCTCTGAAACCCTGACGTTCCGAGTTCTTTGATAATAATTGTATTCCTCTATTTGGTATGGCATGAAATATTGTTCAGAAGCCATCGAGAGGGGCAGGGGAAGATAGGAAAAGGAAAGTAAGGTAAGGAAAAAGGACGATCTGCAAAAATTGAAATTGCTGTTAGATTGAATCTTTCCATCAAGTTCGAGTTGCTTCTTCATCTTGTCATCAGATCGGGTATCAATATCTCTCCCTCTCTCACATTCTCTTACATTTCGCAAATCTTTTGATTTAACCTTTCTGTAAGCCATTTGGTTTATGTATCTGTTTCTGCTTCTGTACCTTAAGGTGTTTCTTTCTGGTCTTCCCATTGTTCGTTATCCAATCAGTTTCAATCAATATTAATGAAATTCAACCTAACAGCTAGCAGCAGCAGCAGCAGCTGCAGCCCCATTTGGCTTTGGCTCATTTGGATTACGCAAATCAGCTAAAGGAAAAGTGTAAATAGAAACGAAAATTAAATAATATGAAAAGCTGCTTAAATCGAAAAAGGAAAAAAGAAATTCGAAGCGAAATGTGCAACAAAGTGTGTGTTGTGTTAGAAGATAGATAGAAATACGAGAGACAACAAAAAAAACGAAATAAATGTTGCGAAATAAAATGAAACACAGAAATAGAATAGCATTTTCTAAATTACACAACCAGACAGGCAGTAGGCATCAGGAGAAGGAGGAGGAGATGTGGAGGCGACTCATTGGGGCGGTGGGGCGCATCGTCACAACACATTAAACGCAATTATAGAAAGTCAATTGAGACACAACAACAACAACAACAACAGCAACGGCAAGTAAGTAAATTGCGCGGGCGTTGAAAGGAAAAATAGAAAGACCAAGGGAATCTGTGTGTGGTAGAAAGAGAGAGAGGGGAAGTGAAGAAAATCAGCTGGTGCCCAAACCGATTGTTGTTGATGTCAACGTCAAAGTTGCCATCCCAGTTGACAGTGGATGATGATGTCGATGTCGATGGCAAATTGTGAAGCAGAGGGAGTGGGTGGGTGGGAGTGGTTGGTTGGGAATGGATGAACAAATAACTGCAACACACACACAAACAGACACACACGCGCGTCGCCAGGTCCAGATCCAGTTATTTGTTCAGGCGGGCCCACTACCACCACCTTGCCTATCCCCATCCATTCATCCATGCATCCATCGTTCGTTCGTTCATTTGCGTTCACTCGTTGCTAATTTTCATTTTTCATAGTGTTGGAGTAAAAATGGCGTTGATACTTTGGTTTAGCAACTCAACCAGTAGACATAATCCTTTGCTTAAGGCGTCACAGCACATACATACATACATACATATATATATAAACGACAGACTAGAGAATATACCCTGAGTACACACACACACACACACACATACACACACATAATACGGTGGGGAGATAAAATAACATTTCTTTCACAACTATCCCCAACCCCCTCCGCAAAAGAAAGGAGACAAAACCAACAGTGGAGACTCTACCAAGTGAACTAACACAGCAATTCTCAAGAATATAGATATATTTGATAAATTTGACACTATTACTTAATACACTTTCAAGTTACGTTATCCCACTAAGCCAGATCGAATCTAAACATTGGGATCTCGGATTGGGACATTTGCTTCCTCTGTCCTCTGTCTATCTCTAGATAGTCTTCACTGTAGTTGGCTGTGTAGGTGATGGCTTATACCATTATCTCCTGTTGCCTTTTTTCCATAGCTTAATTTGTAAAGCCCTTGGGTGGGATGGGGGTATGGCGATGTGCAAGGAGGAGCTTGAGGAATAGAAGGGGAGGGGAGAGAGAGAGAGAGCTTAACATTTTAGCTTTGGCTGGGGAATTGCTTGCTGTGAAAACGATTCTATCTCGCACATTCTTTATTCTCAGTTAACCATTTTTATCCCCATTCCCCCGCTAAACTACCCACCTGCCTGTCTGCCGCCTTCTCTCCTCTTGTCTCTCATTCTCTATCACTTTTCTCCCTATCTGTCGCTGTTGTCTGTGTTGGTTTTATTATTTTGTTTTTCTTATCGAACTATCGAGCTGTCGCTGTCTGTTTATTATTATTATTATTGTATATTTTTCTTCTTATGTACATATTTTTCTGTTTTTTTCTCTCTGCTTTTTGTTTTCTTCTTTCGCTTTCTACAGGTGTGTTGTCAATGTTGCACGATGACTAATGGGAGATTTTATTTCTGCTTTTATTTCTCGTCGTGTCGTCATCTCTCTCTTTCGCACTTTTAAAACAAGTTTTCAAGTTTTTTTTTTTTTTTTTTTTTTTTATTATTTAGTCGTAGCAACGATTCGCGATTATTAATTATTATTATTGTTGCCTTTTGCTTTTGCAGGGGCGTTCGTCATACAAAACAAAACACAATAGAAGCCAGCCCCCCTTCCAAAAAAAAAAGAGTATTTTAACCAAGTTCTGTGCTGATTTTTATTTCAAAATGCGGATACTTCAGTTTCAAATTTATATTTTTAGATCTACAAATTTGTATAGTGTTTCCAAGGTTTGGGGTTTTTTCGGTTTTTGTTTTCATTTTCTGTGTGTGTGTTTTATGTTTTTTGTTATGGAGTATCTGTTTTTTTATTTTTTTTTTTTTCGAATTGTACAAAGTGTACCAGCCATATGGTAGTAACAGATGTATGGAGGTTTTAGCCAAGGTCTAATTAAAATAGTCAAATAAGTCTTAGTCTTCAGGGATAATTTTCTCAATTTCCTCTCTCTATAAATATTCTTAGGATATGTTGTCGAATTCATTGTCCCTTCGTATTTATACCATACACTTATAGGGTGAAATGGTATATTAAAGTCGCCAAAATGTATGTAACAGGCAGAAGGCCTCATAAAGTATATATATTCTTGATCAGTATCAAGCCATGTCCGTCTGTCTGTCCGTCCGTATGAATGCGTAGATCTCGGAGGCTATTAGAGATGAAGCCACCAAATTTGGAATGTAGGCTCGTGTAGTATGTAAAGTGATCAAGTTTATTTCAAATTTATGCCACGCCCCTTTCCACCCGCGCAATTTAAAAAAAAAATGTTTATCTCAAAAACTATTGCAGCTAGAGACAACATATTTGGCATGTGTATTTCCTTAGGAAATGTGCACATTTTGTATGTATAAAGATTTTGCCACGCCCTTTTCCGCCCCCCAAATTTTAAAAACTCGATTATCTTCCGTAATTTTCTACCTTGTGCGATCAAATTTGGTACACTTAAATTTGATACTAATACCCAGCAAAATTTGATCAAAATCGGACAAAAAATAGCCAAGCTATGCATATAAACGTTTTTCCATAATGACGGAGTTGGCCGTTGGCTGGTGGGGGCGCTAGGGTGCTCGTGTGCTTGAGTGAGCGAGATACTTTACTGGTATATGGTATACCTGAGTCGGCGAGACGACTTACTTATTTCATTTCTCTGTATAATTAGAATTAAGATTTCAGTCAGGAGCAAATTTTCATATTTGGTTGAGAGGGACTGAGACAAGGTGGGCCAAAGTCTCTCCAAATGGCAGCCAGCAATTGCCCTACTCAGCGGTCAAACAACTGCCACAACGTTGGGCGCCCATTTTTTGTTGTCAAGAAAAACAAAAAAAATCGAAACGAAACGAAACAAAAAGAAAAGAAAAGAAAAGAATCCAAAAATATGCGTGTAAATTGCCCGCTAAAAAAAGCAGCCGCCGCCAACACATATTTTCAACGTAATTACAAGACCACGATGGCAAAAGGGATGGACAAAGAGAGAAGAGAGAGAGGTTATAGGGAAGGAGGCGCCATCGTTTTGCATTGCATTATAAATTTCATTTCTTGTAATACCCTTTAAAACATAAAATACGAAAAGGTATAGGTAAACATTGACTGAAGGACGAAAATGTCTAGTTGGAATTAGAGTTAGGGACCACCTAAAGGACATTTGAGTTGGAGGACATGAATTTTCTCATGAATTACTCCTGCCTTATTTTCGTTTATAGTGAATTATAGTTTTTCGTTTTCTGCTTGCCTCAAATAAAATTTCAATTCAAGTCAAGAAAATTATAAATATTTTACAGTTTGTAGCCGAGTCCCAGCAACGTTGCCTGACTGCACTGTTCTATTTTATGGACGACTTTTGCACGGGAATTTATTATTTTAGTTGTTGCCTTTTAAAAGCGATGTGTGCGGGAAGGGGGGCCGGAGCTCCGGAGGGGCATTTGCGTCGCATAACTTTGCTGTGGTTTTATTTATGCTTCTTGCTAGAAACGACTGTGGCGACAACAACAACATTCTGATTTTGCAATATTTTTGTGTGTGTTTCTTGAGAAGGCAAAACTTTTATGTTGTAATGCACGATTAAATGTTGAAAGACACACAAAGACAGAAAATATTGTAAATGCATTCTAAGTGAAAGGGTATTAGGTAGTCCGAATAGGTTTTTTTTTGCTTAGTTGTTGTTCCTAGAAAAAGGAGACGCCGCCGGGGCTTAAATTTACAAATATTTTGTGCAAATCAAATTTTGTATTTACTTTTCTTGCCATTAATCAGTTTAATCATCACAGTAAAAACTCATCTTGATTCCATTCTCCTTCTCGAATCCTCTTGATCTTCCCCTCTCTCTCACACTGTCTCTCTCCTTCTCTCTCTCTCTCTCTGGCTGGAAATAAAAAGTAATGCTTCAACACTGACAAATTCATGTACAAAACTCATTAAACTTGTTTAAATATGAAACGACATTCCATAAATCGTAGAGCAAAAGCCGTTTTGCTTGGCGCTCTGGCAATAACAACATTAATTAGAAATTTTGTATAATTTATTTAATTAATGCTTATTTTGTGCAATGAATTATGTTAATAGATGTGAAACTCTCCAAGCAACGAAGACAGAGAGAGTGAGAGAGAGATGTTCCTTATTTTTCTCTCATCCGTTTGTCTCATCCCCTTGAGTAGGCTACTTTTCAATTCTCCGCGAGAAATGCAAGTCAAGTGAATTGTGCATGAAGGGGGGAGCGAAATATGTATTAAGCAAAAAAGGGAGAAGATAGGCGGGGGGCAGGAGGGAAGCAAGAGTAAGGCAGCTTGGTCTTGGACGTCTCATGACGATAGAAACTGCCAACTGTCAAACCCACATTGGACAGCAAACGGCGCCAGTTACTCTTCAGCCAAGTCGGCCCACTCTCAAGAGTCTAAAGTGAAACTTGTCTTGATATATATTTTTTCTTTCTGGCTGCTGCTGCTTGTAGTCGCCCGGCCTCCACATCAACAGCGTCTGGGTGGAACCTCTGGTTCCCCTCCACCTCATACTGTCTCTCTCTCTCTCTCTCTCTCTCTCTCTCTCTCTCTCTGTCTGTCTGTCTGTATCTATTTGTTTCTCTCTGCGTTTGTAGTTTGCTCTCCTTTTTGGCTTCTTCTCCGCACTCTGACTCATAGGTTTTTGTTTTTATATTTTGTGGGCACTCTCTGGGTTTTAGTCTTAGTCATTTAACAAAATGTTGCAACATAAGCTTCTTCTTCTTCTACGACTTCTTGGACTAGAAATAGACTGTAATAATAAACGCGCGTTGCCTTCAATGATGTCAGCATTGTCTGGACTTTCCTTTCCTTGGCCACCCTTTATCCTGTCGACCACCCCAACAATACATAAATGTCATTGAGAATTTCCCAACACACAACAAAAAGTTTTGTTTTGGTTTTTGCTTTTTTTGTTTGGGTTTTTCACGCCGTCGTTTTCTCTTCCCCCCCTCTCTCTCCCTCTCTCGTTTCGTTTCTCTCTTATTATAAAGTTTCGTTGGTTTGTCGTTTTTGTTGTTTTTGCGTTTTTCCTGTGGCACTCTTAATGCATATAATTTACTTACTCCCCGCTCGACACCCCCAAAGGAAACTCCTCTTGAAGCTTTTCATTTCCGTTGAACTATGTTTGCGAGTGTTTTTTGTTTTTCTTGTATTATTATTAGTATTGTTGTATTTTATTTATTTATATATATTTTGGGGTTTTGTTTTTCTGTGTGGGGGCTTATGATGGCCACGCCCACTTTTATAGGCTGTATTCAGCTTTCATTCACCAGGAGAAGGTCTTTGAACTTATTATTTGTTGTTGGCGTTTTTGCGGCTCATAACATTTTATGTTTCTTTTTCGCTGCTTCTCTTATTGTTGTTGGTGTTGATTTTCTGTTCTTTATGGCGAGGCAGTTTTGCCTGAAATGAAACACATTCAGTGTGTATGTGCGTGTATGTTGTGTGTGAAACATGGCGTATGAGTAATTTGTATGCTCGTGTATATACATATTGCGTATACGCATAGCAGGCAACTTTTATTTCTACTATATTCCGTGATTGCAAGTGCTGAAATTTGAAATCTAAAAATTTAAATTTCTTCCTGATGATTTATACAACATTTCTATTTCCCTCCTTCTCCTCCTCCTCCTCCCCTTTCATTTTCAACGATATTTTGTTTTTCTTGCTGTTGCTTTTGTGTGTTATTTATTTTTCTTTCGAATAGAATGACAAATGGAAATGTTGAGTGCAACTCAGCATAACCATTCTGTTTCAAAAATAAAAAAAAAGGGGGCGTTGCCTGCCAACCAATTCTATTAAGTAGAACAGCCACGCCCCATTTTGATAACTACTAATGCCACCACCGCCCTCCCCCAGAGACTAGTGTGCAGAGTCATCCATTACTTTATGCAATTTGTTTTTTCCTATCGTATTATTGCCATATTTTAGATTGCATCGATCCATATTTTGTATATGTAATAAGAGTGCGCACACACGTAAAACCAATTGCAATGTGATGAATTATTTTGCAAGTCTTATTGACGCGAGCAGCAACACCGAGCAGGGCAGAGGGTGGGTGGAGGGGGTGGATAGAGAAGTGTATATTGGCTAATGAGTGTGTGAATAATTCAATGCAAAACAACGACCAGGCGGAGGGTGGGGAGGGGTCTTTGGAGGTATAGCTAGTAGTTGAAGATTGGAATACTTGTTGTTTCTAGGAGGAGTGACACTATAATAAAAGTTCCTTATCACAAACGGGAAAATCATTGACAAGTCTCGATTCTTTTATAGAACTAGAGAGAGAATATAGAGGCCTGGCTTATCAATAAAAGAAATATATATTCATTTTCTATTCATATGAAGCAATGGCTTATGGAGGGTGCTTGAATCATAGATTACTATGTACTCGAATACACCTTATTCACCTTTTTTGTTTGTTTTTAGAGAGAATTCTGTGTGAGAAATATATTTCGCTTATACTTCTATATTGTATCTTTGGGTTCATCTTTCATTCTCTTACAGCTTATGTATGTGCCTTAAAAGTGTTTAAACTGAAAATTGCAATTGTTTCTTTTGCATTTTGAATATATATATATGTATAAAGCCACAAAAATGGCATGAACGTTGTGCTGCAGTCTTGTTGTTTATGTTTGTTTGTGTGTGTGTGTGTGTGTGTATGTAGGAGGCAACAATATTGTCTAGCTTTTGTTGTTGTCGTTGCAAAGCACTTTGGACCGATGTCAGTGCACGGCACGACACAAATTTTTCGTTGTGACTATGAGTGGATGGTTAGAGGTGGAAAAAGCGATGGGAAACAAGACAGAGAAACAAAGAGAGGGAGGGGGAGGGATTGAGGAGTGTATTTTTGGGGTGGTAGTGCAACAAGGAGAAGGCGGTGAAAGAGGAGGAGGAAGCAGATAGAGGAGAGTACTGGGTAATGTCGTTGCACTCCCACCACAACACGCTCGTCAACAATGACAAATCCAGCACAAACAAATATTGGACCACGAATTGTTGCTGTCGTTGCTGATGATGATGATGATGCATAGAGACGAATGAGGCACAGTAGTCAGTCAGTCAGTCAGTCAGTCAGTCCATGGCAGGTGGAAAACATCAAGCAATATGTGATTAAGAGCCTCAATAAGTAGAGAAATTTTGTTATTTTTAACTTACTAGAGCAGAGCCAATAAAACACACACACACACAAACAGAGAAAAACATAGGCATTAACATTAAGAAAACTGTCTGTGTGTGTGTGTGTGTCATGGTTCTCCAACACACTTTGCACTAGTTTGTGTTGGTCAACAATATGACATAGAAAAAGTAGTAGAATATTATTAAAAAGACTCGAATGAGGTGATCCAGAAAATGCTATTTGCTAGTTTCGTTGGCGATCAACAAATTTTTGAATAAACCTACAAGAATTATCCTTCTGAGACCCCTTCATCAAGCCCATGAATCCTTTTCATCCATCCCAACATCATTTTCTGGCTCTAAACACATTTTACAGAGAGAGAGAGAGAGAGATAGAACCTTTTTATTTTAGTTTAAGGTTTCATTAAAATTCTATCAATGTTGGCCAAAATATTTCTAAAATCAAAAGTTTACCCAAGAGAGAGAGAGAGAGAGAGAGAGACAGAGTGACTGAGGAAGGGGAAGAGGTAGATAAGACGACCCGACGACCTCTTCAAAGGAAATCATTAAAATGGGTGAAAATCCAGTGGAAAATCCCAAACAAAATGTCAGTCATGTTTTTCAACGTAATTTAAATGCAAATAAAAGTGACTAAATCTAATGCTGCTGCCTCCCAGGGGCAAGCGACAAGGCATGGAACGAATGAAAAGTAGAAAAATTAAAAACAGAAAAAAAAACCCACAAGGAGGAATGCTAAAGGAAAGAAAAGGAAATGAAACAAAGGGAAAGCGTGTCAATTTGATTGGCAAATTCACCACGTTGACTGTTGCAGCAGCACAACGAGGCTGTGGGAGGTGGTTGGAGGAGGTGAAGTGGTATAAGAGGGCAAAGCGGAGCCATAAATGAAATGAAATTGCAAATTGCATTTCCAGAGCAAAAAAAAATACAAAAATTACTGCAAATAAAAGTGCAAGCAATAAAACAAAACAAAACCAAAGCGAACAACGAATGAAAAAATGAAATCACAAACTTTAAGATTATTGATTCGCGTTCGCATTCCATTGATTTGTTTTTACTTTTTGTGCTCTATGTTTATGAGAGTGTGTCTGTGTGTGTGTGTCTACACAGTTCAGACTGCAATTGAAATGTGCAACTAGAGAAACAACTGCAAAATAATATTATTCAAACCCAGAGACAGATTCGACTTTGCACCCCAATTGCTTGCCTGAAACATAACTCGGATGGAAAAGTGAAAAAAAAAAACAAAATGTCTTTTCTCTCATGGAAAACAGCAAATCAGTTGATTCATTTTGGACAAACTTTGAAAAATGCAGCCACACTTATTGCCAAAATGCCAATGCTAATATCTAACATTAATAGACTCTAGTCTACTGAAGTCTCTCCGTGAAGTATATAGATTTGCTGATCATTGTGATCAGAGTTTCGTTTACTTTTTATCAAAATATGCGGTCACACTAAATAAAAGTATACTCTCGACGTATGTATGTATATGATATAGCAGATGCAGTTTGTCCAGTATTCGCTTCAAGTAGATTCTTTTTTTTTAGATTGCTGTTGATACTAACATATACCAAATGTCGTTGTTCCAGTTCTCCCAATGATGACTTGTTGGACTTGTCGCCTGTCTGACTGCTGCTTGGCCCGGCTGTCGATGCTGTCGTTGTTGTTGTTGCTGTTATTCTTGTTGATGCTATTTATGTGGTTGTTATCATCTGGCATGGTGGACACTTGGTGAAGCGTTCTACAAGTTCCTTCCCTTTGTGTCACTGCGTGCCCCCCGCCCTCCCTTGACGCGCATTTTGACCTCAATTGAAGTTGACTGACTTTGCTTGGTTTGGTTTAACTTGTTTTCCTCTCCCGTTGAAAGAAGGAAAACGAGAGGGCGACAGAGAGATAGGGAGGGAAGGAGGGGAGGATGGAGGGACAAAGTAACCAGCTGGCTAGGTAGAAGTAGTAGTAAACACCGCATAAGAGGTAGAGATGTCAGTTATAACATTTTTTCTCTCTTTTTTTTTTTTCGTAAAAATAACACCATTTTTTTTCTTGTTCTACCTTCATTGTTAGTAGTTGACGGCTTTTGTTCTATAAGTTTCACCTTTTTTAAGCCACACCCCCTCACTCAAAGCTTGCCCACTTCCGTTTGGTTCTGCTCCATCTCCTTCTCCTCGTCTCTCGTCGTCCCGACTCTGCTGTGTGTTCTAGCGTTTTGTTCGTTTGCATTGCATTGTGCAATACTCTTTTTTTTATAGTTTGGTTTTTTTTTTTTTTTTTTTTTTGCCTTCATCGTTTTGTTGTTTGCCTTCTCCATTGGGTTACTTTAGGTCATTCGTTGACGCTTCTAATGTTCGCTTGAAGGACGCCCGCCGTTAGCGTCGACGTCTGCTTTGTTATTGTTATTGTTGTTGTTGTTGTCTAAAGTGTCAGCAACGAGACGATAGAGCGGCATCGACAGCGACACCGGCAGCAGCGACGGCAACAGCAACAGCAGCGACTGCGACAGCGACAGCGGCAATTCTTGGTCTGCTCAAAGAGTTATGCATGTTGGTTGCATATATACTATAAGTATAGTATATGTGTTTGTGTCTGTGTCTGTGTATGTTGTTGTTGTTTTGCTCGTTTTGCTTCTCTATGCGCTAGACTAAACCAAGCGACCTCTAAGCGGTCGTCAACATTAGTTTATCTTATTTATTTCCATATTAAGTTGTTTATTTGTTAGAACAGAAATTCTTCTTTTTTGCCTACAATGAAGCATGTGAGAATCTTTGATACCAGCTTATATGGTTTTTAGGTTTCGAACTCTATTGAAAAAGTATAGACCTTCATGTATGTACACATGTACGATCGAGGGGCCCATTGAGAGTCTCCTTGGAGTTGAAGTTTGTTTCTCCTAATCATATTTAATCATTAGAGACATGTAGGTGATGTAGGTTATAAAGGTCTTTGGAGTAATGTCGTTTTCCCTCAGCTAAATGCTAAAAGCTGATTTAGTCTGAAAGTCTCTGCCTATCAAGTTATCAAACTTAAATGGAAGATTTACAGAATAATCTCTCTCAATGTGTATTGTTAAAAACAGAGATTGATTTTGCATTTGCCTACAATAATCCCCTTTTTGCACAAAATGAATACAAAATATGAAAGAAGCTAACTCCGGCAATGCCGAAGTTTATATACCCTTGCATCAATACACAAACAAAACATTATTACTCTTTTTACTACAATATTTTCATCTTCTTCCATCATTCCCTAAGCAAAGCACGGCACGCCTACACATACAGTTCATGTAGCGTTGTGTCTGTGTGATGACGTAGTAGGCCGATTTATATTGACTGTACCTTGTGTTATATTTATCCGATGAGATTCAAATTTTGGCATCTGTGATTTTATATCCAATACTATCATATTGGTAAATTTCATGGGGATACTCCAATTTCTTCACTTACATATGTTTCTTCTAGAGCTACATATATGATATAGTAGTCCGATCCTGACAATTTTCATACTTTATCAGTTCCGGGCTAAAAGTAGCTCAAATATCAAATTTCATTCCGATAGCTCTTAAGATGCCAGCGTGAAGTTGATTTGCACAGACGGACATGGCTATATCGACTCAGCTTCTCATGCTGATCAAGAATATATACTTTATGGGGTCGGAAACGTCTCCTTCTGTGCGTTACAAACATCTGACCAATTTTTTAATACCCTCTGCAAGGGTGTAAAAACGTTTAAAGGTTTCATTTCAGTTCAGATCTTAAGAGTATAAACATTTGATACTGAAATATTATGTTGAAATCTTTAGCATTTTCTACTAGGTAAACAGTTACATTCGTTTATTTACATGTACAATAATTATATTATGCATATATTGTTGTTTTTTTTTTTGTTATTTTACCCATTCATCATTTCGTTTTCATTGCACAATTTGCCTAATTTCATTTATTTTATTTTTAATCTCATTAAAATTGAGCCACAGAAACCAAAAAACTATGTGAAGGAGAAATAGAGAGGAAAAAAACTTTCACCAAATGAAAAACTATGTATAAATTTTCCCTTTAATTTTGTCGGTTTGCAATGAATTACATTTAATTTAAAATGATTTGGTTTGTCTCTTTTGTTTTTGGGGGCACGTTGTCGTCTTGTCAACTGCATGCAACATTTAAGCGAAAAGAGAAGAAGCAAACGAAAAAAAAAACAACCAAAAAGTAAAAATCGAGATCAAAAATAAATGTTTAAAAAGCTTTCACACACACACACACACACGCATTAAACCCTCCCTCACCCACACATGTTCCACACCTAATCTATTTGAGTCTGTGTGTGTGTGTGTGTGTGTGCATCCGTGTGTGTTTGTGTGAGTATCTGTGTGAAAAAGAGATGCATTTAAAAGATTGTATTTGGCTGACTGCTCATAAAAAGAAAAAAAAAATACAAAACCAAAAGAAACAAAACAAAAACAAAAAAGAAAAAAAACTCTCAAAAACCATGTTGGCGTAAATCCGCGCAATTTAAATTTAAATTGCATTTGTGTATCTTTTTTTACTTTGCTTTTTTGTTGTTTCTTTCAGCTTTTTTTTATTTAATGTTTTACGAGTATTTGGTGAAATTTGCTGTGTGCTTTTTGTACTGTGCGTTGCCCCATTAATTGTTCAAAGGCATCTTTTGAATTTGTTTCAAAGTTTTCCTCTCCTTGTTTGTCTGTCTTTGTTGTTGTTGTTCGACTTGTGATTGTAATTGATTTTTGTATGTTTCATCTTGTTGTTGCATTGTTATTAACTTTTAATGCACATAATTGCCATTGCGACCAACAATATACCCCTTAATAATAGCACACACAAACTGAGTTTCTCTCTTTGGGTCATATAAACATGGATTCATATCAATTTTGAAAATTCACCAAACATAAAGCTTACACATAATTATAAATTCTACATAGCTTCTTTTACAGAGATAGAGAGAGAAGCACAAGAGAGGGGGAGAGAGAGAGATAGCTAATTCAATAGCTTGTTACATCTTTAAACTAGGCCAAATTCATAAAAACATTTTAACCTAACAAAAAGGACTACAAACCAGAGGGCTGAGGCTAACTTCGACCTCGTCAACGGCTTACAATCCGATCGTTCCTATGCGAACTATATGATATAGTCACCCGATCTTTATGAAATTCGGCACAGTCATTAACAAATATATATAAAACTAACAAATATTTAATGTAAAAACAATCGCGTCAAAAGTAACAAAGTTATTGACAAAAGTCACTGTTTTCCACCGATCCTTCCTATGGGAGCTATATGATATAGTGATCAAATTTGGCACAGTTGTTTAAAGGTGTAATAGACTCACCAATGTTAAATTTCACAACAATAACTCAGAAAGTCATTGAGAAAAGTCACTGTTCGTGACTTTGACGTTTGTATGGGAGCTATATGATATAGTGGTCCGATCCAACTGAA
Source organism: Drosophila paulistorum (assembly GCA_018152135.1). Lineage (NCBI taxonomy): Eukaryota > Metazoa > Arthropoda > Insecta > Diptera > Drosophilidae > Drosophila > Drosophila paulistorum. Next base: position 16,151,346 of record JAECXG010000690.1, read on the forward strand.
TCCGAGATATACAACCTGTGCACTATATACAAAATTTCAGCTCTGTAGCTCGTACGGTCTAGGAGAAGTTTGCGCTGATCCAGACGGACGGACAGACGGAAGGACATGACTATTTCAACTCGTCTCGTCGTTCTGATCAAGAATATATATGGTCGGAGATGCTTCCTTCCATGCGTTGCACACTTCTGAAAAATTTTGAAAACAATTAAAGATTTATTTTCAGTATTTTTGTAACGTTTTGTTGAAATGTCCGAAAAATATTTTGTGGTAATATTTGTGGTATACCCGTTAAAGAATCGAGAGTATACATATATAAAATCAATAATATCATCAGCTCATGTTATTTTCCTTTACAAATTTATGTTTTTTTTCTTTTTGTTTTTATTTTGCTTTCTGGTTGTTGTTGTTGTTGTTGTTTTGCCAAAGAGCAAAAATATATAAAAGGAGAGATCACGAGAGGGCGTTGCTGCAGCTGCTGCCGGCTGCAAGTTTATTGGCGTCATTGCAGTTGACGTTGACGTTGGCGTCGTCGCTGTTGTTGTTGTTGTTGTTGTTGTTTAAAGTCTTCGTCTCCCCTTCATCTCTTGAATGCAATCAAGTGTGCAATGCAATTACACAAATGAAAACAGCAGCAACAGCAATAACAACAACAATACTAGCAATACTGGATAAACAATTAAGGCAGCAACAACTTAACTTAACTACATACAACTAAATTGTATATACATATATATTGTAAATATATATATCGTTCAACATATCCAAGTGCTCCCACAAGCAACAAAATGTAAACTTTGTTGCCAACTCTAAAAAAGCAGTTGTTGTTGTTGTTGTTGTTGTTCCTGACTGTGCCATTTGATTTATTGCATTTTCCATTTGGCTAAGCGTGCAAAATGTGAAAATCCCAACTTCCGATAGACATTTCACATAAAACAAAAACAAATTTCAAAACTGTCGACCTAAAGATACTCTTTCCTAAATATAAAGGAGCCCCACGCCAGGCCGCCTCCCAGAGAGAGGGTATCCCTCATATGTTTATTCAAATTGTAAGCAACATGTTGCTAAGCCGGAAATGTGTTTAGACACATTTTTCACATTATTCGCTATCAATGCTAGATATAATAAGAGAGATAAATATTCGATAGTTATTTATCCTAAGTAAGATTTGGGAGCTGCTGAAGAGTTACTAACAATATAATTAATATCTAGATGATTTGATCAATTATTAAATATTTATTAATTAATGATATATTTCCATACTTGATGTAGTGAACTGATAGGTATTAACTTATCCATTATTCGAATGATATATGTTTTTAATTCTAAATCTTGTCGATCGAACCTACTAAATTTATCTACTTTCGAGTTTGAACTAGTTCCACCTAGTACTTGCCATATTTTCCTTTGAACGGTAGTTCCATCGGGGGTAATGGAAAAAAAGGCCGACTAATGAAGTATAGTAGATCGCAACTTCTTGGCTTACTGGGCTTGACTGTTCCTTTCTCTCTCTCTGGTGGCTGGGTTATGGTACGTTATGATGTTAATATCATATGTCTTTTGTTTATCAATGTTTATATATTTATATTAATGTCGACTATCTGTAAGTATCTTTTCTCGCACATTCGTTGTGTGAATGTCTCCTTCTATCGAGGCGCGTGTATCAGTACAACAAGTTGTTTTCGTGTTGTTATTTTTTTGCGGTTGCTTGTCATATAATCACTTCTTTTGATATATTTCCCCTCCAACCACCCGCCTTAGCAAGTCTGAGCTGGTTTTTGTATATATTTCGGATTTTTTTTTTATCAACTTTGTTGTGAAAGTACATAAAAGGCATTTCATGTTGGCTGCTGCTTTTGTAGCTTCTTTTTCCTTCGTTGGTTGGTTGTGTTTTTTCTTTTTTCTTTTAGAAAGGCAAATGGCGACAGATTTGGTTTCTTTATTTCGTTAACGTTTTTTCTTTTCTTTTTTATTTTTTCGGGCTGCTGCAACAATTTGTTATGGTTTTAAATTATGTTCTTCTTTTGCCCACTGCAGGCAAATGCAAATGAGTAGAAGCTGAGATCTTGTGTTAAATATTCAGAACAACAACAACGACGACAAGACTTTATATGAAATATGCAAAAGGCAACAGAAAAATAATGACGAGAACAGAGAGAGAGAGAGAGAGCTTCTCTCTGATGACGATTATGATGGTTACCACTCTTGGTGGGATGGTAGCTGGTGGCATTGCCTGCTGCTTCTGGTAATTGCTTTTCATCTTGACTTTTTCCAACTTTCTCCCTTGTTCTTGCACGTTCTGTGTGTACCTCTGCCTCTGCTCCCATTTCTCAAATACACAGATAGAGAGAAAGAGAGAGAGAGAGAGAGAGACAGAGACAGAGAAAGATCAAGAATAAGAGAGATGGGTGCGGGGGGATTTTCGATGGCAACATAAGCTCACAATGGCAACTTTGTTGCTTAAAACTTGTTTCTGTTTTTGCCTCTGCATATGTTTTTTTTCCTTCTCTCTTTTGAGTGCATTTGTGCAGTGCATTGCAGTGTCGTGATGTTCCGTGTGTCGTTGTCGTTGTCGTCGTCGTCAGGTGCGTCGACAAGTGGAAATGCTTGCCCGTGCATTGCTCTCAATTGTGGCGACAAATATTTACACAGCTCCGCCCTACAGAACCAACCCAACCACCCACCTGCCACCATCCCCTCTCCCCTTTTCCCTTTCTACTTGCTCTTCTTCTACCATAATGACTACCACCTTCTTCTTGTTCGGCGTCTTCTTCTTCTTGGCCAACAACATTCCTTGTGTCTTGCCCCCGTTTTCATTGTGGCTTCTGTCTCTGTTTCTGTCTACTGTCCGCTGTCCCTTGTTTATTGTTTGCGCCTATTAATCAGCGCATTAATTAAATATGCGACGCACTGCAGCAAACAGGCAACAACCAACACAACGGCAACTACATAAGCCAAGTTAAGTTGGTAATGTGTTTTTAGCCAATCTAACCTGTGGCTGATTTCTGCTGCTTCTTTCCGCTTCCGTTTTTACAAAATATCTCTTACAAATATTTCATGGCCTTTGTTGCTTAACTTCCGTTGCATTTTGACTACAAAAAAGACTGAAAAACAAAAAATTAACAACATGCAATACGACAAAAAACAAAGAGACGAGGGAGAGAGACGGAAAAAAGAGATTTAAAATTTGCATACAAATTTGTGTGTTCATAAATTTTCGAGACCAAAATATGATAACTATTGTTAACGTCTTACACATTTGGGGTAATGAATTAATAAGCTTCATCAAAATTCTCAAACTTTCGCCAAAAGAAAGTTTTCCATCACATTGGAGAATTTTCTTTTCAGATCAAAATATGTTCGATCGTTGAACGTTTTGTTGGGAACCTTTTATGTCAGGACCTCTCTGTCGGTCTGTGTCCTTCTTTCCTTTCCAACTGTTGTTGTCTTATCGTAATAAAAATTTTATAATGACAACATGTGCGGCACCTCTCACAGAATGTCCCTTCCATGACTCTTGGTTTTGTTTTGGTTTTCGAAAAAGGGGCGAGAATCAAAACGAATTTTAATTGCCTTGGATTAGTAGCACTTATGCAGCTGTTGTCGGTCCCGGTTTGTGTTATATAATAATATTAGTGCCATAATTATAGTACAAATATAGTAATAAAACAAAGCAAAGCGAAAAGAAGGGCAGAAAAAACCCCAAAACCCAACCCCCAGTTGTTCAGTTCGGCGTAGAAGCCAAAAAAAGATTTATTATTTGTTTGCTTTTCTTTCTTTCTTGATTAAAATAACCGATAAAAAATGAGAATTCCGATACAATGATTACGTTTGAATGTTTTATTTGAATAATTTTTGTTGTTTTTGTTCCACAATTTGTAAGGCTGATAATGCCTGATAATATGATGGGGCCTTAAGGAATTGAAATTGCTATTTTGGGTACTCCTTGCATACGTACAAGTTGTATAAGTGAAATGGAAAGTTGATTGACATGAATTATAGCATTATATTTATCAAAGATTTTGATGATAATTCTATAACTTTTGAAACACTTTCTCGAGTGTGTGAAAGTGTCAAAAGCTACAACAAAACTGAGCAAGGATAGAGGAAAAAGGTTTTCCAAGTGGGGGGAGCAACTGCTGCAGCATTTTGTTTTGGTATTCCTGTTGGGTCATTCAAATGCTGATTGGCCTGTCCGCCCCCGCGCCGTCTACTTTATAGGTTTTGCATTTCCCCCAGTTTTTTTGTTTTTTGTTTTACAGTTGGTTGGTTGCCTTCTTTATGCAACACACAAAAACCACACACACACAGAGCTTAGCTTAGCAATATAGCAACAGCTACACACAGCTTCGTTTTGTTTGCTAAAACTGCGTCACGTTGCAACGTCAAAGTTGCGCCTCTGCTGCTGCTGCTGGTGGTGGCTGCTGCTTTGGCTGAGATTTGCGTAAACAAAATCGTTTGGTTTTTCTTTTTGTTATTTTTTTTTTATGTGTTGTGCAATGGAAAAATATGGGAAATGATGTCAAACCATTTGCCAACTTTTCGTTTGAGGGCCAAGAAAGAGAGGACGTTGATAAATGGGAAGAAGGAGAAGAAGGTGGCGATGGGGGGGCTGGTAGTAATAGTGTCGTTTGGTGTGGTAATGGTAAGGAATATCATACAATACACAATATGTTCATATAACTTGTTGCTGCTGCTGCTGTTGATTCGTTGTTAAGGAAGAAGCACCAGCAAGGCAATGCCACGTGACGGTGTCCTTGTCGATTTGCCTTGGCATAGGATTTGCATTCATTCTTCCTTTGTTTTGCACTCCCTCAGTTAACAGGTCTGGTTACGACGTTTTTGGTTACGTGGGCTGAGCTTGGCTAAGCAAAAATTTGTGTCCGTTGTATGACCTTTGCGCGGTGACATTGCCTTCTAACTTGACCTCCCAAATACACACACACACACACACACACAGAGAGAGAGAGAGACACACACACAGCACTCCACATCCCAAGTAGCATTTGCTATTGACAATTTGCCTTTCGTTTTCAATTTTCATTTTCGATTTCGACTTTGTGACCAGCAAGGTTTTTTGCATAATTTATTGCATTTAGTTTTCATTTCTGTATCTGTGGGTGTGTGTGTGTGTGTGTTTAGTGTGCCATAAATGTTCAAGTCGAAACTAAAACTAAAAAACGGTCGACCACCTGAATCCTTCTACCGAACGCCCCACCCACCTTTCACACGCTTTTACCTAGCATCGCGTGTGTCCTTAATTCTAATTTTGATTACGTTGCCCACCCACCAACACCACCACCACTAGGTAGCACCACATCACATGGTATTGGGTGACCAGCTCTTCACATGCAACCGAACTCAATTTCCACCTAAGGCACATAACGCCCACGTGACTTGTAAGCCTTCTATTTCTTCCTACCATTTGCTATCTATCTCTAACCCACACATCAGTTATCCCCAACCAGCTCCACACCGTCACCGACACCTCCACCACCATCTTCTCCTTCACTTGCACTCCTTTTCCCATTCCCAGTCCTTTCTTTCGGTTTCTTTCAATTCCGTTGCCATATAATTTTACTGGACTACTATGCGTGGGTTGGCAGTTTCTGTTTCTATTTTTCTTCCTTTTATTTCCTTGTGTGTATGTGTGTGTGTGTGTGTGTGTGTGTGCGCGCGAGCTATTTTAATGCCTTTCGCATTTATATATCAAATGTCCTTTGACGTAAATTAATTAGATTATACAATGCTTGGCGGGTCAAATGGGCTAACACGTCGAGAGCATATACTTAACCAGTTCTAAATTTAGATGTTATGCCAAAATGCTTTCTGCTTCTTGCCAATGGGTTAATCAAGTTTCATAAAACGAACCCACAAACATAAAGGAAGAACAAATGACGAACATGCCTCGAATAACCACATTATATTGAAATTAGATATTTACATTTATGATTCCAACCTGATACAATTGGTGAAATTTAACCTTATATAGGTAAACAACTTTTTTGACGGCATTTCAGTCTAATCAGTTGAATCATTTGATTGATTAGGCCATTCAATTATAATCAAAAGTGGAAAACGTTTCGCTCACTTGACAGAAATGACGACTTGTGACCCTCTGAATGAAAAGATTGTTTTAAAAAATTTCGGTTGAGAATACGGTTTTTAAACCTTACCGTAAAAGGCAATTCGAGTGCATATGAATCCAATATATGTAGGTACATATGTATATGAGAATATATTTATGCGATTCAAACAATTTGAATTGTTTCCTCAACTGTTTTGGTCCTTACACCGGCTAATATATACTATATATTCACAATTAGTCGTCGCACCTTTTTTTTGTGTGGTTGTCTTCCTCATTGGAATTGCGTTGCATTCGTTGTCTGTCGTCCGTTGTTTCAGTATTGGTCAAATGCATTTTTCTTTCTTTGTCAGTGTCGAGAGTGTGTTGACAAGGCACAGTACCACACTGATGACTAGCTTTATATATAAATATATTGTAAAATATATATCTCCTCTATATATATGCATATATCTATATCTGGTATAATGAGGCAGAAGCTCTTGGTGTATTCTGTGCGTTCAGTTGCCTTACAGCGACAATATTGTGAGGTAGTGAAATTGCCCAAGAAGCTGCCCCTCCCTCCGAAAAGGTAGCAAACAGGAGATTTTTTCTTCCATCAACCAAAGAGATTTGAAATAGTTTTAAGGACAATGATATCGCTAGTGATTAGAAGACTATTGAAAAGAGGTATAAACGAAGAATGAATGGAAATGTGTGGGTTAATGAGGTTTACTAAAAATTTGTTTATTTCTTTTATTTTTTCTTTGTAGATTGTGATTGCGGCTGTGTGGACTCGTATAAAAACGGCAACGGTGACAAGTTAATTAGCCACGGCAACGAGCAGGCGCAGCAGGACGCAGCAGCTAACCATCAACTGGCTAGCAGCAGCCTCAAGACGGCTCACACAAAGGTTGCCACATCAGGGGGGCATGCCAATACGCAGCCCCCCAGCAAGCGTTCGAGCAGCGGTGCTGATGGTGACTATCAGTTGGTACAACATGAGGTGCTCTATTCCCTATCTGCAGAGTATGAGGTAAGTTAGATCAAAGAGAGGAGGAGAGGGTTTCCATTTCATTCATAAATATTTTTGTTTGCAGGTTCTGGAATTCTTGGGACGTGGCACATTTGGCCAGGTGGTCAAATGTTGGAAGCGTGGCACTTCCGAAATTGTTGCCATCAAAATTCTAAAGAATCATCCTTCATATGCCCGCCAGGGACAAATCGAAGTCTCAATTCTGTCACGTCTCAGTCAAGAGAATGCCGATGAATTTAATTTTGTGCGAGCATTTGAATGCTTTCAGCATAAGAATCATACCTGCCTGGTCTTTGAAATGCTTGAACAGAATCTCTACGATTTCCTCAAGCAAAATAAGTTCTCACCATTACCCCTAAAGTATATACGTCCCATTCTAGAGCAGGTGAGTGCCAGTCAGAAGTTTACTGTATACAATATAATTGATATGGATTTATTTTGGTTCTCCCTCTCTTCCTTCAGGTATTGACAGCCCTGTTGAAATTGAAACAATTGGGTCTGATCCATGCCGATCTGAAACCAGAGAACATTATGCTGGTCGATCCAGTGCGTCAACCTTATCGCGTCAAAGTCATTGACTTTGGCAGTGCTTCGCATGTGAGCAAAACTGTGTGCAATACGTATCTACAATCGCGTTATTATCGAGCTCCCGAAATAATATTGGGCTTACCATTTTGTGAGGCTATAGATATGTGGTCATTGGGTTGTGTTGTAGCTGAACTATTTCTCGGCTGGCCTCTCTATCCAGGCAGTTCGGAATTTGATCAGATACGCTATATATCACAAACACAGGGTCTGCCCACCGAACATATGCTGAATAGTGCATCAAAAACTTCGAAATTTTTCTATCGTGATGTTGACTCAACGTATCCATTTTGGCGCCTTAAGACCACCGAAGAGCATGAGGCCGAGACGAATACAAAAAGCAAAGAGGCACGCAAATATATATTCAATTGTCTAGACGACATTGGTCAGGTGAATGTACCTACAGATCTAGAGGGTGGTCAATTGTTGGCCGAGAAGACAGATCGTCGTGAGTTCATCGATCTGTTAAAGCGTATGTTGACCATAGATCAAGAGCGACGCCTTACCCCAGCCGAGGCATTAAATCATTCATTCACACGTCTAACACACTTGGTGGATTATGTATATTGTAATAATGTCAAGGCATCCGTACAGATGATGGAAGTCTGTCGACGCGGTGACTTCCATACGTGAGTATTATCAATCCCTCCCCAACCACTCATTGTGACTTATTTCCTTATTGGTATTTTCTTTCAGAGTTCAACCCGCTTCTACATTGGTGACCAACTTTGTGCCCAGCAGCACCGAGAACATGACATTCACCATAAACAATCAGTTAACCAGTCAGGTGCAACGTCTTGTCCGTGATGGTCGCCCGCTGGCCTATGAGGGCCTCTATCAAATCTACAATGGACGCAGTGTAGCCCGTCAATATCCTCAAGCACGCACCGATAGTTTCCAGCATCAGTTGGTTTCAAATATTTTATGTCCGCCCTCGTATCAGGCTATGCCTAGTCCTACCAAGCATGTGGTTGTGGGTAGTGCCACCATGCAGCCACCATTGCAAGTGCCACCGCAGCAGTATGTGAATGTTCCGGTGCCAGTTTCCATGGTGGAGCCCACATCTGGTCAAAGAATGCTATTAACGAATCGTGTGCAGGCCAGCGGTGTGGCCTGGCCACAGACTGGACGTCAAATGGCTTTGGTGCCATCATGGCAACAGGCGCCAGCTCATTCCTTGATTGTGGACTCAACGCCGCTGTTCAATGTGGAGGAGATCTATCCCAAGCATCATCTCAATTTGCCACGCAATGATCTCAAAAAGGAGTCGCCGGCTCATCATTTAGCGTGAGTATTCTTAATCAATCAAAATTTGACTAACTCAACTGATCACTTTCCATCTCCATCTCCAGCAAGGGCAACTCTTATCGCGTGCCTCGTCATGAGAAGAAGGAACACCAGCAATTGTCACCAGTAAAGAAACGCGTCAAGGAGAGCTCACCACCGCATCAGCAGCGTTATCAGCGGGCAACGCATGTCTCGCCGCAGTACCATAATCATCATAATTGCAATTATGGTGGAGGTGGTTACAGTGCCAGCTCTGGTGGTGCAGTGGTTGCATCGTCGGCCTCATCGGCCAGCAGTAAGAGCCAGAGTGTGTGTGTGTGTGTAATTGTACATTGTTTGTAACTCCGATTGTTTTTCCATTGCAGATATTGTCAATGCCAGTGGTGGTGGTGGTGGTGGCAGCTCATCGAGCTCTCATCATCATCATGTGTCAGTGGCTCATGCACCGCATGGTAGTAGCAGTGCCTATCAACCCTCTGGCCATCATATTGTACAAAATTGTAATGGCAATGGTGGATCTGGTTCAGGAGGAGCATATCACTCATCCCAGCCGCCAGTCCATGCCCACCAGCAACAACAGCAGCAGCAACAGCAACAACAGCAGCAACAGCAACAGCATGTGAAGCAGCCAACGATCACCATACACGACACACCATCACCGACGGCTGTCATAACGATTTCAGATAGCGAGGATGAGGGTGCTGATGGTGGTGCTGGACCAACGTCGTCGGGGCCAATTAAACAGCGGGCACATGCTCAATCGCAGACGACTGGCAGTATGCTCCATCACTCCAATTCATCGTCGAATGCATCGTTGCATTGTCGCAGCAGTGTGCAACCGATACAGCAACAGTCCCAGCCCCAGCAACAGCCGCAGCAGCCGCCGCCGCCACAACATCAGCAACAACAGCAACAAACAATCAATTATGGTAATGCCCACAACAACAACAACAACAACAACAACAACATGTCCTCCACTACTACTACTACTACTACAGCAAGCTCTGCCGGCTGCCAACGCCAAATGGTCAGCAAGGGGAGCGGAAATGGTAGCCATCATAGCCAGACCCATCATCATCATCATTCAAATGGAAGTGGAAATGGATTTGGTGCTGCTGCTGCTTCACTAGACTCCTCTTCCTCCTGCTCTCAACAGCAACTACTGACTCAGCCTCAGCCTCCGCTTCAACAGCAACAACAGCCACAACCACAATTACAACCACAACAGCAGCAACCACAATATCAGTCCACATCCACCACATCCAATTCCAATTCTATTTCCACTTCCAATTCACATCATCATCACCATCATCATAGTCAGATTCCAGCTCCAGCCCCACCACTACCCACTACCCATAGCCATACCACCAACTCTTCATCCTCCATATCCATAAGCTGCCCCTCCTCCCAGCATATTGTCCAAGTCCATGCCCAAGGTCAAGCCCAAGCTCCCAACCCCGGCCCCGGCCCCGGCCCCATTCATGCCCCTGCCCTTGCCCCACCTCCTCCCACTCAATTGCATCTCAGTCGCCATAAATCATCGCACGTCCAGCTAGTAATTCCATGCGTAACCGTAGGTGACCACGATCCAGAGGACGCACGTCGACGTCATCATGCATCAGCCGCTGCCGGTAGCCCCAAGCATCATCATCACCAGCAGCAGCAGCAACAACAACATCAGCTACAGCAACAACAGGTGCAGCCCGCCCAGCAGACGCCGCACTATCAGACGCCTCAACCGCCGCCGCAACAGCCCAACATCAAATACGAGCCAGGACAATCGCAAAAGAAACGCATTTTGGCCATGGCCCAGAGCGAATGCAGCTATCAGCCCCAAGTGCAACAGGTACCAACTCAAACTTCTGGTAGCTTGCCGCACATTCCAACAAAACAGGAGCCGGCCGAATTCTACCCGGAATATGCAACACAGCAGCCACCACCGCCGCAGCAGCAGCAGCAGCAGCTGGATACTAAGCGCTCTTCTTGGGCGCCAACATCCAGCAGCGCTGCCGCTCCGCCACTGGCCCATCCCAAGCGTGAGGCACCATCCGCTGCTCCAGTTAGCTATGTGGCCCCTGTGGTTGCTCCACCATTGGCCCACTCCAAGAGCAGTTCAAGCTCCTCATCGTCATCAATTAATGCAGCAGCAGCGGCTGCAGCTGCAGCAGCTGCTGCGGCGGCGGCCAGCGTTGGTCCACCATCGTGGGGTCCGCCACAGGTTTATCGCCAGCCATCACAACCACCGCCGGCCAATGTGCCGGTTGGCACAGTGCAGGCCGCGCCGCCAGTGCCACATCATCATCACAGTAGCCATAGTCATCATCATCATCAGGCTGGAACACCGCTGGGTGGCTCACCATCATCAACAGCAGCGGCCGCAATGCTTCAGCCGGACATCTATGCCCAGGGCGATATGTACAGGCGTCCAACTGTATTTGTATCGCAGGCGGCACCCACTTATGCCTATGCGAATCGGGCGTTGCAACAAGCACCGCCGCCAGCCCACAATAGCTCCAGTCGACAGGTAATTCTAAATTCGACTATTTTTGTTCATTTGCAAATTGATTGATTGTTAATGTGACATTGTAGGTTATACCATCGCATCCGTTGCCGGCTCATATACAAATCCCAACGCAGTATAGTCAGTTTGGACCATTGAGTCCTGCACAGGTAGCTGCCAGCAAACATGCAGCGCATTTTGCGCCCACTAATATATGGTATGGTGCTGAGTAGCTTGCAGGGTGAACAACGACAACAAGAACCAACCACAACTAGAATAACAACACGAGGACGACGCGGAAACGAGATCACAATAAAAGCCACACAACCAACCAACTACAACAACAACTACCACACCCCCTATCACAATGATCTTAAGCTAGAGCTTGATTGAATTGATTGATTGATGCTCGAGTGAGTCCGCAAAAGCCAAAATCAAATGACAGTTAAAAAAAAAAAAGAAAAAACAACAATTTTGAGAGGCTTTTAATTGAATTGATTTCTATTTATTCTTCGCTTTAACAAATGTTACTAATGCACAACTTTTCTCTTTCTCTCTCTCGCCCGTTTTCTTTGTGTTTCTTGTTTTCTCTTTAGATCTTTTATGGCCTCGGCTGAAAACCGAAATCTAGACAATAGTCAGGAGCTGCAACAACAGCAACAATTGCAGTTAACTCAATGTTGGTGGTTTATGTTGCTCATGCAACAAACGATTATACAGAACAACAGCATGTTGCAACAGTCATCATCATCATCATCATCGACATCGTCATCGTCAGCGTCGTCATCAGCGTCATCATTAGCTGCAGCAACCAGTGAGTTTGCAACTAGAACCACCAACAACAGCAGCAACAGCATTTGCACCACCGCAGTCAGCACCACTAGAAAAACTCGCCGCAAACGTTGATGAGATCGAAAATTTTTTGGCGTCGCCCCTGAATTGTGTTTCTAAACGGATTTCTTTTAAACAAATTATCAATACCCTTTTTTTTGTTGAAGCGCTTGAGCAAAGTGAAAGCAAAGCCAATTGAGCTATTTAGAGCATTCTATTAACATTATTATGATTATCATTATGATTGTAATTATGATTAATCAACTATTCTTATATTTATTATATATAGTTTGTTTTAATACATGTTAAGGCATTTCTACACTAAGCTACAGTGTAAAGTGCTTCGAAAGTTACGCAAAAATTAATTCTTCGTATTCACACCTACAAACATACATGCATACATGCATACAGACATATATATATGCATACAGCATACAATACACAATATATATAACATATATATAAGGTCTAAGTCTACACGTTTTTTCCTAAATATTTGAAATCGATAGAAAGTTAAAAGAAAACAAGAAAAACTCTTAACAAGAAACCAAAACAACCAAAAGAAAAAACAAAAAAACTAAAGCGTTTCATTATGTGTGTTGTATATTTTTATTATAAACTTCTATAAGTACAGGAATATATATATATATATATTCAAGATTGTATACCTACATGTAATACTATATGATAAAATCACAACAACAACAACATGAGAACTAGAAGCAAATTATTAAAAAACAAAACACAAACAAAGAGTTAAACAAAAAACAAATACAATGATTAATAAATAGAATTCGTAGACTTTTAGAAAGTACCTCAGAAAACGAAGAAGCAAGCTAGCCACTAATAACAACCAACAACAAAAAACAACAACAACACCACAGCAAATGGGAAATGTAATGCAAATTGCCTTTTACACAACAAGCAACAACAAAACAAAACAAAAAACATTATTATAGCATAACGATAACAATATATATACTTACACACTTATTTATACATATATATATATATATATATATATATATATACATATATGAATGTATATATGTGTATGAAACTATATGGTAAATTTATAACAAAAGAAAAAACAAACATACCGCAAAAACCTTACTAGCAAACAAAGCATACATATACATATATGAACATAAACTTAGATATATCTTAACACAAAAAAACTAAGCATGCGATATATACCCATTATGGAATAGCTGATTGAATATAGAATGCGAAACTGAATGAATTGTTTATGCAACAATAAAAATAATTTTTTTGTACAACCCACACACTAATATACTAACTCCACTCACTTACTCTCACACACACACACACACACACACACACAATCAGACTCATAGAAATTACCACAAATACCAATTACAATTCTAAATACTAAACTATATAGATTAAGTTTAAGCACATGATATGTAAATAGACAAAGAAGTGCAGACGAAGCGAAAAATTTAAATACCTATGTAAAACAATTCATACGAGTTGACAAAGAGAAGGAGAAGTCAGGCAAAACCGAGAATTCCGGGAGCATTAAGCATTAGAAACAATTTTCAACTTTTTAAGCTAACCAAATAGTCGTCGTCGTCGATAATATTTGATTAAATAATTTACTAAAATGGCTGAATTTCGAAGCCTTTAGCATTTGGCAACCTCGACAGGACCTGAATATATGGGGAAATAGAATACTGTCCAGGAACAATTTGCGTTTTCTATATCACTCCCTGCCCACCCGATTTCTATAATTTTTAAAACTGTTTTTATTTACTTATGTCATCTGATATCATCATCGTCATCATCATCATCAAAACTCTGCGTTTGAGTTACTCGTATTTCACCTTGATGAAGTGAAATTATCTTTTCGACTTTTTTTACTACCCTTACTAGTTTTCATGTTCATTCACATAAAGTACAAAATATGTAAAGCGATGTAGCAATAATTGAACAGTTTTTTAGTGCCAATGTTTTTTGGTTTCCCTTTTTGTATTTTAAAATGTTTTCAATTCACTAACTAACAATACAAGCAAACATTTAAGTTTAATATTTTTTTTTCTATACATGTAAAACGCAGAGATTTTTCTATCTTTATGAACTATGTATATAAAAGGCAAAGCAAAGCAAATTAAACACTAATCTAAGCCTAAATTTCTACACGTACAAACCTTATGCTTACCACAAATATGATATGGGTACGATATATATATATATCTATATACATACATATGCATTATGCTACCTAACCTCCTAAATACATCATATACATATATCTTGTTAATTAGGTTTCTCGACAAAAAACAAAAGATAGTATTTTGTAGTTAGTCTTAAAACTTGTCTATGTGGTTAGTTGTGTTTTTTTTTTATAATTAAACAAAATCAAACCGTAAAACTTCCTATTATGATAAAAACAAAAACATTTCATTGCAACAACATGAAAGGTGCCCGATGTCCTTTCTTAACACATAAATACCTACATATATATATATATATATATATATATATATATATATATACATAAATATACATAAATATACCATATATATAAAAATCTTGTAGAAAACGGCAGAATGTAAACGAAGCGTAACAAAGTAAAGCGAGAGAGAGAAGGAAAATACATCTATTTGAAAAGTCTAGCATATAATTATTGTGATGTAGTTTTAAAATGAATTAACAAAACAAAACAACCAAACAACAAAATATAAAAAGAGAGTGCAGAGAATTTTTCTTTTCGTCATCATCGTCAAATTTAGAATGTAACAAATTAACTACAAATGAATTATATATATATATACATATATACATTAATCAACAATACAAAAAAACACAAACAAACAAAAAAAACAACAACAAATTGAATATGCATAATTATGAATATAAATGTTAACTATTTAGTACGCAAAAACAAAGCAAAACAAAACGACGGCAGATTATGGAAAAACAAAAAATTTTTTTTTTAAACAAGACCATTTTTTGTAGGGTTGTAGGATAAGTTAAAAACAACCAATCAACATTCTTTTTTTTTAGTTTTTTGTTTGTCCTAGCGACGGAGAGCTAAATTTGGCTAGCTAAAGCTACACATATATCTATATTATATAGTAGGGCAGTAGATACTAAGATAACGTTAGTGTTGTGAATATACGAGTGCATACACACCACACACACACACACACACACCGAACACACATCACATATAACTTAATGATATTCACGATCTAAAAGCAAATTAACATAAAATATGTCCTAACTCTTCTCCGTATTGTCACTCGGCTTCATTTTAGATCAACCAACAAATTACTTACTTGAGTGTTGTGTGTGTGTGCGCCTGTGTGTGTGTGCTGTGTGTGTGTTTACATACATATGTAAAAGTTTAAAGAAAAGTAATCTATATTTGTTTTTTACACACACACACACACATGTGACGTATATGTATGTATATATTTATATATAGAAATTTTATGGACCATTTAACTAAACAAAGAAACAAACAAAAATTTAATGGATAAACCACAAAAATGAAAGTATTGAGAAAGATAACTTTTGTGTTTAACTTTTCATATTATGTTTGTCATTATGCATTCATTCTATGTATACATATATATATATATATATAATATACAACTCTAAGACGTAACAACTATGCACTAAACAACAACAAACAAACAAACAAAACATATTGTATTTATACAAAAATTTAAACAAAACGAAATTAAAATTAAAAAACCAAAACTTTTCACTTTCTACTCAATGTGTTTAGAGAAGCAAAACAAACAAAAGAATAAGAAAAAAAAACAAATTTTTAAAAAATCAAGAACGCTTTAAATGTAACAAAAACGAAACGTTAATAGACTTACAGTAACAACAAGAATATATTAAATAACACATACACACACACACTTACACAGATATATACATATATATCTTGATCGATCATATACTAAGACATAATGTTTTAACGGTGTAGCCTTAATTGATAAAACGAAAGAAAACGAAACGGAATGATGTTTGTATTCGTTGATTTCCAGACGATTCTTCTTATTATATCTATGAAATCGATATGACCTACTCAATGGTCTATCTATCTATATGTATATGAATACGTTTGATTGGTGTTTACTACAAAATATTCTATATATATATATATATTTCTCTTTGTATATGATAAAAACTGACTTTTAATATAATTAGTTTTTTTTTTTAGTTTGTGAAACATTTTTTTAATTTGTATTCACTCTAAATGTTTTCTTCAATTGTTTCTTACTTCTTTTTTTTTGTATAATTCATAACAACAACAAGAACATACCCAAACATTATAAAATATATAAATTACTTACTATTATCACTATATTACTATATATATATAAATGAATCATATAAAAAATATATATACCAGATAAATGAATAACAACAGCAGCTTAATTTCATATTGTTTTATTCTTTTCGAATTAGTTTGTTTTTATTTTTGGGTTTTTTCTCTTTTGATTTATGTTTTGAAGTCTATAGAAAACTAAGCCAAAGTCAAGCTAATCAAAATGTTTAAACGAAATCAACAAGAACGACAACAACAACAAAACAAACAAAATACAACATATATCCCACCAAAACAAAACAAAAAAACCTAACAATTTTAATAATTAATAACGACAACAAAGATAAGAATGAGCAAAAAGAAACAGAAATGAGAAGAAAATAAAAATGAAAAGAAAAACATAAATTACAAAATATTTAAACTTAATTGTGCAATATACACAAACATACATATTAAACTTGATCATGTGAGCAGTTTGCAATTGATTAGATTTATGTCCCTTTCGCATTGTCCTCTCTGCCCTCGTCGATACATAATCGGTCTATCGATGTATAAAATATGAATTTGTAGTTTTAGTTTAATGACCAACACAGGTTTCTGAAGTTGTCAATGGGTTATTGATTATACTTAGGATTGATTTATGCAAAATACACACACACACACACACACACCCCTCCAATGCATTCATTCGAAAACAACAAAAATGAAATGAAAATAAAACGAAAACCAGAGGACCAGAGCAGATAAAACTTTGGCCATGCCAAAGTTTCTATACCCTTGCGAACTGAACAATGCCCAAGTCAAGGAAGACATTAATCAAACGATGATAATGTCATAATCCTTCCAAGGATCTAATCTAGTTATGTGCTATAGCAAATAGTGATGCCAGCCGAATGATTTGGGCATAGAATGGTTCTTCTTGGTAGAACATTGCTCAAATTTTACACAAATTTGTGCATACTTTTAGGGGATTGTTCCAATAAATAGATTAGATCTGATTCCAATTATCAACAAGGGTTTAGGGCAAAGGTTCAACATATTTCGATGACCAATCTCTGAAACTTTAAAAGAACAACACACCAACAATTGATGAGCTTTTAACATTAATACTTAATTTGTTGCTTTGAAATGTGTTAAGTATATATTATATATGTATATTTATGTGCATTTAATTAACCCTAAAACCGAAAAACAAATAATTCAATAAATACAATTAAGCAGTAATATAAAGGTAATCAAATACTCATGCGAATTGTTTATAGAATACATATATAACGATCTATTGAAATGCCAGTCAACAATTCTAGAACCGAACCATATATATATATATAGGTATATACAAATATATACATACATGGTCCTATGAACTACGAAAGTAATCAAAGATATTGAAGATGCAAGGCGGTTGAGTACATGCATATTTAGAAGGCGAAACCGATAACCAACCATTCGAAGAAGTTGACAAACAAGATTGATGATAACCCGTCCATAATTAGATTTCTTTCTCTTCTAAGCAGGATCTAACGAAACCCAAAACAAAACGATATTAACAAACAACTTGAAAATTCGTTTAGAACTGGCACTCTATATAAATTATCGATATATATATGCATATATGTACATATTATGTATGACTAAACAAATTTTCGTAGTGCAAGCGGGTATTAAATGAACCGCCATACCCTCCGCTCCCAAACACTACCCTCCCCCCAAAAAAGATCCTACGATTAAAATTAATGTATGAAAAGTTTTATAAAATATTGCTAGAAGAATACAAGATCTATGTGTTTTTTTCTTTCACACACACACACACCTTTCTCTTTCTCTCTCTCTCTATATATATATATATATTCTCTCTAACTTAAAGTACTTAGAACATTTGATATATACATAGAATTGTGGTTCGGATTGATATTACATAGATGATTTTTAATAAACCACGAACAAAACTACTGATATTTACATAAATAAAATACAAATTACTTATATGTGTGTATATATATATATATATATATTGGTATATATATATGTATATATATATTTTATTATTAAATAAATTACAAGATATTTCGAAAGTAAGCTAAACAAAAACCGAAAACTTAACCAAAACAAAAGAAAATGTTGATGTGTGAAATTTATAAGACTAGCATATTTCCTACCTAAAGAAAGTAAAACAATATATATATATACTAACGTTATGATAACTAGAAAAGCTAGAGCTGAAATCGATAACTCATAAAAGAAGCATATATATACATACATCAGATATGGAAATCTAATTCATAAGTTTAACAACAAACGAAACCAAAAAGAGAAGAAAACATAAAAAGAATGATTGAATTTAAACAAAAAAAAAAAAACAACAAAAACAAAGATACAAAACAAACAAAAAAAGTGAAAAAATTACATTAAAAAAAAAAAGAAAAAAACAAATTGATTGTACCTTTTGTCATAATTTCAAAAACCAAAAAAAAAAAAATAAAACGAAAATCGAGGGAAATGATATAGAGAGAATCTTGTAGAACTTGGGTGATGCAAAAAAGTAATCGAAACAATATGTTTTTAATGGAAAACTAAAATGAATATATATATAGACGTAAAAGCACTTTTATGGGATTTGCTTTATATAAATATATACTACATATATGCATACGTATAGTATTTAATGTATAGATGGTATAATTAGTGCGAAAGCGATAACAAAAACCTTAAACAGTTTCAAATTGAAGAATTTAATAAATATTTTTATATATACATATAGTATAGCGCCCCTTCAATTCCCGCCCCTCCCCAACATAGTAAGAGTATAAACATCGTCGTTGTAGCAATGTAATCGAATGGAATGAAATATCGGATAAACTTTCTTGGCTTATGCGTTAAAAATAATCCTACCAAAATGAACTCAAAACGGCAAAAACATAAGATCTATATAAATTTATAACCCAAAAGACAGATAATCAAAGCGCGCACACAAATATTTAGAGACTTAGATGATAAGTGACTTTTTTGTGGGCACCAAGTTCATATTCATAGTACATACATACATCAAATATACATATATGCTAAACATACCTACATATATACATATATATAACTCCTTGTGTGTAGCAATGGTACCTAAGAATTAGGGATTAGTTGTTGTTTGTCATCGGTTTTCGTTTCGTTATGTTCTATTCGAATTATTGTTTTTCATTTGGGTTAGACAACGAATTTGCCGGGCGTGTAAATGGAAGACTTGTATATTCCTTGTCCCAAATACCGAATCCCGAAACTAGAGAAACATAAAAGTAAAAAATAACACAAAAACAAAATGAAAAATTGCTTCGATCACCAACGAGATGACGGCATCGACTGTTAACCAAGTTAGAACCGTCTAAAAAAACAAAAACCAAAACCCATACATACACAAACGCTTACCTTAATCAAACACACACAAACACATACATAGTACATATACATACATACTTTTTTATATTAAACCTACTAACTAACCAAAACAGATATTAAACCTATCTATAAATGTGTACTGAATGTTTCCCTTTTTTCTTGCTTTTTGTTTCTCAACTTGGTGTCCTTTAATAAAAAACAATTTAAAACAAAATTAAAGAACAGCAAAAAAAATGGCAAGAATAAAAGCCAAAAGTCTTTAGATCTAAGAACATTCGCCACAATTTCCCCCCAAAAGAAAAACCAAAACAAACTAAAACGATGGAAAATTTAAAGATAATTTACAATTCTTATAAGTATGAATATCAAATAGAAAATAACAAAATATAAAAACCAAGCACACCGATACATTTACATTTAGCATGGTAATGGATTAAGCTAAAAACGATGTTGGAATCAAAACAAAATAAGAAACAAGAAGTATATATATATACATATATATGTATATCTTAATCAAATATGCGTACCTTTTTGAGCAAGTATGAGTAAATTGTAATTCAATGTTAAAGCCAAGCCATAATATTGATTAACGTACATATATAATAATTAACCAGACCAAACCACAACAACAACAAAAATGAGCCGCAACATTTGTATTTATGTATAACTCCCTCCTAAGCCCCTCCTCCCAAACAATCGAGTTCCGATTTCAGCCGATTACTAACAAAAACAAACCAAAACCCATAAGATAATAGGATAAGAACAAAAATTAAAGTTACATGATGAACAACATCTCTAGATAATTGATAAATTATAATGATAATTGATTAAGAACTTTTGACTTTTATGGCTGTTTAGAGATTTTATAATACATATACATACATACATATTATATATATATATGTATATATGTGTGTATATATGACGATATTTAAACCAAAATGCAAACAACACAAACATTTCGTAAATTATTTACATAATCAACACACACACACACACATACACATATATAGTATAACACATACAAACACACGACTTTCTACACTGATTTGTGTGTCCCTAAAGGATATTTTGTCTGTATGTAGCCAAATTCATTAGGCACATACACATACACAAATACGTCCTGGGACTCTCCCTATAATTCCCAACCGATTTCCTCTTTCGACTTTCGGAAAATAAATAGAAATAAAACATTAAACGAAAACTTTTGGCTTGAGAAGATAAGGATAGGCTCTCTCTGTAGCTAATAGAGGAGATACTAGAAGAAAGAGAGAGTTACCAACAAATCGAACATTGTGAAATTTAGTGTCTTTACACTTTAAAGAGTACATATAGAAAAGAAAATAAAACGAAAAACGTGACAAAAACAAAATGGAAATGTAACTAATAAAACTTTAATTGTATGTAGATGGATGGTCCATGCAAACACACACACACACACACACACACATTGGACTCAATCACATAATCACATAAAAACAAATACAAATACATACATTACTCTCGTCTATATGCCTAAAAGGATAAACGTATAGTAATCTACAACAACAACAACAATTACAAATTAAATGTCTATATATTAACAAACAAACAAAAGATGATGAATTAAATTATATTAAATATATATATATATATGTGTATATGGAAACGAACGCTATCAAAAATAACAAATACTATAAACGATGCAAAAATGAAAAAAACAAACAAAAACAAAAAAAAAAAATTGAAAACCAAAAAAAAGAAAAAACAGAAAAGAAAACTATAATATAAAACACAAAATTATCAAAGAAAACGTTGTATTTATTTCCGTGAATTTAGCGACATCTAGCGACAAAACTGTGCATTAGTGTTCGCTTTAAAGCGGTAAGAGAAATCGAGTAAATAACGCATACGACATGTATGACGCTTATTTTTGTGGGTAAGTTAAAAAACGAAATAGGAAAAAGAGGCTAAAAGAATATAGTGAAGTGAGCTAAATTGTTCAGTTTATTCATTAGATATCTTATTGAAAATGCTAGTCATGAAACAAATTTTTAGTTGTTATACTTAAGACGTATTTTGATGTGAAAAGTACACCATGTTTTGGCAGTCAGATTTTAAAAATCGTATAAGTAATCAGTAAAAATATATAAAAAAATATATTTTCCTAAAATTCGGTTATAATAGACAAACACACACAGAGGGATAGAGAGAGAGTGAGAGAGAGAGAGAGAGAGAGAGAGAAACTGAAAGAACGAGAGTTGACAAAAACGAAAACAAAACTCTTCCAATAAGTAAGTTGTCGATATTTGAACAAGTAACAATAGAAATCTTTCGTATACCTTGTTCAATTTTTAATAACATGGCACGTTCATCCTCCTCCAAGTTCATAATGGGTCAAACCCTATCCGAGCCTGTAACCACTAAGAATACATCGGCCTGTCAGAACATGACATATCGTGTGGCCTCCAGCTGTATGCAGGGGTGGCGCGTGGATATGGAAGATGCCCATACCCATATATTGGCACTGCCCGAGGATCCGCAAGCTGCCTTCTTCGGGGTCTATGACGGGCATGGTGGTTCAGCAGTGGCCAAATTTGCTGGCAAGCATTTGCACAAGTTCATTACGAAGCGGCCAGAGTATTTCAATAATAACATCGATGTGGCCATGAAGCGGGCATTCTTGGACTTTGACAAGGAGATGCTGCGCAATGGTTCGTGGGCCGAGCAAATGGCCGGTTCGACGGCAATTGTGGTTTTGATCAAAGACAAGCGACTGTATTGTGCCAATGCTGGTGACTCGAGGGCAATGGCCATGATCGGGGGCAAGCCGCAAGCCCTCTCGGTGGATCATAAACCAAACGTTGTCTCCGAAACTAAACGCATTCTAGCCGGCGGCGGTTTTATTGAATACAATCGTGTTAATGGTAATCTTGCTCTATCCCGTGCATTGGGTGATTTTATGTATAAGAAGAATGCCAGCAAGAAGCCGGAGGAGCAAATTGTTACCGCTTTCCCGGATGTCGAAATCCGTGATATATCCAATGACTGGGAATTTATTGTACTGGCCTGTGATGGAATTTGGGATGTAATGAGTACATCCGAAGTCGGTTATTATGTACGCGATCGCATTGCCATGGGCATGCTGCCGGAATACATTTGTGAGGACCTGATGAATCATTGCCTGGCCACAGATGGGCATGTCACTGGTCTGGGCTGTGACAATATGACTGTTGTTTTGGTCTGTTTTCTTCAAAACGAACCGTATGATGATCTAATTGTTCGGTGTGGTACCGCACAACAGAAATCTCCCGGCGATAATGGTGACATCAAAACAAATTTCTCCAATGGCAATCTCAGTCCGAATGACCCAAACAATTCCATCCTGAGCTTGAGCCATTCTCTCCATGAGACGGCTGTATTCAATCGTTCCAAATCACCAAAATCACGCAATCTCAACAATGTCTAAATCCTAAACGCTACGCAAACTCACACATATTGCCGATTACGTTCCTTCTTCTTGCATTTGGCAGTATGGATTTCAATTGATTAACCTTCATTATATATTTTTGGCCACATTTTGATTTGTTCTTTTGATCCCATCATTAATTATCAAAATCTTTTGTCAAATGAATATCCTTATTAATGTTTTCTTTATTTTTCCATTCCTTTCTTGAATTCCTTTTCTCACGCTATTATTGGTAAGTTGTTGTTAAAGTTGTTGATTTTTAGTAACCATCTAAAAATGGAAGTCGCCGTTACAAAACAATTTGATAAACAAAAGTCGGCCATGCGTCTTACCTTATGAACATTTCAAAATCAAATTAAAAACTTACTCTTCGGCCACGCATTAAGCGATGAGCGACGCTCTCTCGAGCTTATGAAAAAGCGTTGGAGTCCCACGCAGCTCCTGAGTGACGAGCGAATTTTGTGAGCGTCAGAGCGAAGTCGCTCAGCGATAGAATTGATTCTAATTTTTAGGTCGCAGAGTCTTTAATTTCGGCTGTTCAAAGCCGAACCGTTTTATGGAGCGACTCTCATAAAAGAGTATAGAAATATAACGGATAAGGAATGGAATGAAGTAGGAGTTGTTTGTAATTGTACAGGTAAGTTTTTATTTACCGTTATGCAGAATATACAAGCTTAACTTAAGTAAGGTTAAGGCTGAAGAATTTCCAACGTTCATTGCTGAGTGAGAAAGTCATTTTTGCAGCTAATCAAATCGAGCGCTTCCGCTCAGTGCGTGGCCAATTCACTCAAAGCGATCGCTCAATGAGGTTAACTCGAGAGAGCGTCGCTCAGTCGCTCATCGCGTCATTAATGCGTGGCCAAAGTTTAAAAGTAAAACAAATCTTTCAAATGGCATTTGTATTTTTTAAGGGATCTCTTGGATCTCTTTGTTTAATTCGAATAAATGTGCAAATCTATAATACAAAATACTCGCTCTATATATGTATGTATGTATGTATATAAGTACATATAAGTATGTATGTATGTGTAAGTGTATGATCTATATCTTTGGTGCCGTTAGCTGTAGGTTTTTGTTTTTGTTTTTGTTTTGGGTTTTGTGTTTTCCAAATGCAAGGCAAAAAACAAAAAAATGTGAATACAATTTATGTTTCATAAGTGCTAAATAAAAAAAAAAAGATGCAATACAATAAGCGATTTGTTCAATAGATAGAAATATATATATATATATATGTATATGTAGGTATAATGTATATAAGTATGTATATGTAAGTATAATATAGGTATATTTGTGTATGTGTGTGTGTGTGTGTGTGTAGAGGCTAATTAGTGTTACAGTTATGTCAATTATTGCACCACATGCGGCCGTAAAGTGCTTAAAAATAACGCGACACACACATGTGAAAAGGTGAAGCGTATATGTATGAGGAAGAGGTGAGGCGGGGGGGCTACTACAATGATCAGACGAGCAACCAAGAGAGAGAAAGAGAGGGAGAGGAAGAGGTAGAGATAGAGATTAGGAAAGGAGAACATTTTTAGGCGGTGCAGGAGAATATCCGAATATTACCCACCTATTCACCTACCTGTCTACCTACCATCTCTCTCTCTCCCTTTCTCTCTCTCTCTCTCTCATATTACCCATACGCCACAATGGCCAAGTATGTACATACACCATCCATGTGCGCAGAAGAAAATGATTTTTAAAGATAAAGACTAGAGATTCTCTCGTTCGATTTCCGTGCAGGAAATCGCAAATTGGCCTTACAAACAAAAAGTTTTAGATATATATTTAAGTAATAGGTATGTATAAGATTAATATATATATTTGAAAAAATTCGTCTGTTTTTCCTTTTTTTGTTTTTTGGTTTTTTTTTTCTTTGATGGGGTATGAATATATATTTTATAAGATTGAACGTTAAAAAAATACTGGTCACATTTGCGTGTCTATGTGTATGTGTGTGTGTTTGAGTTTGTGTGTTTTGTTTGCTCTTGTCAAAGTCTCTAAGTCCTCGTTATGACTAATTGTAAGTGAAGATCTAAAGTTCTAACGATCAAACGATCTAAATATACATATATACATATGTATATATATACCTAGGAAGAAGCAATTTTCCATTTCTTTTTCTTCTTCTTTCTTCTTTCTTTTGTCGATGTAGATTGTATTTTTTTTACTTGCATCTTTTGTTTTGTTTTTTTCTTTACTTTTTGGAATCATCTACTCTCTAATGGTAATTTTATCACATATTTGTTGACTAAAGTTCATTTTCGTTTTTTGGAGATGGAAAAGGGGGCGGGTGAAGTTGAGTTGAAGGGAGGGTCAAGTGGGAGTTAGTTGGCGATTTCTGGCGTCTTTTGTGTCTGTGTGTGTGGGGGTTTACGATTCCGTGTGGATACATTTAGGTCATGATGGCATAATTGCCAGTCAATTCGAAGGGACTTGTCTTGGCTGAATGTGTGAAATTGTTTTTGGGCGAAAAATCCACTGGCTGATCCTGCGGTGTGGACATATCTCCGGTGGCCATTGCTGTACCGGCTGTTGTGGATGCTACTGTGGATGGACTCGAAACTGGATAGTGTAGATAGGTAGTAGCTAATGGATGCATATCCTGATAGATGGCCGACACAGCTGTTGGCTGTATAACACTGATGCGTTTAAAACGATCATGATCCTCGCCTGTAGAGGCCATCATGAAGGACTCCGAACGGTAACCAAAGCTACTCAATGCCGATGACGATGATTGCTTGACTGATTGATTGATGTCTCTCTTTTTCTGTAGCAGTTTATTGGCCAATGTCGATTTGGCCGAGTCTTGGGAGGCAGCAGCTAATGCTATCGTTGTTACCAGCTTTGGTGACGATGATGACGAAGATGATGAGGAGGACGACGAGGATGATGATGATGAAGAGGAGGAGGTGGACGATGATAATGTTGGTGGTACAATTGATCTGCGTGTTTCTGCTCGATTTTTCATACACGAACTCTCCTCATGCTTATAGAGATACGATTTCAAAGCGAATGCCTTGCCACAACGTAAACATGTATGGGGCTTTGTATTCGAGTGGGTTTGAATGTGGGCACGGAGATTGGATTTATCGGCAAACGCCTTGTCGCAAACACTGCACTTGAAGGGCTTCTCTCCGGTATGGGTGCGTATGTGTCCTTGCAGCAGCCAGGGACGCGAGAAGCATTTGCCACAAAATGTGCACTCGCAGCCCTGATTGTGTGTCCGCACATGCATCGAGTATGCCGGCATTGAGACATAAACTTTCTCACAGTAGGGACATCGTCGGGCCTTCTTATCCATAATTGACCTACAGAGAGATAATTATAATTAAGAACGCACGTCCAGTGTATGCAGATGTTGGATCTCTGACTTACCTATGGGTTTGTCTATGGCGTGCCAGATTCGATGAGGTGGAATATTTCTTGCCACATTCAGGGCAAATGTGCTCATCATCTAGGAGAGATGGTGTAACAATTTCACCGTTCGGATGATGATGATGATGCGGATGCGAATGCGAATGCGGTTGCTCCTCGCTGGACTGTTGGGCACTGCTGCTGCAACTGCTGCTGGCACATGAATTCGAGTCGGATATGGTGCATCTACGCAATTTCCTGCGATCAAACACTTTGTGGCTATAATAGTTCGAATCATCGTCCGATGAGGCATAAAAATTTGTATTCAATTTCATTTCGGTTTCACTTTGTCTCTGTTGTCTGCTGCCTGTACTTAAAGGACCCGCTGCCAGGGTGACATTAGCCAATTGGGTCAAGTTGTACAGCTCTTCGGGTATGGGTGTATTTTGCTCAACTTTGGTCATGCTTTCCAATTCCAATCCGATTCGATTCGCTAGACAAAATTTCTGCAAAATGTGAGAAATTCTCATATGATGAAATAGAAATGACTAGACGTGTTTCTGCTTGAATTAGATGACGTATAGCATAAAAGAGAAAGGTGAAGCAACTTGCTAAATGAGTCCCAGATGCGTCATTTTAACGACGTGAATAACAAATAAATATATCTATCCTAAAGATATATAAATCTATGTAGCATTTCTGCTAGACAAAATTTAATAATTTAATAACGCAAATTCGTATCGCAATGCTTCAATCGAAATGCCCTGCCCCCTCTACAAAACATTGCTACCCACATAAACCTCTTGATCATCATCATTATAGATAGATCTTTTTAAATTATCATCAAGTTTTTCTTTTAGTTATTTGTTTATTTTTGCCAGCATTGCATCAATTTATAAATATTAAGGACAAAGTCGAGAGGCCATCACCAAAGTCACTTTTACATCCCCATACCCATATCCATACCCATACCCATACCCACACCCATACCCACACTCAATTCCCATAGTATACAGCCGTATACGGGGCGTATGATTAACGTCAGAATCACAGAATTTCTCGCACTTGTTGGCTTTGGGGTTGATGTTGCCGTTGCCGATGCCGATGCATTTTGCCTCTTACCATGTTGAATATAAATTTATGTCGAAATGAATGCGCTTAATTTGTTGTTCATGTTGTCTTGGCATTGATTAATCTAGCCTACGTAATTGGCACAACTCTCTAGCGTCAGTCAGTCAGGTGGTGTGTGTGTGTGCGTGTGTATCTCTAGAGCATTTTCGAAAAGATGGCCTAGTTGAGAGAGTGACATTTATTTATTTGATTATTTATGACCCTTTTTCGTGTGCGTTTTATTGCTTTCTGATCATAAAAACTAATGAAAGTCACTATAAAAGTCATTCTAATGAGCAGAGAAAATGCAACAATTAATTCAAAGGGAAATAGATCAAAGAGCTAGAGCAAATAGTTTGCAAAATGGAAATTTAAAGCGACAAAAGAAAGATAATGTAATCAAAAAAGAAAAAGAAAAAACAAATTTGAAAAAGTTATGAAACAGAAGTAAAACAAAAATGGGGAGAAAGACAGAAAAATTTAATGAAATTATCAATTAGAAATTGATACAAACAAAAGAAAAACAGATAGATAGAGAGAGAGAGAGAGAGAGAGAGAGAGGGGGAAAGAAAAGAGAGGGAGAGTACATAATGCCAACTGTACTTTATTCAGTTTACGCAATTTCAACTAATTTTCATTTCATTGGAAATGGAAATGCAATCAAAAATTTCTACTTAACAGAGCCTACCTTAACGATAATATATAGATTTCTTGTTTTCGATTGGATTATCTGGTCGACTAATAAAATAATTACGCATCTCTCTCTCTTTCACTCTCTCTCTCTCTCTATCGATCTATCTGTCTGTCTGTCTGTCTGTCTGTTAAAGAGCCAATCAAATTTTATATATCCGCTCGCACTTGGGCAAAATTTTTGTTTATTGTTGAAAAATTGTTCTTTTTGTTGCTATTGTTGTTTTTGTTTTTCGTAATCGTCTAAATAATCGATAATGCTTATTGCCACAATAAGCAATAGTTGGAAATGTACAATGAGAGAAAAAGGGTGTTTGGGCTGTTGCCGGCGGTACAGGTGGGTGGCAGAAGGAGAAGGAGCAGGAGCAGGTCATGTGCAATATGGGGCGGCTGTTTTTGCGCTTGATTTTTGTTTGTTTCTTTAGCGGCCGTTATACCGTCTGAGGCCAACCGCATGATATTCGGTCATGGTGTGGGTGCCAGCTCCTCGCACCACCGCCACCACCATCATCTCGGCGAGACTTTTGCAACCTGTTGAGCATTCTTAGCAGGCAAAAGAAAAAAAACCCAAATTGTTGTTGCCGCAACGCGAAGAGTACATCAAAATGTTTGTGGCCATTAAAAGCAACAACACAAACGAAAAAGATAGAAAAAAGAAAAGATTTTTTTTCCTTTTGCCAAAAGGTGGGTGAAGGTGGTTTTCCATTGAAAATTAAAAGAATACTTATATCTCGTTCTTTTGCCATATACCTACATACATCCATTTGTACATACATATACATATGTATGTATATAGATGAATGTATATAGAAATGGAAATTGATAGATTCGAGTGTGGGATGCCAGACGTACAACAATTTGTGTCTAAGCAATTTGCGGCCCATTTATTTATATATGTATACAACCCGAAAGTATTTCGCCTCACATCTCCATTGCCCACTGCTCATTGCCCATTGTCCATTGCCCAAGCCCAGGCCCAGGCCCAGGTGGTTGTCTGTCTGATAGAATATATACCTATACATGTACATATATGTATGTATATATTGTATATTCTATTTAACCAGGTATTGGTTCCAAAGAAAAGAAAAGCAAACCAACATAGACAAAATGAATATAAGAAACGACAGAATTCTATTCTCTAGAAAATTTCAAACAGCTGACAAGTGGGAAAAAGTTTTGTTCTTCTTGGGGTTGGGGAGGAGGTTCTCTCCCGACCTCCTCCAACTACAACAACATGATATAGGTACATATTCATATTTGCAATATTTTCCGATGCCAGAAACATCTCAACACACAAAATAAATGAAAAAAATTGTAAAGGAAAAAAGGAAAATGAAGAGAATGTCGCATGTTTCTATGACAGAATGTTAATTAATTATTCGTTGGCCCGTGCGATCACAGATCGGTAATCGCAGATGACAAGTCTGAAGAGTATGAAAGGAAATGCGGCAACTGGGTGGAGGGTGAGAGAAGGATGCAGAGTTGCCAAAACAGCGACGATAATTGGTGGTGCAGGTTCAGGTTAGATATATATCTGCATATATATGCACCTATTCCCCCTCCTGTCATACACGAAAACATGTGTCTGTATATGTAGCTGGCACGATTCGGAGGGGGAGGGAGGCAGCAAGCCTTCGAATTGAACTGCTTTCATTTGGTTTGGGTGAATTATGACATGTTTATACTTATGACTGAGGAAATTGTTTTTTTCTATTTCTATTTCTTTTCTTGGCCAATATCCCGAAAACCGAACAAAACGCAACAGAAATGTCTCTGCATTGAATTCAAATTCGAATTGAAGATATAGAGATAGAAGAAGAATGAGTGGGAACAATAATAATGAATGACATTGAATAAGTCGGCGTACAATCTCTTGTGATTTATGTGACTGGCAACTGGAACAGCAAACATTTCTATAATCAAATATCACAAAAGTTTTCGTTCTATTTTGCCTTTTAATTGGCATACAGTGCGGCTTAATCGAATACTTAGTTTCATCTCGTTTGGTTCTTAGCCTCTCGACGATATATACATATGTACATATTTGCACGATCATTGAGAAAATACTTTTTTTCGATAATGGAAAGAAAGAGAAATCTCAGAATTTCATAAAATTAGCATTTGTGTCCTAGAATCTTGGCACAAACACTCAGAGTTTAAACCTTGCAAACTGTATTAAGATAATCCAACTAAACAGCAACCAAGAAGAGAAACTAACTTGTTTGATTACTAATTATTCATTCTTTTTGTTTAATAAAATTTATTTCATCTATCGAACCTATTTAATTGACCAGCAGTGTACAATCTAACTTTTGACAAATTATTTCGCTAAAAACAAAAAGCGTTTTGATTTATGAAAATCGAATACAAACTGTTTAATTATGTCTTGGGGCTAGAATATTGTAAGCCTGCCTCAAAGTGAAAAGGATTAGTCAGAAAGGCCAACAGAAATAAGTTAAGAGCATCGCTAAAGAGTTCAAGCTGGATTTTCATAAACTTCTTGGAATCAGAGAGGATTATAAATCACAATTAAAAACATATGCATCGATTTAATTGGACCACATGAGAGTCTTTTCAATAATAACCTCAATATTTTGCATTTG
Source organism: Drosophila paulistorum (assembly GCA_018152135.1). Classification (NCBI taxonomy): domain Eukaryota; kingdom Metazoa; phylum Arthropoda; class Insecta; order Diptera; family Drosophilidae; genus Drosophila; species Drosophila paulistorum. The sequence goes on from JAECXG010000690.1 coordinate 16,182,553, forward strand.
CATTCCTTGTGAACCGCAAAACAACAATGGACCATGGAAACTTGTGTTCAGTTTTTTGTTTTTTCAGAACTTTTTGTATACAATCGGAATCGGTAGAAATTGGTTGTTTTCTTGTTTTTTGTTTTGTTTTTCTGCGCAAATTGATCGGCAAAGCACACGCAGTGAGTCCGAAAAGAAAGTTCAAAGTCCTGTTAATGTACACAGAGAAAAAGAAAGAAGCAAAAGAAATGTTAATGGCGTTGGCGGCGGTGGTGGCCTTAACGCATTGCATGCTGGTGGCTGCTGCAGCGATCTTCCTATTTTTAAATCCAAAAAAAAAAAAAAACAGCCAAGGGGAAGGAGAATGACAACGACAACGGCAACGGCACGACCAAGATGAGAAAAACGGGCTACACGGGGGCAGAAAGAGTAGCCAAGAGGCCACAAGAGAGATGACGATGGGGGTGAGGGAGGGGAATAGATTGAAAGTGTGTGCATAGTTTACATTTTAGTTCAAACTTGAAAAATGCAAATGCCATAATAATAAACAAATGGCGCCACGGGTCGAGTTCGAGTTCGGGGACTTTTCGAGTCAATGCCATCCATCTAGCCATCCATACATTCCACCCGTACGTACATCTAGGTGGGGAGTTCTGATGCTGCATGGTGCTATTATAGGAGATTGTTTACCACATTGTGTACCCCATTGATCCCTCATCAATCGTTGCCATAACCATTGAGTTTTTGAAGGTAAATTGTGTTTACATCGACAATTTACAAACTCTGCAAACTCAAGATCACAAAGGATACATGTGGAATAGTATAAAACATAACCCCCCGTTGTAAGATAATTTTGACATTGCTCCGTCTAGAGAGAGAGAGAGAGAGAGAGAGAGGGAGAAATACTATATATGCGTATTCTCTATATACCTACTAATTCTACGCAATTTGCTTTTCTAGACAATGGGAAAACAAATTTGTTGTTGTTTTTTTTGCATTGTCATATCCTTTGCCATTTCCCTATTCTAGCCAATTTTTGTTGTCTCACACAAAATGTCAAGATATCAAACGAAATAATAATATTAATTTAACAAGTGTGATGTCGGTTCTCTATCTCCTTCTCTCACTCTGTCTCTATGGGGGGTGAAATTATTCAATTTTAAATTATTTCCTCAACATTTGAAACGCACTCGGACTTACCTTAGTTTAATTCGAAAGAGTTTGATCAAATGGTGAATAGGAAATGAATTAGTTGACTAAAACCAATTAGAACGAAACTTACCCTTTCAAATTTAACGGGGGGATGTAATCTGGAGATCCGGCGTATTTATTTATTTTTTGTTTTTCTTTCTTCGGGGATGGATTGAAAAGCTGTCGTTCACCAGAGATTTTTTTCCTTATATGTATATATTTAACTTTTGTTTTTTGGGGCGATTGATTGATTCTGGCTGTCAATATGTTTGCACTCTCGATTATATAGCAGAGACGTTGTGTGAATGATTCATATAGAGAATCGATGCGCCATCAATAATATATCACACACAAAGTACTTAATTCGTAGGCTCTGAAGATTTTCACGTATTTCATCATACAACAACATACGCACACACACGCACACACACGCACACACACACAAAGATGTGTGTGATGTGACTGATAGCTGGTTGGTGGTGGGTGGGTGGGTCGCTGGTTAATTGCTGCTGCTGATGATGATAATAATGACGATGGTAGTTTATTTAACCGATCCTCACTAATTATTGCAAAAAACAGCAAAACGAACAATAAAAAAAAAACACACAAAACGCCGATCGAAATCGAAATGTCGGGAAAACTTTTTCATATATTGTTTTTATTCTAGTTGTTGTTATTATTGTTGTTTTTGTTATTGTTGTTGTTGTTGTCGATGACGATATTCGTCGACAACGCAACGCCACGAGATCTCAGGAAGAACTGAATGTTCTTCAATATACCACTTACAGTTTTTACATCTTTTGCGGGCCTCCAACCGTACGTACGTACATACACACACCTAAATCTGTGTGCGTGTGTGTGTGTACGTAAGCCGAGGGAGACGTAGACACGACAGCAAGCAGCTGTTTTACGTTTTTACCCCCTCCGATAGCGAGGATCGAGCCGATCACGAGAGGAAGACCCAGCTAGCAGCGAGAGGCAATACCACCGCCGCCTCCGACGATTGGACAGAACAAGTGTGTGCGGTTTAAAAATAAATCGAAAATAATGTTTTTATTATGCTCTCCTTCTTGCTCTCACTCTCCTTCTCTTTCTCTCACCCTCTCTCTCTCTCTTTCTCTCTATCTTTCTCTGTGGTCTGCTTGGATTGCTTTCCCAAAAGGGAAAACTACAGTTGCTCCTCCGGTGGCAGTTGGTGGCATCATCAAGGATAGGGACCACTGCGCAGAATATTCATATTTTTCTTTTTGTTTTTGTTTCTAATGCAGTCAGTGTCAAAAACCTCGCACAGAAATCCATCCCATGCGGTGGGAGAGAGCGAGAGAGGGAGAGAAAAGAGAATTCTCTAGCCGGTTAAGAGATTCAAGCACAAAAATTCCTATTAGAAGTTCTGTAAAGTACATATGTACATGGTGGAAAGAGGGTGGGAAGGTGAATAGAGGTGAGGTGGGGGGCTGAGGCAAGGCCAGGCAAGTTAGAGGTAAGGGGACTCAGAGTGAGAGAGAGAGAGAGAGAGAGAGAGAGGAAAGGAGGATGACGCAGTCGTGCAATTTGGCATTTTCAACAAAAATGGGAATGTAAGTCTGTCCGTGTGTGTGTATGTATGTCTGTGACTGTTCGAAATAGATTCACTCACCTGTCCCTCCCCGCCCTTCTCTCCCTTAGACTATCAGCATCACACCATCCCTCCATCCCGTCGCACCACCCCAATTTCACCCTATGCATCCCCGCATGATCTCGTTCTTCGAACAGATCCATCACAGGTGTTGTGGTAGATTTTTTTCTGCTTTCTGTTTGTTTCTTTTTTCGAAAATTTTCAAACTTTTTCAAAAGCGTAATGAACTTAATGTCGCTCTGTCAGGTGTCGGCTTCATTTGTTTTTGGTTGGTATTTTGTGTCTTCTCTCAGTATCTCTCTTTTATGTAGATGAGAATTTCGAATTTTGTTCGAATAGAAGAGAATGTGTGTTGGGGGAGATTCGCCTTTGCTAGGATTTTCCTAGAAGGCTGCGCACAAATTATGTAATATTCTACTTAGGTATGAATAAAGTAAAGCTGATCTCAGCAATAGGTTAAGCAAGTTCATTCCTTTTCCCACGTAACCTTTTCTTCTTTTTCTAGTAAGGGTTGTTAAATGATGAAATAAGCTCTATAAAGCTACTTACTAGCTACTGACTAAGAAGTAGCTGATATGTAGATATCTTTCATTATGAACTTAGACTGCTGAATTCAGACTGCTCAGAGTAGAGATATATTGAGAAACCTAAGGAAAGGAAATATCTCCAGAGCCATCTCCACTACAAATCCCTCTATATAACAAAGTCTCAAACTCTATTATGTCAAACACTTAGTTAATAGATTATTTCTTGAAAAGTGAGGCAACAATTAAGAATTTCTTTTTTTCTTTTCTACGTTGCTTAATTTTGTTTATGTGTGTGTGTGTGTGTGTGTGTGTGTGGTGCATTTACATGCAGATTAAGGAAATTATTTATGCGACCGCCAGATTTATATTTCAATTTAAAATCAATAGCAAAAAACAAAAAGGAAAGAAAAATTATTTACAAATAAAACATAAAGAATCAGATAGAGATGGAGAGATATAGAAAGAAAGAGTGAGAGGTATTTTTCTTCATTCCTGTTGTTGTTGTTGTTAAGTATTTGTGCAATTTGATTTTGCTTTATTTTGAATATATATTTGCTTATTTATATCTGTATAAATAATGTTTTGTGAGAAATTTCTGTGTACTGGATGGGATTTATGGTCTCTGCCCCTGGCTGAGGATTTTCTTCATGCTAATGATGATGATGATGATGCATTTTACCTACGCAAAGAAACCGTTGTATGAAGCAAATACCGCAAGCAGTTAAAAATAAAGACCCTGGGGCACTTAATAAATGCAGCTAAAGGCGAAGATGGAGTAGGAGATGGAGCAGGCAGAAGGGTGGAGGGAGGAGGGAGAATGGAAATGTGCAACAGCAATTGCGCAGCAAGTGAGAAGAGTCAAAGTCAGAAGCAGAGACTGAGTCTTGAGTCTGGAGGCTGAAGAGCGGTGGGAGGTTGACTGGAATCAGGACGAAAATAGATTTATGGTCGATGCCGTCGCCACCGCCGGAGGAGTTGTGTGTCAGAATTTCCAGAATTTCTTTACTTACTCACTTTTTTCCTTTTGCGCTCTGGGTGAGATTTGTTTGGTTGTTGTCGAGACAGAAGCTTAGTTGGCATTGGTCTTGGTCTTGGTCGTGGTCTTATTGTTGGTGTTGGTCTTGCGTTTTTCTTCTTGGGGACCTGACACTTCCTTCCTATCTTTTCTTTCTTTGTTCAGTGTGTCGGTCGGTTCTTATTAATTGCTGTGATTAAAGACAACACTGTTGCCCACAGAATGTCTTTAGCACATGTCCTCTGTCGTCTGTCGTCGGCTCCTACTACTCCGCCTCCTTCAGACCACTTTCCGTTCTGTTGCAAATCTTCCTCTATCTCTCTCCTCCCTTTCTTGCATTGGCAGTGGCCCATCTTGACCCTAGCATTCAAATTGCATTTCCATGTTGGCGCCAGACAAAAGCCACCACATTTTCGCATTGGACTACATCTTCATCTTCATCATGTTCATTATCTCTTTGTCTTTGTGTGAAGAAGACAAAAAAAAAACATTTTTGTGTGGGCTGAAAGTGTGAAAATTTTGCTGAAGCTAAAGAAAATCGCTATTATGGGTAGGCGGCGGTATTGTTGCAGACGAATGATTTTAATGGCATTATATACAAGAGAATTACATACACACACACATGCACATACCTACATACATACATATTTACTCATATAGAAAATCATTTGCCCATAGTTTAAAATGAATTTTGTTTTTTTTGTATATTTGGAACTCAAGTGTAGAGCTATAACTTATATCGTCACATATACGATCAACGGCCAATTATCCAATGGAAACGTCCTGTTTACAGGAGTTCCAACACAATTACTCAAAAACCATTTTTCTTCTTCTCAACTTCGGCACCTGACACTGACACATGCCCAAAGTAGATGACTAAGGGATCAGGCCGGATATGTGAATGCAATTCAGACAAAAAAAAAAAAAAAACACTGAAAAGGGAGTTTTGGATAGGGAGGATTGGGACGTGCCGCCGCCGCTTTGAAAGAAACATCATAAAGTTCTATTTTTACGGATGCTGACAACAACCGACAGAATAAGGGAAAGAGAGAGAGAGAGACAGAGAGTGAGGGTTCTTCCTTCAACTTCGTCTTTTGCATATATGTACGTATGTTTAGGTATGGGGAGGAAGTTCAAAAACTGTAAATGCTTATTTTTGAAGAGCAAGTGAAGCGATCGCACGGTGCGGCACGGCACGGCACGATCCCAATGATTCCTTTAGGTGGCAGCCACTTTGTGCTTGTGGCATGTGCCTCAGCGCGCCACTTGAAAATTTGCCCCACCTCGCCTCAACGCAACTCCACTTCTCCCATCCATGGCAGTGGCTGCGCTGCCTGGTGTTTATTGATCGAAAGATCGAGATCGAGAGTCGGAAAGCAGAAGAAGAATATACGAAGGTGGATTTGGGCGGGTGGTGGTAAAAACTTCAGGGTGGAAGAGAAGGAGAAGAGGAGGTTGGTCTTTGAGCTACATACATCTCTTATGCCGTGTCAAAATTCAAACGAAACAAAAGCGGAAATGTTTTTGTTTTCTTTATTTTTAACTAAAACAAAAACAACTAACAACATAAGGCGACCGACCAAAGAGGCCCGAGAACCGGCAAATGCTATGTGTTTTTATATGGAAAACGGGGAAAACATTTTTCGCCTCATTTTGTTGTTGTTGTTTTTGTTTTTCCTCATTTTGGTCAATGAACTTTTTGGTCTTTAATTTGGCTAATGTCAGCGTGGCGATGGGACTAGTAAGATGTATGAATGTGTGTGCGTGTGTGTGTGTGTGAGTTTGTATGTGCAATTTTTACTCAAGTCAGAGATGATGAATCATGGCAAAAGTATTCAACAGGATGCTTCAAAAAATCCTGAAAGTGTAAAAGCTGAAAATGCATAAAAAAAATGAAAATTTTGTAAGGAATATTCTAACGAGTATAAAGAAATTACATTTCACTTGATATGTGTTTAATTTTCGTAGTGCACACATAGTAGAAGTCATTTTAATGGAATTTTATTCTTCATAGCAATCCATTACTTTGTCATCCTTGTTGAATTGTAATAGAATCAGCTCGTAGGTAACTATTGTCCCAGCTACGGAAATGACAACGCCACGTGTCAAGCGAAAGAACTTCAAGCCGGTCAAGGCAACCGTGTCCATGTGAACCTCCTCGGAAAAGCGTTTTAGCTGCAACACAGTAAAAAGAGAGGACATATGTATAAGATAAGATCTCTGATGGTCTTAGTCCCAGTCTATTACCTCAGTGCACCAATATTCACGAGGCACTAGACAAAAGATCTGTAGAGGACGCTTGGACTCATCATTAATGCTGGCACTATAAAGGGAAAGTATAAAGGTGCGTCCCAGCAGATAGATGAGCGAAAACCAAAAGTACACTGTCTGAGAGGCAGATGGTTTATTTCTGAAAGAAAAGAACAGATCAGTTAATGAGAGATTCTTGGCAATAACATTATTATTTGTTTACGCTCAATGAACTAATATTTGAAAGACCTTTAACAACTATTCCCTGAGTTATTTACTGAGTATACAATAAGCTGTCTAAGAAACGTATGGAAAGCTTTTGGAATATCGTGCTACCAAGAGTTGGATATTTTTTGAAAACAATGAGTTCTTTGTCAGCATATTGCACACCCTAGGGGTGTGCTTAGATACCAATGTAGAGATACTAGAGCACTTCATAGACTACGACAATCAATAGATCCAATGGCTATAAAAGGATACATCTTCGTGTGTAATTTGTGAGTTTATTTTGTACTTACTGCATACTTTTTAGAATCTTGCCACAAATGAAATATAAATTATTACTGAAACATAAAAGGGTTATGCTCGATATGGCATCGTCCACAACTTCGCAGAGTTTGCAAAGATTACGAAAATTGATTCTACACTGAATCCAATGTTCCACAGTTGTAGGCTAAAATGATTGCAATGAAATGGGGTTTATATCGAATTAGACAACTATTTTTACTTGCCAGTTTGGCCGCCCTTTCCATGTGATCATTCAATTGACGAAATCTTGCTGCCAAGGCCACACTCACGGCCATTACAAAGATATCGTTAAAGTTCCAAGCGAATGTTGATAGAATATTAATCACTTTACCCAATATGCCCATGAAATCTGTATATTCTATGAAATGGAAAATTGACGAAAAATTCAAATATAGATAACTATCGATTGGTCTATTGGGAAATATGGGACATCCGTTCACAAAATATATGGTTGATAGCATCGATAGCAAGTGCTCCACTAGACGAAACACACAAAAAGGAGAAAGAATTAACATAGAGAGATAGCTTTGATGGCCAGCAGTTTTTCATTTACCCAACGAGCACATGGTGGCCACCAAAGTAATCATCTTGATATTATGGGCCAATTGGCGACGCTGCTTTCCAAAACGTAATGGTGGCAATTTGTCTTCGACGATCTGCCATTCCTGGACCACTGCTGGCCATTTACGAGCCAGCTGAAAGAATGCCAGTGATATGAGAAAAATGGAACCATAGAATATCAACGTTTCCACCGAATCAAAATTGAATTGCACATTAGTCACAAAGACCACCAAATAGCCAGAGGTTATGCCAAAGGCCACAATGACCACCATGGCATAGAAAGTGCGCAGACTCCACCATGTGAAATTCAGATCTTCAGCGAATGCCGAGCTAATACCTCGCACAGGCATGAGGGCGAAAATTTGGGCAATTATTAGCACTAAAAGAGAAATACGAAAATGTCATCTTCAAAATTTGAATACATAAATCAATTACCCCTAGTTATTGAATTTACCTGGCTTAATGGCCTCTTGAAAGGAGCCATTATAAGTGTAATCCTCATGCCGACCATGGCGCAAAAAAGCTTTAACTGGAATTCAATTGGAACGAATTGAAAATAGATACAGACAGAAATGTTCAGTTGCAAGGTTACCCTTTGACCATTGCCAACGGACTTTTCTCAAAGTTTCCAAGGATACACTAGGGAGAGACAGAGGAGAAGGAAAGAGATTGGATTGCAAGAGTTGACAGCCCTTGGAGTCGTAAACTTACTCGCTGTCTATGCGGGACTTCGACCAAAAATGCACTCGTCGGTGCTTGGTCCTGGATGCCGTCGTTGTTATTGTTGTTGTTGTTGTCTCCTGACCTATCGTTCTGGCCATGTTGAAGTTCACAACTGACATGGCTTAGTTGCATTAGCCGCCAGTTAGGGCTTATCTCTGGTCTATAATCTTGTGTGCCAAATGCAAATGCAAAAGAAAATACAAAAAACAAAAAAAAAACAAACTGTGGTCAACTTATAAATTATGCAAGTGCAAAAACAAAACAAAGTAGTTGCTGCTGTTGTTGAAAATTGTTTTTCTAAAACGTATGAATGAGAATAAGTTTTTTAGGAATAGAAAATGCTCATGGATGAGCCCGCCCCACGACTGCAGATACTTTTCTGCACCTCAGAGCCAGCCAATTGGTTAACTAACACCAATTCATAGACCATTAAAGTGGCAGCCATCTGGAAAAACGGAACGAAAGGACATGAAAATGAAAGCTTATTGGCCGTAATTATTATTTACCGCAAATATTAAACGTCGTGTCATAAAGAAATAGCCCTTGCCACTTAACGCAAATGCTTCAAAACGAAATATTTCATTTAGACGCTCCAATTCCACACACCAGAACTTTGTGGGTACTTCATATAGGGTATATGATATCTCTTTGGCCTCTTGAGGTATTGAAGAGGCAGCAAACATCATATTTGAAATGCGGGCAATGACATAGCCCAAACAGAACCAAAAGTATAATTCATCCATGTATCCGCCTTTGGCCCTTGAAAAATATTGAATGTCTAATGAGGGAAGTCTCGTTTCTTTTTGAAAGTAAATACTTACTGAAAACTATGATAGATTTGCACACAAATGAAATACATGTTATGGGCACATGAGCATAGAATAAGGCCAGACAAATGCTTATCGTACAGTTTAAATAAATCACTCAATTCCAACAGATCGGAGAGAGTCTCTTGCCAAAACTCATGGAATGGCTGGCGTTGCCAATTGTATTGTCTCAAGTGCCAATGGAATTGCTTGAAACCATAGCTCGCAAATAACTGTTGACACTTTTCCATTGTCTGCAAATTAGTGTCTTTCACTGACACAATAAAAAAGACTCAGACAGAAACTGTTTTTGTCGCGACTGACTTAGCTCGATCGCGCTCTGATCGAGACAGTTATTTCTGTTTTCGTTTCGCTCAAGTCAAACACTGATCGATTGCTTGAGTTAAATGAAGCAAATTGTCTTTTGCGTATGTATGGGTACGCACACGCGATTGATGCGTTCTTTTTCTTTGCATGATACATGTATGTACATATACATACATATGTATGTATGTATTTACATGCACACGGAAGGCAAAGATCATTTCTGTTGAGTTTTTTAGTCAAACTGTCTTTTGTTGAGACTCTTTGTGTGAGCAAAAATTGTATTACTCTTTACGCGACACTCATTTGAGAGCGTCACACGAATGAGTCAATGCAAAGCGCTTGACAAAAAACAATTCAAAACAAAACAAAGAGAGCCGCTCAGACCGAGATCATTTTTGGACAATCTTTTCGATTATGATACGAAGCAGAGCATATAAGAAAAAACGATCAACTGTCATTTGCGAGCTATGCTTGAAACGCATCTCCATGCTGCGACAAATTAGAATCAAGAATATATCGACAAAACTCCACACAAAGGTCATTGAGAGTGTTGTCCATTCGAGGAAGGGTATAATCCAAACATTGTAATCCATAATTGAGAACAATTCATGGCGCTCGCGTTGAAAATAGTTTTGCCAGAAATCCACATTCAATTTGCATTCATGTATTTGCATATAATTGCTATAGACGGCACTGCCCACATAGGTCAAGTGCTCGCAGAGAGCAGCCAATGTTAGAGCAAAGCCCCAGATACGGAGACGATGACTAAATTGATTGCCCAATGGGCAACTGTAGCGTTTCTCATGGAATATCAATTCACAGCGAGCAGTTCGCTCAGCCAATTGTGGCCAGTGGCGTGAAAGGGAAAGGAATACACCAAAACAGAAGATGCAAATCACACTAAAGTTAAGGGAACCTACGCACAGAAAACAGACTTAGGAAGTTATTTTATCCAGCAAGTCAGCGACTTACCCATGGTGTAGATCTTAAGACCATTCTGCATCAGCAGTCTGGCCGAGAGTACAAAATCTATGCCAGCAAAGAAATAGGCACATCCAGTCAAAACTATCACAGGCGATAACCAATGGAACCGTATATTTTCAACCATACAACCGGATCCGACCCCAGAGATGGGGAAGGCGCCAAAAAACTGTGCAATCACTAAAACTGACAGCGAAAAGACTCACTAGACATAATTTCCTTTCCCTTATGTAATAAGCACTTACAGGGACCCAATGCATGTTGCAGTGTATTTCGCTCTGGCATTGCAACAATTTGAATGAAGGCTTCTCTGTTGCAGGTAACGTTCACAATTATCACTCAACCCGCAATGGTGGCAATATAAGATTGAAATCGTTGTCAACTTGACAGTTTTTATAGACACGCATTGTATATTTAAAACATTTGTATGTATGTATGTATCTATATGCATATAGGTAAGTATGTATATTAAGATAAGATCTTGATTAAACATATGCCATTTGGAGTTTTACTTGTTAGGAAAATATACTTTTCGAGGAGCCAACTCCGCCCTCGCAGAAACCCTTTTCCACGGCGGAACCAGCCATTTGATTAATAAGTACCAGCTCATAGACCATCAAGGTGGCTGCCATCTAAAGAATAATAGTTTTTATCAAAAAATATTTACAAGATATACTAATTAAACTTTTAACCAACAGCAAATATTAGACGACGGGTTAGAAAGAAATAACCCTTGCCGCTAAGGGCAAATGTCTCCGTTTGAATAATCTCATTCAAACGTTTCAATTCCAGACACCAAAATTCAGTGGGCACCTCGTATAGTGTATAGGATATCTCTTTTGCCTCCTGCGGTATGGCGGATGCGGCAAACATCATATTCAATATACGCATAATTACATATGATAAACAGGTCCAGAAATATAACTCATCCATTATGGTTCCCTTAGATCTAATAGATAGAGAAGATAAAGATAACAGAAGGAAATGCTTTAAACTGAACTAACTCACTGAAAACTATGATAGACTTGAACACAAACAAAGTACATGTTGTGGGCACAAGATAGGACAATTAAGCCACTCAATTCCATATCGTAGAGCTTCAGTAACTCACACAGATCCAATAGATCGCTACGAATTTGCTGCCAAAACTCATTGGAACGACGTTGCCAGGCATTCTGACGGATACGCCAATGCAATTGCTGGAAACGCATTTGCATGCCGCGACACACCAAGATCAGGAAAATATCCACGAAATTCCAGGCGAATGTCATGGACAATGTGGTCCATTCGATGAAGGGTATTAGCCAGTGTGAGAATGGAAATATCACAAACAATTGCTGACGCTCACGTTGAAAATAGTTTGCCCAAAAGTCCACAATCAGATTGCATTCACGGATTTGCAAGTAATTGCTATAGACCGCACTGCTCACATAGGTCGAGTGTTCCAAGAGCGAGGCAACCAATAGACACACACCCCACCATCGAAGGCGGCTACTGAATTGCCGTGCCATCCTACAATCGTAGCCAGGTTGAAGAAAAATCAACTCGCAGTTCGCCGTCTGTCGTGCAACTCGTGGCCAGTGACGTGAAAGTAATAAAAAGACACCGAAACAGAATATACAAATCACACTAAAGCTGAGGGAGCCTTCAAAAACCATAATCCATATTGAAATATACGTTCCAAATTACGAAAACAAAAAAAAAAAAGGAATCTAGTACTCACCAATGGTGTAAATTTTCAAGCCATGGTCCAAGACCACTTTAGATGATAGTACAAAGTCCAAAATGGAAAAAAGGAATATACCAAAGGCTATAAAAAACGATGGTGAAATCCATTGGAAGTGCACATTCTCCACCGGCGAATTGGGCCAAACTCCACACACTGGCAAAACGCCAAAAAACTGGGCCAGTGTTAAAACTAACAGCGAGATCTTGGAGAATTTCAAAAAAAGTTTTGTGGACTTATAGACAAAATCTTCACTCACATGGTCCGATGGCGTGTTGCAAGGTATTTCGATTATTGGTCTTCATTTGTTCGCTGTTCGCGACGAAATGGAAGAGAACTTAACTACAAATTTGCAATTTATCAAACCATAAAAGGGGGCGGAGTCACATTTGACTTGACAATGTATTTTCGCAAGATTATAATCTTTTTAAAACAAGTAGGGGAAGGGGACACAACATACAAGTTTCTAGCTATACATAGGAAAAATCAAAATAAAAATACGTTTTTTTTTTAATATTCTCTGCAGTATTGAGTCTTTTGCCTAATGGCACCTTGATTAATAACATCGGATATCATAAGCTCATAGGTTATAATGGTAGTACCCATCTAAAAAAGAGAAAATTTAGACAATTCTCTACTTAAGAAGTTCCCAACATATTTACTTACGGTCAGGACTAGTTGTCGTGTTAGTAAGAAGAAGCCATTGCCAGATAAAGCGGTCATATCATTACCCAATTGTTCACTGAAACGTTGAACCTGCCCCACACAAAATGGAGAGACTATAAGTGAAAGTTTGTCACAATACCAAGTTAGCATTTATACCTCAATGGACCAAGCCTTAGCCGGGACATCTCTAAGAGCAATGACAATTTTACGCTCAAAATCATTGATGGATGAGGCCACGAAAATGGTCAACATGGTGCGTAATATGGCAAAGACTAGCGAATACCAAAAAGCCAACATAACAATAAAATCCACTCCAATATTTCTAAGCAAACAAAAAGTCTTGATAATATAGATATTTCTATTTGGAATTACATACTTATATATGCTTTGCACTCACTTGAAGCTATTAAAGAGCTGAAAACATATGAATGACATATTATTGCCAAAAGCCAATAGAACCAAGGGGGCAACAGCTCCGTCTAATAGACGAACCAAACGCTTCAAGGCCAAATAATGGTCACGAACGTCAGTCCAGAAAATGCCTGGCATCACCTTACGATGAACTGCAGCAATCCGACGATGCAGCTGATGGAATCGTGCTGCCAAGCCCATGCCAATGCACATTATAAAGCAATCGGTAAAGGAACGTGGATATGCTATGGTCAAGTTGATCCATTCGAATAGGGGCAATAGCCAAAAGTGATAGGGTAAAATCATGTACAAATGAGGACGTTCCCATTTGTAAACGCTTTCAAAGTAGGTGACATTGATTTTGCATTGTGTACGCTCCATATTGCTGAGATGAAACGAATTGAGCAACAGCAGGCAGTGCTCCACTATAGGAAAATACGATATCGTATGTATTATTGTCCTGGCACTTTAGAGAGATTCGACAACAAAGCTCACCCAGTGCCGATGACATCACTATACTGAATACTATATAGATTCGTTTCTTAATTTTATATTCACCATAGAAACGATATGGTACGCTTAGAAATAATTGATCCACAGCATGCCATTTTCTCATTATCCTTGGCCATTTAATGGCCAATCTCCAGAAGAAGAAGTGTTCAAGCAAACAAACGATATACAAGGATAGAGTGCTCGAGTTATGAAAATTAATGGCCACATTGCTGACAAAATTTAACACGGCACCAAATTCGCATATATTCAATATGGCAATGATGATCGAATAGACAATATGTGGACTTAACCATTTAAATACAATGCCCTCGACATTCGGAGAACGTATATTGCTCACTGGCAAGAGTGCGAAAATCTGTGATATGAATAGCACTATATAATACATACATATGTACATATATAGAGAAAATAGAAAAACGTTAAAATGTGTGGAATTTGAACACAAAAATAATATCTTTAACCAGAAATGTTTAATCAAAGAAGAAACTGGAAAGTTGATCTTATTCTTCTCTCTTTTATTGAACCTAGAATTGTTTCTTTATTGTTTTTTCCCCGTCTTTTTTCTCCACTTAACACTTTACACACCTTTTGAGACAGCGCTACAGAATGTTTCGCCCTGCGGCATGGCCAAATGAGCACTGGGTTCCCCAATAGTCAAACCAAACGGACTTACTTCCTATTTGAATACAAAAGGGGGCGTGGTAGCTTTGTATACTATTTTTTGCAATGTGTGTGTGTGTGTTTTTACAATTTACAAACTATTTAAATGCTAATTGCTAAGCCTGTCAGCTGCAACTGACATGACAAATGACAAATGACAACCACAACAACAACTAACAATAAGAGGATGGGAGGGAGTGGGGTAGAGGTGTGAAATTGTGAAGGGTAAGTTGAGGAATACCAGTGTTGATAATTGCTTCATTCACTCAAGCACACAGGGGAAGCAATCCTTTGCGTCGATTGGGTTCATCAAATTGCAATAAAACCAACTCGTAGGTGACAATAGTTCCAGCCATCTGAAATAAGAAATATGAAAGAAGTCCTTCCTTTTTTCTTCTTGGAGTGGGGAAAGGATATTCTACTCACTCCAAATAGTAAACGCCGTGTTAGAAAATAGAATTTCTTGCCCGACAAGGCCACTGTTTGAGTAGTCATTTGGAAAATCAAACGTTCCACTTCGACACACCAACTCCTTGTAGAGACGCGTCGCAATATGCCCAAAGCACTCTTGGACTCATCATTGATGGCCGCAGCGGTCAGAAAAACGAATGCACAACGTCCAATCAGATAGAGCAGGGAATACCAAAAGTACACATAATTGATGGGCCAACGCAATTTGCTTGAATTGAGAAAGACTTGTTAACATCTCCAGGAATCGTTCCCGAACACTTACTTAAAGACATTCAATAGCTGATAGCATACAAAGTATAAATTGTTCACACAGGACAACAATATTAGACTGGACATTACATTGTCCACTCGCTCTAAAATTTCACACATTTTCACATAATGTTCACGTATCTCGATAAATGTGGATTCTGGTATCATTTGCTCCGATTCCAGTTTACGGATACGCGTCGAGATTTGCTCAAAACGATAGGCCAAACCCTTGCTAACCATCATAATGAATAAGTCCATATAGTTCCAAATGAACGTGCAAATGCCATTGATTAGCTAGATGAAAATGCTTTCGAGGTGATATTCGGAAAGAGTTTACAAAGTTTTCTTACACTTACCAGCACATAGACAGCAATGAATGGGCTATAGGGTAAAATTTGAAAGACATAAGAGTAGTTCTCTTCCATATAGGCATCAAATGTTACCACACTTGAGGTCCGATTATCGGTAAGAGCACAAATATGTCGGCGTTTCGTATAGCTAATGATTGCCGATGTTAAATACAAGGCATGTTCGCCGATCGACATGGCTATAATGATAAGGGCGGCCAAGCGGATACGTCTTGCTAGATTGGTTTTTGGTATTTCGTAGGGTGGACGCGTGAAAACCATTTCCGTGCGTGTCCAATAACGTATCACTGGTGGCCAATGTCGAGCCAAATCAATGAATATTATGCAAGCACTCTGCACACAGGCAAAAAATACAAGACCGACTGCGAATATATATATGAAACATATAGAAACAGCGAGACTTTAATTGATCTTACCGAAATTCTTGGCATTAACACCAATTTTAAGCAAGTGCTTCAATGTGCCCAGGGTTAATATAGAGCTAAATACCATGAAAATTATTGTAAACATCATTTGAATGGACTTGAAGGCGAAACGTATGCGTTTTGGATTTGCCTCCCAGACACCTGTCAATGGCATTATGGCAAAACATTGCGCCAATAGCATGACTAGGCACAAATACATAAGAGAAACAACAACAATTTCTAATTGAAATCGATAATGAATTATTTGCAAATACATTTTACATACTAGGATAGACGGCACGATGGAATAAATCCAATTTGGCATAATCCGTATGCTGTTTATTTGCCGGAAAACGGAATTCGAAATTCTCCTCTTTAGTTGACGGAATATCTGCGGAACGAGTAAATACTTCATCTGCCACTTGTTGATGTAGAATTTCCCGTAGTTTCGATTCACGTCGTGCCATGTTGCTGGTCAATTCTCTACTAAGCTTTCATGCGGACTTTGTTTTTACATTTTTTTTCTTGTTCAATGAAAACACCGGCGGATTTGTGTAAAGGGGGTGAAGAAATTATAGGTTATAATTTAATCAACATGCAGTGTGGCGAATATTGTAAACAATAATTATGAGACAAAACATAGTTCAAAAGGGATTAACAGCCAAAGGACAGTAACTGCAGCTAGTTTGGTCTTAGCCATGTGGCAAAATGGTGGCACTGTATTTAAGCCTCATGCAAATATTTTGCGTCATCTCAAGGCAAAAAGACAAAAACAACGAGCCATAGCAGAGGTCAAGCTACGCTGTCTTTGGGGTCACAGTAAAAATTTCGAAGACTTGGATACATTTCATCGAGCCATCAGACCGTGTAAAGATTTAGGACAGAAAATCAAAAACTAGTTGAGAATCATAAGTGCTAGAGTATCAATCATTTTATCGAGCAAATAGGTTCTGATAAACCATCGCATAATATACAGTTTCCTTAAGGATTCTTTTTTATTTAATTTCTATTTAATTCTCACCATTTTTAGATCTATGTCTAGCACAGATTTTTGGAATTATGCCATTATCAAATGTATTGAGTAGAGATCCCCAAGAAGTGAAATTTCGTATGCGTTCCATGGGAATGGTGTTCACTGTATTATTTCTATTGCTTGGAGGCCTTAAAACGATCATTGTGGCCGATAGATTACTCACAGTAGGATTGAATGCCAAAAATATGGGTAAAAAAACAAAAACAATTGAATAAAAAGTCATTATTAGTTATTATTTTTGGTTATTTAGAGGGCTTATTCTTCTTTATAATGGGCATGATAATATGCGCTTGTTTTGTCAGTTTTGCACGTTGTTGGTCACGTCTCATCGTACCATGGAGTTGCTTGGATATACTGATGCTCTTTCCACCCTATTTACCTCCAAGGAGAAGTTTAAAACATAAACTACGTTTGCTTGGCACCTGCCTTAGTATTGTGGCCATGGGTAAGTGTTATTTCTACAGGAGTCATTCGATTTCAAATTTATAGAGTTTTTTCTTCCTCTCGTCCTCTCCGATTGCACAGTGGAACATGCTTTATATTATGCGTCTGGCTATTATAGCTATCGCATGCATGTACTCCATTGTCATACGAATCATTCAAGGATCACCTTTGCATCGTATGTGGAAAAAGAATTTGCTGATATATTTCAAATAATACCATATAATATTATATCCGTTTTGTATGCATTTGTATGTTATGAAATCTGAAAAATATTTTCCCATTTTTCGCTAAGCATTTCTTTGTTTTTTTTTTTTTAGCAGTTTCTAAATGGAACATTTACCTTCATTTGGAATTTCATGGATCTATTTATTATGTTAGTAAGTCTTGGTCTTGCCCAACGTTTTCAACAGTTTTCGAAACGTGTTCTCCAATTGGCTAATTGTGTAAGCTATATAGGTTCTTACTTTTCTATATAGATTTCGATTTTCTAATCCAGAAATTTACATAGTTTGTTCCGGATGCCTTGTGGTCAGACATACGAATGGATCATGTTCGATTGTGTGAACTGTTGGAGCTTGTTGATTTCAGCATGTCTGCTATTATATTGATATCGTGTCTGAATAATGTCTACTTTATTTGCAATGCCCTACTGGCCATATTTACGTACGTATATAAATCGCTAGTTTGTTTTTTAGCTAACATCAAATACTTTTGTGTTCAGCAAACTGCGTTATACCATTAATTATATATATTTTTGGTATTCTTTAATATTCCTATTGGCACGCACATTTTTGGTCTTTCTGTGCGCCTCTCAAATAAATGAGGCGTCTCGGCTACCACTCAAAGTACTCTATATGGTACCCAGTGAGTCTTGGTCACAGGAAGTTCAACGTTTTGCCCAACAAATAACCAATGAATATATTGCTCTATCTGGCTGTCGTCTATTCTATTTGACACGCAAAAGTTTCTTTGGTGTGAGTTTTTGACAGAAACAACTAACACACACTTGGAGAATGTGAAATATTAATTTCGTTTTTGAATTCGTATTAGATGATGGCCACTTTGGTTACCTATGAGTTTATGCTATTGCAATTGGATGCTAAAAATCGTAGAGCTGGACTCCCCGAGCTATGTGCCTAAAATTAAGATCAGCAGAATGCCTTCTAGTACATGTATGAGACTTGTCATAAAATTCATACATTTCTCTCAATTCAATGTAAAAAGTGTAAGATGCTCTAAGTAACTATCTGTTAATTCAATAATTCTTTCATTCAATATCATTCTTTATTACATTACTAGTCAAATTTATTTGTTTGGAGGCTGCTGAAATATAATTATAATACTATATGGTACTTGATTCAGTGTAAGTATTAGTGAAATGTTTGTACATTGGTTGAGGGCATTGGGGGGCACTGTAAGCCCGCAATTGGGGTTGAGGTTGACCCACTGTAACGAATGGATGGCCAGGAATCAGGCAAGGGATCGATGTTGTAGCCGCTTGTAGTTGTGGCCTTTGGAATTGTTGGCCAAAGCATTCGATAGACAAGTGAGGTGGTTGAAAATTTGAATCAATACGTTCGATGCCGTATTTGGCCATGGTTTCTTGATAGAATGATGGTGTTATCATTGGCATTCTTGTGTCCAACTGATCGGACTTGATCGGAACTGGATATTGATGGGAGACACTTCTGTACGGTTGATAATCTTGAGACAAGGATTGCTTGGATTGAAAGTGTCCCATGGATGATCGTCTGATATGTCGTGGATCCACCCAACAATTGCAATCCGTGCACTCCCTAATATAATCTATATTATTGTTGTTGTTGTTCTGCTCTGGGTATCCTGCTGGAAATGTTTGTCCAGAGAGTGGTCGTTGGTATTGTTCTATTATGTGCCGCTGATGCTTAATGAGTTGCTGTTGTTGCCATAGTTGTTGCTGTTGTTTCAGCATTTGTTGTTGTTGTTGATTGACTTCAACATTTGGAATTTGGCCAGGATACTGAGATTGTGTAATATTCGGTGGTTGTCGTGCCACCGTTTGAAGGAACTGATCCACATCACAAGTGCAAGTTGTCTCTGGCAAATCGTGTCGAGCCATTCCACTCCTTTGTCGCGAAATCGTTGACGAAGTTGACGAAAAGGTCGAATGCGATGATTGTTGGGACATTGTCAACAATCTCTGGGATCTCTGATCCTGCTGTCGATTGGGCACGACTCGTTGCATCATCGTCGTTGGAGCGGATTGTACACTGCCTGCACTACGCAAACGTCGCGGATGCATTAGCATTACTGTTTTCTTGTTTGTGACCATGTCCCGGGACAATTGTTGCATATTTTTCCCTTTGTTGACCTCTGACTTACATTTGGTCCTTGAGCGAGGACTGACTACCTGACTACGAGCCGTTGGCGGCAGAGATTTGCCCTGAATCTCCGCGTTATGGGAAGTCTTTGCTTGATTCAATCCAGCACAGGGCGACTGGGACTGAACAGGAACTTTAGAAATACTGCCACCCATTGCTGTATCGCGGGCTATTTCTCTAGATATCTCACTCCTGTACAACATATGGAAAAAATTAGCTGCAACTAAGTGAGTTAATTTAATTTTAGTCTTACCATTCGTCTGATTGACAGATGTCCATTAGTTGGGCAATGTTTTCTTGCTGGTCCAAGCGAAAGATATCTGAAGAGACACTATCTGAACTGACACCCAGCATCTCAGTGCCTCCCCTTTGTGGCGGATAGGTGGGGAAACAACGCTGATAGCCCGCCAATTCATATTGCTCCAATACGCTATCCCTTGTGGGTTCCGCACAATCGATATTACAATCGAAATCGCAATGGCAATTGCACTCACAATTGTCTTCAGACTGAGGAATTTGAGTCTTTACAGCACTACTGGGACTGGCTGGTGTACAGCGCAAATTTTGCGATATCTTTAGAGATAAGATCGCCTTTTTCTTTGATTTTCCATGTGAGGGAGGACATGGTAATATTATGTCCGATCTGGTCGGAAGCGTTATAAATGGATTCAAGCCGATCTCTTTGGATATTTTGTTTATACACTGACATGCCTCTTTGTTTCGCTTACTACTTGGTGGCTCCGATTGTGAACGCAATCCTGGACGAAGTTTATTTTTATTAATGGAACTGGGAGCATTACTTTTAGACCACGTTGGTATGACAGACTTCTTGTCCGTTTCTTTTGCTAGAACCTTGGTATCCCTAAAAGGAGACGCTTTGTTTGGAGCATTTTTCTTGATGGTTTGTCCTTTCGTTTCTACTTTCTGTATGCAATCAGAATGTATCTTACGTTCTATAGAGCTTTCGTTAATTATTTGTTTTAACAATTTTATGTTCAGTTGCTGCTTCCTAGAATTCGCATAGTCGCAGAGGGCAAAATCCTGAGATGGTCCCAAATAGCCTATATTGACATGGGAGCTCTCCTCGCTGTGTGTGCCTTCACTTCTGCTTTCAGTCGAGTCCTGTTGTGTTTCTTCCTCGCCACCGTTTGCCCAATGATAGTTTTCATTGTTTTCTCCAACCGCTGCATTGTCCTTGCTTTGTTGGATTCCAAGACTATTATATTGTCTAAAGTATCGAAAATCTTCTTTTGGATCATTCTCAGCTGAAGGTTTCACAAGCATTTGATTTTGAGCGTTCTTACTCGACGTTGGTGGATTTGACATCGAAGTACTATCTAAAAGTTCTTCCGGAGAAGTAATTTCCAGTGGCAGTTGCAAAAACTTTTTAGAACCTTGTCGCTGACTACTTCTTAAACTACTCGCTCTTGATTTGTTTTCACTGAGTTCGTTGGATTTTCGTTTAGATGCCAAATAAGAAGTTGGGGTAACTGAAGGTTCTGAAAATTCTTGAGTTTCAGAGGGTCTCGGGTTCTTTGTGGGTTGCCTATTTGAAATACTATTTTTTTGATCATTTCGTGAGGCAATCAATTCTAGAGTTTTCATGTTATCATTTAATATTTCACCAGACTTAGATAGCTTATTCGGGATAACATTTACTCGATTATTGGTAACACTTGGTCTTGGCGACCTAACCATATTTCTTTGGTCTTCAATTTGAAATATTTGCTGCTCTGATCCCATGCTAGGTTCATTCCATTCCGATGCTGAGTCTTTAGTGGATCTTAAGTCTTCGGGCCTAATAATAGACTGAGAGTTGTAAAACATGGGTTCTCTTCTTAAACAGCATTTGCGACAATTCTCCTCCCACTCCTCTCTTTGTAACTGTTGATGATTTGGAGGTTCTTGCCGAGTGTAATTGGATTGAGAATAGCTTGCTGTTCTCCAATTTTCTTGCATAGTTGGATAAGCCCTGGATAGAGCAGGAATTGTCCTCTTACTGGGAACACAAGACGCACATCGTTGACTCTCAGCATCAGAATGGAATTGATCAACTGGGATTGTTTGAGATAAACGACTCTCACTTGGCGTGTGATGTGAGATTGAATTAAATTTATCTCTTTTGAAGGTACTAGCTATGCTGTTACGTGGCACCAGGGTTTCGGGCATTTCCTTGATTTTGTAATGATTTGGACAAACGGCATATAGATACTCTTGATGGGCCGGCAGCATTTTGTCGGACAACCCACTTAATAAACTGTCTTTAGGAACAGTATCTCGGAATCTATGAAAATTAGCCAAGCAAAAACTTTTGCCCGAATTGTGGGCACTTATGGAGACACACCGCTTGTTCATATTCGGAGTATCCCCCTGATCAGTTCTTTCCTCTTCAACATGATTCAAACAACTGTCCTCATCGGTAGACAGACATTCTCCTTTACAGTCCACCTTCTCCTTCTTCTCCTCCATTACCTTATCCGCTTTCCGGCAAAGTCGTTTGGGTTGAGATTTCACATTCTTCTTGCACACATTGTTTGAGGTTTCATCGAAGTGTCGCTTCTCCTCAGATATGGCCAATTGTTTAGTTATCAGTTCAACACAATTTTGCAACAGTTTACACTGAGAAAAAATCACACTGCTTAAGTCAGGGGGAGCATGTTCCGATACTGGCAAAGAGTTAAGTGTGGGAGTTTTATCCGAAGTGGGTGAGGTCTGTGTGGATATCTCACAAGGAAAGGGATAACTACTTGAGGGCGAGAATTTCTTGCGCTTTTTGTTCACTTTCTCTTTACCTCTCACGGGCTTTACTACTTGGCTTTCTTGGATCTGTGGCAAATGGGAAGGAATACTTGATGGACCCAGAGAGACGCATAATTTAGGTGTATTCATTGGACCAGTTGCCTTAACTAGACTGTTGGCCATGGTATTAATATGAGGGGGGAATGGAGAAAATCCAAATAGGTTTTGCATACAAATTGATGTGGGTATATTAACACGGATGGGCATATTACATTCGAACCTGTGGAATAAAACAGTTGACTAACATAAATTGGGTTTCCTTTTGAGATGGGACTTACCAAATATTATCATTTGACACTCCTCCTTCTCGCTTTCCCGAAGCCATTTCGTTTTCCTCTTTAGCTGGTGCCCTGCGTATGCAAAATCTCTTACGCCTAATCGCTTTGGGTTTGATTTTAACCAGAGACTTTTGCTCATCCTTGGCGGGATCAATGCTTGTTCTTTTATATGGGCTCCGTGATTTTTCCTGCGCCTCTGTTCTTGCCCGATAAAGAGTGCGAGTAGATTGATAACCGGAACATATACTGGAGCATCTGCCACAGTGATTAGAATTAGTATTCTTCTTCCCAATGTCTCTGACTTCTTTTGTAGGGTAAGACCGTCGATAGCCAGATTTATTTGCAAGAAATTGTTTTAAGTCTTTACTGCTGCTGCTGATCGAATTGTCCTTATCATTTTTATCCCTAGAGTTGCTTGAAAAAGGATACTGCTGGATACTTCGCTTTGCGGGTACAAATTCAAATTCAGTTGAAATTTGTTTCGGGCTCACGGTTTGACTTCGCTTGTTTTCCTTTTTAATGGGTTTGATAAAACTCTCCATTTGAAAAGATTCACTCAATAGGAGAAGTGGCTCGGCGGTTTCTACGATTTCTGTTACGTGTGAACTTTTGATTGATATTTGCTTATCTGAGGACTTTGTGTAGCTAAATTTGGCAGAGGGAGATGAGAATCGTTGTGCTTTTATTGGTTCCTCTGTAACTGGAGCTGGAATAGTAAGAGAAGCACAGGTAAGACATTTGCGGGCAACATCAGATTCGGCTTGATCTTTAACCGTTTTACTTAATGAAGAGGAATCCTGTTTCTTTGGCGGCTTGGCTTGACTGTTCTTAACCGATAACAATGAGTTTTCGGATTGCCGAAATTTTCTTGGTGCCTCATTAATCGGTTCTTTACTTTGCTTTAATTCCGGATTAGTATCCAAAGTAACGCCTCTATGTGAATCAGTCGATTCTGTTGTGTCCTTAACAGAAGCCCTGGATGGCGATCCATCCTCTTTCTCCTTTTCCTTCTCAGAAGCTGAAGACACATTCGTTTTCTTTAGCTTTGGATCACTGCTTCTTGCAGAATTTGATGGAGTAGAGCTATTGCGTGGCTTATCCGTTTGTGAAGAGATCCTAGGACTATTGGAAGGTGTTGACTTTCTGCTCGATGCAGCACTACATTTCCTTGTATGTATCGATGTATTTGAAGTGTTCTCCATAGACGCACCTGTTGTTGCTACTTGTATGCCTTCGTTATTTGCCTTACTCTGACCTGACTTGGGTCTTTCTTGATTCGATTCGTTGTTCTGAGCATTCGCATTGAGTTTGTCCTTCAATGACTTTGGCTGACAATTTGTTGAATGACTAAATTGAATTTGCCGATATGTGGCTGGATTTTCCCTACGAGTCGGATAGAATGATGATCCCTGACCTTGCATCGGGCAGCATGTATTTCTATAGCATGTATGATAGCCGCTATACATTCCATTGAAATTACACATTTTTGATTAAAATGATGAAACAGTTTTCGATATCGAACAACTTTTATCTACCGACTGTTTAATGTTTTTAATTAAAAACATGTAATTCAAATTCCCCTTTATTCGCTAATCAGTTAACTAAAGAATTTTGAAATCGTATATATATTATATATTTTTATTCTACGATTTTCTCAAATGAATGAGAAGAGATTTTATTTTTATTTCTTGCATTTGACAAATTTTTCTTAAAAATTTTGTTAGGGGAAGAAAGCAAAACACGAAATGTAAATCGAAGTTAAACGGAAGTATTGCATAATTTTCGGCGCTCACAAAAATATCGCATATTGCATAGATTTGTGTTGAATTGGATAAGGTTTTTTGGTGGTTGCGTGGTTGGTTCGTTGGTGGTGTTAAATCTATGCAATATGCGATACTTTTGGGAACTTATCGCGGCCAACATCTGGGCATCATGAAACGCATTTGGGCATAACGCTGACGATAGCTGCAGCTGGGACAGAAATGATTGCCATGTGGACACATATTCTGTTGTGAATTGCTTTGTGACGATTGTTGCTGCATGTGGCTTTGGTTGTTAGATGGTTGCTGCGGCAATTGCTGTGGCTGCTGACTCTGATATGGGCAACTGATGGTGGGAATAGGTGGACATTGTTGCTCTTGTGGGGCAAATGGCATGGGGTAGCAACCAAATTGCAAAGGAGCCGACGACGATGGCGGCGATTGGTATGGAAATATAAATGGCTGTGGTGCAGTTGCTTGGATTGTAGGTGGTGGGGCACCACAAAAATAGGTTGCTTGTTGTTGGAATTGGTGTTGTTGTTGTTGTTGTTGCTGCTGCTGCTGCTGCTGGAGTCGAAACTGTTCGGCAATACAAGCGCACGGTAATTCCAAATCTGTGTATTTATTATTGCCATTATCATCGGGTGATTCCATATCTGCATCTTCTTCCTCTACTTCCTCTTCGTCTTCATCTTCTGTCTGTTGGTCTTCTTCTTCGGGCAGAGGTTCGGCCACATTTTGTGTACTATGCGAGAGAACTTGCAACTTACGGACTTTTGTTGTCTCACAGGCGCTATTCAATTGCATTTGCACTTGAGCTATCTGGGCCTGAGCCTGCTGCATTTGTTGTTGCAATTGTTGGGCTAACATTTCGGTTAATCCATTACCATTTGGATTCGATTTGGCATTGCCATTGGGAAATCTCTGTTGCTTTTCTGGTTGCATACTAAAACAAACGGTTTGACTTTGCTCCGTCTGGCGATTCGGGCAACAGAGTCGATATGGAGATTGCGGCTGATGCTGTTGCATGGCTGGGCAAGGAATAATTTGCTGTTGATAGGCATTCATGTCTGGTGGTCCCGCCACCGATTGGGGAAATGTATACATATAGGTAGTAGCCCCAGTATCGAATTTCGTGGAATTAAACTCATTACAAGGTTTAGGACCGGAAGGAGCTCCAATTTTGTTCTCATCGTCGCAATCAATGCTGTAAAGAGAGACAGGAAGAGGGGACTACAGTATGCATTCAGTTGTAATTTTCTTCAGAGATTACCTCAAAAAATGCGCCTCGGTGACCTCGCAGGATGTGATAATGTTGCCCTCGGTGTTGATGGTCTGGTCATCATCGCATTCGCACACGGCC
Organism: Drosophila paulistorum; assembly: GCA_018152135.1. NCBI lineage: Eukaryota > Metazoa > Arthropoda > Insecta > Diptera > Drosophilidae > Drosophila > Drosophila paulistorum. The sequence continues at coordinate 16,208,561 of JAECXG010000690.1, forward strand.
ATCACTTGACTGCCCTGGGGACCACTGCGCTGCAACCATTGATAAGTGCCCGGGCGATGCCGTGTGGGATATTCGCCACGAAAACATGGAAACAATTTCATATTGGGCGTACACATGGCCATCTTCTGTCCATCAACATCCTCCACTTTCTTTTGATCCTTCTCATCGCTTTGATCATCATTGTCAGGCTGAATATTATCATCCTCTGGAGGCTCTTCCGGGGGTGAAGTCAATAATTGCCTTGCGCTAGCTTTTGGTGTGACAACTTTCAACGGAGTGACAGTTTTCGAAGGACTTGACGATGCTGATGACGGTGGTGTTGGAATTTTCTCATAATCCTCTAACTTTGACTGTAACGAACCAGCAGATTTCATTCCAGTTCGTGTGGCCCTCGGACTTGTGGGCGGAGATGGGTCAATTATGGCCTTCTTTGTCCCCAAGGAGCGTGTGCTAGCCACAGTCTTGGTCTTACTTGAGTCGGTGATACTCGCTTTCCGTGGAGATTGCGTTGCAGCAGTTGCTGACGATACTTCCACAAATAGCTGTGGCACTCCAGGCATTTTGCGACCCATGTTTAATGAATTGCGACTCGTTGGGATCACTCGACCTTCAATACGTACACGACTGCCGCCGCTCTTTGGCAAACGATTGGATAGGATAACGGATGCAGATTGAATACCATTCGATGGCTTGCCTTTGACGACGCTGGGAATCGACGTGGCAGCGCCACGCTCCAACTCGGGCGTCATATTCCTCCAGTATGGACCACTGGCATTAGATCGTGGGCTTCGTTCTTTGTCCCGATCTCGATCACGTTTTCGCCCATTGTTGGGATGTGTGGCTATTCTTTTTCTAGCGGCCATTCAACCAATTCTACAATGCTTCCGTTTAAAATGGTTTTTTGGCCACATGTTATAATAATTTTTTTTCAATTTGTTTGATTTTACAAAGTGACTATGAAAAGTCGTAAAAATTTAAGTCCCGACAATCAAACAAATCACTTGAAATTATAAAAATTGTTAGTTTTAGCCGTGCTAAATTAAAAGATATACCAACCTCTCCTTTGCTTAAATTAGCATAAAACTCTTTTACATTTTATTAACTTAGTTCAACAGAAATAGCTTATTATTATGATTAGACCCATTTTTTCGATTGTGGTTTAAGCTTTAGCTCATTGAGAGGCCCACCCAATGCGTCACAGTTTGATATTGAAATGATTCATAAGCAACAACTGATAATGAAATTATACTGCTTCTACATACATATAGGTACATATTGTCGAACATTAGTCGGCCCAGTTTGATTTTGCATTCTAATTTTAAATCTATTCACTTGCGGAAGACAAACTTCAATGATCTTGAAAACGAGAGAACAGCTTAGGTTGATGATACGGAAAAGTTGGTTTCATTATTTGATGTTTATTTTTTTGTAATTTAATTAAAATTATATGTTTACAAACTAAGATCACATAAATTTCTTTTTATTAAATATTAATTAAAAAAAGATTATATTAAGTGGGTCTTCGATTATCGTTAATAAAGGATGAAACATAATTTTGTATAAGCGAAGTAATTGCTGTCCGATTGATATTTTGATCTTGCAATTGAACACTTGAGGAGGGAGCTTCACTTGGATATCTATGGGGATTGATTGTGGATGGGGGGGGAGGAGGAGGAGGAGCAGCAGCAGCAGCAGAAACTGGCACGACATACGGCAGAGTCCGATTATCGATAAAGTTGTCATGGGTTATTGTATGTCTTCTTCGCATAGGTCTAATTGTGGGTTGACGTGTGACTTGAATTTCGGGTGAACGACGGGGTGGAGCTGGAGCTGGAACTGGAGGTGGAGGTGGAGGCACTGCCGTTGTAGCTTGTTGATGATAAATTGAAGGTGGTGGCATTAATCTGCTGTTCCGATCTTCCATGATTTGCGGTTGAATTTGAATCTGAGGTTCGCGAAATAATTGCATACGTTGCTGATAGGTGCTGGATGGTGAAGGATGATGAACAACCGGATGAGCAGGTGGAACCGCATATTGTGGTGGTGGTGGTTGTGGTGCTGATGTCGGTGGTACTCCAGCACCTTGCCCTTGTGTCTGGGGCTTATAGGCTGGTGGTGGGGCTGGCCGATAGGCCTCGTAGCCATGCGGAGGAGTATAGAAGGATGGCGAATGAAGATGATGATGCTGTTGTTCTTGTTGAGTGCTCTGTTGCTGCCATGCCGCCAAATGTTGTTGCTGCTGCTGCTGATGTGCAAGACATTGATGTGTATATTGCTGTTGATTTTGCATTAGATGTTGCTGTTGTTGTTGATGTTGTACAAGTTGTTGCTGCAATTGCTCTTGCTGCTGTTGTTGCATGAAATGTTGGTGTTCCATCAACTGTTGCCGATACGCTTGTTGTCGTTGAAAATTAAAATTGCTCTGCAACAATCGCTGCCTTTCGGCAATACGTTGCTCCAGCAAACTCAATTCGGCCATGTGTTGCCGCTGCAAATGCTCCCTGTCCGCTAGCAATTTCTCTTCCGTTTTTTGGCTTTTTGTCATCTTTTGGAGAAACTTTCGTTTCTCATCGGCATGTTGCCGCTCACTTATTGATCGCTCCTCATAGACTTTCTTTAGTGACTTACTAATTTTCTTTAATTGTTCACCTTCTTGGAATTTCAGTCGCTGACGCATGGCCTTTAGTTCCTGCAACTGTTCGAAGGGGGAATGATGATGATGTTGTTGCGGCTGTTGCGGCTGTTGGACTGATGGCGGAGGTGTTTGCCTTTGTTGTGCTTGTTGCTGTGGTTGATATAATTGTTGTTGTTGGCCCCAATGATGCGTTACGGCGTCGCTGGCATATGCATTTTGCTTCGACAAATTTAGAGCATTATTATTATTATTATTGTTGTTGTTGTTATTGCGATTGTTGGTAGTCGGCTGAGATGAATCATTGTCTTCTAAGACAGTGTGATGCATCAATTGCCGTCGTAATAGAGCATCGGTTGATGGAATATTTGTAGATGTTGCTGTGTTGGTGCTCATTAAGCCCACATCGGCAACATGTTGCTGATGTCGCATTGGCCTAGGTGCTGCAGCAACTACAATTCGAACTGCTTGTTGTTGTTGTTGTTGTTCTAGATGTTGTGAGTGCTGCATTTCAACTGGTAACTGTTCAATTCCTTGTGGCTGAGTCTCATTTGCTGATGATTCCTGCTGCTCGTTGTAATTCTCTGTCCTTGACGGTTGATGCATTTGCTGCTCTGTTTCTGCTGTTGTCGTTGGTTTTTCATGATTCACCTCACTGTAATTAACCTGAAGTTCTGTAATTTCGGGCAAAGTTTTCATCTCTTCTAATCGATCCATAAGACGCATTTTTATTTCACCATCACAATATTTTGGATTATGCCAACGAAATAGAACATTCTGTTGCTCCGTTTCGTCCTGTTTTTCAAGTAATTGGCGATTTATTTTAATCACACTAGTTCGCTGGTTTTGGGGATTATCACTAAAGTAAAGGAAACATATATATAAGTATATATATATGTATATTTATAGAATTCTCCTAAGCTGTTAAAGACTTACCTTAAATGATCGTTCCGCTGAGTTTCCTTACAATCTTTTTGTTTGGTTTCCATCAGATCATTGACCATATCCAAGAGCAGAATACTCATCTCATCATCGCTCTGTAAATGATTCGTTCCATTGGCAACATCAGCTGCTTCTGCAGCAACTAATTCCGGCATACTACGTGGTAAATCTTCTTTGGTCTTGGATTCTTCTTCGTCTGCTTTAGGTTTTTGTTTCTTGAGTAACCGTTTGCTTCCATTCTTCATTTGTTTGGCTACATAGCGTGCTCGACCGGAGCCAACGGGAAAGGTTAACATACGCATACAATACTCTTGGTTTTTGGCCATCTTCTCCAGCGTTGTGCCCAGAGTTGTACCCTTGCGTGCCAGTTCCTTGGGTATGAATAAACTTTCATTCGAATAGACGCTGGCACGACGCTTTTTCGTTTCGGCACTGCAGAGAAAAAGAGATGGGGGAGAGAATTAATCAATTAATGTCATTAATTTATTTAAATTGGAATAAAGCAAACAAATTAATTACATTGAAAGCGAATGTCGCGCCTCCAGTACCAAACGTTTTTCCTCTTTTGTCGGGCTATAAATTTGATTTGGTGTCTTCTTTTTCAATGATTGAGATTCAAAGTCATTCTCTTCCTGTTCAGCATCATTGTCATTATCATCATCGTCATCATCTTCATGGCCATCGCCGTCGCCATCGTCCGCTTCTTCTTCGCCATCTTCCTCTGCTGCTGCTGTATTTATCTGTTCACCATTTGTCATAGCTTTATCCTTTGCTTCAGGATTCGTTTGTTGATCCAATTCCTTGTCCATTTTTTCGCTCACCACCATTTACGATCAATGATGGACTGCTGTCAGTTGGCTATTGTCAACTGCCTTTTATAGAGAAATCGAAAATATTATTATTTATATTAAATATCCGTAGTATCGTGTCTCGTCGTTTGCTCGGTCAAACGATGGGTCGATCGATGGTCGGATGATTTCCTGGTATCGTCGCGCAGGGCCCAAGAGAGTGAGAGAGGCTCTATGCTGCATCTGGTTTCATTTCGAATTCGACTTAGTTCCAAATCATTTTCATCTTCAAATACACACAATATTTTTGTGATCGGGTCTAAACAAAAAAAAAAAAAATAGCAACACAAGGAAAAATAAGTACAATAACAATTCAGATTTCCATGGAATTATATGCTCAAAATTTGTTGTGGCCGATAAGAAAACTTAGTTTTGTCAAGATGTAAACTGCGAAATTCTTAATATTTGTGTTGAGTTTTGGATACCCTAACTAAAAGTAGCATATTGGTCTGCAATTACTTAGTTTCACTAGTGATCGGTCCCGATAATTTTATCTCTCTTTTAGTTTGGTCTATATTATATATATCACATAGACTTTATAGTAAAGATCGGTCTTCAATATATTTCATGTTTGATATAACACACTGTTGATTTTCTTTTTCTATTATTTTATTTCCGGGTTTGATATATTACATTTGAAAATCTGCAGAAACACGAGAATTCAAAGTTCAAAGAGTATACAAAGTTTCTCAATCTTAAGATTGATGAACAAACGATCTGCATTGAGAATGGATCTCCGTTTTGTATTCCACTTGAAACCACACTTTATTTATATATATATATATAAATATTTTCTTATATTTTGCATCACAGAATATTTAATATTTATTTACTTATTTTCGTTTTCTTCTTTTTGTTTATCGCTTGCTTTATTCTTTCTCTTCCCCAAGGGATCACAAACTGCCTTTAAGCATAATTTGAATTGTATTTATAAACATTTGGAGCACGACACGGAGAGTCAGATAGAGAGGGAGAAAGAGAGGGGGGGAGCTCGTAATCCATTACCAAATTTGTACCGTTTTATCAACAAAATAAATCTTATTCGGGCACAATTGCTGCCTTTTCTCCCTCCAAAATGAAAAGGCGTATTATAATCCGTTGTCGCGACGTAATTTGAAACCGATTTTATACAAGTGCGACGCGTTAAGTTGCACAGCCCAAAACTGAATGAAATTGCATTGGGAAAAATTAGCTAATAATATTACATATATATGTACATACATACATATATGTATCTATGTACATATATGCTTAGTATTAATAACAACAACAACAGGAGCAACAGCAACAGCAGCAGCTAACGCAGCAGCAGCAGCAACAGGAATAAAAACATCGGAACCGGCAATTATGGGGCATGGGCATTGAGGGCTTTCCGACTACCCACAAATAGATATCATTGAGCAGATATATGTATACCTGTCCGCAAACACACACACACACACACACACACACACACAAAACGTGGAAGCACGACGAAAGGACACGTCAGTTGCCCCCGTCTGTGTGACGTGGCCACAGTAAATTCCTTGACTCGTCGCACTTGTAATCATTTTATTTTTATAATTTTTTTTCGTATCCTTCTTTTTTTAGTTATTTTCAATTTTTATTATGCCTTGGGTGTGCACCTGTTGTGTTGCAGTCAGAGAAAGGAGGTTGACGCATAAAGGAATAAAGTAAAGGATTGCTGTCACTTCACATATAAAGGTATGAATATCTAATGATCAAATTGAGTTTTAACTTTGTTAGACATTGGATTTCAATTAAGAATTGTAAGAGGGGGCGGGGCGCACTCTAACAATTTATGAAATCAATTTAATAATTGAATTTGAAATTATTTCAAGTGAAATCCTGATAACTGCGATTAGTAATCGGTAAATTAGACAGGTAAAAGTGAATTGAATCTCTCTCTCCGATTGTTATGAGAGTCCTCTTCAAAGTAATTGATTGCAAATTGATTTACAAACGCAATTCCTTAACCAAGTCGATTAACTATGGTTCCTTGAACTTTAAGCGAACCTTTCTTTTAATTGAAAATTGATTAAAGAATGATTTTAATTCCTGAAAACAGTCAGTCCTGTTTATCTAAGGCAAAAAAGGTAAGTTATTTTGATGCGATTCTTATTCAAATTCTTTGTAGCCGAACAAATCAGAATTTAAGTACTAGAACAACAAACGCCCATAAATTCGTGCCCACCACTGTATGTAGGCAAAAATGGTTTATTTAGGATTAGTCAAGTCGAATCTTGGTAATTTCTAGGAGTTTTTCAAGTTTTGTGATACTTTTTGAGGTTCAAAACGAAGGGTAAATCTAAAGGATAACTCCAGTTTAGAACCGACTTTCGCTATTAGTTAGACTAAGATGTCTGGCTACATAAAATCACCTGTTTTGGTATTGACATTCTATTTATCTTCTATGGTAACTAAACTAAAATTTGCCTTTTTGGATTTGGTTATTGTTAAACTTACTATTGTTTTTGTTGCTCTTGTTTTCGAATCATACAAAAACAAACACACACAGACGCCGCTGTTTCTAACCAAAGTCTAAATGCAACTGAATATATTTATACGAACACGATTCTCAGCTGGGGTGACGATGTTGAGAATCTGCGCGTCTTGTGCAGGCCCCACTCCAATGCTCATGATCCCTGCTATTTGTATACACATACATATAAACAAACACAAAACCCAAACTGCTGACCAGGCAGGACTGTCACAATAATGATATTTGAAGCCCGAACCGATGCTCATGTCTGCCACGTACACAGAAACCGCCCTGAAGGGCAGAGGAGAGCTCGACTTGGCTCTAGGCTTCTTATGTAAACTGAGCGTCTCTCAAGTATTCAGCATGAATTTGATGCTTAAGATATTTCTCATTCCTTTCCACTTGACTTGAAATTATAGACTGTAATGAGGCTCCCCCCCAAAATAAAGTGGGCATTCTAGGGGTTTATAATTTCCCTGGGACAACGATGACGTGTTTCGAAGCTCAATTCCTGGACCACGTACGCTGCTAGAGTTGCTCGAGTAAGACCTGATTACATTTCAGAATCGAATTGATCTTATATACACAAGTGATTCTAGGATCTCGTAGGTATGCGTCTGGGCCTGTCACATTAGTTGTATTTTTAGCACAGAATTCTGTTGTTGTTCCGTTTCGCTCTGTTTCAATCGACACTTTGATTATTTGCGGTTGTGATATTTCATCATGATTAGAGATGATTCTATGATTCACAAGGCCATCTGGGTCGCGATGATGAACTCTGGAAGCACTCAACTATCCGTATGTGTTTCATTTATTCATTTTGAGAAATCTCACTAAGGGGCGGGAAAATATTATTCATTATCATCCGTTAGCTTTCTATATACTTACATATAAATAATAATAAATAAATATTTCTTTTGTTTTGCACATTTTTTTAACATTTTACTTTTATTTTTTATCATTTTGTTTTTGCCTTTGTTTTCGCATATTTTTTGTTTTCTTTTTGTTTTTTATTTTTTTAACAATACCCTTTTTTCTTTTTGTTATATAAAATTTGTAAGTTAATTACTATAAGGAAATTGTTTAATAATCTATACTTATTACGTTTTCTTTGTATGTGTGTGTGGTTGTGTGTGTGTGTGTGTGTGTGTGCGTTTCGTTTTACTTTTCCCGGGAATGTGCGTTAGTTAGATTTCTTCTTATTTTTTTTAACTTTAAAAGAAACAATAGATAAAAAAAAAAAAAAAACAAAACAAAATTATTTTTCTTTGGTAAATTAAATATTAATTAACTCTCGTTACATCGATAAATATTAATAAATGAGTAAGTGGGGTGAGGCGGGGGAGTAGAGGCATAAAGTTAATCACAAAGAAAAAAGAAGGGAGGGGAAATTGGATTAATTATTATTATAAAATATTACACAGTTTTAAAAGATAAATATATATATATATGTATATGTATACAGTAAAATCTCAACTTGGAAATATAAAAATTGTGATTGTTGTTGTTGCTGTGGTTTCTTCTATTCAATTCAGTTGTAGTTGATTTGTTTTTATATCTTAGTTTTAAACACAAACAAAAAATAATATACAAAACATAATTAGAGAGTGTGTGTGTGTGTGTGTGTGTGTGTGGGTGTTGGTGTGCGGGTGTAGGCGTGTGCTAACCAACCACCACATTAGTTGGACGCTGATTGACATCGATCAGATAGATATCTTTGTGATTCTGCAGGACAAAGTCAACAAATGCATTTATGGGAGCAATCTCCTCGAGCGAAGTGCTAGTGCTGCGCGACCATAGGAAATTCGGCCCGAACACTATGGCCAGATTGGATGATGTCATCTTATTGAGATCCTCACAGTCCATGACACGCACCAGAAACTCAACAATATACTTGAAAAGCTCATAGTTCTCTTCGGGCAGTTTTTCGCGTATCAATTGGGTGACATTGCGTGAACGTTCCTCTTTGGGCCAATCGAGAAACCTAATGATCTCCTCATACAGTTCAAATGTCAGCAACGGTTCGGTTAGGTCACGTAGAAAACTCTTCAATAGTCCGGCTATGACATGCACATTGACGTTCGCCAAATCGACATCTTCCCCGCGATTAACGCGCTCCTTCAAGGCCATAATTTCGGCATGATTGCCAGAACGACGAAATATACCCTCGGTGTCGATCACACCCGTTATGGATAGCGAGTCCACACATTTGCGTACAATAGGCGGTATGGAATTGAGACAGGGGCTATGCATTACAATGAATTTCAAAGAGACGCCAAATTGCATCGTCGGCGCCATTTTATGCTGCTGCTGCCGGGGTGCATTTAAACTATTGCTACACGATGACGATGACGATGATGTTGGAGATGTTGCTGCTGCTGCTTTGCTATTGCCGCGACTATTGCTAGGATTTAGTTTATCATCAAGATCACATATATTATCCGGTAGTTTCAGCTTGTTCAAGCCCAACGCCTGTCGCAGTTCATCCAAACTGGAGATGTAGACCAGTTTCTTGCGAAATTTATCACTTATAAATGGGCTAAAGAAGTTCCAAATGACACGTATAAACCAAGTTGGGTGTACGACATATAAGGTCTTTAGATTTTTACGAAAATTCCGATCCAACTCTTTGTAAGAGTTCCACAAAAACTGTGCCGATGGTTTGTTATCCTCTTTGAGTCCTTGATGGAAATAAACAAGTATATAGTCGTTTTCCACAAACGGTTCAATCTCTTTGATAATTTCACTGAAATGATGAGGAAATGGCAATCTCTATTTCGATCGGGTTGTCTTCTTCACTTACCGCACAAATTTTTCTAGCTGAGATTTCTCTGGAAATCTTGAGGCATAGATTCCAAATATATGACGTCCTTGTTTATCAGTGCCCAGGAAATCACATTTGTTCTTGGGAGCTTGAAACGTATCTGTTGATTGCTCCCTCAGTTGATCTTCGAAATCGTCCTCCAGAGGATTTACAACCTCTTCTGTTTCAAAATCGGGATCTGCCAATAAGAAGCAAATGAAATGAATAAATCGGTAAATGTATTTTCAAATATTACAACTCACCATCTGGCAAGACGAAATCGCCAACCATAACATCTTCTAGATGGAAAAATATAGGAATAGTTTGTATATATACATACATATATCTAGGATCAGGCTGATGTAACTTACTCTCTAGCGTTGCTGGAGTCAATAGTTCTGTATCATCGAACTCCAATTTTGGCTCAAAGTCAACTGGGTCCGATAAACTGGGCAGCGGCTCATCAGAATTCTCAATTAGGGAATTGATGGCAGGACCTTTTTGTGTGTGTCGGTTTTAGTTTTTTTGTTTGGTTTTGGTTTTGTTTTGTGGTGGTAGAGATAGGAAAAGTTTCGAAAATTAATCTCTTAGATTTTCCTTTTTGAAGTTGGTTAATAAATTTCAAAAATTTGAATCTTACAAGTTAATTTGCATTTGCTTTTTCACTTTTTTTCAGTATTTTGACGGCCTGAGGCAAAACAACATATTTGTTTTTTTGTGTGTGTTTTTTCGGATTTGAGTAGGAATAGATATATATATACATATATATGAAATATATATATATAAATATATGTATATGCATAATATATATATTAATTTTTTTTTTTTTGGGTGAGTGACAATAAAAAAAAACATGAATCAGAATTGAAGAAAAATTGTTTAGTTAAAACGTTTGTATTTCGGTTTTTTTTTTGTTTTGGTAAGAGAGAAAAAGAGAGAGAGAGAGAGAGAGAGAGAGAAAGAGGAGAAGGAAAGAGAAAGAATTTCTAATTGCAACAACAAGACACACAAACGTTACAACAACTAAATAAGGTATATAATATACCTTATTTGTGTATATAAAGGTAACAGCTAGCAAAACATATTTATATATATATATATAGAGAGAGAGAGAGAGCAACGAAATAAGGTAATATTTAATATACAAATACGAATCAACTCTAAAGCTATATACACAGATCAAATAATTTTTGCCCTCTTTAGGTTGGGTTAAGTTTAAACAATTCAAATTGGGTTAGTGGCACACAAAAGCAAAAGACTTTTACTTAATGTTAGTGAAAGAGAGAGAGAGAGAGGGAGTGAGAGGGGCAGAGACTGCAAGACAAGGGCGGGGGTTAGGGGCAGCGAGCGAGCATGGTTAGTTGTAATAGTTGGTTAAAAGCATGGCAATTAAACTGAGGGGGTGGAGGTGGGGGGAGAGGACAGATTAAATTACTTATAATTGGTTGTCTTAATGGCCTCAAAATGCTACAATTAAAAAAGTAAAGATAAAGAAGCAAAATCTCTAACAAATGGATAGCCAACACACACACACAACCACATACACCTAATACTTGAATTTACTTTGTGAATATTTTCGAGTTTTACTCATGACGAATTCATTCTTTTGGTCTAAAGATCGTTTTGCTATATAATCGCATACTGTGAGCTATATATATGTACATATGTACTTAGATTGTACTATAAAACAATAATTAATGTCCACAGCAAACAAAGAGCAATGAGGCTCCCTACATGCATACATATAGCAAATATACAATATATGATGTTGATTATGAAATCCGATCGATTCGGGAACTCTAGTCTATAAGGAGGACATTAGCAAGCAAGCAATAGAGTATTGAAAGTTCGTTGAAATGAAATTCGTAAAATGCTTTGGGCAGTGTCTTTGGCTTTCTTCTCATTCTAACGGTTTACATGTAAATTATTTCAAATGGGTCATGGTTTGAGAACAATTAACGGTACTTTAATTTGTTAGACCAATTCCAAAGCGAAACAAACACAACAACAAACTATAAAAAGATAGCCAGACTAATAGAAAACAAAAACAAACGGAAAATTCTTTTCAAGCGGGCAACGAAATACGAAAAGAAAATGAAATCAGAAACTCTTACACTTAAAACTTAAATTGAAAAATCTTACCTGGTAATCGTGATGTGAAACGTGAACTCGTCGAGTCCATTGCCGCTCGCACTCGCACTCGCACTCTCACACTAATGTGGGATGTCTCCGGTCCGACCCTTGGGTTCTCTTGCTCACTCACACTCTTTGTGATGCAGGAGGTTAAAGCTTTGTTTCGTTGTTGTTGTTGTTGGCTGGGGCTGAAAATATGTGAAGAATATATTAGCCAACTATCGAGCAAGCCGATGACGTCACACAGAGTCTAACAGTGCCTTATCAAAAGGCAGCGACAGCGACACCAGCTTAACCATTTCGCTTACTCCTCATTCCATTTCTGCAGTTTATTTTTATTGACCCCCAGCGCGCTGATTCATATTTTGTGCTGTTGTTGTTGTTGTTGCTGTTGTTATATTCGCAGACGACACATAAGCAAGCAACGATTGATTGCCGATTGCCTATCGAACGTCAATGAATTGTTCTTTAATCGACATGGGCAAAACAAGTTTAAGGCTAAAAGAAATAGGCGGGCGACGCCTACGCCCAAACCTCAAACTGTATTTGCATACACACACACACACACAAATAGCTATATGTACAGTAAGAACAGGAAGTTAGTTTGCGTTTCAAAAAAAATTGACTAAAAGTTGTAAACTTTTTTCTTTTATAATGCTTTGTTTTACATTTGTTATCTGAATAAATCAGCATGAGTGTGTGTGTGTGTTTGTTTGTGTTGGTTGGCATTTTTTTGTTAGCAATATCACACGGGAACTTGCCATTTAAAGAAGGAAAACAAATTGAAATTGTTTAACACACCAATACAATACCAATACACTAACAGCAAAACAAAATATGCAAGTAAATTGCGCATTTGTGTTTCGTTTTAACATTATTTACTTGTTTGCTAATGAGCTTTTTTTATCAGCATCGAATTGTCAGTCGGTAGGTGGGGTGATTTAGAGATACTTTTTTTTTGTATTTCCATTTAACTGTAGTTTTGTTTAGTTTGTTCACATTCATCCATTTCAATTACCTCTTATATATATATATATATATAATGGATTTGTGTATAAATGTTGTAACGTTTCTTCAATTTGTCTTGAGCAAGACAAATTTAACTTGACTTTTAACTTCGTTTTGGTCTTGCTTTGGTCTTCTTGTTGTTTTTGTTGTACTTGAAAACGACAATTGGTCGACCAGTGTTGATTAATGACCAAAAATTTGGTTTATTTTGTGATGACACAATGATTGGCAGTAACTATCGTTTGTCATGACCTTTGCAGTCACAGTTTAAATATTTTGTTCATAATATATATGTATTGGAAAATCCAACAATTATAATAATGAAACTGGGCTATAGTTTATTGTGGAATTACACATTCAGTGATTTTTGTAACAGTCAGATAAGTCGTCACTATTATCGATATATTTCGGACATACAGTGTTGTAAATCGAAGCACATTTTGACAACTTCAATTTTCCTTCACCTGCAAAATATCGTGTGTTTAGCTGTCTTAAATAACAAATCGAATTATGGTCGGTTGGAGCCGTTTGCTGGCCCCAGCAGCTCAATTCGCACGCTATCGCTCCGTGCTTCAGACTCCTGCCTGCCGCAATGGTGAGTGACACCAAGAGAATATTGGAAATTCCTTGTAAACATAACAAATACCTTCATTACGCAACCCTCCTTGCGCCTGCTTTGGCAGCCTTGCAGCAGCAGCTTCGCCAGATGAGCGGCGATCATGGACACCATCATATGACCATCAAGCCCTCCCGCTTCCAATGGGATAAGTTCAAGGATCTGATGCACTTTTATGTAATGCTCGGCCTGATACCCATTACCGCTTTGGTGCTATATACGAACATTTTCATTGGACCCGCTCAGCTGGCCGAAATCCCTGAGGGATATGAGCCCAAGCATTGGGAGTACGAGAGGGTAAGAAGAATCTCATTCTTCTTGTTTTTTTAAAATGGTAATGAACGTGAGACCTCCTTATTATATTTCTAGCATCCAATCAGCAGATTTATAGCCCGCTATATATTCAACTCGCAGCAGCAAAACTACGAGAAGGCCTTGCACAATCTCTTCGAGGAGAATGAAAAGGCTCAAATTCGGTAGGCTATCTACTCCTTGGGCAATTGTCCAAATGTAATGACGATTCTCGTTTTGTTATAGCAAACTCGAGGAGCAAGTGCGCCGCAAAATGTCTGAGCGAAATGATTACCAGGCCTATTATTATCGTCCAACAGCGGCCAAGTATCACAGGATTTCCAAAGAGGCTGCTGACGAATTGGAGGCACTGCGCGGTGATTAACCAATTATAGCAATTGCAACGTTTTGTTTTATAATTTTTAGGCCTCAAAACTTTAGGTGAGAGAGTGAAATAAAATGGTAACTTAATGAAATGCCTCAGCTCTGTTCTCTATTCTCTTCATTTTGTTTAATATACAAATAAATACTTAAATCTTTAAGGAAAGGTCAAATACGGCGAATTCTCTAGCCCCAGGCCTGATTCTTGCAGTAATATAAAACCAATTTGCCATTTGTTCCATGGCAATCATACAGATTCTTTATAATTTGATCTGGTGCGGGGGCAAATGTTTGATTTACATATAGAAACTATAGAAAAAGAAAACTATTATAGACAAGTTTCAATTTTAAACGTAGTTTGTGCTCACAATTTGTTCGCTGGCATCTAATTTCAGGTATTTGTGTATAAACTTTTGTATCCAGCTGACTGTTTTATTCGGATCCACGGTCCAGGTACGCTTTTTGATAATTGGTACATTTCCTGTGGCATTTAACAAAATGCAAACTGAAAAGGGAAAAATTGATAAGCGATTAGGGACAGCAGAGGAAAAGAGTGTGCGGTGAGTTTACTTTTGTCTTTATCCGTAGCAGGTGTCGGCGTGGCGATTGTATTTGTACTGGTTATACTCGTCTGTGTGTCTTCTGAGTCAGCCATGTCCTTTAAGTTGCACAATTTGTTGGCTGATTATTGAAAACTACAAATAATTATTGAACAAATTTGTGTTCTAGTGTAGGTCAACGCCTAATAGTTCCCACTGATGGCAATGCACTTGACTCTTTTAGAGATGAGCATTATTTGATTGATGTTATCAGTCACGAGAATGTAAGAGTCCGTATGGTGTCTCAACTAAATTTTAGAGACATTGGTTGTATTAAACTCTATATAACTACTGGTATTTCATTTTCAACTTCTTTCCCCATTCTCTTTACATATCCGATTTCAGGGAATTTGGATTATAAATTTTCAAAATATCCATCTCTAATGTTAATCCCAACAGCACGCTGTTAACTTTCCAAACACGTGTGGGTCGCAACAAATAAACTAAATTGGCGGATTGAGATTCTTTAAAGGATGAATAACAATTTATTTGAGGGCTCCGATGATGAAGGAGCTGATCTACAGTTGACTACCAACAAAGACTATGCCAAATCCTATAACATTTTGCGCAAAAAGGAATTGCTGCAAAAATGTAAAAACATTTTGGAAACTTTTTGTGATTGACAGCTTGATTAATTGTCTTTTCCTTCCACAATTGCAGACAAGGATCGGGGTTTGGATGTATCTGAGTCGGAATTGGACAGCGATAGCAGCGATTCATCGGACGAAGATAATGAAGATGTCAAATTTGATCAGGAATTCTTCAAAACTCTGTCTTCGCTGAAGAGCAAAGATCCCAAAATTTATGACAAGGAGACGAAATTCTTCAACGATGATGATGGAGACGACGATGAGGAGGATGCTGATGAAGGAGACGAGGTGGCGGGCAAGAAGAAAGTTAAGAAATCAAAGCCGGTTACGCTTAAGGACTATGAGCGAAAGGTGATACTTGAGAATAATGGTCGGTTCGAGGAGGATGACGAAGACGAAAATGTCGGGGATAAGGACCAAGAGGAGCGACGACCATTGTCGCCATCGGCTGTTGAAGAGGAGCGTCAGTTGAAGAATGCCTTCAAAGAGGTCCTCGCCGACGACGATGAGAGCGATGAAGAATTTGGACGCATCTTCAAGAAACGTGATAAATCGAAAGCAGAAGCAGAGAAGGAGGATCAAGATTTCGCCTCCTGGCTGGCTGGTAAACAGGCAGATCTGCAGGAGCAAGATAAAGAGCAATTGGAGCCATTGAAAAACTACTGGAGCAGCAAGAAACTGACACAGGGAGAAAGTTTCCTGCGAGATTATATTTTAAATAAAGGCTATGCCAAGGCAAATGCCTCCGAGATACCCACCTATGATGAGATTGTTGGAGAATCTACACCTCCTCGCGCCTTTTCCGATGCCGAAGATGAGCAGGAGTTGAGCAAGCAGGCGGAGTTCGAGCATAAATATAATTTTCGTTTCGAGGAGCCCGATGCTGAGTTTGTCAAGCGTTATCCGCGCACCATAGAGCAATCGCTGCGTCGAACTGATGACAAGCGCAAGGAGAAACGTCGCGAACTGAAGGAACGCAAGGAGCAGGAGAAGCACACGAAAATGAAGGAATTGGAAATCATCAAGGAGATGAAACGCAAGGAGATTGATGAGAAAATACGTAAACTGAAAGCGGTCACCGGTAACGATGAATTGGGCTTCAAGGACGAGGAGCTTGAGGAAGACTTTGATCCGCAGGAGCATGACCGTCGGATGCAGGAGATGTTCAACGATGAGTACTATGATGTGGATGAGGGTGAAGAGAAGCCCGAATGTCCTTCCGATATCGAAGAATTGGCCATAGAAGATTGGGATAACTACGATCCCAAGAGATCAACGCATGACGATGATGGCGATGCCCACTGCGAGGATGAGGACTTTAATATGGATTGTGATTATGATCCCATGTCGGCCAAGGACAAACTGCAGCAGGAACTCATTGAGAGCAGTCGGAAACGCCGCAAGGGACGAAGAAATCGCTTCCGGGAAATGATACAGGCCGACAAGCCAGCCTTCAAGCCCGAAGACGAGAAAACCTATGGCGAGTATATTGATGAATACTATCAATTGGATTGTGAGGATATCATTGGAGATCAGCCATGTCGCTTCAAGTATGTGGAGACTACGCCAAATGACTTTGGCTTGACCATTGAAGAGGTAGCCAAAGTGATACAAATGAAGAAATTGCCCTTATTAAATTGCTCTCCCTCCACTTTCAGATCCTACTGGCCAAAAACAAGGAGCTAAATCAATGGGCCAGCTTAAAGAAAGCTGTCCAATTGCGCCCCGAACATGTGGAAAAGAAGGAGCAACGTCTCTACAAGATGAAGGCCAAGAATGAAGAACTCAAGAGGAAAATCTTCAAGAGTTTATACGGCGATAGGTGAGCTAGGCAAAGATAATTCTTTTAAACCTCTCTGTCATGTGGTTTGTTCTCTTCTTAGCTCGGATGAGGAGGAAAAAGCCGAGGAGGCACCCGAACCACAGGCCAAGCAGACAGAGACACCAACTGAACCAACGATTACGGAGAACATTTCCAAATCGAAGCGAAAGCGTTTAAAACGCAAAGCCGCTGCCCAGGAGAAGGTTAATAATAATAAGAAAACCAAGGAGAGCGATGAAACGCCGACAAATGATGAAACGAAAACTGAACAGACAGCGGAATCCCCGTCAAAGCTAGAGATCTCCAAACCCATGCCAGCCAAAGTTGCAGCCCCCAAATCCAAGCCGGCAAAGAGTGAAAAGAAAGCTGAAACGAAAACGGGAAAGATTCCTCCTCCTTCTAATCCCAAAAATGCGAAGACAAATGGTGCCAATCCCTTCAAGAAAGCCACCTCGGCAGGAGTAGCTGGTAGAATGCCATTGAAAAAGGATCAACAATTCAAGGCAAAGAATAAATTCCGTAATCAAAAGAACAACAACCAGCGAAGAGGAGCAGAAGGAGCCGTTACAGATGATCGTCTTAAGGCCTATGGCCTGAATCCACGTAAATTCCACAAACGTGAGAAATACGGAAAGAAGGCTAATTAACAAGCACAAGCAAAGCCGTAAGTAAGTATATACATATAGATCTATATTTAAAACATTTTACAATAAAATGTTAAACATGTAGAAAAAACACTTTAACAATTTCGAAAGCCCCCACCCACCCCTCTCCAAAGACACTCGTTCTCCAACTGAAATGAAGAAAAAACTCGATATATCGAGGAATTTGTAAGAGGGGGCAATGTATTTTGGGTTATTTTGACGGTGGTTTCACTTGCACACCACCTTCCTGCCCCTCCTTGTCGTCGTCGTCCTCGTCTACACTTAGGATACGTTCCAATTGTATGCGTCGCTCCTGTATCCTGCGACACTTGGGACATATCATATTCTTGCGGGTCAAACAGACTCGATGGTAAATGGAATTGCATTGATCACATTTGATGCAGCCATCGTCAAAGGGGAATATCACTTCGTTGTTGCTACAGATTTCACAGATATAAGCCTTGGCCAAGCACATGGGACAGGAGCGTATATGCTGATTGAATGCCTTGAAGACAGATTGCAAGAACTCGGCCAGAGCACCAGACTCTACTTGAAACAAGTCGCTCAGCGAATAGAACTCATTCGACTGCAAAAGATGCCGCCGATTGCCCATTTGATGATCGACGAGTTTTTGGTCCATTGCCTGCTTGCAAGCGGCCAGATAGTGGCGCATATGGACAAGATTCTGACGCAGTTTCTTGACAGCGCACAGTTTCTCGACGAAAACAAACAGTTTGGGATTCTCCTCTTCGAGTCGTATAAGGGGTTTGTTTAGAAACAAGTGAATCTCCTGGAGTGAGGCACGACAAATGCGCCTTGAGGTGAAATCCCAGTTGTGTATGATGCGGGCGGGCACCGAGAAGGTATCACCCCAGTGGCATGAGGGGCAGTAGTAGAGACCATTGTAGTCGCATAATCTGGGCTCGATCCAGGTGTTCTCTGCGGCAGTGGGAGAGAGATTGGGAGTCGATGATGATGAAAAGGAAGGAACGAGAAAGACTCTTGTCTCTTTCTACTTACTGAAATTCATGGAAGTCTCACATTCGGCACATTTATAATTCTGCTCGGATAGACCGATTTCCGGGCAGATCTCGGATATGGGTTGTTTCCTCTCCGAGACCAGGACATGGGCACACACTCGCTTCACGCTGTCAATGCATTTCTGATGCACTATGTAGTTGCAATCGCTGCAGATGTAGGATGCCTGGACAACGCTCCAAATGATGCGGGAACAATGATCACAGTAGTTCCGTTTGGCAGCCACCTTCAGGCGGTTCGGATGCGGAAGATGGGGCACGAAATGATGGCCAACCACCGATTTGATGGCATTCATGAGGACCACATCCTCTGCATCGGTGGCTTGCTCCAGTTCCTTCAGCGAGTAACGCAAATCGACCAAATGACGCACCAGCCAGCGACGTTCCTCGCTGCATTCTTCGCTGAGTAGAACCAAATCTCGGCAATGGGCAATGGCCGCCTGTAGATCCTGAATATTGGCATCGGATGTGAAAATCAAGCGCCATTGCTCCTTCACCAGGGACAAGGGTATGGGCAGGGACTGCAGAAATGTAAGAAAATCTTTGAAATGGAGTCTCCTCCTCTTAATCCGCCACCCTGGCGTACCTTGTGATCCCCACCAAGGGAGGGATTCTCCTCGGAGCCATCGGCGCCGCCGCCAGCTGTTCCCGTCGAGCTGTTGCTGCTGGTTGTGGGCGTGACATTTGCTGACAAATAATTGGTGGCGTTTTCGTTTAGAAATTGAGCCACTGTGCCAGGTATGCTGGTCAGACTCTCCCGCCAGGAGCTCATCTCATTAATTTAAGCCTTTTTTCTTTGTTTCTGCGTTTGTTTTTGTTTTTACGCGAGTTAGTGTGCAAGCGAGATGCAAGTATGTTCGACCTGTACATTGTATATTTCCCAGTAATTTCTAATACCGGTAAATTACCGCGCAGTGCAGCCATCTGTTGACTTTTTTCGCCCCAACTGTCACCAGTATTTGGATAATTTCCCCAATATAAACTAGGCAATTAACTTTATTGAGCGATGTGGCAACACTCCAAGAAAACGTTAAAAATTCAAATTCCAAATTTATTTCTATGCAAATTTAATGCATATTTCACCCAATTAAGTCGAAACGATTCAGATATGCCATAGATTAGAACTAGTAAACGCCGCTGCCGTCTTGTCTTATGCTAATCAACGAAACCTTAAAATCCAACCGGTTTCAGCAAACAAAATTATATCACCAAAGATCATAATATTTCATTTGTTGAGAACTTTTTTTGCCTCTATTGTCTAATATGGATCAAGACGGTCTTAAAAATATTTAATGATTTTTATCGTTGCCGTTGTTGTTGTTGTTGCTTTTTGCTGTGTATAGCTGGTTTCGCCAAAGCAATTAAATTTAAACTCTTTGAGTAAAAAAAGATGTTTCAAAATATGCTAATAAAAACGAACGAATCCAGTATCCGATTTTAGGCCTCGAAGTACCATCGAAATCCGTTAAAACAAAATGAAAAAACTGTTTTATTAAGAATTTCCAGTAATAAAACTAATCAACTTTTGATTACAACTAACAAAGAATTCAAATTAAAGTAGTCAAAGTTTTGCATAACTTTGAGGCACTGTAAAAAAGAATGAAATCCCCTCCCCCCCCACCCCCCCCACCAACTGACTGGGCCTAAAAGTTTTTTTTGTCGTCTTACACCATAAATAAGCAAAGCCAATAATAAAAATCAAGAAAATTTTATAACTAAATTGAAAAACAAAAATATAAAAAAATAATTGTTAAGAAAAAAACCGAAAGTGCCTGCCAACATAGGAAAAACAAACAAAACGCGAAACGAAACCAAACAATAATGACCTCAAATAAAAATTTGCAATATTTAACAAAAGTCTTAAAAGATGTCGCATTGAAGTCGGGGAGTCAAAGTCGGTTGGAAGTCGTCTTGGAGTTTGCTGGGTGCCTCTTGTGGCTTATGTATGTAAATTAGACAAACAAGTTTTTCTTTCGTTTGCTGAATGTTTTTGGGTTCAACACTTTTGAATACACTTGCCCAAGAAAGGGGTATACCAATTAGACTAGGTTTTCTTATAGGAAATCGTTGGCTCCCCCTTTCCTACTCCAATTACATTAGGTTTTCTTATAAGAAGTCGTTGGCTCCCCTCCAAATATAAAAGGTTTTCTTATAAGTAATCGTTGGCCCATCCTCCACCCTCTCGTCCGCCAATATAACTAGTGTTTCTTATAAGAAGTCGTTGACCCTAAGTTTTTTATTTTTACTACGTTTTCTTATAAGAAATCGTTGGATCCTGACATTACTCCAATTAGACTACGTTATCATATTAGAAATCGTTGGGTCTCCCTGTCCTCATCCAATTACACTAGGTTTTCTTATAAGAAATCGTTGGGTCTCCCTCTCCGACTCCAATTACACTAGGTTTTCTTATACGAAATCTTTGGCTTCCCCTCTCCTCCTCCCTTTGGCAATCGAACATCTTTACTGTTATGAAATGTAACATTCTCAAATACTTTTTCACTTTTTGCAAAGGGTATGCGAAAAAAGGTAAAACCAAATAGCTAAAATTTTAAATTTTTTTTTATGTTTGGTTCAAACTTTAAAATTTTTATTTAAATTCCAAGCGAGTGCAACAGGTGCATTTTCAGAGCAAAGCGAACAGAAAAAAGCTTACAAAAGGAAAAAAGCCAAAGCTAAAGGGCAATTATTTGCGTGTGAAAAAATTTATAACCTCCGTGTCCCTCATGTCCAGTGTCCGATGGCCATTAAACAGATTACAATTACATGGCTGGTGCCGCTGCTGCTGCTGATTCAGTGGCGTTAAAAGCCGTTTAAGCCTAGACATTGCCAACAACAACAACAGTAAAGGCGGCGGCAGCTCCACCAGACAAACACAGACTGAATGAATGCACAGGCATGCAGGCACTTGTTAGGCATTGCGAAGAGAAGAGGGGGAGAGGGGGGCGGGATGCCTGCATGAACCGATGATGCTGCTTGAATAAACAATTGTTGGTGGGGCGGCGTCAAAAAAAAAAAAGAGGAGTAACACAATCAGCCACCAGCTACCAACAACAACAGCAATTGGAAATGCCCACCCTCTCTCTCCTTTTCTCTTTAAAATCAAGTTTATGCTTGCAAAATG
This sequence comes from Drosophila paulistorum, assembly GCA_018152135.1. Taxonomy (NCBI): domain Eukaryota; kingdom Metazoa; phylum Arthropoda; class Insecta; order Diptera; family Drosophilidae; genus Drosophila; species Drosophila paulistorum. The sequence goes on from JAECXG010000690.1 coordinate 16,230,513, forward strand.
GTTTTCTGATAAGCACAAACGAGACGTTAAGCACAAGGGCAGATGCAGAACTACACAAACAGTTACAGTTACGCATACGCAGCGTTGGCGTCGCAGTCGTCGTTAGCCGGCATGCTGTTAGCGCCAAGCTAAAAAAGGCTAAGGAATCAGCCGTTTATAGCCAAATCTCTTAATGTGAATTTAAAAGGAACAAAATGGCATAGTGCAAGTGATTAGAGAAAATGAGAGTTGTTGATACTCTATTATAAAATTAGGATAAGTTTCATAGTTAAATATCTTAGACAGTTTAACATCGTCAGCATCAATTTAACCTATTTGTGTTATAGAGATTTATCAATTTTTGTTTTGAACTATTTCAAAAGTACATTAATTTGAGAATTTCAATAATGCTTGGGCTTCGACTATTTCATCATCATTTTTGGTTTGAGTGTATTTAAAATCCAATATAGGGTACAGTTATTTAAAAAAAAAAATGCCAAAACTAGCCCTAGTCAAAACTGTCAGCACTATCTCAGTCGCTGTCACTGCTCTCTTTCTCTCCGTCTCTGTCTAACGTTCTCTTGCGCTCTGCTCGCCCTGGTCCCATAGCTATGGCGAGTGGGGTGGGGGGATTTCCATTCCACCCAACAACTTGTATGAATGTGTTTTCTATTTTTCCGGCTTTTTCATGCTTTTCATTTTATTATTTCGCCGCCTTTCGCCCAGCCCAGGCTCCCCCGCTGCCCCGATGAACCCTTTTCAGTTTTCCTACAGTTCATATCAAACTGCTTTTGAAATTATTTATAGAATTTGAAATGAAGGCGCCAAAGTGCGTTAAAGTTGTTTCGGTTCGTTTCGTTTCGGTTTATTTCTCTACTAGTTTAGTTTCCCTCGGTTTTCTTTTTTCCTTTCTTACCGTTTTCATTTTTCTTTTTTTGTTTTTCGAAAATTATGCTTAGTTTTATTACATATAAATAATTAAAATTAACTTGCCTGGCGGGACACACGGAGAGAGTCATGCATGTGGGAGCCGGGGCAGATGTTCCATATATTGACTTCAAGCTAGCCACCCTTCACACCCTCCCCCCCGGCACACATCCTCTAAGATGTCCCCCCATTTTACTCCTTTTTTACTTAGCCGCTTGACTGCCTTTTGGTCTTTGGGTAAAAAGTTTATCAGGCCGCCTGGGAACTAATTTCTGGTAGTTGGAAATGTAACCAAAGTGTCTTCTGTACTTGTTGTTGCCACTTTTGGTCCTATTTATAGCCAAGCCGCTTTCAGTAGTCTCAAGTGCACCTGAAGTTTGTTTTTTGCACTAGTCCTAAAAATGCCACAAAATACAACAAAAAATGGAAGCACAGACAGAAAACTGTCGAAGCGGCTGAAGCAGGAAAACAAATAAAACAAGTTTCAACTTATTGGCCCATGGTTAAAGTGCAAGAGGCAAAATAATTGATTCACTCCTTCTTAATTGTTGGAAAACTCTCAAGAGTCTTTGCAACAAAATTTTAGGTTGAAAAATTGAATTAACACATGAAAGAAACTGTAGCAAAAACTTGATTTCTATATACAAATTTACTAGGAAGAGTAAAAACCAAAGAGCCACAAATTAATTGAATTGAATCATCTTTCCAATGAAACATAAGGCAAAGACAAGGAAATTTGAATATGTTCTTTCATAAGTAGGAGGAAATCCATTTTAAGAAAATGATGCCTCATTTATATCCCTTTTGGGATGAATTTTGGTTAAAAAGTCTTGCAAATAGCTTTAACTGTGAAAATGAAATGGTCAAAATAATGGAAATGATTTTGAAAATGAAGATTCAGTGCCAACTGCTAATGAATCAAATGCCGATTCTAGGGAAATTTGTTTGAAAATGAATGCCAAAAAAAAGCCACACTACCGTTACATACGCTCCCCTCTACAAGAACAACAGTAGCAGCATCAACAGTAGCAGCAGCAGAAGCGGCGACAGCAGCAGCAATGCAAATCGTAAGACTGACAGTGAGAGAGTGAAAGAGAGCGAGAATGAAAGCAGCGACGTCAAAGTCTGCGTCGCCCCCACATACGAAAAGAAAATGAAGTAAGTGAGTCGTCTCGCCGACTTAGGTATACCATACACCAGTAAAACAAATATTTCAAATTTGTAATAACAAATGCATTTGCCTATTTTAAAAAAATTCTGTTCACATGCTTTCTACAAGCATATCTTAGTATCTCACTCACTCAAGCATACGAGCACCCTAGCGCCCCCACCAGCCAACGGCCAACTCCGGCCTTATGGAAAAACGTTTATATGCATAACTTGGCTATTTTTTGTCCGATTTTGATCAAATTTGGTATTTTGCTGGGTATTAGTATCAAATTCAAGTGTGCCAAATTTGATTCCACAAGGTAAAAAATTACGGGAGATAATCAAGTTTTTCAAATTTCGGGGGCGGAAAGGGGCGTGGCAAAATCTTTATACATACAAAATGTGCGCATTTACTAAGCAAATATACATACCAAATACGGTGTCTCTAGCTGCAATAGTTTTTGACATAAACGTTTTTTTTTTATTTGCGGGGGCGGAAAGGGGCGTGGCAAAAATTGGAAATAAACTTGATCACTCTACATACTACACAAACCTACACACCAATTTTGGTGGCTCTATCTCTTATAGTCTCCAAGATCTAGGTGTTCATACGGACAGACGGACGGATGGACAGACGGACAGACGGACATGGCTATGGGGTCGGAAAAGCTTCCTTTTGCCTGTTACATACATTTTGGCGACTTTAATATACCATTTCACCCCATGGGTGTATGGTATAAAAATAAAGCTACAGCGCTGTCGCCGGCGTCTCCCTCACAGTTTCAATTTCAGTTTCAGTTTGTCTGCTGGGCGAGCAACAACAAACCGGGCCCCAAAGCAAAACCATACGCGAATCGTATGCGAGAGCCTAGAAAGCGTGCAGAGCGAGAAGAATCTTAACGGCAAACAAACAAAATGTGCGTAAATTTTACCGTTATGTTTTGAAAAAATAAAACAATTTTTTTTTTTGGTTTCTGGTTTTGCAATTTTATGAAAGAAAATCATTCAATTTCCAATAGCCCGCAACTATTTGATAAAAAGAGTGCACAGTGCAAAGTCAGAAAGTGTAAGAGGAGAGTGAAGAAGGAGGAGCAAGGAGTTGGTCCAATCGCCCATCTATTGCGAGGAGAGGAGCGAAGGGCAGAGGAGATGCTGCACTAAGATATCTATCTGTGCTTCGATCGGTCCTGGGAATATTTGAATTCATTATCTTGCGGAATTCCTATAGCCTATAAGGTAAGTCGTTGCTGCAGATCATTTTCTTATTTTCTTCGTTTGGACCATAAAAGGCACTTGAGAGAGACCCACACCCCAGATCTGTACATATCTGTAGTATATAGCCATTTGAATGGACTAAAGTGATATTGCCCATTTCGATTTGGCAGTCTGGCATTCCAGACTATTCGATAATTTCAACTCAAGCATTTGTTTTATTTACTTATTAAATAATATATGTACAAGGTTTGGCTATCAACTGTGCCTTCGTCTCCCCTCTGGCCCAGCCCCTTACGCCCTTTTTTTTGCATAGTTTTCTTTCGTCGTTGACCGTCTCTCTTTCTCTCTCTCTCACTCTCATATCACTTTCCATTCATTCATGGCCATAGACAAATAAAATACTATAAAACAAACAAAACAAATACGAAAAAAAACAAAAGACAGAAAAAAAAATAATATTATCGACCGTCGAGACAAACGGCAACGAACTGCCAAATGAACTAAGCATATTTGTTGAGCTGATTAAGAAGTAGGTTTTAAAACAAATATACGAAGAAGAAGAAGAAGGGAAAAAGCATTTGAAAACCCCCAGCAACCAAGTCTCTGGCTCAATTTAATAGACTTGGCTGGGGCAAAGAAAAAGCTTTAAGGATCACGACTCCTAAACTAGCCTAAAGGTCCCGAGCTTCAAATGAATGAAATGAACTAACTAACTAAACAAAATGTTTGATCTTGAGCATAGTAATCTCTCATACGCCAAAGGATCCTTTGGATCCATTGGATCCTTCTGCTGTGATACAACCGTACAAGTTAAGTAAAACCAAAGCCATTAAGTGGAAAAGTGGGAAATTAATCTGTTTTGTTGCCATTTAAATAATAGACGAAACATTTATTCGCTTTACTCAAAGAGAATTCGAAATTCAAATCGCTTTCCACAAAATTCCTGGGTATAAAAATGTCATTGTCTTTATTTACTTGTACGATCAATATTGATATCAAATATTCCAAAAATGTCTTCATTTATGGACAGAACGTTTCATTTGATTGTTATTGCCCTTTCAACAAAGCAATTCACACAAACAGTTAATGCCAAAAGATGAATTGCTTAATGGTTTACTAGGAAAACATTGGCATATTGCTTAATCGGCGTCGCGTCGTTTCAGCTGCAGCCATCAGCCGCCATCCGCCGACGCTGTCAGATTCAATTTCCGTTGAATTAAAACTATGCCACTGAAGGAGCGGCTTGGCTAGTAGCTGCACAGACGATCGGAATCCATTGAGAGACTCATTAACCAATACATCCGTATGCACCTGAAGGATTCTATTTGTGAGCAGGACACAAATCCCCTAAGAAGTCAACTATATACAGTAGAATCCGGTTATAACGTCCGTAAAGCTCGATGAGTGATTGGTTGCTCCCAATACAAACTTATATGAAGGGGCCTCCGGTTAGTACGTCTTCCGGAGCGTCATTATAACCGGATTCTACTGTATATACTTAAAAAGATTCTTCCATTGCCCGAAGAGCAGAATATTTCAGTGAAATCTCCTTTTTCGTGCTGGCCTAATATGCCCACCCTTAGTGACTATCAGTGCAGGGTATAGAAATGGCCTTTGTCGACCTTTCCAATCAAATCGGAACCAAAAGCGTTTCTTGATGGCTTTATCATTTACAAAACAAAAAACAAATAGTCGAGCACTGAAATTTGTCATCAGAATTTGTCTTCCTATATGATTAGACTTGAAATTGGACTTGGCCTAAAACGTTTTACGAAATGCTTCTATATTTATGTCGGGGATTGTTTACCAACTTTGTTCGTTTGATCTTATTCTTTATACATTTCTGAATTAATTTTCCACCTTAATTTTGTGTTTTTTTTTGATGACATTAAATTTCCATGCGGGTTTTGTGCAGCTTTCCATTTTTCATTTAGTTCTAATTAAATGGCAAATGCTTCGGTTCAGTCATTTAGATAAGACTGAGAACGAGAGGGTGAGGCAAAAGTAAGTTTTTAACAACAAATAGACATATGTATGTCTGTGTGTGAGTGTGTGTGTGTGTGAGGTTTTCTCTGACATGGTTGACAATCAACAAAGTTCTCTTTTTGTCGTGGTTGTTGTTGTTGCTAATTCATGACGGCGGCAGGAAAAACACATGAAACATATAACAAAAAATTGCAGCCCGTTGAAGGAAACTGGAACTGGTCCTGATGTTGTCACAGGACAACAACAACCCAACAAACAAACAAAAAGAAAAAACTATGCCAATTGTTTAGCACCCGCCCCCTTTGCTAAGGGTGTGAGTGGGGATGGCTGGGAAGGGGGGGCCTGTCGGTCGGCCTAGCCCAAATAGAAACATCAAAAAGCATACAACACAAAGTTGCAAATATTACTAATTGTTGTGACTCACATTATAAAGTATAAAGTCGTTTTCAACACAAAAACAAAAACAGAAATAAAAAAATGCAAATTACTGGACTCTACTGGATGACATGTTCTTCGGATGTTGTCATGTAATAAGCTCTGAGGCTGACTCACCAAACTCTAGAACAGCAAAAAAACTGAAGCTATCATCGAAAAATTCCATCACGTGGGTTGATACAAAACTTCTTCAAGTTGCCAGCTAATCAATAAAATATGAGGAATACCCAAGAAATTCGTCAAAAAGAAGGATTTCTTTGTGAAAGATTCAAAAATTGGCATTTGCTTGTTTCTGAAAGTTGAAAATGAATTGAGAATGTTTTGCAGGCTTTGTTCCCAAGTGGAAATATATGTCGCACAACTTTCATGCAGACCCATGGCAAAAACGTGGCATGCAACGAACGGAAAGGGATCTCAAATGGCTGCACAATGAGGCACATAGTTTTAGTGTGTCTGATTGTGAATGGTTAGCAGCTGTAGACAAAATCAAAAACAGCCATCACATATATTTGTCTGTCTGTGTGTGTGTGTGTGTGCAAGCACATGTTGGTACAACTTGTTGCCTGATTAACTCGACATACGTGAACGTATTCACATTTCATTATTAATACAAAAATATGAGGGGAAAACCCGGATTAAATTCAACGCAAAGAAAAAGTACAAAAAAAAAACTCTTAGACCAAATTCAAAGCAAGCTTTGGCTTTGGCTTTGCATCGCCGAGAAGAGGAAGATGGGCTTCAAATTGATTGGGCAAGATTCAGCTCTTCGGCATTAGCGTGAATTATCTGGCTGTGGGCGGAGCCAAGCGGAACTGCAACTGCCATGGCAAGGCCTATAGATGCGGGCCTTTCCAAGATTAGCCACACTTGGCCAAAACCACTTGGTGGGCCTCACTCAGTAAATAAAACTCTACAAAAATTATGTGCATAAATAAATAGTTGGCTTCTCCTTTCCCACGATCAAAGCGAAGTGCAAAAGACCTAAGAAATTTAGAGGTGCTTAGGAGCCACATTCGGAAAATTCACAATTCTCCTTGAGTTTTCGACTTGTTTTTCTATTCAAATTGGCTTCCGAATTGGCTGTAAAACAGAAATCAAAAGACACCTTGAATTTGTGATAAAAATCTTTAAAAAATTTATCATCTAAATGATTTTCACGCGCTGACCAAGATTTGAGAATAATGATTGAGATTCGCCCACCTGGATATTAAAATGGAGGCAGATCTGTTGATTGAAGAAGATTAGAAACGTTCCTTTAGATGGGATAACATTCATTCGTTGGCTAAGATGTCAGCAACTAATTCGAAGTCCTCAAAGGTATTTAGGCTAATTTTGAATTAAATGTTTGAATAAACATCTGGCCCAATATTGAGTTAGTTTGAGTTCATTGAACGAACGAATGAATGAACATAAATAGGTACATAAATATATATTTATATATGTATGTTTGAATGTTTATGAGCGAATACATACAAGTCCCGCAGAGACAGACAAAAGCTCAGGCCAAAATTCAGAGAATTTTGTTATTTCACAACAACAAAAAGACAGCCAAGCCAACTGCATCATCATGATGATGATGATGATGATGATGATCATCCTCCTCCTCGTTAATGATGAACACAGAAAACTACCTGCCCTTGGAATTGCAACACATTCATTTATTATTTGGCATTTACGCACTTTTGTTGCCATTTTCTCTGACGATCATCATCTGATGATGATTCTTTGTGGCGAGAGAGGACAATGGCCATTGTCTCCTCCGATCAGGTTGGGGTCATGTTTATGCACAATAAAAATTCAATATAACACAAGGAGAACAAAATGAAAACAACAAAATATAGAAGCAAATCGCTGAGATCCATTAACTTGCCAAGTCATGTGCACATTGGAACAAAACTATACGAAAATCGAACAGAAAATCGGCTTACTATATAGCCTGTATATCTGTATACGTTAACCCAAAGATCGACTTACGAAACGTTTTCAAATTATATAGGAAAAGAAGCTTGCGAAGGGGTTTTCCATTTGTCAATTGATTCTATATATCATTATATAGGGGGGATAATCTGTCGCTTATCGATATCGAAAGAGGATATATCTTATTTGAGTTATACAGTTCAGTGGCGGATTTATCTCCCTCCCTCCACCAAACATCACAATCTAACTAGTGGGTTGTATTTGATATTAGAATTAAATCCTTAAATTAAACGTTATCAATTGGCAAATCAAAAGGTCATTGTAGAAACCAATCATCGATCATCGACTGGACAATGCATAAGCCGCAAACATTTCGTCAAGAGTTTAGAGCTTTGGAAAGTGAAAGATGTTAGATAAGAACTCTCATTCAACACTGCTGGACAGACAAACTGAAACAAGTTTTCCCTCGACTTCAAGTGAGAGAAGACTTTGGCATAGTTTTCGTTAATAATTTCATCAGTTTTTGCTGCTGGTTTTGTTGTTTGTTGTGTCTGTCTTTTTTAATAAGTGATCTGTCAACATGCCTTTTAATTGCCCTTGCTCATTGAGTGGGTAAAACGATTGAACAGCGTCTTAATAATATCAATTATAAATTTATGCAAACACTTAGCGCCGTCACCTGGCGTCACTCTGCTTCGTGGTTGGTGTTGGCTCCGCCCACACGGCGCGGCGGCTATAATAAACGTCGTGTGTTAACAATAATTGGCGGCACTCTTCTTAGGCGCAAGCGCAACCCGTTTTACTCAATCTCATGTTGTCATCTAACAGAGGGAGATTGGTCGGTTTTTTTTGGCATTTTTTAATCTGGCCAGTTTAATCAAGCCAGAGCCCCGACCCCCGACCCACCGACCACCAGACAATTAGCCAAATGAGACTTGGCGTTGGCGACAGAGGCAGAGGCAGAGGCAGAAAGAAAGAAATAACTAAGCTACCGAGTGTGCCAAGTCTTAATTAATTGGCATGCATTGTGTGTGATACGATTTGATGCCAACTTGGCAGGCTCCCGGCTCTTTATCGATATAGACAGGTCGAACAATCGAACCAAAACAAAAAGTTATGCAAAATTCATTTATATATGCAAACCTAAAACTAAATACTTGTGGAAAATTGTCAGCTGCATAAATCTTGATCATGTTCAATTTGTTTTGGCCACTGGAAAAGATTTTTCCTATATGATAGGAGATCTGGTTTCGTTATACTCGTATAATGGATTCGATTGTGGTTGTCCTCCAGCTGTTTGTGTAGCGTTCCACAAAATTTATGCAAGTTTGGGCTTTATAATTTTCATTTTTTTTTCCCATTAGACATCAATTTGACGTATCTACATACGATTTGCAACTAAATCAAAGAGGAATGGGGCATAACTTGTAGCTAGAAGTGGAAACTAGAACTAGTTTCTCTGACTAAGCTTACTTGTTAGCTAAATGGAAGATGTAACTCAACAGATAAATCGTTGATAACATGGATGTGTGTGTGTGTGTGTAAGCCTAATTAATCAGAAATGTAAATAATTTTGTCTTTTGAAGCAAAGCATTATACATAGTTAATCGATTTTCGACTTAGTCACTGTAACGTAAACCAAATATTTGATTACAGTTTCGTTTTCGCTTATGAGGAGTACAGTCGAGTCTCGATAATTCGTACCCCGCTTAATCTAAAACCTCAATATTTCATAAGAAACTGCTGATCCCTTGGAAAAGCTTCGTTGGAATGGAAAACCCGGTAAATCGAAAACCTCTGTAATTCCCTTGCCATTTCGAATTATCGAGACTCGACTGTAGTTCAATTCTGAAGATGTTTGTCATGTGAAGCCAAGGGGGCAACCATTAAGTATGTGTTACTTATATATATACCTAATCAATATTGGTGAACGAGACGATATGGTCTTCTTGGGTTTTCAATTTTTGGTGAGTGAAGAGCCAAAGTCAATTCAATTAATCAGTGTATATATAGTTCGGTTATCATTCGCTGATATGTTTCCTTAATAATCGTTGCCCATATAAAATGATTGCTTTTGGCTAATGGAAAACGAGTTTGGACTAACCGTAAATTGTGTAGTTTTCAATAAAAATTTTCAAACATATTTTGTAATCGGTCCATAAACTCTGCATAAACATATCAATTATGGATTATGGATTATGGATTATGGTTAATGTGTATAATTTGGATTTAAACACCGATGTTTATGAGTTTATTTGCATGAACCCAATAATTCTTATACTTATTGAGATTTTTTGAGGTTTTCTATATCAGGTTTTCACATGAATTTGACGTGGGGCTAACTGAAATGATGTGAAACGGAAGCCTCTTGCTGTCCCCTCTTAGACAAGTCACACGGATGGACAGACAGGTCCATGAACTTGAAATTTTCTCATTTTTGGCACACTCTCTCACAAAAGTCTCTCGCAATGTCGTGTCTGTGTGTCGAAACTGAAACTAATCTTTGCATATGTGCACATATTTATTTTGAATGTTTCTGTTAAAAGTCATAACTTTCTATAATTTATTGAAAATGTTTTTGGAAAAATATCAAAAGGAAAACAAAAAATGTATTCTTCTAGTGTTTTTCGGGTTGTTCTTATTTCCTCAGAATTAAAATCGAAATGCTTCTCTTTGATATACGAAAATAGCAATGAGTGAAAATGTTCTCTGCATGGTTCACGTGCTCAACATAAATTTTACATTTTAATGGCATTAAATTGTGTAAAGAGCCTGAAAAGGCTTTACAGACAGATCTTTGTCTCTTATCATGTGCCTATGTGGCATTTTGCCAACATCTTCAAGTGATGTGATAATTGTGGAAAAATAGATTTATGTATTTATTGAATAATTAATTAAAATGTGGAACTATTGTCGAGCAATTCGAGTTGTATTTTTATATGTAAAGTAAGCAAATCGACTTGAACGACTTTGCATATGACAATGAACTAAATAGCTAAGACGACGAGACAACTTTAACATACTTTACTACACACACACACAAACACACACACACACACATGTATGAGTGTGTGTATTTCCATATATTTACACAAGCATTTGATTATCTCTATCTCTGGTTTGGCCTGGTCACGTCATCGATTGTTGTTTTGATTAGTCAGAGAAGAGCCGAGCGGCAGGCAGGCGGCAGTCAATGGCAATGGCAAACCGATTTCAATTAGAGTGAACAAGAGTCGAAAAAAGCCAAAGAGAGAAACCTTTGACTAAATATGTGACTTATCAAAATCGAACATTTCATTTCCATTTCCTGCTTCGGCTCAAGAAGGAGTCCTTCTGAAGAGCCTTTGGCAGTCAAGTGTGCCCTTAACTTGACTTCCCACACTCTTCCACTCCTGGAATCAGCTACTTAACCTTTGAAGCAGCCACGAGAGAGAGAGAGAGAGAGAGTGAGAAAGAAAGAGAGAGCAGCCAAACACTCATTGAATATTAACATAGTATATAGAGAATGCTAGTTGCTACACATCCTTCTACACATCACCTGCCCCGCCCCCCTGTCTGCCAGTTTGCCGGTCTGCCGGTCTGTCTTGTCCAGTCATTTCCTTCCTTTTCTCATTTGGTTTATTTATGCTGCCTTCTTAGGCCGGGGCTTCCCCTTCCTTATTTATTTGGTGAGTTAATAGATTTTCGCTTCGTATTTGTTTTATTTCGGTTTTTCTTTTTGCTGTTTGGTGACAATTTTGATTGGCAATCATCTGTAGCGAAGTAAATGTCATTTTCTAGTAGCAGACAGGAAAAGAGATACACAGTAAGTAAAAGAGAAAGAGAGATAGAGAGAGAGTGTGTGTGTGTGTGGATAGAAGGTGTGTGCAATGAAGGAGAAGCAAGTGGATTCTGCAATTCTGCTGATAACAGTCAGGGCCATAAATATTCATACACATGGCGCGCCGCTCATATATATTTATCTGCTGGCCAGCCAACACATTAAGCATACGCCACCGCAGCCAGCTGTAAAAAGAAAAACGAAAAACGAAAATCGAAAAACATATACCCATACCCGCCGACCGAAAACCCATATAGCTATGTAGCCTTTGCCTCTGTTTAAACACATGATGAATGCGAGTTGAAAATTGAACGACTGAATTCTCTGTTGGTTTTTTGTGCGTGTTTCTGTTTTATTTTCATCTTGTTTTTTATAAGAGAAAGGCGAAAAAAACATCGCCTAGAAACAATGCATGCTTGCATTGTATATAGACATGCGAGGGGTTGTCTAAAAGTCTGCTATTGTTTTCGATTTTGACAACTCTTCCATAACAAAAGGAGGACAACAATTTTGGCAGCCCAAGGTCAGAGTAGCCCAGTAGTAGCTGACCAGAGGAAGAATGCAAATCAATTTGCTAAGCTCTCATAATGTTATCTTGCAAGAAAAACTTTGGCAAACTGTGATTAGTCTCCTCGCATACACTACACACTGTGCGTGTGTGTGTGTACGGGTGTGAGAGTGTGTTTTTATTGCCTTATAAACAAATAATTCGACTCGGACTTTTTTTTATACATTTTTAGTTTTTTGTTTTGTTGTATTTATATTTGTTCTTGTTGTTCAGTAAAGTTAATGGCAAGTCAAATATGGATGGTCCCGGCTGCCTTTGGTTTTCACGTTTTTCCTTTTGCCCTACATCTGCTGCCGCTGTTCCTCCAAGGTCAACTCGTTGACTCGCTGCTGGGGAGGTGAGGAATGCGGAGGGGATGGGTGAATGGATGGCAAGTGATGGCATAACAATTAGCATCTCTCTTAGCCATGGTGGAGCAATTGCAATTATATTTCCTGTTCTAGCAGACGACTGTGGTAAGGAGTGGGAAAGACGAGTGGGAAGGGGGGAGGACGACAGCTGTCGTCCGATCAAGTGTGTTGAAATACAGAAATTCTCACTCTTCGGCTATTTATAGAGAGAGTGGGAGAGAGAGAGAGAGAGATAGAGAGAGATAGAGAGAGAGAGGGAGGAGGAGGAAAAGTAAACTGAAGTGAATATGATGAAAATGTAAAATAAAAGGCTGCTAATGTGTCATTTTCCCTAATTTTCATTTCATTTTCTATGTCTTCACCACATTTGATTGTTAATTAAACTATGTAACAACAACAACAAAAAAAAGGGACAATTCTTTGGCTACATACATAAAAGAAATGATTTTTACATTCCAAGTTATAGATTTCCTCCAAGTGTATGTTGCAGTTGACTTTCAGTGTATGTATTTCCATGAAAATTTTCGTCAGTTGCTTCATCGTTATGATCACGGAATAGAAATCTCTGAACTTTTGCTCCATTTCGAGTCACAGTTTTTGGTAAATTTTTGTTGGTGTTAAATTGGCCAATTGCCAGCCAGACGACGACTCTTCGCTTGGCGATGATATGACTCCATGAAACTAAGTGTGGGCCTCCTCCACCTCCTGTCGACGGCTCAGTCAACCTTGAATCCTTTGGAATAACCACTTTGCCCCCTTCCTCTTTGTATTCTGACAGGAGTTCACTTACCCTCTTGCTAAAAAAGAGAGAGAGAGAGAGAGAGATGGAGTTTGCGTTTTTAGAGATCATTGATCAAAAAATCACCAAAAAAAAGTAAAGAAAAGTAAAGGAACAAAACGAATGTGGACATGCCAGCAACAAGAAGCTATAAATAAATGCAAAAAGCCTTATAATGACAGCAATAAAGAACGCGATGATGATGATGATGATGACTTGGTGGCACACCCCATTCATCAAGTTCGATTTGGGGGGATGGAATTGAAGCCGAAGCAAATGAAGGGACACGCAAAGTCTTTCAGTCTGCCAACTCATTGAACTTCTTTTCATCCTCCCAGCTTTTGTTTGTTTTTCTGTTTTTCTGTTTTTTCTTTTTTTATATTTTGGCTTACGACAACATGTTGCACATGTCTTACCCAATCTGCCCCCACTCTTGTCTTCTGCAAGATTCAACTTTTTCTCTTTGGCTAAGTGCAATATAAGTAACAACAGCAGCCACTCGACGCTTTGAGAATATTCAAAATTGCCATTTGAAGAAGCGAAAGATGGGGAATGGAGGAGTAGGAGAAGGGAGACAAAGTTGATGTTGGAGTTGGAGCTAGCTAATTATTGCTTTATATTCTAGTATGTATATTTCTCTGATATTTTCGGATTTCGGGGCAAAGTTTTGTGCCATTTTCCATTTTAGCTCGATTTGTTTGCTTTTCGCTTTTTATTTTCGCCATTCCCTTTTTGTTTTGTGCCATTTACAGGGAGCAGACGCCTTTGTCTTATAATTTTTATTTAGCAAATTTTATAAAACAAAACGAAGGCAACGAAAAAAACAATTAACCTAGTTACTAGACGAGATCGACAAAAGAAGAACAGAAGAGAATTACTCTCAAATTTCATTAGGGGGAATATTTGATACTAACAAATTATGATTATTGCGTTTTTTATGACAAACATCTAGATATTGCATAATTATTCTATTTATCAAAAATATAAATCTGTGTAGAAGTTTCTTATCGATTTTAAAATGTCTATTGATTAAAAATTCATATAAAGTATTTAAGTGTTCAACTATATGAATCATTGTTTCAGTTTATGAATCATTGGCTTATCTGCAATTGTATTGGCTTTTGCTTTTGCCTTTGCCCTTGGGTCTAGTGGCCTAATGGGGCGAGAGGTCGGCCAATGGCAATTTGTGGGATTATCTTTAATATTTAATAAATGAAAATGTGTGTGTCTGTGTGTGTGAGAGGTTATGTTATCTTTGATGCATTTATTAGCCAATGTGAATCGCCTGCATTATCAAATTACAGTTTTTGGCTTTTAACGTTAACGTTAAGGCCAATAAAGCAGGCAAAGCAAACCCATGAAAGACAATCCCAGGGAGAGATGCAACAGTTGGTCCATCGTGTGTGGGTTAATGTTCGGAGATCGAATGTTGTTGTTGTCGTTGTCGTTGTCGTTGTCGTTGCTGTTGTGGCAAAACAACTTAACAACTTGTTTCACTCACATTTTCCATTCGGGTCCGCCGCACCCCCTCTCCGTTCCATCACCCCTCCTACGTCTGGCTGAATCATTTATGCAAAGCTCTTGGTAAATTATTTCTCACCTTAAACTTGTTGATGTCTTTTCATGTGTTAACCTTTTTTTTTTCTCTTGTGTTTTTTGGTGGGCTTCGTTGCTGAAAAAAAGCAAACAAATTCTAAAACAAATAAACTCAAATTTGGCATGCAAATCCTTTTAAATCAAACAACGACAAACAACGACAAATTGGGCAATAAACATTGACAATGCGACACGCCGAATGACAGCGAAATTTTTGACGCCCTTTGTCAACCGGGCGACAGACATGGCCTGGAGGGGGCTAGAGACCTCCCTCCTCTTTTACATACAGACATTCGGAAACGGGGGGTGGGGAAAAAAAAAAACAAATTGGAAACATAAAATCAACAGAGCTAATAGTTCACTTAGAGAGAAAGCATGCGGCAGAGAGTGAACGATAGGGGAGAGGGAATATCTAAAAGAAAATCCCCCAGCAAGCAACAAGCCAAAAAGTACGCCCAATAAATAGCAAAAAGAAGCAACAAAAATAGAAACTAATCAGAGTCGAATCATTGAATACGCTTTCTTACCAATTTGAATGTTATATGGGTTAACTTGGAACTGCGAAAGGAGGAAGGACATTCAAAAAGAAGTCTCAAGTTCAACTGAATGAAAAATATATCGAATTTGGTTTACCCTTTTATAGGGTATACCACAATAAGGTAGAACATGTCTTTGTTGGGTTCTTTGCTGCCACCAAAGATTGGTCTCTCATCTCCCCATCTCACTCTCACGCTCACAATACATGAACCTATGTATGACATACTGGCACACATTTTCCCTCCTCCACTTGCTTGGCCGCATCTTGTGATGTGTGACCGACCCTTGGTGGTCGGTACAGGGAGGGGATGCGATGAAGGTATGGTGCCAGAAGGCGAAGCCCTTTTCATGTGCCAAGCCCCATATATGTATATACATACATACGTATGTAGGTATCTATGTATATGTATGAGCCGATTTACTATTGAAAATAAAATTTTATTCGATTTTTTGTTGTTCGTCTGTCGTCTGTCGTTCGGTCTTGTCTTGTCTGTTAAGGTTTTTCTTCGGGGGCTTTTTTCTTCGATAGGGCAAGATGGGGGTTTCCCCTTCATTGAGTCGAGTTTGCTTTAAATGTGCAACGCTCTGATGACTTTTGGAAACTGATTTGCATTTGATTTTTTATGACACTCATCGCTCTACGATATAGATAGATGGATACTAAAGATAGCTCGATAGATTTGTGCGTTGAGAGGAAAAGTATTTCCAGAGATTCCATCTGGTTGGGTTATATAGTTTGGGTTGGTTTTTGTTCTTCCCCTCGTCCTCGTCTATTGATGGTCTTCTATTTTTTTTATTTTATTTTTTTCTATTTTTTATGGCTTATTGGTTCTAGGAAGAAATATAATGGCTCATAAATTTATAAGTGAAAAATATGAATTGCTTAGGCATTTGTTTTGTTGTTGTAGCTTTTATTCTGACACTTTTGGAAGTCAATTTTTTGTGTCTTGTTTTTTGCTTTTTCGGCGTTTGCATGTGGAAAATGAAGGAGGGTTAGGCCCAAAGAATAACAACACCAACAACTAATCGGCATTACGTGAGTTTTATACCAAATAACGAAAACAAGCCAACTGAATTCTTGTTTCTCGCATTGACTCTTTCGCTTTGGCTTTGGCGTTGGCTTTGGCTTCAACAGCCAAAACAATTGCTGACATATGTATGGAAAGTTGTTTGGAGGTTTGCCTCCGGATGGGCTAGGGTTAGAAGGGTCGGGGGCAAGTAGGTAGGATAAGTCCTCTGACATTGGCCACGCGGTCGTCATGCTGCACGTGCCTGGTGGGGCATGTCCCTCTCTTACTGCCTCAATTTTCTCTGTGAACTGCATAAATGTTGCCTCATTATGTCAAAAAGAGCCAATTGTGAAATGCTTCAAATGCTTCGGTTGGGCCCAAAACACACACACACACACACACATTACACTCACACAGACAGAAAGCGGTCTCGTTCTGGAAATCAAATGGTAATGGGAATTGGTTGTTCAATTTGTATTGTTGAGGGGGGCTTTTTGTTTCGGTAATGATATCATTTAGGCAGATCTAAGCAGATTGTTCACTTGATGGAGATGGAGATCATTGCAAACAAATTGTTGTCGTTCTTGTTGCTGCTGTTGTTATTGTTGTTGTTGTTGTTGGTGAGGCTGATGCTGACCACATTCACAAACATATGTTGCGACAACTCCAAATATTGAAAGATACTTTTGTCCATTAACTCACAACTACAATTAGTCTATGAGATTAGGCAACAGTTTTTATATTTGTTAGAATTCGTTTTTGTGAAGAAGCGATTAAATATCAACCTATATACTGCTATAATTACTCTCCTAGTGCAAATCACTTGGAACTTTTGATTAATTCTTTTGCCAGTCAAATTCATGAAGTCATTTGTCATGTGTCAAACTTGCATCTCTCAATTTCATTGATTCTAATTGAGTTTCTTCCACAACGATCATTTCAAAATTCATTGAACGATCACGCCTAATTAATGAAATGGTGTTGAAGGGGAGGGAGTAAACAATTGGCTGTCATTTGCATATTAGCCTATATTCATACATATTTATATAGTGGAGAATACTCAAGAATCGATGGATGGTGTGAAAAGTGTGAAAGTAATTTATTGTTGTTGTTGTTGTTGTTGTTATTCATGTTGTATGTCAAGTCGAGCCTGATAAATATTAATTGTGTGACAAACAATTTGAGGTCAGTAGCATAGCTCTAATTTTTCTTTTTTTGAGAGAGCATTAATTGGGTTAGATTATGTTCACACACACACACACATACACAGATGTTTGGCCCCTGTCATTTGTGCCTAGTGCCCTTGGGTAATTACATCAAATGATACAAAAAGCTGAGCTCATAATGATTTACGATTACATTTATGTTTTTGTTTTTAGAAGACTTTCAAAGAGTTTCAACAATGGCTGACAAAAATTATAATGTACTTATTTATATTTATTTATATTTATGGCTAATTTGTGGTACTCCGATCTATGACATTTCAACTTGGGTGCGGCGCCGCCTAATCCAACGGAGATCAGTCGCCTTCTGCGCTTAATCTATCGAGAATTGATCTCTCAAAGTATCTCGATTCAAAATGATTCATTATGTGTCTGCACGAGGCTCTTTGTTTCTTTTTTTTTGGTCTTTGTTTTTTTTTTTTTTGCGCAGACAGCCACAAAATTGTTTTGGCTTCTCGTCGTCGTTGTCGTTGTGTTGAGGTGGGGCCGGGGGCCATGTCGACTTTGTGGTTAACTAGCTGGTTTGATGATAGCTACGGGGCAAGGTGCTGGTGTGGTGGTTGTTTGTAGTAATTACAAAATGCAGTCAGTCAGTCCTGGCTGGGGATGCGTTTTCCTCCATCTCTCCCCTCCTCCCTAACTCTCTTGGTCTCCATTGCTTGCTCTGGGTCTCATTTTTGCCTGCATTCAAATTTCATTCACAATTTGTTTCTGGACATGGGTTTTTGGTTTTTGTCTCTTGTTGTTGTTGTTGTTATTGTTGTTATTGTTGTTGCTACTGTTTTTCGGTTTTTGGTTCTTTTGAATGGAGCCTATCGTATTACCTCATAATTGAAGTGTCTGCGGTTGGTTTCATTTACCGCACAAGTGTGTCTACATTTTTGCAATGATTTATCTAGCTCACCCTTTATCTCTCTCTCTTGCTCTCTGTTTTTTCAGTACTCTCTATATATACTGTGATCCATTATGCTGACGAGGCTACACATTCTGGGCCTAGCCCTTATTGGGTCTTTAATAGTTCCTCATACATTGGCTGACATTGAATTAACCGGTCAATCGATTAAAGGTAAGTCCATAGGAAATAGGAATTGATAACAAAATTATAAGTGAATGACGCAATTTTTATTTAAACTCCATGAATATTTTGACTGAAGAAAAGTAATTAAAGACTAACAATAAGATTACTAACTATTTCTAACTATCTATTTCCCGTAATGTATTTTTAAAGAAGTCCTTTAATGATTAACTAACGAACCATCTAACTTTCGATTAACGAATTAACTTTCGTGACAACTAACAAAGTAAATTCAATGTAGGCCATACAAAAAAATGTCTACAATTTACCTAACGCTTAACTCGTTTGTTAAATAAGTAATTATTGGTAACAGTCAAAAACGTAATCTGTATTGTTCGAACTTTTAGATAATTGAAAAAAAACCATAGCCCACTTTCAGGCACATGTGAAAATTTGTGGCATACTTTTCGGAGTAATTTGTGTGTATTTTAAGATGTAAATACGATTAACCGTTGATTCATTTCAGATGCATTGGCCGAATACAGTTTAATCGACATTATGTATAACAATCAAAATGGGGTTGAAATTGTTGAAGGAGAAGATGGATTTCCTGCCTTTAAATTTCTACCGACGGCCGATGTGAAATCGTCCTATCGAATGATATTGCCCGAGAAATTATACGAATTCGCCATACACATTTCATATCGTCAAAGCTCCCTGAAGGGTGGCTATCTATTCAGTGTGGTCAATTCCATTGATACGGTGGTCCAGTTGGGAGTACATCTATCTCCCGTTGTGAAGAATCAGTACGAAGTGACATTGGTCTATAGCAAAGCGGATCAAAGTGTGGGCCGTAAATTGGCCAGTTTCAGTGTTCCCTATGTGCCAGATAAATGGAGTTCAATCGAATTTCAGGTGCTCAGCGATAAGGTATCCTTCTACTATGATTGCGAATTGCGCAATACCACAAATGTGGTTAGAGAACCCTCCGAATTGGTATTCGAGTCGGCATCAACGCTATATATTGGTCAGGCTGGACCCACCATTCGTGGCAATTTCGAGGTGAGTTCTAAACGGCCCCCAATCTGGCCATCATAATAGTAATAATAATTTTCGAAATGCACACCAAAGCAGCAGCACATGGCGTTTAATTGAACCATTAATGGGTGAGGAGGAAACGGGGAAGTTAATTAATTTTCAAAAATATTTCCGCTTCTTGCATGCAATTGTAACACTGCGGAGAGCGCTCTGAAGTGCTTTTCAATTTCAATTTGTGGTGGGGGAGGGGGATTATTTCATCAACATCAATTATTAATTCTAAACTTCATACTTTTCAATTATAACACAGAACGATCTACTTTTTTTCCGCTCTCAATCCATTATTTCGAAAGAACTTGTAATCACAAAAACCTATTATTTGGAAACATGCGACTTAAAGTGAATTTCTGTATAAATTGCACTCAATATTTTTATCTACAAATTAGGAAATACCTTACTTGATTGGGAAACTAAGGTGATTTTCTAGTTTTTTAAGTAATTTTTAGTCTTGTAATTTTGTATTACATGGGCAAGATGAAGGTGCTTAGAAAATGTTTTGAAAGAAAGTAAAATCGTTCGTTTAATAAAAACGTTAAGAAAGGTCCTCGGTAGTGTGGTAAGAAGGATAAGTGGTTTAGGCATTGGCTTGTTTGGTCTGAAAAGCTTTTTAATTCACCCCAAAGACTTGCTTGCTTTCTCTTTTACAAACCTCTCTCACTCAAAGGAACTTTGAGTTGACTTTCACCGCTTAAGTGGCGCCATTTGGTCATGCGGCGGTGAAAGTTGGTAACTGACAAAATCTCACTCATTGTCCTAACACACAGGGGCTCACTCACTCACAGAGGAGTTGAGCGAAAGGACATTGAGATAGCCGCCACTTGGCGAAGCACATGGCGGAAATTCTCTTACAATTTGCTCAGCGCCTTCTCTCGCATACGCTCTTTCCAGTTGATTCAGCTCAATGCGGCAGCTCAGCGTGAAGCGACCAACAATTTGATGTTGTCGAAGGTTCGTTCGCCCGTCGTGCTGTGATTTTGCCCCCATGCGATTTTACCATCAGTTTCAGTTTCAGTCGCGTTCGTCTATTCAAACCAGACAGTTCAGTTAACGGGCGGCTAGGCGCAATAACTAAACTAAATCCAAAAGCCAAACAAATACCAAAACCGAAAGAAACTGTAAAGAAAGGATAATGCATTCAACGAAAGTAAACCGAAATCGTATCTCGTCCTACCGTTCGTCGTGCGCGTTAGTCTCGTTTCCATCGGCATCCTCGACCATAACAACATCGGTGTCGGAGTCGGTCTGGTCGGATCTGGTCGTTGCCTTGGCCAATATGGGCTGAAGTTAAGTAGGCAAAGCCGCCAACGAAATACAACAAAAAGGAAAAGAAACCAAAATGAAAGTGATTTATATGCCCAAAATGAAATATGTTTAAGTGTAACGCATAAAACCTAAATCGGAGTCAATTAAAATTCAATTAGAAAATATGCGACCAAAAATGAAAGAAAGACGGCGCAAACGTTTGAAACTGCGACCGGTAAATGAACTCACAATGAACTAAAAAGTGATAAGCGAGAAAACTGAAAAACTGCAAACAATATCATATCACAAGGAACTAGCAAAACTTAGACACACATATCCCTATCATAAGAAACAAAGATAAACGCATATCCTATAAATGAAATCTGTGCTATTCAATATCAAAATGAAATGACAAGAATCCACCCAACTTGTTGTTACTTGGAAGTGTAAACGCTAAAGAATTAATCAAATGCAAAACATGAATTGTAAAAACAGCGGGTGATTTCGCATCAAACAAAATACCGAAACGTAACCCAAACCCAAATCCAGAACTCAAACTCTCGAACATGTGCAAATGTCACTTGTAATTACAAACATAAATCAAGGCAACATTTACATACGGCATAAAAAAAACACACATATATATCTTTAACTCTGTACAAATATATATATATATATATATATATATATTCTTTGTAAATTAAATTATCTGTGATTTGTTCAATAATACTGCGCACGAGGAAAACAAAGGAGGAGAAGAGGAGGAACTTGAAGTCAACACATGTTCATCATTTTTAGTGACTATATTCGGTTTAAAGGTAAATATTCCATTCCGCCAAACTCTCTCTTCCCCGTCTTGCCCTTCCCCGACTTTTCCCTAGACTAAGCACACAAATGGTTTTTGGCTTGATTTGGCAAGTGAATATGTCAGCCTCTTCCCCCTGCCTTATGTCGCACTTTTGGGCCATATCCCTCATCAAATTGGGCATAAATTATGAGACCCGCCTAGGTCTAGAGCTAAATCAATGGCAAACTCATTAAAGCTCGCTGCGAACAAAACTGCCATTTCGGTTGGTTCGTTCTTTTCTATTTCGTTACGTTTTTCCTTTTGGTTTTCGGGTATATATATATACATATATATAATTTTTTTTGTTGTCGGAAGGTTTGGGGAGTTCAACCAACGCGTCAGTAACCACAGACGAGTGTTTGCCTTCACCTTCTGCATCCCCCCACACATTCAATGCCCGCACCCAAAACCCCTACCCATACCCATACCCAAAACCTACCGCCGCTGCCCGTTAACTCATTCTAGCTCTTAGCTCTTTTTCTCGCTATGCATATGCATATTAAAGCAGCAGCAGCAGCGCCGCCATCACCACCAACGGGGCGTATGTGTAATGTATACTCTATATATGGGTTTATGTTATATATAGTATATTATATATATATGTATATGTATATATATATATATATATATAGTCTATGTGGATAAATTTTATTATTGTGCGCGCCTTTTGTCTTTGAGTTCATTCTGGCTTTTCTTTTAACATATGGCTATAGGGAGGCCACAAAAAATAAAAAAGAAAAGAAGTATGGCAAAACAAATATATTTGATTTATGAAATCAAAGTTTATGAAATACTTATTTATTTTAGAAAAAAAAGAAATGTTTATTTATAAACCCAATATTGCAAATGGTTCAAGTTAAGCGTTCATTCAAATGATTTTCTGGTTTAGTTTATAAACGTTTGTTTGAAATTTTTTATAGGCTTTGAATTTTGCCTTAAAATAGAAGAAATTGATACATTGAAAAGTTTGCCAAGTTATGCTTCATGGATTTCGCTTAGTTTTATAAACGGGAACTCCATTAGATTAAAAGAAGCTTGGCTTTGGCCCTAGTACACAGGATTTATTAATATCTTTAAGCCTAATTAACTTGACCTTGCTGATCAGCAGATCTTTATGACCTCAAAATGAGGTAAATAAAGCAGGCAAAGTTGAAGGTTTTTCACTTACAGTGTTGAATGTCTCAAGGACTTCAAACATAATTAAATCAAGTGAGTTTTTATTCCTATCAAGTTGAACTCCTGACCACCCTTAAGAAGCAAATGAGAAAACTTGTTCTCAATTTTTCTTTTTCAATTATGTTATCAAGTGTTGTGCTATGTCCTCTTCTATAGCCAAGTATGGAAAGACATTAGCAAAAGGAGTTAAAGTCGTAGTGGGGATTTCTGTAAAGTATTAGTTGTATTAGTTGTGTTATTACACTATCAACAGGACAAATACTACTGTGAGCCATTATTTTAGTTTCTATAATAAATTTTCGAAAATGAATTACACACACACACAAACACAGACACGTAAACATACACATACAAGCGTAACATAGTTATCCACACTTGGCTTTTGCTTAGGCATAAATTTCCATAGAATTTGTAGTTAAAATGTTCAACAGGACAGGACAACAGCAACAGCAAAAGCAGCAACAACAATAATAATAATATAAATAATAAAGAAAGGAGAAAAGAAAAAAAAAACAGTTGATGTTTTTGTTTTGCTTGACCATTATTGTCATTTATTGTTGTTCCTATTGTTTCATTGTTGTTTTGCTTTTGTTATTTTTCATAATTGTGTTTACGATGTTAAGGGCTTTTCCATTTGCATTTTCCACACACACACACTCATACATACGTTTTTGAACATAAATATGTATATAAATTTATATGTATTTAGGGCCTAAACGAACTCGGGATTCAGACTTTCAGGTTCTGCTGTGTATGTAATTTTGATTTGTATAACATTTATCAATTTACCATCAAAATAATAATAATAATACTATTCTACATTCTCGCTTATCCCCTCATCGCCTCTCTTCTTGAAACCACCTTTAGTCATCAAAATATGCATAATTCATTCATTCTACAAAATGCAATTTAAATTGTTTATTTGTGCTAAATTGAATGTCGTCGCGTTTATGTGTTCCACTTTGCATATGGATGCGTGTGTTTGTGTGTGTGTGTTGTCTCTGGTAGAATTTCTCTATATAAATGAAGTTTAGAATTTAGGAAAAACTATTTGTTTGACTTTGACTATTACCATACGGAACTGTTCTATATAAAGCAAAATGTACATACATGAATGAAGGAAAATGCCTGCCAAATGGTTAAATACTAAATATTTACATATACAAGCATACACATTTATGAGAAAATTTCAACTAAATGGATATAGACATGCTGGCATTTTTGGTTAGTTAGTTTAAAATGAACATATAAAGTCCTCAAAAAGTGGCTAGACAACGAATTGAATTCGTTTTAAGTTAAAAGCTTTGCATGAAGAAGTCAAAAGTCTTTAGTTTTATACTTTTACAATCAGATAATTAAATTATGTATATTTAGTGGCAATGTCCATTCGAAATTTATAATTTTTACTTCGCCATTTGTCCTTTCCTTCTAGAAAGTCCTTTGAATCAAATTTATTTGGTTCTAATATATTTTTGAAACAATTTATACATTATGAGAGAGGCAATTCAAAAATGTTATTGGTTATTTGCTTAAGAACAAAATGAGATTAAATTTTGTTGTTAAAAAGGCCACAAGTCTTGTTTTTTAAGTAAGAAAAAACAAAAAAAAAAAAAACAGATAATGAACAAATTCTTTAGTGGTTTCAATTTTGCTAAAAGTTTTTGTTTGCTTGGTTTTTGCTTCTCTTGTTTTGTTTTTTTTTTTTTTTTTTTTTGCAATAGTTTCAGATGAAATCAATTTTATTAATTGTTTAAATATTAAGAATATTCATCATTTATGGCAATAATTTGTTAAGTTCTCTTAATTTTGTGGCGTCTTGCCAAATTGGCAAATCGTTTTATCAGATTGTCTATAAATAATTTCGACAAGATGGCTTAAGAACTAAGTATTGAAATTAAAAGTTGTCTCTGGAATACTAATAACCAGCTATTTTCTGTGATAAATGTCAATTTTCTTGGGCTTATTTCCCAAATGTTGGTCCTGACAATGTCTCGCAGCTGGTGTTACTTTATCACTTTTTCTTTTAGTTTTTCTTGCCTGTTGGTTAGTTTCCCATCTCATTTTTTTTTGCTGCAGTTTCCCATACGCATGTATGTAGCTCTGTTCCCTAACCAAAAACAAAAAAAAAAAAAAAAAAAAACTGACCACTTGGTATTCCCTTATCCGCTTTCAACGCCAGAGCTGCCAGCAAGTTTCTATTTTCCGAGATTTTAGCCATGTCCTATAGTCGGACTAGTGCATTGTTGGTGTTGGCGTTGGCGCTTTTTCCCCTCCACTCATTTCTGGCGCTCATTTTGTGCAGCTTTCATTTTCGGGCTGCCAGCAATTTCGGCGGCCTGCAGGCCACTAACCGTTGGTATTACGTATGAAGCAATCTGCACACCTTTTGCGGAAGCTGTAGTGTTCGATAGGGTAAGCTCTTTGTTTCGGGTTTTAACAAAGTCCACCACGTTATGCTCTAAATGCTTCACCTTAGGTATAAGCTAAGTGCATATACATAAGTATGTGTAGTGGTCGATTTTGATTAGATTTCAGGGGGAGGAAAACGTTTCATGGCCTTTTAATTGATTTAGTTTAATGAAATTGTTAGCTTTAGCTGCTGCTTCAGCAGTGGCTTGTCGCCGACTTCCGGCTTGCGTACATATGTATGTACAGTGCCTACCTAGCTACCTATTTATGGCCATAAATGTCTGTTTGAAGGCTGTTAAATTCATCAAGTTTATGACACAGAAATCAGTAAAACTATGAAGGAATTTTATGAGATTTTACGACCCAGCTGGCAAGTTATGGGGCGTTAACCATAAAAACATAAATTATGCAGATTTTTTGTTTTTTCGATGTTGTTGTTCTCTTTCAAACTTTAATTATACTACTAGGATGGATATAAACGGTTCACCCCAAACCACCCGATCCACTGCTGCGTTCCATGTTGTTGTATATCGCACGATTATTTCGTTTGTTATTAATTTAAGGCCAGGACTCGTCTGCCGTCCGCTCTCATTCCAAATCTCTCTCACTCTTTATATGGAGCGCGTTTTAATCATTGGGAAAATGCGTGCTGTCGCCTTGTGCAAGCAGCGCATATGAGTTTGGAGTATAATCAAATGGAGGATTGGGTTATGTTTTGGTATGCGAAGAGAAGGGGCTCTGCATGTGTATGAATGTATGTGGTTTTGTGGGAAGGGGAAAGGCGGGGCTGGAGGCGGAGCTGTCAAGCAGTTGCTGCTTATCGATCAAACGCTCACGAAAAGGGGATACTAGAATAGGGAAGGGTTTTGACATAGAGTCTCGGGTTTGAGGTTAGGCTTTGCTTGCTTTCTAGTGACATTTTCTTGTTGCTTTCGTTGTTTTTCTTGTTGTCGTTGTTGAAGAGACATATATGTGACATCTGCCTAGACAAAAGGCCACCCAAAAAAAAAGGGAAATTTCTTTCTTGTTTTGTTTTTGGTAGAAAAATGGGGCTTATTAAAAATTACATGAGTATAGGAAACAACGACTGTGTGTGTGTCACACAAACACCCACAACAATCACACACATGCAGATGAGTTGGCAGAAAACATTCACTTTTTTTTATTTGTTAAGGTGTTCCAGGAAAACAAAATTCTTAATTTTCAATCTGAGACAATTTCTATTATTTTCCAAAAGTTGTGTAAAGAAAACGCTTACGCTGTACCCTTTGTCTCCATAGGTTTTAGATAATAATAGTTACATAATTTTCATTTGCTTCTATTCCTTCCTTGATTTCTTTTATTTTCTATACAACTAATTTTGAATAGCCCTAGTGCGGGAGTGTGTTTGTGGGTGTGTGGGTGCGGGTGTGATGCGTGAGTATGGTTGAATAAACCCTTTTTAAACACATTCCACCATTATCTTCATTAGGCGCTAATGTCCAAGAAGAGAGAGAGAGAGATAGAGGTAAAGAGGGAAAGTGAGGAAAAAGGGTTTTTGGAGCAACTATTCTTCCATTTACTTGGGCCTCTTTTTTTCTTCTTTGTCTCCTGTATTAACCTTTCTTTGTAGTCGTTTCTTTTTTTTTGTGTTTTTGCCTTTGCCATGACAACTTCAAAAGTCGTTACTCATTTTTGTGCACTTAATTTGAAAAGAAGATATGAAATTTTCTTATCGCCAACCTCGTTTATCCCTCTCTCTCTCTCTGTCTCTCTCTCTCTCTCTATCTGACTGTTTCTTTAGTTTGTTTCTGGTCTTCTCTTTTCCTTCTAATTTTTTTTTTTTTTGGTGTTTGTGTGTGTGTGTGCCACAAGTTTTGCCCCTTTTTCATTACGACGACCAAGTAGGTAATTTCATTTAGAAAACTTGAGCCGTGTCAAACTTTAAGCCTTAAACAGTGAACCAAAAAAGTCTGCACCCATAGAATTTTAATGCTGCGAGTTTTCGGGCGGCATAAAAAAAGTTTTCTTGCAAAAAGCGGCAGCAGCAAAAAAAAAAAAACGAAAACTTTTTGTTTTTACACCGCGGCGAGTCGTTGACTCAATAAGCGAGCCAACCAGATGGTAGGTGGTGGGAGGGGGCTTCCCGGTTCGGGGTTAGGGTTAGCTTTTGCGGGGGATTAGGGTTAGAGAGTGGCTGGAGAGACAGAGACTGGTTTTTCAGGGGCATCAGCTGGAGAGGCTGAATGACTGACTGACTCACTGGGCCGACTGACACGATTATAGTAATTATGCTCGCCGGCTATAGCATACTTTTGTGCGTTAAACTGCGTCAAGGTAAAGGTATTTGCGTTAATTTTTTCCCTCACTTTTGTTGCTGCTGTTGTTGTTATTGTTGTGCAGATGTTTTCAAGGAAATTCTTGTATAACTTTACCGCAATTATGTTGGTTAAAAAGTTGACGTGCTTTTTTCCTCACATATACATACAAACAAGTCTCCTGTATATGTACATATGTATTTTCTTTTGCGGCTTACAAAAATATCTTGTAATTTTATATAAGCTCCAGACACGAGCACAAATCTAGGCAACGCATTTTTCAGCCTCAAGTATTTTCTTTCATTTCATTTCATTTTTCTTTTTCATTCAATTTTTGCTTGTATGTTTTGTGTTTTTCTTTTTTTTTTTTTTGTTGCCGGTGCGTTGTTGCTATAATTCAATATTTTTCACAAATAAACTTGTTGGCAGCTTAACTTTTCATAAAGTTTTCCTTCACATGGTTTTTCTTTGCGTCTTCGTCGTCGTTGTCGTCTCTGTCTTCCCTGTTCTGCTGTGTATGTCATCAACCCAACAGCAGTTTAGGCAAGTGGATGTTATATATATACATATATATCTACAAATATATGTATGTATAAGTATGCAGGTTCAGGCAAAAATGGCATGAGTTCAGAGTATGAAGCAAATTTAAATATTTATAATAATTTCTGGAAGTAATAAAAGTCGAGAGCAGAAACAAAAGGCTTTTATTGGCCGCGTGTATCGAAAGGAAATATTCAATTTAATTGAACTTAAACGTTTGTGGACGAAATGAAAAATATCTACAATTGTTTAAGAAAACTTCAGCAGATTAAATGAATAGTTTTACATTAAATTGGAAACCAATATAGATTAAAAAGAAGGAAGATAGAGAAGTTAAAAATTGATTTTTATCATTTAAGATGTTCGACTCCGATTTCTCTTTTCTTCTATATTTTTTTTTTTGCTGCTTCATTTGACTGAAGAAGTTGCGCGACTAATTCATTATAGGGCACTTGTTTTTTTCGACATTTTTCTAAACACTTTTTGTTCTTCTTCAACATTCTTATCCAATGCCAACACAATTTTTGGGGTTTTATTTTTGAAGGATGGAGAAGGCACATTTTCCTTGGGCAAGGCGCAAATCAGTGAGAAAATGCTGACAAGCAAAGGAAAAGCAAAGAAAACACGAAAACACAAAAAAAAAAAGAAAACAAGAAAGGAAAGCCAAAATAAAAGAAAGGAAGAAAAGTTAAATAAAACGTGTTACATTTGTAGCGTTTATCAGGAAGTGCGTGTAAGTGAGTGAGTGTGTGTAAGTGTGCGTGTGGGGGGTAGTCAAAAGAAAAGGACCCCTAAGGAGGCGTGTTAATATAACATATACTTATATATGTATATATAGATATATGTGTATACGTGTAGTATATACACACACATATAAAGGAAAATTATGTGCGAAGCAAAATCAAAGCCAAAATCGAAGACATAACCGAAACCACATCGGCATCGATACCGAAAGCAAAGCAAATCAAGCCGTTTGTGTGTTTATTCTCCAACCAACCCAAACCGACCCGACCCCATCCGACCCGACCTCTGTATCCTCGACCATCTCCTCATTTTGAGGCAACTCAATTAATAAATTCTAGCTCTAAAATTTCTATGCAATTCTCTTTCAGGACAATTTCGTTTTATTATTATCGCGCGTTCTATTATTTTTAAGTGTTGATCAAGTGCCAGTACAGAGAAACCAAAAAAGAAGAAAGAAAAATATCATTAATCTCTACAAAGTAAAACTAATCTAAACGCGAGACTAGAAAATTCAAAATGGCAATGGTTATATCCACTCGGGCCAAACTCGTTATAACCGCTCTAATCTTATTCTTTTTGCTCGGTATCGTTTTGGTCACCGGTTCGACCAAAGGCTGGTTCAATCCTAATCGTTATAATGGGGAGCGTGTGGCTGCCAGGATACAGGTAAACTCCCTAACTCTAACTGTTGCTTTTTGTAAAGTAATTAAAACTAATTATAATTATAATTTAACACGTGTATCATGTGATGATGAGGAATGAAATACTGTGTAATGTATAATGTTTAATGCTAAATGTTTGACTTCCTCTCCCGCCTACCTACCTACGTACCTAACTACATACACAAATGCCTCTACTCCGCCACATTTTGTGCTGTGGCCCTTCTAAATGCAAACAAATGTCACCACTGTGTTATGGGTTAAGGAGGGTGTGTAGGAGAGGGGGGAGAGGGCTTAGGGTGAAGGGTGAGGCTGATGATAGGCGAGACGAAGGAAAAGGTTGGTTTTGGTTGCTGGTGCCGCGGCTTATGCCCCTTCAACACGCACACAAACAAGTTAAGACTACTTTTAAACACACACACATAGAGACAGAGAGTCAAATAAAATATATTCCACCGCCCACACTAAGAGGGGGAATGGCGTAAGGGGGGGAATGGCGGAGACTCTTCTGCCCACAAACAAATAAAGTTTATTGTGACAAATGTTTCATGACAGTGGCACATTTTTCCTCTGTGTCTCTCACTCTCTCCAAACTCCAACTCCATGTTCCAACTCTAAAGGGCAAGGCTTGTGGCCAGTTGCTACCTGAAACTATGTAAAAACCTAAAACTGCCATAGCCATAGGTGAGAAATTTTTTGTAATTATTTAGAAAACATTATAAACAATATAAGCATTTTGTCCTCAAGGGGGATACGGGGTTCTGGGGGGGTCGTACAAGATAAATTGATAAAGCTGACAGGGATAAGGGTACTTGAGAAGAAACAACAATAAACAACAACAAAGGGAAAGAAGAAACTGTTTTGTTTTGGGTTTGAGAGATAGGCAAGGATATCATTTTTCTAGCCTAGACATGTTGACCGTTCTCCACTTCATTTAATGACCACACTTGATATATGTAGATAAATATATGCATTTAGAGACCTTTAAGTATTTGACAAACAAAGCATCTTTATGTTGCCTAAAATGTTCTTCGAATTGCTCATTTTGAATGTTATCTACATTAGAGGTTGTGGGTAACTTCTTTTATAGCATACTATAGCATACTTTTGTGCGTTAGCTAAAACGACCTGTTCAATACAAGGGACTTTCTTGAGTCTAAAGTGAAATGTTTTCTTAATTTAATTTGCTTTGCTTGCTGAAGCTTGGATATCCCTGGAGTTGATAGCCTCGTAATTGGGTATAGAATTTTGGGGATCTCTGTCTAAATTGTGATTGTTTTTCAAATCTCTCCAAAATGTGTTTTGTTTTTTTGTCGTACTTTGTCAATTTTCTTTTCAATGTTTTTTTTTTTTTTTTTTTTTTTTTTGGATTGAATATTGTGAGTATTTGAAAGCATTTCAAATTTCAAAGGGTCATAATCCGTTGCTGTAGGCTTAAGCCTTAAGTTTGTTCCCACCTAACCTCGAAAGGCGAATAACACGTAATGCGACATTTTTAACTGGTTTTGTGTTGGGGATTGTCTCTGTGTGTGTTTGAGGGGTTTCAGTTACCTGTGGGGAACGCTCGAATGGATTTCTTTGTTTCAATCCTCCTCCCTTCACCATACACACACACACACACACACACACACACACACACACACATTAAGTATTATTTCCATAGCCGCCAACGTCTCATTACTGTTTCTTTCAAAGTACGGGAATTACGTTTGGATTGTAAAAACCGCAAAGCAGCTTGCCACACTAATAACCCTTTACTTAGGACAAACAGGTGAAACAATAGGGAATTATGTTTCATAATACACTTAAGGGTATTCAACAAGGGTGTAAGGAATATCCATAAGCAGATAAAATGATGAATATGCCAAGCCAGCAAACAGCAAAATTTTTAAAACATTTCAACATAATATATTTGACCTTTTGGTCTGGCAATTTAAATATACATACATATCTATGTACATATGTATATATCATCATAAAGTGAGCACACTGAAACAAATAATGTAGGTTACAAAATTCTAAATAAAATGACAAAGACAGAAAACAACAGAAATGAGTTTAGGTTCGAAGATGAGATCTACTTGATACAAATTAAAATGGGCCTCTATGCGGCTTTGGATTCCTTTTAGAATGGAAGATAGTTTTTCGATATACCAATTAATATTGATTAGTTAATTCATTTGTCTTAAATCTGTTAATATGACCAGTCCACTAAAAACGAAGTTACGTTCAACTTTAAAGAGAGCTTAGGGAGTGGGACAATTTCTTATTGACTCTCTTTACAGCGATTAACGAATGACAGTTGATAACGTTTTAACGTATAGAAAGGCTGTACTTTATATTTGCTTTCTACTTAATTCTAATAATATAATCCATATAATTAGATATTTTGCACTCCTTTTTTTCTTTTTGTTGTTTTTTAAATTGCCTTGCCCCGGCAATTAATAACGAGAAGAACAACAACAGCAACCACTGATGGCAACAAAAACCTTTCATTTGAAAAAACACCTGCATAATTGTTGTTTGTGCTAATTTTGTCAGCACGCCCAGTTAATGTTTCTATTGACACTCTACATAGGGGGGCGGGGGCGAATAGAACGATGAAAGAGAGTGTGGTAAATGCGGTGAGGGTTGGGGAAGAATGGGGGATTGGGGAAAGGGGAAAGGGGTTCGCGAGAAAAGTGGTATTGCACTGCTTTGACATTATTTACGCTTACTTATGGGTTTGGCTGACTGGTTGGTTGGTTGGTTGGCTACCCAGCTCGCTTGCTGGCCGACTCCTTCTCTCTCACCTTTCTAGAACCTGGACTCACACAGTGATTAAACTAATTTTATGCAGCCAACCAACCAGCGAACCAACAAACCAACCGCACACAGCAGGACGATCCGACGAACTGGCAAACTGGCGAACTGGCAGGCGAAAGGCGAGGCAATAAAAAACCATTTAAAACATTCAAAGTGTCGCATGAGAAAATGGAGACGCGAAGAGGAAACGACAAACGGTTCGATATAGACGAGAGGTTTTTTTCCCTACTAGTCCTCAATACATACCTATATACATATATACGTACTACCTATGTATATATATTTTTTCTGTTTCTTTTTTTGTTTGCACCAAGAGAAATGGAAACAAAGTTTAGCAATAAAAATCTAAATAAAAGCATGAGTACGTTGTTCTCTGCCAGCCAACAACAGGAGCAACAGCAACAAAGGCAACATCAATACGAGGGAAGGCAAGTTGAAGCGAGTTGAGTCGAGGCTGTTAATAAAGTCATTTTCTGTTTTCGGTGCCTTGGTGAAGAAGTAGAAATAGTCCTTGCCCTTGCTACAATTTGTTGCCTGCCTTCTGTTGCTGCTGCTCCTCCTATTTTGGCATCGGCGGCATCGAGTTCATTAGCGAAGTAGCTCAACAACGTGCTGTGTGTTGTTTTCCCTTAGTTTTTTCCTTTCTTCTTCTAGTCCTCTCTTGGTCGTGTTATTTTTTTCTTCTTTGTTCACCGTTGTTGTTAATTATGACCTGAAACTAGACCTGAGCCATGAAGGTAGCACAACGGCCAACAAACACACTCACACACAAAGTGCTTCTGGTGGGGCAGAGAAACTGCGGCTCAACATTGGAAATTTATAAAAATTACACGTAGATTGACAGGCAATTTGTTGGACTTGTTTAATACGCGGGTTGCCACTTAACTATTCACTTAACTTTTGATCAAATTAAAACATCCAACAAATTTAGTTCGCTAACATTTGCAAAAATTTAAGAAACTTATGGCTCATCAGCATTGACGCCGAAATTGCAACAAAACTACTGCAAAAGTTTACCAAAAGTTGTACGAAACTGGCATGGAAAAATGTAGAGATTTTGACAGCAGACTTTTGGTTTTTTATTCCTTCGTAATTGCAGGTGAACTTTACTATCCCTTCCACTTTCTCTCTCTCCCTCTCTCTCTCTCGGCTTATTTAAGTAAACTTTTGTTTGTCATAATAATGTCTGGAAACATACTTTAATATCAACTCTCGTATAAGGTGTTTATCTAGTTACCATTTGCCAGTCGTTTGGCTTATTGACTGATTCCTCTAACTCCTGTGGCTTAGACATGCGGTTTGCCTAACATCTATTAGGTTTCATTAGTTGCTAATTACCTTCGAAAGCGAAATTAGTCGAAAGGCAATTATTGTTAATGCATTTAACTGGACGAGATGTTGAGGTGGGCGAGGAGGAAATGGTTAGACATTTATGGCCTGCCAAACGTATTGTGTTTCCGCTCCCCTTAATCATTATCATCGTTCTACGTTTTAGCTTAACAATTGGTTAAGCCTAAGCCTCATTCCCACTGGCTATAGGCGGGGGCGGCATTGGGGTAACGGGGGCCATTTCCGTCTAATTGGTTTTCCCGCGAAGCTATATATAATTGATATATATGGTTCGTGCTCTGGGAATGGACATATTCAGGAACACTAAAAGGTAGAACTTCATGGACACACTTCAGAAAACTTTAGCTTAACTTTAACTCACATATGCACACTATATTTTTACTCTCCCTCTCTTTCTCTTTCTCTCTCTCTCTATGTTATTCTTTCTCAGTTGACTAACAAGAAAAAACTCAAGACAACATACATTCCATTAGATTTTTTCTCAACCATTGCAAAGTCATATGCATTGCATACACAAAGTAGTAGAAAAAGGTAAAGCAAAATAAGGACTATAGTTTAACATTCCCCATAGATAGCCATAAATAATATATATCTACGAATATGTATATACTATATCCAAATGCCGGAACGCGAGTTAGAGCTCCATGTAAAGAGTTAGAGTTTGCTTCGGATGAGTTGTGGGGCCAAAGAAAAAACAGAAAAAACAAAATGACGAACAAAGGGAAAATCATCATGACAAAAGTCATACTCAGTAAGTGAAAAATGACAAAAAAAAAGAAAAAAAAATCTCTTTGACTGTAAAAGCAATTAAAATCGATTGACTTTTATCGATTTGTTGTCAACGTGGACAGAAGAACTATTTGCTGTCAATTTCGAACAAACTAACGTCATAAAAGGCTCAGGCTATTCGAATCTGTTCTTGTTCTCTAAGATTGCGGTCGATTTTATTAGCTCTTGGCCTATTAATGTCCTGAATCCGGAATGTGCATCAGAGGAATATTTTTGTGCCTTTTCGTCCATGCATTGCTTGTGCCTTTTCAAGGTGTCCGAGGTGTCTGAGGTTGCTTTTGCGTGATTCAATAACTTTTGATATGACTTCTTAAAAATTTCTACTTTATTCTTATTGTTTCTTATGGGGTGAAATGTGGCGGCTTCTTTCATTGTGAAAGATGTTTTCGCCCATGTTACCCTTTGCTACCTTATTGCAGCAGGTAACAGCACAACTTATGGCACTTACTCATACTGATATGGATGTTGGCACATGGCTTCTACTTTTTCTTGTACCTCCACACGGACACATTCATGCACACACACATGCATACATTGCCATGAAAAACTAGTTTCCGTTACGTTTATGATAATATTTTATTAAAGCGCAGCATGGCAATAAACAGGGGGAAAAAAGAATGGAATAAAAATTGCTAGGGAAATGGTAAAACACAAAAAAATGACTATTGAGGGAAAACTCCGCCACCATATCTCGATGTCATCGAAACAGGTTCATATGAAATTTATGAAGGAGTTGGTTGGTGGTTCTCACTCTTTCTCAATGGCATTGATAATGCATCAGCATTGGTGTTCGATATCAGCAGGGGACAAACTGACTTGTGGCTGTGCCAATGGCACATGGTTAACTAAACTTTTACGCCATGACTTTTGCGGTTACTTTTCGCATGTTTTTTTGTTTTTTTTTTTTGGCAGTTTTTAGTTTGTTGGCAGCAGCAGCGGTAAAAGAACAGAAAGTTACAATATCAGCCCCCAATCGGTGGAACTAAACTTGTTGCATTGACAAGGAAACTCTGCTGCAGCATTGCAATGTCAAAAGATAAGCAACCATTTTAATATGGCCTAGGTGAATTGTTGGAACTTTTGGATATAACCCGGGGCATGAGTCGAACTGTTGACAAGTCACAAGGTAGATAGTGTCTCTCTTTGTGTGTGTGTGTGGGAGAGCGGCAAAGAATGATACACAGAGAATTTCCTGGCCACAATATAAATAGCACTGATTTGTGCTAACAAATAGGTAGCAGCAGCAGCAGCATCAGCTTCCTGGCTGTCTCCGATATCTGCAGCCGTTGCTATCTTTTGCAACTTGCCGGCAACCCAAAAGTTAAGCCAAACCAACCATACAACCCATTTGTTTATTATGAAAATACGGGCGAACGACTGGAGTCTGGGTCTCTTGTGAGTGGAGCTGAAGCTGAAGCAACATATCCGTGTCTTTTTCCCTTCCCTCTCTGTGTATGTGTGTGTGTGAGTATGCTTGCTGCCCACAAAAACCTTAAACTGATGACACACTTCACATGGACTCCATGGGACGGTTCAAAGTGCTTCAAAGGTCGAAACTTTAATCTAACTTAACCAGTCAATTAGTAAGTTTATTTGGGTTGAGATCCAGCACAAGTTTTACAAGAGGGTTTAAATAATATTAAATCTGTTTACAAAAATATCCATTGATTTCCAAAATTATCATTTAATAGACAAAACTCTACTCGAAGTCATACAGAATGAGTGCAGAGAGGTGAAGTCACTTCAATTCGGCTTTTCCATAGTTCTAAAGCTGGAAAGAAAAATAATCGTAGTTTTTATTTTTGAAGTTTGGAAATTGTATGATCGTTTTTTCTTACTTTTTACTTATGTCTGCTAGAATAAGATCGATCCTCATAGACTAATGGGTAGATGAACCGGTCCTGTTAACGGTTTCTGCTTTTGGCTCTGTGGCAGTTTTTTGTATTTGGTTTCGGTGCTGCATTTCCGCTTGAATGGCGTCGCTGCTTCGAGCAACTAACAGCCCATTGACAAGCGAGAGGGCGATGCGGGTGGAGGGGGTGAAGGGGTGGCTGGATGTATATGTTGGAAATACTGGTAAGTGTGTCACCACGTTCACGTAACTGAAAGGCATACTTACCGTTTTAAAACTGTGCACACTAGTCCTCGTCGTCGTCGTCGACGTCGTCCTCTCCGTGTCCGTCTCTCTCTCTCTCTTTTTCTCTATTGCCTGTGTGTTCTGTTGTTGTAACATATATATATATATATATATATATATACTATATTGACTTTGAAGCATAAAAAGCTTTCCCAGATACTCCAAATACTCTGGAGCCCAACTCTTTATTACCACGACCGAAACATGTCTATATATGTAGAGAAGTTGTCAGTGGGTGAATAAAAAAAAAGGACCAAGGAAAACTGTAACCGAAACAAAAACTAAATGACAATCTGTCTTAAAGTTAGTTCTGTAATCGAACTTTTTTTCGTCCTTGAGTCTGTCGCCTTTACATTACGTTTTGTATTTGGCTTTTCATATGATTTTTCTTTGGCTTTGCCATCGACCAGATTTCCCTATTGCTCTTGCTCTGCATCATCTACATATAAATGGCCAAACGCTGTTAAAAATTCTTTCATATTATATGCATACACGAATGCAATTTAATAAAGGTTCGCTCATCGAAAACATTCAAGCGTATGCGATCGACTGTATCGTGAGATTACAGATCATGTAAATTGCGCCATCGCACTGACGATTTTAATTGAGAATGAATCTTCAACTAAACCCAAAATCAGACTATTGCGTGCAGTACAATGAGCGTATACTGAGCATGCACAATGGCAAATGTGATTTACACTCAAATTGAATATGGCATAAAGATCGGAATATAAGCCATAATCGGTCTACCAATTATCAGCATCCCCTCCTCCTTGAATCGCGTGTGATTGGCACAACTCGTTCGATCCTCGTGATTCGTGGCATCAATAAATCTAGTATCAAATTACGTTACTCGGAATTATCGAAAATAGTTTCCTCTAGAGCAAGGATGGCCACGTAGTGGCTCTTTTGGCTCCCGTGGCTCTTTACCGGCAGAGGCTGGCCAGAGAAAAAGGTCATTTTTTGGTCGAACTTGTAGGCAGAGAGACGGACAAGTACCGAATTTTACGGAGAGGGGGAAAAAGGTCGCGATCTCGAGCGAGAAAATAAGGGTTGTTTTTGTCGTGTTCTCGAGATCACGTCCCTTTTTTCCCCCTCTCCGCAAAATTCGGTACTTGTCCGTCTCTCTGCCCACAAGCTGCGAGCTCGAGATCGCGACCTTTTTCCCCCTCTCCGTAAAATTCGTTACTTGTCCGTCTCTCTGCCTACAAGTTCGACCAAAAAATGACCTTTTTCTCTGCCCAGCCTCTGCCGCTGATGCTCTGGCTCCCAACTGAAATTTTCGTGCCCACCCTTGCTCTAGAGGATCCTTTACGGTTTTCATTTCGGAAATTTTTTAATAAATATTTTTGTATATGAAATATCTGAAAAAAATGATGCTCATGTGTGTTAGTATTTGTCTTTTTTCAAGTATGACGTATTTTACAATTGTATTGTATTTCCATAAATTGTAGTTACTTGTGGTATTTTGTCTAAATTTCTATGCAACGCTTAAAAGTATGCTATATAGTTTTTGTATTGGCTTTAAGTTGCGTATACGCAACGTTGTCACAGTATGTTTACTTTGAGGTTTATAAAACTGTCTGCAGACACACTCACACTCACACAAACATAGTTGAAAAGAAAATGTTTATACGCTTATAACGTGTTGGTTTATGCAAAATGAAATGGTTGCTCTCTCTCTCTCTTAATGTTTCTCTATCTCTTGCTCTCTCTCTATCTAGCACGCTGTCTCACTCTCATTGTGTGAGTGTCACTTTAAACTAATTGTAGCTGGCGCTTTTGGCCAAATGCAGAGATGTCATTGTAGTGCAGTTCCGCTTGGCTGTTGTTTTATTTTTGGTATTGTGTGCCCCCAAATGCAAATTTATACAACGATAGATAAATGCTCTTACAAAAATATAATACAAACTTTAGTCTAGTTACATCGATATCATGATGAATAGGCATGCAAACAATTTTACAATGTGACAATTGAATTAGTTTTAAGGCTAAAGACCCATCAATGTTACCGTTTAAACTTGTCTTGGATAACTCTGTTCTACCATTAATATATTCTTTAACTTATTATTACAATTTGAGGGCTTAAATTGCTTAGAGCAGTTAAACTGATTTTAAAAGAAAACGACGAGAAAGTAAAAACCAAATATACTTATGTAGGTCGGCAGGAGACTAAACCGACTGCCTTGAGGATCATCGTATTACAGGTCGCTTAGACAAGATAAAGCTCAACCTAAATCTCCTTTTGTGCTTTCCCCTCTAGCTAAACAATTTGCTCAATATAGATCCCTATTCCCTGTAGACACTGAGAGGGGACTAGGTATTTGTGTGTACATGTAAAGTAATGAGTTTTCAAGCATTTCTTGAATTATTTTTAAGATACTTTTGATTTAGAGTGTATGAGAAATATGTGCTTCCAGAGGGAAAGAGAGAGGATGACGTGGCAGACAGATAGGACAGATAGGCTGTGAGACGGATAGACATTTGGTAGAGAAACAGAGGCCTGGTTGCTTATACTTTTGCTGACAGTTCTCAGTTTGCTAGCAAATATGTTGGCGTCAAAAAGTTTCTTTTATTTATTTTTTTTTTTATTATTTTTTGTATGTTGTTGTTGTCTTTTCCCCCAGATTTGTGTCAGCTCGTTTGAGAATTAGTTGTCGTAGGTTTTTAGCAAAATTAAAAAAAAAATATGAGGAAAAAAGCAACAACGAAAACCGAAACGAAAACTGAAACAAAACAGAGAAATCTGTCACTATGCGGTTGGCATTTGCCGACTCATTGTTGTTAGCTCTCCAGGGGTTTTCCCCTTGTCAGACTTGCCTCTCCCCTCACCAACCTTACCCCCGCCAACCACCACCCTTTATGTCCTTCTCTTTTTAGCATTCCAATTTCTATCTGCCTCTTGCTACAACTGCTTCTGCCTCTTCACTGCACATTACGAGAGAGCGAATTGGAGAGCTATATGTACATATACACAGATATGTATATATACATAAGTATATATCGTATAGGAACAAGCATAAGTATATGTATATTTGCGCTTTTTGATGCGACCTGCGTCTTAAATTATTTATGTGCCGCAAAATGTGCAAAGTAATTTATTCTGATTATATGCAAAAAAGGCAAAAGTAAGAGAACAGAATGAAGAAAACGGCCATCAAATGAAAAGGCAAAGAACCTTCTGCAACAAACAAACAAAAACCAAAAAAATAATAATAAAGAAAAAAGGCCGCCAAGTGTTGAAAAAAGAATGAGTAAAACATTCCCTAGTCTACCATTTCGTATTTGTCCAAAAAAAACTCCTGTGTTCTGAAAACCGTGCAATAAAAGTAAGCGAAATGAATGTAATTAGAAACGCAAATCTCAATATTATCATAATAATGTAGAAAAGCAAAAAACCTCAGGTAAAGTGAAACGGAAATGTGATTTTTCGCAAAAAACTGAGTTTAAATTTCATAACAAATTTTAATTTTTTACTTATGGATAAATTAACTCTCAATCGATAACGCAAACCAGAATGACCCAAAAAAAAAAAAGTGAGAATCAAGTGCACACAAAAATTAAGTTCTACACCTGGGCCAAATAGAGGACGACTTACTTTTGGCTTTCTGCTTAAACTTGGCCATAAAATGTTATATACCTATAATTCTTTAGCTTGAAAATCGCACCTTCTCTCAGGTAAACATATACACACACACACGCACAGTTAGAATGTGATGGTGGGCGAGATAGAAGTGAGAAAGGGTGGCGGGGCAGAAGGGCAATGGGAGAAGGGCCCACGCATTTAAACGGAAATAAAATAAAATTACAAAAGCAACAAAAAAAGAGGAGGAAGAAAAAAATAAACGAAAAGAGAGGAAAAAAAGAAAGTGCGCAACTTTTTGACGTTCACGATGGTTATCCTTGTGACTGGCCTGGGCTGCCGGTTTGCCTGGCTGCCAACCAGACTGACTGCCTGGGCAAACGGCTGTCAGAAAGTGATTTAGAAACTATGCTACTTCACCTCCTCAACCTCACTCCACCACCACCTTTCGGGTTGGCCCGGACCAGCCCGGCCGACTGTCCAGATCCAGTTTCAGCAGTAGTCAGGCATTTTGTTTGTTGTCGGTTGTCGTTTGGGGGGCCATAAAACTTGAATTTGAATTTACATTTTTTTTCGCTCTCTCTTCCCTCTCTGTCTTTTCTCTAACAGTTGAAAATGAATTGAAATTAAATTGAAATTGAATTTCAATTCAATTGTTCGGTCGGTCTGCGGTTTCGTCTAATTTTTCTTCGAAAAGAACGAATATCATTTGCGGCGCCTTCTCACATTTTCTGTGCGAATAAATTCTCTTTACTTTTCAAATGTCCCCCCTCTCACAGACTTCCAGCATCAGGCCAACCCACTTACTCACACACAGATACACACATACACACACACACACACACACATATGGTTATTCGCGCCTTTTCTGTGTGAAAATATGCTGAAAATGTCAAAATGCCGTTTATATATATACATATATTTTAATGCTCGCCTAACAGGCTTAATCAACATTACAAAGTAATTAGAGTTAATTCTTTTGTACTTGAACGCGCAGACACCTGGCAACTCTGACTGGGTGGTTGGCTGGCAGGCTTGGCAAACTGGCAGTCAAAGTGCTTACGCATGTCAGGCAAATGACAAGCGAATGATGACAATGAGAATGCTAATGATGTTGCCCCGATGATGATAATGATGATGATGGCCATGGTGATGATGCGATATTTGTAAACTGTTGCTTGCCAATTTGCATGGTTAATTATCTATTAACTTGCGCATAACTTTCACAGCCATAGAACCAAAAAGACAACCGAATAGAACAGATAAATGGGGGGTAAGGAAGCAAAAAAGACAAGGTAAATTAGGTAAGCCGCCTGCCAAGAGCAGCGAAGAAATGGTACATCCGTTTCCGCTGCTCATGCTGCTGCTGGCTCCTTTTACTTCCCCTCCCTTCCTATTGTTGTAGTATAAATACCCCGAAGAGCATGACGGATAAACAAGAGTATGGGCAAATTCCATTCCCAAATCACATTCGACTACCATGATATCCATTAATTGGCAATAAACTTTGTCCCGAAATGAATTACTGATGCTATAATCATATTAATAGCTCTCTAAATTGACACCGATATGTCATTTAATTAACCCCAAAAATCCTCGATGGCACTTTTTGTGGTATGAAGCATGTAAGAGGCGAGCAGGGGGAGATAGAGAGAGACCGAAAGAGAGAGAAATAGAGAGTGTTAACACTCGTCCTGCTTCAAGTTTTACATTTTATGTGCCAACTTTTCATTACTAATTATGAGAATATTGACCTTTATCGCGCATTCATCACAAATCGCATATACCCCAAAAAAATATATGAACACATTTATATGCTAATCCAAATGCTTTAAGCGCTATTTAATATTTCAAACGTTTGCGAATGCTTAATTTACAACTATAAGTCATCAAGTCATATTCAAAATTCCAAAAATCTGAAATGCAAAGCAAGGTCACAATACTTAGTAATCAAGAGCAGGTACTTCAGTAATACTTACACAAATTTTGTTTCATAATTTATCATTAGATAGCAGAGGTTGGGGTGTGTCCATATTTTAAAGATATTTGCTACATATACCATTCGAAGTTTCTTTCAGTTGCAGCTTGAGATTGATAACATCCAGACTTGATTTGCATTTGGATTACAGTATCTGTCCGTCTAAAACTCACCACCTGCTTTCACATGCTCGAACATTGCGGATCCATAGAACACGCTTCAGAGGCTCCAATCGTTCATGTAGTTTGTAAAATAGATCTTCGTCATAGTTCTTTAATGCCTTACACACTTTTAACAAATACTCCTCATCATTTTCGCCATCAGTGCAAGCATCAATTACGCATGTTAGAAGATGATTTCGATCCCGAATAAAATCCTTGCACAGTTCGTTCATATTTGCCGCCCCAAATTGTATATTGCTTAGCGGGTTAAGCAACTAAGCGGCATTGACAAATACGTGGTTCTTGATACGATTTGAGGCCTTTAGGAAGTCCTTTAATGTATCATATAGCAATTCAGCAGCTTCGGTTAAGCTTATGACCAGTCAATTGTTGATATTATCCCGAGCTGCCCAGTTTTCAATGAACGAAATTCGCATAACTTCGCTTAAATCCTGCAAGCACCATTCAAATACTTTTTGCATACATCTGATTGTTTGCTGATCTAATGAAGTCATTTTTCAAACAATGAAATCTCTGAAAATATGAAATTCGATGAATTTCGAAAAGTGATTTTGTGTTGTACTTTACTCAGAAGGAAAACAACAAACTGTCACAGATTGACGTAATTCGTTTGATTGAAAAAGAAAAGCACGAGAGCTCTTAAAGTTTTGATCACGTTGTGCAATTTTCTTGGAACGATTTTCTTCTTCTTTGTCGTCGTCTTTTGTGCTTCTTGTAAAGCATTTTAAGTTCAATTTTTGGGTTAATTTTTTCTCTTAAGAGCGAGCGAGCGACCCTTCTCTTGCTTACAATCGATCTCCATTATTGACACATTTTTGACAAATTGCCAGACGGTCAGAGTCCTTTTTTTGGCTTGTGCCGAAACGTGTCTGGCATTGCCAACGGACCAATCGACCAACCTACACACAGACGTACAAGAAAAGGTCGTCATACACCTTTGTGATTTTGCCACAAATGGAAATAAAAAGGGTCAACGATTTGCGTATTATTTGTTTTATTTTCAATACACGCGCATAACCACAAAAGGAGACGCCAACGAAGAAGAAATGAAAGAGATGGGGAGGGTCAGAGAGAGAGAGAGAGGGATATGGAGATGAAGCTGGAGATTGAGATGCTAGGAAATGGGTAAGGGTAAATGGGTGATGGAACCCTTATCAAAAGGTAAAAACGAATACATTGCACAGGCAATGAATGCTGTTACGCAAATATTACCGCAATTGCTACGTTACGTTGTAGTAGGCATACTACATACATATACATATACATACACACACATACATACTTAGGTCTTGTGATTCCTTTCTCTCAGTTTCCACCATTTTATGTGTAATATATTGTGAGTAAGTGTGTGTGTGTGTTGGTGTCCTTGCTCTGCTTCTTTAGCAGTTTCAGTTCATTTCTGGCCTTAATTATGTGCGGCACAGAACAAACAACAAATGTGCAAGCACAAACATGCACATCCATATGAGTAAGAGTAAGAGCATGAGCATGAACACAAGTACATTACACACACACACACACACACACACACACTCGCACACACATGCAACGTAGTTAATTGCTCATGGCACTCTGCGCCACTTGACCGAGTGGCAGCATGATGTTGAAGGGATACGAAGGTCTGACACTATTTAAACTAAATGCCTACCTTAAAAATGACATTCCCAGTTCCATGCACAGTGCCACTAAATATTTCCACACTAAATTCTAACAGCAACAAACAAAAAGAAGAGTAAGCCAAAAACAAAAAATAGAAACATGTTGCCAGATTTTGTTTTGTTTTGTGTTAATCTTCTCCTCCTCGTCCTCCTCCTGCTACCCAGTTTGTTGCTACTGTTTTGAGCCGGAGGCAAGTTTTTCATTATTTAAATAGACTTGCAATGGCCTTTGTACTGAGCTTGACCCTATGTCACAACAATCTCTTTCACTCTTTCCCTCTTTCTCTCTCTCTCTCTCTCCCCCTTTCTCTCCGTTTTTGTCATTATGATACTTTCTCTCACTCCATCTGTTTTGCTCTGTTGTTTACTTGCCTATTTATTTACTTACGCCATTTTGCTAGTGTCCTGCCCCTTTCTACCTCTTTAGGGATTTTTCTTGCCTTCTATTTCTTTTCGCTTCTGTTCGCTGTCATGCTATTGCTTTGATGTTCGCTTATCAGTTCATCGCTCTGATTTTTTTTGCTCTCTCTCTCTCTCTATCTCTCTCTCTCTCTCTCTCTGTGTTTTATTTTGTTTCGTTTTTGGTAAGGGGGAATAAATATATATATGTATAAAAAGGGTTCGACGTAGGGGTTAGGGTCTAGATTGGAGGCTTTCGTCTCTCTGTTCATGTTGTTACTGATTTTGATATAATCTTATAAACGATGTGCTTACGAAAAGTAGGCACATTACAATGAAAAGCAAATATTTGATATGGCAATAAGAAATCGTATCACATTTTTCAAGGGATTTTTGCCCCATACACATACA
This sequence comes from Drosophila paulistorum, assembly GCA_018152135.1. Lineage (NCBI taxonomy): Eukaryota > Metazoa > Arthropoda > Insecta > Diptera > Drosophilidae > Drosophila > Drosophila paulistorum. The sequence goes on from JAECXG010000690.1 coordinate 16,275,322, forward strand.
AATACACATTCATATATACAAATGTAAATAGAAGCAAGTGGATTTGATTAAATTATATGTAATTTACATATTACTTATAATGGAAAGAATAAACTTTATAATCAGATTGCCTTTAACAAATTTCACGTAAAATGACTTCTTATTGGTGATCGTCAAGGTGGAAACCTATTTCCAGAATTGAACAGATTGAAGAACTATTCAAGAACATATTGTTGCGGCCTTGCACGATCAAGAGACTCGCTTACTCTGAACCAGATTTCTTTTCCAGAGAAGAAAAAGCCCAAGATGAAAACTGAAAACGGAACAATTTTGTGATTTGGTTCTGCATTCATTACTATGCACTGTGTCACCTTCTATGCCAATTACAAGTTGAAGGAAAACCTTTCAACAGGAGCATCTCCTTGTTGGGGGCATCTTTGTCAACATTTTTCCACGAATCATAAAAAGTTGTGGGCTTTTCAATTAGGGCATTACTTCACATCTTTCACATTTTTAATGGAACCTTTCTCAAATTGCTTACTGTTATTGTCAGAAGAAGAAGCAGAAGGGGAAAAAGTGCCCGCATATTCCAGGTACATTACAAGAGCGACAATCCACAGCCAAAAAATTTACAAAAAAAAATAAACAAAATTGTAAAAAAAATGCCACATCCTGCTACTTAATTTCCGTTTCAAGTGAATTTCCTAGCTGCTAATTTTGTTGCACACAGGGAAAAAGAGAGGGAAACAGAAAGAGAACCAAAAAAAGGGGGAGGGGTCAGGAAGAGATAGAAAGACTTACATACCAGAGACACATCCCTACCAAGACATGGACATGGGACATGGACATGGACGTGGACATGGACACGGACTTAAGCAAGCTAGCACGTGCTTGAAAACAAAAAAAAAATGAGCAGAAAAAAATAAACGAAAACGAAGGAAAAACTGGGCCACACGGACACGAACATTGCTTTCATACTGTTCCCAGTGATTTTCGCTGGCTGTGCCATTTGTTTAGCGCATAGTTTTTCTTTTGTCCCTTTCCCCCTCTTTCCGAAGATGAGCATTGGCAAAGCATTTGGCGAAAAACAAAAAGTAGGAAAAGCTTTAATATCCGCACTCAAATGGCCGAAAAACAGCAACAAGCTAGACTATGGAGAGGTCCTCTCCCCCTCCACCTTCTCCCTCTTCTCCTTGGTGTGCCAACCAATGTCTATTGATGATGATAGGACGATAGGACACACATGTGTGGGTGGGTACAAAACCATCGTGTGGTTAACTAGTTTATACGAAGGAAACGTGTCCAGATAAAAATCCAAATTATAATTCCGTAACAAATTTCTAAAATGAGCTAACAAAATAGAAACCAAACCAAAATAATCCAAAACGTGTGTTACAATGTGTGACAAAACTGAAAAAATTTGATCAGAATGCAATAGACAAATCTCTAAATAATACCAATATCCACCCATCCATCCCTCCATCCAACCATCGAAGGCAAGAACTAATAGCATATATTCAAAGCAGCTATAAATTTGTATGCAATTATCGTAATTACAAGTGCCGTATGACAAGTTGCTGCTGCTGGCCTTGGCGCAATGTAATTACCTTTCAATTGGAAACGCCTAGTCAAATACTTTGTCCACCTTCCCAATTGAACAAGGAGCGAAATGTCTTTACCAACGTTTTATAAATATGTAGGTAGGTAGGTAATAATTGGTCTATGGGCACGTGTACTAGCAATATGTTATCTTACTTCCTCGACTGAAGGAACTGCTCGATTTCTATCGTTAAACTTGGCACGATATTTGCTAACTACTCCGATAACGATAAACACGATATAGGTAGATATAAGAAATGAAAGTCTTTCAGCTAAGCAACGAAACGAAACTGCCTACTACGTCTATTCTAATTTCTGCCGATACCACTGGGGCGTATTTCATTTTTAATTTACAAATGAGTGGACTTGTAACCACACAAAAGGAGATGATCATATTAGTACAGAGTAAAGTACTCGAAAAGGTGTTTATCATTTAGATCTCTCTCTTTTCATTTCCTTCACCCCCAAACCCCATTTCTGTGTTTTGTTTACTTCCGTTCAGTTTGCGCATATTTGATGTAAGTACTCAAATATATTTTTGGCATAAACCAAATGGATATACATACATATGTTTGTCTGTAACGACGGACGGATGAAAGGATGGATGGATGGAAGGATGAATGGTTAGTTGGATGAATGTTGTTTCACTTATTCCACTTACTATTTCTGTTTCTGTTCGGAGCTCAATGGCGCAGGATTATGCCATTGTGAGGCTTTTACTTTGCTTTTAAACCCGAAAAACTCAACTCAAGTTAGCGTCTCGGATGAAACTTTTTAGAAAGCTTGAAAGAATAAAGGCTAGGTTGATGGTCGCTGGTGGTAGGTGGTAGGTGGGAAAGGGAAGCGCAGATGTCGGGGCGGTAGAGCATAAAAGGGCGCCAGGGCCATTACTAACTATCATTCACAGAGTTAGAGAGAAAGAGCAAGAGCGAGTAAACAACAACAACTGACTACGGCTATTATGATGGTGGTCTGGGCCTTGAGCCTTGAGTGTTTGCTGCCATTTTTAGGTAGAAATTGTGCACTCCAGTGTGTTGTTGTGTATCAGTGTGTGTGTAGCTGTGTGTGGCTGTGTGTTTGTATCTCTCCATCTATAGGAGCTTTCTCTCTCTCTCTGTGTGCCGCATTGTTTGTGGTTTTGGTTAGGTTCATTGTCTGACTGCATTTTAGTAACTGCGGTTAGCATTTCGCTTCTGCTTTGACTCCTCGACCTGCATCTTAACTTGGTCGACTCCCATAGGAGTTCAAAAAGGGGAACAACAACTCTTAAGCTCTCTCTATCTCCCTCTGCACTATATGTGTAATATATATGCTTAATTGTAATTCTAAATCAAAACCACTAAACATTAGAGGTGGTCAGGAGGTGAGGTGATGGCCAGGAGAGAGATAAATTAACATCAATAATAAATTTCGATTTGTAGCAATTACAAAATGTCAGACCAAAGGGAGGGCTGCATTTAACATCAGATTTGGGTCTACACACGTGCACACACAGAGAGGGAGACGAAGACAGACAGTGATACATACATACATACATACATATACATATGTATACATACATACGTATATTTAAATGTCATACAAATTGATTGATTTATTATGTATGGGGTATAGGAATATTTTGTGCTGCTTTTGCTAATGCTAATGCTGCTGCTATTTCGAAAATTATTCCACATTTCTAATAAAACATGAATACAAATAATATATATTTATATATATATATACAAATGTATATATTATATATACACATATGCAGGGACATTTAGCTAAAATCATTGTTTATGGTAATCCGGAAGCCATAAACATCACATGCATGCCCACAGCAAAGGCACCACCGACGTCAGGAACCACAGCGGTAAGTTGAGGCAAAAACCCACCATGACCCACCGAAAATGAAAATGAATTGATGAAAATGTATTGCATTCTCTATACGATTTCAATTAATTAGTATTTACATTATATACATATACAAAGACACATATAATAATAGTACCTAGTAGTAGTAATATACATATAGATTCAAATCGTTTTACTTACTGATAAATTACATTATAATTCGATTAAGGCAAAAGAGGCGAGTTGATTCACCATTTCGAGTTCATTTGAACTGTGGTAAATGAATGAATCAATATGTAACATGATTGTTTGAGTAAGTTAGATAAATGACAGCTTAAATATGTCTACAAGCGATTATGTATCTGTTAGCTACATACATACGTACATATGTATGTATGTATGTAGGTTAAGCGAAGCATATGTTCCACTCTTGTATTAACAATTTCAATTAATTAACTAAATTGATGGGGTTGCAAAATGCCAAAACCCCAAAGAGTACAATTTTAACAATTTCTTGGCTTAAATTAGAGATTTGTATTAAGATATATATAGTTGAGTAGGTATTCCATATACAAATAGATAAGTCTGACTGTCTGTCTGCATAACAGTCAGAGACAGAGTTAAGAGTGACTCAATTAAATGAGCTATGTAATCCTTAAGGATTTCACAGGTACGGCTATCTAAGTAACTTAAAGATGGAACTAACTATATTACAAACGCGAGGAGTTCATGTTTTATCTTACAGTTGGGATAAGTTAGAAATATTTTTAATTTTAATTAATTTTAATTCATTGTTTGTCCCCCCACCCTTTTTTTTATTTTTAAAATATCGTTTCTTTTTCTTTTGTTCCATCCACCTCTTCGATTTTTATTTCAAGGATCAAGAGAATGAATTAGATTCTGTTTTTGAAGGATCTGGAGGGGTATGTTTTGATTAAATTAAATTATAATTTCAGCTTTCATTTGCTAAGTAATTTCGTTTTGTATTTGTTTTCTATTTTCATTTGTTTTCAATCTAGGATGATAATATCAGTACAACAGACTCGGTAATTATTCAGATTCATTATTTCATTTTATTATTTGATTTTGATTTTGTTTTTCGTTTGTTTGTTTGTTCTTTTTTTTATTTCACACTCAGATCGAAGTCGTTGATGAGAATGATGAGGATAACTTTTGGAAAAGTTTTGATAAGGTAAAAGTAAAGAGAGGGGGAAAAATATGTATGTATGTGTGGTCCATTTCGAACCGCAGTGTGATTCAGATTATGAGTGTTGACAATCCACTTACAGAACCCTACATAAAATCGCCACACAATTGGTCAATATTGAGAGTCAACACTGTGGTCTGGTTCTTACTTGTATTTTGCATAATTAAATATTTATATTTAGTTTATAAGTTAATTGCACTTTGCCAGTATTTGTGTGTGTGTGTGTGTATACAAAATCGATAAACAACAGCAAAAACAACTATGTACAGCTGTTTGCACTCAGCTCACTTAATGAGTTTTCAATAATCAACAAATTGTGAAATGTTTCATCTGCATTTTCCTCTGTTTTTGCAGGCAACTGACATCTACGACGCCAGTGGCATGCAACCCCCCTCCGGCCAAACATACCCGGTTGACAGAAGTAAGTGCATCCTTCGATACCATTTCTCTTCCTCCCCATTATCTGTAGCAATCTCATTCGGATTCAGATTCAGATTCAGTTTTCAGTTTGCTGTTTTCTGTTTCCAGTTCACAGTTTGTGACTTGACCCTTCTGTGTCTGAATGCGTTTGCATTTGTTTGTGTGTTGTTGTGTGTGTGACCCTAATTAGGGATATCTCTGTTAATGTCTCTTCTTTATGAATTCTTACGCTCTCTCTTTTTCTCTTCCACTCTTTCTGTACAGTAAACCGCGGCATCAAGGGCGAGAAGGGCGAACGTGGCCCCAAAGGAGACAGCATACGTGGTCCTCCGGGTCCACCGGGTCCGCCTGGGCCCAAGGGCGAACCGGCTGCATACCCGCCCTTCTTAGAGCCAACCAGCAGTGCGGGGGCTGTAAGTAGTATTTAAAATTCCGAATCGAATTGACTTTTTCCAGGCAAACGAAACGAGAATGGCCCAGGAGTCACTATGCGAAAGCTCCCATTCGAAATGATTATAATTTAATAATATACTTAAGTATATATATACAGAACAAAAATATGATGCCTAGAGGAAAGTTAATTAAGTTAATTCAAATGATGTTACACTTGGCCACGAAATCCTCTTTGCAGTTGTCAATTATAGTATATGCAATGCCTATATTAAGACATAGTCCTGTTCACACGACCATCTCCTCTTTTATTCTCTATTCAAACAGAAATACACTGGCGAATGTACATGTAATGCGTCTGATATCCTGGAAGCCATCAAGGACAATGAATCGTTACGTGAAACGTTACGTGGAGCGCCTGGAGTGTCGGGAAAGGATGGGAAGCCAGGAACCCCTGGACATACGGTAAGCAGTCAAGACTTACACACACACAGCATATTTATTGCTGTGTATGTGTGTGTGTGTGCATAGCAATTTCATGTTAAGATGGCAACGGGTTGAGCAAAAAGGCAATATTTGACATGAATCTAACACATTTTCAATTTCATTACACACATCGTCCAATCTTGGAAAGAGGCGAGCGAAAGAGAGATCCGAGTAAGAAGTTCTAGATGATTTTGCAGAGTAGTTACTACCGTGCAGTGCGAGAAAGAGAGAGAGAGAGAGAGAGAGAGAGACAGAGACAGAGAGAGCAACTGCATGTGTTTTCCTACATCAAACATCATAATTTGCAATGTGTAACCGGAAATGGAAAAAAAACTTCATCACACACACACCCAGCCACACACTTAGAGCATAGAGATGGCAACAAGAAGAGAAGCAAAAAAAAAAAAAGGAAAAATTTCTTTATGTGCCAACTCACGCTTAAACACTTATCCACTCTGACTCTTTACCCCATTCTCCCCTTCCCTTCCCCCACTTTCCTTACTCTTTTTGGGTGCTACTCGTTATATTATCTCATCAACTGGTAACGTCTTTGCCAAACCCCATAAGAGGTCTACACAGAAACACACACAAAGGACACGGTGTCTATGTGTGTGTGTGTGCGTATGTATTACACTTGACTGTGTACTTGCCATTTACTCTATGTGAAGCCTCCTCTATCTCCCTCTCGCTTTTCCCGTATGTCAGTACATACATACATACATTCATTTATGTGTGTGTGTGTGTGTGTTTGTGCTCGGGTCAAAGGCAAAAGTCCACAATGTTACAACAAGATGTCTTGCCCCACTCCAGTCTACTCTTACCATTTCCATCTTCATCTCTATCTCTGGCTCGCTCTCTCTCTATTTTGCTCTTAAGTGCTTATCATGCAACAGAGCCAAAAACTTTCCTGAATCTAACAAAACCAAAAATATATATACTATATGTTGTATATATAAGTTTATACATGGACGTCTATGTAGGTACACAAGAAAAAAGAAAGCCAAAAAAAAAAGAAAACATGACCTAAAAGTAGCCAAACTCCAAAGGGAATATTAAAGGCAAACTAACGTTTAGATATGATACGGCTCATGGTAAGGTTAGGCATACATACACACATATGTACATACATCTGCTATTAACTGCTCATCATCATTGAATTTGTCAACGCCATGAATCCGAAGTGTCTCTCTCTCCCTCTCTTTCTCTCTATGAGTGTGTGTGTTTCTTTTGAAGCGGAAATTGTCGAAAATTTGATTTAAATCAGCGTCATCTGCTCGTTTAGTGCCACTTGGTAAGGTTAGGCATATGCCGCAAATCAAATAGTGAACACATGCGATTTTTTCTAAAATTAGTCTTTAATTAAGTGTTATTATACTACAATTGACGCAAGTTGGTTAATTTGCACATGGTAAGTTTGGGCATCAAGCTCAAGTAAGACCATCAGAAATCTTAACTACAGGTCACATCTTAGTGTTCCATTTCAAGTGTTGCTGACAAGAATTTAAGAGCTAGGTTGATATGTTTGTTAAACTGACCCGAACACGTAAAGGAAATGAAAGAAAGACAGCAGCGACCTCGTTCCCATGCCCATTCTCTCATTTATCAATTTTTCTTTACATTTTTTTCATTGCCTTGTGGTGGGTGCTTAAAATGAAAATAAAAATAAAAAACCAAAGCTGAAATTGTTTTTGTTTAGCAACCTGTGGAACGCAGCCTCTTCAATACATTGCAGTACATCAAAAGGAAAGCGGTATGCCACCGCTGACTTTCTCCTCAATTTGCCACTCAGCATTCCAAGCGTACCACTAGCCACTAGGCAGCTAGCCTCGCCCTGGCCCGGACCATACGCCTCTTCCGCTCCCTTCTAATGTCCCATGCTGCTATCCTGTTCTGTACTGTCCTTTTCATTTCCCCTTCCTTGTGGTAGCATAGGAAGAAGGAATGGAGCGGACAAAGTAAAATATGGCAAAAAGCTGGCTGCTTGGCTCGGCATACCGGAAATTCCTGCGACAATTTTGTTGCCTTACTGCTAATCCCTTAACTAATAGCAATTAATTTCAAAAGACGACGATAAGCAACAGAAATACTCACACAAAAACACAACAACAACAACAACGTCACGCAAATGGCTCACAGCGTGACCATTTTGCATAAGATTAAGAACATTTTGGAGACACATTTTTTTCCATGTAAAGACCACCCCCAGCTCCCCCAAGAAACCAAACGAAACCACTACTCTCTCTCAGTAGATTAATGAGCTTTGGTCTAAAACGCAACGATTATGTAAATCGACCACAGCCAGTTAAAGCCTACAAAAAAGAAAAACAGAAATCAAACCCCCCGAAAACTTCCGCTCTTTTTTAGAGTATGTTGGGCCAGACTTATGTAGACGATTCCCCACCCATTATACATTATACAAAATACGCCCAACTAATGTGATTTATTTCTCTTTTTTTGTTCTCTTTGCTCTTCGCTTTTCATTCCTTTAGGGAGCCACTGGCGTTCCGGGTGCACGCGGAGCTCGTGGTCCCGAAGGTGTCCAGGGGCCAAAAGGCGAACCAGGCGTCGATGGTTTGCCCGGTGTGATGGGTCCGCCCGGACCGCCGGGTCCGCCTGGTTTGCCCGAAAACTACGATGTAAGTATTAACAAAATAAATGAATTCCTACTTTAGGTTACTTTCCTTACTTTACTTTACCTTACTTTCCTTTATTTACTTTATTTACTAATCAAAATCTAATTTGGTATCATCTCAAGTTTTTCGATTGCTCTGGATAAGTTAGAGATAAAAAAAAAACTTTTAAGACTTGCAGAGCAAACGAAAAACTTTGCACTAAACGAAAACTATTGTTGTTTGTACCAAACTTGTTCATAAAACTAACCAAAAATCTATTATTCATATAAGATTTCACACTTTGGCATGACATTTGGATCATGTGGTGTATATGCATATAGGATATGGTATTGAGTCCGCCGCAAAACTTAATTATTGGCAAGACAAGTAGTGGACCAAAAATTAAGTCTTCCTGGAGTCTTAATCAAGATAAATAAACTACAAATTTATAGAAAGTCTGATAGTATTTACAAAGAATCTTATTTGAACTATAAAACTATTTCAAATGTTTCCTTAGGCTAAATAAAGTTTGAGTACAAGTCTTTTTTGAAGTTCATAATATTATTGTTATATGGAAAATTCCATCTAACCTTTTTTTCTTTCCATAAATGAATTGAAAAGTGATTGGTAAACCTGTTAACCGTAAACCATAAAAATGTCATTCTGCAAGAGATTCAATTGTTATTGCCAAAGTGTTTGATATATTCGATGAAAATTGAATATATATATATATTTAAGTCTCTTTTTTTTTGTTTACTAATTCATTTTTACCTAAAATTGCAACTTTTACTTAGAATCGGTTCGTGTATCTATGGTCGTTGTCATTCAATATGGCGTTGATCCAATTTCAATCACACAAACACACACAGGCGTTTATCTACATGTATGGTTGTGTGTGTGTTAGGATTATGAATTGTATAAACGTTGGTCATGTTTTACAAGCCGCAACAATTTGCCCTTCCCCAACTAATTTCCTTTTCTTTCTCATGGCCTAGCCCTAGCCCAGAATTGTGAAAAATTGCTACCAGGATTTTCTATGGGAATCCCAGCACCAACATTAGTCCGGGTCCGGGTAAATGGCGTCACGCCAAGGAAACAGTCAGCAGGCACCTGGCATCAGGCATGCAGCCGGCAGTCATGTTGTCGTTGTCGTAGTCGTTGTCGCTGGCTGCCACCTAAATGGGTTATCTTAGCTAATAATCTTAAAACCACAAAGGTACACACAATGTTGAACATCTCGCGCAAAAATGCCGAAAACCTAACTGTCTTCGGCACGCAAAGGCGTCAGCTAAGGCTAACAGGACCGAAAAAGAGAAGAAGAAGAAAAAAAACACAAGCAAGTCAGAAGGATGAGGTCTAGGCAATGTGAAGTCAAGCCAAGTCAAGTCACAAGCCTTGGGTTAGACCCACGTTCACGCCCACATCCACCCCTTCTTCTCCTTCTCATACCTAACCTAACCGTTTGTAACTTCCTCTAGGCAGCTGGGCAGGGGGTCTAGAGAGAAAGAGAGAGAGAGAGAGTGGTAGGGAGTTGAGTTCCAGCTTGTGGCAATTACCGTTATCAGCGCGCAGTTCGCGCAAGTCGCGCGTTTAAATGCGGTAACACGCACACACATCTACATACAGATACTGATATATATATATATATACATATATATAATATATATATCCCCTTACATAGCGGCACCCATCAGTCTCGCATGCATATCGTTGAGCCCCTTTTTAACCCTTTTACATTCACGAATAAAACTTTTCTCCTTTTTTCCCCCCTCGTTTCACTTTTTTCAACGCCGTATGTTGCCCTCACTCACTCACTCATTCACTGTTGGCTGGCTGGCTGAATGCTTTGTACAGATTTGTGGGGGTCGAGAGGGGTTTGGTGTTCTGGGGCCGTAATCATTATCGCGTCTGGTTACGGTTATGAAAGTGTCAAGCTACTTATGTATGACCGACCCAGCGAGCGACTGGCAAAATGCTCCGCTTAAATCAGACGCAGACTCTCAACGCTTAGACAATAGGCCCGCCCATTGTTTTTAATGTCAGTCAGAGGGGCTTATTATCATTAAACCCCCAACAGCAGGAGCAGTCAGATACAACCAACAGCAGTGATGCCACCCGTAGCAGCAGCAACACGAACAGCCGCAGCAATGTTTAAAAGCTTTTACCCCCGATTGTTGTTGTAGCTGCTGGTGTCTTTTTTCTTGGCGTATATGTGTGTCCCTTTTTTTGGCAAATATCCTGTAAATTGTAAAACTTTTAGTTGGATAGATTAACACTCTGAAGTGGAGAGAAACAAGGAGCAAATAAATATAAAAAAGTTTACTGAAAACTATACGAATTATTTCGATCTCGGAATTCATTAATTATGTAAAATAGATCGTAGGATCCAAAAACTTTGTACGGCTTGGCAAAAAAACATAGCATATCTTTCTGCACATTTCACTTTGAGCTCATTTTTCGTGCATCTGTTGATACTAGTAATGGACTTAACTTTCCATACAACAGTGAGTGTTTTGGGAAAATATCGTCAGCATGTTGTTTTCATTTCTTCACAAGGGTACAACGATAGTCGATTAGTCAGAGAATATGTTTTACAATTTGCCCCTCTACCTTGGAAAAAAGGAAGAAATATTAAAACATTTTTACTCTCTGAATGGAAGGGCAAAGGGCAGCTTCATAAATGTGCGTGTGGCTGTGTGTGTATGTGTGCATGTGCGAGAATGTGTGTTAGGTCGGAAATGCTTTTATGTTTATTAAAACGACTTTTGATTGTTGACAACCAAAAAGGAGGAATCGAAACGAAATCAAATTATGTTTGTACATTTTCGGAGTAAAAGTTGCAATTTTCTGGTCATTGAGTTTTATAAGATCAATGAAAAAACGTTGTTACTTGTGATATCATCTGATAATAATGCCCATTAATCTATGCTTTATCATATACTCACTTATATTATATATATATTGCCAAAAAACGAAACAAACTCCTCAAAACTCAAACCACAACATTTTCTATACACAACGAAAAAAAAAAAAACAAAAACTCATACAAAAACAAAATACTAATATAACAGATAAATTGGAATCCTACCAGGACTTTCAAGGTATAAATAATGTTTATTTAACAATTTAACATTTTTAAAGATTAACAAAAAAGAAACCAACCAAAAAAGAACCCTAGAACAAAAATAAAAAAAAAAATCATTTACTTTTCGGCCGAAACGAAAAATTTAATGGACTAGAACAGCCACTCGGCGGCATCATCATTAGCCCCGCCCCAATCGCATTCCCGTCACCCATCCCCTCCTATACTTTCCCTATCCTCATCCCCTCTCCCTATTGAGTGTGGGACCAGATCATTAATCAAATTTCCGTAGCAGATACTCTTGTACACCTCCTACACACATGTCCCCTCATCAAAAATACGGTTATTTTTTTCGCCCCGTTTTGTTGTTTCGACTTGTTCTTGTTCTTGTTGTTTTGGGGGGCAAACTGCTGCTTAAAAAATGAAAGAAAACCCGAAACGAATTCCTCCACCCCTTCCAAAAACATGTATCGAAAATAAATTGTACAACAAGCAAATATTTAACAAATTACTATGCTCTGCCCCTCCCACCTATCCAATTCACCCCAAAATATCCACCCACCACCCCATCAACAGGAATCCTTAATGGTCAACTCGATGGGCTCATTTCGTGGCTCAACCCAACCTGGACCCAAAGGTGTGCCCGGCGAGAAAGGTGATGCCGGTCAAAAGGGCGAACGAGGCGAACAGGTAAGTCACTAGTAAAGTTCATGTCCCATAAATTGGTACATCTATATCTATATATACGTACTCCATGTGTGTGTGTGTGTGTGTGTGTGTGTGTGTGTAGGTGGAATAATAATTTCTGCCCTATTGAGTAGTCAATTGATTTTGAGAGGGCCCAAAACGTTTTGTTCTCTTGCCCATTTTTCTCCAGTGTGCGTGTGTGTGTGTGTGTGTGCGGTTTCCTAACCATTGTCCATTGTCCGAACCTATTTGTCCATCTTTGCTTTTAATTACATACAATTTGGTCAAAAGGATATAGTGCAACTAAAATGTTTAGTAATTTATCATATATCCAATAACATTTACTTAATTAACATTTACAAATAATAAAGCTTTTGCGTTTGCCTTCTTTTTTTTTACCTAAAGACTTGTTCCTACCCACAAAAGGAGAAGGTTATCCATACCACAAAAAACAGAAAGAGAGAGAGAAAGTTTTACGCAAAGGTTATCCAAGAGTATTAAATTTAAGAAAGATCATAGGTTGAAGGGCTCTCATTGTGACTTTGCCTGCAAGAGATAAGGAATAATTTTCATAGATTCTTACCTTTTTCTTTTAGAGATTTTCATTTGCAAACTAAAATTCTATTTAAATTGAAGAATAGAAATAAATAAATATAAATCCCAATCTTTTGGCTACCATCAAACAAACAAATTTTCGATTTAAGAGTTAAATAATTCTAAATAAAGTGACTTAACTATGATAAATGATTACCAATTTTCGTGCACCAAATAATTTTCTGAAGTGAACTATTTATGTATATGTATGTGTGTGTGTGTGTGTGTGTGAGCCACATTCTGTAGTCGGAATTCGTATTTTGCAGTTTATTATATAACAATATTTTTGAAGCATGCAATATCTTTGATTACTTTAGCATGCTAATTTATGGTCATAAACGGAAGCCTAATCATAATTCTTCAGTTGGCAGTCGATCCAATGTGTGTGTTTTTTCTACATTTTGGTTCGTATTTATGGCCGAAAACAAATCATTTATATGGAATAACAGAGGCAGGAAATCTATAATTTGCCGTCATAAATTTCTATCAGCCACATGAGAGACGACGACGACGACGACAACGAAGACGTTCAGAATGTTGGCCATGATTTTACTCTCTGTTTCACTTTCACCAGGCCAAAGTCGAGCGGAAGGAATCGAATCATATTGATGTTGGAAGAGTGGGGGGAGTGAATGGACGGAGGACGAACAATTTGTTAGCATTTATAGCTCATTTGATTTTCAAGTTCTCTCTTATTGATATGATCTTCAGTTCATTTGCCAAACATTTGCCGCGGAGGGTTCCAGCAAAGACCAGCTCAGTCCGGTTCAGTAGCTAGCTCTCGCTCTTTCACACTTTGGACTTTGTCAACTATTTATTCTGTGTTTTTTTTTCCACATCTTTTTTTGTATTTTTCAGTTTTCCTCTTTTTCTTTGGCATGGTTTTTCCTCTTCTTTTCGTATTATTTTCCTTAATAAGTTTTGGGCTATTTGAGCAGCTCATCCTGCTTAGGGAGACGCTTACTTCCTTGCCATTTAGCAGCTTAGTTAGAGATGGTGGAGAAAATACCCAGGCTCCCCTCTTCCTCAAAAACTCTAACCTCCAAGCTCCGCCCCTTCACCTTCTGGTATAGTTATGCTGCCCTTGATACTGTTGTTGTTGTGGCTGTGGGTTCTCCCCTCGTTAGCATGGTGGTATATATATATATATATATATATATATATATACACATATATATATTTCTTTTATGTCCAAAAACCTCAAAAAAAAGAAGAAATGAAACGAAACTTAAATCTGCCAACTAAATAGAATGTGGGAAATTTCGTTAGGTAGTTGCTGTTGTTGTTGCTGTAAGGCGTGTCCACACGTGGTCTTGGTCCTGGTCCTGGTCCTGGTCCTGGGCATTTTCACAGATTGTCAGGACAACTTCCGGTGTCGTAGATTACTCTGCGAATGCGGTTCCGCCACCTTCGACTCCGATTGCCGCTTCCCGCTGCTTTGGTTGCTGCTGTGTCAACCTAATTTGAGCACAAAAAGATTTATACGACCTTTGATATATTATTTATTCGCCTTGTGGGTAGACAAACAACACACACACACACAAAAAGAGAAAAAAAAACCAAGCATTTCCGCAAAAAAGGAAAGATTAAAACTCTTTCGTCACACTGAAATGTTAATACACTCCCAATTCGGATGATTAAATATCGATTAAAGTTTTTAGAAGTCTTGAAAAAGTTGCCCCTATTTTCGATCCTGAGTCTACACAATATATATGAAATATTAAACTTGTTTCAGTTAGTTTAATAAAGTTTCCCTATCTTTGAATAAACAAACATTTTGTATAATATCGTCCTAATTTCTGGTTGGTCTTTTGCATCAGATTTAAATGAAGTCAAACACATTTAGAACAATCAATTTATATAGGTGAGAAAATTGGTTTTCAAACTGCGACAAAACATATGCATAACATGATAAAGCTTTAGGGCTTTCAATTTCAAATTCAAAAGTGTTTATACTAACTGCTGAAGTCTATCAAAAAGAAAAAACGAAAACCTTTTTTATAAAATGATATTCCTGTTGCCAGTTTTAGTTTTTGAATGCGCCATTCATTTTCAATGCAAAATCTCTCCAAAGCGTTAAGGCTTATGACTAGAATATATTAGATTGTGTGAAAAAAACTTGACAAGTCTCCAATTAATATACATAAATGTTTAAAGACTCATCTCTTGTTGCGATATTTCCTGACAAGACGATTATAATCTACATACATATTATACGCTCTCCTCTTGAAGTGTAAAAATACAAAGGGAAAGGAAACAGCAGCAACAACAGCAAAAACGCAAACCAAAAGATTTCTTGTATAACATTTTAATTCTGCGTAAGGCCTAAAATTTTAAGTAGTTTCACCTTCAGCAAACACACATACACATATAACCACACACATACACACACACACACACACACACACACACACACACACACAGAAGCACACCCTCGTCGACTTAATCGTGCGTGAAATAAAAAGAAATTATGCTAAAGTTCACACATTTACCTCCTCCTCTTCCTCCGATCTACCCATAGCCCCGGTATAAAGCCCAAACCCCCCTTCTCTTCTCTCTATATATTATTCTACGGTCTGCCCTTGATGAATAAATCGATTTTTTTTTTACTTTTTTGGTTTTTATGATAAATTTACGCCTAATTTGTTGGCAGCTGAAAATTTTTCAAACAAATTTTGTTTTGTGTTGATTTTTTTTCTCCCTGTTTGGGTCTTTAGAGGAAAAACTAATATTTGGGAAATTAGCATTTTGAATGTCTGCGAAACTACGCACAATTAGCTACATTTCATTAAACTTAAAAGATAGACAGATAGAGATGGCAATGAAGGAGAGAGACAGAGAGGGGCAATAAACAGGTCAGAGGGGTTTAAGGAGAAAGAGAAACTCATATGTGTGTGTGTGTGTGTGTGTGTGAGGCTTATTAATTATTCATTAGTTGGCATTAAGTTGAAGCAAAATTTGAAGGCAAAGGCCTGGAGGGCAGCAGCAGCAACATGTAAGCATACAGCAACAGCAACTCAACTCAACTCAATGTAGGCATGCTGGCAAAATTTATGGCAAACCATTTAAGGCGCTGATGATGTGGAAGACGACGACGCTGGGGATGAATTGAAAGACTCCAAAGGGAGGAGAGAAAGAGAGTTAAGCGAGTGTGTGTGTGTGTGTGTGTGAGTATGCGTGGAGGAGCCACCATGGTATGAAAGATAGGGCGACCAGTTTTCGATTGTCTACAGTGGGACAGCGAGAGACAGAATTACAAAAGAGTTATTCACGTTGGACAAAATGCAATGATTAAAGTTTAAACAAAGGGAAAATCTGAATTGTTCTTTTAAGGATTAGGTGTTATTGAAGCAGAGACAACCAAAGAATACTAAGTAAACAGAAGGTCCAAGCAAATAAAGACCATCTAGTCTGATATATAATGCAGCTTATTATTCAATCCAGGCTAAATTATAAATGAAAATAATCAAAACGAATTATGCAAAATATTTCACGATATACTTTTCAATTAGAAACCAAGAAAAAATTCAATAATTTTCATTTTAAAACTCTAAGCAAATTGTTGTGGAAATGTGCACCACTGTGGTGTTTCTGTGTGTGTGTGTGTTTGTGTGTTTGTGTGTGGCCTACGTTCGGCCGCGCTTTCAAATGATTTTGTGTTTTCATTGTTGTCACCCAGCTATAGCATACATTTAGGGGGCACTGCGAGTAAGCAAGCATGTCGGTGTGTGTGTGTGCATGTAGAATGCGTGTGTGTTGGTGCGTGTGGGATATCCAAAATTGATTTGATTTCAAAATGAGTTTGAATTGAATTTCTTTTTCGTTCTCTCTCTTTTCCGCATACTCCTACTCTCTCTCATACTTTTTCTGTGGCGAGGACAAAACGTTTGAAATTGAGTTTTACGAGCAAATTAGGAACCTCTCCCCCTCCCCCCCAGAAATGAACCTCTGGACCTCTCTAGAGTCTTGTATTCAATGTCTTAAATCATTTCTTTTACCTTTTTTATATATATATGTATATGTGTTTGTATATTCTCAGGGTCACAAAGGTACGCATGGTAGCAGCGGCGCAAAGGGTGAACCCGGTGAACCAGGCACACCGGGGTTACCGGGTCTACCCGGTCAAGCGGGAACACCAGGCGGCTTCGATGGTTTGTCTTCATCTGTGGCTGGTGCGGTAAATGGAACCAAAGGCGATAAGGGTGAAAAGGGCATGAGAGGGCGACGTGGTGGCTCTGGTCCAGCAGGACCAATTGGACCGCCCGGCAAACCCGGAGCCATGGGTGACATTGGACATTCGGTGAGTAAAATCAGCCAACTTGCCATGCATATTCATGAGACTAAGAAACTTTCAAACCATTTCGGAGTGAAAGTTCGCACACGCACACACTTACAGACACACAGACACAGACACATAGAGACAGAAAGGAGGAAAAGCAAGAGCAAAAGTATTTTAAGTGCATTTTCATCACGGTTATTCAGTGCAAGGCGCGATGCCACGCGGCGAAGAGCTCAGCGTCAGCTCACACAATTTCAATTGCAATTGCAATTGCAGTTTCAGCCATTATTCCACCATAACAACAACCAAAACAACAGCAACACAAATAACATCAACAAAGGCAAACTTTTTGTTTTTCTTTTTTCTTTTTTTTTTGGAGAGAGACAGAATGAGAGAATTTGAAGTAGGGGAGCCCGCAAACTGAAAGGCAAAACTCAAATCTAGGGACCCAACCAACGGTCGTGTGCCAACTTGGCTAGATTCACTTTTACCCGTGCCGCTGCCGTTCCGTTCGTTGCCTTCGCTGCGAAATCCAAATCAAAATCAAAATCAAGCAACATATTTACATGCTGGAATTGCTCTGGCAATGCAAATGCAATGCGAAGCCATCCACAAACGAAACTTTTGACTCAAAAACAAAAAAATTAGAGCACGAAATTGTTGCACTCCTCTTCGCATGAAACGAAAACGAAAGGTAAACGAAAACTATAAAAAGTTTTTAGCCATTTTTGGCCATAGTTCAACTTGCTTACAAAACTCAACCCATTGCCCAATGTAGTTGCTCTCCCAGTCTGTTAAAAATCTAGTTAGTAATGTTCTCTGATGTGCTGCGGCAATTGTTGCCAATGATGTTCGAAATTTTCCATTTGAAGTTTTCTACTTTACTTGAAGGAGCAAGGAGTGAAAGACAATAAATTTTGAGGCACTCAATTAGGTTTAACTGAGTGAAAAAGAAGCCAAAATGTGAGTGAAATAATTGAAATTGTGAAACAACTTGAAGCAATTCGAATTCCATTCCAAAACTTTTAGTATGAAACTCACCTTTCGCATGTAAAAGTGAAACTTTGCACTTGATACTCTATAGACTAGGTTTAAATCACGATCAATTGCAATAATTTATTGTGGGCTTATTTGTTAACAGGGACGTCCTGGCATGACTGGACCCAAGGGTGAGATGGGACCCAAAGGACCTAAAGGCGATGCTGGCGGTCGTGAAGGGGTAAGTGTTTGAGTTTTGAGTCCAAAGATCGTGCCTCAAAACGTTATGTTAAACGTCCCTCCCCATAGACCAAGGGTGACAAGGGTGATCGGGGACAAGATGGTCGCGACGGGCTGCCAGGACCACCAGGATTGCCATCCTCAAGCTCTGGCGATGGCAGTGGCGTTCAGTATATACCTATGCCCGGACCAGCTGGACCGCCCGGTCCACCAGGACCACCTGGCTTGCCAGGCCTATCGATCTCTGGCCCAAAGGGTGAGCCTGGCATGGATACCCGCACTTTCTATGGCGATTCGAGCTATTACAGTCGACCAGGTGAGCCTACTGAGAGCGATTGGCATCGCAAATTGATTGTAAATACATGTACAATGTTCTCTTTAGTTCCCGATATTAACTTTTGTGTAGTTGAATTGTGTTCTCATCATTCTAACTTGTACCATATACCATATACCAAATGCCATATACATACATATGCCTAACTAGAAACCTTTAAATACCCTTTCGTCTCGTTCGACACTTATTTATCACAACAATCACAACAATCAAGGTGCTCGCTCATCTTTAGACGAACTGAAAGCTTTGCGAGAACTGCAAGATCTGCGCGAAAGACCAGATGGCACAGCCGGTAAACCAAGAAACTAAAAACCGATCTCTTAAACAATTCATCCTACTTTGTATACAAACCCAACTGCTGTTTGAATGAAAATGTTTTTGCATGATTCGCCAACCTTTGGTTTTTCTATGGTAGTAATTAACTTTCATTGCTTTCATAGTTACACATATTTACTTGGTTACAACTTTCTTTTGCCATATTTCTGTTTATCATCGCTAACTCATTTTTGCCCTTAATTGACTTGATTTCCTAACATGAGTGTGTGTGTGTGTTTATGAATGCATGTGTGTGTGTAAATACATCTTCTTAGTCATGTAGTTGAAAATACACTGAATCATTTTGTACTTACGCACATAAGAAGTATGAAAATATTTACTTACTTTCTTATTATTTGCTTCAGGGCTAATATCCTTTTGCTCAATTTGCTCAAAGGGTTTTTTCTGCACTTAATTACACCTATGTGGAATACCTATATATCTATATACATTTTCAAAGGCAAGACGTTAAATTTAATTCAAAGACAAGCAGCCAAAACAAATCATGAACTTTTTACGAGCTTACCAATTCAAAAGTTAAGTCAATTATTAAACTATACAATTTTCCTTCATATATTTTTATATGAACAGCAAAGTTGGACAATCACTGCAGAAATGGAATGACTGCATAATGAATTTGGTCCAAATTGTGTAACGAACGTCATGTAGGGATTTCAGAATTCCAGCTTTGCATGGTGTAGACAGAGTTGTCAGAATAGTGAATTTCTTTTCCGGGACTTGCTTCACTCATAAACTCATTTTGATAAACCCTTCACAGATCCTGCATTGTGTATTTTCTCGTGCGAAAGTAAATTTCGATTTATTTCCAAAACCTTGTTCAATATTTACTACATTTACCTTCTTAAGAATTTTTGTTTTGTGTTTTGCTTAGAATTAAAATAATGTAGAGTTTCTCTATGAAAGGGATTTATTTTAGTATTTGCTATCTCCAAGTGGAATCTTAATACTAAGTTTTATTCTAAAACACAAAAACGACAACCAAAATGAAACACAATTGTTGCAGAAACTCCACGTCAATCGGGACACTCTCACAAGCATGAGGAGCAGGCGGCATTAGGTGGTGGCGGTGGCGGCGGCGGCGGCGGTGTCGGAGGCAACGGCGATGATGGCGAAGCTTTGCCCTATTCCTCGGCCTCATCGTCGAACATGAGAATTGTGCCAGGTGCAGTTACTTTCCAGAACATTGATGAAATGACAAAGGTGAGTCCATTTGATATATGTATGTACCAGACTAGCTCCAAGAAATATTCTTGTTTTCTACTTTCTTGTTGAGTTGTTTGTTCGTTTTTTTTTTCTACTTTCCTTCCTGGTCAAAATTTATTTTTAAACGCAAATTTTTTCCCCATTTCTATTCTTTTTTGGATTTTGCGTTTATTTCGGGCAGAAGTCGGCACTGAATCCGCCTGGCACATTGGCTTACATCACCGAGGAGGAGGCTCTGCTGGTTCGCGTCAATAAGGGCTGGCAATATATAGCGGTGAGTTGATATTGGGAGTCGGGGCTCGTGGGCTTGTGGGTTTTTGATGGCCTCGATGGGGTTGATATATATTCTTGGGGAAACCTAAACAAACAAAAGAGTTTGTTTCACAAAATATGACTCTAAAGGCGGGTTATTATTTTATTGAAAAGCAGCAAAAACAAAGCAGAATAAAATGTAAAATAAAATGCATATATACTTACATACATATATATATATATATATATATATATATACATATATAGAGAGAACGCAAAAAAACAAACGTAGCAGATAGGCCAAGTTCTTTTTCAGCTCGAATGTTTGTCTTTTCCCTCCACTGCTTGTTTGGTTTCGCTTCTTTTTTTTTGTTAGCCATAAAATAAGGTTTGTTTGGTATTGCCTTTTTATTATATACATACGTTTACGAGGGCAAGTCCAAGAGTTCAAAGCAGTTTTGCCAGTGATTTCAATCAATAGACTTTATTCTGATATGAAAAACAAGACGTCACTTTCAATGTGGGTTAAAGGATATAGTGACAACTGTGCGTATGAGTAATATTCCCATAAATGATTTTAAGAGATTTAAAAGTCTGTTTCGTTTTCTGAAAACTCCTTGGACCCACCCTCGTCTATATATGTAGTCATGTAGTGTGTGGATGAGTGAATGGTGGGTGGGTCTGTGGGACTTGGTTTTTTTTTTGTGTTTTTTTATTTGCACATTAAATGTTGCAGACGTACTGACTGATTGCCTATACATGAGTACCCCGTCTCCGTGAGTCCCTCTCTCGCCCGCCCTGGGTCTCACTTCCTCACTCCTTATTCAATTATATTGACTTGAGCTTGGCTTGGCTTGGCTTGGCTTTTCACTTGTGTGTGCCAGTTAAAATGCTTACAAGGAGAAGGCAAAAGACAGGCGCAGAGTCAAACTGAAGGACTGAGGAGTCGAACAGACAGACACACAGACAGATGGCCTCAACTTGCCGCTTGCCATGTGGCAGTTGCTCAGCTATACAAACATTTATTGACAAAATATAAAACATGCATATGCTGTGCCTGTTCCAGGACAAGCTCCTGGTCCCAGTCCCAGTCCCAGTCCCATTCTTGGTATCTTTTGCTACCGCTGCTCCTGCTCCTGCTGAGCCCAGGAGATTGACTTTGCTTCGGCCTCCTTTGTGTGCCATAAACTTTGTCAGATTAAAAATAATATTAAACGGAAATCGAATATTTTATTGCAAGGACATTCCATTGAAAGAAGACGAAGCAATTCTTTTTTCATTCTGCTAACATCACTTGCCAATTAATCTTAACTGTCGCCTTAACCTGGTTCGGTTCTCGGTCATATACGGTTGCCCCTTCACATCGTCCATCTGGCAATTTGCCAAGCATTGTAGATGTGTGTGTGTGTGTGCTTGTGTATGTGCGTGTGGGTTAGAAATTACACGCAAAATTGAACGATTTTTCAATTGCTTGTTAAATATTAAAGTGGCCACTAAAAACTTCCTGCATGTAAAAGGAAGCAAAAACTTTTGAACAAAGAAAATGCCCCAAAGGTAACAAATTTTATTTCCTCCATAAAACTTTACAACAACAAAATGTGCAAAATGAGTATAAGAGTATTTAAAAGAAACATTGTCATAATGATAAACGATACGAGCAGGTGGGTTGGGGGGCTTGTGGCCAATAAAAAATGATCATGAATCTACTAAATTTTCGGCATTGCAAATTGCAAAACTGATGCCAATTAACAAGGCAGATAAAATCTACAATGACTTTGTCATTTTAATGTCAGTTGCTGACCAGAAATATATACATACCTACACATACACACATACATATATAATTTTCATTGCCTACATTTTGGGATCATGTACTAAGAAAAGCCTAAAACGAATAAAGAAAAAGAGAAGCGAAAAAATAAATCTGCTCAAGATTCGATTTCCGCTTCCGTTCATTGTAGTTGCACACACACATACACATGCACACACAGACAGTGTACAGCAGCTGGAAGATTCAGGAGCAGGAGCAGCAGCAGGAACAGAAACAGGAGCATTGTGGGCGTGTTCCCATTGCGCTGCCATATGCATGAGCTTCAAAATGAAAATGAACAGAAAGCTTTTGCTCAAGTCGGTCTTCCTTCCACTCATTCACCCTCTCTTATGTCTACCCTTTTTGTTTTTGGCTTTTTCACTTACATTTTTGTGCGTCTTTAATGGCAAAGCATTTAAATACTTTTTGACAACACAGAAACACACACACCGATACATAGACAGAGACAGTCTATGTATCTGTGTCCTCTTAGTCCACCCTCTTTCATCATCGTTTTTGGCCTTATTGTTAACTGTTTTGCATTCGTCTGAGAGCTGCGAAACCTAGCAAGCAACCAAGCGACAGTCTACTGAAGCTACTTGTAGCTTAAAAAAGCGACTATACCGACTATAGCGACAACGACGATGGCGACGGCGGTGGCGCCAGCCTAATTAGATTTCAGTACACGACTCGACTACTTAAAGTTCCAAATAGTAATTAAAACTTTTGTCAGACGGCGGCAGCTTCGCATTATGACATAAAATTGACCCTAATTCAGAGGATAGCAGCTGCGTATGTATGTATTCGTGCTCTGTATGTAGAGAGAGAGAGAAATATATCCACTAGCTATCCCTCCCTCTTACTTTCCCTCTCTCTCGCTCTGTACACGTAATGCAAATATTTGAGCATAAAGTTTCAACGCTGATTTCCATTCCATCATCAACTCTTTCGTCATCATAATGCGTGTCCTTACTAAAATATTAACTACTTGAAAGGGGTTTTTCTTGTTGCTGCTGCTGCTCTTCTCTTGTTTTATTAATGACAAATTCACCCCGTTTTAATTATCAACTCTTTTTTGCTCTCTTATTCTAATCATTACAGTTGGGCACTCTAGTGCCAATTGCGACACCTGCCCCACCCACCACAGTGGCACCTGCCATCCGATTCGATTTGCAATCGAAGAATCTATTAAACAGTCCACCGCCATTGCTCAATACACCAACGGTAAGTTCCATTGCTTCTTAAATTATTCTAAATGTATTGTAACAAAAAACCACAACAACTTGCTTAATGACAAATGTTGCCAAAAACCACAAAAAGAAAGAACAAACTTGGAACAGCTTCTTGTCATTAGCAAGTTATCTAACCGATGGCACATCGATTTACACCTGACAAACACTTTACATACCAACAAGCCGGGGCATAGTTAGGCAGAGATCGAAACCGTTTCAAAACTTCTAATTTACAGCAGATTTTGCAAATTTCTTCTAGATATACGAAGAAGAAAGTTGCTTAGATTGGATTAGTTTTTGGCTTCCTCAATCCAATGAACAACTATTTAACTCAAAATTTCAAAATTTAGTTCATAGTATTAAATAGAAGTCATTTGGGCTTGCGTTTTGTTTCAACCAAAGACTGAATGATTGAGTTTAAGATCTCGACCAACTTGGAGAAGACATTTCTCAATAGAACCTAGAACGGCGATTTACATTAGTCAAAGTGTTCATCAAATGACCAACCGATGGAAAGAAACCTCTTCTTAAAGTTGGCTAAAATGACGTTTCGGCCTGTTTGCCTATGCCCTAGCTACTCACTCACAAAATGAAGTAATAAACCCAATGACAACAATAAACTTTAACACAATTGTTCCTCTACATAATAATAGCAGCATACAAACATAATTGAAAGAAAATTGCAATTAATGAAAATTCATTTCCTATACTTACATACTAAACTTACTTATTTATAATTAATTGTTATTAAAATACAGTTTACAACCGCCCCCGAATACGAAACGGTAATTTAATATTTTATACAAAAACCAAAAAAAAAAAAAAAACATAAATTCATTTTTGCACTCGTTCAATAAATAATTTCATTTTGATTTTGCTTTGCTCTCTTCTGGTTTGTTGTTGCCTATGCAAATGAAAATGTTTCTAATTAAACGGAAAATTGCCCAACAATTTTCCACAAAATGGCCCAAAAAATAATCAACTACCAAATATAAGGGAACAATTGGTGGATACAGTTCTTCCTCTACCTTCCCCTTGTGGACTCTTGCATACATATTTAATGTAGAGCTTCTTCTTGTCTTTTTTTCTTTTTTCTTTCCATTGTGTCTATGTTATTTGTTATTTGTGTCTGATTCTTTCTTCATGATCTGTCAATATATACAGGGTGTGACATCTCATCAAAGTACGAACTATTAAATTATCGTATAAAATCAAACTCACGCTTACAAAACAAAGTTTATGTTCAAGGGTTAAAGCCCCTGCCAAGGAACAAAAGGAATGACCTTTTTAGTATCTATAAAAAGCAATATCCAAAGACTACAATCTGACCTAAGCACATCCTGATGGTCCTTGCAATGACCGAGTTACAAGGACTTTTGTAGTTCGTTGCGACTTTTTTGCTATTTTTCTGCCATTATGGCAGGATACTGAATATCCTTGAATGCAGATCGGTAGTCCTGATCCTGGGGGATGCAAAAAAAGATGTCCTGTCGAAATCGATGGAAATCGAAATATGGCCTCGAGGAAATTTTCCTTTTTTCGTTTTTTAGCTCTAAAATCCACAAATCCTGCCACAGGACGAAAGGACATGGTTCCCTAGGATGTCCTTGATGATCTTTACAGATTGGCATCAGAAAAAATTGGGGTCATCTAAGGATGCAGGTCACAAAAATTGCCAAAAAAGTCATTTTTCACAGCATTCCGAAGGACATTCCAGGACCTCTTAACATCAGTCGATGCGGACGAAAACGGACTTCCAACTGGCACAAAAAATATCCCGTTTATCCTTAAAATGACCGAGTTATAACGAAATTTTCCAATCATTGATGACTATAGTTGGTGCAAAGGACATGGCGATAGCCCTGCGGAGAGCTGAGATATTAAGGATTTTGTAGTTTTCTCCACATTTTTTAATCTTTTGGTTCAATTTGGGACTTGGAAAAAATTACAATTCGAAAAAGCAGAATATTGCTAATAACTCAGTCATTTGAAGGATGATTTTGATATCCTGTGGCATGGTAGAAGTCCTTGTCAGTGCGCATCTATTGACATCGCCATGTCCTTGAAAAGGACCTTTTCAGAAAATTTCATGTCCTGGTTCCTTAGATGAGCCCAACTTTTTTTGATGCCAATCGATAGAAATCATCAAGGACATCCTAGGAAACCATGTCATATCGTCCTGCGGCAGGATTTGTGGATTCTAGAGCTAAAAAACGAAAAAATGATAATTTACAATTGAAGATTCAACTGGGCCAATAGCCAGAGATGTTAAGAACTTTATTGAGTACTTTCTCAATAGCCCATTGTAGCAATAAATTGTAAAATTATCGTTATAAGAAACGCTTTTTTCCAAAGGAAAAAGAAACAGCTTCTCGAAGAGCTAAGCAGTATCTTTTCCAGTGCTTAGCTCGTTTTCAAGCCATTTACATTTGGAAGATTTCTCCTTCTGACAATCTTCCTTAATTGAGATAGAATTCCTAGTCAATTCTCTTTTTAGTTAAAAATTTGATTCTAAAGCGGGTTTGGATTCCATATAATGAACGAATATGATACTACGATAGACGATAGTACGATAGATAGATTTCTAACACCCTGTTTTAGATTTCTAAACATTTTTGTTTCTCTGTGTGTCTTTGTAATCTCAACTGTTAAAATGAATACGTTCAAGTTGAGAATTTGTTTATTAAATCAATGAAAAAAAAAAAAAAACACCACAATATAAATTGTTTTGAACTAAATTTTGTAAAAAAAATTCTTCTCTCAAAATGCTTCTCATGCCCGGCGATTGTCAATTTCTAGTGGTATCCGCGAATGGTGAGTTTTGCTGTACCCCTCCTCCTTCTCCTCCTCCTGTTCACCCACAACAACATACATTGCCTCTCAAGCTGCCCCATTTAAGTATATACATTCAATTCAATTTACAAAATTCTCCCCTCCTACTTTCCCATTTAATTTTCCTATTTATTGAAATATTTTTACTCCTCCCCCCTGCCCTTAGACAGATAGATACATACATATATATTTGTATATAAGAATATTTGGCTATTAAATTCTATATTAATTAGATCTTGAAAATGTGCGACATAAATTCCAACATTAATTTTCATTTTCATTCTGTGTGTGCGTGTGTGTGTTTGTGTGTTTGTATGTGTTTTTCCTATAGCTCCGCATGGCCGCATTGAATGAGCCCTATGTGGGCGATTTACAGGGCATCAGAGGCGCCGATTTTGCCTGCTATCGTCAAGGTCGTCGTGCCGGGCTGCTGGGCACCTTCAAGGCATTCCTCTCAGCCAGGTGAGTATCAACTTGGAACTCTCCACCCACCCAACCACCTTCCCCACTCCAAAGCCAACGATGAGTGTGTCTTATCTGTCTTTAGATTTTTTACGCGTATTACTCTGGTTTTTTATTTTTTGTTCTTTTTCTTCTCCTTGTTGGTTGGTTCTCCTCTTTTTTTTTTGTTGTCTGTTGTTCCTTTCTGTTTTTTCTCTGTTTTGTTTGTCTTGTGTTTAGTTTGGTCTTTAGAATTAAGCAGAGTTTTTCAGCTGAAATAAATTTTGGGCTTCCTTTCTCTCTGCCAAATACCGTACCAAGTGTACTCCTGAAGGAGAAACTCATTAGCTAAGGCATAATCTTGATATTTGAAGCGTATATGAAAACAAAAGCTTTTTGAGAAACAATTTCAAGCAATTTATTTACACACAACAAGAATGACAACAGAAATGCTCTGTGGAAAGGGAGGGGGGCCACAAAAAGTGGGGAGTGGGAACTAAATAAATATAGGTAATTTATCTAATGCTAAAAGTAAAGAGAAATGCCTTTGAATGAAGTGGGCGGGGAATGAGAATAGAAGTCAAAACTTCCTTCCAAATGAGAAAAAGGAAAAGTGCAAAGATTTAAGTCCCCCAAAGATTTCCAAGTAACCGATTTTTGAATCTGTTGAAACTCGAATTCTTTTTTGTTTGTTTGCAATTTAGAGTGCAAAATGTGGACTCTGTAGTCCGTCCAGCTGATCGAGACTTGCCAGTGGTGAATACGCGCGGCGATGTGCTCTTCAATTCCTGGAATGGCATCTTTAATGGTCAAGGTGGATTCTTTTCGCAAGCGCCACGCATTTACAGTTTCAGTGGCAAGAATGTGATGACAGATCCCTTGTGGTAAGTCCCCCGCTCATTCCCCGCTTAGCTATTTTGCCATTCATTTTGCCCATTTAAGGCCCATTAAAATGGTGTGGCATGGCACTTTGCCGAATGGGGAACGATCTATGGACACATACTGCGATGCCTGGCACTCGAGTGCCCACGATAAATATGGTTATGCCAGCAATCTGGAGGGTCACAAGCTTATCGATCAGAAGCGTCAGAGTTGCGATGGCAAATTGATTGTATTATGTGTGGAGGTCATGTCGCAGGAGAGGCGAAGGAAAAAGCGGAACATTGGCCAAAGGTAAGTGGTACACACACACTCACACAAGTGTACTTACATGTGTATATGTATTACACGTGTATTATTGATTTGGCATTAAGATTTTATGGCCAAAACTTTACTCATTACACAACAATGGAGGAGAGAAACAAAAAAAAACCGCAATATCAATTTCTACCATTTCAGCCCAAGTCTGGAGTTCAATACGGCAGACGAATATGCAGAGCATTTAGACAATTTACTGAAGTAAGCCGAGGCAGGAGCAGGAGCTAAAAGAAGGAGCGAGCCATACCAAAATCATTTACACACCACACCCACACACACACACACACCCATAAAATGTAAACGTAAATCATGGCCATGCATATAATCAGCGAATTCCAAAAGAAAAAACCAAAAAAAAACCCAAAAAAAAAGTGAAATGAAGAGAACCTACATGAATACTCAGACGTGAAGAAGAAGCAAAGGACGAAGAACAAGAGGAGGAGATGGGGAATAACACAGTGGGAACGTTAAAGAGGAATCCAAATGCATATACTATAGATATACGATATATACGACTATATATTGAATATGTGTATGTGTGTGTAATACTCGTACTACTTAACTATACATATTAATTTAGGCATATCGTTTATGTTCACAACCAACATCAACAAACAACAAACAACAAGAGCAACAACAACTTTTGTACAACGCAAATAGAAAGAGCAAAATAAATGCAAAACGAGCGGAAAGAAGTAAGAGAAGGAGAGGAGAAGTAAAAGGTATTTTGTAGTTCGTAATTTGACATAAAAATGAAAAGAAGCAACTAAAAACATAAAAACCACAATACAACTTGTAACTTTAAGGATAATATCAGATTTTTTGTAATTTCCATCAAGATGACACACACTCACAGTCACACACACACACACACACACACACACACACACAGGCAAACATCCAAACATATATATACATACATATATATGACTTACTGGCCAAATTAGCATCTTATATATAGCTCGTATCGATAATAAGAAAAACAGAAGAAAGTAAAGAAAATTATGGAAAGCAAACGTATCTAATCGCGACATTTTCACCACACAGGACACAATGTCACACACAAAAAACATTTCTCTATATAATGTATAATAATGTAAGATTGTCTCGATTTCTCGATACGATGATTATGATGATGATGATACCCTATCCAGAATAGAAAACGAAAAAACTGGAGATTTACAGTTTGTATAAGATTTTCTTTCTTTGATTACATTTCGATGTATCTTTTAAGGTTTTCTTTCTTTTTTCAAATTTATGTTTATTATCTTTGGGTCATTTCAAAAAGACTTCTAAATGTGTAAATTTTATAGTAAGTTGATATACAGAGATAATAGCGACAGTTTTTAAACTCTAACTTATTGTCAGCCTATTCTACATATATATATATATATATATATAAATATATATACATAATTTATGCCAACAGATTTTCTACTTCATTAACAAAGAAAAAAACTTAAAAAAAAATAACAAAAAGTTAGCGCGCAATTCATACAAAAAAACATAAAGAGATTTGACAAAAAATGATCAAAAAATGAAAATGAAAAATAGTAAATTTTTTTTTTTTTTTTTTTGGTTTTTTGTTGTTTTTATATATCATAACTATAAATTATTGATACTTCTAATTATAGTTAGTCACTGAACAATTTCTTTATGCATTTAAAAAGAAACAAAATATAAAACAAATGCATTTCCAAAACTAAATGGTAAAACAAAAGTAAGAAAGCAACCAAGCAAACACAGAAGAAAAAGAAATAATATAAAATGTAATTGTAAGTTCAATTTTTTTTTTGTCGAAAAAATGGAAATTACTAAGTAAATTTAGTGAAAATGACAGAAGAATCCCTCTAGTCCTAAGCTTAAAAATATGAAAATGGAGTATAATATAATAAACACATAAATAATGAATATAATAATAATAAATTAACAAATAAAGCAACAAAAAAGAAAAAAAACCAACAAAAGCATATATTTTCAAAGAGACTTTTTATGAAGGAATGTATCGGAATCTTAGCCTTTCAGCCGAAATTATCCTTTTTTCGTTTCCTCTAATATCCGCACATCCTGCCAAATATGTTGCCTACTTATTGGGGGTGTATATAAAATTTCGCGTATCACGAAAAGTTAAAAACAAACCTTTCATCAAGGACAATAATCTATGAAAAGGGCATCCCAAAAGACCTGCGAGAAGCTGCAATATTAAGGACTTAAAGGTTTTCGGATTTAGTTGCAGACTTTTTGTTAAATTGCCATTTTGGAAAAGTTTTAAACAACCGCCTACCATGAATTTCTCTTAGCCTGGTATTTCACATTTTTTCCAGTAATTGACTTGACTGGAAATTATCGAGATGACTTTAAGCAGATGCATAAGCATCGGTTGAATACTCAAATTGGTTTTAAGATTAACCCATTTACAGCTGCTGATGGCGTTAGTAAACTGTTGCTACTTTATTAAATAGCTGTATAAATGTTTGTTTGTTGTTTTTGTTTTTACCATTTTGGCTCAAACAAATTTTGTTGATTATATCGATGATAAAAACACTTTGGGTTTCGAATTGCAGCATCGTGTGGATGAATGGTTGGATGGATGGATGGATGAGGCTCCCTACAATGTGGAAATATTTTTGCTTTGATCGATGTATAGAAAATATTTTATTTTTGCTGCTCTTACTGTTTTACCGTACGTTTTCATTTAACTTTAAATCAATTTCCATTTCCATTTTCATTTACAATACAAATGGGAGGCGTTCTTTTGGTAGCCACAATTTGTATACGTAAATATATAGATTTATATATTTGTATATATTATTGTTTATATGTACATTGTACATACATATATATGTAGGTATGCTCTGTTTTTGTGTATTTGATAACCAATTTAAATAATTTTTCACTTGAATTAAAGCAAATGATTTCAGCTATCAAAACCCAACTCTCTCCCCCCCCACATTGATGCCTTATGAATTTCAATGGCAAATGGCATATACAGATACATAGTTTCATTTGCGGCCGGATGCCGATGCCGATGCTGATGCTGATGCCGTTGCCAATGCGGATGCGGATGCGGATTTGTATAGGCAAACAGCGAAGACGAAGCCTGAAGGAGGATGAGAAGGTATTAATGGTGGTGGTGGTGGTGGAGGAAGCGGCGACGTTGGCAGAGAGGGAGGGTAAGGCAAAGACCGTGGTAAAGTCTGGTGGAGCCAACTGTCAGGCCTGTCTGTCAGGGCAAACAAAACAAAATATACAAACAACAGAAAACCAAATCAAACCAAGAAGCCAAAACAGTTGCGATTTGATTTGGGATTGGGACTGTAGTATGAGAGAATGAGAAGCAAGAGAGCAGAATGGGAGGGTCTAATGGTGAAACTGGAGGGATTAGGTGGTGGTGGTCCATGGGGCCAGAGCAGAGCGGAGCAGAACACAACAGAACAGAGCAGCAGGAAACCAAGCCAAGCCAAGCCAAGCCAGACCAAGACGAACCACATAGGCACAGAGCAATCAAAGCAGATGAGCAGAGATGAAATTTTAATTTAATGAATGAATACCTAAATTTTTTTTGTATTAGTTGATTAGCTGTGAAAACGAAACACACAACTGCAAAAGTTCAACTTGAAGTGAGCAGCAGACCCCTAGGATATACATTTTCAAACACTTGACTCTCCCTCCTTCTCTCTTGCTCCATCCACACTTTGCCTTTGCCCTTATCACCACTTGCGGTAAGCAATTGACGTTAAGATAACATTACAAGCTGTGATCGGAGCCGGGGGGAAGAGGAGGAAAAGGTAAGTTGAGATGAGCCATTTTACTTTATATTGGCTACTCGCTTTTTGGGTTTCACTTTTCAATTACAATCCTTGCTGCTGCTCCTGCAGCTGCTGAGGTGGATTGCCGGTGTTGTGTAGTGGGTGGAGGGTGGCGGGTGGCGGGTGGCATGTGACGTCGTGGGAAGGTGTTTTGTGGGCACGGTAAAACTTTTTAAATTCCTTCTGCCCTGCGTCTGACAATGTCATTCATCATAACACATTTAGCCGTGAGCTTATTAGATTCCACTTTTGTGCCCAGGCGCATTTACAAGTTTTGCCTGTCGACCTTGTTTTCTCACTCCCTCGTTTTGTCGTTTCGTTCGTTTGTGTTGTTTCCATCCCCGCCCCACACGTTTTGTTTTCTTATTTTCTTTCTATATGTATATGTGTTGTATATTGTATTTTCTTTCTTCTCCTTTTTTCTCGTTTTCTGTTTGTTATTGAAAGCAGAACGAGAAGAATGAACAGAAAACAAGTTTTGGCGCTGGCCCCAACAACTTACGCAGCCAGCATCAGCAAACAGGATGAGTTCAACGCTTTTGGGGCACGGGTGGAGCCAGTAGGGTATATTGGCAAATAAACTGGACTCCATTGTGCAAGCGATCGTTTATAGCAGCCAGGGCAAGCCTAAAATGCTGCTACATCTTTCACACAATATTTCATTTCGAAAGAGACTCGCGAAAGTAATGCAAACTTAGCTTAATTAACTTGCCTTGGAATCGTTGGCCAACCAAAAAAGAAAAAATTACATTTAATTAGCTTAAGACCAATCTTTAAATCAAACAAATGGTTCAATTAGCCTAAATCCTTTTAAAATATTAAGAAGAAAGAAAACCACAACTATCACAATTAAATTTGCAAACTTTTCTCCCATAGACATATATGTATATGAAATACATATGTGAGTGTGTATGTATTTGTAATTCATGTGGCATGTACTAACTAGCTAACACATTGCACTATACTTAATGCTACTTCAAAAATGCCATTACACTATGTTCTTTTTATGTTTTTGTAGCGCTTTAAGGGGATTAGCCGCAGGAGTTCAACTACAAGGTACTTGTAAAAAGAGTTCTATTGTTTCTGTTTGTTGCCTTCCTCCCCCCCCACTTACTATGCCACTGTTTGTTGTAGTAAGTATTGTGTTTACACACACACACATACACACACGCACGCCCACACACACACAGAGAAAGAGAGAGAGACACACATGCATACATATGTCACGAATAAAAACAATTTATCATTTAGCTTATCAAGACGGCGGCGGCCTAATGTCCATTATTTCTGCGGACGCTATGCAGAGAATTGTTTTTTGATGATAGAACAAAAAACAATACAAAACAAACACAACAAAACAAAAAACCAACAGCCACAACAAGAACAACAACTTAACCAGGGGGCCACAAAAATCTGTGAGAAATGATTATTGTTCTCTAGGCTGTCTTTCTCTCTATGCCTATCTCCTTATCATTCTCCATCACCCTCTCTGTCTCTATCTGTGTCTCTTCTCGTCTCTCATATAGGAGTTCCCACCACAATATTGAGCTTACCCAAATAGGCAAACTTTAGACCATTCACTTGGCAGCTCAGCCGGCATTTCACTCACTGAACACGAAGACCAGAAAGAAGGATCTGCACAACAAAAGTAGATGACTTAATTAAACTAAATGTATGTACTTACATGATGGGGAAACACAAACTTAATAGCCAAAGTTAGTCGTCAGACGGAATGTCTGCCTCGTCCGGTCGCTGTGAAACTTTGATTTAGCTACTACTTCGCCAAACAGAGTGTGGATCCAAAAACAACTATCTAACTATCAATTGGTTCACTCTGGAACGAGTTCTTCTTCGATCTGTTCATTGAGAGTAAGAATTGTAGTAATTGTTAAAATATATGTGAAATCGACAGTTATTTCGTAAATAGGGTATTGAAGTATTCGTTCTTCTAACTTGCGTTTTAAAACCAATGCGTTTGATATTCAATGATATGCATTATTACTGCATACACGCTGCAGTTTAAGTTTAAAGTCAATTTTACTGGATGATATATGTGCGGCTTATTTGTCGCCTGATCTCAACGCGTTTTCAACTAGTCAAAGATTTGTTTTCCTTCCCACCCCCGCCAACCGCTCGTACACTAGAGCAAACTCCTGGCCACAGGAAAAAGGAAAAAAAAATTGGCTTACCAATTTTGTGTGTGAGCTGCTCGCAAAAGTTTGACAATTTCTGGCCTTTATTCCTTCAGGGATGATGGATGTGGCGCAACGTATGAGTTTTCCCTGCTTCAACGTGTAACTAAAAACCAACAATTATGCATGCCGAAACCGCAGAAACCAATGCAATGCCAGCAGCGGCAACGGCAAAGGGCGGTGACGGTGATGGCGGCGGCGGCGGCGACGGCAACGGCGGCTGCGACGGCGACAACGGTATTGGGCGATGTCAGCGGTAAACAGAATTTGCATAACTTTGTATGAGAGTGGAGGATGAAGCTGCAGGGAGAGGAAATGGATGTGGAGTGGCGAGGAGTATTTTTTCTTGTTGCTGCAACGCAGCTTGGCAGAGCCACAAAATCATTCATATATGCAACACGCACACACACACACACACTCACACACTCACTCACTCACACACGCAGACAATGTCAGTGAGCCGTCAACATTTCAAGTTGTCAGGCGAACCAAGCACATGGAGCCGCAGACTTCACCGAAGACGTTGCCCCAAGGAAAAGACGTGGCTTGGCCTACCTTCAATTTGTGTGCCGTGACTCCCAGAAACTTCAACTCCAACTCTCCAACCTTTTCCCCATATCGTGTCTCCGCCCATGCAAACACACACACACTCACACGTCTTTTGCAACGTATTATTTCAGTTACGTTTTGGCGGAAATGCAACTGAAAACTTGCAATTTGTTTGACGTTTTGGTATTTTTCGTATGAATTTATAATGCCGACATCCGTCCTAGCCATCGTTCCCCGCCACTCCCCTGTAAAGCCCTTCATTTCTCCATCAACAAGCGACTTCAACACCTGCCATTTGTTGTTGTTGTTCTATTTTGTTTGTTTGTTTGTTTGTTGGTTGGTTGGCTGGTTGGTTGGTTAGTGGGTTGGCTTGGTGGGTTAGTGGGTTGGCTCACTGATTCGTTGGTTAGTTGCCTAGCTGTTGATTTATAATGCAGTCAAGGAAGCACCGCCTCAAAGGTTGGTTTATTGATATATCAGACGGCATCATGATTAGGCAAAAAGTCAAGAAATAAATAAATGCGCCCTCTCCGCCCTCATTTCCCAGCACCCGCCGTATACAACCCTTTTACCCACACACCCATACACACACCCATACACACACAATGACACACACACTCACACATATGCGTATTTATGTTAACACACAAAAGGTAGCAACTTTTAATTGAAAAACTTGAGCACTTAGAACTTGCCAGCGATATAGCCCTCTCATCTCACCCTACCACCGCCATTTTGGCTTGTATGCGTATCCCTATCACATTTATAAAAGGGTGATCCACATAGAGTAATAGCCCAATTAATGAAACCAAAGAAACTCTCTCTCTCTCTCTCTCTCGCTCCCTGTATCAATATGTCATTATTAGCTCTAGAACTTGAAATTGAACCTGATTTCACATCTGCCCACTTTGAGCTAATATTATTCTACTTAAGAAATAGTTAAAAAACTTAATTCGTAAGTCCCCAGATTTCAAAATCTTTAAAATATTACGCATACCACATGTTGGCCTTAATACGCTGACCTGAAAATAAAACATGAAATGACTAAAGATCACTGGAAACCCCAACGAGTCCTTTGAAGAAACTTAGGCAAAACTAAACCTGTTGGACCATACATACATATATGTATGTATGTCTATATGATGACCTTGGGGGGCACACTTGAAATTGGCTTACTTTGGTGAATTGGGAGCACCCTAATGCCTGGTATATTGTATATATTTTCGCGCTGTTTGCCTAGGCTCCACCTCTCTATTAGCATGGGTGGTGAGTCCCTAGAAGTGGTTGGTGATGGTAGAAAAGCAGGCGAAAATCTAGCTAGAAGAGTAACATTTGCCGGCATTGTCGCCGGCATTACTCAAGTTGTTAGCAATGTTTACAAACACAATAAGCAAATACTCCAAGCAGCAGTAACGGCAGCGTACCAATTGCTACTCCTGAGTTCTTCCATAATCCCATCCCCCCCCCTCCGTCAAAGAAGTTCCAACTAGTTGGCGCCAGGTGAGGTAGTGAGATGGTGAGGTGTTACACATCTCACAAGTCTTGGCAGAACTTCGGGACGACTTGGTCTGTTGACATAGAAAGTTTTCTACCTTGCTTTTTGCCTGGTTAGTTTTCCTGATGACATTGCCACTAAGCAAAGTCTGGCTGAAATGCTCGAAACGTGCTAAATAAGTTTACAATTTTCCATTTTGCATACAGTATTTTTTTAATATATATAAATATATATATGTATGTATAGGTACATATATACGGATTTGATTCAAAAATCGATTTTGTGTTTTTTTGTTGTCCCCTTCTCTATTGCAAAAATTGGTTTAATTTAACTTTTAATTAGCAGTCAAATGCAAATCTATAAATGAAATTATGATTTTAGCTTAGAGGGGGATTATAATTGCAGTTGCTGTCTGTACATATGCCAAATGCAAAGTAAATTGGCTGCGCGTTGCCAGAAAGGGTCGAGTCGGGGGCCCTGGAAGGGGAGAGCTTCTAAACCACCAACGATAATCGAAGTTGACCGGCCTCGCCTGCTCTCAGTATATCATATCAAAACCATAAGCCTATTAATAGGCTTCTCCCGTCTCCTGTCGGCACCCACCACCCCTTCCTATCCCATTCCACTGGTTTTGACCGGTTAGAGAGCAAGCAAACAATTAAAATTGACTGCACTTTTGGGGTCGTTTCACCCTTTTGTCTGGCACCTCACCCATTTTGCGCCTCCTGCGCATTGGTCAATGGGTCGTGTCATCGCCTTGTGGCACGTGCTGATTCTCTGTAACAGTTGCCGACTAACTGGCAATTTATTTACCTAGTCTCTGGCAATACCCCTGCCCCTGACTGTTTCCCCGTTTAAAAGGACTATCCATAGGAAGCAGGTGCCTGTAGCAGTAACTAGATTATGATTTATGCCCTGACAACTTTTTGATGATGAGAATAAAATCATATCAAGTATACGTCCAGGTGTCACAATTATTCAATCAAATTTTGGGCATCCTTTGCTAGCCCTCAAAATTCAAAAACTTTGTTTGGTCCTTTGAACTTTTTTTCAACTTTCCTGCCTGTTGCGTTTTGTAAAAGTTCAACAATTTTACAAGCTTCCGTGTTTCCAGGTCTACATCCTAAGCTTCAAAGCTTAAAGGACTGCCGGGGAAAGCTTTCAACTGGTTGTGAATAAGCAAAGAGGAAGAACTTTAAGTTTTCCTTACTAGCAAACAAAGCCTCGAACCAAAAGCCTTTGTGGAAAACTTTTTCCTTAATCTTAACAAATGCTTTCAGAAACAAAGCCCTAAATATTACAGAGAATTTGATAAATTGGGTGACTATGTCATATAGCTCCCATAGGAATGATCGGTGGAAAACTTCGTTTTTTCCTATGTTAAGATTGTGGACCGTTCTTTCGCAAACATTATTTTTTTTCGATAAAATGTTTTCCACTTTGACGGCTGTAAATGAGGAAAGAGTACCAAACAACTTGCAAGGGTATACAAACTTCGGCGCGGTGGAAGTTAAAGTCCGGCCCTCTGGTTTTTAAATAATATGGTATGTTTAAAAGATTATTAATAGCAAATCGTTTAATAACCGGGCGAACAGACTCTTTTTGGAAACAAAAAGTACAACAGAGCAACATTAAAAAGTGCTATTAGGTTTTAACTAAATTTTTTATATGCGACATATTAAAGATACCCAATGTGAACAGAATTTTGTAACGTGCAACGAACACATCTAGGCTAGTTGGTGTCTCTCAGCTAAGGTATGCACGCTGTAATGAATTCCGGCTACTGGCTCGTCGGCCACGAGAGTGGGTTGTTCTTGAATTCCTTATGCTGAGGCCTACTGCTTATTATTAAAATAAATGCGTGCTTGCGAAAGCCATATCTAAACCGGAGAATCCACAATACCAGAAAAAAAGAAATAAAACAGAAAGTATCTTAAATTATCGTAAAACCAGAAAGCCGGGATTAACTTCGGCCGTGCCGATACAAACTTCGGCACGGCCGAAGTTAATCCCGGCTTTCTTGCAAGTTTATTCGGTCTGATGATATTTGGCACAATTATTAATAAGAACACAAAACTGACAAATACTAACTTTGATGACAATAGCTATAAAATTAATGAAGTTATTGAGAAAGTCACTGTTCGTGACTTTGCCGTTTGCATGGGAGCTATATGATATAGTGGTCCGATCCGGCTGAACCCGAGATATACAACGCCTGCAGTATATACAAGCCTACGTGCAAAAAAAAGCTCTGTAGCTCTTACGGTCTCGGAGGAGTTCGCGTTGATCCAGACGGACGGACGGACATGGCTATTTGAACTCGTCTCGTCGTGCTGATCAAGAATATATATACTTTATATGGTCTGAGATGCTTCGTTCTATGCGTTGCACACTTCTGACCAAAATTAATATACCCTTTTTGCAAGGGTATAAAAAAAATCATTATTTACAGTCCCTGGCTTAAACTCTTTGTAGAAGCTGAGATTTTTTAAAACTAATTAAAAGTTGAACTCTCCCTCTAAATTTCAATTGAAATTCGAAATTTTGTAAGTAATTTTTTAAGTTTTGGCTTAGATAATTTTAAGTATCCATTTTCGAATAATACATTTTTTAAAGACCGAACACGGAAAGAGTCATAAATTCGTGACCACCACTGTATATTTTGTATTTGGGGGATCAAATCGCTTCACTTTATCGCAGACTTTCGATTTACCTTTTCAGAAAAGGGTCGAAAACCCCAAACCAAAGGCACAAATTAAAATAAAATATTGCAATTGTTTACTATTTTAATAATTTGTGTCTGCTTCTATAGAAAATAAAATAAAAAAAAGGATTTTCTAACTATTGTTTGATTGATAAAACATTATAATTTTGTTACCTAGCAACCAGTTGTTTATTTGTCGGCTTTTTCATTCACAAAATATATAGAGCTGTGAATTCAAATCGTTTGTTATCTGAAACGGAGTAGTAGTCATATATATATATATATATATATATAAATACACTTAAATATTTATTTATTGCTATCAAAAATGGTAATTCTTCAAGTAAAACGTGGCGATGAATCGCTCTTTTTGTATGAAACAAGCGTGGCCGGTAAGACAGACGGGGTTATCCGTGATCTGGTGGCCATATACAATGGACGCCTCAAGGTGCAGCGTGTCTGCATGGAAATGGAAGAGTTGGCCGAACATGGCACTATGTTGCCAAGCGAAATGATTGGCCTGAACGATGATCAAATTGAGGAATTGAAATTGGTTGATGTATGGGCAGATAAATGCATACCATCGGGTGGATTTCAATTTAATAAAGATCCAATGACACGACGCAATGGTCAACAGCC
This sequence comes from Drosophila paulistorum, assembly GCA_018152135.1. Taxonomy (NCBI): domain Eukaryota; kingdom Metazoa; phylum Arthropoda; class Insecta; order Diptera; family Drosophilidae; genus Drosophila; species Drosophila paulistorum. Next base: position 16,314,736 of record JAECXG010000690.1, read on the forward strand.
CAAGGAGCATATGCAAAAGGTCTTAGAGAATGCCATGAACGATGCCAAGGCCATGATAGATAAGGTAAGAAGGGAGAGAGAGAGAGAGAGAGAGAGAGAGAGAGAGAGAGAGAGAGAGAGAGAGAGAGAGAGGAAGAGAGGAATAAAATCTACCCATCCATCCTTATAGAAAAACGTTGGCCTTAAAAAACTCATGACTTTGAAAATAATTGAAGAGGCCTTAAACATTTTACGTGGCGCTGTTATGATTGTCTATCCAATGAAATTGCCACCACATGATAGCATAAGCATGGAATTCACCAATACAGAGGACCTAACCGGCACTCAGGCCTCTAAGGAGGTATTGGAGCCATCCAAGGCACAATTATGGTTCGCTGGTCGTCAGGTTTTGAATGGCAAAGCACTTTCCGAATACTTGGGCACCAATGATAAGACCAAGGTGGGTATACATAAAGATGTTGTCATCATTAATTCATCATCATCACCTTCCGCTGCTGATCCAGGTGGTGGTCAAACTAAATCAATTGGGCGAAGGTCCACCGGGTCGTGAGGCAGTTATATCCGAACAATTGCGTCAACAAATGATGGCCGACGCCTATCGTCGCCAGGAGGAGCTAAAGGTAAGTAATAAATAAATAATATTTTCTATTTTTAGAGCAAATTCTAAATGTATACTTTATTCACATATATGTATGTATATATATATAGGATTATAGCTACAAAAATTCAAAGATTAAAGTGTGTGTAGGGTAGGTAGGTAAGTTAGATTGGTTGGTAGTAGATAGTTAGTTCAGTAGTTGGAGATTGTAAAATAGTTCAAGTAAATGCAGTTTTCTCCCCTCCCTCCCACATATATGTATGTATATTTGGGTTTTTGTATTTGTATTTTATCTTTTGGTGCTGTTGGTTTTCTGGTTTTTGGCTCTGGCTCAGCAGTTGTTATCGCCAGGTTTAAGTATTCAGTTAAATTCAGAGTTCATCTAAGGCACAATTTACTGAACCAGAAGTGTTGTTTTTTGGGTGTGTCTGTGTGCAGAAACTTTTCGAACAACTTTTCAATTATATATTTTCGGATATATATATACATATGTATATATATGTATATATATATATATATATTTGTTTTTTTCTAATGTATTTATTTTTATTTTCTTGTATATAAATATCAGTTCCCGTTCAGGTCCATTGAGTGCAGTTTTTTTTTTTTTTTTTTTAGCAGACTTTAATTGCCCCTTTGTAGAAGGTTAAAAGTCGTTTCTAGTAGATTTTTAGAAAAAGAAACATCAAAGAAACTAAATCCGGCTTTACCGAAATTTATATATCCTTGCAGTTATTAATCATTATTATATTTCATAATCTTTTATGGCTCTCAAAATGCGGCTTATAGAAAAAGAGACCTCTATTAGAAATGTCTTGCGATAAGCGTTAGTCCTTTTAGTATCGAATAATAGTCCTTTTGATTACAGTCTAGGCTAATGAAAAGAATATTGAGAGACTCAAAAGACTCGCAACTAGTTTTTCAACAGGTAACTCATTCTAATTGAATCTGCCCATTTTGCCCAATTTTTTATTTATATATTTATAAGTTATAACCATTCATTGAAATGACAAACAACATTGTCGGACAATTTCTATATGTTTTTGTTTTCGAATCTGGCCGATTTTGACAAATGTACGTGATGTTAAATTTTTTAACACATTTAGTTTTTCGTCTTCTAATTTGGATTTATTGCGGGTTTTAAATAATTCTGCTGAATAGCTATAAATTTTGGTCCTTGTTAGAATAATGTATGAAAGAAAATGTTTTAAACTTCTCGTCGAATGAGATAATATTCATTATCTCTTGCCCTCTTATCCTTGCTAAAGTCGACTTAATTTATTTGACCACCCTCTGCAAAGATATAATTACCATAAATCTATAGAAAATTTTAGCTAATGATTGCCTCAACTGCTGGGATATTCATTTGGGTTAACTGCTTATTGGTCCTAGATAATGACTAATGGTTTCTCTGGTACATCGCACTTGGATGCCTTTTCATCATCATCATCATCATTATCATTGTCAGCATTATTATGATTATCATTGTCGTTGAAAATTTGCTCACTGAAGCTTGAATCCCCATTGGGACTTAATGGTATTAAAGATTTCGTACTACCAATCATTTCATGATTATCAATGGGTTGTGGTGATAGTGATTGTTGTTGGTGTGGTGGTTCGTCTACTATCTGATTCTCTAAATTGGCCACATCGTCATCGGTATCATAGATATTATGTTCGGTTTCTTTGCCAGCATTATTGTGTCCACCAAAGACATCACTATCGGAATCATCTCCGGCACAAATGCAACGCATTTTGGCATCGTCGCCCACCTGACAATAAAGATTTTTCTTAAACGTTTTTCTTTTTGTTGTAACTAACACTTTACCTTAACCGATTTGGTTATAATGCATAACGATATGGATGATATCACAAATAATACAATGGGCACTATTAATGATACAACAAATTCCCTATAGACTTTATCCAAATCGTAACGGGCAACCACAAATTCCACATTCGAGTCCTGTGGGGAGGGGGTGAAAAAAAAACAACGTTTAAATTATTCATCTAAATTAGTAATCCGATAGGAATAAAGGTGGCACCTTGTTATAGTAGCATTGATAGCGTGACTGGGCAGTGTTGTTGTCGCCATCGTTGCCATAGCGAGCAACAAAATCTTTACACTCGCCGCGTAGGGTATTAACGCAACCTTCCAAATTGATATACAATTTCTTCCAATTATATATGGTTAGATTTGCTTGATTGGGTAAAAATTTTTGTTCCGGATCAACAGAATGTGTGCTATTATCATAGATGGCCCAAAATTGTGTAAAATTCATAAATGGAGCTGGTAGTATATCATGTTCCAATAAAGTTCCATTCAGGCAATCGGTGGCCCTGCATATAGAGAATGGGAAATTGATGTGTGTCTCCTCTCAGAGTAAGCTATTGGCATTACATACAGTATACGGTTGTCGGATTCACGTGTCACTGTGGCACAATTGGTCAACAGATTGCCATCGTCCTCTTTCCAAAATTCGGTGGGCTCAATGCGAACACCGTGCTCAGAACCACGTGCCTGATTGAATGCCACAGCATTCTCGCAATCGGCTGCAATAACATTGTCCTCCTGCAAAAGCAAATTTTATAAGTTTATTAGTTTATAGGAAAGAAATCGACAGAACAATAACTACACACACATTCTTGTGGAAGAATGATCATACTAATATTTCTCAAAATTGTTCCTTTTCTTGTGTTGGTCTTTTGTCTTTACCCAATGTCGAAATGAAATATATAAGAACGATCGGTTCATTAAATTAAATATTTGACACAATGATTATTATGTAGTTTTAATTGTCGTTTTTTTGGCTCTACGGTTTTAGGGTTAATTTTAAGGGCTTGCATAAAAAATATATTTTGCGAGCAATCTAAACCTACTCACTCAGCTGTATGAAATGTGTAGAGTAAAAGACGTTCCAGATACTCTTCAACAACCTGGGAGCTTTTCTATTTAACCTGGTTTAGGATTGAACCTACCCTCTAGCTATCCGCATTTTGAAAAATGGTTATCCAGTGATTAACTGAAATATCTCTGAATGTGAACTGAGAGAAATTTGTGCCCTAAAATATGCAATACAAACCCTTAACCCTTAAACCTTAACCAAAGTATTTATATTTTGTAGACAATGATAAAATGATATTAGAATCCATGTATAAATGTTTACTAGTAAGTTTCTATCCGTCTTTGGTCTTCCCATAATATAATTACGTATACGCAATGTGCTCCTATATAAATGGCAAGTTTAGCTTTAGGCATATATACCAAGATATAAATCGATAAAACAGAAACTAGAACGAACAATCGAGAACTGTTTATTGCATACATTAGGGGACAATTGCCTTCCATTTAACGTTTTTACGCCTGTCTTTGGTTAATTAACACTTTTGCTAATCGAAGCCAAAAAAATATCAAAGAAGCTAACTCTGGCTATGCCGAAGTGTATATACCCTGCAATCCTTGGCAATAATATATTTACATGTTCAAAATTCTTTTGTTGCAACTCATTAATACACAAACAAAACATTCAAACTATAACTCTTTTTTCCACAATTTTTTCTTCTTCTGTGTGTGTGTGTTTGTGTGTGTGGTCTTCTTCTCTGTTCATTTCGACCAATGACATAGTAGGCAGCAGTCAGAGCCGATTTATATTGACTACAACTTGTGTTCTATTTATCCAATCCGATTGAAATTGGGATCAGATGTTTTATATATCACATGATCTACTAGCAATACTATCACATGAGTAAATTTCATAGCGATACTCCAACTGCTTCACCTACTTTTCGCATGTCACTGTATGATATAGTGGTTCGATCCAAAAGATCTTCATACTTGATTTGACCCAGGCTTTTAAGATGGCTGAGTAGAACGCATACGCACTGACGGACGACTGAGAGACGGGCAAGAATGGGGTCGGAAACGTCTCCCTCTGTGCGCTACAAACATCTGACCAATTTTATATTACCCTCTGCAAGGGTATAAAAATATTCATAATCAGAACTATATTTTGCTGTTGTTGATAGGTATATATAGTAGTTTAGTTTAGTTTACTTTCATTTGGGATGCCAAAGCCGCCGATAGGCTTGAAAAATAGGATAAAAAATCACAATTTCAATTAATATTCAAAACGATAATCCTTTTTGCCATGCTTAAGAATTCTTTAAATGGTGTTCGGGTATATTTATGTCAGGGGTTCGAATTGGCTGAGTTCATAGACAAGTGGACGTGGAAAATGAAAAGAAACAATAAGATGAAGCTCAGCGTGGGTTGGGCTCCTAGATCCCTCCAGACCCTTAAAGGCTATTAGTCTAAGAGAACTTAATTTAATTTACTCACATGCATAATCAAAGTATTTATGTTCGCTGTCGTTATCTTGGAGCAATAACGATCACAATTGAATGGTTTCTTTATTTTAGTGCAATGAATGCCATGACACTCAAAGAAACCATTCAATTTGGTATTATCCTTTGCCGAGTTTATCGTTGGGCCATCTGCCTTATGATGGCATAAAAAGAACTCGGACATATTCTTGCAATGACCTAGAAAGAGACAAACAGTGGGGGGGGGGACACAGTTGTTGAGACAATGAGACAATTTTAAAATGACAAAAAGGATTCAAGTTTCATTTACCATTGGAACAATTGAATACTCCGCGTATATTGTTGCAAGCGGTGCCATTATTGCAATTGAATTTGTTCAAACGATTCATGTCAATCTATATCAAGTAGTTGGAGAGGGATAAAAACGTTTCCTCATCTAAATGTCTCTTGTGGATGAGTCATTTATTCACTCACCATGGCGCATGAGGTATTCGTTACCCTTGTGCAGTTATTCAATTGTATATCTGTGCCGTTGCGACGGACGATGGAATGGATTTGGGGGCAGAAGCCGCTAGTACGTGTTAGACACCATTCACCGCATGAGGCCCATGGGCAATTATTGGGCATTTGACGATCCACAGTCTGGCACATGACAGGATCTAGTTCAAAACCCGATTTGAAGGCTCTGCAAAAGAAAGCGGGATATCAACTTTGGTCTTGTCAAGAACCAGCTGTGTGGGTGGACAGGGAGAAGGGGGACTCTGGGTTGACTCACTTGAGTGATGGCGAATAAATTGATACACTTAGATAGACAATGGAAACACATGACAATACCATGGTTAGTTGACATAGGCAAATTGCCCGACAGATGCGTTTATCCTGTTCTGGTATGAGGCGCGGTTTGTCCTTGCGTCGTGTCATGTTTCAGCAGCAACAACAACAAAAAATCCAGGCACAAGCAATTTATATGTAATTTACGACTTGTTGATTTACCTTACACACACACACAGAGACACAGACACATACACAGGGGTTCGCTAGCAAGAGAGGGTGGTGGCGGCGGGTAACAAAACTCAAGGTGACTGGTGGATTCTTTTCACTTTTATATATATATAGGTCAACTTCTTTTTGTTTTTAATAGGACACTTTTGAATTATTTAGAATTATTTGAAAACTCGTTTTTCATTTATTGTTTTTTAATTGCTTTTGAAAGGATTACTGTGGACGGTGGGGCGGGTGGCGGCGGTGGGCATGGCGGGTTTTGATTTCCTTTCCCTTTCAAATCAATATTGCACACACACAGAGCACACTTTCACTCACTCTCTCTCTCCTTTCACTTTGGAAAGGAGCAAAGGACGTCCGATTCCCGTGTGGACTTGCACGAAACTAACAAACAGAAAGAAAACCCCCCCCAAAAAAGAGAAACGACGACGACGGGGGAAACAAATGTTGTTATTCCTGACCTAGTGGAGTGGATAACCAGGGCTGGGCGTAGTATACAATTTTCTTCCGGCCACTGCGCCTATTCGCAGGATCAACGCCTGCGCCTTGAGAGAAAGGGAGCGATTCGAGTGAACGGAGAGGAGTATAAACAATTTAAGCACTCTCTCTCCCTTTCTATTGCTATCTCTTTCCTTATAAATAAAACACTTTCGGTGTGTGTTTTTAGTGTAGATGTTTATTAATTAGGCCGCTAGCAATTTTTTTTTATATTTCTTTCGTTTTGTTGTTGTTTATTGATAAAGACACGTTAAGTAAAAAAAATGTGTAATCGTTTGTTCGCATTCTTCGTTTTTGTTTTTTTTTTTTGCATTTGAAATATTGATTTTTAAAATTCTCATAAGCAACGTGCGTTTCATCGGTTCTGGCTAAGCTATGTAAATATTGTATTATTCCTGTAAATGTAAATTTTTTGTTTTGTATTTATTTTAAGTTATTTTTTTAGCATATATTTTTGGTTTGTTTTTGTTGTCAAAAAGATTTTGCTGTAGTTTTTTTTTTTTTGTGTGAACGATGAGAAGATTGTTTTTTTTTTTTTTTTTTTTTCATAAGATTATTTTTGTTTGAATTGCAAATATTTTTTTTGTTTGTGGTATTTTTTTTTAATGTTATTTTTGTTGTTGTTCATTTCGTGTTCCCTCCGCTTGCCTAAGAAAATTTTTTCTGTACAATAATTTGAATTTTTTGTCTTTTGTGTCTTGCGTTCTTTAGGCTATACGAATATATTTTTTATTTTTATATATATATTTTTTACTTAATATATTATGACTACTATCACAATCCTTTTTTTCTTTTTTTTTGAATATATTCTTTTTGTATGGTTGGGGGAAAAAAAAATATATGACTTTTTTTTGTGTGTTTGTGTGGTAACAAATTTTCAATGAAGGTTTTCTTTTTTTTGGTTTTTAATTAGAAAATTCATTCAAAATTTTGAATCATTGATGATGGTGGAAGAGGGGGGGGTGGGGGGTTGGTTGATCCATTTGTATATTGATTTCTATATATAATATATATGTATGTATTGGTAGGTAGTAAAAGCTAAATTGTATTATTATGCTATACAATCTACAAAGTTGTTAAACTTGCTATTTGGTTTTTGGTTTCGATTCGGTTTCTCATTTGTCTTGTTTTAAGTTTAAGGTGTTTAATAGTTTTAGTTCATTTGCTTTTGCTAGTATTCCATTTCATCATCTTCGTCACTGTGACACAGAAGTTTGCTATAAAAAATGAAACGAAACAAACACACACCAAAAATAAGGAATTGAACGCGATTTTCATCTCTCTGTATATTGTTAATAAAGTTCGAATATTTGAGTACAGATCATGCCACAATTAATGAATATTACACATAATAATTCTATACGAAAAAAGATTAAGAAACATATTTCCAAAAAACAAATGTTGAAGTTTGTTAATGAGGAGAGGAAAAGTTAAGGGGGGAAGAAGTTGTTTGGGCGTATTGTTAGATTTAAAATTTGACGAGTTAAGAAATTATTGTCATTTAGGAGAGGATAATAGCTAATTTTAGGCCTCAAACGACAGACAAGGACATGCGAACTACAATATACTCTAGCTACAATTGTGATAATCATGATGATGGTGATGATATATTGGATACTCTTTTTATTGTCACGCGAAAAAGGATAAAATTTACTATTGAAATATAACTTAAACCTTGTAATAATCTTTCTTAATCAAGACCAATGCCCATCCTGACTTAAACTTTGCAATTTTGTGGACTAAAATCGTCAAGATCGATGAAATTTTCAACGTTTAAGTGCTATATTAGTCAAAACGAGTTAAGAGCACATTTCTCGGATGCTTTTTTGGCGGCTTTTTACCCTAAATTTAGCAATTTACTATAGCTTTTGTGATCGCTTCCCTTGAAGTAATGATGTGTGGTCCCTTGAGTTGAGTAAGCGTATATCGAAGTGTGCGAAGAATATCCGAAAAAAAGGAGTAAGGATCAGAAACCAATGTGAATAAACATAAAAGGAAGTTATTCTAAATCAATGAATAAAATCTGTTAGCAATGCTGATCTCATCTAGAATATTACATAGACTAACTAAATGTAATTGGAAATATGCTCTCTCTTCTATATTATTTATTTAACTTGAAAAGAGTTTTTTTAATAATATTTTTGTTATTGGTGCTTTTCTGTTTGGTAGTTTTCTAAGACATGAACAAATTTTTTTATCCATTTTGGTTTCCTTGTTTTGGATTTGTAGTGTATTTGTTTAAAAGGGAATATATATTGTTGTATATTTTGTGCTGAGTTCTTTAATAGTTCAGAGTAAATGTTTTTTAATTAATTGTTTATGTATATAATGTTAAGGCAGGCTTTTTCCTTTTTTGTTTTTTTTTTAAGCGTTACGTGCAAACAGATTTTAAAGCTAACATTTTAAATTGATTTATCTTTCATTACATTCAATTTGGGTTTTGGTTTTAGTTTTGAAATATTAAAATATTACACGATTTTCAAAATACATTCAAAGATAAAGACTTTTCCTTATTACAATTCATGCAGTTAACAATCCTGAAAATAGTTTTTAATAGAGCATAAAAGAAAAGAAGAAGAACATATATGGAGATAAAATAGAGATCCAAAAATGTTTAGAAGGCAAAATAAAATACAAAAATTAATAACAATAAAAAGAAAAATAATTGTTGTTTACTTAGTTTTTTTGCGTTTTCTTTTTTTCTTTTTAGAATATTATTTTAGATAATTACGACCAATTAACAATAGATAACAATTAACTTAGGGTATATATATATATGTGTGTGTGTGTGTGTGTGTGTGTGTGTGTGTTTGTCTGTGTGTGTTATGAATCAACGATATCAACAATATGTTGTTAAAGGCACAATGTGTGTATGTGTTTGTGTGTATGTTTTTTTCTACAGAATACAAAAATTGAAGTTTTGTTTTTGTTTTAGTCTAACACAATGAAAAACAAGGCAAGATGCATATAGACAACAGGTTAAGGGGTAGAGAGGGAAAAGTGGTTGTGTGGGGGGGGGGGGAAGGATATGAAAGAACTCACTCTTCCTTGGTTGGAAATTTCTCAGCATAGACTCGTGAGGATTTATTACAGGCCTTTTCACAGCAAGGACAATACCAATAGCTCAGAACGCCAATTGATATGGCGAATAGAACATTTGGTATAATCAATGAAAGTATTAGATGATATAGATTATTCTCCCATGAATAACGACCAATAACCACTTGGGGATATGCCCGGCTATAGTAGCATGGAAACGGTTCGCCAATGTGTGAAAAGCTAGAGGATAAATATAAATAAATGTGAGAGAGAGAGAGAGAGAGAGATGAGAGATATTGCCTGCCTTACCCATATTGTCTGGCAAAGACACTGCAATTTGTTGTGGGCGGATAACCGCAACCCTCCGAATTAATTAGAAACTTTGTATAGCTAACATCCCAATTAACTGTGTCTAAGTCTTGCGGATGGCGTTCCCATTCGCTAAAGGGTATACGCGTATAGTTGACAAACAACTGATGGCACCTAAGGAGAAGAAGTCGCCAGATTTAATTAGAGAAATGGGGTATCTATCTCTATCTTACTTGGTGAGTGATGAGGTGCAACCCTCGCGGCAGGAGCTCCAGCTGCAATTCTTAATGCCCTCCGCATAGATATGATCAATGACAATGCATGTCACCGGCACTGGATCATAGTCGGCAATGATTGTTGATATAGCGGGATCGACGACAAACGGTATTAGGAATAGAAATGTGAATACCGATAAAATGGCTGTCGTACCTAGAATGGACAAATGTGAATTGAATATAGAGAAAAATCGAGGAATATAAATTATTATTACCAAGGCACACGGAGGTATAAAATTTAGCCTTCTCGAGTAAAGATTCCATTTCGATCTCCTCTCGTTTGGCCCTGATGGCATCAACGCATCCGCTGCCAGGACGCACCGGTGATTGGCATGTGGAACGTGGCTTGCCCGATCCGGAACGGCTGCTGGTTAGGCTTATTTTACTAGCCGATAACGTTTGTGCCGATAATGATAATGTTGGACTTGATGGTACCGATGTGGTTGTCGTTAATGTTGAGCTCTTCTTCATTGTGTTACTTGTGTGTGTGTGAGTGTGGGTGTGTACAGGTGTTGTGTGTGTGTGTGTGTGTGTAAATTAAAAGCTTTGAAAATTAAGCCTAATACAGTAAACAATATCTAACTTTTTTCCAATGTATCTTAAGCGCCTTTTCAATCTTCTTTTGAATAATTTAATCTATGCCTTTCTTTTGATTTAGTTTTGAATTTTTTTCTTTCGCTTTTTTGGTTTTTTCTTAAGCACTCTGAATGTGGTATTTTCCTATACATACATTTAGTTTTTCTTTATTTCGTTTTTTTTCTTTTTGATTTTATCTAAATTTTTAAAATTTATCTTTAAGGGTTAACTTTGCATTTCATGACTAGTTTTTTCTTTTCTTTAATTGGGTTTCTCTCTTTTTTTTTTTTTTTTTTGTTTATTTTGTATTTAATTATTCTTGGTTGTTCTTCTTGTTCTTTTGATCACGCATCCCTCTTCGTCTAAACCATTTGAATTATTATTTTGGTTTTTCACTGAATTTCACTGCCTTCTTTCTAGGGCTCTGAACCATCTTCTAAATTTTGTGTATGTTGGTGGTGAATTGTGGTGAAGTGAGGTGTGTTCCCTTTACTATTGTTTACTGTTGATGTGTGCATGTGTGTGTGTGTGTGTGTGTGTATAGGAATGTGTGGGCGTTGTGTGTGTGTGTGTTTTTTGTTTGTTGTGCGCGTTTATTCTCTAGGATATAACTAAGTTCTTTAAAATTAAATACAACAACGAAAAAAAAAGTATCAAATGTTTCCTTTTTGTTTTCTTGCTTTTAATTAATAGATTTTTCGTTACTTTTCACTTTTTGGAATGCAATATATAATAGATATATTTATCGTGTGTAATGATAGGTAACATTTAACCATTAAGCTTGCTTCTTTTTTGTTTTTTCTCTTTGTTTGTTTTACATATAAAACAACCCGCACTAATTAATGAGTGTTGAAAAAATTATACTAATATTGTCTCTACTTTCATATTCGTATCGTACATATATACATACATATATATGTATATATATAATATCTTTTTTTTGAGAAATTCACGTGTGTTTTGTGTGGTTTCCATGTACAAGGAGCTTTTTGAGTGACTGTGTGTGTGTGTGTGTGAGGGGGGGTTAGTGTAAAGTACGAGGAGCAGGAGGAGGATCCTTTTGTTTTAGGTGTAATAGTGTTGTTGTTGTTGTTTTTGATGTTGTTGTCTTGCCATGGTTATTTTTATTTGTTTAATAATTGGTGTTAAGAGTTCGATGGAAGGTTTTTTGTTTTTGCTTTTGTTATTGGGCGTTTCTTTTGTTCTTGTTGTCTTAAGAAGTTTTGAAGTTCAGTTATTATTGCAAAGCGAAGACACCAGCCTGATGATGGATCGGACTGTCTTCTTGAAGCAGAGGAATGCCTGTAAAGTGAAAAAGAATAAAAATTTTCAATAGAATAAACTATAAGTTAGATATAAAATTTTCACAAAATACTAAATGGGTTTATAATGCATATAAGCTTAATATTTGCCCTCATCTAATTTTTGGTTTATACCCTTGCAGAGAGTATTAAGTCGCTTGTGAGTGAGAGAACAAAATTAAACCACAAGTTCACTTAACTTGTTCCTTTTCGATTCACTTACTTGTTTACTTAATATATCACTGACTCAGTAGGAGTTAAGGAGATGCCTTAATCGTTGCACCATCGATAATACATCATAATCACAAGAGTACAGTAAAGTGAATCATTGAGTAAGTTAGCAACTGAGTGACTGAGCCAATGAACTTGTTTACTCATCAAAATCAGTTCTTTGGCCCAACATTAGAAACTATGTCGATGTCTATTGGTTTGGCCATTATCTATTCGTTTAAATATTAGACTTATGTTCTTGAATTGGTCCAATTGAATTACTTCAACATATACATACATATGTAGCTTATATAGGAATAATCCATTGAAAAGAGACTTTTAGTCTAAAAGAATTTTATTACTTCTTTAGTTTTAACAATTAAAATTCATTGGTTCAGATTAAAATTACTGAAATTTGATCAATGCCCAAGAGCTAATGGGGCATCACATGATTTTTGATAACTTTTGATTCTGAATTTGAACTTGGCTTTCGCCCATCAGGGTATCTGGGTTTGGAAAATAGGCACCCCAAAAGTATACTATAGAAAGTTGTAACTTTTTGTTGTAACTTGTTGTTTGAAAATTACAGTGTAGCATATTTTTGGTTTCAAATTTTACTTATTTTAGATCCATATTCAAACAAGGACATCTTTGGCATTTGTGATGGACAAAAACTAAGTATATGGTCGGGATCAGCCTCCACCAATTACTACAGGACACCTATTGTACTTAAAACTGAACTTTTTAATGAGCTCAAAAATATGTTGGCCTGTGAACTGATAAATTTACGATATTTAGAAAACCAAATAGAAAGAGACAGAGTATTTAGACACAGGAAAGAATAGTTAGGAACATAATACAGTGTAACATTGAACAAACTGCTGCAAGGGTATATAAACTTCGGTATAACCAAAGTTAGCTACTTTGTTTTAGTTTTCTCTTCTAAATTCTAGTCAAAAGGCAACACTGTTTGCTAAACTACTTAATTTATTATAGAATATATATTAATTGAGAAGTCTTATTCTAAGGGAACTGGGGAAGATATTTGTCTAGTTAATAAGAGAATTAGATTTAAGCCTTTCCTTTTTGCTAGTTTAAAATAACAAGATTTTTGCCTTGCCGCAAACGGAAACGGAAACTGAAATTAACAAATTTTTGTATATATATTTATATATGTGTACGTGTATGTGTGTGCGTGTCTGTGTGTGTGTGTGTAGTTAGACCGAGAAAAATTCCCATCTCTGGCGGTTTATTTTGTTTGTTTTCACTGGTTTTTTGTTTGTTTTGTTTTTTGCTTACGTGACGGATCTCATAGAGCCATTACTTCATCGCCTCCGCCACCGCCCATGTCACCGTTGGTTGGGGCACCAACGGTATTCTTTGATAGAATCGTTTCGGTATCCACACAACCCTTGAAACGCATCTTGGCATCATCGCCCACATAGACCGTACGCTGGCAGAGTAATAGAACCGAACAGGACACCACAAATAGCACCGATGGCACCACCGAGGCGAATACAAATTGACGATATGTGGCCTCCAGATCGAATCGTGCCACAGCCACATCCTTTTTCAATGGCGAATAGAAGCATGGGAAACGAGCACGTGCATTATGATCGCTGCCATCACGTCCAAAATCCTTGAGAAACTCTTTGCACTCATCCATTAGTGTATTCACACAACCCTCCAGATTGATCATTAGTTTGGATTCATTCGAAATGGTTAGATCGACATCGGGTGGTGCTATTTCGGGTACTGGTGTCGCCACCGACACATGCAAATGACTGAGATATGTAAAATTAGTCAAATCGCTTAGCATATTGTGCTCCAAAGTTGAGCCATTGATGCAATCGATGGCATCCACACGATCCGAAGTGTTCTTTATAAAATAGCACGATGTCATGGCCACATTATCGCTAGATTCATTCCATACCTCCTCCAGTGTTTCGGCATTGATGGCATTCTGACACTGCGATAGATAGACCTTGTCGCCGCTGAGGACCACAACATTCTTATTCCTGGTCGGTATATCAACGCATCGGCGATCACAGTTATAGGGTGTACGGATTTTGCGGCATGTCCCCCGATTGCATGAGAACAGGCCACTGATATCCATGCAATTGATTTTGCCCCGACGGCCGGAACACTTGACCGGCGCATCACTGTTATGGAAGACACACTCGAAGGCATCGGTTATGTTCAAACATTGGCCGGCCGTGCAGTTAAATGTGCCAGTTAGATTCTTGCACTCATCGTTAATGCATCTGGCCTTATCGGCCCGATCCTGATCGATGCCATAGCATGTCTTATTCGCCGAATTCGTGCAATTCTGAAAGGTGAGATTTGTGCCATTGCTGCGTAGGTTCACATAGATTTGGATGCAGGCACCGGATGTTTTGCTTAAACACCATTCACCACAGCTGCCCCATTCGCAGTTGTCCTTGTTGACGGCCCGTGTTGTGGTACACATGACGGGAAAAAATGGGTCAATGCCACTCTTGAAGGCTCGCGTTGAGGGCATATAAATGGCCACAGTGAGATAGACCAATGCAACGGAGCTAAGGACCAAAGTCATCTGGCATATGCATATGGTGCCGCATATTCGTGTATCCTGTGGGGGAACAATTAGCTCCTCACTAGGTACCTTTTTTTTACCCATTGCCTTTTGTGAAGGAATTCCTTGCTAGTTTCGGTCTATTCTATTTCTCCCTCTCTCTCTCTTTCACTCTCACTCTCTCTCTCTCTTTGTTGCTGGTTTTGCCTTTTGGGATATTGGTGGATTTACTGGACTCTGGGGCTGAGCTAATCACTTGCGTGTAAATCCAATTAGGAGCAGCAGCAGCAGCGGCACCACATCATGGGCCACCAAGAGTCTATCGATTGAGTTTTCTCTTGCTTTATAGAGCGCCCCCTGGTAAGGGGGATGGGTTAAAGCCTGTGTTGTTATATAACCTGATTATTTGTCGTGCATACAGGGCTGAGATTTATTTCTAGTATGTGTGAGTTTTGATTTTCTTTGAAGGCAAATCAAAAACCAAAAACCAAAAAAAAAATAACGAAAGAAAGAAGGATAATAAACCAAATCACAGAATTGGGGCACAATTTGGAGTAGATGAAGAGAGAAGAGAAGAGGCGGTCTATCGATTTTTTGACTTTGACCCCTGCAATTGGTCCATCGACTGCATCACGTGGTAATCTCCTTTTCACTTTTGGCCAAGCGCTGGAATTTGTCTTCTTACTAAACTTTGTTAGTTAGACAATTGCATATCCTTTTTTGCTTTTTTGGTATTTATATTAATTTCTTGTTTTCTTTGTTTTGTTTAAATTTTATTTTTCACTCTGGACGCAATTTTTTTGTAGCTCTTTTTTGTTAACCAAGTTGCTCTTGTAACTTTGTACACTGTTTTCGTAATACTATCGTGCCTGTGCTCTATGCCTTCCTTACTGACCGCCGACAACATGCCGCCGTCTGTTCCACATCTAACGGTTCTCGGGTCTCTGTGCTCCGTATGAGTGTGTGTGTGTTTGTGTGCTCTCGTGCTCCTCTCAGGCTTTTGGCAACCAGAGCAAAAATTCAGAGCACTGCGCGCGCATATATTTATTGCAAAATCAATAGTTCCGCATTCACGTTTTTTAGCAACCAACAAGCTCTCATCCCTCCTCCGTGGCTGGAGGAGATCCCCAATACCCATGCATGATGGGGGAACTCTGAGAATGAAAAAGCATGCTCTCGTGCCAAATGCATTCCTTTGGGCCTGGGGAGTGTAGGGATGATGATGATGGTCGACGTCGTCGCCGACGCCGTCTCCATGCCTCTTGCTATGACGACATCGCCAACGCGGGCCAGTTTCAAACCACAGAAATGTTGTTATTATAGAGGGGGGAAGAACCCCATCGGTTGATGATGATATACACTCTATATTGTATACTATTATATATATATTTTAATATAATGTAACCAAGAAGTGTTACTTCTGGGATTTAAATTAACAAGATTGTACATACATATGTGTATAATTCTAGATATTTAATGGGAGGAGTAGCAGAATATGAAGATGATAACAGAGCTTAGCTTATTGTCCATTGAGTTTTTGGAACCGGGGCGTGTCGTGGCGTTAACCTTGTTTAATTGGATTGTCCCATGATTTGGCTATCATCGCTACTGTTCTCCATTCCAATTTGGGTCCAAAAAATGGATTCATCTGGGCCATATAGCAGCAAAGCCAAAAGAGCCAACAACTTGCCGCAGTCAGCATTAGAATGCAACGGATTAGATTATGATGTGGACTCTTGGGTACCAGAATGGGTCCAACTATGCCAACGAGTGCCCAAAAGCTAGTGAATACCAAAATGGGTAAAAAATTTGCACCCATTTCTGAATTTGTTCGATATTAAATTATTCCTCTACAACAATTACTTTCTTTGTGCGTTGAATTGTTTACGTTTTATGTTGACGTTTACGTCGTGATCAGTCACAGATATTTGCTTAATTACGTAGTCACGCTTCACTGATATATCATCATCGCACACACAGCTAGAAACTAGAAACTAGCTATTATTTATTTATTATAAATTTGAGAGTAAATCAATTTCAAGTGAAGAAGCAAAATCAGGCTCTTTGAATTTTCTACACATATTACGATCAGGTTTGCTATTGACTCGATCGATCGAGTTGCATTAATTTGATTCTACACATGTAGATAGTTATCTACGTAGTTTGAATATATTTACGCTATATTTGTATTTACGTTTAGTATAAAATTCAATATCAACAACAATATCTTTTCTACTTTTAAATGCAAAACAAACAGTTTTAAATAATGAATTATATTTAATTTCATAAAATCAAACATACGCAATGAAATTCAATTCCTGCTAAACGTTTTAATTAGACTTAAATGTCAAAATTAATAATAATTGTTATAACTAATCAAATCAGTATTATCCATATTATATCTTAATTATATATGTACATACATATATAGATCAGTGTTTATTGATTGGCTCGATCTTATGTACAAATATAAAGCTAATAAGATCGTTTCAGGGACGGATATAGAAAAATATTTCAGAGGGGGGTCAAGTCTAAAAGTGAATAAAAAAATAAGCCATTTATAGTGTGGGATGGGGATAAACAGTTTCGATACATGATCCATTATAAAGAAGAAACTGTATAGTATACGATTTAGCCTAAATTAACGTGTCTGCACACATTAAGAGGATTCAAAATTCGGGAAGGATGCGCCTGTCTTTGAAATCAATCTTGGACAGATCAGAGAAGCTATGATTTTCTTTAGAATTTTTTGATTCGTCTGAAGAATTTCATCATATGTATATAAAAGATTTATACATAATAGTTGGACTGTCAGTTTTTCTAGTAATTTGTTGAATGATAGATTTAGCTTGGCTACAAAACGACCTAAAAGGTTTTATTAATATAATTATTTGTAGTACTTCTTGAAATTGAATAGGTCTCCCACTTAACTCAGTGCTGTTTGGTTTTGATTCGGATTCAGCCAGTTAGGTGTAGAATCATTCTGATCCATCGATTCGCCCTGTTCCTATATAAACAACGAATAATTGTACTAGGTCCTCAAGAATGGTCACAAAATAGTTGCTAAGCTTGTTTAGGCTTACTTTTTGCCCCTCTTTATCGACATAGAAAGGCTCTTACTTCCTTGTGAAGTGGCCGTTTGCTCAAGAGGGTCGTAAAAGTGCACGTGTACCTGGATAGTGGGTGGGCACGCAACCCCCAAACAACCAACCAAATGTTTATTTTCTTGTGGGTAAACCAATTTTTGTTTCAATTTCTTGGGCACACAGAACTTTTCATTTAGCTTTATTTTTAATGCGATGGCGAGAAATACGAGATTAACCCGCCTACACCACATACACAAACTAATGGATTTTTGTTTCATTTAATTTGGGTTTTTTGTTTTTTTATTTTTTTTATTTTTTGTTATTACTCACTTGTAATTATTTTGGTGTATGAATCACAAATTTGATGGTCTATTTACGTTCATACACACGCTCAATATACACCGAGGCACACACGCAGAGACCGCCGACTACGACCAAGCAGAATCATCAGCAGGAGCAGCAGCAGGCAGGATTCGTCACTAATACACACATGCGTTTGTGTGTTGTTATGAAAAATCGTTTCATAATAATAAAACTCAAAAGAAAAAAAAATCGAAACACAAAAACAATAATACAAACAAAAGAGAAGAGTAATAACTGGTACAAGCTCTTCTTTACCCTGCCCTTTTTTTTTTAGTTCAGTTAATGTCCTTTGTCGTTGTTAACATTATTCACTTGTTTAATTTTTAGCGTCTATGTGTGTGTGTGTTCTATAGGCTTATTTGGCTTTGTTTCTTGTGGTTTTTGGATTCGTCGATTTATGTTTTTTCTTTTCTTTGTTATATATTTCTTGGTAAATGCGGTCCAAGAGAGAAGAACACTCTTCATAAGGCAGAAATGATTTGATTAAACAATTTTCTTCTTCGATTTCCACCCATTGCCCAAGTATATGAAGAGAAGAAGTAGAAAAGCTAGCCGAGAAAATTCCAAACAGCACACACTAACACACACTCACACAGCAGAGTGTGTGTGATGTGTCGTGCCAAATAGTCTCACGACCTCTCACGGACTCACTCACTCAGTCAGTCAGGCAGTCGGTTCGCTCACGGCTCACGATTTTTGTGCTGCTTCTGCTCCTGTTCGATGGCATTTATTTGGCTTTTTTCTCTGCCATGGAGACGCATGCGTAAATCGGCTTTACGTCATCCATTGACCGAGAAAGCTTTTCAATGGGTTGCCAGAGACCTCACTGAGTTGCCCTATTACAAATAGTTGGCCATAAATCCATAAAGGATGACATTCCAAAATTATAGCATACATTTTGGGGCAAATGCTTCTATTTTTTCAAATTACTTAAAAATTTGTGTGATTTTTTTTTTTTGGCCATAGACTAGCCGGATTTTAGTCAGGCTCCAGTTAGGGCAGCTGGAAAAGCTCAAGCTCAGCTGCCAAGCTTCAGGCAAACCAGAGAGCAGCGCTTCTGTGTGTGTGCTTCTGTCTCTGTGTTTATATGCATGTGTGTGTGTGTGTGTTTGGGACACTGGGGATAAGGTTGCAGCATAGTCAGTCAGTGGCAGTGGCAGTCCTTTCGGTGAAGAGTTCAGCGGTCGTCATCGTCATTGCTGTAGCCATTGCCGTTGCCGTTGCGGTTGCCATTGCCTTGCCGTCGTTGTCGTAGTAGTCGTCCTCGTCCTCGTCGTCCTCGTCGTTCTCGCCGTCGTCGTTGTCGTGGTAGCCGTTTCTCTATTGTATTTATATATTGTCGTCGCCACCCTGTCCGTGTGTGTGTGTGTTTTTTTTGTTTTTTTAATTTTATCGAGGTTTCAGCAAAAATAATGACACGAACAAAATCTGTTTTAGTCTAGAATACTAGTAGACCAATGTTTCCTTCTTGTTTCTTGTGTGTTTTTTGTTGTTTTTTTCCTTGTTATTGACTGCCGAGTGTTCAAAAAGAAAAAAAACAGAAAAAAAAAATGCAGCAATCAGGTCAGAAAAATGTGTGAGAATAATTGATATGAAAGAATGGAAAAAGAGATTTCTGATTTAAAAATGTTCAAAATCTTTTAGTAGGCATTCAAATACCGAAAAGCATTACGGGAAATGAGAAAAAATAGAGAGAAAGAGAGAGAGAGAGAGCAAGAATGAAAGAGTTGCAAAAAAAAAGAAAGAAATAGTTTGTAATCGTCGTCATACTATAAATACTATATACTTCTATATACAGCTATATATGTTGGGGGGGTCTTGTCTTGAACCTTGAGTAAGCAAAAGCACATGCACACACACACACATACACACACATTTAAGCAGCAGCACATGGTAGGAGCTAAAGGGTTGGGGAAATGGTGACGCGGAGTGAAAGTGGCACGCAGCACTGCGGCACAAGAAGACAACAACAAAAAAAAAAAATGAAAGAAAAAAGAAATTAGGAATTATTTTTTTGTTTTTTTGTTGCTTTGCATAATTTATAAAGGCAAATAAAAAAAGAAAATATTGCGAGTTGGTTTCGTTCTCTTATTTTTTCTTTTGCCGCATAATTTCGATTGAATTTGCGTCCGTTCCTCATACTCCTCACATACACAAATGTGTCTATATATATATATATATATATATATATATGTGTGTGTGTGTATGCTTGTGTTTGTATGGAAACGTGTCAAATGAGTTTGAAAGTTACATGCGGCTCCACTCTGTCTCCCTCCATGTAAACCCTAACCATTGCACTATTATAAATTGCATCAAATGAAGAGGAATGGCAGGGAGAGAAGGAGGAGCAGGGGGAACAGTAGGGTTTACTGTATAAGAAGTAACAGTGTTTTATTTTTGTTATATCCTCCAGCTTTGTCTCGCATACAGTGCGCCGCCTATATCCGTTTCGTAATACTTACATACAAAGCACTCCATCAAGAGTTTCAGCTCGCTTGCTCCCTCGCTCGGCTGGAACAACATTCGTTGTGGTTACATAAAAAAAAAACACAAAAAAAAGAAATATATAAAAATAAATACATTATTTTTATACATTAAAGAAAGGCGTATAGTTAAGCAGGAATAGGAAGTGAATATTATAGGTTGATGATTAACATAACATAATATTTTATAAATTGTCGTCCCTTTCGCTCAACTTACGCTCTCTCTCTCCCTCCCTCTCCCTCTCTCTTGTTCCCGCTTTCTCTCTTTCTCCTTTGGCTTAGTATTGAAAAGTATTGCTGCACGTGGAACGAGTCGTAGTAATACACAGAAGTGTGTAAAGTGGTGAAAAATAAGCATATAAAAAAAACGAACAAAATTAAAAAAAGAAAATATATTTTTCCGTCCTGAATTTTCATGAAATGAACTATAAATAACCAAAACCAACAACAACAACAACAACAACAACGGAAGAGTGAGATCTAAAAATTGGTAACACACTCACACAAACACACACACACACAGACACAGAAAGACACACATTTACATGGAGAAGCAAATGCTTTAAAACCCTTTGCCGTAGTCATAAAATAATCAACCGAAAAACGACAAGAGCGCAGCAGCGGAGGAGGAGGAGGAAAAAAAGGAGGCAAGAAAGGAAAGAAGAAGAACTACAGTGCAGTGCAGGAGGCGACACTTGCTGATGTTGACGAAACATCTCCATTGGGACACATAAAGCAATTAGAAAAGGTTGAAAACAGCAGCAGCAGCATACACACACACACACATACACACACAGAGAGACACCCACACACCCACTGCCACAGGATGCGTGCTCGCAGGACAATTTAGCCTAATCGAGTTAAATGCGAGAAACAAAAAATGCGTCGTCCTGCATTACCAGCCATTGGCATTGACTTGTTTTGCCAGCTGCCTAACTGCAGATATCAGATCAAATGTCCAAGATAACGGAGATGCCCATGTGGAGAGGTCAACGACAACAAGAACAACAACAACAACCAGACGAGCATCAACAGCAACAGTAAAAGTGTAAAAGAAAAATAAAAGAGAGCAAAAGAAAGTAAAGCAAAACGAAAATTTCGTGAATCGAACTACCCTCCCTGTGATATAACTTGCGCCGTATTTGTAATTATAGCTTATAGATAGATATCTTTAAGTTAAGAGCTAACTAAAAAACAAAATCTAACAAGCAACAAAAAAAGAAGCTAATAATATTTGGCACACACACACACACAAGCCGCCTAGAGGACAGCACGAAGTACCAGGATAATCTCACACTCAATCTCTCTATATCTCTCTCAATTTCTAAATAATCAAAATATATCTAAATATAAAATATACAAATTATTTTGGGCCCTATAAACCGCCAAGCGCACTCCTCGCACACACACACACAGGCAGAGACTCCCTCATTTTGGACTGGAAACTAAAACTTAATTGTAAACAAACGATTAACTAAACTGCAAGAAGCATGGGAGATGAACACGAGAAACGCAGCGGAAAGGAGAAATTGCTCTTCTATACGACAGCATTCTTTATATTATTGGGAACATTTAGTATGTTTGCATTCCTATTTCTTGTACCATTTGTCATTGAGCCGGCCTTTACCACCATATTCATGCAATTCGAGGAGGTGCCCGCTCTGTGTGAGACCTACGATACAGAGATCTATTTCGGGGCCAAGAACTGCTCGTGGGCATCGTGTCGTGAGGGTTGTACTAAGGATATATATACATGCACTCAGATACGTGTTAACTATCGCCTCAATTTATATAATTATACGGATGAGTTTAATTTCACGGAATATCATATAAATCTACGCGAATCGGAACGTGAAGTGCCGCCAGTAAAACGTACAGATCGCTATGAGCGAGCATTGCGTGACTATGAATATGATAGTCTTGGCGGTGGTGTTGTTGGTGGTGGTGCCCCAGATATATCAGGACGACAGGAGCAATTGAATTTTGGTGATGCCGATGGCTCAAATGGCTATTTAATTGAGGATCCGGAAGATATCGATTTCACAAGATCTAGCGCAGGCGGCAACACATTGATCAACGATGAGCGGCGACCCTTCGATGAGATATCGGAATTAAATGAAGGACTAATGGGCAACCGTTCGATATATTTTTATGTGGGAGCACGTTTATTTCCTAATGTCAAGGGTTGCGGCTATCCGCCGATGCTGAATTGTACCATTTGGTTGAAACGTTATACCAAAATTGGCATTAAATTTCCCTGCTATTACTCCAAAGTGGATCCAAGTCTGGTGATTAGTGATTTGGATTATTGGCAGAACACATTGAATTTAGTCTATTCGATGGCCATACCGATACCATCGTTTATCATATCGGTGATTTATCTGACATATGCGTACTTTAAGATCTACAATGAGGATGAGGAGACGGTGCCATTGGATAAGAATGCCGAGGATATGGATATTGATGATATCGATGCCGTTGACGACAGCGACGGCGCTGTACTGGCCGACAATGTGGCCGGCAGTCAAATCATCAATATGGACTCGACCACAAACGATAGTTGTCTCGAGGGTGTATTGCCCAACGGTGGTCCTGGATTAACCAGTTCCATATCACATGGTGGTTCAGTTACTACACCTGGCCTATATATAGCACAGTCGCCGGCGGGATCGCAGATAACGCCCAATTCGGAAATTAACTCATTCGGTCATCAGCTTAAAGTACAAATGGCCGATGAGTTGTCCAGGGATTCACTAGAGAATGGCATATTGTCAACGTCTACCTCGGTGCAAGGGTAAGGCTGCATGAGGATATAATTTTGAGAAATTTCATTTAATTTTGTTTTTTGTTTTACAAATATTCACATTGTGTATTCATCCGCGCTCTGTGGTATTTCGTCAAACAATTTCTAATAGCATACTTATCGGGGCTGTGAACCCCGGTCGGTTAGCTGTCGGCCATCTTGAATATCTGTAAAAATATTAATAAAAGTGTAGCATACTTATCGGGACCACAGTTTGCATTCAATTGACTTCTAGATACTTTTTTTCTTTTGCTATTTGTAAAAGCCCTTTTATTAGAAATAGTAGATAAGTCGAATAGTTTTTTTAATTATAGTATTAAAAATGTACACGAAATAACTACACCAGGCCCAGTAAATATCCTAAAGATTTACTATAATATAATAATGTTCTCGATTACGAACCCGACGTGTAATGAAAGTTATTCCCAATTACTTCCATCGGGGATAGTGCAAGGGATTGTGGATAAACTAATTAAATCCATTCATTTTTATAACTGTGGATTTCATGCTTTGATTGCCTTTCAAATAATTCTCAGAATATTGACCTCGAGACCTGCCTAGGCGCAGGGTTTGATTGAAAATACAAATAGGCAGCAAATAAACTGATCAGTTCTCTTAAAAGGACTTAAAAACATATTTCTATTGCTATTATTTGAATTAAATTTTATTCTGTATGATTTTTGTGGCTCTATATAAGTTTTAGAGTCATTGAATTTGATAAAAATGAAAATTTTACGCTATAAGAATGGTAAAAGCTACTAAATAAATACGTAAAATGTAGTATATAACAGTTTTAAATATAGCTCATTATTTTAGGGGGCAGAAATCGGATACTGGAGAAATCGGAGACTAAATTTCTGTTAAAATTTTCTTCATTTCACTCCCTAAGGACACTCGACTGAATATTATTACTAGTACTAGCTTTGGTGGAGCACATATCCCTCATAGGAACTCCTACCGTTACAAATTATTATTGGTTAATCTATGCGTCTAAGCCAAATCTAAACCCCTTTTTAATACAATTTAATAGTTTGTCCTTCGTATGTCTTACAAATTCCAGCAACATTTAATTAATACTTTTATTTCTAGTTTTTATCTCATATACCTATGTTGAATTTTAATATTTTTTTCCGTATGTTTTTCCAACAGAAACTTGAGCAAGACGATGACGACGAGTATCTCAACTCCACCTGGGCCGACAGCGGCAGTCTGAAACGTCAGGCGCATGGTCTGCAAAATGTTCGATTTCGATTCCAAAAATGAACCGCTGCTATTGGAGTCTTAAAACGAGCGAAATGCATTCCCAAAAAAAAAAAAAAAAAAAAAAAAACAAAACTCCCAACAAAACAAAAGATGGGAATTGTAATTTTCGCTGACACAAAAAGAAAAAAGAAAAAGATGACAATGTGGAAATGTGGAAGAAAAAAAATTATGAGAAACAATCGACAACAACGCATTCGTATGCGACCGAACTTGAATACCTTCAGAGCTGTTAGACACACTTAAAAACTATAATAGATTAAATATACATACTTTATGAACAAATCAACACACACCCACACACACACACAGACACACATACACCCACACACTTTAAGCTTACACACATCAAATTGCAATATAAAAATAAAGAAGAAAATAAAAACCTTCATGATAATATGTATACATATTTGCAAATATGTACATATGTATAAAAAAAAACCAAAAAAATACGACATGGAAAATAACCGGGAAACCGCTTAACACAACAACAACAAGGATAACTCCAGAGCGATGAGGGAGAAGGGGGCTAACCTTTTGGATTGGTACAAAATACAATAAACCGCAACAGCAAGCAGCAACAAGTACTTACTACATATATACCTAAAATGCAAATTATAAAATTTATACATATGTACATACATAGATGTACACATATATTTACTAAAATTATTTTTTTATTCGCAAAAAAAAAAAAAACAAAAACGAAAAACAAAAGACAAAGAAGTCGTATCTCCACGACTTGCAAATTTGGCGGGACGATGTGTGGGCATACAAAAACATATTTCGAAACAATCGATTAATCGAGATCCGGAGATCGAATGTGGGGAGATCGAAGTGAAGAAGAAGAACGCAAAGTGAAAAGTCAATGCATTATGTATTTCATTCGAAATACGATATGATAAACGAAAGCAAGTGCTGCGCCTCTATATACTTAAATTAAAACAAACAAAACAAAAAAAATACATATACAAAAACAAATATATTGTAATTGTTATCCTTCTAATTAATGCGGATAAAAACTCACAGCTTTAATTAACGAAAAAACAAAAACCAAAAGAGATTAAAAAATGGAAAAGCATAAGATTTTTTCTTCTACGTATTATTAATTTTTATTATGATTATTAATTAATACCATATAGTGTATTTATAGGTCCTGCATATGGTTCAAGCTATTCAATTAAATAAAAAAAATCAAACAACACACAAACTACAACAACAACAACAACAAGAACAAAATACAAAATAATTATTACATATAATATATATTAATAAAAAAAAAAACAACAACAAAACTTCAAAACATAAAAATCAATTTAGTGATAATTATTTAGTACTTAAAATATTAATAATTTCAAAAAAAAAAAAAAAAAAAAAAACAAGCAAATCAATAGTTTCCTTTTTATATTTAAAAAACAAAATTAATACTTGGCCTAGTCATCGGTAACTCTATCTATAAGTATGTCCACTTGTCCAACTAGTCTATCAAGGATAAATCTGCAACCTACACAAAAAAAAAAAACAAAAAAACAAAAAATAGTTTGATTAAAACGAGAGGAATTTTGCATAATAAATAAAGAAATCAATTGATAAGCAAACACTTAAGCGCAACTATTAGCTAAATATCATGTAAAACAAACACAAACCCAAATGCTACTAGAATTGATAAGCAAAAGACAAACAAAAAAAATAATAAAAAATGAAAACAAAAAACAAAAAAAACAAAAAACTGAAAAGAACAAAGAAAAGAAGAAAATCTTAAAATAAATACGCATTTAGCAGCCTATCAACGATTCGAATTACTTGTTTGTTTATCCTTTAATTTTAAAATGATTAATACCCCTTACCCATATGCCATCTTGCTCAAGCTTACAGTCTTTTATGGCATAAACATACATAGACAGATTTTCCTTCTTTAAAATTTTGTACAGCTTATTTGAATGTTTTTAGTTTTATAATACAAAAACCAGAGGGCCGGGGCTAACTTCGACCGCGTCAAAGTTTGTATACCCTTGCAAGTTTGGTAGTAACTCTTTTATCTAAACTAATTGTTTTATCTTAAAAGGGTAATGTTTGCGAAAGAACGGCCTTCAATCTTAGCATAGGATATAACGAACTTTCTGATGAAAGTCACTGTTTTCCACCGATCCTTCCTATGGGAGCTATATGATATAATTACCCGATCTTTACCAAATTCGGCACAGTCATTAACAGATATATTAAACTGACAAATGTTAAATTTGAAAGCAATCGCATCAAAAGTAACGAAGTTATTGACAAAAGTCACTGTTTTTGACCGATCGTTCCTATGGGAGCTATATGATATAGTCACCCGATCTTGATCAAATTTGGCACAGTGGTTTATAGTTACAATAAACTTACTTATATTAAATTTCACGACAATAGCTTAAAAAGTAACGAAGTTATTGAGAAAAGTCACTGTTCGTGACTTTGCCGTTTGTATGGGAGCTATATGATATAGTCACCCGATCTTGATCAAATTTGGCACAATTATTAATAAGAACACAAAACTGACCAACACCAACTTTTATGGCAATTGCTGATAAAATAACAAAGTTATTGAGAAAAGTCACTGTTCGTGACTTTGCCGTTTGTATGGGAGCTATATGATATAGTGGTCCGATCCGACTGAATCCGAGATATACAAACCCTGCAGTATATACAAGCCTACGTGCAAAATTTCAGCTCTGTAGCTCTTACGGTCTAGGAGGAGTTCGCATCGATCCAGACGGACGGACAGACGGACGGACGGACGGACGGACGGACGGACGGACGGACGGACGGACGGACGGACATGGTTATTTGAACTCGTCTCGTCGTGCTGATCAAGAATATATATACTTTATATGGTCGGAGATGCTTCCTTCTATGCGTTGCACACTTCTGACCAAAATTAATATACCCTTTTTGCAAGGGTATAAATATATTCATACGATTCTTTGTATCAGAACTGGTAAATTTTCTATAGAACCAAGCCATTTACTCATTTATCACTCATTTTCATTCAAATGCTATAAAGAACTAGAATGATTCTCTTGGTAATCGCAAATATAATATTATTTCATAGACTGATGGTTCCAAATGCATTTCACCTAATGGGTAAAACAAATAATTTTATTATACTTCTTATTTAAATATACCAAATTAAAGATGTTGTCACTACTCAAGTGCTGGAAAAAAGTAGTCCTGTTTCTTATTATCAGAAACAAAAATTCTGTCAAAAAAAACAAATACACTTTCGTTCTTAATTCAGTTAATGTCAGTTAATGATCTTTAAAAACCAGAGGGCCGGGGCTAACTTCGACCGCGTCAAAGTTTGTATACCCTTGCAAGTTTGGTAGTAACTCTTTTATCTAAACTAATTGTTTTATCTTAAAAGGGTAATGTTTGCGAAAGAACGGCCTTCAATCTTAGCATAGGATATAACGAACTTTCTGATGAAAGTCACTGTTTTCCACCGATCCTTCCTATGGGAGCTATATGATATAATTACCCGATCTTTACCAAATTCGGCACAGTCATTAACAGATATATTAAACTGACAAATGTTAAATTTGAAAGCAATCGCATCAAAAGTAACGAAGTTATTGACAAAAGTCACTGTTTTTGACCGATCGTTCCTATGGGAGCTATATGATATAGTCACCCGATCTTGATCAAATTTGGCACAGTGGTTTATAGTTACAATAAACTTACTTATATAAAATTTCACGACAATAGCTTAAAAAGTAACGAAGTTATTGAGAAAAGTCACTGTTCGTGACTTTGCCGTTTGTATGGGAGCTATATGATATAGTCACCCGATCTTGATCAAATTTGGCACAATTATTAATAAGAACACAAAACTGACCAACACCAACTTTTATGGCAATTGCTGATAAAATAACAAAGTTATTGAGAAAAGTCACTGTTCGTGACTTTGCCGTTTGTATGGGAGCTATATGATATAGTGGTCCGATCCGACTGAATCCGAGATATACAAACCCTGCAGTATATACAAGCCTACGTGCAAAATTTCAGCTCTGTAGCTCTTACGGTCTAGGAGGAGTTCGCATCGATCCAGACGGACGGACAAACGGACGGACGGACGGACGGACGGACGGACGGACGGACGGACGGACGGACGGACGGACGGACGGACGGACGGACGGACGGACGGACGGACGGACATGGTTATTTGAACTCGTCTCGTCGTGCTGATCAAGAATATATATACTTTATATGGTCGGAGATGCTTCCTTCTATGCGTTGCACACTTCTGACCAAAATTAATATACCCTTTTTGCAAGGGTATAAATATACACATATGTTATTTTGAATTTACTTTGTTTTGGAAACTGATCTTGTCCCTATTCAATTCCATAACAGTGTATTTTCTGCCAGATGCAGCTTGTTGTAGGTAATAATACAACAGACCATTTGTACTTTAAAACTTTAAATATTTATTTAAATATAAAATAAAATATAAACACAGGTAAGAACATATATTTTTCAAATCCTGCAGTGGTTAGGTTTTTCCAGTCCTAACGGAATCTCAGTTTCTGGAATTCTGCACAATAATTAATTGCTAATTCAGCTTGGCCTTAAAATGTTAAAATAAATAATTAAATTTATAATGTAATAATTTAATTCATAAACTTTTTTTTGTTGTGAATTTAAAATTTTGTTTACAAACAAAAACAGTGTTGACAAACGTTATGAAAAAACGTAACCCAATACTGTAGTGTGAACGACATATTTGTCCATCTCCAAACAGCTGTTGCCATGGCAAATTTGTATGTGTATCGTAGAAAACACAGTTTACGCCCATCTCTAATCAGCTGTTGCTATACGGGGAAAACAAGTCCAGTTGGTTTATTCTTCTATTTTTTGTTGTACTTTTAAAGTATTGAAATATTTAGGGATATGTTCCATCGCCTTGCTTAAACTCCTGGCCAGACGAAGCTGAGTCACCGCCGATAGCTTTATAGCCATATGCCTGTGGACATAGATACTCGCAGGAATCTTTTTAAATACTTACATAAAAATGAGACATACTCGATCCAGCTGAAATTGTGAGGACAAGACAGAAATATGGATAACAAGAAGGATATCTACAGTCTTTGGGTGCAGTACACAACAAAGGTAAGCTTGCTGTGGACAGGCGGCGCATTGGCATCTCCATGTAGCCTGCCGGTCTGGTCTACGTATGTATGTACAATATGTACTTGTGTATGTATGTATGTAGGTGCAAAACTACAATGGGAAATATTTAAAGCATTAATCATCCCAAGAAGAAGACGTGCAACAAATATAACTCGAAATCGAATAACATTGAAATGCTTATGTAATTCTGAGTAGGCGCAGGCTCTACTTAACTGACTGACTATTTACCACTCATCTCCATTTGTTCTCATCTCTTGCTGTCTCTTTCTCTCTCTCTTTTGCACACACACATACACTCTTTTTGCCTGGATTTAGAATGATGAGACATACTTTCGTGAGTTTGTGGCTCGCTTTGTGGCCATTTGGCGCAGTCAGCTGCAACTGGACTTTCAGGCCGACACCTGCCCACTCTGGCATGAAGTCAAGCCAGACAGTGGGCCGCATTTGGGACGTTTGCCTGACGAATTATTGCCAGCCATTGGCAAATTCATAATTGTGGCCCGTGATTCCATTGATACGACCGAGACTGGACCGACGGATGAAACAATCGAACAAGTAGCCATATTAATTGAGTGTCTGGTGATTATTTGCCGGCACTTTGACAATATATTGGCCATCATTAAATACGAGTACAAACCAAATCTTATAGCCATACTCTCTAAAGTATTTAAACAGGTATGACAATAAAGAAAACCCCCCTTAATGATTTGCATATCTAATATTTATTTGAATTTTATTTACAGCAAATGGAAAAACGGCAAATATCGGCAGCTATGAGTCATCTGTTTCGTAGTTTTTCGGCGTTTTTGGAGGTCATGTACGATCCGTATCTGACATGGCGTAGTTTCTTACGAGGCCATAAGGCCGATTACAGTCGTCTCCCATATAAGCCACATTCGGTTCATGTGGAGATTGTGCCCTTCATATATGGTTTGTAATACTCTTTGCATTATGTCATTTGATATGGTCGTAAGTGGAATGCAATAAAACAGATGATACATGATGAATAATTATCGTATTCTGTGATTATGTGTATATTTTTGATTATGACCAATCTGATCCACGTTGTTATTCAATCTAATGATATATATTTCTTAATTTCCAGATTGCTTTCAGGAGGAACAAGTGCTTAGGTTTGCCGATATCGGCGAAAGTCTCCTGAATATTCTTGGTGCCGTTGTATGCGGCTCTCAGGTAAAGCCTTAATGGCTTCCCATTTCTGTTTCTGTTTTTATTTTCTGTTTTACTTTTTTCCTTTCTGTTTGGTGTTTTCTTTTTTTAAATTTGTTTTCGTCTAATAAAGTCGTTAGAATGTATGTAATGAAGTAGTAAATGGAAGCAGTTTTGCGACTATATATGTATGCACAAGCAGTATCATTCTATCTGTCCGAATAATATTCCCTACTATATATTGCCACCAAAGAATCTAAGTTAATCAAGATTAGGCATTTGAAGTGTGGTAGTTTGTATCGAAATGACTTTTTTACAAGGCTCTCGTTGATTAATCAATTGATAACGTTCTCAACATTTGTGTAGATGTTGAGCTAAATTCATGTATATATGCCTCCTCATATGCTTTATAGGAGCTAGAATCAGTCGTTAACGAGTTATCATATTTCTTTTTTGGTTCTCCAGCAAAATTGTCACCAAAAAGCAATTTCTTAGAATTAAGATAAGATTGTTTAAAACTTTTGAGAAAATTCGGTTTGGTTTTTTAGTAAATATTTGTTTACTTAAATTTTGTTTGATTAGCTGTTCATTGATGCCCCGAAAACGAATCCACCTAACATGCATATATACATACATACATACATCTATATATATTTATATATATATATATAAACAAACAAATTTGCAGAAATCCTTAAACGCGATCTCGACTTCCTACTCGAATAGAAATACTAACGCTCTAACATCTTTAAATGCCCCCTGCTTGGGTGATAAGCAGCTTCTAGACTGTGATAACCTGGTGAGTGGTGGAATAACATTCTCCCTTTGTAAATATTGTACTTTGTAAATTATCGTGTCAGTCATCCTCATATAATATACAATATATATTTGCTAGTTTTATGCTGACAATAAATCTAATACTCGATGCATTTTTTGACAACAATCTCATATGAATCTTTTGCTATTTATCATTGCGTTAGCGTAATGGCATGAGGGCCATATGCCCGGCAACGGTATCTATTATAATGAATATACTGGGGCGGTGGGAGAGTCCAAAAAGTTTGCGCAATGCTGCCCTCAATTGTTATGCTTTAATGGTAATTGTACTGCAAAAATCTAGTCCAGAAGAAGTGAGTATATTGTTAATTAACAAATAACATCAAATATGTGTAATTGATCATCATAATCATTTGTTTAAATAGCGCCAAATAGATCTAGTGACTCTCATCGAGCTCTATTGTGATGCTCTGCAAAAGCTATTGGCCACCAAACACTTTGACAGCGGTGATCCAAACTTTGACATAGCTAGCGATGATGAGGATGGAACCATCGATATATCTGCCCTGTCCTCAACGGTTACAGCTGTCAAATTGTTCCTAGATGGCAAGTCTACAGTGGAAGCAGTTAATGAGGCCATTGCAGTTACCAATTTACTAGAAATACTCACAAGTTTGCCAAAGCGAATACAGGTAAGAGACCCTCTTACCCCAGAAACTTAATAGTTTAATTGTCATGTATTTTTATATTCTCTTTAGAACTGGCATGTCTGTCACACAAGTTCTTTGTGCTCCACTTTAGAGGCATTAACCACTTTGACGCGTAGCTCTCCTCGAGTTATTGAGCAATTTCGTGAGGGAGAGCGCATTGAACGTTTCTTTAGAAGCTTAAGAGAATTTGATGCTCCTACAATAGATCTATTGAATGCCTGCTATTATCTGGGATACAATGAAACGGAGCATCAACTTTTCCTGCCTGAAGTGGTATTGCAGTTATTGCTTTGGCTACCAGCCCTCCAGGAGCAAGAGCAATTGCATGTGAGCACATTGGTGCTCAGAGGTTGCACCTACAATTATGCAACGTGAGTCTTTGATTAGATTCTCAAATGATTTCCTAATGAATTTAGCTAAAGTTACTCCTATCCTATCTCTTTCATCACCATAGAAAAACTATGGCCTGTGATTATCGCGTCATCAAAGCTGTCTGTGGTTGTCTTATGCAGGCAGAAACATTGTCGGATACTTGTATATTAAATTTGATTAAGTTGATTGAGGAATTGAGTAAGCTAAGCATTTTACCCATGGAGCTTAAGTGCATCTTTGCCCTGCTACGTAAGGGTACAAAATTTACACAGATAAAGCAACTGCAACAGGTTAGTTCCTTTATTTGATTTTTTATTATTTATTTTTCATGTTGCCAATTTCTCAGACACTCGTTGTGATAGCGTTGCAAAGCTTGAGAGTGAGCAACTCGTGTGTGGAGTATTTTGCAATTGAACAACCCTCGGATGGCATCAATGTGCCGGACATTAGAAACTGGACAAATACTGGTACCTATGGCTTTATATTTCACATTGTGGTGCGATTCAATCAGCCCAATGATGAGCAACAGCAACAGCAGCAGCAGCAGTCACAGTCCAGTTGTAGACGTATGTTACTTATTCTACAGACAGCCAGTGGATGCGGCTATGAGATATTTGTTCAGCCCAATGGCAATGTGGTGGTAGCTGCATTAACTAAACGAGAGTATCTTACCTCATTGACGGCAACAAAGACCCTAATGGATGGGCAATGGCATTATCTAACTGTTGTCATAGCACCACCAAAAAGGCCATTTTCCTATAGTCAGATAAATATTTATGTGGATTTTGTACAAAAGTTAAGCGCCACACTTAAAATGCAATCGTTAAATGAGCCGTTTACATTTTGCTCCGTTGGTGGCGTTGCAATGACACCTCAGCCCGGTGATCTAGTAACCACAAAGGCTACGGCTCAGGAGTCTAAGGGTGCCAAAGGAATGTTGCCCAGTCTTCTGGAGCGTACACTATCAGCGAATGCAAGTGAAAGTGTTAACTTTCCCCATTTCTCATTACTATATTTTTTATTTTTATTTAAAGGTTTCGAATTATTTCACCTTACCGATGCGAGCGCAAACAGCTTTTGATCCTAATGTCAAGAATTTTCCCATCGGTATGCAGGATACGGTTTTTGGTGAGCAGACATGCTTACAAGGACACTTGGGTGGTGTTCTCCTGGCGGAGTCAACGACGAGTCTTAAGAATATATTCGATGCCGGCATGAACTTTAGTTCGATATTTTCACAGGAGAACGATTTACTTGAGCTGACATCTCGTTTCGTTTTCTGCTATGCACCGGGTGCTGTGTGGCATGGCACTTGTCAGGATCTAATCCCGGGTAGTCGTTATCCTGGCAGAATAATGGCCCAACACTGCAAAATTGTTAAGATTCAAGAGACAATTAATAGCATTGGTGGAATTAATGCCATATTGCCCATATTGCATCGTTTGGTAACTGATCAAACCGATGATTTATCCATTGGCGTTGACACCAAAGAGTCCATGTCATCATCCACACCCACTGCCGAAGAGTTTACCGATTGGGAAGTGCTGTCATCGAATTTGAATACCGAATGGAAAATGATACAAAATCCATTGGCAAGTTTTCTTTGTCTTCTACGCTATTTAACCTATGATCATGAGGCCAATCAGGAGCAGTTGTTAAGTGAGGATAGTCTTGCTATCATTGGCATAATGCTGCAACGTTGTCCACCATCGATGTTCGATGTGAATGCCTTAATGTCCACACATTTGCTTATGGAATCGTTGCAAGGACACAAGGCGGAAAGGGGAGGACAATTGCTGGATGCTCTTTATGCACACATTGTCTTTGACTTTGCCATTTGGTCGCGCCTGCAATTCCAAATTATGCTGGGGCATGTCCAGTATCTAAGTGCCATGATTAAAAACGATCGTAAATTCTTTCGCCGTCGCTATGGTGTTCAGTTTGTGTTGGATGTGGTCCGGCAATATTATACCACACCTGAGAATTTATCTAGCGATGATGCCAAAACTATAAGAGCTACGCTACTGGGCATTGTGCGATTCTATCTGCAAAAGGATGTCAATATCAAGGAGGTTAATGCTATGATAGCCTTTTTAGCATCCGTGCGACAAGATGTTGTCTTAGTTGAGTTCCTTGAGATGATGACTTTCTATGTGCGTGGCAAGAACTGCAAGGATCAGATGGTTTTGCTGCTCCACGAACCCCAATCGGCCAATTTAATTTATAATTTTCTTATTGACAAGAGCTACACCTGCGAAATTCAGGAAGCGGCCATTAGGGTAAGTATAAAGTTAGATAATAAAACAAATTTGTAATATTTTTAATGCTATATTTTTGTTTTTTTTTTCAGTTTATCAGCGGATTATTGGCCACATCGCGAGTTCATCAGAAATATAAGCAAGTTTTGCGTCTTTATGATCAGAATAGTGAGCAGAGCATGTTCCCAGGATTCTTTTCCTTCATTACTCCCATATCACTGAGTTCCATCATATTGTTTCATATGCTGGACGAAATGCTGGGTATGCAACCAGATTATGTTGGCCTCATCTTTCTTGTCTATCATGTTAGCAATTGTGGCATTCAAGTGAAGGTTGAGGTGGCAAAACGTTTGCTACAGACCACATTTGTTAAGCAGCAATCCGTAACGGCCATTGCCAAGCAAACGGGCTGGCAGGAATCCATTGCCCGTTTGCTAATACGTAAACCCATCAGTATGGCTCCGCCAGATGAAGAGAAACGTCGCAGTTTTGGTATTAATATGGATGTTCTATTGGAAGACAATTCCAATTTTTTGGCCCAAGCGGATCTCATTACGTTTTCGGATCAAGAAATAGGCCTAGCTCAGCTCCAGCAGCAGCAGCAGGATGAACAGCAAAGCGACAGTGGTTTAATACTTAATGAGATTCAGGCTAGCGTCACAGAGGCGGCCACAGCCATTGAGACAGAAATTAAAGGTGTGTTTGTATTTTGCCTAATAACTGAGGAATTTAGCTAATTTCAGTTAATTTACCCCGAACAGAGCTTGCCGAATCTGTATCTGGAGCTGTTGTGGAAAATGTCAGTAGTGTCTTTTCGGTTATACGCCAGACAACGCACGATATTCAAGATACATTTGAATCTTTAACTCAGGGCAGCTCTGTGGATAGCACAGATGCGCCACCAAGTCAGAATTTTCCAGTGCAACGTGCTGAATCCCTAAGCTCTGAGAGCTCAACCCAATCACCGAACAGGCCGCCCAAGAGTAGTGACTCCATGGAGGTAAATTTTATCAGACTATGTTTTCTTGACTTACACACAACATTGTTTTTTTTTTTTTTTTTTTTGTAGAGCACAGCTGCCTTTGATTTTGTTTCGGAAGGCGATGTAGATACAGAGGAACAATTGGTCTATTTGATTACCAATACGCTTTTCAATATCTTTTGGCGCGGCATACCAAATGAGCATCCCCAATGCTGGCAAGAACGTGGACAGGTCCTTGGCTGTATTAATCTATTGGCATTGAACAATGAGCTGATCACTTCGCATTTGTCTCTGCGTCTACGCATCCTAGAAATGGCCGTGCAAGCCTCACTCTTTGATCTAGCTGAACATGGCAGCCAAACATTGATTAATCAGGAAAATGCCTCAAATATTCTTCGCATGGTCTATGAACTTATTGTGCTCGGCTCCAATGAAGATGAGTCGAAAAAGTGTTCAACCAAACTGCTTGACGGTGTTTTGGCTCTCCTCGATGCACTTATGATCTTTCAGCAGGGCTCATCCGATGATTGGTCTGATATGATACGCTTGTGTCTGGGTATCTTGCTCAAGTGTTCACATCATCCGAATCCTAGTATTGTGGCCATGGCTACGGCCAAATTGCATGCAATTCTTCAAAGTCGATCCACAGAGGATCCGGCTGAACTATCGTATTTATTGTACAGTATAAATCGGGCTTTAGATAATGCTATTGAAGGTGCGAAAGAAAGAAAGAATGAAGTGAGTTTTAAATTTTAATATGCCGTTCTCTCTCCCTTTCTCTCTCACTCTTTTTAGTTGGCAATCCCGAGGAGTATTCGTTTCTTATGCCTGTGATGAAAGCTTTATTAGAAAAATGCCGCACAGCATTCAATCTGGATTCAACTCTTCCGGATTTGCCATCAACATTATCGGGGCCTGTGTTTTTCAATGATTTTCAAATGTACAGTACCAGCAAAAAGTGGCGCAATTTTATTGAACGTATGGTAAGTGTTGAACCACATTAAACTAATTTAGTTTAATTCCACAAACTCCACGTAAATACCGCGATGTGTGGCCTTGACAAATTTAAGATAACATTTGAAAAGAATCGCCTATCGCCTTTAGATGATTTTGGTCTCAAAAGGTTCCAAATTCATATTAAGCCAAGTAGCTTTGGTCTTTTTTGTTTTAGAGGACAATTTTTTTAGGACACAGCCTTTGCTATGCCTTGCATGAACCTTTTAGGGTCCTCTGTGCTGATTACAACCTCCTACACTCTACAATCAGCTCAGAGTCTTCTTTTCCTGTCCGATTAAGTTAATGATCTTACCATACTTTAGTGGCAGTTTTTTCAACAATCGAAAAGTAGAAGCAAAGGGGCTTTCTTTGTGTGTGTTTTATTTTTCTTTTAATTCATATTGATTTTTCAATTGAGTTTGCTTAAAATTAAAATATGTATATTTTATCTCTATGAATTATAATATTAACCAATTAAAAAGTCTTGGCCCCCGTTTATTTAAATATTATGTTTAATATAGTTTATGATTTTTTGGCAAGTTCTGGTGCAGGACATTCAGCTTCCGTTGAATCTCTCGGTTATTGTGAGGGCTCTTGAAGAGCGTTGTATCGAAAACACCTTTTGTGGTTCGCTTGGATGTGTCATCTGCCTGGTCGATTGCAGGTTGAAGGGCTAATGATATGCCTGGCTCGCGCCTATATGACTGAGAATGTGAGGGAGAAGATCGTGTTCGTGTCTGGCCACGGCCATTATTGATGGGAGAGAACTGTTGATAAGCGGGGGGAGGTGCAACAGTTCCATCGTAATAGCTCTGCGAATGGGATTTCTCAATTGTCACTGTGGAAATTGGCTTGGCTAGACTGTGATCGGATGGTGTTGTTATGTGATAACGTGAAGTGCCACGATTGACAATGGAACTGCGTGTTGCAGCTCGTGTGGCTGGTGTACTGGTTACAATTGTGGGCAGGAAGATAGTGGATGATGATGTTGTGCGCATCTGCATTGGACTCCATGGAGCCGGTGTAGTTGTCTGTATGGATGTTGTTGTTATTGTTGGCCGATAACTGGGAAATTTGCGTTTATGCTCGACATAGCGAGAACCATGAGCATCTGTATCCCCATTTGTATGGGTGTCTGTATCTATATCCCTTACACGGCTATCATCATCGTAGGCCTGCTGAAGCTCAGGGGCATCTAGAGTGTGTTTCTTGGATGGAACTGCAGTATTGGGTCGTCGCTTTCGTTTCCTACGTCTCTTAGTATGCGCATCTGGCTGCACATTGTTTGGAATAGGAGTCTTGCCAGTTATAATGGGAGGATACAATTCCTGTTCCTCAAGATTGGATGCTTCGAACGGTATGGCATCATAGATGGGTACCTCATAGCTCGATTTGGTATAATCAAAGCCAGGAGTTTTCGGATTTGGATTCAAAGGCAGTTCCTGCGATGGTGGGGCATAATCTTCATGCGGATAATTCGGTGACGGATAAAAAACACTATGGCTATCAATTTGCGTATAACCAATCGAATTTTGCTGATGGTTTTGTGGTAATGATGGGGGTGGTGGCGGCGGTGGTGGTGGCAGCTGTGGCTGATGACTCCCACCCCCCGGGGACGGAGGCTGCGCCTGAGGCATGCGATACTGATGGGTCTGATCGTATTGCTGATTATTCAGCTGATACGATGTGCTCATCTCGTATGCTGGCTGCGAATGAATAAAATGCACATTGGCGCTGTTGTGTTGTTGTTTGGTCGGTGCTGGTTTCGGCGGCTCAGCAAAATTTTGATGATAGCCCACATTGGGAACCTTCTGTTCATAAATGGAATAAGAGTCACGATCTGGTGGACGAATTGGCGCGTCTGATTGGGCATAGCTATTGATATAACCAGAGTCAGGAGCTGGAACACCATATTGCTCACTTGGTGGCTGTATATAGTGAGGTGCGGCATGATGCGATATATAGGAT
Organism: Drosophila paulistorum; assembly: GCA_018152135.1. NCBI lineage: Eukaryota > Metazoa > Arthropoda > Insecta > Diptera > Drosophilidae > Drosophila > Drosophila paulistorum. The sequence continues at coordinate 16,353,815 of JAECXG010000690.1, forward strand.
TCGGGCGGCGACTCATAACCAGTGGGACCAATACTCTGCTCTATTGTGGGTAATCCATATTTCTGATGTGGTACATGAATTTTACTTGAACCATGACCCGATATTGATGGTGGGCCATCAATTGTATAATCGATTGCCGAATATTTCGGTGGTCCATACAAATCGGAATCATCATTGTAGAAATTCAAATCCATTGATTGTGCCTCATAGCTTGTTGGGGGTATCCTAAAGTCATGTGGATCAAGTTTCAAATGTTGAAAATCCAAATACGGGACACTTGGCTCATCGCCATGCCCGGAATATGTTGGTGGACCACTCAATGGTGGCTTAAAGTAACCAAATGTATCTCCATGTCTCTGATGTGATGGTGGCCTAATCTTTATTTTCGATGCTGGCGAATTGAAGCGTCTTCGGAGTTTCGAACGCTTGCCCGCTGAGCCTTTGTTAATGCCACTTGTATAGGGTAGACGATATAGTATTAATTTCTCCGATTTCGGTAGCAAGTCGCCACTTTCCTGCTGACTGCCAGCGGCAATTTGTGTGACAATAGTCGAGTTAATTTCACTGAATGCCAAGGGCAAACATAATGCCAACTGTAATGGAAAATAAAGAGCAAAGGGCAGCTTTTTAAAAACTACAATCATGCAAAAAACAAAAAAAACAAACAAAACCAAACAAAAATGTAGAAACTTTCTCTAACCGAAAACTATATGTGTAACATAGACTTTAGTGTCGCGGCAAATTGTTTTTGTTTTGTTCATTTTTTCATGCCACCGGCAATCCTAAAATCTCGCCAGGCTACCAAAATTGGTTGTCGCAAAATGAAAACAAAAAAAAAAGTTGACTTTGCCAGCTGCCTACCATCTTGCCACCCTGACCACTTTGCCACCTGCAACATTGCATGCAATCAATGCACATGTTGAAGAAGGAAGAGCACGGCCAGAGAAGACCTCAAGGCGCAAAACATTGAACCTGAACGATGGTTGCATAGTCACAAGAAAATAACTCGAACTCTGGCGGGTTCATTGTGAAATCTCTGTGTTTCGTAAGGGGGGGGGGGGATGGGGCTTCCCCTTTTGGTTTTGTTTTAAGTGAACAAAGGCGCCACCTAAAGCGTGCCACTAAAAGGGGATTATTCATTTTGAATAAATTTCGTTCGGTGTGGTAAATTGCTGTAAACATTTTTGTTTAGCTTTCTAAGCTGTATTTGTATTGAATTTGTTTTTTATATTCAACACAAATAAAATTTCTATGCAATTTAATTAAATAACAATTGGACATGTCATTTGCTAGTAAAAACATTTTTATCATATTTCAAAGAGAATTAGAGAATATACTGAAAGATTTTCAATATACATACATATATTCATTAACACTTGGCCATGAAGCAATATTTTAAACATATATTTATATATTTATACTTTAATAGATATAGATTTAGCTTATGTGAACAGATTCTAATCTGTGATTTTGAATAAACTAGTTTAAATCGCCAGTAGCGGATCTACGGGGGGTGAAAAAAGGCAATTTTCCCCCCTCCCCAACTGCAAGTCGGATAGAAAATCTGATTTTGGTTAAGAAATTTCACTTGGTCAAACAAATTTTGAACTATTAAAACGATTCATCAAAAAAGGCTAGTGTATGAATGTAGTTTTCGTCTAAGCAGAAGGTTATAGTTGCTAGTGCTTATAAAATTTAGCTATGATCATAGTTTACAATTATATAGCATATGCTATACTGATTATAATAATAATAATAATAATCGTAAAGGTTCCTTCCTATACAATTGCATTGTAGTGTAAACTTGGAACTAAATGGTGTCTCCTATGTCTATGCTCATTGTCAGGGACGGATCCAGAATAAGTATGATTTTGAAGGGGTTTCAATCGTAAAATGCCTTATTAGGCCATATCGAAGAATTCCATTAATAGTGTAATAAGACTTTTCGCATTATGTCGAGTACAAAAAATATACATGATCCATAATAAAGAAGAAACTGTTGTTTAGAGTCTAAGGCTTGAAATTTCGATAAGAGTCCCCACCTCCGGACCAGTTTCATGTCCCTGCTCTCTGTCTCTTTGGGGTTTCATCAGGCAGAAATACATATATATCGGCTAAGTGCCTTAACTCTTTCATTTCAATTCTTGTTTACTCTACACCGGTTTGTTTAATTTCCCATATACTTTGCCATTTTGAATACAATTTATGCCATTTTTTAACCTGGACGAGAATATCAAAAATAAATCATTATTATTATGATAAGTTTCAACGGATCTAGGGTTTACTTTTTTTGGCAAATATATATAGTCTTAAGATCCTCAAATTATTTATAAATATGTTAAGAGCAATGATAAAAGGCTCGAAAAAGTTCTACATTTTTCAGTTTTGGTTCATTTTTCAGTTCACTTTTTAATCTTTTTTTAATTTTATTTTGTTTTTAGCTTTTGTATTGATAACAGAGCACAGATACTAAAGTTTATTACTGTGTAGATGTATTAGTTTGGCACTTAATTTTGATAATTATTATTTTTGTTATAGGATATAACATATATTATAATTATAATTATTATTATTTAATATCGCTTACAATACACAAGGCACAAAACCAAAAAAAATTATACATTTTCACGAATGAAAATCGACGGAAATCAGCTTCAATTAAAATGCATAAAATTAATTAATTTATTTATATATTTTTTTGATGTTGTTGTTGTTATTGTTTTTGTTTTGACGCGAATATTTGCGGGAAAACTTTCATTGGCGTCGCGACTACACCTCGACGATCGCGTATGCTCTTCTGTGAATTGTAGTGCTGGTGAATTTTCCTCAGCTTGCAGCTGATGGTGGATCGGTCACAACTCGTTGGACTTTCTTTTGGCTACTGAGCTCTGTTCCAAGAAAGTGGTCTTGTTTTGTTGTGCTTTACGTAGACGTAGAGAGATGTAACCAACTCAAAAACGAACACCAACCAGTCGACTGGCAAATGGCAGTGACGCCAACAATATAAACCTAGACAACAAGAAAAAAAAAAAGAAGATGAATCCCCTCTCTGTCCTCCCTCTCTCTCTCTCTTTATGTTGAATAGTCATAGAATAGAATTATTATCCTGACCTCTAGAGATTGTGTTCTTAGCGGGCATTTTCTCTGGCATTAACTTCAATTTAAAAGATTCAAGTTAAACTTGTTTCGTCTTTTCCTGTGGGTATTGAACTTGAATGCTCATCGAACGTGACTTTGAATTGAAAAGCCTGGAAACATCAGGAAAAATTGAATGTGGGCGAAAATCTCTAGTTAACTTTCATTCACACTAAAGAGGAATCAATAGTAATTAAATTAAATTTGCAGGTAAAACCGTTATACGATCACTATCAGCGCGACATCGAACTCCATTTGTGGGAGCCAATCAATCGATTCTGGGCAGAATGCTATGAAGCATGCAAGGCGGCCTCAAATCAACGTGCCTCATTCCAAGCAGCCAACCGTCGCGTTTTCCAGCAAAAGATTTATATGCCATGGAAAATGCGACAGGTGGAGGAGAGTCAGCGACTCCAAACGGCGGCCGTGCAGCGTAAAACGATCGACAGTCACATACGGAAGAAATGGAAGACAGCGAAACGTTTCTTGTATGGTCCAAGAGGCCCCTGGTTTACGGGGTAAGTTAAATATTTCTTTATCTTTTTTGTTTGTCTATGTCTTTAGCTTCCATCTTCTCTCTCTGTTTGTGTGTCTGTGTGTGTGATTATGAAATAAAATGAAATTAAGCATTTTAATTGCTTGACGTTACAATTTTAATCGGGCGTGCCATCGCTAATGATTATACATATGTATCTTGAAAGTAAATTTGTATAATTATACCCTAAGGAAAAGGCATACAAATTTTCTTACTAAGTTTGACAGCTTGAAGCATACAAACATATCTATCTTTTAATCTTGTTAAACTTTCTAACAATTTTAACATTTTTATTTCACATTTTTGTGAAAAGTCATCGACTTTTGGTATAGACATGAGCAAAAGCCTTTTTTTTTATTTGAAAACCTTTTAGCCCATGAGGAAACCATTTTTAAGGGCATTCAAATGTCGGCATTCACTCTTTTCTCTGTCCTCTTTTGGTTTTAATTTCACTTTGAAATGCAAAACAGTCTAGAGAAACTTTTGGTGCAATTGTATGGATATTTTATAGTAGGCAATTTATTCAGCCAAATTTTACGACTTACTACTTGTCCATAATACTAGATTATAAATTTTTTATTTTCGCATACAAGAGTTTCTCTAGAAAAATATTCTTTTATAATTAGATGAGCGATAAATATTTATGTATTTCTCTAATTTATGAACTGAAACCATTTCAAAAACGCTTAAAAAGCCTAAGGATAGTTAGTTAGTTAATTTATTTTCAAACGTCTCACGAGTTGGCCAACATAAATTTGCTTTAGTTTTCTTTAATATTATTTCCAACTATTGATTAGTTAACATTCGCTTAAAGAAATCGTATCACTTCTCTGTAAGTAAAATGATTCTAGTCTTGGATCTGTTCAACTTTCTAAACTTCCTCAGCTAGTCATAGTTTGTTTATGGTAAATATCTGATGAAAACGAACCACTGTATTCAAGTATACATACGTTACAAAACAAATTATTCATTAATTGATTTTTCATTTCGATTCGATGAAATGTTTGTAGTTTAAATCTTGCATCCATTAATCGAAGGAGGAGTCTGGGAGGTTTGGACACCCACCGAAAACTCGATATTTTAAATAAGTTTTGAATTTTTTTTTGTCCTAGTCCTCAGTCTGACAATATGCTCTCCCTCGAAAATTACTGACACCTCTCAAAAATATATCCTACATTTGCTTCCAAATTCTTTTTGGTTTTATTCAATTAATTTACTTTCACCGAATTATTTGAAGATCATTTTAACAAAATTACAATTGACATCTTACAAAATGTAAAAACAAACGATGTAGCGTAAAAATGCATCTCTGTTGATATTCTTATAGAATTTGAATATTTTAGATCAATGTCTTTCCATAAATTGGTAAGAAAAAATTATAAACTTTTTCGACTTTTTTGTGATAGTTCCAAACTTTACCTTGTTTCTTCTAAAGACAAGAAAATGTGACAAGACTTTTCAAACAATTTTTTTTTTTTTTTTTTTTAAACTTTTTTTATTTAAAAGAATGTAAATGATTTATTTAAGAAATTTGTTGGAATTTTCCATTTCGAAGACATTGTTTGGTTTGTATTTTTGTTTCTTAGTTGATAAATACTTAACTTGGCATTATTAATAAATAGTTCATGAATTTTCTTTGTCTTTATTTTGCTATTGATTTTAAGCTTAATATGCTTAGCTATTCCATATGAATTGGCGCTAGACTAGATATTTCACATTATCTTAGCGACAATCTTCTCTGTAAACTTGATAGAAATTTAATTATTATTAAAAAGTTCCAAAAGACCTGAAACATTTAATGATAAACATATAATGAAATTGTATTGCAACAATTATAATAATTAAATATGCAATACAAGAATTCAACCATAAAATGTAAATGAAGTGACAAAGTTTAATTAAGTAAATATCAACCACAACATAAAAATTTCATTGATTTTTAAAATGGTTTGACAATTTCAATTTTACAATTGTGGTTAATTTTTTAGGTGCCTATTTTAAATTGTTTTAGCAGGAAATGTTAGTATTTGTGTTCAAGAGAGACAGAGGGAGAAAAAGATGTTGGGGGAAAAGTAAATTTCATTTCCTTATGACTTGGAGAATTGGCCTAGGGTATAGAAACATTTCTTGGCCCTCTGGTTATGGTTTTTGGTGGTGGTAACCAACAAACACATTGCAACATCATTCAACACCAGCTAACTGCCGCCTTTTGCCTCTATTGCGCCGTCTACTTTGTTTCTCTGTTCGTGCTGCGATTAACATTTTAATTTAGTTTTATTAAATCATCAAAACGTTTAAAGCAAAGTGCAACAAATGCTTCAATTATGCAACTGCAAGTGTAACACAAAACAAACCTCTTTCAGTGTTACATAAAATACACATGCATATAATATGTCTGATATACATATTGAATATGCATATGTAGATGAGAGACAGATAATGTTGTTGTTGTAGTCTGTCTAGCTGTCTTATTAGAAGAGATCACAATTTCATTAACGACACCGCCTAACACAAGTTTTGGACACTTAAGCATTTATTAATTGCCTATGGGCCAAGCAGCAGCAGATCACTCAGAATTCTTAATGCAATTTGCCATTCAAATTCAAGTTTTCCATTGTGCGTGTGTATGCGGTGTGTGTGTGTGTGTGTGTATGCGGTGTGTGTGTGTGTGTGTGTGCGTGTGCATAAGATATGTGGTCATTCGGCCCAGCCAGGACAGGTGCGTATGTACTCCAGTACACGGACCTTGAGCGATAAAATTACAATCCATTGGCAACTAAGGCCGCCAACAAGCAAAACTTGCTACAATAACGCCAACTAAACTGATTCATTTACCGCATATATAGACACTAATAAATTATATACCTATTATAATATATGCCAACTTCTAAGATACCCTTTATACACTTGTCAAAATTATTAGTGGTTCAAATAAAGTGCATTTTTTCAAGAGTATAACGAAGTCGTCTAGTATCTTCGAGTGTTTAAAAAAAATGCTTGGCAAAAGTTTAAAAAGAACCTTGATCTCCTTACATATCATATATGTATGCGAGTGTAACATAAAATATTGCATTATGTTTTCCTCGAAGATCATTTAATTAAAATCAATTAAATAATTTTATATATTCTTTTATTCACAAACAAGAAAACAATTATTTATTGATTAATACCAAAATGAACATTCAAATCTAGAAAGCTAAAGATCTGTAGAGTTAAAGAGATGTAGGAATATAAACCATTGAGCTCATAAGGTGGGTATAATTTATTTGCACAATATGTGACAGGCTGTGCAGGGATATAGAAACATAAATCAATAAAAACCAGACAAGCCCAACCAGTTTTATCTCTTTACATCTGGCCTAAAGCCATTCTTTAAGCCTGCCACATGAAGGGGACAGAAATGTCAAGAGTTTTGATCTGTTTGACTCGGTAGACCAATTCCTTTGACTTTAAGATTCTAATCGATTGAAATTGAACCATTTCGCTAATTGTTTAATGTTCTACGATATTCAAAAAGCTCAATTAGATAAATGATAAATGAAATTAGTCACAATTTCAGTTGTCCAAATTAATAATTGATCGCAACCATTTAATTATCCAATCCAAATCATCAAATTTAACCAACTAAAAATTGATTGCAACTATTTAATTATATTAAATATCCCTTCAATAATTAAAAAAAAAAAAACATTTTATTTTTGGGTTTATAATAGATAGTTTTTATCGCGGTCAAAAACAGCCTTAAGATTAAGTAGACAAGAAAAAAACATACATGACAGGAATAGTATGTGTGTGTATGTGTAGTAAGTAGTGAGTGGACTGAAGTGATGTGTAGAAGATGATGAATGGGGATCCGCTTAATTAGATCCGCGAATTTCGTTTCGTTTTCAACTACTACAAATACTACAACTATGATCAACTACGATGGGAAGGAGAGAGCTAATGTGGTCGTCGTCGCAATGTGTCCGTTATCGTTGTGGTAAAAATCAGATGGCAAGAGGTCGTCAATTGAAGAGTGGCATGACTTAGTGATAGCCCAAAGGTGAGAGGGCAGGCAGCGCCAATTTGGGCAATGCCGGAGCGTAGGCTGGTGCCAGAGCAGGAGCATAGGCCGGAGACAGGGCAGGGGCATATGCCGGAGCCAGGGCAGGAGCATAGGCTGGCACCTTGGCCACCAAAGGAGCGTGCAAAAGTGCTGGAGCCGGTGCCAGGACCTTGGCCACTGGAGCCACCGCTTTCACAACAGCGCCCTCGCGATGTACAACAGCATTGAATCCATGGACTGGATCGGCAGTATACTCCACAATGCGCCGAGTGCCATCGGCTTCGATCAGAGAGTAGGCACCCTGGACCACATCTCCGCTGCGAGACTCCTGTTGGCTCTTTACATCACCAGTAGAACCATCCTGTAAATATGTATGAATAATATAATGCGTCATGTCAACAAGGACTTGCTAGGATTTATGTGTAGTGCTTGCTTACATGAACATCATAGCTGAAGCTATATTGTGGATTAGGATCATATGGCTCTGGAGCTGCCACTTTGGCAATGGTTGCCACTTTGGCCAGGCCAGGATATACAGGTGCGGCCAGTTTGGGTAGCAAAGCGGGTGCAGCTAATGAAGGATATGCTGGATAGCCAGGCAGGGCCAGACCAGGACCAGGTACAACCACGGCTGTGGCGACTGCTACCAGAGCACTTAGAACAAGGATCACCTTTTGGGCCATTCTTTCAATTTGTTTGTTTGTTGTGGTTTTTGGTTATTGGTTTGATGGCTGCTGCTTTTGATGGCTGCTGCTGGTTGCTGCTGTGATGACAAATAAATCTACTCTGTGGTTCTGTTACCAATCGACAATTGCTTTTTATAGGCCTCCAAAATTCGCAGCCAAATCTGTGGTGCCGCCGCCGCCTGCAACAAATATTTATGCAAAAACAACAACAACACCAACAATAACAACAATAATAAACAACTAAAAAGTACACATGCGTGTGGAGTATATGAAAAATACTTGCACCAATCGCAAATAACCTAACAACAAACATAAAATAATTCATTTTTATACCCTTCTCAAACATGGTTATAAACATTTTCGATAATCACTTTGTCAAGCAACTACTACGCAATATAAAATTTATATATGTTGGGGATCCAAGAGCCATATAGGCTTCTTTTCAACGCGGCCTCGTTTGTGATATCATAGATGTTCATTCAGACAATCAGTTTGTTCGTAAACTCGTCTTGGGAACGCCTCCAATAAGTGAACATCTTGATTTCAAAAGTTTAAAAGACTGCTTAGTACTAAATCAAAGGAAGTCGTTGAACACTTATTAAGTTTTTAAGGAAGTTTGTAATATGATGGTCGATATTAATGATCTGAAATTGAAAGATTTGTGTTATTAAAATTCAATTTTTAAATGAACAAAATGTTACATTTTTTAGTCACCAACTCCAAAGAGCAAACATCTCCCATAAACTAACAATTTTATCGATCGCAGGGGAGTAACTGTATATGGAATTTGGCAAGATTTGTTGTTAGATATATTTAATAATTATACATACCTTTTTGAGCCAAAGACAACAAATATATCAATTGTTCTCGCATTAAAATTGTTTTCTTTTTTTTTTTGTCTGCAAGGGATAGTGTATGTAATCTTTCGGTTTGGCCCTGTAGTTTTTCTTATTTTAGTTGTCGTTGCCGTTGCCGTTTTGCCCATGGCAATTGATAGGCCAAGACAGTGGCGGAAACGGTGGAGAGGTGATGGAGGGGCTAGACGGAGACAGAGGAGAGGCTACCACCATGCAGCCTAAAGTTAGAGAGCTAGTAGCAAAGAACGTAACAGCCACGCAAAACATGTGTGTGGGGCCGCCGCCGCCTCCTCCTATGTAACTGCGAGTAAATGCTGGACAGACGACAGATGACGGTCCGACATTAAACTGGTTCCATGCCGGCTGCAGTCGGCGTCGTGACAAAATAAAAAAAAAGACAAAAAGAGAAAAAAAGTTCAATTTGGAAAGCGACTTTTGGTGCAAGATAGAACGAACTGGTGTGCGTATGTGTGTGCAACCGGGTGGCCGGGCGGCATCAGGTATGTGACTGTTCGGCCACTAGATGGGAGTGCACGCACCCAGCATCGTCTCTCTCCGCCATCGTCGTTGTCGTTGTCGTCGTCGATTGTTGAAAGGTGTGTGCACGCACAGCCTTCGAAACTGGGACATTGCTTGCTTAAGCCGCCGCGCCCAACCAAATCTCCCCCAGAGACTGTCCAGAGACACAACCCCTTACCTTCTTCTCCTTCTCCTTCTCCTTCCCCTACCCCACTCCCTCCCGCTCCCGCTCCCACATCAACAACAACAATATGTTTTACTATTGGGACAATTTTGCCCATTTTAACCAATTTTTAGTATTTTTTGTTTTGTTTTTCTTAAACAAACCGAGCGGAGACATGCCTAGTTTGCGTAATCCAAAATTGTATCTCGTGCTGATTTCTGCTTTCAATTAAACTATTGAATAACTTGTAAGCAAAATGTGAATATATGTGAATGGGCAACATGAAAATCGGCTAATAATAAATTCTGATATTTAAATGAATGTTTGCTGAGAGAACTGGAAACCGGTGATCATGTCCCTTTCTTTCCTTCAATATGATGGTTTCTCTTTAATATTGAATTAAATTTATCTTTTATTAATTAATACATCAATCCAGCAGCATAATAATTTATACTTTACAATCTAGTTAGTAGGTAGTTATAGTAATAATAGTTGTTGTAGTCCAAGAAACTAACCTAAGAATGGTACAGGTGCTGGTGCTGGTGGTGCCACTGCAACTGGAACTGGAACTGGACCACGTTGAACCACAGCATTGAAACCATTATCATCGGCCGTATAGAATACCGTACGCAATGTGCCATCAGCATCGACCACTGAGTAGGAACCCTTGACAACATTACCATCTCGAACTTCCTGTTGGCTCTTGCTATCGCCAGTTAAACCATCCTGTACATTATAGGCAAAGGCATATTGTGGGTGAGGATCCACTTCGGTGGCATGGAGTGGAATGCCCGGCAGCAAAGCACCATCAATGACCAACAGTAGGCAACTGGCAAAGATAATCTAAAAACAAAAAAAATGTAATTCTAATGTATGTATTCCTTCTCCCTTTTTGCATCTCGTCCTTTTAATACCTTGAATAGAGCCATGGCAATGTGTGGTTTGGTTTGGTTTGTGGTTAATTGACTACTGCTTCTACTGCAGCACTGAAACATTGGTTTTTAAAGGGCCAAGAGGCGGCTGGCTGTGTCTGAGCCCATGCGATTCATAAGCTGCCCATTTGGCAACTGCTGCCAAAAATGTTTCCGAAAAATGATTTCCTCAATAGACGTGCAGCAGACGGGGACAGTAACTTACTCAATATGAACAATAAGTGATCGTGATCAGCATTTGTAGCTAAATTTAGTTAGGTTGTAGCTAGGGGACTCTCCCTCATATGGTAGCTCTTTTCACATGCGTTTCATCGGAAATTCAGTAAACCTGTTTGACCTTATAATATTTGTAAAAATAGATAAACACTTTGGAGTCTTTTTTTTTTTTTTTTTGTTTTCTTTTATTGTACCGAAATTTTTATTCAGTAAATGCAGTATTTAATTTACTAAGATTTGTCGTAGATAGCTGTTCTCCAGAACAAAACTATATATACATATAGGGAAAGGGAGTTTTGGTAGGGGTATTTAAACCTATTTGGAGGCAACAGCATTTGCACGACATTTCTGCTAATAGCAGAGCGAAAGTTAAAAAGATGAAGATGATGGAAAAAAAGGAGCATTATAACTATTTAACAACGGTCTATAAGATCGGTGGACCCTTAATTGTGTTCTGTTGGTTGCTGGTTTGCCTAGTAGTGTCCGGCCAAACTGAGGCCAGGAGCAGAGGCGTATCCAATTTTAGTCAGAGCAGGAACAGCGGCCACAGCCAAAGCAGGCTTGGCAATGGCCACAGTGGCCACACCCTTCTTCTCGACAATTGCATTGAATCCATTGATTTTGTCAGCGGTATAGGTTACCTTGCGAATGGTGCCATCGGGTTCGGCCAAAGAGTAACTGCCCTGAACGACACCATTGACCAAAGTCTCCTCCTGTTGCTTGGAATCGCCAGTGTGTTGATCGGTTACACCATATGAGAAACTGTATTGAGGATTGGGATCATATGGTTCGGGCACGGCAACCTTGGCCACAGCTAAGGCTGGAGCCGGTGCAGCCAATAAAGTTGGAGCAGCTAGCAATTTGGGTGCATATGAGATGGCAGGAGTAGCCAGCAATTTGGGTCCAGTGGCATACGAGATGGCAGGAGCAGCTAACAATTTAGGTGCAGCATACGAAATGGCAGGAGCAGCTAGAAGTTTAGGGCCAGTGGCATAAGAAATGGCTGGTGCGGCCAACAAGGAGGGGCCATAAGGATCGATGGGTAGAGCCTGTGTTACCGACAGCGCCAGTCCAAGAACGAACAACGTCTAGATGAAAATGGAGAGAAGAGATCCTTGTATAGGAATCCTGCGGTGTGGCTTTGTGAATGCCTTACCTGGGCAATCATATTGAGACCGGAGGAGACTTTTGGATGCAAGGAAGCGACTGCTTTAGCTTGAGAGCTTGTGGTCTGTACTGCAAGAACTCAACTTGACTGTTTGATGCATTTTTCCGTGGACTTTTCAGTTTTATATTCGTTTCGTTGGCAGAGTTTTTCCACCACTTAAAGACCTCCCCGCCCCCATGGCACCCCCTTGCACTTACACCTACTAACTCGCCTTCTATTAACTGGCCAATCTATAGGCTAAATGACAATTGCGATTACTTGCATTTTGTGCTGTATGTAAGCTTACTCTGACCAATCTCATCGGTGCTTCGATTTCATGTTTTTTGGTGCAGATTTCATCATGGTGTGGTGCGTTGTCTATTTTTTCTTTACTCAATGGAATATCTCTCTCTCACTCTCTATGCACCAACAACAGTCTCCAATTCGAAGAGTGAGAGACCACAGAGACTAGTTTAGCGAATGCGAACTGCAAATCTGGTTTTATTTTTGGGCAAATTCTCAAGTTCTCTAACTTTTTACGATTTGTCGTCTGATGTAATAGTCGCATGGTGTTGAGGCATTCATTGGCAAAAACAAGACCATTCAATTCAGTCTAATTACAAGACCAAATATTAGTAGAAGAACAGAAAACCAAAAAGAAAAACTGAGACGGTCGGCCCTGGATTAAACAATGTTGTCTTACCAATTCTTCGACTCACTTGCCCTCAAATGGACACTAAATGCAAATTGTATACAGTTATTTTTTGTAATCAATTTAATTACAATTAAACAAGAAGGACATAGACAACAAGCGATAAGATATTCCGTGCACACAATACTGTGATTTCTTCCGGCTGCAAAAACATCCATGCCAGTGACCGTTAAAATGTCTATCATTTGGTGTGCCTTCACTTTTATTGCCCGCACTGTGGACTGTGTGTATTGAATTTGTAGCCAACAAGTGGCAAGGTCGTTCGAAGAAAATAAAAGCTGGCTAATTATTTAGTCAAAAAAGGCACGCACTAAGGACACACCCAAAGTATTAAGCTGATTTTACAAGTAAAATTTAACCCTTCATTTAAATGCATATCTTACACCAAGACGTCAATTATGTTTCGATTTCAAAAATGTATTTCAAATTTTGAGCCATTATTACTTTTTTGACCATGTTTTGTTTATACTTAACTTCATCAATTGTTTTTTTTTTTTAGCCTTCAATTTACTTGGCCATTTCTCTACTGCCTTTGTATATTAAACTAATTTTAGAGATTTCCCCAAAATACCTGCAAAAAGAAAGTTTTCAGAGCCTATTTAAAGTTTAATCAAAGTGCGAGCTTGTCGAAAGTGATGAATTTTGTTCATTTGTTTTTTTTGTGACCTCATTTATTTCAAGTCATAAATTATAATACATAATATTTTCGGCAAACCCTAATTATTTTTAGTTTAGGTTTGTATTTACCGATCATGTGTCCCGTTATAGTTTCCGATGAATACTGTGAATCCTAAACTGCTTAATCTTCGTTTGTTTTTTTTTTTTTTTAATTCTAATAAATTGTTAAGCAGAAATTAATTGCCAATTTTTGGGTGGCCCAATTTTTGCACAACGTACAAGCTGGAGCAATTGATAAAAGTCACAGTTCGATCGATCGTTCCTATAAGACCTATATGATATAATTACAAATATTTATGACGATGGCTCAGAAGGTAACGAAGTTATTGGGAAACTATATGATATATGTAGTTGTCCGAAGCCTGCATGAAAAATTTCAGCTATGTAATTCTTACGGTCTAGGAGGATCCGCCAGGAGGATGCGCTTATTTTTTCTTCGGCATACAAGGGTTAACAAGAAACACATTGACAATTAAGCAAGTCGAAGCAAAAGCTACCAAAACGAAACCAGTATTTGCTTGGACGAGATCATCTTATATTTTTTGTATCACGATCCGATCTAAACAAAACTTCGTGAACTCTCGAGTCCAGAAAATTTGACTTCGACCCATCGTTTCAATGGCAGCCATTTGGCTAGGTGAGATCAGATGATCTTGTCAACTCAAGATGTTAATCTACATCTACATAGTTTTAGTCCAAATACTTTTTAGGGGAATAATCATTTTGATTAAAAACAAAACATTCATACTTTATCATGTCAGAGAGTTTTTTCTCTCGATTCTCTCCATTTCATAAAATATATCCAAGGACCACCTGGTCTATGGGAGACAAACAATTTGTCGCTTCAAATCAACATAAGTTCCAAAAGAAATTAAAAACTTGAAATAATTGAAAAATGCTTTTAAAAATTTGATTTCTTATTACATATTTGTTTTGAGTTACGTATGCAAGTTTTATTGTGAGTTAAACATGGTTTAAAAGAATATTGAAGCCATTGTCATTGATGGCACATACAACTTGCGCGCGGACAAATACAAAATAAACGCTTAAAGACAAACATAAAATAATAAAAAAAATAAAGTAAAGTAAAATAATGAAATCAAAGCAAAATCGCATTCACTTTCAACACCAATCACACGAAACGCTTTGGTCATGTGCCATGGGCCACCGAATTGATCCAAAAACAAAAACTTATACTACAACCAAAGGCAACGGAAAATTGACTTACGTGATGGGAATTTGGATCATCCTTCCCCCCAAGCAAAGTTGACAGACGCAGCCAAAACTAGTCGGATCGGGGGAGTAACAATGGCTTCCACAAATGGGTTACAAATTGAAGGCAAATTTTGCGAATAATTTCTGGCGGTGGGCGTTTTTTGTGTATAAAAGACGTCGCCACTTTAGTAAAGCTATGTCAGTTCAATTTGGTTAACCGAGTACGGTGGCAATTAACGAAACCCTAAACCCTACAATGTATCTTTTGACGGTAAGGAAACAACAAGATGAGGATTTGCCTTTTATCATCAGTGGATAAACAATTTGATTGGATCAATTATTTCACTTAGGTTGTTGCTGTTCTCTCCTCGATGGCTCTATCGGGCGCCCAGGCTGGTCTGGCACCCTTAGCCGCAGCACCAGGAGCATTGGCTTATTCTACCCATCTGGGAGCTGGACCATTGTTTGCACCGGCTGCTTATTCAGCGCCATTTGGTTACTCTGCACCATTGTTAGCTAGTCCTGGTCCATACGCTGGTTTACCTTTGGCTGCCCGTTTCCCTGCTCCAGTTGCTGCTCCTTTGGCTGCTCCTCTGGCTGCACGTTTCGCTGCTCCTTTGGCCGGTCCAATTGCTGCTCCTTTGGCTGCTCCAGTTGCCGGTCCTTTGGCTGCACCTTTGGCTGCTCCTCTGACTGCTCCTCTGGCTGCTCCTCTGGCTGCTCCTCTGGCTGCTCCCTTGGCTGCTCCAGTTGCTGCCCCTTTGGCTGCTCCAGTTGCCGCTCCTTTGGCTGCTCCAGTTGCCGCTCCTTTGGCTGCTCCAGTTGCCGCTCCCATCGCCACCGAAATTGTTGATGCCCATCCCCAATACAAATATGCTTACAATGTCCAAGACATTCTGACTGGTGACTCCAAGACACAAGAGGAGACTCGTGATGGTGATATTGTACGTGGTTCATACTCTTTGATCGAACCCGATGGTTCTCGTCGCATTGTTAGCTACTACGCTGATCCCATCAATGGATTTAATGCCGTTGTCCAAAAGGATGTCCCAGTTGCTGCTGTTGAAGCCGTTGCTCCCGTTGTGGCCAAGACAATTGCTGCTCCTGTAGCTGCTACACCCTTAGTGGCCCCAGCTCCAGTGCTTGCCAAAACTTTAGCCGGCCCCATTGTTGTCTAAAAAAAACAAAACAAAGGAGAGAGAGATGATAGAGAAATTGCCAAAAGATTTTCATTTGTATATATTCGATTAAGAGCATTGCCGTAAAACTTTAACCCCAAGAAATAAACCGAAACTTGTAACTGAAATCATGAAATTGACTTTTTTCTAAAAACAGCAACTAAATGTATTTATATCTTGTACGCTACACCTTAGAGATTATTTTTCTAAAACAATTTTCTGTTTAATATTTTCTTTTGTAGAGAGTTTGGCAAAGAGTTCTGGAAACTGTCACCTCATGAGAATGTGACCCGCATGCGTCTGAAACTGGAGCCGCAGCTCTATCCAAATAATCATGAGAATGCCGCCAATTTGCGTGATAATGCTACCAATGCATACGATACAAAGTAAGCAAACAAAAAATTGCATTATTTAATTTATATTCCATATATGAAAATGTTTTTCGAATTAATTTAGAAAAATATCAGAACTCGATTCAACTATCAAGAATGCTGTAGTACGTGATTTTCTCGTTGACGATGAAAGCCAACAGCTGGAGGAGGAGCTACGCCTGCTTATTGAGACACAGTCACAGCAGGATGTTGCTTTAGAGAAGCTAGTCATATCACAGGAATGTGAATTAATCACTCTAATGACTAAGGTCAAGGGACGCATCGAAGTGAATCAAAGTGCGTTTATTTTTGTTGATCTAAGTCCACTCTCGGAGGATTCATCGAAGCATGATTTTCGTTTTCACATCAATAAAATTCGTGAAGTTCATTTGCGAAAATATAATTTAAGGCGGAGTGCATTGGAAATCTTTCTGATCGATCAGACAAGTTATTTTCTTAATTTTACCACAAAGGTAATTTAAAACACACGACTGAGACTTGAGACTAAAAAATTGATTCGCCCTTTTCTTTTATGATAGGTTCGCAATAAAGTTTTTACCAAAATCGTTGGCCTTCATCCATCAAATATATTATATGGCTCTGGACGTTCACCGGCTGAGCTATTGAAGACTTCTGGACTCACACAGCGTTGGGTCAATCGAGAAATCTCAAACTTTGAGTACCTGATGTATCTAAATACCATAGCTGGTGAGCCCTGCTTCCTAAAAAGTTCTAATTTAAAGATCAAAATTAATTTTAAATGATTTTTAAGGGCGTTCATATAATGATCTAAGTCAGTATCCTGTCTTTCCATGGATATTAGCCGACTATACCAGTGATGTATTGGATCTAACAGATCCTAAATCCTTTCGTGATCTATCCAAACCCATTGGTTGTGTAAGTTACTTCAGACTATTTTCAAATAAATTTATATATACTCAGGACCCTATGTCTGAATAGATTAATCCCAAAAACGAAGCGGAAGTGCGCAGCAAATATGATTCGTTTGAGGATCCATCGGGGGCCATACCTAAGTTTCATTATGGTACACATTATTCCAATTCGGCTGGAGTACTCCATTATCTGTTGCGTGTAGAGCCCTTCACATCGCTTCATGTTGAACTACAGAGCGGTCGTTTCGATGTAGCTGATCGGCAATTTCATTCGATACCACAAACTTGGAAATTACTTATGGATAATCCAAATGATGTTAAAGAACTGATTCCAGAGTTCTTCTATTTTCCAGAGTTTTTGAAAAATATGAACAAGTAAGTGAAAACTTTTGCAATAAGCTAGAGATAATATAATGTCATATTTCAATTTTAGATTTGATTTGGGTCACCTTCAAATTACCAAGGAAAAGGTTGACGATGTTTTACTACCTCCATGGGCTTCCACACCAGAAGAATTTATATCCATACATCGACGATCTCTTGAATCGGAGTATGTGAGTCAACATCTGCACAATTGGATCGATTTAATATTTGGATACAAGCAGAAAGGTTCCAAGGCAGTGGAGGCCTTGAATGTATTCTATTATTGCTCCTATGAAGGTGCCGTTGACCTCGATAAGATAACCAATGCGGTGGAAAGAGAGGCTGTTGAAGGTTTGTTACTTTGTGCCTTCTTGTGGATTGACACACGGCTAACATATTTCTGTTTGGCTTTTCAGGAATGATAAATAACTTTGGTCAGGTGCCATCACAACTATTGCGTGAGCCACATCCTCGTCGTCTCACACAGGATGAGAGCACATTGAAGCTGGTCCGTGCCGAGCTACGTCGTCCTGATCTTACACAGTTTTTGGACAAGGTTGTTCAATACTACTGTGAATTGTCCACGCCCAAAGATCCCATTGTTTTTCTTAGTCCTCCGCGAAGTCCGCCACGCTCATTCCTGCAATTAAGTCCTGATGTTTTGGTCAGTCTATCGAAAAATGCCATCTTAGGCTGCAATTCTTGGTTGTCATTCGACAAGGAGCAGGGATTTTTATTAGAGATCGATGCCACCACTACCAATCTAAAGTATGTATCCCTTGGTGACGCATCGATTGAAGCTAACACTTTCGCAATTATCAATGTTTTGACAGAAACCGCAAGAGAGTCTTTGGTCCCTTCCATCCATCACAGCCAATTCACTCCCAATTGTTTGCTGTTAGCACAGATGGCAAACTTTTGTATGCCGGCGGAATTTGGGATAATTCCCTGAGGATTTATAATTTAAACAAAGGCAAAGTGGTGGCTTCTGTTACACGTCATTTGGACATTATCACCTGTCTGGCTCTTGACAACTGTGGTTCGTATTTGGTAACTGGTTCACGGGACTGCACATGCATTGTGTGGAGCATTCAATGGAATCAACAGAGTGCTGGACACTCCAGCAACATACCAGGCCATGTCCTGACAGGCCAATCGTATATGCAAACAATCTCCCAACTCAATACACAAAATAGTTTTGCACCCAAACCATTGAATGTGCTCTATGGTCATGATAATGCAGTTTCAAGTGTGGCCATCTATACTGAATTGGATTTGGTGGTCTCCGGATCGTTGGTAAGTTGGATAAACATTATAAGAATATTCATGAAAATATACATATTTACAAATTTCTTTTGTTTTTCTCCTTTTTAAGGATGGCACTGTCAATGTGTATACCCTACAGGAGGGTCAATTCGTGAGAACTCTTAAACCAATCGGATGCACAGAGTCGTGTGTGCAAATCTCTTTTCTCACGGTCTCCTATCAAGGTACTTATCAGCCTATAACTATGCAACAGATTTTGTTAAACATTTAGGTCTCAAATTGGTGTTGCGCCTGCACGCAAAAAGACTGAGAGAAAAGTTTCGTTAGAAAGAGATGCACTTTAAAGGCATAAACATATATGTACCTATACATAGATTTGATTTCTCTATCTTTTCATTCTTTAGCACGAATCACTAACAAGAAATAATTAAATATTCTTAGCAAAAAAAAGTTCGAGGCTCTATAAATTAGAGAACTGTACATTCGTGTATAGTATATATATAGTTAAAACCTGATCTGTCTGCCCTATTTTGCTTGCTAAGAAAGTATTTGCTATATTACATCACTTGAATTTCTTTCCATTTCATTACATAAGTATGCACCTCGCTCAAAACGCAACATTTGTGAATACATTAAATATATTTGTACTCACTCTACTGCTAATTATAATTAATTACCAAGGCCTTGGATCCGGTTTCTAACCACAATGCGGCTAGCAAATACAAAATGGATCAGTTAAAGCTTCTCTCCCACATTGTCGCAATATGTTTAATCAACTTAGCTCAGTGTCGAAAGTGAATTCTTCTCTACCCTAGCTCTAGGTAGTATATAGTGTTAAAATGACCCACTTCACTAAATCAAAAAAAAAAAAACCAAATCGGGGGTGTGGAGAAAAATAAACTCATCATCGTTGTCATTGGTATACATCGAGCCCCAAAACACTCACGTGACATACAATGGAAAAGGCAACGACAGCGTCAGCTATGTCAATGTCCAATTATGTTTGAGAAGCAAGCAATCAAGTAATTTAATCAGCATCGCATTGTCTTATCACCAATTTCCAAATGCGACGCAATGCCCAAGAATCACGTGATTCTTATACCCTGTATGTCTATGCATAAAGTATAATAAAATTGTTGAAGTTTCACTCAAAGCAAATCAGCAGCTTAGACTGTAAAATTGTTCTAGATAGTATTGTTCACATCTAAAATCTGTTTGAACTCATATTTTTCAGGCGTTTCTGATAATCTGAGCTAAATAGATAAAGAACTTTGGTCATGGCCTTTTTTCAAAATCAGTTTATCGTGAAAAAATAGTGACAATTCATTTCGTTTTATATATAACACGATGAAAATCTGTACAGACAGTCAGATTGAGTGTATTTATTATTATTACTTTTGTTTTTTCCAGTCATTGTCATTATTATTTATTGTTATTTAAGAAAAATAGAGGCCGGGCCGAGTGGGGCTATCTTTGGCAGAGTGACGTAGTTTGTGTGCATACGTTCGCAAATTCCATGACTGGACCTCCCTTATCAGTCGGCCCTAAATGAAATCACTCAACTTCAATGAAAATATGAAACATCTTTTTCAATAAGATGATTGAATGACAGTGATTTATGTATATATGTGAAACACACATCGTATTTACGATTTCAAATTTATAGAGCTAGCTATTTTGTGAAATTTTGTGTAAACACTTCAACCGTTTTCATCTATTAGTTTTTTTTTTTATTATTGAGGGACATAGGGGAAATTGGCCACTTGAGGGGCCGTATGGGATATTAGAATTTAACGATTCACTTAGTTAAAATATCACTTTAGAATGAAAAAAATCCTCCTATTATCCCCCTACAGGTTCTGCCACTGGATATATGCCTTAGCTTTTTGATCGAATTATATAATTCTTAAAGTATTGTCTTAATTTCTAGAAGTTGCCAGGGCGAAATTCTTTTGATAAAGATTTGCAATTACACTTGAACATTTTCTATCTATCCATCGACTATACAGTTAGTATACAGATTTAAATACACTGCAATCTTTAAACTTTGGTACTTGATATGAACAATTTTTTAAACTTTAGCACTTGAAATGCAGATTATCAGGTGCTCTTATCAGGTTTTTTGTTTTTTAATATTTATAGATTTTACTTGTTTTAAGTATTTAACTAGCCACACCTACCTCACGATACTCTTTAAAATTTGTAATATAAAACTAACAATTAATTAGTTTTACTAGCAACTTTATCTCTCAAATATATGTACATATATACATAATTCTCTTTTTGTTGAGGCTGATCAAGACATTTGCACTGAGTACAAAAAACAAAAAAAAAAAGAAACGAATTATCAAAAAATTAATTAAAGCGTACATACATACATATGAATGTGTTATGTATGTATATACATATATTTGCGTTTAATATTTCTTGATTTTGATAGGCAATTATTTGTTCTGCTCGAACTCGAATCAATTCAATTAGAGAGGCCCTATTAAGATACCCCATCCAATTGCTGAGCGTCGCCATTCATTGATTAACAATATCAGCTCAATGAATATATGTACAATATGATACATACACACATAGAAAAACTAACTGCGTATGTACATACATATGTACATGTTTCACATGGTGTGTCGTTTCAAACAAATGGGATCAAATCAAAACCGAATGAACCCAATTAGCTAGCTAGCAAGCTACACATACATACATACATATATGTATACGTATACATATGTCCATATATGTATACCCTGTGTCCGTAATGGTCTTCAATTGATACAATTTAATAAAAAACGTCATGGATCTAGTCCTGCCTCTTTAGAATGACCCTTGAACCCGATATACAGGCTAAACAAATTCATTTTGTATTTCAGTTTGCGATTATGATATTAAGAAGGTTATCTCAATAATTTATTTTCAATTTAGTTCTGAGACTTCTCTAGTTGGGCCTGTTCTCGTTTTCAATTCGGAATATTTTTGTTGGAATCGGATTTTGTTCTCGCTTTCGATTCCGAGCTAAATTATTCGCTATCCTTTGCCTTTGAGTGTCTTAGTATAATGAAATATAATTGCAAATTTTCTTATAAATTTCTGAAAATGATTTCTTTTAATTATTTTTCTTTTAATCTGTAATATGTTGAGAACAAATCGAAACATTCTAAACATTAATTTACAAGAACTGTTTTAGCAGGCAATGAAAAAATTGAATGTGAAAATATTTTGACAGCAGTCGAAATTGAGTTGACCTATTTCACTTGGAATTAAGAACAGTAAGGCCAAAAACAAAGCAGAATTGCTCACGATGTATGTTTTACGGAAGCGAGAACAGGCCTAATTATTTGGGGGATTTTTTGAGGACCCCTTGATGTGTCCATTTTGAGCCCTGGTGTTGATTTTTTTCTTACTCGACACGAAAACAAATCGTCTACGATCTAAGAAATGATTTAAAACGATTCGCGCACTATTTAACTTATAAAATTGGTCGTTCATAACTAACTGAAGAGGTCATTAGCATTTCATCATAAAAATTAGCTGAGGCTGAGCTATGAGGATTCGAAATAGAAATAGTCAAAACATTGGCTATAATAAGGGAATTATTGCTCCACATTCCGCTATATTTGTAAGATGAGCTGTCATAAGGCTGAGATGCATCGTCGGCGATAATGATGGTGCACCTATGTACGTACATACATATGTATGTCCTAGTGTTTATCAGCTAAGAGTCTGACGTCAGTAGCTTATACAAATGTTTCTTGCTTTTTGTTTTTGCCTTCTCACTCTCGTAGGTCATATTGCCTTCAGTGCTTTGGATGATGCCTCACATTCAGTGCATGTCTATAGCATTAATGGAGCCAGCCTGGGCTCAAAGTATGTATCTGGTCGAGTTACTGGATTGGCAACTGCATCCGATTATTTAGTTGTGGCCGATGATGCTGGTGATATAACAATGAGCCGACTGCATGGGTAAGCAAAACATACAAACTCTAGAGAACATGAAATCTAAATAAATTTATTCTGTTAGGCTAAAACCCGTATTTGACATTCCACTGCATGTACCCATTCAGACTGTGGTGGTTACACCAGGAAATACGCACATTCTGGCACCGTTACGTGATGGACGTATGGCCGTAGTGGCCGTACAGATGCCATCCGGCGGTAATAAAAAGCATTCCGTGCTCAATGTGTAAAAAAATTAACGAAAGAAAATGAGAAAACTCTTTCAATTCCAAAAAAAAAACACAAGACGCAGCCAAATTCAGTTTTTTTTCGATAATAATTTGTTTTTTTTTCTCTTCTAAATTTTATAATACTAATTGTCTATTACGTTTTTTTCCTTTTCGTTTCTTTTTACAAATCCCTTAATTTGTTTAAGAAAAAAAAACAAACTGTTTAAATTTTTTCTAAACACTTTTCTTTTGTTTTTTTTTTGTATTTGACCGAATTTTGCTTCCTAATGTAATGTAAGTTGTGTATGTATGTTAAAAATTGTGTGTGTTAAATAGATATGGAAAAGCCACTTTTGATTTGAAATATGAAATAATAATTATTGCCCAGCGTCGTCACCCTTATAAATATATTTCCCCTCTCCATATTATGGGGAATGCCGATTTTCCATTACGTTAAGAAGAAGACGAAAAAGCCGAAGGCTAAATTGAATCGTGCACACTGACACATAAGTGTCTATCTATCTATCTATCTAGCTATATGTTATAGTAATTATATATACACATATAAATTCTTTTACTTATCTAATCTAAACATTGCCCACATACAAAAAAGAAAAAAAAAACGCATACTTCATTTCCTTTCTGGCCATTGATCATTTGTCTCAACGTGGGGTGAGTGCGCACCTTTCAAACTAATTCCAGTTGAATCCATATCAATCATACGTACATACATATATACCAGAACCAGAAATGAGTTGACATCAAACCCCAGACCAAGCATAGAAACAGCTAGACCTCCACTGAAACTGGATTACACCTGGTAGCACAATTCACTTTGTCAACTGATGACTCACCAAAAACGCTGACTTTCAAATTGATTCACAAAAAAGCCAAGTGGGAAATGGCACTAGCAACAATCAACGAGTTTGCTCTAGGCAAAAAAAAAAAAAACTTTCATTGTACTTTACCGGTCAGTGATCTGCTTCTGTTCTCTTTATGTGGTTAGATTGCCCCACCCCCATTCTCCCCCTATAAAGTGTGTTGTTTACTCATTAACAAAAGTATTTTTTTACACACGCAAACATACTCAAACTCCTCACTTCATTCCTTTAATGATTAACAAATAGTATTTGAAAATTTTCAAGTATTATAACTGGCAAACATTTCACGATCCTTTAATGCTTCAAATGTTTGCAACTCTCTCAAGGATGAATACAGTAAATATTTGGAATTTAATTGCGTTATCTCCTAGTTAAAGTTACTTCTATAAACAAAATTGTCTACGTTGTCATTAAACTTGCTTGCATTACCCTCTTTCTTTAATTCTTTGTATAAAAACGCAAAAAAAGTATTTAAAAATCCAGCCGTCCCGTATTGAAATTTGCAAATATTTGGGACTATTGATCGACAATAGAAAGCCAAAATTTACTCAATAAAACAGAATATACAAAAAAATAATACATATACACATGCATATATGTTTGTATAAGGACCTATATGTATAATATATATGTACATAGGTCCATTGCAGTTCGTTGTTTGTTATGATAAGAATATAAATACATATATCATGAGTGTTTGTTTTTTTAAATATACAAATATACCTATTGTATAATTGTAAATCAGTTGCTGTAGATATATATTTGTGACCATGATTGTAGATTGTAGATCTATAAACATTGAATAAAGAAGAGAACAACAAAAAGAAGACGTTACAAATAATTTGGGCTTAATCGACCAATAATTTTGTTTTGTTTTTATTTCGAAAAAAAAAATATATATTTATATACATATATCTAGCGCTTGGAAACAATTAGAAACAACAAGAATATATAAAAAAAAATAATAATAATAATAAACGACACAATTATTTCAGTTCAAGTAGCTTATTAAATAAAAGATGGTGGTAAAAATATATAATATGATAAGTTTATATGGATGTATGTATGTTTGTATGTATAAATTATCTTAAAAGATAACATTGGAATACTCTGTGTGTGTGTGTTTGTGCGTATATGTATGTGTGTGTGTGTGTGTGTGTGTGTGTAGATGAAATTGGTCGATCAATAAATTAATTCTTGAAATGATTTGATGCACATTAAATACGTTAACGAGAATACGACTTGGGTGGTTTCTGTCATTCTTTGTTTTCAGATGCCGTTCATTTGTTTGGTTTTTTGTCTTGTTCTTTGTTTTTTTTTGGCCACTGATTAAGTAAAAGGGCCAAATTACATAAAAATACACTAGAGTTTTGCCTGAATTCGTTAGGAACAATCAGTGCTTAATTAAAAGAATCAAACATAAAAAAATAATATTCTTCATTGTTTACAAGCTGAGAATAAACTAAAACTAGCAAAATATTCATCATCGTCGTCATGTTGATTTGTTGTTTTATCTGGATTCTTCTTCTCATTTTTGGATTATCAATAGAAATTAGTTTTATAGTCTAAGCCGGCATTAGATTCGGAATTATAAACTTAAATAATTAAACTGCAAAAGTTTTTTGTTCTTAATTCTAATTGTACGTAATTCTGCAAATCGTTTGACCATTTCTTTGATATTCATTCACCCATTTGTTTTTTCTTTTTAGTTATTTTTTTTCTTTTGTTTTTTTTTTTTTTTTTTGTTTTTGTTTTTTTTTTTTTTTGTGGAGGTTGTTGTTGGGTTTTTGGGTTTCGACTAAGCATACAGTTTAGTATATAGTGTTTCATGCATCTTCAAAGGCATTTGTCTATCTAACTAACTAGATGAATTTGCTGTCAATCCAATAGCCTTTTCATGTTTTGTTTGTGGAATATTTAATCCTGCTCCTTCTATAAGAAAAGAAATGAAGAAGAAATTAGTCTAAGGAAAAAAGGGGGAAGGAAGGAAATTCTTTCTACTTACAAGTACGGGATAAACGAAAGTATCGGCAAAATCTCGACCAACTGCATTACGCGCAATACATTTATAGTTGCCCATATCCTCCCATTTGAGGTCTGAGATAAGAAGCTCTCCCGTTGGCAAGACCTTGAATCGATGGCTCTGCTTGATGACATTATTCTCATTGTTCTCCCAAATGATCTCAGAGCGTGGACGAGAATGCACTTTGCAGGGCAGCAACACATTCGAGCCAACCAAATCCAAATGTGTCTTCTCGGTGTAGATAATGCGCGGCTTTTGTGGTCCAGCGAATTGTTTCTCACGCACACCCACATTTGTGTGCGGTGGATGAACCACAGTGCTGGCATATATAGTTTTTGAACCCGTCCGTCCAATGCATGTATAGATTCTTGGCTCACTCAGTACATGATCAATGATATGCACCGATCTGACCCTCACTATCGCACTGGGTGCACTCTCCATGACGCGATTCGATTCCAAATTATCAATCTGTAATTAATTATTGATTGGTTATCTATGGACATGCACAAGTCGATTGCTCTTGCTTACCTCTGAGAGCGGCATGTGACCGACAATCCATTGAATGGTGGGCACTTGGGAGCCCATCATTTCGCAGGCAATCTCCACTATGGTACCCGGTGATTGTTGCATTTTGGTGGGCGGAGTATTGGTGAATTTCAGCCAATCAACTTCGAAGGGACGTGCTTTGTGCTCGTCCTCAGCCTCAATGGAATTGTCCACATCGTTATCGTTCTCAGTATCGTCATTACTATCGTCGACAGTGTCCACTGCCCGACCGTTGGTCCCCAAAAGGCAACTGAACAGCAGCAGTGCTATGGCGCACAGATATAAATTCATTTTCTGCAATTACATAAAATTTCAGAATTTATTCGATGTCATGTGACTTGCTTCAGGATCTACTCATAAATAGGTTAATAAACTTTATGACTCGACAGTTTTGATTGATGTATATATATTCGCCTGATAAGCCCCCAATGATAATTGCTAATCACATGGCCTGACGACGGCTAAGCGCAGCTGCAGCTTAAAAGCTACATCTCTGATGGTGGTCCATTACCATTCAAATTCTTATCATTTGTACATAATGATCAACTTGGAAACAATAAAAAAAAAATTACAACGAAATAACGTTAATATATCCCCTCCACACCTTCTCCAGGGCCAGGATAGTCGATTGCTGGCGCAGCGTCCTTTTTGTTACTAATTTCTTGGAAATTGAATTTCACAATGCCACGCGGTTTGCACAAAAATAGAATATTCGAAACATTCGCATCTACAAGATACTTGTCACGACGCAACTAACCAAAACCCCAAAGATATTCATATTAATGGATGGAAATCCAAATGATACAGTTTATGTGAAATGTGACGTCAATATCTGTCCAAGCGCCCACACAGGCAGCGTGAAAGATTAAGGGCCCACTCGACTACGACACTCTGGTCTTAATGTCTAGACAGGGGTCTGGACGGACAACCAACAGCAGCAGCAACAGCAGCAGAAGCAGCGTGACCAATTACTTATTTAAATAAATATATGCATATATACTCACATATATATACAGTGAAACCTCGATATAACGAACTTCGTTATAACGAAAAACCCAATATAACGAATTTTTTGTTAAGTCCCTTGAAAAAACCTCGTTTTTACGAAGTTTTTCATACAAAAAAACACTATAGGTATAACGAATTTCTGAGCCTCTTAAGAGCCTCTGAGAATTTCTTAAAAGCCTCTATGTAGCGAAGAAATTTTTCGAATACCTCTATACAACGAAATCCAATATTTACCCCCTTTCAGTGCAATTTAGCATTATTTTGGTGGAAACAATGTTTATAACGAATTTTTTTTCAGATTTCTTTAAATTTCGTTATACTAAGGTTTTACATTTCAGTACCTATAGCGAATCAATAGATATAACGAATAATTTTGCGATCCCCCTCAGATTCGTTATATCGAGGTTTCACTGTACTTATATATTTCTTTTACGTCGGCACAGTTTTTGAAGGTGTTAGCATTATGTATACGTATATATTTAAATACATACATACATATATACCCGATGGGCAACGATCGCTCAATCGATTGCTTTAAATCTCACGAATGGTTGGCAAATGTTGCATCAGAAAATTAAATTCAATTTGCCCTTCAATCGGGCTAGTCCGAAAGGGGGGAAATTTCGACTAATTTGGTTTTTCACACTCTCTTTAGGGGTATGTTAGTCATGCCCCTTGGCTTAAGTAGACTAGACTAGACTAGTCTAGACTACGATAGACACTCACTCACCTTTTTTTCTTAATTTGATTTCTTTTTTTTCTTCCGGTAAAAAATGTTTGCGAATTTCTCCCTAACGCTTAAAAATAAAACAGTCGATCGCGAGATCTGAATGCTGATTTTTTTTTTTTTTTTGGTTGTTATGTTATAAAGGAGTTTATCAGCTCTAGATTATGATGACTTCTAGTTTGTGTTTTTTGATTAAAATTCAATAGCAATTGATTTAGCAATGACATATGTCCGACGCGGGATGCCGTCTTGGTGACCTTGTAGCAGATTGGTGGCGGAATCTTGAATATGATTTGCTTATACACGCAGATGCGTAGTATTTATTTCGTAGCTCAGAGTTCACAGAGATTTGGGTGTCCCGTCTTGAAGAAGATCGTCAGCGATTGGTGTCCAAATAGTAGCAAGCGAGCCAGAGAGACAGTCACAGAGAGACAGCGAGAGAGATAGAGATGGAGAGGAAGAGCGCTAATCGAGCGGAAGCGACTGTATTCTTCTTATTTTATTGAATTTTTTTTTTTAGTTTCTTCAGTGATAATTCGCGTAACGAATGTCTAGATCACGGCCTTGGCACATTCGAACTCTAATTCAAATGTATCTCAAATCGCAGATGAAACAAAAAAAAACCCAACAATTCTATGAAGCGGTTTTTTTTGTTTTTTGGTTTTTAGATTCTTGCGGCGATTTTTAGGATATATCCTGCAAATGGGTTTCGATTTCGATATGATCGATATCGGCTTCAGTTGATGGTAGTTGTTGTTGTAGTAAGTTGGCGTGGCACTCGTTTGAATACACAGCGTGGTTCATCGACATTACACAATTGTGAGACTTTGGCTTCGGCTTTACAACACGGTGTAAATGACGGCGGCGATGGCGATGACGATGGATATCGGTGGCAATGGCAAATCGAAAGAGGAGGAGAGAGGATCTCGATTGAAGGCAAAACGCAAAATGCACACACACACAAAAACACACACAAAAAAGGCACAGGCAGAGAGGCACAGAAGGCACAAAAAGTTGTGTTTAACAGCTGAAAACTGTAACAGAACTGGCTCGATACGATCGCGGGTCTTGAATTTATAGTCGAGCGTCCAAGCCCCGCAGCCGAACTGCCGATGGCCGTTTGCCACTAGGCAGCCGAACACCACCATTATACTCTCGGCCCAGGTCTCAGTCTCACATTCTTAAGAGATAGTGACATGGACAGGGACAGCAGGGACAGGGACAGGGACAGAGAGGGATTGTGGCAACGGGCAAGGGGTAGGGGCAGAGCGGCAACAGTTGATCTGTCCGGAACAGAACGGATTCCACCGGCATTTCTATGCCGCCGGCGTTTTTTTTTTTACTTTTTCGTTTATGCCTTTGCAGTGATCGTTGTCTTCGGTTGTCTGGCTTTCGATTTAGCAGAGCATTCCAAGCACATTGCGGTTTAGGAGTAAGTGCAGCCAACAAATTCATTACTAAGAATTGCATCAATTAAAGTTATAGATATGTATATATTCTTTGCCAGAAAGTGAAAAGCATTTGGTTTATTGCAGTTTCATCAGGACATATTCCTTTTGGCTATTAGCTTAGAACCTACCTATTGGACATTTTTTATCGCCAAACCCATAATGGCCAATCAAAAGTCAATTCGAAGCATTCGCAATATTACCTATAATTTCGAATTTCTAACTATGTCATCCTGGTGAAAGATGAAAAAAAAACTTTCCAATTTGTTTAGACTTGGCCTTAGACATAACATTGTTTCTGTGATAAGAGCACAAGAATTCCAATGTAATGGCATATTGAATGGAAAATTTTATTTGATACCCAAAAAAAAAAAACAATGAATTGACTCAGTACCATTGAGGTTTTTTTTTTTTTTTGTTTCGACTTTTCCCACATCGGAACTTGACTTTAAACGATAATTATATTCGGAAATGTCTTTTAAAGCTCTTTGCGGTTTACGATCTTCTCCTTCCCCTACACCATACACCAGCAGCAACGACCAAGTCGAACTGGTTAGCGGTTGAAGTGGCGTAATGGAAGGTTCCATTAACCGAGACCCGAGTAGTTGTCTGTCTGTCCATGTACAATTCAATGCAATCAAGTGAGTGCCAGCTTGTCTGCTGCGATCGGTTGAGGGCAGCAACAGAGAGACAGAGATAGATGCATACAGATAGAAAGAGATAACCAGGGAGGGACAGAGAGAAACACCGAGACCGCATTCGAGCAATGCTGTGTGTGGCGAAGGGGCATGCGCCGGCGGCAGAAACTTGTCTCTGACTGAGATTGTAAATGTAAGATGGGGAGAAGGGTGGCCGTCAGTGTTGAAGGGGAGGGTGGTGGTTGGGGCTGGGGCTGTTGGCGGAGGGAAAGGAGGCAAACTGGTGGCTGGGCAAAACGGATGGCGGAGAGCAAGAAGGCATTTCACACTGGCAGACAGATTGGCAGCCAATTCAACTTAACGAACGAACGAACAAACGAATGAATGTAAGCTTTCCGCATGTGGTTGTGGGCCGGCCACGTCTGGTGGCTGCTGGTGGCTAGTGGCTGGTGGTGACTGTTGCTGGGCGGCAGCTAAAGCCAGGTTAAATAAATTGCCAAGTCAATGGTGGCATGTGCGGGAGCCAGGAGGCGGCACACTTTAGATTCTGCTTTGCTTGTGACTAAAATTTGTTTCTTCTTTTCTTTTCTTTCCTTTTCTCTATTCTATATACATAATTTTATCTATGTACAATCAAAATGGTAAATTAAATTCTATAAAAAAAAAAAAAATGAAATTTTGTATTCATTGATTCGTCATACGTCAGAGAAATTATCCACATTCATAGAGTGACCATAGTAGTTCTACATAGAGAATCGTTTGCTTTCCTGGCCAGCACCACATTCAGCACATTCAGTTCAGTTCAGTTGGCAGGCGGCATTTTGTCTTTGGCACAAAGTAAATTTCAATTAGAGGTGCTTGAAAATTGTGTCTCGTGCCTTGTGTGCCCTATGGGACTCGTGGTTGTGGTTGTCGATGCTCTCTCTCTCTCTGTGTGTGTGTGTGTGTGTGTGTGTGTATGTATCTGTATCGCTGACGTAAGAGGCGCATTGAATTGAATTGGCCTTTCGATGCCGGCGGGGAGCAGCACTTTCTATTAGAGATCACAGACGTAATGGGCCATTAGATAGCATTTCTCCTGTTGAGAATGAACTCGTCATTATCAATCTGCTGCTGCTCAATGTGTCTCATTCATTTCCACGAACGAAGACAATTTCAACACGGATGCAATATTTGAACTCGTACAAAACTGTACATCGACATCGACCAAAAAAGAAAAAAAAATGGCTTTCCAGATGGGTTGGGCATGATAAATTCACACAGAAACACACACACAGCCACAGAAATCTACCTTACATTTGTCTGCACCACACACACACACACACACACATACATGCATTCATATATTCATGAATGTATGTATGTGGGTATGGGCCAGGGCCACCGACACCGGCCGACACCGACTCTGACACCGACACCGACACCGACACCGGCCGGCACCAATTATCATTGATCTCAGGTAATCAAAAACCAAAGGCATTCATTGTCAACGTTGAATTTGTCTTTTCTTTTTGTTTCTCTCTTTCTTTGGTTGTTGGTTTTTTTCTTAATGCCATTTCCTAGAAAAGTCTCTTTTGATTTGACACATCAGTTTTTTTTTTTTTTTTTTTTTTTTTTTTGGTGTTTTCACTTCGAGTGGGGTCGAGATCTAGTATCGTATGATTACCTCGAATGATTTGACGGCACAAATTATTTGTGTGTATGTGTGTGAGTGTGTATTTGTATGTGCAGGGCCGGATTTAGTGAAAATGCTGACAATTTGAACTTTGCTTCTGAATTCTTCAGCTTCCAAGTAACTGAATGAAGAAATCTTTTCAGCAAGTTGTTAGTTATTGTATTTAGGCAATGGCCCGTGATAATGAGTCCATTTTTTCTGGACAATGTTTATCACTTTCTTTCTTAAATCATTAATATTATAGATAGACGTGTGTATTTGATTTGAAGAAGTTGTAGATCTAGAAAATCAGTATTCATTTTGCTGGACGATCGTAATTATGAAACGAAATTCTTGAGCTCTTTTCGCATGATGCCATTTCATGATACTAATTTATATTTCTTGAACTACGAGTGAAAGTTAATTAAATTTCCTGTCGAATGATAAATGTTTCATATAAAAAACCGATAACAAGTAGATAGGTTGTTAAGTTTCTTACAATATTTGTAAATTTCATAAAGTAGAACTTCGTGTAATCATAGAAAAAATAATAAGCAAATACATATGTATATAGACTCGATTTTGTTACAATTCATCAGAACTATAACTCTATAAATTGGTAAGATCACTCTCTCTATACATCAATTGAGAAAATGTGATGATATTATCAAATATTGGAATTCTTCGAAAATACTGCGCCCCAAATTAGTGCCCCTGCTGTCCTCTATTGTATTTCCAGTGCTATGTATGTATGTATGTGTGATGTGTGAGTGTGTGAGAGTATCCCCGAGTCTTGCAGCGTCAGTGTTGCATGATGTGGACGACGTGCAGATACAGATTTCAGATACATTGTTGCCCATGGTATGAATATTCAAATTGGCTGGCATGGCCCTGTCTTTGCTTATAGTTTTCTGCTAATTAAGATCGTGCAAAACGATCAAAAAGTGTATATGTGCAATGCTGCATGCCAACCAGGTTTGAGTTTCCAGCAACGCCGGAACAAAGTGTGAAAAAAACCCGTAGTAACATTTAATTGAAAGACCTCAACAACAAAAATAAATAGTGTAACAACCAAGACCAGAGACGATCGTCGTCGTCATGATGACACACACACAGAGATAGTCCCATGTATTATGTATCTACATACATATGTACATATGTATGATTGTGGCATGCTGAATTGCAGGTTGCATTGGTGTGTATATCTCTCTGTGTCGTTGTGTGTGTGTGTGTGTGTGTTGAAGCACTAAAGTGTCGACGTGAGAAAATTCATGTTCATGCCACAAAATTCTGTGCCGTTTTCCTACATTTTCAGTTTTCAATAGTTCTTATATACACTATCTTTTCTTTTCGCTCACTTCATGGTACCGGAAAATCCCTAATGAGTTAATTTAAGAGGTAGACAGTGCGAGAGTGAAAGATAGAAGGAACTAAACTAAATTAAGCTAAACTAAGAGTTGGCAACTGAGACACTCTGTGAATAAGGTGTTTAAGTGGTTTGCCAGAAGACAAAAATTCAAATGAAATTAGCTAATTTTGCCCTTGCCGAATTCTAAATACTCTTCCAACTATTTCAAAGTCCAAATGGCACAGATAACTACTCAAAACTTATTTCAAAACTTAAAAAAGTGATTACTAAAAAACTCAAAAAAACAAAACTTCACATTTGCGATATGGCAAACGTTCACATCAAATTAAATAAACCGCCCATTTCCAAAGGGTATAAAAATGATTCAGACAGATCTATTTTAAAACTAAAAGTGAATTTTCCCTTTAAACTTTTCAGAAAGACATCCGCTGCTGCAATCAAAGAATCTACCGATACACACATTCAGAATTTGTATAAACAAAGGGAGGGGTAAATACAGATAAAGTTATAAACAATAAATTTCGGTTAATTTTTGTTTAATTCCATCATTTGCATACGTGTGAATGAGGCAAATTTTTGTCGTTTTCAAATGGAAAATATTCAAATGCAATTATCACTAATTGTGAAATCTAAGCTCAAAGTGTTTCTCTGTGATATAGACACCGACGACACCCAAACAAATACATATGTACATACATACATACATATATGTATATGTATATAGCTGACTTGGGGGCTGGTTTTGGTTGCTTGGGTGGCGATGGCATTCGGACTTCCTCATAGCCTCATTTTGTATTCATATATTGTAATTTATCAATTAACCAATCGAGTTTGTCTTTGTGTGTGTGTGTGTTGTCAGTAATGATTTAGATTTTCTTTCCCTTTCCCTGTCTCTGTTCTACCTATGTATGTACATATGTATGTACATACATATGTGATGTATTTGTTTGTATAATCTGCTTCTGTTGCATTAAATTGAAATGTGTGCGATGGGTCTCGAGGTCTTGTCTCCGATTACTTACTACAACTATTACCACGAATACTACTGACTGTTTTTACTGCTGCTTCTGCTGCTGCTGCTACTACTATTTGCTGGGTGCAACAAGCTGAGACTAAACAGCCAAAAATATACCCTCTCTCTGTCTCTCTCTGAAGCTGACCCAACTCAATTTTACGATTGCATCAGCCAATTCTGAACCCAAACCCATGCCCAGCTCAGGCCCTTTTGACGACACTTCGGGGTGCGTGCTCTTTTCCAATGCGTTTTCAGTTGACTAAGCATTTAACATAATCGCTTCTTTGTGCCATGAGTCAAAAGACTATAAGAACATTTGCATAACTGAATACCATGTGAAGAATGTTAGATAATGAGATCAAGTTTTCGTAATATTCCTTGGCAGTTCCAAGAATACCTATAATAATATGTAATTTCTTCTCCAACTATTCAATTTTTTGGGTTAAATAAGTAACAATAACTAGACAACGTGTTGATTACCTTCAAAAGAAGACAAAAAAAGAAAAAAACTGTGGCCTTCTCATTGTCAGTCACCATGGCAAAAATAATATAATCGAAATTCATTGGAATTCCTTACCCCTACCTCCACTCCCCCTCACACAAGAAACACAAAAAAAAAAACCGAATGAGTAAGTCATCTGTGAAATAAATGTGACTATTTCGGGAGCATTGACAAATCGTACATTTTGTGAATGAAATTCATGGAATGCAAGATGTTTCTTTTTTCCGATGTTGAATATAGATTGTTTTCATTTATTTTTCTTTCTTGCTTGGTTAATTACTTGGTTTTTGGCGCTTCTTATTTATATAAGAAATGTAATAGTTCTCAATTGTGAGGAGTGAAATTGGTAACATATTCTGTATTCTTGTTAGAGAGAGAGTGACAGAGGGAAAGGGAAATAGGGACTCTTAATTAACTTATAATTTCAAGATTATTTATCAACAAGTACGTAGGCAAGTATGAGCAGGGGAGGGCAGACCGTTCAATTTTATAAATTATCGTGAAGAGTTATTTAATTCAACATTAAATTTCTTTAAATTTGAATGCTTAAGAATCCACTTAGTTCAATTCATTTAAAATTGATTGATTTGACTTTTGTAGGAATTGAAATTAAGATGGATTAAAAATATGAACCTAAGACATGGCTACGCTTTTGTTTATGAATAAATTTGACGTCATAAGCAGACGTCTAATTGAAATTAAAATTCACAACTAGTTCAACCATTAGAGTCGTGAAACGGCATTACAATTGTTCTGTACATTGTGCTAATGGAAAATCTTGATAGCTCTCGAAATAGTTTTCTGCAAAATAAACTACTCATTTCTGATTTCTCTTATCAACGATCTCTGGAGCGTGCTCATTTGATTCAATTCTCAACAGATTTTATGGCATCGTGAGACAATTTGCTCCATCTAGAATCTAGATGCGTAAAAGAATCGTAAAATATTCCATCAAGTTGATGAGTAAATAAATTGAAATGATTTTGCATAATTGTAATGTGTAATCAGTTTTTGTTTCCGGCATTTACCGGGTCTCGTAATTTTACTTATTGTATATAAGCTATTGGCTCTTTGCTAGTCCAATGGAATCATCAAGAAATTATGGATACTAGTGATAACCGGTGGATACCCACTGTTCCAGATTTTGAGTTGATCCAGACGAACCTCAGCTGACCAGCGTCATGTATTCATTAAGTGAAGATACTTTCTTCCCATGCATTGAAAGAACTTGTGACCGAAATTTTTATACATATGTCCATGTGTTTTTTTTTTTGCTTTGCTAGGGTCTCGTGACAGTTGTTGAGATCTTTTCAGCTTGAATTCTTTTCATTCATGCCCAGCAAAAGTTCAATAAAGCATAAAAATCAAACACGTATACATATTGTACATAAATAAAAACATACATACATACAAATATTTAAATTAAACAAGGGGCTCGTTGTCTCCACATATACATATGTATGTATGTATATATGTATATGAACAAACGCACACACACAAATATCGAGGACAGGGCCGCCAATTAAGATTCCTAATAGTTCTAATTTATAAACGAGGTATGTTCTAAGAGTAATTCTAAAATTATTAGTTGCCTCTCAGTTTTAACTTTACTAATGATTATTTTAATCCTTTTCAATAGTAGTCATATGTATTTTTGAAGAGTAAGTTAGATTATTGGAATAAAATCTGTTTCATAATTGATCAAACTGGCAAATTTGTAGCCAAAAAAAGAAAGAGAATGGACGACAGACCTATCTATCTACACGCTTTATGCTACTAAGAAATATTATCTAAACTGTAAATTAATTTCAGCTATTTTGTTAATTTAAATGTGTTTAAAACTATCTAACAAAACATTACAAGATGAAAAATTTGATTCAAAGGTTTCACCAAACTTTTCCGAAGGCAAAGTGTTCCAAATGCAACACAAGTAATGAAACAAAGGAATACATTTCCGTCCCAATTTCTTCTGCCAATAGATATGTATCCAGTAGTCGGCTTATTTTTGGAGCGAACCTCGTGCATGCATAAATTAACATCAGCAACAGGCATGGGGAGGGCATCATCATCATCAGAGCATCAACATCTCCATCAACGCCAACACCAAGCGATGGTCTTTTGGGGGCTCGTCTCTCTCTCATATTTTTCCGCTCTGATGGCAGCGAACTAACACACACATACACACAAACCAACCAGTTCCCCCCACTACCCCATCTGAACCATCATGTGTGCCCCACCAAAAGTGGTTTACTCTTTCAATGGGTGGTCGCGCTCTCACTCTCTTTGCCTCACAAAATGTGCAAAATTATATTGAGACAAGGAGAGACACAGAGAGAGAGAGAGATAGAGAGAGAGAGAGAGAGAGAGAGAGAGAGAGAGAGAGAGAGAGAGAGACAGAGGATGGGCCAAGGGGAGCCTGAGAACTAGATGATATTGCTATACCCTTGCCAATTATCGGATAATGAATGTTCCAGTAAAACGATAAATAAAAGTTATAAGATTTACTAAAGAAAAACTCATAAATCAAGAAATAGATAAATTTTCTATTCAAATTTTTAAAAGAAAATTTACTTTTTCCAAAAATTCTTACATACATCAATGGTTTGGAAGGAAGGGTATATACAAAGTCATGAAATAATGTCAAACACAACCAACCCATCCAAATTGTGTTAAAGTGTAGGCAGATAAAAGTGTTTTGTTTTTTCCTATAAACTTTTTGTTCACTTTCCATAGACTCAGACAATTCCCACAAAAAACTGTTACACATTATAATAGAGCAATTTGAATTCAATTAAATCGCAAAAAAGGAAGTTCCTACTACGTAAAAAACACATAAATTCAATGCGATGTGCACTCTTGTGACCCTAAGAAATTTGAATAATTTGACAAATATGTGATATAGTAAACATATTGATTAAGTTTTTCAATATCATTTAGATGTAAACAAAATAAATAATTGACAATTTCTGTAGTAAAATTTAAGGTATTTCAAGTTGGAAGTAAAATTTCGAATACTTTAAGATCGAGTTTGTCACTTATTTATTAAATAGATTTATTTAAAACATAAAAGAATAGTTTTTTTGAAAAAATAAAGTGAGTGTATGTATTTATGTAATTAAGTAACGATTTTGATGGAACTTAATTTATATAGATGTATGCACATATAATATTTTGTTCCCGTTCTTTTCACATCAAGCGGACAAATTCGCCTCATTGGCTTAAAACTTCGTTTTGGATTTAATATTGCTAACAAATTTAAGTGTGTCAAGATTAAAGTAGAAACTAAGGTACTAAGATTCAAGAGAGTATTCGCCGAGACTCAAATTAGGGAATTTTTACAACGGATTAATATTAATACATTTTGATTTGAATTTACAAAAAAAAAAAGGAAAATTGGACGTTGTTTTTAATGAAATTTGAAAGATATTTCATCCTAAATTCAATCAATTATAAAATTGTAACATTTGCTCACACCTGGCTCGCAATTGCTTATTTGAATGAAATATATTAGATCAATGTACTGTACGAGTTTACATATTGAATTTCTTTTAAATCGTTTTATATAAAGAAAGAACACGGCTCTTAATGATGATCAAGAGTATATATACTTTGTTTTGTCTGTTGAATATCCTTTAGAAATATTCTGATATCTTTAGCTAAAGAGTATTTGAAAGTCGTTGTTCACTTGTTGAAAAAATCAATTTTTATGATACTCATAAATTGCAATTTATTGAAAATCAATGCGATTATCCATTAGCTACTTGCTGGTAAAGTCGGTGGAATCGCGTGACTAACACAACGTCAAGGTAAGTCGATGCATGCCAACAATCAGGTACATGCATATGAACATATATGCATGTAGGCATATATATGTACATGAATGTATGTATATTGGATGCTTTCAAGCTCACGTAGCCAACGCCGTTCGATCTGGTTTCAGTTAGATCTGGCATGACCAATTGGGTCAGCAATCGCAATTTAAACTATTTAAATGAAATTCGCCAGATAAATTTTGCTTGATTTGACATTTTGTATAACCTGTTACCCCTTTATATACATATATATGGGGGAAAATCGTTTCATTAAAAGGTAAACAATTAACACAAGGAAGCAATTTACTTTTAAATAATATATACTATTTGAATAGCATCGACAATTGCCTAGATATATTACATTAATGCTTTTACATATAGGCAATTCCACATTAATAAGTTTGGAATAGGTGGCTTTTTCCCCCCGATGAAGCAATACTGAAAGGTAGTTCCGTCGGGGATAATGGAAACGATTGTGGTTAACATTAATAAGTTTCAATAATTTGCTAACAACAAAACAATTGAAAACTGATTTAAACTTGTGAGTTAGGCAGAAAGAGCAAGAGGAATGGCAATTCTTCTATGAAGAATGAGAAGTAAATATTTTTATAATCCATAATTCATATTTTTATATTTTTTCGACTTTCATTAATAGCTTGAAATTGGAATTTTTTTATTAAAGTTTTAAGAATTTGAAACTAGGTTGAACTTAATCAAGTCTGTATATTATTGTGTGTGGCATTTAATTCTAAAGAACTTTGCAAAAAATTATAGCAAAATAAGAATTTGCCAGAAATTGATGTATAAAAAGTTTGAAATAAACTTTTGCTATTCCTTCAATGCGCTTCTCACGCTTTGTGATGGCATGCCCAAAGCGTCTGTTTATATTTCTTACTTAAAGCTGTATGGGCAGATATTTTGAAATGTTATTACCCATTCGTAATATAAACATATAAACCTAAATCCTAAAAAACAATGCCAGACTATGCGGCGTCCGTCTCTGTAGCTCTCTCTCTCTCTCTCCCTCTGTTACTCTAAATGAGAAAATTACAAAATATTCTATACAATCGAGATGACTGACTGTTGATTGTTGTGTAATTCGATGATAAACATACCCTATAGACAATTAGCCTTTGAGGTAGCCGCAATGAATGATATAGCTGATATTTATACACCCTTTGATAAGCGGCAAAAACATATATGCTCTTATAATCCTCCCATTAATTTAGAATATAGCAACTAAGTTCTTTCGCTGATCCTCAAACCTATACCTATAAGTGTTTCCTTCTATACTTTTGAATTTATAAACAGCTTCAGCTGAGAGTATAATAAGTCACCAGGTTTCATATGTAAACTAGTCTATCAAGGTTGCCTTCAAATTTGTATAATCCCATGCATCGCAATCAATCAAACATCCGCTATTTCAAAGAAGTGTTTCATCAAATTACAAAGTTTAAATATAATATATTTAAGTTATTTGTAGAATCAAAAAGCTTTGTCAAACGGAAACGAGATAATTTCGAATTCAAAGTAATTTTATGCCTTCTGAATTATTGATATGAGTAATCATAGAATAGATAATTTGTTAAGCACTCGAACATAAATAGATTGTGTTCAGTTCATTCACTAACTAGCAGAAGAAAGAAAGTTTGTTTTTTCTTACCTGCATTTTTTTTGTTTGGCTTTAATGTTTGTTTGTTCTGACTGATTGGTTTTTTTTGTTGTTGTTTTGGTTTGTTTTGCTTTTGTTATTTTTTGGCACTGCAAAACTGATTGCGTCGTATGCACAACTTAAATAAATATATTTTTCCACTTTTGGGAAACTTTCGGAAAAGTTTTAATTTCCCTTTTGGTATTTGTGTGTGAGTGTGTTTGTGTCGGTTGTTTGGCTGCTTTGTTTTCGGTTCTGTTCTGTTTCTATTACTGTGTGGCAAAAGGTTCAGTGTCCATGCTTTTATATATCGGCCATGCCCGAAATCAACAAGTGGGTTCTACTGCTCGGATGCTACGAGTGAGCGAACAAACCGAATAGGACACCGCAGAGACGTTAATAACAGTTATGATGGAACGATGCAGTGCTCCTCTGCTCTGGTATTGGTGTTGGTGTCGTCGCTGTCGCTGTCGTCGTCGTCGTCGTCGTCGTCGTCGGCATAGATGTCATCGTCATTGTCGCCGACGACGACATTCGTCTTCGTATTCTTATTCGCGGGGTTCTTGAGGGTGCTGCATGGGGTAGGTTGGGTCTGTTACTTGATGCTCTCCTTTGATTAATTGATTAAAATAAAACAGCAACAGAAAAAAAACGAAAAACCAAAATGTCCAGCAAAACGTTTGCTAAAGGCCGAATTCCGTGTACTCTTTAAAGTAATAAATGCCTGGAGCATTTAAGACAATTAGCATTTAAAATAACTCAAACAAGTGGGCTAACAATTAGTTAATTCATACCATCTAAAGCCCAATGTCGTAAAAAATCTCCCCCCAAAGTATGCAACGGGTAGCTAACGAATTCATTTTTGGCTAAATTACCCAACAGTTTATTTAAGAACATTGTTTTTTTTGAAGGCCATTTCTTATCTACAGAACGTTTTACAAAATCCATTATTTGCTTAAAAAAGTTAATTATGTAAACACATATTGCATACTTCAAAGAGCGTTTCATTCCCATTTTACATCCCAAATTCAGCTAGATTTTCTAGCTGGATTTATAGCTAGATTTTCTATTGAAACTATGCTCTAAAAATGAGTAGTTACTTTTTGATTTAAAACTTTTCAGCGAATTAAAGGCATTGAAAATAAAGTTTTTCTTTATTGACCATAAAAAATATACCCTTTTAGCGAAGAAAAGAGCATAGAAAAAGTAAATGCAAATTTATGCGAATTATTTTTATAACACATTTTTCTCATTAATATTCCTAGCTCGGAATTGGAAATGAAATGCGTGTTCCACTTGCATATGGTATGTACATAGATACATACATATGTATATATGCGTAAGTGTCTCACAGTACAGTTGGAATGCCTGTGCCTCAAGAGACATGAGATGAAACCGATCAATCATCATAGCACCTTATAGCATCAAGCAAAGTGACGACAAACAAAATAAAGCTAAGTAAATATAGCCTAGGAAAGGACGAGATTCAGGTGGGAAGCAAACTTTTTAAAGTT
Source organism: Drosophila paulistorum (assembly GCA_018152135.1). Taxonomy (NCBI): domain Eukaryota; kingdom Metazoa; phylum Arthropoda; class Insecta; order Diptera; family Drosophilidae; genus Drosophila; species Drosophila paulistorum. Next base: position 16,395,683 of record JAECXG010000690.1, read on the forward strand.
ATATACACACTATGTAAATAATATGTATGGACCGGAGCTATAGTCCATGAAGAAGAAGTACGACGATTTTACTAGAAGATACATCTTTAAGATGCTTTCAGAAATAAAACGTTTATACTTGGCAAGGCAAACAGATCTGACTACTAATATTTACTCAATCTCAGCAAAAGAGTATAGACATCTCTTGCCGGTTTTTTTTTTTATTTTAAATGATTAAAAATTTCTTAATCAAAAGCTGGCCTTATTTGGTTTGTACGGCTCTTGATTTAGTTTTTACGGTGCCTTCAAAAACTAAGGATCCAGAATGAACTTGGTCGTTGGTCGAATTCAAGTTTTCAGAGTGCCCAAATGGAGTGTCTAGAGACATAGTGCGAATACGATTCCGAAGTTCGAGTTTCGAGCCTTTGGCTTTGGCAGACCTGTTGCCTTCAGAAATCATTCAATTTGCATTTCACTCAGTCTTGCAATGTGTCAAAGAATCTGATGTAACGGCAGCTGCAAAACTAAACGACAATTGATTTCTTTTTTGTTGTTCTCTTTTTCTTTATCTAAAGGCGTGTACTTCTGAGAATGGTGATCAGGATAGATCACACGATTCAGAGATAGAGAAAGAGAGAGAGAGAGGCGGGAATGTCTGTGTTCAGATTTAAATTTGCCGCCATTGCGAAATTGCATTTGTTGCTAACCAAAATTCCCGTAATCGAGGGCATCGGCCGCAAGATACCCTGTAGCCCCCAGAGAGAGAGTGTGCGAGAGAGAGGGAAAGAGACAATCCCTTTCTTTTGCCTGTTGCATTCAACTTGATAACTTGAATATACCCTTTCTTTTCCATGTCCCTAGTAGTTTCATCATTTAGGACTTAATTTAGACGCTGCGTGCCTTACTGCGGACATGCTTTATTAATTATTATTAAATATTATTAACATTTACATTTAAAATGAGCTATATTTAAAAAAGTTGCCTGTTGTGTATTGTCTGCCACACACACACACACACACACACACGAATCCCGATCTTTCGGTCTCCCACGTAGCTAATTTGGCCATCAGTCAATAGGGCTTCATTTATATTGCCAGCTTGCCTTCAATTGATGATGAACATCAGCTATCAGCGGAAACCTACGTCAGACATCGCTGCTGGTCCCAGCTTGACGAGACGTGCCCGTTCGCCTTGGCCATCACTCTATCAATCAACAGCATGGTGTAATTAAACATTCGGATGTGGTGGCCCCCCCTTCCAAACATCGCCCTACCCAAGACCTCCCCATGTAGGGAGGGGCGGGTCGTGCAAAAGGGGTGTGGGAGTGGGGGGCAGTTATTAACAAACTTTTTTCATTAAATCTATGGAAAATCCCTAATAACTATGTATGTACATGATGAATTTATATGCCCTATAAAGCGCATACATACATATGTAGAGAGGCGTTAACTAGGCAATTATTATTACTATTATGACATCCTGGACAACAAGAGTAATGGAGGCCAATTAGATATAAATTTTGGGGAAATTTGACAGCGGTATAGAAGAATATATATATATGGTATGATTCTGTATTGAACTTTGAAAGCCAACCACTTTTGCTGTCTCTTTCATATCTTCGACCATCATTCCAACAACGAAAAAGTAGGCAAAAGTTATTGCTCTCTGACATTATCTGTCATTATACAATGATATGCTACTATATATACATATGTACATATGTCATATATATATGTATGTACATACCTACTCCCAAAGCATTTGATAGTCAAATTGCGTGGCATGGGCAGATAGAAAGATAAAAAATTATTATATGGACCTGGAGATCATTAAATTAATATTTTTCGCATACCCCTTGATAACGCCTTATGGGAGAGACTTATCATTATACAGAGTGAGCCTTTATCTCTATTTAAAGTCAGAATATGATAGAAGTCTAATCTAGGGAGCTGCTAGCAAGTCTAAGGACATTTCACTTATAATTAGTCTAAGGAAACGCTTCGTAGGTGGATCGTGCTGTGAAGAATATTTTCCAACAAATTATGAGCAATTAATGAAAAATTTAATACTTATAAATAACCACATGTCTATAGGAAACATTTTTTTGGTCCTTTGGTTGAATGTAAAAAAAAAGTAAACAAAAATTAGAATTTGAATGAGGTCAGGATCAGAGGGTTTCAATTCTGCATCGATTGGACTTTGTGTCATAAAAATCGGTTCAGTATTACGGGCTATATCTTTATCGCAAGTTAAAGTGATTTTATTTAAAATTAGTTTTTTGAATAAAAAAATACAAAATTACCCGACAAAAATATTTCCCCATAAAAAACAAAAAAGCAAATAAGAAGCTAAGATTTTTCAACCCAATATCTATTAGAAACAAAATATATATATCTGACTCATCATTTACTATGGAAAACCGGGGACGGAGGGGCCCTACCTTGTAGACGTCGAAGGGCGACTTAATCAAAAATGTGTTAATTTTAAAAAAAAATATATATACATATATATGTATGTATACTCTATAATCTTGAAAGGAATTTAGTTCAAATAATTTGGTTGAATTTTAACCCTTTTTTTTGTTTCAACTGAAAGTTTGTATCAATTGAATTAGAATTTCCGTCTGATCTAGTAATTAAGTTTTCTGCTAAACAATGTAAAGTTTCAAGTTTATCACATATATTGTGATTCTAAATGTGTGGCGTATTTAGTGCTGTGAAACGGGGAGAACTTTGCCCATTAAAGTATACAATAGACTGGAAAAGCTTTCATGGTTTCTGACCAGTTTTTTAACATTTCAAATGGCCTTTAATTCAAAAATTCGTTTTAGATACAATCTCAAAAATATATTTTAATAGTTTTTGCAGAACTATCCTATCTGTTTATGGCTTGTATGAAAAACTTAAAAAAAAACTGTGCAATCCTCATTGGTAAAAATCCTTTAAGTATTTTAAAAAAGGTTCTACTCTAAAATTGTTTTGCTCAGATCATAGAGAAAATTCAAAGTCTTTTAGCATCGAACATATCCCTGACATTTCTTTTGAAAGATATTAAGTTGCACTTGTATTATTATTATTGAACTAGACTAAATCACACTCAAATCTTCATCAAATTAAATAGTTTGGAATGGATTTTTTGTCACATAGGGAATAAATCACTTGAAAATTCGACTTTTCGTGTTAATATTAATAGTTTGAACGTTTTCTTTACTAAACTTTTGTGTGACATTAGATAAACTCTACAATGCTAGACATATTATAGTATACCTTCAAATCGGATTAGTTAAATAAAAGAATAGCTAAAATTGATTTCCGTTTGGTGCCCTTTACGAATAAATTGTAAGTACTTAAAATGAAATTCGCAAAAGACATCAAAAACTACTTCAATTTTGATTATTAAGCTAGAAACTGTTAATGAACATTATTGGACCCAAGCTAAATGCGGCATTAGTTGTAATACTAATTGTAAGCATAAATAAACCATAAACCTATCAGGCTAAGCAAATTGAAAATGTGTTGCTCGATCAAGTGTTGCATACTTGTAGGGATGAAAAATTTATATGCATTTGTGTATCTTGTTTTTCTCCTAGTTCAAATGAGAAAGAGATAACCTCACAGCTGTCACGCGAAATAGAGTGAGAAAGAGAGAAAACTTCAGAGAAGTTATGGAAATCCTGATTTGGTTCCCAGCAGAACTTCAGTACATAAACTTAGACCAAATTTCTAAAATATATCTTCCATAAATTGCCAAATAAAAAAAATACAGACAGACCTTTTAGTTTCCAAGCGGGTCGAGTCTTTTGACTAAGCTGCCCTCCCCTAGCCATTCCAGGCTACGCCCTTGCATCCAATGACCAACTTTTTCTCCTCAGTGTCAGTTCTGATGCTTAAATTTCGATATTCCTTCATGGAAAAAGCAATTTGTTGAGTTAGCAGGCGATTTCTTTGGCTTCTTTGGTTGTCGCCAAATAGTCGTCCACATGTAAATGTTCTCTTCAAATGCTTAGAGTGAAAATTGTTTCTGTATGATATTGGCAGAATTTTGCTGCCAAGCGCTTTACTCTTCCCCGTACGGTTTCGATGGAAGAACATTAAGTCAAAGACAATAAAGACGCTTTTTAAATCTCAACATTTTATTTATATTTTTAAAACGTTTTCTAAAACTTGATAAAAATCAAATTTATGCCAAAAACCATTTGTAAAGAGAATGTTCATGTGCTCTTACTAAACTTAAGGGGAGATAATAGATTTCGCATCAGCGCCGGACCATTCCAATAACCGGGTAACATCATTTTCCAATACAGAATTGGCATTAGATCTTTCTTCATGATGAACATTGAGTAACGCTCCTTGTTTTGGGCAAACGGGAATGTTTCCAATGGTGTGAGACTATAATCGAATTCGGCCAGAATGCAGCTATGATAGCCAGTGACCAATGGACAGGAGGCATAGCCATCGTATAAGCTGGTTAAAGGTTTACCATCCAATACCGAAATCATATTACGAAATACAACTGGCGACTGAGCAGCTAAAGAAAAATAAAAAACCAAAATTGGAATAAAGTTAAGGTGAAGTGAGTTGCGTATTACTACTAACCTGCCGATGCAGCGGTCTTTGAATTGGGTGTTCCTGATGAGTCACCAATGGCGAATACATTCGGATACTTGACATGCTGCAGAGTCGATTTGTCCACATTCACAAATCCTGCCTCATTAACCAATTGCTTACATTTGGTTAGCTCATCGGGAGCACACATTGGTGGGGTGACATGAAGCATTGAATACTGCAATTTGATAACAATTGTCATAGCCTTGTTTAACTGATAAACATCAAGAGCTTTTCTTACCTTATCTTCAAAGCGTTCGCCATTATCAAGGTTCTCAAAGACTGCAATATCCTGGCCGGGCTTAACTTCAATTAAATTTCTGCGGGTATTGACGGTGATATTACGTTTCTTTACAATGGGCCACAGAGCATCGGCATAGTGTTTTACTCCAAAAAGAACTGGTAATGCTGTATTATAAACAATATTAACATCATTCCGCCTGGCCACCTAAACAGAACAGAATTTCAAATTACAAGTCATAACAAATTGATCATGAAAAATGCTATACCTTGCGGAAATAGTGCTCTGAGATATAGACTATTTTCTGTGGTGCTCCTGGGCATTTAACCGGTGAATTGGGAAAAGTGAAAATTACATTTCCATCAGTTGTAGTGCGCAGGCAATCATAGACTCGGTCCACATAGTCAGGTGAGTAAATTGAACTTACTTTGCCCTTTGGTATGCTCAAGGCATCCAACAGTCCTGGAATCTATTTTATTGTTTTAGTTATTGGCAAATAAACACGAGCAATTCTTTTCATTTTTCTCCTTACCGCATTGTATTTCAATTGCAATCCGGTTGCAATTAAAAGCAAATCATATTTAATGGTATTACCACATGAAGTTTGAACCTCATTCCGATCGGGATCAAATTCCAAAGCTTTCTCCTTAAGCCACTTTGCCTTTTTGGGTAATACATCAGCCATGGGCTTATAGGATTGTTCCAAACGTTTCATGCCACCACCAATTAGTGTGAACATGGGCTGATAATAATGTTTCTATTGCAAAAACAAAAACAAAAAGAGGAACCACTAGTTTATTTTAGAGTTAATATATAATACACATAAAATATCTTACGTACTTCGGCTGGTTCCAGTATGATAACATTATTCTTTCCCAGTCGTTTAGTTAATTTGGCAGCCATGGCACAACCACCGGAGCCACCGCCCACCACCAGCACTTTGCAACTAAAACAAAAAAAAAGATTATTAATCTATTGGGAATTAGCCTGGCAACTCGTCATTTAATTAATATGTTCTCTATGGCCCAACAGTTTAGCTCATTTTGGCCAACCAAGTGAAAGGACCTACATTTTGTGTATAGTCAAGTTTCTTCTTCTAAAGAAGTGACTAATTCGGCTACATTTACTAATACCCTACCATAAGCATTTAAAGAGTTGTCTAACATTAGAAGACGAATTGAAATTTGTTCAATTATTATGCCAAACACGTAGGTCTAAAACAAATGCCACTTTTAACAATTGAAACATTTTTTTGTTACTAGGCTGTCGATTAGTTATCAGTGATCCCCCCAAAACATGTTTTTTATACATATACTTCATATAGATTGATACATATGTATGTACAAATGTGTATGTATTTTGTGTGAGGCCTTAATTTGAACTGTCTAATTGCTTTAATAAATTTTTGTGTTTAGCTTAAAGTCCATATATGTACATGTATATGTTTCTAGACATATTTCTTACGAAACTTATCTGAATGGGCCGGGTGTTATCCTTTTGATACCCTAACAGCATGGGTATATCAGTTCACTTTTAAAGCAAACTTTATTCTCGTTAATTGACATGATGAAATTCACTTTGGGAAAAGGCATTTCTGGTCAGACCGGTTCGATCGGTCAAAATAAATATTTGTTTGGCCATATAGAATGTATATACAATTTTTCAGTCGAGCCTTCTTGTTTAGCAATCAAATACTAAAAACTAATATACCCCCCCACAGTCACAATAATAACAAAGCTTTCACAAGCAGTAAACAGTCCCAATACTCACTCATATTTCTCGCAACGTGTGTGCGATGTCGATAAGTCCCTTATATAGCTGGCGAATTGACTTCGCCTATTGGCAAAACGCAGGCGGGAGATCATTGCGATTTGTTGTACGTGCCCAACAACTACAAACACCTGATGGCAACTGCCAAGAAGGCTGAGAGACATGCAGATGGTAAAGCTTTCTCAAATGTTACGTTATCAAAACTGTGGACACCCAAGCAAAAGCGCGATCAAAAGCTTGTCGTAATACTATTAATTTACATTTTTGTGTTCTTTTTTTTTGTTTTTGTTATTTTATAGTATTTAAAAAACGTAGCAGGTCCGAAAAAGATTTGATGTTGAAATTTCAAATTGTGAAATGAAAATGACTTCATTTTGACTAGGGCAAAATGCTTGTTTATTTCGATTAAAAATTTTAACAATTACTTTCACTACATTCTTTGTTGAGTGTATATCTTAAATACTGGCGAAAAGCTTTTTTGACTAAGCTTTTTTTTACTTACAATAGCGGCTGTGACTAGTGACTAACAAGATAGATAGTTCCTCTCACTAGTGCAGTGTTTATTATTATTCAAAACACATTAATTCAAATGTTCATAATACCTAAAACATTATAATTGATTTTTGTTTATTTTCATGTAGAATAAAGTTTAATTTTAATAATTAACATTTTTTTTACTGCAAAAATTGCCCATTTGAAATTTTTTAGAAATTTATTGCGGAAACTGAGTTTTCCGGTACCACTTATTCTGCTTCCGGCTTCCGGTGTGGCCATTATATTTTTGCGCCATTTTTAAAAGTTGACTGCCATTATATTCAATATACATATTTTCTTCATTGTCAATACAACAGACGTTATTGTCAAAGTCAATTGAAACTTGTAAATTTTTTAAAATATTGCCTTAGCTATTATTTGCTATCGGCTATATGTTCAAATATGTAGAATTTGTGTTTCATTTAAATAAGTAAAACAATAATTCAAAATAATATGCCATCGATAGTTGGTATTTTCGATGATAGTTTTAGTATTTTTCACATGACCTATCGATAGTTTGCCTATCGGTGTCAATGTACCATCTTTAGTTTGCCGGTCCTCATTGTCATTTCTAAATAAGATTTGTTGACATTTGTTGATCATTTAAAAATGTTTAAAAAATTAAAGCCGGGGGAAACTGAAGAAGATGTTCTTCGAATGGCAGCCGAATTCAATGCTGAGCGGGAGAAGAATCCATCGTTTCAGCCAGCGGCAACAGTTGTTCGCGTACCAGGTTGGTCTGACTGAAAATTTGAAATTTACTTACAATTAATTTCATAAATTTCACATTAGCTGCAGCTGCGAAAAAATCAGTGTTTGCCCAGAAGCGGGAGCAAGCCAAGCTTAACCGTGTTCCTGAACAAAAGCAAGAGATTGAGAACAAAGATCAAGTTGCAACTTTCCAAGAGGATGAAGTGAGAAACCAGAAAATACTTCTTGATGAAATACATGAGAATATATTGGGTGATGTGCAGGGCAGTAAGGTTAGCCCCAATCTCATTGACCATGTGCTGGGTGAAATAACGGAGAGAAACTCTGGCTGCGAGCGTAAGCTTGACAAGGTTAGCACTTAAATACATACATATGTGAATTTTGCAATGAGCTAGGTATTTCTCCCTAATTATAGAACGAGACCAACAAGCCTAGAAGCATCTTTGCACGGCAAATGATGGGCGAGCAGAGAACAAGCAATTTTTCAAATAGCAGTCTTAAGATGCAAATCGACAAAGAGGATCTTGCCGCGAAAAGTTCCATTATTAAAGATGAGAAGCTGGCAAAAGAGTTGCATGCCGAAAATCTTAATGTGCTCAATCAAATGAGTTCAGAAGATATCTTAGCCGAAAGACAAAAGTTATTGGAGACTTTGGGTAAGTATCTCTCCACCCAAAGTGTTAGTTGAAGTCTTCAAAGTTGTTTTTGCAGATCCAGCATTAATTGCCATGCTGGGTAAGAAGCGTGAACCCCAAACAAATGCCAAGGCTACGCCTATGGTTATACCGCCGCGGCCCATGTCACCCAAGTTGCCAGAGTCGAATCCTGCCCACGAAATACTCCAGCAAAGTGATGAGGGTCAGTGGCTTAACTTTAACCTTGTCGAGGAGCACAAATTAGCTTGGATGCGCGATATACCCGCTAAGGTGGCCCAACTGAAACCTGGCCAGCACTTTGATGCCCGTTTCGATTGGAAGGGCGTCCTATTGCCGCATACACTGCCCCAAGATGAAGATCAGGATTCGCGGGAATTGTATTTGCATGGCGAAGAGGCTGAACGTCCTGGTTATACGCTGCAGGAACTTTTTCGCTTAGCTAGGTACCCATTTATATTTGTGTTTGGTAATGCAGTCTCTCTAACTATCACAATACTCTATACAGATCTACCGTACTGCAGCAGCGTTTATCGGCATTTGGTGCCATTGCTGGCATCTTTAGCATCTATAACCAAGGCTTTTATGATCAAGTTCTGACTTTGCCGATATCAAAAATGTTTTTCCTATTGCGCTTTGGTCTGGATGACAATGCCCCCGCCCAATTGGAAGTGGTGAGCCGAGCTTTGGCTCGCCTATGCTACAATGAAACGGATGAAGTGGTCCTTGATTATATTTACAATAATGCCTACTGTCATTGGCAACCATCGCTGCAGGTGGCAATGGGCAGTGCCATAGATGAGAGCAATACAGGCAGTGATCCCACTTCGCTTGCATTTCTGCAGCGCTATATGAAGCTATTGCACTCGAATCCCACCTCAGTGCGAGCTGAAATTGACGAAGATGAGGGCGAGAGTCGCACAAGCATGGATGACTTTCAGCTGGCAGAGACGGATCTAATTGATTGCCTTTTACGAACCAATATCTTGCAGCGGATCACGTAAGCTTATAATAATATATATAGGAGAATCGAAACTAATTGCACGTTGCCTTCTTACAGATTCATTTTAACTTCAGTGCGTCCAGAGAATAGCACAGTTGACTCCTGCCTGAAGCTACTTATACGCATAGCCCGCACCAGCTCAAAAGCGGCCAGGCAGTTGGCTAATGAAAGTCGCCTCTTCGAGGTACTGTTGACCAACTTCATGCCTCCCCTTAGGGCTAGTGTACCAAATTCAGGTATACACTATGGCCATCCGCAGTTTCTATGCTTGAAACTTCTTCGCGTACTTATTGGAACTCATTTGGACATTGCCAAGGCGATTTCTAAAGACATTGTAATCGAGCGATTGCAGCAGTATTTGTTCCATCGAGACGATATTAAAGTGGGTGTTGAAAATTGGTTGGTTATAGACACGATACTGATTATTTTTATTATACTTTTGCCAGGCCCCAATGATACGGGTTCAGATCGAAGCACTGCGCATCTTGCGCTGTCTCCTCTTGCTCGGTATTGTGCATCGTGACTTGTACAGGTGAGTGAGCTAACCCAATAGGTCATCCACTGCCCCCTTTATAAATGGCCCGTCCGTTTCAATATAACATTTGACGGTCAGATAAGCAGTTTCACAGCCATCCGCCCCCTCTGTAAAGTTTGACAAAAAATATTTAAAAAGAGATCCTAGATCTGTAAATACAATAGACTTACTCTTTGTGCCACATGTGTCGGCCAGACGCTGAATCGGGGCGTGCACTTCCTCTGGCAGCACCTCAATGAGAGATTCCAGATGCATGATATGTTCGCTGTCGATCTGCAGGATAATGGTTAGCTAAGATTTCATATCAGTTGTTTTTTTTTTGCTAAACTAACCAATCCAAAGATTTCAAGCATGCAATACAAAAAGCACTTGAAGGCCGGATCACTGGGCAGCTGTCCAACCTGATGGGCCTTGCGTATAACTTCTGCGGGGTCAACCAACAAAGGAACGATGGATTTAAAAAAAAAATTTTCAGTTTTATTCGATTTATTCATAATTAGGACTTACCTTCAGCAACACCCGTTTGATTAGCACAACGAATGTGGAGTTTCTTTACTTGCTTCTTTAAAGCGGGTGGCACTTCAAGCTATTAATAGGAGGGAAAGGGAGGAGTAAGGCAAGGAAGTTCAGATAACATCTATACTTACCGCGTGCGATATCACGAATAGAGCCAAAAAGATGGCAATAATCTTAGAGATCATGGCTAATGATAGTTCCAATTGCAACTGAGAATGATTGAGTTGCATAGGCCGCTTTTATATATTTGTTTTTGTTTTTGTTTTTTTTTTTTTGTTCAAGTGGCAGGTGTGGCTATGTCAAATGTTAATACCTATTATTCTGTTACTTTTATTATTATAGACAGTTTCTGCCAGCTCTGCGTCAAATGCTCGACTGGCACTACAATCATTGCGTTTTCGAAGTGGGCGGTTCGTCGCTGATTCGCCAGCACGCAGCCGCTCTCCTAGTGGCAATTGTGGCCAGCGGTGAAAGTGGCATTTGTGACATAGAAATGCAGAAAATGCTGTTGGAACCTTTAAACAATTGCTGCTGCAAATGGTTTCACACGGCAACGCGTAGCGATATGCCCAAGGATGTAAGCCAGATGCCTGCAAAGAGCAGTCAAAATGAATAGTCCATTCATGTATATCCTCTTTTTCCACTGCAGTTCTCTCAATTAACATTGCTAAGTACTTCTCTGTATGCTGTTAAGTGGTTTGCCAGCCATAGTTATATGGGACGTGCTGGTTTTCCGCTGTTCCTGCGTAGCATTTTGCCGAATTACGCTAATTCGTCGGGATTCATTGCATGTGCACAGCAGTTGACGTGAGTTGTTATTTGTTTTTGACAGGTGTCTGAGAGTGTTTTTGTCTTTGTTTTGCCAACAATATTGAGGGGATTAATTAAAACAATTTTTAATCACTATCCAAATCCAGTAAGGGCTCTATAATTTTACGCCAATTTGGCGATCGACGTCATGTACATGCCCCTTTACCGAACATGGGCGCTGTGTTAATGCACGATTGTGGGCCACAGTTGATCGTAAGTGATACGTATCCGGTTCAGTTGTTAAGCAACATCTGGGCTCTGCTTGAGGATCCAATGGAAACGCGCGTGCGGCCATTATTTGAGGCACTTATGCAACCAGCTATATTGGAGCCCTTGGCCGAGTATCTTACTGCGCTCAGTACAAAGTTAAATCGCATATTGGCCAGTAATATATTTGCCCGCAGTGAACTGAGATTCATTCATCAATTGCTGTGTACAGACGGCCTGGAAACATATCTGGGGCGCTCACAGCTGCTGCAGTTGGTCTATAGCTATCTTTGCAGTCTATCCACCGCCGATGCAAAGCAAATAAAGAGCATTTTCAATCGTTACATATTCAATGGAAAATATATGGAACTAAATGAGAAATCGTTGGCTTTGCTAGAGCAAACATGCCTGGAAATGGTCTATCCCCATGTTATAGCAGTAAGTTACATTTTTGAGAGCTAGAAGAGGTAAAAAAAATTAAGTTTTATTATCTTTTTTTCTGTTTGCTTCGTCTCAACACAGGATAATAGGGAACCTTCGTTGACTCTTAGCTACATTCAGGCTCCTATTCTACCGCCTGATTGGCCATATTTTCAATTGCGTCTCATCCTTAGCAATTACTTGGAGAATGTACAGCAACGTCCAGCTGTAATATTCTCAGGTAAGCCTTACAACCATCCAGACTAAGTGTCAAATAATCTGCTAATCGTTTCGTTCTCTACAGAGCATCATGTTGTGCGAATGACTTTGACCTTTGTCCAGCAATTGGAACAACAGGGTCTGCAAATTGTTAGCCCACTCGAGAAGCTAATGTATCTGATGATTGCTTTTATGGGTCCAGATTCACAATTTTTGGAACCATCACTGCATGAGCTTTTGCAGAGTCATCTAAAGGATTTTTATTCTCAGAATACACAAAGACATTTTGATTTCGATATCGAATTTGCGGACAAGGCCAACTTTGAGCCACTCTACTATCTGTTTGTCAATCATTTCGAGGCAGCCAGCTACGGAGATGAGCTATTTAGCTCACTTGTTCTATTGCCGCTGGCCCAGAAGTACGATAATAAATGGCGGCGTCGTCTTTGGTCCGAGCATGTTCAGGTCATGCGGTTCATCAACTGTGATGAGAGTTTGGTATGTAACCGCACAAATGTGTGACAAAACCGTTTCTTGCAATTCAAATTATTCCACTTGCAGTTAATTGGTGGTTTAAATGCCTATCTAGAGCCAGTTGAGGAGGAACCATCATTGTTACAATTATATGGTGATGCCTTACATCGTCAGCTTGTGCGTCCTGGCAGCATTGCATACAAAATAGCCAGACATCATTTCAACAACTCCACTGCCATTCAGAAATCTAAACTATTCTGAGTCTTTTACAAACTGTCTCCTTGGGCTAAATTTGCCGCCGTGATATAGTCTATACTTTAGTTGATTCATAGTGATTCTATTCTATTCTATTCTACTATCAGTGCAAATTGAAAAAAAAAAAATAAATAAATAAAAACAGAAACTGACACTGATATAAAGTGAGCAATCTTTAATCATCAGAATTATCTTATTAATTGTCTAAGATTATGAATATGAAATATGGATGTCTATATTTGGATTGGCAACTATCTTAGTTAAATCATATGGTCACGTGATTAGTCATAAAATAAATATAAATATGCATAGATTGATAAATGTTAAATTTGATTGAGAGATGAGCTATCGAGAGTCCAATAGTGTCAATTGCTAACCTATGCGTTATTTAAACCCCAAATAATAACGATTATTAAATATGTGTCTATTATAATCTGTTTTGTAGAAAAACTATAAATACACTTCATTTATGTCAATCTATTTGTCCACGCGATTCAAAATCACGATTTATGCAGTTGCCGCCCTCATCCGAGTCTATTGAGTGGGAAGCAAACTCTCTTCTTACTATGCTCAAATGATAAAAATGCATGAAATTTGCTTTACATCTTAGTCACTTTGCCAACATGACTCAATCATATTGAATTTGACCCATTTTCCTTTCTTTCAACTATACGACAAGCCCTCTTTGCTTAGTGTCAATATATTTTAAAGGTTTACGGTCGACATTGAATATTGAAATTATATATACCCACAGTAATGCCTTTAGTTCCAGATAAACAATTCTAAAGCTATTGTTCTGCATTTCAAGTAAAACCTGTCATCGAAATACCTGATTTTAAAATTAAAATTAAATTTTAAAATTAGTTATGCGGCCTCTGTGTACAGTTTTCAATGTTTGTCATATGAATAATTGAAAGTTTTTAAAGTATTTTTGAGGAACTCCTTGGCTGCATTAATTTGTAAGAGCTTTACTTGCATTTTCTTTTGCAATGCTTAAAACGCATGACAACAAGTCGTATGAGTAATATTAGTAAAGTGTTTACAATGGTTTATTGCTACAGTTTTAGTGTATTCAGTTAGTGTATTAGTGTTATATATAGTCTCATATTCGCGAGAATAGAGTTTCCTACATAGAAATGAATGAAAGGAAAACTTCCTAAATTACATTACAAGTAAACAAGTAGCATTTTGTTTGTGGTTCTTGTTTTTTTTTCCCCTGGCTTTGGCAATCGTTTCATATATTTATACCCTGCAATGCGTACAGTGAAGAGGGGTATAACTACATTGTCAAAAAGTCTTTAGAGAAAAAATTAAACAATTTTTCTATAAACACTTACTTAGGGATTAATATTCCCTAACAAAAATTTATTAGTGGTTACCAAATTAACAAAAAAAAACGTAACTGAAAGTCGATGCGTTGAATACTTTTCTGTTGATGTTGCTGGTGGTGTTTTTCGTTTTTATGCGATTTCATTCTTAAGTACAATTTATTTGCGATTATGTAAGCAACTGTATAGGATGTAAAAGATATATGTTTGTATGTACGTATATATATACGCATATATGCCAATTTTAATTGCATGTCCGTCTCCGTTAACTGTTTCTGGCAAGCTGCCAGCGGCAGAGCATTTTCACTATCAACCTCAATTAATTAAGATCACTTGACTTATTGACACTCCGGCATACCATGGGTCGCGACTTTGGCTTCACGGTAGTCAGAGTCGGAGAGAGTCAGAGTTATCGTAATAGTCGTTGTTGTTGCTGTTGTTATTGCTGTTTGGCTGCGTCGGCAACTGCTGATAAAATAGTCGTATATGTAATTATAATGAACACAATTGAAAGGCCAGTGCTAATTAAATTATATGCTCTTTCAATGTACGTAAAACTATAGATATATATATATATAGATATACACGTGTGTGAGTGTGTGTGTGTTGTATTGTAACGGCACCCACACAACTACATTGGCAACTGTGATATGTCAAGTCATAAGGTTTTTTGTTTTGCGTGTGGCCCATGGGGCGTATGAGAAATCTTAAGAATCTACGAAAAGAAACATTTCCGCTTGCGACATGCAACGGCTCCAACTTCAAAATACACTTCATCCAGCCAAAAACTGTCCTAACTCTAATTAGAAGCCTATTAACAAACGAATGAAAGAAAGTTGAAGAACTGCAAAGCCAAATAAGATTAAGGAGAAACTAAAAGTGAATCCCTAGAGTTAGTAGATTGTTTATTCCCAACTTGTTCTTTTAAATCATTCAAATTGATAAGAATCAAGAATTTGTGGTATATATTATATTTATTTCCTATTTCTATATACCCATTTATAGAATATAGGGTATAAAACCGGCTTGTAGCTGTTAGCATAACTCCCAATTGGACCTGAACAATGCTGTGAAGTGTGAGTAAATCAATATTGAACTGTTAATTGCTTTTAAATAGACGTTAATCATTTAGTAATAATAATAACTGAAAGCTTCACGCGGCGGTTAGTAAATATTTACCTAGACCCCATAAATTATATCAATGTTGGCCGTGGCCATTGCCAAAGAGGCCATAAAATAGAATTTTCAATTTGAATCGCTGAATGCTATTAATAGTCTTAATACGCAATCCATCGGCCCGAAATTGATTGCCCACTTGAAAGCTGAAATTAGTATTTTCTAAACTTGTGCCGATAATATAAATATTCCCTCTTTCGTTTCGCACTTTTTGCATATTCCATGTGGGCTAAATCATACATAAGTAAATGCCAGGCGCGGATTTACCAAAACCGAAAAAATACCTTCTCAATCGAATACATATATATAAAAAAAATAAAGGAAGTATCAACAAAATGTAAAATTTTCTCTTAACTACTTGTCATCATCAATTAAACTACTTATGTTTGATCAAGTATTAAAATAATCGATTTGTAGATAACATAACGTTCTAGATTTTTCTTTTGACAAATCCACTCCTGTTATTTTCTTTATTGTTTTAGTGTTTATCAAGGAAAAAGTTCTATGATAATGATTTAAGGGGTCTTGGGATTGGATTGATTTTGATGTCATCGTTTAAATTATATGCCACCTACCAATCATCCCATTCATTCATTTGTCTCTTGTCTTTTTGAATTTGATTTATTAGCCATTTTGCTGACATGATGTTGAAAATTCTTATCTCCCTCACACGCCTCGAAAAAAGTTACAACATTTTGCGGTTTTTGAAAGCATTTGTAATATTCAAGTTTTACCATTTATTTGCTTGACATCTTAACGTAGGAGATGTGAAATGAACCCATACCATTGATGCAATTTCAATATCTTTGTTCACCATATCGCATGTTGCACAACCAATGAATAAAATCGGTAAAGTTCTAAAGTTGCAACAAAACAAAAATACCAATAATTTTTGTTGTTTCTTTCTTTGATAAGACACATATGTACATATAGATAACTGAACAATCGCATGTACATATGTATCTGTCTAACCCTTCCAAGTGCCAAGGTACATAGGAACCAACACAATTGATGGAAACGATTGGGTCGTTATCAATGTTAGATATTTGCATAGCGTGCACCTGACAGAGCAGAAGCAACCGGTTTTATTTAGTCTACTCCGGCCATCTTCACCTTCAGTTCCAGCTGTTGGCCCCTTGGTCAAAATGCTGTTTTTTGGCTAAAATGAAAAAAAAAAGAAAGAATAATATTGAAACATACATGCGTATTGTATGTATATGCGGCATCTACATACACTCGCCGGTGTAGTCATGTGGCGTCGATGACGGTGTGCCTTCCTTTGCGAGAGGCAACCAACCAACCCAACCAGCTGGTAAATATTTACACTTGCTGGAAACAAATATTTCAAACAGACTCATTTGATATACTAACCCAAATCAACATGAATGCAGAGTAAGTTCCTGGCAATATGATTCTTCTGCTAAAGTTCAACTATTAAATTATTATATTGGGGCAGATCTAAAGATTTATACAACTCCTACATAAAGTCCTTACTTCGGCCTCTTATTATTAAGTTAATCTCAAAATCGGGCTTAGTCTGTCGTTCAATCCGAATAATCACAAATAATGATTAATTTTCTAAGAATAGATTTTATATATTGATGATAGGTTGGTTTCCACAAATAGCAACATTTATTTATTAAGTGTCGGTTACTCTTCTTGGGAATATTGCCAATAACTGCGTCAGACACTTTTAATTATACAAAGGCATATTGTTAATTCTCTTACACTTACTAAATTATTAATGAAAATCATTGTTAACTAAACTATTGTTTGTTAATGTCGCGTTCAGCCAGAAATAAAATGACAAAATGCAAGTTTTTAATGATTTTTAATGAACATGAATGAAAATCAGTCAGAAACCAATTATTTTTCTTTTTTGTTTTCTAGAATTTTTAAACATGACTATTTATTCAATGTGCAATGTTTTTTCAGATTGTAAAATTTAAAATTAAAAAGTGATATCCCACTTTAATTGCAGTTTATCGTATTTTAAAATGACATCCGAATTTTGGATATTGGATATAGAAAAGGCAAATTATTTTTGACACAAAAAGACTTTCAAAGTCGAAAATACATAATATTTTTTTTCTTTTTAGTTATTCTCCAAATTTTGACTAAATTGGAGATCCATAAAATTTTGATTTATTGGAATACTTTGCTGTTCGTTGTCATTTGAAAATATAATTAATCGTTTTAAAACTAAATTTAAGAAGAAATATCACATTTATAAATTAAGGTTAAAGTTTGGGAATCAAATTGTTTTCTTCTTTTTTTGCTCAGACTGTATTTTGGTAAATGTATAAAAAATAAATGATTAATAAACTCCCATGAACTAATTGGCTAATCCCTAATAACTAGGCTTATATATTGATATATGTATACATATGCAGGTTAAAATAAGGTTTTACGATAAAATGGAGTTAAAATAATTACAATACAAATTTATATTCAAAAGTATTTACTTGAGATATGTTTTGCTGGATCTCCAATTTATTTAATTAATTTGTTTCATATAGCTTAGAGCTTTTTAATACTTAATATGTAGAATATCGAAAAAAAGAGGCTATGATCTTAAGCTGGCCTTAATTGAATCGAAACGACTTTTATTATCCGTTTCATTGCAGGAGTATCAATATTACAAATTGAAGTTCAGTTTCAGTTATAGACATAAACCTTAATATCACTAAGGACCAAGGGCGGATCGTCGAACCGAAAGGGGCATTACAAACCATTGTAATGAGTAAAAAAAAAGGAAAATTTTGGATTGGATCGGACGGCACATTGAGTTCGTTTCAGGCGTCAAAATAGCTCGCAAAGGCCCTAGGTAAGGGTATAAAAAAACTAACCACCATAAAAAAACCAAGTTCCAAGGAGAGAGAGAGTATAAAATAAAGGGTGGCAAGAGAGTGAGAGAGAGAGAGAGAGAGGTAAGAGAGGGGGCTGATAGACACCACCAGCCGGCAAACTCACAGATACATATATGCAAAGGGCAAAATAACTCCATGTGCTCGAATGGAATTTTTTTTTTAACTTTGTGGAAGTGCACGTTTTAGTAGTTTCTCATCGATCACGTCATACTCTTCACTCTTTGCGTACATTAAAGCCAAAACGACTTGGGCGCGGTGTGGTTGGATTGGAGGGGGTGGTTGGGAAAGGGGGGGGGGGCGTGAGGGGTGGGTGGGTGGTGAGGAAGAGGATACACATTTCAATATTACATAGTTACAACAGAGCAGCTGAGCGGCTGTTTGTTTGCTCACCAAATGCGGCGAATTCATCATCATCATGAGGCATTCAGTTCATTCAGTAGTACATTCTGTTCGTCGTTCCGTCGCTCCGACGGTCCGTTGGTCTCCCAATCTGTTGGTCTGTCGCTCGATCGGTCGTCGGCGGCAGCTTTAAGTATATTTTGCCTTATGTTGTACTTTTTCTGGCGACGATCGGTTCGGTTCCATTTTAGTCTTTCGTCGACTCTCTGCTTGTGCGGTTGGTTCGGTGGTGTATCGGTTTCGGTCTCGGATTCGGATTCGGATTCTTTTCTTTCTTTTTGCTTTCCTTCTGATGCGGATTCTCGTATGGCCCACAGCGCCGCCACGTTTTTAGTACTGAAGTATCTAAAAAGTAAACATTCTTAAATATTTCGGTTGTTTCTTTTTTTTTTTTTTTGAAAAGAGAGCGAATTTGAATTTCAATTTTGTGTTTGGTTTTTTTTTGTTGGTCTATTTTTTTTCGTGTTTTTTTGCGTCTGTCGGTTATCTACATAAAAAATAGATATTTATTTTCGAAAAAAGGCCCTCAGGCAAGTGTATTATTGTTGCTTGTTTGTTTGTTTGTTGTTGTTGTTGTTGGTGGTGCTGGTGGTGCTCTTCTCAGTGTGATTCCTAACTGAATATATGTATATAAATTGTATATTCCATAGATACATAAATATAAACTTCTTCATTAATATTTGAAAAGAAGAAAAGATTCATTCGTTGATCGTTGAGTGCAAAAAACAATTTGTTATTCCTTTTGTTGTTGTTGTTGTTGATATTGTTGTCTCTGTTTCTGTTTCGATTGTCGGCCCCACCTGGCCACAGTTGATCAGTCAAGCCAAACGTGAGTACCGCTAAAAAGGAGAAAAAAAAAAAACGTTAAAATAATTAGTGTAAAAGCGTTCAAAGAGTTTTTCGGTTTCGGCCACCGTGGTCTCTAGTCTTTAAATAATGGAAGAAATGTACATAAATGGCCCTTTTGGTGGGTTTTTTTTTTTTTTTTTTGTTTTTAATGTCTACTTGTGGAGAATTTATAAGTTGGTCTTTTACCCACTTTTAGAGACTTCATTGTTGTCTTTATTTCGATTTCTTTACTTTTGGAGGTTTCGTTTTTTGTTTCATGTTTTCTTTTGGCTGTTGCTGATAATAATTATAATTCCGTACTTGCTGATTTCGTATTGAGATTCAAAACTTTTTGTATACCCCGAGTAAATATTGATTATTTGTGTATTTGTTCAGTTTTTAAGTTTTTGCTGTGAGTACATATATGAAAGAGATTGGCGTGTGATTAATATTACAATATTACAACATTTTATATGTACATAGATTGAAATATTTCCTGAACACACCTTTTGTTCAATTTAGTTTTCCAAAGTTAATTGTTTTTTTGTTTTCATTACGAGCCAATGAACTGATGGTTGTAAGGCATTTTACATTTTCCATTAATGCAAGTTTCTGTTGTTGTTGCCCAAAAAACCCTCATCACAATTCACCTTACACCGGCAATTTAATTACTTTGCCAAGAAATTAAGATTCGACACTAATTTTTGAGATTTACCTTCAACATTCAGCTGTCGCTGACAAAAATTTGACCCTCCACTAAAACGAAAAAAAGAAGAACAAAACGCAAAACCTAAATTCCTATGCGTGGGTCATTTGTGTTATCAAAACAATTAAAAAATGAATATATGTATGCTTATACAAACATACATACGTACTTATATGTTAATGTATTTATTAACTTTCGCCTAAGTTGCCTTTTGTTTGCAAAGCACTTGAACTTGAAAGTTAAGTAAGTACACGAATATTATGATGGCTTTCTATAATCTGGCTAAAGTATAGCATATCCCACTCAGGTGCGGTGATGCCGAGAAGGAGGAGCAGGAGGTGGAGAGGCGGTGGGAGAAGACGATGCAACTGGGGGGCAGATATTGTTCAGTCTGAAATAGAATATACTTAACTTGAGCTCATCTCATCTTAAGGGGGCCAAGTTTGCGGTCATTTACGACAAGTGGATATGGGCAGAAGAAACAAGCACATATCTGGTTATATATACATATATTTTTGGTCTTTCCGTGTATGACACAACTGAAAATATTTACTACATGTACATATGTATGTAGTTGTTATCATTACTGTGGTTGTTTATTGTACACTAATTAGTTCAACTTTAGAATATTGTTTTGAATGTTTTCTAGTTTTTACATAATAATAACCATGACGATCTTGAATTTCCACAGAGAATTTTATTTGCATGTGTATTGGATTCTGGCCCATTGTTTAATTAGAATAGAGGGAATTTATTTGTTTTACACTTAAGCAAGAAAATAACAAATCGAAAGGAAAACCAAACAATGTGTGTGTGTTTTTATTATTAAATATAATCGATGCATATAATTTAAGTACATACATAAATTCTTTATCAGCTTGATAAATGAAGTCGATATCACCAAACGATAACCTTCTGGGCCCTCAACCCCCTCCTTCGACTTGTTTCCCTTCCGTTTGCGATCAACATTATAGAGCGCTTAATGTAAATACTCTTCAGTTTCCTAGTAGCAAGTGCTAATATGGCCTTATTGTAAAATATTTCAACAAAAAGAATACGTATTTTATTAGTAACTATTCCATTGACAATTAAAAAAGTTTAAAATTATAAATTTTCTATGCTGTTTAGTTCTAATTAATGGATTCAGCAAAAAACTTAAGTAGATTTAGTAATCTATAAAATCGTGCTAATCTATGATATTTGAGAAATTAAAAAAGAAAAAGAAACAACTCTAGTTATAAAAGCCATTCATTATTTTGATTTGATATGAAAGGCAAGACGTTTTTTAGCTAATTTTTAATTTAGATACTAAAGATATAAAAGGCGAGAAGTGTAGGAAATTTGTAGGGTTTTGTCACTTTGACGATTGGTACAAGAAAAAGGTACAAGTAATGCCGCCAAACTTCATATTATGGCATTCAAAATAATTCATAACACCATAAAAACCGAGTTACAACTTAAATGATAAATAAATTTTTTGAAATGAGCTGCCTATCAAAATTCCATCCATGGGCTAATGAAGGAGTTTACTAAGAATCAGTTCAGTTCAATAAAACCCTCTACAAAGCAAAAAGTGTGTTAAAAGTTATTAAAGAGTTTCGTTGCTGAAACTTTAAAGAGGAAGAATCCAAAAATGTGTATAATGTCATAACGCCTAATGCCTAATGTCATAACGCACCTGCGAAAAGAGAAACGAAGCCAAAGAACCAAACCAAACAAGAGACTTCTCTAGCATGCAGTGGGAACCAGTGGAAGCAGCTGCACATGCGCAGAAGCCCTTAGTAACAAGCCCAAAAAAACGTGCAGAGACAGAGAGACTCACCCTGACGGATTGTGGTTGTGCATTTTAAGGGGTTGCATTTGAAGGTCGTGTCCCATATACACACACACACATATGAATGTACATATGCAGTAACTCCTTGGCATGACCTGAACTGGATTGGGTTGCATTGGATGTGGATTGTTATGGCCCAGCTGTGCCCATTAAAAAGTAAACTTGTCCAGCAAATGAAATTGCAACTGAAATTGTCACAGACAGCTCAGCGCTGGCGCTAGCTGGCCCACTGGCTAATCCATAAAGCTTTTTATCTCCGACAGCGTGTATAAAGAATCAGAAAAAAGAAAAAAGACAACAGTATGACAATAGAATTGGAAATACTACTTAGACAAACAGGCAGACATAGAGCCAGAGAGACAGACTTGAAGGCGATAGATAAAGCTACATACATAGATAAAAGACACAGAAGAGAACACATACTACAGCTAATAAATCATTGACCTTGCGAACCTTGGCAATGCAATTCGTGTGCCAATAGAGAGACACGTACACACAGACACTCTCATGGAACGAATATACAAACATACATAGTTAGACTGAACTTGCAACAATCGACTAAATGTGCTTGGATGACACTTGGCTTGCGGCTTGGCTTGGCTTGGCTTGGCTGGCTTGGCTGGCTTGGCGGAAATGTGAATGTGAATGCGAATGCGACTGGCAAATTATGCAAAGCAACCGCAGAACAAAATAGAACAGAACAGAATAGAACAATTTTCACATTTTCACCTACCTCTTTTGCTGTTGTCTTTTTCCGCTTTTAATCAAGATTTATGACAATTGACGAAAACGCAAAAAAAAAACACAAAAAATGGAAAAAAAAGAAACAAAACCAAACACATTGTGCGCGCGCGTGGGCGTGAACTTGGGCGGACGGACGGACAGGCGCTTACAGTAAAAACCTTTTGCATTCAGAGAAAATAATTTTGTACCCTAAGAAAACTGCTCATCAAAGTGAAATCAAAAAAGGGGGGAAGATTCGTAAGAAAGAAAACAAAAAATTGAATACGCATTTAATTAAAATATGCGCCTGTGCCTGTATTTTCTGTGCGGTTGCCATTGAATGGAAGTGAAAGGCGAAGGAAACATGAAAATACCCAAAGGAAAGGAGAAAGCATTCCGATTACACCTATAACTCGTTGCCCCTTTGATGTGTCCATGGCCAATTAAGTCGGCGGGGCGAAGGGCAACATTAGAAGGCAAATCAGGACCAACAGAAAAAAAAATTAAGCAAGAATGGGTCAAATTTCAAAAAAAAAAAAAAAAACATTAGTCGGTTTATTTCGATTTAAGTTTTTTTTTCTCTTCTCTTTTTTAAATTTATCTCAAATTCGTGAAGTCTTTATATATAGCTTTGGCTAATTTGCCAGCCAATTGGTCAGGTAAACAGTTTCAGTTTGATTTTATTTGCTTTCTGTTTTTTTTGGGGTTTTTTTGGTATTTGCCTTTATGCTTTATGGTTTATTTTTTTTTTGCTTTGGCAATAAACGTGTCTTCCCTTTATATGTGGCCTATGTATTATAGCCTTTGCTGTTGCCGTTGTCTTCCATAAGCTACCATACATACATACCTATGTACATATGTACATATGAATTATTATTAGGGTGATTCATGATACGACACACACGCAAAAAGTGAAACGTAAGTAAACTCAAAATTGATCGATAATTTCACTCAATATGAAAGCAGTAAAAAACCAAGAGAAAGTGAAATAATTTCAGTCCTTATATATGTAAGTTCTTAAGAGAGAGCTTTAATTTTAACTGGAATTTTTTAAAACTACTTTTTAGAATTGAAATTTTAAATCTTTGATAGTCGTAGTCAAAAGCTATTAAGCCTGTTCTTTACTTTTCAAATTGTTTTGAAATTAGACTCAACCTAAAACGATTTTCAAATTTCAAATCATTGAAATATTTAAAATGGAAGTTAAAATTGCAAAGTTTATTCAGAATCAAAAACAAGAACGCTCCTTTGAGGATGGGCGATTCTAAATATGACCATCCTAATGCATGTACATACACACACACACACAAACACCTATAGGTATACACTTTAGTCCTCCTAACATACATACAAGAACTGTGTGAATCATTTTGGAGTCGTTTATTACAATCTGTGCAATGACCTGTGAAATTATGTGGATTATATTCATAGGGTACCCACAACACCAACCCAGTCAGCCAGTCAGCCAGCCAGTCGGGCAGCCATCTCAGCTTCCAGCTTCAGATATAGAGCCTGTGGCTCTAGCTTCAGTTTATCATTTCTAGGGCAAAAGTCAGCTGCTGCTGAGCAGTCAACAAAAAGAAACGAGAAACATATAACAAAAAAAAAAAAAAAAATAAATCACAAAATGAATTGTTGCTGCTCATTTTCTGTTGTGGCCAAGAGCTTTAAATTTTTATGAAAACAGGCAAAAGCCTTAAGGCGCTTACCGATAATATTCTATATACAAACTCATATACATATATGTATTTCTATACATTTTGTTCTTTCTTTTTTTGTGCTCTCTTTTTGTATACAATATTCCAGGAACTTTTAGTTCATCAATGTTGTTAAAATCGTGTGTGTTTGAGAAAATTATTAAGAATTCAATTATAACAAAATGAAAACATTTGTTTGAGCCGTTCGCGAGAGAGACAAAAAGAGAGAGAGAGAGAGAAAGAGAGACTTGTGTGTATGTATGTACATATGTATGTATGTGCTTGTGCCAGTTAAAATTTAATATTTATCTATTTATTTACCATCTCATTCGACATATTTATGTGAGTGTTTAACTAACGCGTTTTTTTCTCTTCATATTTTGTTCTGGCTGATTTGCATGTAGCAAATAGAAATAAAAAAAAGAAAAAAAACCTGTATGTATAAATGGGCATTAGCAACAAGTTTATTGCCATAGGTGAAGGGGAGGGGTAAAGGGACCCGCCCCTGGCCAGATAATAAGACTTAACGGTCAAAATAAAAGTTGCTGATTAGATGGCTTAGAGCATTAGTTAATTAGCTGGGCCAAAGTTATGTGTATACATTCCAATCAACATAAATTGATGCTACGTGCAAATGGCGTAAAGTTTACTTTACACGATGATGTCCATGTGATGGTTTGTTGTGCTAAAACTTGTACTAAACTTCAGCAAACTGTTGAATGTGCGGCAATTCGTATGAACATACATACATAAGCGTGCTGAAATGCATATTCATTGCCAATCATTTTTTTTTTATCTTGGATCGATATTAAATTTGTGCATAAATACTTTATCGAATAGGCCATTTAATGGAACGATGACAAAGCACCTTTGGGAATGTCCATATAAGCAATGACCAATGATTCTAACATTAGCTCTATTTAGTTAGCCAAAAAGAAGGCGATTCAGGCTATTGACATGAAGCTATAAGCACGAACTCGCTTGGGATATCTAGGTGTACTTTTTGGCGGGAATTTGGAATAAAATTTTCTTGCTTTATTTCCTTTATTCGCATCAGGCGATGAAAAGAGGCAAACAAGATTTCCTTGATAGAAATACCATAAAGAATCCTATTGCCTTAATTAATTCTACAGTTGTATAGATTTCAATTTGTCCGATTAAGTTATTTCTTTATATTTATTACCGATTTAATCTTTTCATTTTCATTTCACTAAAATTGACTTCTACCCGCCGTTTATTTAATTGAAAACAATTTTAATTGCCATCAAATTGCTCTAAAGTCCTTTAGAACCAAAACAATTGTGTTTTTTTTTGGTTGGCTTTCTTTTGTTTTTAAATTTCATTTAAAGTAAAAGAAACATTAAATTTGCTAAAGCCATGGCGTAAATATGGAAATTGTGTCATAAAGTCCTTTCAACAGAAGGCGGAATGTACTTATATATATATTTTGCCCCACTGACAGTTGGTTTTAAAATGAAACTTTTAATGTGAACCAGAAATTGATATATGTATATATATTTACCAACAATGCACATTTATGTATTTATTATAGTACAGTGTGCTTTTATGTTAAGTTTTATTTTACAAAAACTTAACTTTTGCCTCTAAATGTGTGTGTGTGTGTGTGTGTGTGTGTGTGATACTTGTATTCAAGAACATGACAAATTGCCATTCAAAACAAGCTGTCAGCAAGTAAAGTCAACTCGTATGTAAAGGAATGTCAGGTTTTCAACCCAAAAAAAAAAAACGAAAAAAAAATGGGTTTACAATCACATGAGTGGAGGCACAGGTTGGCACATTGGTGGGCTGCTAATGACTTTTGTTAAAAAAAAAACTTACCCATATCCATTTGTATATACAAATTTCAGTAGTTTGACACTTGCACATGGGCAGTATCCATTTGTAAGTACAACACATTTAAGTTGTAATTACGAGAGGTCTCAATTGCGATGGCAGGCGTCGGTGTGAGTAAACTGAGCAATCAGCACGAATTGGGCCAACTACCACTGACCATGCCCCTGCAACCCATCCCCTTTACACACCCTCGAATCCTACTACGAATATTGTGAGTTGTCATTAATTTTGCTTGGTCAAGCAAAAGTACAGAAAAAAGAACAGTAAAAGAAATAAAAAACGAGTCTCAGCCGTTAACGTAATCGATTTGTTTTCAACTTTTCGACGAATTCATTTTAGTTTCTTGAATTATGGAAACACACACACACACACACTTTACTCATTCATTCAAACATACATTTCTTTTTTTTTTTTTGCTTTCACTGTCGGCATTGACATTTATGACTTGTTATATGGTATTTGGTAACTTCAAAATAAAATATATATACCGGCTTTTTGGTTCAAATTATATTTCGTTGGCCAAAACTTTATTTACTGCAAAGCGTAGAAAGTGTTCATAAAATAAAAGCCGGCCGAATGGTTTTGATTCGTGAAAAAAACAATTTTCCATGCCCCACACCAAACGAAAAGTCCATACAATTGGTCCTGTTCCTGGTCGTCGTTCCGTCGTCTTCTTCTACTCCATGGTGGTCCTGGGCAATACATTTTTATTAACCTTTCGAATCCTTGGCTTTTGTTTTCGTTACGTTACATTTTGCTCTCCCGCCAGGCACGTGATTTGTCGTATGTTTGTTCCTGTCGCTTTTTTGGCACTTAATTTATGCTCCCACAAATGAAGCAAATAAAAACTGCAGCAAAACGAAAAAGGAAGAACCTGCTCTTCAATACCAATACAGAAGTTGTGTCTATATATACATACATACATACATACATACTATATAGCTATGTAACTGCGGCTGATGATGTTATAGGTGGAGTCCACAAGTTGCTGGAGTTGTTGGTAGTTGCCGGGAGGCGGTGGTGGGGGTTAAGACACAGCCGGTTTGGGTACTTACCAAATGGCATGCCATTTCCATTTCCGAGTCGTAAATATTTGCTGGCGTCGTCGCACATTTTATGACTTTAAATCATAAAAAGCCATCACTTGTCCTGTTGGCCTTACCCACTTACTCTTGAGAGCTGAGCAAAGCAGAGTAGGGCAGAAGCAAAGCTGAGAAGCCGGTGGCCACCAGAGAGTTACTCCTGCCATGGGGACATTGGGAGGAAAAAAAAGCACACACACACACACATTGAACTGGAATGAGGACTGTTGGCATAAAAACCCGCGAAATATTATTTATGGCAGTTTTCATTTGAAATTTATAACCGAAAAACCATATGAAATAAATAAGTAAATGTAAGCCACAAAAGGCAGCCGGTTCGCCTTTGTCTTGGACTTGCTACTTGCTACTTGCTCTTTGGTCCTTGCCAAGGTCGTGTGGTGTCTGCCACTCACAAACACACACAAAATGTTGTAAGCTTTTATTACTTCACAGTATGTAATATTGTTTTCATTCATTCTGGGCACTATGTCACGTTGGCAGCGTTTCAATAGCCTAACAATTTATGAAATCTTAATGAGTTCAATAATACGTCTAGTTATCCCTCAAAGTATATTAGTTTAAAACTTTTCCAATCGTATTAAAATACTATATTTCTATGGGTAACTATCCATCATCATAAAATACTTTACAGGCTATTAATCATTAAAGATTTCTGTTTGTTTTCTCATTGATACTCAGTGTTTTTTTTTTTTCGTTTCCGAAATGTCAGCAATTTTTCATGATTATGTCCTTTGATGTTCTAATTTCCGATTGACCTTAGTCAAAGTGTTCTTTCAAACCTTTTGGTACTTTATCAGCTTATAGGTCTGCCGCGTTTCATAAATTCAACATCGAAGCAATTTCTTAAAAAAATATGGGTTTTCAATTGATTTACTTGGCATCAAATTAATAACGAATTTATATTGAATGTTTTCGTCGCCTACGGGTTGGCAATCATTAAATATTCTATGACCATTTCTATTGGGAGTATTAAGAAATATATTTTGGGAAATAATGCGAGAAAAGGTCTTAATTCTGATTTCGACAAAGACATTGCAAATCGAATATTAATTCTTAATTAATCAAAACTGGGTTTTAGCTGGGCAATAAATCTTACTAATTTATTTGTAAGATTTTAAATCATAGGCAGCACAAAAGGTGAGCAGGTTGTCTGTATACTTAGCTATTTCAAGAACCACCAAGTTCTATCATCAGCAGACTCTGCTAAAGATTTCACAGTTGTAATGCCCATACCACATCTTCATCGCTAAAAGTAGTTGGGAATTCAAACGACATGAAGCGAGAAAAGAACGGCAAAGCTTGCAACTGCAGATTCCCCTTTTTTATGTTTTAGAATTTTGCATGCGATGAAATTTTTTCTATTATAAAACGTATTTCATGGATTTTAAAAAATGGATGCTGGATCCTGTGGGCAAAACAAAAAACAAAAACCAAAAATATTTGCTTAAACCGGTCTATCCGGCTCGTTTCGTAAAATCCTCTCCAAACGAAGAATTCTACTATCCATTATTAGGCTTATAAATTGATCTCTCTCTTTACATAATCGTCATTGGCAACTCGTTTTCTGGTTGTCTTTACAATTTGACCATCGATAATCTCCTCCACATCCATGGTGATAACATTTTCCAAATTTGTTATTGAATGAGCCGATCAAGATTTGCCCACAGGTTCCGATTCCAATGATGGTGATTGTGGTGGTGATTTTAAAGATTGTGATCGCTGTTTGGGGGGTGTGTCCTCTCGAGCCTTACCCTTTGATATTACTTCATACAACAGTGATTCAATTGCACCCATTCTGCCCTTGGCAAGTTTCTCTAGAGCCCATGGCGAATGCTTTAGTCTCAATTTTCTCAACACTTTACAATTAAAATCCTCCCAGTTTTCAATTGATTAGTTTAGTTTTCTTAATCAGTCCAGCCACCACAAAAAATGTCGGTGAATCCATCTTTAGCCACTCCTTAACTTCCTTAAGCTCATTGGACATACGTAGATGCAAAAGACTGATAATTAATATGAACAATACATTTTGATTGTTTTTTTTTTTTTTTTGAGAAAAAGTTATTTTTGGTCTGGTCTCTACTGGATTTTCCGAAATATGAAACAAAAATTATTGGTATTAAATTTTGTGAGGTTAAATAATTTAATTTGTTTCCAAAACATTCTAAAAACTTATAGTTTACTTATTTTGTTAAATCATATGACATTTATAGCTGACGAGGGTTATAGGGTTAAGTAAAAATATTTACGAAATTCTAATGACAAATATTTTAAAAACTAACTATACAAAAATGAGTTTTCCAGTTCTCAAAAAACTAAATAAAAACTTTACTTCTGACTATAAATTACATACGTAATTATTAAGCAAATGCAGTAAATTTGCTAAGAAGGTGCGATGAAAAGTAAATTGACGTATATAAAAGTTATATACCCTGGACCAAGTGCAAAAGTC
The DNA here is from genome assembly GCA_018152135.1 of Drosophila paulistorum. Lineage (NCBI taxonomy): Eukaryota > Metazoa > Arthropoda > Insecta > Diptera > Drosophilidae > Drosophila > Drosophila paulistorum. The sequence continues at coordinate 16,425,581 of JAECXG010000690.1, forward strand.
ACCCTACCTTAATGATTTTTCCCAAACCTTATTGAGAAACTCGTGCCATCTCTCCTTCTCTAATAAAAAATATTTTCGAGCACCAAGCCGGCGAAAAAGAGACACAAGATATGTCTCTGCTAATTTCTATATCGACTATATCGAAGCTTTTATGTAGTTTTGAATCGACATCTTGAAAATATATATGGCACATTTCATATATTTTCTATTAAAAAGTAAATATTCCGATATAAATTTGGAAGATATGTACATACATTTTAAGGTTAAAAAAGGTATCTTTCTTCTATTTGTTATCCACATTTTTGCGACGCTGTGGATATAGAGTATATAAATGTTGATCTGTTCCATTTAATGCTAATAAACTTCCTCATAGTTGAATTTTTGTCTTATATTGTAGTAGTAGGGTTAACTGGAAACTTGATTTTTATTACTTTGTTACAGGGTAATTAATTTTAGTGGTTTTCTGTTTCTAGTTTCTGCGTTTCAAGAAGACTGAAACACGTCATCTTCAGCATGGGTAATCGATTAGAAACATATTCAAAATTGTTTCTAGTTGGTCGACGAATTGAAGTTTTAGTTTTTGTTGTAAATTAACATAATTATTGCACTTTTCGATTACTTGGAACAATTGAGTCTAGTTTGTTTACACGATTGCTAATGTGTCTAGCAAAATTTGGCTAAGCTTTTGCTGTGACATTCGCCGTTTATGGCAAATTGGGTCAAGTTGAGAGCAAACAAATGAATGAACATGCGCTTTAATGTATCGCATTGTATCACAGACAATGAATAACAAATCAATTAATGATTTATTTAAACATTGCGAAAATGGTATTGAGATTTCTCTATGTTGTCTATAGGCAAATTGGGCATTTGAATCACCAAACTCAACGCAATGGCCATGTGCTCAGGCCCAGGCCTGAATAGAAATAAAAAAAAAATTGTGAGTTGAGGCATTTCAGGTAGGTGGCTGTCGTCAGTTCATCAATTGTGGCATTACCCAAATATTTTGTTGGGTTAACAAAGTAAGAGAATGCCTTTTTCTGTCATTCTGTGCCGTTTACTACGTGCAGCAGCACATAAGGAGTTAACCCTTGAACTTGGCAAAGAGGAAAAAAATAAATAAACATCCGCATTCTGGCATAGACAGAGGCTTGAGACATAGATAGAAAGAAGACGAGGGACCAAGGGAAGAGAGAGAGAGAGACTGTAAAAAATGTTGTGTCATTTCTCAAAGCTGTCATGACAAGAACGTTTAAGTCAATGTTTAAAGGGCTGACAAGGACCGCACAACTCCTTAATCACTTAAGCAGTTGACATACGCACATGGGAGATAGGTATCTGTCTCTCTTTCTCTCTAAGTATGGTATAATACGAATTCCTATCCTTTGAGCCGGGAAATAGAATAACGAAAAATTAGCCGGATTGCACAAATGGACTCTTGTATGTACATACATATATTCATCCCCCTCAGCTTTATATTAAACAGTTTGCAATTTATCAGCTTTAAGGCGAAAAAAAGCAAAAGAAAAACAACACCTACCTAAAATACGCCCATTGTCGGCTGCTTTGCATTTCTTTCTTCGTTGCCTTTCTTTGATTTGTTTCTGGTTTGCATTATCTAACTTATGTAAAAGGGTATATTGACATTTGTGAAAAGTTTGCGCTCTTTAAATGTTCTTGGTGATCTTCAATGAGAGAGAATGTAAGAACTAGTTTTTAGCACTTAAGCAGACTGACTTTCAATTTTTATTAATTTGCCTAAGCAACCGAATTGGTTAGCGTATTTACACTTTGCTATAGTTTCCTTTAGTATGGCTCATTTTTGGCGTGATTTTTTGTTCAATGTGATTTTTTGTTTTTCCTTCTTTTCGGCCTAGTTGGTAGTTTATTGGGCTACTTTGGTGTGCATACAATAATGTAATACTCTGCGGATCAGCACGCTTGACTTCCCTTCAGTACCAAATTGTCGCCTCTGACAATGTCGCCCAATTGTCCGAGCCACCGACGTCGGCAGAAAAAAATTCTGCCAGCGTTTTCGTGCTGACGTTAGCCGACGGCACCCGAACGATTTAATTTCGTTATCGAAACCCAATCGGGTGCCGAAAAAAAACTTGCCGAAAAAAAAAATTTATTTTCTTTTGTATTTTTGTACGCGTCGCTTTGTACTTGTCGTTTTTCTGACCAAGCAGTGAAAATATAATCTATTGGTGTTTACTAATAGAATTTAGATAGAATTAAAGGTAAGAGCTATTTTAATATTATGTATAATATACACAAATAGTGAATAGTAATTTTGTTGGCAAAGTGTTTTTTTTTACTTTGAAATACAACACTATATGTTGTTATTGTTTAATAAATAAGCAAAAATTAATAGCATTATTTATAATTGACTGCAAATCAATAAAATGAGAAAATAAGTGGAAAAATATGAGAACAGAGAGTAAAAGGAAAACAAAGTATTCTGCCAACAAAATTAAATGTGGGTTCGACCCCGGGCTGTGCCAAAAGAATAATTTTTTTTTATTTTGTAATAATTTAATATTTTTTCTCAAATAAAAAAAAAAACACTAGCAACTGATTCAGAAATAATTGACTTCAAGAACAGCATTACGCCGGAAAGTCAAAAAAGCAATGTAAGTTACAGCTGTTATATGAAAAGTTCAAAATTTTAATTCTTTTTTATATTTCCAGACCTCTCAAGTGGCTGGAGATAACTCTCTTGTGAAGAGCCACAACTTGGATAAGAAAAGACAAAAGCTGAGCCTTAGAACCTATCTAAAGGTTTCGAACATTTTACTCAGTAAGTAAAATTAATTAAATAATTAATGTTAGTTTTGACATTATAATTCATTCCATTTCTAATAATATTTAAAATTTTTTATTTCAGAAGCAGTTCAAAACACTTCCGCGGGGCAGCCACCGGAAGTTGGGCTTCAGAATACGATGGTCTGAGGCAAAAATACGGACAACAAAACCAAAAGCAGAAAATTGAAGCAGCAGCTGCCAAATTAGCTTAATAAAAAATAAATAAAATAAAATAAATTCAATTATTTTATATTTTTTTATGTAATTTGAATTGTCCCTCTAGTCCCTAGGACAAAATAGGGAAATTGTCCTTCTAGTCACTAGGACAATCTTGGTAAATGTTCCTTCTAGTCCATAGGACAAACAAGCGATATTGTCCTTCTAGTCCATAGGACAAACAAGCGATATTGTCCCTCCAGTCGCCGGCGACCAGAGCGAAAAATTATACAGTACCGGTGACCAGAGGGACAATTGTCGCCCAATCGTCCCGTGCAAAAGACCATTGAGCGACATTTGTCCCTCTGGTCGCCGGTCTTTCTATTAGTCGCTCTCGTCGCCGGCGACTGGAGGGACAATTGTCGCCCAATCGTCCCGTGCAAAAGACCATTGAGCGACATTTGTCCCTCTGGTCGCCGGTCTTTCTATTAGTCGCTCTCGTCGCCGGCGACTGGAGGGACAATAGTCGCTCAATGGTCTTGTGCACGGGACGATTGGGCGACAATTGTCCCTCTTGTCACCGCGACTAGAGGGACGAAAGCGACAAAGCGGCGACACAATGCTTGTTTGTCCCGGCGTTCGGCAAGACATTTCGACATTTGTCTTGGCGACTGGAGCGACAACTGTCGCCGGGTTGTCGTTCCAGTCTTAAAAGCTAGGACATGCAATGTTAAATGTCGCCGCAATTTAAATGGGAGTGTCGCCGCTTTGTCCCAGGGGACAAGCGACATGTCCCCGGGGAATCCCCGGGGAATCCCCGGGGACCGGTACTGCAGGGTTGTTTAACTTTTGGTGTGTGTGTGTGTGTGTGTGTGTGTGTGTGTGAGTTTGTGTGTGTGTATAGGTGGGTGTGTTTGTGTTTTTGACACTTTGTTGCTGCTCTTTGCCCTGTCATTGTTGTCTTCGTTTGTTTCGTAGGTTTCGGTTTGTTAATCCGCTTTGATGCGTATCTGTAGCCGGGCCTTAGTTTTTCTATTTGCCTAGCTCTTGCTCCCTCTAACTGTCTATATATATCTCTTGTTCGCTCTCTCACTCTGCTGTGTATATGTAGTTTCTCATGTATTCTGTCAGCTCGAACCTGACCGGATGACCTCCTGTCATGTGCTGACGGCCATGAACATGGACCATGGACAAAGTAGGACGGACACATCAGTTACACCCTCCGCCATACAAGCAGATGGCTCCAAAAAGAAAAAAAAAACCAAAAAGAAAGAAAGTTTGGTTTGTTGTGCGTGCCATTTTGCTGATTACCGTTTGGACATGTATCACCATCTACATACATACATATACATATGTATGTCACCATGTCCTTGCGTTTGCCATTGAACTATAAAAACGATTGATATCAATATTTGGACATAAACTTTGACCATCAGCAATATGTCATCAGATGATGTTGCCGATCTAATGTAGTATCATTAGTTTGCCTGTTGCCACTGAAACTGGTAGTCGAGTTGCTGCTGCTGCTGCATCAGCAAACGAAATCATCGTCAATGTCGCGATGTTTTATTGTTGCTCTTTTTTGTTATCGTTTTCTTGGACTTGTTTTTTTGTTCTTCACCCTGTAATTGGAGCATTGCAATAAAAGCCAAATAAAAAATGAAGAATGAGAAGGAAAAGACGGCCTAGCCATGGGCACTTACACTTTGATAGCTTGTGTTTGACTTTTTGATGGTGCGAATTTATGTAGGAACAACTAGAAATGCCCTATCAACTTGTTTAACAATTGGAAAAAAAATAATGAAATTCGATGAAAAACATTATTTGCCATTTTGTTTTGAGTTTCTTTAAATGTTGCACATTGGAACAGATTTCCAGAATCCATGTGGTTACTTGGCCTACGCTGCGTATACTTTATTATCATATAAAAAGGCATGCGACAAAATACTGGCACATTAACTTTATTTGGGCTAGAAAAGTTTTCTTTCTGATTAAACAAATCTGTACAATCTTATTCACTGAAAACTTTGCCCAAAATGTTAATGCAATAAAGTAATTAATTTTAGAATATTTCTAAAGAATGTTAAAGTAAATAATGAATGACAATGGGTAACATTTTTTAATACCTTCATATACATTTATATATATATTTTTAGAATAGACTTAAGTTTCTTATAGTTCTGACTATAAAATTTTTGTCATTTATATGTATTTTCGACCCTACGATGGATGGCCCAGTGTATGAGTGGGGGATTGCATTTTAGCTGGCTCAGCTGTAAAGTTCAACTCCTTACTCCTAAGCCATTAAAATCCTTTACAGCGCCAACATTTAATTCGGCCATATAGTAAAAAGGGGGCGTAGAACAAGGTTTATTTGCCATTGCGCCTCAAAGACCACCAAAGTAGTAAAAATTGTATTTTATTGCAGCAATTGAAATGCGAATGGGCGTTGAATTGAGCAATGACAAAAAAAAAAAAAAAAACACAGCAAAACAAAAGACGTCGAAGGCAAAAAAGCCACCAAAAAAAGTAAGAGCATAGTAAAAGTAGGCAAAGAGAAGAAAAGAAAAAAAAGTTCGTCATGTCTTCCCGTGCCCAGGAGAACCGGCAAGAACACCAGCTACAACAACAACAACGACAAAGGCAATCACAATCGGTAGCAATTGGCCCATTGAGAGGCCATTAAAATCACAGGGTGTGAGTGTGAGGCGCAGCAGCGGCAACAATTATTCAGATAGGTTTTTTTGTTTTTTTGTTGTTGGTGCTTTTCGTGTTTTCTTTTTTCAAATTTATTTTGACTGGTTTTTTTTTGCCTTTTTTTGTTTATGTCATGGTTTTTTTTAGCAGCTGTCAAGCGATTTCATTGAGCGGCGCAACGGGTAGGGCAAATGGTTTACTAAACGTTTCGTTGGCATCATTTTCATTTGGAGATTTGATACCAGGACCACCTGAAGATGATCATAAAAGCGACAATAAATTGCCTTATGGCACAATTAATCAGGCTTCAGGGATCATAAATCAGTCATTATTGGCATGGCTTTAAAAGTCATTAGAATATAGAGGCAAAATTAGAAGAAGAAGCAGAAGAAAAAAGGAAAATAATTCGAAAAAGCTTTGTCTGTCATCAGTTGAGTAAAACTTTTAACCCCATAGATTTAGCCCAGTTCTCTGCTTATCATTCAAACTGCTTAACTCACAGACCAGGCCAATGTCGCTCGTGTGTCGCTGTTTTTGGGGTCAACATTTTATAGAAACTTGCCTGTCTGCTGATAAGCCTGGACAAGGGCATAAAACTTTTGCTGCACCTGTTTCAAAAAAAAAAAAAAGAAAAAGAGACTCTGAGAACTGATGCTTGTCGGATTTTTGCTGTCTGCTGTCACTTGCCTTGTTGTCAGTGTTCACCTCTCCGGGTAGATTCATCGAATTAAGCTCTTAATTGCCGCAATAAATTCGTGCAAATTCTCTACGCGCTTCAGCTGGGAACAATGTTCCCACATTTTGTTGTAAAATGTCGCAGTAATTGGCCGTAATTGCCTAGCGTTTTGCCGTTTTACCCTAGTCATACTCACTGTTTGACTTTTCTATTATTGTATCGGGCATTTGTTATGCTAATTGTTGTTGTGTTTTTCTTTTGTGTTTGCTTCGTTCTCTCTGTTTTTTTTTTGTTTGTTTTGCACTTGTCGCTTTCAACTTGACCCATAAATTGCACCCGGTGCGGGCGGTATGAGTGAAATCCCAGTTGATGTGACAAATTGCCGTTCAACTCCTTTGAGAGTCTGCTTTAAAAATTCATAACTCATACGCCAGGTGGGCCAACGGTTGGCATACCATTCATCCACCTATCCAACCAACCTATCCACGTGTCAGGCAACCATATGAGGTAGCTAATCATGATTAATTTGCGTCAATTTGCCTGAGCTATTTTTAGTCAAGTGCGGAATGTTAAAGAGAAAGAGTGATAGAAAGAGAGAGAGAAAAAGGGAAAGAAAGTGGGAGAGATTGAATACATTTCAGTTCAGTTTCCTGTAAACCATGTTTAAAGTGTGATGTATTTACAAATTTTCATGTAAAATAATATGAATAATGTATGTTTGAACATACATTTTTGCATTGCCACTATTTACAATCTGTGGATGCCCAGCAACTACACGTTTCTACGGTTTCAAGCTTTTATCTGCTTGTCAGATTTCTTGGGAATCCCCACAACTGTTACGCATGTCCACATGATTAGGTCGCTATCCAACGAGATAATGTGGGAGCAATAAAAGGGTCAACAATAAGTCGTTTAAATAGATTCTTTTATATTGTGGCAGAAAAAAAAATATATTTACCTTTGTGCAGTATCTAAAAATAGAAATATGAAAACTTAAAAAAGAATATGCTTCAAATAGTTGGATTTCGGCATGCATGGTTAATCCTACCTACTTGTACTTTATGTTATTTATAAATGTACTCCTGTTTATCATTAGCTTGTCAATCCAAATACTTTTTTTTTTTATTTTGGAAGAGATTTTTCGTTTATTGATTTATGCGACATTCCTTTCATTGTTTTTTCCTATGTTTTCTTTTTCTTGCAGTTACAAGAAATTCCACTTCATTCGGCAGAGACGAGTAGCAGAAAAGGTTCTGGTGCTATACACAATTAGCTGATGTGAATGGGTTGGAGACAAAATAAGGATAACGACAAAAGACAACAACTCAGTCATCCGTTTACGGAAACCGCAAGCAACTTGTAGAAAACTTTGCCTAGACCCGACAGAAACACAGAGCACCGCACAGACAAACAAACCCAACAAATGTCGGACACAACATCTTTCGAAATGGGCTCGGCCTCAGATCGGCCACCAAACAGATTCCAAGTGAATCCAGTCAATGGCAACAGCCGCAAGTCACAGAACCTGCCGCCCGATGGGGCCGATGCAGTAGGCGGTGACAGCGATGGGCCACATGAAGTTTATCGTCGGCTGACCAACATTGATGGAGAACTGCTCGAGGACGATACATTCGATGCGACACAAATGCTAAACAAACAGCAGCCCCGACAGCAGAGGTAAGTAGTTGGGTGTGGGTTTAAGTTGGGTTGCCTTTGCCCATTGTGTCCCTTTTGGCAAAAGAATGGAAATTTTTTGAAATGTTGTGTGTGTGTGTGTGTGTTTGTATGTGCTTAATTTGCTGTTCCTTTTGCTGCCTGCTGGCCGTTTCCTGGGTTCTTTTCTTTTTCCATTCCTATGGTCTTAATTATGACCTTGTTATACGCTTAAAGAGGCGTCATTTGCATTTTCTATTGTATATTTGAGGCTATTGAAAAAAGATAGCATACTTTTTAGGGCGGGCCATACTCACTCGTTTATCACACAAGTTGAAAGACAATCTGTGTGTGTGGGTCTGTGTATATGTTTTCTTTGACCATTTAATCATTCACGCCTTATTTATTTCAATAAATTGTAATTCCTTTTGCCCAACCAGTGAGTGCAGAGTGCCTCATCATTCAAAATTGATTAAATTTTTGAGGCATTTCATGGCGAGCATCTATCAAATTACCAAAAGTTTGCTGACCTGGCCCATGTTCCATGTCTCACGCCCCATGCCATTTAGCCAGGCAGCCAGCAGGTTCAACAAACAGTGCCTTATCCTCTCCAGTCTCTAGTCGAGGGACAAAGAATCAAAGGAGCCAAGCTGCAACAGCAGCAGCAACCAATTTTAACAATGCCACCAATCACAGACAACATAGTAATAGCAATCATTTGCGCTTGTGTTCACTCAGACCATCGACAAAAATGTAGCAAAACATTGGCAGTGGACAGCCAATTTGCATAGGCATGACCATGATGGTCATGGTCAATGGCCAAGGTCACAAAATAGTCACAATAATAGATAGAGATGATAAAGAATATTTTGGCAATTTAACATATCGAATTTTATTTTAATTCTAATTTGAATATACCCATTTTGCTCCCTGCTCCCTACTGGTCCTTTGTTCAATTATTATAGCCTATTTGAAAATGAATTTAAATTCCTAGGTAACTAAATGGCAAATTCATTTTTCGAGGAAACCCATTAATCGGCTCATATGATTTATTCATTGACTCAGCATAATGCCTTTTTGCTATTTTCACCCACTGATGGCAGACGTATGTAGGTAGAAGATTTTAAGCTTCAAAGCTCTTTGTGAAGAGCTACTTAAATTTTTAATTATATTTCCTTTTGCACAAATATCTGACTAGTCTAGTACTAGTCCCCAATTGCCGTTTCCCAATCGTTACCACTTTCCAAAGCCACGCCAATTATATCAATTTCATTTATTGACAGACAATCATGCGTGGCTTCATTTATGTGCCAAGCTGCACGCTTGCGGCTGCCATTGCCTGCCATTGCTTTGACAGGCTTTGGGTCTGGCGTGCCAGACGCACGCAGACCCATAAAAACAATGATTCAAATGCTACATATATCACTATACATCATACGAATACCATATATGTTTATATACATTCACATATCTGTATGTATATATATCATATGAATAGCTGGAGGCCATTGAGTAAAGTCGATTGGTTAACTTAGCCAAACCAAAATGCACCCAAAACAAAAGAAACCAAAAGAAACAAGAAACAAACATTAGGTATTCGACTAAACGAATACCGATTCTGTAGTTATTGGTGAATGATTCGAAAATCAGAAATCGACGACGTGCAAGAAATGATGGATGATCGATTCTTACAATCAATCGATTCTTGATGGCAACAAAGCGAACCATTCAAAATCATCTTGAAACATCTTGACATCATCTGCTTTCTAAAGGAAGTCAAATTTGACGAATAAAAATGTTTTAGCCTCTGTAAAAGTCTTGGAAAGTAACCCCGAATTTTGTATAAGGTCCATGTCTCGTTTAACATGGTGTTATTTAGGAATTTAACCGCAGTATATAGCCCGAGCCAGGTGGCAGTCCTATGTCAGTCATATTTCTCAAAAAACCAAAACTGGATTATAGCATAGGCAGTACAAAATGTGAGCAGGTTATCTAATTGTATGTACATGTTCTATCAAAGGCAGTCTGTGCTAAACAATCCACAGTTGTAATGGCTTTACTAGTTTGAAATTTCAACTACAAGAAAAGAAAAAAAAGAAGAAAATTAAACTTAGTATTTAACCTATTAGAATTCATTTGTGTTAGAATAGGGACCAAATTGTTATACCTTCCTATTTATCTACAATCAAAACTGTCAACTGCACCTAAATTGCAGTGCCTTACTTCTAGGCTAAAACCAAGTGAAAATTATAGTTAATTGATTGAGACAAACATAGTCCATTGATGATAAATTAATACGAAAAAGCAAAGAATAGTTTGCAATTAAACAGTTTACTTTATGTTTTCATATTCTTAAGACATATTTTATTTCCAAATTGACTAAGCATAGTTTGCGAGTTTTTACCTTTAAACGCGATATTTTTGCGTATAACCTGATACAAATTTTTATTGCATCTTTTTGCCTACGAAATGTTTTATCACATTTCAGCAATACTATTTTGTTTATAAAGTAGAAGACAAATTTTTGTTTTTCCTAAACATAACATTGGAAATTCTTGCCTTTTTGACTAATAATTTGAATTTGGCTCTAATTAACCGCGCAAGAAACTTTCCAAAATAATCATGGAACTTGTATAAAATTTCATCATCGAAATTTCGTAAACGAATTAAAAATAATAAAGATAATTGAGGGATGTGTTACCAAGGAAGTGCAGTGTTGCGTAACCAGAAAAAGGCGAGGAATTTTTGTTGAAAAGTTTCATCCAAAATATGAATTCAGCAAGTTCGAAGAAGCCCTAGAACGGAATCCAATTAGTGGGTATAATCAGCAGGGAATCAGCACGTTATAGCCATCCAGGCATGCAGCATATCATTGACAACGAACACACATTTTACACACTTTGGCACACAGCAGGCATGTGGTTGAACTCCCCCGCCTGTCTGGCTAAGTGGGTGGTATCCTGTCCTGGCCTGTCCTGGGGGTCGTCTACTTGCTGTTGATGCCAGCTGGTGGTGTTAGAACCGCTACTTATCTTATATTTGTGTTTTTTCTTTTACACAATGGATGGCAATCAGAAATTGCAAGTTTCGGATTTGACATTGAATGGAAGCAGCAAAGGAATTCAATTTCATCCTATAATGAAATCTATTGGTTTTAGCTTTTTAAATTGACCAGTCAAAACAAACGAAGAAGTGATCGATTCACAAGCTTTTTGTGATTGTTATTAAATTTTAGAAAAAAATTATTGTACCTCCTTCTCAGTTTTTTCTTAGTAATTTAAATTTGTAAGCTCTAATAGCTAGAGGGGAAGAAATGGACAGTCATTCATTCTGATATCCATAGCAATTTGAAGCTTTCCGCCTAATTAAAGCCGCAGGGAGATAACCTCAAAGGGTAAAAGAACGCCATGGAACCCTTTTCCAAGTTTTTTTTTTTTCGTTTTTATGCTCTTCTACATTTTCCTTTTGTTGTTTGTTGCAGACAATCCATCAAGAGCAGTTTTCGCGACAAGGATAAGCCATCGCGGTTCAAGGATCTACAGACAACGACACGCTTTCAAGTGGATCCCCTAAATAATGAATCCGATGATTCGAACGATTCGCAAGAGGAGCGTGAACTCTTGGACAATGAATATGATACAAAATATGGTAAAAGTTTTCGGTCAGTTTTGCATTTGCTACAACACATTCCCTAAGCAAAACAAATTATTCGATTCTAATGTTGAATACTTTTTGTTGTTTCGTTTCTTTTCATTTTTTTTTTCTATTTGGGGTTTGTAGACATTTTACCCGTGAGGCATTGCCACGTTTGGATAACTATCGTAATATGATGTCAATACAGGCTGCCTATCGTCCAACACTTGATGAGCTACATAATGCTACACTTGTGGGCAAGGTAAGTGCCAAGTGTAAAAGAGGCAAATAGAGAGAAAACATACTCGTTCTTCTTTACACAAAAACATAACCTTCTCAGTCCTGTTTGCTCATCCAATGAATGACCCTTAGCTTGGAAAATTCGATTTAAATGAATATTAATGCAAAAGCCATAAAGTGGCAATAGCCATGCGCTGACATTGGGTAAACTGTCATGGCAGGGGATAACGCCTAAGGATATGGTAGGGGAAATCGAACCCTTAGGGGCAACAAATAACAATTTTGCAGGCACCATAAAATAACAATACGCCATGCTTTACGAGTGTTTAGTGCGCCGCAGTCGAAATTTAAATTTATTTTCCGCAATGTCAATTCAATCGATCGATTGGTATTCAGTATTCGGTAGAAGGAACATCTCTCCACATGGGATGTCAACCGTGCTCAGTTTTAGAAGAGCCATTTGCCTTGTCGTGACTTGGCATGCCATCAGTATCTCAACCTGTGGCAGGGTCGTTAGCCGCCATTACATTGCAGTAGCAGCAGCAACAACCCCAAAATGGTCTCTGAGATGGTGGTAAATTCATACTAATAAACAGCAATTGGACTTCATTTTCATAGTGGAGAGGGATTTGGAGGAATGAGTGATTGGGGGTGTCAACCATTAGCCGCAGAGAAGCCCAAACACATCTAGAGTGGGCGATTTAATTAAAGTTTGTGCCACAAAAAAAAATAACCAACCACTCAAGCAACATCAACAGGTCGCCTTCCCATCAACCACTACAGGCTTCGGGGCCTTTGACTTTTCATTTGACTTTTCAGCGTTGCATTTGGGAAAAACTTTTTCATTTTGTGTTTACCTCTCATTCTCTTTCTCTCTCTCTTTCACTCTATCTTTTCCATTTATATTCGTTGGCTTTGTTGTTTTCAATTTCAAAGTTCACTTGCAATCAATTGGCACTAATTGATTTCAACACGACTTTAAGAAAGTCTCTTCATATTGAGGTTGTTATTTGTTGATGCATTGTTTTTTATTTGCCAATTGAGTACAAATGAATGACTCAAAAATTAGCCAAACAATAAAGAATTATTCTTTTAGTTACCCTTTATTGGTATTGTCCACGCACATGTACATAGCTTAAGAAACAGAAGATTGCATTTAATATTCTTTCTCATAACTTAAGTATAAATTCAATCAATTTTTAATAACAGATTAAAAGTCTAGAGAGCACGAGGTGTAGGGCATCTACAAGTCTTCTTTGCTTTTGTCGTGTTTATAATTGCATCTCACAATCGATTTTAGCAATGATTTTGCTATGGATCTGTGTGGATATTTATTAAGTTCAGGACATAACAATGACTTTTGGTTAATTAAAACTGACTTGACCTAAGCCAAATAATTCGATAATTTAATATTTAAATATCTGTAGTCATGATGTAGTCGTGCTGTTGATGTTGCTTAATTGCTTTGACATCATCCCGCAGCCAGAGTTCAAAAGTTTAATTGGCTCAACTGGTGTTGCGGTGACTCTGTGGCGTATGATTAATTTGGCTAAGAAAATCATGACAGGGCCGCATCGTTAGCGCGGGTGGTTGAAACGTAACGAAATGAGCAATGGAGATGCGATATATTATGCCTCCCCATGGGGAGAAAGATTGAGAGCGAGAGTGAAAGAGATATTCATGCCAAGGTCATTAAATTTTCAAGTTTCCCTATGGAAAGCATGGGCAAAAATAGAGATGGCTGAGAGTGTAAAGAATGGGAATGCTAATGGGGATGGGGACTGGCATGACATTTGAGCAGTCATTTATCACTAGTAGACAGCTTTATTGAAATTTTGAAAAACCCAGTTACCGACACCCACCCACCCGCACACTACCCGCCCACACTGCCCCCCCACCTGGTAACACTCCTCCAATTTCCATTTAACATTTTCCATTTTGAACATAGAATACGCACAGCTTGACGCGCAATCAGGATCCGGAGTCGGGCATCATGAATGGCATGTTGAAATTTGGTTGGATCAAAGGCGTACTCATACGATGCCTGCTTAATATTTGGGGTGTCATGCTCTTCCTACGTCTCAGCTGGGTGGTTGGCCAGGCTGGCATCATCGAGGGCTTCATATTAATACTGACAACGACCGCTGTTACCACGATTACTGCGCTGTCGATGTCAGCGATAAGCACTAATGGCGTCATAAAAGGAGGTATGTAGTAGTAGTAATATGCCTTCATGTCCCATGCTTAGAAAAAGTTGTCTAATCACCTGTATGTATGTGTTTAGGTGGCACCTACTACATGATATCACGTTCACTGGGCCCTGAGTTTGGGGGCTCCATCGGCCTGATTTTCTCGCTAGCAAATGCCGTCGCTTGTGCCATGTATGTGGTTGGCTTCTGCGAGTCCATGACGGACATGATGAAGGTTCTGGGTTGGCAGATTGTTGATGGCGGCATACAGGATGTACGCATCATAGGCTGTATCACCATATTGCTGTTGCTGATTATTGTTGTTGTTGGCATGGAATGGGAGGCCAAGGTGCGTATGATTAATTTACACTTCATCGCAGAACGCAACCCCATACCCATACACCTCCCCATTGACAGTTTATATTATTTAATCAAAATGCCACTGACTCACTGACTAACTGACTTCTTCCGCTTTAGGCACAAATCGGCCTGCTTGTGATTTTGTTGGTGGCCATTGCTGACTTTGTAATTGGCAGCTTCATTGGCCCAAAGTCCGATGAGGAAAAGTCCAGGGGTTTCCTTGGCTATAATGGTAAGAGTGTTGCCGGATACCAATTTACATTGTTCGACATTTGGATTTTAATCAAATTTATGCCAAACAGCGACGCTGTTTCACACAAATCTCTTTGCCGACTATCGCGAGGACAAGGGTGTTCAACATAATTTCTTCTCCGTGTTCGCCATCTTCTTTCCCGCTGCCACTGGCATTTTGGCTGGTGCCAATATTTCCGGTGACCTAAAGGTAAAATTGTTTGTCTCTATTAACTGTTGCCAACTCACCAACCCACACCTTCCACGAAACAAACTTTTCAGGATCCACAAAAATCAATACCCAAGGGCACAATCATAGCGATTATTATCACCACGGGTACCTATTTGCTGATGGTACTGCAATGCGGTGGAACTGTTGCTCGCGATGCCACTGGCAATTTAAGTCAGGCTCTGAATGGCTCCTATGAGTTTCTCGACTGCACGAACGGTGAGCCATAAATCAAACAAAGAAAAAAGCCAATGGCAATATCATCTCAAGCACAAGCAAAAACAAAAATTGAAAATGAATTGAATTAATTTTACAGTTGTCTGCGAGTATGGCCTACAGAACTCGTTCCAGGTAATTGAGCTGGTTTCTGGCTTTGGCCCGCTTATCTATGCCGGCTGCTTTGCGGCCACCTTATCCTCGGCTCTTGCCAGTTTGGTGTCTGCCCCCAAGGTCTTTCAGGTGAGAAGCATTAAATTATGTTAAGTGTATTAAGTGTAGCTAAGTGAATCGATTGCCATTGCAGGCTCTATGCAAGGATGAGCTGTATCCAAAGATTGTATGGTTTGCCAAAGGTTTTGGGAAGAACAATGAGCCAGTCCGTGGTTATGTTCTCACCTTTATTATTGCCACAGCGTGAGTTAACAAACATTTTGGGGGCATTCTCTCTCTATAGTAGATTCTTTCTTCTTAATTTAGCTTCATTTTGATTGGAGAACTTAACTTGATAGCTCCGCTCATTTCAAATTTCTTTTTGGCCGCCTATATGTTGATTAACTTTAGTACATTCCATGCCAGTTTGGCCAAACCAGTCGGCTGGCGTCCAACTTTTAAGGTTTGTTACCATTCACAGATCGAATTTCTCTTAGTTGATTGTTAAATTTAATCTCTTATTGATAGTATTACAATATGTGGCTGAGTCTGCTCGGGGCTGCTCTTTGTGTGGCTGTTATGTTTCTGATTTCGTGGGGCACGGCGCTTATCACCTTCTCTGTAGTGTTGGCATTGTACTTAATCGTGGCTTATCGCAAGCCGGACGTTAACTGGGGCTCCACCACACAGGCACAAACGTATAAGAATGCCCTAATGTCTGTCCAACAGCTGAACAATGTGGAGGAACATGTGAAGAACTATCGCCCCCAGATTTTGGTGCTCTCGGGACTGCCAAATACACGTCCGGTCCTTGTTGACTTTGCTTATATGCTGACAAAGAATCTATCCCTGCTTGTCTGTGGTCATGTGTTGCGAGGTTCCAGCTCACAAAAGTATCGAAATTACCTGCAGGAGCGTGCCACTAATTGGTTTCGAAAACACCGCGTCAAAGGCTTCTATGCCCTGGTCGATGGCGAAGATTTTGAGGCCGGCACTCGGGCTCTTATGCAGGCCTCGGGCATTGGTAAATTGAAGCCAAACATCATTCTCATGGGCTACAAGACTGATTGGCAAACCTGTGAGAATAAAGAATTGGAACAGTATTTCAATGTAATGCACAAGGTTAGTTAACCCGTCCACTCTGTCTGTTGCAAATCAAATTCAAACCATTGAATCATCTGTCCATGCAGGCTCTGGATATGTATCTCTCGGTGGCCATATTGCGTGTGCCCCAGGGACTTGACTGTTCACAGCTGCTTGGCTCACAGGATGGTAGCTGGAAGACCGCCAATAACAGTGGCCTGGCCGATGTGCCACGTACCCTACAGCCAAATGAAAGTTCCGGTGATTTGCAGGCCACTGAGAACAATGCACGAAATGCATTGAGTGGCAGCATTGATTCCCTCAGCCGGAATGTTTCACAAGGTGAGCTGAGCCGTGATTTCTATGGCACTATTCAAAATTAATGTATCTATTTTTTGACAATAACTTTTTTGCATGATCAACAACCCACAAAAAAAAACCCAAAACCAAATCAATCTGCACCTATAAACAATTTTATGCACTGCAAATCAATAATAATTTTTGCACAACAAAATAAAACCTATACACCAACAACACCACAACCAATGACACGAAATGGCAAACCACATATCCTTAGAGGAACGCAGCCGTCAAGATATGTCACAACCGGAGAACGGCCTCAAGATGGTCAAATGTAAGTAGCCTTATGCCAAAAAGAATTTTTTGTGGAAGAATGTTGATGATGATGAATACATAAACCTTCTTCCTTCTCTCTGCCTTTTCCTATCGTTTTGTTTCGTTTTTGTGTATATTGGGTAATTTCCTGGAATCCTCTGTAGTGCGATTCAAACAGAGCCTGCGTAGAATGCGCTCCTGGCCAGGTGCAGGTGAAGTTGTGTTTAGGCTAACATTAACCTACGTGTCTTACTTGTACTTGAATGGAATGTGAAGTTGTTGTGGGCCGAGTAGGTAAATATTTACGAGTATGAGGCTACACACACACAAGAGCGTTACCCATTCCGTTGCCGTTTTCCAGCTCCAGCTACCCCACTCCCTTACCCCTAACCACGAAGAGTCCATCATCCTTACTCCTGGCTACTTTACTTTCTCTTTTTGCCCGTCTGTTTGTGCATAATTGTCTTGAAGTTTTACAACCGCTGTGCTCATTAGGCCATAAACTTTTCAACAAATTAACGACATTTCCTAACATCCGACCCCCTTTAAAAACTAACCTCAAGTTATACCTCTCAGGAACTTGTCTTGGCCTTTTCTGAATATCTGCAGCTGTGGCCAACCCTTTTTTTTGTGTTCTTGGTGTTTCTTCCTGTTTGGCCAGAATGTTGTCGCCTTAAAAATTAATACAATGCTCGTAAATTTGAATTTAAAATTATGGAAGATTCTTGTAAGCCAAGGGGACAGAGGGACAAAGCCCCAAGTTGTGCACTGTGTGATGTGATCCTTAGGAGCAGCATGTGCCTATTGTTTGCTTTTGCATAAACTAACATTACCCCACACACATACACACATATACATACATATCCATTTTGAAAAGGGGGAAATTTACCATAAAATATGACTATGAAAGGGGGAAAGGGGCAAATATTAAACTACAAATTGAATTTGCGTATATTATGTAGTTATGATTGTGAGAATAAATGTCCTAAGCCTGTGCATGGATTGTTATGTGTACCATGTAATTTTAATTCCATAAGATCTCATAGCATCATACCAAAAACATAATATTAATAATTGTACTACCACCAACACAGCCTCCAGCACAAGTGACTTGTCATTCATAGCTGGAAATCAGGTCAAAGACGTATCAGGATTGCCAGATCCACTTGAAGTCAATAAGACAACCAATGTGCTGGTAAGTAATAAGTGACAGAGAGAGAGAGAGAGAACAGAACAGAACTAAATGCAAGCCATCCATTTTTCGTCTTTCTTTTTTTTTTGCAGCCGAACACATTACGAAAATCAAAACAAAAACATGACGATCCAGCCTCGTTGTACAAGGGTCCTGGCGGTGTTGAGCTACCCAAAGAACTGTTGGCCGACCTCACACAATTTACTCGTAAACGTAGCCATGCCGTCATCGATGTCTGGTGGCTGTACGATGATGGTGGCCTCACTCTGCTGCTACCCTACATTATAAGTACGCGACGCACCTGGCAATCATGTAAATTGAGGTAAGCATCGTGTGAATCTTACCAAAAATTGAGTTTATAAGCACAGAGAGTGTTCGGTTCGGTATAAGTATGTATGTAGGCATGTACATATATCTGATGCTCTGACTGTGGCTCCGGCTCTTGGTTGTGACTCTTCCTTCCATGCCTCTGGCTGGGTAAACAATTTACGCTTATCACTTTACATTTGGCGTTCCAGTGGGGCATATGCCCCCTAGCTACCACAAAAAAAGTGGCTTCAAGGTCGGCCAGGTCTCTGTTAAATGGATCTAATGAAGTGGCAAAGTTGATTGTTGCAGACAGAGAGAAAGAGAGAGCGAGAAAGACATAGGCGATAGGCTGCACCATTAAATCGAATTCAATAGGCTTTAAAGCCTCATAGCCTAAATAGAAAAAAAATATAGGTATATATATAAAGTACATTCAATCAACATAATTTATAGTAAATATTTTACATAAATTATAAACTATATAAATATGTATGCGCATATTTAGTGCAGTGTTTTCTCATGAGTGTTTGGCAAGTTTTTGTCTAAAACAAATATGCCCTTTGGTGAATGTAGAATCAATTTGTTAGTAGGTACATTTAAATGTTATGGTCTGCATATGTATGTACATACATGGCAGCATTTAACTGGCAGTGAATTTGCTCTTATCTGACATGTTTTAGAACTCAATGATGTGGAAAATGAAATGATTACTATGTCAGAATTGTGAAAACTATATGGTATTTGCCGCATGCATACATAAATAAATAAATATGTATATATGTACATTATTTTAAGAAGAAAATACGACACAAAATGTTTGGACTGGCGTACCAAAATATAATTGAGTGTACTTTAAATTTTGATATAATTTTTTTCAGAGTGTATGCTCTGGCCAATAAGAAAGCCGAACTGGAATTCGAGCAGCGTTCAATGGCCAGTCTATTGTCAAAGTTTCGCATTGATTATTCAGATCTAACATTAATACCGGATATAACCAAAAAACCACTGGAAACATCAACACAATTTTTCAACGAGCTTATTAAGGACTTTGTGGTGAATGACAAGGATACGGAGAATGGACACAGTAGCAAGGCAACGCTCAATGACGATGACGGTACGTAAAACAAGGCTGGGTCCAAAACATTATTATGCTGAATAATATCATTCAAATAAGCATTTTGATTATTCATAACAACATTGCAGCTTTCATTAGTGACGATGATTTGGTGGCCGTACAGGACAAGACCAATCGGTATTTACGTTTGCGGGAATATCTGCAGGAGCAGTCAACCAAATCGGATATGGTGGTGATGACACTACCAATGCCCCGAAAGAATATTGTCTCTGCTCCGCTTTATATGGCCTGGTTGGAGAGTCTAAGTCGTGATATGCCGCCCTTCCTGTTTGTGCGTGGCAATCAGACGAGTGTATTGACATTTTACTCCTAAAAGTAGACAGCGAATTTTTCTCAGTCCCACAGTCTCTTTTTCTCGCTCTCTCTCTCTCTCTCTATATATATATATATATATATATATATATATATATATATATATATGTCTATCTTTCTTTTGCTCTATGTCTCTATTGTATTTTACTTACTCACAAATACAAACACTCGGACACTCACACACAATCACAGTTATTGCTATTAGTTATAGAAGTATTTTTTATATCTAGCTGTACCATCTCTGTACATACACCCACACACTCCCACACACACTACGTTATATACATACTTATATTTATATACAAACATATATACCTACTAGTAGTATGTACTTGTGTATTTGGCGAACAGCAGCACACTCAACGGTAAACGAGAGAATAACAACAACAATAATGACAAAAAACACAACAACAACAACAGCAATATGACCATTAATAATATTCAATGCATAAATAACTAACTGTATAAAATCATGTTGTCCCTCCACCACAGTAAAACACACACACACAGTTTCTTCTTACAGATTTTTGCAATTTTCAAACTATTGTATGTAATGTAATAAGGAATTCATATTCTCATCGGATTTCATCAAAATTAATGTCAATTTTTGAATTTTAAATTATAATATGAAAATAAAGACAAAGCTTTTTAACATCGCCAAATAATTGTAGAACTGGAAATTTGGTATTGTTTACTCGATTTCCTAAGTTTCCTAGTTCAGCCAACGATTTGCGGAATTTCAAACTCGATTTAGAAAATATGGTAAAATTTGCTTTCCTTAGAAAAGTTAAATAAAATATACATATATATAAATTTCTTACTGAGATTTTCCTACTGGTTTCCTCAGAAATTTATTTTAACAAAAAAAGCATTTAATATTTTGATTTAATTAAAAATTTGACTTATTTATGAATTTTGCCAAAGATGTATTACTAATAATAATATGCTTAAATACAGATCTAAAAATAAAAGAAGACAGCTCAACGTAGTTGATGCATTTAATTTGCTGTCTACCTTGATTGTGTGCATTCAATTAGTTATTTATTAATTGATAGACTAATGACGGCTAACTAAATAAGTGCACCTAATGTATCGAATTGAGCGTACTAGACTTAAGCTGACTAATTAAGGCCAACAGATTCTCTTGGGCTGCTGGACTGTTTGGCATATTAATTTCTTCATTTTGTCGCTTCAACTATTGAATTGAGTTTGTTGCTTATTTGGATGCCATTGAGGGTTACTCTGTACGAATTCAATGAGCCTGACACGAATGTGACTGGGATCCCTTTAGTGCCGTTTTGGTGACGGTGCTCGTAAAGGCGCAATTGAATTTATTGCCCGTTACTATGTAATTTCTGTAATCCCTATACCGTTTCCACTCCAATACACTTTAGATGGAATTGTTTAAGAAGCAAAAAGGACAAAAAACATTTGCTAGAAAGTTGCCTTTCTGTTTTGGCTCTTATTTGGATTTATTTTGTTTTGATGCCACTGAAAAGAAAAGAAGATTTTTGAATTAAAATCGAATTGGATATAATGTTCGATAAGGTAAAGCACGCAGACTTTTTTCTTTTTGGTATTTGTTTGTGATTGACACATTCCCTAATAGGATAGCAATGGAAATCCGGTGTACATTTCTCTTCAACCGGGTAATGGTATTTTCAATATGATCAGATTTCATGTTAAACTAAGAATATATATATAGTTTATGACTATTGTGTGTTGACCCTTTACTTGGGCCATCATCTTGGCCCATTCGCACATTGAAATGTTACTTTGAATTTGGTGGATAATGGAAATGTAATATTTCAGTAACAGAAACTGTTCATTGGCAATGAGATTTCCTTTTCATGTGAAAGTGAAATTGGGTTTTCTTGGAAAACCATTGTCATACTCCCACGTCTCCTTCCCAACTTTTCGATGTGTTACTGGAAGTCAATTTAAATGCCATTGCGTGCTATTTTAAGCGGTAATTCAATTTCCCGCTATAAGACACATTGATACATACATTTAATATTATATGTGCGACCCTATCTGATTATGGTTTGTCTTAATACCTATATAAATGGAGGCTCTCTGGCCAAAAGGCAATGCACTTGTTGATTTTTTGCTCTGTTTGCTTTCGTTCTCGAGCGTGAAACATAAATAAATATTTAATGTTGAAGCCATTGACAATGGGAGTAAGTACAAGTATCCCCTATCCCCGCCAATTGAAAAGTGTCTTTCGAGCGGGCAACAAACTCTCAGAGGGCAAACTCGTGTCCACTTTCATTTTCCAATACTTTGCACTAAGTGGTAGACATTTTGTTCTTTCGAAAAGCAAACATCAGATAATTTAATGATTTTATTTTGGACACATGTGGCGCACATTTCCATTTTTTCTTTTCTTTATTTTTATATTTGTGTGAGTGTGTATGTGTATGTGCATGTTTCATTTTCTTTTTTGTGGTCACAAGGAGAGCCTTTTTGATGTAAATATAAGCAGTCATTCTTGTATACATAGATGTACATCAGTATATTTATTGTGCTTTAAGGACCAAACAAAGTAGGTAAATGTGTCCGAAAGATGCCATCAGCAATTCACTACTCAATGCTCAAGCGACAATGAACTCATTTCTATATGTGTATTTAATTTGATAATTTAATTGAATGTCAACTGAATTAGTAGAAAACTGATATCAAAGGCTACAATTTATGAAGTTTGTCTAATAAGTTTAAGAATATGGCCAAGCAAGTTGGCAAGTCTTTTGTTTTCTTAAAATGCTTATTTCAGTCTAGGGCAAATTTAAGTGACAAACAATTTCATCTTTTCGAAAACCTGAGAAGCAAAGCAGCTGATCCATATACATACATATCAGACGTAGATAATTAGAAATTAGAATTTTCAGAATTCTCCCACATCATGGATTTTTTTTTTTGTATGCTTGCGTGCGTATGTGTGTGTATTAACTACACTAACTTAGGGCGGCACACCTAAAAGTATGCAGCATACAAAAATGGAATTATCCCTACTCAAAGTAATGTGGCATTAATTTGACAAGACTATGTTGGCAGTATGTGTGAATGTTTGTGTGTTGTAAGTGTGTGAAACTTTGTATATATATATATATATATATATATATACACGAAACACTTAGCCAAGTGTGCGTTTGTGTGTGTATATGTGTTATTTCAAGCCTGGGGTTGTGTGCTCTTGTAGGCGTGTAATAGCCTAAGTTTCACAGGCGCTTAAATCAATTAAGTTTTCGTTGCAGCTTGATAAGAATGAAAATACACACACATACACATATTTGTATGTAGAAGATTATATGTATATGTATATAACATATATATGTATATGTATATAATATAGCGACAAATGAACTCGTGCGTTGTTTCATAGTTGCGTGTGCCTTGACATGACATCCATCTAGTTATCCAACGAGTTGGCAGCCGTTTAAACACTTAAACACTACGTGCTGAACTTATTGGCCATGTCATATATGTGGCCAAACACAGATCCCTCCCTCCACGGCACACCACCACCCCCCTAAAACAAAGTTAAAGTTTATCGCAACAACAAGCTTTAGTACACAGGCAAACTTTATTATTTGATTAGCCAAGCATGTCAACACATTGTGCTCTCGATTTCGGCCTCTTTTTTTCGAATGATAATTTTCATTTCAAGAACATTTCCACTTATTTTTTGAAAAGCGAGCGACTGAGAGAGAAAGAGTAAGCATTTCAAATGAGACTGAAAGGAAATGAAAGGCTTCCAGGAATAACAAGTAGAAGCAAAAGAGAAGAGAAGAAGAAATTGCAATCCTATTATCAATTTGAAAAAAAAAAAAAATTTGTTTGTATGATTGAGTTTTTGGCGCAAAACCGAGAATTTAGTAGATATGTGTAAAGATATGTGCAGTGGCGGATCTACCGAAGGGATGCCAAACACTAAAATTTGCTAAGAACCCACATATGTATATACAAGGTAGACCAAAAGAAGTTATCCGATACTGTTTGGCTGTTATTTTTTTTCTAAATAAAAAACTGAAAACAAAAAATCCGT
Source organism: Drosophila paulistorum (assembly GCA_018152135.1). Lineage (NCBI taxonomy): Eukaryota > Metazoa > Arthropoda > Insecta > Diptera > Drosophilidae > Drosophila > Drosophila paulistorum. The sequence goes on from JAECXG010000690.1 coordinate 16,449,510, forward strand.
GGCCACCATTGTACATTTTGCGCCTGAATTGGATTCATTCAAATCAAAGAAACGAGTTGGAAAGATTTTCTACACTGTTTTTTGCTCTAAATACAAAGTTTTCGAGTTGCCATAATAAACAACGAACCATTGATAAATCTCTCTAAGGTTCGATTATTGAATTTTCCCCATTGTCATCAGTATCTATTCATATAAGTGGCATGAGAAAGACATGGTCAAGGATATGAAAAGATGCGACCAAACACATCCCTCCAAAAGTGTATCCTAGATCCGCCACTGAGTGATTTTATGCGTGTGTTTGTGTGTGTTTATTTGTTGTGTGTGTGTGTGTTACTTTGTGGGTAATATACAGCCTTGTAGTCGTCATCGTCAGCGTCTTTGTCGTTTTATGAGTTTCACGCTTTTGGCAACGGCTGTTTCGCTTTGAAGCTTCAAACTTCTCTTCATAAATCTTATCAAATTTTTCGTTTTTCCTTAAATTGAATGTGCTCACACTCACACACACATACAGACATACGCTGCGGTTCTGGTGTTATTTGATTATCGCTTTGACTTGTGTGCCTTATACATCAGATGTACATATGTATACATTCATACATACAGAAATAAAGTATAAGACGTTTTCCTCTAACGGCAAAGATTTTCATTAAATTGAATGAAAAAAGTTTTGTCTGTGTAAATAAAACGAAATTACACACACAGGCACAAGCACACACACTCACAGACGTCATCTAATACATATAAATGTTTGCGCGTGTTTGTGTGTGGTTGTGTGTTTTTGTGTGGGTATCTAGATAATTGATGTTTGGCTGATGTGGCATTTGTTTGCTAATTCTCCCACTCTAACCCACTGACCCACCCACATCACTGCATCTGATTTATACGCATCTAAATCACAATCTCGACAACAGCAGCAACATCAAGATCATGAAAACAAAAACAAAAAAACAAAAAAAAAAGAATAACACCTTGACCCTCAAACATTTTGCTAAATTCACACAAATAATATTTTTACTCTCAAAATCCGCTTAGCTTACTTAGTCAGGGCAAGCAGCTAGGCCGGGCAGCAGTCTGAGGCACTGAAGCATATTGTACAATTTTTTGTCGATTGGTCTCTCAAATTGTTTGCTAAGCCGCTTTTCAAAAGTTGTTAATGCCCAAATGACAGATTTTCCGCACTGAACGGAAAAACATTAAAAGCGTATTGCAAATCTGATGGGGGAAGTGGTGGAAATATAAATATATATAAATTATTCCCCAGACCTCTGGTTAATTTCAGCTAACAGTTATGTATATTCTTTATTGCCACTTTCATCAACTTTAGCTGGGAAAAGCCTTTTTGCAAACGAATGTGTATGTGTGTGTGTGTGTTTCTTTTTGCCAATTGGGATTTTCCTATCGATAAGACAATTGAAATGCTAATGCTATTAAACCAATTAGTAGGTCTAAACGATAACCTTAAGATGCAAAGAGAAAAATAACAAAAAAAAAAAAAAAAACGTTGAGTTGGAAAGGGAAACAGGAAGCAAATTTTTCACTCACCGAAGGTGCCACACTCTTGTGGAGTTTTCATATGCACTTTCTTACCAAATTTATTCCAAATTGTATTGCCATATATTTTTATTTCTTTAAATGTAAACATTTCTGTTTTCAAATTTAATCCCATGTTTTTGCCATGGGTTATTGCAATGCAATCCCATTAAAATATCAGCGAATGAAAGAAAAATAAACCAATTTGATATATATAAGGGTATGCATATGCATGTCATACATACATATGTGTATATATCCCATTCAGATGGAAGAAGAGCTCTTAGACTTAATGCACTCGTATTTCAATCTGAGCATATGTCAGTTGTGCATGAGTTCCTGGTAAATTTGATAAGCTCTTTAGCTCTACAAGTGTTTCCATTTTACGATGGGAATTTTCAGTTTCAGTTTCAGTTTCACTTTGACTTTTTTTTTCAATTCGAGCCAGCACTTTAACCTCTATCAATATTTCATTTAAAGCAATTAAAAATTGAAGGCACGCATAGGCCCAGCTCAAAGAGTGGTGCCTGCTTTCAGGCGGCGACCTTCATAACATAAATCACCAGAACGAGAACCAGAACCAGAACGAAAAACCGAAACGAAACGAAATGAAACACAAACACGTGCCCGTCGTAAAGGCAACTCGCGCAAAAGTTAAGCTGTCAGCTCGTTGAAGTAAAGGCAAACGTAGTGGAATTGGTGGTCCCATAACATGGTTTGGGCTTGGGTTTGGGTATTAAGTTCGGTAATTGCAAATTCCAGGCCACACATTGTAGTCCTAAATCAAACGCGAGGCGGAAGCACATTAATGCGACCGCAATTGCATAAAATTATCACGCAATGCCACTGCCGGGGAATAAGATAGACACACGCCACTGTCGTCGACATATCCCTGTGTTTGAGTTACATGCAACATTATCACAGGGTTCCACTTTCTTTTTCCGACCCCAAACCCCTATCCAGTATATGCACAGCTGATACTTGCTGGGCGAAAAGCATTAGGCTTTATAAATTCAATTTGCTTGTTAGATGCGTTATAATTACTTATTGTTAGTTGTTTCGCTTTTAAGTAGTAAGGAATTATAATTAATCTCTGTAAATAAAAAAAATGGAAAACATATATGTACATACATATATCGAAAGGATATTCAAATTTCGTCACTTTTCGCATTAAGAAACTTTGCTGTTTGCTTGTGTGTGTGTTTTTTCGGCTTTTAATTAAAACACTTTTAGACCTACCGGCAAGAGTCTGCTAAGTTTGGCAAAAAGTCAAACGCAAATATTGGCAATGACTTTGGTAAAAAGAAAAACCAAACCAAACCGAAAAAAAAACACCGCTACGTAAAAACTTTTCAATACTTTTTGAGCTAAAGTTAATTGACCCACACTGACTTGACGGAAAATTTCATTGGATTTCATTTAGTGGAGTGCCAAAGGGGCGAGTGGAGAGTTTAAGGAGGGAACAGCAACAGCAGCGTCAATGCATAAAATTTAAAAAATTTGCTTTGTTTTGTATTCGACATAAACTCGTATAAATAAGCATATAAATATTTTGATGCTGTTCCTGGAAATAACAATAGGACGAACAAAAAAAGAGAAGCAACGAAACAACAACACAAAAATGTGAAAATAGAAAAAAGGCAAACAGCACCATTGGCAACAAATAAACTTTTGTTTAAAATAAATTTGTTTGCCCTTCGCCTAGCGGGCAATACATGTGCGTATGTATGTATGTATGTAGCAAGTATGCATAGTAGAACATGGGCCACAGAATGCCCTTTGGAAAGTCCCCAAGTTGCCCTAAAGTGACTCGTCGATTGCGTCCCACGCAATGTGAAGCCGCATTCCAAACAAATTTCCGTTAAGAATTCGTGTATTTTTTTTGTTGTTTTTTACAGTCTCCATTTCATATTCGTTTTTTTTTTTTTTGGCAAAACTTGTGGGTGGAAGATGCTACCAGGTGCGGAATCAATACACAGATGATTTGGCCCAGTCGCGAAAACGAACTGTCCAGATAATACTTTAAGTATTTAGAAGAGTATCTTCTTATGTATCTTTTGTATATGGATGTAATGTATTAGTTTCTATCCATTGAATTGACTGAATCCCTTCCTGGTTTCTGTTCTAGGGCAATAAGATCTTAATAAAATACACATACATACATATGAATATGTGGGTACATTCCAGGCGGAATCTATTCCAGGCCAAATATTCTCTTAGACACGAGTTTAGCGCATATAACACAAAACTTATATTGTATATGTATATAAAACTTTAGTTCTGTTAATGCTCAAAGCTTGGAATATCACGTCCAGCGCCTGTCCAGGACTTTGTCCATGTCCATGTCGCATATCCATTTTGAGTGTGCTTGAGTTTGCTTGACCCACGAATGGGCATTGGCAGTGCAGTAATCATTCATATTACTTAATGTCGTGCAACATGCTTTTGAATTATTAATTTTTTGCTTAGCCAGTTTCCTAGCCACGTGCCCTATGAATTTGCCACTTTCTGCCAGTTGGCTTCTTTTGGTTTTCCACTTTCCATTTTGGTACTTGGCACGATTTGTGTTTCGCGTTCCGCCAGATGCTTAAATATAACACTAAACATTTTTAATGAAGCCTGAAATCGAAAGTTTACGTTCTTTACGTTCTTTTCATCTTGTCGTCATCGTACTCATTCTCGTCCTCATCCTCATCCCTAATGCTCTCCCTCATCCTTGTGCTCATCGTGCTTATCCTCGAGGCGTGGTATCCAGTTTACTGCTATCCGACAGAAAACGGAAGCGACAATTGCAATGTTGTGTTGTCACGTGTGAGTTGTAAAATAGCAAAGAAGGACAATTTTTATTTTGTCATCTCTTCCGGCTTATTTCTAAAAACAGAAAATTTGTTGTGACATGAATTTCGCGAATTAAAACCGGAATGAACAAGGCCGACTAAAAAGGACGAAGGGCGCGTGGGTGACGCCATTGCCTGAGTGAGTAACGACACATCAGTGGGGCAATGCCAGAACAAAATCTTAATTCTCCCAAGACTCCAAGACTTGCCCCCTATATACACCCACTCCACTCCCACTCAACTGGTATCCGCCTTGCCACAACTCACTTGGAGCATAAGCCTCACATGTGGCATTAGCATGTTATTTATTTACCACTCTCAACATGTTGTTTTCCCACTCCTTTGCTCACTATGCCTGAAGCATTCGTTTTTATTCTCATTTATTTTACCCAGTCGCATCTGGTACAAGTTTGTTTTTATTCTCATTTCGAGTAAAATTATAAAATAAAACCCAAACATGGTCTAAACAATTGTTTCTTGATTAATTGCACAGTAAATTTATTACAAAATCTTGCAAAATTTTCAGCATTTCAGTTTTCAACTGTTTTTTGTTTGTGTTTATTCAACAAAAGTGTAATACTGAACAGGGTAAACAAATATCTAATTCAAAATAAAAACTTCATGCGAATCATGATTTTCCTCTCTATCAGACATAAACTGTGAATCACCGGCAGACGCAACTAAACCACATCCCTCTGTCGATAAACTGTAACTAAAATGCTAGAGGATTGTTCATTATTATTATTCATATTACGTCGCACATATAATTAGGACAATCCCAAAAACTTCTAAAAATATACAGAATACAGAAAAACATATCTTGGATGCTATTTTCCAAAAAAAAGTACAAGTTTCTCTCCTAATATTAAAACTAACACAATATATCAGCGCACCGTACATATAGCCCAAAGTAGTCATGTTATGGGTATAAAAGTTCTTCACGAGGTGGGACAAAATTGACCGATCCCTGGTGACAGCGCCAGTGTGATGAAGTTGCCGGGATTTTAAGCCTCACCTATGTCGAGAACAAAATCAGCGAATGATAAGCCACGTGAGGAAGAAATCAAGTTAGCTTTCAGATCTTTAAGTGCATTCACCCCAAAAAGTCTGTTATATATAGTTGATGAAAAAAACCAGAGGGCCGGGGCTAACTTCGACCGCGCCGAAGTTTGTATACCCTTGCAAGTTGTTTGGAACTCATTCCTCACTTATAGCCGTCAAAGTGGAAAAACGTTTTATCTAAAAAGAGTAATGTTTGCGAAAGAACGGCCCACAATCTTAACATATGAAAAAACGAAGTTATTGATCAAAGTCACTGTTTTCGACCGATCATTCCTATGGGAGCTATCTTATATAGTCATCCGATATTGACCAAATTTGGTACAGTCGTTTGAACTCACTAATATGACAATAGCTCAGAAAATAACGAAGTTATTCAGAAAAGTCACTGTTCGTGAATTTGCTGTTTGTATGGGAGGTCGGACGGACGGACGGACGGACGGATATAGCTATTTGAACTCGTCTCATCGTGCTGATCAAGAATATATATACTTCATATGGCGGAGATGCTTCCTTCTATGCGTTGCACACTTCTGACCAAAATTAATATACCCTTTTTGCAAGGGTATAAAAACCTATTAGGGACCATAGTGGAGTGGTAAAAGCTGGAAAATTCTTTAAAAGCAGCTTTAGTTAGCTGCTTGGATATGAAAATGGCTGAGAAAGAAAAAAGTAGATAAACTACTTTGAATATTATTTCGATTTCGTGTCGAGAGCCAAAGATAAAAGCATTTCCTCTTGTGTTTTTTGTATCTATTTTTTGTTTTTATTTGATTTGTATTTGGCATAGTTAGTTAATTAATTAACTTGCCACATTCCACAGTCAATACGCCAAAATACAGATACTCGATTCTCGTTTGGGGCTATGTTTGGATGCGCAAATATTCACTGTATATGTACATACATACATGAATGTTTCACTCTAAACGGAAAATGTGAAGTGGCTTTAAGGTTTACGGACTCTCGTCTCTCATTAGTGTGGCACGCATTATGGATATCAACTTTAATAAATATTCCCATACAGAATACAAAACCCAAAATTATACAAGCACACACATGGACACACACATTTTGTGTGTAGCTGATGATGTGTTAATGAGCCCAAAGGGGTAACCATTTTCGTGTTGATGATGATTATGATGATGATTATTAGTAGAAGAGCTAGGCTTGAAAACTAGGAAAACTTTTGCAATGTGAAAGGATTTAAACCAACAACAAAAACAAAAACAAAAACAAAGCACACAACCACACATACCACACACGCACACACACACTTAGAGAAATACACACACTTAGCTAAACACTCTTATGTTATGCATAAATCATGACACAATACCAACCCCAGACCCATTCGTTTTGTGGCTTAGATTTTGGGCTGTATGTGTGTGTTTTTTTTTTGGCAGAAGAAAGAGTAGACACAGGAGGAGTTTTAGTAAGGGAAAGAGACAAGAATGAACTAATTACACAACATCCATGCTACTCTTAAGGCATCCTCAAGGGTGATGCAAACAATGGCCAATGTGTACATTTCATTTAATTTAATTTAATCGCCTAACACTCGCCGCTACTCGACCGTAAATGAAGACGTTCCGCTGCCTTTGCTAGTGGCACTTAAGGCGTGGCCGAAACCACAGCAATTCGCATTCACATTCATATCCATTGCTCAACACCAGACACCCGACAAAGAGCAACAGAGAACGATAGACAGAGAGAGAGAGAAAGAGAGAGACAAAGATGGGGCAAACTGTGCCATTTGGTAGTTTGTTATGAAAATAATGTAAATTAATTACCGTTAGCAGTCATGGATTTAGGCCATCCGAGCATCCGTCCAGTGCGCCTAAACCTTAATAAGAATTTCCGTTGCGGTTGCCGTTACCGTTTCTATTGCTGACGATTTTTCCCCTAATGGGATATGCGATATACACTGAGCAACCAAAATTTGCTGTTTATTTAACCGAATACAAAAAGTTTGCTGCACGATAAATTAAAAGGGATTACGCTTAATTGATTTCCAGTGCCAATTTCTACTCAAAACTAGTATCATGGAGTTCTAAAAATCCACATTGTTTTTTCAAGTGTATACGTTAAGTTAACTTGGCCATTTGCCATTCAAGGTGTACATCTTTTGCCATAATCGTGGCAATTGCCAAACCACTTGGCCTTTTCTGATCCTTTTAATTATGATCAACGGGCATTAAGAGATTCGGTTCCATTTCCTCCCATCCACACCTCCCGCCATCGACCATGGCGTTTTGCTACTCTACTGCTGGTCGTATATTTGCTCTTTCTGGGTTCTGCTTTCCCTTGCTGCCACTGTTTGCATTTTGTTTCAAGTATTTGAGTTATTTTCATTACAAGCAAATATGAATATACAAGCAAGAGAAATGTGGGACCAAGTTCAAAGGGCGGTCACCCCATCTGAAGAGATTTAAAATCTGCAACAAAGTCACGTCACAGCTGAGGCAAAATCAACAACAACAACAAAAAATACCCTCAAATGAGAAAAGAAAGTTACTTTTGCCGCATTTTATGGTAAGTATTTTATTTATTTAAATTTCTTATTCCGACCTCCTTCAACTTAAATCAACAATCGCCCACCGCTGTTTGGCTGATTGTTTGTTTGGCTGGTTGGCTGATGGTCGGTTTGGCTTTGATTTTAGGTCCCAAACTATTTGTGTCTGATGCGGCCTATTTTAATGGCCAATTAGCATTGTCTTTAACATTAAATGATGGGGTAGATCGGGCATAAATCACGCCCTCAATTCGGTTAACAGACGGCCACAAAAGTATTTATTAGCTTTTTAACTAAATGCCACTAATTACGAAAAGTGGCTTAAAAATAAAACCAAAAATTCAAGCAGTTGCCCCAAAAATTTTTATATCACATAAAATATTTATGACTCGGCCAGGTTCATAAAATGGCCAACGATGCCAAATTCGCAGAGCAAACCCAAAGCAAATGGGTAAACGTCCAGTAAAGTAGACTGAACATTGACGTGGGGTTGGGACTGGGTGGCGGTTGGGTTTGGGTTTGCGGCTGGGGTTGGGGTTAAATCAGTGGAACTTGCTTTAGATACATACATACATACATTTTGTATTTTATATTTTGAGCTGGCACAGAGTTTGCTACTTTGTATGCGGCTCGTCGCTGGCGTTTTGTTTGCAATAAATGTTTAAACTCTGCATAACCATAACTTCTTAATAATTAAACAATGTCCATAAATCATGTGGTCGCTCGGACTCGCATTCCATTAATTAAATCGTTGCATTAAATGTAAGTCCCATCGCTCTGCCATCCTGTCGTCCAGTTGTTTTGCTTGTTATTATTTTTATTATTTTATTTATTCCCTGTGCATTTCATTTGGTTTCTCCGTTTATTTATGGCATTCGTTCTAATTGGCTTTGGCTAATCGAAATTTGCGGTTAACGTTTACGATTCGTGACATGTGTTCTTGTTTGTTCGACTAAAAATCGATGTAAAATGAACCAGCTGCAGCCAACAGGTCGACCAATCACATCGAGTCGTGTATTTACCTTATCATCTTTTAGCCATAGAAGCAATTTTGTAGTATTCTGTAAATCTAAAAAAAAGAATGGGAAACATAAAATGATTGTCGTTTGATTTTTGTATTTAAAAAAAAGCTTAGCATACTGTTTTGGGCATAGCAGTTTAATTAAATTTAACGGCTTGACGATTTCCGTTGACTATAGTGAACAATTTTCACTAAAGGAGAAAGAAATATTGTAGAAAAGATAAGTAGAAATTAGGATCAAGACTATCGATCTACATTTAAGGATGTTCAATATTTTTTTAAACAATTTGTTGATCTCTATTAAGTATGCTATATAATATTTTGTTTTCATTCAAATTTTGTTCCAAACATTGTTGACCAAGAATTGTTCTTAACAGGCAACCAAAAAAATTGTTGGGCTATTCTTTTGGGCGACAATACAAGAAATATAAGCTCGTTGTTTACAATTCTGTAGAAATGAAATTCATTTTCAAGAACTAGAATCAAATCAGTGTTAAAGCCATTCACAAATGAGACCTGCATTTTGTTTAGGTTAGAATTTGGATAAAAAGCTAAAAGCTAAAGATCTGATTGCAATGAGAATATGCAGACATTATTTTGTAGTCTAAATATTTCTTTGAAAAGTTAGAATATCTCTAAGTTGTGTTAAGATTCTATATCTTTATACATGTAGATGCAGTTCTTATTACAAAGGGCATGGAATTGTAAATTGTATGGTTGACAGAGTTATTTGTTAAACTCTGACTTTTGCCAAAAAAAAAAAAAAACACAGAGAATTGAGACAAGCTAAACAGTTGAGCCACAAGCAAGTATTCGTACATGAATAACATACATAAACAACAAAAAGTCTACTTAGAACATTCATTCAACCTGATTTTCTTTTGCCATTGCCGTTGCCATTGCCATTGCCGTTGCTGTTTTTGTTGTCGCTGTTGTTGGCTTTGCCCCTCTGGCTGACTTGTGATGTTACTTTGCACCTGTGTAGATTTGTGTGTTTGTCAGGGGAGCGAAAGAGTTTACTGGTTGAGTTGAAAAATGCGGCTGTTGTTGATGTTTGTGGCTTGTTGTTCTTTTGCCACTTAACGAATGAGTTCCTTAACCCGTTTAGCTGGAACTTCTGTGTTGTTTATTGTGGCATTCAAATTGGCCTTGAATTCAGGGCCCTTGATTTTGAGTTCTGAACGCTGCTGGCAACTGTAAATAATTTAAAGAATGTCCGAATAAAGCAATTAAATGATAAAGGCAAAAGATTGAAATAACTTTTATGAATGAAATTTCAAAATGTTATCAGATAAGAGGTAAAGTTTTTCGACAGGACACCACACACACACACACACACACACTTCTCAAACTCATTCGGTTGAACTTCCTTTTGCCATTGAACTGAAGTTCCATGAACTGCCCTGCCCCTGGTCGTAGCGAGAGAAAAGAAAAAACAACACAAACAAAGTTCATATCACAAAAAGGGATCCCTTCCCAGCCTATACACACATGAACACACACACACATTTACACATACACACATAAATACCTTTCGCTGTCAAAGTTGCTGTGTCTGACATTTGGCATATGTATTGGAATATCTGTGTGTGTCAATGAATGGGACTGTATGAATGAACGCAAAGTCATACACACACACACACATAGATACACATTTATTTGATTTTCACGTACTATATATTTATATAGCTATATTTTATTGTGGTACGCATGCCAGCCAGTCTATGGCAGGCCATTTACATGGCCAGACTTTTGTCAATGGGCGGACGAATTGTTGACGAGCGGACATGAACATAGACTAACACCCCTCTATCTCTTCCAGTCTGTTTACAATTGTCTATGCCTAGTTAGTTTACTTGGCTGTCTGAAGTGTTTGTTTGCCGTTTAGAGCAACAACTACAACATCAATTGAAAACTTCCAACTAGTTTTTGATTTAAATCTTAAATAGAAATGAATTATATAAAGGTATAGAAATGTGGCAGAAAGAACCGAAGAATATTGACAGGATAAAGCAGAGAGCTCCTGTGGACTTCGCTTTTTGTAAGAGCCTTACAACGATTTACCCATACCATAACTGGGTTTGATGTGAAAACGCAGCGGTGATTTTTCATGGAAAAGGCAACATAAAAATACAAAATTAAAATGGTTCAAATGGTGTGAATTTCCTTAACTTTACTTTTTGGATTAATTGATACCCACACACATGAAAAGGGGCTTATTAGATCCGCAATTGATTCCATTGTGTATGTGCTTATGCGGTAAAATAGTTTCTTTGTAAAGCCTTCTCAGCCAATTGGTTGAACATAAACACGGGGAACCCACCCACGCCCATCCACCTAGCTCTCCTTTGAAACCGAAAAGTGTTTTATTATTGTATTTATTTTCTTCGTTCGACTCTGGGCTCTGTGTTTTGATTTAACACCTCTTGAGGTGCTTTGGTTGTTGCGTGCCTTCTACCTGACCACACAGAGCCACAAAAACGCCCTCTTGTCGGCTTCCTTCTAGTTTGCTCTTCGCCTGACTCTCCGCTCCATCGCATTGTATACACATTCCAAACGGCGAGAATTTTTCGGGGGCCCAGGACCCAGGGTGATTTATAATTTTAATGATGTTGCCATTGCCTGGGCACAACAACAAAATCGCTAGCGCGTGTTGCTTCTGACACAGACAAGTGGTGTTGGCCAGGAGAGAACCTGTCCATTTTCCTTCCACAAAAAAAAAAGGAAAAACAAAAACAAAAAAAACAATCTCTCATTCTCACTCGTTGCTACTATGCTATATTATGGCTACATAGTATGGAATATTGGCTTGCTTTTGGTAGTGGATATTAGTAGATGTTGGAAGCCATTCGGTGAAAATGAAAGACGAAAACAATGTGCATAATTGGAAGCTTTGCACTTGAACCCAGTGCCGATTGTTTGCCTGTTGATTGAGCTGTAATGAGCCTGAAATGGATGTGCCTGTATGTGTGTATAGATAGGTATGTATATGTAAAAGGTGGAGCATGAACATTAGTTGATGACCATTCACGGGCATTAATCGGATTTGAGTTGAAGGAGAAACACTAGAGGGAGTAGAAACGAGAGTACTTGGGCGTGCGTAACTGCAATTGACAAGGCCACGCGGCGTATGCTTAATGTTTATAGTAGAGAGCAATTTGCTCTGTGTGGAAGAGGTCTCTTGAGGATTGGTTGGAGTATTGCCAAAATGTCATCAATTTACTTTGGGCCTTTCCCATTTTCTTTATATAGATACATACATACATATACTTATCTTGACTTGGCCTGGCTGGAAAATAAAAATTTAAGTGTTTCTTTTGAATTGAGTTATTTATTTGCTGATCTGTCAGCAACGTAAAACCGTCTATTTTCTTTTTGCTTAGAGTGGTGCTCAGTGGTCCATGGTCCGGGTATTAAACTCAATTGAAGCTTGTTGGTCAATTAGGCAGGCAGCCACGACTCTCCCACAAGAACAAAAGAGTGGAAGGGAGAAAGTTTTGCCCCACATAGGTCAGATAATGCCTCTCAATCGTCTCAAAAAGTTAAACCACAAGGACTTTTGGACTTATTGAACACCTAAGAAGGATTTTTCTTTGAAATCGGCTTATCAAATGTGGGTGTATGTATGAGAAACAAATGTTTTGTTTTGTCTTCGTCTTTTGGAACGTAACACCTGTGCATGTTTCATCTGAACAGAGCAGTTAAAAAAACAAGAAAGGAATAAGTGAATAACTGGAAATGAGAATGTGACTGCGACTGAAACTGAAACTGGGTGCGTCCATTCTTTCATTATATTTGTTCAGCTCAGACACATTGATCTTTTCTAGCCATTGTTTGTTCGATTTGATGACTGATGATGATTCCGGTTCGTGGAATCAGTCGTACTTTTAAGCGTATTAACAGTGTCCTCTACCACTCCCTCTTACACCCTCTCGCTCTCTTTCTCTCTGTTGTGTCTTTTGTTATTAAGCAGACATTGAACTAGCCTCTTTTCTAATACTCTTTGTTCTTTGACAAAATTGCACGTAGGAGCATTAACGTTTGTGTGTTTTCGTTTGGTAACCATAAAATCTAATATGCAATTTGTGTGAAGTCTGGTCGACTTGTTGGGGGCACTTCTCGCGCTGTACTCAACTCGTGGAAACTTTCCAAGTTGTCAGATGTCAGTTTTTGATGTCGTTTTTGGGCTATTGTCATTTGGTTGCGGTTCATTTTGCGTCCAATTCCCTCCCGTTACTCGGCAGAAGTTTTAGCGCTTAGTTTGCGGCACATTGGGCAGCACGTGGTGCGTGCACAACCACATCTACATTCACATTCACATCCATATTGCCAATGCCAATACAAACGCCAACGAATCTGTCGGCTTTGAGCCTAAGACTTGGCCACCAAACACACAAAACGCAGAACACCAAACAAAAAAAACAAAAAAAAATCAATAATCCTAGCAAGGAGCAATGCCTCAGCTCTCGTCAATAATTGAGCATAGCAACTCAAGTGAGTTTGGATGAGGACGAGGGGGAGCTGAGGGTGTGGCGAGGGGGGAGAAGTTTGTTGGAGGCAAGTGGCAAACTTGTTTGCTTTTGGGCCCTGTCGCAGCTAATTTTTTATTCATTTCGCTTTTCATTGGATTTGTCGAGTGGGTAAATGGAAGGAGCAGGAGCAGGAGCATGAGCTGGAACTGGAGCTGAAGCTAGAAGCAACTGTTTGGCCTTTTAGCTGCCTCATTTATGCTGCTCGTGTTTCGGCCTTAATAGCTAAGCATATGTGTGAGCCAGAGATTTGTGTAACTATGGCACGCATTCAATTATGCATGATTGTTAGTCTCTCCGCACCTCACCTCTTTTTTGCTTTTTGCATTTGGCTGCCACTACTACTCCTTCCTCCACTTTATTTGAAATGAAGCTCTCTGGAGAAGTTGTCCACCCCGACAAACGGTCAGGCGACATTTCCTCTTAATTTTAATGAATACGCATGGCTTGGTCAGCTTATTAATTTGCCTTAATTGGCCACATCTTTTGTTTCTGTCCAGTCTTTCTTGGGCAAGAATGATTATGGGAATGGTCATCAGAGGGCATTTAATAATTGGTATTAATTATTTCAGCATAAACTGTTTTAATTGCCACACACATACACACACACATACACACAAGCATTCACACGGGAATAAAGAGTGATTGTAACACCTAAGCATATTATTCTTCCTTCCTTCCTTCATTTCTTCTTTACTTACTCCCTTTCTTCACACTATATAGGCTAAGTTTCACTTTCATCAGCAGCCTAATTGCTATTGTTCGACAACAGGAGAAAACAAAATACAGAAGAGAAAACAAAAAAAAAAGGAAATGCCAAAAATGCAAATTTAATTAGAATGAATACTAAATGGTTTCTTGTGTTTAAAATACAATTTCTTTTACGACGTTCAAAACGAAAGCAGTTTTATGGGCATCCGCCTTCACCAACATCTACCCTCTCTCACACTCACTTACTCTCTCTTTCTCTCTACACACAAGTATAGCCCATCACGATTTCTTATACTAGGTCTCAAGTCTTTGTTTTCCTACAATTGGCAGCTTGTGCCGCTCGCTGTTTTTTCTTTTGGTTTTTTGTTTTTTTGTTTTTTGCATTTTGCGTGACTCTTGGCTTCGACATGCTAACAAGACTGAGAGTGACGCTGAGGAGACTCTGGCAAGACGATGTGGAGTTTGCCTTCTTTTAACGTGCTTTTTTTCTTGTCCACATCTTTTGGTTGTTTGTATTTTATCACCGGGCTCAGGAAGTACTATGTACGTATGTACATAGATACCTACATATATATTCGTATTCTTATACATGCCAGCGACAACGTGACATGTTATGAAGAGAGGGTGAAAACAAGAAAAGGAAGTGAGAAGGAAGGAGAGCGCGACAAAAACAAACCGAACAAAAGAAAACAAAAACACACACAAAATTGGATAGAATGTAGGTAGAACGCAGGACGAACTTGAAGTTCATTTACAGGTCGCCTTGGCGTTTCGCCTTCCATTCCAAGGAAGTTTTGTAATGGAATGAGAATGTCTTCGAAATCCTCGTTCGCCGTTTCAACTCCAGCTCTGCGTCTGTGAGTGTGTGTGTGTGTCCTGTATTTGGCAGCAAAGTTAAACTTACTGCTTGACTGCTCTTTTTGTGTGTGTGTGTGTGTAAACGTACCTGTGTCTGAGTCTGTCTGGGTGTGTGTGGCACCTGTTTGTTTTTCCCAAAGTGTTCTTTTGATTAAATATCAATGTAAACGCATAAGACGCTTGAGCACAGTTTAAACGTCAAAGAGCATTACATTACGGGGCGTTTGAGTTTGATTAATGTCTCTAGATTGTAGAACGATGAGAAGAAAGCAGCTACGCAGGTAGGTAGAACACACACTAGATGGGTTGCCATTGGCTTTCCCTTGAATTATGATTTTCAACCGAATAGATTGAGTTGCCATCACGCACCAGGTTGGCTAAATGACATTGTCATGCCAATGTTTTGATTAGAAACAGAATATACTCTAAAATTCCACAAGTTAACATAGACATATGTACGTTCAAGTTAAAGATGCATTTATGACAAATGGGAAAAACTAAGCTTTTAAGGGCTCAAGTCTGCAATTGTGCATTAGAGAAACTTAAAGTGATATTCAAAAATTCAGTTAATTTTCTACCGCATATTCAAGTTTCAAGTCGCAAGGACTTTCGTTCTCTGCTTATTATGTGTGTGCGGTTAACTAATTTTGCAAATTTGTTTGACATTTAACTTGATAAGCTGAACAATCGAACAGTTGACGACAATTAACACCAGAAAGAATACTTGGAAAAATACGTGGAAGGCTGAATAATGAATTCTTGAAAACTATTTCTAATCCAAAGATTTACTATTTATTTGTCATGGTTAATAATTTTATCAATGCAATGATTTCAATGAAGGTGTTACAAAATTTTCCAATTAAGATTTTCTAGTCGTTAAGTGACATTTTGTCAACCAATTTCTTGATGAGTTTTTGGAATGAAATGGTACTGTCAAATTAAATGACAAATGGTGCTTACACTTTTTGAAGCCCACACAAATCAAAACTGAACTAATACGCCCACTGCATGTTCTCGACTGTCATATTGGAGGTGACCCAACTGCTTTGATACAGATACATACATACAAATATGCAGAGAACTTTCCTGTTGCCTTGCTTGTTTTGGGTGTCAACAAGGTTGATGTGGCTTGGACATTGGGAAACCCTTTGTTTATTTGTTGTTTTTCCCTGGTCGATGTCAAGTGGAAAAAGGTCAGCGCAGCATAAACAAGACACAGACAGAAATTATGGTTACGAGAGATTGTCAATTGTTTAAACGTGTGCGGCGATCCCCAAGTTGAGTTGAGTGACTGTTTCAAAAATTGCTTTCACAATCACAGTTCACTGGCCTGGCCTGGCCTGGTCTGGCACCCACAGGACTCCTACTCCCTTTAGCATTTGACTTTTGCGCACGAATTTATTTGCATGCGTTTATGGCACTTTTATTTGACGGCCATTAAAATTGTTTAATTAGCGTTTTACAAGTAATTCCGGCAAATGTTCTCATGGCCTCTCACATGCTTTACGACAGCATTAATTATGCGGGTAGCATGAATGCCAGTTTTGAGGCGGAAGTGAGGTAGCATAGGTTATAAAATAAACTGAGAGAGTTGAGAGTTGGGAATTAAATTCTAACTGAGGGATCCTAATACATACACACATATATATTGACAATTTTTGTTTTTTACGGCTTATGAAATGGAAGCGATATAAACATTTGGAAATCAAGTTGAATTTCAAATTCTATTGCCTTTCATTTTATTTAGCATACTTTTTGGGGGGCATACAAAATATTCTAAAGAATTTCAAATAGACATTTTGAGGACCGCAGAATAATATGTAATAAATCTAGCGTTTGTTCACCAACAGCAACTATAATCAAAAGTGCTGAAATGTTTTGGCCCATCGCTTGAATGTTTACCCAAGGAGTGGCTGAGGAAAATGAATTTTACGACTCCCAAAGACATTTTATACTTTGGAGTATAATAATAAGAAATACTTCTGAGCATTAATTTACTCAATGAAATTTGTTTAGTGTAGTTTTCATTGGTCTTTTTCAATTAATAGAATTTCCTTCCTCCCATCATTCGCTGAACAAATATTCGTCGTTGAGATATGAGAGAGAGAATTTGAATTTATGAATTAATAATATAAAGTTTCTTTAACAAGAATGATTTTCTTCTTCTTCATATCCCTGCCCCGAATTTTTGGGAAATGCAATGTGGCATAACTTTTTACGCATAGCTGAGCTCAAAGGGACAGATTTAATGTGAATTATTTATGGTGAACAAGTTTCTTATTCGGAATAGATACATACATATACATACATACATATATGTGAAAGATGAAACATAGTGAAAGCCATGCAAAAATATTACTCATACGACGCGTTGTTCAAAACAATACATTTAAAGCGACCTTTAAAACATTTTCTTAACTTACCTATATAGATATATTATTTTGAATAGAATCGTATAAAACTAACTGAATTGCTTTGGAGTTTTTATTTAAAGATGAGACAAAAAGTTTACACAATATAATGTACTTATTAGTTGCCATAGCAGTAAAATATATTTACATTGCCCCATTCATCGCAAAAATGCTGTGTTAGAGGCAATGGCAAAGAATTTCATTGCCATCGGTTGGGGTCGGGTTTAAAGCTCTGGCCTTTGGTTGGAAAAATCTGCGCCTGCCAGCCGGCACTTCAAACAAACAGATGTCCAACATAAAGTAGTTTGAAACAGGCTGAAGGAAGGAAGGCTGGTTGGCATAGAAGGGAAATCGTGCCGAGGAGACAACCCGGAAATGGGAATGGCAGAGAACGAGACGGAAAAGAAGTAAGGAAAAGAAACGAAGAGCCCGGAATAAGCCCACGTCTGAGAAGCATAAAAAATGTGTTCAAATACTTTACAAAATGAACATCGTCGTGCGTTGGGATGCCAATGCCAATGAAAGTCGTTTTTAGCTGGATACGGGCAAAACAGCAAAAAAAAAAAAAGAAAAAAAATTTTTAGGTGGTAGTTGTAGGCGGTAGGCGGTGGTAAGTGGTAAATGGTTAGTGGTGTGGGTTGCCTCAGTTTGAATGGCAGATAAGTAGGTAGGTAGATAGGAAGGAAGACAAAACGAAAATCATAGCTTACTCAATGCGGGAAGTTGTGGCCGCGTTGTCCCTTTTTTTTGTTTTTTTTGTTGAGAGGGCGACAGTTTTCCGGCTGATACAACCAGATATCTATATATATACATACATATATATATATATATATATAGAAAAGGCAAAAGTGTGGAAATGCTGGGTACAAAAATCAATTTGTTCGACATTTCTGGACTAATGCACAGTGGTACAAAGTAGTTAGTAGAATATATGAGAGTAAGCATAATGAGAATAAGCCATAATTTTGCCATACCACTGCCTGGGTATAGAGAAATGTATGTAAGTATAAACATCTAAACTCTCTATGTTGTTCAAGTGAATCTTTTGCAATATTTTGTTATATAAATTGGAATTTAAGCTTCTTTAAGAAACCAAGCTCTCATGATTCTGATGACTTTCTACTTGAATCAAGTACTATTTGTCCTTTTATAAGGTAACAAATTTTTTAATACAATTGAATCGAATATATGTCGAATTATGGAAAAAAGGGGAAAAGCTTGTATCAGGAGAAAACCAAAGGGATATATACTTACCATGGAATCATGTTTGCATATAGATATTTGTATATATGTTTAAACCATGTACCAATTTATGTTTCTCTTGCTCCCTCTCTCTTTCTCTCTACCCCACTCTTTTGCATTCTCTGTTGTCTTTGCGGCTGGTTTTGGTTTTTGTTGATCATAAACTGTATTATTTATGCGGCACACTTTAGCAGCACATTAGTCGTTGGCACGTGTTTGCAAGAGCAGAACGTAGACCACAACCAGAACCAATATAATATAGCTAACGACAAGAGGAGAGGGGAGAAGATGGCCAGAAGGATGGGGAACCTTTTTGTTTACACTTACTTGGCCGCTGTGTGTAATCAGCGAAACAGGCGAAAAGATAATGATGGCAAAGCTGCCACCTAACTAACTGTGGCTCAAGCTTCTGTCACCTGGTCCTCCACCATTTGAAAAGAGAAAAAAAAGAACCTACGAAAAGTTTAAAAATTCCTCAGCCCTCGTCGCCATCATCTTCATCATCTCTTGGTGTAATCATTGGCATGGGGCAACGTTGAGGGAGCAAGCAAATTCGGAATTCTATTTGGCTTTCATTGTGTCAAGTTTGGCCAACAAGAGATATGCTTTACATAAACTCTCGATAGATTACGCAACTGTGGCAAACTTTTTTTCCCAGTTTCCGCCCTCTTTCCCCTATAAAAGCAAACAAAAAAAAAAGCACCAACATGAAGCAATAATCTAGCACACGCACACAAACACATATGCAGACTAGGGATTCGCTGGAGTCCAAGTCAAGTGCTATGTCAACTTTGCCCAAAAGTGAAATAAATCAACCGAGAAATGGGAAGCAGCCAGGAAGAACATTGCCAGTGAGTCGCTTGTCTTGCCTTGCCTTGCGTTTCCTTTCTTCTGCATGCCCTCCCGTCTTGGTGGCATAATTTTCTATGGCAAATTATGCATTTGCCATACACAACCCGCGCACAAATTCAAAGAGATTCAATTTGGCCCAAAATCGAACCTAACTTAAGGCTTTAATGTGCGACACACGTGTCGGCAAATATGAAGTTTGTTTTGTTCAACAAAATAAATTCAATTTAACTTAAGCCACAAAACATAATAGTTAGTTTGTTGGCATAGCAATTTAAACAAAATAAAACAATTTCACAAGAAAATTTTCAATTTCATCGAATTTATGTGCAAATAATTTCAGAATTCACTGAAATCTAATGTAAAATTAATTAAGATATTAACAGGTAAATAAATTGACAATTTTACTACTCTTGAATGTGAATTAATCCCATAGAAATATTGGGAAATCAATCAACCAAACTCATAACAAATAACTAAGATCAACTTGAATATTTTGAAATAGCAATGGAATTTCAATTCATCAATTTCAGTTTCTCTCGGGTGTAAATAATCTTCTATTTGCTAAAGTCATTCTCTATAATTATTTATTACCGACTTTAAGAAAGTAATTAACATTGAAATGAAGTTTTTGTCTATGAAAATGTACAAGTTATAAGTTGTACAACCGCGAATATAGAATTTAAAACAAACTTGTTTAATTGTGAATGAGTAAAAAATTTGATCGACTTTTAGATTATATTCAGTGGGGCTAACAGTACAGGTAATGCGGGGAGAAGCTGTTCCGGGGAGAAGGTTTTCCAGCTAAAACTCGAATAATAAAAAGGACATTGCGAAAAATCAGAGGGCCGGGGTTAACTTAGATCGCGTCTATGTTTCCATACCCTTGCAAGTTTATTTTCGTTAATTTTTCCTTCAACGTCAATGTGGAAAAAGGTTTTATTAAGAAAAGTCATGCAAAAGCATGCTATTTTATATTGTATGACAATATTTATATAGAAAAGTCACTGTTCGTGACTTTGCAGTTTGTATGGAAGCTATATGATATAGTGGTCCGATCCGGTTGAATCCAAGATTAGGAAATTGTGCAGTATATACAAGCCTACATGCAAAATTTTGAACTCAATAGTTCTTACGGTCTAGGAGTTTGCGTTGATCAAGACGGAAGGACGAACATGGCTATATGAACTCGTCTTGCCGTGCTGATCAAGAATATATATACTTTATGGGGTCGGAAAAGCTTACATCTGCCTGTTACATACATTTTTGCGACTTAAATATACCATTTCACCCTATGGGTGCATGGTATAAAAAGCTTATTGTAAAACAGCACAATCCCCAGTTCCCCAAAGTTGTCGTACATTCTGAATGTTCAGTATGAATTTTAGTGTACCTAAGATATAAGCAAAATTGTAGACTTCTAGCTTTTTATATAGAGTTTAAAATTCTGTTTTTTTTTCCCATAGTGCACTTTACTCTTTTCTAGAATTACTTTTCTCTAGAATTAGTCCAGTGGAAGTGACACTTGGTGGGTAAAACGTGGCAATGATGTCTTCCTTTTTACGACACGAATACGCGAGAACCTGAGGTTCTACTGCAAAATCAATCGAGATAAGATAATCTAGACACTATTTTCTGCAGAAATCCAAATGAGTTAGAGGCGCAATTAATAAATTTAGCAAAGCATATGAAATTGCTTTAGGTTTTTGCTTTCAATCTCCTGGATCTCGGAAAAATTGTTGATTTGGTTTCTATTGTCCATTCACCTAATTAATTATTGATCTATGGTAATTGAATCTTGGCTTTTGGTAAAAATATCTTATACATAATAATTAAACATACATTCTAGGCTTATTGATTTATTTTTTTTTTTTTTTAATTCAGTTGTCAAAGTTACACGTTCTGCTGATTGTCCATCATCGTCTACAGCTCTTGGCTGTTGAGCTTAATGAAATCTGTTTGACGGGTGTCTCTAATAAACTTTGGCAGCTTACAATGTTTGGGGCAAAAATTATCAACGGGGATTCAGAATGGCTTTTCGTTTACACATATGTGTGCAGCAGACAATGGACCCGCCAATTGGTAATAAGTGAGGCAAAAGGCAGTGGCAGTGGCAGTGGCATGACTCTGACTGTGGCACTACTCTGTCTGAAGTGTGGTATGCCCCGTATTTTCTGTATTGTGTGTATTTTGCTGCCTCGACACACGTGAGTGCGTTCTGTCGCTGTCTTTGTCTCTGCATCATTTGTCATGCTGGAGATTCCTTTGTATCTTTTGCGAGCATTATTTGCTCGCATGTGCGCATCCTGCTTCTGTTCCCACTGTTTGCCTTCCTTCACATTCTGTGAGCTCTTCATATTTTTCGGCGTCTGCCATTAATGTGGTTTTGTTTGGTTTGGTTTGGCCTGGTTTGGTCTGCCTTGCTTTGGTCTAAATTCCCACTCTATTGCTTCCGACTCAAATCAAATGGCAAGCGCCACAGTGTTGTTTACTCTCTACTTTCACAAAATCATCAAAAACATCTGGATGGAGCACCATCATGTGAAGCATCACGCAAGTGTAAAAGGAAAGGGAATCAGCAGCAGCGGTCACCACACAGGCGCCTTACCAGAATTTGCCAATGCAAAGAAATTTCCTGATGAATTGCAGAATTCTAAGTTGCGTAAGTTTGCCGTTTGTTTTTTTTTTCTGTTTGTGGTTCATGTTCTTGGTGTTCTTCATGATGCTCAATTGTTGGTCTTGTTTGCGTTGGCCCGCAGGCAATCTCTGCATAACTCTGCTGTATTCTTGGTCCCAGTGTCACTTTCAGCTTCAGTCTTTGTCTCTGTCTCGGGGTTTGCCTTTATGCACATTGCTCACATGCAAATACGCATGTAGAATCGATGAAATATATTTGAAATTCGATATGTATGCTTATCATGTAATTGACATTGAGTAATTTCAAATTCATTATCATTCATACATGAAGAAGTAAATTCGAATCAAATTTGATTTGAAATTTAATATCTCACTAAGATATTTACTAAGCAAATTGAATGTGATTTGAAAATAAGCACAGGTACTTATGTATATTAACATAATTAATTAATCTACATCGATATTCATCGAAAGATACTTTTTTTCAAACTAGCATGTTGAAAAATTCATAATCACGTAACAAATTATTTTTCGAGTATACAAACATTAATTAGCATTTCTTTAATTACATTTATATACTCTCCTTACGGTTTCACGGCAAATGGCCTTTTCATTATTCCAAGAACTAATTATATTTCATTCAAAGAATAGACCAAAAATACCAAGATAAGATAACAAAACTAAATTGAAGAGGAAACCAAATGAAAGACAATATAAATACGAAAAGGAAATAACCAAAACAAAGAGTAAAGGGAAACGATGTCATTTATGAATGACAATTCAGCTGATTCTTTGATTAAATTCAAATGCAGAGGACTTCAACTTTTATTGATCAAAAATATACTGGCAGCGTTTTGAATTGTGTGTTTTAAACAATCCAAGTGGCAAGGGTCGATAATATAAATATGTCATTGAGTTGTTAAGAAGAACATGAAAAGGTCTATACATATGTTTTCTTATATTCAGGCTACACTCATATAATTAATGCCCTGTAGGGGTAAGAGCCAAGAAGGAGTGAGAATATTAGCGGTTTATTTTAGCCCCCCAAGGAATGAAACTCATCCATCTTGCGCCACTGAGTGGCTGTGCGTGTGTCTGTGCGGTTCAGGTGAAGTTACCTAATTAATTAGAATAAATACATATGCAAGTTAAATAGCAATGCTATTACTTACTTACATACCTACTTGCCACAGTTTAATTAGAAAAGACAAACATTTCATTTGGCAAACTAAAACTAGACTCAGACACGGCACCCACAAGCTTACACTTCTAACCATACGTCCTTAGGCCTCATTGTAAAGTGATTGCTGGCAACACACACAAGGACTCTCACATACATTCCAACACATTCACACATAGTTCACACATACATAGTAAGTACTGGGGAATACTGTACTCTATAACATTTAAGCAACAAGCTAAGCCTTAAGTCGGCCAAACATGCCAAAAAGCAGTCGAGAATGACAGGAAAGCAACTTGTTAGCACGAAACTCGAAGATTTCATTTGACTTTGGGATTAGGATCGGGAAGAAACTGCATAAAAAAAAAATTGTGTTATCAAGCAGGAAGTTTGACATTGAGGTAGGACAGCACACAGCAGAGTCCACACGGCGTATGAGTTATGACTATGAACCGAGTGCTCCCCAGCTTGGTCGTATGCAACATGTTGCCACGCATTTGGTCTGTCGAGGGTTGATCTAGTACTTTTGGCAAGCAGATAAAAGTATTCGCCGATTTTAATATCCTGGAATCATTAGGGTGTAAAGGAGAGACACAAGAACGAGATCAAAGTTTGTTTCCCAAGTTGAACTGATCTTGAACTCGAAAAGTTGAAATTATTTAAAATTACTTATATTTACTCATTCTACGCAATTTACAGTTCTTTATTTGCAAAGTTGATTTAATTTTTTTAATCAAACAGTTTAGATATGTAACGCATTTCTTTATTTCAGTCAATTTTGATTTATGATCCAAATTTTATGTTTATAATTATCAGAATCTTCATGAAAGTGAAAGGAACCTAATAAATAGCTACTGATATTCCACACCTCATTTGCCTATAGAAAGTATCGTATTTGTGCCCCACCAACTGATTGTACGGGAAATTTTTATGAATGAATCTGTCGTACAACTTGTTCGATTCGAGTGGCAACCTGGTCGAACTTACGGCCAACTCGTGAAGCTTAGGAGCCGCATTCGTCTCGGATTGAAAATCAGTTGTCAGAAAATAGTCGATGTGTCAGTGCCGAATTGGTTGAAACAAAGACGGCAAATATTTAATAATTGCAAACGTGTCGGAATATTTCCCATAAATTCTATTGATAACTCTCGAACCGAAGGGTAATACTAGCAGCAGCAGCAGCAGCAAAAGCAACTCAACTTTCGGAAGTTTAGTGGAAAGAATTGAAATAGCAAAGTGATAAGATAAAAGCAACATCAACAACGAAATGAAAGTGAAAACCAGCATAGAAAATTCTTTTTTTTCAGTTTTTAATTATTCAGTGAATTAAAGTTTGAATAGTGCACAAATCAATGTATAATACCTTGTCTTATCCAAATAATATTCCACTGGTGCAACAGAAAATAATTGTAAATAGGAAACAAAAAAAAGCAAATTAACAATTGAATCCACCAAGGCGAGTCAAAGTCTTTTTGAAAATATTTTAGATTAAGTTTTGAAAGGCATCAATCAATTTAGTCGGCATATTAATTGCAATTCTTTTTTGCTATACATTTTTTTTGCAAGTGTTTGTGTATGTGTGTGGAATTCTAATCGAATGTATGATATATTGGATTATATATATTATATGTGCTGCAGCTGCCAAAATGAAATGAAAGCGAATTGAAATATTCGTTCAATTTAATGACATGTTAATATTTAAACTGAGAACACGAGTTGTTTGTGGCTTTCGGTGGCTTCTGCGTTGAAAAGAAGCGGCACAACTGTGCAAATAAGCCAAGATATTTCGGCTTAGACAAAGCTTAACAATAACACCAACAACAACAACAACATCGAAAAGAACAACAGAAACAAACAACCGAAATGTATAGGTACATATATCCACATACATATAAAAAAAAAAATGTGAAATATGAATAAGTACAGAGACATTAACAAATAAATTTTAGGTATACTTATCCATACCAATTCAACTACTGATCATACACATGCGAGAAGCAAATGGAAGCAAATGCTTGTTAAAGCTTTTTAGCTCTCTGACTTTCAATCCATCTCTGCCTGCCTTTGACAGTGTCTTTTTTTTTGATTGTCAGTCTTGGAACTGTCAGTCAATGGCCAGAGTTACTGTACCAAGAATTTCAGAAGTTTTCAACTTGAATTTCATGTCGAAGTGTTGAAATAGAACTTGGATTGGTAGTGGGAGTGGAAGTGGGAATTGAAGCAATTGTCTGCCTGCAGATAACCTTAACATTTTATGAACTTGCCAAGTAATTAGAGAGCAACATTGCTCTCAATGGCGATGGCCAACGAAAACCGAGTTGTCCAAATTAATTCCATCTAAGTGAATGTGCAAAGTTTTTTGTTTAGCTCCCAAAAAAAAAAAACACAAACCTTCTGTCTGCAAGAGGAAACAAAACAAAAAAAAAAAAACGAACAAAACCAGAATAATAGTCGACATTTTGCCGGAAAACTTTTCATGTTAGACAATGTCGAAAGGATAATAACTACATCAGCGTTCAAAACCTCCACTCCACCTCTCAAAAATATGCTAGATAAATACATAATCATCATTTAGAATGGCCTGTGGACCAGAAACAATTAACAATGATTTCCAGTTTAAAACAAGCCCAAAATATAAAACAGAAAACTTTTCATAACCCACTGTCAATCAGCTAAAGGCAACAAACAGATAAACTTATGAACTCAATGTACAATTTAAATAATACAAAGAGAGAGAGAATAAAAAAACGTATACGCAGCGTGGCCCGAAAATATAGCTCAAAGCTTATTGAATAAATTGCTAAGATTCTTAATTACCAATATAATTCTTTTTTTTGCCACTAATTGCGTTTAAAATGTTTGATTAAATATTCATTATAGTATTTGTTATGACGCATGCCTTTTCCTCGACAAACATAATTTATCAATTATGCATTATACATACATGTACATAGATTAAAAACATCTTTTTCGGCAACAGTAACTAACTCTAAATAGTTAAAAAAATCATTGACAAAATTTAAAAGTTTTAAAGATGGTTTCGATGCTAATTGAAAATTTATAGATCTTAGAAGCAAATCGATGCATGGCCTTTGAAAATAGTTAAGTAATTTATTCGGTTAGGAAAAATGATTGGTTCTCTAATTTCAAGAAATTAAACTAAACGTCACATTAAACAATTAAATGGACTTGACATTGAGAAATGGGGAGGGAAAAAAGAAGCAGCGTGGTCTGAAATATTATCCTTAAAATGTGTTTGGAGGGATATAAATATAAGACGATTTGAATAGAACTATAATTTCAATTAAAAATTGCAAACACAATAAGTTTTTTGAATTTATGAAGAAATTAGTTTTAGTACAGGTTAAATGATCTATTCTTAGTCAAAGTCAAAAAAAAGGTTAAGTATTTTTGGTAATTATCTCACAACTGCTTAACTTAGATTATGGGAGGGAATTCCATTTTTGATTAACCTTAACCAACAGAAGTTAAGGAGCTCTCCAAACAGCATGGAATGCATTCAATTAAATACATTTATCAGTTAAGAGACTTCGAAGGGTTTGTCAAATGGCATTTCCCTTATGCAGGATGGCATAACTGAGTAAAGTTATATGGAAACAACTCAAAACCGACCCATCAATCCACTAGCAGCTAGCTAAAAAGCTGTCTAGACTCTTTCTGACAGCAATCCGCCTTGTTGCACTTGGGTCTTGTATGTACTTTTGCCAAGCATCACAATCAATCAAAAATCATATCAGCAATTACCAAAAAAAAAAAAAACAAAAACAAAACGTTTAAGAAGAATGTTTAAAAAGAAGAACTTTAGATATTCGACAGAGCTTTGTGTTTTCTCGTCAATGGATTGCATTTGTATATACATATGATTGTATGTATGTACATTTATCTGCTCCATATCGTTTGTTATGTCTGGGCACTAACCTCGCCTGTGACTGTGGCTGATGATGATCAATCAAAGGCTCGTTTGTGTATTAATCGCCTTGATTAAATGCCTCGCAGAGAGTGAAATGGCAAGCCCACTTAAACGCAATCAGAGTAAACTTCCAATTTTGGACCAATTGCCGATTAATTCAAGAGAATTATTGGGTGTAATTAGCAATAGGGAAGCAAGTTACGTTAGGTAATTAGCAATCAATTAAATTGCTTTAAATGTGGGTTCAATAAAATAATCAAATAATGAAATGAAGTAAGAGATAGAGATACTTGTGGCAACATTGTCTCGTTTTTCTAGTGTATTATTATTGTTATTATCATTATCATATGACTATTATTATTTTATAGTGCACTCGATATTACCTAGTTCATGTTGTTGTTGTTGTTATTATTCAGCTAACTCAACACTTGAAGAAAATGCTTCAATTGTGGATACAAATTGACTGCTCAATGATTTTGTTTCTTTTCATGATCAATGTGCTTGCCAAAGTCCGTTGCTTCAATTAACTTGCAAGCAAAATATTCAATCATCCATTGGGGCCTATGGAGCGTATGATTAACTTGACAACTTAAAAGCGCTATCATGAACGTAGTCAAAATTGTCATAGTAGGGGATTGCCGGAAGGGGGTAAGGCAGCTTACGTTGAAGACTTAAGCTTAAAAAGAAAAGGAAACTTAATATCTACTTATCTGAATGTGATTATTTCTTCAAAATACTTGTTTCAATGCAAACAAAAAGACGTAATGTTTAATAGATAAATAGAGGTTTATAATTAATTGGCAAGAATTTACTAATCCAAGTATTTGTTGTTAACAGACTCAATAATAATAATAATTTTATTTGTATTACAAAAAATAAAAAGGAATCTATTTGAGATATGAAGGTTGTATTATCATTTCAAACGTAACCCAAGTCAAAAAGGATGTGTCTTTAAATTTAATTTACAGATGCAGATATTTTCTTTTCATTTTCAAATTCATACGAGTTTTTCTTTGGGCTACGGCCATGGGTGTGTGTGTGTGTGTGTGTTTATTCTTTTTTTCTCACTCATTCTTTTGCCTGCCCTGAATTGGTTTCATTGTTTTCCCATTAGCCTCCAGAAGCGCAATAACAACCTTAACCAAGCGTCCAATTTAATTTATGTTCATAAATTAATTTTGAAAATGAAATTTTATGGAATTTTACTTTGAACTTGCAGTGCAGAGCGAGTATCAGTTGGTCGGCCGGTCTGTCGTTCGGTCGTTCGGTTGAGTTGTCTGTCGATTGGTCAGTAACACAAAGTGTTCAGACCGTCAGACAGGGAATTGTGTTTCTGGATTGCTATTGTATCTATTAAAATCTAATTTAGCACTTGCTGCACTGCATTGATTCTGAGAATGGTAATGGTGGCTGGGCTCTAATCTTAGTTGGAATAATTATATGCCATTAATTGCAACAAAGGTCAACGACGACGACGACGGCGTCGACATCGATGAGATGACATTTATTGGCTTAAATGACGCCCGAAGGCGGTTTAAAAAATTCAACGAGCTTTGATTGGCCGGTTTAGAAAACAGTTTTGTTTCAGTTGCCATGCCACAAGACAAGACAAAACAAACGACTGTCAATTACCTTAAAGTTTCTTGATCAATTTGTTTGTTTATTAGATCATTTTTGATTAAAAATCTATGGGCATAATAAAATAGATTAACAGTCCTTTGTCAGTACAAATATTCTCTGACACATTATAGTTAATTACATTTTTAGTTGTTGTTTATAGGCTAGGCTTTATTAATTTATTAATAATAAATTAATCATATTAAAGTTAGGTAAATATTTGCAGTGAAAATACGCATCAATTATGGCATAAATGTAATTACTTGTTAACAATTTGCATTTTCAGATATTAATAAAACAAACAGCGATGAATTGAATAAAATGCCGTAAGCCAAATCAATCGAAGCAAATTTATCTAAAAATTACGATTAAAGCAATGAGAAAAATAAATGTTTGCCATATAAAAAACGGAAAATCATCAGTTCTACCTACTGTACTTTAAAAAAAAAAACAAACATCAAAGTCCAACAAATTCCGCAATGGATCCGGACTTGGATTTGAGCTTTGAGGATCGTTTATCTTCAATCCCACGCCAATTGTCGGCCAATTCCTTTGGCATTGGCAATTCAGTCGACTTGGAAGCGGACCCAATTCCAGAAGCGGCCAGCAATTGGTCGACAATGGCAAATTTCAGTCGTCTATTTGCTGGATCTGCTTCCGATATTGCCAACTATACTTTTAATATGTTAGATGTGGGCGTGGCAATGGCCACTGAAGCGACAAATGGATCGATTGGGAGCATAATGAGCAGCCCCACAACAACTCCATCGATATCACACGCCTATGCCATGGGAAATAGTTCATCGTTGGCCCATACCAATAGCCTGCATGACTCATCACCCGTGGCCGAGCAAATTCCCGAGCATATAATGGATCATGCACCGCAATTATCACGATCGGGACTCCTCAAGGTTTATGTGTTGGCCATAATGGCTCTATTCTCACTGCTGGGCAATCTACTGACCATTTGGAATATCTACAAGACACGAATCTCGCGACGCAATTCACGACACACATGGAGTGCAATCTATTCGTTAATGTTTCATTTGTCCATTGCCGATGTCCTGGTGACTTGTTTTTGCATCTTTGGCGAGGCTGCCTGGTGCTACACTGTCCAATGGTGAGTAGGAATTTCTTCGATTGTGACCAATAACTAATTGATTTCTCTTTTTGTTATTCTTAGGTTGGCCAATGAGCTAACCTGCAAGTTAGTCAAACTCTTTCAGATGTTCAGCCTTTATCTGTCCACCTATGTCTTGGTACTGATCGGTGTGGATCGTTGGATAGCTGTGAAGTATCCAATGAAATCTCTCAATATGGCCAAACGATGTCATCGTCTACTAGGTGGTACCTATATCCTATCGCTGATCCTCAGTCTGCCACAGGTGAGTGGCAAATCTTTAATTGCTAATTCTTAATTTCCATTACTACCTCTCCACATGTGGGAGAAAACTCTTCTTTGACTTTACATTCAATCGAGTGTACTGTCATTTAAGGCTTTGGCAATACAGAAATGTGAAACTGTTCTCACTTTTGTAAAGCTGTCAACTGCAGCTCCAAAGGGATTTATCATAAATGATATTTCTCCCTAGGCTTTTGAAAAGCACTTTGCCATTTGTCGTCTGCCATTAAGTTATTATGCTGAAATCGCGACTTTATCTTGCTATCCTGCTCTCGCGCACAGTGCTGTGTGCCTGCGGGTACTCGCCTGATCCCTGTGCGTGCTAAACTCGAAGTAATATGTTTATTTTATAACACGCATACGCCCCGTGGCAGTGTGTAAATAGTCTTGCGTATGCACAAGACTATATGTGTGAGTGTGCGCGTGTGTGTGTTTGTGTGCCTTGTATGAAACATTAAAAATGATTGCCATCCGCATAATAAGGAAGCATTAAATGTGGCTTTCGCTACAACGCCCACTCCAAGTGTTAGTCGAAAAGTAACTATTTTTTATTTGCAAACGACAAAGAGTTGGCTTAAACTAACAATTGCAGGCCTAGAAAACAACACCAAAACGGGCTCCCACATATATCATAGCTATTCTTTGCATACTGATAAGCTCTTTCCATCCACTCGGTTTCATAATGGCCAAAGAAAAAGGGGAAAGGATGCTCTCAGTTATTTTATTTTTGCCTTTTTTGTTGTGTGAGATATCCCTTTCATTCGCAGCTGGTCGATAAGCCTGTCACTGGGACTCTACTGGTTCACATAAATCACCAGGAAAAAAACAAAAAAAATAAAGCAACACTCGCCAATTCCGTTTTTTGGTTTTGTTTGCCTTCTTTTTGTATTCACACTTTTATTGCATTATGTATGCTGTGTGCTGCCCGATTACGTATCTAATTGAGTTGGCTGGGCTTATTTATGCCTCAAGACCTAAAGCCATTCAATGCACGATAGATCAGAGTGAACTCAATGAAATGAATAACTGAAACTGAGTACATCTTATCTTCATTTGCTTTCACTGTGTACCTTTATTCAGTTGTATTTATGTATTTTTTCTACTGAATCCACGCACTAATTAAAGGAAAAGTGCATAATGGCCAAAGCAAAAAAGGTGCAAAACATTTCTAAAAATTGCTAGATCTATGACTGCAGCTTAACATAGCAAAGGAACGAAAGTCAAATGGAAAGGAAATGACAAGTAACCCCCAAAGAAAATGTAAACCTATTCACAGTGGCAAAAGAGAAAAAGAATATTTGTATAGAGTCTCCTTAAGTCTGTGTGTGTGTTTGTCTATTTCTTGTTTAAAGGGAACCAATCTATTTTAAAATGACATTTTTTCTGCCGAGATTGCGAAATGTTTTTCTAGTCATTGATATGCATGAAACTCTACATACATACGAGGGTCAGTTTAGCAGTCATAAATGTCGTAAAGCTTGGTGGCAACTTTAGAAAAAATATTGTTTATCTTATATCTTATACATATATAGGTCTTCATATATATCCAACAGATCTACTCGACTATCAACCTATGCAACAGCCCTCGTACTTAATATATATATCGTATAGTTTTAGTAAATTTGCATTTAGCTCACATTATGCTGATTTGCTTTGTTTAACTAACTCATTTGGTAGCATCTCCTGGTGGAATGTATGCCACATTTACTTAATACTTGTACATATAAGCAATCTTTCCCCTTCCTCGCACCCTCCTCCAACTTGTCTCTTGACTTTGAGTAATGAAAACGAAGAAGAAGAAAAAAACAAAAATGAATTTCAGTCCATGCCGCCTTATCTCTTATCAAAGCCTGCTGGCAGCAGAAGCACAAAATAAAATAAAATATTGTGTGAAATAATAATTTAAGGCGTAATGGCATAAAAAACGCGATTATGTTTGCATGTACATAATTAGGGTGAACGTGTGTGTGTGTGTGTGTGTGTATATGTAGGGGGATGTGGGATATGTGGGTGTGTTCTGCCCGCTTGTCATCTCTTGAATCTGACTTGTTTAAATGCCGCAAAGCAAAAAAAAAAGTGATTAAGTCTTATTACATTTTGATGTTTTCGTCTCACATTTAAGCCAACAGCAGCAAGGGTTCCAACGATTCCCGTTACAGCCAATCAAATAAAAAGCCATTTGTTGACTGATACCAACAATAGAATTTCAATTAACATAACAGGTTTCGGAAAAAATACACCTCAGGACAACCGATTAAGCGGAAGCCTCTCAACTTCCTTTTCTTGGTGACATCAATCACATGACTCTGCAATAATGCCGATTTTGGTCTTAAATAACTTTCTTCAATTGTTTTTCCGACTTTTTATACCCTTGCAGAGGGTATTATAAAATTGGTCAGATGTTTGTAACGCACAGAAGGAGACGTTTCCGACCCCATAAAGTATATATATTCTTGATCAGCTTGAGAAGCTGAGTCGATATAGCCATGTCCGTCTGTCCGTCTGTCCGTCTGTCCGTCTGTCCGTCCGTCTGTGCGTATGCGTTTTACTCAGCCATCTTAAGAGATATCGGGTTGAAATTTTTTTTGGAGACTCTTTATTACCTGTGTGAGATAAAGTATGAAAATCATCGGGATCGGACTACTATATCATATATTGTTTAATAATCATTAAATGTGTTTTGAATTCAGTAGTTTGAAAAATATTTGAGCATATTCATAATACGACAACTAATGCTGTTGATGTATGAAATTTCACTTTTCTTATCGAATTAAATATAATAAAGAACTGCAAGGGTATATAAACTTCGGCAAGGCCGAAGTTAACTTCCATAGCTCGTTTCTCTTCATATGCAGCTCAAAATATTAATTTTTATATACATCAAAGGTGACATCTCTCGTCTATTCCCACACAGCATTATATAACATTTCTGATTAAATGGAAAACTTATTCCAAATTTCTTTTTGGGTAAATGACTGGGGGTCAGGAGAAAATGATACCCTGTACTCACAATGCCTTTTGATAAGTTGCTTCTGGCTCTTCCTTGTAATCATACCGACTCATTTTAGTCGCATATTTTTAATCGTGTGCGACATTTTTGATTCATTTGCGACTCCTTTTAGATTTTTTTAATTCGTATTCTTTATTTCGAGTCGTATTTTGAATCCTTTCCCAAATATAAGAAATGCGTTGTTGGAATTTTTGTTTGTTTTATTTTATTGTACCGCAATGTAAATGTTATTATTTAATTGTATTCTATATGCATTGCATTTTAATTATGCATTTTAATTATGTTGAGATTTGATTCAAAAGCGTTGAGGTTTTTTTGAGTAAGCAAGAGATTGTGATGACAATTTATTGATATTTCTTATAAATTGAGATGGACCATTTCTTCTTGCTTTTCAAAACAATTGTTGCTGAAAATGTTTATTGTTTATAATTATTTTACACGGGTTTTTCATTACACTTACAAATTCTCCCCGTTGATAACGATTTATTTGTATTTCGTTATCGAATGCTTTTACCTCATTTACATCATAAAATTGCAGCAATCAGAGGGTCGGTATTCTGTTTTCCAATTTCACCGAGACAACCTTCTCTGGTAAATTTCCTTCCTTTAGATCTTTAACTATATTGTTTTTTTAAATCCGATACTTTACTTTTCAAAGAACTTATTTCGTTACGCATTTCAGTGAAAAGGCTCTGTTAAGTCGCTCCATTACATTTGTAATTGTATCTGAAATGTGTATCTGTATAAATCATATTAAATGCATATGAGTCAGTCAAGTTTATATAGAATCATTTTTTAATCAAAACGAAGACTCAAAATAGACTCATGAAGGTGAATTTTATGTACAAAATTGCGTTTAAAACTAATTTAATTTGATTGAACTCAAGCTTAGCCTTGTTGATTGCTAATAGAGAGCAAAGCTAGTTTATTCATATATGAGGATAAGTATTTAAGAACTGTTTCAAATCACCAGTTAAAGCATTTGATTATTTAAGAGCAAATTGTAACATTCGCTTTTAATTATACCTCAGCCATTGCCAACTTATTTATACACGCATATACATCCTTATTTGTGATTATGGCATACTTATAGAGTCTCTGGCACCCAATTAAAAGGAACTTTGCAATTATTATGACACATTTTATGTCACATTGACCAGAACATGGGCTTGAGCTGCTGCTGCTGCCGCTTCTGTTGGCTGCTGCCCAAGAGAAACTTTTTTCATTTCATTTCGTTTTATTGAACAGGCCACGTTCATAAAATTCATGCGGCAAGCGAACGTGACACTTGAGTCAAAAAAAAAAAGGAGAAAAATAAAAAACAGCAAAGAAAAAAGAAAAACCTAAACTGTCTTTGCCATGGCGAACTAACGAGAAATCATTTTGTACAAAGAAGAACAAAACAGAAAATTTTGGAACAACTTTTTGCCTGTGACAGGACTCCATCTCCTTATTGACTCCACCTCTTATTCGCGCCTATGCACATGTTGATAAGCAATCAGATCAAATTCAATATGCGACGCACTGCTGAGTTCGGTTTCCCGGACGCACCACACTTGCTTCCCTCCCGCCCCTCTTCCTTTTCTATGTCATTTGCCATTCGCGTCGTCTCAAATAATAAAACAAAATGAAAATTTACTTAAACTGCCAATAAACAACAAATGTTGATCAAGGAGCTGCCAAATAAAAGAGAGAGAGTAACTGTGACTGTGTGTTTCAGTGTGTGGGTATGTGTGTGTGTGTTGTGTGTGTGTAAGTGTGGAAATATGTGCTCGTCCTGCGCAGAGTATTTCATCTTACACTAGACTACATTGCCTTTGCCTCGCAATATTAAAAGTCTTATTTGACTTGCAAGAGAAAGAGAAATCAGTAACAAAAGTTAAAGGCCAACATTTCGTACAATCATTATTTCAGGGACGGATTGTAGAGGTACAAAATACTTGACATCTTCAGGCATCTTTCGTTGCCTAGTAGAAGTTTGCTTATGTAATTAGTTATCACAAATGACGATTGTCAATTTTGTACATTTTATATATAGTTAATTACACTAAAGATTGCATAATATAGATTTGAATAAACATTGAGCCGTGAAAACCAAATTTTGTTAAGGAGATTTTAGCTTCTATTTGTGGTCGCTCCTTCGGTCAGTCTTGTTTTGAGGGTCGTGGGTTGGTAGGTTGAAACGCTATAGCCATTCAATGGCTTGGAAGTTATAAATGTGCGAAATTAATAAACATCAAGCATTTGGCGATTATCCGCATTTTTGTTAGTCTTTTATTTAGTTTTACTACAGTGCTTAGTTGCTTAGTCCATGGATATTGCGTGAAGTCTTTTGGCTTTAGCTTTGTGGCGTCAGCTGGTGGTATAGCAGCAGGAGCAGCAATAGCAGCAGCAGATTGATGAAAGTGGAATGGAGGTGAAATGGCCATTGCTAGACATAAACTGACCATAGCTCAGAGACGGTTGACAAGAAAGCCATAAAAATGTACAAATAAAAAGGCTTTTAACGTATTAGTTATAAACGAACATTCGCTGGAACTAAATACGCTTTATCAGCTAGCACCAGACAAATTGCTTTCAAGAAACCTACATAATCACGTTGAAGGTGTAGTACTTTAAGTTTCTAATATTGAATGTTAAAACCTAAACCATAGAAATAAAGAGTGAAAAAAAACAAATGTAAATGCATGACTGTGGACATTCTCTTCCTTTGATTCGCTATTAACATTTTGGTTCATTCTAAACTGATTTAAACAACTGCTTTGTGGTAAAACCACAATTTGGTGGCCTCTTAACACAAACAGCGGCAGTCCAACCATTGGGAAATAACTCAATGCATGGAAATTGATTGATTGTGGTTAACCGCCCATAGCCTCTTTTTGTAGCATACATTTCAGCGTTACCAGCGGCACCGTTTCGTGATTCTGTTGATTTGCAATAGGAAACGATAAGAGGTGAATGAAAATACCCCAAGCAAAATCAACATTTTGTAGGCACATTTGTGCAGACTAAAAACTACGACCAAGACCATCATTGGAATCCAAAGAAGGAAAAGCAATTAAAAAAAAAAAATTATAAGGCTTGAGAGTCAAATGAAATTTTCCTACAAGTGAAATTAATTTGACTTTGCTTTCATTCAAAGAAATGGAATCTTATTTACAAGCTTGAAGAATTATCCAGTTTATCAAACGACCTCAAGTGGATTACGACACTGGCAAAAATATGTTGCAATGTTAAAACCTAAATGTTGTGCGAAATTTGACCGTCTGTTGGCTACTTTAGAGATTTGACAAAGTATGAAAATAGCTGAAAATTAACAATTATATTTACAAACGCAATTTTTACTTAAACTTTTTAAAGAGATAAGTTTTCATAGCTTAAACGAAAATAGATCTTTGTATTCATAACTATTTTTGTATGTACATATTTATATTTGCAGTTCTTCATTTTCCATGTGGCACGTGGTCCTTTTGTCGAGGAGTTTTATCAGTGTGTGACGCATGGATTCTATACGGCCGATTGGCAGGAACAGATGTATGCCACCTTTACTCTGGTCTTTACATTTCTATTGCCTCTATGCATACTCTTTGGTACATATATGTCCACATTTCGTACCATTTCAAGTAAGCAAAAGTCCCTAGGGGGAAGTTTTTTGTTTTCGCCCATTTTTTAAATGGTTACTCATCTTTCTTTTTTTATATTTCTATCACTTCCGTTTGTCTCTCTCTTGTGCTATGAATGACCCATTGTTTTCCTTTTTTGTAGGTAGCGAAAAAATGTTTCAGGGCTCGAAGTTGGCCAACTATTCGACAACAAAGCTGCCCACACAAACGAATCGACAGCGTCTAATACACAAGGCCAAAATGAAATCATTACGCATATCCGTGGTGATCATCATTGCCTTTCTCATCTGCTGGACACCCTACTACGTCATGATGATTATGTTTATGTTCCTAAATCCGGATAAAAGGGTAAGCGTACACACTAAGCGTGGGCGTAGTGAAAAATTGCTATTAGTAAAAAGGTTTCCATGTACATTTTTTTGATCGTTTTTTTTTTCGTTGGCTCGTTTTTTTGTTAAGTATTTTTGGACAAACTTCTGTCATTTTTTGCCATTGATTTCCGGCGTGTCGTCTGACAAGCTAAGAGAAGAAGACGAAGATACTAAAAACAGAAAAAAGCAGCAGCAGTTGGGGCAATGGGTTAAATTTGAAGGCACATCAATCAGCAGTCGATTTGTCAGTTTATTTCATTTTCTGCGCGTGCCACAGCAGGAGTGCACAAGAGAGCTAAGGATATGGAGAGGATATGGAGCCACGGAGTTGATGGGCATAGCCTTTGTTATCTTCGTATTGTACATATTTACGGGTTGTGGCAGCTGTAAAATGCTTAAGTACAAGTACAAGAGAACACACTCACCAGGGCCGGGGACAGGAGACACATTTTGTCAGCTGCTGTCAAAGTCGTTTTATGACTGAATTTTTACCCTTTTTTCCGCATTTTGTTGTTGTGTTTTTTGTTTTTTTGTCAACATAAAAATGATTTCTTATGCTTCGCTTTTCTTTTTTTATTTTAATTAATCGCAGCAGCGACTTTTTCTTTCGTCATTTGACCTTGCCGGGCCTAAATAATAAATATGAGGGCATAGGAAATTATGACCTCAGCTTTTGTTTAGGATGATTTCAAAAAATGGAAAAGGTAGCAACGAAAATAAGCAACCACAAAACACTTAGCTTCATAGCACACAAACAACCGAAATGAAACGAATGAAAACAAAACAGCAGACACACGAAAATTAATTTGAATTTTACGGATTTTACACTTTGCAGCTGGGGGACGATCTACAGGATGCCATCTTTTTCTTTGGCATGTCCAACAGTCTCGTAAATCCGCTCATCTATGGAGCCTTTCATCTGTGCCCAGGCAAGGGCAACAAATCCGGTGGAGGCGGCAACAATAACGCATACAGCTTAAACAGGTAGAGAGCCATTTCAACATTTCAACTTATTTCCTTGCTTTGCCTAGCCTTTGCTCTAACCCACTGACTTTCCCCCTGCCAGAGGTGACTCCCAGCGCACACCCTCCATGCTGACAGCAGTTACCCAGGTGGATGGCACCGGCGGCAGCTCACGGCAAATGAGAACCTTTCGACAACAAAGTTACTACCGCAGCACAAGCAACGGCGGTGGCAGTGGCCAATTCAAAGAGCAGGTGGGTCTTCTGCATGTGGGTCCTGGATGTACCACGGCTGCTGGTGTTGGTGTTGGCAGTGGAGTTGGAGGTGGTGGTGTTGGTGGTGGCGTCAGCTCGGCTACACCACAACTGATGCGTAAGTGCTCGTCATCGGTAGTGCGTAGCCCGCATCCACATGCTGCCATTTTGGCCAGACATTCGGTTTGCCTGAGAGAACAGCATGAACAGCAGGAGCGACTTTTGCTCCAGTCCCCGCCGCCCTCGACCTTGGTTCTCAATTATGATAGTCAACGCGGCGGCGTCGGTGTGGGCGTGGCCACCAATGGCCTTAAACTGAATTCCTTGACTGATAATAATGAGCGCGTGTCCAGCGTTTGAGGAGAATTGGCAGTGGCGGCGGCGGCTTCAGCGGCAACAGCAGCGGCAAAAGAGATGACAGAAATGGATGGAGATGAATGCACCTGCTGCCATTGCCTGAGCAAGGAACTAGTGCGGCGGCAAGGACTCCAAGAGCTTCCCAATAGCAGTTAATGTGTGGGTGGGAGCGGTCATTTTAAGGCTACAGCTAGACTTAGAATTAGAATTATTAGAGCTTTTTTTTCAAAGAGCAGGCTTCCAGTGGCTCTATAAGGTTGTTTCAGCAAGAAATGAGTGGTGGTGGAATGGGGGGGGGCGGAGGGTGCAAGGAGTTAATGTGGGGATTGTGGGACAAAAAACGAGCGACTTCGATGATCAGATCAGCGGGGCATGTGTAACATTTGCTTAGTTGAAATAATTGAGAGTTAAGTCTTTTAAATACACAAACGGTGTACTTAGTTGTAGAGTGAATCTAGTTTTAACTAACTAACAAACTAATTTGTTGTAATTCATAGTATGGCACTGCACTGAGCGAAATTCAAATGGAAAAGCATCTACCATTTCGACAAACAAATATAAACAAAGTTTCTGAAATTCTTGTCTCCCTTTTGACTAATGTCAAAATTAGCTTTATAGAAAAACAATTGTGATAAGCCGAAAAATCAAAAGTATTTTTCAAAACTCTTTTTGTCCCCGCGCTTTATCCGTTTTTCATATTCTGAAGAAAACAAAAGAAAAGTTTATAACTTGGTTAATTCTGTTGCCAGTATAAAGAATATAAGGATGATGACATTCCCATCCAATTGTGTATGTATGTACATATCTATTCATTTATGTTTGAGTGGCATGTGTATTTCTCTCAGTGTAGTGCAAGAGAGTTCTAATTATGGTGAAGTGCAGCGATCCGGTTTAGCTTTAATGAATCGATGATCTGGTAATAGTGTCTAAATGCAGTTCAGATGAGATTTTAATTGGCCCAAAGGTCGTTTCGGTTACACGTTCACATGGTGAACGGCAAGATAGAACAGTTAATTTCAGTTTCAAGTTTAGATTCACTGTTTTTGCAATCCGGATTTGAAATATTTAAAAGGCAATTTGCATAAATAATCAGCCAACAACAGGGTAACACATACGCATTAGTGATTATTCTTCTATCTGACACACCTACTTAGACACATACATACATATGCATTTGTGTATGTACGACTCTTTGTGTATGTGTGTGAAAAAGTGTTTTGTTTTTTTTCTGTTTTACAAATTTTAGGATACTGTATATATGTATACAGTTTGTATATAAAACAATTTCCGCAGGTTGTTTTTGTCTATTGCAAAATCGTATTAAATATAAGCCTCTAAAAACATTCAACTTGTATATACACACACACATGCATATGTACATTTGTATGTATTGCTCCTTTCATGCGAAAGAGTCGAGGTCAGACCAAAGGCAAGATGGCAGATGATAATGGGAAACCAAAACACAATGTAATTAACATGAAAATTCCATTAAATACCCCATACACACACTCACACTCACTTACACATAGGAAAGCCAAAAAATAAACACAAAAATAAAACAGGAAAACCCAGAAGAAAGTCAAAACTATATAGAAATTTCAAACAGTCCAGTACAAAGTTCAAATAGTCCAGAAGGAAATATATGCACTTTTATTGATGGTATTACAGGAAAACTAATCTAATTGTATTTTAATTACCACATTTTACAGTTTGACTTTGACTTTTCGAAATAGAATTATGAACATGGATTCTAGCATTAATTTTCCAAGTTACTATTAGTCCATACAAAGAAACTTACATACACATTTGTATGTAAATAGATTTAAGGTCTTGTTCTGTAGATTGTAAATAAATTCCTAAATTTAGATGGGTTTTAAACATAAATTATATAAATGTGTGTACTCCGTATAGTAGAATGTATATACATATATATCTACTTATAATATATGCTACATACATTTTGTATTTGTATATGAATATTGTGTACTTATGTACAAATAATCTGTGTAAAATTTGTATAGTTTATTTTTTAATAAAAACTGAATGAGCATTACAACAAAAAACTTTACGACCGACAACTTTTTACGCACAGCTCAACACGTTGATGATGAACATGAACTAGCCCCAATAACTCTCTTCCCCCCATCCTCATCGCTGTAACCCATGCCGCCTAGGCCTATTACCAATGTATATGCCAGTACCTCATAAATCCAGCAAAGCTCACGCCCGATACACACGGCCGCCCTCAAAGTATATTACACATTTTATGCCTAAAGCAGGCGGTGGCGACGGCGACGGCGACGACGACGACGACGACGACGAATTTGAATGTAGAATACATAGGCTCTTAGTTCTTCATCCGTAGCCTAGGCGGATGCTGATGGTAATAGTGATGACGAAGGAAAAGACGAAGTAAATGGAGAAGTGGCAGGAGTATGGTTTCAAATGCAAAAATAAAGAAACCGTCCAAAGCATGGCAAATTCAAAATGCGCTCAAATGTATGCTAGGAAATATTTTGTTATTTGGTCGCTGCAGGAAGCGGATTCAAATTACCACAAGTAATGGGAACCGTGTGCGCCAAACCAAAATTTTAAAAGATATGGCGACTTCGGAGGTCGAAGGAGGCAGTTGGCAAAAGTTTATTTTTATTCGCGACTCGACTTATTATTCGCGACCCCCGCCGAGGACTCAGTGACACTCAATTATGCGCAGTCAGACGAATAGCAGACTGGGAGCGACACGTACAATTTTTTTTTCTTTTGTGAGGGTGTGATTTGGTTTTCTGTTTTTTTTTTTTTTTTTTTTTGCAGCTGTCCAGTATTTAAGGACCGCCTTGGCAATCTTAAAATTAAATGCCCTAAGCACCCAGCAGTCAACACGCAAGAATATATAGGCATGTATATATGTACATATACTTACTCTGAATGAGTATTCCAATTTTTGAGTACATACAAAACACAAAGAAAAAAATTCAAAAAACCAATTGAGAAACGAACATAAAGGACACACTTAACGACCCACATTTGATATAAACGGATGAGTTGGGAGTCGAAATTAAACACAAACGAATTCCGCTTGTTTTCTCAGTTTTATGGTTGCCTCAATGGCATAACCAGGAGGACAAGCCAAAATGGACCTTTGACTGTCATTGTTGTTATTACTTGGGCAAACTCGGACGCTGCTCTACTCGACAATGCCCCTTCCCATACCGCGACGTTACGCACAATGGCATGAATGACATTGCACGGTGGGTTCAGACCTTCAATTTAAGCCTATCGTTGGGCAACTACATGAAAAAGATAGCATCATATCTATTCATTACAATTCTTGCAGGTATAGGTATAAATAGATACAAATGACAACATATGTAGGATTAGTATAATTATCAGAGCTTATGCGATTTTATTTAAAGTTTCCCTAAGCATTCGAATTAAATGTATTCGTGGTAAGTTAAGAAACGTCTGATCAGTCGTAGAGCAAGAGATTGGACAGTAATCACAATACATTTTAAGAACTTAAAGGCTTGGATAATATGGTGATCATCTTTTGAGACAATGAAAATCAATCTACTGATTTTGACTATGTGAAATCGAAAAGTTGAATGAAATGGAAATCAGATCTGTTTTGGAGTTTCTTGATTACGAAATTTAAGAGAATAATTTTTAATCCACTGTGCTGTATAGTAACTTTTGTCATCAAGTGTGTCTGGAGAGGGGGGTGACGGGGTCACGGTAATAAGAAAGAACAATCGTAAAACGTGAATTATATAAAATGGAGATGTACATACGTACATAACCATTGAAATCCACACATATGTGACCATCAATGGATTCCTTTTGACAAGATGTAGAGGATTTCATTACAACAATTATACAAATTTATGGAGCTGTTGGCGTTGCCGTTGGTCTGGCCGTTATCAGCTTGTCGCCAACTAAACGGATGCTGTGTGTGACCCACATAGATCTTCAGTTCAACCGGATATATATATATATCCTCATTTGCCATTCAAGCGTAGCCCAATAATGATTCCGAGCCACATCAAAACAACAACATAAAATGGCAATGTCATTAAATGCGAGGCGGGGCAATGGGGGTATGTTGTGTCCAGGGGTTGTGTTGTAGTAGTCTAGTAGTCGCAGCAACCTCAACTTTGACTCATCAAAAATTGATGGCCCGTAAAGAAAACACGCCCGAATGGATTGCCTGCACATGATGGGTTGGGTGCTCCAGCGTAGATGCCATCATCTCCACCACATTAAATATATATAAGTAGATACATATATATATATAAGATAAATACATGTTCCATATACACAGTTTCTATTTCTCTTATTCACAAATCAATTAATTCACTTAGAAATGCTTCGGCTTAAAAGAAAAATGCTCATGAGGACATCGAGGACATACCCCAGGGCATCAGCCTATCGCGTGCTAACCACCGCCTCTTTACGCGCCGCATCCTGGAGCAGCTGTGTGTCCACCTCATCGCCGGGCAGCTGGACATACCGGACAACAGAGCCACGGATGAAACAATTCTTAACGCTGAGCATGTGCGGATATTTGTCGGGGTCCGTTACACTGATGTCTGTCAGCTTAATGTTGAGGTATTGGTCCACAGAATGCAGGGTTCCACATATACTGTTGCATACGGTTTGGGAATGCCATTGGAATTGCAAGAAAAGAAAAGATACGTTTTACGCTTCTGCCAAAGGTTTGTGTTTGAACATGATGCTCACCTGAGGTCATTCTTCAGCTCGACGACGACTTCTTTGCCCACCAGAGATTTAAAGAATGAATAGAAAAGCTGTGGAAATGTGTTTTTATTATAATTTGCAAATGTTTTTACAAAATTCTTACCATTCCGCTAGCGTTTGTTTTCTTGTCATTGACGCGCTAGAGTTGCCAGGTAATCACACCGGCAACTTGTGCCCTATGCCCAATTTATCGATTAACCAAAATGCTGCCAGACCACCGGAAAGTATATAGCTCGTTGCCGATAGGGGCGCTAATAAAAAACCCGCTTGGTGCGCCCGTGAGTGTGGTTCGAAGCTGTACTAACTGGTTTGAAGATAAACTCTCCTTGGCACAACCGATAAATTGTAAACTAAAGCAATAAGTAAGTCGTTATTCTTTTTCGAAATTCAAAAGCATCCCGGAAATGTAAACAATTGGTATCAACAGGCATCAAGTGTGCGAGCGATGAATCGAACCAAAGGTTACTTTTTTGAAGATAAATAATCGAAATTTCAAACCGATAA
The DNA here is from genome assembly GCA_018152135.1 of Drosophila paulistorum. Taxonomy (NCBI): domain Eukaryota; kingdom Metazoa; phylum Arthropoda; class Insecta; order Diptera; family Drosophilidae; genus Drosophila; species Drosophila paulistorum. The sequence goes on from JAECXG010000690.1 coordinate 16,493,673, forward strand.
CTAGCTTTAAGTAAAAGTTGAGTTAAAAGTTGTTGGCCGTAACTTTAGCGAATTCAAGCACTGCACTCTGGTCCAGATGTCGAAAATAAAGTAAACTCATCATACATTATAAAAATTGTAATACCAGGACTTAAAAGCGCCACCAAAGCTTTTTTGCGAGCTTCTAAAAGTAAGCTAACGATCAACTGATTTCCGAATAGAAATTGGTGTCAAAATATTTAGTTGCTTTATGCTGTGCCACCAGTAGCAGATCTACGGTGGGTGAAAAAGAAGAAGAAATTCCCCCACCAAAACTCCAAGTCGGATAGAAAAGCAGAGTTTGGTTTAAAAATTTTACTTGGTCAAACAAATTTTTCACTTCAATTCCTCCCCTCAAAATCGAGCGCACGATCCGCCACTGTGCCACATTCGTTACATTGGACCAGAAAATTTAACTAAAATTTTAGCAAATTTTGGTTATATGTATATAGGAACGTTTGCTTTAAATCATGCTAAAATGCTAGAATTTTGGCTTGCGATTTTCCAATTTCTGGCGAAATTGTATACTTTTTCGACTGTACTAAAAAATTTTAGTTACAGTTAATTAATTTTAGATCGTCTTTCATTTATTAAATGCATTGTAAAAATAATTAAAAATTAAAATGACCTTTCGAACAATTAAAAAAGCACCTAAAAGTATGCAATTTCGAATAATTTTACACTCTTTAAGGAAATCGAAAATTATTTTTTAGTCTTGCAAACCTGCCCGAGATATTTAAATACTCCAGCATCAACATTTGAATTGAAATTGGTTATCAATTTCACAAACAAACAGGACAAATATTGAAAATTGTAAACATAACCTATTTTGATGATGTCTTTGTGATGCGTGATGCCTGAATTTGAAATTTGTCCACATTAAGGTCTTATAAGGAGTCCTCCTTGATAACTTTATATCCTTCTGTGTTAAATCAAACAAAAATGGAAATTATTGAAAAGACAAACCTTTTTATTCGCAATGCCAGTCGGATGAAATGAAACGAATTTCATTCGCAAAGAGAAACAAATAAAATTGCACTTGCTAATACAATATTTATTGATTTTTAAATTACAATTAATAACAATTTTTGGTTTAAAACTATTTACAAACAAAGGGGTTTCACATTGACAGTTACTCTACATACATATATGTATATATGTACTATATATTTCTGAATGTTTGCTGCTTTTTATGTTTTTACTCTTCATATTTTTTCATTTGTATTTTTTCTTGATTTCGCCTTACACAAATCTAACAATAAATTATACTGCCACGCCTCATATACGATTATGCACGAATCTTAATAATTCATTTAGCTTAGAAAATCACAATTCATATATATATATATAAGTATATATGTAAAAATTCTTTTTTTTATATTTTTTTGTTGTTTTTTCTTGCAACTTGTTTATTATGCCCTCCCAATTGCAAAAAAAAAAAAAAAAAAAAAACTAACAACAAAAAGAAAATGAAAATTGAAATATAATTATGCATTAAGTGTAAAGTAACAGCTGCCCCTTCACCCCTGCCAGACAAAAGGGTGTTATACAATTAAGGGAGGGGGGGTATTTGGAGCCGACCGCTAATAAATTCGTACGATGCGATTATTTCTACGTTCATGTCTAGTGCTCCGAGCTAAAGTAGGAGTTCTGCATGAGATATAGCTTGTCGATTGGATTAATTAGGCTGGTATTCAAATTGGCCAGCATGTCATGCGGATTGGAATGGGAGTGAGAATGGGAATGCTGATTGCCCGACGAGCTTGTCGACTGCAATTCCAGATTGTTCAGCGATAGCGAGTCGGCATCGTCATCTAATTGATCGAAATTGCTGCCATCCAGCGACAGATCGGAGCTGCAGAAGCTGTCATTCGAATTGGCTGGATAATCTAAAAAGATGGACAGATTGGGGCGATTAGCTTGATGAGATTGCTTCAGAGTAATGGCGGGCTGGGTTACTCACCATCCGGAGAGAAGGGCAAATTGGGGTTTAGTGGTTGGCTGGCAAAAGCATTGTCCAATCCACCCAGATAGCTGCCACTCTCCGTTCCAAGCTCTTGCTTAATGGATTTCTCCTCCTTCTCATTGGTATCCTTGTCATCGGCTGCACTGGAGTTGCCATTGCCACGCCCATTTGTGGTTGTGCCACCATTTTGTTTGGCCTTGCGTTGAATTTTCTTCATTTTCGCACGCTGATTCTGGAACCACACCTGCACCACACGCACCGACAGTCCCGTGTCCTTGGCCAAAGCTTCGCGCACCTTGCGGCACGGTTTCGGCGATTGATCAAACGATGCCTTGAACTGTTTGCGCTGCTGGGAAGTTAGAATCGTCCTCGGACGTTTGGGTCCCCGTCGCCCATCGCGTGGCCTCAGAAGGTCCTCCTCGTCCAGGCCAACGAAGCCGCAATGCTGGGCAGCTGCTGCGGCCAGAAACATTTCCTTCTCCAGATCATGCCGAAAGCAAAATAGTTGGCCATCGCGCAGCATAAACTGTTCGCCCTTCTGTAAGGGCAAACGACAGGCATAGCACACAAAGCAGGGCAGATGGAAGACATAGTTAGGTATGGGACGCATCACCAGCTCCTGCGGCAGTATGGCATGACAGCAGGCGGCGCATTTGACCCCAAACAAGCGATCGTAGTCCAATTTGCAATAGAGCTTCGAGTTGCGCACATAGCAGGTGTGATGCAGTTGCATGCCACAGTAGCAACATGCCAGACACTGTTCATGCCAATTGGCTTCGCCCACATTCATTAGATAACGGTCATGGATCTTTTGGCCACAGCCTTCGCACAGTTCGTAGTTCTTTTCGCATTTGATGTGACCAACTTCTAGAGAGAAAGAGAGTAAGAGAAAAAGACAAAAAGAGAGAAAGATAGATGGAGGGGTGAGTGAGTTGTAAAATCGATTTAACTACGTTTATGGCTAGCTTATGCCTCGTAAAGTAAACCCTCAGAACCGTAAACCGTACACATTATTCCCGCATCCAATGTTATGGGCGAGCATGGCGTATACGTGATGGCAGCATATGTTGCTGCAAAATTATCATGGCATGTGCTGCCGTGGCTGTTGCTGCTGCCCCCGATGCTGCGAGACGATGCTCTCCCCAAGGGTGTAGCCAACATTTTTCGTACCAAAGAGGGTAAATTTCTGAAGTTTCAAAGGAATCACCTCTAAGTTGACAATTCTCGCTTGCCCAAATTACATGTAACAATTTTTCAGGAATCAATAATTACATGAGTTTATTACTAGAACCACACACATTGAAATAATGTCTGAAGGATGCAAAGGTCACACCAGGGATGTAAACAGAAGTAACTAGAAAATGCTACACTGAATGATGTGATATGATTTATAGTTGATCCCCTTTTTCTCGACGTCTTTGTTTGAATCATTTCTTGGCTTTTTGTGCTCATTGTTTGGCACTCTTCGAACTGTATTTTGACAATCATAAGTGCTGGCAATACGATACAACAAAAAACAAGCGAAAAACCAAAAAAGGAACAAAAAAACCAAGGAAAAAAAAAATTATCTGTCGCCTTCTCAGTTCGAGCAACAGCTTGTATTGATAGCTTGTTGATGCGTAATTGAAACGTAAAGTTTTCTATATACATACCTATGTATGTATGTAAAAACATACATACAAATATAAAATGAAAAGTAAATGCTATAGACACATAATCATAACCATCAAGAGAATCCTAATTTCCACGTATAAAGTTTAAATAATCAATACCGTTAGAAGAAAAAAACAGGCAAACAGAAAGGTATCGAGAATTTAAATTCGAATTCTAAAAATTTTTAGAAACAAACTTGATTTAATACCAAGCACACATACACACACAAATACACGAACGCCAACACGCATAGCAAACACCACTAATCCCCATGGCGTATAGAGCAAAACTCTTGAAACTGTAAACCAGTCATAAAAGACCAAAAAAAAGTAGTACCCGAAAACACGACAAAAGCTGCCTGCAGTAAACATAAAAAAATACCGATTTTATATATGACGACCGCCACGAAAAATGTATGGAAGCAGCTGAAAAATGAGGAGCTGAGCACCAAACTGGCAATGAAACACCATGAGGAAGAGAAGGAGAAGGAGCAGGAAGAGCAGAGGAGGTGGAGCCTGTTATATTATATGGCTGTGGCTCAGTGGCAGAAAAATGTGCATGATTTATGGATGGTACAATGGCAGCGGTGTCAGCTATGATGTGTGTGTGTGTGTGTGTATGTGGGGTGGGCTAGGAGGTGAACTGGCAGTGAAGAGGCATTGAAGGGGCGCCAGGGCTTTGAGAGCTAAGCCAGTGAGTGCAGCGTGAAGTTGACAACAGGCAACATAGCCATGGTAACCCATGGTACTCTAACCCTAAGCCAAAATGCATATCTGCAGAGAATTTATACCCGAATTTGCCCTATGTTTTTTGAGGCAGAGTAAATTTTCTTAAGTGAGTTGAAGCAACATTCATTAGGATATGAGATCTATGTTAAGAACTAGCTAAAACTGTATAGAATCTAAACGTTCAATTTCGTAGTTACTTACCACTTGTCTAGAGTATACAAGAGTCTGATACTTGCAAGGTAGTTGTATGGCATTTTTTGTTCTATATGGAATTTTTACTTTAGTTTTCTATTGTGTGGCACAGCCAATCGAATTGCTGATAAGAGACGGTTTATTTTTTTTTTTTTTTTGCATTTGCATTTGCTGCCGAATTGACATGGCCATGGATCATTTGATAAAGCCCCTTTGTAAAGAACAAAAGGGTAACGAGGAGTGATGATGGTTGTTGGTTTTTTAGAAGTTTGAATTTACATAGATACAGCCATAACACTTCTCGGCCATTGTTGAATGCAATATTGCTATTTCTGCATTGACATTTCGTTTGTGTAATCTAATCAGAGATTTATGGCATTTATTGTATTGTGCAAAATATGTGTATGTATGTAGCTATGGGTGCACTTTTAGTTTTTGCAGCACAAAGCAAACGAAATTGAGTGGAGACTCTCTAATTGATTGCCCTGGTACATCTCCTCCTCCCGCCCAGACCCTCCTCTTTTTCTCCATTCGAGACTCGAGGACCCACGATCTGGCAAAAAAAAAAAAAAACTTGTCGAAAAATCAACAAACAACAAGCGCAAACAGCTGAAACAAGTGCGGCACACACTCATGTCAAATACATAGATTAAACAGCAGATAAATCCGAAATCAACTTGATGATAAACAGAATATATAACCAGCTAATAGACAACGAACAGTAACGAACCAAACACAACAAAAAAAAAAAAAAACAAAAAACAGCAATGCCAACAGCAAAACCAAAGTTTTTTTGGGAGGGAGAACTCAGGGTTTATTTTATTTTGTCTTATCTGGATAGAGTTTTGGGCTTATCAGCGAATAGCTTCCCGTACCTCGTATCCCGTTACCCAAATTTATTGACATATTGACAGGCAAGCGCTGGTCTATGATGATAAATTGACAGACAGCTCAACAGAACGCTTAAAATAAGGAGGAAAAAAAACAACAAAAAAATAACGAAAATTGTGGCATAAATTTGGGAGCCCGTATTAGTTAGTCCACCAAGTCCACGTGGCACGGAGATTTTTGTTTTGGCATTAGACTGACTGACTGACAGCTCATAACGTTGGGTCGTGGTGTGGGTTGGGTCTGGTAACAGAGCTTTAATTGCTTTCTGGTCTAAATGGCAGCAGAATTTAAAGCCAGCGAAAGTGACACAAAGCTATGCATATGGCGCATAGTTTCAATGACTTTGTTCTCTCTCACTGTCCCTCTCTCTCTATCTCTTCCACTGTCTTTATCTAAACACCGCAGAAACCAGAAATGCTGAGACGCACACCTGACACTGAGTGTGTTCATTTCCGTGGTCTAGCCCACCTAACGCCCTTTGCCCTTGTCCTTGCTCCTTTCTATCTATCGTGTGCCACACACACACACACACACAGAGCTAGGAAATTCCTTGATTTCACCCACTTTCGTGGGGCAAATTGTAGGGCGTTGAATTCAAATTCAGAGATACAGAGATGATTGGCAAGCCGAGTTGAAGATGGAGACCGAGGCCGGAAACGGAAACTATTTGCTGGCATTTCAGCAAATGGCAAATGGCAAAAGCCAAACATTAATAGAAATTTCATATGCAAATATAAAGTTTAGCAGCAAGCAAAAAGCATTTCTCTGGCTATATGTGAGTTTGTATGCGTGAAATATTTGTGTTCCTTCTAGGGGGGAATCAAACATATTTGTACGTACATATATATGTTAGTATGTGTCTGTGAGTGGGGGCAGAGTCTATCTGTGTGTGTGTAGTAGATTGTAGTGAAAAGTCTGCCCCAACCACAGCACGGCATCCAGTTTGGTTTCGGTTTTTAAGTTCCAACGAGTTCTGCGTTTTCCGCACACACAAACAGACATCTTCTCACACACACACACGCATACACATTGTTTGCACACTTTGCATTTTGGCCAGAAATTTTGCAAAAGTTTTCAGCAACACTTTCGTTGCAGCTGCTAAAAAGTGTTGCCTACTTTGAGGCTTCACTGAAGAGGTATCTGCCAGTGGACGCCTATGTGTGTGTGGGTGTGTGGCCAGTGTGTTTCTGTGTGAGTGTTCCACACATGCCTTAATAGCCTTTTATTGGTTGCACAACAACATCACCTCTGGCTGCGTCACTCAGGTTCATTGTCAAAATTATTTTGCGGTAAACTTGCGTTCATACTTTTGGGAATACTTTCTTCTCCTCCTCCACTTTCCCCCCTTCCCCGTCTCTCTTTTTTCCATGCACTGACCAATTATTATCAATTTAACATTTTATCAATATCAAAGTGCAATATGCCTATTTCATTTTGTGTTGTTTTGGTAACCACAATTTTGGTTTTTGCATTTTGGGTTTTCGGTTTTAATTTGTGTGCATTAGCCCCAAAAACAAAGAAAACAAAAACGTTGTTGTCCCCATGTGTAGTAATTAATTCAATATTCATAATAACACAATAAAATATATTAAATACAAAATAGAAAAACGTGTGTAAAGAATTATTGACTTAAGCGCAAGTTAATTAAAACTGTAATAGTTGGCCTTGGGTAATATCAATAATTTATTTGAAAATAAGAATCTAATAATTTTAATACAATGCCATAATTGAATTTATTGAAAATTAGTTAGGTAAACATTTGAAATTTGAATAATTAAAACGCCTTTGAAAACAACATAAAAACGATCCTATTCTTAAAGATTTGTTGTTCACTTTTCAAATGTAAACTGTGGATAAAATAATTTTTCAATAATTTTCTTGCCCTATTTTGGTTTAGTGTGATACTTTTAAATATTTACTGGAATTTAATATACATACATATAAATACATATGTATTTCCTTGCATTGAAGTAAAACATTTCTTAACTAATCATTATTATAAATAGATATATTTAAGCCCATTTAAGGTATGACAAATGTTTTTAAGTTATTTTCCAACTCTATTAAAAGATAATTTTTAAAGAGATTTTGTCTTAAGGAATCCGCCAGTAGGAATAGCTAATCTGATAATCCCTTACTTAATTAGAATCCTCAGTGAAAGAAATTTGAAATGTAATTCTAAAGTTAGCAAAAGCTGTTTGACCTAGTCTAAGTTGCAAACATCTAGACAATCATAAATTCTATTCTTTATCTCTCGCTCTTTAAAAGGTTGTTTAAACTTCAATTATCAAAGATTTCACCGGGCGCAATTAAAGTCCAGGCAAAAGGCGAAGAACGTTTCCCGCCCTCTCGCCGACAACAGAAACCTAGAAAATCACACGCAAACTTCACAGAAATAATTTGGGCCAACTTTGGTTATAGCGAGGCTGAAGGATAGCAAAAGGTCGACAGGGAGGACATGGTGAGACGCAGGCAGAGACCGGTTCACGCACATCTCTGCGAAAACCTTTTGTGAGTGAGGATGATGGCTATCAGAGAGATCTGCCACTAGGCGCACACACACACACACACCCAAATGCAAACACACAAGTATGCCAAAAACGAAAAACGTGAAAACCCCAGAAACGGTACGAGCCGGTAAATGCCTTAACTACCGGTGCAAAATACTTTTGGAACATACCTGTGCGTCCACTGCAATCGGCAGACAATTTCGATGCCGTAGTCGACGCCGTCGTCGCAGCTGTAGACGCTGCCGCTGTACCAGCAGCAGCCGCAGCAGCAGCAGCAACAGCTCCGGCTAATGATGTGGAGGCGACTGAAGCTGGAGCAGAGGTTGCTGATGACGATGATGTTGTTGGCGCTGTTGATGATGATGCCACAGTAGTAGCAGCAGCAGCAGCAGCGGCAGCAGCAGCAGCAGCAACAGCAGCAGCTGTTAATGTGTTGCAGGCGGAGGAGTTTGGGCTATGGTTGTTGTTGTTGTTATTGTTGTTGCCGCTGGTGGGGCTATGTCCTGTGGGCGTTGGGCAGCTGTTAATTGATGCTGGCGTGGCCGAGGCGGAAATTACGGATGCCGTTAATGAAGCTGTTCCTGCCGGGTTATTGTTGTTGTTGTTGTTGATGTTGTTGCTGTTGATGTGAATGTTGTTACCGGAAATGTTCACTGCCAAATTGTTGTTGCTGGTGTGCAAATTGTTGTTGTTGCTGCTGCTTATGTTATTATTATTATTGTTGTTGTTATTGGTGCAAGAACTTGAACCCGAATTCGGACTATCCAAAAATCGCGCACCGCCATGATTCTGTTGCAGTGAATACAAACTGCCACCAACTGGATTCAAATTTGTGGGCATTGGATAGAATTCCAACATCTTATCGATGTCCAGAATACAATACAACAGTACCAAAATCCAATAAACAATTTGATGTGATTTATTTTTTTCTGTTTTCAAACTTTTTAAGTCAAAACAACGGAAAGGAAAAAAATTTAGTCACGTTTTAGGGCACTTTTTGATTTTTGTCAACTTGCACTTTGAAAAAAAAACAAAACTATATCAACTAATAATATTTAAGGATATTATGGAAAAGACGTAGTTAATCTTTGGTTGCGATTTTCGCAAAACGAATTCGTTTTGTCGTGTTGTCCGCTGCTAAAAACTGAGATGAACCAGCTGCGTTCGCTGTCAGTTGGCGTGTGATCGAACAATCAACGAAATCAAAGCATTTCACTTTGCCATAGCCAAAAGTCCCAGCTGAAATGTACCCCCGCATACACTCACACACACACAGAGACACAGACAAATAGACACCCTTCCTTGCCGCTATTGTAGTACGTATAATGCTGCTCTCGTTCAGTGCGCCGGCGCATGTTTACAAAAGCAACAGAGAGCGGCAAAAAAGGAAAAGAAAAACAAAAACTCACAAATTTCCCACTGCACGTGATGGTGATGGGCCACACAAGGGCTGCACCACCACCAACCCTTGCCATCATGATGCCCTCCTCCTGGTTGCAGTGCTCTAGCTGCGCATGTCTCAAGTGATTATTATCGGCTCGAATTGACAATTGGGAAATTTACTCAAGCCAAATTTCCCTAGGGCATTGCCAGGCCACACCTCAGATGGTCTGCGATTGGCCAATGGACCACTTCCCCGTCCGCTTGGTCGACCATTTTCTGTGATGCGCATGCCGCCCCGGAATGGGAGCGGATTCGTGTAGGGGAAGCTAAGAGTGAAGAGTTTTTATTCTTTTTTTTCTTTGTATTTTTTGTTTATCGTTGCTGCTGTTGTTGTTGTTGTCGCCTTGTGTCTTGGCATCAATTTCAAGCAAAAGTTGTGACTCTTAAGGGACTGGGATCGGGATTGGTATGATGACTGTGATGACGATGATAAAGGGGCGTGTTGTGGCTGTATGCAGTAGTTGCTGGTGTTGTTGTTGCTGTTGCTGGTGTTTGGTCACAAAGACATACTTGCACTTACACCCGCGGCAACTTTTTGCCATGTTCACTGGACGACAAGGACAATTTCTTTCAGTTGGACGGCCTTTGCAGTGGAACAATTCGGACACAGAACGACATCAGTGGCTATAGCACCACCAAACACCACCCACATTAACACCAGCAGCAGCAGAAACGATGGCCTTGTCTTTGTTTTTTTCTTCTTATTTTTTCTTTTTGCTTTTGCATTTCACTCGGTTTTTTTGTGGCTGCTAAAGTTCGACATAAACAACCTAGCCAAAAAACGAAATATAAGAGGAACAGGGTGATAACTTTTGTTTTCCTTAATAAATTCCATAGTCCTAGGTCTATTTATGATATGATTTTCATCAGTCCCATTACATAGGAAAAAATAACTCTAACGATAAGCAGCATAGTACAATTTTTAAGTAATTATAAATAAATCGTTCTTTTAATGGGAGAAATTTATAAGGATAATGAGATTTTGTTACCCAGTCTAACAAATTATTGTATTTTAAAAACTACTGCAGATATTTTCATTTCAAAGTTACTTGCCAAGGAATTCAAAAAAAAAAAAAAATAGAACGAAATAAGTTCTTAAAAGCTTCATTTTAAATTTCATGTATAAAAATTTAATTTTAACATATATGTAGATTTAGTTTTATTCAGAAGTATCTGCCAATTTCAAGGATCTTGAATATTTTTCATATTACTATTGTATAGCATTTTAATGGACACCCTTTATGCTTTGCTTGGCCAATCTTAAAAGTAGGCAAGCCGAACCCGTTTTGGTAGAAACCAAGCAAAAAGTGCCAACTATTACTACAACCGCCCACACACATACACACTCACACACACCCACACACATCAGAAATATAATCTTAGTGTTTGTGTGTGGAACGTTAAAAGAAAGCCGAACAGCAACAAGGAGAAAAACGGAAACTGAAAAGACAAACCAAACATGGCGCTGTGCATAAAAGTTTGGCTCCACTGATGCCTGATGCCTTTGCACTCCTCTTTAACGCTCTCCCTCTCGTTTCCTTCATCTCTTGATCTCATGTTTCTTCTTTTGTTTGGCGCTTTTGGCAACTTCTTGTTGGCTTTTGGCTTAAGACTGGGCTTTAGCTTCAACGATTTTGTACAGAACTCGGCAGAGTACGCAGACATAATTCGGATGGACGGTCGGTCGCTCGGTCGGTTGGTTGGTTGGTTGGTTGGTTGGTTGGCTGCTTGGTTGGCTGGTAGGTAGGTTTCGGTTTTAGCTTTGGCTTTGACTTGGTTGAGTTGGCCATGTTTTTGTCTCTCAGAGCTTAGAGAAATCTTAGAGGAGTCCGCGCGCCAAGTGAGAGAATTTGGCAAAGTTGTGCCTTTGGCATCACCTCGCCGCACTTGGCCAAAACAAGAAATTGGCAACGCATACTTTTGTTGCCTTTGCTCGGCTGTTTTTGGGCTGCTGCTGCTGCTGTTGCCACTGTTTCTTCATGGCTTGTCGTGAGTTGAGTTTTGTTGCCAGTTTGTGCAACTTTGAAAACTTTATTCTTTTCGATTGCGACTAGAACAAAGGCCATTGAAACTGAAGGGGCCCGCCCTCTCCTCATCCTTCTTTACCGACACCCCATCCATTTGCTGTGTGGAATTATAACAAAGCAGGGAAAAAGTATTCAATAGTCGAATGTTTTGATATGTACCTACTTACTTTTTTTTCATGTTGTTTAAACAACAACAAATTATTGGAAAAAAGAAGCGTTTAACTTTTAGCTAATATCATTGAGTCTACCTACTGATGCATTACCCTATGTCTATATTGCCTTATCTATATCCACATATATCGAAATGTCAAACTTGTCCATTTATGACCATCAATTGGTAATAATTGCAATCGGAGGAAAAGCTCCCTGCCCATAATTAAACTATCTGCGTGAAATCCATTGAATTTGGTGACGAAAACTTCGGTCAGTTAGACCAGCAAACCATCATATACTCCAAATTATGGTTTACAACGGGCATTATAAAGATAAAAAGACGATGAATGTCATAAATTTTCGCATATATCTAAATGATAGGAAAACATTTTCGATGCATAAAAGCGAAAATTCAATTAACCTTGGCCCCCATCATAGGCGTAGTTCATTGGGGTTCGAAAATCCAATCAATTTTATAATCAAAATTAAATGTTTCTAAATGGTCTGTCATAAATATTCAATCAAGTAGGAACGTTAATCTTGCATAGTGTATACTTCTTTGAATTTACTTTCAAGATCCTTCAAGTTCAGTCCGCCAATATTTTATATGTTGTATTTCAAAAATTTAGAATATATTCCAATCATTTTAAGATAGTTTAAAAAAAAAATTTGCACCTTTCATCTACTCCCTACTCTTTTCTATAATTGCCACGTTTATGTTTGTACTCAACATAGAGAAGAGGGAAGAGTTGCTTGTCACTGGGTTCCGTGTGGTTTATTTGCAACCCCATTAATCGGAATAATGATGTCATCATAGGGCCGATAAGTTGCTGAGAGGCGACCACCGCAAATAGAAAGCAAGCGGGCTAATAAAATCAAATCGACAATGGGCAAAAAGTGGAAATTGTCATCAAACTCGTCCGTCAAATGGGAACAGGAATGACAACAACTACAATTGCAGTACACATAGGCAGAGAAATGAATGAAAAAGGAGGAGGAGTGGATTATGGAAGGGGTATTGAAGCCAAAATGCCATGGCACTGGAAACAAATTTAATAAAATATCTAAAAAACAAAAAACAACATAGGAAGGCAGAAAAAAAAGTACTGCAAGGGGTAGCACGGGGAGTAGGGGTACGAGATTTGGGTTCAATGCATCCATTGTCCGTCTGCCTCTCATTTCTGTCAATGGTAAAGTAATATTGAATAACCACAACAACATCAAGAACACCAACAACAACAACAGCAAGGGCACGCTCGGTAGCCTCAGGATAAATAGTTTTTGTGTGGCACTTCAATTATCATTTGAGCATGATAAGCGCTAAAGAGGCATGAAGAGTAGCAGTAGCTGTGGCAGTAGCAGTGGCAGTGGCAGTGGCAAAGCAAAAGCAAAAGCAATGGCAATGGCATGTTCTATGTAGTAAGTAAACGTTTTGGGCCTAACCATTGAAAAGTGGTAAGAAAGAAACCAGTCGAAGTAACCGCACAAGACTGCTTGAGGGACCACCATCGATATGGGATAGGGGTCAATATGTTTGCTGGAATGGGTCGATGAAGATGAAGGTTGATGGTTGCCTACGTTGCTTTTTATTTCGCATTGAAATGCTGGGCAGTCAAGTAGAAGGGCGTCTTGGCATGAGCGGGTGGTGTCATTGTTTGTTTTGGCAAAAACTCTTCTCGAACGTTCAAACGCTCAAACGCTGCACCGATGCAGCTGCACTAAGGATATATCTATATATATATTGAATGAATGAAATCTGTGAAGAAACCTGACTACTACTGCTACTACTACTGCCTAGCAAACTGTCAACACAACGCGTGCTGAATATACTGGGCAAATGAGTTTTTTCCTTTTCTCTAGAAACGGGCCACGGCCAGGCAAATTGTATGTGAAGTGTGTAAACAAAGGGTAGAAAAACACAGAGAGCTCTCAGAAGAGGAGAGGGAGAGGGAGAACAGCAGAAGAGTGCAGTATCGAGCCAATGCACCCGCTATGAGCAGCAGGCCCGACGACCTTAAGTGGGCTAATTTGATGGTCCCCTGCGTTGCTGCGTATAATCAACCCCCATTACCCCAGTGCCTGTGCGTATGTGTCCAGATCTAGGTCTAAGGAAAACGTGTTAAAGGATTTATGCGCGTAATTTTGCAGATGTTTAGATTTCAGCATCGACTCATATCAAACATTCGCGGCTACACTGTGAGACAACAAGAATAATTTGAACAACAATGGAAATACTGAGATCTGATATAAATATGTAGGTTTTATATATCTAAGTTTAGAAAATCTGCAAGTTCTAAGAGCTAGTTTTCAAATGTAAGTATTTATCTTTTCATTTCGTTTATGGTTGGATTTTGTTTCATAGATTATGTTCCAGACAAGTTCTCTGGTTTTAGTTTGTTCAAGAGATTTTCTCTCAGTGTGATTCTGCCAATTCAGTTTCTGTTCGGTATGTGTGTCAACAGATATCGTTGTCTCAGCCTCAGTCACAGTCTCCATCTCCCTAACCCCATTCCTGGTCCAGTTCGGGTCATGTTCAGTTGGGTTCCGTATTCAATTTGAGTCTTAGGCATTGATAGACATGCTGTCTGGCCGCACTCGGGACCCCGGACGCAATGGCTCAGGGGGGCTCTGTGACTGACTTTAAAGTGTGTACATATATACTTAAATATACACATATTTATATATGTATATACAAGTATGTATATGCATGAAGAAAGTGGCTCAGCATGTGCGCAATTTAGTTCTGAATATTATCTTTGTCTCCCTTACTCACCATGGCATACAAATGCCACGCTTCGACTCTTCTAGAAAGCCGTTTTGTTTGCCTAATGGCAATTTTAAGGATATTTGTTCTAGGGACTGATTCACTCTCAAGTCAAATCTACCTCGAAATTCATATCTTTTGCATACGGCGACACTCATGTGGGAAGAATGGTGACGCAATTGATTCGCTGACCAATGTTTATTGTTTGTCCAGTTTGTTTATTTGACTTTTGCAGTTTTCTCATAATTTGTTTTGACATACCAAGTTCAATCGACGCACTGGCCGAATGTTTATGTCTTTGATTGAAAATTAAATGGTGTGAATTTTGCATTTGACTAACTCAAGAACAAAAAAACGTTGTGTATAAATATTTAAAACTCAACGGTCATATCTCGGCTATACCCTTCGACCAGTGATTCCCTGCGGCTGGTTCACTTCGCTCTTCTGAAAATGAAGTTGTTTTTATATTTTCTCTCTATCTCTTTGATGGGGCGTTATAGGCGGAGGCAAACGACCATGTCAAAGACAAATACAAATATTGGCAATACGCTAAAGCCAAAATCAAATAGAGCAGCCACATCGAAACCAATATTCATTTGCCGTCCAACGAAGCGGCAATAAATTGCTCAGTTGTTGCCTAGGGTGTGCACGGCAGCAGAACCAAAGCCATGGCCAGGACCACTTTAAGTCTCAGCACTAGCACCAAAATCGGAATCAGACTCAAAATGGGAATGAATATTCGCGAATCATAAGCGAAAACCATAAAAACTTATATTAACAAATGGCTCATTTGGCACATTGGGCGAATACTTTCTATAAAGAGATACATACTCAGTACACACACATTTGGTTAAACTGATAACCTATGAAGCGATCCCATCGGTATCTGTCAATCTTTTTTGCTTTTTTCCATCTTCTTCCGAAGAATGATATTTAATAGACAGCTAAAACAAGTTAAGACTTACAACTAAACGAAGCGAAAAGGACTGCGAAATCTTCCAATATCATAGCTCGCCTTTAATGCATTAAGTTTCATTAGTTGAAATGTTACACAAGAAAACCATATTGCATTTACAAGTCGTTTATTGAAGAGATTTCAGATTATAAATTGAAAAGATGTATTCAATTGACTTTCTTGTCTAAAAATCTTTGAAAGAGCTATCGCAGAGATTCACCATCATAAGGGAAGACGTGTCGGAAAGTAGTCTGTCTTACAGACCTTAGTAAAACAAATGTTCAAAATATAGGTGCAAAATAACTTTATTAGGTAGGATGTGAAAAAATTGTAGTTAAAAGTGTCTAATTATATATTTTGTACTTGTAGTTCCCATCTCGCTTCCAGGAGTATAAAAAGCAACATATTTTCAAAAATTCCAGAATCTTCAATTGAGATTATGCTTTTGTTAAACGTTTTCGACAAACTCATCAATTTTACGCATAATTTCGACAATATCACAATAACTCTAAAGCACTGTGGTACGTGGGGTGGAAAAATGGAAGGAAAGGAAGGAAGGCAGCCAGTGAGTAGTCAGTATTCAGTATCGATGACCTTTCAAATTGTTCGCGTGTGCTGCTGGTGCTCCTCTTGATGTCGATGCTGATGCCAATGCCGATGCCGATGCTGGTGCTTTTGCTTGACTATTTTTCATTTTGCTAGTACGGTGGCGTCCATCCCGTTCTTGTAGTCTGTCCATGAATATTTTCTTTTTGCCAGCTTGCTGGCACAGCGGAACGCGCATTTTCCAATTTCATTTGCGTTACGAACGCGGAATGTAAAAGCGCGGACGCGGGCGGTTCTGTTTTTTTGGACGGGAGGCGCTCGCATTCATCATTGGCAGAGAGCACCATCATCATCATCATCATCGGCTTTGGCTTTGGCATTGGTGACTGGCGCAGCGGCGGCATCATCATCTTCGCCCGTCGCCCATCGTCAGCGACGGCGACGACGACGTCAACATCGTTATCGTATCGTCCGTCATGGGCCAGCCATTTGGCCGTTTGAAAAAGCAACATTTCAGCCATATTTTTCTTGCTTTCAATTTAGCGTTGTGTGCTTTGGCCATTTTTCATACGGGGCTTTGATGCGTAAACCTCCATTACTTGGCTCCACTAACCGCTCTCTCGCTCCCTTCAACTCCAAACATATTCGCTTTAGATGCTTTTTTCAGTTTTGCTTCGAAAAACGCAAAACGCATAAAACGCGTCCTTTGAGCGATTTGAAGTCAAGTGTAAAAAAACGATTTTTGTTTTTTTGCTGGTATTTTTTTTTCCTTTCTTTTTTTGAAATAAAAGAAAAAACGGCAGGCCAAGTGTTTTATATGTTTAATTTGAAAATATTTGAATTTTGCTTATTTCTTGGTTCAGTGGTCAGCACAAGATTCGTTTTTGGTTTTGTTTTTCAACAGCAATTGGTGTGAACCGACTGTTTATCACAGAAAACGGGTGAGAAAAATCTCTTTCAGTGCAATTTGGTTAGTATCTCGGCAAACAGTACATATTCAATCTACATTAACGACAAACAGGCAAATATTTAAGGACACGCACACGGACATAGACATGCACCCACAAATGAGAAAATTCGCATACAAAAACGAGCGAAGGTCGCCCCCTTTTCGTTTTGTATTTGATATAGCAAACTACCCTTTGTAGCTATCGGCCACGGCAATCAATCTGTGATTCCATTGGCGGCACACAAAAACGTTTCAATTTCAATATTTACACAAATTGCCCAAATCGCTTAGTTTGATCAAAAATCTTGCCATCTCGTTATTTGTCTGTGTCTCTGGGTGAGAGAGTGAGTGTGAGATTGTAAGGACTCATGGGAACAATTTCGTGTTGCCATAAACGCCAAAACGATGAGGTTGACCCTCTGGGAATGATTTTCTGAAATGGAAAACATTTCAAATGGAAACGTGTGTAAATTATATATGTTAACATAAGATTAAAAGCTTAGAAACGATTTTTGACTTGCTGATAACTCAACGGTTAGTCGTTAACTTTATAATCAGTTTTTCTTTTGACATTTGTTAGGAAGAGTTAAAAAAAAACATACAAAATGTCACAAAGGTCTTTTTTATATATTATTTATATATTTTATATTCTATTGACATTTATTGTTTATATTCTAATATCTATATAAAGAAAATCTGTTTTCATCTACGTCTAAAACAATAAGACACAAGACCACATTTTCCTTCGCCCCCAACAGCGCCATAGCAGCTTAAGAGAGTTTGCCCACATAAGTAGGCAACAATAATTGTAACTATAAATGCTAAAACAGATATCACTTATAGGGAAGAATGACAGAAAGTGTTTGTGAGTTTCATCACAATACATGACAGAGACAATGATATAATTCTGAATGCAAATATTTTGTAGGTACTGTTCGGGCTTTTAGCCTCCCCTTTATTTTGGAAAATGGAAAAGAGAGAAATAGAGAGAGAGTTAATATTGCTTATTGGACTGATGGTATGTGTTTGCATGTCGTTTTAGTATTGAACTGCAATTGCTATGTGTTTGAGACAGAAAAATTTTGTGCTGACCAACCAAACTAAACAAAATATTTTACCGTTGTGCTTACGGGGCGTACATACATACATATAAGTACATATGTACATAAGTCCGTATGTATAGTAAAGATAACCCCCGTAGCAGCAACCAATGGACACAGCATGGTGTTTGGGGTCAGCATCAAAAATGCTGAGGCATAAAAATACTGACCAAAAGAGTGTATAAAAACAAAAAAAAAAAAAAAAAGAAAAAGAGCCGAAAAAAAAAACAAATACCAAACCAAAGACATCACTTGCGGCAGTAGTTTCGGGCCATGTGCAGCTTTTATGGTTGTTGTAGTTGTTTTTATTATTATACCCAGCGACAAAGCACAAACAAAGATACCAACACACACACACACACACATACACAACCAATGGCTATCTCATACATATTCCGTTTACGTAGCCCGTTCGTTTAACTGTTGTTTTTATGCGCTGCAGACAAATATTTGCTTTCCGACAATAGTCATAAATACCAAAAGCTACATGCTCGGCATACTTAGAAATACACACACACACACGCGTGAGAGGGATAACATACACACACACACACATATGCACGTCCTGGGCGCAAATAGAAATCGAGGAAAGCAAATATCGTACAGGATATGGTTTTTGGCAGCACCAGCAACAGCAGCAGCAACATTCAGGCTAGTGCCAACAAAAAAGCGAACAAGAAAAGAAACGATGCTAACGAAAAATGCGGCTGGCCGAAAAATGGTTGGATGGGGACTAAATGTGGAAAGGAGCAGAGGAGGAACGATGATAGAGCGTGGAGCGACGAATGAAGGGGGGCGAGGGTGGTGGTGGTGGTGGAGATGCTGCTGTCGTTGCAAGGCCAACCAGAGCAAACAAAATGGCTGCGCAAAAAGTGGCAGTAGTCAACGAAAAATATTAGAAAAAAAAGGAAAGAAAAAAACAATATCCCCCTATATGCTAAGCCATTGATTGCAACGTCTTTAGGATACCCTGCAGTTAAGTGACACTAAAACGAGCGCATGAGCTGACTTACTTCTTGACCAAATTCAGAAGCAGACTTTCTTAAGTGAATACTCTTACATTTATCCGTCTTCTCCCGACACTCTCTTCCCTTAGACTAAATACGTTTTCTTTTTAGATCGTTTTAAAAATTGAAATGTTTTAATGCAACCCTTTATTGCATTTTTTATCTAGAGATTAGCTAAGATTCCAAATATTGTTTAGAGTTCGATTCCATATAAACCTAAAAGTGGAAATATATTCCTTTACAATGTAGTGAGTACAGGGTATACGAAATGCTTTTAGCAAACTGGTAGCGATAGTGGCCAATACACACACACACATAAAGGAAGAACACAGTAATGGTCGATGGGACATGCCAAAGTGTTTAACGAAATGGCGACCAACAACTGTGACACCAAAAAAAATTGAACTTCACAATATAAGATCGTCTATAAGACATAGTATTCACAGATCACACTTAGGATTTTAAGATCAAACTACAAAAACTTTTTGTCACTAAATATTTTATTCTGTTTGCAGAAAATTGATAATTAAAATCTGAAGAAATAGAGTTAAAGTTAGAGCGTCAAATCTCTCAGTTGGCAGGGAAAAATCAGTCAAATTGCAGAAAACCTTAGATTATATTGTAAGAAATTGTTAGACTAAATTGTAACAAGTTACAGACAATGATTTAACATTTATTGTAATACGATATATAAATTCCAAATAATTATTGAGCTATTCAGCTCTTGACTAACATTTATGATGGCTGTGATGGATGTGAGGCTTTGAAAATAATTTATACTGAAAATTAAGTTGCAGCCCTAACAGCTAATGAGAACCTGACTAACAGCGAATAGTTCGCGAGCTGAGTGTGTCTGAGATAATTGAAATCATGTGATCTATGGGAAATTTGATCGATTCTATGTATGTATATAGAAATATAAAATTGATGTCTTTGTCTTTTGAGTTTCATGGCTATATTATATATCATAAGGTGAATTTTAATGCATATCAAGTGCCGAAACGATGTTCAAGTACAAGGAATTGTGGTTTGGCTAAATCTACTTGGTAAACGATTCTTTGCAATTACTTTAATTTTGTAACAGTATGTGAAATTTGTTTATTATATATAATAGATATGTTATGTATTCTTAGCTGCTTTCTTCAACAGTTAATTGACACAACCTTAGATCTATTTTAGGTATCAAGCAATACTGACAAAGGTGTTTCACTGTCGCCAACTAAAAACTTCAAATTCGGAAAAAAAGTTTGTTTCCAGCACATAGAAAAGGAGATGATGGAAACTTGTTACTATTTGAGCAAACTAGGAACAAAGGCAAACGACTTATCCATGTGAAAAATCTATGCCGCGTGTCCAATGCACACGTTCGCATTGCTCTAGGACTTCTCTTTCTGTCTCTTTCATTCGTTCGTTCACACTGTGCCTTTAACGCATTACACCTTTGGACTTTGCTGGGATTCGGATGTTGGTATTGAAGTTGGAATCAGAGCTGAACGACCCACTAGGCAGGCAAAACAAATAAACAGAGCTCACGTGCCTTCCCGGAGATTATCCGCGCATCACAATCAAAACAACAACAACAACACCAACAACAAACAAACTACCCGCCATTGAGAAGCGGTGAGTAGATTTGATTGCGAGTCTAGAGACCTGTTTGATTTGCACAGAGCACAGAGCACAGAGCACAGACCACACCCTATCCTGACCCTTGGTACTTGTATGTACTCCTTCTCTGTTCCCGTCGATGTTTTTTTCTCTTCGTTTTTTTTTTTTTTTTTTTTGCGATGCTAATCTCAACGAAATGTTACAAAATGTTTAACAATTAAGTAGCGACACGCGCTGCCACGTTTCAAGTGTATGTGTTTTGTGTATTGTTGTTGTGTGTGACTGAGTGTAGTTGGTGTGTGTCCTGCCTCTGGGCAACGTTCGTTTTTTATTATTGACTGATATCGCTTACATGAGATGCATAGATACGAGATAAGAGAGCGCTCGGCATGACACTTGAGGCAATTGAGAGAAGGACGAACGGTTGGCCACTTGATATTATTATTCCATTCCATATAGTATATATGTATGTATATTTAATATTCCAATGACAATGCCGATCATCACACCGATAATCAAATGCAAAGGGTCAACCAAGAGTGTAAGCACATTGTCAAGAACGTTTCCCGGTATAATATGTATATGTTTCACTTAACAGCAAACTACTTCTAGGGTTAACACTAAATTACTCTTCAATGCCCTCATAGTGGCTTTTAAATTTAATCATTATAAATTATACAATATTTGCCTGATATGTATTAATCAGTAAAGGATTTTCTCCTTTTTTATTTCATAAAATTCATCAGCTAAGAATATAGAAATCTAATTGAAAATCTAACAAAATAATTTCAATGGAAACAAGTTAAGATTTGGCATTTATTGACAGATCAATACGACGGCTGAAAACCCGCAAGGTTGAGGATCTTCTTTTTTGATGTGAATCTATGTTTTATCATAGCGGACGTTGACGATACTAAGCACATTATTTTAAAGTGGCCCCTAAGACACCAGGATAAAGCCTGTCACGCAGCTATCTTTGAATTTAATAGGAGAGGATAGATGTGTTGAATAGGAGGTTGTAATCAGAACAAAGAATCCTAAAAGGTTCATGCAAGCCATAGTTTTGTTAGTAACTAAAACTTTTTAAAATACAATACAAAATCGGGATGAATAAAATAAAAACATGTTGCAATGTGTGCATCCTTATAAAATAAGTTAAAAAACTATCAAAGAGACTGATTTCAATACCCCTACATTTCTTGGCAATAATATTTGTACATGTTCAAAATTCTTTTTCTGTAACTCAATTTATCAATACACAAACAAAACTTTCAAAGTCTTCTTCTTACATATACATATTGACTGTAACTTGTTCTATTTATCGGATCGGCTTGAACTTTTGGGATCTGAGTTTTCGATATCATGAAAAAATCAATGAAAAAAATAGTAAATTTTTACACTGCGAATTGATTATTCATCATATCAAGTGATCTTTTTGTCTTTATTGTCAAGGCAGACATATATGTGAGTGTAGGGTTTCCTTTCTCTTGGTTTTGCTAGTTCCAATATGGCTATGCCGAATGTATGAAAGAAAGAAAGAAGATGGGAAAAAGAGAAGAGCTGAAAAACCGCCACCAAAACTACTGCAATATGCAGCAGAAGCACTAGTAACAGCAGCAGCAGCAGTTGCAGCAGACCAAAAAAACAACAAAAATGAAGAAAAAGTGACGACAAGGAAACGATAAAAGCGACAGAGTAAAAGGCAGAGTCAACGACAAGGCAAACACGAAAAACGACAACGACAAAGTGCGGGAAGTTTGCACAAGGACATTGCTGCACTCACCACATGCATGCACACAAGGATATGAAAGGAAACACACACACAGACACACTGAGACAAACTAACAACCACATGGCAGGCAAATGACACAAACAACAAGGACAACAGGAAAAGAAAGGACAGAACAAGAAGATGAAGAAAAAGTCAACATGACAACAGTGCAAAACAGTTAAACGAGTCCTTATGTAATTGTATGGAAAAGCGATGGTGTCTCTCTGTGTGGAAAAGTGTGGGTGGCAGGACAACCAATTGAGGCTCCACTTGTCATGCACGCACGAACATGAAAAGAAACACTCTCACACAGCTAACGAACGAACGAACGAGCGTGCGTGCGTGCGTCCAATGTCAATAAGGCTCTTGCCCTGCCCTCTGGCCTCTCTTCACTGTTTTTGGCTTTTCCCAACGACCACCCCCAAAAACCCCCGAAAAGACTCCCATCAGATGTCCAACCTAGTATGCTGTGGCCATGCGCTTCACTGCATCCAATGACAAACCAAATATGTTTCGTGGTTTTTACGTACGTTGCGCCCGCAGACCAGTACCACACACACATTACACCTCACTACAGTATCCACACTCACACACACACACACAAATGCATTCTGGAAATCAATCAGTCCGCCTGTGATAGGAGTCCATGTCCATATTCATGTCCAAGTACATGTCCATGTCCATATCGTTCAGTCGAAAGTCAATGTAAATGCAAATTTTCGCCTTTTTGTGACTGTGAATCTGAATCTGACTTTAGGCTTATACCTCAAATCCGTGACTTTTTCAATGATGAAGTGCATGCTACTATGTCCCATTTCTACGCTTTGACAATCCTCTACAGTCGCTTGTCCATTCTGTTTGTTCGATCTGTTGACATTTTCACATACATATGTACATTTGTATGTATGTACATACACAAGTGGACATGACTGTATTGTAAGCCACAGTCGATTGCCCACTCAAGTATGTATATGCAGGACCTGGACTAGAGTTGCAAGTGTTGCAAAGTTAATTACCAACTTGCCCCAATAAAATACGTTTCCTCCCAAAATGCAATTGATGCAGGTGCTTAAAAGGGCAATTTTATGAGCTAGTTTAAATGTTTTATATGAATGAATTAAACAAAAAAAAAGTGAATACCAAATAAGAGGTATAAAGAAATATATCAAATTATCTCCAGTCTTTAATTTAGTCGTTTTAAGGCTGATTTAAATCACATTATTTAAAACATTTTAATTGTTGAAAATATCAAAAAAAAATTACCCACAATTAAATGTAATGCAAAATTTTAGCGCTATAAAAAAAATTAACCAGTTTATTGAGGTGAGGAAATATACTTTCTAGCATGTTATACTTATATGTATGTATGTACGGTAGTGTCTGTGTAGCTACGGGCGTGTGTGTGTTAGCAAGGATATATCTTAAGTCTGCATCAGCATCAAAGTCACGGAAAACACAACTCATATATTAAGAAGACAACCCGAAATGTTAATCTAGTCATTAAAATTCATACTAGAACCTCCCAGGGCACAACAATAAAAATGAAGGCAAAAGAAGAGAAGACACAGCCCATGACAAAATCCACTTGGCAAAGAGGATGATGATGATGGAGAAGAACTAGAAGTAAAAGGCAACATAAACAAGCCAGTTGTTGGAGTTGCCTTGGCTCGACACAAAGTCAACAAAAATAAATAAGAGCAAACGGAAACTTGAAAAGCTTTGTCAGTTCCATTCCATTCCAACGAGAGAAAAAGGTGAGAAACGGCAGTGGAAGCATCAAAAGGTTTTTGGTGGATGCCACTACAACAACTTAATGATGATGTCATGAATAAATTAGTTGACTTGCGCCGACTTTCGACAACTGCCACAAACAAAAAAAGACCACGCTAAGACGCAGAAAGGGAGAGAGAGCGATGAAAAACTAAAAGTGCTAAAAGTACAGGTAAAACTACAAGGCAGCGACTGAAGAAGAATGCTTTAGGCCATATAGCTGGTAGCAAAAGGTGTCTAATAACCATCCACCCACTAACCCAACCACCAAAATGGATTTTTCGGCTAGGAAAGTTAATGACAAAAATGAAGTAAACCGCAAAAAGTGGCATTGGCATTGTGGTTGCTAGTTTTGCTTGTTTTTGGGAACGAAAAACTCACCACATCACACCTCACCCTTAACCCCCAACCCCCAACCCCCAACCACCATACAACAGCAGCTCTGTAAACTGTCGCACACGTGTGATCCCCTTGGATGAAGTCATTTAAATTTAAGTTCCAAATTATGCAAATGAAATATGCAAGAGAACTGAAAAAAAGAAACAAAAAGCAAGAGCCATCATTTCATCCCCTTCCACTTTCTATTATGGTATGAGCAGCACACGGACACGTGTGGTTTTTTTTCACCCACCTACTCTCCATCTTCCCCCCTCTGTCTACATCCTGCTTCTATATTTCGGGCCAACTTGCAGGTGGCCAATGTACCAGTTTGACATCAGCAATGTCCTAGCCACGCCCTGTCTTCAACGCCTCATTGTCACAGTGACATAAATTAATTAGTTGCGCCTACTTTTGCGATCAATCATTCAATTTTCTGCGCCATAAAATCAAAAGGGAAACAAAAAATTCAGCCAAACCAAAGGGCGCCACTTGTGTCTGCTGTTACCCATTATTATGTCCTGCTAACATTGATGCGACATTTCCACTTCCACTCCCTTAGTTTGTCATGCTATATTCCAAACTTTTGAAAACTGCCTTGTCATTTATGCGCTACTCGCTTTCGTTACGCTTTTTACGATGCGGGTTTGTCGCCTTGAGTTACATAAGTTGCGTCTCATCCCAACCGGATAATGCGAGGGTAACTACCGAGTAGTGGTGGCAATTTTCTTTTGCCCAGATTGGGCTGCAAGTTTTCAACCGAATCTGGCCGAAATCTACAACAATCTGTCACAAGGCCAACAATAATGAAGAGCGAATCCTTTAACTCTTTCAGTGACCTCAGTTACCCTTGACTAAACAATAAAAACCATTTTGTAAAAATAAACTAGACTAAGTAAATAAGTAAATATTTTTCCATCACTGGAAAAATAGAGCCCTATTCATACATATATCAGTTTTCATATTAGAAATCAACAAAGATTATCTTACACATATCTCAAATACTTTCAAATAACCCTAACTTTGTGAATTTGTCAATTTTCGAACTATTCAATATCAGTTTTCGCGTTAGAAAATAATACATTTTAATAAAAGATATATAAATTTGTAAGATAGGGTTCTATTTCGATTGCGGATTGTAATTGTAATTGGTTATTAATTGGGATTATTACCTTGAAATGAAGTTAACTATGCCGGTTTTGCAATGTGTTAATACCCTCAGGGATTTGAGAATGGTGGCAAAAAGGTTTTTTGTTTTTTGTATTCTATTTTTCTCTTTTTTGGTACACAAATTGTTTTATATTCGAAAATAATTTCAAATATTTGTGCCCGCAATGAAATTAGCTAAATTAACACCTAGAGACCAAAAGTCTCGGCTAAAGGCTTAGACCGAAAAATAAATGAAATATTTCTTCTTGTGTTTTAATAAAAAGGTTCGCCGACGTCGTCGCCGTCACTGCCAAAGTGTGTGTGTGTGTGTGTGTGTGGGTGGGTGGGTGGAATAAGTGAGTTACTATTACTAACTGAGTGCGGTGGGAATGTGGCATATTTAAATGGCCAAGACCCACATTGGTGGAAATGGTTTGGCTTGATTCCATATACATACATACATATATACGAAATAAAACAATACAAACCAGAGGTCCGGGGCTAACTTCGACCGCGTCAAAGTTTGTATACCCTTGCAACTTTTTTAGTTGCCTATAGCCATCAAAGGAAAAAACGTTTTATCTAAAAAGGCTATTGTTTGCGAAAGAACGGCCTACAATCTTCGGAAATAACGAAGATATTGATCAAAATCACTGTTTTCCACCGATCGTTCCTATGGAAGCTATATGATATAGTCACCCGATCTTCATCCAATTCGGCATAGTGATTAACAGATATATTAAACTAACAAATGTTAAATTTGAAAGCAATCGCATCAAAAGCAACGTAGTTATTGACAAAAGACACTGTTTTTGACCGATCGATCCTATGGGGAGCTATATGATATAGTCACCCGATCTTGATCAAGTGACAGTGGTTTATAGGTGTAATAGACTGACCAATATTAAAATTCACGACAATAGCTAAGAAACTAACGAAGTTATTGAGAAAAGTCTCAGTTCGTGACTTTGCCGTTTGTATGGGAGCTATATGATATAGTGGTCCGATCCGACTGAATCCGAGATATACAACCCCTGCAGTATATACAAGCCTACACGCAAAATTTCAATTTGAGCTCTGTAGCTCTTACGGTCTAGGAGGAGTTCGCGTTGATCCAGACGGACGGACGGACGGACGGACGGACGGACGGACGGACGGACATGGTTATTTGAACTCGTCTCGTCGTGCTGATCAAGAATATATATACTTTATATGGTCGGAGATGCTTCCTTCTATGCGTTGCACACTTCTGACCAAAATTAATATACCCTTTTTGCAAGGGTATAAAAAGAGACCAAAAACTTGACCTTTTGTGTCTCTTATTTTTTCTGCCAAAACCGGGATTCCCCGTCTCCACTTCCATTTCCATCTTCATCTCCCTCTCGCCTGTCTCCGTTCCCGGCCAGTGTCTCTGTCTGCCCTCACTCAATTAGGCAGCAGTTACTGCGTGGCGGCGATTTTCGGTCCATTTGGAGGCAAATACTTTAAACCATTTTAACAATTTCCATTAACAAATATGCGCAAATTGCCCTTTGGCGGTTTTGCAAAAATACAAATAAGTTATAACAGTAAAAATATTTTTTGACGAGAAAACCGAAATACATGATGTTTAATCTTTTTCAACCGAAATGCATGAAATATTTTTGTAAATTATTTTTATGCACTTCATTAAATATTTGAACAATTTGTCTGTGTGTGTGTGTGTGAGGATGGCTATCAGCAAGAAAGAGAGAGGAGAGTCAGAGAGGTTTGCTGCAGAAGAGGGTAACGGGGTGGTGGGGTTTAAACTGACCCCCCACCCCCCCTAAAAAAACGCTTCCAGCTACAGCCTGGCGCACTTTAATCAACCGTAAAATGTTGACCTTTTTTTTCTCTCTGTGTGTGTGTGTATTTTTTTCTTCCATTTTTATTGGGCCACAACATGTTGTCAGAAAATTTCTGAAGCAAGTGGGCGTAGCTGGTGGTATGAGTTACTGTGGGCGGTTGGTTGGGTGTGTGGTGAGCCTAATGGATGGAGACCTCAGAGCATGCAACTATTAGCTGGCCCAAGGTATTAGGGTTCTGGGATTTTGAGATCTTTCGCCAGGCTGCTGCATTTACATAATTTATATAGCAAAAAAGAAAGAAAGAAAAGGGAAAACGAACTGGGGTGAAATCAACTTGCAGCCAATTTCATTTACGTTTTCCACAACTCAGTTTATGACACATCCTGTGTGACGTTGTCGACGTCGTCTACGGCTGCTGTATAGCTCCACCTACCTACCTACATAATTTCCATTTCCACCGGATCCGAGACCGGGCAGGCGAGTGACATTGAGGTTTTTATGGGCCAAAAACTGAAGTCAGCACCAGATGAAGAAACCAAAACGAAGGAGATGGAAACAGTGAGTGTTTTAAATGAAAAAGGCACATTACAATGTCAGAAAATGACACTGCCATTGTCATGCCAATGACTGCATGAAATATTTAATATTTTATTTATGCACACATACACATGCACAGACACTCACATACATACACGCATATATGGTGATATATGTAGTAATGAAATTCAATGGCTATTGCATTATTTATGCATTTCAATGGCCAAGAGAAAATTCATAAACATTTGTTGTGCAAATTTCTTGCAGATATTTCTCACGCCCTTTTGTGGAATCTATCCGACTTTGATTCATCCTCCTTCTCCTCATCCTGCCCCTTCTCTTCTTCATCTTTTTTTTTTTTTTTGCCATTGCCAATAAATTCACATCAAAGGTCTTTATTTATATTTGCTTAGCAGCCAGCCAAAACGAGAGAAAGCCAAAAAGGATGCGCCCCCTGGCTCTGGGCTTACGGCTCAGGCCTGTGCAAATATCATTTTGCGTTTCAATTGAGCATCTCTCCTTGTACTGTCGTTTGGCTTAGGATCTATATGTGTCTATAGACTTGATGCTAACCTACGACACGCGCATCATCGCCTAATCCCGCTGCCGTTGTTGCTGTTAAATGATTTTCTAGTTGCCAGGCAGCAGCAACAGCAGCATCACTACTCTATCCTATCAAAGCGCACGTGTCAATTGTGTGTGTTGAGCCTTGGGCTTGCCTCGACTTGGGGTGGAAACCTCTATACGGCCAAAAATAGCCAAACGTCTTGCATTGCAATGAACTCGACACTTGAGCCATTGGTTGGTCGCTTTCTGACAAAGTAACTCCCGGCATTAGGCGAATGACCGCCAATGGATTTTTAAATACTCGGCATACGTTCGCCATCGACACGGTCATCCCCCACCCTCACCCCTTAGGGCTCACACGGTGAAATTAAATGCCTTGCCGCGCATCATCTCTCGCTCTCTCTCTCTCTCTCTCTCTCTCTCTCTCTCTCTATCTCTCTCTCTGTCTCTGCTGCCCGCCTTTGCCCAAATAAATAACTCAATTGTTTTGTTGACATTTTATTTGACACGTGACTTTGACTGGTTAAACATTCAACCTTACCAACCTTCTCCACCCACATAACTTCCACGGGTCTTTAATGCTTTGTTCTTTTTGCGGTTCATGTGGTTTCCATCGTCCTCGTCCTAGTCCTCGTCCTTGTCGTTGCCGTCGTCGTCGTCGTCGAGTCATCGCATCGTCGCTTCGTTCACAGCAATTAATCTCAAAGGTGTCCATTAAGGCAGACACGCGCTAGCCATGGTAGTAAAAACTGTGCACACTCACTTGCACACGCTCTAACACACACACACGCACACATATACACACAGGTAGGTCGGTAGATAGGTAGGTGATAAAAGGGGGCGTTTATAGCAAATGGGCGTGTAATAGTGTCAATTTGGTATTTATGGCTTTTGTTGCATGGCAGTGATTTGTGTAAAAGTTTCAAAATGAATATAGCTTAAAGCATCCACGCATAAACTAAGACATCAGCATACTTTCAGACACACACCCCCAAAGTTAAAATAGAACAGAAACAATTCTCACACCCTGTGGGTAAAGCAACAAAGTTTGGGTTAGTTTCTATTTGATTCAATTTATTTAATTTTTTTGTTCTTTATCGTTTGATGCTTTTAAAATAACAGATTTTGCAATTTGGTTTCTTACAAGCAATTCATAGACAAATTATGACAAACGAAAATTTACCTTAAAGATTGGATACGAAATGATCCACTAACTGAATCTCTGCAAATTTTCAATTCAATTCCAATTACATAGATAAACTATTAGTTCACATATGAGGCAAACGAATTGCTTGCACTTAAATATTCAATTATAAATACAATATACTCAACTTTTAGAATTGGTACTTTTACCTCGATGTTAAAAACTTTGGATCTCAGAAAAATATGCAAATTTTCATTGATGTTCGATAGGTTTCAAATGCAAATTTTCCTTTTACGGGGGAAATTGTTAAACAACAAAGAAAACGAAACGAACAAGAAAGCGAAAAATTAACATATGTTTGTACTCCTGTATGTATTGCTTAGTACAGGAAACGGAAGTGTGAAGCATATATACTACAACCGCATATAGACAAACTGACAAACACACACTCACCCACGCACACATACAGAGACAGGCCGAAAAATGTGCACGACTTGTTTAGTTTGGCAAAAGTTTTTCTGTCCGCCTCAATCTAACTGGTTGGCTGGATGGCTGGTTGGTTGGTTGGTTGTTTGTTTCCCTGCTTTTCCTCCCATCAACATACCTTACTTTTTCAAGACTTTTGACTTTCTTTTGCCAGAGAGTTGAGCTTTGTGTATTCGTGCGTTCATGTGGTTGCTGACACAAAACCAAAATTTAAACAAAAGAAAGCTGGCAACATCCAACATTGAGTGTCGAGTATGAGACAAACTTATCCCTCATTCCCAGTTTGAAGCCTCAGTTAAGGCTGTTGGCTAACGGAAACCGCACTCACACACATACATACCTATACACATATACGCACTCGCATACACACACACAGACTATTACACGTTTCGGTGCTAAGTGACTCTTGGCTCTTTTGTTGGTCCTGGTCTTGGTCCTGGGTTTTTGTATGCCTTTGAAGCAACAACGGCACAAAAACTGAAGTATATTGTTAACAGGATATATAATACACAAAATAAAGTTTTCAGCCAAAGTTACACAAAAGTATTTTACAAGTTCTCCTCCTCGCCGCGACGAGACGTTCAAGAGAAAGAGAGAGAGAGAGAAAGCGAAGAATTACAGAGAGAGGGAAAGCGGAGAGACGGTAGCCATAGCCATAGTCAGAGCCCCTGCATCACCTTACACTCGCTTTTGTGTGTTTGATATTTGGTATTGTTTTACTTTTGTTGATTTTACAATACAGCAAAACCAACAACAGTACCTCCAACTCAACCCCCACCCCCACCCCCTCTCATCAACACATGGATGGCTAATGGAAAAACTGAAAGGGAATTAAATATATAAAAAGAAAATTCTGTAAGAAATTTTTCAATTAGGCTGTAAGCATTTTAAATTTGATTCTTTTTTTACTGAAAGATAAAACAAAAATATTTCATATTACTCCAAATTAATGTTGGCCAAGAAAGAAGTAACCAAACAGTGTCAAAATTATCAAAGAAAAAAATCTAAAAGAAACTAGTATAGGAAACTATTTCCCAATACATTTATCTATTTTTACGCTGAAAAATATCTCAATAGACGGAGAATTCCATTTGCTTCACTTCGTAGTTCGAAAAATTAGTTAATGTCGTAAAACAATGCCAAATCGATAGAGCACAAAGAAAAATTATGTACAAAATTCATTTTTTTAGTTTTGACTCCAAATTGGATTCTGGTTCTTAATTCGGTTTTTAATTTAAATTAGATTAAAACCAGAGGGCCGGTGCTACCCTTGCAACTTTTTTAGTAACTCTTTCCTTACCTATAGCCATCAAAGGAAAAAACGTTTTATCTAAAAAGGCTATTGTTTGCGAAAGAACGGCCTACAATCTTCGGAAAAAAGGAAGATATTGATCAAAGTCACTGTTTTCCACCGATCGTTCCTATGGAAGCTATATGATATAGTCACCCGATCTTCATCCAATTCGGCATAGTGATTAACAGATATATTAAACTAACAAATGTTAAATTTGAAAGCAATCGCATCAAAAGCAACGTAGTTATTGACAAAAGACACTGTTTTTGACCGATCGATCCTATGGGGAGCTATATGATATAGTCACCCGATCTTGATCAAGTGACAGTGGTTTATAGGTGTAATAGACTGACCAATATTAAAATTCACGACAATAGCTAAGAAAAGGGTATAAAAAGACCTACATCTTGCATGAATTCATAATCATAATTTACGGTACATTATCTCACTAGAGTGATGAACCAAAATCTATAAATTAACACACTAAAACGCTTTTCTAACATTACTTACAACTTGAATAGAATCTCAATTTCAATCAGCTCTTTCCCTCTACGTATTTTTACTGAGTTACACTTGAAAACTGGAACTGGAAAATAGTTACCAGTTCGGAGATTCAAAAGATGCTGAAGTATTCTAAAATATTTCAAGAGAAGTGTCATATGTAAAAATCATTATGACTATTCAAGTTTATTGTATTTAATACTAAAAGGATGATCCATAAAGTTGTTCCACCAATTGTTTTTGTCATTTTAGGTTGTGACTGTAAATTGTTATAATTTCTGCTGCTGCTGTTGCTGCCCCTCCTGCCGATGCTGTGGAAAATAGGAACCATTTGCTGACAAATAGAAGAGGGCATCGACAACTACATAAATGCCTTTTGAAAGTGAGGGTTTGTCAGAGGTGTGTGTGTGTTGGTGTGTGCTTTTAAGGGGGGGTGAGGTGGCATCATCATTTATCACAGGACACGCAACATGCCCACAGAATATGCGTCACTAAAAACCATTGCCAGGACCTCTGCCCTACCACCCACACACACAGACGCACACATTAACTTTGAGCGGCAACTCTGAAACCGAATTGCAAGAATGGAATGGCAAAAAAATAAACTGGCAAACGGCGACGAGCTGTCAGTTGGCAGTTGGCAAAAGAGAAGCTTTACGAGTTTGAATGTTGCTGTTGTTGTATATGGAGCAAAAATAAATGTTTTCAAATGTTTGACGCGTACTGACAACAAATAAGAACAGAGCAAAATGGTACCAGAGACAGGGGGAAACACTCAGAGGACCAGAGTGTCCCCGCACACATACACTTACACTTGTCCTTATGCCTGGGTATATCTTGATGGGTGAATCGGTGTGCGTGAATGTGTGTGTGTGCGTTTAATGTCTGTAATTTACCGTTAAGTAGACAAGTATTAATGGTAAAATACCAACGGAATGCGTAGCAGAACGTAACCGAACAAACACGCACACACACACACACACGACGCCAACGATGTAGGGTGGGGGAAGAGAAGTAAAAGAGAAGAACCAGAAGACAAGGGCAGCGCTTTGGGGCACAAAAAAAACACACACCCACACACACACACGTAGAACCGTCAGCCGAAAACAAAATGGCGACGAGGACAACATCAGTTTGACTTGACGTTGAAGTTACATGTTAACTGTGGCAGTGCCACCCCCACGGACACACACAGAACCGCTCACACCCCCCAAGCAACCAACCATCCATACACCCATCCACCCAAGCACACACACATACACACACTTACAAATAAGCAATTGTCATTGTGGCGCGCGCATGTTGCCTCCCCCGCAACAGCAGCAGCAGCAGAGATGTCAAAAAGAAGAAAAAAAACAGAAAGGAGGAAAGAATAAAAATAAAAAGAAATAAAATAAAACCTGAAAGGAACAGAAGAAAAGAAAAAGAAGAGAACAAAAAAAAAACGAACGAACGCCAACAAATTCCAAAGAAAACTCAACTTTGGATTGTTGGCATTTTTGCTGTGTGCTTTGAATGGCTGAGGACGAGAATGGGAATTGAGAATGGGGCATGCAGAATGGAAGCAATTGAGAAGATGGAGGTTGGGTTTGGAAAAAGAAGAAAAAATATTTGCGCGTTAAAATAGTAGAGATAAGACGAATGCGGAGTGAAAGCGTAGGGGAGGAAGAGATGGAAGTGGGAATGACAAAACAAACGCGCCGTTTTTCTTGACGTTTAGCAATTTGACATTTTACGTGATTTTTCGGTGCCAGATCCAGTCAGGACTCAATGGTCTACCACGCCACCCCCCACCCTCCACCCACCGAACCCCTGCACCACCTCCAGCAGGCCTTAGTGGGGCATCAGAGAAGACCTCCAGTAGCCTGGTGACTTGCCATTTGCTGAAAATTACAAACTGCCAAACTGTGTGTGCACGATTCTTCTACTACTACTGCTGCTACTGCTGCTGCTGCTGCTGCTGCTACTGCTGCGCTTATGTAATTGAGTTCAAAAGCGAATCACCCAACCATTCAACAAACCAGGCAGCCAACCAACCAGCCAATCCACCCATCCAAACAACCAACCCACTGGAGAAGGAGAGTCCTCAGAGCCTTAGCACATTTTTCACAATTCATTTCATTTTGCCGCGTTGGCGCTGCAAGGCAACATTATTACAAAAAAAAAATAAACGAAAAGAAGAAACAGCACACAAAAAATATTGCTCAAAATAGAAAGAAATGAAAGAACCAAAAAAAAGAAGAAAAAAATGTAGCATAACTTAAGGCTCTTTCACATGAACACACAAAAAAGCGAAATAAGTGCAAAAAAAAAAAAAAAATAAAACAGAAAAGAAATGGTTCGCTTTAAACAAAGGCAACGAACAAATGCTGCACAATAATTTGGTTTTTTTTTCTGTTTACATTTCGCTCCTCCGTTTCATTTTTTTTTTGTTTTGCCTGAAAGTCTCCTTGTCCTGACTAGACTAAGATGGATTAAGCCCAAGTAGTAGCAGTGGCAAGGCAAGGCAGTCAGCCAGCTAGCATTCATCTCCTTTCACCATAAGGACCCTGGCAGGCACTAAACAATTTTTCTTGATTTCTTTTTAGCATTTCGCCTTTCCTTTTTCACAGTTCTCATCTCTCATTTTCCCCCCTAACATCTCTGAATTTCTGACTCTTGGCTCTGGTTCTGACTATGGGGTCCTTGCTTCTGTTGCCTTTCATTCCTTCGACTGGCTTTGTTTGTGTCTTCGAGCATTAGAAAATAATATTTTATTCGCTTCACTTACAATTTTTCTTGTAGTGTTTGCGCTCGACTGCTCCACGTTGTTGCATTCATTCGGTTGGTCGCCATATTGTTGGAGTTGTTGATGTTGAAAAATGTTACATGCCAGAAATTGCTGGTTACCCACATGGAAATTACGTTGCATGTTTTTCCCATACACACACACAGAGAGACACACATACACTTCACTTTACTCTACTCTATATTATACATTAAGACTTGTTTGTGTATTTGAAAGAAAAGCTGCAGCTGCCGCTTTGATGCGAATTAATCGCTTATAAGTGCGTTCCACTTTCTTTTTAATAGTCGTTAACGGCCCGTTAAAGTCTTTGACAACGACAGGTGACACTTTGCACGCTAAACTCACGTCTAAATGTCCTTAGACCCCAACACTCCAAAGTCCTATGTGACTATCGGATTGCATGAATTTTTAAATGATTTCAGCTCCCATTAAAATGACTTCTTAATTATCTTAGATTTTTAATTGATGCAACATTTTCAATCTAAAAAATACAAGTAAGTTTTCGGTTTTGCTTTACTTATTGATGAATTCAAATGCAAATTCCGTACCTTAGCGAGTCAGATCAAAATCTCAGTGATCGTTATGTCCTTGTAGACTAAAACACCAAATTATTGCATTAATTGCATGTACATTTAATTAGTATCCATTCACTAATATGTCAACCTTAGTTCAGCCAACTTCCCCAATCTATATCGTTCAATGCTTAAACCATTTAAATATTTGATTTGAGTAAATATTTAAATACTTATGTACATTCAATATCGTTCAATGCTTAAATCATTTAACTATTTGATTTGAGTAAATATTTAAATACTTATGTACATTTTAGTAATTAAAGTGGTAAGAAATTGGCATGAGAATATGACAAATGGAAATTGAGACTTAATGAAGCCAGAGACTTAAAAACATAATTTAAATACTTGAAAATCCAATTTACTACAACACATTTGGCGTACTTCTTAAGTACTGCGCAATCTCTTATAATTATGAGTTCGCTTAAAGGAACAAGCTATATTAAGCTACCGATATTTCAGACTTCTCACTAACCAGATACATTTATGAATTGAAAGTAGCCTA
Source organism: Drosophila paulistorum (assembly GCA_018152135.1). Taxonomy (NCBI): domain Eukaryota; kingdom Metazoa; phylum Arthropoda; class Insecta; order Diptera; family Drosophilidae; genus Drosophila; species Drosophila paulistorum. Next base: position 16,529,468 of record JAECXG010000690.1, read on the forward strand.
CGTTATTAACTTCAATTACAAGAAAAGAGTTCTTCTTGCTTTGAGGTAAAGTCCATTTCTTTATAATAGTTTTGCGATGATCTATTCGGGTATCTACTTTCTTTTCTCAATGTGTTCATATTATAGGGTATATTAAAAATCATCTTTTCGACAATGAATGAAACAGTTTTAATTTGCCAACTATGCAACTTGGCGGAGCAAATGGAAAACATTTTCAATAAACGCTTGTAACACACATTCAAACAAAACCCCATAAAAAAGAGAGATTACATAGAGCTGGATATCTGACTGGCTGTTTTTCTGGGTATCTGGCTTCCTTGTACAAAAATCAATTTTATTTGAATTTAACAATTTAACCGTAAAACCACAGAAAACATTTTAAACGCATTTTTAATAGACTCAAATATGTGTTGCATATGATGCGGGGCTCCGTCTAGTAGGTGTGTGCGTATGTGTGTGTGAGGCATCAATACCATTACGCAGCACCGCAACCCAATGCCAGCCATTTTGTTTTTGTTTGTTACAACATTTTGCACATTTACAAAAGCCATTGGCAAAAAGGCTTCCAGAGAGCGCAACTAAAAGCGCGAGCTAAAAATTATCCAAGCCCCTCACCCGGCCATGGCCAGAGCAACACCCACCCACCCATCCACCACTCGACTTGCATTTTATTTTGTCGATGGAAAATTAGTTTTTGCAATGTTGTTGGTTATGTAGTGTACAAACACACACACACACACACATACACACATTTATATATATGTAAATTTATCAGCTCCATGTTGGCTCTTTTCTCTATGCTTTTGTAGATGTGTGTGTGTGTGTGGCGGGGTTGGGCTATGGTTGTGGGTATGGGTGTACCTTGTTTGCACATTGTCTGCATACTTTTGGCTCTGGCACAAAGTCGCGTGCCTTCATTTTATGTTTTTTTTTTTGTCTTTTTGTTTTTCTCTGCATGTTTTATTTTCACATGTACAGGCAAAACGCGAATAGCAAATATTTGTAAAAGAAGAGAGAAAAAATATTTACCTACGCATCAAGTCAAGCCGATTTCATAAGCTCAAAACTTTTGATGAGTAACATTACCGGGTATTGGCTTTACAAGGTTTTCTATAGCCTCCTACCCCAAAAATATCAAACCAAAACCAATACTCAAAAAGACAACCTAAACCTACATATGTGTGTGTGTGTGTGTGTGTGTGTGTGTGTGTGTATGGACAGTCAGTCTGTCGTGTCTCCATTGTTCACACATGTTGCTCGACCCGAAATCATAATGCCAACTGACCATGAAATGAAAGTGCATAAAATACATCCATATGAAGCTGTTTTTGCTGGCCAATTGCACATTGTGTGTGGTCAAATTGAAGCGATGTTGTTGCTGTTGCTGTTGTTACCATTAAATGCTAACCCCAAAGTGTCGACAAGGGACAGTGGGCTCATTTTGAATTAGACCTCATATTTATTTTCATCTTACTTTGGCATCTTTTTGCCAACAATCAAAAACAGAATACATATTTTGAGCTTTATGGGTTTTTTTGACCTTTTAGTATATGTAGTTGCTTAGAATATTATGTTAGTCATAAACTTTATGACCAAACTCTCAAGCGACTTGGTTCTAATCAGTATATATATTTATATCTATCACTTACTTTTAAGATAACTAGTATTAAAAGATTATCCCAAATTGTTTCTATTAATTTCAGCTACTAATTAAGTGATTCTTAATGATGTTGCTTAATTTGTTACCGGACAACAACTTAGACAAAATATTTTGCAAATTTAAATGATCTTACAACTCCCAATTTTCCTCATCTGTGTGTAACAAAATACATATGGGAAATACCTTTAAATGTAATTAGAAATAGCATTCGATTCAGGATCTTTTTTGGAAATTTGTGACAGATTTTTGAGTAATCTGTCCCAGTGTCGTAAGGCCAGTAGAAATTTAGATATCGCTTGAGTACATCGTATGGCAGACGTTACCATAGTAAAAGTCTCCAGTCAGTGTGGCTTCTTCTCCACCCTCCACCCTTCACTTTCCCCATCTCAAACTCCATCTCCATCTCCGTCTCATCTTGATCAGTCAGAACGATGCGTTAAAAGCGCCGCATGTTGTCTGAGAGTTGCTATTACTGTTGCCTTCTGCTTTGACAATTTTAACATAAATTCGGACAATTTTTTTTTTTGTCTGTTGTTCTTTCTTTATTTTTTTGCCATAGCGCTGAGATTTTTTCAATTCAGTTGCTGCGTTGATGCTGCAACATCTGGCAATGTGCGCCGCGCCGTTCAATGGAAACATATTGGTGGTCCGCTATATATTGGTGGGGAGCGACGGTGGTATGGGTGAAGAAGAGATGGTTGGAATGTCGCCTTATTGTTGTGGGGCGGGGTGTCGACTGTATGCCATAATCATCGCTTGCGCTGGCCTAGCCAACTTAGCCTCCATCTTCACGAACTGGGGAAATCCATGTCAGCACCACAGGATGTACTGGCAGGCTGGCAGGATGGCAGGACGGCAGGCGTTGGCGTTGCTACTCTTAATTCCCCGCTAAGTCCAGACACAGTTGCAGGGTGCTCGCAGTGGTGGTCCATTTGTGTGAGTGTCAGAGAATTCATCAGGGATTTACAATAAGAATGTAATCGAAACCTTTTGTATGTATGTATCTACTTATATACATATTAATTCGATTGTTTGAGACATACGTATATATGTCGATTATTTGGTTACTATTGAAGCCGGAAAACCTTCAAGTTGTATCACTTAGCTCATTTAGGTATATTCAATTTGATCAGAATTATAATTTCCAATCTCTAAGTAAATCTTTCACACATACGCTATACGAGTTTTCATTATCAACCTTAATAGACTGAATTTATTTTATAAATATATTGATTGAAAGAGGGACCAACTTAGCGACTGGCTGAAAAGAAATCCTCTAATAGGTAAAGAGCCACACACTTTAAACCGCTTTAAACTTTTATTTTTGTCGCACCTGGACACCCTGTACCCCTTATATATTTATGTATGTACTACATGTAATATGTAGCTCAAGTAGAACCCGCACCAGCAACAGGACTCCAACACGGGGTTGCAAAAGGAAACTGGAAGAGCAAGAGCCAATCTAAGAAAATGCTACAAGCTTACACACTGACACTTTGACTTGAGAATGAAACTGGAGCCATGAGTTTTGGTTGGCTTTCACTTCCCTACTCTGCTGGACTATTGTTCCGTTTCCATTTGCTACGTGCCCAGAGGCAACTGCTGGGCAGTCAGTCAGCAGGTGTGCTTGCCGTGTCCATGTCCATGTCCATGTCCGTGTCCTTGCCATGCTTTGTCTTGCCTTGCCTTGCCTTGCAAGGGCCTTGCTTGTGTTTTTGGGCCCAGGACGCTAAAATCGTCGCTGTGTACAACAACAAACACAAAGTAGATCAAGCGGCAAACAGACCAGGCCACTGGTCGAACTTTCAAAGTCTTTGGAGAAGGCATCGCATGGCATGGTATGGCAAAGCACTGGCGTCACGTGGTCACAACATAAAAACGTGATGAAATTTCACAAAAATAAAACGGGCAAGCCCATACCCCAAACCCAAACCCAAAAGGACGTTACTAAGACCTCTGCGGGCAAAGAAATTTGAACTTTTAACGACGAAATTTGCTATGGAGAAAATATGAAATACCAGGCCAACAGAATTGCTTAGTAGGCAACTGGATTAAATTTTATTTAAATGTGAAACGGTCAGTTGGGTATCTGAATTTTTAAATTTAACTGTCAGATCCATTTTTTGAATTTCGCGGGCGACGAAATTCAAAGTTTAAACGACGAATTTGCTCAGGAGAAAATATGAAGTACCAGGCCAACAGAATTAATTAGTAGGCAACTGGTTTAAAATTTTTTTTAAAAGTCCTTATTTCTCGGTCATTACAAGGACGATCAGGATGTGCTTCGGTCAGATTGTAGTCCTTGATGATTCGCATCGACTGGCACTATCAGATCCTGGAATGTCCTTTAGGGAGCTTAGATAAAAGGACTTTTTTGTTTACGACAAAATAGCAAATATCTCGAGAGTCCCTTGAAGGATCATGACGAAAGTGGTACCCAAACATTCCAATCATCAATGACTATAGTTGGTGCAAAGGACATCCCGATAGTCCTGCAGAAAGCTAAGATATTAAGGATTTTGTAGTTTTCTCCAGTATTTTAGATCTTATAACTCAGTCATTTGAAGGATGAGCGGGATGTCTTTTGGCCAGATGGAAGTCCTTGTTCATGCGGGTTGACTGACATAACCAGGTCCCGAAATGTCCTTCAAATAGCTGAAAAAAAGGACCTTTTCAGAAAATTGAATGTCCTGCATCCTTAGATGACCCCAACTTTTTTTGACGCCAATCTGTAGAGATCATCAAGGACATCCTAGAGAACCATGTTCTTTCGTCCTGCGTCAAGATTTGTGAATTTTAGAGCTAAAAAACAAAAAAAGGATAATTTTCTCGAAGCCATATCTCCGCAGGACATTGCCCGATTTCGACAGGACATACTTTTTCTGGTTCTCCAAGATCAGGACTACCGATCTGCATCCAAGGATTTTCAATATCCTTCCAAAAATATTACTCGAATTTTTGTAAGGGGGTTAGTCAGAAAAATGGCTAAAAATCGCAAAAAAACCAAAAATGTCCTTATTACTCAGCCGTTTCAAGGACGATGAGGATGTCCTTTGGTCAGATGGTAGTCCTTGATGACGCGCGTCGACTGACACTACCAAATCCTGAAATGTCCTTCGGAAAGCTGAGATAAAAGGACTTTTGCATTTAAGGAACAATGGCAAATATCTCGCGAGTCCTTTAAAGGATCAGGACAAAAGTGGTGTCAATAGATTCCAATCACCAAGGACTATAGTCGGTGTAAAGGACATGGTAATAGTCCTGCGGAGAGCTGAGATATCAAGGATTTTGTAGTTTTCTGCAGTTTTTTTGGTCTTCCGATTCAATTTGGGACTTGGAAAAATTTTCATTAAATTTGGGACTTGGAAAAATTTCAAGTCCAAAAAGCAGAAAAGTGCTTATAACTTAGTCATTTGTAGGATGAGCGGGATGTCCTTTGGCTAGATGGAAGTCCTTATTCATGCGCGTTGACTGACATTACCAGGTCCCGAAATGTCCTTCAAATAGCTGGAAAAAAGGACCTTTTATGCAGCAAAAATTTTTCGAGGATCTTAGAAAAGCCCAAACGCCTAAAAGTATGCAACGAATTCAAAAAAACAGAAAATCCTTAATATCTCAGCTCCTTGCAGGACTATCGGAATGTCCTTTTCACAGATTATTATCCTTGATGAAAGGATTGGGTTGACACCACTTTCGTCCTGATCCTTCAAAGGATACTCGCAATATTTGCTGATTCCTTTTCCCCAAATAAGTAGGCAACACTTTTTAAAAATTTCATATTATTCGCCCCAAAAGTATGCTACATAAATTTTTCACGTAAGCTAAAAAATTACAAGTCAAAAAATCAGAAAACTGCTTATAACTCGGCTATTTTAAGGATAATCGGGATGATTTTTTTGCCAGTTGGAAGTCCTTCTTCGTCTGCATCGACTGATGTCATGAGGTCCTGGAATGTCCTTCGAAATGTTGAGAAAAAGGACGTTTTCAGGAAATTGAATGTCCTGCATCCTTAGAAGACCCCAACTTTTTTTGATGCCAATCTCTAGAGATCATCAAGGACATCCTAGGGAACCATGTCCTTTCGTCCTGCGGCAAGATTTGTGAATTTTAGAGCTAAAAAACGAAAAAAGGATAATTTTCTCGAAGCCATATCTCCGCAGGACATTGCCCGATTTCGACAGGACATACTTTTTCTGGTTCTCCAAGATCAGGACTACCGATCTGCATCCAAGGATCCTTTAAAGGACTCGCGAGATATAATATGAAATTTTTAAAAAGTGTTGCCTACTTATTGGGGGAAAAGGAATCAGCAAATATTGCGAGTATCCTTTGAAGGATCAGGACGAAAGTGGTGTCAACCCAATCCTTTCATCAAGGATAATAATCTGTGAAAAGGACATTCCGATAGTCCTGCAAGGAGCTGAGATATTAAGGATTTTCTGTTTTTTTGAATTCGTTGCATACTTTTAGGCGTTTGGGCTTTTCTAAGATCCTCGAAAAATTTTTGCTGCATAAAAGGTCCTTTTTTCCAGCTATTTGAAGGACATTTCAGGACCTGGTAATGTCAGTCAACGCGCATGAATAAGGACTTCCATCTAGCCAAAGGACATCCCGCTCATCCTACAAATGACTAAGTTATAAGCACTTTTCTGCTTTTTGGTCCCAAATTTAATGAAAATTTTTCCAAGTCCCAAATTGAATCGGAAGACCAAAAAAACTGCAGAAAACTACAAAATCCTTGATATCTCAGCTCTCCGCAGGACTATTACCATGTCCTTTACACCGACTATAGTCCTTGGTGATTGGAATCTATTGACACCACTTTTGTCCTGATCCTTTAAAGGACTCGCGAGATATTTGCCATTGTTCCTTAAATGCAAAAGTCCTTTTATCTCAGCTTTCCGAAGGACATTTCAGGATTTGGTAGTGTCAGTCGACGCGCGTCATCAAGGACTACCATCTGACCAAAGGACATCCTCATCGTCCTTGAAACGGCTGAGTAATAAGGACATTTTTGGTTTTTTTGCGATTTTTAGCCATTTTTCTGACTAACCCCCTTACAAAAATTCGAGTAATATTTTTGGAAGGATATTGAAAATCCTTGGATGCAGATCGGTAGTCCTGATCTTGGAGAACCAGAAAAAAGTATGTCCTGTCGAAATCGGGCAATGTCCTGCGGAGATATGGCCTCGAGAAAATTATCCTTTTTCGTTTTTTAGCTCTAAAATTCACAAATCTTGCCGCAGGACGAAAGGACATGGTTCTCTAGGATGTCCTTGATGATCTCTACAGATTGGCATCAAAAAAAGTTGGGGTCATCTAAGGATGCAGGACATTCAATTTTCTGAAAAGGTCCTTTTTTTCAGCTATTTGAAGGACATTTCGGGACCTGGTTATGTCAGTCAACCCGCATGAACAAGGACTTCCATCTGGCCAAAAGACATCCCGCTCATCCTTCAAATGACTGAGTTATAAGCACTTTTCTGCTTTTTGGACTTGTAATTTATCAAGCCCCAAAAAGATCTAAAATACTGGAGAAAACTACAAAATCCTTAATATCTTAGCCTTCTGCAGGACTATCGGGATGTCCTTTGCACCAACTATAGTCATTGATGATTGGAATGTTTGGGTACCACTTTCGTCATGATCCTTCAAGGGACTCGCGAGATATTTGCTATTTTGTCGTAAACAAAAAAGTCCTTTTATCTAAGCTCCCTAAAGGACATTCCAGGATCTGATAGTGCCAGTCGATGCGAATCATCAAGGACTACAATCTGACCGAAGCACATCCTGATCGTCCTTGTAATGACCGAGAAATAAGGACTTTTAAAAAAAATTTTAAACCAGTTGCCTACTAATTAATTCTGTTGGCCTGGTACTTCATATTTTCTCCTGAGCAAATTCGTCGTTTAAACTTTGAATTTCGTCGCCCGCGAAATTCAAAAAATGCAACTGACACTTAAATTTAAAAATTCAAATTCCCAACTGACCGTTACACATTTAAATAAAGTTTAAACCAGTTGCCTACTAATTAATTCTGTTGGCCTGGTACTTCATATTTTCTCCTGAGCAAATTCGTCGTTTAAACTTTGAATTTCGTCGCCCGCGAAATTCAAAAAATGCAACTGACACTTAAATTTAAAAATTCAAATTCCCAACTGACCGTTACACATTTAAATAAAGTTTAAACCAGTTGCCTACTAATTAATTCTGTTGGCCTGGTACTTCATATTTTCGCCTGAGCAAATTCGTCGTTTAAACTTTGAATTTCGTCGCCCGCGAAATTCAAAAAATGCAACTGACACTTAAATTTAAAAATTCAAATTCCCAACTGAACGTTACACATTTAAATAAAGTTTAAACCAGTTGCCTACTAATTAATTCTGTTGGCCTGGTACTTCATATTTTCTCCTGAGCAAATTCGTCGTTTAAACTTTGAATTTCGTTGCCCGCGAAATTCAAACAACAACAACAACGACAACAACAACAACGACAACAACAACAACGACAACAACAACAACGACAACAACAACAACGACAAAAAAACAACAACAACACTAAGCACTCTTTCTGGACTTGTAATTTTTCCAAGTCCCAAATTTAATGAAAATTTTTCCAAGTCCCAAATTGAATCGGAAGACCAAAAAAACTGCAGAAAACTACAAAATCCTTGATATCTCAGCTCTCCGCAGGACTATTACCATGTCCTTTACACCGACTATAGTCCTTGGTGATTGGAATCTATTGACACCACTTTTGTCCTGATCCTTTAAAGGACTCGCGAGATATTTGCCATTGTTCCTTAAATGCAAAAGTCCTTTTATCTCAGCTTTCCGAAGGACATTTCAGGATTTGGTAGTGTCAGTCGACGCGCGTCATCAAGGACTACCATCTGACCAAAGGACATCCTCATCGTCCTTGAAACGGCTGAGTAATAAGGACATTTTTGGTTTTTTTGCGATTTTTAGCCATTTTTCTGACTAACCCCCTTACAAAAATTCGAGTAATATTTTTGGAAGGATATTGAAAATCCTTGGATGCAGATCGGTAGTCCTGATCTTGGAGAACCAGAAAAAGTATGTCCTGTCGAAATCGGGCAATGTCCTGCGGAGATATGGCCTCGAGAAAATTATCCTTTTTTCGTTTTTTAGCTCTAAAATTCACAAATCTTGCCGCAGGACGAAAGGACATGGTTCTCTAGGATGTCCTTGATGATCTCTACAGATTGGCATCAAAAAAAGTTGGGGTCATCTAAGGATGCAGGACATTCAATTTTCTGAAAAGGTCCTTTTTTTCAGCTATTTGAAGGACATTTCGGGACCTGGTTATGTCAGTCAACCCGCATGAACAAGGACTTCCATCTGGCCAAAAGACATCCCGCTCATCCTTCAAATGACTGAGTTATAAGCACTTTTCTGCTTTTTGGACTTGTAATTTATCAAGCCCCAAAAAGATCTAAAATACTGGAGAAAACTACAAAATCCTTAATATCTTAGCTTTCTGCAGGACTATCGGGATGTCCTTTGCACCAACTATAGTCATTGATGATTGGAATGTTTGGGTACCACTTTCGTCATGATCCTTCAAGGGACTCGCGAGATATTTGCTATTTTGTCGTAAACAAAAAAGTCCTTTTATCTAAGCTCCCTAAAGGACATTCCAGGATCTGATAGTGCCAGTCGATGCGAATCATCAAGGACTACAATCTGACCGAAGCACATCCTGATCGTCCTTGTAATGACCGAGAAATAAGGACTTTTAAAAAAAATTTTAAACCAGTTGCCTACTAATTAATTCTGTTGGCCTGGTACTTCATATTTTCTCCTGAGCAAATTCGTCGTTTAAACTTTGAATTTCGTCGCCCGCGAAATTCAAAAAATGCAACTGACACTTAAATTTAAAAATTCAAATTCCCAACTGACCGTTACACATTTAAATAAAGTTTAAACCAGTTGCCTACTAATTAATTCTGTTGGCCTGGTACTTCATATTTTCTCCTGAGCAAATTCGTCGTTTAAACTTTGAATTTCGTTGCCCGCGAAATTCAAACAACAACAACAACGACAACAACAACAACGACAACAACAACAACGACAGCAACAACAACGACAACAACAACAACGACAAAAAAACAACAACAACACTAAGCACTCTTTCTGGACTTGTAATTTTTCCAAGTCCCAAATTTAATGAAAATTTTTCCAAGTCCCAAATTGAATCGGAAGACCAAAAAAACTGCAGAAAACTACAAAATCCTTGATATCTCAGCTCTCCGCAGGACTATTACCATGTCCTTTACACCGACTATAGTCCTTGGTGATTGGAATCTATTGACACCACTTTCGAAAAAAAGTCCTGTTTTCTCAGCTCCCAATGGGACGTTCCAGGATCTGATAGTGCCAGTCGATGCGAATCATCAAAGGCTACGGGCTACGGCTGATCGTTCTTGAAATGACGGAGTAATAAGGACTGTTTAAAAAAATTATATGCCGGCCGCCTACTAAGTAACTTTGTTGGCCTGGTATTTCATATTTTCTCCAGAGCAAATTTCCTTGTCCACGACCGATAGAGCTACAGCTCCGTCTGTCCGTCCGTCTGTCCGTATGAACGCGTAGATCTCAGAGACTATAAGAGATAGAGACACCAAATTTGGTATGTAGGCTCATGTAGTATGTAGAGTGTTGTAGCTAGAGACACCGTATTTGGTATGTATATTTGCTTAGTAAATGCGCACATTTTGTATGTAGAAAGATTTTGCCACGCCCCATATTAAGCAAAATACAAAATTTGATCAAAATCGAAAAAATAGCCAATTTATGCATATAAACGTTTTTCCATAAGGCCGGAGTTGGCCGTTGGCTTGTGGGGGCGCTAGGGTGCTCGTATGTTTGAAATATTTGCTTTACTGGTGTATGGTATACCTAAGTCGGCGAGACGACTTACTTACTTTATTTTTTTATTGGATTTGCGAAATGAATGGGAGATGTAACAGTTGCAAAAGTTCTAAATTTTGTAGGTGGTGCGAAACAAAAGCTCGAACAATTAATAAAAATCGCCTTCACTTGAGCAGAAATTATGGTGGAGGGGGAACAAATCAAAGAGGGGAATGGGAGACTGGGCCAGATGATAAACATTTGCAAATGTCATGGCCTTAGCCACCACAGTGATGGGGTCCGCTAACAATTCCTAGTGTGACTGGCAGTGCAATAAAGTAACGCAAAGTGAACGCTTGTGTCTGGTTCTGGTTCTCATATTTAAGCGGAGCTCAACTCATAAAAGCCAAAAGGCAACAAACAACAACACACAGCACACACAGCACACACACACACACACACACTTAGGAGGGGAGCGAGCTGGAAAAGAGTTTCTCATCTTGCTAAAACTTTGCCATCGCCCTCGTCCATTTTTATAATCGCATTTTTATGATTAAGACGCATTTTATGGGATTTTAACTGCTATTATTTTCGCTTTTAACTGTCACAATAAAGTCAAAGTTAAAGACAGCAAAAGCTGCACACAGACACAACACACAATGCGTAAGAGAGAGGGAGAGAGAGGGAAAGAGAGTTGCCTTTTGTTTATGCGGAGCTGTTCCATAAACGAAGGAAACAGAGCATGGGGCATGAGGAATGAGGCAACACCCGAGACGTAGACCAAGCAAAAGGAAAAAGGCACAAAACAGACACAGACGATTCATTCTTCTTTGGCTTGTGCAAACTTTGTTGTTATGCAGATTTCACAAAATGATTTGAAAAGAATTTTATTTCAGATTTTTTTTGCTATTTTTTGTTTTTACGCTGATTAAAGTGGGCTTAAATTATTTCTCACTTTATATCAAACAAACGCCTACTATTTAGTGTATAAATTGTTTAAGCTCTAATTAAATTATTGTCAACAAAATAAAAGAAGATTCGATTCAAATTCAATTATGAGATATCAAAAAATAGTTTCTACTCATGCGAAATTGTAAAATTGGCAAGGATATCCTCGAAATTATTTCTTCCCTTAGTAGATATTTCAAAATGCATTTACTCAGTTTGTATATGCAAGAATAAATGTGCTCTTTAAAAAGTCTGCAAGTATTTAAAGATTTTAAAGTAACATTAAATAAAATATATATTCATAGTTAACAGAATACCAGATGTACCTACCTTTTCTTACATACTTAAAATAACTTTCTTACTCTATGACAATTCTAACAACTAAAAGTAATTCCTACGATTCCTCTAGAAAGTACTTACTTTTTAATTGGATTGTACTTAAGTGTAATAGTACGATAAAGAAAGGTAGTTAATTTAAATGAAGATTTCAATATGTTGTTCTAACCCACAATTCCGTCGCAAATCCCTATACAGTTGAAATCAATGACAATTTATCATAAATTAAACAAAAGTCAATGCCCTTGCCCAGCAGCAATTACCGCGTTCATTGTAATGTTGCAATATATTGCGAATAAATATTGTTGTAAAAATTGATGAGCATATCAAAATGGCCAAGACGACGATGGCTTTGTGGCATTAACATTTATGAGGCACAGTAAAAACATAAAAAAAGAAGAACGCAAAGAGCAAAAGAGAGAGGAGAAAACCACAGACGAAATGGCAACTCTGTCAAAATGCTACGATATGAACTCTTTTTTAATGAGGTGCTAAAAATGCCGTTATTGTTATGACAGACAGGATAAGGATTCGGTATGGCCATTTAACGGCCACACTGGACCATCCCAGAGAGTTTGGTAAGTTTGCTGTTGTTGGCTTTTGTTTTCTCCTTTTTTTTTTTTTGGTTCATCTTCGTTCTCCACAGAACATTACAGTGAAAAGTTTTCCAGGCAAGAGTAAACAATACAAGACGGAAAGAGAGAGAGAGAGAGAGAGAGAGGGCAGGAGAAGAGGATAGGTTGGGGAGATGAAATTAAGTTGCCTTTAAACATCGATTTGTAAATTGTTAAATGATTGCCGGCTAAAAGCGCGTGGCTAATGCTTATGCCTCCGCTCCCATCTCATCTCTGACTCTTCCCAAAAAATACAAAAAATATATATATATTTTTCCTCCCTTGCACTTTGATAGACGAATGTATATGGAAGCAAGGGTTGTTCCCATCATAGCCAGAATCATCCACGGTTCTCAGACTGAGTCTGGGTCTGGCATTTCGCATTGAATTCTTGGAATATTCTTGCAATGTGCTCACATTTTCGCTGGATTCTCTTTTTTCGCCATTTATCTATATGTATATAGCTATTTTTGTTTTATATTTTTTGTTCTCGATTTCTTTACCCACCGCAAGAAATTAGTTTGCCCTGCAAAACAACAAAAAAAAAACTATTTAAGAGACATCACATAAACATCTATGTATATAAATGTATGTATTTCCATCTTATTCTTGACTTTGGCTTCCTTTTTCGGGGTTCTTCTGATGACGAGTTCTTAAGTCGTGCCCCCCATACTCCATGTTGGGGCACTTCAATTGCCGGCTAAAGCGTTTTGTCGGCCCCCAAGTAGCTCTCCAAAGTCAAAGTGCGGAAGCAGCCATTGAATATTCAAGCGGCAAACACTTGGCCGATGATGGCGGGCATAGAAATTGGCAAGGAGTGTGGGTTTGGTGATGGAATACGCCTTGTTTCATTGGCGGTTTTTATGAAACTTTTGCCAGCCATTTGAGAAAAATGTTGTCCACTAAGAAAGCCATATTTGACTTTTTCTTTACATAATTTTTTTCTCCCTTTCCTTTTACTTTTTGGTTTTTTTTTTTTCTTTCTTATGGTTTTTGTTGTTTTTGACATGGCATAACACTTTGGCCCGGCTAAAGGCAACGCCAGAAGCAGCAGTAGCAGCAGCAGCAGTTGGCAAACAAATTTGAATTTATATTAATTTATTAGCATAGCAAAAGCGCAGCAGCACAGTAAGCCGGACGCGAACTTGGACTCCAAATCTGACACAGAAAACAAAAAAAACAAAAGAAAACTCGGGCATAATGAAAATGAAAAGTAATTCCAGCATTTTTAGCAATGAAGTTGCTAATTTGAAATGTAAATTGAGTCAGAAATGAATTTTGGTCAAAGTGGCTTGGTTTGGCTTTGGCTTTGCCTTTCTATGGTTTGGGTGTATGTCAATTTTGGCTTAAATGAGGGTTGGAGATTTACTTATTATTAATACGAGCATTTTTTACTTTTAGTTCTGGCCATAAAATGAACAATGTCAAATATATACATAGGAAATATACGTTTTGGTTAGGTAGAACATAATTCAAATATCCTCATTGTAGAGTTGCCTGTATTGCTGAGGCTTGTCACTTATAGAAGAGCTGTCAATTTAACAGCAAATCTCAGTATTGCCAGATATCTTTAAATATTTACATAGGTATAAAGAGACTTTCAAATTTTGTTGCTCCATCGAGAAGAAGCTCGCAATTTTATTATTTCTGGGATAGTTAACAAAAAAAAAAAAACTTAACTTTTTTCAAATATATAACTAATTTAATGGTCTTTATTAATTTGAATGTAAAACAGTGTTGTTAATAATACTTATGTTAATTGAAAATTTAGTTCATATTGAAAACCCTGAACTCACTTGTCATTTCATATTGACAGATGAAAAATTCTTCTCTTTCTGCTTTTGCTCGCTGCTGGTCGGTTCATATTCTGCTGGCTCATCTTGTGCATACATACATATATCATTATCAAGTGAAAGTACAATTGAAGATTAAAAAGTGAGTGCAAAATTAATTATTAAAGAACATCCACATATACTGATTTGGTGTATTTTCTTTCCCTTCTTCAATTTTAGTCTAAAATAATGGTGGCACGTGAAGAATATGACAATTTTTCCAATGTGGTGCTGGACCTTATAGATTCTAAACTCAAATTAATGGGAATCAATGTAAATGCCCCTCCGACTGATAAAGTGAATTTAATTATCAATCACTTACCGTGTGATATGTATGAAGAGGAATTCTACTTGTTATTTGCCAAATATGGTTCAATTGCTAGTTACAAACTAGTACGTGATAACCTTACAAGTCAAAGTATTGGATACGGATACGTTCAGTATAAAGAACACGACAACGCGGTTCAGGCCCAAATGTTTCTACATAATCATGAACTCCGTGGCAATTGTCTAAAGGTGGGATTTTATAATCCAGGCAGGATGGATACCATGATCAAAGTCATACCAGTACCAATTGAATCGATCAATACCCTTCAGTTTGAAACATTTTTCAAGAAGTTTGGAAAAATTAATGATATATATTTTCGAGCTAGAGGGATGGTCTTTGTATTCTACGAAGACTTGATCAGTGCCGAAAGGGCTTGGCTTGCCATGGAACTAAATACACATCTTCCCGGTCGAAATTTTATAGCAATTAAAGTTGCGCATTGTCGTCTAAATAAACCGAAAATTGTGGACGAAAATGGAGATCAATTACCAGATGCTGTTACTCCAGAAAAAAATCAACAAAATGTGCCGAACTATTATCAGAATGAGTTATTCAATATTTTCACACTTTCCTTGTTAATTGTATTCATTATTATATTGTATTATATTTGCGATTAAATAAAATTTTCTTTGCTTTGCTTATATCTTATATCTATCTCTGTGTCTTGTAGACTATCCCTCAACTAAACACAAATCTAGTTTTAGATAGTTTTCTATATCAGTGCAAAAGTATTTCGCTTATGTTACTTGCATTTGGCTGGCTTTAATTTACCCCTTTGACTTTTGTGCAGGTTGCAGAGTAACACAAGCTGTGGCTTCATTTAGAGTTTTGTACCAAAAAAAAAAAAAAATAGAAAAAGTGAAGCAAATATGCAGCATTTGCTTGAATTATGCCGAAAATGCAAAATTATGCTAATGTCAGGTATATGGGAGCATTGCTAACTAAGTCGATGGGTGGGATATGTCGTGGGGAGGGGTGGGAGGTGCAACAGTTTTATGCTGCCAAATGTCAACCAACAGCTTGTTGGCTTGCAGTTTTGGTTTAGTTTAGAATGAAAGAGTCAAAGCATTGGGGAGAACTTTAACACGCACCTTCCCAATTTCAGCACAGCCACCCTCTCCCATAATAAGCAACCTTTGCAGTTTAAAGTCAACTCCAACCTCGTTCTCACCTACACACTCATAAAATGCGCATTAAAATACACACACCCACACACACACATACACACCTATTGAGGCAAAAAGCCAGCTCGGCCCTGGCCAAATCCAAAAGGATTTAGTTACGCCACAGGAGGTGGTTACTTCACGTCGTCAATTGCGCCATCTTTGCATATACATACATACATATATACATATATATATATATATATATATATATATATACATATGTATAGGATGGAGTCCAAACCATACAATCCACCCATCCAGAAGCATCTATCCCACCAAACAAGCAACCAACCAACGAGCCAACCAACTGAGCAACCTCTGCTCCCCAGCTGGTAACATGAATGGCTTTTTCATCCATCAAACATGGCGTCAAACGTCACAAGACTCTGCGAAAGCAGCAAAAGGCTGGCAACCACCCAGCCCACAGCCCCCAACGCCTGACTCAAGCTATTGTCGTCTAATACCACAACCAAAACGTCCACCGCCACCGGCACGTCCCTGTCCCTGTCCCTGTCCCCGTACCCGCTACCATTCTTCCCCCACGGGATACCCCGTATCCTTTCAGACCGCACCACGGACAGAGAAGCGCCATGCATCACATCACTTCCGTTGCCGCTCCCTTCTCCTTCTGGCGGTTAACTGCCACCACGCCGTGGGCTACATAATCTTTCCAGCTTTATGTGTGCTGATGACTTGCTGAGCCTCAAACTGAGACAGGGATAGAAGGAAGCTTGTTGTTGTCGTTGTTGTTGTTGTTGGGTGTTGGAGGCCATTGAATGGGTAGGTGGAGAAATGTGGGGATTAGGTTTACTGCGTGTTTGGTTGTACCGAAATGTGCTGAGTCGGTTTTTGTGTATGAGCCCTGGTTGGGATCTTTTGCACTTTTGTTTGTGGATCGGGGTGAGTTCCATTGCCACTGCTGTTAGCTCAGCATGTTACACGACTCTAAATACATGGACACACACACACACACACACACTTCCATATATACACACTTGGACTTGCATAAGCATAGACATTCATATAATGCTTGTAATATTTGCGCTTAGCCTTTGCCTTCCGCCACCATCATCGTCAGTCTCCATTCGCCTCCATCTTCCACTTTTTGCCGCGGCGCCTCTTCTTACACTTCTATTGTAACATTTTGGACTTAAATTTAGCTTCAAATACTGGTCTCCCACTGGCCATCCAAGTTTTAGCTTGCCTTTTGCCTTTGCCTTTGCCTTGGCAGTTGAGTTCAAAATGTTTATTTTGTTGTCCTTAGGTTAGTCGTTTGCTCATTTTGTGTGTTTCCGTGTGCCCCAAACTGGAACTCATCCTCCTCTATATCTTCTTGGCACTAGATGCTGATGCTGATGCTGGATGCTGCTCCCCAAGCTCTTGTTTGCCCTGAAATGTACTCGTGTGTACACATAGTTGAATGTGAATGTTCACTCACTGCGTTTTATTTTCTTTTATTTTTTATTCTTTTTCTTTTTTTTTTCTTTTTGCTCTCTTTACGTTCTCCCCATTGTTTTTGTGTATGTTATTTGATTTGAACTGTTTGCGTTTTGCGCTGTTTACATTTCTCAGGAATATCTAGCCCGTCCCTCCGGTAAATATCCTTGATCCATTTGCAAACATCAAGTTGTAGTAGCAATGGCAAGCAGCAACAAGAGCAACACATATTCCCCCAATGCTCCCACCATTTAACCATTTTCTCTTTCACAAGCTTATTGAAGCTTTTAAGCAAATGTTTGAAAATTAAACTTGACTCTTAAAGCCAAATTGCCATTTAAATGTCTATTTCAAATCATCGAAAAATTGAATGAGAGATGAATAAGAAGTCTTTATCTTAACTCTCTATAGACAGACACATCTAGTTGTTCCCATGTACATAGATGAACTTTTTTTAGGGAAAATCCAAGAGTAACAAAAGGTGAGGAAGATGGACTTGTATATTTAAAAGTAAAAAGATATAAAAATATTTTTAACTTTGCAACCCGTAGAACTCTCAAGGATATTTAATACATATCTGGTAATTTACATTGAAATTCCATATTTATCTTTACAAAACCCTTTCTTCGACTGCAAAATTACAAACTGAAAGGCATTTCAAATCATCATTATTCCACAAAAATGGTCTTTAAAAATTTCAAATGGCCACTCAGCAAGCAGTTTTGGCCGGATTGCAAATGTCCGTCATAGCCAAATTCTTTGTAATACGGATAAGTATGAGTATAAAAAAAAAAAAATGGAAAATAGAAAAGAGTGAGTCACATAAAAAGCGGCCATGGAAAAGAAAAAGGAGACACAATGCTGACGATGACGAGATGATGAGCAGCGCACAAAACGATGATGCACAAATCCTTTAAGAGCGGATTTGGAATATTTGCGAGGAAGCCACAACGGAGATGGGGGCCACAACGACAACGTCGAACAAACGGACGAGGCTTAGCAGCTGCTACTGCTGCTGCTTAACGAAAGAATTTACTAGGGCTAAATGGGGGCGGGCTTTAAAATATTGTAAATGTAAAGTATATGCAGAAACACTCGCACACACACACACACACAAAGATAGAGAGTGAAGAAAAGGCCATGAATGCCGCATGCTGTGGCCATGCAGGGGGTGGTGTGTGTGTGTGTGTGTGCAAAACCCAAACGAGTATGTGGGCGGAGTAGTAGATGATATGACAAGTCAATCCCCAAGCCATTGGCATAGTCATAGCTATAGCTATAGCCATAGCCATAAAGAGGACAGTTCGAAAAGGAAGTGTTGTATTTGTAGCTCACAAAACTATTTGTTTTTGGCCCGCTGTGCAATGCGCTGTGCGCAAATTTCTGTCAATTCCGTGTAATCGTAAGCCTTAATGGTTATTGGAAACGCAGTGAGAAAGAAGAACTGTCGTCAAATATTGACATTGTCTGGCTCATCACCTCTCCACCACAACCCACATCCCTTCACCCTTCACCCCTCTCTCCCTCACTCTCTGTAACTCTCTATTGCTATAAAACAAAACCAACTTGGCAAATCCTTTAATAACGATAAACGTTCCTTCCCCACTTCCGCATTCAGGCTACAGACTCTAGTCACCATTTCTTCTCATATGTGGACTGAGAGAGAGAGAGAGAGAAAGAGAGAGAGAAAATATGTATACGCCAATTCAATTGCCCTTGCCAGAAATCCCCCTTGGCCTTTTTTATATTGTGTCAACCATAAACTTTTATTACGCCTTAAGGTAAATTATTTTATTTATTTTTTAGGCCTATTGCCGGCAGCCACGCAAAGGCGGCAACAACAACAACAAGGACATCAAGGACAACAGAAACCCAACAATGATCCTGGTCAACGCATAATTCTACGTTATTTTGTTGCCACACAACTCCCCCACTGTAAACCCCTCTCTCTCTCCCCAAGCGCCACCACCCACAGAGACACAGAGCGGCAACATCCGCAACTCCATCTCCAGTATCCATTTACCCAAAAAAACTCGCATCCCTTTTGGCCAGAAGCAGAAGCCAAAACAAAAAAATCGCAACAATTTGTAATGCCAAATATTTTATTCATTCTGCGATTGCCGGGCCTCCCATGGGCAGTCCGCACCCCTCTTGCCCTAAATGACTACACACACACAAGCACACAATATACATACATAAATACATATTTGTGTATTTATATATTTATTGTTTTCTCTTCTTTCTTTTATTTTTGTCAACAAAAGCCGCTCGATTAGCTCAACAGGTTCCCATCAGCAGGAGGTCCGAGTCCGGTCGCTACAATCCGAGACCTCATATGTCTGTAGGTATGGGATTGCATTTCCTACATAGCGTTTTGCCATGATAAAAAGTTAATACGAATTCAATAGAACAATAAATTTACTGTCATCGCAAGTGAAATAATCACCCAACATACTTTCAAAGGATTTCTGTTTGAGTTTTATTTAAATTGTTTAAATTCTAAAGCTGAACAGTTTTTAACAACCAACGGCAAGATTCAGAATTCTACATATAATAGTGCTAGCCGCTAGTTCTCTGCCCCTTATAGTATGTTAGGAATTTATAGTTAACACTCTTTTTTATAAATGAATTAATAATTAATAATTACTATTTCTGTCCATCTAGTAAAACATGTTTATACGTTAATATAATATTTCTAGTCCGATTTTAATAAAATTTAATATATCGATAGCAATTAATAACATTAATTGGTCTATCAAATTTGATTGCGGTTCTTCTGTGGAGGCGGAAATGGGTGTGGCAATCACAATCTGCCGGTGATACCAAATAAGTCGACTTTGGTTGAATATCGAGAATATATAAACTGCCGTCTGCTTGTTACATACATTTTGGCGACTTTAATGTACCATTTCGCTCTATGGGTACATGGTATAATACGCGATAGCATCAACAATTTTGTAGAAAATATAGAGTGGAAATAAAGTCAATATAATCCCAAGACCTCATGAATTCAATTTGATGAGTAATTTGTTAATTTACATAGTGGCAATCGGTAAATGATTATTTTGTTTGTGTGCATGTGAAAGAACTATCAGTATATTAATGGGCGCAGCATTATGTGTTTCTATTTCCATAAATCAACACAACAGACCAATGAAAGCGCCAGAAATTATAAGCAACTGCAACTGCAATGGGCAACTTCATAAAAGCATCAACACGCTGCTTTTGTAGTGCCACATAATGAAGTGAGTTTGCGAGATGGGGTTTGGTCGGTGGCAATTTGTCTATTATGGGGCACATTGATTAGCGCCTGTAGCCTCCTACTTATTCACACTAGGCGAATAGGGACTAAGGGGCTCTACGGGAGGCGCCGCGTCCTGCATTTCGCTGTCGCTGCACAAATGCATGCAATGCCACACATGTCGTGCTTAATTAACCCCGAACAATTTCAACTTCCGACTCTGACTCTCACACACATACACACATGGACAGAGAACACAATGGGCGGCATTCATTCATTCATTCATACGAAAAAGGCACGCGCATAATTCCTATAGTTGGGGCACACTCTACAACCACACTACCCAATCTCACACCTCCCCCCCACCTCCCAAAAACACGCACACATAACTCCCCACACACACCCCCACACTTGCCCCACCAATGCATGGCCACACAGAGCACAGTGACCCAAATTAATCTTAGTCATTAGCAGTGGCAAGTGCAAGTGTATAGCGGTAGCCAACTTCAAGTCGCCTCTGACAGACATCACGAGGACGACGACGACAGCATCCTCCCAAATTCTATGTGTATGTGTGTCTGTGTGTGTGAGAGAGGGGTGGTTGAGCGGTTGCCTATTCCCTCTCGCCTTGACTTGTCTAGGTTACGCGCAGACAAAGTGGCAAAAGTTTTCTGACGGCTGACGGTTGTGTCAGGGGGTCGAGAAGTGTTTCAGCGGGGGCAAAGCGGGCGAATGTTATGTTGACAGCCTTTATTTTGGCATTTACGAAATTCGACGGCGTGAAAAACGAAAGTATTCTCACACTCTCAAAATAATTTATGAAAATTGTAACAACTTTAGTTTTGATTTCGCTTTATCTTGAGATTAAATAATATGCTTAAAGCACAAATTAACTCCGAACAAACACTTTACACATTTTTATTTTGTTTCGGAGATCATCTTCAGGAGATGGTATTATTTATTGAATAGTTCAATTTTTTAGACCTCGAACTGGCATTTAATAAAGGCTTGATAAAAATCAAAATCGCAGTAACAACGTCATATTTTTTATCTTACACTGCGATACAATTACTTTTTATACCATACACCCATAGGGTGAAATGGTATATTAAAGTCGCCAAAATGTATGTAACAGGCAGAAGGAAGCTTTTCCGACCCCATAAAGTATATATATTCTTGATCAGTATCAACAGCCGAGTCGATATAGCCATGTCCGTCTGTCCGTCCGTCCGTCCGTCCGTCCGTCCGTCCGTCCGTCTGTCCGTCCGTATGAACGCCTAGATCTCAGAGACTATAAGAGATAGAGCCACCAAATTTGGTATGTAGGCTCATGTAGTATGTAGAGTGATCGAGTTTATTTCAAAATTTTGCCACGCCCCTTTCCGCCCCCGCAATTCAAAAAAAAACGTTTATCTCAAAAACTATTGCAGCTAGAGACACCATATTTGGTATGTATGTTTGCTTAGTAAATGCGCACATTTTGTATGTATAAAGATTTTGCCACGCCCCTTTCCGCCCCCGCAATTTGAAAAACTCGATTATCTCCCGTAATTTTTTACCTTGTGCAATCAAATTTGGCACACTTGAATTTGATACTAATACCCAGCAAAATACCAAATTTGATCAAAATCGGACAAAAAATAGCCAAGTTATGCATATAAACGTTTTTCCATAAGGCCGGAGTTGGCCGTTGGCGGGTGGTGGCGCTAGGGTGCTCAGATGCATGAGTGAGCGCGATACTAAGATATGCTACTAAAGCATGTGAACAGAACTTTTTTAAAATCGGCAAATGCATTTGTTATTACAAATTTGAAATATTTGTTTTACTGGTGTATGGTATACCTAAGTCGGCGAGACGACTTACTTACTTCATTGTTATTGTATTTTATATAAATGAGATCTTGAGCATATAGAAGAGTAATTTTCGTGTATTTTCTTAATCAAGTATCATTTTTTCAAGAGACTTTAAAAAAGACTCATCTAGTCGATTTGTGATGAAAAAAATAATCCAAAACTAAAACTAAAAACAATTTTATCTTTCGATAACAATAATGAATAATTAATTTACAATTTTTGATATTTGTGATCTAATTTTCATCATGAAAATATTTTTAAACACAAAGAAGAAGAAAGAAATAATTTTATTATAACAAAATCTCAAAGTTCAAATGTGACTGCATTTCTACTTTAAAAATGGAGCATAAGCTTTATTAATTAAGAATTATTATCATTGTATGTATATTAGTCAGTTGGAGCTAAAAGTCAATAGATCGCCGTATTATAGACTGTTTAAAAATCAATTAAAAGAAAGCCAACAAAAAGGAAAGCATTAACATGTACTATCCACCGGCCATGATTATGAATCATGAAAATTGCTCACATAATTATTATTATCATTACCATCGAAATGAGGGCAAAAGAAGGAGGCCAGAAGAGGCAAAAAGTCAGTCTCTCCTCCAATGACGGTTAAGTGGCTGTGCCCTCCACTAATTGTAAGTAACACGTTCTCATTTACGAAACTTTCTGAGTAAGTGTTTTTGTTGGAAAACACCAGCAAGCCAGCCAGTCAGCCATCAGGCGAAGCCAAGGCATCCAGGCAACCGGCTAGACATGACTCCAGTCAGCCAGCCATGCTTAGACATTAAAGTTTTGGCGCTTCCTTTGCTTCTGTTTAATAGACCGAAAAATCATTTCTAGCCAAAAGTTTAAAGTGTGCGCCTACATTTATCACTCATTAACACGACCGAACCACCGACATTCTCTCTCTTAGCCTCCCCTTGTAGCACGAACAAGGACGAAGTAGCCAACCAGTCAGCCAACCTAAATGCAATTAAAGCCAAAAACTTAAAGATGATAGCATCTTGCCCCTTTTTTTATTTTTGCTTGGTTCTGTTTTATCTAACATTGAAAATCAATAAAATTAAAAACAACAACAAAAAAGATATAAACAAAAAATAATGTTGACTGCAAGCCAGAAAAAAATGAAGCAGAAGAAAAGAAAAACAACATTCCAGCCATAGATTTGTTAAGTATAGAGGCGGGGAAATTTCTTTTGCGGGCAAGAGGGGTGCATATTGAGAGGGCCAAAAGCAAGAAATCGCCGAGCCAAACATCCTTTGAACAATACAACAACAACAACTCCAGGACCAACTCACTTGGCCAGAAACAAAGACAAAAGTCAAAAGTGCCAAAACCCCCAAAAAAAAATTGAAATAAAAGAAAAAAACGATAAAAAAAGGAAATGCCAACAACAGAAAGCCAAAAGAATACTAAAAAACAAAAAGGAAAAAAAAAATATATATATATATGGAAAGAATACCAGTGAGACGTCCCCAAAAGAAGTCAGGCGGAGCAGAGGCAAAACGCATGCGCCCAACGATGCCGATGAATCTCACTCAAAACAGGGGAAGGCCGTACTCACACAACTGGGTTAGCTGGGGATGGAGCACAGGAAATGCACACACACCCACATACACACACACACACAAGCCATATATACATATATATACGATATATATGTATATAAAATGGCGCGTACAACCCATAGAGAAAGTGGTGTCCATTTCTCCTCCATTTTTTGGAGAAAATTTCCTATCTCGGCAGCAGGCAGCAAGAGTCAGCAGCATTTTGCCCAGAGCCCAAGAGCAAATGATTTTTAACAAATTTCATTAACATCAGAGGTCCGTAATCATTCAAGCATCGCGTTTCGTAACAAGGCCCTCAGTTGGCAAAGCTGTGGCCACTCCAATTAAGTGAGTGTAGTGCCGCACAATTGCATTATCTCATACAAGACGAATTTGAACTCACAAGACACCGGCCTCCTGCCCCGCCTCGCCACACTCACACCCCTTTTGAAGGACTAAATCATATATAGTAGTAATTCTATAAGTTCATAGTGTCTTATTTGGGTCTTTCAACTCTCTCGACCGCGTTACAAATGTGCATTTTTTTAAATTAAATGTGAATGGTCCACATTGTTGCTGATTGTCAGTGTTTTCTTTTTGTGATTTGATAAACTTGGGCAAAATGATCGATGAGCATCATCCAATGCAGATTGGCATGTGTAAGTACCAGCAATTGAGTAGTATTCAAACGCAAAACTTAATTTTGCCGACGGTGAAATTTTTGCCACAATTACCGACGCTTTTTAACAAAAACAAAAAATTCTTACAAATAAAAAAATATTAAAACATAACAAATGTGATGGACTCTAGTGACAAATCTACTGTTATTTATACATATTTGCGGAATAGTTTTAATGGTTTTTGATACAACATGTGAGAAAATTGTAAGCTAACACAAAAAGCCACAGTAAATAGTCAGCGAATTATATTATAGCAACAAGAAAACCGATTGATTCAGTAAGAAATCTAAGACAACATATCCTGTGGCCATGGTCAGAAAAGCATTTATATTAAACCGAATAGGCCACACCGTGTTAAGCGAATCCGCGTCAAACAAAACATGGGACTTGTTCCAAGATTTCCATAGAGGCTGGAGAAAACTTTATATTCGTCGAATTTCACATCTTTTACACAGCAGACGATTTAAAGCTGTTTCTTAAACTGATTGATTCCATAAGTTCTAAGTGTCTTTGAATTGATGGCTTTGTTGTCAGCAAGTGCAAGGTCGACTTAAAATCGAGCATAGATCTTCCAGCAAATCGTGTAATTCAATGATTGAATAGCGAATAGAATGCAAAAGATATTAACAAATCCATAAAAGCCAAAATTTTTTGCAAATACGTATCAACCAAAATCGAGATTTTCCATCGTGTGAGTCTAAGACTTAGGAAGAGAGAAGGTAGCCAATTCACAATCGTGTAAGACCCAGTTAACGCTAAAAGAGATTGTGTTAAGCGAAGTGTAAAATATACAAAGAGGTAATGGTGGAAAAGTTTATATTCCTGTTCTGTATATCTCGGATTTTGCCGGATCCGACCACTATATCATATAGCTCCCAAACAAATGTCACGAACAGTGACTTTTCTCAATAGCTTCATTATTTTTTTAAGCTGTTATTGTAAAAATTAATATTTGTATACCTATGTATTAATGACAATGCCAACTTTGATCAGTATCGGATGACCATATCATCTACCGCCCATATTAACGATCGTTCGAAAACAATGACTTTCGTTACATTTCACACGATAGCCCGACAATTTATTATTTTTTAGTTTGAATGAATCTGTTAATGACAGATGCAATTTGTATTCAAATCGGATAACTATATTATATAGCGTATTTAGGCTAGCTGTATGGCTGTTCTATCGCGAACTTTACAATTTTAAATAAGGGAAGAGTAACAAAAAAAAAATTGCAAGGGTATAAAACTATGGCGCTGTCCAAGTTAGTCCCGGCCCTCTGGTTTTCTGATCAATTGCCATCAACCAAATGCAAAACCGATTTCAATACACATGGTGTTATGGTGTTCAGAAAAGGATCAAATAGCGAATCTTTGTGAATGTTATTTCAAATTAACGATTAACAAATACAACATAAATGGCGTATATCAAATTATTAAATATTGTTATAATAAGTTGATTAAGGACGAAAGGTAGGCACATTTAGATGAACTCTAGTATTGTACATTTTGCCAATTTCTTTGCTTTATTTAGTTGTAATTCTCAACTAGTTTTAGCGTTGACAACCATAATAGCAGGGTTTTCAATGCTCGTCTTATTATCGACCTTGTTAGTTCTTAAAATACCTACACTGAGTCTTTATTACAGGCAATCTGTCCATGTTTCTTCAGGTGCCTATGAGAAAAATATATTTAGTAAGCCTGACTTCGTGCCTGCTTTTACGTCAGGATTGATTTGTTCTACGGAAATCGAACTCTAGACAGGTTTTACATTTTATAGACTTTTTTGCCCCTTTATTGTTTATCAATACAAGTACACTGAGGTTGGTCTCACTTTGAAAATGCGATAGAAACAGATAACTACATAATCAAACCAAGCTACAAAAAACGTTTAATAAAAGAACACTTATTACAAATATATGTACATATCATGCATATGTATATGTACATATACATAATGAGCCAAATAATGGTTAGACTCACTACGTGAGTCTTTTTATTTCTGTTTATATTGTTATAAATATTTACCTATCCATTATTTACATTCCACCTTCATGGCCCATCAAGTATGAAAATTGCTTTGCCCACTTCAACTGTTCGAAATCTCAACATATTTTGCAGTGCTGAACAAATTTTTTGACTTCTGTCAAAGATTAGAAGAAAACAAAGCATTTAAGTTGCAATTGCTGGCACAACAAAACTGCTGCTCCATAATTTCGTTTTGTGTGCTCGAAATCCGATTAAAATATAAATGCCGCATCCGTTGTAGGAACAGCCAATTCGCTCTGATAGACAAACGGAAAAGAAAACGGGGAACGAGAACGCAAACCAAAAAGGAGAAGGGCAGTCAGCGGCAACACACAGCATCCTGGCAAGGGGTTTCCGCTCACCGACTGCCAACATATGCCGCCAGCCGCCGTAACCAACATAATGAATCGCCTGCCTTTGCTTTTTGCTTTCTGCTTTTGCTCACTGTTCCTCTGTTCCTGGGTTTGCAGGGATGGCACGGGCTTGAGACAAGGGTGAAGTAAGGGTTGCCATTTCGTACCCCTTGTTGTTTATTCATTTAAATGCCCCGGTTAACGGGGCACGCACTACTCGTAAATTCTTTTATAATTTAGTTATAAGCTGGCGAGAGGGGAGATGGACCGTAAGGCGAAGGGTAGTTGCTGTTGCATTGCACTGTCTCATCAGTAGTGTCTCTAATCCGAACACTCCGCCCCCTTGATTTTCATATGCACACATTAGAATCTAATTAGAGTTGAGGCAAAGCGCATAGCTATCAATGTCGGATTTGCACTTGTTGTCATCCACAGTGCAAATCCTTTGATCTTAGGCATCGGCATGTCCGGCAAATATGTTGGCATATTTTCTCTCCAAATGTCAAAATGAACTGAACACTAAAGTGTAACAGGTGTGGCCGCTGAGCCGCTTAGCCATGGTTAAGTATATTCGATTGAAAGTGTCTAAAGTTAAAGTGCGAGTAACTTTTGCCAAGAGGGCATTTCCTTTGATGGCTATGATTGAGAAGGGGCTCCCTCCACCTTCCTCCATTCCCATTGTTTATTTGATTGGATTGAAATGGGCTACGGACTGCATGAGACTGCAGTTGCCATTGACAGCCAGAAGCTGACAGGGTGAAGCATTTTGCCCACTTTACCCTGTCTTCTTATTCTTCCTGAGATTCTCCTACTTCCTTTCTGGCTGAGCTGCTACATAAAAGGCGGGAACCAACAACATCCAAGTTCTTATATACATATACATATATGTATGTAATTTTTAGTATATATTTTTTGTTAATATTTTATGAAGTATGAGTTGTGAGGAAGAATCTAACTATTAACATCTGATAATAATGGAAAAAAAGAATATAGGCAGAACTGTTAGATCCAAACTTTCCAAAATTTAAAATCCTTAGATCATCAATGAGTTCCGTGAGTTTCCATCGAGAATTGGGTGAAGTTTTCGAAATTCGAACTTGAACCTGATATCTCAATCTTAATAAAACCATGAGTTTAAATAAATATAGATTAAAGCATTTTAGCTATTGCTTCAAGATATTTAACTTACTAAATTTAGACGATCTCGAAAAATATCTAACAAATATCTGGATTAGAAGACCCAATCCAATAAATAAACCAGAGGGCCGGGGCTAACTTCGACCGCGTCAAAGTTTGTATACCCTTGCATCTTTTTTAGTAACTCTTTCCTTACCTATAGCCATCACAGGAAAAAACGTTTTATCTAAAAAGGCTAATGTTTGCGAATGAACGGCCTACAATCTTCGGAAATAACGAAGATAATAATCAAAGTCACTGTTTTCCACAGATCGTTCCTATGGAAGCTATATGATATAGTCACCCGATCTTCATCAAATTCGGCATAGGCATTAACAGATATGTATATTAAACTGACAAATGTCAAATTTGAAAGCAATCGCATCAAAAGTAACTAAGGTATTGACAAAAGTCACTGTTTTTGACCGATCGTTCCTATGGGACCTATATGATATAGTCACCCGATCTTGATCAAATTTGGCACAGTGGTTTATAGTTACAATAAACTTATATATATTAAATTTCACGACAATAGCTTAAAAAGTAACGTAGTTATTGAGAAAAGTCACTGTTCGTGACTTTGCGATTTGTATGGGAGGTATATGATATAGTAACCCGATCTTGATCAAATTTGGCACAATTATTAATAAGAACACAAAACTGACCAATACCAACTTTTATGGCAATTGTTGATAAAATAATGAAGTTATTGAGAAAAGTCACTGTTCGTGACTTTGCCGTTTGTATGGGAGCTATATGATATAGTGGTCCGATCCGACTGAATCCGAGATATACAAACCCTGCAGTATATACAAGCCTACGTGCAAAATTTCAGCTCTGTAGCTCTTACGGTCTAGGAGGAGTTCGCATCGATCCAGACGGACGGACAGACGGACGGACGGACGGACGGACGGACGGACGGACGGACGGACGGACATGGTTATTTGAACTCGTCTCGTCGTGCTGATCAAGAATATATATACTTTATATGGTCGGAGATGCTTCCTTCTATGCGTTGCACACTTCTGACCAAAATTAATATACCCTTTTTGCAAGGGTATAATGATTAGGATTATGCAAATACATTCACAAGACTTAGATTAAGTACTACACTAATTGTAAGACAAACAGTTTAAACTTGTTGTTAACCTAAAAGTTAATAGAACATTCAAGAAATAAAGGATATTGATTGATTATCTAGATTCCAGATTTGTAAACTTAAGATAATCATATAAAAGCTGATGAGCGATATTATGATCTTTGTCAACATAGTTAAGAGAGTCTATAAAGGGCCGCTTTAATAGAACTTAAAGGTGTTTTCTTTCCTACAAAGGATTCATTTTTAATGTAAGCATTTCCTTATTTCTACAGATATTCAATTGTCATTTTCTAGAAATAAACGTTTGAATGAAATACAAATAGCTGAGTCCGTCTTAAATGTAATAACTTTAAAAATTCTATAAATATTTCTGAATGCCACAAATATTATTTTTCTGCCACAAATTTAATGAAATTGTAAACACGTTTAAATCATTTAACTGTAGATTTCACACACAGGTCACAAGAGGGGAAGAAAGAGGATGAGGCAAAAGGTGGTACTGTGTGAAACAATGAAAGAGAAAAAGCGTGAAATGGAAAACAAAACAAAGTGAATACAATGCACACATACAGAAAAGAGAGAAAGGGAATGAGACAGAGACACACACACACACATGGAGGGAAACAAATTACGGTGAAATTTCAGCAATTTGCCATAAATTGAGACAACAAGTAGCAAAAAAGCCAACCAACAGAACAAATACCGCAAATGTACAGTAATTTTTTGCCAGCAACTCGAACAATCTCACACAGATACAAAACCCACACAATCGCACACACGCACTTACATACATACATACCCACATAAAGGGAAGTTACGCATACGCAACGTTGCCTTTACATACATATATTTATTATACCATACACCCATAGGGTGAAATGGTATATTAAAGTCGCCAAAATGTATGTAACAGGCAGAAGGAAGCTTTTCCGACCCCATAAAGTATATATATTCTTGATCAGTATCAACAGCCGAGTCGATATAGCCATGTCCGTCTGTCCGTCCGTCCGTCCGTCCGTCCGTCCGTCCGTCCGTCTGTCCGTCCGTATGAACGCCTAGATCTCAGAGACTATAAGAGATAGAGCCACCAAATTTGGTATGTAGGCTCATGTAGTATGTAGAGTGATCGAGTTTATTTCAAAATTTTGCCACGCCCCTTTCCGCCCCCGCAATTCAAAAAAAAACGTTTATCTCAAAAACTATTGCAGCTAGAGACACCATATTTGGTATGTATGTTTGCTTAGTAAATGCGCACATTTTGTATGTATAAAGATTTTGCCACGCCCCTTTCCGCCCCCGCAATTTGAAAAACTCGATTATCTCCCGTAATTTTTTACCTTGTGCAATCAAATTTGGCACACTTGAATTTGATACTAATACCCAGCAAAATACCAAATTTGATCAAAATCGGACAAAAAATAGCCAAGTTATGCATATAAACGTTTTTCCATAAGGCCGGAGTTGGCCGTTGGCGGGTGGTGGCGCTAGGGTGCTCAGATGCATGAGTGAGCGCGATACTAAGATATGCTACTAAAGCATGTGAACAGAACTTTTTTAAAATCGGCAAATGCATTTGTTATTACAAATTTGAAATATTTGTTTTACTGGTGTATGGTATACCTAAGTCGGCGAGACGACTTACTTACTTCATTTTCTGTTGTATATAATTTTTTGCTTGTTTGTTATTATTGTTGTCGTTGTTACTGTATTGCAAGTGCGTGGAATTTCGAGTGAGAGACAGACACGCACATATTTCGTCGCTGGAAAAGTCATTTCAATAATTGCAAAACCACAAATTTACTACAACTCGAAATGGTAATGGTTTTTGACCAAATGGTCAACAACCAACTCTCTCTCTTTCTCTGTCTCTGCCTCCTGGACCGGAGTCAGAGATATGTATGCAGATGTGGCAGAAAACCGCAAATGCAAATCCTATTTTTTTGTTTAAGTGGGTTGGGTTCAGTTGAGTTGGTAAAGAGTATAGTTTTTGCCACGATAACCAACAGTTGTAAATTTGGCCCACACACACACACATACTTTTAGCCGCAATTTGCATGCCAAAGTGAAAATAAAAATATCTGAAATGTTTCTCATTTACATGTAATCGGAAAATACGGGGCTGGGTAACAACAACCGGGATCTGACCACAAAAACCAAAATAGTTCCAATGGACATGAAATGTCAACAACAACAACATCAACAGCAACAGCAGCAGCATCAGCAACAACAACAACATCCGCAAAATGGGAGCCTCAATCAACTGCTGCTGCTGAACGGAAATGAGCGCATGTTAACAACACCCACCCCAACAGCAGCAACAGCAACGGATATAACAACAGTAACAACAGCAGCAACAACAACGGCAGCGGCAACGGCAACAGGCAACAAGCCTGGGGCTAGCCACAATGACAAAATGGCGTCAGTCAGCCGAAATGTCAACGGAAGTTGCAACAACCTCAATAGCAACACCAACAGCAATAGCAAAACCCATGCACATCAGCAGCAGCAACATTCAATGCCTATGACAATGGCTGGACAAGGACCAGGTCCACCATCAGCCTCCAACCATACTCAACTCTGCAGTCGTATCACTTTGGGTGAATGCAGTCTCAATGGTATGAGCAATTTTACAGCACCAGCACCTCCACTGGCAACAACAAACAGCACACCGCAAGCGCCTCAAATACTCCAACAGCACACGGCAATGGCCATGGGTGTGAGCGTGGGTGTCGGTGTGGGTGCCGGTGTGGGTGTGGGTGGTGTGGGAGCACCGCTTAACCAGTGCTCTTACTGCTGTCAGCCAATTTGTGATCGCTACATCATGCGGGTAGTGGACAATTCATTTCACGAGGGTTGCCTCAAATGCACAGCATGTTCCCTACATTTAGTACACTCCTGCTATGCAAAGGATGGCAAACTCTTTTGCCGCATTGACTATGAGAGGTAAAAAATGTGATTAATATTATTCAATTTAATACTTATGCAATTTGCTTCACTCTACACACATCCAATTCATATGTTCTCAGACTCTATATACGCAATCGTTGCCTTGGCTGCGGCCATAAAATTGCACACGATGAGCTTGTGATGCGATGTCATGAGAATGTATTCCATTTGAAGTGCTTTGCCTGTGTTGTATGCGGATCATTACTAAAAAAGGGCGAACAATATGTGGTTAAGCAGGGACAACTGTTCTGTCGTTTCGATTATGAGAAGGAAGTTGAAATGCTTCAAGGATATGGTATAGATTTCACATTTCCATTTTTTGTTTTCTAACTAACTAAAAATGTGGTTTCATGTTTTGTAAGCAGACTTCTATAGCGATGATATATTTCCGCCCAAAATGGATGGCAGACGTGGTCCAAAGCGTCCTAGAACTATATTGAATACCCAACAGAGGCGGGCCTTTAAAGCCTCCTTTGAGGTGTCACCCAAACCCTGTCGCAAAGTGAGAGAGAATTTGGCCAAAGAGACTGGTTTAAGCTTAAGGATCGTGCAGGTTAGTTTACACCCGATTAGCCTCCGATTAGCCCCTATTCCATTTAATGTGATTTACTTTCCCTTAAAGGTTTGGTTTCAAAATCAACGTGCCAAGGTTAAGAAAATCCAAAAGAAGGCCAAACAAGAGCCACCATCCAAGGGTGCCAGCGACTCGCAGGACTCACAGGAGTCCCAGGACAGCAGTCTGGCCACAAAGATCAAAGATGAGGCTCACAGTGACAGTGAATCGCCAATGGAATCATCGCCATATTCAGCCACTTCCGATGGATTGGCTCGACTCCGTTGCACAATTAAGGATGAACAGGAGCAAGTGCCCTTTAACTGCATGGAAACTAATAAAGGTAAGACTCAAATAGAGTAAAGCCATCTAAGTTACACATCTAATTTTACAACGATTACTCATTTCATTTATTACAGAGAATTGCAATAAAAACAACGAGCCCATTCTGAATACCATATTGGGTTTAAGCTATGCCACCTTTCAACAGCTAATGGGTCCGTTCACTCAAACGCCAATGATTAATCCAATCGATCGGCTATATAGCATGCAAAGCTCCTACTTCCGACCCGAGGAGCTTGGAGCTTATGGCGAATGCGGTGGCGGCAAGGAGCCAATGGACTAAAATCCTAACTGGAATTCTGTTTTTTTTTTTTTTTTTTTTGACAATTGAAAATCAAAATTAGATCTTGTAAAAAAAAGAAAACCAAATAAAAAACAAATGTTAATGTGCTAGTCATTGAAAATGCCGACAAGCTTTAGCAAAAAAAAAAAAGAAAAAGTAGCCCAACCCAATGTGGACATGACGTGCTCAAACAACCACCCAGAGCAAGGTTGCGAAATATTTTCCCTTTTCTCGATTTTTTTTCTGATTTTGGTTGTTCTGCAGGTGCAGCCTTGAAATTAGTTCCACTCAGTTGACAGGAAGCCACCCCAAAAAAAAAAAATGAAATCGGGCTCATTGCCCTTTATAGGCGTAAAATGCCGATTCGTCATGCATTGTTCGATGAGCAGCAGCAGCCCCGCCCACACACACATACACATACACACACATTACCGACTCTCTGTGTTGACAGCGGCAAGCCGTCACTTTTGGCCCAAAGTGCAGCCAACTTCAACGACCCCAAAAACTGAAGCTACTGGGTCCCTGTGGTGGAGCGACATCAACTGCGTTATTTGAGGTATGCGCCTGCTCTGTGGCAGACACAAACGAGGCATGGCAGGACCAGGACAAGGCAGGACAGGACAGGACAGACAAGCAGGACTTACGCGAATGCCATTGGCATGCGTAGGGTTATGCGATGTTAATGGTATTTGTGTCTTACCTATTACTGTCTCCAAACTGGACTAAAAACTCTTTCTCTAACTCCCTTAAAGTATTGAATAAAAACTGATGGAGTATGAGTATTAAAGGCTCTGATTAGGTTCGATAGGGAATTGAGAATCACAGAGTACTAATTCATTTATCTTTCTTGCTGAAACCAGTTGAGAATCACAATCACATTTCTTATGCCTAGAAATACTTTTTTTCTTTTTTTTTTTTTTTTTTGAATAGTTTTTATAGATTTTGTCAATTTCTTAAATTAGCCAGTGAAATATTCAATTCAAAATAAACGCGCCCCCAAACAAATTGAATTTGAAGACACTTGCAACACGTGTTTACACACAGGCCTTTCCATTTGTCGTTTCTCTCACCCCCTCCTTCTATATTTCCCCCCTCTTTGGCTGTTGCTGCTGCCGTACTTTATGCAATTTGTCACAATATGTGTCACATTAGCCACAGCAATTGTGCTTAAAGGTCGTCGTTGTCGTCGTAGACTCACACTTCCTTTTGTTTTTGGGTGGCGTCATCATCAGTTTAGCGCTGCTAACCAGATTATACCCCAATTGCAGCACGGTACACCAATACGGGTTGGTCGTGGTCGCTTCAAGTAAAGAAATAGTAGTTAAACAAAAGGGCCACACCACCAGACAAACTACCACCGAACCCAACCCCACCCCACTTCAGAGCCACTACCCAGCTCAACTCGACTCGGCTCGGCTCAACTCAGCTCATCACCACCACCACAAGAACAGTAACATTGGATTCTGTTGAGACCAATGCGCACCCCTGACGGGGATGAGGAGCATGTAAGTCATTTCTGAAACACGCTGTTAAAAAACAATGCACGATCCGCCTGAGTTCGAGCCCGAGTCAGTCCGTCTGTTCGTCCACACCATTAATCAAACGCTCTGACAAAGGACAAACAAGTGCACGGCGAGAAAAAACCCCAAAAAAATGGAGAAGGGAGAAAAAAAACACACCGATGATTGCTGAATGGTGAAGCAAATGATGGATAAAAAAAAGAGCACCGCCAGTTGGTTGTTTGCCCAAATGTCCATACGTCCTTGAGGGCCACCATAGACACACACTTGGCCGGCGATTGTCCTGCTCTTTGCTCAACGATCTGATTCCGCTCGTTAATGTGTAAATGACGTAATTAATTACCATTCTATCTGTAGTCAGTGGACATCATTGAGATGCACACACTGAAGAAACTGCAACAGGGACACAAATACAATCAGAAAGCGACAATATTATAAGAATCTAAACAAAAGGCACAAATAGTATTTAAAACTAAATTTGCTTGAACTTGTTATTATTTCACCTGCCCATTTACCTCTCCCTCGGCCCCCGTTCTAACCATCCTAGATGTATATTTTTTAATGTATTTATTTGTCCAGCAATGCACAAGTCGTTCAACATTTATCCAATTTTAATCTACGATATAATAATTACTTTATTTTGCTTAAACAGAAAAAAATGAATTAAAATTTATAAAGATACAAAACGATGCTTAAGTTGAAGAAGTCAGAACCCAACAAAAAAACTAAGACTACATCAATTTATCTATTAATTTTTTTTCAATTGTCGTTTGGAAGAGAAAAATCTACATATTTATAAAGGTTTGTGATATCTCGTTTTGAAACCGTTAAATTTAATTTTGAACTGGAATGTAAATCAAGCTAATAATAAAATTTATTTTTTCAAGTTTTTACTTTTTTTTTAATTTTGGGAAATTTTCTTTAAGGAAAATAGGTGGAAGCACCAAAGATTTTTAAAAAATATCTTAAATAACTCAGTAAATCACATTATCTTATTGGAAAGTAATCTTTAAGTATAAATTGGAAACCCTGATTCATATTTTGTTCTTTTCTCAATGCTTATGCCTAAAATTGGCGAAGAGTTCAATTTTAGGAATATACATAATATATACATACATATATATAAGTCGAAATATTTCGAAATCACGTCCAAAGTCGTAAAAGTTCTGGCCAGACTCATGGGTTAAATAATCGTAATGTATTTGACATCTGATAAATTATTAAATACTAATCATATGTGAAATCAAGTATCCTTAATTCTTTCATACAATTCCTTTTCTATTGTCAAAAATAAAAAGGTTTTTTAAATCTCTTTGTAAATCCCTTCTTATTATGCAAATCAAACAATAAGTTTTTTTTTTGTCAAAGACTTACAAATCGGTCATTGATTTTTATGCACCGACAAACCCAATAAGAGGCTTTTAAAATTGTATTAGTATTTGAGAAAAATTGTTGACAAAAATTGTATTTTAATATTATATCCAGCTCGTAATGCCATAAAAATGTAAAAACCATTGCATGCTCCTCTTTCCCTTTGCTTCCTCAAATCGTGTGTGTCTGTGGGTCTCTCAATAAAATCGAAATCATAAAAGCAATCCAAATCCATATAAAATTGACAGTTTCCCAAAAATGCTGTGTAAAACGGAAAGTAGCCCATTCTCTTGTATAAACAATGCAACATTTTTCACAAAATGCCAATCATTATTGTTTTATTTTTGTAAAGGCAACACCACTTCGATCGAAATAATAAACATAAAAGACAAAGTGCTTAAGTGGTTGGCAATACAATGTTACAAATTTTGTGAGAAAAATTGGCAAAAATATTTTAGGGCACTTCTAATCTCGTTTCATGGGAACAAAGGTGTTATTAAGTTAAGCCCAACAGAATGATTTCTAAAAATCCATTATTAAGTCATTTTTTCAATTACATATTTAACTTTTCAAAATTGTTAAGAAAGTCTACTAGTTTATGCAAATGTATTCTCAATTATTGCAAGTAAGTATGAATATAGATGAACGTTTTGTTTTTTCTCTGTTTCTGCTTGTTTCTGTAAGTGAAGCAGCAAATGTTGCGAAGAGAAAAGTTTTTTGGTCAAAAATTGTATACTTGTAATTATGTAAATCGAAGTCCATAACATGAACTATATCCTGAAGCAAGTGTAACCGCAAGAAGTATACAAATTGTCAGAAAAGCAGGCAGGCAGGGAAAACATCAAAAACAGATGTCACTTGTCCCTGGACCACCACCACCGCCAACTCTCAACTTTTAGTAGTAGTTCAAAGGCCTCAATACACACACACACACACACTCACACAGACCAGATGGGTTGGGTGGGCAAGGCTAGTGTACTGGAGTTGAAGTTGGCAATCTAAATGCAAATGGAAGGGCGCCCAATGAAGACTAAAAGTGAGCCGTTGCCCCCCAAAAAAGCCGCAAAAGCCATAACCAAGAATCTCTCGCATAATCCAGTCAAGAGTAGAGAGTAGAAAGAGCCTATGGTAAATGAGTGGGCCAAGTCATTTGATGTAGTTGTAGATGTACATACGTGCCACAGCAACTGCTACTGTTACTGCTGTTGCCACTAGTGTTGGCTGTTTGGTGTTGCTGCTTGTGCTGCTCCTGCCTTTGCTTCTACTTCTGCTCCTGTTGTCGTCGTCGTCATCGTTTGGTTAGAAGTTGCTTCGACATTTGGCACAAAATTCATAAATGCTAATTTCAACACATTGCGCACACGCTACAAATATGAATATTTACCATAACTACAGAAGCACACACACACACACACACACACATACAGAGAAAGAGAGAGCACACACACACATAGACTTCGATTGCCTTTTGCCAGTTAACCACATTCATACCCATACCTTTAGACGGCTTTATCGACCTACAGCTTTTGCTTTGGTTTTAGCTTAACTGTTTCTATTCTCTTTCTGATTCTGGTTCCGGTTCTGGTTCGAGTTTAGGTTTAGGTTTGGGTTTGGGATCGAGCTTGGGTTCTGTTTCTGGTTTAATAAAAGCCTTTTACGAAATGAAGCAATTGTGCATTTCACTTTTGAGCACAGGCTGCGGCGCCTCAAATGTATCTCATATCTGCTTAAGTATACATATGTATGTATGCGTGTGATTGTGTGGGTGTGTATGTGTTTGGCAAATATGCGTCAAATCGCACAGACGCACAGTTTTTGAATACCAAATAGAGGCAACTCACACGCACACACACACACCCTCCACCCACCCAAACAAATGTCGATAGACAAGTAGATACTTACACATGGCCATAGTCCATATTTGTCTACTTGATATGCCATAGATTGAGATTGGTTTTTCCTGCCTCTAAACTGAACTCAACTGTTGTAATTGGCTTACCGTCTGTCTCTCTAACAATTTCTTTGGCATTAAATTGGAAAATTTGCTTTCCAATCAACCAACCGTCAGTCGCTAGCACTTGGCCGCTGATCACCACATTATTACTTCAAATTTGTATGAGTTTTCCTTCCCACATCAGCAAACTAAAACGAGCATCTAATGAGTTTCCAATAGGCGCAAAAATGGCCACTTTTGTTTGTGACCAAACATTATAAGGGGCGCGGCTGGGTGGGTGCGAGTAGAAAAAAAATTGACTTAATTAACTTTTGCAACTTTGAAATCAAAACTCATTTCATACGGGCTGAGAATTCGATTACTTAAACAAAAAGATATTGTAGATAGTTTCAGGGAAAAACGAGTTAACATTCCGATTCTCATTCTATGGGGATGCTCAAGTCATTGGCTGATTTAGTGCTAAGGATTGGGGAAACTTTGACCCTTAAAATGAGTATTCATAAGTAATCATTGTTTTCAATAAATTGATACATTTTCATTTGCCTCAAATTGTATTTGAGAAATATAGAAATATGAGGATTTTATTTCATCTATACGACATTATAAAATTTTGCGAATTCTAGAACATTTTTTAGGG
The DNA here is from genome assembly GCA_018152135.1 of Drosophila paulistorum. NCBI lineage: Eukaryota > Metazoa > Arthropoda > Insecta > Diptera > Drosophilidae > Drosophila > Drosophila paulistorum. The sequence goes on from JAECXG010000690.1 coordinate 16,568,251, forward strand.
TTCCCTGCCATATCACAGACCTTGATGTACCAGTGAGCTGAATTGGATTCGAATTTCTCTCCAGCCTCGTAATTTGACTCGATCCTTTTCATGGTAGATGTAACTGATTTGGAAAAGGAACACATACATAAATAATTGCTTGTCAAGTTTGGCTATCTAAGAAAACTTGAATCATGAATTTTGATTGTTTTGTATTTTTTTTAAGGGATTTGCCTTTTAGCACACACACACGCACATTGGAAAATTAGAATTGCAAAACTGGCAACAGGCAAATTGAAAAGCCCAACTATGACACTTGGCACTTTGGCAAGCGAAACGAAAACCAGTTGATATATTCGACATCAAAAGGGCGTAGTTCAAGAGAATGAATGTCTTTTGTAGCTCCTTTTGCTGCTGCTGCTGCTGCTGCATCTGGGGCCTAGACAGATTGCCTTTATAGTAGAAGTGTGTGTGTGTGAGACCATTCAAGGTGTTGCCGTGACTCAAAGTCAAAATGCAAATGAGCATGGCGTTTAATATGCAAATTTTGTTACAAAAATATTTAAAGGGAAATATTTTAGCTGTTACTGTTGCTGCTGCTGAGTAATTTGAGTAAATACAAAATCTTATAAAACAAAAAAAAATTCAAAAAATACAAAAATGAAGAAGAAAAACGAAAATGCATTGCATATTTTTGCATATGACTGGAATGTTTTTCATTATATGCTGCCAATAAAAGCAACAACAAGAAGACAACAACAACAACAACAACAAAAACCAACATCAAATGGTTGGCAACAGTTTGGTGTATGTGTGTGTGCGTGTATGGGTGTTTGGGTGTTTGGGTGTATGGGTGTGGGTGTTTGGCATACTCAAAGTCGCGTGCATGTATTAAAAAATATCTTTTAGATACTTTCGCAACAGCAGTAGAAGCAGCAACAGTAACAACAATAACAACAACAACAACAACAACACAACAACACCAACTGTGACTTCAGTAGCACAAAGCAAGAAGTTGGTACTAGAAAATCGGTTGCAGTGGAACGAAATAAGATGTTTGCCTGCCTGATGGAAAAAAATGTTTTTATTACATTTCGCGAACGTATTTTACGCTACTCACAAAATACTTCTAGCCAACAAAACCAGCAGCAACAGCAGCAGCAGAGTCAAAAAGCCAAAGAGTCTGGACCTAAGAAAGGTTTAACCGATATTGGTATACCCTTTCTAAAAGACCTTATCTAATATTACAGATTTAGTAGGTCTCCAATGAGCCACTAACATTAGGTATATTTAATCTAATTTTAACAAGAAAAAAAAATTAAACAAAATAAACTTCGATAACGACAAGATTTTGGAATTGCTTGAAAAGGATGTAAAAATGAGAGATTTGTGGAAAATATAGTAAAAGAAACAAACATTTTCAATATTCTGTAGATAGGTCATTAGTTGTCTTATCTACTGATCTCCCATCTTCTATTTTAGGATCATTATGCAAGATGCAAATATTGTTAATAGTTAATTTTTCACAAACATTTGCATACCTTAGGGAGTAAACTTTCCTCATTCCAACATCGTCCTTTGATTTGTGTTGACCTGTTAGTAATAACAATGAAACTTTTAACAATTTACTGAAAAGTCCATAAGCAAGGAACATACAGAGATAATTTGTGGTCAAATAGCAACCACATACATGTATATAAAGGATTTATAGCATATACAAGAGTTAGTTGAATAAGGTACGTTTCACAATTATAACGCCACCCATATATTTGGAATATTGGTCTAACGGTACAATTCTCGATGTTACAATGTTCTACCGAAATACTTGTTGGGACACAACAACAACATATACGAACTTTGGGATCAATAGGAATAACGGTACTTTTTTGTTTACGAGAATTCTATTTTAGGCGCGTTTCATAATTATAACGCCACTTTCAATTAATGCGTTTTTTTACTATAAATGTTAGCAATTAGTGATAATTTTATTTCAAAATACTTTAAATTTGTTTGCCATTTTTAGCAATAACATTGAATATTCTGCGTGGCATACTTAATACTAAATTTTTAATTGTCTCTGGGTCAATCTCCAGCCAAGCCTCCTCTATCGCATTTTTCAGTTCTTGAACTGTGTTGAACTGGCGATTTTCCTTGTAGACCTTACGGACTAAGATGCCCCACAGATTCTCAATTGGATTGAGGTCTGGTGATCTCGATGGCCAGGACATAAGGGCGATATTCTTTGAGGTAAACCACGACTTCGTCTCCCTGCTGACGTGGATTGCGGCATTGTCTTGTTGGAAAATCCAGTCTCTATCCTCATTTTCATTCAAAAATGGGACGAGACTGTTTTCCAACACTTGGATGTAATCTCCACTCTTCATTCGTGAAGATACGAATTGGAGATTCAGGCATCCAACTGAGGAAAAAGCTCCCCAAACCATCACGCTTCCTCCTCCAAAATTTCGCTTAGAGAAAACTTGTGGCTCTTTTCTCAGGTCATGCCAATATCTCCGAAAACCATCAGGACCATCCAAATTCCACTTCTTTTCATCCGAAAAGATGACCTGCAATTTTAATCCTTGCAATAAAAACGAATTGGGTTATTATTTTGTGTGACTTACGGATGACCACTGTGTCTCCATATTTTGACGCCCAAAATCCATCCGAGCAAGTTTGTGTTCAGCTTTTAAAGCTGGAACGCAACTCATCAGCTTGTTTTTTAAAAAGTTGGACCTATTTAGTGTCCGCCACACGGTGGTACGACTAACGTTTTTATCGACTTCTCCTTGCAAGTCGCGCAAACTCTTACAAGTATTGCTAGCTTTATTGATGATTTTTCGCTCATCTCGGCTAGAAAGTAATTTCTTTCTTCCTAAGCGTTTTTTACAGCCATAGGCGTCAGGATTTTTCAAAAAATTTTGGATAAGTCGGTGGCTCCTGCCCAGCTTGCGCGCGATTTCTCTGCCACTGCATCCTTCATCCTTATAAGCCAATATTTGACCCTTTTCACGGTCGGTCAAATTTTTCCACGCGGCATGTTAACTCACAATTAAATTTGATCACTTTTTCACATAAAGAATACTGATCTTTTCACTTGCACTGCAGAAACCTCATTAATTGAAAGTGGCGTTATAATTATGAAACAAGCTCAAAAGCAAATTTGCGTAAATAGAAAAGTACCGTTAGCCCCACTAATCCCAAAGTTCGTATATGTTGTTGTTGTGTCCCAACAAGTATTTCGGTAGAACATTGTAACATCGAGAATTGTACCGTTAGACCAATATTCCAAATATATGGGTGGCGTTATAATTGTGAAACGTACCTTATATACATATGTACACATATGGATGTAGATACTCTTCTTTGGCAAGAGTATGATGAAACCAAGTCAAAATAAATAAATATCAAGCAGCAGCAGTAGGAGCAGCATGAAAATGAAAATGAAAAGAAAGAAGAAAGGAAGACAAAAAACCATGCTATGGCACTACCGCGAGGAGTACCTTCCTCTGGATAGCCCCACCAACCTCCAAATAGCTGCCACCCCTGCACCCATCCATTCCCCACTATGCCATGGCAGTCACACTCACGCACAAAGCCGCGCGCATCAAAGCGTATTCACAAGTGGTCCTTTTCGCTTTACTGATTTCCTAAAGGCTAAAGGATATTTAGCAAGCAGTCCTTCGACTTTGGCCCGCCCTTTCTACGCTTTCGTTTTTTTTTTTTTTTTTTTTTTTTTTGTCCTGTTTGCATGGAAAACTGACAGCACACCACCGACAGCAATAGAAGCAGCACAGAACTGAAGGAGTTGTCTAGGAAACTTTTCTGCGAGCTACTCAAGTCGCTGTTCAAGTTATTGTTGTTCGTTGGGCGTACGCGAATATAAAAACCAGAGGACCCATCCAAATTTGATTGCCCATGCCGTTGCTTTGAATACACTAACAAATTCGATTCATTCTATGGTCTTAGTAATGAGTAGCTAACTTAACTCGGTTGGCAACTAATGTTAACTACTTGGATTTCAAAACAAAACTCCTGAAAAAATTAAATAATTAACTAAATTAAACAAACTAAACCATTAAAAAAATTGTATTATACTTATATTGATTCAGTTCCATAGTTCAAGGAATGTTTGTTCTCTTCACACTATCATTCTGAAATCAATATACTCCTTCCATTTCAAAGAGTATTAAATAGAAAATTGAAAATAAAAAATTGAATAAAACGAAACCAGATACTTTGGTATGTCTTCTGGGCTGAGCTACTAACTAAAAGAAGTCTAAAATAATAATAAAACATAAGAAAAAACATTACAAAAATTTCACTCAAAAAGCTGCAGTAAGAAGTCGAATTATATAAAAAATACAAAAAATAAACGCTCATTCAAAAAAAAAAATTACGATGCATAAAGAAGGCAAAGGGTTTTTAATTAGATCTATAATATAACTAGGTACATTTGATTTTCTTAGAAATGTCTAATAATTATACCAAAGTCGCCAAAAAGTCGCCAGGCAGAAGGAAGCTTTTCCGACCCCATAAAGTATATATATTCTTGATCAGGATCAACAGACGAGTCGATCTATGTAGACATGTCCGTCCGTCTGTCCGTCCGTCCGTATGAACACGTAGATCTCAGAGACTATAAAAGCTAGAGTCACCAAATTTAGTACGTAGACTAGTGTATTACCTACGGTGGTCAAGTTTATTTCAAATTTGTGCCACACCCCTTTTCGCCCCCGTAATTTGGAAAAACTCGATTATCTCCCGTAATTTTCTACCTTGTGCAAAATTTGGTACACTTGAATTTGATACTAATAACCAGCAAAATGCCAAATTTGATCAAAATCGGACTAAAAATAGCCTAGTTATGCATATAAACTTTTTTGGCGGAGTTGTCCGTTGGGTGGTGGGGGCGCTAGGGTGTTCATATGCTTGAGTTAGCGGGATACTAAGATATGCTTGTAAAAAGCATGTGATCAGAATTCTTAAAAAGAACGTAAATTCATTTGTTATTATAAATTTGAAATATTTGTTTTACTGGTGTATGGTATACCTAAGTCGGCGAGATGACTTACATATATGTATGTACAATGGTACCATTTCTTTAATAACTGCTTAAAATTATTCGTTGGGGTTATTTTTATACCCTTGCAAAAAGGGTATATTAATTTTGGTCAGAAGTGTGCAACGCATAGAAGGAAGCATCTCCGACCATATAAAGTATATATAATCTTGATCAGCACGACGAGACGAATTCAAATAGCCATGTCCGTTCGTCCGTCCGTCCGTCTGGATCAACGCGAACTCCTCCTAGACCATAACAGAGCTGAAATTAGGCTTGTATATACTGCAGGGGATTCAGTCGGATCGGACCACTATATCATATAGCTCCCATACAAACGGCAAAGTCACTAACTGTAACTTTTCTCAATAACTACGTTACTTTTTAAGCTATTGTCGTGAAATTTATTGTAAGTGAGTTTATTGTAGCTATAAACGGCTGTGCCAAATTTGGTCAAGATCGGGTGACTCAGTTAGCTCCCATAGGAAAGATCGGTGGAAAACAGTGACTTTGATCAATAACTTCGTTATTTTCTATGTAAAGATTGTGGGCCGTTCTTTCGCAAACATTACTCTTTTTAGATAAAACTGTTTCCACTTTGACGGCTAAAGATGAGGAAAGAGTAACAAACAACTTACAAGGGTATACAAACTTCGGCGCGGTCGAAATTAGCCCCGACCCTCTGGTTATTTATAAATGTATACACATATATTTGTCTAGATTTTGACCTTATTGAAGTTAATCAAAACTGGGTTTTAGCCGGCTTCAGGTCACTACTTTAGCGTTGAAGATATGGTATGGGCATTACAACTGTGGAATCTTTAGATTCCGAAGATTGCTGATGATAGAACTCGGTGGTTGTTGAAATAGCTATACAGACAACCTGCTCACATTTTGTGCCTATGATTTAAAATCTTATAAATTAGTAAGATTTATTGACCTAAATTCAAGATATTTAAGGAATTCTAAAGCAAAATATTAAATCTTTTCTCCGAGATGCCAAATGGCATTCAACTAAATATACCAACATTTTAATCGCATTTGCTTGTAGTTTCATAAAGTACAATTATATATTAAAAAAAAAAAATCTTTTCCAGGTTCAGGACATGTTTTAGAAAATATAAAAGCAATTCATGCAAGAGAGTTTTATTTTTCTTATAGAACTATTTACCAAATGTGTTGTCTTTAAAATAATTTTCTTTTGAAATTTCATGCAAGGTTTGATTAAATTTTGTAAAGTTGTAATCTCAACACAGATTATATTTTTTTTTAAACCTCAAAAGAAGTCATCTCAAATATTTAAAAACAAATGCTAGTAATATTAGCCCCGAAAACTATATTAAAATGCAACAAAACATTAATTCATTTGATTATTTTGGCATATGCCAAGCTAAGTTGAAAAAAATGTAAGCACAATATGAATCCAAATTCAATAAAAACAAAAGACTGAAACACAATTTTATAGATACAATGCAAAAAAGTAAACAAGTATTTTATAAAAATATGTTCTATCGTCCTATTCCTTAGACAATAAGATGCACATTCCAACTATAACTTTGTTAAAGTCCTTATTAACCCATCACCAAAGATATTTACCCGAATCCAGAAATAAGTAATTAAAGCTCTCCGTAAGTTACAGATTTCAATGAAGTTTGCCTTTTTATTAAGCAAAGATTAACGATTTTATTTTAGTTTAGTTTGCTTTTGCTATGATAGATGATGGATGGTCCTTTGTTCTACCCCTCTCCCTTTTTTTCCAGTTTTCTCTATCGCGAGTCAGTCAATCTTCGGGGTTGCAATTGAAAATGCAATCAAGCCAAAGAGAAATACTTATCACTCGTGCTCCAAGAACAGAAGCCTCGAAAAGCTCTTAACAGACGACCTGTCGCCATTTATTAAAACTAAAAAAAAAAAGAATAAAAATTTTCCTACAACGTTGTGTTGTGCAGCATTTTATCTAAAGGGATACCTGGTGGAAGGAGGGGTGGGATGCCCCATTGGCATCTTGGATTGCTGCTTGTTGCCACCTTCTCGTACTCCTTCTGCTCCTCCTTTTCCATCTGATGTCTCAGCGTTCATTTTGTGAGTCGCGGGTTTTAGCTCTTGTTTGCTGTGTGTTCTCTGTGTGAGTCTAAGTGTGTGTGTGTGTTGTTTTTTTTCTTCTTTTTTTCTGCATGCAGATTATGTTTTCATTAAATTATGGTAGCTATGGTTACTTTTATACAATCCAAAGCTACTTCAAACACGAGAGTGGTAGAGTGCGAAACCATTGCGACCATCCATCCATCCCCGCCCCCGCCACTGACACCGCCACTACCCACTCCCAACCCCAACCCCCAAAAGGCACCACCAAGGCAAGGAACCCAAAAAAAATAAATAACAATGAAATAAAATGAAAAAAAAGAAAAAGCCAAAATGGAAACGAAAAGAAAAAGTATGCGCATAATAGAAAGTAATACTGCAAAATGGGGGACAAAAGGTAAGGGTGAATGCGGGGTTGGGAAGGGGGAAACGAAATGAAATGGAGATGCTGCAAAAGTAGTCAAAGAAAATGGTAGTTTATTTTTATTGCATTACGTAGAGTGGAAAGTGTGTGTGTGTATGTGTGTGTGTGTGCGTACCCTCGCGTTCGAATTGGTGCATTTACATGCAGGCCTTGTGATCGTGACATGTGCGACGATGTGTACGACGAACGAAGAAACAGGAGCAGGAGAAGTAGAAGGAGAAATGCCTTGCAAACGGAAACGGAAGTGCCATCTTTTTGGCTCGAAATTCACGCCAAGTGTATGCATACATATATGTATGTTTCTGTGTGTGTGTGTGTGTGTTGTATTTTAGTGCGGCACGTACATTTATTACTTTTTTGCTTACTTGCCACCCCTTTCCCCATGTTCCCCTTGTTGTCACTCTACTGATAGTCGCTGTGGCAGCTCCTTTTTTACCCCCTCCTCGTCCTCTTCAGTTGCATGCAAAGCGGTTTTCATTTTTTATTGCGAATATGTAACGTGCCGCATGCGAATTGCTTGCTTTTAGCCTCAGTCTAACCGAGTCTCTCCAGTTTCTCTTTCCAGCAGCCTTGGTAGCCTTTTCGGCACCACCAAAGAGCCATGGCTCTTAATGTTAACGTTTTTTTCCGCTGTTGCCCCACTTGGCGCAGCAAAAATATGAAAAATATTCGTAATAGAGTTGTTTGAAAATGTACAATAAGCATTCAAGTGGCTTCGCTGAATGTCGAAACGAATGTATGTATGCATGGATGAAAGAAGGATCCCTCCTGTCTCCATCAGTCGCTCCATCTCTTTTTTGAGGCATGGGCATAAAATGGGGCGTGAATATGACTATGAAACTGCCGCTAATGTGGAATCTTTTTATTGTTAACCAGTTGAAATGCCATGGGCAACATTATCAATATGCTCAAAATATGCAAAAATGGCGCATACCATACACAAAATAGTCGCTTAAACACGACATTTTGAATTTTTACACACACAAAAAATTGTAATCATTAATGCAAAGATAAGCACAATCAAATGACTAATTTATATGCCTCAAACGAAAATCATTAAAGATACATAATTAAAACCAAACAAATTCAATAAAAGACTTGTCCAACTTATCTACAGATATCCAAAGTTCCTTTAGACCGAGTCAAATGATATTGTCTTTAATTGGAATTGAAAGACTCCCAAAATGATTTCACCGAATTGGCTCTTAAATATAAATCAGTCTACCAGATTTTCCGAATTCCACTGTAGGCTAATTCCATGATCTGTTACTACCATCTGACCAAAGGACATCCTGATCGTCCTTGAAAACTCAGCCGTTTAAGGACGTTTATTATTTTTTTGAGATTTTTAGCCACTTTTCTGACTTACCAACCCCCTTACAAAAATTTGAGCAATATTTTTGGAAGGATATTGAAAATCCTTGAACGCAGATCGATAGTCCTGATCCTGGAGGCTCAAAAGAAGGATGTTCTGGTGAAATCGATCAATGTCCTGCCGAGATATGAACTCGAGAAAATTATCTTTATTTCGTTTTTTAGCTCTAAAATCCACGAATCCTTCCGTAGGACTTAGTTCCCTAGGATGTCCTTGATGATCTCTACAGATTGGCATCAAAAACAACAACAACACTGCCCTGCTCCAACGTATTACATATCTGTAAACGTCAACTAGCTAGTACACTTATCCATCAACTCACTGCACCCGACTCCTGTTGCTCCGTTGGCACTTCGGGGAGCTTCTCTGGCTCTCAACTCCAACCACCTTGCCACAGTAACATACGAGGGCAGCCCTTTAAATTTTCCAAACAGCAAATAAAAATATAAAGTTTGTCAATGAAAATTGCTTTATCGTGTCTAAAAATATTCCACAGTTGTTTCATTTTCCTTGAAAACCCATCAAATAAGTTTTTGAACTCTGCAATTGCTTCATCTGCGGTTGTTTTTTGTTTTTGTATGTGAGGGAATAATAAGATGTCATTAGGACTTTAAGGGGATCCCTTATTAATTCTAACAAGATTTCACCTATTAGCCGAAATGTGTGAGAGTTCGCTGTGTAATGGCGGCGAATTTCTTTAATCATCTCCGGCAAACTGGATCTTCGTGGAACTACGATCATAATCAAATCCTGCAAACCGAAACTAAGTAAATCAGCTCATGTACTTTAAAATATATGATAAAAAATGACAAAGTTTATTAGTGCATTGCCAAATATTAAATAATGCCAACGCCAGATACATATATAAATAGCAGCCCTCGTACTTACATATGAAAAATGTTCTCTATTTGACTGTGCGAGTCCTTCTGATATACGACTATAGTATAACGTATCCCACACTTCGCTGTAGTTTGCAATATGCAAGTGCTGGGATGTCCAGGAGTCTGGGAGTCCGGGTAGAAGGCAAAATTTTAATAATTTCTGCATCTTCAACACTTTGAATAAAAATTGTTGCTTTGATGATGGAAACGACAGCATCCAGCAGCGTAACTAACAATAAAACTTTTTAGTGTGAAGCAGCAAAAAAAGGAAGGGCGACACACAAAAAACTGAGAAAAAGAAATATATATACATATATAGTATATATGGACACATATGAAGTCATAAAGTCATATTAACACGTACGAATGCGCACAGGATATTAATGTGCAGTGGCAACAGCAACAGCAACAACGACAACAACAGCAACAACAGCAACAACAACAAACAACAACTATAGAAAGTTGAAAAAAAAAGGGAGTGGAAAAGGCAAACGGTGGGGAAAGGCCTGAGTTAGGGCCATAGTTTTTATGCGCCAAGTTGCTGCCGCCTGACTTCAATGTTAATATAATTTCATATATATTGTGGTTAATTTTTGTACGTGCAACGGCTGCAAAGTAATCAACAAAAACCGAAACGAGGAAACAAAATCATAATGAAGGAAAGGCATGAGCCAAGGAAATGAGTTAAGTTGAGTTGAGGAAATTTTTTGTTTCCTCGCCTCGTTTTTATCTGCGCATTTTCATTTTGAAAAAACTGCCGCAAACTAATTTCATCCAATGACCCCAAAAAGTATGCAATACAACAGAAACAAAAAAAAGGAATTCACAAACCTTTATGAATTTCTCTAGCAACAACAATTGCAACAGCAACAGAAACAGAAACAACATTTGGCCATTTGGCCGACCACAGCGCAAAAATTGCAATAAACAAAACGCATGCGAAATTTTCGTTTTTTTGTTCGTCTTATATTGCTTCACAATCGCGGTCTGCCCAAAAGGGTTAACACAATGAATGGCCCAAGCATTCGGCTCAGAGCGACAGCCATTTGACCAATACGAATGAAAGTGGGAGTCGGGGGGTGGACATGAAGGACATGAGGCACAACAACCATGTGCCCCCCAAACGAGTTACGTGGTGCGGGGAGTGTTAACTTTTCAATCGTTGGCAGTTTCCCCGCTCACGGCCTCGTGTTGGCCCAAAATGATTTTGGGCCCAAAAATGGATGGGGACAACCGCATCGGAATACATCCAAACACAATCTCACAGTTTCGAGGGACGTTAATGCATTTTTGCAATCATCGATCAATAGTTCTAAGTTATAAAAAGCGATTTCAAAATGTTAGGAGTTTTAATAGAAATACAATTCAATCCCGGGCAGGTCCGCAGCCCTGGATTAGCCATATACATATTAATGCAGGATTAGCAAATGCTAAATGATCACTGAAAACATGATTCAATGTCCAAAAATGAAAATTCGAATCATAAAAAGCTAATAACTTTTCGAAACATTAAACTTAGCCAAATTTTAACCAATTTTAAAAGCAAATATCTCATTTTAAAGCTTTTAAATTCTATTTATATATAGAAAGCAACTTTGGCTAATAATCAAAATCAAGTGAATCTTACAAATCCAGACAAAAAATGAAAATAAATACAAAGTATTCCAAAAACTAAAATTCATGAAGCACTAACTAAGTAAGTCAATGTTTGCAGTATTTGAATAATGTAGTTATGTCTTTATTTTCAAGTTGGAATAATATCTTTCAATCTGATCTAAAATATCGCGAAATAAAGTTTTTTTAAATATTAGTACACTTCAGTAGAATTTTTTTCAAAAATCGGGTTGAAATTAATTATGCCAAATACTAATGCCATTTTAAAATATTCCGCTTTGAATGAGACATAACTTTTAGAAATCGGTTTCAAATTGACGAAGGTAAATAGACGAAAACAACAGACATTATTTTAAAAATATCTCAATTATTTTCAAATACTTCTGTACATTTTCAACCAATTTATAAAATTCAAGTTTCACTCTTCTTATTAGAAAGCAATTTTGAAGTTTGCATTTTCATCATTTTTCCAAATAGTCCAATTTTAATGCCATTTTCAAAGATGATAACCTATGATTTAATTGAGGTAAAAATCAAAACTATTATCATTTCAAACCTGACAGTAATTTTCAAATTTGCATTATGACCCCGAAATATTTTACATTTTTCGATTCCAACCGGTCCGCCTCTGGCTTTTCCAGGATTACATTACTACACTTGCCAATGTCCCAATCGCACATTACATCATAAACACCTTGAAATATGAAATAGTTCAACAACTTGAGTTAAAATCACAGATATCAACAAAGAAATTCGTCCTAAATCAAAATCTGGAGGGAAATTAATCATATATATACATACGTAATGCGGTAATAACATCTCACTGCGAATTGTTGAACAAAACTGAAATAAAAATTGTTTTTAAGCTAATTGTCTTTGATAAAATAACCAATAAGACAGAAACCTATAAGGTTATCCATTAAAAGCTGCAGTTTTTTCATCTAGAGATTTCTAAACGAAAACTATTTAAATAAACAAAGTTCTGAACATTGATTTGTATTTAATAAATCTTATTTTTTTGAGTAATCTTTTAATTGATACTCCTCAAGAAGCTCTCGTAGTGGAACATGGGCGTTTTTGGATCAACAGAAACACCCACGAAATCGCCTCATTGTGAAAGTTGGGAGCCTAGACCGCGAGGCCACTTATATGACGGACAAGTGGTGCGATGCGGTGGCCAGTGGCCATCGGTGCCAACTTCAGCGAACGCCAACCAATCGTCATGGCAATAAATTGCCGTCCCCACGGTCGTTCTCATTCATCTCCGCCACTCAGGGGAAGCGGAGGTGAGCGGCGGCGGCGAGGCCAACTCAAGCTGAAATTGGTCAAAAGTTTAACATATTTGCGTTCATGTGCGGAGTGCAGAGGCTAAGCCCCAACCACAGCAGTGAGCTGGGCAGCCGGGTAGGCTGGCAACAGCAGGCAGCATCGTCAACTGCCTTGTGTGTCCTTTTTCTGTGCATTTTTGGGTAAATAAACGAGTTGCAGTATTTTCGAGTGCTGCACGCGACCGGCCACACATCATGGTCGTTTGCTGTGGCGGGTCCTTCACATGAGAGATGGCGAATGGGGGAGGGGACAGATTGAAACACATATATGAATATTGAAATATGCATGGAGAATCTGTAAATATAAGAAAAATACAATAAACCAATGAAAAACAACAAAAACAAACAACACAAAACGAAATCGTCTGCACAAGTGTAACAAAAACAAATTATTCTTTTAGTGTAAAAAAGATTATTGTATGTAAAAGAGGAGGGAAAAAAACATAGTAGGTAAGTTATACACTAAACAATTCAACAATCAAATAAATTAATAAATAATAAGGCACTAATTAATAAAACAACTTACTAAATATAAGCGATAACAATCAACAACAATTTTAACTAGGCTTAAAGCAAAAGTCGTTTCTTTTTTATAAGCTTTAAATACATACATACGTATGTGTGTATATACATATGTATGTATGTAGGTATATCTATAGAGATATATGTATATTCATTTAGTTTTTACTTTTATATATTACATTCTCATTGTAGTTTCATAAATATAATTTGACTTCATTTAAATATTTGCACTAAATTATTAATAATTAGCTAACAGATTTCAGGTTTTTGCTATACACTAGGCTTGTGCATTTGGAGTATAAGTACATATATATATTTATCTATATATTTATATATTCTGTATATAGAGAGAGGTACATATTTGTTACTCTGTGGAGTATATGTATTCAATTTCATAAGGAACCTTTTACAACTAAGTAAGGCCAAGGACCTTAAGGCAATATTATTGAACTACTGCAGCAGCATGAGTATTAAAGTATTCTTTAGTTATTTAGTTTTCTTTTATGGCATTTCTGCAGTATCTTGTTCTATCCTTTGGTTTTCTCTTTTTCGACTTTAGGCTAAACTAAGTATAATACAAAGGCATTACACAACCGTAGGAAATAATATTTATAAATATATATAGACAATGTCCTGACTAGCAGACAGAATCAGTTTAAATGAGTTATTCCAGATCGAGATTAAGTTAGCGATCTAGAGTTTTGCTTTTGACTAGTGTCTCTCTCTCTCTCTCTCTCTTTTTCTCGCTCTCTTTCTCTAGCTCTTTTCTTTTCTACTGTATGGCACATACAGCCGAGGCACCTGTATATTGGTTATTAAGGCGTCGTCTCATCCCTTCCAGATAAATGTCACGACTAAATAAACCGGCGGCCAGTGGAATTCTGAAAAAAGGAAAATAATTAGAAGAAAATAAAACTCATTAGTCTAAATGTATTGTATATCTAATTGATATAATTTCGTTAGGCATTAGGTAGTATATTAATTTACGAGTAATAGCTTTCAATTGAAATCCATCAAAATTATATTGAAGCTGTGTTTGTTCTTACAGAAAACTAAAGATTCGTTGTCTACTTTTTTCCAATGAATGCTTTCAATTCCAAACGAAAAACAAATAATTTTTCAAATTTCTACTCAATATGTATTATTGGATTATATTGGATTATTGAAACTTGGACCATTTGGCATAACTATTCTAGTAAGAAGTAGTTTAGATAAGAGTTAATATTGATTCAGGCAAATCAAGAACATATACAATGATATGTAAAATAGAATAGTAGATAAAGTGATCTGATATGGAATAGATTCAACACTTCTTTGAAAGATTGCTAAACTGTTAGTTCCCACTTTTGACATTTCTATGCTATTGCTGAGCAGTTACAAAGTGGGTCAAATTGTTGAATACTCACGCATCTGTTCCAGCTCGTATGAGAGTGCGAAATAGAGCCCACACTGGTTTGTGATCTGAGGTGGTAATCGATGGCACCGAATCGTACAGGAGACATTGAACATAAGGTTGCGTGGGTGTGGATATGCCCGGCACAATGCTTTGTCTTCTTATGACCAGACCTTGAACCTGACGATATTTATACAGTATCCTATCGGTATAGGCCGGAGCCCGTTGCTTTGATGAGGTATCAAAGTTCTGGCTGCCCGGATCATATTTGTAGGTGGGTGGAAACGTTATATTTGCCTCCATGAAGCCCCGAAAAGCTGCTCCATCTGCAAGAACCGACGTAAGCTGATCCGTATGCATGTAGCCATGGGGCAAATGCGAGGGTAATGGAAATTTTGTGTTTTGTATCCATTCGAGCAATTTTTCACGCGGTTCGCTCAATCGGAAATTTAGATCACCGCACCAGAAGACATTGTCAAAATTTTGGGTAACATCCTTGTTCTTGTGCCTTAGATTGGGTAAATTTCGTGGCAGATCCAAGGCGTTAATAATGCGTTTAACATCCGATACACGTTCCTTCACCTTCTGCTGGTGCGCCGTCAAATGGGAGGTGACAAAGAGCATAGAGGTACCGAAGAGGCAGAACGATATTGCCACAGCGCCTTTTGTGCGAAAAGCGGAACCCGTGCGCACCGACATCGATGCATCTTCTGGCGCTGAGCAATACCAAATGAGATCACGTCGCATATAGACAGCCAAGTGGAGAGTGCCCAATGTTGTTGAATGGAATAGCACATGGGATGGTCCAAGGGTCTCCTGCAATGTCACCTCCCACTCAAAACGATCTGGGGTGGATTCCTGTGTGCCAACCACCACAATATCCGGAACATGTTCAACATTCGCTGGCAACACGAAATCATTCATTTGCCTAAAGAAACCCAAGAGAATTTTCAAATGTCAAAGATATATGCGAAATTTCCATTCAATTGTTTGACTTACTTGGGCGGACTGTGACCATTCATATTCCAAGTGCCCACAAAAATGGTGACCTCCTTTTGGGGCAACACTCGACTCAGCTCGCTGGGACCCAAAAGCGAGGAGGAACCCAAGCGGCCATCAAGATAGCTACGCTCACGTGCCTTCTCGGCGGGTATCAAGTTGAGAGCATGTGCAGCCACCAAAGCTTGACGAGCCAAATTGGATCCGGAGCCCTGACGTTGGAGAGTCATATTCTCATGGGACATGAAACGCATGCCGGGCATTTCCTGTTCCACACTGTGCCCATCTTCCTCCTGCGTGGCAATGTTCGGCGATGACATGTGCTGCGGAGTGGTTGCCCTTTTTATGTCCACCACCTCATCCGAAGACTGCTGCAGCGGAGGCAATTCCTTACCCGGTGGATACAGTTTCAAACGCAAACGGGATCGGCATGCCGAAACAGCAATTGGACGTATGGGAGCACGATGTAGGCTATCGCTTCGCGTTGATAGATTAGTGGGCGAGGCTGAGGTGGCCATGGCGGATGTTGAGAAGAATGTCTTTGTGGCGACTGGAGATTCCGGTGCACTGGCACATTCGCTCGAGGGCCGCGGACGTTGAAAGGTAGATGCTGCCCCTTCGCTGGAGTTAAGCGATCCCGATTGATTATCCACCATGCTCCAACTTAAGGAGAGATTGTCGCGACGCAGTACATTCCCATTATCCGGTATGGAATTGTAACGCACTGTTACTGGTGGTGTTAGGGGCTTCTTTTCGGCTTTGCAGCATAGACTGAACTGATGGCTAAATCGATTATGATTGGGCGAACGATGTTTGGGTGATTTGCGACGCATGACCACATCGGCTCCGCCATCACTCTGGGAACCGGCATCGCTACTATAGCGATGTGTATGCCCTTTGCTCTTGGCCGTGGGTTTACTACGCCTGTGGAAGCTTATTAGGGCACTGTGCGATTTCTCGAGCGGTAAAGTTTGACTTTTATGATGATTAGCAGCCACGACATGGTTCTGTGATATTGTGCTGATCTCAAGTGGGGCAGCTGCACATTTGGCAAAACTAACATCATATTGGCCACAGGCCGAAACGGGTCGACGCTGCTGCTGATGTGGAGAGTCGGGTGTGACGGGATGGGGTTCCACTTTGCTAGGTCGTTTCGTTAGCAAACCGAACAAGGATCTCGGGCTGTTGGAGGAGCTGGCAGCAATGCGTTCCTCGCTGCCCTGATTCATAGCGGCAACTGTATATATTTTTTCCTATGCAATTGTAATTGTAATTGAATGCCGTCGTCGCTCGTCGTCGTCCTCCTTCTATAGCCGCTCCTCTGCTTACATCACACGACCCTACGAACTGCTGGAAGCTGCTGAGATTCTCTTTTTGTGTTAACTATTATCACTGGGATCGCTCGTGTGTCTGAGTTGTTCATATTGTGTTGTCGGCCATTTGTGTGGCATTGTTCGCATTCAATTTATATATGCACATATTAATAGTTGCGGCGACGGACTACAACACGATGAACGACGTCACCATCATCATCATCATCATGACCAACATCATCATCTTTATCGGGCAGGCAAATGCCAAGTTTTTTCTCATTAGATTGTGATGTGACGTCTTCGGCACTCTTGTGCTAATCATCAGCCCATGGGTATAATCCTCGTCTCTGCCTGAAACTGGAATTAGTTCAACTCTTCTTTCACAATCCACAATTAACTCAACTCTCTCACCTGTTTCTCCGGGTTAGTAGCGGTTTCCAGCCAGAACAAACGAGTCCTGAAAAAGAAAGAGTATATGAATGAGTGGGGGGGGTGGGCGAAGGAGAACAAAAATCAATACCGCAAATCATCGCTTCACGTTGCTCCGGCAATGCCTGGGGACACACACACACATACACAAACACATTCAGAATTCAAGTGAACAGGGGTAAGTGGGTGGTGGGTGGCAAGGGTGGACTACGTAACAACATTGGCATGTTGTTGGGCCCCCACGCAGGCGACATCATCCCACACACACAAACACACAAATACAAACGCACATTATTGTGTAGCTATTATTTCGCTTACTCGTCTTATGTCTGATTTAGAGAGATTTATAATTAGCTGCCGCGCTCTGCCCATTGCCTATTGTTGCCGCCAAATAATTGCCTTGAACGCGAGCTACACCAAGAACAACAACCACAACAACATTAACGTGCGGTGCGACGCAATGGCAAAATTTTTTTTGTGTGGCTATCAAATCCAAGTTCAGGTTCACGATTGAATCCCAATGACATTGGGAAAATTGATAGTTTTTGTTATTTTTACCTGTAATTTATGCTTCTTCCACGGCTAATTTATGTAATTGTTAATGTTGTGCCGCGTCCCTTCTCCGTCAACAAATCGTCTACATTTAAATTGTTTATTCCAATTGCGGACACAACATTAGTGTTGAGCATGGCCACACATAGAGTGCTCGGTTAGTGTTGCCTAACAGCACAATTAATATGCGATATTTGCGTGTCACGCAATACAAATTTATTGTTGTGGATAGTTAATGTTTATAATTTTTTTTCTTCATCGACTAATGCGTAATTCACTCACTAATTGAACATTATATCAGACAAGTATGGTTTGTATTTTGCAGTTCCTTTCTGTAGAAACTACTATTGCTCATCTCTAGAAAAGTCGATAACTTATCGTCTGGACCATCGATAGGCCAGCATGCGTTGCGCGCATTAACACTTGCCTGAACGAACCAACTAACCGACAGAAAAGTGAAGACCGCTCTAAACCAAAAACATACCAGAAACGAGTCGGTGTCCAACGGATATCAAAGGATTAGCTTCTTACCAAAAACAATGGCAGCCCAAACCATTTTATTTGATTTCACACTAGACAAGGATAAAACAGCTGATGCCCAGCAACGGCAGGAAGTGGCAAAAATACTAAGAAATGAATTGGAGCATGTTTTTCCTCAACTGGAGCTGGCCTACAGCATGGAGTCCGAGGAGAACGGTTACTTTTCCGTTCTCCACGAGAACAAGGATACGATAATCACTTGTCGCATATTCCAGCATGGTCTACTGACTGTCAACGTGGAGTATTATTTACCCGATGGCAAGGAGCCGATCATATCCTTTGATGTATGTATTTGAATAGCTCTTAGATAACCAAATTGTCAGACATTCACTCTCACACACACACACACACACACACGTACACTGACTCACACCCCCATACATAAAGCATTTGTTGTTCCCCATCTCCCTTATATGGATTTACTGTGGCAGACGACACCACGTCACTTTAAGGGTGTTTAGGGAAGGGGAGGAGAGTGGGCAAACATCTTTCGTTCCTTCTTCTTTTTTTTTTTTTGGTCAGCCTGGGAGAAACGGAGGAAAATTGATTTTCCGCACATGTGCAGTGCTGCCAACTCTTCTGGGCTAAAAAATGCTAAATTAACTTTGTAAACCTGCTAGAAACGGCTAGATCAAATTCAAAAACATCCATAAAAATGGCCATTTTTTTGTTTTAGTAACATATTTTTTTATTTGAAAATTGATAGACAATTATCAAGCTCAATAAAGTCCAAATTCTCCTCAAGAGTATAGGAGTTGTTTGTTCCAATTAAATTCAAATACTTTGGAGGCACTTCAAAGTTGTGGCAACATTTATTTGATCTACGCAATCCATAACTGGAAATATATATACATTTACGTTTAATAAGACGTCAAAATTTTGAATATGTATTGTGTTAAAATTATTAATTACCGTATGTGTAAAATCGAATTAAGTGTGTCTATGTTCATTGAGTTCCTCAGCTTTGATTTTACAATGTTCATCTGACTAAACACTCGTTCGACTTCCGCGTTTGACCACGGTAGCGATAGTAAGCTCAAGACAAAAGTAGCTAATGATTTAAATCGATGATTACCTCCCGAATCCACATAATTGTTTGCTTCAGCCCAAAATTTCAAGGTACAATCGGTATTTTCCCATTTCAAAAGATGTATGGTGTTGTACTGCAGAATGAGCTCTTCAATCTGAGTGACAGGCAATTTGAAAAGGTTTAGGATTTGAATAACAGAGCCCTTTTTGGCGTTCAATATTTTGTCAACAGAAAAAATGTCGATTTGCTTTAATATTTGGTAGTTTTCTGGTAATCTGAAAAAAGAAAAAAATGGTTAGCCTATTTAATTACATTTATAGAAAATTACTTACCTCTTTCTAAGCTCATCTATAAGTGAAATTATAAATTCCGTGCACCTAAATCGAATTTCCATTTCTATTTCATCGGAAATATTTTCCTTTATTTTTTGAGCAACATTTCGAATGCATAACCCAAAGGTAGATCCCTCTTGACATGTCCTTTAAAATCAGTATTCAGAACGTCAACTATGTCTTCAGGGGATATTATTTTTGATTTTAAAGAATTTATTCCAAATACAAGATCAGTTAAAAGTTTGCTTGCATTTGAATTGGTGGCCTGGAAATTTTTGTTTATAGCCTGCATTTCGCTTAATACTGGCTTTAAAAACGTTAAGTATAACAAATTAACTTCATCGCTATAGAATTTATGCAAGCTTTGCGCTTTAAAACATTTTTCTTTTGTTGCTGCAAGACTGAAATGTAGCTTAAGTTCAGTCCACTGATGCAAAATTCTGGCAACTGCAGATTCAATGGATAGCCATCGTGTTTCGCAGACTTGTGGAATTTTAAGAGGTGCCTTAAATATGATAAAAAGTGTTAGAAAATAGAGAAATAAGACTGCAAAGTAAGACAAGACAAATAAGACTGGACAAACACAATACATATTAGTTATATCTGAAAAGACATACAAATTTTAACAAACTATGTATTAAGTACTCAAACACACACAAACACATAAAACATATATTCTAACTTACTTTATCACTATTAATCAACTCATATATTTTTTGATAATCTGATTGGCGTTTACTACTTTTCGAGAACCAATTAAAGGTTTCGTACACAATATATTCCAAAGATTCAGGCAAAAACTTTGTACAGGCCGAATTCACTGCTAATTGAACTGAATGGCATACGCATTTGATTAATATTAAGGACGGTAAATCCTTCTTCAATTCAGTATATACGCTTTGGTTTGAGCCAACCATTACGCTAGCGTTGTCTGTACCAATACCAATCAAGTTTAAAATATTAAGTCCTAATCCTTTTATCTCTTGACGGAGGCTGTTAGCTATGGTCTTGGAATCTCCTGCCTCAAGTGGGACAAGAGACAAAAATGTCGATACCATTAACTGCCGGTGGGAACTAAAATAATTAATTACAATACCTAAAAAGATGAATCGTATGGTTTATCCGTTTAAATTCATAAAAATTATTTTTAACTTACCAAGAGACTTGCAAACACTGACATCAGTACTTTCGTCCAGCAATAGACTGAATTGGGCATCACCAATATCAGTTTTTAATTCTTCCAGAAAACATGGTCCCAAAACATTTTTTATTATATTCGTGCACTTCGTTCTGTGAACTTTAATTTTATCTGCATCGAATTTTGTGGCGCACAATATACCCAAGTGATCAATTGGTGAAATTGCAGAATGGGTGGCAATGTACAAACATAAGGCAGCTTCTTGTTGTTTAGTTTTGGGAAGCACATTCGATGTGAACACAATTTTATTTTTTTGTGTGAAGCTGCTTCTAGCCACCATATGTTTTTTTGTTTTTGCATGCCCCTGCAAGTCGTAAATTTTGATACTATACTTGACTTGCAATATCTGCAATAGCACTTCGACTCATCATTCGGATCTATTGTTAACCAATCCTTAAACGATGGATCTCGCAACCAGGTGTCACGCGGTTTCTGTTTATATTGAACTTTCGGCATTTCAATGATCCTCCTTTTTTCACGGGTTCAATTAACGTGAAATTCTTGTTAGTGATGGAAAAATATACAAAAAGATGGCAAGAAGGCTTAATCAACTTCATGCTATCGATAAATGTGATACCCCGTTTCCTAATTTTAAGCACTGCTGACATGTGTTAAAATAATGCTATAAAAGGCCAGTTTGATTTACAAAAATGCTAATTTTCCCGCCAGCAGCTAGATCATAATTTTTCCTGCATTCGGCAGTTGAAAAATGCCAGATATGGCCGGAAAAAGGCTAAGTTGGCAGCACTGCACATGTGCGAAGCCCGTGTGAGTGTGTGTGTGTGGGAGGAGGTGTGTCAGTTGCACTTGACCGTTTCGCCTTAGCCATTGTCGCTTCAAAGACAAACTTGGTCAGGGTCAGTGTCGTCAAGTGTCTCGCTGTCTCTTCAGCCTCTCACTCACACCACCCTCCCTATATCAGCTCAGCCCCGCTCTCGCTCTCTCTCTCTCTCTCTCTCTCTCTCTCTCTCTCTCTCTCTCTTAGGGCGAAGGCCCAGCAAAGTGTTATCTAACGATAAGCTTACAAATCGCTCCAATTTCAATTTCCATTTAATGTGTGATGTTCAATTCATTATATACATACATGTATGTATATATCCATCTCTGTCACTCACTAGCAGCCACTGCACGTGGGCAGCGACGACATCGGCGGCAGCGAGTTCATTGATCGAAAAATACGCTTAGAAATAAATTTCACAATCTTTTTTTGTGCAAAAATGTCTTTCTTGAGATTTCACAACCATCTATTTATGTATGGAAGTTGATTTCAAAATACATTCCCTTAGATACATATACAATTAGATTTATATGCCGCCTCCTGTTGTCATTCTGTTTGAAAAAGGCATAAAAACAAAAATGGTTCAACTAAAAATAGTTTCTGTTTGCTTGCCTGGCCTGGCCTGGCCTCAGCAGGAGGTAGCTTGAAAAGTTTCTGCAGATATGTTTGATTTCCTATCAATAAATAATCAATCTCGAATGGAAATTGTTCGATTTGAAACAAATAACAGATAGTTCAGTTCAGTTAAATGAATGTAAACTCAAGGACTTGTCTTTCCAAATCATTTTGTCATTATCCTACATCTTACAAGGTACATATATATGTAGTTCATTATGGAAAATATATATCTCCTATAAACCGTGTATGATTTATCATTCAATTTCAATTTCAAACGTCACTTTCGTTCACTTTCAAGCAATTTATTCGTCTTGTCGTTTCAAAAATGTTTCCATATTTCTTACCATAAGTAAATATATGTGAAATAAAGAAACGAATATTAAATATAAATTTGCAGACCATACGCACATTGGAACTAATTTTACGGCAAAAATTAGATTCCGATCGATCCAAATATTTGCCTCCAATTAAACGTGGTGGATATATCGATATATACATGACTAGCTCAGGTTGGTCAGCAAAATATAAACTCTAACTAACTTATTTATTTAAATACAAGTAAAAAACAAAGAAAAGTCAAACAATCAAAAACAAACTACATATATACAAAATACAAAAGTTTAGCGTTTCTTTCCTTTTTTCATTTTTCTATATATTTCTTTGTTTTTTTTTCTTCTAATTTTTCTTCTTTTGGTTTTGCTAATTTCATCATACATATATAAATATATATATATATATATACCTCGTTACAATATATTTATATATCTATGTACATATATGTATATAAAGACAGAGAGAGTGTTTGTTCCATGCCGACTTTCTATCTCACCCAATTTGTCTCTATCTCTCTCTAAGCAGCTAGCAATTCAATTTCTATCATGATCCATTCAGCAAACAAACAATCAAAACAATATATATCTGACAGATACTATATGTATATATATAGACCGCTATATGTACATATAGTCGGATTCTTGTAAATCTCGACAAATGTTCTCGCTAGTTATTACATATCCTTTTACAAATATATCTCTAGCCGCTGCTAAAACTCTCCTCCTAGTTGAAAATGCCAATTAATCTAGGCAAACTTCTCTTCCTCTTGCATGCCAAATTTAGTTAGCCACTTGAACTTACTTTACTTGTTTTGGTTTCGATTACTATCATTAATTTTTAATATATATTTTGTAATTTACTTTATCCATACATATAAACATGTGCTCTAAAAAAAAACAAGTTTTTAATTTATTTGATTTATTACCATTTCGATCCATTGAACATTATTTCTCTCTCTCTCTCTATATATATATATCTCGGACACCAAACAAATCAATCAACAATCAAAATTGTTCTTTCACTCTTGATTGATGCACCACCAACATGTGTCCACCTGAAACGCAACCACCTGCCCGTCCTCACCACAACCACCAACACCACCTTCAACCACTTCACTGATCGCTCGTTCGTACGTTCGCCTCGCCTCGCCTCGCCTCGCCTCGCATCGCCTCGTCTCGTCACTCATCAAAATCAAAACCAAAACCAAAAAAAAAAAACCCAAAAAACAAAATTTCCACCAAACGCAGATCGGCAAAAGTCTGGAAAATTCCCTAGCATTGAAATTGAAAGCACTTAGAGGCCAGAAGCTACCTGCCTTGAAGCGCGGTGATGTCGCTAGGTATTTTCCATCATCAGGTAAAGTAAAATTCCTTCCTATCTCTATCACTATCTCTCTCTCTCTCTCTCTATCTATCTATCACGCCTCTATAACTATCTAACAAATTTAGAGTTCTACTACTAATCATATTCATAGTGTGGCTTGCTAAGAGCATGACTTGACATCATTCCAAATGAGTATTCAAAACCATTTAAAAACTTTCGCATGCGGGAGAAGCACTTTTTTGAAGTTTAAGTTTTGTTGTGTATTTTAGAAACCAGATTTTTGTATAATATCTAACACACGTTTAAATATATTTCCCATAGCCTCTTGTTATCTACGATATTCATTAGAGTCCCATTCATCCATTCACAGATGAACGTATTATTGAATATGATATCGATACTTTGGTCTACGAGACGCGTTCGCCCTTCCAGAAGATTCAGATTATGCACTCGAAGACATTGGGAAATATGCTAATACTAGATGAATTGCAAAGTGAGTAAAGGTATAAAACTATGTAAATGCTCGATAGATAGTCAGAGTTTTCTTTCTGATATTCTTTTATATAGATATCGCCGAGTCTGATTTGATCTATACTGAAACATTGATGGGCCGTGGCATTGAGAACTATGAGGGCAAAGAGATTTGCATTCTGGGCGGTGGGGATGGTGCCCTGCTCTATGAGCTGCTCAAAGAGAATCCCAAGCATGTGGTTATGCTCGAGATCGACGAACTTGTGATGCAGGCATGCAATAAATATCTCAATTCAATTTGTGGGGATGTCCTGGAGAAACGTAAAACCGATCAATATGAAATTGTTGTCGGTGATTGTGTTGAGTATATGAAAAAGTTCATTGCCGAGGGACGCAAATTTGATTATGTGTTTGGTGATCTAACTGACATACCCATATCGGGAGCACCGATTGGTGAATGCTGGGACTTTATACGCACCATATTTGAGCATTCGTTTCAAATACTGAAGCCAGACGGTAAATATCTTACCCATGGCAATGGCACCAGCTGTATTGAATCTTTGGAATTGTTCGAGGAGCAGCTGGGGTTGTTGAAGCCAAAAGTAAAATTCACTACAACTAAAGCGTTTGTGCCATCGTTTATGGAAGAATGGCTTTTCTATCAAGTAACCTTCGCTTGACCAGCTCAAGAAGAACAAGAAACATTAGCAGCAATAGAGCGACGACTACGACGGGTTAACAACAACAACAAGATCAGTGAAGAAATTATGCAATCAACTAAAACGACAATTAGTATCACAAAGTGTCTCCAAAAGGCTATTTTCAGCACACCACTACTAGAACCATCACAACAAGCAATAAGAACAACAACAACAGCAACTGTCGAACCGACTAGGGAAACGCTCAAACTGCACTCCTATACCATTACTCTGCATGGAGGTGAGCTGAATCCGTTGCCGGCAACGCCAACACCAAAGCCGCTGCCAAAGCAGCGTCGTCGTCAAAGACGCGTTCACTATCATCATGCACTGGTTTCATAGTGATGGACATCAACATCATCGTCATCATCATCATTATCATTGCCACCAACAAAAAAGACAACCCACAAATGCCATCATTACCACCGCCGCCGTTGCCATCGACTGCAACCACCACCAACGACAACAACAACATCTAGAACACCAGCAACACCTTCACAACCATTTCCACCGCCAACACAAACACCAAGAACACCAACAAAAAGCACTTTCAATGGCTGTTACTTACAACTGATGAGAAAACCAAACCAAATATTTGAACCCAATTTGTTTAATTTAAGTTAGCATTTAATTCACATCTTTCGGCCGATATTGATTTCAACACAAAAACTCAACTCTAAACTTAAGTCGAAAGTACAACAAGGCAACAAAAAACAAAACAAAAGCAAAAAAGAAAGAAGCTAAAAGTGTTATGTATTTGTTTTATGTTTTAATTTAAATTATGTCTAAGCATAAAATGTTTGCAGACTATATGTAGTATTATCATATATATACATACATACTTACATACATACATAATGTATAGAGTGCATTTTCCATTTACGATTTTACATAAATAGTAAGCCGGACCCATCTCGCCTTTGTGTCTGTGTATGTGTGTCTGTATAGAAGAAGAAAAAAGAAAAGCGTGTGCGGGGAAATGTAGCATTCAGCACCGTCATTTTTATTGCTGTAAAACAACTCAAACCAAAAG
The DNA here is from genome assembly GCA_018152135.1 of Drosophila paulistorum. Classification (NCBI taxonomy): domain Eukaryota; kingdom Metazoa; phylum Arthropoda; class Insecta; order Diptera; family Drosophilidae; genus Drosophila; species Drosophila paulistorum. Next base: position 16,594,558 of record JAECXG010000690.1, read on the forward strand.
GGGCAAGTGTCACCTGATACACATTTTAACAAAACAAAGTACTTAAAAAGTAATAAATAGTCGTACGCAGAAATAATTTAGCAATATGTGTTTTTATTTTCTTTGAGAAGTCACTACGTAAAGTAAATGGAAATGGCTTACCAGATGATAAATCGGTTTAAAGTTCACTGCTAAAACTAACATCTATTTGAATTTATTAATTTACCCGCCACTAGTGTTGGAAAGCGTTGGGCGTTGCTCAACACAACATTGCGGAACCAGTTCACTCATATGCTCACTCGCTCATTCTGTTAAGTACCAGAGTGAACTGAACTCGAGTTAAGCCAGTGCTGATCGGGGGAATTCCAAAAAAAAAAAAAACAATTCTTTGTTTAAAAAAATATTCAGCAACCGATGCCCGTAACAAATGTCTTGAAAGTTATGCGATCGGAATTCTTAGCAGGTTTATTCTGTTCAAGATTTCTGAAAAAGCCATCAACTGATCTTTATTTCAGTTTTGACCCTTTTTCTTAATAAATGACATTAACTTTAAAGTCATTTTGACCAAATGAATAAAACACTTGAAAAAAAAAAACCTCTGCCGAAATTATAAATATTTTCTTCGATTCGATTTTTTCTTATTTTTTGTTTTAAGCTTTATTCAAATTCATCCAACATGATCAAAATGCAAAACGTTTATTTATAAGAATAATTATTTATTTTCAACAGGCGTTGGGGGGAATAACATTTAAAATATTTCATTCAAAAGTGTAATAGATATATGTATGTATACTTCCTCTGTCCTGTAAATACATTTAAATGCTTCAGATATTCAACTTGAAATTTCAGGTGGTTCAGTAGTTTTCAAACAATTAACATTTACTCTATGAGATAGAAGACACTTTTGTTTTAAGTTTTGTTTTACATTTTGAATTTCAAACAATTTGTGAAGGCAAAAGGCGTTAATTGTTATAATCAATATGAATTATTATCTCATTTTGGAATGGCACCAAAAATATCGTGCACTATTTATTGTTGAATGGTGTTGAAAATAGAATAGAATCATTCTAAGAAATCCGTATGTACGAGTACTTAATAATATTAAATTAAATGTAGTATATGTTATTACATTACAAATTTGAATACAAATACGAATTGGTATCATAAATACATAATTTCAATTGTCTTTTGTCAACGATGATTTTGTTGCTTTTGATATTTAGTTTTGTTTTGTTTCAACGGAGTGTGGAATGTCATAAAAAAAAAATAATAATATTAGATCAAAAATAAAAAGCTTGGTAAAAGACTTGGCTTTTGGTTCAATTGCGGAATGTGTGTGTGTGTGTGTGTGTGTGTGTGTGTATATAAAGTGTGTTTGTGTTTGGTGAGAGAAAATGAGTGGAAGACTGAACAATTGTTGCCTCCTTTTACATGTGTCTGGTGTTGCCAAAGTTAATGCCCGATTGGGTGGCGCCCTTGTTGGAGCCATACTGCAGAGAGATGACATTCTGACCGGCACGCAGCTGCTCCTCACTGAAGTTGCGCACATTCTTATCAGCCTCCTTGGGTCCAATCGATGGCTTGTTAAAGTTGGAGGCCTTTATTCAAAAAAATGAAATGCAAAATATATATTTAGATCCCCATGGGGATTATCTCATATAGGAGGAACCTCACCTTGCGACCCAACGATTGCAAGCAAATGACCACAGAGTTCAGATTCTGGCGTTCCCAGAGATCGACACTCTGGAAGGTCTCCTGAGTGGGGACACCAAAGTTCTTGGCGCACTCCAAAAAGGCCGAAATGTTCTCCATACACTTGAAGGCCATTTTGCTTTCATTGATCTTCTTGATGACGCCCGGCTGCAGGGCATTGGCCAATTTGCAAAGGATCACACCATCCTTCAATACCTCAAAGAAGTTGTCCGTGTCACCGGATGTGTTAATGGGCTCAGCGGTAACAGCCTTGATCCATTCCAGAGATTCCTGGGCCAGCTCTTCGCTGTATTTTGAGTTAATCTGTCAAACGAAAAGTTAATCACATTAATTAATCCTTTTTGCCATAAACACAAAAATAAATGTTCACCTTGGACTGGTACATAATTTAATCTAATTCGATCAGCTAGAGTTTCTCAACTGAATTGAATCCTAGACTTGGCCATATTCAGAGTTTTAGTATCGCTCAGACATATATAAACTTGAGGGTATTTCAAATGCTATCTGCGGAAATATCGCCTGATAACGTACTTATCGCTAATTGGTTATAAACATATACCAAATAAACTCGTGACACTTTCGAATGCCAACAACAACGACGACAACAACAACAACATTCAAAATAAAAGAGTTGTTCTAACAAACTCTTTCAGTTTCTTCTCTTAGATATGACGGCGTTAGGCACTCCCCATTTTTGGATTTCTCAATGTGGGGAAGTCAATCCAGTCACGTCGTTCTCAAAATCAATATCCATACCAACACACACACACACACACACAAACACACCACCAAGTTTGGCAATGCCAATAAGCTGGAGCAGCACTTGGCCATATATGGCTTTAAGTTTTGCCGGCCGCTTGGGCGTCCTTCGCACCGATTTTGGCCTGGCCCGGTCATAGAGCGAGGCCCACTTGTTGAGCCAAGCCAAACAGCAAAAAACATACACACATTGCGTGTTGTTGCCCATAAAAACAAATCAAAATCAACAAATAATAATAATAATAAAAAGAACACGAAACATAAACAAAAAAACATTGGAAATGTTCTCTCCTTTGTCTCTCCCCTGAGGTCAAATTAGTTCTCACCACTTGGCACCTATTTGATTGGTTTGATTTAATTGAATTGCTCGTTCAGCTAACTGATTATAGATTAGCAACCAAATCTATCAGATTTATAGTATATAAGAGAGAGGGAGAGTGAAATGAAAAAAGAGTGTTGCAGAACGTCTGACGGGGCGAGTCTATTAAAACGAATGATCTCAGAGAACAAATGGAACACGATTGTCGCCAATTGAGTTGTTAATATGTGTGCACCCTCTCACACACACACTCGCTGAGAGGGGAGAGCAGGTGGGGGGCGGGGCCCTTTCTTATCGCTCTTGGGCTTGGAAAAATGCATACGTAGAATTCTCATAAATTGGTTGAGGGGAAACCAACAGAAAATAACGCAAAAAAAATTGTTGCCCTGTTGGTTTTTTTTGTTTTTTGTTTTGTTTTGTGTACAGAAATCAAAGGTGAATAAACTGGCACACAAACAACCGGTAGTCGAGACAGACAGACAGACAGTCAGTCAATCCTCGGTTGATAAACATCAAAATTTATGACTTGATTTGCCCATATTTTAATGATGATCGTCGCATCGATTGAATGTTTCAATTAAAGTCCAGAGACAAAAAGCAGTTGCCTTTCTTTGTTCCATCATTAGAATGGCCTCTTTTATATATCAATTATTGATAATTATTATCAACTTGTTGCCAAAAATAAAGGACAGAAACAAAGAAACTGCCATAACGGTTCGGCAGTTAGTTTAGAAAGCAACCGTTACGTTCGTTGCCTTGATCATTTATCATTTCAACCAAACAAAATGCCAGAATGAAGCGGGAAAAATGTCCAAAAAGAAAACCACAAGCCAAACGAGTGACCCCATCAATAAAACAAAAAACAGCAAAAACAACGAGCCACAAGAAATCAAAAATCATTTTGATTGACATTCACTTTGGCTTTTGGTTGTGAAAAATCTCTATTGATGATCATAAATTGACACCCTCCGGGGGCATGAATAAATTTTGATTATAAATACATATATTTAAGCCTCAAAGCCAATATCTTCATGCATATATGTATGAAAAAGAACCCAGAGACGATCATGATAAGGATGATGATGATGTTCATAAATTAAAAGCCGTTAAAATACTAATGAATTCTAAATTTGTGGCAATTTCTTACACATTCCCAAACGCCAAACGCCAAACACCACACAAACCACCGAACCACCGAGCCACCGAACCACTAAACACAATATCGTAAATGAAAAATGGCTACGGAATATAATAACAAAATTTATTATTCGCCCCGTCCCCTCCCCCCTCCAGCACCACCCTCCAGTTCTTCAGCTTGGCCTTTCTTCTCTTCTACTTATTGTTGTTGTTGCTCTATACAAATATTTTTAGCGCTATTTTAATGAGTCAGCCAATTCGATACGCGATCCAATCCAATCCAAACGAAACAAACCAGCAAAGCATTTCATTTTTATTAAGTTTCGCCATGAGTTTAAGTTGAAATTCAACGACAAGTACAAAACAATTTTATATGTATGCAAAAACAGAAGAGGAGGAAAAACAGTTGGGGGAAACAGAAACGAACAATAAATGGCTGAAAGTACAGTATGATTAAGTATATAGAAAACATATGTACAAACAGCTCTTCCCCCTCCGCTTATCGGTGGAAAGCTAAGCTACTTTTGGAGGTTGCCAAAAGCGAAAAGAGCAACAACAAAACGGAACCAGGCGCAGAGATTGGACCGACCGACCGACCGACCGACCGACCGACCACCCGACACATCGTTCAGTTTATCGCCAAAACCAAAAATGGTTAGAGAGAAATGTCGTTAGCGGAACTCGGTTTTTTTTTTCGTTTTGTAATTAGAATTAGAATTTCAATGACACGCTCGCTTTGAGGGTCAGTTTTTTGGGTCAGAGTTTTGAGCACTTTTGATTAATTAGAAATGTTTATTCATCTTTTTAGTTTTTGGCTTGAGCAATTACAAAACTAGGAATGACAATGAAATTATGCTCTTTACCCTATTCACCCCCTCACCGTCACTTGAATGCTCACCCTCGTATGATTCGCAACTAAATTTAAACCTTGCTAATTACATTTGATGCTTACTAAGGGTAAATGCATGTAAACTAACTGTAACCACATCACACGCAATGTGTGCCAGAGACAGACACAGAGACAGAGCCAAGGGCCAAGCCTGGTTTTTAGAGCTTTTAGCTAAATTAAAACACACACACACAAAAGGGAACCTTCTTACAGAAGATGAAGTGGAGTCCACACAAGTCAAGCATTCTCTCAACTGAAATTATGGCCGTAAATCATAAAACAGACTTTGTTTGGGTCTCTCTAACTGTCATTTCCACAGTTTCATTGTGGAGAAGGAGTAACTACGAAATACTAGCTTATCCTTAGTCCTAGATTATAGATCACAAAGTGTCCAAACGGTCCGACAAATGTATAAACTTCCTAACATTATCTCTAGATGGCGAAACGTTTCTCAAAAGGATTTTAAGGTTTAAGGATTTCTACGGAGAAACCATTTAGGGTTAAATTCTGCTAGATTTCTGTAATTCAATTTATGAATCACTAAAAGTCGGCATTATTCATAGCGTGGCCTGGGCGTAGTTTCAGGTGAATCCGGCCATGTGGTTTATTTGGTGATATCATAACAAAAAATCCATTAGGCTAATGTGTGAAATCTCATCGAGTGACCCACTGATCACTCATTCGTAGAGCCCAAAGAATCCATAAATCGGATATATGCAATAGTTTGCCATTTCTATATCTGTTTATGCTGATCATGGCGGATTTAGTCGAAAGCCACAGAACAAACAGACTTAAAGCACAGTCAAAATGCCAAATATTCAACAATCAAGAAAAGAAATTGTCACACAGTGCGTATACGTTATGTTTAGCTAAAACGGGGAATCGGCCATATACTCCTACATATATAGAGATAGATATAGATGGGTACTTCCTTCTTTAAAAATTGAACACGTATGCAAAAACCAAAGCCCAGAACAACAACCTGTCCCTGTAGCTCACCCACACACACACATACACACACAGACTTTACTGCACTCCCAGAGAGTTAGTCGGAGAGAGAGAGAGATTTGAGTGCTTCGATTCTTCTTCCCACAAATCGAACAACATTTGACGGCAATTTCCGCTCTAAACGTTCATTTTTTATATTTCTTACCGCCGCCGGTAAATGTTGATAATGATGATGATCATTGCATAATAATCCATTGTAGGATACACATTTAGCTTTCGGATGGCTGATGGTTTCTCTCAACGGCGATCGCCAGCGGTTTAGAGATGATGTCATCTCCCCCCTCCCTGTCAACCCGCCGGCCAGGCGTCCCATGAATTTGAACTTTAGCAATATATTACTCGAGCCCCATAGATGATTAGCCAAAAGATGTGTTAGAGCGTGTGTGTGTGTGTGTGTGTGTATTCGCCTGGAGTTGTTGACGCATCGGCAAACACAGACACACAAAAAATGTGTTACGTAAGACAAGTTTTAAAAATTTGTCAGCTTGTCAGTTGGTAATCATCAGTCAAAAATCTGTGGATTATTCATTCCCAATTCGATTTCCGAATACGAATTTCGCTTTCTTTTCTTCCTCCCCCCACCCCCTCCCACACAAATGCGTCATGTGAACCATGACAATTCGCTGATACACACACACACACACACACACACACGCTCATACAGCCAAAAACTCCACCAAAAATGCCAACAATCAAAATGTGTAACGAGGTCAAATTATGTGATTTTTGACTCTTTTTTGTGTTTTTTTATTGCAAAATATGGACAAGAGACCTTAAATGAAATAAAAACTTATACTTGCCACCAAATTGTAGTGCGTAAGGAATGAAAGAGGGAGGGAGGGGGGAGAGAGAGTAAAAGAAGTCACATAGCTAGCTAAGCCTGATCCTGAGAAGAAACAACTCTAACGCAAGTTTTGGACTTTAATCTTTTTACATATATCGAAAGCAATGGAAGTAAACTTTGCTTGCATGACTAATCGATCGTCTGTAGAACAAAGTTTTATACATTCCTGATTCTAGTTGCCTTAAGTACATATTTCCTACATTAAGCTTTAGTTTTGCTTTTCACCGGAAATCCAAAATAACAATTTGATTTATGATAAAAATTGTTCCCCCAACAACTCGACTTTTTATGGCTTATCAAAAAAAAGACCAACGAACTCTCCACCAAACAAACATACATACATATGTAGGCCAAGTGCCCAACAAGTTTCATTTACGTGATGCCAACGATAGAAGGGTTATGTATCCATAGGTAGAGAATGTCTGTCTATCTAACTATCTGTATGGCATGTCGCGGATATAGAATTTTATATCTCTGTCTAGATTCCCATTCCCCCAATGTGTGCCCAAATGCGGCAAAGGTGATTAGTACGTGGCTAATATGCCAATGCCTCTTGGCGGCCCCAGAAGAGTGAAAAGAAAGAAACATTGTGGCAACGTGGAAGCGAACAAGGCTGACAAGAGTAGAATCGACTAATTAACGAACAACGACGATATAGAATGCTAGGTAGATGATGGCAAAGAAAGGGTTGAAGGGCTGACTCTGTCAGTAATTTGCACCCGAAATTTGAGAGTCTTGAAAATAATGGAAATAATATATTGGAAACTTACCAACCTACCTACCTACCTACATACAAAATACTTACTAACTATACATACTTGGGGGGAATAACAGAAACAGACAAACAACAATTTTTCAGTTGCCTCACACAGACAACAACAGTTTGTTTGCTTTTGCCACAGCACTTATAGTGTGTGTGTGTGTGTGTGTGTGTGTGACGATGATGGAATAGGTGCTATCGCTACCCTTATGTCCCCTCATCCCCCTCACCAACTACATCTCTTTTCCCCTCCAACCTAACAAACGCAAACTGCTGTACTGTAGGTTGTTTTATTTCATTATACCATACACCCATAGGGTGAAATGGTATATTAAAGTCGCCAAAATGTATGTAACAGGCAGAAGGAAGCTTTTCCGACCCCATAAAGTATATATATTCTTGATCAGTATCAACAGCCGAGTTGATCTAGCCATGTCCGTCTGTCCGTCCGTCCGTCCGTCCGTCCGTCCGTCCGTCCGTCCGTCCGTCCGTCTGTCCGTCCGTATGAACGCCTAGATCTCGGAGACTATAAGAGATAGAGCCACCAAATTTGGAATGTAGGCTCTTGTAGTATGTAGAGTGATCGAGTTTGTTTTAAATTTTTGCCACGCCCCTTTCCGTCCCCGCAATTTGAAAAACTCGATTATCATCCGTAATTTTTTACCCTGTGCATTCAAATTTGGCACACTTGAATTTGATACTAATACCCAGCAAAATACCAAATTTGATCAAAATCGGACAAAAAATAGGCAAGTTATGCATAAAACCGTTTTTCCATAAGGCCAGAGTTGGCCGTTGCCGGGTGGGGCGCTAGGGTGCTCAAATGCATGAGTGAGCGAGATACTAAGATATGCTTGTAAAAAGCATGTGAACAGAATTTTTTTAAAATAGGCAAATGCATTTGTTATTACAAATTTGAAATATTTGTTTTACTGGTGTATGGTATACCTAAGTCGGCGAGACGACTTACTTACTTCATTTTTGTGTTCAAGTCGTAGCCAAGACCAACCAAGCCGCCGCAGCTGAGAAAGGAATGAAGAATGACATCATCGCCCATCATCATCATCACGGCCAGCTCTCTTGCTGATCATCATCATCCTGTGCTGTGTGTGTTCATTTGATCAGACAATTTGCTCAAGCTGAAGATGTTTGTCAGACCGACCAGCATCAGCAGCAGCAGCTGGAAAACTTAACGTCTAAAATATAGGCGTATCCCCGTCCATTGTATCGGCCATTTGATACTCTATTCGCACTTCCCAACAAACGGATCTTCGAATTCGATTCGGTTCTTCAAGTAATTCTGCAATGTGCCATATGGTTGGGAATCCAACTTAAACAAACATATCTAGTTTCATTCAAGATAAAATTCCATTTTGCCATTTATCAACTAAACTTTAATACAAATTATGGCGACAGCTCACACTTTGTTGACGTTTATAAAGATGTGAGAAATGAATAACCAATAACCATCTTGAATTCTCTCCTATCCGATAGATAGATCCGATCCGATCAGATTTCGTAAGGACTGAAGGGGATCTTAAAGGAATCGATATAAAATTGCAGCTGATTTAGTTCTGGAACAGTCAATGCCTAATTTACATTTTAACTGTAAAGTAGAGTCCCAAAAATGGTTTACAGTAAGTAAGGATATATCAGTTAGATAGAGAGAGAGAGAGAGAGAGGGAGCATAGAAGTTTCGGTCATGTACATATGCATATGTATGTATGTGTTACTCATACCTAGCGGAATTTTCCTGACTTGAGTGTTTTTTTTTTGTTTTTGTTTGGTTTGGACAATGTTATAACTGTAACTGTAATTTGTTATTGTTGTTGCTGTTGTTGTTGTTGCTGGTGCTGTCACAGACTGCACTTAATCCCCTTTACCAGGGCGACATATACAATTTCACTTTGGCTTGGGCATTGCGTAAGCCAGACTTGACGAGGGCTAAACTGTTGAAGGGAACACACACACACATGCAAGCAAATGTATGTACATATGTATACATAGAGGCAACAAATGCATACATACATATGTATGTATGTATTTCTTGGTAAATTTGTAATATTAAGTGTACCAAACAAGCGGCACTAATGTTGTTAAATTAGTTGCAATTCGAATTGCAGGGGGGAACAGCAAAAGCAAACAATTGAGGAAAGAGTTGCCTCTCCTTCTTCCGCCCTATCCCCCTCATCCTGCAGAACGAATCTCAAGGGTTGGGGCGAGCGGTGATCAGTATGTGAGAGAAGGAGAGAGAGAGTATCTCTCAATGTTGATAAGATTTCATTCAAATAATTTGGAATGCTAGGCACAACAGTTAAACGTACACACATACATGCCTACATACACATGTTAATGTTAAGTATCTTTCTATGTACATATGTATGTACATATGTATGTATGTCAAATTCATATATACTTGTCACACTTATCAAACAGAAATGAGGTCATTCCTTGTTAGCTAAGCGCAATTTCAAGTCCATTTTCAGTCAAATTTTGCGCTTGTTTTGGCGCGAGCAGATAAAAACTCAACTCAATGACCAAATTTGGTCAATGCAGCTTCCAAATACAAACAAAACACACAAACACACACACACGCTGGCACACTTACATACATACACAGGCTGACGTTTTATTTTTTGGCAATTTGTTTACTGTGTTTCGTTTGTTGTTGCTGCTTTTATTATTGTACTTACTTTACGCTGGGCCTCAGCGGCGAAACCAGACTTTGGTGCACGATTGGACGACATAATGCTGTTGTTGTTGTTGTTGCTTTTGGGCTACAGGTAAACGGGTTTGCAGGGAACTTTTGGTTTTTTTTCTGTTTTTTTGTTAACAAAAAATTATGTAGGTTGGTCGGTCTCTTGGCTCGTTGCACTGTCCACCACACACACTCAACAAAAAATGCTAAATGAAATGCTTATCACGAATTGACGAAGAAACGCCAGGTAAAATGAGAGACAAGAAATGAGAACTCAAAAGCACGTCCGTTCGCAACGAATTGTTACAAAAGTTTAAAACATTTTTTAAAACTTACGCGATAACGAAGGTTTTTTTTAAGCTTATCATGTTACCGGGCTGTTGAATAGCATAATGTTTTCAATTAACAGAATGTCAGACTAACAGCCTACTGTTATTTAACAGAATCGCACATGCTGACTGTAAATTAACAGCTTACGGCACAGGGCCGATTTAACATTGTGAGTGATGGGGCTGCCAAAATAAGAGAACGCCCTTTAAATATTTTGCTAGGATAATCAATCCATCAAAGGTAGCTTGCGAGAAGTATATCATATGCAGTAACATTCTGATAGCAATTCATGACTGGCATTCAATGCATTCCCAGATTACAATATCTTACGTCATTAATTGTTTTCGCAATTCAAATGATGTCATAGGCCGTTTTCGAATCGCCTGCTTCAGGTTATTAACTGTTTAAATCAGGAACATAAGTAGATGTACTCATAGCAAGATAACGATTCAAATAGTTTCACTTTTCAAATGTGCAGATATCGTTCAACTATATAGTGAGTAAGGTAAGGAAGAGTCATGCTTGGTTATCAGAGATATCGTTGCAACATTCCAATAGAGTTATATTAACCTTATATATACACACATACATATATGGATGTGGGGTTTCTATGTATAAAACGATATGGAAACTTCTCTTTTCGATAATTTTATGCCTTGAGAATTAGTTACATTTTTATTCACACAAATATAGAGTTTTTGATATTATTGTTATTATACTGTTTGTATTTCATTTTAATTTCCGCATTAAGAAGAGAACTTTTATTAGTGTTTCAGTGTGTGTGTGTGTCTCTGTGGTGTGTTTTAAATAAATATAGGGAATTGCTTCAGTTTTTTTTTTGTTTGTGTACATGTGTGTGATATAATAGTATTAAATATTAAATATACATAATTCAGCTTGATCTTGAAGGGTTTTGTTTTGTTTTTAGCAATTGAAATTGTTAAATGATTTCGATTTGAAGTAAACATTTCATTCTTATATGAGTTTTGTCTTTTGTCGGTTGTTGTTGTTTTTTTTTTTTGTTTTGATTATATCGCCTTTAGGTATTTTATAACATAGGAAAGCATTAATTAACTAGAAGTTAGGGTTTTATTAGTTTTGCATACAAATATTGCCATTATCATATCATATTAATATTAAACTATTAACGGGTTTCACATGCGAAACTTTCGGAAAAATGGTTTTCTTTATCATCATATCATCATTCATTATCATCATCAACATCATCATTATCATTATGCTCCTCTCAATCATTAAATCATTCAATTCGTTAAGGCCCTGTCGCTCAGATACAAGTGGATGAGTCTGTGTAAACATTTATGTGAGTTTGTGTATACATATCCATACATACATACATATATATTGCGTATGATCGATTTCAATTCAATTTACAATCTTATTGTTTCTTTTACATTTTGTTTTCCTGCATGCCAATACAATTTACCAGGCTATGATTAGTGCACAGGGTGGGGTAAGGAAGGAGGAGGCGGGGGGATAGGCTAAAGATAAGAATTTTTCAAAACTATTTAAAAAATAATCATCATAATTTATTTGTTGTTGTTGGTTTTGTTTCATTTTGCACATGGATAAATACAAATTACAGTTACATTTATATATATATATATATATATATATATATATGCATGTATGTATAAAAAAATAAACGTATTTGTTATCAAAAAAAACATATATATATATGTATATAATATTTAATTGATATGCATATATACAAATATATATATATATATATATATATATATATATATATATATATTTATTATATGAAGACGACGCACAAAAATAATCTACACTGAACTTTTACTACAATAAGACAAAAAAAAAGGAAAATAATTGTTTATAATAATAATAATAGTAATAATAATAATAATAATAATAATGACATAAGCATAATCAGAATTTGTTTGTTGTTTTGTTTTTTCTTTTGATTCCTATTACAAAATAGTACAATTGTATATATATATATATATATATACTCATCACTCTCCCCTCCTTCCGTTTTCATATTAGATTAGACCTAGGCATTCTTTTTATCAAGCACTGATATCTGATATCTATGATTACAGTGTGTGTGTGTGTGTGTGTGTGTATATGTGTGTTTATAGGCTACCTATATATTTGTAGATATATATATTATATCTGATTCTGCTCATGAATTCTTTCTAATTTGGACATACAACAAACAGTATCAGCAAATAATTTCAATTGAATTTGTTTTACTTTCTCTTTTTTTTGTTTTTTGTTTTGTTTAATAAATAATACCGCACGATTCGTTGGCTCAACGTAATAAACTTAACTTACAAAACAACTGTGCATACTTGAGGGGAAAGGGAGGCGCGTGTAGGGCGGGGGGCGGGCAAACTAAACATTAGGCTTATGAAAAGGGGAGGGGCGGCGGCTCCAAGGTTCTTGGGGTATGCATTTTCGACTTGCGGATCTCTCTTTTTGTGGAGGAGGGGAGGCGGTCGGAGGAGATGGCGGCGGCGTTGGGGCGCTCATATCTTTGTGCCTCGCTTGAATCTCGCGTTAAGTTCTCTCTTGATATCCATCCATGGTGGGGTGATGTTCTATCACCGATTTGTTTTTCCTAATATGATTTCTATATATGTATTGATAATTTTTAATTATATCCTTCGCTTGTGTATTTGTAATTCTCGCCGTTTCAAGTTATACTCAATTGTAATTATGCACTTTTAAACTTTTTAAGCGTTGTTTTTTGTTTTTTTTTTGTAATTAAATTATGCATCATTCAGATCGCAAATCGGAAATTGCGTATTTTGATGCTTCACAAACATTCTTTGATATTTAATTGCTTCGCAACGATCCTTAAAGCTCCGAGACGCCGGATATACATATATACATATGTGTATATATATATAATGTTATGTGTGTGTGTTCATATCATATCCTATATCCATCTCGTTTGCTCTTATCTTTGTCTTAGTTCTTAACTAATTACATGCACTTTTGTTTTCTCTGCGGCCTCTTTTCATTTTGTTTTTCTTGTTTATGTATGTATAATATATATATATATATATATATCTATATATATACATATTTAGTTGGGACTTTCTTTTTCCTATGTGTACACATATATATATATAGTTATATATATATATAAACTTTTATGTTTTCCTGTTTTTCTTTTCGTTTTTTGTTGTTTTGTAGTAGTAACCATAGTTTGTCTCCACATTCCTTATATAGATCTCATGCTCCTATAAATAAATACTCCACACACATTTAGCTATATCAAGATTTAGATTTAGAAAACAATCATGTTTGGTTTCCTCTTCCAATTCACAGCAACGATATATCTATGGAGAGGCGGAGAGAAAGAGAGAGAGAGAGAGAGAGAGAGAGAGAGAATGATTGACAGATCAGATTAGCGTAACATTGACAAAGATAGATTAATGGGAGGAGGCGGGGGTTGGCACCTTTATTCTCGTGACTATCAGCAGTGACTAGCGTGGTGGTTGCCGCTGTGCTCGTCAGCAAGCTGTTGTTATTGTTCAGGTGCAGATCCTGCTGTGACTCAATGCTCAGATCGATCAGCTGGGTGGCGGTCGGAGTCACTGTATCCTGCAGCAGATTGATGTCACTGTGGGGGTGGGCAAATAGAGTTACATTTCGGTTGGTAGTCCTCGACTTGGTAATATGCTAGTTGAAGGGCTCTTACTTTTTGTTATTCACATTCTCAATGTGGCCATTGCCATTGGCCACTGCTGGAGTGTTGGTGGTAAACTCCGCCAAGAGCTTGCCATTGCTCACCTGCTGCTGCAGGTTCTTGGCATTTTCATCGATGATCATTGTGGAGAAGCTATTGATCAGCGAGTTCTCTTTATCTACCACCGACTGCTCATACATGGCCTGGCTGTTGGGTGGCTCCGAGGAGGAGACAGCTGTCACTGAAGGCGTAACTGCTGGAGTGCTGGGTGATCCACCAGTGGAGTTGTTGCTGCTGCCGCTGTTGCTGTCGCTACTGCTGCTGGTGCTGCCACCTGTGGGATTGGCCTCTTTGGGACCTTCTGTTGGGACTGCCTTGGAACTGTCGTTGGATTCCTGAAAAATGAGCAAAGAAAATTGATCTAATCTGTACTTTTGGGTGACAATTTAAGAGATTGCTACCTTGGAAGGAGTGGCTGCAGCCCCACCCTTGCGTGTACGGGACATGATAGCTTCTACGCGTTTACGCCGCTCTTCCCGTTCCTTCTCCTCACGCTTGAGACGTTCAGCTACCTCCACACGCTGCTTCTCGGCTTCCTCTTTGGCCTTCTTTTCAGCCTCCTCACGCTCTACTCTCTGCCGTTCCTCTTCTTCGCGTTTTTGCTGTTCCTCCGCTTCCCTCTGTTGAGCTTCCTGCGTGTGTGTGTGTGTGTGTGGAGAATGCAATAATCAGAATTTGTTCATTCGAAAGAACCGTTTACTTACCTCGATGGCCTTGCGTAAACGTTCCTCCTCGCCTCGTCGCTGTTCTTCAGCCAGGCGTGTTGACTCCTCTTCAAATAGACGCTGTCGTTCGGCTTCTTCTTCTTGGGCTTTCAGTTCGGCCAGACGTTCGGCCTCGAGTCGTTGGCGCTCCAATTCCGCCTGTCGTTCGGCCTCCTCGCGGGCCAGGCGTCGTCTCTCGGCCAAGGCGGCCTTTGCCTCCTCCTCGGTCGTGATTTTTTTGGCTATCATTGATGCCGTCATCAGATCGTTGCCATCTGGACCAGCATTGGGTGCAGGCGGCGTGAGCTCACGCACTTCAGAGTTTTCTTTGCTGCGAGATGGCTTCTTGGGAGCCGTTTGCTCTTGAGGCGGCTGTGGCTTGGGGGCTGCCAGCTCCTCCTTCTCAGTGCCCTCATCTGCCTTCTCCTCCACATTGGCCGTAGCAGTGACTACGGTAACAGCAGCAGCTGGTATCGGGTCGGGTCGGGTGGCTATCGGTTCGACAGCCTGCGCCACCTGCTGAGCTACTTCTTCAGTTTTTACCGAATTAAGAGCCTCTTTTTCTGCCTTGCTAACAGCCGTAACAGGAGCTTTAACAGCTGCAACTGTTACATCCGCTGAATTATCTACAGGAATCTCTTCAGCAGCTATCACCTTTTCGACACCATTTTGATCAGGAACATAAGGAGTTGTTTCCGATGCTGGAGCTGTAGCTGGAGCTACAGCTGGTGGTGTGAGAGTGCTGCTAGTAGTTGCTGTTGTTGTAGTGGTGATAGTTGTGGTATTGGTGCTGCTAATGCTGCTATTGCTATTGGTGACAATCATGGATCTGGTCATTGCAGAGGTATCCTTGGTTTTTGACTCCTTGGCATGCCTGCTAATGCGCTCCGAGCTGGCTGTACGATTCGGAAGAGCTTTTGAAGCAGATGCAGCCTTCGGCACCATTGGAGAATCCTGCAGGAAAGAACAAAAAAAGTAGAGACGAGCCAGACATAGTCTTAGCAGAAACTTACCCGCTTTGAGGGCGTCTTCTTTTCGGCGCTGCTCAAACGTGATGAGCTAGAGGTCACAATTAAGGAGGTGGACATTAGGTTTGCAGTTCGTTTGGGGGTCGTTTGTGCAGATGGCGAAGCGGCTGTTGTTTTCACCGGCGGCTTCTGATCCTTCTTTAGTTTGTTTATCTCTGCCGAAAAACCAAACGATGTCAGTACAGAAATTATCCCAATTTAAGGATACTCACCTTCAAGGGACATACCAGTGCCGGCAATACTTGCTGGTCTTGGTTTACGTGGCGCTGTTGCCGGTCGTCTGGGCACTAATCCTGATGTGGACATTGTTGTGGAGGTGGACATGGCGCTGCCGGGCCTTGAGTTATTGAAATGTCCGCCTGGTGTGGCATTGCCCGATCGTGAGCCTAACAATAGCAAAGATTCATATTATCAATTCGAATGATGGGGAAGAGAATTATTTTGTCCATTTGTTGGATTTAGAGGAGGGAATTGTTTTTTAACATAAAAGCGCATGTGATTTGTGGCCGTCACCAGAGTTTTCCCCATAACGAATACAGACATAAGACCAAAGATAAACACAAAACAAAGTTCAGGACAAATAACCAAAAGCCTAAATGAATATACTCTAAAGTTAAAGTTAACCATAAACCATAGAAAAGAGAACAAACACATAGATAGCGGGCAACATATATTCAAAGGGAATAAGGACATCAAACTTTATACCATAGGCAAATAAGGATAAGTGCGTTTGATATACGTATATGTAGGTACATATATAATGCCGCGCCGTTTCTGTGTGCGTGTGTGAGTATTTGGGTTGGGGTTGGTGTGTTTGTTGTTGTGGCTTGTTTTGCAATGTAGAGAAACCAATATTAAAAATAAACCATTCATGATTAATTGAAAAACGAACAGTAAAAAGAGAACTATGCCAAAGAAAATGTTCCGCTTCCGCTGTGTGAGGATGATGATGATGATGATAAAAATCATACATAAGAAACGAACGAACGACAGAGATCAATGGCGGAAGAAAACTCAGCATACAATATGGACGATCGATCAATAGGTCTTCAATCCTTCAATCCATTCAAGATGTCTCTGGGGAACGAACACGTTCGTCCCCGATGGATTGCCCGAATCCTCGAACAACAATTTCAGAGCTTAAGAACTGAATTACTTTGTTGTAGCACTTTAAGACAACTCATCTTGCCATCGGCCCAGCTCTAGGGAAATGAATTTTGAAATCTTCTGGCTGCAGGCGATGCAGTTGGAGGTTATTTCTTAATATACATAGATCGGACAATTTAGATCCACAATTGATTTGTAGACACATATAATCTCAATAACAAATTGTTGCTCATATGGAGAACATGAAAGGATAAATCTAAAATCGGTCGTTCATTGTATGTCTTCTAATGTTAATGTTTGGTACGACTATATAGATGTTTTTGTTGGTATGTGTGAGTAACTATAGGCATGTGTGTGTGTTGGTGTGTTTGTGTGTGTCTGTGGGAGGAAAGTTGTGATTTTCGAGTTAGCCAATTAAGTGTGCAATGTTGGTTTTTGGTTTTGGTGGGTTGTTACGCTAATCGGGTTGGTGTTGGTGGTGAAGGGGAATTGGTTAGGTTATAGAGCTTTATAACCGTAGGAACTACAACAAGATTATTGTCATGGATTTTGAATATTGATTTGAATGGTTTACAGTGACTACAACTAGCCGCGATTAGGAGGATAGGAGGAGTTCGATTATGGTGTGTTGTTTGTTTTATGGAGTGGTTGGTAGCTTTTGAGTTGTTTGTTTGTTTGTTTTCTCACACACCTGCATTCACTAACAAACTAGAAGAGTTCATGAGCAACAATGAGTTTGGATCGAGATCGAGATAACGATAGGGGTTAGTAGTAGAAGTCGCATATTGTTGCTGGCCGCCACGCCTAGTCGCGTTCGAGTAGAAGGATGCGGAAGATGAGGCAAATGATGATTGAAGATATTTTTTAGTTGCGGCAGTTTGTAAGCCAAGATTGGATTGGCGTTGTGGTTGGTTGTGGTTGTGGTGGTGGTTGTGGTTGTTGTGGTATTGGTGGTTGTAAATTGTTGGTGTAGTGCCATATGTTGACCACGAAGAACTAATCTGTGTCATGCTCTTACTGGAGTCACGTTGCCCAGAACTGCCCAATGGCCGGAAACTGGTCGAAATGCCGCCGCCCAATGAATATTTCCCACGCTCCCGATGTGTGGTGCCCGCTAAATGGGTCATGCTGCGTGACATGTTACCAGTGGCACTGTTTGTTCCACTGCCACCAGCACTGCCCGCCCGCTTGGAGCGTGAACCGGCGGCATTTCGCCGACCGACACCGCCGCCCAGCGAGGACGTCTCGTCCAGCATCTCCAGTTCACGTTCACGTCGCTCCCGTTCCAGAATGGCACGAACATGCTCGCCATTGCGTCTTATTGGCTGGGCCAGTTGATCCAGTCGATTCATCGAGTAGGCACGTCCTGTGGTGGTGATTCACGTTAGGGATAAGTGAGAAAGTGGTTCATGAGTCAGAAACAGTTTTGTTTTTGGTTTTGAGGGGTTTTTTTTTTTTTTGTGGTTTTGGTAGCTTCGTTTGCTTTGTTTTGCAGAGGAGATCCTTATTTAGCTAATTAATTTTATACAGAAGACGGCACAAAAAAAAAAACAAATGGGGAGGACAGAAAGTGTGTGGTTTAGGCTACAGAATGCGTGAGATTGAGATCGAGAAAGTGTATGTGTGTATGGGTGGTTGTGTTGTTGTGGTTGTTTGGTGTGTAGGTGGTTGTTGGTGGGTGCTTACATAAAAATAGTGCTAGGTAGTAGGTTTCCTTACTCTCTGCCTAAGCAATTTCTCATAAAAACAATCAAAGTTAATACACAAATTAACGAAAGAAAAGAGCAAAAAGTAAGACGAATTTGGTGTTTTATTTTTTACTTTAAAGGGGAAGGCGGGGTGGGGTGGGCAACTCTAGGGCACGCGGGGGGACTTGGCACCTACAAAATGGGCTAACTGAATGAGAAGGCAATGGAAATTGATTGATTGATTGATTGATGATTGATTGTGATGGCAGTACAATGAGATCTTAGATGATAGCTGCAACTAAATTGTTGTTTTTCGTTGTAGGAATAGTTTGAATGGGGGTCGCAATCTTACCTGGGGTTCTGGCTGGCGTGGTGCTCAATGAGCTGCGCGAACCATAATGCCCGTCTCGGGGGCTGGGTATTGTTGGCATTAGGTCCGTTTTCCTGCGGTAAACGCTTCGGAACACGATGGGTGATGTGTCAACGATATCTTCTGCAATATTGGTTCGAGTGGTTTTTGGAATTTGGGTTTGTATCTTTCTTTCTTTTCTTAAATCTTTGATAACAGGCGTAATAACAAATCGTTAAGAGAAAGAGAGAGAGCAAATTGAACTCCAAAAAATGTAACAACTATTTAAACTTATTCACTAAGAGCAAAATATAAACCAAAAGTAAAACCAAAAAAGAAAAAATTAGCTTCTAGGATATTTACACATTACCCAGGCCGACAATTTTGAAAAAGTGTTTCAAATTTAATGGGTTTTTATAGTAATTTGGGGGTGCTGATTTCGAAATTGACCTCATATACCTCCAATACTTTATAATGTAATATAAACAAATTATTATACTAAAAACATTATTATTTTAACCTATGATTATGTCAAATCAATTTACAAAATATCAAAGAGATAATGCATAATATCTAACACTTTAGATATGGTTTCAAAATGAGTAACATTCGAATGTTATGCTATAGGAATGCGAAAAATGTGCATTTTTTTCCAATTTCAAGAATTATTGGAATCTTATGCATCCAACAAATGATTTATTAATGATGTTTTCTTGAACAGGAAGTTCTAAAATCTGTTAAAAATGTAGAAAAACAATTTGCAACTTGCTATAGTATACTTTTGGGTGCCTATTTTCCAATCCCAGATCCCCTGATTTCACAAAATTTCGATGGGAATAGGCAAAACCCGAATTAGTTAGGAAGACCTCTCAAAAAATTTGTCGGCCTGTGTCATCTAAAGGCTTCACAATAAGATGGATGCAAAATTTATTAAGTTTTTGGAAATAGAATTTGAATTCATATTAACTATGTTAACTAGTGAGCTCCTACATTGTTTTGTAAGTGGCAGACTGCCTGGAACTGGCAATTTACTCTTCATAGTCAAAGATAAAGTCTCTAGTCTCTAGGACCTCAGTTTATATCCATCTTATAACCTAAATATGATGTGTAAAGATCTTGTCAAGTAACTAACAACCATGCCAAGGGAGAAATAAAACAAGCTACTTAAAAATACAAAAGAAAATAAGAGAATAGCCTTTTCTGGGGAAATTTTCTGCGCTGCTGCTGTCTCAACAGCAAAACGCGACAGGGAGAGAGAAAGAGACAGAGAGAGCAAGAGAGAGCGAGCAAGAAAGAATGAGCCAGGCACAATATTAGGAGCTACACAACTTGTGGGGGGGGAGGAGGGGTCGACGGAGTTTATATTTCATGCAAAAAAAAACTTGGAAAAACATGCTGAAGGAGACGGTTAGATTAGTTGACAAAAAGAATTAGCATCAGAGGGAGAGGCAGGGGGGCGGGGGCGGGCAGGTTAACAGATTGAACAGGCATTCTTGGTAGTAGTAGGTGAGGAATTTTAGGGTAAACAACAAAATATGGTAAGGTTATTACTAAAAACAGGAACATAAGAATTATAATATTATTGGATTTGGAGAAGTTGACTAGAAGAAGAAGAAGACAGAACCCTCACCCTTACGATACGAGTTATGAATGCTGTTGTTGTTGTTGTAGTGGTGTTGGCTTGCAGCATTTGTTGTTGTTGTTGTTGTTATTGGAGTACTATTATTATTATTATTTTGTCTGTGCGCGGTTGTTGTAATTTGTTTTGAATTCGAATTGGGTGGAGCTGGCCCATCAATATTTATCTCACTGCTGGCTATTGATA
The DNA here is from genome assembly GCA_018152135.1 of Drosophila paulistorum. NCBI lineage: Eukaryota > Metazoa > Arthropoda > Insecta > Diptera > Drosophilidae > Drosophila > Drosophila paulistorum. The sequence goes on from JAECXG010000690.1 coordinate 16,615,437, forward strand.
ACGAATACCGCTTGGGCGGCTCATCATTGGAATAGCCCCAATTGAACACCTCATACATGGACGAAGATTTGCGTCGATGATCTGTGTGTGTGTGCATGTGTTGTTGAGTGTGTGTGAGAGAGTCAGTTTCGGTGTGCAAATTGAGTGTATTAACAATTTGTCATCAATATATATACACATACATAAATGTATATATGTATTTATGTATATTTAAGGGATAGATAGAGAGAAAGAAAATTGGTGGGATATTACAGAGGTGTGATTTCAGCTTGCTTTGTTCTCTATGTTTGTGTTTGTGTGTGTGTGTAAATTTGGTGTCTGTGTGTGAGTGTGTGCAAAATTATACATTGTACTAACAATAAGTATTCAAATTTGTACTAAAACAAAATCTATCTTGTGCCGCATATTATACATATATAAGGATATATATATATATAAGGAGAGAGAGACAGGGAGAGAACATTGGGGTACATTGATTAAGATATATAGGATATATATCATTGGATCGTAGGAGTAGTGGCTTAGGGGTAGAGGAGGGTGGTGTCGGGCGGTCACACATTTAACAAAATAGAAAACAACTGAGATACAAACGATAACTGCAAAATAAAATATATTAAGATTACGTGGTGTGGTGGTGTCATTTTCGTGTGTGTGTATGTTGGTATTGGTATTGGTGTGTCGTGTGTGTGTGTGTCGTGTGTGTGGGGGGTCAAGTTGCGTTCAAGTTGAGTTTCAAGTCTCGTTTGTTCGACATTTCTCATTGACTCACCATCATGTCTGTCCGTGGAGGATGAGGCCCGCTTCTTTGCACCACTATCGGCAAGTTCACGCTCTGAACTTCGACGTGAGAGCGAGGCGCCCGCTGCAACATTTGATATTGATGTTGATCTAGAAACAGAAATAATCAACCAATCAATAATTAGATAATGACAATAAACCAATCCATAGATAAGGGAAAATGCATCGACGACATTGACTCTCCGATTTCAACTCTGTTGTTTCAACATTCTATTTGTCTTTTTTGAGGTGGGCGGGGAGCAAAAGCCTTCTCTTTACTATTTACTATTAGTTACCTGGGCACAAGTTTAACGAACCGAAAGACTTTCTATTCGGTGCTAACGATTTTTCATACTTCGCTCAGTGGAAATAAAACAACAAAAAAACACCGGCAATCTCTAACAAGCATTTGGCACTTTTATTGGACTTGGCTACATTTGCTTGCCCCGATAAACGATTTATAAAAGACCGGAATGAAGGCCAAGGCGTAATCTACTACCAATAAATGCATTTTGCATGAATCTAGTGGAGTCTTTTGAGAGTGCATTCCCTTCTCTATGGATGGTAAGTCCAAATCTTACCTTCTCTGGCCCCAAAAGGCACTGGGCGATACCAAACCATAATCCGCAGGTACATCCAGTAAACGTGGCGTGGATGAACCGAAAGCAAACACTATGGAGTTTCTATCCCTTTTCTTTGTCTCTATTCGCGATTCTCGTTCCTGCTTACATATATAGATAGATAGATAGAGAGATAACATATTTAATTGTGCTTTTTGTTTGTTCGTGTCAACAACAACAACAAGTTCTTACCAGATTCTTTTTCAGTATATATTCGCGTCGCTCTTTCTCGGCCTCAATTATGGCTTTTTTCCGCTCCTCCACCTGATGACGCTTCTCTGTGTCACGGACCCGTATCTCCTCGATGCGACGTCGTCGTTCCTCTTCCTTTTGTTCCCGATACCTTTGAGCTGCCTCGGCCTGAGCACGCAGCTCTTCAATTTTCCTTTGTCTCTCCTCATTTTGTCGGTCTCGTGCATATTTTAGCTTCTCCTCTCGATCTTTGGACACTGCAAAATGATATAGAATGAATCGCCGGGATACCAAACAAAAACAGAGAATTAGTCGTCGTTGTCGTCATGAAAAACAAAAATAAAGTGATAATTCCTTTTGCATATTTCGCTGTTTTGGGCTACCTGTAGCCAAAAATCAATAAAAAACAACAACAACAACAACAAAACAAGTTTCATTTCTCTTTTCGTTTCGGCTGTTGTTGTTTTTGTTGTTTTTTATTTTGGCATTTGCCGGCAAGTTATTTACAACGCGCTGACGTCATCATCAGACCGACAGATCGACCGACCAGCCGTCCGTACACTAACTATGTGGGTCAATTGACAAAACAGAGAGCGACCGCCGACCGCCGACCCAGAGCCGCCCGCCCCCGCCCGTCAACCCCTTCTCCACATTCACTGAGAGTGTGCAAAAAAAAAAATGGAAAAAAAGAAAATGTAAGCACACATTAGTCTCTCTGTGTGTGTGTGTGTTTTTTCATTGAAATGACATTGGACTCGCAAATATGCAAAAGGAAAACGAAAGAAAAGATAATAAACATTGTTAACTTTTTTTTTTTTGTTGATAGCAAACCAAACTAGTAATCGAACCAATGAAAACACTTGCGGGCGGACGTTATCGTTGGGATTGGAGTTATTCGGAATTGGAATTTCATGACGCAATTAACATCATTTGGTGAAAATGCAATCCAAAGTTGGAGTTGGCGGGGTCAGATTTGAATGCGCGATGATGATTCATGTGATTCAAGGTGCAAAATATCAAAAGCTCTCGAATAACAACTCGGAAATCCGCTGGCCAAAAGTGTTTGACGACCTTGCAGAACATTTTCAACTCACACGACAGACAAACGGACATTCTCTTTGTATCCTTTTCATTATACACTACCGCGATAAGTTATGTTTTATATTTAGTTTTATGAGGGGCGACACATTGTTTTGTGTTTATTTTAGGAAATTACGGCACACATCTTAGGAACTGTCAACTATTAAGATAAGAGAGGCCCATGTAACCCTTTGAGCCATGTTATAGATAGTCTCAACAACGGACAAAATGGGTCTTTGTGCAGCTCTCCATTGCTGACCCACTCCTCTTGGAGTTGGAACAAAGTCATCAAGTCAATTGTAGCAATGGAAAATCAATCGAGACCATGGCAAGGTCGTCTGGGCCTCTTCCTCTGTGTGAACGGTTAGTAAGCTTAGTGAGATCATGCTCTGGGGCGGGGCAATAGTTGGAATGTGTCTTGAAGGTGGAGGGAATGTGAACTACCTTGAGAGTCATCTTCGACAGGGCGAGTGTTGCCGCCCACCTGAGCAAACCAATGCAGAGTTGTGCCGGCTGATGCGAATGCGTGGGCTAGTTCAGAATGAATATTTACACACAAACACATTGCATATATACATATATATATATATGTGTGTGTGTTTAGATGGTTAGAGTTATATTTACATATGGTCGAACTTTATGTAACAAGTGGAGACCGACCAACATTAAAACTATGTATATTATTGCTTACCTTTTCGTTCGGCGCTCCCCTCTCGGCTTTCGGGTCTCTTTTGGGGTGTGTTTTCCACTGCAAAGCAAAATTCAGAAATTAGTCAAAAAAAAAAATGAAAATGAGTTTGATTAGTTTTTTCTCTCTCAGTTTTGAAGTTTTCATAGAACTTTTCCCCACATCCCCTAACACCCATTCCTAACAATAGTTGGCTCTTTTCACTCAATCACAGAATCGTATCGAATGGGAAAATCAATGGGCTTCTGTTTTGCACTTGTAGCCAGAAGAAGAAAACACGCATTTGGCTTTGGAGGAGGCGAGGGGAGCGGAGGGTAATGCTAAAGTAGGCAGCCAGAAAAAGGAGGAGGAGGAGGAGGCGGGGATGGTTATGGCTGGGGGGACACACACATACACAAACAAAACTTTCAGCTGCACGATGACGAAGCAGCAGAGAGACAGCAGCAACGGAAAATAATGTTTTCCTCTGGAAACATGAACTTATTTATAAACTCAAACTCCGGTTGACTTTTTCTTCCTCTTCTTTTTTTTTTGGCTGATAGTGGGGGTGGGGGATAGAAAACGAAAACATTATGCACATAGGCTATAAAGAACACACGGTAGACAGCAGCATTTGCCACCCATATGAGAGAAGGCTTCTTTTAATTTTTTTTCGCTTTTTTTTTTCTTCACTTCGTTTGCTTTGTGCGTGTGTGTTTGTGTGTGTGAGGTGAGTGAGTGTGTGTGTGCTGCGCAATCAGTAGAGTCTGACAGACAAATTTTTGGCACCTTCAGAAGACATTGCTCCGGATAGTTATTTGCAATCTTCCACTTGAGTTAGATGGTCAAACGTGTAAAGTTTCGTTTTGTTATATGGTAGACAATATTTAATGCCTACCTCCTGGATTAGTCGAATAATTTTCGTGCTGGCCCCCAAGACTCGCCATGTTCACTTTACTGCAAAAACTAAACGTTAGAGATGACAGTGCATGTAGTGCGATATTTATCGATTGCTGTCGATAGTTATCGACTAGAGAAGTGTCGAGTTGGTCTATCGATAAATGTTTTTATTTTTATTAAAAAAAAAAAAAGAAAAATTAATGACTATTTAGGAATTAGTTAGCCTCGGCCACCTGACACAGGCGGGCCAGCAAACCAGTAAGCTGTAGAAGCGAATTGTTGCCATCGACGATTTTCATGTGCGTTATGCCAATCTCGCGTATAAAGTTTAACTTCATCTGTTCGTCGATATTCAAGCGTTTGCAAACACGAAAAATATTGCCAATTATATCCTCTGGAGCGTAGCCCAGTTTCCATAGTTTGGCCAGAATTTTATAAGCCTTGTGTATGTCATTGACGGCACAATGATGCAGCATGTCCTGCAGCAGCATGGGATGCGGCTCATCGCAGACTTTGAAAACATTTGGACCCGTAATATCACCAAATCCTTGAGCAGTCGATTGAAGATTGTTTAATGCCTGTCGCATATCACCCTGTGCTGTAAATACAATGGCCTCCAGACCATCCTCCTCATACTTTAGATTCTCCAGCTGGCTGACCTCAATCAACTTGGCCATCACCTGTGAGTCGGAGAGCTTTGTGAAACGGAGCATGGCGCAGCGAGATTGTATAGGCTCGATTATCTTTTCACTGGTATTGCAGGCCAGGGCGAACCGTGTGGTATTACTGTAGATTTCCATGGTACGCCGCAAAGCCTGTTGGGCGCCCTCGGTCATGCTGTCCGCCTCATCCAGAATGACGATCTTATGCCGACCCTTGGGTAGAGTAACCTTCTGCTGGGCAAACATTTTAATCTTGTTGCGTACGACATCAATGCCACGCTCGTTGGAGGCATTCAGCTCCAAGACCGCCTCCTTGTAGCTATCGCCCAATAGAATGCGTGCCAGACACTGGATAGTAGTGGTCTTGCCCACACCAGGCGGGCCCTTTAAAATAAAATTCAGATAAATATTAAAAGGATAATTATGTTAAAAAGAGCTTGTCTCACTTACCGCTATGATTATGTTTGGAGCATTTCCTTGAGTCGCAAAGACTGAAAGACGCGCCACGGTATCTTCGTTGCCGACAATTTCGTCGAATTTCACAGGTCTGTACTTCTCAATCCATGGCAGGCTGTTATTATGCCGCTTATCAACAATGACAACTTCTGGTTCCTCTGGCATTTTTGTTTGTTTGAGTTCGGGTATTTTTATATTTAATTTTTGTTTATATCAGCTTTGGCATTGCTTTGCACACAATATTCGATTAGGCGGGAAAATAAGTGTTGCCAGATGTCTAGCATGATCTGCACTCAATTTGAGTTAACAGTTCGTGAACCTTACGCTGTTAACACTTAGCAGAGCTCCCAAACGATGCTGTTAAACTTAACAGAGATGCTTTCAGTGTGACCATTTTTGTTGTATCGCCTTCACTGTGACGAACGAGTTCAACAATGTAAATTAAGTATACGTATTCGTACACTACATAAGTTATTTGAATATTATATTATTGTACAAAACAACTGTAGTACTACAACGCGAACTCATCAATAATTATTGCAAAATGCAAATGCAAACATACAAACTGGTCGTCGTTGGCGGCGGTGGCGTTGGAAAATCAGCCATAACGATACAATTCATACAGGTAACATTTCCACACATCGGAGAGAAAAAAGTATTCTAATACTTTTACCCCAAGAAAATATATTAACAAATATAAATGGTGACGTCGTCGTCTTCAAACGGATTTGTGTGTGCGCATAATATGCGGAATGGCGGCAGCGGGGGCGTGGTCATGCGACAAGTGGGCAGCAGGCGACCCTTGTTTTGGTAAAAGCAACAAGCTTCTTTTGGCCATGCCAGAGCTACAAAAATATTTTAAAGTCAAGATCATCGGGAGCCACACCCCCTTCCCCCCACCACCACCACCGCCATTCCACAAAAAAAAGCAGCGTAAAGAAGAAGAGTCGCGCCCTGCCCCAAAAAAGAGTGACTCGAACCGCGGCGGGTTATGGAAAGAGGGGCAGGCTGGCAAGCTGGCAGGCACACAGGAGGGGATTGGGAGTTGGTTGTTGTTGTGATTGAAGTTGAGCGCTGCTTATGGGTGTGCCCGTCAGCGTCAGTTTCATGTGGACGGGCCAGCAGTGGCGGTGGCGGCGGTCGGTTGGCCATGTCTGGCATGGTCATGACCATGGTCGCGTTTGGTCCATTCGTCCCAAGTATAACCATCTCTCACTACGATGTGGCAATGCGCGCCCGTCCGTTTTTCATTTATTTATAGTTATTTGCGTCATCTCCCCATCTCAGTGTTTTCCGTCTGTCCGCCTGTCCGCTCGTCTGCTTGTCCGTCCGTCTGCCTGTCTCTATGTACATATGTATGCATGCGCACATACACACACTTACTCACTCGCTAGTTCACACACACACACACATGGGCAAAGATTTTCTTGTTATTGTGGATTTAGATGATAAAAAGTGGCGTCTCTCTGCGGGTAAACAAATCAAAATAGAAGCCAACCCACTTGGCATTTATTGTGGCATCTTCTAATCTAATTTATATATATACATATTGAGTACATATGTCTGATATCTTTCTTCTGATCTACCCTGCAGAGCTACTTCGTCACAGATTACGATCCAACCATCGAGGATTCATATACCAAACAATGTGTCATAGACGATGTGCCAGCCAAATTGGACAGTAAGTTGTATTCATTTGAAAGTTTTCCGAACGACAGGGCGAGGCCAATCTCTAAACACGAAACGTATTATGCTTAACTTTATCTATACATTATCCATCCTTATGTTTACTTGATTCTTTATCGTGGAATTTCTATGTGAAACAGAAAACTTGTGTTTATAGCCTTTTAATGGGAATTGAGCAAACAAACTAAACAATTGCGATTGAAAGTTGAGCTTAAAACACGTTTCTAAGGAAACCATAAAACTGACAATTTTCGTTTGGTTTTGTTTTTCAGTTTTGGACACGGCTGGCCAAGAGGAGTTCAGCGCCATGCGGGAGCAGTACATGCGTTCAGGCGAAGGATTTCTGCTTGTCTTCTCGCTAAACGATCATTCCAGCTTCGACGAGATACCAAAGTTTCAACGTCAGATACTGCGGGTGAAGGACCGCGATGAGTTTCCCATGATGATGGTGGGCAATAAATGCGATTTGGAGCATCAGCGACAAGTCTCACTGGAAGAGGCCCAAAATACGAGCAGAAATCTAATGATACCCTATATTGAATGCAGTGCCAAGCTGCGTGTCAATGTCGATCAGGCCTTTCATGAGTTAGTGCGTATCGTGCGCAAATTTCAAATAGCTGAGCGTCCCTTCATCGAGGAGAGCTACAAGAAGAAGGGCAAAAAGAAGTGTTGCCTGATGTAGGACATGTCTCCCTATTGCCCCTGTGCCCAACAGCAGCAATCAACCATCGGATGCCAGCAACGCCAGCAAAAATACCAACACCAATAACAATATCAATAACGATTAACCATTAACCATTAACCATAAACCATAAACCATAAACCAGTGAAGTGAATCTCTAAAAGATGAAAAGAAAACACCAAATTGACTGCGCATTGACTGAGCCATGAAATTCCATTGATAAGGGAATAAACTTACCGCACCAGACGCTGCAGCTACTAGTAGACCAGTAAAAGTAATCAGTCCCCCCGTAGTCCGTAACCCGTCTATCCGTAAACCCGATTGAAGTGCATTTCTTATCTGCTGCCCAGTATCCAACGGCATCCAACGAAGCCATCGAATATGCTTTGACCCTTACTTGAGTAGCTAACAAAAACAATATATATATCTAGACATAAACACAGACACTAAAAACATATATATACATATATAGGTATATAAATATTTTTTATAATATTTGTTCATAACCACGACAACAATAACTCTGCAATTGAATTAGGGAGAAATTCTTGTTTGTGTTGTTTCACAACTTTTGTATATGTATGTATGTGTGTGTTCTTTAATCAATTAATGGATTAATTGATTTATTCTTTTTTTTTTTGTTTTTTTTTCTTTTAATTATTGCAATAACTGAGCCAAAAGATTGTCTCATTCGTTGGATCGTTTGTTTCGATTAAGCCAAAAGTAATGTGTTATTGTAATTTGTATTGTTATTTACTAATATACACAATGTATTTGCATATATATATGTATATATATATATGCAGATACAAATTTGATTATATATTTATATATATATGCTTATAATCCAATTTTGTTATAACAAATTGAGTGCCTCAAAAACGAATGCTATATCTATATAATTTCGAAACGAAAATAAAACGAAACGATTTAAGCAAACAAACAAAACAAAACAACAACAACAACAGCAAGAAAACAAAAGCGCACAACGCAATAATATAATAATATTAATATTTAATAATAATAATAGTAATAATAATAATAATAATAATCGAAAATTTCGAATTCAGTCAAGATTGTCTCAACAAGACTCGAGATTTTGTGTGTGTGTGTATTTTATCATTATTATTATTATTATTGTTATTATTATCATTATATTTTTTGTATTCGTATTTGTATTTTTTATACGCAAAAAAAAAAAAAACAAACAAAAAACAACAAAAAAAAGAACAACAAACAAAATTGTATTCTCGTTTAACTCTTATACACTGCTTAATTTAACGAACTTATTTAATTATTAATGTATGCTATATACATATGTATGTGTGGATATACAGATCTGTTCAGAGAGACCCATCTATATACATATACCATATGTGTGTCCTATACATATGTATGTGTAGTGTGTATATTTAATATTAAATATATATGCGCAATTCTAATAAATACCAGAAAACAAATCACAAATGCTTCCAAACTGCTGACCAATCTGTCTTTCAATGACCCACAAATGAACAAAAAAAACAAGTCTTGAGTCTCTGGGCATGGGGGATATCTAAAAATACAAATATTGGAACGAAACCCTTCAAGTGGGGGAAGTGAAACTAATTAACAATTGCAAGGACTATAAAAGGCGAGATGTTCCTTAGGAAGACCATCAGTAGCCAACATGAATACCAAAAGTCAAGTCATCATTGCAGCAGTGCTCTTTGTCTTTCTGGCCGCCTACGTGGAATGTCAAGTGAGTATTTTTAAGTTAGATGGTTGTTTTAACATCTCATCCTAACTCCCTCTCTCTCTCTATCTCTCTCTCCCATTATAGTTGACATTTTCACCCGACTGGGGTAAACGTTCGGTTGGTGGCTCCAATTCCGGAGCTGGAGCCTTTTTTGAACCCTCTCAGGGCAATTGCAAGACATCAAATGAAATGCTTTTGGAAATCTTTCGTTTTGTTCAATCTCAGGCGCAACTTTTTCTCGATTGCAAGCATCGGGAATAGAGAGGATGGCATTGAATCGGGATTTGACTGCTAATAGGCGCACAGCAACCCATACTTTATATATACCTATATATATATAAACATTTATATATCTCGTTCTATATACGCATGTAGATATATAAATCCATTCAATGTCTATGTAAACACACACACACGTAATCGAGGTAGTCGTAGTCGGCATTTAGATTTAGCGGAATTTTTGATGAGAGTTCAAATAAATAAGAGCATCTAAAACACAGTTAGAACCTTGGTGTTCAGCGTTTCAGAGGTACTTCACCCTCTCCAAGTTCATGGGATGCGTCACCCCGGCGTGGAATGGTTTTTCTCCATTTGTGATTTCATTTAAATTGTTTTAATTTGGAAAATTGCCATAATTAATCCACTCAAACACATCAATTGAATACCTTTTCATATGGCGTTCATTTAAGTCGAGACGACGAGACTAACGAGAGTCAGTGGCACCACCACCAGCACCACCAGCAGCATGAATATCAAAATGTCTTGCTATATATTTAATCAAACACTAAAGTTCATTTCAATTTTGTGGCTAATTCTAATGCTGCTGAATTCCTCTTCCATATGGATGAAATGTAAGTACTCAGATAATGCCATGTGATAAGGATCGTGTTTTTGTGCTTCTTTCTGTTGCGGCTTGTGTTAATTGATTATTCGCTGGGTGTCATTCGAATTAATGTTGGTTAGATGAACAAGAACATAGTGTTAACACAACTAAAATGATCGTTCAGGTTGGACATTATCGGATGACAAGCACCAGTGGCCCAGTTATTTTAATTTGACAAGAATTAACGATGCATTTCAGGGCTGGAACAAAGTGAAATGTGGTTTGCTTAATTCAACAGGGTTTTGTGGAAGAAAACCATAAAAATGCGCTCTAGAAAAGGAATTCATAAGAATTTTCAACTTAATCCAACAGAAAGATGGTTTATCTTTTCGAAATCATGTTATCGACTAAATTTTCCACTAGTTTCATTTACGTTTTTCCACTTCGAATGTTTTTTAATGTTGGGTTTTCATTGGCCATCAATTGTTTGCGGAGGGAACCGCCCCTGGTGATGGGCATTGGAACAATCTATTTGGTCTGCATATAGATAATAATTTTGCTCCACAAAAGCAAATAAATAATTAAATAAATCATTCACACATTATGTTTGGGTCCAGTTGGTTGAGCATTTTGGACAGTTGTCAACTTCTTGTCCAGTTGCACGGATCAGTCTAGCTCGCTCTCCAATATGCTGCTGGAAGAGTTTTGCATTAAGGTCTACTTTTGGCCATTCCTGTCGTATTTGGCCAGCATCAAGGGACTGTGCCCGCTGTATCCAACAGGTTATCTGCCCGTATATCCATTGCCGCCACCAAATGGTCCACTAACTCCACCTCCTCCACCTCCATTTTCGCCATTGCCGCCATTACCGTTGCCTGTGCCGCCTGTTGGACCACCTTATATGCCACCTACGACATCTGTAGTGATACCAACATTCCAGCCAACACCACCGTTTCCACAGACATCGGCAACGCCGCCGTTTACCCCACCACTGACTTCGGTGACTCCACCGTTTCCACCGCCGACGACCATTACAACGACAACGACCTCGTCGAGCAGCACCAGCACCAGCACCACCATTGGCACCACTCTGCCCTTGCCGACGTGCCCGAGTCAACCGTTGGTCTGTCTACCAGGAGGCATGCGTCCGTTGCCCAATTGCCCTTGCATAGATCCACGACAGCAAAATTCTCGCCTGGTGGCGTCGACTGGTCAAATTGGTTCGGATATGATGATTTTTATGCCACTCAATCCGGGGCCACAGCGTCGTCGTCGTCGTCGTCGTCGGCGACGTCGCAGCAGTCTTCACCTGTAGACACATCTCCCCCTACTCCTCCTGCTCCTCCACCAACCCTCACCCCCTTTGCCCACGTATTTCTAGTTATAGTCAAAAGCGCAATAAATTGAAACACAAAAAGCAAAATTCAAAAACAAAACGAAAACACAGCAAAATCACCTTATCAATTGGCAATTCACTGATCGATTAGCGACCTTCCCCTCGAAATTATCATCATAATCATCTGCCATCCCTGGTTCCACCCCGATTTCGCTCGTATATACTTGCAGCAATTGCAGCCCAGGGTCAGTTAATTCAGAGCACTCCGCCGTCCAGTTGCCAGGATGCACGTTCCCGATGGGGCAACTGTTTGCCTCTGACCGCCTGCCCTCAACTGGTTGAAGAGTATCAGAGCAAGGGTCAGTCCTCCGGATCAAATGAGTTTCAACAGTTTTTGGGCCAATCCATTTGTGGCTATGATGGCTCCAGTTTTTTGGTAATTTGAAACCCCGCCAAACCTTTAACCAACTCAGCCTGGATGATTGCCTCTTTTGATTTAGATTTGCTGTGCCTTGGATCATGCCATTAGCAATAGAAGCCCCAAAGATCTTATGATACAGCCGCCGCCAGCGGCAACAAGTGCATCGAACTCATTTCATTTCTCCCCCCTGGGACCGATGACTACATTGGGTCCGCAAGTGCCGGTCTTTCAGCCGACGCCACCGCTGAATCAGGGTCAGCGGGTCAACAATAATCCCAATCCCAATGCCAATTTGAATTTTCCAACCACAAATGCAAGTCCCTTACCCATGTGTGGAGTCAGTACGGCCACTTCGAATCGAGTTGTGGGTGGCCAGGAGGCACGACGAGCTGCCTATCCCTGGATTGCCGCCTTGGGTTACTTTGACGATATCAATCGCAGTGCCCTCAAGTTTCTATGTGCTGGCAGTCTAATCAATGGACGTTATGTTCTCACTTCGGCCCACTGCATCAATCCCATGTTGACTCTGGTGCGTTTAGGTGCTCACGATCTGTCACGGCCCTCGGAGCAAGGAGCCTTTGATTTTCATATTAAACGAACTGTTATTCATGATCAATTCGATATAAATTCCATAGCCAATGATATAGCTCTGATCGAACTAAATGGCATGGCAGTTTTCAGTGGTAAGACCTAAACCTTCCGATGGAATCTCCTAATCTTACACATATACATCTCATTTGCCTAGCCACGATTGCACCAATTTGTTTGCCCGAGTCCAATAAGTTTCTGCAAAATGATTTTGTTGGCATGAATCCATTTGTGGCCGGTTGGGGTGCGGCCAAACATCAGGGACCCACCTCGCAAGTCCTTCGAGATGCCCAGGTGCCAATTGTGTCACGACAAATTTGCGAGATGAATTACAAATCTGTGTTCCAGTTTGTACAATTCAGCGACAAGGTGAGTCAAGTGAGTGAGACCAAAAGTATAGAATAGTATAATCATCTTTCTCTCTCTCTGTCCAATTCCAGTTAATTTGCGCCGGCAGCTCCAGTGTCGATGCCTGCCAGGGGGATTCCGGTGGTCCACTCATGATGCCGCAGGTCAGTTACACTAATTTATGTTACTGATGAATCATTCGACCAGTTTTGGTTCCAACTCTTCAGCTGCCTCCAAGGTGGTTAACTGCTAATTTGCTGTCGTCTGAATCAGAGCCAAAAAAATATAAAAAAAACAAAAAGAAAAACCAATGGCCAATGACTTGGCAAAAATAATCGAAGCAAAAATACATATATCTCTTTCTCTTCAGCTGGAGGGCAATCTCTATCGATTCTATCTACTGGGCATAGTGTCGTTCGGCTATGAATGTGCAAGACCAAATTTCCCAGGAGTCTACACAAGGGTAGCCTCTTACATACCCTGGATAAAAAAACACACTTCATAAACTTATTGAAAGAATACAAAAATAAAAGCATACCACAGAAAAAATTATACAAATTTGTTAGTTTTCACTACGGATTGGCTTGGATCTCGTATTGCATTTTAATTTTTATATTGTGAAAGTGTATTCTAGATAAATCCAAAAATATGCAAAGCTTCTTGTGTTAATGTTTTAGTAAGAGTTTAGTTTGCCTAGATTATTAATGTTATTTAGAAATAGTTGTCCAATCTTAATGGAAATGCAGAACTCCCTATCGATATCCGCTTCAAACTTCCAGCTGCATGGGGAGCGATCTGGATGAAAGCTATGAATATTAGCAGAGAACACAAGTCGATAATGGACATTACGCAATGGCACAGCTTATCTTTATAAACATTTGCATGGACTGGGCACAGATCTTAGACAGACGGCTTCAAGACGAGCTCGACAGCAGGCTCCAACATATTCAACTTGGAGATATCATTAAGTCTCCAACAATAATCTCAATAGACAGAGAGATCAGGAATAGGAACAGAAACATCACAATCTTTTCGGACACTCTGCCTTCAGGCATTGCCGAGTGCAGAGACTGGAGGAAAGCGCTGGGCGCCACTGTGAAGTATGTGGCAACGAAAAGGCGGATAAGTTAGTCAGGCTGGGATCTAAATCACCACAGAAACTTCGTAGCAATGTATGAAGGACATATCAAGACTGTCAGCGATCATTATAGGACACTGGTGGAACTATGTTTGTCTCTTTTTCTCATATACGGCTGCACATTTCGGTCGGTTGTGAGGCAGGTCGACGGCTGGGGCTCGAGCGTAACAGGCTTTATCCTGGTGTCGTAGGGGCCACTTGAACTTACAACTCAACACAATGTCCGCTAAAAACTACTAGAACTGACAGTTTCTGTACGAGCTGCAAGATCTAGGATATCAGCACAATGACACTGAACGGATTGTTGAGATTCCTAAACCATAGTTGGTGGTTTTGGAAAGGAAAGGTGAAGCTAGTGAAGCAAAACGGAGCATAGCTTGAACTCTTATCATCTATCTATTATAATCTTTACCATATTACTTCAAATAAAATAATTTCCATAATTTAAAATTCCAATGGATGTGTTAACATTCATTTTATACCAACTAAAACAAAATGATGAGAAAATTACAACTTTTTGGTATATAGTTAATAAACGAATTAACTCGATGCACGCGGCCATCGAAATTGGGGAAAACAAAAGGGCTGACCGGACTGGAGGGGACTTACAAAAATTGTATAAACAAAAGTATCGAAAAATCGGAAGTATTCTAATTTGATATGACATGAATAAAACAAATATTTATATGCTGATAAGTTGAAAACTGGAATTTCCAAAAAAAATCAACTGGTTGTTGTAGCAGTTGTATTTTGTTTCACAAGATTACCCTTTTGCAGGTATTTATTAGCGTTATATATGTGTGTATATTTGTGTGTAAAAATATAGTATAACACCCATATAATCGACATAAAAAATGAAGATGAGAAAATTTTGTAATCTTTCAACAAGTGATTGTTTATTGTTAGTTAAGGCAAATGACTTCCCCGACTCAAAAACCGGAATGAACGATTAAATCATTTCATTTTTAAAACTCCCCCTCGCTCTCTCTCACTCTCTCTCTCTCTCTCTCGCTCTATCCCAGTTGTATATAATTATGTAATTTATAGTTACAATTCACAACTATAAAATTGTACTATACGAAGAAAAATTGTTTTGATTGAGACTCAGAATATGCTGCTACTTTAATATTTTACTTGAAGCCTATATTGCCTTTCGAACCGGAACCAAAAGAAGAAAAAGGAGTGATTCGCGATGCTTGATAATTGGAATTTCCCTTGGCTTTAGGACTCCTGCTGTGTTTTGTGTATAGCAATGTCAAGCGCGTTCTGAATTATTATTACTCATCATAGATTTAATTTTATATGTCGTTTTTATAATGTTTTTTGCCTTTCTCGACTGCATTATTCGCATTTCAATTGGCTATTTTTTTTCGGGCTATTCTGAATTCCAAACAGGCCGCTTGCCAACTGATGATCAGTCCGTCTGTACATCTATGCTGTCCTCTTCAACGTAAAGCAAACAGAAATAAAAAAAACTTAGTTGACAGTCACTTAGCACCTTAATTTAGTTAGAGGAGAAAACGTATGTATGTATGTGTAATCATTCAATCAGTCGACTCTTCTAATCTTGATAGAATGTCGCCAGGCTTACAGTGATTCCCAACTAAATGGAGCCATCGTTCTGTCTGTCTGTCTGACAAACATAGACTGAATCCGCCTTTTTGCCTTTTTTAAAACGCTGCAATTAATTGACTCATCTGGAATTCTTCAAATTGTCTCAATGACAAATTGTATAAATTAGTACAAGTTCTCGCATTTTGTCGCCTTATTTTTATAAATTGTTGCTGGCCAAGGTTATATTTTATTTACAACTTGATTATAAATTTGCCATGATAATTTTTAGTTTTGCCATATCATTAGATCCATTAGACATTGCCATAAGCCACTTAATTAGGGGTACAGCAAAAATAGTATTGTATAATAATACCAACTGCACCCCGCTCCCCGGCCGTGTGGGTGAAGGAGAAACTTAATGATTATCCTATAGAAAAATCACAAAATTCAATGGTGCTTTTTTTAGTTTTTTTAGTTTTTGATTTCATATTTATACAGCTTTAATTGATATGCTTAGAAAGCGTATCAATTAGAAATGAAGTGCTCTCAATTCGTATGCAAATCAAAACTGAGACTAAGGCTGACACTGAGCATGAGATTGAGATTGAGATTGAGATTGCGAATGGGAATGAGAACGAGAATGGGAATCATCTTTCCAGCCGAATGTTGCTGGCTGAGCAAAACGCCTCGGTTTCAGTCAGTTCGGCACACATATAAAGGCCAGCTCAGGCGGCCAAATGGCTCAGCTCGATCTCTCCACGGTCGGCATTCGAGTCTCAATTTCGTCCAAAGCTCGAAGAGACCTTTTTTTTTTTGCACAACGAAACGGGAAACGGTCAAGTCAAGTCAAGTCAGCTAGCTAGCTAGCTAAGCTGCTCACCATATATAATTCGGCTTTAGTCTGATAACGTTCGTCAAACAGTGTAAACGTCGTCGCGAGAGTTTAGAATACAAACACACAAATATACGGCTAAATCTGATATCGACTTACGATCCGATCTCATCATCCAACATGCAATTAGCGCCGCGAAACAGTGTTGTGCTAACAATAGTCGTCGTCAGTCTTCAATTGTTGCTCTTAGCAAATCGAGCCTTTGCCCAGTTTGATCGCAGGCAAGGTATTCACATACATACATATATATATATATATATATATATTTATTTATATTTTTTATTATTTATATGATGTTTTTGTGTTTGTGGATGTGATTTTTGTTTTGTTTTTTTGGTTTTTTTCATTCTTAGTTAATTAAAAGGTTTTTGAAATGCTTTTTCTATGGTTTTACGACTAATCCGGCATTTTAATTAAGTAAACAAGCAATAACGAATCGAAAACCCAAAACCAGTTTTATCAATTAACATTAAAATCGAATGACAAAAAATGAAATTAAATCAAACTAAATAATAGTTTTGTTTATGAATTTATAAGCGAAATATATTTATATGTATATTCATAAGCAAGTTCGTTGCCTCAGTCTTTCGTTTTGTCTTACATGAATTGCACACACACACACACACACACACACACCTATACATACTGTAGTATCTGCTGCTATTGTTGTCTGGCTAAGTAAACTCGTCTTGAATTTGGCGAAAAACAAAAATTTAAGCCATTTATTATAAATTGTTTTTTTTTTTCTGTTTTTTTGGTAGGTTTGGTAGGATGGGGGACATCCCGCTTTTGCTTTGCTTGCTTCAAGTTGAGTTCAGTTTTCGGTATCAGTTTGTAAACGAAAAAAATAAATTAAAAACCAGTCATTGCCATCACTGTCATTGCGATTGGCCAGCCAAGGTCAGGAGCAGTGGATGCGGACAGGTGTTGTATGACCAGAAAGGCGTTTCCTTAGAGATCTAAATTTACTGCTGGCTGCTGCTGACTCTAGGTTTTTGTCTGTGTCTGTGTCTGTGCTGAGTGGCACATTATATATTTTAAGCGCGTCCATTCAAATAGTAGTAGGAGGAGTAGTATATAAGCCAATAACGCAGCCAGCCCATAATTTTCGGTAGTTTATTAGATTACTCAGTTAGAACCACACATTAGGAAGATATATTTTCGAATGTCTGTAGAATGTTTCATTGTGAGTCAGTACCTCAAGACATTTGGAAACAAAGAACCTACTGTTTAGAGCCATTTACTTTCAGATTTATGTCAACCACAACAACAATACCAATAACGTGAAGAATGTTGAATTTAGACTTGAATTGTAATTAGGTAATGCTTTTACTGTGTTTATAAATAAGTAATTTGAATGCAAGCAAATGAGTTTAAAATATTAATGCATATCCTAAAGAGAAACTTATAAGTACAACTGGGTACATTACAAAAACAAAATAAAAATGGCTTAATAAATAAAGCCACCTGAACAACGAGGATCATCCGGCTTCGAATTCCTTGTAGTAGTTATAATCTAAGCTGATGGCCATAGTTCTTAAAGCTTGTAAAAAGTAATTAATAACTATTTCCTATATTCAATAGCACATACTCATAATAACTCTATCAGCTCCAAAGTTGTAAACATCTGATGCAACAAAGCTCCTGGTACTTGTTAGTCAAACAAAAATGAATAAATGAAGCCAAATGAGTTCTCATTCCAAGTAGTTCAAGTAATTTTACAGGTAAAGACAGTTTTATATTAAATAGTTTTTTTGTGTTAATAAACACAAACCGAATAGTGCTAAGTCAGTAAATGCCAACTCGAATTTAAGAGTCACTCGTTTCGTCACAAAATCAAGACGTTTTTCGAATATCAAGTAAATTGTTTCATGAACCCGTTCAAACGAGTAAAGGCTTTATGGGCTCTTAAATTTATTCATGCAATGTTCTAGAACATATGATAAATACTAAGAGAGACTACTACCTTTAGCATTGAATTTTCTGAATTCCCCAAAAAAAAAAAGAAGTAAATATTTAAAAATCAGCTTTGGTTATAAAAATTTTGATGCAAAGCATCAAAAACTTGGATATCAAGAGTTTTTACATTAATTCTGTCGAAATAAATCAAAATTTAATAACTAAAAAACATACATCGCTCGCAATACAAGAAGTGCTTGAAAGTTCGAGGTTTTATTTCATAAAAATTCGAAAATAGGAAAGGGAATGCCATTCATTGTAATTTATTTGACTAAAGGTTAAATATCAAACTTTTTATTTGCCACCTCGAGGTCTTTGAGCGATTAAAAAGATCGCCAATACAACCAGCTTTATAAAATATTTGAAACCAATTTTCAAAAACAATGTAAGCTACATTTCTGACTATATAAGCACAGTGAATCATTCCACTTACAATTAGATAAATTACAATTGATTTCAAGGAATTTAGATAATCATATTAAAAACTGGAACAATCGTTTAAATGAGGTGCCATAAATTTGTTTCTCTTTTGATATTTGATCACTTTCAAAATGAAATCTTTTGTTAAGAATAAATTGAATTCCGTTTAACAAACGTTCTATCAAAATCTACTGAACTGAGCGATTTTAAAAACAGTTTATTTATGCCAGAAAACAATGGATCTTTTTTTTTACCTTCACATATATAATTTTTGCATTTATTTAAAGCCTAACTCTAACTAACACTGGTGTTCTGGATATTGAGATGCTAAGCTAACATTACTTACTTTCTGTTTTCTTCTATCTTGTATTTAATGTCATTACAAAATACTTTCTTACAGTTCGTCAGAACTGCATTACTCCAGAAAATTACTATGGCAGTTGTGTGACCCTCAGCTATTGTCCCCAGGTGGCAAATGTCTTCCAGATCACCGATAGAAATACGGCCCAACGTTATGTGATTGCCTTGCAACGTAGTTGCGGCACACGCAACTTTAATGGGGATCCGGTGGTAGGGTGACTTTTTAATTTTTCATCTGCTTTGGTCATATTATATAAGTTATTGTTATAGGTTTGCTGTACTAGACCGATAAATAATCCGGTGACACCGCGACCCACCACCAATCCTTTCTTTACCACAGAGGGCACATTTGTGTGGCCCAATCCGCAGCCGCTACCAGATCCCGAGCCACAGCCACAGCCGCAACCAAATCCGTTTTTGCCAAGAACTACAACTACAACCCAAGCGCCAACTACCTCGGCTCAAATAGTGGAGCCTCGTGGTAAGGCCTGTCGTACACCCAAGCAAGAAATTGGCGACTGCATAGGTAAGTTTCGTGATTTTTTTTGACTTACTCGAATGATTTAGTAATATGATATTGTTGATACAGATATTAAGAGCTGCAGCAGTCTGTTAAATGAATTGCGTGCCAAACAAACAGATCCATCTTTTGCCAGTTATCTTCAAGCTTCGAATAAAATATGCGGTGGCATTGGATCCATGGTTTGCTGTCCAAATGGCCAGGTGGAGGTAACTACGCCACCGCCACGGCCAGTTAATACGGATGAGGTACCACGACGTTTTGTCACTTTGGAGGAGGGTTGCGGCTATACATTGAATTCGTACAAGAAGATTGTCGGTGGCGAGGTTAGTCGCAAAGGTGCCTGGCCCTGGATAGCTCTTATTGGCTATGATGATGCATCCGTGACACCATTCAAGTGCGGTGGCACCTTAATAACAGCTCGTCATGTAATCACAGCGGCCCATTGCATCATAGAGAGTCTGTAAGAGAAATAAATCGACCAATTCACAATTAGAATACCCATAAGTTATACATGTTACATTTCTAGATCATTTGTTCGTTTGGGTGAACATGATTTGAGCACGGATACAGAGACAACCCACGTGGATATTCCAGTAGCCAGAGTAAGTTTCAACTAATAACTTTTAAACCTTCTCGATATAAATTGATTTATCTTTACACACATCTCTAGTACGAGGCCCATGCGGAATATAATCGTCGCAATGGACGCAGTGATATAGCCATACTCTATTTGGAGAGTAATGTTCAGTTTACGAATAAGATCGGACCAATTTGTATGCCCAATGCTCCCAGTTTGCTGCGCAAATCATATATAGGCTATCAGCCATTTGTCGCCGGTTGGGGCAGAACCATGGAGGGCGGTGAATCGGCACTTGTTTTGAATGAATTGCAGATACCTGTCCTGTCGAACGAACAGTGCCGTGAGAGTTATAAGAAACAAAATCGTAGCTTCACATTGGATCAATTCGATCCGGCCATCATTTGTGCTGGCGTTCTAACTGGCGGCAAGGATACATGCCAGGGTGACTCTGGCGGACCATTGATGGTGCCCGAGGACTATCAGAAAGCTGTGCGATTCTATCTAATTGGTGTTGTATCCTATGGCATTGGATGTGCGCGACCCAATGTACCAGGAGTGTATACCAGCATCCAATACTTTATGCCCTGGATAACCGAGAGGGTACAGAATACGCAATGAAAGAAATGAAAATATATGTATGTATATGCAAATAAGTCATTGCTAATTGCCATTCTAAGCTCTATGTAGACCTAGTCCCTAAGGTTAAGCCATAATTTAAAATATAAAAATCATAATTCAACAAGAAAAAGAAATAAAAAAAGAAAACGGAAAAAAATACGAAAGAAATTCCACTTAGAAGTGCAAATATTGACATTGACTGTGCGTGAGTTCTCTTTGTCGTTTGGTCTTTGTTCTCATGACACTCTTCGGTCTCCTAATCCTCAAATCGCATGCCTGGCTGACTGCATGATACCCTTTAAGACTTATGCAAATTGATAGCAGGACGCTTCATCAATCATTGTGCTCGTAATGAAGAACGTCTTGCTATCTTGGAGGTTTAGGTAAGCAACCCTAGGGAAGGTAGCATATGTAAATATGCAGGACTAGCGCAAGGACAAGGACTGCATTCTAATTGCATCGCCAAGCCACAAAAGCTGCGATTCACCCCAAAAAGGATTTACATAGCTAGAATGAAACGCGTGACTGAGCTGAAGATTTTCCCTATTCAACTTTCTTTCTTTCTACATTTTCGGGCATCAGTTGGCGCCATCAGAGAAGCAAGCAAAGAAAAGGTTTGAACTCACTTATTCACTTTCTCCCCTCGTACGCCCACAAACCCCAGGCCAAGATCAAGATCCAAGTAAAACGAATCCTTTTTTCGACTCGAACAACGCCCTCAACTCACTCACAGTTTACCACATGGCATGTGGTTGCCTTTCTTTGAATTGCCCCTCACCACATCAACCAACCTCCCATTGTGATTCAAATCGGGATCATCTGGCAGATGATTCAATGCCTCTTGCCGAGTTCATTAAACTGCATTTTCTCTTTTCCCGAAAACCTCTTTTCCATTCAATTATTATGCAATCATAACAACTGCTCCTTATCATCATGTTAGATCGAACGATCGATCGTTCATTTATCAACAAGAAGGTCATCTGAGCCAACAAAAAAACCTTCAAAATTTGCATGCAAAAAGGATTTTCGCCAGCTATCACAAAGAAAAGAAACGACGTAAGAATGAAGAAAAATTTGCATACCTAATACCTAAGAAGGGTGTTAATTTCATCATTAGCTAATTCCCAGCCAGAAGAGAGGTGAAAACGAGATGTCTTCATCGATTGCAATTGCGAATATTGGCAAAAGGGGATGACCCAGGTTTCGCAATCCATTCTATTACTCTTAGGCGGCTTTTGGGTGTTAGTGATCGGATTTAGATCCTCCTTTAGGTTTACAAGGGTTGTTTGGGTTAAATTTATTCAGGTTTTGCCTTTTGCGGTGCAGTCAAGAGCTACACAAAAGGATAACCCATAATTGCAAATATAAACACAATGTCAACATGATCTTTACACTACTCGTTTATTGATTTTGCGGAATCGTTGGGCCAATTCCATGCAAGCAATTGTGCTCTTTGTGGGAATAAAGAGCCAATCAAAGCATATAATCTACATAAAAATACATTTAACAACCATTCAATGACTCACAAGTATTTGAAATATTTTATTATATTATTTAATAATCGATGAAATAATAGAAATGCAAATTTATAACCAAATGTTGATTGATTCTTAAAATTCCTTTAAAGTAAGCTTCTTATGGTTGAAGCATAAATGAAGAATACAAATTTTTGAGTGTTATTAAAAAATTGAAACCACTTCATTTTTATCCGTAAACGGCAAAAACTGCCTAAAGGCAATGATACTTATTTTGGAGGTCTAACTTTAGGTTTTCGACATTTTATACCATACACCCATAGGGTGAAATGGTATATTAAAGTCGCCAAAATGTATGTAACAGGGAGAAGGAAGCTCTTCCGACCCCATAAAGTATATATATTCTTGATCAGTATCAACAGCCGAGTCGATCTAGCCATGTCCGTCTGTCCGTCCGTATGAACACGCGTAGATCTCGGAGACTATAAGAGATAGAGCCACCAAATTTGGTAAGTGGGCTCATGTAGTATGTAGAGTGATTAAGTTTATTTCAAATTTTTGCCACGCCCCTTCCCGCCACCGCAATTTAAAAAAAAGCGTTTATCTCAAAAACTATTCTAGCTAGCGACACCATATTTGGTATGTACAATTGCTTAGTAAATGCGCACATTTTGTATGTATAACGATTTTGCAACGCCCCTTTCCGCCTCCGAAATTTGAAAAACTCGATTATCTCTGGTAATTTTTTACCTTGTGGAATCAAATTTGGCTTACATTTGATCAAAATCGGACAAAAAATAGCCAAGTTATGCATATAAACGTTTTCCCATAAGGCCGGAGTTGGCCGTTGCCGGGTGGTGGCTGGTGGTGAGATACTAAGATATGCTTTTTAAAATAGGCAAATGCATTTGTTATTACAAATTTGAAATATTTGTTTTACTGGTGTATGGTATACCTAAGTCGGCGAGACGACTTACTTACTTCATTTGTATCATTGTTAGTTAATCTATATTTTGTTGGTAAACAACATGTATTGACCAGGTATTGAGAGGGTTAAAAGTACCTGCTAATATGTATAGATCGAAATAGGTATAGATTATATAGATGCCTATAGAGTGGTCCTAAGTTTTAGTTTCATCTTTGACTTTCCTTTACATCATAAGTTTACTGTGATTTCCAGATTTTCTAGTTTAAATACATATGCTGAATATATAGTATTTGTAGAAACATGTGGATAATTGATGATAGTTTTTGAAATAATTTTCCACATCGTTCAGTTAATTCAGCATATATAGAAATAAAGCAAACAAATATCTCATATTCCATTTGTTTTCGAATACGTATGACAAGTTTTTATGTTAGAATATATATAGTTTTATTAATATAAAAAAAAACTTTAGAGTAGATCACAGAGATTAAAAAAACTAAATATTCTCGATTTGCTTAACTCTTGATTAGATTTTAAATTTGTATACAACGAAATTGAATAATTTATTTTGAATTGCACTTGGAATGTTGTATATATATGTATATCTTTTTATATGATGAAATGTTTGTCTTAAACTAAGCTTCAGGCGAAGCTGCATTCCTCTTTAGGGCCAAAACCTCATTCAGTGTCGGGCTGAGGGCAAGAGCAGGATTTGCTACGGCAATGATATTATCACCGGATGCGGATATAACATGGACACCCGTTAGAGCCGTTGTTGAGCCGCTTAGATCGACAGACTCCACGGTTAGGTCACTCTGCGTTGTTTCTATTTTCGCCGAAACGGGTGATCTTTCACTTTCCATACCATTGCAATGGTGGGTGGTCTGTGTATATGGGTAGGAGGAGGTGGAGGATGGATATTCACTTTACTTTTTAGAGTTTCGAATTGAATAAAGTCTAAACGCTTAGCGCTCCAACACATACTCACTGGCATGGGCGGCGAACTGGAATTGCTGAACGAGAATCGTGAATCGTTGTCCTCGAAATCAGCTGTTTTGCCCAAGCTACTGGAGACAAAAATCATATCGATATATATAGTAAACGATGGCTGAACAGATATTATTTGAATTTCACTCACGAGAACTTTGCAATTTCAGTTAGATCGAATGGCGGCTTGGCAAACTTCTGGTACATGGCAAATAGGTTATAGCGTGAGTCCTCCACGGTTTCCTTTTGGATTCAATCGATATATATATTTATATATATATTTTTGTTTTCAGACTAATTGCTCTAAAGGGGGATCATTTTCTTTTTTCTTTTTTGTTTTGTTTTGTAAGCGAGGCTGATAGCGATAAGCAATTTGGCAAATTTTGAAGGAATACACGAGGTTCGTTGGTTCTCAAAAAAATGTTCTGGGATTTATTTTATAAATATAATATACAATTAAAGTCAACAGAAATATTGCAAACGTTTAACAACTAAATAACTTGAAGATACATTTAAACAGTTCTAATAGAATTACGTTAGATACGCTACTAAATAACTGAATAAGGTAAAGGTATATAAAATATTATAATAGTAAAAAGTAGTAACAATTAAAAAAAAAAAAATGTTAATCAAACCAAATACTGTTTAGGTTAGTTTAAGAAGACAAAAAAACACATAAAACAAATAGCAACATTAGACAATAATAAACAAATTCTCTCACTAAGCGAGAGAAGTCTACAAGGACTAAAAATTCCCATCCAACCCAGATCCAAACCCAATTATACCCCATGATAGCATTTGCCCAGATATTCTAAAAAGAACCTCGAGGCAAAAGATTAGTATAAAGATTTTAAGCTGATTTTTGAGGAGGATGGCGGGGAGAAAGCTGCAAAAGCATATAATGGATTAAGAAGCTGTAGTTCTAGCTGAAGCTGAAGCACTTCACCAGCCGATCATCAAGATCAGAATGGACCGTGATTTACTGCTCTACATTATCAATCGGCGTCTTTCTTACCCGATTCATGTCCACGGGCAGCTGGGCCGCTTCCGTGGAGGAGAGACGCTGACGTTTGATGGGCATTGCCGCATCACTGGACTCACAATCGACATCGATGGCCACACTGTGCCGATGCTGTGCCCCCTGCCCTGGCATCTGGGTGAGCAGACCCCCGTAGCGGGCAATGCTGGCCGAATGACCGAATCCGGCGTCTTTGACTATCTGGCGGGCCAGGGGAAAGAGTTCGTCGCGTCTAGTGAGCAGCCAAATGGTCTGCGGATTCCGGCACAATTGGGCAGCCGCCTCATTGACGCACACCTCGTGTAGGGTCAGCGGTTTCTCTGGCCGACGTTTGCAATCGAAGCGGCCATAAATGGCAGAATACTTACGTATCTCGTCCATGCGACGCGGATCGTGCTCACTCATGGCTATCACCTGCTCCAGTTCGCGAGTGGTGCGCTTTTTGGTTGTCTGGGCACGTGGCTCACGCTGTGGCAACTGGCGGGCAATCTTCTCGGCGCACATGGTAATGCGCTGAACCTGCATCTCTGTCAGCACAGGAGTCAATTGCGGGGAACTGGAGGATACCTGATGCGCAGTGCTGGCGGTGCCGCAGGGAGTGGCTACCACAACTGGAGGACCACTGCTCGTATGGCTAGATGGATTGCTGGCGGGCAGAACAAGAGGCGAATGCGAATGACTCTGTATGACTGTGGCGGGATTAACTGTCGGACAGATGACTGGTTGTGCTCCAATCAGATGGGCAGCCGCTGCTATGGAAGCAGCAGCAGCTGCAGCCGAACCCGCACTTGATCCCTGAAAACCAGCAGCCGAACCCGATGGATTGAACGAGGGAAACTTTTGACGTGGCAATGCTGGTGTTGTATCCGGATTGAAGACCAATGCCGGTTTCGGTGGCGTCTCACAGAGACCTGAAAGATTCACAAGTTTAGACATTGCCATCAATTTGCTTCCTTCCTGACGGTGTCCGGGCATACCCAAATGTGGCAACAAGGGTCCCTGGAATATAGACGGATTGTTCGCCCACTCATGCAGGGCCTTCTGCAGGCGACGTACATGCAATGGCTTCGATGCCATGCCCACCAAAGCCATTATCTCCAGGAACTCCTCCTCGCCGGCATCGTACAGCTGCTGCACATCATCGCCGCCCATCTCCAACAGTGTGTCATAGTAGGCCAACAAACTGGCACGCTGGAGCACACGATACAGCTGCACCTCAGCCTCATTGCTTGGCCTCGATGTGGTGATCACTGTAGAGAAAAAGAGTTAAAAACAAAAAATCAACCAAGTTCATAACCAAAAAACAAGATAAAAATAAAAAACGAAAGCAAAAAAAATGATATTTATAGAGTTCTGGCCCCGCCGAGTCGTTGTTCTCACAATGTTGCGAGACTATAAGAAAAAAATTTTAATTAAATTCGCTTTTTTTATACGAAAAAGAAAAAAACTCGACGGACGTCTGGACCCTAACCCTTTCTCAGCACACACACACACACACACACTGAGAGAGACATACACAAGAACGAGAAAACGAAACCCAATCGAAAAAAAAGAACTCAAAAAAAGGACTAGGCAAAGCATTTGGGAACGGTCTCATCTGCATAAGCGAGAGCAACCCTTTCTTTGCGTTTTGCGTCCTTCAAGGATATCGGCATCACGGCGCGGCGTCGGCAAACTCGTTAGAAATTCTTCACGCATGCTCGTAGATCGTCCAAGGATTGCCAGGATCATTTTAATCTTTTTCTTTCACTTTTTTTTTGCTTAGGTTTTTATCACTTTCGGTTTCAATCTTTTCGGTTTTTTCTTTTTGCGTTAAAAAATAAGAAGAAAACCCAAAAAAAAAGAAAAAAAAATTAATTTGAATTAATTTCTGGCCGTGTGAAAGGAACTTGAAGGCTTCTTCTGCATCTGTTTTAGTCGATTTGTTGTTCGTTTGGTTTCGATCTTGGGCTTGGTCGTTTGCAATTTATTACCCATCCTAATGATGGGCGATAGTACTCGCCATGGTCGACGACGACTGACGATCATCATGATGATTATGTCAAATCGTAAATAATTATGTGAGAATATTTCACGATGGCGACAATAACGATGATGACGACAAAGACGATGGAGCTGCTGTGTATTGGCTACGATGGGCAGAAAACGGCGCAAGACGAGTTCAACTTTAATTAATAGAAAAACGAGCTGGCCAACTAAATTATAACATCGATTCTTGATTTCATTTGGCTCTTTTTTCCTTTCTTTAAAAGGTACAGGCGCATCCACCAACAACAACAACAACGACAACAAAAAAATACTATGTTGCACTTGGTGGTACTCACTCAGAGAGTTGCGACAGGTTGCCATTAACCCATGACAGACCATTGTCAGTCCATGTTATATCTTCTTATGTTAGAATTTCATATTATCATTACGTTTTAAGAACTTGGATTTAGTCAAATGATATTTCTTATCAACATTGTCCGATCTTTTTGAATAGTTTAATTTGTCAGAAATTAGCTTATATCAAGATAAAAATCTTATGTATGATGAACTTTGAGATAAGAACTTTTAAAGTGCTTTTAATTACTCTTAGTTTTGATATAGAAAACCATGTTTCGATTTCTTTGGAATTGACAGTCCTTTTCAATTGTCTTTCTCAACTAGTTTAAGTGCTTAGAATTCTTCTGTTGATAAGCTTCAAATTTTTTTTAACAAAGTGATAATTTATCGAAGAAGTCAGGCACAAATTCAACGCTATATTACAGAAAATTATGCAATTGCCTCTTTTGAAATGTTGTTTCCATTTTTGTATAGTTATTTCTAGGGTTAATAACATTAATAGCTGGACTTCTCGTCTTATAAAGGGGTCTGAGCATTCTATACGGGGGCCGGGTATTTAACGCAGAATCCGATCTTTTACGCAAGGAGATAAGGAAAGGGGGGGAATGCATTTGCAGCAATAAATAAATGAGACGTGATTTCAATACACAAATACACATAATGGCAAATGGGTGGTGAAGGGTTGTGGGTGGGGAGAGGGGAAAGAGGTCGCGGAAGTTTTCTTGCCACCAACTTGGGGACAATTTCTTGGCCTGGCCTGAAGTGAACTGAACTGATCGTCACTCGGCCAAGTTTAGTCTGCAGTCTTTTAGTTTTCTTTTGCTGCCTTCTGGTCCGGGTATCGGTCCTACTCCAGCTTCGTCTACTGATTGTGCTTGATTTTTTATTTATTTAATTTGCGGGTTGGGGTTCCTTTACTTTTTTTGTTCTCTCCTTCTTTTCATTTTCAATTTTTTTGTTTTTGTTCTTGTTGTTGTCATTTGCTAAATATGTTGTTTTTATGCGAATGGCAAATGGACAAAAAATTAACTGCAGTAGCTTTTTAGTTGGCACTTGAAAGCAATAATGACATTCGACGCCACATACCAAGCAGCTGCCCAGGCGACCAACAGGGAATGGACCAGGACCAAGACCAAGACCAAGACCAAGGACTAAGATCAGGCAGACAGAAATTGAGTCTGGGTGTGCGTATATTTCTATGTGTGTGAATGTGTGTTTGGAACAGTCAATCGTGCGATCGCTTCGATTATGGGCAATGCCAAGATGATGATGAAGAGAAGAGAGAGAGAAAAAAAACAGACGCCGGACAAGCTGCGCCTCCACCTCCACCACAAGCATCACCTCTTCTCCTCACACTGCTTCTGGATGTTCATTCTCATCTTTCTTTAGATGGCAATGGTGGCCAAGTAACCGAAACTATTTCTCATATACAACGATAAATTAAAAGCCAAGTTTTTAAACGACCAAATTCTTGTCGATCAAAATTCCATTGGTGGCAATAACTTGGTTGTACGTGCCAATGGCTCTGGCACCAGCACCAGCAGCACAGGTCCATGTCCAGGTCCAGGACCAGGCAAATGCTATGCCATGCCAGGACAGGGCCAGAAGAACAACATCCATAACCATAATGTGGCGACATTTTCTGACAGAAGGCAACAACATCAAGAATTGCGCTGATGATGCTGAGAATTTTCAAGGCACAACAACTAGAGAGTGTGCGAAAGAGAGAGAGAGAGAGAGAGAGGTGTAAAGGTAAAGGGCCGTCCTTAGTTGGCTGAGGGGTTCGTCTTCTACCTTCATTTCTACCCTAAGCATCTGGGGTGAGTGTTTTTCTTGGTTCCTTCGTTACCCCTAAGCAAAAGTAGCCTATCATCTTGAAGGTAATCTAACGGCTGTAAGGAATAACCGTTATACCTGCTTCACAGACACATTTCATTGGATAATATTTTTCCATTTGCCTACCTGAATTTCGTTTCAAATATGCAAAACAGTTGCCCTATGCCCAGCCCTTCGTCTAGGGTCTTCGGGCGTCTTTCTAAAAGACTAGCATTTTTTTTGGCAGCACCAAGGAAATGGAAACCGGAACTCAATCTGCAAAAAAACTCCAATTGCGCCAAAAACAAACACACAAACAAACAAAACAATTCGATAAAGGTAACTTTTTTTTGTATTGTTCTTTCTTCTTTCCTTTTCTATTTTGCGCTATTGTCGTCAGGAAGTCCAAATTCCGTTACAAAAAGCGCTCATCAAAAACATTTTGGACATTTCGAAAAATGAAAAATGCGCGGGAAAGCACAAGAAGCATCTGCTATGTGGACAGATCCTCGGGGTGAATGTCAATTTGTTAAATAATTTTGGACTTTTTCCTTTTTTATAACCCCAACTAGAATATTATAAATCTTCACTCATCAAATTACTGAACAGAAAGTTGGAAATTTTTGATCGAACCCTTCCCGAAAATATATATGAAAAATATAATTCCGTTTTGATCGTTGAAAGAAGAGATTTAAAATGAAAACCCTCACAAAAGGTTGAAGTCATCAACGAAAAAGGAAAAATGAAATCTAGGGTACTTAACTTTGCTTAATTTAATCTTTTTAAACGGATTTAAAAGAAAGCTCGAAAGAGAAAAGAATATCCTCAGCGAAATAAAGTTTTTAGATACGAAAGAAAACTATTATTCCATTTTAGAAACCAAGAAAATTTCAATTATTGAACGAAATTGATTGAGAAAGAAATTGTTAAAAAATCTTAACGAAAAAAAATTTGAAACGATTATCAACTAGTGTATACCCCTATCTTGAAATAAATTAAATGAAAATTTAACAAAATCTAATCTTAAATTGAAAAAATTCCTTGAAATTAATCGAATATTCAAGGGCAGCTGCGCTCCTCTGCCAATTTTTGGCAACTGCCTTGTCCCCAACAGACCTCACCAGAACAGGTGAATATTAAGGAGTTTAAAAACTGAATAATTATATTTGAGTTCCGAGTGAAAATTGTAGCTAAACTAGAAAATTCAATTATGGAAGGCAAATTATAATTTCTTAAATAATTGAACTAATTTTAAGTAAAATTATCAAGTAAGCTAAATGATATGCAATAAATGTTTGGATACCAAAATATCCAATATATCCATTTCACTTAAAATCAATATCTAGTATGTTAGTGATCGGGAAACTATATATGTATATTAAATAGTTTCCATGATTCTCTTAACATACATAAACATACGAACTAAAAAAACTCTTTGGGGCCCAGATAATTAATCAATTTAAACTTAATTTATGCATTTCAAATCATTTACTCACTTGTTCCATTTGCATTGCGTCCAAAGATCTTGCCCTGTGGACTTAAAATGGGACTGGACGATGCCGACGGAGCACCCGAAAGTGAACGTTGACCCTCCGATAGTCCGCTGGCCATGGATAGATTATTGACATCCTCCTGTTTGCAGGCTTCAATGCTGGTGGTTAACAGTGACTGGGATTGGGACTGGGATTGGGATTGACATTGCGATGTGGCAACAACATTTGTGGGCGTTCCAGAGCAACTTGAGGCAGCTGCCGTCTGGGATTGACTGTGACATTTGCTGCTGCTGCTGGTACTGGCAGCTGGCGAGGGCGTTGTTGAGGCCACCACCATGGTCATGGATGTGGTTACTGCTGATGTTGGTGTTGTTGCTGTCACTGTAGTTGGAGAGTTTGCCTCCATTTTTAAGAACAAATTCTGAACAAATTGCTGACGACGTGAACGTAAACGGGAACGGGATGCAAACAAGAACCAGGCACAAACACAAACAATCAAAACAAAATGCATGCAAAAATTTCAAATAAAATATTACAAAAAAAAAAAAAATTAACCAAAGAACAAAAAAAAAAACCGAAAAACAAACAAAATTTTTTTGTTTTGGGATGCACTAAAACGAACTACCAGGAAGCAAAGAATCTACTAATTGACTAAGTGAAACAAATTTTTTGTGTCGCTGAAGATAGTTTTTGGATAAGCACAGAAATTCACGAGAGCGCGCTCTAGGACTTTGATCTTTGTCATCCGCTTAGCTCGAGGCCAGACGAACTTCTGTTGTTGAGCTACCGCGTGGACAGCTCGGGAACCCTTTTTTGACGACGACGATGACGACAGCGACAACGATAACGACAAAGACGACGACGGACCAAGCCGCAGACCGCTTTCGTTTTCTTCAAGGGAAACATCTTTGAGATACTTTCAAAAGAGAAGAAAAACATGTACATAAAATCACGCAGCAGCAGACGAAAGGGTTAAAAAAAAGACACACACATACATACACTCAAAAGGATAGACCCGATGTCCATGCCAAGAGAGGACAGGGAGAGGGAGAGAAAAAGAAATGCCAAGACATTGGCGCTTCTGGCTGATCATGAGGGTAAGTTTTTCTACACCGAGCCTCTCCGTCTCCTATTAGAAGCAAGTCAGAGACTTTAAAAGTCTTCGGGTTCCTTAAGTTCACTTCTTGCTTTCCTTTGAGTGAGTTTTTTTTTCTCTCTCTTTTGTTTTTGTTTGTGCTCCGCCTACTGAGAATAACTCAAATTCTCAAATTTTTCGATGCTGGGAGAAATACAAAGATCCTTTTGCTCAATTTCTCATTTTCAAAATTATAATTATTTTTTTTTCTTTTTTATGTTTCTTTTTCCGTTAAAATTGAAATTTTTAACGTTCGAGAAATCATGGATATGCAAAACAATTTTTTTTTTTCTGTATTTTATATATTTATGGTATATACAAAAAGTGTACAATAGGTTTTATGTTTTTTTTTAAACTTTACTCTAAGTAAGAGGAAGGGGAGGAAATACTTTTAAAGATTTTATCGATTAATCGTATATATTAAAGGGTTAATTTTTATATAAAATTTTGTTATTTTATTATTCGATTCATTTAGAATTAAGTATGAATAGATTACACTAGGATGGGATTTTAACTTTAACAGTCGTAGAGTGTGGAAAGTGTATGTGTGTGTGTGTGTGTGTGTTTAGGAGGAAAGGGCTTAAAGGGAAATGGTTTGTTAGTTATATAGACACCTATTATAAATTATTCACGCTAATAATCTGATTAATCCAGCCGATAAACGATGATGTCTTCACATAGACACCGGGAACATCAACTCGTCCGCAACCAAAGCCCCAAGATACAAGGCCAGCAAGCTCATAGAAGCCATCATCCTGGCATACCAATGGACCACCGCCATCACCTTGACAGGCATCGTGTCCCTCCTCGCCGCCAGCACAAAAACTCGATGCGGGCAATATGAAGATTTTCTCCGTAACAGCATTCACTTTACGTATACATTCCGTATCACTGACAATTGGAATTTCCGCTTCGCGTACTCGCAATGGAATGGGACCAGCTGCAAAACAAAACGAAACAAACATTGAGATCAGCTAGAGAGAGAGAGAGTCCAATAAATGTGGTTTTACCCTCGCCCATGTAACCATAACCGGTCACAGTGCATCGCTTGCCAGCCGCATGACTAACTCCACGTGCTGGCAAACAGACCAAGCAGACGCCATCTCTCAATTCAGCCTGACCATGTAGCTTCAGCAGGGCAATATCATTGTCCAGTGTCTGGCTATTGTGATTGTGATGTATATAAGTGGTGGCCACACGCAATGTCTGAGCTCCCGGACTTCCGTATTTACGTGTCAAATCGTAGTCACCCACACGGACATAGATCGCATCGCCGGAACGCACAATGCTAAGAGATAGAGATATTATGAATATTCTTTAGGGCAAGTGGATTATCCGGGGATTCTGCATACTTGGTAACACAGTGGGCAGCCGTTAGGACCCATTGGGTGCCAATGAGTGCTGCACCGCACAGATATTGGTTGAGGGAATTGATCAAGGCCACTTGCCAGCACCATTCACCATTCTCACCATCCTCGCCACCCACAACCCGTGCCCGACGTCGATTGCTGGTGTTGTTGTAGTTCATATAGACCGATTGTTGATAGTAATCCGGATAGACAACATCAGTGGGTTCGCCATCATCGTGATAGGAGCGCAGTTGATTACTTTGGACACTGCCCGTCTCGACCAGATCGCCCAATTTATCGTTGTGTATTTGAATGGGCACAATGGCCGAACCGAGGATAAGGCGTTCATTGGATTTATTAAAGCTGCTGGCATACGATGGCGATGTGGCCATCGATTGACGAGCAGTGCGTTGTACTCCGTACTTGGCTCTGGCATACGACACCAGTGAGAGAGCCGGGGATCGAGCTAGACGTCGGCCTGTTCGCAGGGTTCCCTTGACACCGCAAACATACTTGGAATAAACATGTGGACGGGGTGTGGTCGATGTGCTTGTTGTTGTCGGTGGAGTGGTGGTCGGTGGCTGCGGTTGGGGCGGCAAGCCAGGTCCAGATCCATAGTAATCTGCATAATTGGGCAATGAAGGCGGAGGTCCTGGTGGATATGGGTTCGGATGATGTGGCGGCAAGTGACCAGATAGTCCCTGCTGCTGCTGCTGTTGTTGTTGTTGTTGCTGTGGCGGCGGCGGTGGTGGCTGATTGGTCATGTAAGGATATGCTGGTGGTGGCGGTGCCTGTGGTGGATATGCCTGTGGTGAACCCATGGGCGGCGGTGGCGGTGGTGGCGGATAGTACGAGGCCGTATCGTTGCGTGTCTGGAACTGTTGCTTTTCCAGTATCTTACTCTTGGGTGCACAGCAAATCTGTCCGGAACGCTTGCATCTAAATAGATCGGTCATCTCGGCGTTTTCTAAAGAAGAACAAATGTCAAATCACCATCGAAGAAGATTAGAAGATACTACTCACTAAAGCATGTGAAGCTCAGCAAACTGACTATGCATGAGCCGGGGCATTCCTCTCGCAGATCGGGACTCGGTGTATTGGGCAACACATAAGGCGGCGCTGTGGGTGGTGCAGTGGGCGATGGTGTTGGTGGGGGCAACTTTGGCTTGGGTGCTCCTGCTCTTGAATTATCACAACACACTGAGCCCTTGGCACAATTCGTTGGGGTCGAAACCAGAATGGAGGGACGTTCACAGAATGCCGCCATTATGTTGAGCAGACAGAAGCCCTGACAACGTGGTGGACTCTGTGGCGGTGGTGCAGTTGGTGCTGGTGAATTTAGAGTGTTCTCGGCAAAGGATATGATTGTCTGTAGTAAGTCTCCACCACCCAGCGAAGTGGTTGGAGCTGGTTGAGGTGCTGGCGAGGCTGGACGACTTGGTTTCTTGGCTATTTTGGTAGCCGGTTTTGTTGTGGTCACGGGAGATTTTGATGGTGAGGCCTCCGAGGCACTGCCAGTTACACAACAACTGCCCTCGCCGGGACAGAAAGCATCCGAATCGATGTCATCGCAAAAAATGGCAAAAATGCCATTCATGCATTCTCCTTCGCATTCTTTCAGAACTTGCCCCTGGCCTTGTCCTTGGCCTGGGCGTGTCTTCTCATATGTAGTTTCATCCTCATCATCTTCCGGCTCACCATCATCATCCTCTTCCTTTTCAGCAGCCGCCTCTGTGGTCGTTGTCGTTGTTGTTGGCGGATGCTTCTTGTGTTTTGTGGGTTTCTGGGTATTATTATTTGTCCGTGCTGGCTCTGGAGTTGTGCTCGTCGTGCTACTGGTGCTTGTGGATGAGCTTGTGCTGCTGCTTGAACTGGATTTCGATGGTGGAACGGATTTCTCTGCAATTGTCTGATTGCTCTTCAAATTGCCCATGTGCTCTAGAGAAGAATGAATGAAACTTCTTTTGCTTTTTCTTGTTGGATTTTTTCGACTTACTAGCTGGTATATAGATATCTTTTGGCAACTTGCCATTCGAGTATTCATCCAGGGAGACACAACATTTGGTACCTTCCTTACACAAACCATCACTGGTTAAATAGGCCTCACAATATTCCGCAATGCGATCGGCCACACAAACACCCGTACAATCCTCTGTGATATGATTTAAATTAGTATTGCTTCAAAAGGTGTCCTTTAAAACTTACTATTCTCATCATCAGCCTTGGTGCTATCATCTTTATCCTTGTTAGGTTTGCTATTCGTGGACTTTTTGGTGGTGCTTGTCTTCTTGGTGGTTGGTGCTGTGGTCGTTGGAGCCAAAGTGGTGCTAGACGGTCGCTTAGTCTGTGGCTTCGGCTTGGGCTTGGCTGTCGAACTAGTGCTAGTTGCTGTGGTAGTTCTTTGGGTCGTCCTTTGTGTTGTCTTTTGTGTGGTTCGATGCGTAGTTGTACTACTCGGTGCGGCTTTAGTGGGGCTAGTGGTAATGGTTTTCGGTGTGGTTGTTCCCCTTACAGCAGTCACATTTTTACCTTAAACACGTATGCATATGTATATTACATTTACATAATGAATTTGAATCGTTCGTGTATTCACCTGGTGCATTCTCAATGCAACATTTCATACTGGGCGAAGGACAGGGCACATCGTCAAGCACTTCATAGCAGATCAGAGTGGCCAAGGTATGAACACAAACGCCAGGACAATCCTTGGCATCGGCTGTGCTAGTTATGGTATCCAGAAGGCCTAGCAAAGATACCTTTGATCACATCTTCTTGCTAAGCTTTGTTGCATTTTACTTACCCGATAGAAAACTTCCAGCAAGGGAATCATCCTGAGCCTGAGCCAATGGCAGTTGGCTTAACCACAGGCTGAGACACAATGTTAGGAGGATACTTGAAAACTTTGTCATTGCACAATTATTTTGAACTTGTCAACATGTGTTCATCGCTTCTACAAGAATCTGTACACACAGCACAAACAGAGAGAGAAAGACACACAAAGTAGATGGAGGAGAAGAAAAGATTCACATTGTGTGATAATTAATGTTTTTTGTCAAGTGAAAGTCCAGACAAAATGAATCATCTGCCCATGTAACCCGAATCTAGGTGTGTGGGGTGGGGGGCGAGTGACGTAATTAAGCATAATCATTGCATCTTAGTGACTGGAAATGGTGGAATGGATGGATGGATGGATGGACCTTCTACCACAAGCTATGTAAGAGCATTGGCCTAGAAAGAGCTCTGCTAAAGTTGAAAATGATCTTTATTCTCTTCTTGTTTGGCAATTGATAAGAGGAGCTCTGGTTAACTTCGAAAAAGAAAACCAGTTTCTCTGATATCATATGGGTATGGCTAGTGGTAGAGCTGGTTCTTGGTTCTTTTTCATTTTGCTTCTTCTGTGGCAGGTGCTTTCATCCATCCATACATCCATCACTACCATTTCCAATATTCAATATCAACAATTCCCGTTCTTAGTTCTCGTTTCCCGAATCCAATTCCAAATTTATTTTATTATTATATACGAATGTGAGAACTGAATACTAAGAACTCCCTCCCCTCCCTCTGTACGCAAAACCGAAAAATTCTTTCTTCATAAATTTATGTATTTAGGTTGACCAGAAGAAGAATGGAAATGGAAATGAAAACATAAACTGGTTCCGCTCAATGCAAAATAATTATGGTAGGTATATAGTACCTACATACATACATCCATATATAGATATAATGATAAAAACAAAACATTTAAATCTTCAAGATTAAATACGAATTTATAATACCCTATGACAAATTCAACCAAATAAAAGACGATTTCAAATGGAAGGAAGTTAACTTAAGATATTATTTTGAAGGTTATTTCATTTAAATGTTGACCCAAGACAAGGTCATGAGAGACATCTTAGATCTTACTTTACCTACATATTGTGCACATTTTGTGAAAAGTAACTAAGTTTTAAGTGTTGTCATTTACAATGGAGTAAAAGTAATGGCATTCTTGTTAGATCGCACAATTAACAACCATTTATGAATGAAATAGAAAGTACACACACACACACACACAACGAAACGAAGCGAAATGAAACCTTAAAGATCGAGATCTTTAGCGAAAGTGCAGACCCGGCCGGCAGCCCGCAAACTCCTGACTACAAATGACTAGATAGATGGAGGGATGGATGGATGGATCACGTGCCAAGTTAAAAGCTTTCTACAATCAACCGGAAATTTCCTAAAAACCCAACAACAATTAAAACCTAAAAGCATGACTTAGTTCAAGTGTTGTTCTCTCATTAGAAAGTGACATGAATTAAGTTGCAAGAGTTGCAATAGATATATATGTATGTAAGTATGTATGTCTACACAGGTCTATATACATATATAGATTCCACAAACCGCTCCCAAAAACGAAACAAAACGACCAAGAACCTTAATGCTTCTGGCACGTAACTCTCGATTTGAAGAGGAAGAAAACGCTACCTATATATTCAAATGGATTTGGGGTCAGAGACACACTCTCGGCATTTCTCCCCACTTCATTTTGGTTGGCTTGGCTTGGCTTGACTTGGCTCGGCTTGGTTTGGCTGTCAACGTTGTGTTGTGTCTTACCCCCGCCTACGCCATCATGAATACCAAGTCCGACACCAAAAAGAAAATAAACTGAAAGAATGAAATGCCCGAACCAGCCGAACACACAGAAATGAGAAACAGAAAAGAACGGTAAAACTAGGTCAGATGCATAAGGCGCGACGGTGTTAAGTTCTTGGCATGTGAATTATGCCTTGAAATTCCAGTTGCTGAATTTGAATTTCACATTGGGCCAGTCCAAGCCATGCCAAGTCAAAGTCAAAGTCAGAGCCAAAGCCAAAGCGAGTCTCAGACGAGAACCAAAACCCCGTATAAAAGAAATTCTTTTTAGGAAAAACAAACAAACATACAAAGATAGAGATAGAGTTGGTTAGATAGATATGTATCTGATGATCGTACGGTTTCAGTTTAACGGTAAATACTATATATACACACACACACACACACACACACACACACACAGAGAGACACACGCATTTATGTAGATATGTATACGCATATTTGGCTTAGCTATTTTTCTCTATATATGTATGTACATACATAAAAGTTAAGTTGTAGTTGCAAAAAAAAACAACAAAAAAAATTAAGAAAAACAGAACGTCTCATTTGTGTTTTTGGCTTCTTTCATTTTTAGCACTTCCATAAAATAAAAAATCCCGAGACAAATTTATAGACAAATAGACCGACAAAAGTTGTCATAGTTCTTTAGCCTAAGGCTCTACTTCTCACATGAACAAGTTATGCGACTTTTTGTTGTTGTTGTTGTTGTTGTTTGTTTGTTTGTTTGTTATAACGGTAAGATCGGTAGAACACACTTCTAACAGCTCTGAAAGCTGCCTGTGACAGGTGCTGCAGGAGTTAACTTTTGCCAGAGCCAGAAGAACTACTTAGAAGACGACAACTATTAGATTCTTCTCTCATTTGAACCACATTTACTCACATTCACACTCACACACACACACACACACATAGAGAAGTAAAAAGAATATGATCAACTAAAAAAAAAACAACTCAAAGCACTCAAAACAAAAAAAAAAAAAAACAAAGAAAGAACAAAGTGTCCCGGGGGAAAGTATGTAACTAACCGTTGAGGATGAGGGCGACTGCACCTTGCGAAAGCCAAAAACAAACTGACCAAACGCTCAAGGTTCTCATTGCTTGGTAAGCTGCTGCTGCTGCCAGACCAAGTCAGGCCCCAAAGACCATACACAGGCTAGCCCAACTAATTCTGGACTCTTGGACCATGAGGAGAAAGTGAGCAAAACGAAATGAAGAGAGAGAGAGAGAGAGAACAAGAAGCCAAGAGCCATTAAAGAGAAATACCTGACTCTCTTATGGTCGTTCGTCTCTCTCGCTATCTCTCTCTTGGCCACCTGTTGGTTATTGCCTTCTGGCTTGACTGATTGGCTGGCCTTACCTGCTCATTTGGCCAGGCAATAAATAAGGATCGAATTGCTTTCGAATTGCGGATCACACCTTCGATCGTTGAGTGCTGCGATTTGGCAACAACCCTTAAGCATTTTGCCAATCTGCTCACCACCACCCGGAGTGTGCCCATTTATAGGATTAGGATCATTTGCCATCGACATTTTGGCACTCACTCTATGAGGAAGAGGTTTAGTTATGCAAATTTCAAGTGGTTTGGCTTTCGCGAATGTAAAACACATCAGTTACACACATTCACACATATGCTAATATATTTTTTGCTAGGAGATTATCCACCCTACCTGAGAGCTGTTGACATTGGCCTGTTGGCCAAACATTGTAAAATTGCAATTATTGTTTATGAACAGCAACGTCCTAACCCTAATGAGAAACTAAGATGGAGATTTTTGCATGCTTCGACCAATTTGCATAATCCTTGGGCGTAATGCCAAGGACTCGCCGTAGTTAAAAGATATTCTCCAACTCTTTCTTTTTCTAAGATAATTAGCCTCTAGGCGATTTATACTTGAATCGGATGTTCCCAGGCTCTGTGATAGAGACAGACAACAGCCGGCAAAAATCTTCACACGACAGTCTCGAATCGAAATTTGAATAAAATCCTGACGATCCTCACAAAAAAAAAAAAACGACAGAAAAAAAAAACCGAAAGTGGTAAAAAAAAAGTGAAAAAAGTTCAGAAAAAAAAATGAGAAAAAAATTATTTATCATTCTTTGCATGCGTTTATGAGACCAAAGAGCTCTCTCTGTCTCTGTGTGTGTGTATTTTATACCTGGCCAAGGCAAATAGATAAGGAACAAGCAGCAAGGACCTCCAGAGATTGTGTCTGTGTCTGTGTGTGTGTGTGTTGGTGGTGGTGGTTGCTGTTTTTGGTCGCCGTGATTCCGCGTCCTGCGTATGCAAATTACTCGCCCGAGTCCGTGATGATTCCTTTTCAATTCTGAACAATGCCGAGGGTCGCCCTGTCCATGTTTGTGTCTGCGTTTTTTTCTTCTCTCTTTTTTTATACATTAATCGTCCTATTTAAAAAAAAATTGATTAAACCCTTTTTCGGTATCTGCGTTCTTTTTTTTTCCTTCGATTTTTCCTCATTTTTAAACGGAGGTTTCTAGTCTTTTTTTTCTGCTCATCCCGTTTTGCTGTAAATTTCACTTTTATCGTGAGAACTTTAGATAAATGATGAGTAGAATGGGATAGAATGAATTATGGGCGACAGGATCATATAAAAAGTATAGTCATATCGTGGCTCCTATCAAATGGATAGTCGAATCTTATGGGATCATGCATTAAGTTTAGTCAGTCAGAGTCAGAGAGACAAGTTATAGAGAACCTTAAAATCTCACTTCAAGTTGATGATTAACAAATTGTTTATTTAAACCGAATGCATTATTCAAAATATCGACTTTTGTTGTGGTTACTGTGTGTGTTTCGTTTTTGTCTAACAATAAGTAGACTTAATTTATCTTTGACACATATAGAGAGAAAGAGCGACGGAGAGAGAGAGAAACCTCAGCTTATTCCTTAAATCATTGAACTGCCTGCCCCCTGCCCCCTTAACCCTCATATTCTCTGTTACAATTCACCACCCCTAAAGGTCATGTCTGATCTGATCGGATCTGATTTGATGCTGATGTATGTAGCTTGTGTGTTTTCTGTTCTGTTCTTGTGTTTAATTTGCATATTGAGGGTCATGTTCATGAGGGGCAGAGCAAGGGGTTTGTCATGGGAACAAAGGACGCATTCTGAATTAAAGAATAGATGGAAATCAATATTTGAGGTAATTAATTAACAGCATCAACAATAAACCAACAGCGATCGCACTTAGCAATCAATTGATTGACAATTCAATATTATCGTCATATTGATTGTTTCATCTAATGCTTAAAAAATCTATGGGCAAATATATGTAACTACATATATGAAATTTCTATAACATAATTTAGCTAAACGAGCTATGGAAGTTAACTTCGGCCTTGCCGAAGTTTATATACCCTTGCAGTTCTTTATTATATTTAATTCGATAAGAAAAGTGAAATTTCATACATCAACAGCATTAGTTGTCGTATTATGAATATGCTCAAATATTTTTCAAACTACTGAATTCAAAACACATTTAATGATTATTTAACAATATATGATATAGTAGTCCGATCCCGATGATTTTCATACTTTATCTCACACAGGTAATAAAGAGTCTCCAAAAAAAATTTCAACCCGATATCTCTTAAGATGGCTGAGTAAAACGCATTTTCAAAACACATTTAATGATTATTTAACAATATATGATATAGTAGTCCGATCCCGATGATTTTCATACTTTATCTCACACAGGTAATAAAGAGTCTCCAAAAAAAATTTCAACCCGATATCTCTTAAGATGGCTGAGTAAAACGCATACGCACAGACGGACGGACAGACGGACATGGCTATATCGAC
The DNA here is from genome assembly GCA_018152135.1 of Drosophila paulistorum. Classification (NCBI taxonomy): domain Eukaryota; kingdom Metazoa; phylum Arthropoda; class Insecta; order Diptera; family Drosophilidae; genus Drosophila; species Drosophila paulistorum. The sequence goes on from JAECXG010000690.1 coordinate 16,657,440, forward strand.
TCAGCTTCTCAAGCTGATCAAGAATATATATACTTTATGGGGTCGGAAACGTCTCCTTCTGTGCGTTACAAACATCTGACCAATTTTATAATACCCTCTGCAAGGGTATAAATATAGTTTTCATTAAGAATTTTATTCATAAGGAAATGCTTTATTTTAAATTTTGAGCAATTAGTTTATTCTTTTTTGAAAGCCTCTTAATATTTTGTTAGAGAAAAAAACACCCAAAATAGTTTTCAAATTTCGCCGCCTTTATGTTAAAAGATAGATCTGGCAGCACTGCACAGGTATATAAAGCGCCCTCTATATGTGAAGAAAAATGTCCGCCTGCATCGATAAACAGCTTGCATTGCGTTCGATAAGTTATCGTTTTATCAGTCTGGCAACGCTGGTTGCTTCTCTACCGCTGCCGGTGTTTGTTTTATTTATCAAAGTTGAATTTCGACATGGAAGAAGATGACCAAAAAGAATACCGTTGGGAAACTGGCTACGAGAAGACATGGGAGGCCATCAAGGAGGACGACGATGGCATGCTGGATGGCGCCATCGCGGACCTTATACAAAAGGCCAAACGCCAAAGGCAGGTCGAGAAGACCAAACAAAATCGCCTTGGTATGATGAGGCACGTTTTCCTAGTCATAGATTGCTCCGAGTCCATGAGTGTCCCAGATCTGAAGCCCACACGTTTGCGTTGCACTCTCAAGCTGTTGGAAATCTTCATTGATGAGTTCTTCGATCAGAATCCCATCAGTCAGCTGGGCATTATAGCCCTAAAGGCTAAGCGGGCGGAGAAAATCACAGAACTGACTGGCACCTCGCGTGTTCATCTTAAGGCTCTTGAGAGGTGAGTCTATACAATTCCGATTCGGATCTATAATGGCATTTTGGCTCATCCACTTTGTAGCCTAGCAAATGTTGTGCTGACTAGCGAACCATCACTACAGAATGGCTTGGATTTGGCTCTGAAGACCCTCAAAGTGGTGCCATCGCATGCTTCGCGAGAGATTGTCATCATAATGGGCTCCCTGACCACATGTGACCCGGTGGACATCAACTTAACCATTAATGAACTGAAAAAGGAGGGCATACGCTGCTCCGTCATATCATTGTCGGCGGAAATCCATGTGGCCCGCTATCTGGCCAAAGAGACAATGGGCTCATATGGCGCCGTACTGGATGATGCCCATTTCCGGGATCAATTGCTCTCGCAAGTAGATCCTCCTCCTGCTGCCAAGACACAACACAATTCCCTCATTCGCATGGGCTTTCCGCATAGCACGAGCAACGAGGCGAATGGCAAAGATGCCCCCCTGTCCATGTGCATGTGCCATATCGAGAATGTGGACGAGCCCAGCGAGCTAAGCACAACGGGTCACTATTGCCCGCAGTGCCAAAGCAAATACTGTGAACTGCCTGTGGAATGCCAATCGTGCGATCTCACATTGGTATCTGCTCCCCATTTGGCGCGCTCCTATCATCATATATTTCCGGTGCCAAATTTCGAAGAGATGCCCCACGATCAGCTGCCAGGTCCAACGGAATGCTTCTCCTGTGCCAAGCTTCTTGCTGCGGTGGCCGACAAGAATGTATACAAGTGCATCCATTGTGGGCAGATCTTCTGTCTCGATTGTGATATATTCATACACGAAACCCTGCATGCCTGTGTCGGTTGTAATAGCACCCATGGTGTGGCTGGTCTAGTCTATCAGGCGCAGCAGCAGCAGCAAGGCACCAGCAAAGATGGCGAAACGCAGCCACATCAACAGCAGCAGCAGCAGCAGCAACAACAACAGCAGCATCAGCAACAACAACAACATCAGCATCAGCAACAACAACCAATGGATGAATCTGCATCACCACCCACCACAAAGCGGCGTCAATTTAACATGTAACATTACAAAAAACAAAAACACAAAAACTTTTCTTAATAAAAAAAAGAAACACTCCCAAAATTTTCTTTGCGTACAAATACTTTGAGTGCAAAAAAAAACAAAAAAAGAAAGATTTTGAAACTCATTAAGCCAACTAAAATCGATAAATCATTTCGAATGGAGTTCGATTTTCAGCTTACCAATTTTCCCTGCAGACCATTTTGATGACTGAAAAACAAAAATTAGACCACTTTAAAGTTTGTGGTAACAAAGTGGAGCCAAAAGAAATCAATATCTTTTTAAAACACTCCTCGGCAAAAATATCAGTCTAATTTTTGTATGCCCTTACGATTTCGAACCGAAACTGAAGAAACTAAAGTTGCCAATAAACATAAAAGAAACTTTTCTTGAAAAATTCAAAAGATCGAATCATTTTGCTTTCAATAAGTTGAATCTAATAGGCTTTATCTTTTCGAAATTGTTTATGCAAAGACAATTGTAGAAATTGAACTAACAATAAGCCATTTACTACGATCGGTTGCTGCTTAGAATCAATAGCGCACATAGGGATATTAATTGCCCTCTAAAGTATGCAATAGGTAATCGATGAATTCGTTTTTTAAAGACAAAAAAATGAACAAAAGAATATAGGGAATAAAAATCGAAAGATCCTCGATAAGAACTATCTTTTTATACAGTTTTACACATATTTTTTAACACACAAATTCATTCGAATGAACACTTTTGCTCCATATTGCATACTTTAGGGCACAATTTCCTTCCATTTTGCTTACATTACAAAAAGAAACTCAATACATTTAATATATTCACATTAGATTTAGTTGCTTAGGGGTGTTGGTCTTTGTAAATTTTTTATATTGCAGTGGGCGGAGTATGTCAAGACAAAAAAGGGTCACGATTCTAGGGGACTGAGTAATCTGATATGAAAAAGAAAATAAGCATTTAAATCTGTATGACTATATATTTAAAAATATTGACAAAATACAATAATTCGCATAGACTTAAACAACATATTAATTAAAATTGACTCAATTTTTATTATTTTTTTTATGAAAAGGGTTCAATTTTAAAGTATAGGATTATCCACTTACCATGTGACATTTATTGCACTTGAAAAATGAAATGAAAATTCAAGATTCGGCTTAGATAAATGGCTTTTAGAAAATAGGTATTAACCCAGGACCTGATTCATGGTCATTAAGGCCATTCCAAGCACTCTTTTAGTGCCCTTTTCATATTTAACCACACTACGAAAAGGGTGAAATATTCTATGCTGCCTGGGAAAGTGTAGTTTTCCTCTCCTTAGATGTGGTCCTTGTATAAGAAGTCGCTGCTAGCCATAAATAAATAAATATATATATTGACTCGATCTTTTCTACTTGTAAACTATTAACCTAACTATATACTTTCAAAAGCACTAGCAACTATGGCCAATGGGTAAGCCATTAGCCATTTACATATAAGTTAGCTTTGCTTTGATTTCATTTTCTGATTGCAAGAATCTACAAACTTCGGCTTGCTGGTTGAGTCTTACTTAAGGTTGTATTCTTGGTCAAGAGCGTGTTCTTACGAGAGCTGTTAAAAGAGTTCTCGGCCTCCAAAGTAAACTAAAACCAAAACGTATCCTTCTGGCAGCAAGAATAACTCGGAGCAGGATCGTTTAAAATCCAAATTTAAACCGGACTTAGATTAAGCATAGATGTAATTTTGGTCCCGATGTCATTTACAATTTTGACAAAAATGAAAATCAGTTTTTAGCCTTGTTTTAGCCAAACAAAAACAACAACAAAATCGTAGAATTTTGCTTGAGGGATGGCTATTCTGCATCGATTGCAGTTTGTTTTATTAAAATCGGTTCAGAATTCTGGACTGTATCCTTGCAGCCAGGTCAACAAAAGTGCTGACGAGAAAAATACATCAAATGAGGATGAATTCTAACACGTTTTTCTCCATACTCTAAAGAATAATTTAGATTAAACAACGAACAAAATACCGCCCTAATAATGTGTTAATCAATGATGCTAGGATGTGGCATGTCGACTCTATTGTTTGTCCTCGATATTTATGTCGCTAAATCCTTCGAGATTCTTTCGGATTTGACCAAGAATTATCCCAATGCTTTTCAACTGATGTCAGCTTTGACTAGTTACTAATTATGATTGTTTTTTTTTCAGTTATTCTTGTGTGTTGCTTCTCTTTTTTTCCAGTCTCCACCAAATAATTATTGTGGCTATTGTTATTGTTGTTGTCGTTGTTGTTGCCGCCTGTCACAGTTAATTTTTTTCTATGCCAACTTGGCGGACTTTTGTCTGTTGCTACTGCTGATCGTTCATTCCGAGAGTTCGTTCATTCATCGCCAACGTTGATAGCTTTCGGTCCGTTGAGTTTTTGTGTGTGCGTTGAAAAATTTTGCCATTTTTTTGTTGTTGTTTTTTAAGTTGTGCTCTCGAGGTGCTACTACAGGTGGTTTTACGATATATAGCAAATACGTATGAGTGTGCGTTGGTGTGTGAATTTTCAAGTGCGTGCCTGGAGAGTTTAGAGTTTATTGTTTCATATTTTGAAGTCATCGCAGGTAGGTTGAGGTTGTCTATACTATATATGTATGTATGTATATAGGAATCATAAAAATCCAAAGCTAAATCAATGGCACTGCTTTAAACTAGTAGCAAACTGGTTTTAGCTAAATTAAACCCTTTATGATATTCCAAATGTTCTCGGTTGTTTTTCTCGTTGTTGTTGTTGTTGTTGTTGTTATTGGTCGGTTCAATAATTAAGAATTGTCAAATTATATTTAAAATTAATGATGTCTAGACTGGCATAGATGGGACTAGACTAGATAAGACCTGCAACTGGAATTGGTATTGGAATTGGAAAGTGACTTCCTTGATGCCTTGTTTCTACATTTCTTTCTTTTGCCAACCTTGAACCAATTCATCATTAAGTAGATCTCGTAACTAGCATGCACATTCATTAAGTGCATTCTAAATTAGACCTATCTCTGTCTGTCTCTGACTGACTGAATGAATGAATGACAAAATGGTCGGAGCAACAAATCTGAATCGTCTGACCAGTTAATTACCTGGTATGAAAAGAAAGATGCATTTCCGCATCGAGCCCCACAAATTTCGCCAATTTCGTTTCGGTGTGTGAAAGTGCAAATGAATTAGTTAATATCACGTGTATTATACATACATACATACATATATGTATACAAATATACCTTATATGTACATATATAAATCAACTGACAATTGAAAGTAATTAACAACATTCTGATTCGGAGTCGAGTCTGCTAATTGAGGAATTCGTGGGCTTGTTCCTGCCAAAATTGCTTGTATTCCGGTTTTTTCTTCTTCTTCTTGATTTGCTGCTGTTTTAGTGAAAATGAATGCAAGCAAAAATTTTCATTAGCTTTGCCTTTTCTACTTGCCGCCCCCTGTCGCTCCTCCCCCCACCCTCTTAGGCGTTAAGAAGAAACTAACACACAAAATTTTGCCGTAATAATAATTTATGCTGAAAAAGGACCAAAAATTGTTGAATAGAATGGAAGGGTAGGTAGGGCCAATCGGGATAATGGAAAAGGAAGAGGCAATATACTTCAAGGGTGGCGCAGACTCAGCTCGACTTTGATGCTGGCAAAAGTTTTGTGTGCGGCTAATCACTTGTTAAGTTATTTGTTTGAGGCATATTTGAGGCTACCAAGGAGTTGGGGAGAATACGAAGGACTGGCTGGCTGGCTGGCTGGTTGGTTGGTTGCCTCCCAATATGATGGAGGCAAAGGCATAGACGGAACGGAGACGGATGCGGATGCCATTGATTGTTGCTGCCTTTTGGCTTGTTAGCTGGTCTATGATAAAGTTATTTGCATTGTATAGAGGAAGTTTTTGGGCCAAAATTGTTGTTATGCATATTAAAGTGGTTGATTTGTAATCAGTCATTAAAATTTAATTTCAAAATAAATTATGCAGCCATCTTAGAAGTACGCATAATATTACAAATACACACTAATTCATTTCGATATACATACATATAAAGCGATATCAATGAATGTGACCTAAACCGGTTTAAATTTCAATAACCAGTTCATATGACCGCTTGTTCCAATATGAATAAAGTGACAGAAACTGATTTGCCAGTAATGTATAAGTATATAACTATATATTATATAGGTGCATATATTAACTGCAGAATCGGGCATGCAATAACAAATGTTTTGAATGTATATTGAATGTGAAATTTTTGAAAAAATCTTGCTGGACCAAAAGACATTTTGTTCTGACATATGATAAATCGATTTTAAGCATATTTTTCAAGCTGTACATGAAATCATTCTAAAGGACCTTTTAAGGCTTAATTAAGATTCCAACTGAAATGTCTTAAAAGTAGTTTTACATGAAAACATGAAATTGTTTTTATTTAAACAAGTTAAATTCCAAAGTTAAATCAAATCTGTCAAATCTGTAAATTTCTGTATGGATTTGGCTACAGAAAAAGCCATTAATGCACGTTTTACTGCCCGTAAATGGCAAAAACAATGCAGACATCGCCCAAAAAAACTACCAAAAACTGTATTTTTGGCCATCCTTAACGAAATTCAGAGACATTTCTCGATTTTACTTACATACTTACCTATTTGGCTCAATTCACCATGTATTGAAGTGCTCAAATCTCAAAAAAGGGCAAAGCCTTTATTACATTTTCAGTAATTTTTTGCTTAAATTGATTTTAAAGTTACAATATTCTCACATTTTTAGTGTTTTGTTGGAAAAGTGAGTTGCTGAGGGATAGAAACATTAGTAGTTAAGTCGGCTTGGCCTTATCTTTTATTTCATATGAATGGAAAAAAGCGTAGATTCAAATATTGAAATATTATTAACAAAAATTGAGGTGGAAAAGTTTGCAGTGGAGCCTAAACTTAACGTGTTTACAGTTGAAAGTGTTCTCAAAGTAAATTGAATGGTGAGTAAATGCGATACTGATCACTATTCAAACTCAAAAACAAAGAAGTTGACGTCTTAAGAAGTTAAGTATAAAGATATAAAGTCAATACTCTTCTCTGGATAGGGTAAACAAAACAGGTGGCAGGCGTTAGCATTTTCGGCCAGAGCTCTGATTATGGGTTATCGTATTATTTTTACCTCTCCAATGTGTTAAATTGAATTTAAATTTAACTGCAGGAAAAAAAGAGGCGTTGATAATGCAATTTTATTGTTTTCATATTTCGTAAATTCTTTAATTAGTGACTTTTCGAACGATTTTTGAAAGAGAAATCGTGATATCGAACTCGAATACATAAATGGAATGCAATATTGGCTCTTTTGTGGTGCGACACAAAAATAAAATTAAAACCAGATAACAAAAATATATTTAAATAATTAGATAGTATTATAATTTAATTATGTATAGATTGTACAAATTAAATAAGCTGATTTCTCATCTTTTTTGTACGTTTTTGTTTGCTGGCTACAAAAGAGAAAAACCGCGAAAAAACAAAAAAAAGAAACAAAAAAACAAATAAATATAACATTTTTATATTTGATCAACAATAAAAACAAAAAATGTCGACAGAAGTAAACAATAAAAACAGACGGCAGGCAAATAACTTCCGGCAAAATTCAAATTGAAATTGATAATCCTCTTTTCCTTCACCAATTTACTGTCCGCTCTCCCAAACGGACCCTCCGACCCACCCACCAATTAGAGAGAGAAGCAAAAAAAAAAAAACATCTATTTGAAATTATATTAATATTTGAAAATGTGTGCGAACAAGTTTGTTAATTATTATTGGTTAATTGTTAATTCGCAAAAAACAACTCTGTGAAAACTCAAGGGAGAAAATGCAAATCCCATGAAGAGCTATGAAAAACTTGCACTCCTCCGTCTCTGTCTCTAACTGCATGTCTTCTTCTCTCTATCTCTCTCTTTATATATCTCTTTTTTATCTATAAGTTGCAATTTGCGGTATGATTTTATGGCAGTCATGGTAGATCGGGGGAAGGGTGGGAGAGGAGGCTTGCGGCAAATTATTCAAGTTAAAGTTGAAAGCTAAAGTTAGTTACTTTTTGTTGTTTTTTTTAATTGCAGCTGGCACGTGATAACCTTAACCCGTTTACCTTCATGTACCTATTTATGTATATATTTAGATGTTCATATAAAATTCCCCTCACGGCATTTAGTAGCTCCTATACACAGATGCAGTGAGAGTCGCCACCAGGCGGCATTAGTGCAAGGTTGTTCCCACTAACGGAATTGAAATCATGGGAATATGTAAAACTAAACACGTTTTCTGCATATGATAAACGATAAAGTCACCTCGACTTATTTATACACAAAATGCAATAATGTCAGATTCCTAGAACTGAAATTGTATCATCGTAGAACTTTTGTATACAGTTATAGTCGGTATTAATTGAGTTGAATCATAGGTGTGTGTAGCAGCAAGTCCCAAAGACTATAACCCAACGAAAGATCATCATTACAAAATATATACATACATACGTATATACATCAGCCGACTATATGTGTGCTCGTGACTAACCATAGAACAATGATAATTAGATATCTCTTAATCATCACATAAATAAGATTATCAGTTCAAGATTATCAGAACCAAGCCTTATATTATATCTTATTTCATGATTATGTCTATACACATATGTACATAGAAGATGCAAATCGCACTAATACAGATTGGGCCACTAGATTATAGAAACGACTAAAGCCACTAACAGCGACTTTACTCAGTTTGTTTGATTTTTCATCAAGATCTAGATCGCTTGACTATATCATATGTGACATCATCAGTGACTTTCATCAATAAAAACTTTGTTATTTTCTACTTAATTGTTAAAAACAAAAACATTAATATTTATCTGTATAATTTAGTTGTTATTGACTATGCCAAATTTCAACAAGATAGATCAGATGACAGCACATAATAAGTTATAACTATATTCAAAATCGGATAACTATTTATAGTAAATATGGTAAAATAGCAGTATATATACGCAAAAGACTTGCCCTCTGGATTCCCAATTATTTTTCCCATTTATCTCAAAAACTTACCAAAGACTTAAAGAAAAAGTTTCATTCTATTCCCAGAACATCTCAATGTTGAAATATCGAAACCGATTTTGTGAGTGCGAATTTAAATTTAGTTTCGTTTTTAAAGGTAGATAAAAGACTTTGCCAACTCCTCATTTTTACTTGAAACTGTTCAAATTTCGATATCAAAGGCCCCTTAAAATGATTCACAGATTCACAACTTGCCTATGAATTAAAAATTAGATTTATTATTTTCTATGTGAGTTTAAATACTTATTAAGTTCATACCAAAGGAACCTATCAAAGTCAAATACTAGCCATTTTATTTTTGGTAAAACATATTTTTATACAATTTCTCATCGAATACTAGGAACCTTTTTCGAGTCCTCTTTTTGTTTAAATATTTAGAAATTTGCTCGTCTTTTGATCATAAACTCTTCTCGATGAGTTCTTTATGTTGATTTAATTTACCATCATTTTTGGTATTCTATTGCGACTTAATTCTAAAATGTTTGCAACTCGTTTAAGAAACAAATTTTGATTCATTCATTCATTTATCCTTTTTCATCTCGTATTTTAATCAACAAGAAGCCTCAAATATAATCTTCAAGGTGATTTCTAATGAAACAATTATCCAAAATGCTGAGAGCAATATGCATTTCCAAAAAGTTTTTAAGCTCAACCTTAAGTATTCAAATAAATTGTTGTTGTTTATTGGGAACCACAAACAAAAACCCTTGAGTATCTATATATTAAGATCTGGCAACCTCTTTGCCTCTAGTTAAACTGTAACTCTCTTCGGTTTCTATTTCTTTTGTCGATTTCCACTTGACTCTTGTCTTCTCTTTTGATAGTCTTTCTCTCGACTTTCTTGGCAAATATATTTCACACAGTTTTTTTTTTGCCCCGTGTGCTTTGCTTAGCTTTGCCTTGCAGCTTTTGTTTTACTTTCATACGTTAAAATTTTTTCTTTAATTCTTTTCATTGTTGTTGATTTTTTTTTAATATTCGGTTTTCGTTCTTGTTTTATTGTTTAAACATTTAGCGTATGACGAAACGTTTGTATGTACATTATATTTGTCGTTTTTTTCCGTTTTTTTTTTCAACAACTTTACATGTATTTATTGGGTTTTGTTTGCTGATTTCATCAAGTCTCGAGACATAAAACGTATAAAGTCAATGTGATTGTGTCTTACGGGAAATATTTGAAGTCAAGTGCCATCAAGTGAAGGACACAAAAAACTGTTCCATACAATTAACGAGAAGCACATAAATCATTAGAACATTAAAAGAAGGTTTGTGTTTGATTTTTTCTAACCGGTTTAGTGATATACATATTTAGATATATCATTCTGTATAATTAACCGTTTTCAAGTGTTGTGTTTGCTTCACGCTTTTCGCACACTTTAAGTATCATAGAATAATGACGTCATAGATGGTGAAGTTGTGATATATATTTTTGTGATTATTGTTATGGCTAACATTGAGTCAAAAAAAAATCTAGTCTTTTGGCAAGTTTTTAGACTACTAATAGGATCCAAGAGTTTGAAATTTTCTCAAGTCCTGTAGAAATCTATTCTATATACATATAAGGTATTTTTATACCCTTGCAAAAAGGGTATATTAATTTTGGTCAGAAGTGTGCAACGCATAGAAGGAAGCATCTCCGATCATATATGTAGGTATATATGTATATCATCGTCTCGTCTTGATCAGCACGACGAGACGAGTTCAAATAGCCATGTCCGTCCGTCCGTCCATCCGTCTGAATCAACGCTAACTCCTCCTAGACCGTTGGAGCTACAGAGTTGACATTTTGCATGTAGGGCTTTATATACATCTCGGGTTCAGCCGGATCAGACCAATATAGCTCCCATACTGCAGGGGTTGCATATCTCGGACTCAACCGCATCAGACCACTATATCATATAGCTCCCATAGAAACGATCTTTCAGCTTTCTGCTGAAATTGTTGATTAATGTTCGATGTATTGGATTGCACATCTTCGACCTAATGATAGATACTAGGATTAAAAGATCATATAACAATTTCGTGCTTATTTCTTTGAGCGGGAGTGTATAGTATCACAATAAGAAAGAATTATTTCCCCTCCAGATGTTTTATGAGGGGTGGCGGAAGGCTTTTTCGTATATTTTTTCGTGCCAAATCTATGTAATTCCCGCAACTCGTGGATTTGATTTACTACATGCAGGCGATTTATAGAATGAAAAAAAAAAGAAATACCTAGTGTTATCACTTCAAGGCGGCACACTCTGGAATTGATAAGCCATAATGCTGTGTTCAGATATTGAAAGTAAAAATCACTTGGTAACTGAACCTTTTTTTTCTTGTGGTCATGGATTAAATGTAGGCAGCAGCAATAGAACAAAAGAAGTGGGGGGGGAGAAGATTGAAATCAAAATCTATATAATTTGTTAATACTTGAACAACATTTCTGGGGAAAGCAAAAACAATGCTCTTCAAATGACGAAGGTCCGACAATGATGTTGATAATAAGACGACGCGCGGACTAATATAATAAAATTTTACCCCGTGGGAAAGATCATAATCGTGCAATAATATCTTATCAAGTATAACAAATAAACAAAAACTTGACTCGTGACGCCTATGATTGCGGTTAACACAATGTAAATGCTGATAGGCACTTGTCAAAGATATTTTAAATGGGGCAATGGACAGATATATCAGGGATATCGTCAAGGAAAGTCTATGTAGTCATTGCCGTAGTTATGAACTTACCTGCTGCTTTCTAATTTGTGATTTCTTTAAGGCGGAGGCCAACTCGTTCCATTTCAGTTGTCAGAATTTTCCCATTTACATAATTAGCTCGCTTGAGTAACCCCCGCAACTGCCTTGTGCCTTTTTTCTTTTTGTTTGCGAATTTGTTTAAGAGAAGTCCTTCCTGCTTCTCCAAGTATATGTATATGTATATGTGTACTTACCCCTTCGCAAGCACTCCCATGGAACGCGCGGCTTCAAAGTCACAAACAATTTGCAAGCCGCACTGAGCACTCAACAAGCCGCATTAAAATACAAACCATTGTTATGTGTATGTAGAAGAAGAACCCTCTCACCACCATTCCCATTCTCATCCTCCCCTCTCGCTTTCCCGCATTCAATCTTAATATGGTGACGCAAACGCGTCTACTGCTCCCGGGCTCCATCATCATCATCATCATCAATGCTACCGCGGCAAGCAATTCCCCACCTGACAGACGTCAGTTAATGAAAAATTGTTAATAACGTAAAGTATGCAAAAAACATTCTACTTTAACCAAATTGAAACTTTACGAGAGCTACAAAACAATCAACATAAAAAAACACAAAAAAAAAAGTATAAGAAAGAACATTAAAAAAATCACAACCCAAAACCAAAATGGACAAAACAAAAAGTAACTCTAAAAGGTTTAGTTGTTAAATGCCTGGTTCACATGGCTTAAACACTGGACAACAAAAGTAAAGTTTATTACAAGATCACAATCAATGCGAAGGAACAACTTTAAAAAGGCAGACAAATGGCTAAATTACATTGTGATGAGAATTTACAAAAATTAAAAGAAAAAAACTTAATATTTATAAACATTGTTAAGTAACCGATTGGTGTTCGGGTAATTGTGAGTGAAAGAACAAAATTAATTCACTTGTTTAGTCAAGGATTCAGTGACCTACTGATTCACTTGACTCAGTTGTTCAGTGACTTACTAGTTTACTGACTGACATGCTCAATTTTAATCACACTTAATGCAGATAAGTACATACATGAGCTATGTCACTTGTGAGTGAGTGAGCACAAATGAACGAGTCACTGAATGGGCATTTTCACTCTTCCTCTTCTTTTTGAGTCATTCACTTGTTCATTCAGTAACTCATTTGCTCACTCTGTGGCTGAGTTCACTGCCTTACTAGTTCACTGACTCAATTGTTCGGTTTTTCTCATGCTGAAGTACATGAACTAGCCACTAAAACCAATGATTTATAGAAAATCAATTTGTATTTTTTCCTATATTCCTTCCTTATTTTTGATTAAATGACTAGCTAAATACCAAATCAACTGAGTAAGTGAATAAATTAACTTTTTAATAAGAGAACGATAGATTACTGACTAAAAAGAGCTGATCAGAGAGAAATCAATAAAATCAGAACTGAACAAGTGAATAAATTACAAAATAAGTGAACAAATTAGTGCTGGGGTGTTCACTCATTAAAAAGTGACTCAGTCAACTAGTTGATCAGACTTAATCTTTGGCCCAACACTATTACCCATTACCCAATCGCTTTGGTATTTAAATTTAACTTCAATAAGGTCGAAATCTAGACAAATTTATGAAAAATATGAAATGAATTTATGAGCGACGAATCTTTAGCTTTAAAACTCTTTTAAAATTGATCACAAATAATAATGTTCACTTACGGTCTAATTAAGTAAATTATTATTATCAATTGTACTAGTAGATTAAAATGATTTTGACCAATTTTGTAGAATAGTGTAAAGGTCTTTCTATGCACGTTGTTTTTTTTTTTTATTTTGTAAGGGTTGTGTAATAAGTTCAGTGACTTTTAGTAATTAAAATGGCGACTCGAGTAATCCAAAAGTAATTCAATTTAACTTTTCAGTATTAGACAGTGATCATAAATATATATATGTATATATATATAGAGACATATGTAGATAGTAAGTATTTTCGAGAGGGAGACCTTAGATAAGTTTGCAGATAATGTGAATACTATAAGTAGCAAAAAAAAAAAAAAAAAGTTCTCCGTTTTCTTCTTGCTATCAAGTGGGGCCACCTCACGAGTCTGGGGCCAACATGAAAATTATCGGCTTATCTTCAAGCATTGCTATATGGATGAAGGGGCCTACTTTAATTGCATCAGATATTAGACGTATGAAAAATTATATAGCCCCATACGATCCATAGGCAGAGGCCGACTTTGCACTAAGCCAACGCATGGTTTTTTTTTGCAAGGAATTTCTCAAGTGATTAAACTTTGCTTGTCTGGCTGAGAATAGAAATAGAATATACTCTTAAACACTTATCTGCTTATAATTCACAAAAACCACCAATTGAACTACATTCAAGACACACAATCTTATATATACCTACATATATTTTTATGATCCGCACTCATGTCGGCCGTAATAGAAGAGCCAATAAATAAAAGGTGGAGAGAACCAAAGTTAAACGGATGCCAATGAGACAGAAATGAAGTCATATGAAATATATTTACGACCCATACTTGTAATAATAATAAAAACTAGAAAACCGAACATAAAAAATGTTTGAGCTATGGTAATTAAAAAATGTGTGTGACCTGATAAAATTGTCGCTAAGACAACATGAGGGGACGGGGGGAAACCCCCACTCAATGGGATACATTCCGTATCCTTACTTACTCTTATCATTTTTCTGTTAATATCTTCATGGGAAATCATAAATTTCAAGCTGTGTACAGTTCAATTGGTGCGAAATCGTAAATTCAAATGCAAATACACAATATCGATGATGATGACTTTGGCTCATAAATTTCAATCGGCAGCAACAACAACAACAACGGCACATACTTCCCACATATTTACACATGTACCCGATATTGATACATGTACTATATAGCTAATATGTGTACATTTTGTACCACATTTGTCTATGGTACAACTAACTAAATATTATTGTTATACCCTAACCACTAAGCAAACATTGAGTTCAGTCGCAAAAAGGATTTGAATTCTATGATTCGAGTTCTATATAGTGAAATTTGTTAAGAAAACTCTTTCATTTGTCTGTGGTAAGGGTATTTAAAGTTCTTTCGGATGAGGTTGGCTAGTTTTATTTTCCTGGTTTATCTGTCTAACATACATTAATCTATAATGACAACACAACACAGACACATGGATAGACGCAGAGACAGATTGACAGACGGACAGTCAGTCAGAGGCAGACGCAGACAGACACCTTGTAAAAAGGTGTGAAAACTTAAATTGGTTTCGAGAGTGTGTTGTGTGGTGGAAAGGTGGCAATCAGTAGATTAAATATTTAGAAATAATCAAGCATTAAATTAGGCGGCTTAATCGATAGCTCAATCGATCTATGGCCAATGTGACGTCACAATCATTTAGCCAACTGACGTCAAAAAGACCATCATCATCGACAGCGACAACAACAATAAAATTTTTGATCTGACTTGCTCTTTGATTGGGTGTTAATCAAAGTCCAAATAAAACCTTTGCCGAGAAATCAATGAGCCATGCCTGTGTGTGTGTGTGTGTGTGTGTGTGTGCTTAGATGGCTATGTGTAATCGCAGGTGTCGCATTACAATTTCAATTTCATTTTGGATTCGGTTTCGGAAAATAACTAGGCCTACTTAACTATATCAAATAAGAGTGACAAAGCAAGAAAGAGTTGGATAGATAGATGGTTAGAGAGACGACCGTCCACAAAACTCGCTTTGCCAATGTACATATTTTATTTTATTTTTTTTTTTTTTACACCGACTTACGGGCCACATCGTGATTTGTTTTTCAAGTTTGGCTCTGCATTCGAGAATTTTTTTTGATTTGTGTTTTTTTCTTTTTTATTTTTGGGCAAAGTCATTGATCTTGCTCGAGGCTGAGGCTGAACTTTGAATTTGTTGTTGTTGCTTTTGCTGATTTTGGCCCGGTCAGGCAATTTAATTTGTCCCAAAGAATCGCTAGTAGCCTAGTCGTAATGATTGCAACGAAGAAGCAGGAGGGGAAGGAGGAGGAGGAGGAGGAATGCCATGGTTTAAGCCAGAATTGGAGTTGGACTTAATGGAAAATTTCCATGACTGATTCTTTTTCTCTGCTCTTGTTAAGTGAAATTTCATGTTACACTGACAGAAAAAAAGGGCAAACCTTAGAATTGGTAACTATCTATTCGCAAACCATTCAAACTAGTTTTAAATTTGATAAAGACAAAGTTTTAATTTCGATTTATCATAAATTGGTAAACTCGAATTTGAGTTCTTTACAAGTATTTTCATCAAGTGTATTTACATGATATACGATCAATGATCATCTATAATAAATAAAATTAATACCTTTACGATTTTTCATTGGCAAGAGTGGGTCAAGGTTTTCTCTACTTGATACAAAAGAATTTTGTTTACATTCATTACATTTGACGAATCAATAATACAAGGAAAAAATATGTTAAGTTCACTTTTTTTCCGATTGCTGTTGCCCAAATCGTTTCCAGTTAGCGAACGTGTCTGAATGCCTCAAAGCCAAATGCATTGGTTATCAGAAGACTCCACGCTCTTAATAGTATGTAGACGACGGGTTACAACAAGTGGGCTGTAAAATCACCCACCTAACATTGATATTTATATATGTGGGTGTGAGACTTTAACTAATCAATGGCACGAGCTTGTCATCACTTTAGAGAGAAAGATAGTGAGAGTAAAAATGTTAGACAGAGAGAGGCAGAGAGGGAATGTGATGGAGTCCATGTGACGTCAGAGAGGTTGTCGTCGCTAAAGAAGTGGGAGTGGGAGTTTTTTTTGGATTAACTAATGCAAAAAAAAACCCTAATCAAATCCCTTTACATAGAGCGAGAGATATCGCTCTCTCTCTCTTATACATATTTATATATATGTACATACCGCACTGAAATCGGTTTGAACCGGAAATCCAAAACGATGTCGATGTTAGTGTTGTGTTGTGTTGCTTTGGTTAAGAAAAAGTTGTTAACAATTTGCCGCTGCTGTTGTCGTTGTTGCTGTTGTTGGCAAAAAAACAAAAACAGAAAAAAAAATAAAGCTTTAAGCGTTCCACTGCCAACAGACGCACGATCAGAACGACTTTGGAGCGCTACGCGCGCGGTCGATGATATTGAGCAGCGCTTCAGTTAAAACTTAAAACCGATTTCTACCAACCATCATTCGGTTAACAACAATAACTAATTTGTACAAGTGAAAAAAAAAAAACATATCCAAAACCAAATCCAAAACGTATGTGTGCTAATCCAAAAAAATACAAAATAAAAATAATCAACACGAATCTAAAGGGATCATAAGGGTTTTCCAAAGGATCACAAAACAAAAAAACAGCTGATAGAAAGAAAACAACAACTTAGCTTGACTAAAAAAAGGAACAACAAAAGATAGAGGAGACGACAGACAGGCAGAAAAAAAGAAGAAAAATAAGCTTAAAAACAAACCCAGTCAAATAATTTCTTGTCTAAACCCAAAGCAAAGAGAATAATTATAAATGTGTTCGTTTTGTCTAAACTCTAAAGTAAAGAGAATAATGATAAATGTTCCGTCTAAAACCCTAAGTAAAGAGAATAATTATAAATTTTCTGCCTAACACCTTTAATTAAACCGAAAAGCAAAGAGAATAATTATAAAACTTAATGGCCTACGGCTCATAAAATTGTGCAATTTACAATCTACAAAATGGTGAAACGTACCAAGTTTTCTTTTCTTTTTTTTTTACTTCTTCTTTTCAGTCAGTCTTTCTTTTTTTGTGTGTGTGTGTGTGTTACTCATGTTTTTCTTTTCTTTTATGACAAAGAACAGTTTAAAAATAATAAAATGAGAAAAATTATCAAAATATAATGAAATGTCATGCAACTATGGCATGAAAGATTCGCATTAGTTTAACTAGATTTAGCCATAGTTTTTTTTTTTTTTTTTGTAATTATTATTACTATTTTTTTTTCTTTCTTTTTGACCACACCTTCAGCAGAGTTGGCATTATCGATATTGATTGCAATTACTTAAGTGCGACAACAACAACAACGACAACTCGACAAGATATTGAAAAATGTTGTCTATAAACTTTGAGCTGAGATTAGATTATCTTCTTGGGCATTGATGAATGTGAAATGCTTCAAATTGACATCGTCTATTTTTTTTTCTTTCTAATAATTATAATCTGCACTTCCTTTATAATTATCAAACGTTTATGGGCTTCCCCTTCTAACAAAAGGGTCCTTTGTTAGCCGAAATTCGTATACTCTAGTGAAATATTGGGAAGAGATTTATAAAATAAATCTTAGTTTTCTTGGAATGTTAATGGATATTAGTAAAGTTAGGCAGGACTCTTTAGGGTATACGGGGGAATCCTTTGTCTCTCTATGTTATTTACTTTTAATTAAAAATTTAGAACTAGTTTAACGACATTATAAATCAAATTTTGGAATTGTTAACTATATGTTTAACAATAACAGACAAGTTTCTGCCCCCTTTCATTGGTCGCCTAACCAAATTTTATTGCTAAATCAAAAGGAAAGAAAAGACATAAAAAATCAATAACAATAAACTTGACAACACACAACAAACAAATGACAATTCAGTCATAATATTTCTTTCAGTATTAATTAAGTCATAAATCTAGAAAATATGCATATTCTCCAAGCCATAGAGAGAAGAGTTTTGGTCTACTTCTAAAATTGGCCAACCAATGGTCATGCCAAACGAAATCATCTTAGACTATGGCCTCGATCTAACTCGATATGTGCATGGTTGAAAATTGATTTCATTAATTAAATAAAATGATGGATATATTAGCCAAACAGTTAGTTGACCTTGTCGTTTATGATTTGAAATAAAATATATATAGATGTGTGTGTGTGTGTGTGTGATCCCAAAAATGGTTGGAAACGCTGCTGCAACCTTCATTAATCATCTGATTGATAAGGGGGCAACAGGTTTTAGGTTTTCATGTACAAATAAGATATGAGAGAAACCAAAAATTAGCTTGTTGACGATATATTAATAGGTATTTGTCTATACATATATATATATATACCTATAATCAATGTCAGCGTGTATATTCTTTCGACTGACAGACAACATACATACATACATAAATCTCGATCACTTCAATTGTGTGTTACCCTTGCAATTACATTTAATTCGAGTGTTAAGTCCAAGTGGATTAATCTACCTAGCTACAAGAATATCAGAAGAAAAACAACAACAACATAAAAATGCGTTTATTGATAAGATAAGAGATATATATGTGTAGTAAGTTGGCGCGTGGGGGCTAGCTATTGAGAGGCTTATCGATGTTTATCTACAAAATAACTAAGTATATTCGAAATATGTCAAAGTAGTAGTAGGCACATTGTAAATTCTGACATGGCGACTAATAAACGAAAAACAAAAAATTAAATGAAATTATTAATTTGATTAGCAATTTTATAAAGACCTCGCTCATGAAGCATATTGTAAATAACTTCTAGCTAAATATGGCATTTTATAGCTGATATGCCAGTTTAAAATTTCCCATCATCATTGCCACCAATTACATTCAAATTATATTGCATATTCTATCTCGTGCATAACAAATGCAAAAATCATTTCAATTTCTCAATCTCGTTTCAATGTGTTTATGTTCTCTTCTGGTTTGTTATTTCTTTTTTTTTTTTTTTTTTGTTTTTCTTGCTGTCATTCAGTTAAAAGTTAATGCACTTCACATGCCGCCACCATCAAGTTCAACAACTAAGTAAACAGCACTGAAAGTAAAACTCTAACAAGCTTTTGGTGCCATATATACATATATTATATATCTACCTATACAAATATATATATATAATATACATATATATGAACCCGTTGAGGTTCAATGAACGTTGAGACTTCATCAGATTCATCATTAATCCAAAAAACATATCTATTATACTTACAAGCTCTGAAAGGCATGCAAAAGACCAATCTACAATGATATATACATACATATCTAATCAGTATCTAATTATTAATTATAGGTACTTATTTATACTTAGTAATAATATTTAACAATCAACTGTAATTACTAAAAGGCTTTAAAGGCTAAAATAGGTGTCTCTTTACTTTTGGTTTATTTTGAAAACTGAGAGTTTTGGGTTTCAAAGGAGATTTTTAACAAACATTACGAACTATTTCTTATAAATGGTTAAGAATAAAACATTTTCAGTGCATATCATAAATGTCTTTGCTAAAACAAAGATCAATTGCAGATTGCAACAAAACAGCAAATAGAATTCTGTTTTCTTAGTTGATTTTCATTTTGTTTTCTTAGCCGTGTTTGGCCTTGCCAATGCCAATGAGAATGCTGCATACAATGTGTTCATACCACAAAAGAATGTTGTTGAGCTCAAGTGAGTTTTGGTTGTCATAGTCGTAACTGTTGCCGGTTGTTTATCGCCAGACATTGGGGCATACATAGGGAGATTAGATATGCTATCATTTAAGAAATACAAATTTTGGTTGTTCTAAATTTACATATTTGTCTTTTTGTTTATCTCTGTTTCGATTTGAAGGCGATGTCAAAAGTCTGGAACTCTTTAACCCGCCGCAGGACGGACGATGTCAACGAGGGTGAATCGCAATTGGCTCGTGTCCTCAATCTATTCGATCTGACGGCGTTGGGAGTGGGCAGCACCTTGGGTCTGGGTGTCTATGTGTTGGCCGGTCAGGTGGCCTATGATATTGCCGGACCGGCTGTAACAATATCCTTTCTAATTGCGGCTATTGCATCGGCATTTGCTGGCATCTGTTATGCAGAATTTGCCGCTCGTGTACCAAAGGCTGGAAGTGCTTATGTCTATAGTTATGTGACAATTGGTGAATTTGTGGCCTTTACCATTGGCTGGAATTTGATATTGGAATATGTTATCGGCACAGCATCTGTAGCCCGCGGTCTGAGTGGCTATTTTGATTCTCTTATTGATAATAGTATGTCGCATGCCCTTAATGAATCGATGCACATCAATGTGAGTTTCTTGGGTGACTATCCGGATTTTCTATCCTTTGGCATGATATTGCTATTGGCCGGATTGCTGGCATTTGGAGCCAAAGAGTCAAGTTTTCTCAATAATATCTTCACTTTGGTCAATTTGGTGACCATTGGGATTGTTCTTGTCACTGGAGCCATGAATGGTAAGCATACTGTACATAGTTTAAACAAATATTCGATTCTGATTGTTTTCTTGTAATTTTTAGCCAATGTTGATAACTGGCGTATTCCGGCTGAACAGGTACCCGAAGGATTTGGTACTGGCGGATTCATGCCCTTCGGTATTGCCGGTGTTATGGCCGGTGCGGCTAAATGTTTTTTCGGTTTTGTGGGATTCGATTGCATTGCCACTACTGGCGAGGAGGCAATCAATCCAAAGCGTAATATACCGCTGGCCATTGTCATCTCATTGATAATTATATTTTTGGCCTACTTTGGTGTCTCGACGGTGTTGACCATGATGTTGCCATATTTTTTGCAAAACAAGGATGCCCCATTCCCACATGCCTTTGACGAAGTTGGCTGGTATACTATCAAATGGATTGTCACCATTGGCGCTGTGTTTGCCTTGTGTACAAGTCTCTTGGGTGCCATGTTCCCATTGCCACGTATCCTCTATGCTATGGGCAAGGATGGGATATTGTTCAAACGTCTTTCGAAGGTTCATCCATATACACAAACGCCTCTTTTGGCCACCATTGTGTCGGGAATATTTGCAGCAATTATGGCATTACTTTTCAACTTGGATCAATTGGTCGACATGATGTCAATTGGCACTCTCTTGGCCTACACCATAGTGGCGATTTGTGTCCTAGTGTTGCGCTATCAAGATGAAGATATGACCCGTGAGGTTACCGTAAAGGCACCCAATGTATTCCGTCAATTGTACAATGGCAACTCATACAGGGAGCCCACCGCCATGACCTCGTCCATAACGAAAATTGGCATTGTCGTGTTTGCCATAGTGTGTTTGGTATGGTGTTCCTGTGCCAAAGCTCTGGAAATAAGCAGCACCGGGGGCATTGTCTCACTAAGTCTGGTCGGTGCCGTTTTGATACTTATTTGCATTGTGATTGGCATGCAACCGGTGTCCACCATTGAGCTGACATTCAAGGTGCCATTGGTGCCATTTGTGCCATGTCTCAGTGTCTTTGTCAATTTGTATTTGATGTTCCAATTGGATTTGTTTACCTGGATACGTTTTCTTATTTGGATATTTATCGGTTATGTCATCTATTTCACCTACGGTATGCGTCACTCCACACAAATAGAGCGCTCTCGAAATCATGCCGAGACATCTGCCACGGCCATGCAGCAGCAGCATGAGAATCGAGCCTTCGAGCCGGACTGGAAGCCGCAATCGGAAAATGGCAAGGGCCATGAAATACCGTCAGCCTATGAATATTCTGAGAAACTTTAAGTATTATCAAATGAGAGACCAATCGACCTCTCCCCACCCCAAGCAACCCCCTTTCCAAACCGCCACCCCCATACACTTTTAGTCCAGCTAAAATCTTTGACATTCAGCTAGTTTGTGTTTGTGAGAGAGATGAATAGATTGCGTATTAAAAATTAAATGGTTCCGATGCCAGAACCATTATTTTTATACGCCCCCCTCCCCCTATACCCTTCCTTTTCACCACCTGCCCCAAGAAACCAAAAGAAAAACATGAAAACTCTCCCCCCCCCCCCAAAATATTTTCATTCTATTATTTACCTAAATGACTTCTTTTTTTTTATTTCTTGTTATACCCAATCTACAAGTGTGTACAATACATACAAGTACATATATACATATATATTATATCTTTATCTATAAATCAATGATTTCGATGATTTAACATATTATATTTCTTCCTCTCTGCCTTCAATTTTCCCCATTTTCCCCCGATTTTGTTGTGATATTTGTAAATACACTTATATGTATGTATATAGAATTTTATTGATCGCATATTTGTATATTTTGTCACAATTTATTTGTATAATATTTTATAATGTCATAGATTTTTATAATAATGATAATAATAATAATAATATCTGTACAATCATAAGAAATATTTTAGTATTAGTCCCTTCCCTCCTTTAAAGTAATTCCTACAACATTTAGGCAATAAGTTTCCCTACATAAACGAATTTCCCCCTAAATGCTTTCCCTCATTATGAAAATTGATTGTTTTTTTTTTTTTTGTTTTTAATAAAATTCAAATGTTGTATAATGCATTTTTATTTTTATTGATATTGATCAAGTCAAAAAAGTCAAATCAGCCAAAAATTTCGAATAAACTTTTCAAGGAATCTTCAGAGAAGAAAAAGCGGCAAACAGCAAAACAAAAATAAAATAATACAAAACTCTAAAATTTGAAAATCACAGGGCCAAACTCTATGAGAACTGCAGGAACTTCATTTCGTTTTCATATCCAGTTTGCCATTCAGCTTAGTTAAGTGGCAAATAAGCAGCATCCTTGCCCCACAGCTTAGTCCCCAACAACAAAACGAGCTATAATCACTTTCACAGTGATGCCAACTGGAAAACAGCTAGATTCAGCTAGAAAGAAACAGCTTTATTGCTATAAGAATCAAATAAATGTATAGACTAGAATAGTGAATGGCTTGGTGTGAGGGGGAGAGAGGGACAGAAAGAGAAACGTGAGATTTACTCTTATAATCATAATCATAAGAAAAGGCTGAATTGGCTAGATTCTGCTAGAGAAAATGGCTAGCTAATCAGTTTTATGAGTGTGATTCAAACTAGAAATGGAGTATCGTTTAAATCTAAATAAAGAGATAGAGAGAGAGAGAGTGACAGAGAGAGATTAACAGAGAGAGAGAGAGAGACAGAGAGATAGAGTGATAGAGAGAGAGAGAGAGACAGAGAGAGCCAGAGAGAGAGAGAGAGAGAGAGAGTGAGAGAAATGGTGGGAAAGAAAGATTAAATTTCATGTGATAAAAGAACTGGCTAAGTTGGCATCGTTAAATGCTAAGGCGGGACCAACTGGTGAATTTGCAACTCGTAGCCAAAAAGCCAGACAATAGTTGCTTGAGTAAAGCAAACATTCACACACATACATACATATGCAGACACACATGGACATAACACATGGAGAAAAAGGATCTTGACTGGTGCCAAATGGTCACTGAGAAAATAAAATTGTTTTGGCCTGGATTTAGCTCCATATGTATATACAAACATATATACATACACTCTCCTTACTGCATATATGTATGCACTTTGCTTTTCATTTTTTTATTTTTTCTTTCATTTCTAGTTTGTATTTTTCTCCTCTCTTCTACTTTTTCGTTTTTTGTTGCTTTACTCTTAGTCGTTTCTCTGTTTCTCTGTTTTTTTTTTTTTTTTTTGTTTTTGCCAGCATTAATTTATGCATTTTAAAAGCATATCAAATGCTTAAGAGGGAGGACGAGTTTAAAAGGGACTTTGACTTTTCCGAGTCTTTGCCAGTGCACATATGCGGAATGAAGCAATTTTTCACACGATGCCATTTTAGCAATTTAGAGAGAAGAAAATACAATGAAAGGGTCAGGCTAAATATTGTTTAAATATAACGAACTTTCTTTACTCTAGATGTCAATATAAATACATATGTACATGTACTTTGACAATTTAAGCCCATAAGTCCTTTAAATTGGGCAATATTTATTGCATATTGAAATATTAATGAAACATATTAAATTTGAACATTCATTTGAATATCTATTACTATCTACCAATTATTTGTTACTATTTTACCCAAGTTGCTTTTGTTTCAAATTTAAATTCGATGAGGTCAAAAGTTTTCGTTGCCTACTTTTTTGTGTGTGAAAGAAACATTTTACTTTACAGTAAATTCGTTGAGAACGTCGTCGATATCCTGAAGCTTCATTAAAATAAGATATTCTCTAAAAATGCAACATTTTCAATTAAACTGTCAGAGTGTAATAAGCCTTAGGACGAGTATATCAACTATTAATTTATTAGTTTAATTAACTCAAATCATTTTCCAAAGAGAAAGGCAAGTTTTATGGTTCTTATATATATCTGTCAGGAAGTCAAATCAGGTTAAACCAAGTGGAAATGAAGTGGAAACAACGTGTTAGGTAACTGGGCCTTACTTAAGACATTCATCTCTACTTAAAGCACCCATCAGATTAGTCGCAAAATAAAACTGCTAACTCGCTCTCTTTCTACTCATTTGTCAATAAAAACTCCAGATGAAGCATAGCGGATAAAACCTATATCAATATTTGGAGCTGTACTATGTGTTTAGACTTGCCAAGTGCAAGGTCCTGTCACGGTCGCCAATGTTTGATCTGCCCAGTTGCAGGTGGTACAAGACTCCAATGCTCAATAGCCTCAATAGTCTTCTCCTCTTCGATTTGCAGCAAGAAGTCATTTTTATATTTCAGTTTCATGAGATAGAAGCTATTCATGAGCCATATAGCAGAAGCTTTTAGAACATGTTTATGTAAGTACAGTGGTAGAAAATCCAATAATCTTAACCAATTAATATAAAAAATCTTAATATATACAAATATAAGTTGGCGATGACGTCTCCTCCAACACTATGAATGGAGCTCGGTTAAAAAAACAAATCTTTATATCAAACAAATCAAATTGGTAAAAATAACAAATAACACTGTGTTAAGAAATTGAAATTGTCAGACATTCCAAAATATGATTCTAGAGGTAAATCTTGTTTTTTGAACTTGGCCAATCGCTGATCCAATTTTCATAATATTTATGGCTTGAACAGAGAAAATATCACATCAAACAACGAATCCCTTTTCCCCTTATATCATATTTCATATTTTAGATTTGTTTTAAATGTAAATGATCAATAATTGAATAAATATATGAATGAAAAATTATTTTTCGCTTACCTAACTTCATTTTTACTTCGACTTCATTTCACCTGCAACAAGAAAAAGAATTAAAAGTGATTATAATTATGAAAACTTTTCCACTTATCAAAGACCAAAAATAAATTGATGCTAGTGCTAGATTCATAGAAAATCGTAGAAAAATAATGAGATAGAAGAAAACTGAAGCCTAGCTATCATTTTTTCAAATACTCGGAATGTTATCTACCTGTTATTTACGCACTCTTTTGAGTATGCAATAAAATTTGTGTTACAATCCAATAAAAATGCCAGCCGCCCAACAGTATGCAATGCCAAAAATCACCAACATGTTGAAAAAAGAAAAGAGAGAGAGAGAGAGAGAGAGAGAGAGTGAGTGAGTGGGTGAGACTGAGTTATACAACATACATAGAAAAGCCATAGATGTCTGAAAACCCGAATGGATGGCAAATGGGAGGTCACCCCCATCTGCCACTCACTGACTGACTGTAACGGTAAATAAATAAACAATAATTTGAGCATTTGGTCAAAAAAGGGATGACCGGAGAGGGGATGTGAAACTGAAGAGACTAGAGTCCTGAAGCCCCCGTTGAGGAGGGGGGAGGTCGGACGGGGGGATATTCACTCATTGGGACGCTTGCTCTGCGTTTGCGGTTTCATTTGTGAGTTTTAATTAAATACGTTTAAATATTTGTTATTTCCGACAGGCAGACAAACCAAACGACCGACAACAACAACAACAACATGGATAACGAGATGCATAGAGGAAACTGAAACCAAGGAGAAGGTGTGCCACTGGGGCCATGGTGTTGGTGTAGTAGTTGCAGCTCGTCTCTGACATCCAGGGGCCAACCTGGTAAATATTAGCGAAAAATTAGCAAAGTATTTTAAGCGCAACATGTTCGTTCTGTGGTTTTTCTCTCTCTCTCTATTTTTTTGTTGTTGTTGTTCAAATTCTTTTCGCTCGGGCAACGATTTGCTGCAATACCAATACGAGGTAAGGTAATAGTGTGCGTATGTGTGTGTGTGTGTGAGTGTGTGAGTGTCCAAAGGGTGCACACCACATCATTTGGAAAAGTTTTGCTCTGCGTGTCCGTATGCATTTCATTTATTTATAAAATAATGTATAATTAATTTAAAATGCGTGCGTAAAATTGCTGTTAAGTGCTTAATCCTGTAAAATGTATGCACTGGACACAACACGCATTGGCCATCCGGAAAATAAGCAACAGGAAACGTTGCCAAGTTGCATAAACTATTAAACCATCGAATCCAATCAACAAATTTAGTGAGTTAGAAGTGATGAAATATTGACAAAACTCTCTAGTACCAAAAATGTTGTCTCTCTCCAATCCGAATGTGATTTTTCTACCAAGTTTCATCTACTGATACAATTCGGACTAAAAATGTTTGGAATTATCATCAAGCAATATTAATTATTTATACGATACTAATTTTCGTAATGCTTAAATTGTTTATTAATAACAACACAGGTCAACAGGAAGAAATAAGAAAAATTCTTGAAAAATTGTCGAATTTTTAAAAGTAAAAAAAAAAAAACTACCACTTTGATATTTAGTAAATAGCTTTTTAAATTAGAAATGGAATTTTAAAGGATGCTTATAGTTTAATAGGTTAAACTAATCAAGTTTTAGTATAATGTTATGTTTACTTTACTAACCATTACTAAAAGACACCTATTCGGATCTATGACTGTGAGATGGGGGAACTTTGCCCCTTCAAGTATGCAACAGCCAGGAAACGTACTCATTATTTCCAAGGAATTTATAACTCATCTCCAGAGATTTTTTTTATCCATAGAAATTAACTAAAACTTCTGTATATATTTTAATAATTGAACTCTTTCATTGCTTATTGTATACTTTTGGGAGCCAATTTCTCCCATTTCACTACTCTAGAAGCGGTCTGTGTAATCCATACCTAATTTTCCCTGCCTTAGATAAAGATAAAGATCTGTTTCGGTTGATACATGTAAGTCAGGAACTCATTCAGCTAGGTAACAACTTTTAGAAGCAGATCTAGCTGACTATTCAGTCCTGATAACCTCTCAATCAAAAACATCCATAGACTTAAGGGTTTGAAACTATTCCACAAACCGTTATTAAATGTTTGCTTATTGGATTTTGGTTTGCAAAAGATTTCTAGATCCGTTTAACAATTGGATTAATATCACATCATACTCCTTGGTCTTTTGATTTATTTCCAACCGCCCCCCGTTAAGGGGCTTTTTAGCTACAATTAATGCTGTGTGTTTTGCTCTATGTTTGTTTTATTCCACTCTGACACCATTCAAATGTAATGAATTAAAATTTTGCATTTTATGTATGTATGTTTGGCAAAAAGTTAACAATATTACAAAGTCAGATAGTTTGAAAAATTTGTACATGCGGTTGGCAAAATCAAATTAACTTTTAGCGCGTTGAAAATTTTTGCCCACAAACCGCAACTTGCGGGACTAGGTAATTTTTTTTTTTTTTTGTGTTTTTTGTTTTTTTGTAAATTTAATTTTCAACAATGCGACAACAAGCGAAAGGAACACATACATATAGATAGGAAAATTTACAATAGATATCTAAATACCTAGATGGATAAACGGGGAGAGAGAGAGAGAGAGATTGTCAGGAGATGTGCATATAATAGGCTGATCAACATCAATTAAGAAAATAATCCGCGCATTATGGGGTCGAGAAAATAGTATATAAAACATTATTTGACATTCATGGCGGATAAACAACAAGGCAACAAAAAAAATAGTAAATAAATAAAAGACATGAAAAAACTGTCAGCGGGTCAGGGATTTGGTGAATTAAGTCCCATTACACAAACAATTTTTTTTATTTATCTCACTCCCTTCAAACCGACAACATATGTGGCTAGAAAGGGATAGCAAGGCTCAGCGAAAACTCATCGTGTGGCATGTCATGCGGTGGTAATGATGTTGCATCTACCTGCTGATACTGATACTGATGATGGCGATGATGATGACAGGTGCTCGAGGCAAGTACATGACATTTATATACAGAGAGAAAAGGACAGCGATAGAGAGAGAAAGCAATGGCAACGACAAGGACAAGTTCCATCCTGTAACTATTGCAACATAATAGAGTATACAAATATGGATCAAACAATACGAATTATTCTAAAAATGACCTCAGTCTTTTGACTCTGATATCATGAGTACACAACCAACAACAATAATACTTCCCGTTTGCCTTAATATGTATAGAATAGTTGCATATATTTATTAGATATTTTTGTAAAGTAACTGAAAAACCAATCGATCTCTACTATTCATGCAAATCGGACAACTAAAAGTAAGTCCACGGATCTAATATGCTTTCTGTTCCTCCTTGCTGATTTGGATTTTGACATCATTTTCAATGACGATGAACGGTAAGAAAAAAACACTTGGCAGTCATTGCTACTAATTGCATTTTGGTGTGCACGCCTTTTGCTTGATGCACAAAACCAAATAAATCAACAATTTTCCATATTTATTCAGGCATATCAGGTGGCAGCTAGGCTACATAAATGCTAAAACCTAAATGATATATAGTACATAAATAAATATATAAATAAATAGCAATACATATACATATGTATGTATATATGTATCTGTATATGGATCTGTGGTTAAAGCGCATTTTAGTTTTTGACTACGCATCGAGCCATTTAACCAAATTCATCATACGCACTGTTGCACCTCACCTAACTCCCCCTTGATGCTTTCCTTAACAAGCTATAAAATCGCATTTACCCCATTTTGCGTGTAATCAAATCATCAGAGTGAGTGTGGTCGGGGTCCGGGTCGGGTTCGTTTGTTGTTGCTGTAGCTTTTGTGTGTGTGTGTGTGTGTGTGTGTGTTTTTTGTTGTTTTTTTCGGGGGGGTTTATGTATTTTGATGACCATAATGAAAAGATCAAAAGGCCATAAAATGGCCAGCTATATTTGACATGAAGCGGTATTTGTTGTGTATTCTGGGGTAAGGATTGAGGCAAATAAAAACAATGGAAAGGCATTTGACAAAAAATGCTGCAATACAATTTTGAATTGCAAAATGCCATTAACAGCGACAACAACAAAAACAACAGCAACAACATAAACAAAAATAAATAAATAAAACATAAAGGTACAACAACAAAGGGCCAAAAACAACAAACAAAAATATGTATTATAAACATAACAAGGGAAATAAAGATAACTTTTCTTTTTTTTTTTGTATACGCATTTATGTATGTATATGTATATAGGGATTTGTAAATCCTTAAAATAAATAGGATTGTGTGTAAATTTAACATGACATGCGAGGGTAGCCTTAGCCATAACCATTAACATACTCAGTTATCAAATTTTTCATTCAATTGAGAGAAAATCGAAGGTGCTAATCTAATTAACCTGATAGGAGGAGGCGTTCGAACTAGATTTTATTATTAATTCTTGCAACTTGTTATTAGAAATAACGGTTTTACTTCTTAAATGGGCGACATCTTTTTTGGCCTACCCTCGTTTGCATGTCTGAGCACTTAAACTTGTCAGATAAGGACGAATGTCCTTTTTGGGTCATAAAATTGACAACTGAAGCTGACTTAAACTGAGATTTTATGAGCCCGCATTCAGCTAAAGCGTGTGATTTAATCATCTGATTTGATCCTAAATTAACAAACTGGTTGAACATGAAAACTGACAGCATTTTTCGATTGCTGGCAACGTTTAATTATACATATTTCCTTGAGGCCAGTAGCCTAGTTCGTTCGATTTCAATCATAAACAGTTAAATTCTGCAATAAAAAATATACATACTACATTATTTATTAGTAGAGTTCACCCTACTTGATACAAGTGGTGAACAGTGGCGGCTCTAGAGATGTGAAATGGGGAACCTTAGCTCCCTAAGACACGCAACATTCAGTGGAAGAGTTCCCTTTTTCAATCCTGTAAAGAAATGTTTTGTGGTAACAACCATTGTGAATAAATCTTTTATATGCTTTGATTGTTAGATTTAATAAAAAGCAATTTTTAAAGATTTAATTTATTAATTGCCCATTGTATGCCCTATTTACTATACCTCGAGCCGGCTAAACTGCAAGGTTTGATTTAAATTTCAAATAGGACGTAATCTAACCAGTTAAAAAAATAAATATAAAAAAGAAAACCCTTCTTGACAATTCTGAGCTAGGAAGCGAACCTCGAAGCATTTGGATCTCCAAGCGAGCACTCTATCGACACAGCCACCCAGCTACATACAAAACCGATGCCAATATTTCTTGATATTCTTTCCACAGGGGCATGCCCTATTCGCTTAGTCGCTGTTTTGTCGAAAATGAAAAATTTTTGTCATGCGAGCTATTGAAATGCGGTGTTGTACAACTTCACGTCACACACACACTACGAAGCCTGAGCATGTACCGACGAGTGTACACATACATAGACAGAACGAAATGACAAGCGACATAGAACTGTCTGCGTCGTTCGGTAGCCTGTGCCAGACTGAATTATTTTCTTACGAACGTTCGGGTTTTTGCCGAAGTTCTCTGGGGTTCCAGAAGAACGTTTGGGTTTTTGCCGAAGTTCTCTGGGGTTCCACGCTCAGGCTAGCGTTTGTAATCAAAAAATCTTGAGTTTGACGCATCTATGTATTCTATGGTTAGTGGTCTTATCTTAATTCTAAAAGTACACAAGCGAGACAAAAATTTCATTCCTATAGCTATCAAACTAAAGTTAATGCCCGGAAACCGAATATTTTTCCCATAAATCTTGTGCAATTTCAATATCCAATTTCAAATATAATTCAATCACTAAAACATTATGAAAATTCAAAAACTAGATATTATTATTAAGTATTGGATATAGTTGTAAACCTAACTACATTTTACAAGCACTGGCAACTAACGCCTTCGGCTTACAAGGGGAACTTCAGGTATGCGAATCACCGATTTGGATGAATTTTGGATATGTTGTAGAATATGTCATTTGAAGATGTGTGAAATATTTCGCCGCACTATTCTATATTTTCCTTATAAATCGTGTTTATAGCTTCGATGACTTATAGGTAAAACGCAGAGTGGACTTCAAGCAGCTCGGCGGTGTAAGGGGTAGAGATCCTGGCTAAAGTTGAAGAAACCCAGGTTCGAACCCCACCCATAACTAGCTAGTTGTTAGACGCAAACTACATCCACACATTAGCCTGCGATTCTAAAACGGATCCTCGTTGGCAAAGTGGCTGGGCGTCTTAAACAACTTATCTACCGAGGACTGCAGATTTATATTTTATATTTAATTTTGTCGATTATGTTAGATTTAGATGAAACAAGTTCATTTTCTTTTAAATTTGTGAGTAACATTAAATTTAAATATACAATTTGTCAATCATTAGAGGCAGAGAGAGTGGGAGATGGAGAAGGAGAGCGAATATTGGATTTTAATTGAGATTCCAACAGCTGTCGACGTTTAATCACATAATTTTGGTCAACTCTTTGGTGGCACTCTATTAATTGTGTCTTTTACCTTTGTGCCACACATACGGCCAAACATACATATCTATCTATCTATTTGTCTATCTAACTATCAATCAATTTCATTTCAAGTTCTATACGCCGAAATCCACTTATCAGACCCAATTAGTTTTGTGTCTTAGGCTCTACGGTGAGTAGTGCGAAAACTCAATTTACTCAGCCGAAGGGATGCTTCTCTTTTCAACGATTCCGTTAGCTATAGTATGTCGACAACTGCCATCAATTTGGCTAACAATATTCACGCCAATTAACAAATTAATTGCCTACTTTGAGGCTGCACTTGACACACACACACACACACACGCACACAAAGCATAAGCACACATATACACTAAAGCATATTCCCATTGGCGTCTTAGTTTTACGACCAAATACAACAGACCAAGAGACCAAGGGAAGAGCGGGAAAGATAGAGAAAGAGAGAGAGAGAGATGACAGAGGCCACAAAAGCATCGGCAGAAACACGCTAATGAAATTTCCAAGGGTAGATTGTAGTCAAGGGAGTTGAAAGTTTGCTATTGCAACCTCTGGCCGTTAGGTGGCGTACATGCTTGTATATATGTATGTACATATTTGCAAGGCTTTTAATATAATGACACATTATCATGGGCAATGTCAAAGGCAAAAAGCAGGCATAGAGACAGAGAGTGAGTGAGAAAGGAGCACAAGAACTAAGACCACGCATAAGCAGGATAATCAGATAAAGGCAAACATATGCAGAGCCTACAGCCAGAGCCACACAGAAAACTGAATTCGCAATTTGATACTCTAAAAATATGACAACAATCACTTTGTAAATCGAAAATGCCTTTCAAGTCCCAGTTCTTGCAATCAGGCGAGGTAAATAAGATTATGTCGGTCATTGATAATGAAAAACTACTTATATAGTCGAAATTGTCAGGCCATCCCTAAACTCCTGATCTAGAGGAAATTCATTTAAATATTTAGGGAAACCTTGACAATCGCTGATCCGATATTCTTCGTCGATGGAAATATAACGCAAACATAGTGTCGCTTTTCCCTTATAACAATAGCAAAAGTTGCCAAAAGAACTTGGAGTTTTCAATTTTTAGTTTCATTTTTTTGCATTTGATGCAATTTTACGACTCTGTAGACTCGAGAATTGCCTGAGCTATAGGATACATGACACTTGGAAAACAGGAAAATGCTTTTATACAGAGTTTAGGAATTAAAGCCTCTAATTGTAAGTATACATATGAATTATGTAGATTCTCTAATGTAAAAAAATGTTGAAAATTTTAAATTGACAACATAAAACTCATAATTTTATGTATAGCTCAGACAGTTTTGTATTTGATTTTTTTAAGATGAAAATTATTTTAGCGATTTTCAAGATATGTCTGTATATTTAAATGTCTGTATATTATTTCTATGAATGTTTGGAAGATTTCGACTATAAAGTTTGTCTTCAAATTGAATTAATTTATGAAATTTTGTGTTATTAGTTGAATTTAAATTTCACACTTTTGTTTATTAAGGTTATAAAATGATATGGTTAATTTAATTGATATTATTTAATTGTTCTCTCAAATTCAATGCCAAGAAGAAACAGATTTCATATTATAGAGAGAAAGAGAGACAGAGAGAGAGAGACGCAGAGAAAGAGAGACAGAAAGAGAGAGACACAGAGAAAGCGAGAGAGAGAGAGAAAGAGAGAGACGGGGGAGAGATCAATGTGAACACTGCCTTTTTGGCTAACGTTTACGTATTCAAATCGAAACGAAAGCTGTCTAGTATCATTTAATGTTATTTATTTTTCTGATGACTAGGTAAAGAATTGCATTGCAATTGATTTCATTAAATGCTCTTTCTCTTTCGATTGCCGTTCTGATTGCACTTATTTCTGTTACAGATATTACGCATACGACCTGTCGCTGGCATGGCCAAAATTGCGATTTAAATTGACTAGCTACAAAAAATGCTGGGGAGGAGCTGTGGTTGGAGATGGTTGCAGAAAAATGACAGAATAAGAGGAATACGACCAACACGAACGGAAATGCAAACAAAATGAAATGCAGACGCTCCCACATGTCCCGCTCCTACTACTTCTACTACCCTCTGCCTTTATAAAATATGCAACAGCAGCAATGCTTTTACAACAATAATAATAACAGTAACAACAGCAACAACAACAACAATTATTTCCAAAGGTCTGAGTAACATACTACATATGTATATATGGATGTACGTATGTATGTATGCACGTTGTGAATCTATATGTACATACAATAAATTGCCAGAACATCCATTTAATTTCATTTTAATGCACGAGAAGGCATTATCCTGGCATTGTCCTTATGGCAAGCGAGTGCAAACAAACGGCTGGCGCACCGCATTGGCTAGGGCATCATACATAGGTGGATATCCTCGCTAGATGTGGGAAAGCTGTATAGGTGCGGCAATTAAAGACCGAAAGTGTGTTTAATGCATAATTTTTCGGCTCGTTGTCTGTCCACTTGGTCCAGTTGCTGCATATTATTTGCTTTATTATGGCCTGGGCTGTCATCATTTGGCCGCATTTATGGTGTATATATATATGTATGTGTTTATGTTTGTCTTTGTATTTGTATTTACTCTCTCGTCTGTGTTTGCCGAGTGCTGCTGATCGACATATTTTGCATTTATGCGTTTTTGTTTGTCAAAAATAAATTGGTTGGAATTTATGGAATTGATGAGGAGCTCCGATATAGATGCAGCAACACAACACAGTCACTACACACACATCTCTTTATACATACATACATACATACACACACATATATACAAAGAGAAGCGACAAAGACTGGCCTTTGATTTGTCTTCTATGTATCTGCTATTATTATTTAGCTCTCCATACTATTTCAATTGTCCGACATAGATTTATAGATAAAATTCAGGGGAACATTATTTTACAGTGTACTTAATTCCATTCGAGTAACAAGATTCATATTCATATTTCATTTTGAATACGTACAGTCTACACAATACATGGGCGGTTCTTAAAGAATCATCTGCAGATTCAAGATTTTCAAGACTTTATGAAATTGGTGAGCAGCCAACAACTTTCATATTGCCTTAAACATTTGTAAAGAAATTGTAATTGTTAATAAATTGTAAAATTGTAATAAAAAAACACTTATAAATATTTTACTTTCCACCTCTGATGCAAACGATAGAAATGCTAGGAAAACGATAGGCAAAATATGATTCTTAAACTGTTCAAAAAGATGACCCTTGGTCGATAAAACTAATCGTGTTTGTGAGAGTCATTCAAACTAGCGGTTATTAGCAACTCATCAAATCTAGTCATGGCTAATAATGATCAAAGATCGAGCTTATTTATGACCATTTAATCAGAAAAAAGGTAGCGAAAAAGCTCACATATTGAATAACTCTATAAACCCTAAAGATATGCTTGGCAAAAAGTGCTGTGAACAAATGAAACGGGCCCACGAAGAGAGTTTAAACTTCAACGGAACTTTCATTTGTATTCGGGAATATGTGTTATCGTTCCAAGTAATTAAAGTTCACAC
Source organism: Drosophila paulistorum (assembly GCA_018152135.1). Classification (NCBI taxonomy): domain Eukaryota; kingdom Metazoa; phylum Arthropoda; class Insecta; order Diptera; family Drosophilidae; genus Drosophila; species Drosophila paulistorum. The sequence goes on from JAECXG010000690.1 coordinate 16,693,064, forward strand.
ATCAAGTAATTTAATATGGTTTTGAGTCATTAGTAAATCTATCCGATTTTTAAATATCAAATACTTTGTTCTATAAACTCGTAAAAGGAGTTGTAAGACCTTTTAAAAACTGAATGATTTGTTTGTTAATAATTATTGATATTTTTACTTATTCATAGGTTGTCAAATTGAAAACAAATAAAAGAAAGGCTTTTACTTCTCCATTAGTGTAAAAATAATTGAAATGTTCAATTGAATACCATAGAGGAGTTAGCCTATTTGATATTGATATTTGACTTTTTATGTAATTGTAAATATTTTAATTAATAATTGTGTTTAAGCAAAGTAACTTTAAAATAATTTCGATGTAAGTATATGCTGAAAAACAAAGAAAACTCTAGTTTCTAGATTGCGCTTCGATAGATCTGTTAATAAGAATTTTTTAATAATTTATTTATAAATTAAAGCCAAAACTCAAAATGTAAAGTGCTCCTAGGGAAACACAAAAATAGATTCAAGTAAGAAAGAGGAAAAGAGATAGAGGTAAGTTAATGGTTGGTTTAGTTTCGATCTTTATGCAAAAGCATTATTAACAAAACGATCTCGTTAGATAATAATAATTATAATTACTTAATAACCACAAGTGGCTCTTAGCTTGGACCAGGAAACACAAAACAAGTAAAATGTGGCAACATTTCAAGGTCAGAAGAAGTCAGAACAGTTTTTTTTTTTTTGTTTTTTATTTTTTCTTTTTCTTTTGTTTCAAGTGGTTGGTTCTCTTGAGTGGTTCTCTTTAAGTGCCGACCGAATAATCAAAATTAGCGCAAAAACTGCCAAAATGCCATGAAAATTCAATTATTGGGCATAAGAAAAGCATTTCCAAATAGTAAAAAAAAAAATCAGTTTAACATGCAAATTTGTTGTCAAATTGTTAAGACACTTGAATTCTTGTTGGTTTAAAAACCTGATCCAAAAATAATTGTACTCAAGTGCGTGGAGACCAAAAAGCGACCAAAACCAAAGACGGAGGCGGACACATTTGAGTTTTAAGTTCGTGTTCGAGCCATCGTCATCGGCTTAAGTGGTTAATAGAGAGACCCCGTCAACATCATCGCCGTCATCGTTGGTTTTGATGCGCACTTCAGTTCATATGTTTCTGCTGTTTTTTTTTTACTTTTTGCGTTTTGTTGTTTTTCTCTCTCACATCTATTATTTGGAGATTGGTAATGAAAACCTGTATGAGATAGTCCACGATGATTTTGATCCATTTCGATATGAATTGCCTCCTATAAATAAGCAAAGCAAATTGGAACAAGACATCATTGGGTTCAATACCTTCGACATAGAAACATCTACGAATAGTTTACCTTAAAGAAAAACTATCAAAATAATGGTAAGCCTTTAAAAAATATTTAAAATCCAATTTTTTTTCGTTTCATTCGTTTGCTCTGTTTGATTAGAAACTTTTCATTGGCGTCCTGTCCATCTGCTTGGTGGTGGCTTTTGCTGCTGCTCAATCTGCCGATCCCGCCGAACCGTCTGCCGAATATCTGCCACCTGTTGGCGAGGCCGAGGCAGCTCAATTGTCCGATGATGGTTATCGCTACAAGACTGTCCGCCGCCTGAAACTGCGTCATCGTCGTGAGTTGTCCAACGAGGAATACTTGCCACCTGTGGACGATAGCCCCAGCCAGGAATATATGCCACCAGTCGAGTTTGCCGCCCTTGCCGATGATAACTACCGTTACAAGACCGTCAAGTCGAAGTTCCGTCAACGTCGTGATGTATCTGAGATCGCTGAGCCTAGCAACGAATATCTGCCCCCAGTTGAGGTTGAATTGGCCCCTGAGCTTAAGACCGTGTTGGGCGATGATGGTTATCGTTACAAGACTGTCCGCCGCCTGAAACTGCGTCATCGTCGTGAGGTGCCCAACCAGGAATACTTGCCACCTGTGGACAATAGCCCCAGCCAGGAATATTTGCCACCAGTCGATGCTGCCGCCATTGGTGATACTAAAGTTGCCGAAGATGGCTACCGTTACAAGACTGTCCGCAAGTTGAAGTTCCGTGCCCGTCATCGTCGTGATGTATCTGAGATCGCTGAGCCTAGCAACGAATATCTGCCCCCAGTTGAGGTTGAATTGGCCCCTGAGCTTAAGACCGTGTTGGGCGATGATGGTTATCGTTACAAGACTGTCCGTCGGCTCAAGCTCCGTCGTCATCGTCGTGAAGCTGAAGCTGTTGCTGCCGATGAGGCCGCTGCCACCAATGGTGAATACCTGCCCCCAGTTGAGGCACCAGCAGCTGAGTCCGCTGTGGCCGAGGTTAAGGCTGCTGAGCCCGAGGGCACTGAATTGGCCAAGGATGGTTACCGTTACAAGACCGTACGCCGCATCCGCTATCGTTATCGCCATTAAGTCAGTCAGTCCGATCCGAATCTCCACAAAACCTCTTAGGAATATTGAACCAAATTGATCCTGATAGTACACACATTGAGTTAAAGAGTTAAAGTCAACTCTGCACTTAATTTGATCCTTTTTTTTTTTACTCTCCCACCCAGCATATGGAATAATAAAAGTTTATTCACAAAAAACAAAACACACACTCTGCTAACTGATTACAGGGGCTAAACAGGGTCTGAACAGACTCTAAGAACCATCATATCCGTCTCCATTATCATTAGTGATCAAAAACAAAACGAAAATACTCAAGTGAAATTTGCAAATTTTGTTCTTGTTAAATTGCACATTAAATTATTGGTAAAGCAAAGAGCCAAGAAAATCAAAAAAGGCAAAAGAACGAGAACAACAAAAACAACAAAAAATTTACCAATGGCTAAAAAGGCGAAAAACAAAAAAAAAATGCAATTGAAATCAATGGCCAAGTAATGGGCAAACGGAACAAGAAAAAGAAGAAAACGGAATAAGGCAAGGCAAGGGCATAAAAGGCAAAAAGAAAAGGGGAGAAAAAACTTTTGGCGAATTGCAAAATTCTATTTAGAAATGAAGTGTGTGCTTTTAGGCGCACTTGCAAAACATGAGCGTAGTCACAGTAAGGGGACTTAATACTCTGCAACTATCATATACCACATCTAAATTCGATTGTCCAATTATAAAAGCCAAAATTATAAAAGCCGTGAACAGTTGATCCGGTTTAGCTAATTGTGGTCTTAAATTTCATGTGAAATCCAGTAAAGGTTTATGAGTTCAATCATACAGACTCATGATACGTAAAGGTGCAGTAAATCAAACTTTATTGTCAACTGTTTTACGTAAGTTTGCCCATTTGCCATTAATATACATCTGTTTGAACCAAAGACAGCTACGATCAGAGGAATATATTCATTTTCATGATAAGTGAATAATCTGGGCAATCACACCAGCCACTTACATAGGAAGACAGCGACACATTCTGGCTACTCGGACTTATTACATTCACCTGTAACCCACAATTATCTGAAATGAAAAGGGAACCAGCTGAAAGACATGGCAACACTGAAATGAATTTCTGTATAAAGCATCATGTGCATGGCCAAGTTCCATAGTTTTAGCTGAAATTCCTGATAAAAGCACCTTGCAGGGTTTTTACCTAAATAAAATTCATCCTAAAGTTTAATATCAATCACTAAAAATTATGAATACCCATTGTATCTAGGATCTAGGTATGAAAAATGGGGTCAAGTTGATCCATCAATAGGCTGCATAAGTATGCATTGCTTTCAAGCAAATGTATAACATTTTCTTGTGACTTAAGAATTGTCTGTTGATAATGTTTTGCTTCAAGGTGGTGGTATTATTGTAAAATTTTATTATAAATATCAAAAGGGAAATTCTTGGACAGCTTATTGTATACTTTAGGTGGAAATGTTTTCCACATTTTACTGTTCCAGATGCAATGGGCTCGTCTTTGCTATAACCAATACAAATATCACAGTACCAGCTTTGCGTTAAAGTAAGTATCAATTGGGATTATGTTTCTCTTCCGATCCATTTGGCAGTGTGTTTGGAAAATTTACAACGATCACATTTCAATGAAGGGACACGATTAACAAGTCGCTTTACAGTGTCGTCAGGCTGATGAATTTGCTTGCACTGTGCTCTATGCTATCTATGCTCTATGCTTATATCCTGAAGGAGATTTGGGAATGGTTTATATTCACAAATTTTTATACCATACACCCATAGGGTGAAATGGTATATTAAAGTCGCCAAAATGTATGTAACAGGCAGAAGGAAGCTTTTCCGACCCCATAAAGTATATATATTCTTGATCAGTATCAACAGCCGAGTCGATCTAGCCATGTCCGTCTGTCCGTCCGTCCGTCCGTCCGTCCGTCCGTCCGTCCGTCCGTCCGTCCGTCTGTCCGTCCGTATGAACGCCTAGATCTCGGAGACTATAAGAGATAGAGCCACCAAATTTAGAATGTAGGCTCGTGTAGTATGTAGAGTGATCGAGTTTGTTTCAAATTTTTGCCACGCCCCTTTCCGCCCCCGCAATTAAAAAAAAACGTTTATCTCAAAAACTATTGTAGCTAGAGACACCATATTTGGTATGTATATTTGCTTAGTAAATGCGCTCATTTTGTAATTAAAAAGATTTTGCCACGCCCCTTTCCGCCTCCGCAATTCAAAAAAACGTTTATCTCAAAAACTATTGTAGCTAGAGACACCATATTTAGTATGTATATTTGCTTAGTAAATGCGCTCATTTTGTAATTATACAGATTTTGCCACGCCCCTATCCGCCCCCGAAATTTTAAAAACTCGATTATCTCCCGTAATTTTTCACCTTGTGGAATCAAATTTAGCACACTTGAAATTGATACTAATATCCAGCAAAATACCAAATTTGATCAAAATCGGACAAAAAATAGCCAAGTTATGCATAAAACCGTTTTTCCATAAGGCCGGAGTTGGCCGTTGCCGGGTGGGGGCGCTAGGGTGCTCAAATGCATGAGTGAGTGAGATACTAAGATATGCTTGTAAAAAGCATGTGAACAGAACTTTTTTAAAATAGGCAAATGCATTTGTTATAACAAATTTGAAATATTTGTTTTACTGGTGTATGGTATACCTAAGTCGACGAGACGACTTACTTACTTCATTTTAAATTGTTCTCTTAAAGATAAACAAATGAAAATTAGACTCTTACATTTTATTGAGATGTCCGCAACTTTATTTAGTGAGTACAATTGTTTATTGTGTTAGGATTGAAGGACTTCATTGTGGCTCGTCTTTCAATCGAATTTGGATTTTTTCCCTTTGTTGTTGCGCCCCTGGCGGGCGCACTCGAAGTGCAACGACTTGCCTCTTCTGATACTTCAGGCCCAGAGATCCCGAACCAGGAACAGTCTAAGGCTGGCCAGGCACAGGGGCCATCTTTTTACGGTCAACTTTTCATTATATTATTTTGCATTTATTTGCTTAAAGTTTCTTTTAGTTTTTTTGCTTTGCTCTGATTCGAGTTTGCAGTCACCGCCCAACCACCCCACCTGCCCTTCCACCCATTAACCCTCCGCTGTGCACTTTATTTGGACCCTTTTTATAAAAAGGGTATATTAATTTTGGTCAGAAGTGTGCAACGCATAGAAGGAAGCATCTCCTTATTAAAGTATATATATTCTTGATCATCCGTCCGTCTGGATCAGCGCGAACTCCACCTAGAAGGTAAGAGTTTTTACACTTTGACGACTATAGGTAAAGGAAAAGTAACAAAACAAACTTGCAAGGGTATACAAACTTCGGCGCGGTCTAAGTTGACTCCGGCCCTCTGGTTTTGTTTTGTGTTTTCTTTCGTTTGCTTTTGACTTTGGCGGTGGAAAAGGCAGCCAAAATTACAATATTGTATCCCAGAAGTAGCGAGAAAAAGTAAATACCAATTGCGCTTAGTTTTTTAGTTTTATTTTTTAAGTATTCTTTTTTTAAATATATATATATATATTTTTTTCTTTTGGCCGTAACGTAATTGAACGCGCTTGACTTTGCCCTAAAAAGGTTGCCGAAACGAAGGAGAAGAGTTGAATAGATATTAATATTTTCATTTCTCTTTAGCATATTGAAGATTGAATCGAATGTTGCAAAAGAGGGTAAAATTGATTGGGCCTAATGTTTCATAGTAAACTTAGTAAACTAACCCGATCCCCCCATTTCCCTCTCGGTTATAGAGAGTGAGTGCGCTTGCCTTCTTTTAATATGTATAATTTATGTATGTTAATTGCTGTCAAAGGGAAATGTTGGCCAAAAGCTTTTCACTGCCATTTGCTTTATTAATTTTTCCCCCATATTTGTTTTTTGTTTTTATTTTTGTGGGTCTTTGAAGAGTAGAAAATGCACACACACACACACACACACACACACACACACGCACGCACACACAGAGACACGATTTTAATTGCCTAGGCTAGGCTGGTTGACTTTTTTTTGGCAATTTACTTGATATTTTCTCAAAAACTCACTTGGCCTGGCCCAATTAGCAACGATTGGGGTCCAAGCGGCAACCGGCAACACCAACAACACCAACAACACCAACAACACTCAACAACGATAAGAGAGTCAAACACAAACACGACAAACTTTTTGAGCCAGTAAAAGAAAATGTAAAAAGAAACCGAAAATAAAAAAATTAAAGAGACAGCGTCAGGGAGAGAGCAAAAAACTTTTTGCAAGCTTATGAAATATTTAAAATTATAGTTTTTTTTTTGACCCAGGTCAGTGACTCATCGAAAAATCGCAATTTGAATCTGAAGAGGAGTCTGCCATTTGTCCCCAGCCCCTCCCCACCGCAATACCAACTCATCAGACCATGCCATACCATCCCACTGTGAGGCAAGCAAATTGAGCTGAAGTATTTAAGACGAAATCGGCTTGACTTATGATTCATAAGCCGAATAGGCTGCGAAGGTGTATATACACCCTAGAGGGGAGAGAGAGAGAGAGAGAGAGAGAGAGAGGGGAAACAGGGCTAATGGGTAGGTGCAGCTTGGGTGGTTGTGGTAGGCGTAAAGCTTAGAGGCAACAATTTGTCGACCAGACGTTTATACGACTTTGAATTAAATGCACAGAATTATTCCATTAACAGACTCTTAATAAAGATGATTCGTCTTACGATTAGTTAGAGAGTTGCTTCCTCGTTTAAAACGTGTGACTAAATTCTTAATCACAATCTCTTATAGAGAGAGTATATAAGTAGACAATTAAATACCATCATCCTAATCGCTTTAATATTTTGGAAACTAAGTCAATTCTTAATAGAGAGAATCGACCAGAAAGTCCCAACTTCATTTCTATTTCCATTCTTTGACTTTTATTAACTCTTCTTCTTTGTTTATCTATCTATTAGCCATTGGTTTTGTCTAGTATTAACTGTATTTCCTTTCTTCATTCTAACGACAATACAAGAATCTGTGTCTGTATTATAGACCCTAGGAAAGCCAATTTTCTTTTGGGTTTTCATTTCTTCGAGTTTCTAATGCATTCTTTTTAATGTATTTGTGTGTGTAATCAGGCATTTTGGCTTATCTAACAAATAGGAATAATTCATTTATCTCAATATGCCTTATCGTATGAACATCGTGTACACGTATATATGTACATATGTATGTCAATACATACATCTGTATTTATGTACATCTGTATGTACATATTAATATACAGATGTGGCACTGCCCGCATTCTCTTGTCGTTGCCTTGTGGGCTTATCTTTTGCAGTCGTCAGAGATTTTCTCGCTCGTCTGCCGTATGTTTCCATTAAAAATCCATTTAAATATTATCTCATACGGCTCTGGCGATTATTCTTTTCGCTTCTGACATTTAGCCAAATGTGGGAGAGAGGCAAATGGAAATGGAAAGGAAGAGGAAGACCAATAGGCCAGTATGCACATTTGAATGTGTGTGTATATATGTATGTACATAGATAGGTAGGTAAATGACCAAACAATTATTATATGCAAGCAAAAATATGTATTGTATGTCTTAATGAACATTTCACTAGTCTCAACAATCAACTTATCCAGCATTATGAATAAAAAGTTTGAATTTTTCAACGATTTTGTAAGTCACCGATTATTTGTGACTTTTCATGGTGACTTTTATATACATACATAATACCAATTGGTAAAAGAAAACTTACGAGTGTCATAAAGGGATTTCAAGTCGTAAACAACTTTGGTCACACTGGATATGTTTAAAATTTTTGCTGTGTCACACGAAAGTGTAAAAGAACAAATTCTAGGCGGATCTATGGGGAAATAAGAAAACGTTCTACAATTGGCTGCAATTTCTGTGTTAGCTTGGCTTAAAAGTGTATGATAATTCGGTGAAGGTAAATGCAAGGACATACTAAATGAAATAAGAATATGTGTAATAAACTATTTATAGTCGGAAAAATGTTAAAAAAAAAAAATATATATACATACATTACGATACGTGCACATTGAATGTTCATTAATTTTATTTGAAATTGTGGACTGAGAGCATACATTTACATACATATACATCGTTTAGTGTGCGTGTGTGTGTGTGTGTGTGTGTATTGATAAGTCTAACAACGAGGAATGGGGAAACTGGCCGACATAGTGTACAAAAAGAGATTGATAAATATGAATACGAATGCTGCTGTTGCGAAGCTTATTTCTCAGATGACCAAATGAGAGGCGACAACAACAACAATAACAACAACAACAACAACAACAACAACAACAGCATCAGTAGCAACAGCAGCACAAAGTAAACAACAGCAATAAAAACAACAACATGAACAAGGGGGGGCAGCGACAAGCAATAAAGTTGATTGCAGTCAGTAGCCGTAGAGCCAAGGCGGCAAATTGAATATTTGTTGTTGTGTCTGCATGAGTGTGTGTGTGTGTGTGTGTGTGCCTCTATTTGTATTTGTTCGCATTGTTAAATGTCAGCAGCAGCAGCAGCAGCAACCACAGTCACACAGCATCAACTTTGGTTGATAAATGCCAAACCAAAAGAGGGAGAGACTCACACACGCACACACACTGAGAGAGAAAGAGTGTATTCCACTCTCACTCTCTCAGTGTGCTCCCCATTGTTAACTGTAGGTCAAAGATATTTGCCCCATTGCTACCAATTCGAATTCGAAGCCAAGACCAACCCTTGCTCTCTTTCTTTAGCTGGCTCATTCTTACGCTCATTTCTGTGTGTGTGTGTGTGTGTGTGTGTGTGTGCTCATCTTTCTCTCTCAGCTGTTGCTTCTTCTCTGCAAATTGTTGCTCTTTATTTTATATTTAATTAAATGGATTCATTGCCAAAAGACTTTGAAAAATCTCCCAATAGATTATAGACGACAAAATGATCCTAGATCTTGAAGACGTCTATGCAGTTGATTAACTATCACTTAGTAATTCAATTTGGAGACTAACTGCTACCACCTTTTCTATTTGCCAGCATATTCTTAGCCCGCATTCCTTAAATATTAACTAACTAATTACTATAGTACCTTGCAAGGTCTTAAAGTGTAATCCAAACCTTAAGTGAGACCATATTTTTTATTTGGATTGGGGTTTTATTTAAACTCTTAGTTTTCAATAGTAAAACTAATATAGGATTCTACATGTACATACATATGTACTATGTACTAAACATCTACATGACTGGCAAATAAACACATTCGAATACAATCACTCGAAATGAATTGAGTGAGTATGAGTAAGAAACAGAATGAGCATGAGTGGGTGAGTTAACTCGGTCTACACTCAGTCACACTATACTGAAACGAAAAATGAGTCGAATGAGTTGACAGGTGTCGATTGTATTCCAATTCGGAATTATTAAATGCTTCTAAAACTCGAACGACACATCCTAAGTGGTTGAGGTTTATACCTTCAATTCTATTAATCTGGGTTTTATCTTTTAAGATTGTTGACACTTCAATCCAATTTACTTCAACTGATCTTACAATTAGCAGGTAGTACACAGTATTCCTCTCACTCACTAGCTTCAATTCAATTCGAGTATACTCATTTTATTTAGTATGTGAATGAAACCATGCAAAGTATGCACATATGTACAAGAGGCTCAGCCCCTCCATTGAGCTTGCAATTTTCTATTTCCTTTTTTCAAAATTGATACAAATTCAATTCATTTAAAGAAGAGGCTCTAATTGAATTTTTAGGGTCTCTGACAAATATATGATCTTGTTGGCTATGAAATATACCATAAATTAGAAGATACTCGTATTCGGTAGAATTTCCAATCAAAAGTTTCCTAGCTTTTTCCTCTTTTGATCATGTAAACTAATCATAAACTAAAACATTCTCTCAATTAACCAAAACTTTTAGAAAAACAACGTTTTGTTTTTAACCCACTTTGGCCAATGTTCGACTTTTGGAACAGTAAGTTTTAGTTTTTTAGTTAAGTCAAAAGGAAAAAAATGAATTGACTTGGCTTAAATGTTATTGACTTTATTTTACAAAAACATGACAAAAGCGGAAACTGAATTGTAGGATAGGCTCCTTTGGAAGAAGCAACTGACTACTGATCTATTAAGGTTTAGTCCAATTTAGTTACAGCCTAAAGACAATCGATTTGAATAAAATGTGTAAACAATTTACTTCATTTAGGTATCATTCTAGGCCGATTTTATATTTTCTTCTCTTGATATTATTGTCTTTCTTTTCCTGAGCTACTTTGGTGGTTTGGTTTCTTCAGTTTCTTCTTGTATTTGTAATAGTACAAAAGATGTTTGATATGTAATTGGAACAAACTCAACAGTTTAACTGAGTTTCCGTAATAAAATGAAGTAAGTAAGTCGTCTCGCCGACTTAGGTATACCATACACCAGTAAAGCAAATATTTTAAATTTATTAAACAAATGCATTTTCACATGGTTTTTATTACAAGCATATCTTAGAATCTCCCTCACTCAAGTATACGAGCACCCTAGCGCCCCCACCAGCCAACGGCCAACTACGGCCTTATGGAAAAACGTTTATATGCATAACTTGGCTATTTTTTGTCCGATATTGATCAAATTTGGTAGTTTGCTGGGTATTAGTATCAAATTCAAGTGTGCTAAATTTGAGAGATACGTGAGATAATCGAGTTTTCACAAATTACGGGGGCGGAAAGGGGCGTGGCAAAATCGTTGCATATACAGTATATGCGCATTTATTAAGCAAATACACATACCAAATTTGGTGTCTCTAGCTATTATAGTCTTTAAGAAAATCAAATTTGTTTAAATTTCGTGGGCGGAGGGGGGCGTGGCAAATTTTTTTTGCAACAAATTTGTGCGCGCCTTCTAAAGGATTAATCATACCAAATTTGATGTCTTTAGCTATTATAGTCTTTAAGAAAATCAAATTTGTTTAAATTCCGTGGGCGGAGGGGGGCGTGGCAAAAATTTGAAATAAACTTGACCACCGTAGGTTATACACGAGTCTACGTACCAAATTTGGTGACTCTAGCTCTTATAGTCTCTGAGATCTACGTGTTCATACGGACAGACGGACGGACGGACGGACATGTCTATATCGACTCGGCTGTTGATCCCGATCAAGAATATATATACTTTATGGGGTCGGAAAAGCTTCCTTCTGCCTGTTACATACATTTTGGCGACTTTAATATACCATTTCACCCTATGGGTGTATGGTATAATGAAAGGGCAAAAAGAAGGTTAAGCCAATTTCAATCAAATTTCATGTTTATTATGTATTTGTGTATATGTTTTTTGTTGAAATTTGACTGTAGATGGTAAATGAAACATATTAATCAGCAATTTTTTAAAATTAGTCATCAACTTAAAAGCGATAAACGTGCCACTCTGCCACATACAATAAACAACAGTTGATAAATCCCGAAACAAGAGCCGCAAAATGTTTACACATTGGCAAGAACAGCATTAAACACTACACACAAGTTCACTCTCTCTCGTTCTTCCTGTCTCTCTGTCTCGGGCTTTCTATCACTGCAAATGTTTCTCTCTCTCTCTCTCTGTCTCTCTGTCTATCGGTTTCTCTCGGTGGATGTGTGACAGTGCCTTTGCCTTTTGCATTGCCTCCCCCCAGAAACCAAAATTGTTTACATCTCAGCATGGCAGCAGCATCCTCGGCAACAACGACAACAACACGACATCAGCAATTATTTCAATAGAGAGAAAGAACAAAAGACAGAGAGCGAAAGATGGAGCGGGAGTGAGGAAGAGAGAGAGAGAGCGAGAGATAGAGAGAGAGAGAGAGAGAGTTCTTTTCATAGCACACCTACAGAACTCTCTCCCTCAATGCATCACAAAATTCTCTCGTTTTCTCGCTCTCTCTCTCTCTCAATGACTCTCTGTGGTAGTGAGTCTCTTCGTGTGTGTGTGTGTGTGTGTGTCTCTCAGTTTCATTGTGGCGGCTGCTGCGCCGCCAATTTGCAAGAAAATTAAGTTCGTTTACAGTTGGTTTCTGTGGGCAAGTTGTGAAAATCAAACTAGGAGAGCAACGTGCAACGTGCAAAAGGAAGCTGCTGCCAAAAAGTAGCTTCTAAAACGCAACCAAAGTGGCAAGAAGAGATACCAAAAATATATAAAAAATAAAAGAAAGAACCAACAAACTACCAAACCAAAAGTAAATATTAACTAAACGAAAAATCAAGTACAATAATTTTCAAAGAAAAGTAACAGTAAATAGAAAATATTGTTAATTGGGCTTGCAATTGCTGATGATGTTGTTGTTGTTGTTGTTGTTGCTGTTGCTGCTGCCGCTTCGTCCGCCCGCTTATTTGTGTATATACACACACACACACACGCATACACTCACACACACACACACACACAAACAAATATATGTATTATATACAGAATGGAATTTTTGTGGTAAATTTTGTGCGCCTCGTCAACATTATTCTACAGACTTTTGTGTTAGTTGTTGCAGGGCCTTCAGCTTCCACACAACATCAAACAACAACAACAGCAACAATAATAATAATAGTGATAACAACAATACCAACAACATTAGCAATAACAGCAACAGCAAGAGCAACTACAACTACTACAACGTTTGTTGTTAATTGAAATAAATTGAAATAAATTCCAACGACTTTGTCAGCCTCCAACCTATACGACATATATGCCTCTACGTATATTGTTAATAAAGAACAGCAGCAGCAGCAGCAGCAACAACAACAACAACAACAACAACAGCAGCAGCAGCCACTGTAGAATTTAGCAGCAGCAACAACTTTGTAAACAAATTATTTAAAAACACTTTTTTACTTTGCAAATATCTCAGTGTAAAATTTAGATAAATGAAAAAACAAAAACAGATCAACAAAATATGGAAAACTAATCAAAGAATACAAAACAAAAATTATTCATTAGATATATCGAATTTTTCGATTATAGTTCTTTTGATTTTTTGATATTTTTTGTTTGTTTTTATTGTTATTGCTGGTTCTGGCAAATAATTAAGTTTTTGCAAATTGCGTTTGCAGTTCGTTGTTTTTGCTATAAATAAACCAACAAAAAAAAAAAAAAAAAAAAAAAAGTGTGTGTCAGCGGTACAAGCAAGGCGGGCGAGAGATATGCAGAGAGAGTGAGCGAGAGAGAGCGAAACAAAACGAGGCTAACTCTCACTAGGATACTAAGTACTAAAATTGGTAAGAACATTCTCTCCTTTATAGTTTTTTACCCATTAAAAACTTAACCAAAAACAAACATTGGACAGAGGAAAGAGGATTCTGCTTAAATTTATATTCACGTAAATATAATTCAATATTTCACACACACACACACAAAAACCACACACTTACTTTTATTTCCACGAATTGTTTATATTAACTATCCATGTGTGTGTGTGTGTGTGTGTGTGTGTTAGGTGGTTTAGCAACAGATTCAATAATACACTATAAATAATTTTAGACCCTTAGTTGCAACTTTCATTTTATTGCCATCAAGCGAATGCCAGATATTCTATGTTAAATTGGCCAAAACATTATTTCTTTAGTGAAAAAAAAAAATTATTAATTCAAATTAGTTGAATTTATAAATTTATACATTTAACAACGAAAAGTATTAGTATTTCAATTATATGAGAAATCCAAAACTTTATCTGCGAAAATGTTCAAATTTCGATATCCAACAACGATTTTCTCCCCCCAATTTGGCCAATTTCTCCTAACAAAATGAAGATCCGCTAGTTTATTTCAATTATTGCCCATCAATTAGTTTCAACTGAAACTATATTTCAACAATTTGGTAACATAAACAAACTCAGGTGTTTTAGATGCTTTCGTTTCTTGTAGTGTATATTCCACATGTGTCTTGTTTATATATCGAAGGCAGCAAAAGGGGTTCGCATATCATCTGGATTATTTGTTGGCTTATTTTTCTTGGCTTTTTCAGTATTGTTTTAACTAATTTTCGATTGTGCACTTTTTCTTTTTGGTTTTGATGTATTTTGTTTGGGCAAAGTGAATTTGTCTTTATGGCACTTTAAACTGATTCAATGCTTGAAAATCAATTGAAATGATTGGCAAATAGCTCAAACCCAAAGTCCCTCACACACACAGCTGCTTGTGCGATGGGTGGTCGGCAGAGGTCAATGAACTTTAAGAAAATTATAATTCCTTCAAAGTTCGCGTTTGTATGTATTTAAGGTGTATAAATGAAAGGTTAGGCCTCAAACCCTTTTTTCAATATTTTTGGTGAAGCACACAAAGTAGAGCGCCAAAAAGTATGCAATGCATTATAAATTTTCAATTTGAAATTTCTCTTTGCAGACGTTTAAAACGCGCAGCATCCAAACCGCTTTACACTAAGGACATGCGCAAATACTTTTTTGGTAGCAAATCTTAAGAGAGTGAGTGAGAGAGAGAGAGAGAGCGAGCGTGAGAGAGACCAATTGCAAGAGAGCAATTTGAGCAGAGTCTCTTAGAGCTGCTTAGCCTAAAGCCATTATGGCCTTCTCCCGCCACAATATCGAAAAGCGCCGACTCATCGAGCTAGTTCGCCAGAATCCCATACTATGGGACTGCCGTTTGCCCCATTACAAGCGTTCGGACAAAAAGAAGGCCATCAAATGGAACGAACTGGGACGCATGTTCAACGTGAATGGTGAGCGTGTGCAAAGGACTTTCACATCGTTGCGCGAGATATTTCGTCGTGAACTGAATCATGAGAAAATGTTGGGAGCCCACCTTTTTACATCCAAATGGGAATATTATGATGCCATGGCATTCCTTAAGGAGGTGATCAGAGAGAGAAAGTAAGTCCCCGCCACACGTTGTCACTTAACATTCAAAATGGATTAGTATCAGATTATTATTATTATTTATTTTGCAGATCTCGTGAACGCGTTAAGCATGACTCTACTTCGGGTGAAACCTCCAACAATAATAATAATGACAACAATGTCAGCAGTAACAACAACAATAACAGTAATAGTAATAATAACAACAACAACAACAACAATAGTGTGACCCACGATGAATATCAATATTTTGCCCCAAGCGACCCGAATAATCCCAATAATCAATTGAAAACCGGATCTACAGTGTTACCTCAATCACAAGCGGTAATAGTGTCATTAACCACAATGCCCCTACGGCTACCCCTGCCATTGTCACAGCCGCTTGCAACAGCAGCAGCAGCAACAACAACAACAACAACAACAACAACAGCAGCAGCAGCAACAACATCTGCAATGTTACCTAACCTCAGTCAATTGCCTTTGGCACGACAACAACAGGCACAGCATTTGCAGGCTCTACAATTGCAACCGGAAGTGACATTAACCTCACTAAAAGCCACATCGACACCTACTGCAATGACCACCAATACCGCCATCACTACGTCCACAGCCGCATCCGCCACATCGCCCACTCAGGTGTTGTTATCCAGTTCACGATCATGCAGCAGTTCGCCCTCGATCTATATCAAGGATGAGCCCGATGACTCCCAGGACGACGATGAAGATGACGTTGAAATTTTGAAAAAGCCACGCCAAAAATTGGCAACAATTCGGCCAGCCACCAAGCAACAGCTCAAGTCACGCCTTCTGTTGCCAAAGACGAACAGGGAAGGACCAAGCGGGGGGACAGATGCAGCTATTGCTCGAGCCACTGCTCTATATGCCACGCCCCCGCCACATTTGATTATCAATGCCAACAATGAGCTAATAGATGCCGATGCTGGGGATTTGGATGACGATCTCGAAGATGATTTCGATGAGGAGGAAGAGGATGATCAGTCGCGTGGGGTTGATGTCGACATGATGCCCGTTCTGGGTGGCCGTCTCTCGCCATCGAGTAGCTTTGGCATCGGGGGGAGCGGCGGCGGCGGCGGCGTACCTGTTGGTGGGCATGGCGTTGGCAGAGGCGGCATCGGTAATGCCCATCACACGCATCATCACCACCATCAGCAGGGACCTAGAGAGCTTTTATATAACAAATTTGGCGATTTTCTGGCAGCTCGACTGAACACACTCTCCGAACCGTTGGCCAATGAGCTAATGAATAAGATTTTGCTGCTAATTGCCGAGAAGTGAGATGATGAGACTGCATATCGAGGCAAAGGATCTAATCCAAAACTAAGAGAAACCCCATCAATTTGTATATATATATGTATACTTTTATATACATATATATGAAGTGAGTACAAGTGACTTGAATTAGTTTAGTTTTGATTTTATTTTGTTTTTTTTTTTTTTGTTTTTGTGTGTTTGTTTCTTTTCTCCACTAAAATTTATGACTTGTATGTGTATGTAGTTTTATTTCGCACAAGACCATAAAAAAGTTGTAATTTCCGTTTGTTGAAGTGGACCCCAGTGGACCTCAGTGGACACACTCACACTCACACACACACACATGTTGAGAAAGAGAGAGAGAGATTTGCGAAAGGCATTTCACGCATAAATAAAATGCCTAGAAGTGTTGCCCCTCCCCACCCCTTCGCCCCATCACATATGTACATGAAACATGCCAAGTTTAAAATGGGCCAAAAATGAAAGGCGAATGACCCAGGCCGAATATCAAAATTTAGAAGCAAAATGCAGCCAAACACTTTTCGCTCCGAAAACATATCAAAATTGCTTCCAGTTGGCTTCATGGGTGGAGCAATGGGATGTCAATATACAAATATGTACATTGAGATACCTTATCTTTGATAATCAATTGTCATAACTTTGTATTTTTATATACATATATGTACAGTTGAAAAGTTTCAAACACTTTTTGTTTGAGAAACATACATTCATATTGAAATCTACAGTAGGCTGAGAGGAAAATTTTCTAGTTTTAATCTAGATATGGGGGAATTTTTTTGAGATTTAAGTTGAAGCCGACATTAAGTCCACCATGAATGGATTCTGGTCCAGAACTCATTCAGAATTGTGACATTTTGTATGGCAATGCTACGTCAATTGCATTTGTTACATCAAAAACGGTTTAGTTTTACTACAGACCGTAATTGTATCGGCATTTCGAGATAAACGCTTTTAAAGATTGAAGTTATTTCCCGCATTGTCTCAAAGTATTGGAGATATTTTCAAAACCTCCAAATCATAATTCAAGTTAAAAAAGAATTCCCCTCTGTGGCTAAAATCTATTTTGTTTTTGTTTTCATTAGGCAGGCGACAATAAAACAATTTTGTCATTTAAGCACGAAGATTTCAATTAACATAACATAAACAAATGTTGTCTAAAGTCTGATTAAATTATATCAATGTTTAAAAAATATAATTGTATACTAATTTCGCACATAAATATAATTGTTAAGGATCGATTGGATTGCGTTAAATTAAAGTTTATCCGTATTCAGGGTCCATATACTTTCAAAGGCCGAATAGGAAGAAAGACAATATTCAGAGTTACAGAGTATCTCATATCGGTAACTTACAAGCTTAGTTCAATTGATACAACCAGGGTTATGAATAATTCAGGGCTCCAAACAGAAACTTATGGTATTTCCACAATAATTATGTGTAGTATTTTCATTTTGTATATTTAAAATTTGCAGTTATTAGCTATTTAGAATCCACAATCCTTCATGGCGGAGGAAAAGACCACCTACATACATACATATGTACATACGTCGAGGTTTGACTCTTGGCTCTTTTGAGCCACCGGAAGTAAAATTGTCTATTCATTCTTCTCATTAACTTATAAAATCCGAATAGACCTGACTGCATTAAATAGTGTTAGATGAAGTTGATTTGACCAAGTTTAAGATAGGAAATATTTCCCTACACCCATGCTATGACCTAGTCTAATAGAAACGGATGATAGAAATTCTAGATTCATAAAGCAAAATACCAAACGCATCCTGTTTGCACTGCAACTGGACATCTCAAAGGAGGGACAGCCAAAAAAAAAATGGATATATATAAGAATTAGATACAGATTGCCTTCAACAGGATAAGAAGCAAGTTAAAAATTTGTATGGGCTTGGTTTAGGTTTGGTTTTGCTTGTTGTTGTTGCACTTGGATCTATGCGAAATGGCTTCACACTCCACTTACATAGACAGAGAGAGAAAGAGAGATAGAGAGAGAGAGAGAGAGAGAGAGAGAGAGAGAGAGAAAGAGGGAGAGAGAGTCATGGGGCGTGTATATTTACGATTTTGTAATATTTATGCAGCGACGCCTTTTGCGGCTTCCCTTTTTACCACTTCCACTTTTGGACCCGCCTCTTTTTGGCCTTATCTATGAGCTGCTGGGCCCAGTTGCTTGCTTTACGAGCACAGAGATTCACTTTTAGCCTCAGTGGGTGGTATGCATGTGTTTGTGCTTGTGTGTGTGTGAGTGTGACCTTTTATGGATAGTTACAGCAAGTTTGTTGGCACTTACAACATTATAAATTTACCATAAATTATCCATTTTATGGAATGATGCTCCGATGATGATGCTGCTCCTGCTGCTGTTGCTGTTGCTGCTGCTGATGATGATGAGAAATTTCAAAACGAAATGAATCGTCTCTCAACTGCAGTTTTAGGTCCAGGTCCTACATACCCCGTTTACTACTAGACACTTTTTATACAAAGTTCACACATTGCCGATAAATAATTTTCAACATTTCCTTGTCCACACACACACACACACATATACATGAAGAAGATAGTCATAGTCGCGTTGCTCTTGAAAAGATTTCCCGCAGCATTTACAGTCTCGCATTTCCTTTCATAGAATTTCCTTTAAACCAAACAATTCCTTGAATATTTTTTCAAACGAAGTTTAAATATTCTTTTGTTGATAAAGCTAATTGAAAACTCTTAACAGGTCTACACAAAGTCGCAACCAGATACTACAACACTCTCCTAACGAGTTTACAATATTTTCTAAAAATTTCTTTAGAAAATCAAACTGAAAATATTTCTTGTCCAATACCAAAAGTCTCGTCCTTTGTCTACTTTTTAATTGTAAAACAAAAAAAAAAACATAATTAAATTTGACCACTGCCAAAAAAAATTTAAAAACTAAATTTATTATATACGTAAAATGATCAATTTAACAAAAAACACCCAAGCAACAAAGTTATTCGATTTACAAACGTTGTCAAAAAGCTGTTTTAAATGAATATCACTCATACGACACGTGTATCAAACAAATATTATAGGACTATAAACTTTTGAAATTCTTCAAACTCCTATTCAATGGCTTGATATATCAAAATGAGAAACCAATATCTGCTTTAGCCACTTGATTTAATTGTATCCTATGAGAGGAAAGAGTATTAAAATATATCAAAAATCGCTGTTGGTTACAATGTTGGATAGAACATGTACATATATGTCTATCTATGTATGTATATAATGCATACTGTCACATATATTTCCTTCATACACATACATATAAAGTTCGAGTCAATGGGGCAAGTTTCAAATGGCAAATCCTGTGGCGCTTAGCCTCTTTTTTCACACACACACACACACACACACACCATAAATTGCATATGCAAGTTAATGTTTACAATAGTCGTAAAAGTTTAATGGATTTTCGCCTGCCAATGGGAGAGAGGAGTAGGCGGTTTTAAGGGGCAGACCGGATTGTAACTTTCAAAATCATTTGTTTTTTTTTCGCCGAATTTTTTATTATTATTTTTTTGTTGTCTAAAACATTTGCCATTCTTTTCCTCTGTGTTGCTCCCTTCGCGCCGTGTTTGGATAATAAAAATGCATTTATTTGATTAATACGTTACAACAACAAGTTTTTCTAAGTTTTGTTTTTATTATTGCTTTCTTTTCGTGTTTTTTTTTTTTTTGGTTATGGGTTGGAAAAACTTTTATGTTGACTTTTCAAAAATTTACTTTTACACTTTAACGGCATTTGGACATTTATTTTAGTAATGCAAACCAAACTTAAAGAGGAAAAGAGAAAATGAATAACTTGGTTATTATTTTGGCTAATGAAATAAATTTCATTAAAATAAAGGTAAATTCCTTTACCGAAATGGCAAATGAATTTACATGTACATACAAAAGATATTGGGTCAAAGATATATCTAATCAATGATGGAAAAAAAGGAAGTCATTGATGGAAAGAAAGGGGAGGGGGGATATGTGAAAGAGAGGCGATGAATACATTATCTGTTGGTAAATGCAAAACTCATCAAACTAATTTATACTTGTGATTGAATGCATTTCATCATCTAATGAAATATATATGCCAATCAACGTAATTATAACTGTAAATTATCGAATCGTGCGTGTCTATGTATGTGTGTGCGTGCATGTGGTTGTATTTGCCATTGAAAGGATACAAAAACCCCAAAAGTCCCACACACCAGAGAAGAGCCGGACGGAGCCGGAGTAGCCTGAAACAAGACTCTGAATACTGGATAGTGGGATAATAGATAGTGGCAACTGGTAACTGGCAAACTGAAACTGAAACTGAACCTGCAATTGCATATTGGTTGTTGGATTTGGCAGTCATAGCAACCCACAATGGAGCAAAGCCTCAATGCCCGCCCTCGTATACACCGCCATTCCTCTATCATCATTGACATCGACATGGGATGATAATGCTAACCGAAAAATCTTATGTCTAACATAAGTACACAAAATGACTTGTCGTCCTTGCACACACACACACACACACACACACATTCGTCTACATAGAGTGATGAAAACTGAAGTGGACTGAAGTAGAGAGATGAATTTAGCCTATAGATTATGGTTATGATTATGAAGACCCATGGGTGCAGTTAGTTATAGTTTATTTAAAAACAATCAACTAAAAAATTGGTTGGTTTTTGTGGAGCAGTCAATGAATTTAAATAGTGAAAGAAATGAATCGAGAAGTGAGAATGAATGAATAAGTTTTTAAAAAGTATATACAAATCTGTCAATGAATTCAAGAAGAAATTATTAGTTTTTTTTTTAAAACTTCAAAGTAAATGAATTTAGAAAATTAAATCTAAAAACATCAATAAAAGATTAAAACAAAAGCAATTATCTTGATTAATGTTAACATTAATGAGCACAACAATCAACAATACTTAACCGACTAAGAGAGACTATGCCATTTGATTATGAAATAAGCTTGGCAATTAATGTACAAAAATTGTGATTGTTTCTTGATCAATATTGTCAAAGAAAAAATATATGTATATTTTACATTGAATCTAGTATTTGAAATTCTTTATGAAAAATGGCACACATATTTTTGTTCTTCCTAATTTGCTTTTACCAATCACTTGTTGTGGAAATCAATTGACATGTGGCGATTTATGGATTTCGATAAGAAACCCCTGGAGGCTACGCCCATTCTGATGAGTAGTATCAATATTGACAACCATTAATATGACATTTTATACAATAAGCAGCACAAGAGACAGAGGAGAAAGCTATTGAAATGAATGCGAACAGTCAAGTCCGTCCGTCAGTCCGTTAGTCAGTCAGTCAATCAGCCTTTGGATTGGTGGGTGGATTGGAGAAGAAGTAGCAGTTCAATGCTGAGCAGCTGAGGAACTGAGTGAGAGCTGAGAGTTGAGACCTTTGCCTCCTGTCTCCTTGGCAGTGTTGCATTTTTAATGAGCTTCAGCGCAAGAGGCGGCGCCTCATCCTGGCTTCCGTTGCTTCTACTGATGACTGCGAAATGTTTCCGTGTGCGATTGGAGATTTGCCAAGCCGGATAGGTTGGGGGGTCGTCGGGTATAGGCAGGACGCAGTCAGGTTAATTTCGAAAGGTATATGGGTACAAGGTACGGAGCAAAAGGCGGAAGGCACAAGCGGAAGCGCGCAGACACACACGACTTCGACTTCGACTGCGACTTTGACTCTGTCTCCATCTCATACTTCTGCTCGTCTCCCTATACTCTCTGTCAGTGACTCGTCTCGTCTTCATCGTATTAATGGCCGCAGGACATGTCAAAGGAATTGATGACGCGTCTGCATCTTTGCCTCGACGTGCATTGACTGCAATCCATCGGTTACACGATTGCAACGCTTTCTAGTTACAACCTTCCTTAATTTTAGTCACTTATTGTCCAGCAGAAATGATAGCTTCTAGGCGGATGGCATCATCTGGGCGAGGAGGGAGTGGTTAGGGCATCCCGTTTACTGCATATCAATCAGGCATGAAAATCCAGCCAGATGGCGAATAATTGTAGAAAATTTTCTCATTCAATTTAATTTTTTTTTTACTCTCTAAAAACAAAGTTTACCTTTGCCATTTGAACAGCAACTATAAAGTTGACAAAAGAATTTTTTCTTTAAATTAATAATTTTGAGTGCCATCGTTCGTTAGAAGAGAAAAAAAAACTTTCTTATTTCAAGTTGTTTAAGTTTCATATTAAAAATTATCAGCCCTTTCTGCTGCGTCTCCTGCTCCAGCCTAAAGTTTTTGTAGAATCTTCTGCTTTGACACAATCAACGCGGCTGTTTGCAAAGTTCCAGAGTTTATAGTGTAAATGTACATAAAATATATACAAACATATATGTATTGAAAAATGTCAAAAGACGGTAATTAATTTGCATGAGCTAAAACATATTTGTGTCCTAATAAGAAGGCGTTTAAATAATGACCTTCCTAGAGTATACTAAACGGGCACTAATGAATATTTTTAATCAATCTGCAATCAATTTAAGTTCCTATTTTTATATTAAATGGTATTAAGATGTTGCTGCTTAAGAGAGAGAGCAAATTACTTCAAAGAGGAGAATTTTCTTACTAAGCTTACATTAATCAGATTTTTCTATATTTCTACAGAGATATTTCTTAATAAAGTAGGTTGTTATAGTCGTACGATACGACGAATTGGCAAAGTGAATCTCAAGTTTCATTCCATTTTCATTCCTTTCGAATTGAGGGCATGAAGTTAACAAGGCCATGGCTATAAGCTTCTCAAGCTAAAGCTAGCTAGAGTCAAAAACGTCACGTTCTCTGCTTTAAAAACATCTAAAAAATTATTAATACCTGTATTACTTTTAATACCAATAATAATAAATATATCTAGAATTTGCTTACATGCCTTGATGATAGAATGTATTTTTTCAATGATACATTCATTCATTTGTTCGGTTTTGTTTTTACTTTTTTTTGAAATTTCTAATAGAGAGCTGCATGAATGAGAGAAAGTCAAATGAATCTATTTGAATTGAATTCAAATCAATGAGTGACAAATACACAATGAAATGACTAAGTGCGAGTTGGTACTTGTCAAATCTCTAAAAATACGTAACTCTGTTTAATGATTCTCAAAGCATCGAATTGTACTAAGGGACTACTCGAATCATTCGATTTATTTGAATTGTCTCATTTTTACTGGGACGTCTTAAAGCAACAACAACTAATTATTTTATTAAAAATGTAGGGAAAATAATGCCGAAATGAGGGCTATTACAATTTGCTACACGCAAAAACTTTAGTGCGCAGTTTTGGGTTAGACATTTTGGGACAAATCTTGGAAAATCTAATTTAGAAGGATTTGCTAGTCGCCACTAACCGAGAAAACATAAATAAGTCCATCATCATCATCATATACACGATGTATCTACCTTATTATTACTTCACTAGTTGAAAAAATTTGCATCTGTTGCATCGAACCCTATAACAACATTACTGTAGTCTGAGTAGGTCCCCACTGAGCCACCGACCACACTAATTTAATCGTATAGTAATCACATATAGTTAAAAAATATACAATACAAATAAATACTTAATTTAAGTAGTATTCAGTCAACTGAATTTTTTTGATCGATGAATATGAACACTGATTAATGATGACTCAAAGTTATGAGTACAAAATACGTTGAAAATTAAAAACACAGCTGAAGGGAAGCTTCCCTTACAGAGTAAAGACTCAACATAATTGAATTAATAATTATATTCAATGAAGAAAGTGAAATCCTAAAATACTTCAAATGTTGTTGTCTTTTCTTTGGTGATCTTTTTAACATAAATTTCTAAACCCCATCTGAACTCAATGAATTGCCTTGTGGAATTTTTCGAGAGAATGAATATTCGTGCTTTATTATTGTTGCTTTTATTGTTAATTAGAGAAAACTATTTGGGCATTGTTTTTCCATTTTGTTATGGCTGAAACTGTTGCTAGCCACATTTCTGATTGACTGCAAACATAAATTGTTTGGTAATATTTCTGCATTAAGGGCTAGCCACAGCAAATTGATTGCTGTAAAAGCCGAATAGGAAAAGCAAATAACATTTTGTTGGTCTAACTACCTCCCCAATCGGCCCTTTCTCCTCTGCTGGGCCCTGCCCTATCCTGTCCTGTCCTCATCCTGCCCATGTCATCTCGTGCAACTGTTCTGTGGCTTCCCACAGCAGTGATAAATCGCAGAGAAATTTTTGAGGAGAAATATCAAATTGCCGGATGCGTTTTCAATTTGTCGAGCAGCAACAGCAGCAGCAAACTGGCATATCTACCTAATGTCAATTTACTTGGCAGATGATGTTGCTGTTTTTGTTATTTGCTTAGAAGAGCAAAGCCACAATATAATTAATTATCACTACAAAACTGCGGCCAGTTGTAGTTCAGAACAGACCTAATTACATTAACTGCCACAACAATTTGTCTCTCTCTCTCTCGCTCTGTCTGTCTTTCTCTTGACTCAATCAAAAAATATAGCAAAATATTACAAAAAGGGAGAAAGAGATATATAAATATACATATATACATATATATATATAAATGTATAATGTTTCGGTCTTTACAAAATCACGGAAGAAAACATGTTGACAGTTGCCCGTCGAGACGAAAGGACAATAACTAAATGCAGGTTCGTTCGCTGCTTTTTTGAGGGATATTTTATTTCAGAGTTTTGAATTTGGTATTGTGCAATTTCCTAATGAAATGCAAAGAAATGAAATGAAAAGAAAAAGGCCTGAGAGAGCTCAGGTTATCCGCCTAGCTAACTGGTACTTGGTTGACTTACAAACTGGCTAGCAAACTGGCTGGATGGTTGGTTGGTTGGATGGTTGGTTGGTTGACTGGTTGCCTGTTTCAGTTTTTCTTCTTGTCGAGTGGCAATTAAATATTTATCTTTGCCAGCAAGCTATTTGCTTTGATTAATAGCTAACCGAAACGAAAAAGCCCAAACAACAATGCAAAATACTTTATCCCACTTCCTCGCTCTGCCTCTCTCTCTTTCTCTCTTTCTCTCTCTCTCTATGTATGCCCTTTTCTCTCTTGCTTACTCTGTTTACTTTTAATATTTTCACAATTTTTCAATTGTTTTTCTTGTGCTCTTCAATACCCTTCCAAATAGCAGTTACTTTTAACGCAAGACATAATTTCAGATCAATGTTGAATGTATGAAAAGTCTATATAGGACTTTCAAGCAATAACTTTTGTTTTCGTTCCTTTTGTTCAAAAAACACAGGGTTTCTTTGGTTTTTGGTTTCTGGTTTGTAAATTGCTAAGTATCTAGAAATGATCTAGAAATTATATTCATCATCTAACCCCGAAAAATTGATCAACATTACGACATCCACGACCAAGACCGATTGCCTCCCACAGAAAGTGATGAATTGTAATCATTAAAAGAAAGAAATAGATGAAAATCAGGCCCAGATTGAGGGATTTTTTCTTTATAACATATAGATGGCAATAAGGCTTTCTTTTCTTTCCCCCTTCTTGAAAGAGTATTTTAATTTCGGTGTTCTATGGAAAATGTTTCAAATGTATCGTTTTTTGCATGTATTTCTAATCAGTCAAGGAATTTTTAAGGGTGGATTTAGAAATATACATATTTGGTTTAATTTCAATAATGTGTTTTTCCTGTTGGTAGTTAGTAAAGTCGAAAGTGCTTGGTATCTTGGGATTATTCATTTTGTTGTTGTTTTATTTTTTCCTGCTTTTTCCCCATTCTTCATGCGCTTGTCCATTTCTAATTTCCCTTTTGACCGCTTGCCTGAACGGTGGTCTATTCATTTTTGCATATCGACACGAGCGACTGACTGGCCAAGAGTAATTTATTATTTCGCCAAGGCGCCAGCAAAAATGGAGAATGAAGATGGCAAACAAGTGTGTCAGACGCGACACATTACCACATCATTACGAGACCACAGGGAACCACCACCACCATTACCGACCGGTCGAGAGATGGTCTCGAGAAGAATACAGAAACAGAGACAGAGACAGAGACAGTAGACATAGACTTGAATGGGAGTGAGGAGACTGAGCCAGACGATAACAACAATAGCAACAACAACAACAACTCGGACAAAATCCAAATGCGTAAAACCAAAGAGTGAACAAAATGGCACCACAAGGGCGACACCGAGTCGAAATATCCAGGATTGCAGTTGCACCAAAGCGTCGTCATTAAGTCAATTTGTGACGGGGCCAAAGCGCCAACTTAATGTGCAGTTTGGGACTTTCTCCCTCTCTCCTCGAGACGGAGTCCTCTGCACACGCAGATAGAGGGAAAGGGAGAGCGATAGCCAAAAACATCGGCACACCAATTATCCAAAATGCCAACACACACACGGAGAAAAAGAAATTCTGGTTTGAGTATACACTAACTACTTTTGTTCCTGCTGCAGTAGGTCCCCAAAAAAGGAGATTGCGCTTTTGCGGTTGTGTTAAGTTGATTTCCGGCACGTCTGCAATCGTTCACATTCAGTCAACCCATCCCATCCTATTTCATCCGTAGAAGTCTGTCCCCACTTCCAAGATGTCCTACGCCAATTATGCGTAGTAGCGCTCTCGTCGGCATCAACGTTTTATTCATAAACAGTCGTTATCCTTGCCTGTCAATGCTATTATCAGCATTCTCTTCATCATTGCCATCATCACAAATCGCCCACCCACCATCACCATCACCATCACCACTACCACAACCACCATTATCATCGTCATCCTTGTGATCATCTTGGTTGTCGTTGTAGGTGTTGAGGTAGTCCCTTATACGCAAGTCTGTCATATGCATTGTCATCTCCTCATCTCATCTCAACTCAACTCATCTCTCATCACTCTCTTTAAAAGGTGCACTGTAAATTATACGCTTTTGCGTTTAGCCGGCCTAACCTCAAAGTCCTTCGGCCTATGCCTTTATGTCCTACCAACCATCCTTTACTCTTCTCCCCCACAAACACACACACACACACACACGCACAAATTCACCCTCTTCAAATTGTTCGCAGTTTGATGTTTTGTGGTTTGTGTTGACGTTATTGTCCCTGGGCCTAGGGAATATACATACACATATAGCTTTGCCATGTGTGTGTGAGTGTGTGTGTGTGTGTGTGTGCCTGTATATGAAGTGGAAGTGAATTCTCCTTTAATATTTGAAGTATGCGGGCGGCCATTTTAGGGGGCCATTTCATCAGCATATCTCAGGTTGGCCAATTAATGAGATTTTCAACTTGAGCAGCCTCATCAAGTGGTAGGTTTCCATTCATTACACTTTTGGGATTTAAGACCAATTAAAATACATTCTCAACCAAACAAATATATGTCACACTGAAATATTTTTATTAGTATTTTTTTTTTTTTTTGTATTTTTTTATTTTTATTGTAGTTATTGGTAATCATGTCGATCGAAAATCATCAAATTAAAAAATATTCTTACTGCAATGACGAAAGCGACAATTTTTCCTAATAAGGTAACCTGAAATCCAATTGCCAGTTCTAATCGACAGCCTGACTTGAAAATGAGTATCATGTTGGCTAACATTTTTCTCAATTTGCATCAACTGTTGGTTCAAATTTTATGACCAGAATCTTATTATGTGTGGCAACAAAAGAGAGGGAGAGAGAGAGAGAGCAAGAGAAATAAAGAAAAAAGAGTGTACTCATCAATTCGGTCCCCATTTTCTCCCCTTTCTCTTTCTTTTTTTTGTTCAAATGTCCTCAAACCATTTGCCTGACGAGCAAAAAACAAAACTAGAAAGCGGTAAAACAGGGGAAAGTGGGAAGTTAGGTGGAGATAGTTAGTGGTGAGCGGTGGGGAGGGGTAAAAAACTTTCACACTCGTCGTCTGTTGGCGACTGACTTAACCTTTATTGTCATTAGCTTCAGTTTTCTATCTGCCAACCAGACTAACCCCATTCCCCACATTTTCATTCCCATTTCCATTCTTACCCAGAGACTCATTCGCAGTCGCAGTCTCAGTCTCTGTCTCATTCTCATCCACATATTCTCCAAACTAACCGCAGAGTTGTTGTTGCTGCTGCTGCTCCTACTTTTCTTGTTGTTGTTGTAGCTGGGGTGTCATTTGTTATGTTATTGGTTTGGACATTTTGCAAATTGCTTATTTAGCAGTGCGTAAAATCCACAGTATCGTCCTGCTACTACTGCTGATGCTGCCTCAACGCCTGCTCCTGCTTCCACTCCTTCACCTATTCCCGCTCGTTCGGTTGCGGTTCTTTTCGTCGAGGACACACACATGTCAAGGCGATAACCAGAACAAGAAGAAGATGATTCTGTTATTCTTTACCTCTCCATCTCTATACACACGTATGTACATTTCTAACTGCAGTTTACCCTCACCGTTCCCATAGCCCCTTCGCTGCCAGCTGCTTAGTTTTCTCTGGCGGTATTGCTTTTGGTCAGTTAGAATATGGGGCGGAGCTGGCCAAAGTTAACAGCGTGTCAAGCAAGCGGTTACTTCTCCATTAAAAAGAAAGAGGATGCAGAAAATCCATCCATCTAACCGTTTGTATGGCCTGTTTTGGGGGGCCGGCCAGACACTTGGCCTGAACCAGGTGCATTCTCAATGTCATCCCTCTAGTTATTTGTCCAAGTGTTTGAAAAACTGTCAATGCAGCCACATTTCCTGGCACTTTGGACATGAACAGTTTTCCTCTCATCTGCATCTCCATCTCCATATATCATCTCCATATCCGACTCTCTCTCTCTCTCTCTCCCACTCTCTTTGTCTCATCTGTCGTCCCAATAATAATATTTGCCTTTCATTCGGGATGACTTTTTTCATCTTTATCTTCATCTACTGCTGCTGGCCAGTGTGTGGCGGCGCCTAATTGCCTGCTACATTTTACAACATTTTGGTTTTTTTTTTTTTTTTCGTCTCTTTTCTCTGGTTACTTTTGTCTTTGGTTAGATCATAAAAGTTTTTATGGTTCGAGGGTTTTTAATTAGGTTAGCAATGGTCGTTAAAATTGATTTATTGCCTATGATGGAGAATTGTTAATTGACAAAACCCAAAGCCTAAGATGATTTTGTTACCAATAATTATCTAATCGATTTCTCTCTCTCTCTCTCTTTCTTTGTTTATCTTTCCAGTTGCTAGCGGTTTGGTAAAATAATTTTTTTTTATATAGATATATATATATACATACATATATCAAATCGTTTTTTTTTTTTTTTTTTTGATTAATAAAGTCTGTATAATGTGCCATATATGAACTATAAAAATATAAGACATACTTGATATTCTATGATGTAATGTATCAATAAAACTCAATTTTATTAAATACCTATAGGAAATTATATTGATGGGCATCTGCTTGTATGGTAAGTAGAAATGGTTGATTAGTTGAAGTAAGTAAACCTTAAATAATTTATAATAAACTGCATATATACCAATTTACACAATACAGTGGAACTTAAATATAATATAGGTTAGCAGCGCCTAAAAGAAGGCATCTTCAATTATAAAGTATATGCATACTTACCCTAGATCAGCACGACGGAACGAGTTCATAGAACCATGTCCGTATGTCGGTACATCTGGATTAAGCTAAGAAAAGAGTAGCAAACCAGTGGCGGATTTACGGGGGGTGAAAAAGGGTAAATTTCACACTCCAAAACTCCGATTCGGATAGAAAATCAGAGTTTGGTTAAGAAATTTCACTTGGTCAAACATGATTTCTTCCCCCAAAATCGAGCGCACGATCCGCCACTGAACAAACAAACGTCACACAGAAGTTAAGCCCGGCCCTTTCGTTTTTATTTCAATCTTGGACATCAAACTAATTGAGATTAATATGTATATTTATTTTACATCAATTTATCTTTATGACTAAATAAATAAAACTGGAAAATTATACAAGTTATTTGCAAAGAAAACTGTTGCCTACTATTTAGCGCGAAATAACAAGAATTGACAAGGATTCCAAGCAAAATTCGTGAATTCACATTCAAAAGCCCGAGGGAGTCATTCGGGTTTTAAAAGGTCCTAATCGTCTGAACGAAGTATTTGATATTCGAAAAATGAATAGAGTTACGTCTTGAACTTTTTTGAATTGTGAGTCAATGGAATCTTTAAACTTCACAAAACAATGACTTTCAAATTGAACAATCTTAATACCTTTTTATTTTCCTGTCAAGTTATTTTAAGTTAGCTTGAATTACTTGGAATTAGTTGAATTACTTTCGACTTCAAGTAAGAGCTCCATTTAATTTCATTGACGTTTGAGTTAAACTCTATCCTATTTGTTTTTACTTGCCTTACCAGGAACTATAATCTCAAGGACTTGTTTCGATCTGTTTACTACGTGAATGACATAAAAATTAAAATTGGAATAAATGAATGACTTGTCAAATAAAATGCAATGAGTCAAGTGTCAAATGAATTCGAATAATTTGATCTAGATCTCTAGCATACAATAATCAGAAATCGATAGATAGACTTGATAATTTGTAATCGCGATAAATCGAAAAACATTTTGGCCTCTTGAACAAAATATTCGGCTGTACTATGCTTCACAGCATTTTTTGAATTGTTTTCAAATTTTGACTTCAAAAAGTTATGCGTGTGTACCTATTGAGTGATTAAATGTCAAGTACCCACTTAAAGTTTACAATGTAATGCCAAAAATTGATTAATATTTGAACATTAAAATCAAAGCTCATCCCGTACGCCAAAGTTCATGTCCATGAATTTCTAATAAACCCGACCAATCAATTCATTTTCATTCTTTCAAATGACAAAAAGGACAGAGTAAGGGGAAGAAAATAAAAAACTTTAACTTTATGCTAATTTTATGGAACTGGTCGGAAATCTTCTTGAAAACCAAAAACGATTAAATGTCATTAGCATTATAATAGCATTTCGCGACTTTGACTCTGGCCACCTATTCACCTAGCCGCCAACTGGCCCCCCTCTTCACTTCACTCTTCATCCCACGCAATACTCACAAAATGCCATCTTCATCACTCCCTTTTTCGTCCTGTCTGGGCGTTGTCTAGGTGGATGAATGGTTGGATGGATGGACGATGGGCTGGCTGGGCCAGTCATTTGTCTTCATGGCAGCAACAAGAACAACAAAGTCATTACAGTTTCATTTTAATTGTAATTAAAGCGATTATTATGGTGGAGCGCGGATGTTTCTCTTTGGATTTTTCGTTTTTTTTTTTTTTTTTTTTTGCTTTCACCTCTTAAACTGAATGCTTAATCTTTGCTACTTGCAGCCTGCTTTTGCTTTTACTGCCCCACCACCTTGTTTTCAATTTTAAAAATCTTGGTAACTTTTTCTATTTTCCCTTATGAAGCCTAAAGGCTGATGGTAGTAGGAAAAACTGTTGCAAGAGAAGTTCAACTCCATTCGGTGTATGTACGTATTGAAGAGGGAGTTCCTTTTTTTTAAGTTTTGTGAGATGTGTAAACTTGGTCAAAAATAAGAGAGAAAAAAGTTTGCAGTTGTTGTTATTTCTCGTATGAGTATATATGTGCTGAAGGAGTCGTAAAGTTGCTAAGGCATATAATCGTATAGTATATGCACTTTAGTCGAAGGCAAGTTAAGTTTTCTAGTTTACTTCCATTGAATTGAAATCGATTTGATTTCGGCCCAAAAAAAAAAAAAGAAGAGTTTTCTTTCTGTGTGTGTGTGTGTGTAGAATACTAGGCAATTGAAATGAGAGTTGAGAAAATACGACACAAGAGTGGAGAACGCATACTTGAAGCCTTCATTTAAAGATTCCAGCCAACAGTCACCTTTAACCCAATTCATTTCTCTTTTCTATTCGTTAACGTTTATAAATACTCGAAAATGCTTGTAGCTCATTTACCTTTTCCTTTGATACCATGTAATCATTGGACTCCAAAGGGCATAAACAGTTAGTATCTGAAAAAGAAATTAAGGGAGAAATCATTTATTCAATTGTTAAAACATTAAACAAGAATATATTCATGGTTTTTATGCATATGCAATACATATGTATTTTATAATATATCCAAGTTCAAATCATTTATAGATTATTTAACAAAATATTGCTTTAAGCTATTTGGTTTTATTTATTTAAGAATTATTATTTTGCGTTCGGTTGATCAAAATTGAGAATTGAGTTAAGCATTTCAACTTAAGAAACTATAAAAGACAAAATGATGGACAGCGTCAAATTAATGAAATGTTCCAAATTCAAAAGGCTTCTGGAACAGGAGGAAAATCATACAAATTTACACCTGACTTTGAGCTCCAGGTCTGGGCCAGTTCTCTATACAAAATGCGATGGGACAATATCGAATTTTACATGATTTTTATCTTCCTTTATGGAAAAATCTATATGTCGACTATCTTTATCTATCTTTCATAATTTGAGAATAAATATGTATTACCCTTTTAAAACAAAAACCTTCATAGAAAATTTCATATAGTTTTTCTGACTAAGCGGCTACTACTAACTATGTATATGACTTTTATTCTTGGGTGGCAAAAAGTCTTTATTATTTCGCATTTCCAATTAAAATTTGATTAATAAATCATTCAGTTTAATATATGCCCAAACTAATTACACTTCGAATTTGTCATTCAATACATACGTATGGGAATGAGTAGATCAAGCACGGATCTGGACAGATCAATGTGAGGTAAGATAAAGTCTCAAAAATAATGTACAACGGAGGGTTAATTAATGTACTTTGATGGCTATGACTTATTTTAAACCTATTTTTACGGGGTATCAAAGTGGAGACTTATAGTTAATTTGAGGGTCTTTCTTTTTTTGCCCTCTTCTTGTTGGGTTTTTCTTCACAACATTTGGCATATACTTTTTTCCTTCCTTTTTGTTGTAGTTGTTGTTTTTGTGTGTTTTTTTGCTTTGGTTCGTGTAATTTTTATTACGATATTTCCCAACTGAGTTAAGTAGCAAAACTCACTTCGCATAATTACAAACAGGTGAGAGAGGTTGTTTGGCCGGGTGAGACACGTGGGGGGTGGGTGTCCGGGTGTGCGGGTGTGGCTATGGTTATGGGTGAGGTGTTGCAATGGAGCTGTAATTAGTGGTGCGAAATTAGGGTTATCCTACAGCGTGAAAACATTGAGAGCAAATAGAAATGGAAGAACGGTTGGAGGGGCAGCAAGAAGAGATGAAAGAGGGGGAAAACGGATAGAGAGATGGCAACTCGAAAGTGAAATGAAACACAGGCTGATAGTTTTTTAATGTGTGTTTCTATATCTGCGTTTGAGTGTGTGTGTGTGAGTGTTAGTTGGTTGGTTGGTGTGTGTGTGCCTATCCCCTTTTCTGTACTCCTACGTCAACATCATAATTTCCATGTCGACGACCCATAACCACAAGTCTGCCTTACTACGCCCCTTACACACACACACACACACACACACACGCACACAGTTCGAGGCCTAAGCGGACCCCCCTTAGGCTTTAACTGGGTCAACTACTCCACAGTCTAGGCTCTCCACCCACACTTCCCCCTTGTGTAGTTGGGCAAAAGCAAGGACTTAACTTTTTTTATGAACTGTTAAATTTCCAATTAGCGCTGATTGTTGCGATTTAACGGTAAACAAACAAACGGTGCGTGTGAAAAGGTGAAAGGTGAAGCTCGAATAGCAAGAAGAAGAAGAAGACGACGTAGAACTAGAAGGGCACTTGCCAAGCAGTTTCACCAAAGCAGTTCGGCCCATTGTGCAGCATTTACATGGCACGTTTGTTGAACTTGTCTATCCATCTACACCTCATTTAAAGGCACATTCGGCCAGTTCAAATCGATACCAAATGCTTTTTTCAACATTACTACCAATTACTTTAAAGCGATGGTAATTAGTGAATAGAAAAATACAAAATTATTCTAAATTTATATTTCCATACAATTACCAACGAATAAAGAAAAAAAGTCATAGCTGCTAAGGCTTTTGGCTAGTTTACGTTAGGATTAAGGCTTATTTCAGCTTTCAAAGTGCTAAAATTTCTGCGGCTTCAAGAGATGTCCGCCTGCGGCTAGCGCTAGAGAAGGAAGTAGGACTAGGTTTTGATATTGAATATGATTTCGAAGGTTTTAAAACATTGTGCAAGTGTTTAAAATTTTCATATAAGTGTTTGTACTGTAAAAAGTGCAATGACTGGAACGAATCGGTATTCACGTGTTAGTCTCGATTCTATTATCGCTAAAGACTAATATGTATACACTATTAGACAAGAAACATTATTCGGAGTTTTGACTATATTCTCATTTCGACCCTTCGATTGGTCGACTATTTGCCCCTAAAAGTAAACAATGAACTTTTGTTGATTTTAATAAAGGGAAATTTCGTTTTTGCAATAAAAGAAATACTCAACTAAAAACAGTTTATGTACACTGCATTGCTCCATTCTGGCTTTATGGTGTGCAGATCTGGAGAATTGCGGCAAAGTCCAATTACAAACGCATACAGGTGCTTAAGAATCGCGCTGTGTGCCAAATTACAAACTGGCCATGGTATGTGCATGGTTCCATGTATATACTGCACAGTTTGTATATCTCGGATTCAGTTGGATCGGACCACTATATCGTATAGCTCTCATACAAACGGCAAAGTCACGAACAGTCACTTTTCTCAATAACTTCGTTATTTTTTCAGCTATTGTCGTGAAATTTAATATTGGTCCTATTACACTTATAAATCACTATGCCAAATTTGATCAAGATCGGCTGACTATATCATATAGCTCCCATAGGAACCATCGGTCGAAAACAGTTACTTTGATTAATATCTTCGTTATTTCCATTGTAGGCCGTTCTTTCGCAAACATTACTCTTTTTAGATAAAACGTTTTTCCACTTTGACGGCTATAAGTGGGAAAAGAGTAAGAAACAACTTGCAAGGGTATACGAACTTCGGCGCGGTCGAAGTTATACTAATTTTTACTTTTCAAATAATATAAAAAAGGTACTAAACTCCATCATTCCATTTGTTCTGTAATTCAATCATTCCATTCGATCTTTTTACATGGTCGTTTTCGATTTATAACAATTCTAACATCACTCACTTTTAGAAAGCCGCAAACGAAGCAGATCCTGCTTGCTCCCAAAAGTATGCAATAAGCCGACCAAGAATTTGATTTGTGAAACATATAAAGAAATTTACACGCAATTTACAGGCATACGAAAAGATTTGGCAAATATTGAAAAAACAATATCGATCTGCAAAAATATTTTCTTATTTGGAATCCTTCAATTCAGTTCATATAATCTTTTAAGTATACAAAATCAATAAAATAATACAATTATTTTTGCATTTTTTAGCAATTTTCGGTTTGTATATAAATAATATTGTTGCCTTTTTCGATCGGCTGCATATATGTATAAGTATGTATGTATGTGTGTGTGTGTGTATGTACATACAGTAAACTCGCAAGTCAAGTATTATTGAAATCAATAATTAATGCACTTGACAACACTTCAGGTTCTACAGAGTCAGAGATTCTCTCTGCCTACTGCGAATGCATTGAGGTTTTTGTTTTATTCTTTTCTGTTGTATTTTGTGTTGTTTCTGTCCATGTTGTGGGTTGGCATCCCTCCTCGACAACCCCCTCTCCTCGTCATCGACCATCGCCTTTTTTATGGTCATAATGTATATACATACATACACACTTGCACACCCGGACACGCACACACAAACACACATGCGATGGGTAGTATCAGGGGCCATCTTTACCATATCGGATATCTCTCGATATGCACGCAGGCGGACAGAGACTGAGAATATTGGTGCTACTGGTCCTCCGTCATCTCTACCTCCTCTTGCTTCTCCACTTTTGCTTCTGCTGGTGGTGCTCTGTCCTCCTGTGGTTCCTTCACGATGACGTTTCCCCCAACAGATGAATGTCTGTTAAATATTTATGAGTATCGAAATGTTGCCTCAATGCATATTATAACAAATGAAACGTCAATTTCATGCGAAAAATGCAAACAGACGAGAGAAAACCAAGAGAGAGAAGGATAGAGAGAGAGAGAGAGAGAGAGAAAGAGAATGATGCCTTGGTACGTGATAGTCCTCTTTCTATATATGGTTTGGTAGGAGTCGCACTAAGTGTATGTCCTGTTCTGTCCTGTCCTGCCCTGGTCTCAGCTCTGTTCGCTCTGGCATACAATTTCGTTATGGTTGATAGCTTTAAGTGAAGTTGAATTTCATTTTTCGACCATAAATTGGATGGTTTTCTTTTTCTCTTCCTTGTTTCAGATGGCGCGTTGTGAGTAAATCCTGGAAATCTTAAAAAAGATCCCCAGTCTCTCGCTCTCTATCCTTCTCTTTCCTATCTATCTATTTTCTAATTGTAAGTACAACTCTACAACAAGTAAAACTCTCCATGAAAATAAAGCAAAAAAAAAATTGAAGTGAAATGTAATTGCAATGAAATATTATTACAACTGGCCCTGGCTAATTTACGAGAAAGAGCAATAAAAATTGTTTATTGAAATGTGAAGGAAAGGAAAACGTAAAATGGAAATACGCGAAGTAGGTAATGATAGATATAGATACCCCGAGACAGTGATAGAGAGAGAGAGAGTCACGGTGGGGGCGGCGTAGAGAAAATCAAATTTTTCATTTCCATTTCTATTTTTTCAGTTGCAGCAGGCAGAATTTAATTAAAATTTTCAGCACTGCATTCATATACATATAAAATATATAGAGTTGATGAAATACGAGGGCTGTAACATTAATTTGTGATCAAAGTCACTTGCCATCACTTGCTCTGAAATCTAAGAAAGAAAGGTTCCAATACAAATCAATGGAAGTTCTACAAGTAAATCCTACGCTAGGTATACAAAGAATTTCGTCGCTGATGTGAAAGCATTCCACATAAAGATCTTAAACTTGTCGAGTATTTCACATTTTATACACTTGTTGTGCGACCCTCGCCTACTCTTGCGTCTTTATGCATTTTGCGGGCGCTTGCACTTGAAATGAACTGAAGGTGCCCCAAGGGTGGTGGGAGGAACGGTCAGAGGGGGATGAAGCTGAAAGCCTGATGGCAATAATAATTTTCATGTTAAATGCCAGAAGCGTGCAAAATGTTTTTCAACAATCAGGGACAATAGGCCTAGAAAGGACAATAGAATGATAGGTGGGTGTTGGTTTGGGTGGACATAAACTTTATTCAAAAGATTTGTCAAGTTGCAGAGGGAATTCCCTCTTTATTACTCTCCTTCACACTCGCTCCCTTTCTCTCACTCTCTCTCTCTCTCTCTCTCTCTGGACGCCTTCGTTCTCTTATACACAAAAGGTGTGTTGTGTGACAGAGACAAAAACAAACAATTTATAAATAATAATTTTTCGTCCGTTGCCTGCTTACAGGCGGTGATTGTGTAGCCTCAACGTCTGCCTCTGCCTTTGCCTCTGCTGCTGTCGTCTTCAGGCAAGTTAAGGCAGGACACCTTTGTCTAGCCAACAACAACAATAAGAACAACAACAACAATAACAACAACACCAAGGTATAAAAAGAGCAATAGGCAAAACCTGGAGATGCCAGAGGCTGGGCTGTTGATGAAGTGTAGACAGAGACAGTCGCCTATACCGTAACTAGGCAATGAAGTTGCTTTGCCCCACCCATTAAAACACCCACACTGTGAGTGAGAGAGCACTCTTTCTCTCTATCTCTCTCTCTCTCTCTCTCTGTCTCTCTCTCGCTGCCCATCTGTCGACGTCTCACACCTGACTGTGTGTTGGGATCCTTTTTGCCGTTTGCCAGCTCACTTATCATTGTTTTAATTGTTTGCCAGCCTCTTGCGAGAAAATTTACGACATAAATTTTGCCCCTTTTTCTGTCTTTTGTCTTTGTCTCCTGTCTTGTTGTTGTGTGTTGTTGTTGTGTGTTGTTGTTGTTTTTTTTTCCTACTTTTCTAGGCCTTGTCGTCAATCTTTGAGGGCAGTTAATTTAGTTAGGCATATTTATAAGGCAAAAGCACTTGTCTCTTACAATGCTTTTTCTCTGTCTGTCTCTCTCTCTCTCTCTCCTCTCTCTCTCTCTCTCTCTCTCTCTCTCTCTCTCAATCTCTGTCTCTATTTTTTTATAATACACTAAAAAATGTAACATATCCAGCAAGTAAGCGATATAAAAAGTCTATTTAACAGACTTCCATTTAGAGTATTAAAAATTAAATAAAAGTCATGTTGTACTTCTGGGACAACATTGCGTATGGGTGATTTTTTAATGTTAATTGTTAGCATTTCCCTTGTTTAATGTATAATTTTGTTAATTATTTTTTGTTGCAAAAAGATCTATTAAAATAAAATGTCACCACTTTATCTATCATTGAAAAGACATAAAGCTTTGATCTAGCTTATCTATTAACTTGAAATTCTTATTCATTTTAAATCACTTGCATTATACTTTTTATACCATGCACCCAAAGAACGAAATGATATATTAATATCGTGAGGAGTCCATAGAGTATATATTCTTGATCAGCAGAATCGATCTAGCAATGCCGGTCTGTCTGTCTGGCCATCGGTATGAACTCCTACATATTATCTCGGAATACACTATATTAAGCAGATATTTGAAGAAATAAAACTATCTCAACTAAAAAATATGTTTTTTTTTAATACATAAGTGTAAGTGTATAGAAATTTCTGCACAGTCTCATGAATTTTCGTTTCGCTTATTTTTTCTTTTGTGTAATTAATGGTTTGTCATTTAGATGGGACATTATCAGAGAGGTTCTCAATTACAAAGTTGTTTTATTTTTGTGCATTTGGTTATTGTTGTTGTACAAGAAAACGATTTCCATGTGGAATAATGAAGTGGAGCGTTACTTAAGTTCCACTGCATTACAAAGGCGGAACTCTCTGAAAAGTGACTTCACCGCCAAAAATCGCGCATCATTTACTTCCACAGCGGGCCATACACCGTACACCGTGCACCATGCAACCGAGCACCATTGGCCCAGCTGTTGCCAACACACAGGATGCGGCAAATATGCCACTTTTATGGCACGCTTCCGCTTCCAGCAGCCAGTGAAACGAGAACGAGTACGAGTTCGAGTACGAGAACGAGGTAGGTGGCTGAATCTCGCCCATTCGAGATTGTCATTGCTCTCTTCCTCGCTTAATGTGGATAGGTAGGAGGTAAGGTAACAAGGCGGATATAGTTGGTAAATTACGATGCCAACCTGTGCCGCCTCGCAGGATGTAAAATGCTGGAGGATGCACAGCGCCACAAGCAAGCAGCAGCAGTAGCACCATTCTTCTCTGGTTTGCAGAAAGTATCTAAAAAGTGCTTTAGGCCAAATATGCAGTTGGGGCAAGTCAATACAAAATGATAACTAAACAAAAAACAACAACAAAAACACGTCTCAGCGATTTCAGTTTATCTCTTAATAATTGTTTCAAATTAAACTTACCAAAAAATTTGTATGGTTTGGGTTCAATTAGGGTTTAGTTTTTTTAAAATTTGTAAATCCATCTTATTGTTAGTTTCTTCAGCTAATTAAAAAATATGTTGTTATGTTTTCAAAAAACGTTTGAATACTACCAACTACCAGACGACATTTTATATATTAAAAGTAAATATCATATATCATATTTATAAAATAATATATATTCTAAATATGTATATATATAAAACATCTTAGGATCTCTTTAGACATTTTGCGAAATAATATTAAACACACGACAAAAAGTTCAAACTAAAAATAAATAGAACATTGAATTCTGTGATTAAGTTCGAAGAATTAGAGAGCAAACAAATGAAGTTGAAACGATATAAAATTATGTTTAATTTGTCATTTAGTTTGCACAAGTTTTGCAATTCAATGTGTGTCAAATTTTGTAAAAGTGTATCAAAATGGCATATTAAATGCGGCAAGTCGCTCTTACTACTGGCATAGTAATGCCAGCTATCGACAGCAACAGTTGCAGGAGGAGTAGCAGCAGTTAGAATTGATACGGGGAGCGGGTGTGGGCTGTGGATTGCAGAATGCAGCTGGCGCCAGCTGTTGGTGCGGCATTTTTTAAGTTTTACGTGTGGCACGTGCAGCAAACGCAAGCAGGCAGGCAGGCAGTCAAGGCATCCAAGGATGAGAGCATGCAAAAGTTGCATCCTGACCAAAGAGTTAAGTCTAAAGTCTCAGACTGACACAGAGAGTAAGGCACACGTGCCTCGTGCCTTGAATGCTCTCTCTGTGCCTTTCCCTTTCCCCTCTTGTCCCTCTTCTGCTTGTTGTTTTTCCACTTTCTTCATGACTTTCAGCAGCGCGTAAAACTAAAGAAAAACTGTCAAAGCTGTGGCCAAGGCAGGAAGATGCCACTGGAGTGAAATAATTGTAAGACGACGAAGAAGATGGGGTGGGGAATGGTAAGGGGGTCAAAGAAAGCTGTGGCTGCTATGAGTTACGGGCCGCCGGAGCAATCTGCAATCTGCACAGCAGCTGCGTAAGTGCAGTTCCCTTTTGGAGTGTTGGAATTAGTTGACAGCGTTGATTGGGCCATTGCCTCCCATTCACCTATATATGGAGGAACTCTAAATGTGGAACACTGCAGCAGATGCTAACCATCCTTAAAAGGTTATCTATATGCGTTTATAGGTACGAATACAATTTCTCAGTTGCTAAAATTGAAAAATTTGAAGTGATTCTTTTGTTACTAGTCGAAAAATGCGTAAAAGATGAACCTTATAGACTTGCCTTCTCTTTAGTTTTTATCGAGACGGTTATCATAGGTCTGCAGCTTCTGGTTGTAACTGCTCCAAGTAGGAGCTACTATGGCATTGTATACTGCACATTTGCATCTTAGGTGCAGTTTGCTTTTACCATTTATCAGCCAGTTTAACTTTGGGCCATATTGAATATATGGTCATTGAGTGTAAAGCGCTTGCCAAGGAATACTCCCGGGTTTTTTACCCATTCTCTTGTATCCAACACTTTGCCATTTAGCCATTGACCAGAAGCATCCGATTGTGAAGCAGTTAATTAAACACTTGGCCTTATTTAGTGTTTCATTCTATCCGCCAGCCCAGCTCTTAAGTAGATATAAGGATCTATGAATTCCCGTTTTTAAAAGCATACTTTTAGGAACTAGATTTGAAACTATTTCTGTGCCCTTTAGGTATAGTTAATATCAATAATTTGGTTGATTTGTAATTTGAAATAATATTTTGTGATTTAATTTAAATTGTTCATTTCACTTTTAAGTGAATTTTAAATATGCTGAGAACAATATTAAATTAAATATTCAAAGCGTCAATTAATTTTCATAAACTTTTGCAAATGTGCAACAGATAAAAAAAAACAACG
Source organism: Drosophila paulistorum (assembly GCA_018152135.1). Classification (NCBI taxonomy): domain Eukaryota; kingdom Metazoa; phylum Arthropoda; class Insecta; order Diptera; family Drosophilidae; genus Drosophila; species Drosophila paulistorum. The sequence continues at coordinate 16,734,855 of JAECXG010000690.1, forward strand.
ATTCCTCTTGTTCTCTCTTGTCGGCTATAATTATATTTGATGAAAATGTACAGAATTAAGATTTATATTGATTAATATTGATGGGATGACTGAATTTAAGAACCATTAAAAACAATATAATAAAAATGAAACAACTGACATGCCACACAAAATATTGGCATTTCCTTTTCGAAACGAGAAGGCTAAATAGCAATTTAATAAAGGGACAAGTAACTTACTTTGGACTAGGCAAATATAAAATTTGAATCTAAACCACAATCGAGAAATACTTTCGGCAAGCGTAATCCAAATAGACAAGAGTTTCTATTTGCTTATATGTTATTACATACATTTTCATATCGAATTCAAAAGCAATATTATCAGACAACAGAGCAGATCCAAGTAATCCAATAGGAAGGTAAAATCTATATGTAAATGATTTCTTGCAGTTGAAGTTTGAAATCTCAATAATTTCATCCATGCATGACCACAATGTCAAATAAATGTATATATTGCACTTACATTTATACATATGTATGTATGTACATAGCATATGTATGTGTGTATCTATGTGTGTGTGTGTGTATTTGCAATCACTTGTGCCTGTAATATCCTGTCGTTAGGCACGTTTCAAACGACTCAATTCTAAAAGAAGACACTTGTCCTTCAAGTCCTGCAACCTACTGGGCACATTACAATGCGATTGACCGGAAGCGGACACGGCACGCACTGGACGCAGGATACTTGAACTCGACCAAGAAGTAACTGCAACTGTCAAGGAGCAAGAAAAACCAAGAAAGAAACAACAACAAAAAACTAAGAAGAGACCTGGCTGAGATTTTTAAAAGCGTCAAACAAACACTTTTGAAGGCGACACACACACACGCACACACACAGTCAAACGTGGCAAGTAAAGTTACCAAAAGTGAGCTCAAGGAATCGTTAGGACATGTGACCGAACAACCAAATGGGACTGAGACTGAGACAAACACATACATAGTTGGAGTTGGAGTTGGAGAGCTGGAGTTTGGAGTTTAGTGCGGGGGGCGGAGAAAAGAACACCTCTCATACTCAATTTCAATTTAAAGTGCCAGTTCCTGGCAGTTGGCTCTGCTTGGCGGACTTGGGGAAACAAACTTCTGGTTAAATTATGCGGCATTCATAATGCAACAGAGTCAGAGCAGAGCAGAGTGTGCCAAGCAGAAGCAGAAGAAAGACGAGAACAACATGCAACCTACTACAACTACGACTGGCTGCAACAACTGGCCCACTATTGCCTCGGTTGGGTTTGCTTCTGTTTGGTTTGGTTTGTTTCGGTTCTATTCTGGTTGTGTACTCCTCTTTGACATATTCCTTAGCTGAAACTTACCAGCAGCAGCAGCAGCAGCAGGAGCAACAACAAGAACAAAAACAACAGGACATTACATTTTATGCACACACTCATATCCTGGATGACTGCTTCAGCTTCAGCTTCAGTTTCAGCTTTGGCTCCAACTTCAGTTGCTCCTCTCTGTCTTGGCTTAAACTTAAGTTAATGCCCGAAAAAGGCTTTGGGCCCATTATTTCACTGAGTTTTTTTTCTATCCATTTTACCATTTTGTTGTTACTATTTAAATACCCTTCAACTATACGGTTCAAGGATATAGTACGCTAAAAACTCATGCCATTAGTAGGAAAACAAAACTGACTTTTTATATACATGCATAAAACTAACAAACTATTAAAATCCTTAAAAAGTATTGTAATGAAGTAAATAAATAAGTAAATTGAATTATCTTCAAATAATGAATATGGTTACATCTCACAAATTTGAAATTTAGCAAATATGCTTGAAATAAATAGTTGAAATCTTACTTTATTCCTAGAATAGTTTTCTTAATTTAAGAATGAAGAAAAAATACTTTACATTAAGTGAACAACAAGTTATTTGCGATTATAAACCTCTTAGGAAACTTTAAAAGGCACATATCGATATTTTATAAAAACATTAATACTGATAGTTTTTTAAATCATTTGAGAAATTTATTTAGGTATAGTAGTGATTGATTTGATTGTTTCTAACTGAAATAAATTTCGAAATTTTAAGATTTTATTATTTGTTAAATTATATAAAAACACACGAGGCTTAGCGAGGTAAAGAAATAGCCAAACGACTAACGATCAACGACTTCACTTAAACTTAAACTCACTTATTCATTTGCATTATTCTGCATTTTCTCATTTTGTCCTTGATCAGTTCTTATAGTCAGTGATCTAATAAGTCAGTTATTCTGTGTGCTACAGAGTATCTTGTGGCCTTTGTAGTATTTTAAGTAGCAACAATATTGTTAGTGTGTTTTTTGTTTCTTTCTTTCTTTTCATATTTTATTTTACTTGAAAAGTTTGTCGCAGCAAAGTCAAAAAAATTTATTTAAAGTTCAAAGTTGTTTCCTTCTATTTTATTTTACGGCACTTTTGTGCGCTTTAACCAGCGGCTTAGAGACACATTTTTTTATAGATAAAATTATCAAATTTTGCCATTTGCCATAACAATGGCATAAGATGGAACTTTTTTAAGGATAATTTCTTGAAATTTCTTTTGGCCATTATCATGAGACCAAAAAAGTAAGGAAGATTGAATGACAAAGAGGTTTGGGGCACAATCCTGCACACACACAAACACACACAAATTATGGAACTATAAATGTATGCTAAAAGAATGATAAAATAAGCATATTGCTATGGCATTGTTTGATTACTCACACGATCCATAACAAAATACACATGACAATACGTGGCCAGGAAATGGAGAACAAAAGAGGAGTGAATGTCAAGTGAATGGACAGAATGCATATGCATACAAGAATGTATCTCATATTCTCCAAACACACACCCCACCACACACACACTCTCTTTCTCTCAGACTAACAGTCTATCGCTCTATCAGTAGCACTCACTACCTACACTGTACTGTCCAGTGTCCAATTGTGGGTTCACTTTTTGTCCATTGCATTATCAATATGCGCATATGCATTGTTGCAATGAAAACCTAATCTATTTTTGATGAATCGCAATTGTAAATTTCAACAATGAACGATATAGACCTTACTCCAACTACACCAAAAAAAAAAAAGAACACGAGTCGAGGAGGAGATGGGGGTAACACAGAAGTATCAGTATGAGTATGAGCCATCCCAATGAAAATGCTTCAAAGGGCTTTCAGCGAATTATTGTGCACAAAATATATTTGTATATGAAAATATCTTTTTTGCCCCTTGTAATGCAATTGAAATGCTTGACCATTGTTGACCATATGTGGCACTTCTCTCTAGCCCTTCATTTTATCATCATCATGATGATAATGCTACTGATTTGGTATGCACAAAAACAGCCGACTGGGCAGAGAGATAGAAATTGTCATCAATAAAACAAATTGTTGTATTATTTTCAATATGTGGAGGACCACGACAACGAGTTTACTCTCTGTTCATGTTCCATTTCGTTGGGTTTATTTATTATTATTATTATTTATTTTTTTTTTTTTTTTATCTCCACTGAAATTAACAGAAAATAAAATTATTGCTTACATACAACAATATGAACATACATAGTTGTATGTTCGATATGTTCGATACATGGCGATGAGTTCAATGCATAAATCATGAAGCGTCAGTCCATTGATGAGAGTAAAATTCGAAATCATCTCAATGGCAAAAAACAAAAATTGGTAAAGTATGTATACATATCTACATATGTTATTTATTTCATTTTTTGTTTTCGTTTCATATATGCTGAATGCATGTAGTTATGACATCCCTTAAATCCAGTCAATTAGGAACTCGAACGCACAAACAACTAGTTTAATATTAGTTTATCTAAAGGCTATTCTTTGCTTACTCATAGACTTATTTGCCAACAGCTTAGCTAACGTTACTCTTTCAAAGCGGGCATGCAGAGTTGCAGAGGATAACAAACTAAAATATTTTAAGATGTAGCATTAACATTTTTGTTTCAGTCAAAAAACGAAGAATAGTATCAAATACTAAAATAATGCCAAATTTGGCAACTCAAATATATATTTTGATTTCAAAGTATAAAAGTCAAGCTTTCAAAATAAAGTATATCCTTTTGCTATAATGATAGATGAAACTCCCTTTTACTTACTTTTAGTCTACCAAAAACAATCACATCTGAGTTTAACTCAAAGTTTTTGGCTTTTAAAATTCGGACTAAATTTTATTGAATTGATCACTAGATTTGTAATTCAATACACGTGGCTTAGCCTAATACGACTTCGTTTAACACTAACTCTGTCGTAGACAAATGCGAATTTGCCAAATTTTGCCAAAACGATTGAATATATCGATTTCGTTTGAAATATATTTAAAAATTTGTCTAGATTTCGACCTTATCGAAGTTAATCAAAACTAGGTTTTAGCTGGGCTCCTGAAAAGGCAAAAAACTCCAATGTGAACATAATATAACACAATCTGCTCAATTACGGATTCGAAGATCAGGCGATCGTTGAGGTGCAATATTTCTAAAGTCATCAATTCAAAATCACACAGAACTTATCGAAGTGAAATTCGACCAAAAACAAGTTCTTTAGCCTCTGCCGAAGTTTTGGAACCCAACCCATCGTTTAAGAATAGTAGGAAAAGGCTGTAAGTGCATTAGTTAATCAGCCTTTGAGTGCATGAGCAACGATTTAGTTAAATGGAGATTTCGATTACTATTTTATTATTATTCCAATTATTATTATGCACCCGCAGTTGCTTTAATCAAATATGTATTGCATAAAATTTGGTCGTTTTCATTTGTATTTGGTTATTTTTTTTCTGCTGTTTTATTTTAACGAGTCGTTGAAGAGTAAGAATAGTTATAAATATGAGTGATAAGGATTGGAATCGTTTAACCCGAAGGCAATCAAATGGACTGTGGGCGGTCCAAATGTAAGATTAAACTTCATAACTTTACCTATTTTTCTATTGCTGCTTATTGAATTAATACAAATTCATAAGGTCAGTAGTTAGATGCTTATGGACGTAGTAACCATTGTTTAAAGCAGTCGAAATAATAAATTGAAGAATTTTATAACCTTAATGGCAGAGACACTCAGTTTCTGTTTAGGTTTCTGTTCTGTTTCGGTTCGGTTTCAATATTCGCCCTTCACCATAAATTCAAGCACACAAAAACCTCAATAATTGACACATAAATAATTTCAAATAACTTACTCTCACCATGACCCAAGGGCCCATACAGCAGGCACGCCCACGCAATCTTATTAAAAATGTCCCTGGATAATATCAATAGAGTAGCGAGAGAGAGAAAGAGAGAATGAATGTGAAGGAGACGACCATGTTGAAATCGGAGAGTCGTAGTCGAAGTTGAGTTGGAGTAACCAACTTTTAACTGGCACCTCTGGGATAAATCATAAAGGATATTATTTTCGTTTTGCCTCCGCCGCCTTTGGTCGTGGGGTCATTACTTGGCAGAAAAAATACAGCATTTCATTCTCTCTACCCACATAGTTCCCATCGCCCATGTCCCATTTTTCCTGGTTTCCTTTTTTTTTATTTTCTCTTCGTATGCTTTTTGGAGCTCCACTTTTAATATGGCCAATTGGTGTGGCTTCTTGGGGATTGTCTTCGTTTCAGTTTTAATGCCACCAGCCTCAGCCATTTTTATTGACATTTCGCTCCTTTTTTGTCGTCGTTTCGTTGCGTAAAACTACTTTGAACGCCTTTAGAGATTTACTGGCGGTCACTTTGATGGCTGCTCATAAAAAGCATCAATAAACTTGCCTTAAAATAGCCCAGTCAAGCCCTGCAGGTGTTAGTGGAGCCGCCCTGGGGGAAATAATCAAACGACTATTCGCAAATCTTCCTGCTTTAATTTGACCAAAAATATGGGCAAGTTCTTCTCAGCTTTTGGTTGTCCCTTTTTATTTTTTCTATTTTTTTTTTTTTTTTTTTTTTTGTGTTTTTTGTTTCTTGTGGCTTAGTCCTTTTCTGTTGGCTTGCCAAATGGCAAACGAATCCAGCGAAACACAAAAAAAAAAAAAAGAACCACGAAAGAAAATCGCAACTGGCACTCATCGAACATGCAAAACAACTTCCGTTGCCCGTGGCATCTGTAGGACTAACACGCAAAAGCACACAGCAATGAACTTGGTACGCCAATGCAATGGGCCCAATCCGTAAGCCATTCGAGTCTTTTAACTAATGTAGAGCATTCCCATATTCTCAATTTTCAATAGACGTTTGTTCAGACTTTCATTATTATTAACTTATTTTCATTTCACTACGAAGGTTCCAAAACAAGCTGCTACGTAGATTGGTCGGTGCATCCTTCTATGTCCGGAACTCTGTTCTACACAGGGACTTCCAAAACACCTCAGTCACAGGGAGTTCGCCACCTCAGCGGACTCACCAATCACCCCAACCAACAGCAGACCTGTCAAATAAAAACTATCCTCGCAGACTAAAAAGATTGCACCATCTGTATTTGCCTTTACTCTTTAGATTGTTCAGATCGTTTGAATATAGAATAGCTGTAAAGGATATTTCGAAGTATGTATTTTCTAGAAATGGCGCTGATAAAGATACAAGATCTCTTTATATTGCTTTATTTGTTACATGTATCTAAGGATTTGCGACCACTGTAGCTCTCTTACGGTTCTTGCTGTTTGTTTGTTTGTTTTGCGCTCGCGCGCCTCCTCCGAATCAAAATGTGTTGCATATGCAAAAGGCGCAAGGGCTGACACGCACACAACAAAAACAGCAGCAGCAGTAGCCATCAGTTGGTGGGTTTGAGTGGGTTTGGTTAACAGGAATGGCGGTGGGGCCAAAGATGTTGATGAAACGCTGACACTGACACAAGTGACGACGTCGGCGTCGTCGTACGCTACGTCGGCTCGTGTTTGATTGAAAATTTGCATCTCGCGGTGGTTTGTCAATGGTTCCTTCCTTTTTTTTTTGTTGTTGTTGTTGCCGCTCCCTTTTCATCTAGATGACGTTAAGAAAAGTTCTCAGCCAACAGCAGCAGCAGCAGCCCCACTGACAGCTGTCAAATAGATGTGTAGTACGGCCTTGGCGGCAAATGGAAGACAATTTTGTGGCATTTTGAATTGTAAATTTTTGCGTATCAAGTGCGGCAGAAGAAATGGCTGACTGTTTGAAAGAATGGATGTCTAGATGGTTAGATGGATGGATGAATGGTTGGATAGATGCTTGTCTGCTAACTCCTACACATATGGCGTACGCATACACACCTACACCCCCTCCCATCCAGTGGCGCCACCTGGCACAACAAGCAACGATGACGACTGCATTCCATTTCATACATTCTTTCCACTAAAAATGCAAAATCTCACACAAATTCCCATGGTTGCTGCCAACTGCAATGCAATTTACACTTGAATACAAAATGTAGAGAATACAAAAAAAACACACACACTAACACAGGGAGAGAGTATGAGAGGGGGGAAGGGGGGAAGGGGGGATAGGGGAAATGCAATGCCAAAAACATAAACCCTGAACCGAACCGTAACCAAAAACCCCAACCAACCCGAAAAACCGAACCTGAATCACTAGGTTAGACCAAACGGTCGCTGGCTAAGCGAAAAATTTCTATGCGAAAAATGCTAAAAACTCTCGCACTCGATTGCAATTGCGCATATTAATTGAAAATTTCTCACGCAACAAAACAACAAAAAAAAAAAAAAAACGACAACAAAAAGGAAACAAGCAAACAAAATGAAAGGAAAACCTAAGCGAGACCTCCCACCCTTCCTTTCTTCACCACCTTCGTTCTATTCAAAATAATAAAAAAGGAAATACAAAAAATAAAAACCTAGAGCAAATTGGTCCATCTACCTTCACCTCCTTCCCCCCTTAAGCTACTTGCATAACTACAATCGTTGAAAGGACATCAAGTTGTGGTGTGTTGGGGTATACACCCACACACACGCATACCCATACCCTCTCCCGACCTATAGGTAGAAATGGCTATTACTTCGTGTATCAGGGGATGGCGCAGATATATGGTAATCAAAAAAAATGCAATTGATGATCGATTTATGGCTAAAAGGTTTTATAGTTCAATACGATGGAATTGCCAATTGATTCAAATTTTAATCGAAACGCAAGAATTTGGCACAAATCGCGCATTCCATCATAAACGTAATCAATTTGTTTGAATAGTCAGAGACCAGTGTGTATATAGCGCAAATATGAATAGGAATTGTACAATTCCTTCATAAATTACCAAATTCGAATCGCATCTAATTGATAGTTATCCTTGGAGATGATTTCAAATGCCATCCCTTTAATTGAGTAGGTTTAATATATGAATGAAATTTGTTTGTTAATATTTTCAAGCAGTAAATTTTGTTTCAAACTATTTTAATTAGATTTGAAAATAATGTAAAGAATAATAAAAGTCGAAAACTTAAAAACAAAACCCATCGACATATGATTTCCGCTGCTAGTTAACTATTTATGTTTTAGTAAAAGTGTCTAAATTCAATTTGCGATTGCCATTTTGACAATTCTGGGTAATCCCAGAAGCTGAATATTTTTGAAATTATCCCATTCCATAGATTGGCCGGCTTAGCAATAGACTAGACTATACCAATGTTTAGGTACATACTTCAAGATACATACGTACATACATATGTAAATGTAAGTGTGCATACGTACATACATATATAGAGAAAGAGGTGTACCCTTTAATCATTTTAACAGCTGCCAATCATCATTAGTGCCCTGGTGGTGGGAATGTGGAGTGTAGGAGCGTGGAGTGTGCCCAAGCTGAGAGCTCGTGGTGGTTGCGTGGTTTGACTCCAACGCCTGACTACCGCCTACTGCACTTCACTTCCCTACCTATCTTTTACTTCAATTCCCCCCGCCTCTGCTCTGCTCTACATGCCGAAAATTTTCAAAGCCAAGCTAAAACTATAAAACCGCCAATTAGCAACGCGTTGCCAATAAACTAAACAACGTTTTGGGGGATGACCTCGAGCCAACATCGGCGGTAACAGTAGCAGCAGCACATCACCCAATGTGTCGTCAAACGTAAGGGTTAGCTCACTAGGTTCATAGAGAAAAAGAGGAGAGAGAGAGAGAGAGAGAGAGAGAGAGAGAAAGAACTGGTAAACGGATGAAGCTGGGGTATTCCATTGACTGTAATTTCCTATTTTTTGGGGGCAGCCTTCAACTTCCGTCTCCTTGTTGTTGATGCTGATGCTCCTGCTACTGCTGTTGCTCCTGCTTCTCTTTTTGGTTTTTAACCGCTCGCGTTTTTGAGCCAATTTGCCAGACTAATCAGTATAAACCACTTCAAAGCTATAGCAACAACATTTTCTTCTTTGTAATGTTTTTGTGCTGCGATGTGCGCAAATTCCAATGTGTCTGTGAGGGAGCGTCCCCTACATCGACTACAGCTCGTCGTTGTCGATATAAAACCTACTCGAATGTGTAGAAGGTATTTCTGGCTTTTTACGCCTTTTCAGTCATCAACGAAACAAAAACGAACAAACGAAAAATGGACCAAAACAAAAAAAAAAAAAAAAGAAAAAACGAAAAGCACCCAAAAGAAGGAACGTATCAAGGAATCCAGTAAAATAAAGGGTTTATTTCCAAGGGTATATTGACAACCTAAAGAAGGAGATCACAAATCGACAATGCATAAAAATTGGACAACAAAGAAACAATTTCTAAATATTCAACTAGAAATTCTACAAATTTTGTCGAAATTATTATATTTATAATTAAAATTTAATTTACTGTGAGTTAAGAAACAACTTTATCTATTTTGATTGCCTACTTATTGGGGCCAAGTAATACAATAATTTCAATTAAAGAAACTCTCTAATTAATAAACATTTATGGCAAAGTGTATTTGTAAGTTTGCATGAAATTCTAAACACACATTTACAGCCGCTCTTCAAAGTGTTAAGTGATCCCAAGCAAACGTGTTAAAATGTGTAATTTAATTTCAGCCAAACAACAGCAATGGAAACGAAACGAAACTCATTTCTTCAAGATGTTTACTATCACGTAAACACAAACATACACAGACACACAGAGAAACACATATACACAGACAGACATACATTCAATCTGGTTTCAGAGGGTTGAGATTTAAGGACCCAAATCAAAAGAACTTTAAAGCCGAGATGACATTGAAAGCTGGTCAGCAAAACTTTTGGACCAAACCCACCCACCTCCTCCTGCTCCTCAGCCACGTAAAGTAAGCAAAATAGACAAGCGTAGAGGCAAAAAAAAAAACAGAAAAGGAAGAGATGCAGCCTTGACAACCAGCAAACAACTAGAAAAATCGAAAAGTTTCTCAAGTTTTGGCCCCGCCATATGTCAATTTGATGTGGCACAACTCGTTCAGTGGGTCGAAAACAACAACAACAACAACAACAACAACAACAATAGTAAGTTGAAACACCACCACCATTACCACGCACCATGCACCACGCACGGAGTTTAAGTTACAAACTCCCCACTCAATTTGTAAAGACGCCGCTGATTTGTTTTGAGTTTTGTTTCCTGGTACAACAGCACAACAAAAAAAAAAAAAAAAAAAAAAAACAAAATAAATAAATAAAAAATACTTTTTAACAACTTCTGGCCCTGGCCCTCGATTCGGTCAGCCGTAGAAGTTTTCTAATCTGTAATTTTTTTTCTTTCGCTACGCTTTAGTACCCCAAAAATGTTCTAATTTTTTGGGGTATATTAGTCATTATAATGCCAAAGGATAATAGACTCATCATTTTCATACTACTTCATTTTATAGTATGCAAATTGTCTGCTAAATTTTCAATATAAATTTTTACTAATCTTCTATGCATTAAGAAAATTATTTTAAAGTATTAAATAAATATTTCAAAGCCCTTGAATGACAAGAACTTATAGAGGAAATCAACATTATAAAAAATTTAAAACTTAACTGTCAATCGAGTTATTAACTCTTGGTCTAATTATAGGGTAACTTATAGGCGGTTACTTATAGAACATGTTATAGTTTTTTTTAGGTACCCAAAGCAATTCTGGCCATTCCATTGATCGGCCAAGTGTTTATTTTCCCACTGTATTGGGACATAGGGACAAAGGTTTGTTTATCTTCTTCGCCATGTTGTTTGGGTGGTGCGGAGAAAGTGGGAATGGACAAGCAGTGGGAGAATGAGAAACGAAGGGGATGAATGTGGGCCTAAAATCAAGTTGTATAGAAAGTCAATAAAACAGTTTGACAACTCAATGACTGGCGAGACTGGTGGGCCCAACCAAAAATGTATGAGTCTAAGAAATAGCTTAAGTGGGGAGCAGTCGACAAAGTTGGGATGAAGGCGAAGTGGGCAAGAAAGAGAGGGAGAATCAAGAGCCTTTTGGGCACATTAAATTTACAATTTATGGCTGACAATCCCATGTAAGTTTTGGTTTTCTCTGAAGCAGATTTAGGATATGGCTTAGTTTAGTTGAGCGTAAGATATGTGCTAGAAATACTTAAAAATAAATTTTCAAAATAGTTACAAAAAAAAAAGAAAACAAACAGAGATCCGGGGGTAACGTCGATCGCGTATACCCTTGCAAGTTGTTTGTTACCCTTTCCGTACCTATTAGTCGTCAAAGTTTATCTAAAAAGTCTAATTTGTTTAGATTTCGACCTTATTGAAGTTAATCAAAACTGAGTTTTAGCTGGGCTTCAGGTCAATAAGGTGGATTCTTTAGCAAAGTCTGCTGATCTAGACAAATAAAAGTTAATCAAAAACGTTAAGAAATTGAAATTACGGTTTAAGAAAAGAACATTATAAATTAAACCAGAGGGCCGGGGCTTACTTCGACCGCGTCGAAGTTTGTATACTCTTGCAACTGTTTTGGTAACTCTCTTCTTACCTATAGCCATCAAAGTGGAAAAACGTTTCATCTAAAAAAGCTGATATTTGCGAAAGCATAGGAAATAACGAAGATATTGATCAAAGTCACTGTTTTCCACCGATCGTTCCTATGGGAGCTATATGCTATAGTCATCCGATCTTGATCAAATTTGTCACAGTCGTTTATAGGTGTAATAAACTCACCAATATTAAATTTCATGACAATAGCTCCGAAGTCACTGTTCGTGACTTGGCATAGACTTCAAGCTAAAAGGGGGAATAGAATAGTTTCGAATCGTGACTTTTAAATCATGAATTGTTTCTAGAGAGAATTGTTTCAGTTGGCAAACGGTTGAACAATATTCATATACCTATATAAGTTGTGGTCTATTTGCAAAGCATTGTGCTCATTATACTTAATTTTTCATTGCAATCCGCTTACAATCCATAAAACGAGGCTTAAAGTCATACTTCAATAAGCATAATGCAAAAACCATGTAAACAATTATCTTTTTTCAGTCTCTCTCTTTCTTTGTCTCGCTCTCTCTCTCTCTCTCTCTCTCTTTCTGTCAATGCATCGTTAAAGTTCCTTTTTTTCAAGGGGTGCAGGTGGTGGAGTGTTGGAAGCCAAAGTAATTCAACAGACATAATTATGGTATTGCAATGATGCTGATGCTGATGGAACCCAAAATGCTGTTAAAAATGGCAATTAACTGCACACTGAGTATGTAAAAATGAAAGGGAGAGAGAGAGAGAGAGAGAGAGAGGGAGCGTGAGAAAAGGAGAGATAGTCACACACACACACGGGGCGTATGCGTAATTTATCATATTTTTACACGCATTTTTATTTGCATTTTCCGCTCTTTTTTTCTTCCCTTTTTTTTGTACTTAAAATTCGATTTATAACAATTTGCGGTAAATAAACTTTTGCTTCATAAATTGCAGAACACACAAACACAGACACAAATATTTTGGGCGCCGTGTGCTACTACTATGTTACGTAGGTGGATTTTGGATCCAGAGGTGGGCTCTTTAGTGGGTGGATTGGATTGGATGGATCGCTAGGCTGCTCGGTGTGGCTTGTCAGGAACAAATATATTTATATATCTCTTTGTCGGGCAGTTTTACAATCGTTTTGCGTTTAAAGTGCATTGCACTTTACCATCTTTTTATTGCTTCGTTCGACAATTTTTTCTTTTTTTTTTTGTTGAAAGTGCTGTTGTTGTTGTTTAAGATGCCGCAATTGTATGCAGTTGTTGTTGGTCGGGTACGCTTCATGTAATTAATGCATAATTTATGCATGCCAAGCAATTGCCAAAAGGGCCAAACTGAAAGAAATCACCAGCAGACAGGGACAACAGAGTGCAAGAGCAAGAGGGGTGGATGGATGGCCGAGCGGATGGCTGGAACTCATCTCTTTTCCTTTGGTTTTTTCATCTTCCCCTTTTTTTTTATTTTTCTGGCTTGTAAATAAAAGTTTACATGTCCATTTAACCGAAGGCGTTTTTAATACGATAATGACAATATTTCACAAAAGGACTAGCCAACAAAGGGACCAAGAGAGCATAATATCAGAAATATCAGACAATTTATTTATTACACATATGTGCATACATATATCTATATACATACATATATACATGTATGTTCATATGTAGGTGCTTATATATAATGTGCGAGGGTAAGTCCAATGAGTATTATCAATTTATTTCACATCTTGAATGTACTTCGTGTTGCGAAACAGTTGATTCTATTTAACAGTTTAGACAGTGTTGGAAAACCGTCTGTAATGTATAGTGGACGCTCGTAAATTAGAATATTCCAGACACATACTTGAACGAAACGGTTTTTATTTTCCTTTTGCACTGAACTCCCTAAAATTAGAACGAACTGTTATAATTTTTGTCTAGATTTCGACCTTATTGAAGTTAATCAAAACTGGGTTTTAGCTGGGCTTCAGGTCAATAAGGTGGATTCTTTAGCAAAGTCTGCTGATGATAGAACTTGGTGGTTCTTGACATAGCTACACAGACAACCTGCTCACCTTTTGTGCTGCCCATGATTTAAAATCTTACAAATAAATTAGTAAGATTTATTGAAGATGAAGCCCAGCTAAAACACAGTTTTGATTGAACTGTTATAATTTTAGAACGATTTATACTGTGAATATTGTAAAATGATGGAGAATCGGCAAAAGTCGGAGAATTATACGCAAAAACATAATGAAACATTTTAACCAAATCGTAGGACAAGAAGGTTTTGTACCGCAAGTAAGACGAATATCGATTATGATTATAATAATAATAAATTCCAATCCTCTTAGTTGGTAAAATATTTTGATGTCGATTTCTTGTGTAACAGTTTTTTGAAAAGCTTAAATTGAAAGAGAAAAGAAATGAAAAAAGCAACTAAGCCAGCAGGGAATGGGAGAGTTGAAACAAATGGGGAAACCATTTAGCCAATTTAAATGTTGTTCGAACAAGAAACAAAACTTAAAAAAAAACAAAGGATGGGAAAAAAAACGAAAGAAACTCATCGTAATAGACAAACCAAAAAATCAACAAGAAACTGCAGATGAAGAAAGAACAAAAAACGCAAAAAGAAGCAAATCACATGCAGCAGCACGGCAAGAGGCAAGAGACAAGAACGTCAGCTCAAGCTCAAACTCGTAAGGCATGGGACCCAGGACGCAGGACACGCATCCCCCTTTGGGTACACACTAGGAGCAGCCACCAGCAGAACACAGATGCAGATGCCGAGAGTGGGAAGGAGAGGGAGAGAGAGAAAGTAAGATGGCAGCAAGTGGGTCCAACAGTTCATCTTCTCTATAGTCTCTGCCCAGTAACATTTCCTTTTCGTTTTTTGTTTTCTTGCTTTCTTGGTCTTTCCATCTACACTTCACTTAATTAGATTGCGCTTTGGGTGCATGTTTACTTTCGGCATTGAGGGAACGACTCCTAGCAGTGTTTGCGGGGGGAACGATAGGGGGCGCAGCCCAAAGGACGAATCAAAAAACAAACCAAAATAAAACAACTGCACCAAAAATATATAACGAATGAACACAAATGAGAGAACAAGGCAAAAGAAAACTTATCAAAACACATTTGCCAGCGAAAGTGAACCCACACACACATACATAGAATAAAAAAGAACTAACTAGAACAAAAACAACAACAAAAAGAAAGCGAAATTGGAGCAACATTTGAAATCAGTTTTGTGGTCCCTCGATTCCCAACTTGAATGTAATACAGCCACTAATAACACAATAATAACACAGTGGCCAAATTATTTCCCAAAAGTAAGATTCTTGCCACTCTTAGTTCATAGTTGAAAGAATCGTTGAAACATTTTAAGCCACATCGGCTGCTTAGATACCCTACCACCATAAATGAACTTCTTACTCCTTGACTCCTTTGATAACTTGTTGGTGTCGTATTTCCTTTGACTTAAACTCTCTGGTAGAGGATTCCCCAAAGCTTTGCCATTGGCTCCAAGCCGAAATATCGGCATGTTTTGTTTCACAAAGAAATTCAAATTCTTGCATTATTCTCCTAAAATATTCAAGAATCTCATCAAAACTGTCAGAAGGTTTACAAATTGATTGATCTTGGAATGAATTATCAAATCGATCACATCATAAGGTAACTTAAACCGCCAACTTAATTTAATTTAGTTCTTTAAATACAAAATATTTTCACATAATTTAAATAAATTAAGTCTAAATTATATACTGGAATATTTAATCCCAAGTAGTGGGACAATGTTAGTTGTATTTTATTTCTACTATTTTTTTCGAGACCTAAACAATTGGAACATATTGATCGCATCTCGCTTAACAAGAACTATGGACTATTCTTTGGTGAAAAATGATTTTTTTTAAATTTGTATAATTATTTTGGCATTGACGGAAACCAAAATATCGATATTTTGAATTAATTTTTACCTTTTTTCGGTTATCTTTACGGTCAACTAGTGAATCCTATAAATCTTTAAGCTAAACTTAAAAACTTGACTGAGACACTACCCGAAAATATTCTCCAGATCCGAGCATGATCCATGCAGAAACAAATAAAACAAAAACTTGTCAAAGATGACATACAAATTCCCAAATATTGATGCAATCTTAAACAGGAATTTGAAGATCGTTTGATCCTTTAAATTTGACTACATTATTAAGACATTGAGGACATTTGGTGTGGTCGAACTGAATCTTTATGTTATAGTAAGCATTATTTTGGCCGATTTTACAGTCAGTTTGCTTTACCCTAATTTTATTTTTATTTTAGTTTTTGCCCCTTTGCGGGATTTTTGACTCAATTTTTGTGTTTTTTTTTTGTGTTTTTTGTGTTTTTGTTCATTTTAAAACTACAACTAGCAGTCAGCACATGTTACGAGAGGTCTCTTGTTCTTATTCTCATTCTCATTCACATTGTTGGTCCCCGTGGGCAACTTGCCTTGATTATGACAGCTCGGGTTTACATGCCACAAACAACGGCAGCAGCAGCAACAACAACAACAACAACAACTACTACAACAATATGAACACGAAGCTGCAACAAGAGCTAGAACCCATTGTAAGTTTTTGGTTCTTGTTATTGCTGGTTTTTTGGTCAATGTTATAATTTGCCATATGTCTGCATGATTCTTACAAGGACATTTCACAAGCTTATAGAAAATCTTGGTATAATTTATCCCCGTTTACCCGAACCCCAATTCAATCGCCAATGTCAGCATCGCACTTGTTAGCGTAAAAGTCAAGTCACAAGAATGTTTGAGATCTGCTCTTGATGTAGGGGGCTTGCACCCTTGAAAGTGCACAAAACTGACTAAAGCCTCTGATTTGCTCCAACCCATCGTTTTTTTTTTTTTTTGTTGGGAGGGAAGGAAACCCTTTCACATAAGCCATGTTCTCTGGTAATTACTTGGCCAGTTCCGTTTCAAGGAAAGGGACGTGGTCTGCCTCTGAATGTTGAGTGATAAGTTCTTATTGTTGTTGTTTTTTGTTGCTACAGTTGTCTGTCGAGAACATGGCAGTTACTCGCCCTCAACACAAACCCGTAGCCCCTAATTCCTCTTTACTTCCATGGGGTATTGCTGCTTCAGTTACTTTATTTTGTGTTTTTTTTTTTTTTTTCGTTAGTGCCCCAAATGTTGCTCTAAATTGTTAATTAAATTTTTCTGTTCTCATTCTCAAACGGATATATTGTGGGAGCTGTTAGGCGAACTATGTGGAGAAATGGGGGTGAAGGGGAAAAGAAAGCAAAGACAAAAAACAACAGAAACAGATACAAGCTGTTTCGGGTTAAAGTTTAAAAGCTTTTTTTCTCTCGCTCTTTTTTTCGTGTTTTTACTGGTTGTGTAGGTGAGGTGAGTAATTAACAACAACATATGGTTGTTTTCAACTAGCAGCAACAACAACTAAGAAAACACATAGGAAAAATGAAAGAAATAAACCATTTAAAAAAGGCTTTTCATACCATGCACCCATAGGGTACATTAAAGTCGCCAAAATGTATGTAACAGGAAGAGTATCACTTTTAGATCGAGGCATGTCCATCTGGCGTGTATTTGCATCTCTGTGAGTCCATATGAAAACCTTAGATTTCGGAGACTAAAAGAGCTAAAATTACCAAATTTGGTTTATTTAAACTTTTGCGTCCGGAAGTTGAAAAAAAAAGTTGAGTATTTGAAATATCACATCAATCTATCAATATACCAAATTTAATAAAAGTTGGACTGAAAATAGCCAAGATATGCTAATAAACGGTTTTTTAGTAGGTGGACCTCATGGTCCGGAATTGGCCGTTCGCTACTGGCGGCGCTAGGGTGCTCATGACCATGGAAGAGTGAGCTAGATAGCATATATGTACATAGATGATGTATTTTTCAATTGCTACATGGTATATCAAAGTCGCTTTTTTACTCCATTAGTTTAATAACCACCATTTACCAACACTGGTGCTTATTATGATTTATAATTTCTTGTTTGATTGGTAACAAATTCCCTTTTCATCGAGCTTAGTTAATTATTTATATTAAAGATAGGTATAATTATAATTAATCCTAACCTATATTAAAAACTCTGGCTGCCTTTGGCTTGTATTAGTTGACTTTTCACTGTGATTCACTTATTATATACATATTTACATATATTAAATATTTATATTACATATTTATTAACCTGACATTAACCTATTCACTTAGGATGGTTACAATTTATATGGTGTGGTTATGTATTTTATTGTCTGAGGAATTTAATGATTATAGTTGGGATTAATATATATATAATATATACATATTAATATAGTGCTGTTGGGTAAATCTTAGCAAGCTTAAACAAGTCAAACCTGTGTATTCTTCTTCACTGGAAATGCACTTATGTAAGTTCTGTGCAAATGCTTTATGTCAGCCCATTTTGAAATTATTTTAGTTGTCTATTTAAGCATCATGTTTTTTATATATTTGAATTTCTATATCATTTTATCATAAAAAAGAGGATATAGAGGAATTTTCAAGCTTTCCGCTCTTCCGAATACTCTTCAGATTAATTTTACTTCTCAATTGCAACATTTTTTTTAGCTATTTCATTCCACCATCCTAACATAAGTTTAACTTTTTGGATTCAGGAATGGTAAATAAACTGATGCTATTTGTTAGAAATTACTACTGGACGAAGGCAACCCAATTCTAGAACATAAATTTGGTCATCATCACGGCACCCCAGCGCAATGTCGCCGTATCGTGAACAAGGTGCTCTGCTTCTTCGAAGATAAACAGTACATCTCCGCAGTCTTCCTGATATTAATGCTACCTGCTCCCCACTACATGATTCTAATAACATATCTCGCTGCTAGGCGATCTGACGTTAGGTGTAAGAGCTCGATGTCCAGAGTTGCGCGCATAAAAGCAGGCATCAAGGTAGCGTCTATACCTTATACACCGCCGATCTGCCTGTGCTGCAGCATGAGCAGCTCCTGATTGTTGTTCTGTTGTTGCTTCTGCTCCAGACCCTTCGGTGGAAATCATCCAGGATCAACTTAACTTTTTGTCTCAGTCAGCCTTAATGGAACTCTTCTCCCGAGTGTGGACAAGGTGAAGTACCTGGCCATTACAGAGGTAAGCTCAGCACCTGCAAGAAATAGCTGCTCTACAAGGTCATTGCGAATCCTGTATGGACTTATAGCATAGAACTCTGGGGCACAGCGGCTAACTCAAACATTGAAATCTTGCAGCGATTCTAGAACAAGCTTCTACGCAGTATTTTTGAAGCGTCTCCTTACGTGCATAGCTCAGTCATCCATAGAGTGCGACAACAGGAGCTAAGGCATGCGGTACCTCTCCAGGGTAGAAACCCATGATAATGCACTGGCACTCAAACAGCTGGACAACAGGATGCAGATTAGAAGTCTGAAAAGAACTCACCCACTTGACCTGCCATTTAGACCAGAAACGGACTGGTGATTCCACACCCATTTCATGATTACCTTTTTTAATTCTGTTAGTTATAAGCTACTACTCTCTAAACTGAATGACTTTAACTTTCCACCTCTTTTCCTTAAGCATGTCTGTATGTAAGCTTCATCCTGACCATGAAAACTACAGCTCGTAATGATGATACATTCCTGTTAATCAGTTTGTTTTTCTATATAAATGTATATATGTACATATTAGGTATGTGCGTATGGTCATATGCGGGTCAAGCTAGCCGACGGCATCTGGATGCCGGCTCTGGATTGTCAGTACCTAATATCATATGAACGCTAATATACATATATACATATGTACATTCAAGGGGCCAAGAAGCAAACGATCGTATAAAACAACAACAACAAATTATAGCAATTACAACAATCGATGAACAAAAAACAAACTAAATTCAACTCAACTCAAGTCAAGTCAACTGACGACGACAACAACAATGCGACGCGATAAGACCATGACCAAGACCAAGTCAATGTTGACGTTTGCTGGCCTACACTTAAAACCGCGATTACAAACGAATGAAAACCGATTTGATTGGCTCAAAATGGGGTAAATAGATGTGTGAGTGTGCATATATGTATGTCCGTATGTGTGTGACTGACTCATTCTGTTATTTAATCATTTGAAATGCAACGACAACAACCACAGTTTAAGGAAAGCGTTGTCTACATATTGGCTATCAACATGTTGCCAAGCCATCATAAAGCAAACGTCTACCAAACAAAAACTAAAACGCTCTTATCTGAATGGGTTTCTAAAGAAACTCATAAATAGATATACATACTTCTATATTAACCTTTCGATCGGTTCACAAAAATCTTTTACTTAGTTTAATGCAAAATATTGGTGAAATTTCCTTAGCTCATACAATTAGTATTCGTTTTTGTATTTAAGATTAAAAACCAGAGGGCCGGGGCTAATTTCGAGCGCGCCGAACTTTGTATACCCTTGCAAGTTTTTTTTAATAATCTTTCCTTACCTATTGCCGTCAAAGTGGAAAACGTTTTATCTAAAAATAACAAATAACAAAGTTATTCAGAAAAGTCACTATTCGTGCTTTGCCGTTTGTATGGGAGCTATTTGATATAGTGGTCCGATCCGGCTGAGTCCGAGATATATAAAGGAGTTTGCGTTGATCCAGACGAACGGATAGGCGGACGGGCGAACAAACGGACACGGCTATATGAACTCGTCTCGTCGTGCAAATCAAGAATATATATATTTTATATAGTCGGATTTGCTTCCTTCTATGCGTTGCACACTTCTGATCAAAATTAATATACCCTTTTTGCAAGGGTATAAAAATATGCCAACTTGAGTTGGGTTATCTTTACCACAACAATTCAAGCTATCACAATACAACCGAACACCAAAATCGGAGTCTAGGCTGATTAGTGTCTGCTTAGGGAAACGAATATTAAACAAGTAAATTTACAAACTAGCGTTAAGTGGCAACATGAGAGCCTTCAAAATTAAGATTTCTTTGTTTGAAGTTCTATATAATCACAACAATACGAAATACAGATCTTTAAATGCAAAGTCTAAAACTAACCAAAAGAACTACATAAGATTTTAAATCATGGGCAGCACAAATGGAGAGCAGTTTGTCTGTACAGCTATTTCAAGAACCACCAAGTTCTATCATCAGCAGACCTTGCTAAAGAATCCACCTTATTGACCTAAAGCCTAGCTAAAACCCAGTTTTGATTAACTTCAATAAGGTCGAAATCTAGACAAATATAAAAAACCAGAGGGCCGGGGCTAACTTCGACCGCGTCAAAGTTTGTATACCCTTGCAAGATTTTTAGTAACTCTTTTATCTAAACTAACTGTTTTATCTAAAAAGGGTAATGTTTGCGAAAGAACGGCCTTCAATCTTAGCATAGGATGTAACGAACTTTCTGATGAAAGTGACTGTTTTCCACCGATCGTTCATATGGGAGCTCTATTATATAGTCACCCGATCTTGACCAAATTTGGCACAGTCATTTATAGTTACAATATTAAATTTATTATTATTAAATTATATTACATTTCACGACAATAGCTTAAAAAGTAACGAAGTTATTGAGAAAAGTCACTGTTCGTGACTTTGCCGTTTGTATGGGAGCTATATGATATAATCACCCGATCTTGATCAACTTTGGCACAATTATTAATAAGAACACAAAACTGACCAATACCAACTTTTATGGCAATTGCTGATAAAATAACGAAGTTATTGAGAAAAGTCACTGTTCGTGACTTTGACGTTTGTATGGGAGCTATATGATATAGTGGTCCGATCCGGCTGAATCCGAGATATACAAACTGTGCAGTATATACAAGCCTACGTGCAAAATTTCACACGGTCTCGGAGGAGTTAGCGTTGATCCAGACAGACGGACGGACATGGCTATTTGAACTCGTTTCGTCGTGCTGATCAAGAATATATATACTTTATATGGTCGGAGATGCTTCCTTCTATGCGTTGCACAATCCTGACCAAAATTAATATACCCTTTTTGCAAGGGTATACTAAATAATAAAAATAAATAATTTTGAAATATTGTTTCTTAATTTTATAACATTTTTTTATTCAGCAGAGAATGACTTTGTTTTAGGTGTACCATTTTTAGTGACACTCACTGTAATTCTTAATTTTTTGGTGCCGTACTGAGTGAAGTTCAAAATTCCTTCTATTTTAACCAAATTTCAGCATTAACTTACATACACTCCTAACCAGGATTAATAGGTGACAGCCTGAGGATTTGAGAGTTGTCCATATAAAAATAATGTGGCAAGTTGTAGGAACGTTGGCAGACTGAGTTTTACGACTCACTTGAAGTTGATTTTCATGGTCATTCAATTCATTCATTTCGTTTTGAATATTGTTAACTCAAATTGATCATTCATGCAGCTCTTTAATTAATATTTGCTCTTCCTTTCGTTTTAACCCATTTTGGACCACTGTTGAAGTTTTCAAAAACCTAAATTTTGTAGGTTTTTAAAAACATTTTTGTATATTTCTGTTTCAATCGGAGGGAAGTATTTCTCGTATCCTATAATCAAAAATTGTTCCATCCCAGCAGTGGATTACAAAAAATGTAAAACTATCATGTCTACATATGTTTTTGAGACAGTGTAGCAACGCACAAATATTTCAAAAAACCAAAAATGAAACCTACATATTTAGATTCAAAAAAGTTTTGGAAACAATCACAATGCCTGATTGACCTGTAAATCTTGGATGAACATCAAGTGAATAAGTTTTTTAGCATTAATCTAACTGATGGTTAGAATTCATTCATGTGGTTAGGATGTACATACATATGTATGTATGTATGTATGTATGTAGATATGTATCGTAGAAATATGTACATATGTATGTATGTGTGATCTATTATCAAATAGAATAGACTAAATTTAATGTTAAAGGCGAAACGAATCTTTGGTGTTAAAATGATTGAAATGCCCCCCGTTAATTTGCATCTTTCTCGTTCTCTCTCACTCTCTCTCCCCCTGTTTTGACTTTTGTGAAACGTTTTTCACTGTTTCTGCCTATCTATCCGTTATACGTTATATACACAGACACACATGAAAATATATATGTACATGTGTATGTATATATGTATACCTACACATATCGCCCCAGCCACATGGCCATTTACCAATTGCGACGCTGTTTCAGTTTTTATTTCGCTGTCGCTTTCCGTTTGTCGTCTTCGTCTTTGAGGTTCTTAACGATATGCGACAATTTTGACCCCAAGAGACCAGACACACACACACACACATACATGCAATGAGAGAGAAAGAAGCACACACACACACACAGCTGCATATTACGCCACAAATTTATTTGGATTGGGGTTGGGTCAAAATTTAAATATGTACAATAACAACATGAAAATAACGCCAACTGGCAAACTGATTTTCGCCTGACAGAGAGCCAATCGATCTACATACAAAAATACATACATATGTATGTATGTACATCAGAACGGAATGAAAAAAATTGAATTCGGGCTCGTTTTGCTTGACTTATTGTCACCATCAGAAGAAGAAGTTTGATCGTTTGGTATGTGTTTTGGTTCGTTCCGTATCATTCCGTTCCCCAAAAGATCGTCTCCATCTTTGTCTCTCTTTCTCACACTCATTGTTTCCCCCATATTTGTTGCCAAATATGTGTATGCAGCTGCGTCTCAGTCGACGGCTTCATCAGACCTTAAAATGATGGTTCAAAATGAATTTTGAAACTTGGTCTTGATGATGATCGGCACCACCACCACCCGGCTCCCCATCTTAACGGTCCGCCGTCTTTCAGCTTGCTGTTGACATGGCTGCCTTCTATTTTCTCCATTCCTTCCCCCCCTTATATGTTTTTTTTTTTTATGGCCCTGATTGAATTGAGTTGGGTTGGGTTCGACTTTTTTCGGTTCAATTAGGGTTCGTATTCAGGCTTATCGTAATGGGTAAGAAGCCAAGCAAAAAAAATGAAAATAAAATTATATATGTATAGATATTTCTAATACATACATACATACATATGTATGTATGTATCTGTATATGTATGTGTGCCAACAATTTCGATCGTTCATGTTCAGTTCGGTTTGTGCCTTTTTCTACTTCTGCCTGCCGCTGCTGCTGCCTGCTGCCCCTGACAATGTTGTTTTGACCTGTGTCAATATTTATTGGCTTTGTATTTTTACAGCCAAGAAACGTAGACGTTGTTCCGTCCCTTTCATCATAATCATCATCATCATCATCATCATGGGGTATTTGCATTGAATTAGTGATTAATTTTTACTGATAACGCCACACGGCAGGGGGATCGGCCGATTTGGACTTGCTTGGTGTTTCCTAAAAATTTGTATTTTGATGTACATAGGTGTGTATGTATATATGTATGTATATGTGGCTGTTGTTAGACTTATTACATAAGAGCCAATAAGGAATATTTTATTATTAAGATTTATATTTTATTTGGGATTTATTAAGTAATTTGACATACATACATATATAGATCTACATATATAGATACTTACCCATGTTATCCTATGATTTACATTCTAATTTCCCCAATATATTTAACTAACTTATTTATATCTAGATATCCCCGTTACATAGCTCAAACCGGCTAGTTTAACTGACTCTAAATAACAGTAAAATAACCCATAACAAAAGGTCAATTTCAGCTGAAGGATTAAAGTAAAAGATACGTCTCGCCGGCTTTGGTATACCAAGTACCAAGACAAACAAATACATATGTAATTTAGGTCTATAATTATAATACTAGATGAATGTAGCAAGGACATGCTATCTAATACGCTCTTACAAGGACTTAAGCCCCACCACCGGTAATTAAAAATTGTGGACCGCAATCGATTTTTTTTTATACCCTTGCAAAAAGGGTATATTAGTTTTTGTCAGAAGTGTGCAGCGCACACTGCACTGCACAGTTTGTATATCTCGGATTCAGCCGGATCGGACCACTATATCGTATAGCTCTCATACAAACGACAAAGTCACGAACAGTGACTTTTCTCAATAACTTCGTTATTTTCTCAGCTATTGTCGAAATTTAATATTGGTCAGTCCATTACACCTATAAACCACTGAGCCAAATTTGATCAAAATCGGGTGACTATATCATATAGCTCCCTTAGGAACGATCGGTCAAAAACAGTGACTTTTGTTAATAACTTCGTTACTTTTAATGCGATTGATTTCAAACTAAACATTTGTTTGTTTAATACATCTGTTAATGACTGTGACGAATTTGATAAAGATCGGGTGACTATAACACATAGTTCCCATAGGATCGATCGGTGGAAAACAGTGACTTTGATCAATATCTTTGTTATTTCCGAAGATTGTGGCCGTTCTTTCGGAGACATTAGACTTTTTAGATAAAATGTTTTTACACTTTGATAGCTATAAGTGAGGAGTTACCAAAAAAGTTGCAAGGGTATACAAACTTTGACGCGGTCGAAGTTAGCCCCGGCCCTCTGGTTTCCAATAATATGGAGGCGAACCATACATACCAAATTTGATAGCTCTAACTTTTACAGTCTCCAAGATCTGGGTGTTCATACGGACGGAAAGATTAACAAACGAACATGGCTAGCTCGACTCGATGGTTATTGCAGACTAATAGGTTTACATACATTTTGACGACTTTAATATACCATTTCATCCGATGCATGGTATAAAAAGATACATCAATGAGGGAATTATTACATGGGATGCTTAATTAAAACGATGCTTGAATTCAATAGGAATTAGCCAGATATTTTTATACCATACACCCATAGGGTGAAATGGTATATTAAAGTCGCCAAAATGTATGTAACAGGCAGAAGAAAGCTTTTCCGACCCCATAAAGTATATATATTCTTGATCAGTATCAACAGCCGAGTCGATCTAGCCATGTCCGTCTGTCCGTCCGTCTGTCCGTCTGTCCGTCCGTCCGTCCGTATGAACGCCTAGATCTCGGAGACTAAAAGAGATATAGTCACCAAATTTGGAATGTAGGCTCGTGTAGTATGTAGAGTGATCAAGTTTGTTTCAAATTTTTGCCACGCCCCTTTCCGCCTCCGCAATTCAAAAAAAACGTTTATCTCAAAAACTATTGTAGCTAGAGACACCATATTTGGTATGTATATTTGCTTAGTAAATGCGCTCATTTTGTAATTATAAAGATTTTGCCACGCCCCATTCCGCCCCCGCAATTCAAAAAAAACGTTTATTTCAAAAACTATTGTAGCTAGGGACACCGTATTTGGTATGTATATTTGCTTAGTAAATGCGCACATTTTGTATGTATAAAGATTTTGCCACGCCCCTTTCCGCCCCCAAAATTTAAAAAACTCGATTATCTCCCGTAATTTTTTACCTTGTGGAATCAAATTTGGCACACTTGAATTTGATACTAATACCCATCAAAATACCAAATTTGATCAAAATCGGACAAAAAATAGCCAAGTTATGCATATAAACGTTTTTCCATAAGGCCGGAGTTGGCCGTTGCGGGTGAGGGCGCTAAGGTGCTCACATGCATGAGTGAGCGAGATACTAAGATATGCTTGTAAAAAGCATGTGAACAGAATTTTTTTGAAATAGGCAAAATACATTTGTTATTACAAATTTGAAATATTTGTTTTACTGGTGTATGGTATACATAAGTCGGCGAGACGACTTACTTACTTCATTTTATGAAGGGACAAGTATCGAAAATCAGGATTCATATATGTACATTAGGGGTATCCCTTGGTAGTGATGTACATAAATTTACTTACCAGAATCTAGTGCTTATAATCAACTGACATTATCCGATTCTGTAAAGTCCGGAAGATAGCTGAGTAAAAAGAAATTGTTCACTTCAAAAAAAGAAATCTCTTTCAATCAACAAATAACTTAAGTTATTACTACTACATATGTATCGTAATTTTACATGCATTATGTCAAATAATTCTTTGCAAAAGGGAAAATCACATAAAATATCATATTGAGATTATTTAAAAACCACTAACTCACAATCAGTTTACGGCTATTATAATGGAATTACCTACAGCTTTCAATATAAATTTGTGCTACTGAGCAAATATTGTGATTAATTGTGTATGAAAATAGATTTTTCATATTAAAATTATTATAGAATAAAACGATCTACAAATATCTTTGATTTGAAACTCTTGCAGAAATGGGTCAATTCCAATTGGTTGTGCCAACAATTTTAATATGCAAATAGGCAAATCTTTTCAAACTTATTGGTTGGAAAACTTTGAAGAATTTGAGGTATGTGTGTGTATTTTCTTTTTGGATCTTGTTCCATTTTGGGAGGGGCAGCAGAGATTGGCGACGTCGCTGGACTTGAATTTTGTTGCTTTTTTTTTGCGGTTGCCCAATTAACTGCGTATTATTGCCCAAGTCAAGCACAAAACTCATCTCGCCCCATAAAAAACCATAAATGTATGTATGTGTGTGTGTGTGCTTGCGTGTGTGTGTGTGTGTGTACATACACAAAATTTAATCAGCAGTAGCCGTCAAGTAGAAAACACAAATTCCGCTTGCATGAGTTCCAATTTGGCTTGAAAAATGCCAAGAAGATGCGGATGAAGAAGAAGAAAAGGTCGAAGAGATGGGATGGAGATGTGGGATGCGATGCTATGAGATGAGAGCACCGATCGTGCAACTGCAACGGAAACAGAGAGTTGAGAAACCCTGGCGGGAGGTAGGGTGGTTGGAGGTTTTTGCCAGAATTGAAAGAAAGATGAGGCAAAAATACATACATATGTACATATGTATAGAGAGAGAGAGGAAGAAAAATACAACAACCATTATCATGACAACATTTGTGCGGGCACGTTATATGTTATACACCCTCCCCCCCAATGGGCCCCCGTTCTACACCCCTACCCCATACCACACTCGACCAAAACAGAATACATTAATTGACACTTGGCCGGAAATAGTTCATTAGGCATAAATTACATACAGACAAAGCATTCTCATTCTCATTTCTCTTTCACATCCCCCCACGGACGCCCCTACCATATTTCTCTCTCTCTCCCTCTCTCTCTTGGTGGCTTCTCTATAGTTGGTTGGGTTTTTTTTTCGCCATTCCCATTCCGGCGCATTCGGTCGGTCCCAGGCGAGTTGTTGTCTGTCGATTATATTTACTAGATTTCAGCGGCTTAAATGCCTGGGCCGAAGAAGAAGTACGAATTTGTATGTGTGTGTGTGCATGTGTGTGTATGTGTGTGAAGCACTCGCAGAGTGTGCTGCGCTTATCTCTTTTATTTTTCTCTATGCTGCACTGCAACGAATATCAGGGCAAAGCGCAGGCTAAAAGAATAACGTTCCTTCCTTCGCCGTTGTCGTCGCCTCCTCCTCCTCCTCCACCGACTACTCCTACTCTCTCGTCTTTGCCAAGATCGTTGACGACATGTGTGATCCAAATGTTCCCGAGCTGCAAGAAACAAACCAAAAACCTATGGAATACGGCGAAGAAAAGAAGAAGAACTGCAGCAGCAGCAACAACAACAACAACAACAATAAAATTTAAACTAAAAACGCAATTGTTGTATGTAGACGCCACCACCAAAACGCCACTAGAAATAGAAGAAGAAGAAGAAGCATCAAGCAAGCAAGCAGTGCCATATCGTCGTACATTACTTAAGCGGGCTCAAATCCCTCTTCAGCTCTGCCGCCCCATCCCTGCCCCAAGCACATACCGAAAAACGACGACAATAACAACGACCACGACGACGACAATCGACGATAAAGAGAGCGACCGACCTAACAGCAACTACGAATTGGAAAATGAAATAAGTGCAACAATAACAATTTTTGGAAGGGGGATGGTTAGACCAAAAATTTAAGAGAGTGAGAAAAAATTGGAGAGAGCAAGGAAACCAAGTAGGAGGAGGAGGATCGAACAAATCGAATGGGCCGAGTTTTAAGACGGCCTGGCTGAGTTACATACAAAGTTGTTGCATTTAATGCATTTCGAGTATGTATACATACATACATATGTACATATGTATGTTTGTATGTATGTACGTGTATGTGTGAATGCAAGCAATTTTGGGGTAGGCCAGACCGATCTTTAACTGAGCGCTTCTTGGCTCTGAAGGGTCCCTCATCCTCAGTTGAGAAACACAACCAATTACGGCATGGGTAAAATCGATTCAAGATCCCATTTAAGCCTATTTGAACTGAACTGAAAACTTTAACATTCTTGCAGTTTCTTCTATATAGTATGTTAAAGAAGTCTATGCACAAGCAAAGTGGGTACTAAAATTTATATTCACTATGGCAATTCATCGACATGTAATGTATTTTGAAGCAACTCTTTGGCTATAAACCAAAAAATGATTGACAAAAATGAATATTAACTCTATTATGTATGTACATACTAGAAGGAAGTAACGATGAAAAATAAAGAGAAATTTTAGACTTTGTTCATTCATTCATTTCATTCATTAATTGTCTGGTATTGGTAATTTTGGTTTTTCCAATTGAAATTTAGAATTTTATTTACAATGAGTTCGTATCTTTTGGTTAAACATTTAAAAAATAGTTTTGCATCTTTTCGCAGAATAAAAGATTATCATTATTAATTCTGATCATTATCAGCATTAATTTTTATTAACAGTCAAACATGAAAATCAGTTATTGCAGGGTATTTGCATACACAGAACTTCTTAATTGTTGTTGTTGCTGCTAACACACACGTATAAACATGCGCCAGCATGGCTCTATGTGTGTGTGTGTCGCGTTCGTTCTTTTGCTCGCTTTTACTTTCTGTTGTGGTTTACAATTAAACGGCATTTTTCCCCCTGAGCGAATGCGCGAGAGGCCACATCAAGAACATTAGCTAGGGAGAGAGACAGAGAGGACGAGACTCTCTCAGATTGTGGCCTGGTCTGCAACTATGTCTGGGCCTGACTCTGAGCTATCAACGCGGTTTTGTTTGGGGGCTGCGACGCCGACGCAGATAACGGTAACCAGAACCAGGCACAGACGCAGCAGCGTCAGCAAGGAGAGAACGGGCGGAAGCGGGCGCATCTTTTGCTCTCTCGCTCTTGTTGTCGCTCTCTCTCTCTCTCTCTCTTTTGAGCGGAGAACATTGTGTGCGCGTGATTTTCTGGCTTAGTGTACATTTGTATGTGTATATACACATATGGGAGAGTGAAAGAGAGAGAGAGAGGGAGAGCATACAATTTCGCGGTTTAGTTTGGCCTACGAAATGCGGGCTTGCTGCCGACTGCTCTGCTGCCTTCGGCTTCAACGACTTCGGCGCGTTGACGGTGGTTGTTATTTTTTTGTTTTTCTTTCTTTTTGGCTTTGGTTTTTAGTTGCTGTTTAAACTTGGTCGTGAGAGGGTAGCAGCCCCGTCAATATCAACAACCACAACAACATCAGCAAGGGAATACATACACCCCAGTGGATCATCATCCATCCCATCGATTGATCGCGTTCGAAGTGAAGTGAATAGAAACAGAATTACAAAAAACAAGAGCAAAACAACAACACACACACATTAGTGAACATTAAACACTGGCCAACATAAATCATCAAATACTTCAGCAGATCTTGATGGCGCCCATCTCTGGCTCATCGCCCACAACAACGGGCTCGAACTCGTTGCAGGATATGACCGCTGCAGCCGCTGCCATTGCCCTCGATATGAAGCCAAAAGTGGATCAACTATCATCATCAACGGCTACAGTTCCGCCAGTGCAGAAGATTAAAAAATGTGTGTACCTACCCCCACCCACACCCCCACCAAAACCGTCCAATTGATCCCCCATCTCCTCTCCTCCATTACGCCTGAGTTAATCCAAAATTATTATAATTAATTTCTCTTCTCTTTCTGTTCTTTAGTGGTGCGCCGTAATGCTTCGGACAAATTGAAGCTTATCCAAATGGTTCACGACAATCCCATATTATGGGACTCAAGATTACCCAATTTTAAGGGCGCCGAAGAGGAAAAGAATCGCGCCTGGGAGTACATCGGTCGAGAGTTCAATGCTCCAGGTCGTCGAGTTGCGCGAGCTTTTAAATCTTTGCGAGAATCTTATCGCCGCGAATTGGCCCATGTTAAGCTAATGGGTACTGGATTTAAACCCAAATGGAGTCTATACGAGGCCATGGATTTTCTCAGAGATGTCATCAGGGAGAGAAAGTAAGTAGAGCGAGCTCCAAATCATTCAGTCAGTCATACCAATTTTTGATCAATTTTTAAGTGGACATAGAATCAGTTACAATTTGAATGTGGGGTGAGTTTCTTTCTCGATCTCAATTGTTGTTACTTTTTTTTGGAGGTCTGTTTGAGGTCTTATCATTTTTCAAGCTCCCGTTACAAGTCCGTCCACCTGCCAGCCAAATGCGATCGCGTTTTTGTAATAGTAGAAAAAAGGCACA
The DNA here is from genome assembly GCA_018152135.1 of Drosophila paulistorum. Classification (NCBI taxonomy): domain Eukaryota; kingdom Metazoa; phylum Arthropoda; class Insecta; order Diptera; family Drosophilidae; genus Drosophila; species Drosophila paulistorum. The sequence goes on from JAECXG010000690.1 coordinate 16,766,092, forward strand.
GTCCCTGGACGGATGACGACGATCAATCCATATAAAGAGCAATATACATATGTATGTATGCATGTACATATGTATATTCGATAAGCTTGCTCTCGTTCTGTCACCCCCTCCCTCTATCTATCTGTCTCACTCACTCTGTCTCGTCCCCATAAAGCAACGCAATGAGTGAGCGCGGTGGCCAAAGTGCGGCTAGCTGTTGTTGTTACCCAAAGCCATGAATAACGGTTCTTGGCTGCGTTTTGGCTTTGTGTGTTTTGTTGTGTGTGGATAGCTTTAACCTTGCCATTGTGTCACACTCACTCAGTCATTGTTTTTGTTTTGTCTTCTTCTTCTTCTGTGTTCTCCGGTGCAAAATGCAAACTACAAAAATATTTAGTTCTTTCGATCAATTTCGATCGTGCACCCCATTTTCCTTGGACTGAATGATGAGTCATTAAAACTGATCTGAAATAATGATGGCACACACACACACACACAGACTAAATGAAGTGAATATGTATGTAAGTGAGCCCCCCAACCCTCACACCATCTACCACTTCTATTCAGGCTCCCTTTTGTTGATCGCTAAAACACGGTGGTGAAAAGTGGAAAAGCCAACCACCGGCCCGGGCCAAGCACCACCTGAAAGATTACAAAGAGTTTAGCTTATTGAAATACTCGGAAATTCTAGGGTCTTGGGGAGTTTAGTTTACTTTTGGGATTACATGTGTAAGAAAGTGAGTCACTCAAACAAACAAATTCTGATTATGATGGTTAGAAGGATCCTTTCAATTGAAATGGTGTTTCCCCAATTACGTTTCCAAGAAAACTGATAAGAATACGCTAGAAATGGGGTATTGTCTCTCAGGGGCTAAACGAATTCGTACGTTTGGCTTTGTGTGTGTGTGTGTGTGTGTAGATTTTTAAAACGAATGTTAAACCCCGGCCAAAGCGTAGAGGAAGAAATCGGGAACATGGTCGTGGAAAAAACCAAATCGAGAAACAAAGGAATGACCAACAGGCCAGAGACCCGCAAAAACGTTCAAAACTGAGATCTCTGAATCGAGTTGATTTGAGTTGAGTTTGAGGCTGAGTTGGGTGAGAGTGTGTGTGTGTGTGTGTATTGTACTTTATGTACATATTTATATGAAATAAGGCCATTTCCTTTCAATTGACTGTACCCACATGGGCAACAGCAACAGCAGCAACAACCAGCGGTTCCAATGCCCCGCGACACATGCCCGCAGCACAGTCACACACACATACACACACACACAAGCACACAAGCGCTTACACATATTTAAATTTTTATTATTTTGAGCTGATAACAGACAGAAGCAACAGCAACAGTATAAAAACGGAACGGAACGGACCCGGCTCGGCCTGGTCCGGGGACTTGAGCCATAGCCATAAAAACAGATCTCTCTCTCTCTCCCTCTCATTTTGTTTCTCTCTTTCTCGCTCTCGCTCTCTGGCATCTGCCTTTTGAAAGCAAAACTTATACAACATCATTCCACCAGAATCTCGTGTCGTCTCCTCAGGTCTTGGTCTCAGTGAGCCACTTGAACAAAACAAAAACAGAATAGAGCCGAGGGAAGCTGCAAAAAAAAAAAAAACTAAACCAAAAACACCAACAAGAACTTCCATGGTGGTGGCAGAGCGAGAAGAAAAGAGAAAGAGAGAGCTCTACCCACAACACGCACGCAGACACACACACGAATGAAAATGAAAATCAGCAAAGGAGAAATACAGATGATTGTGGACCAAGTTTAGAAAAATGTAGAATCAAAGAGAGCAAAAAAATAAAAAAAATTACATACGAATGACAGGGAGAGTACAACGCAGAGCACACATGTGTGTGTGTGTGAACGATTTAGCGAACGAGGCTCGGCTGGCTGCGTCTGCGTTTGCCGTTTGCTTCTGCGGCTTCGGCCAGGGTTAAAAATATATTGTATTTTATGCCCACCGACCCGACCGAAAAGCAAACATACACACATCACATCCAACCAACGGGGTTGGTCGCTGGCCACACTCACACACACACACACACACACACACACTCATACACACATATATCGCATCCCATGTACATGTATTTGTGTGTATGTTTTGCTGTGTGTCACGCTTATGATTTAATAAGCAAATGAGCTGCAAAATTGATGAAATTGTTGTTTCGACGACAACGACGTACCTCCCCCCTCATACACACCTCTTACGATCCCTTTCCCCCTTGATGCCCCAAAAGGAAAACAAAATCTCAGCACAGACGGGCCGGGCCGGGTCGACCCCGTTAGCATGCGCGTGTCACTGACCACCAACCACTCCACACACTACCCAGAGAACAGTGACTCAAAAAAAGAAATATTGGGCGTATACCACCTCCCCCCTACAATTTTAATTGAAGAAGCGGGAAAGAGGCTTAGGGGGGAACATTACAACTGAAAAATGAAATGTTTTTTTTCAGCATTACGTCCATACATATGTATGTACATATGTATGTGTATACATAGGATGACATTTCAAATGGCTCCTTGTCTCTGAAACTTTTTGAAACTCTGAATCGTTTTTAATTCATTCATATTCATTTCATTTAAAACAAAGTTGTTAAGATTTAAAGTTCGTATTGTTAAAAATATGTACATAGTTTGAACTGCCTGATGTACATACATTCATACATCATATGCATGTTACATTCCTTGTTCCCTAGCAATTGTCGAAAAAAAAAACATCGTTGTACTTAGAAACCCACAAAGAACGATCTTTACTTTCAAGGAATCCTCAAGAAACGATCCTTGGCCCTTGGAAAACCTCAAGGAACGCTTCTTGTCCGTTATCAATCCCCAATAAGGATCTTTGTCTCCTAGAAATCCTCAAGAAACAATTTTTGTCGTTTCTTACCAATCCTTAAGAAACGATCTTTGTCACTCAAGGAAACCTCAAGGAACGATTCTTGTCCCTCAGCAATCTTTAAGAAGCTTAAGGAACTATTTTTTCTTGCCTATGGACTAGGGAAATCCCGAAAAACTGAGCTGGATTTTACAAGAAGCAACTTGGAGCACTCAAAAAATGGGATGCCTTTAGGGAGTTTCCAGCTCAATTTTCCTACAAATTTATCAGCTGATTTGGATGAAAACATATTTAAACTAACTAGATATGAGCACAGAGTCTGCTTCAGCCTGAGACGTCATTATATTAGTTGTGTTCTGAGTTGCCTAAATTTTATTACTATATACATAGATACATATATAATCTTAACGAAATTTAAGATACGTAGATGGTAATTACTTCCAAATTAGCTACATATTTCTTTTAGATATGTACATACAGACATATGTATATATTTCTATGGAAATATTGTCCATTTGTCTAATGGGTCGGTCAGTCAGTCTGTTTCCATTGCGGTTGGGTATAGAGAAGCGGAAGCAAATATTGATAAGCCAAAAAGTAACATGTACAAAACACTAAACTAAAAACCGAATCGAATGTGAGACTAGAGAAAAAGACCACAGAAGCCGCAGGCAAATAGAACAATTTTTTTTTTTTTTTTTTGGGTCTATATGAAACATGGGAAAATGCATTTGGCCCTGATTAGGAATCGACGACCATTGAGGACAAATAGTGTGCCTCTAGGCAGAGCCCCATTCAAATATTCTCATACGCTTCACATTTCACATTTTCCAATTGTCAACTACCTGCGATCGTTTCTCAAGGAGCATTGGTTGGGGAAAAATGGCTAAAAATAGCAAGGATGGGATGGGACGGGACGGGATGGATGGATGGTTGGTTAGTTCTTGGGTATAGCAAAAGCAGCTGCGTCTTGTTGTTGGAGAAGAAAATGCTCTTGAAATTTGAGAAGCATAGGGTCGGTCTGTCGGTCGGGACAGACGCTAAAGGAAATCAGGCTTCGACGTGACTTCTTCTTCTTGTTCTACTTTACCAACTCAGCAGCATCATCTCATATGCATTTTGTTGGTAGTTTTGTGTCTGTTTTTTTTTTTTCGGGGTTTGTTTGAGCACGTTCGTCGCCGTCGCCGTCGTCGTCAACGTATTCATCATTCGGTCATATGTATGTACATACTCTGGTACTCAACGGGTATGCCAATTCTTGGCTAAAAGTTGTAGATTTTTTAAACAAAAACAGAGGTTCGGGGCTAACTTCGACCGCGCTGAAGTTTGTATACCCTTGCAAGTTTTTTTTTTCTGTTACTCTACCCGTAGAAAAACGTTTTATCTAATGTTGGCGAAAGAACGGAAGCAATGCGGAGCATGTAGCCTGCTTTTTTATCGTATTTTTATATGGCAGCTATATAATTTAGTCATCCGATTTTGATCAAATTTGGCAGAGCCATTGATACGTAAATTTATTTAACTGACGAATGTTAATTTTTCTCAAAAATGGCTTATAAAATTACAAAGGTTTTGATTGATTTTCGATTAGTAGTCCGATCCGGGATACACAACCCCTGCAGTATATAGAAGCTCACAGGAGTTTATGTCGATCCAGATATACGGACATGGCTATATGATCTCGTCGTGCTGATCAAGAATATATATACTGTTAAATATGTTCGGAGATGCTTTTCTCTAACCAAATTGAATATACCCTTTTTTGCAAGGGTACAAAAATATGGCTTTATAGCATTATTATGGTATTGCTTTTGGTTCCCCTTTCCAAAGTCCGACGTTGACAAGTAAAATGGATATTGTTTCGTCAAGTCAAGCTTATTAATTGGTTTACAAATTGAAATTACTTTTGAGATTGCAAGCAAAATGCTCTATAAGGATATTTATATAGGGTATTAAGACTTCGACATATGGAAATACCCTCTGGGCTATGCCCTTGAATATGTTCTTGGGGGTTGATTTAGGTTTTTGGGTATATTTTTGGAATTGAAACTCGATTGAACTTGGCTTTCCCCGCTCCATTATGTATGTGCATATGTATGTGTGGCAACTAACTAACCGTGACCTTTCTCTCTCTCTCTCTTTCTTCTAAAGGGGCGCCTCCCATGCCAGCGATCTCAACTTGAGTGCCTTTGCTCAGCATCTTCACAATAATAATAATAACAACAATAATAATAACAACAGCATTCAAGGCAATGGCAATAAAACGGGCGGCCTGAAGTTATCCTCATCCTTTAATGACTCATCCGCTGTGCTCAATTTATCGAAATGCTCGGGACTGAATATGAGCAATGAAGACTATTATAGCGATTATTATGTTAAACCAGAGATGGATCTCTCAACGGGCTCTGGACTGGGAGGCGGTGGCGGAGGAGTCAATGGTGGAGGAGGATCTGCAGCTGGTAGCAGTAGCAGCGGTAGCAGCAGCTCAACTGGAGTTCAACCGCTGCCCGCCCATCAGCAACAGCAGCAGCAACAACAACAGCAACAACAGCCAAATGACAGTCGTGTGAGCTCCACCCGAAACGAGCATCTACATCATCATCATCGCCATCATCATCAGAGCTACGATGATATGGATGCCAGCTCATTGCGCAGTGCCGATGCATCCGATGAGGTCGAAGAATTGGAAGCCATAGATGCTGATTTCCCCTATCCATTGATACTCGATTCGAATTCGCCGCGTAGTACAAACGCTGGCGGAGATCTGGGCATGCAACGTAAACGCCGCCAAGATGATCTCGATGACAATGATGATGATGATGATGCGGATGTTGTGCCCGGCGGCGGCATCGATGGCGATGACTACGAGGATCAAATGCTACAGCAGCATCATCATTTGCGTCAGCAACAACATAGTGCAGCAGCTGCCGCCGCCGCCGCCGCTGCAGCTGCCGCAGCTGGTGGTGGTGGTCCTGGATCGGTTGTCGGAGGATTGGATATTGCGCCACCACAAACAGTTCGTGAGATACTCAATTCCAAGTTCTGTGGTTTCATATCAGCCAAATTGAACAGCATGGAGGATTCCGAGGCGGATAATCTAATGAATCGGATTCTCTTGCTCCTCGTCCAGATGCAACAATGCGAGGGAAGCGCCAAATAAAAGACAAGGAGAAGACAAAAACCAAAAAGGGGGAGGCGGATGCGTCTGTGGGTTGTGGGTTTTTGCTGTCGGGTAGGTGGGTTGAATTTTAAGCGTTTTTTTTTTTGCTTTCTTTTTTTTCCCTAATATAATCATTGTATAGCTAAGCTCATTATGGATTGATGCAGCTGCTCAAAGCAAGCGCAATACGATGTGGTTTATCTTGCCCCCTTGCCATACATTTACATACATTTTCTCTCTCTCATTTTGCCATATAAGTTTCAATTTCAATGCCAAATTTGTGCCATGCCAAAAAAAGAACAAAACTAAAGAAAAAAACACAAACCAAAACGAATATGTAAATCGTTTATAATCGAAAGAACTAGTTAAACCAAATGATTTTCAGTCAACAAATGCAAAGACAAAATGTAACAAATATGAACAAAGACAAAGAAAAATTTACAATTATTGTTTAAATAACGATATCTTTATATATATACATATATATATATATACATTTTTTTTCTATTATCGATATAGCCAAGTATGAGATTTAGTTAAATGTTAATTTAGTTTTAAGATCCAACAACTGTAGCATATATAGTATACATATATACATCTATATCTATAACTATATCATATCTATATCATCACATGAAGCAACACTATAATCCTATGTAATTTCTTTTTTTTTTTTTTGTTTTTTTTCTCCCTTACAAGATTCTACTTCTTGTTGATCATCGAAGTGAATCGAAAATTAAGTTCAAAACTCTTGCCAATGCTTGCCAAGAATGTAAGATTAGCTATAATTTTCAAGTGGCAAATTTATATACAATATATATACATATACTCTAACCATTAAATATCTGAAAGGTTGATTCATTTTAAACATGTGTGAATATGTTTGGGTCTCATCAGTCGATATATCCTGTAATTACAGGGATGGCAGGGTATTTTAGGCCTAAAGATAAGGGCTAATTTTTAACCCAAGTAACTAGTAAAATATGGTATAATAATAAAACTAAAAATGGTAAATTATAGTTGGATCTATTACCTCTTCATTGAGGAACAGCATCGCAATATTTATTACAATTATTACAACTTTTTCTTCTTCTTCCATCATTCCCTAAGCAAAGCACGGTACGCATACACATACAGTTCATGTAGCGATGCGTCTGTGTGTGTATGTATCTGTTCTGTTGATGTACGCAGCGTTTGAGCCGATTTATATTGACTGTAACTTGTGTTCTTTTTAACCGTTCAGATTCAAATCTTGGGATCTGAGGTTTTATATCTAATACTATCATATTGGTAAATTTCATGGGGATACTCTAATTTCTTCATCTATGTTTCTAGAACTATATGATATAGCGGCCCGATCCTGACAATTTTCATACTTTATCTGCTACGGGCTAAAAGTAGTTCAAACATCAAATTTCATTTTGATAGCTTTTAAGATGCCAGCGTGAAGTTGCTTTGCACAGACGGACGGACGAACATGGCTATATCGACTCAGCTTCTCATGCTGATCAAGAATATATATACTTTATGGGATCGGATTTTCAACTGACTTTGCAAAACATTCTTTTCCAGCTCTGTGTTGGGTTTCCACCACTCCCAAAAAGATGAAACTTACTTTCGTCCAAGAAAATTACGTCGTCCCACCAACTTTGTGTCTTCTTAGATACTCCTGGGCAAATATTTTCCTTTTTTGTTGTACTCTTCTTTTTTTGGGGTACGAGTGCTTTCGAATATTAATGTAATAGTTGACTGATTAGCATGGTTAGCTATTTAGGAATGTTTCTTGCGATTTACATTTTATATATTCTATTGGTCTGTTACAGATGTAACAGATCATTTCAGTGATTTCTGCAGGGTATTTCTAATTCGGTATTCAATATTTTCATGATTTATTCTTGTTTGCTGCTGCGTCTTCATCTGCGACGCAGATTCTACGTGCTGGTTTTGTTGGTACCATGACAAACACACACATTTGGCCAGATGTCACACAGACGATAATGCTTACAGCGAGAAAACCCTCTAAATATCGGACATGGAGAGAAAGAGTGAGACAGAAAGATTGTAGCTAAAGACCATTAGTATAGGAGGCGTCATAAAAACCAGTCAACAATGAGACAATGAAGATAAGGAACAACAAGCGGACAGGACGACGATGCGAGCATGCGCCATACACAAAAGAGAGAGGAGTAAAGGAAGAAGGGAGAGGGACAGGCAATATAAACTGCGGGGAAGCCAGATGATGAGGGCATGCCAAAAACGATATAGACCAACTTATGGACGGAGACTAGCTGGCTGAGAGTGAGGCGGCTCAGTCATGAATGAAATGCAGACAACGGTTAAGGGGGGTGGTGGGAGGGGGAAATTTAATCTCAAACAGAACAATAAACCAACCCTCGAATGGTATTTGGGATTGGGAATGAAGAGAATCGGGCCTGGTTCGGACGGACTACCTAACACAGAGCCTTTTCGAGAGCGTTGCGGGCATGCGCGGAAAATTTTGTTTTTTTTTGTCCAAACTGCGATTCTTCTTTCTTTCTGGCACGACAGGAAGCTGCCAGAAGAAGAAGAAGTAGAAAACTGGTTACCCCCTCTCATTGTTGTTAGCCTTGTTAAAAACAAAAAGCAAGCAAGCGGCGCTTTAAGGGATGCTGCCGCTGCTGCTGGTAGCCGTCGGGATCTATGGGTTCAACGACCATGGCCAGCAATACATGAGGGTAGAAAGCAAAAGGAGGAATGATGGATGGTTGGTTGGAATGATGATCATAATGATGGCCAGCAGCAAGGAGCAGCATCATCATCGTCATCATCATCATCATCCTTGTACACTACATTTTAGACAATTGGAAAAAGGGCTCAAAGAGAACATTTAATCTATATCAAAAATATATATACATACATATATAGAAATCTCTTTGTTGTTTTGTTGTGTGAGGTTTTTGTTTTTGGTTTTTTGCCAGAATTGAGATTTTAACTTAACACAAAGCACTGACACATTTGGGCAAAACTTTTGTTTGTTCGTCTGCTGCTGCTGTTGACTGTACTTTATGATAAATTAAAATTTCAATTCCCATGTCCTTTTTGGCTATATTATTTATCCTTTTGGTCTTCTTTCAAATCATCCCATACAGACGATTTAACAACTATAAGTGGCTTATTCTGATTGGGAGAATTATTGGCGGCTCTATTGCTAGTACTTGGTCGTTCTGGAGAGATTACACCAAAATCCTGGGCCATACGGCGACTACACGAGCAACAGGTACAAGCTATGCCATGAGATTTATGCGTTGAATTTTCATTTTGCGGTGCCGCATTCCCTTGATTGGAAGAATTGTTGTTGTTTGTTTTAGCCATTGCCTGAAGTCGATGATTATCTCCGATGATTTGATTAAAGAGGTGTTTCTGTGACCTTTCTTGAACCATATGTCCGCCTCCCAGTTTTGTCTCATTCTCCGATCTTCGATCGTATGGAGTACGCCGCATGTATTCTGTTCGATCAGTGTCTGCATCAGATTCAGAGCGATTATGGAGCCGTCGTCGTCGTGGTTGTCCTTGTCCACTACTATCCACTATCTGTTGGTCTTCCTTTGGCTTCTGACAGAGGCGATTGCTGCGACAAACTGCTGGGCAACGAACCCGTGTTTCACTTCGGCGGAAGGGTTCACTTTTTGAGTAGTCTGGCAGCAATTGCGTTTGACGTAGTCCAGAGTGATTGCTACCCATTAAAGATGCCTGACGTTTGGGAGGAGATGGAGTCTGGCTAGGAGCACGACTTCCACTGTTTGGTGGCATTCGTTCGGGACTTCTGATGTTGGTCGAACGGACACTGGTTTGAGGTTGTTTATTTGGACTCGTGGCACGGCATCGTCTATTCGATGCGGCATAACGATCACCAGCATTATCCTCTGAACAATATTTTCGATTTTTCTGATCACCAGCGCTACCGAAATCATCATATCCATAATGCTGTTTGACTGATTGTTTTCTGGATCTACTCGAGCTCTTTTTCTTACCGGCTTTAGATTTTTTCTTCCTCGCTGATTTGGATTTCATTTCATCCATATCGATTATGCCATAGTCCGTGTCCGACCAAGTTTCGGAAAGATATCGCCGTGCAGTGGGTATGACAGTAGCAGAAGCTTCATTTTCAATGGCGCCTTCTGGCAAACCCTTACCCTGCTGATCCAAACGAGCCTGACAACGACAGCAATGACAACCCTGGTCATGTGACTCCTTCAGATTGCCGTCGTCATCAAAATTGGGCAATTTCACTCCTTGCTTGATCTTGCTTTGGCAGACACAGCGATTGAGATTATAGCAACCACCGGTTTCTGTTTGGAAACAGGCTCCAGCGGCATCCGCTAGATTCTGAAGCCTTCCGCGCAATTGGTTTAGTATCTTGTGCTGTTTTACTCGCACATTACCCAAACTCTGAGAGTCACTCGCAAGACTCGGCAATTCACTATCAATCTCCAGCTGCTTGGCATTGTCCAAGTCCTGGCTAGTCATCCGCTCCAGTTCCTTCAGTAGACACATTCTCTCACAGCCCGAGGCGGTGGCTATTTGACGCAAACGAAACTGAATTTTGGCATAATGCGATGTGATCCGGAAGAGGGCATCCTGCAGTTGCTCGACATCATCCTCCAGCTTGCACTCGTACGATGTCAATTGGCGACATATCATCTCACCATTCTCATCCAGCTCACAATAATGACGCTCCTTACTGCCTGCTGCTCCTCCTGCTCCTCGTCCATTTAGATGTAAACTGGAATTGGAATGGGATTTCGTCTTTTGAACGTCATCCTCCTCCTCCGGTTCATCGTTCCATCTGTCTCTCATGTTCCAATTGTTTTACTTTCTTATTTATGTTCTTCTTTTTGTTGTTGTTTTGTTCCCAGTCTGATTTGGGTTTTTGTTTTATCGAATAAAATATTTTAATTTTGAGTTTACGAAAATTTCAATGACAAAGTTCTATGGCCCCCCAAAATCAATATTAATCCTATATACACATATATCTATTCGAGAGATATACATATGTATGTAATAAAGATAAAGGTATTGAAATCGTGGATTCCATATCGAAGTCTGCTGTTGTGACAATCTGATGGAACAACCTGACTACTCTTTTAATATTTTTTACCTATTGCATCTTCTGATTGCTTGCCTGTTGGCGAATGTTGTCCTTTTTACCTACAATGACGAGCAAAACTGTAATACCACCTTGCAGTCTTCAGTTGGGAAGCTTATAACTCTTTTCGGAGTTAACCTACAATGATGATTCTTCTACCATTTGATTTTGTAACTATTTAACTCTCTTGTCCAAAAGTTTGAAGGCATTTGGTCACCTAGACAAGAAATGGTAAGCAAAATTGAAGAAAAAGCCAAATGTTACAGTTTTGCACTCTCATACTTTTTAGATAACAAAATTTTTATTTTTTAAAGGGTATCCAGTGTTTTTGAGGGTTTTTTTTTTACAAAATATCCTACTCGACATATGTTCAAAGCATTATCAAATAAAATTCCAGTATATTAGCCTCCTTGGTAATGCCATAACTCTATCAAGCCAAGATATAGAAATTCTTATTTAAGTACCTACTCACTTTTTTATACCCTTGCAAAAAGGGTATATCAATTTTGGTCAGAAGTGTGCAACGCATAGAAGGAAGCATCTCCGACCATATAAAGTATATATATTCTTGATCAGCACGGCGAGACGAGTTCAAATAGCCATGTCCGTCCGTCCGTCTGGATCGATGCGAACTCCTCCTAGACCGTTAGAGCTACAGAGCTGCAAGTAGGCTTGTATATACTGCAGGGTTTGTATATCTCAGATTCAGCCGGATCGGACCACTATATCATATAGCTCCCATACAAACGTCAAAGTCACGAACAGTGACTTTTCTCAATAACTTCGTTATTTTCTGAGCTATCATCATGAAATTTAATGTTTGTGAGTTTATTGCACCTACAAACAACTGTGTCAAATTTGATCAAGATCGGGTGACTAAATCATATACCTCCCATAGGAACGATCGGTCGAAAATAGTGACTTTTGTCATTAGCTTCGTTACTTTTAATGAGATTGCTTTCAAATTAAACATTTGATAGTTAAATATACCTGTTAATGACTGTGCCGAATTTGGTAAAGATCGGGTAACTATATCATATAGCTCCCATAGAAACGATCGTTGGAAAACAGTGACTTTGATTAATAACTTCGTCATTTCCTATGCTAAGATTGAAGGCCGTTCTTTCGCAAACATTAGACTTTTTGGATAAAACGTTTTTACACTTTGATGGCTATGGGTAAGGAAAGAATTACCAAAACAGTTGCAAGGGTATACAAACTTCGACACGGTCAAAGTTAACCCCGGCCCTCTGGTTTTTTTTAAAATTTAGTTGGATTTATTTATGCCAACATAAAATCCATTTTTTGCTTCTATAATGTTGGTTTTTATGTAAATAATGGTCCAAATTGTGTTAAAAAATTGATTATTATACGCCAGGACCTATGTCTTATCCCATTTGAAGGCGTGTTTTTTCTGCTGAATGTTGAAATATTATTATTTTTGATAAAATATTATTATTTTAACAGTTTAACATAAAACTATTTCTTAGCGTCCAAAGGTGTACAATGCATTTTACAAATTTTGAAAATGTGTCTTTTTTTTGCCAGGTCCGAATTTTGGAGCCGTTTATCAAATCCCATTTTTAAAAATAGCCGTTAGAGATACACTCCCGAAATTTACACATCATCTCAATAGAATTACCAATTGAACGCTATAAATTTACAGTTCAAAACTTTTCACCAACATTAAATAAAAATTGAATGAGAATAAGAATTTGAGGTCAACAAAAAAATGTCTCAAATGCATTGCCGCCACTGTATTTACTTGGTTCTAATTAAAATCTAATTAAGTAGTTGATAATATGTAATACAGATAGAATAACGAAATGGATAAGCTGAATTTTTAGTTATTTCAAACATCTAATTGACTTTTGGTACGATTACCTTAGACTATTATAAACAAGATTTTAAGCCAGTTAAATTTAAAATAAACTTCTAAAAAGTTTAGATTTTATGGAATCTTTATAATCATCATCATTAATATGATCCCAAAAACTACTTTAAAATTACAATAAATCCTTGAAAGTGATTTTTAAAAATGATGTTTTAACAAAAAATGCGAAATAAGAAAAAAAAAAACTTAATTCTACTTCTGATTTATTAATAATTTAATAAAAGTAACTTTATATGTTTCATATTTTCGTACCTTCATTTTCAATTAGTTTTGCATTCCTAAAAGAAAAAAAAAAAGAAACAAAAACAAACAAAAAACACTTTACAACACTTCGGCAAAATGCCTTACACACACTCACACACGCAACACGCCCAGAAACGCACACGGACACGATTCTCTCTCGTTTTCTTGCGCTGCGCCTTTTCCGTTTTCTCTTTCGACTGCGCTCAGGCGCAACAGCGACGTCGACTGCGGCGGAGGTTGGGATGACGGCATTGCCAACATTAACTTTTTGTTCCAAAAGTGGAAATTCTTTTGGTATGTGTGATTTACATACACATGTGTGTGTACATATGTGTGTATGTACATACATATGTACATACATATATTGCCAAAAACGTATTTGTTAGAAACAATTGAATGTTTTTCTTGCGTTTAATTTAAGCCGCTATATTATTCACTTGCTATATGACACTTACATACATATGTACATATGTATGTATGAAAAAAGACACTTAAAAAAAAAGAAAAAAAAACACTCCAAACCAAGCACAAACTTTGGCAAACCAAACGCGTTGAGCGCCAAAATTAAACAAAAACAAATTAGCGGGAGGAAATGAGAAGAGAGGGAAAGACGGCTTCCTATGATCCCAGCAGAATTTGCTTCTTTGCTGAATTCTTCGTGAGCTGCAAATAAAAAAAGAAAAGAAGAATATCGGAATCACTTTGCCGTTTGAAATAACAATTTGTGTACATACATATGTCACTCACAGCAATGTTACGGTAATTTGTTTTCTAAATGCATAAAATAGATACTTACATATGTATGTACATACATACATATGTACAATGCAAAACAATAACAAAACAAAGAATCAAACCTAACATTTGTTTTGTTCGCAATTTGGCAACATGTCGAATCCTGTTTCACTCACACACGCATACTCCATAAGTTCTCTCTTTGCGTCTTTGCTATTCTTTTTTCTCTTTCGACTGCGCCCAGGCGCAATATCGACGGCGACCGCAGCGACGACGCGTCGCGACGACAATGTCATTATTGGCAGCATTAACTTTTTGCTTTTCCTTTAAAAAAGGTTTAACATTTTTTTAATGCTTTATTTAATTAATTTGTAACAGATTTTGTAATTTAATACATTAGTCACTAATCACATGAAATGGGAAAAAAAACTGCAGCAAAATGAACGCGCTGACTGGCAAAAGGCAACTGAGAGAATGCAAAGGAGTAGGGGTTAGACAGAGAGCTTTCTATGAACCGAATCTTCGGCTCTTTCGAAGTCGAAAATTGCGAAAAATAACGGAAGTGCTGATCCACTAATTTGAAATTCTTTGCATTATTCTTTTTTGTTGATCTTATACATACATATGTATGTACATATGTACTTTGTTTTGCATATATCGTTTGTATTTATATCATTAGTTTTGAAACAGTTTTTAAAAAGTTTGCACATCAAATTGGATGAATTTAAAATTAACTAATTAACTAATTAACACATTATGTATGCATGTTTACATCATATATGTACATATGTACATTTGTACATATATAAATATCATAACTGAATGTTTTGTTGATAAAGAACTGACCGATTGATTAAAGCAGATATGAGATATTTCTCGCTTTAGAATTACATCCCGTCATAAAATGTTTCCTTTTTTTTCGGAAGGCAATGCAGCTCATTAAATTTTTCGTACGATTTGTTCACCATTTGTAACATATGAGTGTATGTAATGCATAATGACTCTTGGCTGAAACATTGTTTAACCATCTTTTCCACTAGCCACAGTCCACCCACAGCTTACTATTCACCCATCTCATGCCACCCGCCACAGGCCACATCCAACATGCAACATGAACACGCGAATGTGCAACAAGCTGAAAAATTGCCAGTTGTAATCAATGCCCAGTCCATTGGGGGAAACTTCTATCTTTCGCCTTCTTCCTTTACCATCGAGCCGGTCTGGTCCTGTCCCGTCCGGTACGGTCCGGTCCGGTCCGGCCCATGCCCTTCACCTGCCCCACCACGACTCTAAATATGCTACTGGGCGCCAAAGCAGAACACACTAACCAAATTTCGTGTATCCAAAGGATTTACCATGTTGCGAGCAATTGATTTGGTCTCGGCCAAAAACTAGGCACCACCTGCCTGAAGGCTAAGCCCAACGGAGTTGAAACAAACCCATATGTATTTATGTATGTACTCCAAGCCCAACCAAACCGGATCGAACGAAACCAGGAACCTGGAACAAAAGGCCGCGTTTGTGTCAGCGCATGAACATAAAAACTATATAAGATTTTAGGCAAATGTGAGTGACAAGCAAACTTGCGGAACGACAGGACGACGGGTATGGACAGACGGGTGGAGAGACAATCTGGATCTTTCATGCTGCGTGTTTGCAGTAGGTTTTGAATGAAAGCTGATTACAGGACAGCAGTAAATCGCAGATTTTTTTTGTCATCTATTACTGTTCTGGACTAGTACTTCAAATTTTCCCCGGTGTTTTTTTTTTTTTTTTTTTTTTTGCTGTAAACGTATAACCTAGAACAATAGATATTAAACTAGACCCTGACCATAATTCAAACAAATGCTGAGAGTCTTAAATAAATACATACATAGTATGTAAGTTGCTGCTTAAAATTGGTAATAAATTTACCTCAGTTAAGGGCTAACAGACAACTCGAATGTGAATAACAGCACTCTGTTAACTTAGTTTGTGGAACTCAAAACGTGATGCATACTTTGCGGCATATCTTGCTTCATTGTAATTTTTGAGCTAAATATTAATAATGTGAATTGAAGAATAAAAGTTTATGTTTGTAAAAATGAATATTTGAGTTCCTTTTTGCTCCTATTTATTAAACAAATATGTACTAATATTTTATTTGGCTAATAACTGACTGACTGTCACAAAAGCGTTTAATTTAAGCTAAAATTGATTTCAAAAACTTATTTCATTGTATTGGATTGCTTTTCTGGCATTATCTACAATTTGAAAGGTAAAATAACGAAATTTGAAAAGCACATTTTAAAATTAATTACCTTTGACATTGTTATTAAACTGTTTTGAACCATTAATTAACAAATACAAGTAGATATAAGTTGAATAATAAATAATCCACAAATTAACTGTATACATTCAGTACTATTATCTAAGACAAATAACAATTTGTATTTTTTTCAATTGAATAGTCTTTTATTTCTTTATTCGAATCGATTAGTTACATATTTGTTCATACATTCTCTCAATATGTGATGCGGAATTTCTTAAAACGTTTCTTAAGTGACTTTTAATTTAATAGAATTATTAGGAACTTTATCTGAATAAGAAATATGTGGAAACAGTTTTCTGGTTTTCCAAGCTGATAAAAAGCTTTAAACGCCGATCGGGTGGAGTGTCCTATAAATAGGCTCTACCGAATTATTAGGAACTTTATATGAATAAGGAATATGTGGAAACAGTTTCCTGGTTTTCCAAGCTAATAAAAAGCTTTAAACACCGATCGGGTGGAGTGTCCTATAAATAGGCTCCACCGAATTATTAGGAACTTTATATGAATAAGGAATATGTGGAAACAGTTTTCTGGTTTCATCCCGATCTTAAGGATGCTTTGCTTAAAGCCGATGAGATTGCCGATGATGACCGTCTTTAGCATTGGGAATATTATTTTATTATTAGCATTTATATGAATAAGGAAAATGTGGAAAGAGTTTCCTGGTTTTCCAAACTGATAAAAAGCTTTAAACACCGATCGGGTGGAGTGTCCTATAAATAGGCTCCACCGAATTATTAGGAACTTTATATGAATAAGGAATATGTGGAAACAGATTTCTGGTTTCATCCCGATCTTAAGGATGCTTTGCTTAAAGCCGATGAGATTGCCGATGATGACCGTCTTTAGCATTGGGAATATTATTTTATTATTAGCATTTATATGAATAAGAAAAATGTGCAAACAGTTTCCTGGTTTTCCAAGCTGATAAAAAGCTTTAAACACCGATCGGGTGGAGTGTCCTATAAATAGGCTCCACCGAATTATTAGGAACTTTATATGAATAAGGAATATGTGGAAACAGTTTTCTGGTTTGCTTTGCTTAAAGCCGATAAAGGTGCCGATGATGACCGTCTTTAGCATTGGGAATATTATTTTATTATTAGCATTTATATGAATAAGGAAAATGTGGAAACAGTTTTCTGGACTGATTAAAACGTTTTAAACGCATTAAACTGGCTTTAATTGCTTTTTCAATTTTAGTAAACGGAAAAATAAAAGGAAGTTGAGCTGCTGTTGCTTTCATATCAAGAGACAACAAGCAACTGAAGGAGCCTCACACAAATTGTCAGCAAGTTAATTATTAGGTATGGGCCATGACTTACTTCGATGATAATCACATTGAATTATCGATAAACTGAAATACTGAGCACGGGTGCATGTGGCATTGATCGAACTAGAATTCACGATAACATCCATTCAATATCTATATGTTCATGATATATCGCCACCGAATACTATTTTTCATATAGCGATAAGTTAAATAAATAAACCTAACACTAAAATTATGTAGACGAGGGAGTCTGACTGCTATCAATTCACAATTGACTTTTTTATGTATGTAAGTCGACGGTAGATTGGCGCAGGGACAGATACAATTACTAAATTTTTATTTTAAAATGCTAAATGTCGAAGGGGGCAAAATAGGCGCATCATCGTGAACTCGGCTATAGTCTTTTTATCATACATAAATGAGAACTATTTGTATTATTGATCAAAAGTTATAAAATTAATTAAACTTTAATGTCAGTGCCACTTTCGACTTTGGGTTTACGTTTGGAATGGTAACTTTAAGTTATAATGTCTACTTCTTTTTATACCCATGCAAAAAGGGTATATTAATTTTGGTCAGAAGTGTGCAACGCATAGAAAGAAGCAACTCCGACCATACAAAGTATATATATTCTTGATCAGCACGACGAGTCCAAATAGCTATGTCCGTCCGTCCGTCTGGATCGACGCGAGCTCCTCCTGAAATTTAATATTGGTGAGTTTATTACACCTATAAACGACTGTGTCAAATTTGATCAAGATCGGGTGACTACCATATAGCTCCCATGGAAACGATCGTTGGAAAACAGTGACTTTGATTAATAACTTCGTTATTTCTCTCTGCTAAGATTGTAGGCCATTATTTCGCAAACATTAGCGATTTTAATCAAAACTAATTTTTAGCTGGGCTTCAGGTCAATAAATCTTACTAATTTATTTGTAAGATTTTAAATCATAGGCAGCACAAAAGGAGAGCAGGTTGTCTGTATAGCTATTTTAAGAACCACCAAGTTTTATCATCAGCAGACTTTGCTAAAGAATCCACCTTATTGACCTGAAGCCCAACTAAAACTCAGTTTTGATTAACTTCAATAAGGTCGAAATCTAGACAAATAAAAATGAAGTAAGTAAGTCGTCTCGCCGACTTAGGTATACCATACACCAACAAAACAAATATTTCAAATTTGTAATAACAAATGCATTTTGCCTATTTGAAAAAAATTCTGTTCACATGCTTTTTACAAGCATATCTTAGTATCTGACTGACTCATGCATCTGAGCACCCTAGCGCCCCCACCCGCCAACGACCAACTCCGGCCTTATGGAAAAACGTTTATATGCATAACTTGGCTATTTTTTGTCCGATTTTGATCAAATTTGGTATTTTGCTGGGTATTAGTATCAAATTCAAGTGTGCCAAATTTGATTCCACAAGGTAAAAAATTACGGGAGATAATCGAGTTTTTCAAATTTTGGGGGCGGAAAGGGGCGTGGCAAAATCTTTATACATACAAAATGTGCGCATTTACTAAGCAAATATACATACCAAATATGGTGTCTCTAGCTGCAATAGTTTTTAAGATAAACGTTTTTTTTGAATTGCGGGGACGGAAAGGGGCGTGGCAAAATTTGAAATAAACTCGATCACTCTACATACTACATGAGCCTACTTACCAAATTTGGTGGCTCTATCTCTTATAGTCTCTGAGATCTAGGCGTTCATACGGACGGACAGACGGACGGACGGACAGACGGACGGACAGACGGACATGGCTATATCGACTCGGCTGTTGATACTGATCAAGAATATATATACTTTATGGGGTCGGAAAAGCTTCCTTCTGCCTGTTACATACATTTTGGCGACTTTAATATACCATTTCACCCTATGGGTGTATGGTATAAAAAGCAATGAGGTGTCACAGGACACCCGGATAGAGCGAAGCTCTCTAGGAATTCGTCGAGTAAACGATGAACTACAGTCATATACAATAGCAGAAATGAATGAACATGAACAACAAATGAAAGCAATGGTATTTTTCTGATAATTCTGATAAAATATAATATATTTCAGCTCACCGCAGTATTACAAAGCTTTATTTATTTATCTTCGTTTAAGTTTGGCTCGTTTAAATATTTTCCCGAATATTTTCGTTGAACCTAATTGTTCCCATACTCTATCACGGAAATGATTGGTTTATGGTAACTGAAATATGAAATGTATGTTTGTGATTGGATGTGGGTTAGAAAACGTGAAAAAGCAGCATCTATGGTTGTGTTATATCTTGTTGTAGATTCTGCAGGATTACTGCTCATTGTTAAATTTAATTCTTCGAAAAGAAAAGTTTTCAGCGGCGCAGACTTTTCATCTGCAAAATTGACATTGAAGTCTCCAGCCAAAATCAGTGGGAGTTTATGAAAATTTTGTCCAAGTAGACGAGAACCTTCCTCAGTATACTCCAGAAGTATTCGGTGGATGAACAAAATTATGTCCTCAAGTCTATTACCCGGCGATATGTAAAGGACTACTATAACTAGTTCAGTACCGTCCTCCATCCTGCATGTGGCGGTTTATAGTTTAATAAACGATACTCCTTTATCAAGTCGAACTATAACTCGCAGGACCGAGGAAATAGGCCAATACTTATACTCAGAAACTAAAAGACGGATAGAGGACTGTGCCTTCTTTTCAATTTGTTTGGATGAAAGCATAGATATTAGAAATATTAGTCAAATGGTTATTTGTGTTAGAACTATTGATTACGACTTTAAAATTTGCGATGAATTTCTAAACTTACATTCTTTTCACAGTCATGTAAATGGAAAAAGTACGTTTGATGCCTTTGAGAAGCATGTACTTTCATTCCAATTATCATATAAAATGTCCTCAATTTGCACTGATGGTGCCGCCACCATGAAAGGAAAGAATGAAGGATTTCTTGGCCATGTCAATAGAAAAGTAGGAGAAATACCATTTTTCCATAGTTTCATCCATCAGCAAGCATTGTTTGCAAAAATTTTTCAAGTTGTGGATGCAATGGGTGTAGCAATTAAAATTATTAATCGCATTAAAGGTGGTCATAATTCGCTAACCCATAGAAAGTTTAAATCCTTTCTCTCAGAATTCGGCGCTGAGTACGAGGATCTTTGCCTTTTTACTGATGTTAGGTGACTGAGCCGAGGCCAAAGTTTAGACAGACTATACAGTCTTCGTAATGAAGTTATTTCTTAGAAAGCGAAAATTTAGAAAAAGATAAAGATTTGTTAGCTTCTCTAAAAAATCCATTATTTATTTTAGACTTGGCGTTTCTAACTGACATAGTCCTTTTCATTAATCAATTAAATCTTCAGCTTCAAGGCCGCAACAAACTTCCGTCCGATTTAATTGCAGCAATCAATAAATTTAGTCGCAAAAGTAATGGTCTTCAAATTCAATTGAAAAACAATGACCTGTCCAGCCTTCAGCGAACTGCAGAAATTGTTGCATTGTACCCCAACCCTTCCCGAATTCAGGAGTACGCAGAGGCAGTTAATACCCTTTCCTCCGAAATAGCGGAAAAATTTTCTGATTTTAAACAAATCAATTGGCTCATTGCAGTTTTTAATAACCCCATAGAAGCAGAATCTGAATCAATTCCAGAAGAAATTAGGGAGGAATTACAGGTCATGAAAACTGACTTGATGCTGCCACTAAGTAGTGGAATAGAATTTTGGCGAGAACTTCCGATAGATAAATTTCCGATTTGCAAAAAGGCAATGTTAAAATTATGTTCTATGTTTACCACAACATACATATATTTGTGAAACAACATTTTCCACAATGAAATTAATAAAAAATTCTATTCGAAACAGTCTAACAGCCATTTAGAAGATCTCCTTCGGATAAAAAGTTATCCAAATAATATAGATGCTAATGAAATAGTTGAGTTTAAAAAAAAAATATGAATTCAAAATTCTTGGTTTTCCATCGCATTTTACATTTTTCTTGCTTTCGTCACATGCAATTTGCGCAGTGTAAAGCAACTTACGCACACAAGCAAGCGCACACATACAACTACATCTTTTTAGTGCTCTCTTTGTGCCGGGCCCTGATTAAGATAGACTATTCCAGGGCCCGGCACAAAGAGAGCGCTTAAAAAGTGTAGTTGGATGTGTGCACTTGCTTGTGTGCGTATGTTGCTTTACACTGCAAAAAATGAAAAATCATCAAATTCTATTTCAAATCAAGAAAACGAAGGCAGCCGATAATCTGATGCAAGAAAAATATAGAAAAACAAAGCAGCGATCAATTTTTTCATGTGTGTTCTCTCTCGAAATGCTGAGAGAAACTAAATCCACCCTCATGCTTTTGATTTTTTTGTGTGAGGACTTCAGAAGCCGTTCGGCTTACACGCAGAGGTGCCGAACGTGTTCGGCTGACGCGCTGCAGATCTGACGTTTTTTAAAAAAAATTTCCTACCCCAACGCGCCTAAGAGAGCTTCGCTCTAAAAATTTGAAATTTATTTGAAATTTATATGTAAATATATCAAGTAACCTTCACTAAAGTATGTTTTTAGTTACAATTGTTTTTGAAATTTATATATCAAGTAACCTTTTCTGAAGCTTGTTTTGAGTTACAATTGTTGAGTTTATTGTTTTGCATTTTTATTTCATTATTCAGAAATTCTCGTAGAGAATAGACGAAATATCATTTTTTTTTCTAAATTTTTGTTTCATATTTCGGAAAATCTAGTAGAAAATTACCAAAAATAACTTTTTCTTAAAAAAACTAATCAAAATTTATTGTTCATATATTAAATTATTTATTTATTTATTTATTTATTTATTTATTTATTTATTTATTTATTTATTTACAGATGTCTTTTCTTTTCATACGTACATTGAATTCCCATGAGCTCAGAGAAGTCAAGGAGTGGCTTAGAATGCATAATTACGAGTTGAATGCGGCCACTCGTCGAGAGTTCACCAAAGTCAATGTCGTAGCTCAACTGATCCAGAAAACTAAACTAATCAATTTGGATGATTATCTGGCACATCAAGATGACACAAAAAACCAACGTGAAGACTGGGAGAAATTTAATTGTAAAGTGTTGAAAAAATTGAAGCTGAAGCATTCACCATGGGATCTAGAAAAATTTGCCAAGGGCCGTATGGATGCTATTGAATCACTAGTTTATGATATAATGTCAAAGGATAAGGCTCGTCAACACACGCCCCCCAGACAGCGGTCACAATCTTTGAAATCACCACCATCACAATCATTGGAATCGAAACCTGGGGGCAAATCTCGATCTGCTCATTCTATAAGAGATTTGCGAAAGGTTATCACGATGGATGTGGAGGAGATTATCGATGATGAAACTGTAAAGACAACCAGAAAACTAGTTGCCTAAGACGATTATCTTAGTCCTCTAAAGAAATGTAAAAAGTGAAATCAATTTCTAAGCCTAATGGATAGTAGAGTTCTTCGTTTGGACACAACTTTACGAGACTAGCCGGGTGGACCGGTTTAAGCAAATGTTGTGTGCTTTTGTTTTGCCCATCAGAATCCAGCATCCATTTTTTAAAATCCATCAAATTCGTTTTATAATATGAATGGGAAAAATTTCATCGGATGCAAAATTCCATATTGATTATTATAGTTTTTTTCAAAATTTTTGTAATCAAATTAAAAGCAAAAAGCAAAATTGCAGCATTACAGTGGAAAATTAAAGCAAATGTTAAATTTTTTTTCCATTCTCATTCTCAAAAAAAAAAAAAAAACTACGAATTAAGTGCATTATTCGGATAAATAGTATAACGGATCAGCATTAAAGAAATATGAAAGAGTTATCAAGTTATAAATATATTTGTGTTTGTACCTAGAAGTTTTCCTTGTATGAACATAAAAAAGGTGGAATCTGCAGTTGCTTTGCCGTTCTTTTCTCTCTTCATATCGTTTGAATTCCCAACTACTTTTAGCGTTGAAGCTATGGTATGGCCATTACAACTGTGGATTCTTTAGCAAAGTCTGCTGATGATAGAACTTGGTGGTTCTTGAAATAGCTATACAAACAACCCGCTCTCCTTTTGTGCTGTAAGATTTATTGACCTGAAGCCCAACTAAAACCCAGTTTTTATTTGTTTTTTTTTTTCCTTCATATTAAAATATAAAAGGAAAAAAAAATGAAGTAAGTAAGTCGTTTCGCCGACTTAGGTATACCATACACCAGTAAAGCAAATATTTTAAATTTATTAAACAAATGCATTTTCACATGCTTGTTATTACAAGCATATCTTAGTATCTCCCTCACTTAAGCATTCGAGCACCCTAGCGGCCCCACCAGCCAACGGCCAACTCCGGCCTTATGGAAAAACGTTTATATGCATAACTTGGCTATTTTTTGTATTAGTATTAAATTCAAGTGTGCCAAATTTTCACAAGGTAAAAAGTTACGGGAGATAATCGAGTTCTTCAAAATTCGGGGGCGGAAAGGGGCGCGGCAGAATTTTTATACATACAAAATGAGCGCATTTACTAAGCAAATATTCATACCAAATATGGTGTCTCTATCTCTTATAGTCTCCGAGATCTAGGTGTTCATACGGTCAGACGGACGGACAGACGGACATGGCTAGATCGACTCGGCTGTTGATCCTGATCAAGAATATATATAGTTTATGGGGTCGGAAAAGCTTCCTTCTGCCTGTTACATACATTTTGGCGACTTTAATATACCATTTCACCCTATGGGTGTAAGGTATAAAAATGTTTTTCATAGCCTCTTAAAGACTCGAAAAATTAAAATAATAATATCCATTTATGCCAGGAAATCGATCTTTTTATTAGGTAAACTTTAGTTTACCATGCACATAAAAAGAAATATTCAAATGATGTATATGTGTTTATGTTCTTATTTCTTTACATATGATGCAATTCTAAAATCCCATTACTTAAAGAGCACAAATTCCTGAGAAGCACATCTCGCCCCAAAGGAAGCAGATGAAGAAAGAAATTCTGCATACCAAGTTGCCGTTGCCGTTGCCATTGCTATTGGATTGCTTCACTAATTTATTGTTCAGCCGGCCGGCAAAGTTGCCATGTGCTTCCCGCTGTTTTGTTGGGGCAGGTCCTTGCCATGTTTCAGTTGTTGTTTCTCTTCATACTTATTATTGTTGTTGCTTCCCTTTTGGCGGCTGCCTTTTTGGCTTTCTCACTTGGTCGTAAATCGCGTTGCCTACTCTGCACCAAGTGGTGCCCACACGAGTGTGTGTCCTAGCGGGAGTTTGGGGTAGAAATGACATCTCCAGAACCGTCAGCTGTCAGCAGTTTGCGGCTTTTTGAAATGTGGAACACACGCGTTAAGAGCCATAGAGACTAAGAGAGCCAGAGTAGCCGAATAAGGCCGAGAGAGAGAGAGAGAGACAACAGAGAAAGTTAAGAGAAAGTCATGTGGAGGTAAAGAGAGCATATCCTTTTAACGAGAGAACCTAATGAATACCGTTGAGACTCTCGCTGGAACTTCGGCTAAATACACTTGGAATCACACATAAATCGCACAATAGGCAATATTTAAGAGAATATCTTGTTTACTTAAGAGAAGCAGAAAGAGAATGCTAACAGACATTATTACTAATCACAATAACAAAGTTTATAAAAATTGTAAATGCAATAAACTGCATGCAATACAATTCACATTTATCTATCTAACTTCAATGACTTGGCTAAATAAATGATTGAAATTAAATTTGTTATGGTTAATTAATAATTTCAATTTAACAACCAAATGATTAATAATTGTTTTCTTTTACCACGAATGTTTTAAAAACCTTCGTTTATGCCAGGCATACGGCCGTACTGTCATCATTATCCTCATCGTCATTGTCTCATCGTCATCGTGATTGCTGCGAAGCACTTTTGGGAATGAAAGTGCCATTCGCATCATTCAGGCACGAATGCTGTCGATTTTACGTGTCTCTGTGTGTGTGTGTGTGTGTGTCGGGACACCGACTCCGGCTCTGGATACGTCTCCTACATACAATATAATACAATATTCTCACTTTCGGCTCCTATTCGGCTCGCATATTGGTAGCCATTCTGGTGACTGGTGACTGGCTGCCGACTGCCGACTGTTATCCTGCTGCTTGACTCCTTTAAACGAGGCTCCCGTCTCGGATCCGCCGATTCTCTGGCTGCAACGGCAACAGCAGTAACAGCAGTAACAGCAGCAGCAGCAGCAGCAACAGCAGCAGGAAGCAAAAGTTGAATTTTTGCTGGCAAACTGTGTGCACTTGTCGCCATTCAGTTTTCAGTTGCAAACGAACAATTTAAGCGTAGAGTTCGAGAGTTCGGAGGAAGCATTTTCCCCAAACGTCGCAGCCAACGAGCAAATTGTCACATTGAAAACATTCAAGCCAAATAGCTCTTAGCTAAATACCAACTAAAAGCAAATTTCCACTTACGAACATTTTTCGTGTTATTTTCCTTAACTTCGCCATCTGCCATTGACTTTATTTTTTTTTTTTTTTTTTTTGTTAACTTGTTTTTTTTTTTGCGATACGTCGAAAGCAAAAAAAAAAAAAAGAAACCCAAAAGCTAAATAAATAAATATGTTAAAATTACAAAATACTTGGGAAAATATTGCGCTAGGTAAGGGTAAGTGGTTTCTATATAGGAAATGTCTTTCAATTGATAGCAACTAATTTTGATGAGATCCAATAACAAATTCTAGTTAGTTTTGATTTAATATTATGCTAAGTTAGTTAAACGACTTTCAAGCTGATTCATAAAAAAAAAGTTTCTGCTTAAAACCAATTTAAGTTTTCAATTAGTTTAGTAAATTTGCTAAAAACAATAGAATCAAACAAAAAAAATATAAAATTCAAAATAAAATATAATTATCGTGTGTGTCCACATTAATCAAAAATAATAAAACAAACAAACCAAATACAACAACAACAACAACAGCAGCAACAACAAGTGAAATTGTGAAAATTGATCAACTCTTATTTAAGCAATAAAATATTTATTGGCCTTTGCCAATTGTTGGTCCAAATTTCCCCTCTAGGTAAGTGCAAATTTGTGTTTACACCCAAAAGAAAAAAAAAAAAACAAACAAACAATAAAAATAAAACAAGACACAATGAAACTACAAATGATTTGTGTTATATATATATTTTGTGTAAATTCTTTTTAGCAAATTGTGAGCGACAATTAAATGAGAAATGGCATTTACTTAATTGTATAATGCACTTTTCTCAACGAATAACAAAACAACAAAAACAAACAACAGGGAAAATCATTCTAACAATTTCTCATTTCCCCAGTTGAAAATTCTTTCAATTTAAATGATATTCCATTTTATTGCTTGGCACACACGTTAAAACTATATTAAAATACTTTCGATTAAACTATGCAACTCATTGCATCATTGAAGTGGCCTCCAGCGGGGGTAGAGAATGAAGAGGAGAATGAGAGGAAAGTTGGGAGAGAAGTTGAGTGGAAAGTTGGGCCATTAGTTGAATCTTTGTTCCGTTCAATCAATCAACAAAAAATAACAAAATTGCACTAAACATTTTACATTTTACAGAGGCAAAAAAAAGGAAAAACGAAAAATAGGGTAAAAGTGGGTGAAAGTATTTTAATTAAATACGAAATACTTAAGAGAATAAATCGCGTTGTGTGTGTGTGTGTTACTGTGGGATTTTTTGTTTTGTGGTATGTGTTTTGTTGGCACATCGATTGTCATCAGAGAAAATGTTAAGTTAAATACATATAGAGGAAAGAGTTAAAGATGAAAATGGAAATGGGAGGCAAGGAGTGGAATCCCTCTTCAGGTGAAGTGCGAATTGAAGCGCCGCTTGAGTGCGACCAAAGAAAAGCTCACTGCTCAAGTGGAAAAGCGTTGAGAATCTCCGCAGAGGATGAAGAGTGAGTTCTTTTTTGTTGTTGTTGTTTGTTTCTTAAATGGGTGGGAGGACAAATGGAAAACGATGCAAAATATGCAACCCACTAACCGGGCACAATGAGAACCAACAACAATCATCTACAAACTGCAGCAGATGCTTTTGTCTGTCTCTGGGGATAAAAATTGAAATAAAAATATAACAACAACAACAACAATACCAAAATAGTAGAAAGAGAAAGCAAAAATAGGAAAAACTGTGAGCGAAATGAAAGAAATTGCTTAACAGCACCCAGTGTGGTGTGTGTGTGTGTCTGGGTGTGTAAAAACGAAACAAGAAAATATGAAAATAAAAGCAAAGATGATATCGATGAGAATGGAGAATGTTGCCCTTGCTTGCTTTTCTTCTTATCCCTCGCCCTCTTTATTTTTTTTTTTTGCCGCTGATGATGCAGTTAAAGAAAGAATTATGAAAGTGGAAACGATGCAGCTTGTTGCCTTAAGGAATTCCGGAAGGACGTCAGGAAGTGTTTAAGCCATGGCCCATCAAATTGATCATAGCAGAAATAGATATACATATATTTATACCGCAATCAAATCAATTTTAAATTGTTTGCACAATGAAAAACCAAACACCTTAAGGAATAATCAGTTGCGTTTGCTGTCCAAACAGTTTTAAACGTTACAAACCAAAGTAGTAGTGAGAATTATTTAGAGATTTTTGATAAGATGAGTTGAGATTTCTGCAAACTGTAGAATGACATGATTTGATTAGACATATCAAGAAACTCTAACTTTAGGCAAAAATTCATCAACATATTAAACCAAAATTAGTTTTCAGAATTAATATATATTTAATGATGAATAAATAAATCATTTAATCATTTCCATTTTTTATTCATTTCATAATTTATTTCCTTGTTTGCCATAGGGCTAAAGCTAGATATATACACTTCAGAGTTTAGATTTATAATACTAAGAATTGTTACCCTAATTAGAGACTTAATACTAAAGACTTTTAGGAAAACTACACAATAGTATATCGTCGCAGCAGCTTAGATTTCCTAAATAACATAACACTGTACATTCAACATAGTCCCAATCAAGAAAAAAGTGAAAGGGGAAATGGTTTTTTTAATTACACAGGCCGACATACTTTTTGGTGACGTTAACTTGAGATTTCCATAATTCTTCAAAATGAAAAACAGACAATTCTTGGAATCTCTATAGCATACTTTTTGGTTCAAATTTAAATCATTAAAGAACCGTATCCAAAGTGTAAAATATTATGCATTATAACAATGAAGTACCTCTTTTCATATTTTGTAAATTATACTTAATATATTAATAGGTTAAAATAAAACTGTTTTTAGCATAATATTCTCTTTATATTATACAATAAAATACTGCAAATGCGGCCAATTTGAATAAGTTCCACACACTTTTCTTGAAAACCTGATGTACTAAGTACAGAGCCGTGATCAACACCCCTCAATCACTTTACAAGACATACTGAAATTGGAATACTTCTTCATGACCTCGAAAATGTCAGCATTTGACTTGGCATGTTTGTTTTTGTTCAAAATTAATAATATGAATTTTTAAATTAAGTCAATGAAAATAGTTTTGGTAAGAACAGCTCCAAACCACAAAGCGTAAATGCCAGCTGCAGTCAGGACTTTACTATACCTCATCATTTTATTTGCGAATTTATATTTGCGAATGATAATATAAGACATGTAATAATATAAGTCATGTCCTTAAACATTAATTGTTTCCATGTTGAATCAGCTAGCATAACGGTTAAACATTAGAGTGGTATTATGCATTATCCCTTGCTGACGACTTGTTTCATCGTACAATTGAGAATTTGAATACAAAACGATAGCAAGTGAATCAATTAAAAAGGTAATACCAGAAACTTTAAGAGAAAGTCACTCAACTTAAGGATGATATTCGACAAAGATCAATGAAGGGCTTTGGTTGATTAAAGACATTATTAAAGCTAATGAGCCGGCAAAAAAAAAAGAAGAAAATTTCATCTAATTAATATCTTTAGTTTTGGCTGGATATATTTCAAGTAGTCGAGTCGGTCTAAAGCTAGATAGATTTTTGTACTCAATGGACACAAACAAAGAAAAATTAATTTCGAATTAACAGTAAATTACTAAGGATTCTGTTTTATCAGCATTTTACTTAATTTTCTAGTTATAGAATAAATTATGTAATTTTTTATTTTCAATATTGTCATATTGATTTGATATAAGTATATACAAGAAGTAACAGGAATTTTGACTACCTAATCATTTTCTAATTCGATTCTTGTCCTGATTTTTAACTCCTTGAAAAGCATTTTCTTTGCAAGATTGATGAGAAAAAGTAAAAGTGAATAAAGTTTTCTCTTCGTTAACTATCAAATTAATGGTTTATTTTTTTTTTTACATATATTCATTGCAGTCGCGTTTAGACTGATTGCAGATTTAATTCTTACCTAGTAGTATGATCCATCTTTCAAGCCCTTAAAGTATGTTGTATTATTGGAATGGAACATTCCTAGGACTTTTATTTAAAGACGAAGTTTTGTCTTAATCTTCGTTGCTTTTACATGTCAACCGCAGTTTGGCCAATGAGCACAAAGAGGACTCACTCACCAAGAGATATTTGGAGTTAGACTTGTCATTTTCTATTTTTCGCTTTTAAAGTCGAAAGTGGTACTCATAAAGCATGCTTTTAAATTTTGTGGGTTACTTCTATCAATAAACGAAAAGTACTCGATAAAAAAGAGGAGAGCGAAAAAAAAGGAAAGAAATATTCTAGTCGTGATGAATATGGCCAATTTTGGAGGTCTGCGTGCCAAACGCCACCAATCGATTTGCATGACAAAACGAAATGTGAGAAATTGCCCAGCATAAAAAAAAGAAGAAAATGTCAAAAAGGAAAATGGAAAATGGGCATTGCGGGGTAGGTAACCGGGAAGTGACTTAAGGCGGCTTTCGATTTGTAACAATTATTGGTCGTTATGACTGCTGACTTTACTAGTTTGAAAGGTCCCCCACTCTTCCCCATTCCCATGCACTTCAAACTCCATTCGGGACTTATTGCTTCCAATTATTGCACATTTTTGTGGGATACTTTGCGGCACGAATCGTCAGTGAATTCACCTCAATCCACCACTCAGGCTAATGCCTTTGAAATAATCATAATAAATATTATTGACATGCAAAAATGCCACAAAATGTCAGGAAATATTTATTACACTTTGGGGTCCGTCCGTCCGTCAGTTCGTTCCAGTTACATTCATATCATCGTCATCATCAATCCCAACAAATGTTATATATATATATATATATATAAATATGTAACTATTCGATGGAAAGGTAAAGCAAACAATTTTCGTGGTTTGAATTTGGAAATGTTGGCATTTTGGTTTTTTCCTCTTCTTTTTTTACGGTGTTCTATGAACGGCTGCTTGCAATTATGGCTAATTGATTTTGTCGCCTGCGTCTCTACAATTATATGGCATAGTTAATTCTAAGCGAAATATTCATACTCCAATTTAGATTTTTGTATACTTTTGGTATATACATACATGCGTAGCCAGTGCGGGTCAAAAACTGACTTTAATTCGGTTCAGTCTGTTGTGTATTTTTAATTGAAATTCATGTTGACATTTTTATAGCTTTGGGTTTTGTTAGTTTTCCACCAGGCCAAAATCCATAGTTTTCGTTTAGTTTACGGTTTTCATTGGACCGTTCCCCGTATTCGGTGTTCGGTGTTAGGTGTTTCAGTTTTTCACCGCTGCTTTTCCAGTTTATTTATTTAAATTTATTGACTTTTGCTATTTGGCTTGTCATGCCGTTTAAAATTTCATTTTCATATCAATAAAAATGTACAACGGATGATAGAGTTTTTAACATAGCATTTGAACTATCATTTAAAAACTTAATACGATAAATGCACTTTAACTCAACTTGAACTTTCGTTTACTTAATAAATATGTCTGTGTACTCTTAACTCGGGGCAACAAGAGTAACTAATCATAAGATAATAATTATTTATCTTCAAGCACATTAAAATTGGAGATAGTTTTAAATTGTTGTCGGTCGGAAGGAAGTGTTCAAAAGTGCAAACGAACGAGTTCATCTTGAGCGATTTGAGTGATCGAATGTTCTTCCGAGTTTATAAAGAACACATTTGAGGTGTCGAATTTTGTATCTTGTTAATATGTAACACATTAAGATATGTTTACATTTCATTTTAAGTTTCAATTTGTATTTATTCGAATAACAGTTTATGCGATTAACTAAGTAAGAAGGGAAAACCCATAGCTGCTATTAGAATTCATTCAATACAATTTGTTTTAATTATTTGGTAAATTATTTTGGGCTAAAAAGTTTCATTTGTTTATTCCCAGCTAAAATAAATTTTCTAGATTTTTATATGACAATCGTTTAAAAACTTACGAGGTTTAGAGACCTTGGACTTTCGATTAATTAAATCCTTAAACACTTAACGACTCAAATAATCGCATTGTGGCCCCAAAAGGGGCCTATAATACTTCTTAAATTCAGGACGAGCTTAATTTTTTTCGTGGCTTTTTCATATTGCTTCATAATAGTAGCTTCCGTAGATAGGGGCATGTGCTGGTTCCACAGAAAAAAGGAACAGATTAACCACGATATTGCTTGAAATATATTTGCAAATGGTTTTGACTTCCGCGGAATCGTTAATATTTTTCACTCTTTTATAATCGGTCCGGTCCATGCCATAATAATATCTCCTCATTTATTTAAAAATGATTGATTAAAATATCAGACATTCGATACCGTGCAACATTTGTTAGGAAATCTATGTTCGATTCGGAGACGACTTTTAACCAGAACTTTTATAACTTGTTGGTAATAAACATTCTCACTTGCATGGAACTTATAGAATTAATTGGCTCAACAAAGAGCTTAAAATAGTTTAGTCTGCCTAAAAGATGAAAATTTCGGTTCCTAAACAATTTTATTTATCCTTCATGGCTATAGAATGTAACCCCGGATTTTGCACGAAGTCTCGAATGCTTTAAGAAAGTAGTTAAGATATATGTACTAAGTGTTTGTGTTGCATTTATAACTTTTCCTTTTTTTTTTTTGCGTTAAATTTAAGTCAAGGGCTATCAAGACAAACCTTGGTTGAGAAAGTCGAACAAATTATGACTATTTTGGTCACCCATATAAGCCCACATTGCGTATACGTAATTGCAAAGCATTTACAAACACTTTCAAGTTAAACGTGCCAACGCCGAATAAAATATAATTAACATTTAAACATTGTTTACAAAAACACAACCAAGTTTTTCCTTTTCGATATTCATGTTTTACTATCACTTTCAAATCCATGTGTTAAAAGCTTAAAAGTGCCCAAAGTAAGCCAAAACTTTTCGCCCATTCAGTCGGAATGATCCTCATTTCTTGAAACACCCACGTTTTCAAATTTTGATAATTATTTTTAAGTCACTTGGCCCACAGATTATATTCTATAGATGTTTTTCCACAGCTTGTGGCTGAGTATGCATATAATTACAGTCAGACAATCTGATCTATGCTAGGTGAGTTGTTTCTGACATAAATATGGTTGCATTATGTATTTCTTTACCGTATCTGATTTGTTGCCACTTCAGATGAACACGGTGTATAATCTCATCTGCTGTTGCCTGTTTTGTTATAAAGGTAAAACTGGACGCTTTCCTTTCCTAAGAAGGTTTATAACCTTGTTCCTACCCATAGTAGCCAGGTATTACGAGAATTCAGAGTAATTTCAAACTTTATAGGTTACTCAAAATATTTGTTAAAATGATTAAAGCTTTTGCCTGTAAGCTGTAAAAGGGAATCTAACATCGATTTAACGAGTAGCTATTGTCCTCGAAATCGGTCAGGACATTTACACTGATATCTGTCTAATTCACAAATGGCTCTGGCTTAGCGAGTAAGCCAATTCATTTAACATTTTTTTTGGTCTAAACAATCTAGAGAACAATATGTGTGGCGTTTAAAGATTGAGTTCAAGCAAAAAAAAAGAGATATATTAAAATGGAATGGAAAAATTCATTTATTCCATATATTGTCAATATATTGTGATCTCTCTTTCCATTTCATTCTGGCGTTTCCCTCTGCTTATACCTTCCTCCTTGTATGTATGTAGATGTTCTCATGACAGGCCACAAAAAACAGCCTCTAGCCCTTGCCCCATAGTTCGTTTGCAACGTACGAGTTCGCGTTTTTCGGTATGGAAACTCGAGGCGGATTCGCGATGAAGTTTTCGCTCGTTTCAATAGCCAACAGGCATTGGGCACACAAAAGCGCGTAAGCGTATTATTAATGGCCTGCATGGAGGATAAGGAGACAGCAGGAGGTATGAGAATGGTTGAGAGGAGAAGAGTAGACGGGGGGGAGGGCACGCTAGGTAGTATGTGTGCTGATGGTTTCAATTGTGCTCCACATACACACACACAGACACACACACACGCAGACACAGCTGTCCAGTTCATATTTACTGCTTGTCCCGATTTTTGGTCAACATTACGGCCCAATGGGGAATTTTCATGGCTAGGGGATTGGGGTAACAATTCTGGCCCTCGACACTGGCTCGAACGAACGATGGCTCGCTCTGGCACTAGGCATGGATGCATCGCTATATTCCCACAATCTATCTATCCAAAAAATAAAGCAATATTCCATGGAAGAAGAATTTTTTGGTGAAAATTCAATTTTGCTCGCCCTTTGTATGAAGAGAGGGGCGTGGGCGGGAGCGGGACAGGAAGGTTGACAAGGTGCGAGGGCGAGCCAGTGAATGTAGCTCATTTTTCACTTTTGACCAACAAATATTTGGCAAATTAATTAAATTGTTTGTATGAAAATCGTCATAAACTGTAATAGGCGAGTTATCCCATTGATTTACCCATTGATTTAATGAGATTTTCTCTCCTCTCTTACTCACTCGCTCTCTCTCTCTCTCTCTCTGTCTCACTCTCTGTGCCGTAAGGGAGCTAACGTCATAATTTTGCTTACATTTTGTATTCTCGTTTACGTTTTACGCGTATTGTTCTTGTTTTGTTTTATGCTCAATCAACGATTAATTAATTATAAATACCTATAAAATGTGTATTCATATTGATAGTTTAACGCAATTTAATTAAATAAAAAACAAACAAAAGCCAGCAAAGAAAATGCACAACAAAAAACATTTCACAAATGTAAATCGATCTTAAAGCACTCTATCCATGCGAATGGAAAGCTGGCACGTCACTTTCATGTGTTGTCAATTATGAATTAAACTATAAAATTGCAATATTAACACACTGACGCACACAGTGTCACCCCTAGCGTTCAGTATTCATTTCTGATATTTACACAAAATCGTTCTGTTTTTAATTTAATTTTCTATTAATTTTTTTGTTTAGTTAATCGCATTGAAATTAAACTTTGCATCTTTAAAAAACCCATTTGACTTTAATTTCTATCTGATTTCAACGTTTAGTTCAGTTGTTTAAAAAAATCGATTTAAATTCTGATACCAGTAATAGTTTTGAAAACCAGTTTAATTTAAAAATATCCTAGTAATCCTAGTAGTACATGTCTGACAATCTTAAACATAAATTCTTCTTAATATTCATGAAATTAAAAACAGACCACAAACTTAGTTTTAATCAGCATATATCGACAACTGTTAGTAGGGCTAAGGATCGAATGAGTTCAAGGATCCATATACTACCAAAATACTTTATACTTCATTAGTCAGCCCCAAATTAGACTATGGATCTTGTGTTTGGGCTCCTCCTCCTTTATCAAAACAAATTCGAATCTGTACAAACACAGTTTTTACTTTTTTCCTTTCGTGATTTGCGCTGGGATCCAACTGTAGTCGATCCCTAGTCGACTTCTATTAATTAACCTACCTTCTTTAACTAATCGTAGAATTATGCTTGGTGTAACTTTTCGTTACAAACTTTTGAATGGTGAGATTGACTTGATTGAAATTAATATATCTGTTCCATCTAGAAGGACCCGCAATTACACCGCTTATACATACTTCGTACCTGCACAACTAACTTTGCTCTGCATGAACCTTTTCCTATACTATGTAGGGACTACAAACATCGCTCGCTCGTAACTAATTGTAATCATCTTTATTTTAACCTATCCTGTTTTCTTTTTTTATGTGTAATACGCCTTTGCCCTTAGGTCGGAGTGGGTAAAGGTTGTAACACTAACTTTACTTAGGGTCGTTCGTAACGGGCCTGTGCCCGGGCCTGGTGTCATATGTTAGTACTGAGCGTTGTACGACTACGTCTATAATAAAAATATGAATCGTTTATGGATTTATTATGCAAAGGTTCTTTCGATTTGTTAAATTGGCCAAGAATTGACTGGAAAATTGGAAGGGCTTGCCGAGAATACATACAAATGTCTGTATATCGCCTGTCAAACACTCGAGTATATTTGATTGATGTAACATTAGTGTAACCTTTGAGTTTGACTTACTCTTTCTAATAGTTTTTTACAAAAATGAAAATGAAGAAAAATCAAACATAGCACTTACTCAAGATATTTGTCAGGCGATATATTAGCATATTTGCAATAAGTAGCCTCTTCCACTTATCTAGATTGGAGCGCATCACTTTGGGATACTTATGAGATCTAAATCTGTCGGTATAATCCCTAAAAAGTCAGTTCTTATGTGGATAAAGATTTTAAGGTTTAACTATTCATTATTTGACTTTTAGATAAGATTTTAATAATAATAATAATAATTTATTAATATATACAGTTTAACTGAGTAAGATCTATATGTAGATATATCAATGCAGTTTAAGATTTTTGTAGTCATAACTTGTGAAATATTTTCAGATGATTGTCACGTACATCTTAATTTGAATACACTTATTTATTTCAACGTTTTGAAAATGATTAATGTGTTTATTTTGTTGTTTAAGGTTATCGCCGTATCTGATCATGAAATATAAAGCAAAAATGCTTCGAGTCTAATTAAAAGGAATGAACTTATACAACTAGCCAGAAAGATTTCTGACTAAAGAAGCATTTTCTCCCGCATTTTCCTATTTATGATTAGAAATTGAGCTCATTATTTATAAACAATTTAATCAAACAGAAACTTTATAAAATGCTGTTTGGGTGTGAGCAATAATATTATAATTAATATTTAGTAGGCATTCTCTAATTAGAAAATAATTGATAAATTTGCGATATATGTAGTTAAATAAGTATATGTAAAGTTATAAACATTTTATAGATTGCTTGCAAATAATTCATCACGTGCATTAAAATAATAAGAACAAAATGTGTAAAGTAGATGTCATAAAGCTGAAATTACTCTTATCCTGGCATATATAATAATAATATGTAGAATATAAGCTATATACATACATATGTCAATATATATATATGTAGATGGAGAGAGTTGTTGGGTGCTGTCATCATTTTTCTTCATTAAGTGCCAATAAGAGAAAACAATCAACAATAATTGTAAATACTGGAAAATTTCAAATGATTTACATGATGACTGCAGTTACAGACGACTCGATGTGTTTCAATATGTATTTGCACACATTTATTGTATGTAGATAAAGTATATATACATTTTTTTTTTGGTTTTATTCGATGTTTCATTGGTTCTTTAATTACTTGACGGAATGGGAGAGAAAGGGAGCCAGGCTATGCATCAAAGGATCTTTCTGTTCTCATAATTCATTTATTATTCAGTTCGCGTTAATGCGCAGCGTATTAATATTAATAATATAAAATAAAATATATATTCATACTCTTTACAAGTGTGTGTGTGAATCTTGCGGGAACGTTTGACAATTATTAATTTATAGGCAAGGACTTTATCCACTAACCCCACCTGCAGTCATCCCCTCTGAATCCCTACGTCACCCCATTTTCCACCCTTCCGCCAACTGAACAGTTTAATTGTTTTCCACATTCCGAAGGCATAATGCAATGTCAGCGAAATTGTTTGGTTGCCTGATTTCTGATTGACATGATCTGACAGCTCGAATCGCCCATTAATTGCCCGATGAAAGATACAAAAATTGACTCAATTATTAAAAGATGCCTACGCAGAGTTGCTTAACCTGTTCACTAATACCCAGTGACACAACTTGCAAACTTTAAACAATTCATCATGAAACTGTTGCCATCGAAAGTACATGGCGTACCATAAAGTTAAAAAAAATAGCAATATTTCGATTGCTTGCACCATTAAAAACTTGAAGAGCTTTCCCTTTAAAATCATGAATTCTGGTATATATTTCAAGGAAATCGCATACCCTTTTTAGTTTTTTTTTTTTTTTTTTTTTTTTTCTATAAAATGGCAAAAGGCCTAATAAAGATGTTAGCCATGTACATGAGAAAAAGGCAAAGACAAAAATATGAATGTAAATCCTGAGAAACTAAGCTCATGCATAAACGAAGAGCAAAAGGACGCCAAACAAGAGCAGTGTAGGAGGAAGCTGGGTGACAACAAAAAAAAAGACAAATAAAACACTCTAGATTCAAGAAGATGCTGGAAAGTGAGTAAGAGAGATAGAGAAAGAGAGTAAGTTTTTGGTGATGGCCATTGCAGTTTAAATGTTCATCAAAAGGCCTTAAGAAATGTTTTTATTTTCACTGACAGGACACACACACACACGCACATAGAGAGAGAGAGACAGACTCACACATGGATCTGGTGGATATCTGTGCATGTTCTAGTTGCATTTTGTCCAGGAAAACTTTTGCCAAAGTCCAAGTATGGCATAAAAAATAGAAGAAACTTTATCTGTGGTTTTGCATTGTATGCATATGTTGGTATTCCCCCTTTATCCCCAGTGCCAGCACCTCGCTCTCCTTTAACCATTGCCATCCCCTGTTTATCTATCTCATTCTATGTGGGTTTCGCTCTCCGTGTGTCTGTCTGTCTGTCTGCCTGCCTGCCTCCTGTGCTTAGTCATTGTCTTTTGCGTACAACTTCCGTCTGCCATTCCAATGCGACTTGACGTTGGCTATGGTTTCCCCCCTACCATCCCTTCCCCTTGTATATTGTCTCACACGTTCCGTATCCCTCAATCCTCACCGCATTTCCTCACAGTCGTCTCCTTGCCCTTACCCTTATTCTAACCAGTAAACTGACTACGCAAATGTCTAGTCCAAAAAAAAAAGAATATAAAAAAAATTTACCATTGCATACTTTTGCGTGGAATTTCAAATATTTTTCTTGTTGCTGTTGCTGTATTTGGTTTTTTTTTGTTCTACGGTTTTTGGTCTTTTGAGTAAAAACAAAAATATTTTTGCTATGTGCGGTAAAAAATTTATATGTGTGTGTAACAACGAAGCAAAGGGCGAAAGGAAGACAGTAAGGCAGAGAGAAAGCGAGCGCGAGAGAGAGAGAGAGAGACACATTGTGGTAAATTAGGAAATATTGCCCAGATGGGGGCACCGTGACGGTAATATGAAATTCAGACACTTGAGCTGACTAAGCAGGTGATAGATGATGTAGTGAAAACATAAATTGGATCTGGCCCATTTTGGCAACATTATTTCATCAGTTTACCAATAGAGAAAAGAAAAACACTAACAACAACAACAACAAAATGCATAGTAAGGCTTCAAAAGCAACTAAACAAATGAAGTTCAGTTAAAGTTAATCTCCTCATGACATCGAATTTGTACTTTAATTGGAACTTTAAGTAAAAAGGTTGAATCGAATAGAGTAAATCTGAAGATTGAGAAAGACTATTTCACTATTTCATTTCTAGTACATAAAAGCATTGTTAATCTGTTTGACTGGGTCTCATTTTGCCATTCCCAAATGTTTTCATAAGCTTTTGGCCTTTTAATAATGTTGGTAAATTCCAAGAATTCTACATGTAAATTGCTTTCACTCCATTTCATTCTTGTCATGAGATTGTGAGCCAAGCAAAGGCAGACTAAACCTGCTGCAGATCTCTCTTTAAAGAGAGAAATCATAATTAATATTATTTACAAATTTCTCATTTAAACTTGTGCTTATTCGTACTATGCGCATGTAAATGTAAATTTTGTGGGCGTTTGCAGTTCAATTAACTTTTGGCCAACAAATCAACAAACAAAAAAAGAGGGAAGAGGAACAGAAACAACAAAAGAACAAGAACCGATACAACTACAACAACAACATTAACAACCACCAAAAACCGATACAGAAATTCGCCAAACTATACACACAAACACACACACACACACATAAAAAAAAAAAAAAAATGAAAATAAAAAATAAGAAACCAGAGAAACAAAATGAAAATAAACAAAATACAAGTTGCTAAAACAGTTTAAACTTTTTGGCTCATGCCAGACAATACTTTGAGTGCTGGAGGTGACGGTGGTGCACGATGGGCAAAGGGGGAGGGGACATACGAAGGATAAGCATGGAATGGGTGAATACTTATACTCTTCATTGACATGCAATGCAATGCAAAGCAAGCCAACCAGTTTCAGGCAGCTCTGCTCCTAGTTGTCCTGCCATTTAACCGCTACTTGTCTACTACTTTAACCTATATAACCGAGCTCTATAATTTAAATAGGGGAAAACTCTACTCCGTATGTTTAACTGTGGCGAAGAAAAGCGATTTAAGAAAGGAACAAGAAACTTGAAATATATTTTGGAGATTAAAAAGGCTTTCAATGGCATTGATGGTGACCCCTATGTGTGAATTGTGGGAGCAATAAGCGGTCGCCGGGCTTATCAACTCGGATGGCAGCTATCAATTATTTATTTTTATTTCTAGTTTCTTTTTTGTTTTTGGCTCTGTCCATTGCTTCTGATCTGATCCCTTGTTTGCTAATGTGTGATTTTGATTGATATTTGACGTTTATGCTTTCGGTCCTGCGCTTCGTTCGTTATGTTGTTTATTTGCACACATTTGAAGGCTAACAACCTTTTCCCTGTTCTATTCCTATACGGCGAAACTCAGTTTCTCCCCCTTCTATACCCATCAAGTTGCTTACTACACCCACTTATACTTACACACACACACACACATATACACATACACTCATAGAGGAAAGTTACTCTCCAACGACGTCAACAAACAATTTTCGACATTTCAACATTCATTAATCAAAACGGAAATTATGGGGGAACACACACATAGACACAGACACTCACACACAACACCAACAATTGTGTGCACTGAAGTGTGCTAGAGACTTGAGCAAATTTTATAGCTTGATTTTGCGAGAGAAGGCGTGGAGTTGGATTGGTGGCGTATCAGGGGATTTAATTTCAAAACTAAAAGAGTTAAGAGTAACATGGTAAGCTATTGCAGCAAATTAAAGTACATATATATTATGGCAAGTATATATTATTATATCGAACGATTTAATGCACAGATATCCAACTTGTACTTGATTCAGCTGATGTGTATGCATACTCGGCAAACTCTCCATAAAACTCTCAAACAACGGCAGAAATTACGTTTTACAAATCGAGTTACATTCAAAGCCTTTGTTTAAAGCGGGAATATAACTTTCGTACTAATTCTACAAAGTCTCCACAATTGCAGATAACTCCATATATGACACAAACATAATTAAGGCTTCAAGATCAAAATAAAGTGATTGCACAAAGTCTCCACTAATTTATATAGCTTTACAGATGATACAAATTGAGTATTTATCTCTGAACTTAGGTTGAAACGACAAATTAAAGTGATTCTGTAAAGTCTACAAAGTCTCCACAATTCTATGTAACACTCTAGATAAAAACAAATCAGATATTCAGCTAATAACTTAGGCTTCAAGTGGCTTCACAATAAAGTGATTGTACAAAGTCTCTACTATTTTATACAGTTTTACAGATGACACAAATCGAGTTTACAAAGTCTCCACAACTTCATTTAAGCTTCTAGATGACACAAATTAAGTTAAATAACTTATACCCTAATCGTAAAGGGCAAATTATACTATAAAATCGCCAAAATGTCTTCAACATGAGCTGATATATTTGTAAAGATTCTAAAAAAAATATTTCCCTTGTGCTGAAATTATATTATAAGTCTCTGACTGGTCATTTGGAGACAAAATGGTTGACAATGGGAAACATTTGCTTAAAGCTCTCCAAAAATTCGAAATATGCCACCAACTTTGTCTCGCATTTGACACCAGAGTCTATATCAAACAATTGTAAAACGCTAAATTTATAGTCCCACAATTGCAGCAACAACAAGTTAACTAGAGTGTGACACATTTTGGCATACACAACAGAAGCATAACTCAACAATGGAAGTTGAAAACAAAAAGAAATGGAAACAGAATGGCAATATTCAGAGATCGGTTTGCCAGATACCCTGGGACTTGTATTTCTCATATGTAAAAAAGATTTGATGTCCTTAGACTTTGCCTTTCAAAATGTATGTATCCTCATTATTTTATGGTTCCAGGGTATACACTTGTTTGGAAATTCTTCAAAATGTTTGGCTAAAATGACATAAATGATTTGTTTGTCGTTTGGCAAGGGAACACTTAACTACTTCTAGAAGCATTTATTTGTGTTATATATGGCACTATAAGTAGATCAGATCTAGTTCAAAATTAGCAAAAAAAAAAAAAAAAAAAAGCTATAAGGGAAGACAAGAAACAAAAGAAAAGGAAATGTGTCAAACTCAAATAATTGGCTTAGGCAAATTGAGATATTGATTTTAGTGGCCAAGGCCTGTCCATAAATCAAACCACACACAGACAAATAGGCAGACACGAAGAACGGCAAAGGCGAACAAAAAAAATTCCAGTAAAATTTTGTAAGCCAAAAAGCCAAATTGACTGAGTGATTGCCCGGCCATTTGACAGGAGCAGCAGCATCAAGCATTAGCATCTGCTTTAGACTAGGCTAAAAGCTTGATATGAATGTGGATGCCAGCATTTTGCCTTGCTCTTGACAGCCAAGTAGATGGAGATGCGAATCGAGTATGGAGTTACTCTTGAAACTCGCAAAACTGACAGGCAGGCGGCGGGCAGGCAAGAATAGGTGAAATAAGTTTAGCATTCTTTCATTCTTTTTCTTCAGATTGTGAAATATTTTTACTGTACATATGTATGTATATATTGATATAGCGGAATGTTTCGATAATAATTGAAAGCAAGTTAAATGACGCTAAGAGAAATTGGTTAAAGGATACACTGCTGTTGGCCTGTTGTTGCGAGACCATAAATTTCAACACTTGAAGTTGCTTAGACGTTGGTGTCTAGGTGCCTTATGGCCAAACATAATGTTCCTTGTTGTTGTTTTTTTTGCTCTTTTGTTTTCACTTGCCATTAATATTTATTTATGCACCCAATCACTTGAAAGAGGCAAAGAGACAGAGGAGCGACCATC
Source organism: Drosophila paulistorum (assembly GCA_018152135.1). Classification (NCBI taxonomy): domain Eukaryota; kingdom Metazoa; phylum Arthropoda; class Insecta; order Diptera; family Drosophilidae; genus Drosophila; species Drosophila paulistorum. The sequence goes on from JAECXG010000690.1 coordinate 16,808,933, forward strand.
TTCAAACTCAAACTCATCCTCATTGTCTCTCTCTCTCTATCTCGCTCTCTCTTTAGACTGCATAAATTTAAATTATGCAAAAACCACAAAAGACTAACAAGGACAATTCCAACCGCAATGAACCGAAGTTTCTTTTCTCGACTGACTACAAATTGCGGTAGACAAAACTTGTTACAAATTACCAAAACATAAATCAACAAATAACCAAATAAATGACACAAATATCATTTTTATGAGTCTGCCATAGCCACAGATACACAAATGATACTGAGTATGCGGAGTAAGCGGGATGGCAACATGAAAATGGCGAAAGAGAGACAGAGAGAAAAAGTGAGTAAAACAGAGAGATAAAAACCCATTAGATTTTCTAATAAATAGCGGCATTAACTAAACATAATGAGCACTTAAGCGCGCACTTCCGTTGTCGCCACAGAAAATCCAACAAACCACCATCCCCTGCGATCCCCCCGGCTATCATCCACCATTTCTCTCTCCTCTCTCTATCTGTCTTCTCCTTCATCTCCCTCTGTTTATGTTGCCATTGCTATTCCCATTGCCCGTCTAAAGCTTTGGACTTCACATTAAATTCAAACTTCCTGTGTGTCCTGTGGCTACTATGGCTCTTTGGTCTCAGTGTCTTGTACATAGTTGCTTTAAGTGTTGCCTAATTTAGTTCAACCAAATTGAAGAAAGCACCAGAATGAACAAGCGAAACCAAAACGGAAATTTTGTACATTCCACAGCTTGAAAGTCGATGCGTTAAATACTCTTACTACTCTAATGGTACTGGAAAGTGCAAGACTTAGATTCATTAACTTTATTTCTTTATCAACAATCGACTAACAATGACTGACGACTAAGTAAATGGGTAATCGAACAAATATAAAGGTACAAATTTGAGAAACTTTGTGCTTACCAAGTTTGATTGATTTCATTAGCTTTAGTTTTCTTCAAACAAAGTTTGGATTTTTTAAGTACTATAACAAGACTAGGACTACAACGTTTTACTAACTAGTAAGTACTAACACTTATATTACGGTTATGTATATTTGTTTGTTGGTGTCATGCTTATGAACTTTGAAGTTGCCTCCAAATATGGAAGAGAATGGTGGCTAAACCTGAAGGAGAGATGGGACATGAGCAAAAGAGACTAATAGAGGGAATAGCAAACAAAAACTTTCGTTTGGCTTTTGTCTTTGCCCTTTTCTTTTTCTGTTTCTCAACGAGACAAGAAAAAAAGACAGTAGAGAGTGAGATAGAGAGATAGAGTGAGAGATGTATTCTTGTGGGCTGCTTGGGATATTAAGGACATTAAATCCGCATTATTCATTTCGTTTTTTTTTTTTGTTGTTTTGTTTTCCTCCTCCCCCTTTGTTCTGTTTCTTAGTCTCGCTGTCTCACTGTTTCAGAATTTATCTGTGTGTGTGTGTGTATGTGTTTGCTGTTGCTTATTAAAGACATTTTGGACAATTCCGAGTCGCTGTTGGAGGCGTTGCTTATACGCCCCGTTGGCCATTTGTGCGATGATCGTAAAATGAGTAATTGCCAAGCATGTTTCAACGCATTTATCGCTCTTATGCCCAGCTCTTGTACCTCTTAACCCTCCTCCCTTGCATCATCATCTCGGGCATCCAGCACACACGCACACACACACGCACACACATATATACACATTGTCATTAATGAGCTTTGTGTGCGCGCTTTCATTTTGATATGTGCAGCATTTTTATATGTTTAATCATTTTTTCGGCATTTTACTTTTGTTGTTTTTGTTGTCAGACAGTCTCTCTACTCGTTTTGTTGTTGTTTCTTATATTTTTTGGTTTTTTATTACTTTTTCTCATTTCTTTTCATTCAACTGGCAGAGCCAGTCAGGAGGAGTTGGTCAGCAGCAGTAGCAGCAACAGCAACAACAACAACAACAGCAAGGACAACGGGAAAAATCGCAAATTACAAAATCGTGACTAGCGTAAATTTTGGCCCGTTTTGTGGGCCATAAATTTTTGTTTTATATTTTGTTAGGAATTCCCTTTTGTCCTTTTCCTGTTTTCATTCGTTTCCCCCTTCTTTCTCTCTCTCTTTCTCCATATGTGTGTGTGTTTCATTTTTCGCTTTTACTTAAGTTTTGCTCATTTTGGAGGTGCTCTTTCTCACTCATATGGATGTTTTTTTTGGGTAATTTTTGAAACTTATTATTCCATTTGTGAGATGAAATGTTTCGAGTTTGCCTTTATTGTTAGTGCCAAATCGCTAGAAAATTTGTTCTAAATGTTTTTTTGATTGCCCATTTAGTAGACAAATAAAGGAAGAGAGAAACATTAAAAGGGAGGGAGGGAGGTAAGTGAGATAGAGAGAATCTAACAGTTTAACAGTAAAACAATTGACATAAATTGATATCAAGCAATTGAATATTTTGTGCACTTTAAAGTAACAACAGAGAAAAAACGTAGAAACATAGCATGAAATAATTCTAAACACACACCCACACACACTTACACACACACTCACATTCGGTTCTACATAAGGCAAAAATTTACGTTACTAAATAAACAAAACAAATGCTTATGCAGAGAAGGACTTTATGTGAAAAAAGGACCAAGAAGATTCAAAATATATCAATAGAAAGAGAGAGAGAGAGAGAGAGAGAGAGAGAGAGAGAGAGAGAGAGAGAGAGAGAGAGAGAGAGAGATAGTAAAAACGGTGGAAAAAGAAAATATATACTTAGATGCAAACTCTTTTTCCTATTCGACAACATTTGGCTAGCTGGCTAAAAGATGTGGCAGCATCTACAACAAATGAAATCGAAACCGGAAATCGACAGACAGAGCAACAGGACAGGTGCCCCATTCCCCAAAACTTGGCTACAACCTCAGAGCAGAGACCATGCCCAAAGACGCCTCCTCCTTCTTTTTTCTGTCTGTCTGTTGGTGTGTGTGTGTTTGCCACACTTGAATTGCTGCTCATTCAACATTCATTCACATGACTACAAGACGACAACAACAAAGTAGATGGAGAAGATGCCACTCTCCTTCTATCTGATGTTATTGTTGCTGTTGCTGTTGCTGCTACTTCAGCTACTACCAGGAGATGCTTCGTCAGAGGAGCAGTCACGTCATCGTCATCGTTGTCATCGTCGTCGTCGTCGTCGTCTGCGGCCAAATGCAAACATCCTTCTTCATCTTCCACAACTTTTTCTTGCTCTTCACCGCGCTACCCATCGACATTCAAATATTTTCCGTTGACAGATTTCACAATTTTCCACTTTCATACCTTTTTGGTTGTGGGCCATGGCCAACAAGCTCCCACACACACACACACACACACACACACACATACACAGCGAGTATACTGAGGAACAAAAAGCAACACAAAAAAAAAGAAAAAAGAAAAAAAAAAATAAAGAAACAAACATCGAGAATTTCCTTTTACTTATTGTTCATTCATTCTGTGACAGAGCCGCTTCTTATTTATGTCACTTTTGTCTCCTGTCTTTGTTTCAAATTGGAAAACTCTTGGGCGCAACTAGAAGAGGGAGAACAATTGATGTGTAAAACTTTGATTAGATTTGTGGTGGTGCCCGTGTTCGAGCCCGAGACCAAGCCCGAGTCCTTACCCTTACCCTTGCCCGTAACCGTGCCATGCCGCCTAAAAATAGGCAATCCAATTTTGGGCTTTGCATTTCCTTCTTTTGATTGTAAGCATGCTTGACTGAATGGAATTCCCTTATTGGAAACTTGGCCAAAAAGATTAACTACTTATAAAGGGGAAAATTGTGGCAATACATTGCCTATTATTTCATAGACACACACACACACGCGAGCGCAGAGAAAGAGATAGAAAGAATATTTAAGGTAACCCCTTCCCGTATTCCTATCCACCTATCACCGACTATTGTAACAATCAAAGCCTAATCTCTTTATTGGTAAACCAATTGGGATTTTATAAGGAAAAAACTGGAACTAAAACTCTTTTCAAAATATGAATTCTTGAAAACGAATTCATTTCCAAATTGCTAAATTGTTGAATGGACAGATTTACTTAATTGAAATTCTAACACTTTCAGTTTGCTTTCTACTCTCATTGGCGCTATTTATGTACATTTGCTTTGTAATGCTAAAACTGTTCAATAAAGAGTCTACAAAACTATTAATGGAAGGAGATAATTTTGCCTTATTATAGATGGAGCTCTTTTTCAAGATGTTTTCTTTTAACAAATATAGAATTAATTCTTAGGAATCATTACGGTACTAACAAGACTGCAACAACTACTTGGAGTAAATAATTGAAATGTCTTTTAATTGCTAATCTTCCAAATGTTTTGTATTTTATTATGTGTTGTTTAGTTAAACAATTAGTAAAGTAGTTGAAGTCTATGTTTCTAAACTGATAGCCAGCTTAATACGAACCTCTTACTTCACTTTACTTGTTGAGATAATCTTGCCAATTTCTCTCAGTGCAGAAGATGCCACTGCTATTCTTCCCATTAATAGATGATGTCAATTTACCTTATGCATAGTTACCCAGGTAAACTGGCAGATGACGCCACTCACATTTTTTCTCAGCCAACCAAAAGGAAGAAGAAAAAAAAGTGGAGATGAAAACTTCTTAGCCATAACACAAATAAATCTTATGTCATTCAGGCAAAGTTCTTTTTTTTACCATTTTTTTTTCTTTAGTTTTTGTTACCGCAAAGTGCAGAAGCATCGAGAATCCCAACCCAATCCCCGAAAATCCCAATACTAAAAAAAAAGTTTCTCCTTCAATTTCCTGCGGCAATTTTTGGAGTGTGTTATGTCTCGTAATACGTCGCACGCTTTTGTGTGGTGCAGCTGTCAGGTGTCAAAGTGTTGCAGTCAATGAGCTTTTCTTTCACGTTTTATTCTTGTTTTTTTTTTGTTCCTGCTTCTACGGTTTCTTGTTCTTGTCAGTTGCCAGCTCACTAGTTTTTTTTGTTTTTGGGGTGAGGTGGAATGCTGGTTTTTGGCGGAAGGGTGGGGAGGTGACTGCCCAATGATGACGATAACGACGATAGCATCGCCTCTTTGGCTTCCAAAAAAAATAGAAGCAGCTGTCCTTTATCGTTTATTCTCTTCCTTTACCTCCGCCTCCTCATCATCATCTCCGACTCGCTCACACTTGCAGGGGACGGGGACGGTGACGGGGACGGGAGACGGGGGACGGGGAATGGGTAGTATTTTGGCTGTCTGGGCAACAATCCATAAAGGAACAAATTGCCTGAAAATCAATTTCGTTAGCATCGGCTACATTTGGATCCAACTAGATGCTGCGGCTGTTCTTTTGCTTCTTCCTTTTTATTTTATTTTTTTTTTTCCTTTACATTGGATTTGACTTTGCCTTTCCTTTCATTTGCCAGTTTCATTCAGGTTTGATTTCCTTTTCGCTATATTTTTGCTCAACGCCTTCGCTATATTCTATATCCTTTTGTGTGGCTTTGTTTAAAGGCGTTTTTCCGTCTCGACTTTGGCAGTAAGTAGCTGGTTTTATGCGAACGTCGAACTGACCTGAAAATTTATGCACATGTTTTTTCTATTTTTTGTTTCTTTCTTTCTTTCTTTCGTTTTGGTGAAATCTTCACTCCTGTTGTCTAGCTTTTTGGCTATTTCTAAATGTATGTTGGAGTTAGGGGTAAATCTGTCTGTCTGGCAGTCTGCCTGGTCATAAACTACTGTCGACAATGTTTGGATGTCTGCCCAAAAGTCAAGAGAGGTCGACTCATATAGAAAGAGAGTGGGTAGAAGGTGGGGAGTAGTAGACAATGTGTTTTTCTATCATATGCGATCATTGATTGCATATATGATAATTGAACTTTTTTCCACTTGCCAAGAAGAACTAATTAACTTAATTGTTATCCTAGTCCATGCTTAAATGTTCAATGACGAAATGTTTATGAACAGATCGTAAATTTTAGGTGTCAACTAGCTGCAAAGATTTTCGTTAGTATAATAAGCAAAGTTAACTAAATTTGCGATAATTAATTTGATTTACGAAACAAATAAAGATTTAATTTTAAATCATTTACTGACACATAATGCCACATGCTTGTCTATTTAAGTTACTCAATTGACTACTTGAAAAGCTTTTTTTACACTCAATTTCACTTATGCTCGCCTAGTTGAAAAGAACTTTCCCCATGTAATAGGCTATTAAAATGTTGCTTAATTTTCATTTCAACTTGAAAATAAGTTGAATCTAATTAAGTTTTCCAATTTGAGGCAAATTTGTGTTTATTTTTTGTTTGGCAAATTTAATCTCTACAGTTTGTTATAGTTTGTTTATGTCAGACGACGATGTCCTGTGTCTTTATTGAAATGACAGGCATACTTTCCTGGTTGCTGGTAACACTTGAGTGCGTTTTGCAATGAATTTGTATGTGTGTGTGTGTGTGTTTCTGGTTTTGCTGCCCGCAGGGATGCAGACAACACCTAAACTCAAGCCCAGCCTCATGATATAACCAATGACGCCCACATCAAACCACAAAACGCTTAACGATTAAGCTCTAAATGTCACTTAAATGTCATTTGATTACACGTTGATATGTTTGGCGTTGAGTTTAGAAGGGAAGGATTCGTCCTTACTGGCTAGTTGTTGGCTGTTGGCTGCTGGTTGCAGGTTGCAAGTTGACTGGCTGGATTCTCATTTCCCAGTTTGCCATCTCTCTGACCAAAGGTGAGCAATTATCGGCACTTAAGCGTGGCGACGTCGACATTCAACGGACCGGAAGTGCCAGACGGCATGGCAGAAGGACAACGACCGAATGGACGGCGACAACAGCAAGGACATCAAGGACAGCTAACTTGGAGTAGTTAGTTGGCATAATTTAGCTGCCATTGGAGTAAAGTCTCGTTTCCTGCAGCTTCCAAATGCAACTGAGCGTACATAATTAATTATTTCTGTGTGCACACCACCGCTGGCCTCTCTCTCTCTCTCTTTCATTTTGAGTTTGTGTGTGTTTGTGGATGTTTGTCTGTGTGTGGCTGAAAAGTAAATCGCTTCACCCACGCTCATACACATACAAAACAACACTTTGGTCCTTTGGTCCGTCTCTATTTCTCTGTCTGCGGTCAATTAACAAATGTTTGCGGTCAAAATTGCATACAAATTGAATGACTTAAAACTCCTTCGTTCACATTTTCCGCATTATGTTGCTCTCCATTTGATTGAACGATTGATTTTATTTGCAATTGATTTACCATATGTAGGTATCCTATGTATGTTTAGATAGGTCTCGAGTTTCGAAATAGACTTCCATTTTCACAAAAATTAATCACAATCAAATTAGCTGCCTGCCATCTGTCTACCAGTTTTTCAATTAACTTAACCCAAGTTCAAAGTTCACCATATAAATGCAATTTAAATATTCTTTTGTATCTCTCTCTCTCTCTCCCTCTGTGTTTGTGTGTGTGTGTGAGTGTGCTCGTCTAACAATAGTATAAGAAGCTTTTTTCAGGTGGCGAAAATTCAATCAATATAGCTAAAATAAAAAAAAAAAAATGAAGAAAAGAAAAAATCAAACCATAAAAGAAATTCGTCTGCTTTTTACTTGTGTTTTTTCTTTTTCTTCTTTTATTCTCATCTTTTGCTTTCAAAAGATTTGCATTGCTGTGGTTTTTCGCCTTCAATTGGTTCTCATTTGTGCAGCTGCGACTCGCACTTTTCTTTGGACACACTGATAAGGCTTACCTTGAGTTTCATTTTTGTTATTTTTTCTTTTTACAATTGTTTTTTTTTCTTCTGACAAATTGCAGCATTTCAACAAAAGTTTCAGTTATTGTTTCCCTTGGACTTTTAAAGATATTGCATAGTTTGCTTTAAAGGAAATTTAGCCATACGTTGCGTATACTTAATTGGATCTTAAACAAGTTTCTATCTATACTTTTGACAAACAAATATATCTAAAAGTTGTTCTACAACTCTTTTATGGTTTCAGTTGATGTGTGTAAATTTCGTATTGAAAGTAAAGTATTACATGTTGATTAAAGGTTAAATTATGAAAAAGTTTTACGAAAATTAATTGAATTTGTATTCGTGTACTTAAAACTTTGTTGCGTTTCTTTAGCTGAGATTTTATATATAAATCAGTGTTGCAAAACGGCAGAAATGGAAATTGAAAACAGCAATAGAACTACTTTAGCAAACTTTTCCTTTAACAATCCAGTCTAAAAAATGTATAATTCGTGACACATTTGTTTTGGAAATTTATCAAACACAATTATGTGCAGAGATATTTTTGTCAATGCTCTAGCAGGTTAAGAAATCAATTTTATGCCATGCACAAAAAGAAGCAAGTCATGGAGAAAAAGTGAAGACAAAATGTCAAACGGTATCAAATGAGAAATGAGAAATCAACAAATACTTATTTTCGCCCAAAAGCAGTTTGGCAATTTCATTTATACTTTTTGATTTCTCAACCATTTCAACTTGTCTCTAAACAAAAGTCAATAAACTTGGCCCTAACACCTTGGCTTTACCACCCCAAAAGAAAACGAAAAACGTTTGAATTTCAAGTGTCACTTAAAGAAGTGGGGAAGAAGAGTTGAAGTTGTGGGCGTGGTATCTATTTGTTAAAAAGAGAAAAATCAATAGGTAGATGCCACATCATATGCTCAAGCGGCTAGCACTTATTAAATTGAAAATTTTCTACTGCCTCGATACTTAAGGGCCAAACACCACCAACAACAACAACAACAACAGCAGCCAACGGCAACGGGGCAAACCCCATTTCGCCCATTCCACTCTTTCAGAAGTCCCCCTCAAACGTCTCTCTCATTTTGATTGATAGCTGTCGTAGTCGAAAAAGGGAGGTAAAAATTTAATAAATGAATGTGGTTTTTATTGCTATGTATCTATGGCATGTGTGTGTGTGTGTGTGTGTATTGATGTGGTGTTGCCTACTTTTTGGTGCTGTCTCTTTCTATCAAGTTTATCGTGGCGTCATTTGATTAATTGTTCTACGACCCCAAAATGAGTGATGACAGATGGTTGAAAATGTAGTTTTCAATTAAAATATAAAACAAAACAGCCAAAAGGAAAAAATAAAATAATAGCAAAGAACTTTTCAATTTTGGACTACTACTTTCCGTGTTTCGACTTGATGAATTTTACGTTTGGCTAACCACAAGCAGCAAGCGGCAACAGCGGAAGCCAAAGTGTCAGCCTAAAAGGCGGCAACTACTTTGTCTTGGCATTTACAGCCCGCCATTTATATACACACACACACACACACACACACACACACATACATGCATAGTCTGGCAGCCGTCACCCGGTTAATGCGAATCCCTGTAATCCTTCATTTCATGTTCCCACTGCCAGTTCGAGTGCCAGGAGCCAGAAACCATTCCCTGTTGCTGCATTTGCAGCCTTTATCCAACCATTTGTAGTTTATGTCGCTAGGACTCTAGCCTTTGGCTTTGAGGTCTCTTCCCTTGCTACAACATCTCCTCCTCCTCTGTCTCTCCTTTTTCTACTTCTTATACTCATTTTTATGATATTCATTCCGTCGCTGTTTTATGACCCTATGCATAGTGGCCCTTACTCTCGGCTACTGGTGCAGCTCCTGCTATCTTTTGTTCTTATAGTTTTGTCTTTTAGTGCCGATGTGTGGAAAATTTTACACTCATATCGCTTATCACCGAATGAAGACCACAAAGAATTCTTCTTGGACTGCATCTGTGGAATGCTTTAGTTACAAATTTGTAATTAGTTTTTATACTCTTCCAAAAGGTTTTATAAAACACAGAACAAAGCGTTTTCTTTCCTAAAAAGTATATTATCAGAATCAACAGCCGCGTCCGTTTCCGTATATACATATATTTCATCTTTAGCCGAATCTAGCAGCGGGGAGTGCTGTAATAAGGGAAGTTTGTATAAAAAGCAGTCTAAGAATTCTTCATTAAGTATTATGCTTTGATTGAAGTACATTTTAGGTGAAATAAATTGTGGAGTATATTAAATTTTGCTTTTATTGTGATCTTATGCACAATTTATGTAGTCAACTCCTCAAGATATGAGCTATTGTACATATACATACATACATATGTATGTATAGCATAAATGTATGTAGCTTATCATATGACTAATTGAACCCATTCCACTTAGCTGACAGCTAGTGAAAACAAACAATATCCATTACCCAGAGACATGCACAAAAGAGTGAGAGGGACAGAGAGAGAGAGAGAGAAGGAGAGAGAGAACCTCACCTAGGGCCGCACCAAAAGGCAGGCTCTCCATTAATGGAGCATTAACGCTAATAACTCTGATGACATGCAATGTCCTACTTCTTTGCCCTGCCACTTCAGGCTGGCCTCATCAGTAACTATTCAAAGAGCAATTCATCTGCCACAATATGCCTCATTGGCCATAAGCAAAAACGAGAGAGAAAAAGAAAAAAGAATTATAGATAGGGAGCAGAAAAGAAGAATTTGCCGATAATCGGCTTATAGTTTTTGGCTAGCCAATTTCTCATTTCTCCTGCCATAATTTTCCGCATACACGCGCTCTAAAAGTTCATGATGATGATGCTCATTATGATGCTGAGGCTAAGAGAAAGCGAAAACGTAAGCATGTAATCATTATTTTCAATCGGCAAACAAGAAAATAGAAGAAGCATCCATACGATGAGAAGAACAAAAACGCAAAAATAAAGAAAACTAGAAGAAAAGAGAGTAAAGACGATGTGGAAGTGGCAGTGGTAGAGAAAGTTAGAAGCGACGGGGAAGGGGATGAAAAAAAATAGAAGAAAACGAGGGGATGGGTTGGCATAATGAACCCTAAATAAAAGTGCGCTCCTAGGAAAACTTTTGGCCTGAGCCTGAACTTTTCCCTTACGCTTAACACTTTTCCGCAACAATTTATCGTTCGTTGTCGTTGTCGTTGGGCGGAAATGTTTGGCATTGCCAAAAGATAATGCTCCTCGTTGTAGGCGATGGCCTGGCGTTGAGATCCCAAGGACAAAGTTTTTTGTAGCCGAAGCAAATCCTTGAGAGCCTGCGATGAGCGAGACAAACTTGCAATGCGCATTGAATTTCAAAGATGCGTTACCATCCACCCATATCACCCACCACACCCCTAGCACTCTCTATACCATCGTCACTATGCTTATATTCCCGCTCGATTCCCTCTCGCGCAAAACTAACCACGCGAAGCATTTTGTGTGTGGAGGAAAATCACTGCAAAATAAGTAAACGAAACCTCCATATTATTTCTACATTGATTACAAATGGCGTAAATTCTTTGTTATGTGGTGAGAAAATGGAGGGAGGGGGACTGAGCCAAAGAAGTGCCTCAAGTTGTAGCAATTGGAGTTCGAAGTGAAGATAAAAAGCATTTTTCGCTTGTTTTCGTTCAGGAATAAGGAAGCTAATGTGTCTAGTTAATGTTTCCGTTCGCTTATCAATGCATCCCCGCTTAAGGATTTGGATGTTGCAAAACCTCCTCAACTTTGCTATATAATTCTGAATTTTCTTCTTATATGAAAATTGTTTATATTAGTTTTTACCTAAACATGAAGTTTAGTGAATAGCCCTGAGAATAACTTGAAGGTTCTGTAGAATTCATTTTTTATTCGACCTATTCGAGACTTTGCAGACTTAACGATGTGAAATATGGTATTTAGGCCCTCAAAAGCATGCAATAGACCGTTGTAGAATTATCCTTCTTGCAATTTCTGTTGAAGCACCAGAAAATTCGAGATTCAGGATTTAGCTTGAACTCAGATTGAATGCTTTATAAAGTATAATTATCAAATCAAATCAAAATATTTATCTAGGTTTCATAAAGTTAGTAAAACTTCATAGTTTGCAATCACAATTCCTTACGAAACTCTAACGAGTTTAAATGATTTGTAAATAAAGTTTCGAGACCAAGGTAAAAAAATGCAATTTAAAAAATTGAAAACTTATCTTTATTGCTGATTGCATAATCCGATTTGTTTGGCTTGTTGCCAGGTTGCCTGATTGATACTCCCCATTTGGCCTATTCAATCTCTAGTCATTTCACTTTCAATAAGTAACTGAAATTGACACTCGATTCATATTCACACGCCCTCATAAAATGCATGCTGAATGCATTCGCTGATTGAATGAAATCTGCAAGTTGCCAAGGCAAAGGCCCTGGCAATGCTCCTGGTACACTGGCAAAGGCAATTCAATTGCTTCTGTATGGGGAAAGGTGATACAAAGTAGCTGCAAAGTAGCAATGGCAAAAGTGCAAGTAAGGCTTTAAGCAAAAAATAAGAGGAGAAAAAAAAGGAGAAAACGAAACTCAAAAGGACTCGCTTCTCCCTTTTGCTATCAGTGGGTGGTGTGAGAGGTTAAGGTTTGGGGGATCTAATAACATTCACAGCTTTTTAGAGCAAATTTTTTTCTTTCTCTTTTTTAGGTTTTTTTTTTGTGTCGTTGTTGCAAGAATTGTCAAAGGGAAACGAGACGTGACACAAATGAAATGTAACAGCAACAAAAGAGCGACACATTGTGAACGAATAAGGGTCGGTGGGAAATGAAGGCAAACCGGATAAAGAAGGGAGGGTGATGAAGATGAAGTGGAGGGGAAGAGAAGAGCTACTACTAGTGGCTGCTTTAACTTATTTGATGGAGGGAAACTCTTTTTTTTCCTTCTTCCTTGCAGGCATACAATTTTCATTTCCGCTTTTTATTTGCTCAGGCAGCTTCAAGTGTATGTGTGTGTGTGTGTGTCTAAATGAAGGAAGGGGTATAAAGAGAAATAGCCAAATACCAGTAAAGAAAAGAATTTCGTTTGAGTTACTTTACTTGAAGGCAAACCGGTATGGGATCTATGTAGTAGCTATATATATACGTATCAGTGTGTGTGTGTGTGTGTGTGTGTGTGTGTATAGAAAGGGCCAAGACAAAGTTTGGTCCATTTGCTCGGCCTTAAGGTGTGCTTAATGAAAAGTTGCCGCTGCCAGAGAGTGTAGAACCACGACGACGACAATAGACAGACAATAGAATGCAGCTGATGCAGGAGAAGAGCTGCATCAATTTCCTGTTGCCATTTTACGCTATTTACAAAATGAAATACGCCGCAAGTTTTTGCCACAAGAAACACTAAAACACACAAAAAGAGAAAAGGAGACACCAAGAGAGAGGGAGATGGTAAGAGGGAATCTGAAAAGAGCCAAAGTAACCGCGAAAATTAAACTTTTGTCTCGTTTTTGTACGTTTTCTTTTCTTTTTTTTTTTTTTTTTTTGTGTATCAAGAGAAGGAAGAAAAACTTTAGCTAACAAGTAAAATGAGAAGTAGAATGAACAAAATTAAAAAGTCCAAATGGAACGTAAAAAAGCGTTGATAGAGTATCGATTGAACAAAAATATTTGGTATTGATTTTTGAGCAAAAAGCATTTTAATCTTGTTTACTGATTTAGAGTTGAGAGAGAGATATATATCATACATAGGATTGGAAAACACATTAGAAAAGTCATGATTTGATTGGCTAACCGTATATTACTTACAATTAGCTTTACACACTTAAGTAGAAGTATTGAGATCTCTATTGAAAGAAAAATTGTTTGAGTTTTACTTTGCTATGAATTTCAATATGAATAGAAGAAATGATGTTGTATTCATTTTGTCTTGTTTGTTTGTTTTCTTTTCTTTTTTTCGTCTGTATGCAATTTACAGCATTCAAAGGTGTTTTTCTATTATCCATTGAAAATCAAAGCAACACCAGACAATTGGATTGTCTAGATAGAATGGTGGGTCATTTTCGTTTTCGTCTTTTGCCATGTTCTATGTCGCACATTGACTGCATAAGAATGGACTTGGAATAAAACTAAAGCTAAAACCATTGCTTGTTCGCATCATTTCTCTCTATCTATATGTATATTCATCCTATCTCTGTCATTCATTTTTCCCTTTTTTTTTTATTTTTTTTTTGTCTCTCAATCAGGACAAATCAAATATGTAAGTACTACTGCAAATCGAATCTACATGGAAGTCCTGGAGTCTTGGCCAAATTTTTTTGTGCTTTTTCTGTAATTTTACTCTTCTTCCATCTGTTCTCGTTTAGGTTGCTTTTCTTTTCTCTTCTTTTGATGAGCTCATAAATAAATAAGAATTTTTGCCAGCCAACCAGAAGTCGTTCTAATAAAAGACGCCTGTAGATTTAGCCAAAAGGCAACTGCCAATATGTTTTTTCTTTCTCTCTCTCTCTTTGTTCCTGTGTGTTCACAGAGTTCGTTTCTGCTTTTTGGCTCGAAGTGCGAACGCGTAAAAGCGTTTATTACTATAAATATTAAAATGGGATTATCAAACAAACGTACTTCAGGTTTTTATTACATTTCGCTAAAGGGACAGAAGGCAGAGGATTCTGGAGAAGGGGAACGCAGAAGCGAATGCCAGTGGGTAAGGCGTGGGAGGTGCAGGTCTTGTCTCTGGAGAGTGAGAAAGCTGTAGCTTGGTGGCCCTAAGGTACATATACCATTACAACCAAGTGCAGCCAGGGCTGCAATTTCTTCCCAGTCTCCTTATCATGCTCGTCACTCCCTCTCGCATTCTCTCTTTTGTGTTGACTTAGGCATCAATTTGACTGTTTTGCAAGGGGCACTGTAAAGAGTCGGGTTTTGGGAGGGAAGCGGCAACTTTCTTGGTCCTCGTCTGCTTTTCTTTACTTATGAAAAATAAATTTGCACTTGAGTCATCTTACATTCTGCCCTTGGCTTTGTTCCTCCTTGCTCCTTGCTTTTCGTCTCCTTCATCTCTCATTCGCCTTCTTTCGTTTTGCTCTTCAATAGTTTTTTCACGCTTGTTATTTATGCTCGTTTGAAATGAGTTGGTAGACGTTGCCAGAGGAGGTTTCTGGATAAGTGGTTGAAGGTAGCAGGGAGATGGTAAATTTATGTTGCATAAGGTTAAAAATTATGCTGCATACTTTTGGCTGTAATGGGAATTCAGCTTAGGATCCAGGTAAGTCGACAGCTGGAGAGAAAACTTGTTGAAACAAGCACAAACTGTGATTAAGAAAGCAAGGTTAAAAAAAATAAAAACACAAAAAATGTAAAGAGGCAAAGCCCCACCCCGCCATCTTTCTTTCTTTCAATCAGCATGCACAAAACCCTCCAATCCCCCTGTACCTCTGTGCCACGCGGTCGGTTAATGAACACATCTGCCACTCTTTTGCCTAAAAATGCCACAGAGAAATCTAAAAAAGAATCTTAAAAAATTACTTCCTTGTAGGAAAAACATAAATCGCTTTACAACATAAATCACACACAACCTTTTCAAATTTATCAAGATGCTAAATATAAAAGAGAAATGAGTAATAATTATGCCCTTAACCAAAAACCCAAGCCCAAATCAGTCTCTCCTTCCCCATCAACACCCCTTGCCAAGCACACTTTTATACATCGAACTGGTATAAAGAAATGAAACATTTCGAAACAAAATTTTTTAATGTGTTGAACAACAATTAAAATCATTTTTACACAAGAAAATGATTAAAATTTAAATGGCCAACTAGCACGCTCGGCCAGAGGGCAAACATACATATACATACATACATATGTATATACTTGTATGCATATGTAGGTATGTATAATAAGGTGAGGCAGTGATGAGAGGGGAGCTTACAATTTATACTAAAATCAAATTGAAAATGCAGTCAGGGCACGCCATAAGAGAAAATGCTTTAAAATTAAAACGAGCTCAAAATGAGGCAAGTGCACGCACACACCAAAACAGTTTTCCATTCTCGTCAGCAGTCCTTCTCCTTCCACACACACACACACACACTCACACACATGCACGCATATCTACACACATTGTTTGCGGTCTCCAAACTGAAAACCAAACGACCCGTTAAAATATTCTTGCTCCTGGTCTCTGGATGAATTAAAAAAACAAAACCGAAGACCGAAAACGACATTCTGAAAGGCCAGAATGAAACTGGACTGTATATAAAAGTTTATATACCCTGAAAAATGTAGCATTTGTGACCGATAGTACCAATAGATATGGCAAGAGGTAGAAATACAATACAATAAAAGAGAAAAATCATTAGCCAAGTGAAGTTGTTAAATGGTTTAGGTAGAAATCAAAAACAAAAATTTTCACATCTACTTTAGATTAGAAATTAAAACACAAAGAAAATGACAGCTTTATCTACTTGAAATTGCAACATTATTATAACTAGTTGTTTTTAAAAAAAATTCTAAAGACTAGAGAAAAATAGTTAATTAGAGCATAGAGAGAAATACTATTTGACTAGGATTACCCTTGAAGTTGTATGAAAATAATTGAATATTTCATTGTCATTGTCATTGCTTATATTTTAGGCATTGCCAAGGTTTTTGCAAAATTAATGGGTAAATTTTCTTTTTTTTTTTGTCTTTCCGAGCTGTAAGGGTATAAAAAAAAGAAGAAGAAGAAGAAGAAGGAAAACATTAAAAACAGGAGTTGAGTCTGCCAACTTTATTAAACACATTCATGTGAGTGAGCGTGTGTGTGTGTGTGTGTGCGTGAAATTAATTTGTGATGTCCGCTTGTGGTTGCTGCTGGCCCAGGTCATAAAGCACCTGAGTTGGCCGCCCCCAAAAAGTATGCTACAAATTGCTTTAATTCCCCCAACGAGAGAAAAATAACTTATTCCGTTTATGTGCAACGTCTCTCTGTATCTCTCTCACACTCTTGCTTTCTCCCTCTCTCTATCTCTCATTTTACCCTCTCAAACTTTTCGCATGTGTTAAAATTAAAAAGTTTTCTTTGTCATCGTTTCTCTTCACACTGCTTTATATTTTTTTGTCATTTTGTTTCTTTATTTTCGTGTTTTTTGGTGTTGGAGGTACACGTGTGTGCCTGTGTGTGTGTGTGTGTGTGTGTGTGTGTGTGTGTGTATAATAGTAGTGGTAGTAGATCTATCTATCTTTTTGTATGGTTAACTTTAATTTTAGTTTCTGTTTCTGTTTTCTTTGCTCTCAATTATTTTGTCAAGGTCAATTTGTTGACTGTCCCCTAAGCATTGGGTTGGCTGGGTTACACAGGACATGGATGAGAGGACACGTGGGTCCTTTATTCAGCACATGCATATGTTAGTAGGAATCTGCCTACCTACATACCTAAACCTATAACTACATCTATTTTATCTTCTGCTTTTGCTTCTTTCTTAAAATTGTGAGAGGGTCACGTGGCGCAGTTTTAAATTGAATTTTACCCAACAAAAAGGTGAAGCTATTGTGGTTATTCTTGTTGTTGTTGGCTATAAAGTGACACAACAGCAGGAGGCCACAATTTTCGAGTCTCTAATTGCATGGGGGAATTGTTGTTGGTCAAAATGGTGTGTAAAGAGTAAAGTTGACCAAAAACTACCAAAAGCACAATAAATATGTATAGAATGGCCAACTATTTACTCTGACAAGACCATTCAGTTAAAACTAAAAATAGCAACAACAACAACACCAACACTAGAAATTCCTTTTCGAGGGTAACAAAATAAGAGTACTAAAAAAAACCTAAAATGGAATGCAATAAACTTAATTGCCTCGTTGCACAACTATTGAATTTGTTCGTTTCTTTTCTTTTATTTTCATTGTGTGTATCCTTTATCCTTTGGGTAAACGGGTATATTAGTCGAAATGGTCAGACGTCAGCAAACAAAGCTCCTAGGGGACTGAAAGTCCCTGAATGCCGCCGCTAGCAATAAATTGAGTATGCAAAACATTTCCCACTCCCCATGAACATTTGAGCTATTAAATTAATATTGTATATATTTTAGGCTAGTTGGCATATGTAAATGATTATTTACTAATTGGCATACGCTGGGTTTACATCTATATCTTACTATAACTTATTCTATAATTCGAATAATAAAAAGACCAACTAAATGAAACTAAAAGTAACCTTGAACAAAAATCTCACAAATCAGATGAGGAAGGAAAAAAACCCTAAAATTATGGAAATATGAATTGGTCTTGACTCTAAATCCACACTGTGGATCTTACATATATAGAAGAGTAGATTACAAGTCGGCAATGATGTTGTTGTTGTTGCATTTTTCATTCTTTTATGTTTAAGTCTGTCTATCTGTCTATCAGGACTATTGAATTTTCGTTTTACAAGTTTTTAGATGTTTTTTTTGTTTTGTTTTTATTTTTCGTTTACTGACTTTGAATTTGTGTAACTGGCGCATAAATAGCCTTGAGGCAGCAACGGACTGACGAGAACGAGCAGCCAACTAGTCAGCATTCAATTTGAATTCACCAGCAACCGGAAGTGGCTCAAAGTCATATCCTGTGTACCGAAAAACTAAAGCGCGCACGATTCGCACATTCATCAGCCAAACTACATCAAAAAAAACAAGAAAAAAAAACAAAAAAATAACAAAAACAAAAACAAAAAACCAATATCAACAACACAAAAAACTCGAAAACAAAATATAAAAGAAAGAAACAAAAATTGTGGTTCAGTTTGGCCTCTTTCGTATTTCAGATAAGGTTTTCTAGCCGGGTACGAGACGAGCAGAGCAATATAAAATGGTTTAGGTTGAGGAACTTTGTCGTTTTTTTTTTTTTTTTTTTTTTGGGTCTTCTAGGTTTTTGTGTGTGCTAAAGGGTTTTCTATTTCGTTTGCGGGCTGATTGCCAATACCTGCTATTCACACACATACAAATACACAAACACAGATACACATACATATATATATGTATACGTACATATTTATTTGTTGGCCTTGAGAAAGTTGTACTTTTTGTGTGCGCCGCCATAGACAAATTGGATTTGAAGTGTTAGTTAGGCAAAAGATTGAATCTCTTCAGCAAAGAATTGACTATTTGATGTGAAAAGTATTTGCTATAACAAAACAAAATACAGGATTGGGTTCTTTAACATTTAAAATGATTCTTAAAGATTAAAAATATTAGTTTTGATTTTAAGCTATTTCCGTTTCCGACTCGTTTTTTGATTTGGAAAATAAAATTGTAATATTTGTAACATGTTTTACAGAGTTGAATTAAAAATTAATTACATATATATGTATGTGCATATTTTATTATTTTTATTCTTTGGAATAATTTCCAAATCATTCTTACGTGATTTGCTGAAATTTTAGTTTAAGATTCTAATAAGGTAACATATGTATGAATTTTAAAAATTGGCTTCAATAATTGACAGAATAACAGATACACAAAGTTAGGTTTATTTGAGAGTATTTGAGAAAATTTAAAAATAATATTTGCTGATTTCAGATCAATTTAAAAAAGTTATATCTCCATTTAAGCATACTTTTTTAAATGGCATTAAAAATTTGAATATTTGGAAAAATTAATTTGACTTTTTACGAAAATGGTCAAATAAAACTTTATTATTTAATAAACTTTATTATAACTTTCAAACTTTCAAACTTTTAAGTACTCAAAAAATTGACTAAGCTAGAGCATCCTGAAATTAAGGTTTATTGGAATACACTTTTGTCTTTTTGTCATTGTTTGTCTTGCGAAAATATATAATTTGATAACACAGACCGAGATGATTTTTGCTGACGTTAACTTGAGAGGTGTTCCTAACTAATTCGGGGACTCTGATTCTCACTGCATACTTGATTTTTGTCCATCACGTCCAGATTCTGTGAAATCAGAGGATCTAGGGTCGGAAAATGGGCACCCAAAAGTATACTATACTATATACTATAGAAAGTAAAAAGTAAGAAAAATAGCTTTTTTTTTGCCAACATTACTAATAAACAATTGGTAAGATTCACAAGAGTATACTTTTTGGTTCAAATTTAAATCATTATAGAACCGTATCCAAAGTGTAAGATATTATGCATTATAACAATGAAGTACCTCTTTTGATATTTTGTAAATTAAATTAAATTATACTTAATATATTAATAAGTGAAAATAAAACTGTTTTTAGCATAATATTCTCTTTATATTATACAATAAAATACTGCAAATGCGGCCAATTTGAATAAGTTCAACACACTTTTCTCGAAAACCTGATGTGATGGACAAAAACTAAGTGAAGGGTCGTGATCAGCACCCCTAAATTACTATAGGGCACCTATTGAAGTTAAAACACTTTGTCATGACCTCAGAAATGTCGGCCTGTGTAATTAGAGTGATTTATATTTCAATTTAAAATTGAATTTAACGGAAATCGGTTAAAATTTGGCAATGTTACAGTTCATTTTCAGAATTTTTTCATATTAAAATTTAATTTGCTGAGAACTAAGTTTTGGTAATTAAATGAACATTGAATCAATTTAACAGTGATTCAAAGCGTCGAGCCCGAGCCTTATCCGAGGCTTATTCAAAAGTGTCTTGAGGCACTGTTATTTCTGCATTCCAAAATGGCTTTAAATGCTGGCATCTCTGATTAAAGAAACATTTAAAGACAAATCGTTTCGGCGTTGTAGTTGAACTGAACATTATAGAATTTCCTTTGAGTTTTTGTAGCCAACTGTACTGGACTACACAATTTTTGATTTCTATTTCCACTCTGCATTTTTGTCTTTTCCAACCAATTGCAATACATTCGCTTTTTGGTTTTTTTTCTGCCACATTTTTGTAGGCTCTTTCTCACTGCAATTACAAAATAGTCAGTTTGTAAACCTTCTACCATTATTTACAATCAACTTTTTTTCGTTGTTGTTTCTCCAATTCCTTTTGGATATTTTTGTTGTTTTTTTTCGTCTTCTATCCAGATAGTTGAGGGATAGAGGGCGGCGGCATTGGTATTTGCCTTTGGCTGAAAAGTGGATTGGACTTTGACTTTGCTCTGCACTTGCTCGATTCACTCGTTTACATGGGAACTTTCTTTCATCCTGTCAGTTTTTATTGCTTTGGAATGCTATCTAATTTGGTGCGCACATGCGAAATTTGACTGGCAACGCCTACAACCAGCTCCCCAACAGTTTCAGTTCGTTCCTTCCGAACTCCCCGTGATCCTGTTCTGTAGCTGTAGCTTTTACTCCTTCCTTTTGGTTACGTCTCCTCTTGTGTCTCCTGTTGGCTTTACCCAGTTCTCTGTATCGATATGTACGAGAAATATTTGCTGCCCTCGAGGTAAACGCCACAAAACTACAAGTTCGTTTTGGATCAACCAAAGCAATCAGTGGGCGTGGCAGCACACAGAAAAGCAAAAAAAAAGGAGAAAAAGCCAAAAAACTTTTTTTCTTCCCTTCCAAAATGCACACGCGTGTCGGAGCTTAGCAGCTGCTTTTCGCCATGGGCATGGATATGGGCATGAATGAGCGTGGGTGTGGGCGTGGCCATGGCATTTTGCTAAAATTTTTGCCCTTTAATCAGCTTAGCTAAAACATTAAATGCCGAAAAAAAAAGAAGAAGAAAAAGCAGAAGCAGAAAACCAAACTGTGACTTTCCGTTTAATAAGCCATTGTCCGGTTAGCTAAGGGGCGTCATGTCTCTGCCAATGTGTGTGCGTGTGTCTCTCTGTGTGTTTATGTGCTGGTGTGGGGGCGTGGCAAAGTGTGCAGCTGACAAAACTTTTATACGCTGTTGGCAATGTCATAAAGGCTTTTTTCAATTATTGCTTTTAAATTGTTGCGTTTGTGTGTTTACACAAGTTTCTTTTCATTTCTTCTCTCATTCGAAGAGCACTTCTTTTGTTTGTTCGACAAAGATGGCGACACTTCAAGATGAAGCCGAAAAAAAATAGGGCAAAGAAAAGAAAAAGACTGGACGCAGAAAAATAGATGGAGACAAAAAATGGCAAAATGGTTAGTAAAGCAAAACGAAGAAAAGTTGCAAAAAGCATTTTTATTTCCACAGATTGCCCCCTGGCGCCATCAAGAATAGGAACTTTCAAAAATGATTATTAGGTCTGCTGAAATTCATTTAGAATAAATCAAACAACAGTACACTGAAAGAAAAGTTATATACTATAAAATACGTTTTAATACTTTTACTTGGCAACATCTTGGAATTGGAAATATACATAACTAGAAGAAAAGGAAGAAACCATTTTATGGTTATTGTTAATGTCAATTATTCAATTAAATTATGTTGGGCTTTCTCATTGTTGACTTCTAATTTATGTGCTCTATTATTTCTTTGTTTCTGTTAGTTAATTAAAACAAGTTTGATCTATTGCGACAAAAAGTAACTAAAGTTCTAAATTATACATATGTTTCTTCTAGTATGTAGATACTTTAAATTTAGGACAAAGTCAACTGCAGAGTTAATATACGATTCAAGATTTCTTATACACTTTCAATCATAGAATCTAGGGCTGTGCTATGCATAGAACTTTGCCCCTTAAACTATGCAAAAGACCAGAAAAATATTTACTTTACCTTGTATGTTAATAAATGTCTGTAAACAATGTTTACTTGGAGGACACCCAAAGGACTCTAAAAATATCTTTGTGTTTGATTTGTATTTGTCTGATGTAAAACAAGCTAAGATCTAAGGCGTCTATGAAGGGGCTCAAAAACGAAGCAGTTCGATATTGCTGAAATACATTTTTCACTTGAATGCAGGGTATTTCAGAGTCGACGCTAAGCTCTAATTACTTGATTTTTATATAAATACTAGCATTTGAAAATTCTCATTGCTTAAATTTGAAAAGTTTTTGCCATGTCACAAATTCACTTGGCCTCTTTCTCTCTCGTTTACTGTGTGTTCCTGTTTGCCTTTGGTGTCGTCATCAGGCGCCAACTTTCCTTTTATTCAGCCGACTGGGCCAAGCCATCAACAAGCATCGGAATCGAAACAAAAATCTGCCAATAGCACTCAAAATGGCTGGCCTTTTCCATTGTGTATCACCATGTATCGAATATGTGAGTGTGCGTGTCAACGTCAAACACTTCGTGTTAGCAAGTGTTATGTGTGTTCACGCTGCTTTTCAATGTTTCCCCTAAGCTTCTCTACTCCAATTCCTATTTTTACTCCCCATTTTCCCTTCCATACATTCTGGTTTTCTGCTGCCCTGGCACTTTTCGAGTTTTTTCCTTTTTTTGCTCTTTATTTTCTTGTTCGATTTCCTTGTGTAATTTTCAACGCAATTTTCTTGTTGGTTGGTTTGGTTGTCTTACGGTTTTGTTTATGTTTGAGTTTTAGCGCCCCAGAAAGTGTGCTTCAAAAAAACCAAAAAAAAAAAAAAAACAAAAAAGAAACCCAAGTAGCACGAAAACTTCAGATGAGCAGCAGCTATGTATGTGCGAGTAGTGTTCTCGCCGCATCGTAACACAGCGCCCCTGTTTTAGCCATTTTGCCATCATTCCCGCTGAGTGTCAATAATCGCAGGCTCTTTGGCACGTGTTTCGCGGCATTTTTCGCATCGTTTATGGTTATGGACAATGGCTAGCAAAGTGGAGGAGAAAGGGAAACAGAAACAGAGAAAAAAAGGAGATAAAACTACAGTTTCAAGTTGTTTCTCCTAACCAAACGCTTTGTCTAATAGTCGCAATTGTAGTCAAGTGTCAGGGTGGAGTCAAAGTTAAGTGCCTGCTGGGAGGATACTCTGCCATTTTCTTTTCTTCTTTCGTTGTGTATGCATATATATGTATATACACATATATATTTAGAGACAGAGATTTATCAGAGAATATATTCAGAATGATAGCAGCCAAATTTAAAACAATTTTAGTCTCTATGAAATGTTTAATTTTTGGTTTACATTTTTTAAGCTTTTGTAGCTGGAGAGTTTTGAGAGACATGTTTTTTTTTTTTGGCAACGTCATGGAGACTTGTGAAAACATTTGTTATACATTTTAGGCTCTAGGAAAATCATCACGACTTTTGTTACCCAAAATAATAATCGAAATGTCTATTGTCCATTTGCAGACTCTTAAGACTTTGCACTTTTAAACATAAGAGTATTTGTGGTTCGGTTCGTTGAATTTGTACTTGCTTTGCTCATAGTTTTTTATTTGTTGATTTTGTTAAGAGATTTTTCACATTTTTGTTTACTCTCTGGCATTTGCTGGCCATCGCCTCTACTCTACTCTCAATGTGATTCCATCAGGACGACTTGCTGCTTAGTTTACTTACACTCCCCTTTTAACTAACTTAAATCGCAGCCTGGGGAGGTAGCTCAACTTCTCGTCCTAGCCTAATTCCATTTGCCACAATAAATTCACTTAAGCTTCAAGCAAAATGCCTTCAATTATGTTTTCAACATGCTTCCATATGCAACTAACATCAACCATTTGCCAACCACCAGGACCAGGACCAGGAGCAGGACCAGCACCCTCAACAACACTGACACCCTGCATCGGCATAGGCCCTGGCACCGACACTGACTCCTCCTGCTCCGCCTTTCTATATATATATCTATCATTCGTTTCTTCCTGCATTGGGCAAGCGGCTTAGAACTTAATTTCCTGTTTCCCCTCATAACCAGGTACCTCCCCATTTCCCCCCCCACTCTTCATCCTCTGACTTACATTGAGGCAAGGCAAACACGCAATGAGTAGGATAAGAAAAAAAAAATACAACCCAGTAACTATAAAAGCCAAGTAAGGGTTAGTGGGTGTAGGTAGAGCAGGTGGAGGAAGAAAGTGTACAAGTCACTTAATTAAATGTTGCTCATACGCAATACTGTACAGCAGCGAGAAAGAGAGAGAGAGAGAGAGAGAGAGAGAGAGAGTGAGAGAGTGTTACACACACAGAAGCTGTAGGTCCTAACATTCACTCACGTTCCTCAGTAACCGTCCCTCTATAGCTGCTTGGCAAATCCTTTGAGTGACTTTAAGCCATCATCGCCCTATGCAAATACACTTGGGCCAACACAGAGATATGGCACTGAAGGCAACACCTAGAAGCTAGGTGGATGACAGGGCAGTGCAGGGCAAGACGTAGAAGGGAATGGCATTGCAATTTCCATCCTTGTCGCTGCTGCACAAAATCCCCTAATTAAATGTAAATTACAAAATGCTTCAATGCCAAGTAAGAGGGTGAATCCTTTTGCAGCTGAAAATTGTAATTTTCATGCTTATTACAATATTTATGCGCACTAAGCAGACAGACGGCCCAGACGTGTCCTTGGCGTTTGCCAGTGTTGCCTGATGTCCTGGCATTTGACTTTCAGTCTTTGCTCTGGATCTCTCCCCCCGTCTCTCTCTCTCACTCACTCCCTCTCTCTCTCTCTCTCTATCTGTTGCCCATTTGCTTTAGTTGGTCCCCTTTTTCTAACGTTTTGGTGTCTCCCGTTCACTCTTTGTTTTATTTTTTTGCTCTTCTCTGTTTTGTTTTTGTCGAGTTCTTGTTGTTGAATTGTTTTCTTATCATTAGCGCTAGATGAAATGTAAGCCAGCTAAAGTACGAGAACAAACTGAAGAAGGAGGAGAAAGCAAAAAATAGCAGGAGTAGGAGCTAGAAGACGTAAAAAGATGTCAAAGTTTCGTCCTAGCTGCGTTGTAATGGCTGCCATTTCCGTTTTGTCAGGATACAAAACGACACGACACGCAACCCAACTGCCAGTTGAGCTCAGCTTTAGCCTTAGCTTCAGTTGCTCTTCTTATGCTGCGTTGGTGGCATCATCTCTAGAGCTTAGGTAAATGTAAATCCTTTTGCTCTTGTTGTCTCGCTCTCTCGATTTTTGTTTCCCTCCCTTTTTCGTTTTGTTTTTTTCCCCTTCTCATCCATGTAGGAAAAGTGAGACATCTGCATTAAAGTTTAGGACCTTCAAATGCTTTAGTTTCTTTTACCTTCTCTTCGACACATTGAATGGTCATAAAAGTACTAGCGGTGGCCACATAAATCAAAGCCAAAAACTATTTTCATTTCTAAATTGAGAGAACTATAAAACTGGCGGCCATTAAAAGCCAACCCAGCCAACAAGCCAGTAAGCCACCCAACCAACTTCCACGAACTGTAAAATCTTTCACTAAAAAAAACGGCAATACAAATCACAAAAAAAACTCACACTAACACTAGCACACTGTGAAAGGCGCGCGAGAGTCAACGCATTGAGAAAAAGTAAAAGTCTAGAGTAAAATTTTACGTGCTGCACGCGTAATAAAGTTACGTGGGCGTATATGCTAGAGGCGTGGCTAGCTAGATGGCTGGCTGGATGGCTGGATGGCAACCCAAAAAACCTCGAGCCTGTGGTTTGGCAATTGCGGAAAATTTGACAGTTTTCCAAAAATTTTCACAATTAGATGCGAAAACTACGACAATTTCAAATGCCAGCCAGGGCCAAAAACAACAACAGGAACAGCCAAAAAAAAAAAAAAACAGAGCGTGGAAAGTGAACTATGTGAGGAGAGGGGATGATGAGTTCGGTTGGAGGATTGGGGCAAAGGAAATGTGTGCTCTGGTTAACTGTTTGTCGCTGTGCTGATGGAACTCTTAACGACTGCCACTCGTCACAAACTGCGACGGGTTGGTTTAGTTTGGGTTGAGTTTGGTTGGGTTTGGTTGGGTTGGGTTGAGATGGAATGGGATTCAGGAGCTAGAAAAGATTTTTATTGCTTGTGACATTTACACAGCATTTGATGTTCATCTGCATGTGCGAGTATGTATGTATGTGTATAAGTGTGGGTGTGTGTGTGTGTACGTTTGGTTAAGCGGTTAGTTGACAGAGGAACCTCATAGGTAGCAAGGTAGATGCTACCTACCTACAACTACATACATACATATGTGTATAGTTGCCACACGTGGCGTATGCGCAATGTTAATGATTTAAAGCATAGAAGCGATTAAGTCGACGTGAATGGATGACTCGAAGGGATCGAGGGTAAATGTTAAAATGTCGTTTTATATGCCTCTGTTAACCGAAATGAAAATAGTTTAGTTCTTGTGCGGTCTATTTCTCACATATATATACATACATAAATAGAGTTAGGTGTTTATGGCCCATAAATATTCAATTGAGAGTGAATATTTGGTCGGCCCAATCTTTGGCGTTGAAATTGCCAACTAAAAGTGTGTTGAAACCTTGGCAAAATTATTTTGCGGTAACAATTTTCACCAATACCACCAAATATCTCCGACTCTTATAAGGAAAATCCACAAAAGATTCTTTAACCTCAATTTGGTATACATAAATTGCTTATTTAGCCATATATGCAAATAAGTAATTGGTTTTTGTTTTTAAATTTAGCTAATATATTGTTGTATTAAATAATATGTAGTTCTTTAGTCTTGTTATATTGTATTCATTTTATATTTAAGCAGTTTGCAGACGTTGCTAATGACTTTTCAATTGTAATTTAATAAGTTAACTATTCAAAGTATACCCAAAAGAAGTAGAATGAAATGAGAATCTACATGATATAATAATACAAAATAGTCTCATCTGAACAAAAACTAGTATTGTCTTGGTAAGACAATTGTGATGCAATAAAATCCAATCTATCTCACCTGTTCTCCATTCTGAGTCATTTTGAAATGTAAATCGACAGCAATTCCCCTCCATTTCCGAACTTGCCATTCTCAATTTCATGTGAAATGTCAATTGTTTTCGAAGTTAAGTTCGAAACATTTTTGTTTCATCTACTATGTTGGATTAAAGAATTGCTACGCTCTCAAAATTATATTGTTATAAATTTGTTATTGAGTGGAAATGGAAATAGTTTTCGAGCTACTTGTATACAATTTTTACACAATTTTAAACAAATATATATATATTATACCCACATTTCGATTGAAAATCAATTCCATCTGACATACTTTTTTCATTCAATTTTCTGGTTGCTTCTAAAGAATAATTGTTGTAATTTAATAGAAGGATCGAATTTATTACCTTATGGCAAATGCTGTGCTAAAGATATGAAGGATAGAGGAAAAATATGTTGAAAACTGGTCATTACCTTTGATTCTACTGATTAAGAGGGAAACGATTTGAAACCACATAGTTTGGCATAGAATCGACAACGGAATCAAGTCTTAAATCCAATTCCAACAAAATCATTCGGAATCGAAAACGAAAAGAGTCCTTAATGATTCACTTCCGAACAGGTAACTCAAACAGAGTAAAAATATATAAATATAAGTCATTAAAAATGTTCCGGGATAGTATGGACAAAGTAGAAGCTTTTGTTTGTTATTGACAAGGGGTCAATAGGTGCAAAATTTTGTGATTAATTACTTATTTCTTACTTAATTTATTTGCTGGGGATATAATTTGAACTTACAAACTGTTAGAACATGTTGGGTAAACATTTTTTAGAATAAAATTTTGAAAATTGAAGTTAATTGGGCTAAATATTGTTTTTAAATCGAATCAAGTTTACTAATTTTAGTTGATTAGCAAAAGGTTAGACTTTAAATTAATCAACTGATTTATTAGCATTCTAAATTAATCAAGTGATCTCGTTAAGACTCGATTCACATTCTCTAATTTATTTGCTTGATTCTATGTCAGGAATCTAATTTATATTTGCAATAATCTAAACTCTTTAACGTATTTATGCTTAGATTTTGCACAATGCCAAGTATTTGCTGTTTGCCTCGAATTTCCCCTCTCCTGTATGTCAGTGATTAGCCTTTCGCTTTAGGCTGAAAGCATAAAATACCAAAAATGCCAAAGTGACACACAAAAATGTGACCACCTTTTTGCCTGAAAGAAAATTTAGAATGTACATACAAACATACACACACACATACAGAGTGAAAGCACAAGAATGGCGGATAGAAGTATTAAAGAGGTGGCGAAATTTTTAGCTAATTTTCCAATCGTTTAGACTTAAAGATAAGATGAGGCACTTGCAATTTTTTTTTTTGGTTGGTTCAATCATGGTTATTAAATTTGGCCAACTACGGTAAAAGTATTTTAAAGATGCTTTGAAATTTTCATTCCATACTGTCGGCCTCAAAATATTCAGCAATGTCGTTTTTGAGGGGAGTCTCTCTTTCTCTCTCACTCTCTGTCTTATCTATCGCTATCTCTTTCAATTGTCTCTGTCTCTGTGTGTATTTGTCTCTGTCTTCCTCAGTGGCTTTCACACTTTGGGAATTTGTGTGTCGTATGCTCGTATCGCAGGAGTGTAAGAAGAAATTTTTACATTGTTGCTGAAAATTTCATCAAGATTTCAAGTCAAGTTGGGTGGGTTGGCTGCCAGACGCGTGCCTGGGCTAAGTAACCGCATATCAGGTCTGCACTGAACTCAACTGAACTGTATACGGTTTTAGCTGGATGAGAAAAAAAGAAAAAATTCACCTTTACTTTTACCTTTTCTTGGTTCATTTTATTTTTGGCACAGAGAGCTTAAATTTTTGCTCTTAAATTTTCAATTTCACAAGCATTGTGCGAATTTTGATTTCAACTTTATCCACTTGGTGTGCATGTATGTATGAGTCTGTCTGAGTGTTGTGTATTGAAGGGCAAATATTTGTATTTGAAATTTAAGACTCTGTTGAGCATTATTTACACTCAATTCATCTGCTTTTTTTTGTGGGCTCAAAACATTTCTCAAATAAAATGCATTTCTCTATTTTACTTAATTTTCTTTTTTTTTTTGTTTCTTGCAGCTACGGCAATTCCTTGCGGTGGTCAGAGAGGCGAAAAAAGGATTTCAATATTCAATACACAAACAATAAGGTATTAAAAACTTCATTCTTTATCTCATTTCATTTATTTATGCTTGAAGAAATGCCAAACAAAATGTATGTGTGTGTGGCTGTCGACTTTTGTATTTCATTTTGAAAATGATTGAAAACTTTCCATAAGAGCTCATGCTATAACTTGAAAAACTTCTACTAGTAGTTGATGTAAATTAAGAAAATGAAAAGCATGAGATTTTCTTCGTTTCACTTGTTTCGATTTTTCATCTACGCTTGTTAGAAGAAAACTTGCAATTCTTCGCCCAAAAACTTTCACACAGCTGACCCATAGACATACAAAAAAAAAAAAAAAAAAAAAAAAAAAAAAATATTGAGAGAAGAAGACCCACCAAAAATGAACCATAACTACTATATGAGAGTTTGGTGGTTGCGGGGCGTCTAAGGGTGCGGTTCCAAAAAGGAAACGTTTATCTATGCCAACTAATTCCTACAAATTACAAGTGGACCAAAGATTCTGTCCCAGCGCCTTCTAATAACTACATGGTTTGGTTATTATAAAACTTTTTCCATTTCGCAAAACTTTTACCGCATGAAAATTCTACTAAAAAAAGAAAAAAAAATTTATATATATATGTACATATATAAGAGCAACAAAAAGAAGAAAATGCAAAAAACAAGAAGCAGATGAAGGGGGGAAAAAAAGCGACACACGCACATGAAAATGAAACGATCAAAATGTGGAAAAAGTGAAGCAATTTACTAGAACACGTCCAGCCATTATGCGAGCGAGAAGGAAACAAGATTCTTGCATAACGCGCTTTCAGTCGCACAGGCAACTTTTGAAGCGACTTTGTAAAGATTGCCCCATGCCCCATCTATCTACATACATACATACATCCATGCCCCATGCGCTGCTACTGTGAGTTGGTTCCTTTTCTTGGGACAGGATTTGAATTTGAAATTGAAAACAAGTTTATAACGTGAATTGGCAAATATAGAGCACTCTTAGGGATGGGGTTGAGCATTGGCCACGCACGACTGACATTGTCACACACACACACACACACACACCCACCCACATACAAACACATTACACCTACATGACACACATATTATGTTGTAGATGCGGGAATGGTGGCAGCTCTATCTCTCTCTGTCTTTCTCTCTATATTCCCCATATTGACGCAATTCCTACTCAAGTAGCAAAACTCTAGAAAGGACTTTGCACTGGGGCCAAGAAACTTGGCCATGGCTTCCACTTTGGCTTGGACTTGAACAACTTGTAGAACGCTAGCTGCTAGCTTCAGGCCCTCACTTCTCCTTTGTAGTTTCCATATGCAGTTTGTTGTTCACCTTCCATGCTCTACGCTGCTGCTTCTTCTTCTCATGCTTATCCCAAATAGCAGAGGGAACTGGAGCTTCGTCTCCTCCAGCTACACCCAACTTTCATTTGCGTAAGTCGTTTTCAACGTCAACGCCGCAGGGGCAAATTGTTTGTTCGCCTCGTTTTCCATTCAAATTGTTTTCTTTTTCCCCTGTGCACACACACACACGCACGGGGCATAATAAATATAAATATGAGAGCTAGTATACATATATAATCCAAATACAAATATATGTATATAGAAACATATGAACATGTGTGTTGTAGATTTATGCACTCAAAAAAATAATTACAATATTCAACTTGTAGTATCGAAATCCTCCGAAAACTTTGTTCCTTCGTTATGAGAGAGTATTTAAGATTTAAAATTAATAATTTAGTGGATTTTCTCAATAAAACAACAATAACTCGAAAACTGTTTTTCGTTACTCTATTATCTACTTATTAAGTTTGATTCTGAAGTATTTAGTATTAATACCACTTTGGCTAGAAGTTTTTGTTTCTTAATGTTTTTTTTTTCGACTTCTTACATATATGTATATACACATTTATAACATATTTTTTACAACAAATATTTTGAGATATGCTCTCGCAAGTTAAAATTCTTAAGCCATCATGTACAAATTGATTTTTTTCTCTTAGTGCATATGCACTAAGTGCAGTATGCATATATTTGCTTTGTATGCATTTGCTGATTTATGTATGTACTATACAGATACACATATGCATGTACGTACATATACACATGCATATAAATGTATATACATATACGCGTATATATATATATATATATATATATATATATATGTACATAGTTATATACATATAGAAAATGCACATTGTGTTCCATTTACCTACAAAATGCTAGCAAACTGCTCTGCTCGAGTCTCAAAATACAGGTCAAGTTTCTTTCGTCTTGATAGATGGACAAGTAGACAAGGTGCCCAAGAAAAGGTGCAGAACGTGCAGAAAGGTTGGCGGAATGAAAAGTGGGTTGGATACATTGGCAAGAGTTTGCCAAATAACAATTCAAACTCTGAATAGTTGCCAATTGTGAAACTCAGTGACATTTGGATCAAATGAGTAGTAGTGAATAGAAGCGGCGCAAAGGAACGTATTTATACCATACACCATAGGGTCAAATGGTATATTAAAGTCGCCAAAATGTATTTTTTTTTGTTTTTATTTTTTTTAATTTTTTTACTTAAACAAACAAAAGTGCTTATTTTACTATATACTATGGACACTCTCTCTAATCGAGCTCTCTAGTCCTGATTTAAATTTTAATTTCAAATTGTGAAGTATAATCGTAACTATTTTGAAAAGAAAACGAGGAAGGGAAAGAACAACTTTGCTTGAGACTTAAAACTAACTATATTAACTAAGGGGAGAAGAGAAAAAGGACGAGGAAACCACCAACATTTGCTGGCGGTATATATGGAGAGATTGTTATCTAAAATGGATATGGTACAGTCGAATCTTTTATTTTGGGGTGTTATATCCTTATGTTCTACTGTTTTACAATTAGCCCTTCTGAAAATATGATAAATAATTGGTATACAAAAATATAATATATAAGAATATAATTGTTTTCGCCTAGGTATAGAAATATTTCCGGGGGTGTAATAGCGTTGGTTAGAGCTCAAGCAAACTAGCTGTGACTCTCGAAGAAAGGGCCTTTTATTAAGGTATTTTCCGAAATTTCTAAACATATTCTGACATGGTTTCTTATCAAATTTATTATGTATACGTCGATTCTGCAAATTGCTGCAAAGTACTTCGTTTGAGTAAAATTTAATATACATACTTGTGGGAGTTCTGTACAGGCCCCCCCCTCTCACTCACTCGGTGGCATTGATTATACCATACACCCATAGGCTGAAATGGTATATTAAAGTCGCCAAAATGTATGTAACAGGGAGAAGAAAGCTCTTCCGACCCCATAAAGTATATATATTCTTGATCAGTATCAACAGCCGAGTCGATCTAGCCATGTCTGTCTGTCCGTATGAACGCGTAGATCTCGGAGACTATATGAGATAGACCCACCAAATTTGGTATGTAGGCTCATGTAGTATGTAGAGTGATCAAGTTTATTTCAAATTTTTGCCACGCCCCTTTCCTTTTGTAGCTAGACACACCATATTTGGTATGTATATTTTTGCTTAGTAAATGCGCACATTTTGTATGTATAAAGCCTTTGCCACGTCCCTTTCCGCCCCAGTAATTTGAAAAATCTCGATTATCTCCCGTAATTTTCTACCTTGTGCAATCAAATTTGGCACACTTAAATTTGATATTAATACTAAAATACCAAATTTGATCAAAATCGGACTAAAAATAGCCAAGTTATGCATATAAACGTTTTTCCATATGGCCGGAGTTGGCCGTTGGCTGTTGGGGGCGCTAGGGTGCTCGAATGCTTGAGTGAGCGAGATAGTTGTAAAAAGCATGCGAAAATGCATTTGTTTAATAAATTTGAAATATTTGCTTTACTGGTGTGTGGTATACCTAAGTCGGCGAGACGACTTACTTACTTCATTTTATTTTGGCTAAGTCAATTGGCTGTCTGGTTTTAATGTGTACTCTGTGTGTCATGTGAACTCTATAGGCATATATGCCTATATATATTTGTAAAGTTATTCTGGTGTATCTCGCTTATTGGAAATGTGAGAATTCTGCTCCGTTCAGTATCATCTACTTTTCTTATTTCAAGTGTTTCAGTTGGTAGTTTGAATGCATAATAGGAATCCATAGAACTTCAAGACTTTGGGTATAGATAATGAGATACTCCAGTTTTATTTGGGTAACTAATATGTTACATATGTGTTGCATGGTGATTAAAGAGATTGACTGACTACACAAGAAATCTCTTTAGTGATAGGAAAACATTTTCTATGTATTTAAAGAACTAATAAGGAATATAAGTGCCTCTTCACAACAAGTTCTTAGATATTGACGAGTGAGGAAACAAAAGAAATAAAATGCATAAAATTTGTCTATTTTTCGTTTTTTCCTTTTTGGATTTATTTTTATTTAATTGGCCTACCTTGGGGAAAATTAGAGTTTAATTTCTATGTTAAATGCTCGTGCACACAATACAGATAGGTGTATGAAGTAAGTGTGTGTGTGTCTGTGTGTGTGTGTGTGTAAGTCCCAAGGACATCGTCACGTATCCTTTGCACTGCAATAAACACCAAATAGTAAAAACTGGTGATATCAAACCACATTCGAGTTAGAGGACAGGAGACAATATGTCCCACTTCTCTCTTCTCACTTTCTCTATCTCTTTTTGTATGTGTCTGTTGTCCTACTGTGTTTACCTGCCACAACGAGACAACAACAGGGATAACTAAAAATTTAACAAAACCAATTATTTGATTTTAAAATTCCATTAAAAGATAAAAAACCATCGAGCTGCACAAGGACAACGAGAAGAGACGCAAAGAATAAAAAAAAAAAACAGAGAGAAAACAAAAAATAGGAGTGAAGCAACGTAAAGTAAATGGTCTTGTGGCCAAAGCGTCGACGTCGTTGTTGTTGTTGTCGTCCTGCGGTCGTGATGCTGCTTCTTCTACTATTGCCACGACCCGCCTGTTGACATGCCAAGCCAGCAACAAGAAGCTACGGCAGCGTCTTGAGATAAGCCATAGAAGAAAAAAAAGCTGAACCCAAAAGGGTTTAACACGTGCAGACAGTCGACAAACGGAGCCATAAATAAAAGTCGCACTTGGCCCGTATAGCAAAGGAGAAAGGGAAACTGAAAGGGTGCTAAAAGAGGGCAAAGTTGCTTGGACTTGGACCCATGATGTTACACCAACGACACGATGACAGCAGCAACGCACACACACACATGGCAACAATCACACCAATTCAAGCACCTATTGATAATGATAACTGTCAATTGTGGGCATTGAAAACCTGCCTGCGAGCCATTCTAGATTCTAATAGATTAGAAATTACCATTGAACGGATCTATTTACGTCCATACATATGGGTGTTCTGTTTATAGCTTTTATTGCAAAATATGGAAAGTTTCTGTTTTCTAGTTATTACTGTACTTTATTCAGCTGTTGTACATTAAGACAGTTGAAAAGTGATATTGCAATATGTGGATGAAAATTCGCAAAAGAAAGATGGAGAAGAACAACAAAAACGAATGTAAAATAAGCACAAGAAATTTGGTAACAATCCTCATGCTATAGAATTGAAATATCTTTCTATTATAAATGGTTTATTTACCAGATTCTAGTCTTTATTGCTTAATATGAAAGATCAGATCAGATCCTAAAAAGTCAGAAAGCTAAAATAAAAGGACTTTCCGCTTAAGACATCAATCAATCAACTATATCTTACAAGTCCATTAAAGGACCAGGCTGAAACAACTTCTACAATGAAAGACACACGTCCACAAGTCCAACACAACAAAGAATACAAAATATGTGTTATTAAAGTCCACTTTAGAACATATAACATTTAGGCCAGAGCATATAATTTGGAACTCGATTAATTAAGGGATTCAGGTTAAAAGTAATGATAATATGTTTATTTTCTTATCAAACAAAACAAATCTGCGAATGAAAGCTAAAATATTTATGATGATTAGTGTACTTCTTTTCTAGTTTCCCTTTCTTATATTGCCTGCAAATTTCGTTTATTTAATAAAAGGTTTGAAGTATAAGCAGTTAAGAGCAGAAGAAAACAATCCAAGGTAGACTTCTTTTTTTCTTCATTTCTATAAGTAATATTGTGTGATTCTTTTTGATTTAAGCATGTTTTTGAACATAATGTACACGCTATATGTGTTTATACATCTCTTTCGCTTTGTGTTTTTGAACTAGTTATATTGTCACTTCCTGTCCTTGTCAACATCAGCAGCAAGAGGATAGCGAAACTGCAGTCACTCATCAGAGTGCTGTAAGAGCTATTTAGTAAGATGTCAACAATGTACATATAAGTTATACGATAGAAGAACGATTCTTTTTGCCTTGTGTGCGGGTGTCTTTGTGTGTGTTTATGGCAAGAACAGCAGTAGCTGACATAAGGCATGACATACAGGAGTAGCATCAGCATCAAGCAGCAACCGAGCAGCAACATGGCGTATGAGTGACCGAGTCTTTGTTCGACTCCAATTAGAAGACAACTCGTTCATCCTGTCAACAATGTGCCTCCTCCCCCCCTCCCCTCTTTCTAACCCCCCGCCATTTTACAATGTGTGTAATGGCTATTGCCACGCCCAGGTCCATATCATACTTCACACTCGGATCTCTTAGTCATCTTTGGCGGCGGTACTCAACTTTTCATTTTTTATCATTTGACTTGTTTCGTTTTCTCTCTCTCTCTCTCTCTCTTTATATATACATATATATATCTCTCTGTCTTTGTCTCTTCCTTTTGCTTGGCTACACTTTACTGCAAAGTGTAATTGAAATGCACATTGAAACTTTGAGTATAATGCTCTTACAAGTTTCTCTTTTGCAAAACTATAAAATACATTTTATATGTATGTATGTATACATGGGAAGGGGCTGAAGAAAAGTACATAAGTAGAAATTATGTGCGCATGAGGAGGATGATGCTGCTGACGGCATAAAAGTCAGACTCCAACTTGAAGCAAATAGAAAGCAGAAAAAAAATCCAAAAAAATAAAAATAAAGAAGAGAAAAAGTAGGAAAAAAATGTGTAGAGAAAGCAGAAAATATGATTTAATAGAGGAAAAGAAGAAGACACAACCGAAGCTGTAGCATCTTCTTCTCGTCTCCAGTTTGCCGCAGAGTGGCCCACAATGTAGGCAGAGAGAAGTAGGATGGCGGTATAATTTTGTTAGGCAAGTCAAGGCAGAGCCTTCTACAAAGACAGAGAGTGCAGTGGCGTGCAGTGCCCGAGAAGTTTTTGCGGCTGGCCAGTGAAGCGTCTGACAGCCAGCTGTCAAGCTCTGCGGCTTCTACGAAATTTAAACAAATTGATGAATGGCTGAAACAAGGCTAAGAGTGGATGGATCGGGTGAGATTTGGGGTGCGAGGGCGGTAAGCGAATGCAACTTGCAGTTGATTTGCTTAGCCGCAGGCAGAGCGCGCGCGCTCCACATGAAGTACATTTTCCAGGAAAGGCAAAATTTTGTCTGCAAATTGTATTAGGACAAGTCGGCGAGCTGCAGCAGCAAAGTGTGAAGGGCGGAACAGAATTTTGGGTAACTGCAATAGCAGCAACTGAATTGCTACTACTGGAAAATTGTATTATGCATAAGGGGCACGAACATGAAGTTGAAGTGTGGTTAAGACTCTGCCATCGAAATGGACGGACTGGGGAACGGACGTAGAGGGGACCAGCAGTTTTGGCCGTGGATCTGTTCTATCTGTCTTGCCTATGGCTAGCTATTGTGGTGCGTGGTTAAATGCGGGTGTGCATTGGGTTGTGAGGCATGTGGTGGAAACATGAAAAGTTTTGCGCAAAAGCAAAATTAATGTGTAAAACATAGAGAGTTCAATCAGTATAGATTTGTGTAATCCATCAATATTTGACTTTCATGACGAAATCTTGAACATTCATCAATTGAACAAGTGCCACCCTAAATATGCATAGCAAGATATACTGTTAAAGCTTGTACTAAAGAATGTTTCTCGTTGTTGAGAAATATAATTAGCTCAATTAGATTAAAGTTTAAAGTTTAAACACAGGATAACTGCCTCAGATACCCTGTCAAATGTTTATGTGAAACTTGACAAAGAAAGATCATAATCTTCCCGTTCGCTCGAACTACCTTTCCTTTACATTTTGCAGAATTTTAAGTTGTTATTTTTTGAATCGAGACAAGTAGAGATAATTATTATCACTGTTTCTCATCCTATTTCTATTATTTCTCTACTTAGTAAAAATTCTCTTTTTTCTTTATTTATAATCCTTTTTTATACTTTCAGCTTCTGTTTTACTTTTCTCTTTATTCCTGTCAATTTTATATTATTTCTTTGTCTTTATTTGTTAATAATTTTTTAATAATCTTAAGCAAGTTCTTAAAATCCTTTTGTTATGGGTGTTTCTTTTGAAACATACAAAAATTAAAATGAATTAAAACATTTTGTCCTTTATTTGCTTGGCTCGTTGTCCATCTAAAGTATGTGGTACTTTATTTAGGATTCTTGGATATTGAATTAAATCGTTGAAAATTCATTATATTATCTCTTTTATATATGTTTGTGTACCTCACTCTCTCAACACTTAAGTGATTGCGAAAGCAGCTATTGACAACTCATCCATAAATTGCTCATACGCCCACTTGTACACTCACACACACACACACACGCACACATATGTACTCAGAGACAGTGATACGTATCAAAACTCACACAAAATGCCTTTTAATCGAAGATGTCATTAAACTTTCTTTCAATTTGTAACAAACCCATAAAATGTCGTTGACAATTTGACAATTTTTTCAGAGTTCTGTTTCGTTTTGCTTCACCACCGACACATACACACATAAACACACTCTCACCCACACCCACTCCAAACGACACCATACATACACATGCTTATAAACAATTTAAGCCATACATGTGTTGTTGTTTTTCTCTGGTTTCTTTTTTTTTATTTTCATTTTAGCACAAGACAAACAGTGAGTGTTCTTCTCTCACCACCACCACCACCACTACCTATGTCGTTGTCTCGTCTAAGTTCACCCACCCACTGAACAGTTTGTGCAGCCAAAACGTGTTTATGTCTGTTCATTGTCACATTTACTTGTAAAGTTTTTCCACATCGCATCGCATTGCATTGCAGTGCAGCGCATCGAAGCTGCCACTTTGGATCCCAGCCAGCAGATGGAGTAGGAGCTCGGAGTAGGAACAGTAGCCGGTAAAGAAGCAGGTTGGTCGCCTGCTGCTGCTGCTCCTTAGACATGTCAGCGACACATGCAGTCTGCAGTAGTTCGAAGAAGTCTAAGGGCAGGCAAGCAAAAAATTGAATGCCAACAGAGAGTCGGAGAGAGAGAGAGAGAGAGAGAGAGAGTGAGTCTGGTGGGGAGAAAAGTCAGTGACGGGAGCAAAACGGAAGCAAATAAGCAGCAGCAGACGACGATTAAAAGTGCAGACATCGTTGGGACATAAACAAGGCAGGAAGTTGTAAAAAACACATAAACAAAGTTGGCAGGCAAAAAACTAAAACAAAGCTCACCCCGAAAGGCAGCCAAAAGAATTTTACTTCTGCTTCTTCTCGTTGTCGTTGTCGTCCTTGTTTTCCCATGTTTTTCTTTGCCATCTCACACCACATTCACATTTCCCTCGATGAACTCTTTTCGCTTTTCTTTGTGCTTATGGAAAATGGCAGGATATGTAAGGTGTGTGTGTGTTACTCGCACTCTCCACGAATACCGTATACTCTTTTCTTTGGAAAATTCAAAAACAGACCCAGACCCCCTTGTTTTCCCTAATCAGAGCAATAGGATTGCTTGTGATTGTGATTGCAATCAGATGTACATGTTTTAAATAACTTTGTAACAACCTTAATCATAGTCAAGACTATTTTTCAGTGTTAACTAAATCTTTCAATCAAGCCTAATCGTCGACCTAGTGGATTTTTCTTCAATGGGACCATAAAGAGCGCATTTGATCAACAATTGTTGATGCTGCTCAAGTTGTCCGTCCCCCTACAAACAGTGGATGTGAATGCTCTTTATCAAAAACTGCATCGCAACAAACATCGAAAAAAGTCTATAATCATCTATGCTGAATGAATTTCAGTAAATTTAACTTTTGAATTGTTGCATTAAAGTTTGTCCTACATTTATAATATTTTCTTTGAAAACACTTTTCATCATTGTAATTTTTAAACACCTTCGTTTTAGACCTTGTTTAAATATTCTTACGCAAAGGATTCAAAAGACAAAAACTAAATTATAAGGATAGACGTTTCAGTTCAGGACGACATTTTCGGGGAAATGAAAAAGTGTGTTAAGTTTAACAGGTGTATAATAGTAATTGAGGAATGGTGGACGTTTTGGAAAAAATTTCTTCGACTCTCTATCTATACCATACTTTTGGGTGCATATTTTACAACCAAAATCTGGTCGTGATAGTCAAAAACCAAGTTCCGATTCGGAATCAGCGTACCGGCGAATTAGCTAGAAGCACCTTTCAAATTAAAGTCATCAATAATCATGTCGGCTTATCATTTATATCTAAATTTTGAAAATCATTTCGCACAATGCAAATTA
This sequence comes from Drosophila paulistorum, assembly GCA_018152135.1. Classification (NCBI taxonomy): domain Eukaryota; kingdom Metazoa; phylum Arthropoda; class Insecta; order Diptera; family Drosophilidae; genus Drosophila; species Drosophila paulistorum. Next base: position 16,848,965 of record JAECXG010000690.1, read on the forward strand.
TGTTTTATGTTGGTTGTTTCGCTCAGTGTAGCACACTTGAACTAACAACAACAGTTGGCTTTTGAGGAAACGTCTGCTTAGCGGTTGCATTTCCGTGATGGTATCCTCTCATTCTTTCTTTATTTCCACGTACATGGCCAATACAAATAAATAAATATGCAAACGTGCGCATAGAGATGGGCCAAGGATGACAGCAGGGGGAGGACGAGACGAGACGAGGCGATGCGAGACGAGGCGTTCAAATGCGGATACGAATGCGGATGAGGATGCATCTTAACCCTTTCTCTAGACTGTGCTTGAGAACTAAGGATTACAATTTCATTTCAATTTCCTGCTGGTGATGCTGCTGCACACAAAGAACAAAACAAACAAAATGCATGAAGCATCTGTGCCAACTACTTGCCACGCCCTCGCCCACTTGGAACACTAGGGCGGCTAGCTACAAATACATGCATACATGTGTGTGAGTGTGTGCGTGTTGTTTACTCAAGGCTTAAGGTTTAAAATGGATTTGTTTGACGTGGCAGCAAGCCGGCTCCGGCTCCGGCTCCGACTTCGACTCTAACTTCGACTTAAGCACGACGACACACACACACACACACACGCACACCCTTCACCCTCTCTATAGTACTGCAATCTCATCGTTTCTCTTCTCCCTCTCCACTTTTACCCACTGCCATCTCTCGAACACATGTCGTACACGCTCAACGCCATTTAAGCTATTTAACAGCTTCCTTGAGCTTTCTTCTGATTCCTTCCTTAACGTTTCCTTTTGCTAGTTTTCAATTTACTTTAGTTTTTCAACCCACTTGCATTTGTCTTTCTATCTCTTGGCCCCGCTTTTATCTCATCTCTTTCTCTCTCTTGGTGTGTGTTTGTGTGTCTTTGCTTCTGGCCTGGTCTGTTCTCTAGCATGGCTTAATTAGCTTTTGTTGCTTGGTAAAAGTTTTTTTTATTTCTTCTTCTTGCTTTTGCCAGCTTCTGACTGGCTAGATGGCTGGCTGGATGCCTGGCTGGATGGCTGGCTGCTGCTTCCTCTTATTATTATTTTCAAGCGTTTTTTAATTTGTAATTTTTATGCCAGGCTGCCATTTAGTGGCGGCTGGCAACGTTGCTTCAGTTGCTTCATCTCTTTGCTTCTCTCTGGCCTCTGCCGTTTGCAATTGAGTTTGCAGTGTAATGGCAAAAGTTTAATGAGAATTGGGTAGTTAGTTAGCGGTTTAAGTTGCTTTCGGTTCAGTTTTGGTTAAGTGAAATCATTGAAGGTCGTTAGTCAGGCTAAATATCTTTGCCATTAAAACCCCAGCCCGAGAAAGAAACCAGTTTGGACTGACTCATTCTGTCGCCATTTATTTGGCATGTAGTTATTCAATGTCAGTCAGTGTCTGTGTTACCGTATCTACCGTACCCATTTACTTACTTATCGGACCTTGCCCGTTGAAACAGTCGCACAGCTGTCAGAGTTTTTGAATTGTTGTTGTGAACCGTCCCTTTCTATATATATATATATATATATAGTATAAAATGTTGGCACACTGAAAGCCATTGGCTTAGTTGAATTTACACAAATGCAAGCGAATGCACTGTTCACACTTTATGTGGCCATTGCTTGTTGGTCTGGAATTTCTTTCGCAGCAGATGAACTGCTGTCAGAGGCAATGACAATGCCAACGGTTCATCAGAATAGTTTGCCGACCGACTTTACAACACTTATTCCTAAAATAGGACATTCAACTGCCTGTAAGGAGAAAACCTCTGTCGATTCAAGCACTAGACAAGGATTCATATATAAAAGAAACCGCATGAGACGCGATAAAATCACTTCAGTTCAGGACATTTTTGATGAGTTAGTAAAAAACCTTGACAAGGAAACAAAACTGCTAAACGACTCAATAAACATATCTGCCATGGATACACCAAAAGAAATGCCTATGCCAACCACAAGAAAATATTTTAGAACAATCCATAGAAGAAGAAAGATCACAACAACAACTTCTCTTGAACCCAAGATGACAACTCTGGCAATAAGTGTACCAATAACTTGGGCAAAAACTCTGGTGGCAACTGTGCCCACAACTGAAGCACCAACCAAGTCGACAAAACAATCCACAACTCCAGGGACCGCAACAACAACTAACAGGTCAAGAAAAACTATTAAAACTAAAACACATAGAAGGAGACAGCCCAAAGCTAGAAAATCTTCAAGACGAAGAACTAGTTCATCATCTAACGGAAGAAAAAGTTCCCAAAGACCATTGAATTATAGCAAGAAAAAGAAAATTCCACGTCGTACCACACGCAGATCGACAATCAGAAATCAAAAGAATATGCGAAAGAGGAATAAACCTACTAGGACAACAACAATTATAAGAAGAACCAGTACTACCGCTAAAACAAGCACAACTGAAGAAAATAGAAGAACATTTACACAAAATATTGATAAAGCAAATTGGACAAATGAGCACAATGTTCCTGGATTAGAATTTCCACATTCAAAGTCAACGAAGCCAACCAAAATGAATAAACTATTTGATTCGGAATGGATGGAGAGACATGATCTTAGATCACAAGGACCAGCAAGAGATATTGACATACTAGCATATATATGATTAACACAATCCAAATGTATTTACTCAAATTATTAATCGAAACAAATTCGCAAAGTATGTAACTAATAAAAAGTCTACGTAAATATGAAAATGCATTTAAATATGACAGAAATGTAATAAAAAAGGTAAAATACAAGCGTAGCTATAAAAATTATATAGTAAGAACTCCAGAGACATAGAGACACATGCATATAAACTTTTCACTCATTTCATAAATATTCATGGCCCCCATTGGCAAACAGGACAAAAACAAAAGACGTACGATATAGCTGACATTTGTTTTAGTAGCGTAGAGGGGGAGGGGGGGATTGAAAAAATAAGTCAGATATATGTATGTATATGATATTCTAGGCTCAAGATCTTGATCTTTTATGCAAATAAAATGGCAACTAAAAATTACGCATACGCAGTGTCGGTTGCTTCAAAAGGTATTTTCAATAACGTTCTCCGACCCCCTCTGGAAACGCCCATGCTATAGTGCCTGAAGTCGAAAAATTTGTTACATTGCATTGGGGAAATTTGTAGTACTGTTTGCTGTGTACTTTGTTTTATGCTCTATGTCGATATGCATTGTTTTCGTTTTTTCATTTTCCCTGGCATGTATTGCTCTACACAATTTGGAAATGGTAGACATTTTTATGTCAGAAAAATATATGTACATACATACGTACATATATATGTAGGTATGCTTATACCCACGCTATATAGGAACATACATACATATATGAATTGTTGTAGCTACAGAGACTATACGAGGAAACTTGGGGGAAAATGTGTAGCCGCAGAATTTTGTGGCGCTGAAAATCGGGCATTAGCGTTTGTTTGATTTGGGTCAGTGCGACTTTTTCACCCCAGCTTTGCAATGTAAAATGTTACCATTTGTATGCTATATATGTATATGGGTATATGGGCACGTGGCGGAAGGGTGAAAGGGTTATCCTAACGAATGTAGCCACGTTTCATTTAAATTTAGATGAGCAACGACATTGCAATAGGTTTCGTCCTGGTCCTAGTCCTGGTCCTGGTCCTGGTCGTGATCCTAGTCCTTCTGCTGTTGTTGCTTTTAATCTGTGTCAAAATATTTTCTCTATATGCATTTTAACGCTTCGGGAAATGTTTTTGGACATGCCGAATGAATATACATATATCAAAAATATATATATCTATATATACTATATATATATATGAAATATATTGCATTTACTACAAAATTCTTGTTTTATTTCATTTGTTTTAGTTTTTAGAGCGAAAGAGAAAGATTTTTTGTTGTGTTCTTTTAGCAAATTTATTTGTGTGCAAATTTTACACATTTGTTTTGTTTTTCAATATTTGATTTGTTTATGACTGTGTGTATGGGCATTTATATATATACATGTGTGTGTGTGTGTGTGTGTGTGTGTGTGTGTGTGTGTGTCTAGGGATTAGTTGCTGGCAGTGCCAAAATATGAATTGCTTGCATTAAATTGTAGAGCGCTCGATGAGAGATCTAGGGATTTTGTAGGGATTTATGAGCAGAGGCGTTTTGTTTATTATCAACAAAGGATTTTAGAGTTGTAATATTGGTTAACCAATATACACTCTATTCTATACATGTATATGTAAAATTATTATTTGTCATACCTGCGAATAGTTAAAGACGAGCAAACTTGGAGAACTTTAATTTATCTAATAGCAAAACGTTTTGATTAATCACTTAGTTCTACTAATATTATTCAAATTGGAGACCAAACATTGGAAATTTCTTTCATCAGCTCGTCTTTATTTTATAATTGAAATTTTTGTCCAAGTAGAAATTAATATTAACCTAAATACTAGCTCGTTAAAGCATTTATCGACTATAAAAGCTTTTTTTTTTTTAAAGTATACTTGAACATAATAATAACTTAACTTTGGTCTATTTCTGTCTCTATAATAATAATAATAATTAGTAATTATTTGTTAGTTAAATTGAATTGAAATAGTTTTTAAATGTTTCAATGGTTGAAATGTTCTTTTTGTTTACTGTTTCTGTCATTTGTGGATCAAAGAATTATATGCTCATGATAGATGACAGAGATTTGAGGATTACAATTGTTATGGGTCATGGAGAGTAAGACAGGTTAACATGTGATCCTTTCTATCTCCAGATCGTATTACAATTCAATTGGGATTTTTTTTAACATTGTGCTGGATAAGGATGGCGGTATGTGTCGCTGTCCTCACTTAATTGACTTGGCGTATAAACCAATTTTATATATATATATATATATAAATGTATGTGGCATCATTTTGCGTTTCGCAATTTTCCCATTTTCACTGTTTGGAATTGCCGTTGGCTCAACCATAATTTATGACTAAAATAGTTAATGAATTGAAAAAATTGTATGTGTCAGCACAGAGGATGAAATGTTTTTTTTAAACAAATGGCCAGAATGCGGTCTCTGCTGTCGATATGTGGCAGTCATTTGTTGCCTCCCTTATTGCATACCCAAATCACACACACACACACACACCCCATCATCATCTGTGTCTGTGTATGTGGTCGCCTGGTTGCTTTTGTGATTGGCAGTTGCATTGATAAGTGCCGCAAGGCCCATAAAAATGTGCATAGCTTGCGGTCCTCTCTACTTCTACCTATATCTATACATATATAAATGTATGTGTGTGTGTAGGTTTGTGTGTACATATATACCTCTCTTCCATTTCCCATCTTTTATTTTACTCTATTGCTACATCATCAACAAGAACATGAAGAACAGCAGTTGTACATGCGTATATAAATTTAAAGTTGGGCATGTTTTTTTGGGCAATTGCCTTTTGTGTATCTGTATCTGCATCTGTAACCACAAAAAGGCAAACCAAATGTTTTATCGATAAGGCATGATGATGACTGACTGAACACTCGTTATGAGTAAACTAGAGATTTCTCTCAGCTGTTTTTGATTTTCTTAAAGCTTCTTAACTATAAAAAGCCTTGACACAACCCAGTTAGCATACATTCCGTTTTGTAATCTCCAGCTTTAAAGATGCAGCTTCAAATGGTGTTTCAATTGGCTCTGCTTTCGATTTCATCGATTGCATCAACTGCTAACCCTCAATTCGATCTATCGATTGACCAAACAAAAAATGGAACTTTGGATAATAATGGTTTTGGTTATGTTCGTCGACCTTTCTTCAATTCAAGCCGTTATTATGGCGATCATGATAACCCTGCGGATACATCGGATCGCTCTAGATATTATCGAACTGGTTTCTCGAAAATTTCCATAGGGGAATTTGGTCATAATATGAAAACCACAACAACAACAACTGCTTTCACACCACTTGTTACTGATTTGAGAACAAATTTTTTTAGTTTCTTTACCAGTCCAATGTCAACAAGCACAGTCAGTATAAGCACTGCTAGCATCACTAGTCCTACTAGCAACACAACTAGCACCACTACTAGCACCACTACGAGCACCACTACTAGCACCACTACGAGCACCACTACTAGCACCACTACGAGCACCCCTACGAGCACTACTACTAGCACCACTAGTACCGAAACTAGCCCCACTACTACTATCAGTGGTCCGCCACTCGTGAATACTACAGTGCTTTTAAGTATTCCCAATTTGATTGGCAGTGAACATCACAATATCAGCACAACGACAGAAACTGTAATTAAGTCCAATTCGGAACACGATGGCATTTGCAGTGGCTCTAAGAAGCGACAACTAGTGACACTAATTTTGCTAACAACTTTGTCGATCTGGATTAACATTGCTTAAGCAACAGAGAAACTTGTTTATGTCACGATTCATGTATCAATAACGTAACTCCTATTAAAGTCTATTTTTTGTTCAATAAGAATATTTTTGAATATCAAAAACTAATTTTAAGTTATTTCCAAGGTTTTGTTTTATATTAATATATGAAACTTTCTTTTGAATGTAGATGACAATGATTCAATGTACGGGCGTATCCAAGGGGCAAGTCTGTAGGGGTCACTCGACACTCTCCGAAATATAGATGTCTTAAATAATTTCATAGTTTTTATACCATACACCCAAAGGGAGTGAAATGGTATACTAAAGTCGCAAGCAGAAGGAATTATTTCCGACCCCATAAAGTATATATATTCTTGATCAGCATCTACAGCCGAGTCGATCTAGCCTTGTCCGTCTATCCGTCCGCCTGTCCGTATGAACACCTAGATCTCTGAGACTACAAAAGCTAGCAAATTTGGTATATAGACTCGTGTAGTATGTAAAGTGATCGAGTTTATTTCAAAATTCGGCCACGCCCTATTCTGCCCCAAAATTGGCACAATTAAATTTGATATTAATATCCAGCAAAATACTAAATTTGATCCAAATCGGACAAAAAAATAGTCAAGTTTTTCCAATAGGCGGCAGATGACCGTTGGCTGGTGGCGGCGCTAGTGTGCTCAAATGCTTGGGTGAGCAAGAGATATCAAGATATGCTTATAAAAAGCGTGTGAACAGATTTTTTTTAAATACGTAAATGCATTTGTATTTAAATTTGTTCTGCTGGTGTATGGTAAGTCGATGGGACGACTTACTTACTTCATTTCGCTTGTCTTTACGAATCTTGAAATTTTCGAAGATTTAAATTAATTAATGAAATTTTTAATCATGCTTATTATCATACCATATAAGATAATGGTAGATGGAAGATTACTTTTGCGGGCAATAATTAATAGTATTTTAATTACGATTAACGAGCTAAATGGAACTTAGATTAGATGCAAACCTAACTTACTTCAAAGTATAAAAACTATGTAAAAATATACTTGTGGGAGCACTTAAAACACTTAAAAGCTTTAACGAAACTAACTAACATATACTCCCACAAACTATGTTATTTTTGGAATTGATGGAAAGTAAAAAACTTTTAAATCTTAATGCCATTAAATTCATGCTATTTACGTTGGCGATTTCTCTTAGTGTATATTGATTAAGTAATAGTCCCCAGGATATTATTTATTTTGGCTTGTCTACAACTGCAACTGACATTGGTTAAATGTGAAACGCCTAAAGCCAACTTAATGGGATTTTTAATTAATATTCAGAATGTGTGCGCTCAATTTTCATGGCGATTTCAATTAGAGCCATAATCATCATCGTTATCATGATGATGGCCAGTGATGATGATGATTTGTTCTACCAATAAAAAAGCAAACGCAACAACAATGACAAATTATTGTTTTCGATATAAAAAATTGCTCACAAAATTGTATTAAGGACGTGGCAAACAACAAAAAAAAAAAAAACACACACACAAATAGCGGAGCCTTATTTGATATAAAAACTTGACTGCTGCTAAAAACAGTGAAAGCAAAACAACAATAAAATCAAAACAAATTTGCAGCACCTGCAACCAAATGGATAAAATGATACATATAAATTGTATATCTAGTATATAGTAAAATATGTCACAAACTGTTCATAAATTCATTTAACGCATAAAATTGCTGGCGCCCCAGAGAATTGAGTGTATGTGAATTATTTAGCATTTAAAAATGCATTCGAAATTCCCAGTTTGCCGCATATTTGATGCACGTCTGCCATTAGTTGGCGCGTGACGTCATCGGGAGGTATCAAAAGTTAAGCACAACTAACTGGGCTAACAAGCTAGCCGGCTAACAGACTGAAATCGGGGGCAGAAGAACAGACAGACAGCCGACACTATACACTTAACAGTAGACGGCATTTAGGCAGCAAGGCAGGTGTCAAGTTCAGAGCCAAGTTCTTTTGAGTTTTTGGCTAAGGGGCCATCAAAATGCCATTTTCCTTAGACCCCACACCGGCAACCTGCAGCTCCATCTATTTGTGTGTGTGTGTTTATGTATGCAAACATTTTCACACATCTGTTTCCTTTTTCGCCATTTGCAATTTTCACCTTCAACTGACTGCGCTTTCACCTTTGCCACAAATTTATATACAAACGGAAGAGAGGGCCAAGGACCAGATTGCGAGTGAGATAAGGTGGGGTTTCCCTTGTATTGGTGAAAGCAACGAGTTTAAGTTCTTTTTGATCTTGGCGTTGGATGTTGGCCCAGCTGACGTGGTGGAAGTAGAAAAGAAAAACAAAAATGAAAGATACACAGCTGCAACATGACTGCCAAAAAGTTGACGGAAAACTTTGCCTTCTTTACTCCAAAAAGCTCGACGCCGGCCCTAAGCGTTTGCTGATGAGGGGAGATGGGGGTCATGACTCTATACAGAATTAAAATTAAAGAATGACAGTTTTTAAATTTGCAAGACAAAAAAAAAACACTAAAATAAAGCTAAAATTTAATTGACCAGAGTGTTTGAAAATTAATAACAACAATCACTATCAACCACTAGTTTCTCCGAAACGACCAATAGTGTCCCAACTTTATCTCAAAGTTTTTTAGTTAATGTTTCCCTAACCCAGAAACTACTAAGAATTGAACTAATTAATCACAACAATTAATAAGTATTGATAGCCTGAATTTATTAATATTGACAAGCGTAAGGTAGAAAATGTTTTCTGAAAAAAAAAAGGATTCTCTTGAGTCGGTTAAAATATTAAAGATTAGAGCTCCTAACATTCACCCGTAAAAATGGTTTTACTTCATTTTTTATTGCGCTTATTTTGCTATAAATACTCCTGGAGGCAGTTTTGGTCTAGTCCTGTTCTTTAAGTGTCGTCTTTTGGTCTTGTTGTCACTTCTATTTACTTCTTTTGTGATCTCTGTGGTGGTGGTGGTCACTGCTGGTTCCTCTGTGGTAGTGCGAAGTGAATTGTTTAGTAATGCTTCATAAGCTTGACCAGAGAAACTCATTTCGGGCACATGAATGGAACGCCGAAAAAGCAGCTTGAAATTTTTGGCTTGCATTTCCTCTTGCTCCTGAAGGGCCAGAGATCTTAGCAATTGGTTAGTGAAAACAAGTAGAATTATAAATATTAGGCTCCTCATTTTTGATGCCAAACAATGATTGAATGCAACAGTTTGCACTTATTTATATATGAATTAGAGTCTGGTTTTAAATTACGTTTATCTAGTAATGAACAAAACAGACATGGCTTGGGGTGAGTAAGAAATGTATGATTCAGCCAATTGTTTGGTATATATTGTCCAACTGTTTTTATTGTTCAGACTGTCGGAGAGGTATAAAAAGCCGCTTTCTTAGGTTTAGAAAATCAGTTTACTTGCAACAATCGTTTCAATACTTTATACAACTTTGCAAAAAATAGAAAACGAAATGCGTTTCATTTCAGTATACGCTCTCTGTGCTATTTGTGTAATCGTTTTGATTAAGGAGAATCCTGCTGATGGTACAGCTGTGGGTACACCCAACTATTGGGGACTAAAGACAACAACTGCCAAAGCTATTACTGTACCTACTACTACCAATCGCCAACGCCAGACTAAGGTCAAGCCAAAGAATCGCAAAAATCGTAATACCGATTTGGAAGCAACTGTTGCTTCTGGCCAAGTGAATTCGACTACCCAAACCGTAGATACTACAGCCAGCAACATCACTCAAGTAACCAACAAGACTGCTATTGTCAACAAAGAGACACCAAAGAAAGTGGCATATGTTGGAGAGGATGCTTTGGGCATGATGGAAAGTCATTTGGTTGCATTTACCCATAATGGTAGCCATGTGGAAGACTTTTGAAACAAAGACTATATTTGTATAAACACACCAATATGAATATTTTATCAGACAAGAATTTGTATTATCTATTAACCGAATATTGTATTATTCAATAAAGCTTTATAAACAAATTAGCAAAGAATGTTTTTATCTTTTACACTTATCAACTTGGTTGTCTTGTTTCCTCTGGAACACATGTATATGAATGTGGCTCGTTTTTGTAGGTCTGACCACATTCTGGCAATGAATAATAATTTGAATATTCATACACAAATACTATGGCAAAGTGGCAAACAAGTTTAACTTTAACTCTAATTAGCATTAAAATGCAATTAGGGCCAATTAAAACACTTGAAATGCCCCCCAAAAAATATCACAAAATCCCAAATGATAATAAACATGCCACATGCTGAAAATGCAAAATGCAAATGCTTAACCCATTCTAACCCACACACATACACACACACACACACACACCTAAATACCAAAAATGAAAAAATAAAAAACGAAAAGGAAAATTCACATTGAGGCCATAATTTCCAGTTACTTTCTAATCTGCTGATAATATTAGTACTCATAAATTTTCGCATGCTTTCATAAATTGTTCGTGCATAAATTCTTGCCGCTGAAATCTGTTTTTTTTTTTTTCTGTTCGCATTTGGGTTTCGTTAGCCTGGCGGCGGTATTTTTTTGTTTCTCCCGAATTCCCTTTTTTTTCGTATTTTTTATTTCTCGTATTTTTGTGTTACGAAAATATTGTTGTTCGTGGAGCAGCGGCAGCTTTTCAAATATTCATTCATGCAAATTCATTAAGTTTTTCAGTTTTTTTTTTTACTTCTTCGAGATAAAGGGAGGGGAGAAAAGAGAGATAGAGAGAGAAGGGCGGCAGAGTTATGAATGCACAAAATGGGCAGACAGTAGAGGAGGCAAATAAAAAAATATTACGTATATGTATTGTATATTACGTATACGCCAACGCAAAACGGACTAACAACAAACAAACCAAACAGAACACAAAACACAAAAAAAAAAATTAGCAACCTAAAGGGCCAATGCTTTTGCTTTTAGACGCAACGCAAATTCTCTACCCTGAATTATCCCTGACTGATCGTTGCAAAAGAGCTATAACGAACGATATCGATCGAACTTTTCTAGCTATTTTTCTGTGTTCATGAGAATGTCCCTATCATGTGGAACTTGAAGATAAATAATTGTATATTTGTATATATGCTAGCTATGCTCTAATTAATGTAATGTAATTAAAAAAGCAGATCAGCTAGATATTCCTTTTTATTCGTCCATTATTTTTGTTTCTCCTATTAATATTTTGCCATACTATCTAATCTCTTAGGCACCAACTTTTTATTTCATCATCTATTTTCCTCTGCTTAAAAGTGGATTAAAACCTGTTAACCATAGCCAATATACTCTTTTATGGCCAGAGGAAAAAAGTGGCTCAACGTTGCCTACGGATTTTTTTTTTTGCTTTTCCCATAAGTAAGCACAACTCTTCCTTCCTCTTTGGACGATTGAGTTTTCTTCATTTTGTGGCTGGTCGACCAAACATTTTTCCACCTTTTTAGAGAAAAGTCGGCGGAAATGCTTAAACGTAGCGGAAAATATGAAAACGTATATGTTAAATTATACAGATATATATATAGAAGTTGGTTTGTGTTATTAAAAACACAGCGTAGTAAATTAAGAAGAAAACGGAGCAACAGAAATGAAGTAACAAAAAAAGAAAAAGGAGTATTAGAAAAATGCAACAAAAGCGTCTACTGCCGGCTGCGGTCTACTATGGTTAGGTGAATTTTTCCTTTTTCTTTACTTCCTTTCAGTTTTATTTGCCAGAATTTTTGTTTTTTGTCTTTTTTTGGGAGTGCTTTCATTTGCATTTCGTTTTTGTTTTCCTATTTTTTTTTGCTTACGTTTGCGCTACCATTTGCCGCTTTTTTAATTTCTCAACAAGCTTTTTGACGTCAAAATAAGCGTAATATTTTTTCCTTACTCCTTGCTCGAGGAAGAAGGCGGAGAAAAATGGGACAGTGGGCAAGATGTAAAATAAAGAAGGAAAACTAAGAAGAAAAACCAAGCTGAAAATTATGTTTAGCAATGTGGAAGTAAGCATATTACTTTCCTCTCTATTTTCATAGACTTGTTTTTGTTCCTAGTATTATTATTATTGTTGTTGTTGTTGTGGTTGTATATCTGTAATTATGCAAGTGGAAATGTAAATTTCCATGAAGTGAAATTAACATAATTGCAGTTGAAGATGTAGCTGAATGATGGACTCTTTTGTTTAAAACTATAACAATAATCACTTTAACTTTGCTTATATAAAACAGGAGGAGAAAGAGCAATGTTACTTGTTAGTTTCATCTTTTATAATATTCTTATTTCTCTCTGCCTGAATTTCCAGGTAAGTGAAATTGTTAAATGATATTAGTTTCATCCACGTAAATAATAAGCAGGTAAGCGCTTGTAAATTATAATAAAACTTAATACAAATAGATAAAGTCTAACCAACTTTAGGAAACTTGATATAACTAATAAAACAAAACGAATGAAATAAATCAAAAAACCTTTAATTAAGTTCATTTTTTATGTAACGAAACAGTTGCATAGTCAATTCAAGCAAACAAAGGACTTCAATCACTAAGGAAAATTCAATAAGTAAATCAAATAAGGCTATACAAAATATATTGATCAGTTAGTTGGGCTAGTTAATTGCTTAAATGTTTTCAAGCAAAATCTTAGAAATTTGATAACTAGTGCAAACTTTCTAATATAAAATTTGCGTTTTAAATAAATGCAATTGCAAATTTTTTGTTTATTTCTCAAATGGAATTAAGCCAGGTTCGAGTATTTTTCGCCCCTTTTTTTTGAGACCCTTTTGAAATGTTTATATTCGTCTATTGCCTAACAAGTAATATCCGCTTAATCTTTGATATGGCTTAACTTAACTCAATTCGCAGACCATATCGTTTATTATCTCAGAACAGGAAAGAGGTGGGGAAGTAGAAAATGCTAGTGGAAGTGAGGGATGGGGCTTGAACGATTACCCACAAGTTTTATAGACTCAAAAATTATGCACAATTCCCCAGTCAAAGTTGCAAGGCAGTTTGAAGGAAGTAAGCAAACCAATAACCAAATATGCTTGTAAATCTCCATTTATTTGCTAGCATTTTATCATCTTTTTTTTTTAGAGAGAGAGAGAGAGAGAGAGCTAAGGGAAGGAGGAAAAACCTTTTCGATATATTAACTGTCAGGCCGCAAAAATTATGCCACAAAGGGCACATAGGCAGGCAGGCAGACAGACTGAATGAAAAAAGGAAGAGATGGCTGGGCAAACGCAGCGATTGAGATAAATATCGCGCATATAAATATCATAAAAGAAAGCGCCATAACAACAAAACAGATTATATCATGAGAAACGTAAAACGATGGGACGACGACTGTGGCAAAGGGAGCATAGAATCGAAGGAGCTAAGGCGAGCTATAGGCTCACAAAACTTGGAGTTTAGATATCAACGACAGTTTATCTTTTCTCTTCCCGGATGTGAGTGTGTGTGTGTGTTTTGCCTTTTTTGTGTTCTATTATGTTTTGCATTGCTTTTGGTTTTTGGATTTTTTTTTCTTTTTGTAAAATGCCAAAGTTGCCCAGTCCCTTGAGCCAATGTCGAATCGTTATGAGAAATGTTGCAAGCCAAAAAGCCAAAAATATGTTGCTAACCCCACACCACTTAACCAAAGACAGAGAGAGAGAGAGAGAGAGAGAGCGAAAAAAAAAACAAATGCAAAGCAATTTAGTGGAAAAAGCCGCCACAGACTCAAAGTGCTGGAAACATGGCGACATTTTTTGTCCCTTCTCATTCTTCTCCTATGCCTGCGGCCTGCCCCTGTCTGTCCCTTCCATCCTTCGCCAGCGTTTTGGCGGCGTGCGAAGGCTTTCAAATCAAAATGAGAGCGCGGCCCCACATATGAGCCAGAACCAGTATCTGTGTGTGTGTTTGTGTGTGGCGATAGCGGGGTTAGGTGCAGAGTTTGATATGGGGGGAGAGGGGGAAGCCTGCCAGTTGAGCATAGGGAGCAGTCAAACTAATTTATTACTTTAATTCGCTTTCAAAGTGGCTGCCGTTTGTCTGCCTTTGGTGTTGCTTTGCTTCCTGTTTTACAATTTTTGTTGAGTGCCAAATAATAAATGATGCGTCATTCGGGGGTAACCAAACGGGTCTTCTCCACTCACTCCCTTCCATTGACACTCGAATCACCCTGCTCACTCCACCCCCTCCTCACTAACGCTGCCGTACGCTCGATCTAACCGCCACACCAGCCATTGAACCAAATTATGCGACGCCATGGTGTCGTAAATCGTTTTTCGAACGTTTTTGGTTTTCGTATACGGTTTTATCAGTTGTCGCCCATCTCTACAGAAGCCCCTCCTCCAAATCCCTCAGCATATTCGACTTCCCCTGTTTCACTAGAACTCAGAGTCTCCTGGTTCCTCTTCTTACCCCGTTTTGCTATTCTTTCCACTTTGAATCTCTTGTGCGAAGGCGTCAGATGACAAACTAACCTTGTAAGCAACGCAAATTTATGTGTATGCAAGTCGAATTGAAGACAACCAGAACAAGGGAAAGGCAAAGGGGTGGTGCGGGGGCAGGCAGCAGCAAAAGAGAGACTAAAAGAAGGAGCTAAAGCCTTGGTTTCGCCTTCACAAATGCCATACAACCACCCACCATTCGCTTTGTTGGTTTGCTGCGTTTCGTTGTGATTTATTGCATACTTTTTGGCGGATTTTGGTTTTATACTACATATTTTTCGTTGGGTTTTTCCTTTCACATTGTTGCCGATTCTTTTCATTTTCTGTATGTGGCTTTCAAAAGTTAAAGGCTTTAGGCACCAGATTTAAACTTGAGTAAATTTTTATTTATGTCAGTTCAAATTAAATGCTAAAAAAAAACCGATAAAATATAAAAACAAATGGAATGGAATTCGCTGGCAATTTACACAATTTTCTCAAACATTTCCTTATCGATGGTGTCTATTAAACGTTTTGTTGTTTTTGCTTCGTTTTGCATTGATTTGCCGAGAGGTCCCTTAAGTATGCTACAAATTCAGTTGCCCCAATGGGTAATATAAAGAAAATTTTAATGCAAATATGAATGAAGGTTAACCCATGTTCTAAAGCATAACCTAACACTTTGTTGGCCATCTTCCGTTAAACCAATAACCACTTAACACGTACATGACATCGTCAAAAGAGCAAACAGCAGAGGAAAAAAAAAACTGAACCCTGTCCCCACTTTCAATAACAATCATACGCCCCATTGTGCATTGAGCGGAGGCGGACTACACGTACACACACACACACACACACACATTCACTTATATATGTATACACACACAAAAATAAAAAGAAGTAAAGCTGAGTAAAAGAAAGTGAAATGAAATTTTCAACCTTCATTAAACGCTTTGTGAGCCAAGTTATCCTTGAGATTCTGCGGTGACTTTAAACAGGTTGAAGCAGCCTGCTGCTAGTCTGCCTGTTTGCCTGCTCACTTGCTTCCTTCAGTTTTATCATTTAATCCTGCGGCCATGGCGGCAGAGTATACACCGAGGATACCGCACAGAATACAGCAAGTACAATACAGCGGCGTCGTAATATATTTTTAAGGATATTAAATTTGTTAACAGCAATTTCACTATTAACGGCAGTTTCGAAGGGTAAGACAAAGAGAGAGAGAGAGAGAGAGAGAGGCGAAGAACGGCAGCAACAGGAGCTGCTTTCTCCTACAGAAATTAACAAGGATTATTAACTGTCCTTGTTTCTCAGATGTCTAGCTTGAGTTGTCTCTGTCGCACATTGATGGGCCATACGATCGAAGCAAACGCATCGTATGTGGAATTTTAATACGAAAAGCAAAAAACAGAAAAAAGAAAAAACACAAGAAGGAAGCAAAAGCAGGACACAACCAGAATGGCCAGACAAGAATGTAGCCAGACTGCGGAAGTGGGTTAAAAGCAAAGCACACATACACACACACACACACAGAATCACATACAGGCACGCACACTGACTGAGAAGATATTTATACTTATATGCAGATGTTTGTCTGCTCTTTGCCTTTCTTCCGGTCGTAAGCCATAATATCGATTAAGGATTATGATAATGATTGTGTGCTTAAGTTGTAATTGCAAAACTCAAACACACATGCATATACCTACACACACACACACACACACACACACAACACAAATATATATAGATATATGGCATGCAGGCAGGCATATTGCTGTGGCTTTGTGTGTGTGTGTGTCTGTGTATCTCTCTGCTTGTGTGTTGCCGCCGTTTGGGTTTATATGCATGAATAAGTCGTGAAGATTGATTAGAAATTTGTGTCATGGTATTAATGCTCTTGTTGTTTGTTAATTGTTCAATGTCGCGCATTTGTTGCTATTGTTATTGTCTTGTTGTATCCGCCTTTTTCACTTAATTTGACATGAACAGCTCAAAATTTATAATGGATTTGCATTCTTCTTGTACTAATAGCTTAATTTTGGAATTTTTGATCTTGTCTCATACAAAAATTATGTGAGCCTTGTACTTGTATTTTGTCTTGCCTCTGTTTTATTAACTTTTATGTCAGCAGTTAAAAGTTTCTTTATTGCTGATGGTCCTCTTTAAAGCCAAACCAAACAAGCTAAAAGAAATGATTTTTAAGTATTTTTTATTCACAAATCTAAACCTGAATAAAATTGAGTTTTGGGTATGCAATTTGAAGTAATTTCAAAGAAAAGTCATTACGCTTGTACAATGTGGCATCAATGAGACTCAAATATAAGATATTGCTCTTGTATGTTGCCTTTGTTGACGAGTCTTTAAACTTGTTTCTTTCTTTTTGACCAGTTTACTGCCATATCTTTTTTTGCCTTTACCACATTTATATATTTAGTGTTCCATATTTCTATCTTTCATTTTGTACTTTGTTTCTTTTTCTTTTTTGTTTTTTGTTTTTGTTATACCTCTTTTTCTAGTTGTTGGGTGTTTTTTTTATTTCTCTCGCCTGCTCTGAAACAAACAACTGACAGCTTCTTTTGTCGCTTTTTGCACCAGGCAGCATCCAACCGACTACTAAATGGAACCACAGGAATGCCACAAAAAAAGCCGGAAACTTTGTTGCTAAACAGCCAAACAAATAGATATGCCACTCTCTCTCTCTCTCTGTCTCTGTCTCTCTCTTTCTCTCTCACACCCCCGCACATCACGGTTTGAGTCTCTTTTAGTGTATATGTAGTAGTTTTTTGCCCCATTTTTTGTTTGTATGTTTGTGTTTGTTTGTCTGTTTGTGCTTTGGTTCCCCTTAGTTGTTTTTAGAGCAACTTTTTACACATCCCTGAGCTGCTGCATTGTTTTTCATTAGGCATTAAAAATTGTTTTCCCTGCGTCGTCGACTTAACGCGAGGCTACTTTGTTATAATGCAAACCATAGCTAGAAGTTTTCCACTTTTCCGCAGTAGTAGCGAGTATAAAGGAGTTAGAAGTATGTGAGAAATAGTCTGGTCGTAGTTAGCCATACATAGAAGCCCTCTCGTAAGCGACTAATGCATGCATGTGCTTGTTATAGCATTTTTCAGTCTTCCCTACCAGCTTGGTGTTGTTGGGTTTTTTCTCTCCACATAGTTGACAGCTGTCTGATGGCGTATGATGATGGCACAGAGCTCTTAGCGGTAATTAGATGCAGGATAAGGCATGGAATTCTCTCTTTTTGCCCCATCTTTATTTCGTGTTGATTTCCCTGTGCTAGTGTCCCTGAAGTTGAGCCATTCAAAGGATTTGTTATGCATTAAGTTAAGTTGAGTTAAGTGTGGTAAATGATGCCGGAAAATGCACTGACAGAAAAGTGTTTAATTGGCAATTGGATCATTGATTACTAATTCTTAATAAAGTTGACCCGTGAGACAAATTTAGAAAATCAAAAGGATTTATCGATTTGTACGGGTTATCGTTAAAAGTGTCGGCGCTAAAATGTGGTCAACATATTATTCCTAAAAGGACTTGACCGAACTACTGATATTTGTTTAGCTCATTAGAGACACTGACATGAAGGATATTTTAAAAACGTAGTCGCTCTTTTTTATGACTTAAAGCAGGACCAAAAAAAGTTGGCTTCCCATAAATTTAGTTTAAATCCATGTAAAATTTTTAATTTATCTCATAGCTATAGTCACAATGTTTTTTTATCCCCTTTTAATATCAGATCACTTAGTCCGCCGTATTCGTGTTGGCCATGACCTACTTTCCTGTACTGTATCACAAGCAGTTTTCGACATAACAAAATAAAATAATTCTCTAAATTTATTTGAAGAATTAATAAATAAAAATGGATAAAACATTTAATGTTCTCAGTTTTAATCGCTCTTAGAAAAAGTGTTAACAAGAACCTTCACAAGGGTCAATCCGCTTTGAAAATTTCTCAATTTTGCTGACATTTCTTATTAATTTTAGCAATTTTCATTGTTTCACACACACACAAACATACAGAATGGGCGCACACATACACGTACATATGAATGTACACATACATACATATATAGGTAAGAATAAGGCAAAACCTCTTCATGAAAATCTTGCCAGACAAAGTTTATCTATTTTCTATAAAATTTCTCAATTTTGCTGACATTTCTTATTAATTTTAGCAATTTTCATTGTTTCTGAATCCTTCCTTTTTGTATGACATTGATCGAAAACATTCATTCGTAGATTCCTTGATGATCATAAATGTTTCTATATGATCCGATTGGTTTTACTAAAATTACTTAAATCTTTTTCATTTAACTAGTTTTCGGTATTAAAGACTTTATGAAGTTTTTCATAAAAAGAACTTTCTAAGCATACATCCAATTGTATGATTATCTTTGCCCTGGCCTATGTTTTTTATCATATTACAATTATATTGAAGTCGCTCAAGTCTAAATCACATTTAACATTTAACAAATGCTATTGATTTTGTCTAAAACGTAGCTAGCATATTGAAAGAAATGCCAGACAATGATATTACCCAATATATCCTATTATATACATATGTATATACTTGGCTACCTAGAAAATAAGGCGTGGGTAGTGTTGTCTGAAGATGTGAGAATACTTAAATAAATAGAATTTGAGAATTTGTATGTTTTTATCCTCGCCTTTACTATCCCTCCCTATCCGCCTGACGCGAAATATTTTTTGCTTGACGTTTTTGTTGTTGTTATTATTGTGGGTTGGCTGGGCCAAAATCCGAAAATCCATTTCCCACACCTATCCAAAGTAACCAGGTAAGGGTGATGGGTAAATGGGTGGGTGAGGTGTGCATGGTATCAACGCGAGGCGCGCCAACTGAATTTCAAAAGGCTTTCTCTTAAAAAAAAATAACACCAGAGAAAAAAAAATGAAAAACTCAACTCTGAGATGATAAAATATCATAAAAATATTTGCTTTATGTGCGAGCAGAAATTTCCACTTGACGTTCGCGTTGCCTTTTTCAACGTTTTGTCGGAATTTCCCCGAATATGAAAAAGAAAGAAAGGAAAATGTCGCCTCTTCTTTAAAAAAAAAAAGAAGACGAAAAATGGAAGGTAAGTGAGTGAAGGAGCCAAGCATTTAGCCGCGTGAGTGTGTATGAGTGTGTTTGTCTCTCCGTCTCTTTTCCTCTCTATGTGTGTGTGTGTATGTGTGTGTGTTTGCCGTGTGCAAATATTATGCTATTTCTGGGCAAAGTGGTTTTTGATAGTCATCTAACCAAACCAAAGTCGTCGCCGTCGTTGTCGTCGACAAAATTGTGGGCGCACTTGAAAATATCGATTTATGTCTTGAGACAAACCGCAAAAAAAAAAAACGACAAAAAAAAATTAAAAAATTGAGAAAAAAACGTCTTTTGTTTGCCTTCATTCAGCAAATTCGAATGCCGGAGATTAATTCAGGACAGTCGCAGCTAAAATCAGTAATCTCATTGAATTGAGGTTAACTTTGCAATATCTGCTAGGTACTCTATATATTCTGAATAATTAGGTATATGCTCTATGGCAAAATTAGTATTTTAAGACGAATCATAATGGGCTTCAAATAAGGCAAAAATAAACGAAGAATTGTAAAGAATATTTTAATAAGATCTGCTAGATTTCAGATACATTTTTTTTGTACATATATGTACACAATTCTTTCCCTTATCCTCGACGAAACTATCTTTCACCTAAACTTCGTAAAGCTTTGATCATTAGTAAGATTTTTAGGGCTATGCAGGAACTTCTAATATTACGATCTAAAAGATCTATTAAATTTAACTTCCAAATGTTTCAAATTAAAATCAAATAAGTGACTGAATTTCATAAAATGTATAGTAAGTAGTTGCATCATTTGAAATTTTCTAATGATGGCAATTGCATTAGATGTTCTAACATAGAAAGGATAAGGAAAGAAAAGGATAAGGATGGGCAAGAAGACGATATGCGACAATCTCATGCGCATTTTTAGCACGTATTTCTAATTAGCGTTACTAAGACCGGAAGCACCTTCTGTTTGGCTTGCTGTGCCATATAGCCAGCAAGAGCAAAAGTCAGTGGACGATGAGTTCATTACACAAGGACAGAGGCAAAAAGAGAGAGAGAGAGAGAGAAGAGGGAGAGAGCGCAAGTGAGTGAAACAAAAACAGAGGCTAAGAGTATGCGGCACACGCCAAATTATATCAAAGTCTTTGGTAAATTTTTGACATAAACTGCATCGCTGCTAGGAGGAGGGGAAGAAACCATAATAGCAAAGTCGAGATGATGATGGTATGAGACTGTCGGTAGTAAATGTGAAGTGAATGAACCGATGATGCTGTCCAGGACGTGCTTTAACGCCTGTCTTGCAGCTTTCAAAGTTTGTTTAACCAATGCACAGCGATGTCTGTTTTTGCAAGGATACCCCTCCGACAGCAGTCAGTCGCCAGTTACCACTTGCCATAGTTCGGCCAAAGAAATGAGAACCCAGCACGGTGGGAAGAGTGCAGCAGCAAGTTTAAGTATTCCAAGCCCTGGCACGTGTCCTGACTTCAACGGCAGCTTTATTTATCCAAAATCCATTGCCAACATCGACATGAAGGTAATAGTGATGGCAGTCGTTGTAGTTGTAGTCGTAGAGGAGGCCTTTTAAAGTATACTCTCGGCTTAATTGTTTGTAAAATTGACCCAGAGACCGCTGATGTCCTGTTCCTTTCTGATTCTGTTCCTCTCTCAATCAATCAATTTTCATTGATTTTATTTAACAAATAAATAAATAAATAAAATGAAAAATGCAATGCGAGCAAACAGGAAGGCAAAAAAAACGTCAACTGAGTCAGAGAGCCCAGCCAAAGAGCAACACTGAGACTGGAAAGCGAGGAAAAGCCAGAGAGTTGTTTGTAGGGAATAATAATTTAAACTGAGAAAAAATAATTCGGGCGGAAAAAAAACAATTGACTTTTTGCATACTAAATAAATTAAGAGTAACAAGAATAAAAGAAAAATAAAATAATAAATGGAAAAACATAAAAAAAAAGAACCAATGGAATCAAGGATTGTCATGTGTGACAGATGATGTGCCCATGTGTGGACAGATTCTGCGCAAAATATTGCCAGGCAAATAAAAAAAAAAGAAAATTCATTAATATATGAAAATAAAACGTAGCTTAAGGCAGGCTTATACGTGGGTAATTTGAGATATTTCAAGGAACGGAAACGTTTAACCCTTTGAAAAAATGTATATATGTATGTACATAAATTCGAGGGACGATTAATAAGTTTAGTAATTAAATAATTCAGTTTGATAATACAAAGACTTGGATGAACAGTTTTTTTTTTTTTTTTTTTTTTTTTTGACATTTGCCAAACTGCAGAAAATATTTGCTATCACTATCTATGTATGTATGTATGTGTTTGTATTTGTTGAAATAATGTTTATCTATTTGTATATGTGACGTGTAATTTGCAATTAGTCTCCTTCATAATTTTTGAATATTTAATTTTGTATATTTAACTAAATATGCTTGATTTTGTTTTGCATAATTTACAATGCTTTTTCAGCGAATGTGAACAAACAAACGACGAACGAATGAAACGAAACGAACGGAAACAAAATGTTGAAATATTAATTGCGTTTAGTTGCATAGTTTAGCATACTTTAAGGGGCTCTTAGCGCAACCATTCTATCCACTTTTCCACACCATCAATTCCAAATCAATCAATGTCATTTTGTTATAAATCATGCATATAAATAAAGGTGTAGAAATAAAAATATATATACAAAAATACACACAAAAAAAAAAAACACAAAAAAAAAGGGAACGAGAAATAGAGTAAAAGTAAGGAAAAGCAAAAACTTTGGCATACACCTTACACCTAGAGTGGTGTATCCAGCACTAGCATATACCCCTATACATAGTACACCCCACACACACTTGCACACACACACACACACACACACATATGCATCATGAACAGCTGCTGCATAATATATTATTAATAATTTCCATTTTAAAAGACGTGGAAAAACTTTGTCTGGCAAGATTTTCATGAAGAGGTTTTGCCTTATTCTTACCTATATATGTATGTATGTGTACATTCATATGTACGTGTATGTGTGCGCCCATTCTGTATGTTTGTGTGTGTGTGTGTGTGTGTGTGTGTTATAGGTGGATGTGTGTGACGCATTTTCAATTAGTTTCAATGGCACTCAGCACACGTGCTGACGATGAAGAAGCACACGAAGAAGAAGAAGACGAAGCAGCAGTAGCAATTCCAACACCTTTCCATTCCGTTACTCCCAATCCCAAACCTCCGCTTGCCAAATGTATCAACGTCACTAACACTAACACCAACCCACACACCAACACAGACGCAGTAACGCACACAAAGCTCTGCGAATAGATTGGCTATAAATGCACCATTAAATCAGCTCATAGTTGGAGACCCTAGGTGCGGGAACACAGCGGAGCATACACACAGGCTTTGAGGTTCGAGGTTCTGGCAATGAAGGAAGCAATGGAATTGCTGCTCATGTCATTTTCTTGCAAACTTTTGCATGTGCAACGAGATTCTTCTGGATTAGTTTGAAATGGTTAACCAAGCACATCACCCAATTCAATTCGCCAATCCTACACTGAGCGAATATACTTACATACATATATCAACCAAATTCGATTCTTCCATTTAATTGCTTTAATGTGGGCAAATGAAAGTTTATTTTCATCTAGGTATTTAGTATTACTAATACCAAGATCCTTAAAGTCATTTCTAATGTCTTTATGGCATTGTCGCAAAAAAGTATGCTACTTTTTTTTGCAACTGCTCCATATGGATTAAGTGCCGAGTTTTTCTCTCTGTTTGGGCTGTTGGGTTGGCGTTTTGCTCATTGTCACGCATTGGGAAAACTCATACTCGTAAATTGCGTCATTTGATCTCATATAGTATGCATTTAAGTTTTTTTTTATTGCCCAACTTGTCGTAAATTGTTGTTGATCAATTTTTTCCCCTTTTTTTTTTTTGTTTTTGCGCAATTGAAATCTCTTTAAAATTATTCAGCATAATTCAGTTAATAAATTTTTCGCCATTCTTTTTATAATTTATATCCTTTTCATGTTTCATTTCTATTTGCGTTTTTCATTGTTTTTGTTCCCTTTTTAGTTTCTTTAAATATATTTTGTTGTTGTTGGGTTTTCTACACCTGCTGCTACTCCATTTGAGTACAACTTTTTGTTGTTGTTGTTGTTTTTTGTTTGTGTGTGTGTGTGAAAATTAAAACCAACTGCAGCATTTTGTCGAGCAACCAGGCGCTTTTCCTCTTTCGGTCAGTTTAAATAACTGTATGGCTATTAAATGCATACGTGGCATTTAAATGGATATTGTTTGTCCCAGAGAAAGTTCAGAAATAAAACGGAAAACAACAACAAGAAAAACAAAAAAAAAACTCTCATACATATATGTATTTATATATATATATATATATGTATATATATAAATAAATAAAGAGCTGAATGTGTATATGGAAATATGCTGTGAAAATGGCAAAGTGAAATGCAGATGAAAACTGTGGTACACGGGCTATGGAAGCGGACGAGAGGAAAAGTGAGGTATGGGTGTCAATGTGTTGGTAATATGCACATTTATTTAAATGAATTTCGTTTTCGTTGAACCAGTTAAAAAACCTGAATTGATTTCGCGATTTTGTTCATAATTTCCAAGTCATATTTTGGGGCCAATAGAAATTGGCCAACTTACTTAACATTTGGTTTCAAAAATTTAATGAAAAAACAAAAAACAACTTGTCCAGTCTATATCTATATATATGTATATGTGTTATAACGGCGTCGGTGTATATATACATATGTATCGACTAAATCGTTTTATATAGGTACATAGTTCTTGTTCGTGTTGCCTTTTTCTATGTGGCCTTTAAGTAAACACACAGGAATTACTTTACTCACATGTGTGCTTGACACTTTTCTCCCGTTATTATTTTTTTTCTTTTCTTAATACATTTTTTTATGTTTTAAAGTTTGCACTGCCAACGAAATTTAATTAAAAGCGTATTTTTTCACATTTTTCTCATATGCAGGTAAAGCATACAAAAGTAAAAAGAAAGACAACCAAAAATTGGGTTAACATCATGAAAACAGAACAAAAACTTCTGCTTGCTAACATTTTAACTAGTATGGCCAACGGCTGCTTGATTCCCGCAGTTGATTTTTAAAATTAAAGTGTACAAAGTTTATTTGAAATTTATTTTGAAATATGCTGGCTTTGCAACGTTTAAATTAGATCAGTTAAAGTTGCGTTGCTTATGCACCACTTTCGTTTATTAATTAAGACGATTGAAAGGTTTTCGCCCTACTCATTTTGAAATATCTATTAGCTGATTCTATTATTGACTTAATCATTACTAGAATTGTGCACTCAGCAATAAGGATTTCCTAGTATAGTCATTTTTATTTCATCAGCAGGACAGAGAAATTGGAGAGACAAAACTTACAAAAAAAAAATCAAACAGAACCCATCACCCACACAAACACGACCAAGATGAGAAAAGATGGAAAAAAGTCGAGCAAAACCCTTAACACACCCAAACACACAAAAACGAAAAAAGCAAAACGAGAGTAGCAGACCCCAAAAAGCATGCAATAAAATAATGAAAATCTAAGCAAAACTTTTGGCAATTAAGCGACATTTTTATTGCTTCCTCAATGCGATTTTGGCAGAGACAGACCTACCGAGAACAGAAAGAAAGTGAGAGAGAGAGAGGAAGAGAGAAAAGGAAAGAGAGCTAGCTATACAAAAGAGAAGTGAAAAGTGAGTGAGAGGAAAACTTTGTTGGTATTACAAATTTTTTGATTACATTTTCTTGCCCCTTGCGCGTAGCATTTTCATTGACAAGCGGACAAGAGAAAGAAATCAGCCAGAGTGACAGAGACAGGCATAGCAATAGAAACGGAAGGGAAGGAGACAAGCAAATTGTGTCCCTTTTTGGCCATTTCTTTTTTGTGATTTTCCTTCGTTTTCCTCCTTTGGCTGACACTGGTGTTACATTCTCGCTTCATCATGTCAACTAGTTGTTGAGCCTTTTCACGGTTTCCGGCGTGTGAAAGTGCTACCAACAACCAAAAAAAAAAAGGACATTTGCTGCCACAACCCTACCTCCTTCTTCTTACGCATGTTCCCTTTTGTGTGTGACCTACTGCAATTAAATTGAGCTCTGCCTCCCTCCCTTCCTCGAACCACCACTTGCCTTCCATATCAAAGTTATGCAGCAATTACATGGCCGTATTAATTAAATTAGGATCATAAATATAACCAAAAATAAAAACAAAACAAAAAGTAAGGCAAGCAAAGTAATGGAATGTCAAAACGGAAGGGAGGAGAATATTGTGGCGATTGGTAAACATTTTTGTTTATGACCTTTTGCATTGGATAGAAAGTTTTTTAGACTACAACAGAAATCAATTTGGGGCTCACTGAGCAAAAAATTGAAATTCATAAAAGTAAAAAGAATTTCGAACTTGAAAAGAATTTTAATAAAACATAAAGACAACATATCGCATCGAGAATAAGAAAATCAAACTGAAAAATCAGCAAGCATTGCCAAGTAACATTTGTTTGACATTCGCTTTAAAACTGAAACACTTTGCTTCAATTTGAAAGCAAGAAAATAGTTAAGTCTCTTTTTAATACATGCACAAATACGACTTTATGTATGTGCATAATTTTATTGTTGTCCTCTGTAGCCTTTCGGTTAAAAACAACATACAAAAACTGCGCTTTCACTTCCGTTTCCGCTGTTTTTAGCCACACTTTGAGCAGCACAGCGATCAACTGAATGTGGTGGGGAGCGGGCTAGAGTCACGTGGTTTTGGGCGAATGGCGAATGTGTCTGTGTAAAAGTCGAAACGATTATCAGCTGAATAAAATGAACGGCACATGAAATCCCGTTAGTTGCTGGCGTTCACGCATAGCAGCAACTAGCAGCAACACCAAAGTGACCAGCAAAAGGGTTAGAAACAAAAGCTGCGCCCGAAACAAAGGCATAAAAACGTCTGAAATAACTTCCGTTCACTGGCACGCACAGAGTTCTATGTACTCAAAGGAACAGTGCCTGCCAGCCCGACTAGAGAATGAGCGGGAGAGAGAGAGAGAGAGAGAGAGAGAGAGCAGAGGGGAAACCGTAGAGTTGGAAAATGCAAACATTTACACACACTAACGCCGAACAATAGCAATAGCAACAACGACAACAACACCCAGTAGACCATTAGGCCAGAGCCTTATCAGATGCCCAAAGTGCAACAGCCCCTGGAACTATGCAGCTAACGCGGAGTTGGGCAAATGTTGCATACTTTTCGGTGTTGCGCCTTGTAAATGGCAGTCAGGACACTCCACTCCACCAGGTGGCCGGGCAATAAATTTAATCAACTCACAACCAGTGCCATCGAGACAGAGAAAACGACTGGATTGAGACTAAGAGGAGAAGGGAGAGTTACCTACTGTTAGCTTTGTTAACTTCGCCACGAACATTTTGTTTAACCATAAGTAAGAAAAAAGTAACAGAACAAACATGTAACAATTGCATAATCCTCTAGGTTGTAACAATTTGGGGGTTATTTTTTTTTTTGTCTCAGCACCAACTTTTAAAAGGGATATTCGGGCAATTGGCCTCAAATTTCTACAAATTGGTAACACTAATTAAAGGCTGTACCCCGAAAAATTTCGGTTATAACGCAAACGCCCACAATTTTAAACGCCTACCCTGTTAATTATATAAATTGTCACTCATTTTGTACTGTCCCTTTTATGTGTACTGCTCCTCTGCCTGTCTGTCGATGTGAGTGGGTTTAGGTGTAGGTGGTTCTTTTTTTATTTCTATGCGGTGTATTTTACTTTTTGGGCTCCTTTTTAATTTTCATAAATGCTTTGGACTAAAAACGTAATTGAATGTCGACCATTACAATGGGGGAAACAATGAGTGAATGAATGAATGGATGGATGGCTGGATGGCTGGATGGATGAATTAATAAACACATCACGCACACACGCAAACCAACCAAAATGCCGTAAAGAGTGGGCTGACTAGGGTTGAATATATGTATATATATATACATATATACCTATATATATGTGAACATATATATAAATGTGGTAGGTTTGTGTTTGTATGCAGCCAACCCGTCAAAGGTCAAAGCTAAACGACGTAATTCACGGAGAAAAAAAAACAGCTTTGGGTCAGCATTTAAAACAGAAGGAAAAAGGATTCCTCGTTACTTTGGGGCCGAACCACCCAAAAAGTGTCTGATTATTATTTATTGCTATCGATTGTGGGCCTGCCGCAAAAGGCTGGCAACCCATAGAAGCAAAAGAAGGCATGGAGAGGTGGCAATGTTACATGGCCCTTAAACTGCTGAATAACTTCATTGAGTTTCACCTTTTTTCCTTATTCTGTTTTGTGTATTCTTGTGCTTTTTTTGTCGAGGTTAATAAAGTCATTCAGTCAAACACATAGCGATATGAACTACACCGAGAAAAAAAAAAAAACAGAGAAACACATACATTTATTAACTAGTAATAAAATTAAGTCATCAATTTATTATCATTTATTATTATATGATTAAGTGATTGTCGTCACTCTTCATTAGCATTGGGTGGGCATGACAAATATATCAGAGGCAGCGAGCAAATGTAATTTCGCTTTGATTTAAATAAGTTCAAAGTGGAATAATCGAATATTTATTGATGTTTTCTTTGAAATATTCTGTATATTTACATATATCGTGTCATTTTTATGTTGACATCTTGTATATCAAATTTCTAAACTTACCTGTAAGTTATTTGGGCCACTTCCATTCCAAAACGAAAAATAAGCAAAGTCTGTAAGAGATATAACTCCTTTAGGTAAAATTAAACTAAATCAGTATAATAAACGTAAAAACTAAGTCAACTTGCGATCTTAATTCCACTGCAGTATCAAAGATAAGGACTATTAAAAAGAAAATGCAGTAAGCCAACTCAGCATCAAGATTAAACACAGATAGGAGCAAGAGTCAAAGAATCACTTGATTAAGACTAGTCGTAGCTAAGCTAATTGGAATTTTCTTTCCAAGAGCTTTTCATTTATTATCTGTGGATCACACGCTTTGACAATCTATATTCGTTGCATTTAGTTGACATTTTCAACTAGTTTCAGCGTTGAACAAAATGTATAGCCATTGCAATGCTGATGTTCTTTAGTAAAGTTTGCTGATGCTGAATCTCGGTGATGTCGAATTCACGGAATTAACCACAGTTGGAAAGTTAGAAGCTGGAATCTAAAACATATATTGGTCACACAACCAGGTAATTTGCAATTGGGCCAAGAACTCTCTAATTTTTGACTCGTTTGCACACTTTTCGGGCTTCTTTTTAATTGTTAAGAAAATGTTTTGTACCTTTAATTACAAAATACTTTTACACATTGAATAAAACTGATTAATTTGTTTAATACTTGGGCTAATTGACACCAAAAACAATGAATACTTTTCTAGCCTATTGCATATTTTAAGGAGCAAAGTTTCTCTATTTCATTTCTCTAAATTGTCATATGGATCTGGATAAACTTTTCACCGGTTTGGTGCTGCATATGAGTACATTTTTTCGTTCGACTGATTAAATCATTTTCGAAATGAAGTACCATAAAAAATCGAGTTAGTGCTTGCTGTTATTGAAAATTGTTACATTCAATCAGTTTGAAGTTTTCACCCCATCAATTTCATAGGTCACTTTGTGCACTCATTCCTCATTCATTCATTATTCAACTCATCTCTAATATTATCAATTTCCGCTTTTGTTATTAATTAATTGAAAATTTTCCAGATGAGCGCCAACTTTAGTTGGCCTTTCGCTATTTGAATTCAAATGGGTATACAAATACATATACATAGATATTATATGTATATCTATGCATGTTTTTATGTATGTATGTATGCGAGTTTTTTTCTTTTTACTCTCTCTCTCCCTCTCTCTCATTGAATTTAATTTTTATTGGAATATTTTTGCCTGTGCATTATTGATGGTCCGCACCGCTTTGCGCTGTCTGTTTTTTTTTATTTTTATGTCTATTCATGCTCAGCGAAATGGATTGTGAAAATTGTGAATAATACAAAATGGAAATAGCGTTAATTTTTAATTAAATATTTATGTATATTGTGTAATCGAAAGGCGTCTGAGTGCCCTGCAAATATGCCAATGGGCGAGAAACATTATCAATTGAGGGATAAGCCAATTTCGTGTTTCAGCTTGCCGCATTTAAAAGGTATATGCTAATTTTTGTGATATTATTCAAAGTCAATGTGAGGGACAAATCAGACTTATATATAATGTCTACCATTTATTAGGTAAACTTAATCGTGTAAATATACGAGACAAGTCTTTAGTTACATTTCTTAAGTTTGTCTTGGCTAAGAAATGTGCTATAACATCATTTATTTAGTTATGCGAGTGAAATTTCGCGTTGGTTGTGTATGTACATACTTAAAATGAAATGAAGACCCTTCACAAATAAGTCAGCCCAAAAAAGTAGGCAACACAAATCAAAGGAAATGTCAGACGCACTGGTTTTTTCTATTTTTCTTTCTTTCTACTTTGTTGTTTTCTATTTTTTCTGCTTGTGCTTTTTTTTTTTTTTTGTGTTCTACAAAAGATTTTGCTCTAGCCACAATTATTTCGAATGCCCTGTCTTTATTACTCTCACACATCTCTGTGTGCTTTTGTGTGGCTTTCTCTTTCGCTCTATAAACGTAACGAAATTCATGCATTGCATACGAAATTTTGTTGATGCCTGAAAAGTATGCCATGAAATTAAAATGCCACAGCATGAAATGCTGGTCAAGAGTCGCTGTCTAACATGTGTCTTTCTCTTTGCCATTCTCTTTTTCTCTCTGTCTCCCGTCTTGCCGTCTGCCCTCTCCGTCTTTCACACTCTCTGTGCAGTCACTTGAAATAAATTACGTTACATTTTTAGGTGACTAGTGCAAAAGTTTTCATTTTTGCTTTTTTTTTCTCTCTCTCTCTCTCTCTTTCTCTCATCTTGCTAGCGGTGTGGTGGAAAAGTCAAGTCGCGCCAAGTCAAGTCTTTAGTCCCATATATGTATGCACATGCATAATTCACTTAATTATGCCGCACCACAGTTTTAAATGCTGCGGTTTGCCGGAGCAATGTCTCCATCCCCGCAGACACCTCACCTTCCATATTATCGTTTTCTCTCTTTTTTTTCTCTCTCACTCTCTCTGGCGGCAGAATTTCAAATTAAATTCAAGAGCAACAAAAAAAATCTAATTTTAATTTCAAAGCAGCGCTCATTTAGAAATACTTAATGATGTTAAAATAAAAACCAAGCGCCATGAAGTGCGTGCTACCTCTGCCTGTCCTTCGTCCTCTGTGTCGACTGCTGCCCGTCGTTCCCTGTCTTTGTCTCTGGCTCTCTATCCTTGCGCCGGTTCGTTCTTCTTTCCACTACATCGTCCAACAAGCAACATTTGAGGTAAATTTTGCACGGGCCTTGCATTTCGAACTTTTTTTTTCGTTTTTTTTTTTTTGGTATGAAAAGCACGTACACGAAAATACCGCAAAGCACCGCAAGGCAAAAAGTTCAAGACGCTAAGAAAAATAGGGAGTAAGAGAGAGAGAGAGAGAAAAGACAAAGAGAGAGAGAGAGAGAGAGAGGACGAGAATAGAAGAAACTAGAAGCATAGCTGCCTGCTGCTGCAGCAATAGTGCGATACATTAATGGTTGCCAGCAGAGGGTCAGGTCATTGCTTTTAACGCGGTGATTATTTCTTAGCCAAAAGGAAACTTTGCTTGTCAGACAAAAAAAAAAAAAAAAAAAATGAAAAATTCGGAAAAACACATCAGCCAAAAAAAAAAAAAACGAGAAAGAGAAAAGTGACCAGTCACAGTAAAGTGTTTTGGCCCTTTGAAGTTTTTTGCTCTCTTTCTCTCCGTGCCGAGGTGCTAATGGATTTGTATGTTAGCCACGAAAACAGAAAACTTAATTTGGCCCAGGACTTTTGGTTATGGTTTAGTGGAAATGTCAATTAGTTCGGTTTGCGGAAAAGCAATGCGGACAATTGAAGCTTTCATTTCTTTTTTTTTCCCTCTTGGTTTTTTGTGCCAAGTCACAGGGTCGTTCGATAATAATTTATAACCCCTTTAAGGGATATCGGTACGTGCCATTCGACCGGGTGCCAGGATTAAGCAAAATCACTCAATGTTTCCACTTCTACTTCCCTTGCTATAGTCAATCTTAGCCCAACTCATCTCACTTCTTAGACTCATGCTTTACTTTCTCTTAACGTTAATCGTATTTGCTGCTAAATACAAAAAATTACTGCCATCAACATTAGCCTATTTCAACGTTTTACTCCTGGGCTTAAGTACAAAGAAAAATAGGCAGTAAATATTAAAAATGAAAATAAAAGTTGAAGGGAAAAAGAATAACTTTTTTTGTGCTTGATCATTATTTTATCAACTTGCAGATACTCTGTAAATTTGTTGAATTATTTTTTCATTTACAGATCACAGATCAGTCGGTGTTCCGTTATATTATTTCATCATTTACTGTTAGGTGTCTTTAATTTCTGGTGCCATTTTCGCGATCATAGTATACCCGTTTGATGAATGTTTTACAGGGTAATCGTTTATTTACTTTTTTCACGTTTTCATGCCCGCAACAACAATAACTAAAGCGAAAACAAATTTTGTAAGCAATTTTTGGAGCTCTCGTTGTTGTTGTTGTTTTGTTTTGTTTTAATAAACCCATCATCCAGGAGCAGCAGCAGCAGCAGCAGCAACAACAACAACAACAAAAGGAAAGAATTTCGAAACAAAATTTCCAGTCTAGACAGGCAAACATTTTTGTTTTAGATGAGATGCACTTGAGTTCACTGAGTTTTTCACATTCCACAATTTTTATTGCCAAAGTTTTTTTCCTTTTCGAGGGCACACAGCGGTGCAATGGCGGGGAGGGGTGTATGAGAAGGCCCTGCAGGTTGCAAGGATGTGAGAGGTAACCACTTCTGAACTAAATCAAAGCAGGTACCTACACTTCAGTTTGCAACAAAACTCAAAACTGTGAAACATTTGAGTAAATGGTAAATTAAATTGCATTTCTTCATACAATCACCTTGCCCTTATTCCACACCATCAACTTTAACATTTGTCCCATGTCCTTTGTATCTGCTTTGTTTGTTATTTTTGGGTTTTGTGTGTGTGTGTGTGTCGTGGCATCTAATTAGTTAAGTGTTTGGCAAACTTAACTAAATGGCCTTGTAATTAATCTTTTTACACTTTCTTGATAGCCAACCACTCACCATTAAAAAAAATGAAGTAAGTAAGTCGTCTCGCCGACTTGGGTATACCATACACCAGTAAAGCAAATATTTTAAATTTATTAAACAAATGCATTTTCACATGCTTTTTATTACAAGCATATCTTAGTATCTCCCTCAATCAAGCATACGAGCACCCTAGCGCCCCCACCACCCAACTCCGGCCTTATGGAAAAACGTTTATATGCATAACTTGGCTATTTTTTGTCCGATTTTGATCA
Source organism: Drosophila paulistorum (assembly GCA_018152135.1). Lineage (NCBI taxonomy): Eukaryota > Metazoa > Arthropoda > Insecta > Diptera > Drosophilidae > Drosophila > Drosophila paulistorum. Next base: position 16,882,313 of record JAECXG010000690.1, read on the forward strand.
AATTTGGTATTTTGCTGAATATTAGTATCAAATTTCAGTGTGTCATTAAGGGGAAATAATTGTTTTTTTTTCAAATTTCGTGGGCGGAAAGGGGGCGGAAGGGGGCAAAAATTTGAAATAAACTTAATCACTCTACATGCCACATGTTCCTACATACCAAATTTGGTGGCTCTATCTCTTATAGTCTCCGAGATCTAGGCGTTGATACGGACGGACAGACGGACGGACAGACAGACATGTCTAGATCGACTCGGCTGTTGATACTGATCAAGAATATATATACTTTATGGAGTCGGAAAAGCTTCCTTCTGCCTGTTACATACATTTTGGCGACTTTAATATACCATTTCACCCTATGGGTGTAGGGTATAAAAACAATACGAATTAAGTGCATTATTCGGATAACCAGTATAATGGATCAGCATTAAGGAATCATGAAAGAATCAAGTTATATACATATATATATATATGTTTGTACCAAGATGTTTTCCTTGTATGCACATAAAAAAGGTGGAATCTGCAGTTGCAAGCTTTGCCGTTCTTTTCTCGCTTCATGTCGTTTGAATTCCCAACTACTTTTAGCGTTGAGGATATGGTATGGCCATTACAACTGTGGATTCTTTAGCAAAGTCTGCTGATGATAGAACTTGGTGGTTCTTGAAATAGCTATACAGACAACCTGCTCACCTTTTGTGCTGCCTTTGATTTAAAGTCTTACAAACAAATTAATAAAATTTATTGACAATAAGGTCAAAATCTAGACAAATTTTTGAAAAATCTTTTAGAAATATATCATTTATTTTTGCTCTAATTTTGTCTTGTTGGCTTAGTTTGTTTCCGAACCAATCATTTGAAAACGTTCATATTGGTTTTAACCTTTATTATTAAAAAAATCGAATGATTTATTCCACAATTAGTAAGTTCGTCAAAATGGTAGATTGTCGTTCTCGTAGTTTTACTCATTTGTATATATAATTGGCTCGTTGTTTTAACCTTCTCGTTGCTCTGCCAACAGCCCAGCGATGTAATTAATATAAACAGTTGAAAAAGTAAACAGTCCAAAGCAGCAAAAACTATTCAACCAACCAACTCATTGCCATAATATTACAACTTCCCTAACCCACCGACCAACCAACCACCACCATCCCTCATTATCAAGTAGGTATTCATTCACACAATAATTTCGTGCACCATTAAAATTAAAAACTTTTACTATGGCAAACTTTAGCACGCTCATTTGAAGCGTCAAGTGCACTCAGCGCCAACTAACCAGTGAAAAAAAAAAACGAAAAAAAAACTAAAACAAAAAAAAGAATCAACAAATTTTTCAATTTTCCCCTTCTCGAACGCTTTTCTCTTTGCTAAAATAGAAAAAAAAACCCAACTAAAAAGAAAAAGGTAAACAGAATGAAAAACCATAAAATGAAATCACAAATATTTCAGGTCAAACACTTCAACTTTTTCGGCTCAGTTTGGCGAGGCCTCCAGTTACCTTTTATAGATTTTGCGGTCAAATTAGTATAAAAAAAAAAACCAAATTAAAAAGAATTGAAATGAAAAAAAAAAACAGTATAACCAGGACACCCCAGCGAAAGTTGCGCATAAATCAAAAAATGGGCCATGCCGCTCCGTGGGCGACTGCCAAGGGGAAGCGCGGTGTGTGTGCCAGTTATGTGCCAGTAAAATCAATAAAAAAATTTGCACTATAAATTCATTTTGGTGCTATGAATTTTTGAACCCAGTTTTTGTTAGCAGGGGGTTTAACTTCAATTTGCTTTAAACAAAATACCTTCGTATGTGCGGCAGTTAGCAGTTATCTTTTAGCCATCTTCATCCATTTTTTGTTGTCTCCTCTTATTGTTTGCTTAAGCATTAATCATTCCTTTAAGTTGGGCAAATGATTTATGATTTCGGCAATGCGACAAAGCATACAATTAACAAGTTTCGAGTTAAATATGCCATTTACACGCCATTTTGAGAAACGGCATCGGGTATGCTAAAACCAAATACAGGACAACAATAGCATTAACGTTGACGCCATCAGGGTATCTAGTTATTGCATACCCTGTTATAAGTGACGACCTGCCAGACTATCATCGACTAACACCTTAAAGTTTTATCAATCGAAATATAGATTTCTTCTATGTATGTATATGCTAACCAAGCAATTTCCTTTATTAAGAGGCAAATGACTGAAAGTTTTGTCTGCATTTATGCTGGGTGACTTACTTAAATATTCCTCTTTTCCCAATATGGCTACAGGGCATAAGTAGACAATTGTTAATTATTCTACCATTCTAACACTGGACTACAAATTTTATTTTGTTCAACTTTGCCTACAACTTTTGTTTTCAAATGATTTATTAAGACTTTTCATAACCCATTTCCTTATAATGTTTTGATTTAAGGAATAAAATATGTATATTCAAAAGTTCCGAAGCCAATAAAAAGTGTGTGTTCATTTATGTTTTATAAATACTTGCAATCTTTTGGCAAAACAAAAACATAAGAAAATATTAAGAAATTTAAAAAGTGCGAAACAAATAATTTGGCTGTTGGGCAGTGTAAACGCTTATAGGAAACTTTCAAGTCAAGTCAGCGTTAGTCTTTCGTTTCGGTCACCATCTCAGTCTCCGTGGTATCCGTCTACGTTTACGTCTCCGTTTCAGTCTCAGTTTCAGTTACAATTACCTCGAACCATTTCTCTGATGGGACGCACAAAGTTGCGTGTTGAACGACCATAAATTATGAACAAGCGTCTTCATTAGTTCTCAAAGCAATCGAGAATCCGCTTTGGGGTTATTGTTGTTGTGGCGGGTCTTTTGAAAAAGCTAAATGCCCCACAAAATGTACATACACCACAGCCAATGTCTCCTTCTCACACATTCTCTTTCTCTCTCATACTGTTAAGGATTTTGCGGCAGCAACAGATTTTCCTCAAGATTCTTTTCTTGGTCTTTTTCCCCACTCTACGTGTTTATGCATAATTTTTGATAATTCAATTAAGATAAGTCAGTCTTATGTCCTCTTCTCTCATTCTCGAAACTTTCTTTATTGTATATATTCCTCTCACACTTGTAGTCCTTTTGGTTGGAAATTCTTTTCTATAAGAGCTTTGGACATTTCATTCAATTATGTAGGTTAAAAACATTTTCTCAGTTTTGTTGACTTACCTGCAGGGCAAGTTTTTGCGTCCAAGTTAAAACATAAAATTTAACGTTTATTACAATCATTTGCATATTAGCTATATCTTTATTTGTCGTAAGTAGACATAACGACTACCAAATTCACGACAATGCCGATGTCGTTGGCAATGCCGGTTTTTTTTTTGTGTGGGGCTGATGGTGTTGGTTTAATGTTTATTATCAAATTAAATAAACTCATTTTCAAGCTATATGTATAGTTAGCTGATTAAAGTGACATTTAGGTGCCACAAGTTCTCAAGTTTCGTATTGTATACTTAACCATGGTATCAAGTTGATATTTAGGCCTGTCTAACTTGAAAATTCCTCAAGTAACAAGTTGGTAAGTCTAAATTAAGTTCGTGCGGTAAACTAGGCAAGAAATTTCACATTAACTCAATCACCCCTTCTCGCTATTTCTGTCTCTATCGTTTACTTCTTTGCCATACAGAGGGTAATTAAATTTTTGGATAAAATAGTTTATAGCTTTAGTTTATCCTGTGCCCAAACAAAAAAAAAAAACAAAAACCCTTGGTTATTTGCTTTTTTACCTGCTTCACGAAGCATTAGAAATTTCATTAGCTTAATTAAATTATACGATTTCTATCGCATCAGAGTTTAACTATGCCTTTTGGGTATATCGTCTCCAATTACATATGGCCGCCCATCCGGTCGCCTCGAAAAACACACACCCTATCTGAAAATAGTTTTTCCAGATTTTAAACATTTTTGTTAGGAAATTTTGTATGGTTGGGCGGATAGCATATCCACCGCAAAAATCACACATCCTTCTTCCCCTCCCCCTCTGTTCCTCTTTCTGTTGGTATTACATAAAAAAAAGCCTAAACCCATAAGCCAGGTTAAGCCGTTGGCCTGAGTAAAGCTAATAAAGTGTTAATTAAGCGTTCTCAAGTGCTCAACCCTTGCATTTGTCTCCTACTCTCCTTGGCTCTTTTTACGTCTCTCGACCCTGCCATAAGTTTCTTTGGCAGCGGCAACGCCCCACAGACGCAAGGTAAGCTTCTCCTGCTGCTGCTGCTGATGATGATGATGGGGCAATGGCATAGGCATATCTAAATATTTGCTGCATACTTTGTGGCTGACGCATAAGCCATACCACTGCCTCCCATATTAACCCCTCCCCAAACTAGTCTACTACTCACTCACCTATGTAAGAGGCAAGGGCAAAGTTTTTTTTTTTGTTTTTTAGGTTCAGGATTGGGGCTACTCTGTTTGCCTGAAAAGTTTTGCCTACCCTTACCCTATAGCCTCCAACTCCAAGCTTCTAACCTATCCACCGGGTACCTACTAGCTTTCCCCTATCGCCTTTTACTCCGGGCTGTTGTCCCCGTTGCTGTTGTTGTTTGGGGTGTGCACAAACTGCCCCCTGGCTGTAATTAATGGTAGGTAAACTATTTGATTTCCTTCTTGCCCCCTTCGTTCGTATTTTTCATGTCCCAGATATAGAGGTTACCGCTCCCCACCACCAATACGACTGCCAGCCATCTCCTGTTGGGGTTTTTCATTATAGTATTTGTGGTTGTCGTCTCTGCGTAGGTTTTCCTTCTTTTTTCCTTGCCTCCTTTATTTTATTTTTTTTTTTTTTTTGACTAATGGCATGTTGGATGAGGAAATGTGTTAATGAACACATTTGCATACTTTTAGGGCGTTGTTGAGAGAGATAAATTGAAAAATGACCGCAAGCTATGGCCATAGACAAGATTTTAACATGTGGTTATGCCTTATGAAAGTTTCTTAATTTCATTGAAAGTACAAAGCTCATTGCTTTGACTTGAGTTTACTATTTAAACTGAAAAATTTATTTCCCTATGATTTGCAATTCTTTTTACTGTTGCTCTCCCTCAGGCCGTATACTCTTTTAGAGAATTGGGAGCACAGAATTGCAAATTGGTCATCATGAGAGGAAAGAGAAAACCTAATGACCATTTTTCTATGGCCTGTTTTTTGTTTGTTTCTATTTTGTTCTTGTTTTTAGTTTATTTATTCGGCACGTATTAGCTGCAAACTGCATCGGAAATGTATGTGAAAGAAAGATACGAAGATATCAGAGGTCAGCAAAGGTTAACAGAAATGCTTATGTAGTCCCGTATTTTCAACTATTGCAACTACTAACACGAGTTTGCCATAAATTCAAATGATCTTTCAGAGCTACAAATTGCCTAATCCTTATATAGATTTCTGTAATTCAGTAAAAGGTAATATTGATGCAATAAATAAAAAGAAGCGAATTAAACCGTTAACCTGCTAAATAATTGTTAATACTCAAAAAAAGCAGCAATCAGAAGAATTTATTTGTCGAAACAAATAGCTGCTTTGCAATTCTTTAGTGGCATTTAAGATGTTCTCAATATGATGTACTTGAATAGAGATATTTAGGACTGTGCTCGTTTGCCCGTTGATTACAAACGTATATCGATAGAAATTTCGAACTTGCGGTTCTTAATTCTGAGTGATATGTCAACCGTTTTAGTTCTTGAAGCTAAGTTCGAAACACTTTAGTTTCACCTACTATATTAACTTACAGGGTTGTCATAACCGACAAAAATATTAGGAATCGGAAACGAGAAGAGATGGTTATCTAAGAATCTTGACTCAACCAGGCTGCCAAATGAAGTGAAGCTAAACATGATTTGTCTACCTTCGATTTAGCTGATTAAGATTAAGTAAAGGTTCCATTATGGTTAGCACAAAAAAAGTATTACTAATAGAACGAGTTCTTGGTTCGTAGTCTTAAAGATCAGTTTATGATTTAGTAAGGCATAGCCGCACATTAATTAGATATAATAGACTTAAATGATGACACACAGATGGCAGAGAGCAAAGGCAAGTGAAAATTAAGAAAAACTATGCGAATAGGCTGAACCAGCACATTGTACCTAAGACTACAAACCATACCACATATACCATTCTTATTTCCTCGTTGCCTGCTGTACAACACTCTCTCTCTCTATCTTTCTCGATGTGTCTCTCGTAACTTTTATCAACTGTGGTGTATCTAACACAAAAGTGCTTTCAAGTATGCCGCACAACAATTTCGAGTTTAATTAACAGTAATTTGTTTGCGCTGCACTAAGTAATCCTGGCGGAGCTACCAGGCTATCTGGCCAGGGCGATCATTAGAGACCTCCTCACTGAACTACGCCAACCCACACACACACACACACACACACAGGGACATAGATGTGGCATAGCTTCTCCTTTGCTGGTTGGATTTTTTTTATGACGAACTTAACGATGATATTTATATGTCTATAAAAAGGCGCTATAATAACGTTTAAAGCGAGACTAAAGCAGACCCCGCCGAATGCCGTCAGCTCTCGTTTTTTGGAGTGCGCCATTAAAAACGAAAACCGCCATCGTGGTGAGTAAACAAGCGGCTTGGAAACTATGGCTAAAGCTAGAGACGACTGCGGCTGCGACTACAACGACGACGACGACGACGATGATGATGACGATGACTATGACGACGCCAGTTAGACACTCGAGCACATGCACACACGCCACTCAACAGGACATTGACTTTTTAGGCAGTTACATCACATGCAACACTAAAAAGGGAGACAGCAGGGAATCCACAGAAATTGAGAGAAAAACAGAGGGACAGAGAGAAAGAGAAAGAGGGGTGAAAAGAAGCTAAAAGTTCAAACCTGCGTTTGAGTAATGCGAAAGGAGATGATGATGATGATGATAGGATGGTAACCGTCGGTGCTAGACAAAAGTTTTCTATGATGCTGCTCTGCCTTGAAATATGCAATGGGCCATCGTATAATTTGTATAATTTAAATGCAACTGGCAAAGAATGCCAGTGCCAACGGCAACACCAACGCCAAGTTCAAGGACATACCATCTGTGTAGGTTCTGTAGGTGTTGGTGATGGCTGGTGACTGGACGGCTATAAGTTGTAGCATACTTTTGGGCTCGACAAGCATTAAATTATTTAATATAATGGGCTACCGACTCAGTAGCACGCACAAGGAAGCAGATTCAAAAGACGGCGGCTTGTCCTTCATAGGGCGCGACGGTTTCTCCGGGTTTTGTTTTCTAGTGAAAAAGTCAAAGTCACCAGAGCAGAAATTGCTGCTGAATGCCGCTGCAAAGGACTTGGCAAGTTGTTTAATTTCGCCTTTGAGCATATAATTCATATAATCTCGAACAGAACACATTTCGCATGGTGTGTAGACTCTACTATCAAGGGACTGGCAAACAAATAGAAGCAAGAAAGTGGAGGAAGAAACACCGTTCTCGTTTTTGGCTAAAGTAATAAGCATGAAATTAAAATATTATACTACATCTGCGTAGCTTTAAGTATGAGAATTGATATCAATAACTTTAAGTAGTCTGCTATGCTACTAATTTGGTTATTGTATTCACTTCTCATAACATTTATTTAGCTGACACATGTCACCCAATTAGGAGATAATAATTTCAAACCCAAAACTGATCCGACACGTTCGCGTCAACATGGACAACAAGGACAACACGAAAACTTCACTACGGAAAAGCCACGAACTGACCTAAGAGCATAATAGCAAGAAAACCAGCAACAGCAACGACAAAACCCACCCGAAGCAAAAAACTCATAGAACGAGTTCATTGTTAGCATGGAATTGTTGCTTCATTGAATGAAGATGGAGAGATGGAGAAGGAAAGCGCGACCAGGTTGAGTTTTTGTTGCTTCTCTGTGTGTGTGTGTACGTGACCCCAAAATGAAGTGTAGACTCTGTGATTCCAATTCCGATTCTCAACAAAATCCAACGACTTCTCATTCTGCCAACATGCTAATTGAGTCAAAGTTTTCAGCTAGTAGCTAGCCTGCTGATTCCCGAACGTGTCGATAGCTTAAAGTTTATTTTAGGGCCACTACCTGCCCTTTGTCCCGTTCGTTTTGGGTTTTGTTAGTTTCTCGCTACAACGACGTTACGACGTACGACTACGTGATTCCCTAGGATCATTAATTGGACATGTGGTAAAAGTAAATGAAACCAGCAAGGTGTTTACAAAAAAAAAAAACCGAAAGAAAAAAAGCCAAGGCAAAAAAATATACACCCACAACGACATAGGCAACTTGGAACATGAAGGAACTCAGAGTATGAGAGAAAGAGAGGGAGGGAGAGAGGGCGATGTAGTGACGAAGGGACCAAGTCTCATTAATACAGTCATAAAAATGTACGACGACTTTTTGCTTATTATGGCTTCCATAAATATTAGCGCAAGACATGTAATTACGTTGCGAAAGCCGCGGTAGCTGTGGTTCAACGGTCGGAGGCGTCGGCGTTCGACAAGGGAGCCAAGCGATATCATAAAAATTATAATAAACATTGTATAACATTACATAATTGACAGTTTCGAGTGTGGCCCACAGGTGGATTATACTCAAGAAAGTACACACACACACACACAACGCGAAAAGGAGACAGCGAGATAGCGGGAAGTAACTGTTTGTGTGAGTGTATTACGAGTAGAAGAGAACTTTGTAGTGTCCTAAGTTCTGTTTATTTTTATGCATGTATTCGCTTCGTCTTAGTGGTTATCCTTTTTGGCTTTTGCCTTAGGGTAGGGCAAGGTACCCTGGCACCTTGCCATATTGAGCGTCATTATTGTTCTCATCGTCATTCTCATCATCATTCTCAACGCCTTTCATCGTCATCGCTTTTAATGTCTGTTGATTTCGTTTTACTGATTTTTATTACCATCACAACTTTAGTTGACTGTGCACAGTGTGACGAAATGTTCTTTGAATTATTACTATGCATGGCAAGATTCTTAAGATTCTTCTCGTCATCTTCAGTCTTTCAAATACGCCACACAATAACATTTATGAAATTAAATATTTATGTTGGAGTCAGTTTATTTTAATTTGTTTTTTTTTTAGAATTATGACGTTGTAGTCATTTATTTGACTTGTCTTGTCAAGTCTGCCGACTTGAGCAAAGATTCTATAGAGCATTCATTAAATATAATATAATAATCCTTATTTATTAACTTTATATAAATATAATAACTTTAAAATGAAAAAAGAATGTTGTAGCACTAGTAGAACTGGGAAATACTAATAATTTTAAATGCAGTTTATTTTTGCGATTCAAAAGTACTATTTTTCTTATCAAAATCGGATAACAATTAGATAGACCCATTAATTGCTAAAATTTATATTAACATAAATATTTGTTTTAAATAGCATTGATAAATCATTTAAGCCAATATGATATGATAGAATCATCGGTCGATCTGGGACAGTGAAATGTATGAGATTTTGCCCATAGAGGATGCAAGAAGCTGTTGTCTCGAAGTTTTCCTCTTTAATATGGTTTGCTCGTTAGAGAACCCTAATGTATCCACTTATGTACATAGTTACATGTGTTTAGCATCTATGTTTACCGTCACCATTAATACTGAGACAGGTTGTTTAAGTGCTATATATGTAACTTTGACTCTTACTGTCCTGGGCTGTTGTTGAATTTGAAATTTGCATAGTTTTAGCTTGTTTAATGTTTACAAAAAGAATCTATAGAGATGTTTAGTTTAGGTGCATATAAATACTTTCCACTTTGTTCTTTATTGAGAAAACTGGCCAACAATTTACGGTTTTTGGTTTAGCTTCATTCATTTTGTCGTTTCGTTTATATGTATGTATGTATGGATGTGTGTGTGTGTAATTTTTTTTTTTGTTTGGCACTATTTTTTAAAGTTTTTCACCATGTTTTCACGCTGTCAACGCGACCACAAGAACATTGTTGAAGCAACTAAACTCCATGGTGGCCAGAAATTAATTATGACAAACAGCAAGAATTCTGGTGCTTCTGGGGTCTCGTCCATGAAACCCAAACATTTCGCGTGTAATTAGCAAAGTTTTCCGTTCAAAACTTTTTTTGGTTCAAATTTTCGCTTGCAGAAATATTTTTGCGCATAACAATAGCAAAATGTAAAAAAAAAAACAACAACAAAAACGAAAAATGAAAAGGAGAGAAAAAAGGCAAAAGAGGAAGACAAAAAGTGACGCCCTGGCATTCGAATGAGCTGCAATGCATCCCAATTCCGTCCGCATACCGATACCCTTACCCCCAAACGCATCCTCAGTGGCATTCCCCATGGAGTAGTGTCCATGTTGTGTCCCTTGTGGGCGTTGTCGTGTTAATATTGTATTATTGTTGGTGTTGTTTTTGTTGTTGACGTTGGCGTTGGCAGCGCCCACAGCTCAGCGTTTTTTGCGGACCCGCAATGAGTTTCCGCTCTGCGGCATCGTTGTTGCGTTGCCCCATCCTGTTCTTGTCCTGATCCTAGCCCTGCCCATCCTCGGTTCAGTTGCGTTGCGTTGGCTTGACTTGGTCATGGTCCCTTAGTAGTTATTATTGTTGTTGTCTCTGGCACTTTGTCACTTGCAGCGGCAGCTACTGCCAAGTTCATTCCCTCACTCTCTGTCTCTATATCTATATATATGTACATATTTGTTCCTCTGCCGCTTTTCATAGCTCTGCGCCTCTGTTCGCCATTTTCTTCTTCCTTTCTTTCAGCAATACGAAATGCAACGAAAAAGGGAACACACAGCAACTAGATCCGAGTTAGGTCCATTGCACAAAATACTTCCTGTGCAGCAATTCCATTGTTTTATGCATTTGCATTTGCAAATTCCATGGCTCGCTTATTAATTGATGTTACATTGAAATGCTCAGTCTAAAATCTGGCATTCTGAATAAATTTTGAAGATGGCAAACAGTAGTTAAATGAATTTTGAGAAATACAGATACAGGAAAATTTAACTCTATCACAATTCTTGAGGTACCAGATTCTTCTTAACATACAATTTACAATGTTTTTTATACAAAAACTTGATTTAAACACTTTTTTATTCAAGTTTCGATTACAGGTTTTACTTCTATTTTCTTTGAAAGCAATTTGTAGCATACAATTCGGGGACTAGTATGTGGGCCATTTTTATTTCCACAGCAAAATATTCAAAATTTGTAGCATACAATTTTGGGAATTTTTCTACATGCGTTTGTAACATAAAAATCAAATCTGCAATTCGAAAAAATTTCTTTACTAATGGCTTTGGATGCATTTAGCTGAATGTTTTGTTAAACCAAAAGCAACGTACACACACACACACACACCCGGAAAACACAGAGCCAAAATTATGCTTGTAAGCTTTCAGAAATTACCATAAAATGCGTTGACCTTTTGAACTCAAGAGCAAGCTGCTCGTGTCCCCTTACAAAACTAGCCCCTTGCCACTTGCCACCCAAATTCCGCCCCCTACCAATGGTCTTGCTGTCTTTCTATGTGTGTTTATTCTTGGTTTTGGCCCATGTTGTTCTACTCTGCTCTACTCTCTGTTCTTGTTCAGTTTTGTTCTATGCTGTTCTGTTTGTCATTCCCCTTTCCCAGTGGGTTTTGATTTGGTTGTGTTTGTTGCATTTTGGGTTTGGTTTTGTATTCTGCATTCGCATCGTTGTCTTGCCCTAATCCTGACTTGTTAGTCAGCTGTCTAGAGAGAGCAAGATGGCGATAGAGACAGTGTGGCAAGGAAAGCAACTGAAGCATTTCGGTTAAGGGGGAAAATGAAAATAATGGCCAATTGCAAGAGGGTAGAAGATGGAGAGGGCGGTGGAGTATGAGAATGGAAGGCAAGCCATACTTGGCATTCCATTCAGATGCATACACAAACACTCACACACACCCCGACGCATATATGTACACGAGCATGTTGTGTTGGTATAGATGGAGGATGTCCAAGGATATAAACAGCAGGTAGCCTTTTTGTTTATGATTTCTCAGGCTGAAGCCACCAGCCAGCCGACACTTGTTGTTTTTGCTTTGTTTGCTCATTTGGCACAACTGTTAATTTGCCCATGTGTATGTGCCTGGTATGCGTGTGTGTATGTGTATGTGTGTGTGTGTGTCCCCGAAAAAACTTTTACTACTCCTGCTTTCTGCTCATTAATTTTGGTCGTCTGCTATAAATTTAAATTTATGTTCATGACGATGAATATTTTTGTGCCCTGCCATAAACCGAAAAATGTTTACAGTTTTCAAGCGCATAACTTTGTTGCCATACACCCCATACACACACTTTTAACCCCCTTTGCCCTTCTATTCTATGCTCTTTAGTTGACCTAAATTTCTTGGCTCTCATATGGTTATTGTTATTTATTTTACACATATATATGTACATATATAAAAAATAGAAGTGGAATAAAAACAGGAACCAGGCATAAAACTATGCTATGGAAATTTGCCTTTCAAAGCACAATCACACATGCACAAAAAGCCCGAAAAAGAGTATGTGTTCGTGTGTGTGTGTGTGTGTGAATCAAGAGACGGGACCAAAAGTTATTTGAAAATTTCTGGGAAAACATACACAAATTCACCAATGTTGCTGCTGCAGTAGTAGCTCTTAGTTGAAATGCCTGTTATTTTTACTTTTTTTTTGGTTGCTGCCACAAAATTTATTGGCATAATGCACTTTTCTTGGTATGAAACAAACATTTTGCGGTGTCATGATGGCAAATTATATTTTTGTTTTTTAGATGAAATGCAAAGCAGCTGAAACTTATCAATATTAGATAGATTGTTACCCATTAAGCATATTGCAAAATTTACGAATATCAGCAGCAAGTTAATCATTTGATTAAGTCAATATAATAATCTTTAAGAGCGCATTAAAAAACATTTGGAGAATTTAGCCATAGTTTTCTCTTTTGGGATACAAAGTAATCTAGAAAATGCATCTAATTATTTATTGATTGGCTTTGATGTTCTGACTATAGAGCTTTTTTTTAATTTAACATTTTTTTTTGAGCAATGTTTTACTTAACAAAATAAAACTAATAGGTTTCTTTAATAGCTTATTTAATAGATACAAGTATGAGTTAATGTTTCAGAGATATCTAGAAACAAAGATCACCTTATTTGATTTCGCTAAAGTACAAAAATTATGCTGTGATAAATAAAATAATTAAATATAAATAGGTACATATATCAAGTTTAATAGAGAACTTATATATATTATAGTCTATTTGAATAGTGCTAAAATAGTTATTTAGCTAACGTTTTTGTCCAAAAATTTGCATTCCCTTACAATTAATGAAATGAAATCCATTGTGCATTCTCTGTGTAAACAATGAATAATTGAAAAAAGGGTCGGAAATTGTGGTGAAGAAGGGGGGAAAAAAAGAATGTGTACACGCACATGGCTATTTGTAATTCTATATATACACAAACAATTTTCTCTTGTAATCGCTCAAACAGCTCTATTAATCTCGAATGACTCAATAAATATCAAACGATTATCGATTTGTCTGCTTTATGTAAGGCTAAGCATAAATTTCACTACACACCTCCGGAGAAGTCGTGTATGTGGGTAAAAGTTCTTACAAATTACGCCTCTGCATAAACAAACAAACAAAGCCTTTGCTTTCACCCGCTTCTCTCTCTCTCTTTCTGTCGCTCTCTTTATGTAGCTCTGTCTCTCACCTACTGTAAACATATCTTATATGGCAAGGCATACAAAACTGGCAACATTTTGTGGCCAAGTGTACAAAGCAATTGCCTTAATTGACACAGTAGCTAGGGCAGGTGGTGGTAATGGTAGTGGTGGGATCTGGGACAGGGGAACTTGGAGAAGCAACTAACTGCACTTTAGCTAAAATGCGGCAAACTTAAACTGTAACTGAAAAGACGTTTTAGCATTTTGTGGTCATATTCGTTGCAATGCAGCCGGTGCAATAGCAGCAGCAACAGCAACAAAAAAAAAAAAAGAAAAAAACAACAATGCAAGGACATGGCCAACACGAAAGTCCTTTGGGAATGGGAATGGAGAACGGGCACAGGCAACCGCAATAAACAATAAACTGTAGCAGCAAAAATGGAAGTAAGAGCAAGAGTCAGAGCCAGCGTTCGAGCTGAAGCTGAAACAGAGGAAAGCAGCCAAAAAGGCAACCAGCCACAGTCACAGTCATTGCCATAGTCAGAGTCAGAGCTACACACAGACAGAAAGAGAGAGAGAGCGAGAGAGAGAGGAGCACAAAGAGTCAGGGTTTCCACATGGAGAAAGATTAGCAGCGTATAAATAATGACTGGACACATGGTGGCAAGATGCACGAAGCAAGGGAACGTTCATTGTATACGGATTGGATGGAGAGTGCGGATTTTCAGAGTGCGGAGCGTGTGCGACTGTGGTGAATATTTGCGGCTATGGAAGCTATAAATATTCTTCCTGTAAGTCGTTCAGTGTGCCACTTGAACACGACCAAAAAAAAAAATTAAATTAAAAAAAGTTTCAATAGGTCGTTTGGGGATCGAAATCGAGTTCAAAAGTCCAGAGATCACAAGCCCAAAGGGTTTTACAGTTGATTTTTAACAACGACTACAAGAGATTGACCAATATACTTAGTAAAGAATAATTGTCATTGATTATTCCTTGCAAAAATGATCTATTACTAATTTTATCTCCAAAAGATTAAACCTGTTCTCTATCACCTTAAAACGAAAATGAATAAAATGATCGATTCCAATCAAACTTTAGTTGAAAGCACATAAATTTTATATTGATCATAAGCAAAAGTATCAGTTAGTTTAAGTGAAAGTGATATGCATTTGTTTGGCCAAGAAGGGAAATAATAAATTATTTAACGTAAATAATACATAATATTATACCATATTGCTACAAATTTGCCATATGCTGCTTCAGGATGCCATCTGTTTACTTATTTTGGTTGTTTTTTATTGTTTTGTGAAGAAACTTTTTTTTTTTTTTTTTTGGCAACGTGTCGAGATTGTGTGGTTGGCAATGATTTGTTAAAGGGTTCTGAAGACGGAGGTGAGGGGAAAACACAATGATAAAGGATTGTGCCAGAACCTGCGTGCACATGAATATGAAATAATGTCATGAAGGTCAACAAGTTGGACTGGCAACCAAAGCCTTCAGAGTCAAACAGAGTCGAGACAGAGTCTGAAACAAGGAATGGAGAATGGCAAGGATAACACAACAATGAAGAGCTGATGGCAACTGATGACAGGCGGATGACGGAACACAGGTCGAACGATGGAGAAAGGAGTTAAAATGATGCCCAACTGAGTAAGAGAGAGAGAAACAGAGAGAGCGGCATCATTCTGCAGACGAATGTCTTTTCTCTGCCTGGTGACTACAACGATGACTCTGCAACTGCACTTGACTGAAATGAATTGCCCACTGAACTTTTGCTGCTACTCCTCGCTCCAACTTCTCTATAGCATAGCTATGGCCTGTTAACGATTACGTGATGAATTTGCATTGCAATAACAGTTGAACTCCCTTTTACCCCTTTGCTTTAACTCTCTTGTTGTTCTCTTACTCCTTTTCTGCAAAAACAATATGGCAGTCCTTGACTTTTGCCAATCGCTAGACGCAGGATGCGGTGGGCTGAGGTCGAGTTGGAGGTGAAGGAGTGTTGAAAACTTGGGAGCCAACGTCAACGTCAGGCTCCTCACTGGGGCTGCGTGCAAAGTAATTTAACGCCAATTTTATGGCCACGTCTAGGCAGGACGCACAGGACCTGCCCGTTAGTATACCCTTGGAAAAAGGGTTTTTTTTTTATTTTGGTTACTTGGTCAACAGCATATAGTAGATGGAAGCAGACCATATAAAGTATATAAACTCTTATTAGAGGCATCAAGATCAAGGATATTTCCTCGTAGAGGTGATACAAAAGCCTGTGTGTGGGTAAGGATCTAGAAAGGCAGTCAGGCCTCTTTGAGCCAATGTCTGACGATTTCCTTGCTAAATACCCTTTCAAAATCAAATGTATAATAAATTGATATCTTAAACAAATTGCAAGATACAAGTAGCACAGAATTGCATATCAATAATCTTAGTTGAGATAATATAAGAGTATGTTTAATCATTAATATAAGAGCATTGCCCATTCGAAGTATTTTCATTCGTTTTGTTTCCTTTTTTTTTGTTTCCTCTTCTTATTTTACTATTTTGCCCTTTTATTTATTTATGGCATTTGGAATGGCTTGAAAATGGAATGGAATTTGATTGTTATGACGGGGTGGCAGGTATCAGGTGGAAAGAGAATACGATGGGTGGTGTGAAAAATGATTTTATAATATATATCAACCAGTTACATATACAACCATAAACGGGCTTGTTTGCAATCAAAATCCAACAGCAATTACAACTGAGCAAATTGCACGTAAAACACCAGAGAAGGAGTGGAGAAAATCAAACAAATAGAACGAGTAAAAAGCCATAGCTAAACTAACTCTATAGGTGGAATATATATGGATGTGAGTGGGTACACACACACACACACACCTACACCCATAAAACGTAGTCTAGTGCGTGTTTTCGCCTAGGGTATGGCCATGAGGAAGAGAGAGAGCGAGAGAAATAGAGAGGTGGGTCGGCAATAAAAAATGTTAATTGGATAGCAGAAAGTGTTAAAGTGAAAACTAAATGAAGGCTTGCAAATGTATGTAACATGTAAAACTATTTGATTGCGAATGCCAATGCAATAACAAAAATTCTATGAACTGCTCAAAAAAAAAAACACAAAAACACCAACAAGAAAAAGCCAAACATTTGCTAGCCATAAAGATGTTGACTTTTGGAATGGTGATTGAAAACCCACGGAAAAGGATCATACATCACACACACACATACTTACATACATATGTACTAAATACCATGTAAGGCAAGCCAGGCACTTGGCACTTGTGCACATACATATTTGTCAAAAATAAAAACGCAAATTGATGTTCCAAGAATAATTTGAGGACATTTTGCATTCAAATGACTGCCTTTCTACTTATTACTAATCATATTAAACAAGCTCCGAATGGTTTAACTTTAGAGCTCTTACTATAATAAATATATCTGTTTTAATTAATTTTCGAGCATGCCGAAGTTTCTATACCCTTTTTTTGTTACTCTACCTTAACATGCCATGTCAACATAAGTTTATATGACAGCTATGTAACGACAGAAGGAACACGCTATCTGCATAGCCACCGGGATACATCCGAAAATGATGCCAATATTTCTTGTTATTCTTTCCACAGGGGCATATCCTATTCGCATAGGTGAGCAGGTTGTCTGTATAGCTATTTCAAGAACCACCAAGTTCTATCATCAGCAGACTTTGCTGAAAAATCCACAGTTGTAATGGCCATACCATATCTTCAACGCTAAAAGTAGTTGGGAATTCAAACGACATGAAGCGAGAAAAGAACGGCAAAGCTTGCAACTGCAGACTCCACCTTTTTTATGTGCATACAAGGAAAACTTCTTGGTACAAACATAAATATATATATAACTTGATTCTTTCATGAATCTTTAATGCTGATCCATTATACTGGTTATCCGAATAATGCACTTAATTCGTATTGTTTTTATACCATACACCCATAGGGTGAAATGGTATATTAAAGTCGCCAAAATGTATGTAACAGGCAAAAAGAAGCTTTTCCGACTCCATAAAGTATATATATTCATCAGGATCAACAGCCGAGTCGATATAGACATGTCCGTCCGTCTGTCCGTATGAACACGTAGATCTCAGAGACTATAAGAGCTAGAGTCACCAAATTTGGTACGT
Source organism: Drosophila paulistorum (assembly GCA_018152135.1). NCBI lineage: Eukaryota > Metazoa > Arthropoda > Insecta > Diptera > Drosophilidae > Drosophila > Drosophila paulistorum. Next base: position 16,900,098 of record JAECXG010000690.1, read on the forward strand.
AGACTAGTGTATTAACTACGGTGGTCAAGTTTATTTCAAATTTTTGCTACGCCCACTCCGCCCCCGAAATTTAAACAAATTTGATTTTCTTAAAGACTATAATAGCTAAAGACATCAAATTTGGTATGATTAATCCTTTAGTAAGCGCGCAGAAATTTGTTGCAAAAAAATGTTGCCACGCCCCCCTCCGCCCCCGTAATTTGGAAAAACTCGATTATCTCACGTAATTTTCTACCTTTTGTAATCAAATTTGGCACACTTGAATTTGATACTAATACCTAGCAAAATACCAAATTTGACCAAAATCGGCCAAGTTATGCACATTAACAGTTGGCCGTTGGCTGGTGGGGGCGCTAGGGTGCTCGTAAGCTTGCGTGAGCGGGATACTGACATATGCTTGTAATAAAAAGCATGTGAAAATGCATTTGTTTAATAAATTTAAAATATTTGCTTTACTGGTGTATGGTATACCTAAGTCGGCGAGACGACTTACTTACTTCATTCGTATAGCACTTAATGGAATAGTGGTCCGATCCGGATGATTTTTAGACACATGGCTAAATCGATTCAGCTTTTCATGCTGAACAAGAATATATAACGTCGCATTCTCTGTGTTACAAACATCTGACTTATTTTATAAGGGTAAGGTATAATATAATTGAAAAATTGTTGATTAAGGCGAATCCCTTTACATCAATTCTGATGGTAGCCAATACATAAAACCGAAGGGCCGGGACTAACTTCGACCGCGCCGAAGTTTGTATACCCTTGCAAGTTGTTTGGTACTCTTTCCTCACTTAAAGCCGTCAAAGTGCAAAAACGTTTTATCTAAGTAGAGTAATGTTGCCGAAAGAACGGCCTGCAATCTTAGCATAGGAAATAACCAAGATATTGATCAAAGGTCACTGTTTTCCACCGATCGTTCCTATGGGAACTATATGATTTAGTTACCCGATCTTTCTCAAACTCAGATATATTAAACTAACACATGTTAAATTTGAAAGCAATCTCATTAAAAGTAATGTTATTGACCAAAGTCACTGTTTTTGACCGATCGTTCCTATGAGAGCTATATGATATAGTCACCCGATCTTGATGGCACAGTTGTTTATAGGTGCAATAGACTCAACAATATTAAATTTCATGACGATAGCTCAGAAAATAGCGAAGTTATTCAGAAAAGTCACTGTTCGTGACTTTGTTGTTTGTGTGGGAGCTATATGATATAGTGGTCCGATCCGGCTGAATCTGAGATACACAACCCCTGCAGTATACAGGGTATATAGTATATATAGCAGTATATAGCTCTTACAGTCTAGGAGGAGTTCGCGTTGATCCAGACGGACGGACGGACAGACGGACGGACATGGCTATTTGAACTCGTCTCGTCGTGCTGATCAAGAATATATATACTTTATATGGTCGGAGATGCTTCCGTTTATGCGTTGCACACTTCTGACCAAAATTAATATACCCTTTTTGCAAGGGTATAAAAAGGAGAAATCTGTTGAATTTCTTCTTTTAGAGCTGAAGTTATGGTGTGGCCATTTTGCGTGGTTTGGACTTTTCTTTGTAGTAGTTAAATACGTCTGAGCTGCAAAGAGGTGGTGTATATATACATATGTGAATGTTGCTACCACGATCGCTGAGTAAGCTTTGAATTTGCTATCAAGACACAACTAGCTGAACCCTTTAAGCTTCAAGTCAAGTATTTGAAGTTTTCTGGAAAATGTTCATACACTATTTTAATGTGCTTCTTATAGTTTAATTCTTTTTCTATCTTGCTGAAGAGCATGTCCGTATCTTCAGTATATGTTTAAAATCTCATAACGTTGACTGGGGACTTGGTGGAAATTAGCATGTCACAATACTCTATAGCACTTGGCAACAGTTTTCAATCTATATGTTTTAAAACTTATATCGTAAGACAAAATTACGATAAATTTCCTAAAAGTCTAGAAAATTTAGAAACTATTTAAGAACCAGAGGGTCTCGTTGTTTGTCAAAATGCAATATGTTAATTTTAATTTATTTGACATACATTAAATATGGACTCTTATACGAATATAAGTTTGTAAAATTATACACAGGTTAATTGAATTAATGTGACTTAAAGTAAAACTAATCTGATTGCCATCATGTTTGTAATGCATTCTCTTTATCTCAATTTCGTATTTTGATGTTGTTTTTTTTCTCTTTTCATTGCAGGTGAGTGATCTACCCAAAATTGTCAGGCAGTGGTAATGCATCAATATAATTGAATTCCAAATAATAAAATCGATTGCCTCACCCAGATATGTATGCATTTGTGTGTGGGGAGAAGAGACAACTCCCTCAGGAATTGGGTAATCCAAACCCGTTCGATGCGTACGAAAGTAAATAAATCAAAGTTAATGCAATTAAAACAAAGCGCATGTCAATCGTTTTACTTAACCGGACCTGTCCCTTTCCAACAAACTGCCCTAACGTCCCCGCCCAAGCACTATTCTCGTCAAATAGAATAGAGAGTCGAGAGCACTTTTGAATTATTTACGACAACTTTTGGGGCCATAGAAATGGAATACAGTAAGGAAGAAAGAAAGCTCAACTATGGTGTGTGTGCACCTGCTGCCAGATTTTGCTTCAGATTCTGATTTTGATTCAGTTTCAGTATTGTACTTCCACATCCAGCAGAGCTCTTTTGCATTTTCCCCATTTCCATTCGCATTAGCAATTGTCGTTCCCTCTATAGCTCTTTTAGCATTCGCCCCCTCCCCTCCTTGCATTTCCATCGCATTTACCATTTTATCCGTTCGTCTGTATATACATCCGTATGTCTATATATCTATCTATCTGTTTGTCTGTCTGACTGTTGTGCATTTGGTAATCTAAAACGTTTGCTACTAAATCACAAAAAGTGTCAATTGCACTTCAACTGAACACACACGCAGAAAGCGAGGGAGAAAGAGAAAAAGAGAGAGAGACAGAAAAAGAGAGACATACACACAGTCAGAGGCCAGTTGGCATTTTTCTAGCGCATATTTCAGCGCTGCACCCCATTTTCTTGTCTATCATTTTCCTCCACCTTCCACCTGCTTTACCCATTCGATCTACTCCGGCTATTCTACCTCTGCCTCTCCGTCTCTCGTTTTGTTGCAAATTGATGTCAATAAGCGATAATTGAATTAGCGTTGGAAATGCACAGTGTACACTGTGCTACATTGCATTGTTTTGTCGTTGTCGCAATCAGCCAAGCTGACTTCATGGCCCCTAACCTTCGTGTCTTTCAACTAGTCCTCCGCCCTGTCTCATTGGCGTTTATCCTTTTTGCACTAAATGGATTTTGTCATTGGCAATTGTTCCTTGGTTGTGTTTTTTGTTTTTTTTTTATTTTATCCAGTACTTTTTCTCATTTTTTCTGGTCTTCGTTTGAATCCTCTAATTGTTTTGGCCGCTCTTAGTTTGTTATTTACTTGATTTAACAAGAGGCTTGGCCCGCGTCCCGTTTCCTGGCAATTTACTGCTGACATGATTAGCATTCATTTAACGCTGATTTGTTGCAGCGAAAAGAGAAATAAGATAGAAAAGAAACATTTCATTTAACGTTTATTTCAGTGCATTCCCGAATCGAAAGTTTTGCTTTCTATTTTGACTTTCTTTTTGATTGTTAACAATATGCAGGAGTCAATTAAATTGTAAAAACTATAAAACTAAAATTGTTTTTTATATAACTCATGTCAGACATTCCACCAATACATCTTTTCATCCATCAAGCCATCGATCTCAAAGTAAAACTTCAAGTCAAGTTGACTTCTGTGTTTCCATTAGAAGTAACTAAATAATGTTTCCCAAAATTATATCGTCCATCTACAATGCTGCTCAATCAAATTGTATGCCACAATATGGCTGCATTTTATACCTAACCTCAATTCAATTCACTTAAACCATATCTAGAAATATATATACATATATATAAAAAAGATATATATATATATATACATATATCTATATATATATATTATAAGGCATGTGTAACCATTCTGCTACTCAACTGTTTTGCCAGTTGTTCAAAAGCAACAAGGCCGTGTCTGAAACTTCTACCTACCTGGCCATAGAGTCCTTTAGGTGTGTGTGTGTGTGTGTGTGTGTGTATATGGGTCCATGTGGCAACCACATTCATCCATCGACTGCCAAGTCAGAGGCTGCATACTACATACGTACACAACCTTCCATGACTTGGTTTTCCTGGTCTGGGGTAAAGGTCCTTTGCGTCCTTCTTTTTCGGCCCCTGACTTCACCTTGGCAACGCGTTTCATAGCGGCCAAAAGGAAACGAAACCCGATTGCGATACATGCACGCGGTTTTCAAACTGACAGATTTTTCTTTTCCCTTTTTCCTACGTTTTCTTTTCTTCCGCTCTCCTCCCCCTATTCGTTTATGTTCGTTTGTTTGTCTACTAGTGTGTGTGTGTCTTTCAGGGAGCGATGCAATTTTTCTTTTCCTGTCCTGCTTGCAACAGTCGAAATTCCTGTAGACCTGCGTACACTGGAAGAAACGAATCGAAACCAATTCTTTTAAAGACCCCACTACTGCCCCCAAAACTGAATTTTGTTTGCACTCTAAGCAAAATAAGCATAGAAAATATTTAATTTATTAGAGCAACTGCAACATGAACAAAAAAAATCCTTCATTGGATTACTGTCCTTAAAGTTATTAATAAGCTAGGTTTTTTAAATAGAACGAACTCTGAGATCATTAAAAAAGTCCTCAATGTATTAGCTAACGGGCGAGAAAAAATTCTTAGCTTTTACATATTTCCTGTGGCCATTATGGAGAAAATCTGCTTTTAATTTCTTTCAGTATATGCAGCTAGTAGTAGTTGTAGTTGCAGGTTTCCAATGTTTTCAAACTCCTTTCGCTCTCCTTTTCTGTGGGTTTACGCCTCGCTGGAAATATATACCACGGCAATTGCAGTTCTTTCTGCTCATCTCCTAGAACAGTTTGTTTGTTGCAACAAAATTTGAATGCAAATATGCTTTGTGTGAGTGAATGTATTCCACATACACACACACAGTATCTGACGCTGCGTGTGTGTTTGTGTTTGGAAATGCGTTTATCCTCTGCACATGGACTGGCACACACACACACATACAGATGTTATCCAGCACGGGGATATTGTGGCAAGTGTTTGCAAGTTAAAAATGAAAATTCATTTATTTGCCCCGTTTCTTTTTCGGTTTTACGTTGTTTTTGGTTCGTTTCGTGCAACCTTAACCGATTTTCAGGCATCCTTTTCAGAGACGAATTAACTTCAGTCAAGCAGCAAATAAGAAAATTTTCAGTGTGGTTGATGTAAGGTTCCAGAAATGACCCAGACCAGGCCATGCTGCACTCAATCTTCATCCCATTCCATCTTACTTTACCCCTTTCTGGTTGCATGCATCACATGTCAACTGCAGAAAGTTAAAGCAGAAATACCAGAGATATGCGGTGCAAGGATAAGAGACAATGAGAAAGAGGAGGGAGGGGGAGGCAAGGTGGGAGTGGGTCGAGGTACCCGCCACTAGAAACCGCCTCCAATGTAATTATATTTTGAATGATGTTCTTTCCACCGCCATTCAAGACAAATCTTAAAAGTACATGGAAAAGTGGGAAAAGCCATGACCTCTTTGACTCTCACTCACATGTCACACAGGGGACAGGAAAGTGCTACACCACTCACCCACTCAACCGCTCACCCACTCACTCTTTCGCATGACAAATGTCAGTTACGTATGATTTATCAATATGAATATCTCTCGCTCTCTCTCTCTCTCTCTCTCTCTCTGTCTACCTCTCACACACTTTAGCTTTTTCTCTTTTATTTTTTTCTTTTTTCTGTTATTCTCGACTTGCCTTTGCCGCAGTTGAAATATGATTCGCATTTCCCAAAATTGAATTTTAAAATTATCAGGCAACGCCCATGAGAAACCTTGTAAACTTTTTCTTTTTTATACATTTCTCATTTTGCCTACCTACTTAGTTACATATACATATGTAGGTATATACACATAATATAGGTACAGATATGTTCGTTATGCTTAATCAGATGCAAATGAATGAGCAGTCTTTGAAGTCTTTTCTCTTAATGATTGTTATTTGTTATTGAACAATAACAAAATATAACAAAAAATAAAAAAAAGTTTCTCAAATTATTGCATGAAATTGAATTTCATGTAAGCAACTGATAATAAATGAGCAAACGAGAAATATGAAAATCGAATTAAATTGAATTATTCACAATTTTATTCACAATTGAAAGAAACAAGTTGGCTCTAAATTAAAAGAAACTCCAACCAAGATGTTTTTTCCTTTATCTGTTTGCATATCAAAGGTGAAAAATTATGAAAATCTTAATGTAAGACTTCGCCTTTGTTTGATTTAAGATAATTTCTTGTATGGATTTTATACCATATTTTTCTCGATGTAAATCTAAAATGTACTTGAATAGACTATATAAACATATATGTACATATGTACATTAATTAATTAATTCGAATTTACGATAAATGTATAAGATTATAATTAAATGTTGGCCAGTACTTCTTTTCCATATTTTAAGTTTCTTAAGGTTCGAAATAGCACATAATTTACTTTAAAAATATCTTTAAAAAGGTTTTGAAGAGAGATTTTGATAAACACTTGTATGTGTGTGTTCAGACGTTGCAAATGTGATTTATTTTACCACATCATGACTTGAGGTAGACAGATTGCTAATTGCAATAACAATTAAAAACATTCTTATTTAATTAAATGGTACTTAAGTTTTGCTGTACAGTCTGGCAATCTGCACATTTCTTTCATTTTTAATTAACAGACTTTATTTGAATGTCGAGATGCAATTCGCCGAGACGCTGCCGCATGGAAATGAGTAAAAGAGGCCAAGAGGTAAAGGACATGGATACGTACTTCAGCAAGTCAATTAGGTTGACAGATTAAGGCAAATAAACATTTCGGTGTCATCTGCTCATCGGTTTTTTTTTTTTTTTTGCAAACCAAATGAGTTGAAGAGCGATTGCTCTTCTTTCTGATCCCAATCGGTATTGAGACCAGGGTATAATGATGACGTGTGTGTGTGTGTGCCAGCCCGCTAATTGGGCTAATTAAATGATAGAAGATGCCTGTCTGCCTGTTTGCCTGCGAGTGAGTCGTCACTACAATTTTCCCCAACTTTAAAAGCTTTCAGAGTGTAATTTCAATTAACCCAAAAACGTTGCAGTTACTCCCCTTTTAATAAAAAGGAGAAAGAAGTTTTGTCAGTGGAAAGGCGACGACCGGAGCAATTTCATCATTGAAATTGCCAGTTGGACAAAAATATTTCGGGTGATGACAAAGTGAAAGTGTGTTTTTCTCCCGCACTTTCACTCAGTCCGCCCTCTCCCCCCACCATCAGCCATTTCTCTCTAACTACCTATCTATCTCTGTCTCTCTCTATTTCACTTGAATTCTCATAGAGAGGAAGTGCAGCGTGTTTTGGGTGTAGAGTGGAACAGTGACAGACTCTTTGGAATAAGGACACAAAAATTCCATCATGCTGACAATGAAATATCTGTGAAATTCCTAAAAGAGTGAAGCAAAATAATGGGGGAGGAGCTACATAGGAGCATGCCAGCTGGCTGGCTGGCTGGGGGCTTGCCTTATCCTTGGACCAGCCAGCTGACGGTTTTTGCATTGTCTCCTTGCTTTTGAGATGAAAAATTTATATAGATATTAATGCCAGGCGACTTGCATTTAGGACACTGCAGACGGCAATGACAGGCTATACTAAGGCTGCTCCTTCAGCTTCAGCTTCTGCTGATGCTTGCTTACTCCCTTTAAGGAAATTGCCTCGTGTATAAGTAGGCAGCATTTATTCGTCTTTCTTTTTTTTTTGGGCGTGGCAGCGATTTATTGAAGCAGCTTGCAATTTGATGTACGTCCAAATTACCCGAGACGTCAGTTGGTAAGAATCAGGAGCGAAAATTGTAAAAATTTCCAAAATGGAATGAGTGAAAAGGGGGAAAAAAGAGAAAAAAAAAGTTTTTACCCTATCAAAGAAAGGTGATCGGTTAAATATACATATGAAGCCTTTTATTATTCTGAAGCTTATCAAATTAAATGTTGTAATATGTCTGTTATCAATTTGCCATTAGCTTTCCATTAACAGAGACAGAACTTGGTGGCGGAAGTATTGATCGCCGCTTTCACTTGCGGAGAGAGATAAATCTAACTTCCTTAATTATCCATTATTGCCATTTACATAAAATCTAATTAGTACCCGACCACATCAAGGGCATCTATCGCACCTTCAATAGCTCGAAATGAGGCAAAGGAAAACGCAAAAAAAAAATTAGAAACCAAAATATATGCACAGACACACAAATACATGCACGCATACGTATGAATGTATGTATGTATGTATATCTTCGGAGAAGGAAAAATCATAGCATACTTAGCAGGGCACCACCAATAATACCTCTCCTTTCCGCTCACTCTCTTTCTCATCCACTCTCGTTTTGGTTTGGTTTGGTTTCAATCCCCCTCTCCGGCCAATGCCCCACACTCCTCGCTTGTCATATCATGTGCACATCACATCAATTTGCAAAAAGAAATGAAATGGCAGCAGCAACACTGTGAACAGGAACAGAAGCCACTTAAGCAAAGTCTCTGCCACGTCCACCATACCAAATGCGCCCTGGAGACGGGGCGGGTCGCGATGGGGGAAGGCGCGGCAAAAAGGGATGCGGTACGAGGTAGTGAAGTATGTTTGCTTGTTTAAGCAAAACTCATGTGAGGAGTGCTACGTGCGTGCGTTCTGTTTGGTATGTCACTTGCAGGTTTTCCTCCTCATCCTCATCATTCTCCTGCTCTGCGCTCTCTCTCTCTCTCTGTCCCTCTCTGTTTTGCTCTCTATCTCTCTTTTCCTTTGCCATTGCCGCTGCCACATTTCGCAAATCAATTTGTTGGTACCCAAGGAAGGATGCAGGCGGCAAGTGAGGAGAAATAAATGCAGGAGCCGGGAGACCGGGGCGATCCACTGATTTCGTTCCTTTTTTTGCGAGTGTTTTTCTTCATTTTGTGTGCGTTGATGGTTGTTGTTTCTTTTTTTTTTTTTTTTTTTTTTTGTAAGGCGAATGTTTGTCGCTTAATGATGTTTGTTGGCTGTCGACAACGTTGAACACGCGTGTAAATTTGGATACGTGTGGTTGCCTGTCCCACACCCACATCTTCCCACCATTAGTCGCACTCTCTTTCGAATCCGCCAATGGCACCGCCCACACCCACAGCGTCGAGGCTTGCGAAATTTAAATGTATGTAAATCGTATTCTCCTCGCGCCTTACAGTTCGCTACACGTCAGCAGCGGACCGACCACGCCTCCCCGTCAATGTCCTCGCCCACGCGGTGGTCCAATCTCCTTCAGCGTATGGCATTTGCATACAAGGGCTGTACATATGCCGTAAGGATATTTACATTCGCACACACACACACACACACACACACACACACACACACACACACACACTCACATACACACTATCTATCTGTGTGTCTGTGTGTGTGTCTCTGACTTAATCCTTTTTGCGCGCATTAAAGGCTTGCCAAAAAAAAAAGGAATTTGTTTTTGTTGTTTAAGGCAATTCGTCTCTCTCTCTGGTTTTTAGTCGACATTATACAAATTTTATGCCATTTTTTTTTTGTTGGTGTTGTTCTGTGTTTTTTGGTTTTTTGTTGTGTTTTTTTGTATAGGCGACACTGGGGGCGTGGTTACCATGCCTGCGGTTGTTACTCTCTTCTCTCTGACAGCCAGACATCAAAATCAGCTTAGGGAATTTCGCTTAATAGAAATTTACAATTTTGTCGTCCTGCTGCTGCTCTCCTGTCCTCTGCTATCATCCTCTATCCTACACGTCCTGTTTGAATTTAATTACGGCCTCTGGCCCGGCGGCGGCTTAAAGCGTGTAATTAGTGCTACATATAATTGAAAAGGACTCAAATGATATGGCTTGGTTTTGTACGGTTCGCTTCGGTTCGGCTCCATTTGGCTTGGTCCGTTTGATTGGATTGTTCTAGCCTATGGTTCTACGTTCTGGATTCTTGTCCAGGCAAATGTGACATTTCTCTTACATTTTAATGTTCGAGTAAATTGGTTTTTGTATAACACATACAAAAAACGCAACAAGAATACCGAGCAAGAGAAACACACAAAAAAGAGGAAATCATTTATGGAAATTAATGGTATTTATATATACTCATACATCTATATACATACATACATACATACATATATTAACTACCATTGAAAAGTAATGGCATAATGAAAACATTACATTCAAATGAAATAAATACACACATTCGGACTTCATCAAACCCTCGTCATTGAACAAGGCTAAAGAACTGCGAAATGGGCGAAATGGGAGCGAGTGGTAGCCGTTGTCTCATTTGCGTTTTGATGGAGGTGAAATTAAATACATATATGGGAAAATTTCGATTGATCATTGAATGGTTTTCCATGTATAGCCAAATGTTCTATTCCAAAAAGAAGGCCTCATCTAACTTGATCCACAATTGTTTTGTCGTTTCCCCACACTTTTAAGCCATGTGCAAAATTGTTCCATTCAATTTTCATTATATTTTCTTCTAGTTGTGCTAAGACTTTTGAATAGATTATGGGCAAGATATTTCCTTATTCTTTTTTTTTGCCTTTCCTCCGCCCATTTGCATTGAAAGCCATTGTATTTAATACACGAAACATTAGGCCCTTCCACTCTTTAAAGGAAGGAAGTGGTGTAGAGGAGGGGTAAACAATAGGATTGTGGCTCATTATAACACATTTCGCTGACCATGTCGACGCCCATTGAAGAGACCTGTAGACCTTTTGGACCGACGGACGGCCAGGTGACTTGACCCTTAGGTCCAACCCTTAACTTTCATTCAATAACAACTTGAACTTTTGCTTTTCCTTTTGTTTCAGATTTTTGTTTCTCTGTCTTTATCCCCCGCAAAGTGAACTTTTCTTTGGTTTTCTTTCGTTTTGTTTTTGTTTTTTTGTGTTTTTTTTTTTTTTGGGACGCAACTTCAAAAACAATAGAACAACATTTGCACCATGTTTTCCTTCCCATCATCACCACGAAGTAACGACGACCGAACCTTCCCTGGCTCTTGCCCTTGCCAGGTTGCTTCACCTGTTTCCTTCCTTGTGCCATGGCACCTTTCCTATTAAGTCTTTGTCTTGCATTTTCAACAGCCGCGAGGCAATTTTGATTTCTTTTTTTGCCGAAAGTTTCCTTTTTCGCTTGTCAACGGAATGCCTTCACAGAAAACGCCAAAAAGAAAGTAAAAAGGTATGAGGAAAAAGAAAAAGAAACTGATGAAAAAACACTACATACAACAAGAAGCACGCAAAAGGAAACCTTCTGCTTGGGTTCGTTTCTGACTTTGGGTTTCTTCATTTTCGGTTTTCCTTTTCTTTTTTTCCATTTGTTTTGTTTTGTTTTATTTTTATTCTGTTCTTTCTACACATCAAACAGGAACGGACTTCAGATGACATGTTGTCAGCCATATTCCGGACGACTAATTTGGGAGTGTAGCCCCAGGGCAAGGTAGCGCAAGGAAGCCACCATTGTCCGGCTAAGGATTGTACATTATGTCCAGCAATTACACTTGTTTGTACTATATTTTCTATATATATACATACATATGTATGTATAGGTATATATGAAATAATAAATTAATGCGAATGTTCTTTGCTAACCACTATACCCCGCCTACCAATCCGTGGCAATTCAAAAGTTATGATCATTTGCTTCGACTGTTTGGGTCATCATTTTTATCGTCACTTCCTGTGTCTGTATTTGTCTTACCTTTTGTTTTTGTATAAAGTTTATAAAAATTTTTGCACTACATAAAAGTTTATGCCATGGCATGCATCAGCCACACCAACAACAACAACCATAACAACTTTTGATTAAGTTTCGCAGCTTTGCTCATTTCCTGCTGTTGTTGCTCCTCTTCCTCCTACTGCACCCCCGCTCCCAATACTATTCGTTTTCCCATCCTGCCCTAGGACTCACGAGTGGAGATGGTGCTGCTGCTTCTTGTGCTTGTTCTCCTTCTGCTGCTGCTTCTGTTGCTCCTTGGCACAACAAATATCCCTCGAGTTATGATGCTTAATTATATCAGAACTCAGGACTGAGTCGTTGCTAAAGCGCACGTGCGTTTTAAGCTGCCAGGCGGTGCCCCGCTGATTTATGTTACCCAGGAATACACTTCACATCCTTCTTACGGCCGCCATCATATTATCCAGAATCTGGGCATTATCATGGGTGCATATAATGAGCTGGGCCTTGTTGAATTTTTCTGAATTTCTCACCCTCCTTCTCCTGGCTTGGCTCTTGATTTTGAATGCCTTTGAACTAAGAAACTAGCCTGCGGTATTATTTTGGTCAGCTTTTTGCTTTCGTCATAGTTACAAGATACTTCCTGTTTTCTCGAAGCCACTTCACTTTACTCCATTCTATGGAATACTATTACTACACTCCTACTACTGTTGCTGGTGCGCTGTGCCTTTGGGCTTAAATTTGGTCTAACAAGGACACGAGCTTTTATTTATTTTATAGACATTGAAGTTACTTATATTTAGAGAAAATATTTATAGAGTGGGTGTCTACTGGCCTATCCGCCCACTCACATCTCTCGTTTGCTCATGCACCCACTCATGTTTCCATTTTTTTTTTTTTTTTTTTGTTGCCTGTTTACTTTGACTGCGGCTAATGTCTGTGCCTTTTGGGCGTACAAACAGTAAGAAAGAGCATAATAAATTACTTTCAATGGCCAAATAAGTATATTGCACAATTTTTAATACAATGCCTAAAATTCTATAATTAAGTTAAGCCCAAAGTCTTTACAAAAGCCAAGTGAAAAGCTTAAAAATAATATCAGGTCATCGCCTAAGTTGAATTTTCATTTTCTTTCTTCTCACTTGGCTCTTGAGAAGACTTTGGGTTTAACTTCTCGATCTAAAATGTCAATTGCTCAATATGAATCTGGTTAAGCTATTTAAGGCTTTTGAATGAATCGCAAAATGGAATTCATCAATTTGATGCACTTATGACTAAATCTTGATTCAAACTCTAAAAGTGAATAATCAATTTGATAAATTTCATATTGAATTTAAGATAAATATAATCTTCCAGGCTTTGAATTTCGGCTTTGTAAGACTTCATATAATTCAATTATAATTCCCCGTTTCTATGCTCTGATTCATGGTAACAAAACTTTGTATTGAAGATTCTTCTTGATGAATATACATAATACATTTGACCGAACCGAAATGATCGGACTACTTTCACATATAAAAATCTGTTTTTTGGCCGATCACACACCATGGCCTTTGCAGTGTGAAAGGGGTTATTTTATATAACACAAACAGACAGGTAGCAAATATAGATATATCCTAGATATAGTACTGATAGACTAAACTGTATGAGTGTGTGCATGAGACCGACTTTGTTTTTGTGTTTCTTTACCGTAATATTATATTGAGATCGCTTTTTTCTAAAAATAAAGTTGATGGAGTTTTCTTTTCTTTCTTTCTGCCTGAAATTTGTATGCCAATAATATACACATATCTTCAGTCATTTCGTCAGTCAGTCGACAGTTATCCAACTCTCAGCAACTAATTAGGAGCCATATTCTTCAAGCTTTGGACTCGTCCCTTTCAACAAACAATCTCTCTGGTTCATCCGTTTCATTTATTCAATCCGAATGCAATTGTTTCAGGACCTTCATTGTTGGCAACCCTCAGTGCAGATGTTATTTCTCATTCCTATGGCCCCCCCATTTCTCATCCTGCCTCCTACTAACCGTATCAGGAGTAGAATCAGCGTATCATGATGGTGACTGGAATAGAGAGTGGTGGAAAAGGGGGATTGGCCACTGGCGGTTGACATGATGACGTGTGTAATGAGCAAACAAATACTGCAAAATAACAAACAAACAAATAATAAAACAAAATAGCAACAGGAGGAGCATCAACAACAACAAACCAGTAATAACAATGCCTGCTCTGACATATCCTGTAGCAACACAGGAACAACAGCAGCAAAATCAGCAGCAGGAGCAGCAGTAGGAGAAAAAAATCGCTAATGAATCCGGCGAAGGATTCCCATTTCACGTTGCAGTTGCACGCGACGGAGCAAATGAATGAATGAATGAATGACTGAATGAATGGCAAATTGTTTGCCAGTTGTTGTTACGTAGCCCCAGCAGCAGCAGCAATAGCAACAACAACATCCCGGATAGCCGGAAAAAAATACTACGCTTTTAATCCCTAATGTCAGTTCACGTTCAATGGGGTCTTCACTTCCCCTTTACCTTTTCCCGCCTGGACTCCCTATGTACCCCTTCCCATGCCGTTGTCGTTGTTGCTGTTGTGTTCTGTGGTCCATTTCTTTTGCAACTCTTTTTTTTTTTTTTTTGTTTTTTGTTTTGTTTATTTCATTTGCCCGGTTTTTTCCATATTAATTCTATTTTTTGTTCTGGCATGGTGTGTGGGTTTTTTTCTCATGTTTCGTCTTTTTTGGACCGGGATGTCCTGCGGATGCACTGCGTCCTGTAGCCGGAAAAATAACTTCGCAGCACTAGAAATTCCCCTGTCGTCATTGTCGGGAGTTGTTTATTTAATTAAAAATGGAAACAATGTACGAGTATGTTTGTATATGGGGAGAGAAGGCATAATTTCCCACCCCAATGTGTAAATTTTCTTTGGCCAGCGCCCAATCCGTTTCTATAAAAACCCACAAAAATTATTTTTAATAATTTTATCATATTCTTTTAACATTGAAACATTCCCCCATAACCCATAAGGCATTTCATTTTGTACTCTTTATATTTGGTTTCTTTTTTGTAAAATTAGTTTTCTTTTCGTAACCATCCACCCGCCCTCCCCCAAGCAACATTATGCAAATCTTTGCGCATTTTGTGCGGTGGGCAAATAATTTTATGTACCGCTTCGTTGTGGGAGTAACTCAGGCCCAGAGCCAGAGACCGGGTTGAGATTGGGGTTTGCCTCATTTAAATGTAAAAAGGATTAAAGTTTTGTAACCCCCCCACCCTTTTTTTTGGTTAAAAGGGGTTGACGGGGCGTGCCGTTGTGAAGTACTTACTACTGGCTCCTTATGGCTTTCGGAAGTTGAAGTAATTGTTCAAATTGCACATTTGTGTACTTTAATTGTGGAAATTATGCCGTACCACTTGAGTTCCGTTGAGGCCTGCTACTTAGTAGTCATCACCGAAAGGGGCCCAGGCCGTGAAGGCGGTGAGAGATTTGGAAAGGGAATCGCTTGTTGGCTTTATGACTTTTGCTTCGTTTTAAAGGCAGTTTTTGAGAACTTTAACTTTACCCTCGAGATGTAGCAACTGTAAAGATATATTGAAAAATGAATTGAACTATGAATTCATTGAAAATCTGTTGCTTTAGATTATAATTACATATTAAAATAATTGATAGTAGATACACGGAAATCTACATGGCATGTATCACCAGTCTCAGTTAAATGCTCTGCTCTAAGTATAAAAATCGAAGAAGATCGTTTAAAAGCTTGTGCATCCTTTAATTCTCAAATACATTTTGCATTTCTTAATCAAAATCGTCTCCCAAAGAAGAAGTCAAGTCCTTTTAGAAGAGACCTCTTTAGTACTCCTTCTATTACACTTCATTTCCGCATTTTGGGCCTCAAAATGCTTTCACATGAAACGAAAATCACATTAGTATTTAAACAGAGACTGAAAAGGGAGTTCCTACCTACACATATTGACGAATACAAACAGAGCGGAGTTCAAGGCACAAAAAAAAAAAAAAAACACAGAAAAAGAAAAGAAAGCAAATGGAACAGGAAAAAGGAAGACCGAAACTCTATTCAGAAAGAGAGCGGAGTTCGCTCTCATGGAAAATGTAAATGAAATTCCAGGGCGAAACATTTTGCAATTACAGTGCACGAGAACAAGGATTGAGCAAGAGGACAAGGATGAGTTGGCGGCGGCGACGGCGACGACGGGAGACGTGCGACGTGCGACGTGCGACGGTGACGAGACTTTTTGGATTCAAGCGACTTCAAGCAAACAGCAAGTGCTGGTCATTAAATATTAAGCGAGAGAGGTAGGCAAGGATATGCAGTAGTAGTCACAGAAGCAGCAGCAGGAGCAGCAGTTGTATATAGTAGTAGCCATAGTAGAAGTAAAGGGACACAGAGAGCGAAAGTCCCCAAAGGCGTAGGAGGTGGGCAATGTGGCAGAAGCAGGAGCAGGGGACGAAGTAGACGGAAGAAAGTCTCAAGGCCTGGCGACGATTGAGTATAGCGAAATGTTGGCCCTTTTAGAGCGTCTTGATTCGTGAAAATGTCGCGACGTTTTTACTTTTCTTTTGTTTTTTTGCTTCTTTGTATTTATACTTATATATTTTGGTTTTCTTTTTTTTCTGGTGTTGCCGTTTCTGTTTCCATTTTCCATTTTCATTTCCATTTCTCCATCCTTGCGTTTTAGCACATCGTCGCTGCAAATTACAGAAATTAAAGCTAACGAAGCGCGAACATTGCCAAGCACTGAAGAAGCCGAAGAAAATCAGGGACAAGGTGTTGGGCCCACTGTGTTTGTGTGTGTGTGTGTGTGTGAGTGTGTCTGTCTCTTTGTGTGTGTGTGTGTGTGTGTGTGGCTCGGTCTGTGGGTGAATTGTCGTTTGGTTGGCTTTTCACGCCACTTTTCCGTTAACGCTGGCCTGACAAGTTTTTCTTACTTGTGCACTTTCTTTTCGCATCGTCGTTGTCGGGACAAAAAAGGATTAAAAGTTAAATTCCCATTTTGTGGCAATTAAATTAGCGCTAAAAGGTTAAGTACGTGTGCCAGCAACCCAAAACAAGAAGATTTCTCTAGTACCCAGGTGAATGGGTTTCTATCTACTTGGCGGACACTAAGCAACCATCTTGCGGTTCAGGCTAGTTGTTTTCTCTTTTAAAGTAGATAAAATTGCGTATTAAGTGCATTGATTAAAATTCATCCTAGAGTTTAACTATTTAACAATTTATTAGCAACAATGTTCAAAAGGGGTAATAACATCAAAGCGAATAAATTTCTTTAAAGCGATCAATTAAAGATAATAAAAACATTTCCGCCATTTGTTAATTCCAATTAATGAAGACTTGACAAAATTAAAAACGAAAATTCTTTCTATTTGTTGAACAATAAAAGTAAAGTAATATTAATAATTTTACAAGTCAGGAAGACTAATCAATCAGAAACTCACGTTGAAAGTAAACAATTTTATATAAAAATACATATAACGAAAAAAGGTTTTTAATTAATATTCAAGCTAATTTAGTTATTTTCAATCAAATACAAATTGAATGATAAAAGATTCATCAAATCTCATCGACCGATAAAATGTATGCCTTTAAAGAAAATCTTGTTAAATCTTTATTGCCAAAAGCCTGCAAACAGCCTAAATCAAGCTATTAAGCTCCCTTTCCACCATTCAACCTGAGACCTTCACCTCAAAGCACATTTAGAAATGTTATCAGAATGAAAAGTGATTTCAATGGTAAATGTATATGATGAATGTATGAAACCAATAATCACGTACACAAGTTAGTTACGTTAATACATATAAGTAGCATGAACAAATACAGGATGGAAGTCTGTGGAGTCTGGGGTGTCCAGAAAGATCGATATTTTTCATAATTATTGGGTAATTAAGTTTTTCAGTTTGTTTTCCCCCTGTTGCATTTGCCTTGTTAAATCGTGTTAATCCACAATTTCAGCTGTTTCATTCCCTCTTCAACAATCTTATTCCCTCAATAAATTCAATAACACTTTGCTGGCAGTGGCAAAAGGCGCGAACAGCTGTTGGGGCAGCAGCAGCAGCAGCAGCATCTGCATTGCAAACTAACCGGCGGATTAACACAGAAGGAAGAGATGGAGAAGAGAATGAAGGACACTGCCACAGACAACCAGGCGGAAAATGAAAACACATAAATAATATAGCAGGCGGCACACACACACACACACACACACACGTAGGGATCGGACGAACAACGCATTGGTACCTGCCCAGCAGCAGCAGCAGCCAATGGTGCCACCTGCCTGGAGAGGCGCGTGCGACGGCATTGCCGCCGCCTCTCTGCCTCATACCACTCATTAACATTAACAAAAACAAAACGAAAGAGTCATTGTTGGCTCGAGGGAGATGTGCCGCACGGGGGAACGAGAGAGAGAGAGGCGGTACAAACAACACACGTACGCACAGGTGTCAGACATTGGCATCGTTGCTGTTGCCGTTGCCGTTGCTGCCCTTACCTTTCTTTCCACTTTGTGGCCAAGTAGAAGACGCTATTGCCGCTTTTGTTTTGCTATGCTCATTCGCATTATGTTGCGACGCTGACGCCGGCAGAGAAACAGCTGCGCTGTTTCTCTCTCTGCGCTCTCTTTCTCTCTCTCTCTCTCTCTGTCTCTTACCATCTGAATCTCACTTTGCTATGTAGACTTTTGCTGTCTTTTTGGAGAGTTTTTTTTCCTGCATTTTACTTTTGGTTTTTGGCCGGCAGCCAGCTTAATTTTGTTTCTCTTTTTTCCCACTCTTTTCTTCGCTTTTTTTCCCATTTTTTTAGTTAGCAAATTTCTTTGCCGTTTTGTTTGTCCTTAAAGAATTTCTCAATTTTTTTCTGTCGGCGCCGGGTTTTTTTTTTTTGTTTTTTTTTGTCAAGCGATGCCAAAAATAAGCATTAGGCATAAATCGTTCGCATTTTCGAAAATCTGTTTTTTGTTTTTTTGGTTTCGCTTTTCTTTTACCATTTTGTTTTTTGTCTATGCGTTTTCCTCTCCAGTCTTTTGGGCCAATTTAATGGATGCCTCACATTCGTTTGATGTAAATAGTGAACAAAGCTAGGGGGAAGTTGGCGGCGGCGGGGACGAAAAAGCACATTTTGTTGAACTTGAAATTGTCGCTGGGTCGGATACCGCCCACACACAAACACAATGATTTTTATTGTTGTTGTTGGCTTAGTAAATCATCTCGAAGTAAATTCTGAACATATGTGTTTAGATTATGTATATATGTATACATAGCAAACACAAGGTCAGCTGTTAGCCCAGTTTTCCCATCAGGGGATAATGTGTTTTTCAGACTGTGGACACATAAAGATCAATGGCCAGGAATGGCCTAATGCATCCATAATACATATGTATTTACATATGTATGTGGGTGGCACATCTTGTACAAAATATTTACATATATGTGTACAATCTAAATCGAAATCTATGCAAGTAGTAACAAGACGATCGAATATGTTACTTACTAAACTTCAACACTTTTATGTGTCGTTGTTGAAAACCACGCAAAAGTCTAAAGAATTTTGTTTTCCAAATTAAGCACAAAATATTCGAAACAAAATAGATCTAGAATGAAAGACGAATTTCAGTATTTGTATTCTAAATGTCTTATATATCTTTTCTTTTTGACAAAAACTCAGAGTGTCGGAGTTAACTTCGGATATGCTGAATTAGACTCTTATTATACCCTTGCAAGTTCGTTACCCACAGGCGTCAAAGGGCAAAAAAAAACATTTCATTTAAAATGTTACCCGATTTTTAATTATAATAAATAATAATAGCGTTAGAGGCAA
The DNA here is from genome assembly GCA_018152135.1 of Drosophila paulistorum. Taxonomy (NCBI): domain Eukaryota; kingdom Metazoa; phylum Arthropoda; class Insecta; order Diptera; family Drosophilidae; genus Drosophila; species Drosophila paulistorum. The sequence goes on from JAECXG010000690.1 coordinate 16,919,766, forward strand.
AATTGGATTATTAGTTTTTGACCGATCGTTCCTAAGAAATCTATTTTGATATATTTAGTCATTTGATCTTGTTGCAATTTGGCATACCCATTAGCAACTACATTAATCTGATAATTATTAATTTGTATAACAATCGCGTCAAAAGTAACTAAATTATTGAGATTTGCTTTTTGCTCTTTCTATGGAAGACGGACATGGCTATATGAACTTATCTTGTCGTGCTGATCAGGAATGTATATACTTTGCATGGTTTATTAGAGATGTTTCCTCTTCTGACTAAAGTTAATATACCCCTTTTGCAAGGGTATAATAAAAGCATGCACAAATATACCTAGTAAACAAAAAGAAACCAAAACAACGACCAGCTGACACGCAAATCGAACATCATCTATAATAGACAGAGATGAACGACAAAGGCTAGCATATACCAAAAAGTTCCCCTTCCATCTGATCATAAGGCTACAAGCGAGATGAAATAACATTAGAGAGGAGCGCTAATTCTTTTCTCTTTATCACCTTTTCCCTAGATAACCAAAGGCACTTTTCGATTGATTTTGAAGTCCAGGGCCCAAAAAAGCACAATCCCAACATTATTTCTTAAAGGTTTTCATCATTTGAGAAAAATGTTTATTTGAAAGTATTTACATAAACAGAATCAACTGCGAAACTCAAATAATAAATATTACCATTGAAAATAATTACGCTGAATTGTGTTGAAATTTGTTTTTCGTCAGATTTCTTTGTCATTTAGATTTGCTGTAAAATTTCCATTGTATTTGCGTTCTAATTATGGCCATAAATCCAGATGATTATTATTTTCAAATTAAATTTTGAGGCGCCGTGCGGTATTAAACTAGATTAGCAGCAACAATGGCTTATTCCGAAATGTCGGCAATTAAATTTAAGAAGCAGGAAAAAAACGAAAATTTCATTACTCGAAGGCATTGAGTATTACGCCTATACATAAATAAATGATAATTTGTGTGACATTTTGAATATGTGTTTGTCATCAAACACCTTAGACCTTAATTTAAAAGCTCTTCGATGTGATGAGATGCCGTGCGGTATGGGGACATTCTTTGATTTGGTGAAATTGTTTAACAACATTCAACTTCATTCTAGAAATAAAATTCAACCCATTGCCGTGGATTACACCAAGTGCGAACAGTCCCAGACTAATCATAAGAAAATTGCAGCGGTTGCTATAAAAATCGTTAAAGATCCGCAGCTGATTGCAATTAGTTATCAAATTTGCTTTAACCCCTGATGACCACAGCTCTGAAATATCCAGAAAGGAAAAAAAAACATGTAGTTGGTCACATGGCATCGGAATTCAGCCAAGAGCAACCACAAGTAAATGTATTTCACCCTAAATGACCAAATGACTAAATGAAGAAAATCGAACGACGAATTCTATTGGATATTAAAGTTTAGTGTCCCCGAAAGATCATTAGGCTCGCCTAACAGACCAGAAGTTTTAACTCGAGGTCTAATAACCTTTCTCAGAACCCACAATATTAACTACGGGCACTTAATCGGATTTTTTAAAAGAAATATACTTGAGCCTAATACATGACACTTTCAGAAATCAAATGCATCACATCTATTACATTTGGAGAAAACTAAACCATTTTTTAGATTGGCCAAAGCGTTTGTCTAAATTTAAATTAAATTTTAAATTTAGATTCTATGTGTTAAACATTCTTTTAGTTTTGATATGCTATTCCTCCTATGCTGAAGTCATCTCAACCCACTTAGACTTTTATTTTCATTTTGTTTGTATAAAAAAGTCGAGTGTTTTCAGTTTTCTGCAGTATAAAAAAAACAACACAATCTGAGATCTACGTATTCATACCGACAGACGGACGGACGGACGAATAGACGGACGGACGGACGGACATGTCTATATCGACTCGGCTGTTGATACTGATCAAGAATCTGCTCACCTTTTGTGTTGCCTATGATTTAAAATCTTACAAATAAATTAGTAAGATTTATTGACCTGAAACCCAGCTAAAACACAGTTTGATTAACTTCATTAAGGTCGAAGTCTAGACAAATTGTTTTAAATATAAATTCAGTCATAACAAAATATAATTTTAGGTAAAATAAATACCCTAAACATAGAAAAACCCAAAATTTTTAAGATTAACATTTTCTACTACTTATGTAATAGTCCCTTAGATGGAAAGTGTATGAAAATAAATATTTTGCTCAATTTATCTTTCAATAATTTGTTGAGTTTTCAAGGTTATCGAAAATACGTGATGAAATAATGAACTCTTTCGCTTTCAGCCTATAGAGTCGACTATTTATTGACCACCCAAAATATCAATTCATTTTCATCTTTCTCTCGATCGACCATAATCTTCATCGTAATAGGTTAGTCTGTGTATGTGACTGTGTAGAAATATATACATATGTATATATTTCATGTAGAATAGTATAAGCGAACAAACAAAAGATCAAGTAATCTAATTATTTGCCAGATACCAAAGTCAAATGTATAAGTAGTTGAGCAACGGAATACTCTACAAAAGATGGGAAACATGTGGCTGGCTGACTGTGCCTTCTGCTTTTGCTGCTGCCACATATACTAGGGGGGAAAGGCAAGGCAAGGCAAGGCACTTGACCAACACAAGCCAACAGCTGTGCAAGTTAGCGAGCTATGCCAACGTTGCTGCCGACTGCGACTGTTAACGTTAACGGCAAAGCCAACGCCAACATTTCGCGCGGCAAACAGTGAGCCACTTTAGGGGTGGCTTTGGCTTTTGGCCTCACCGAACCGCAGCTGTCTCTGCCACTTGTCTCTGTGGGGCACAACACACTGTTAGAAGGAGAGACGATACTGCTGCCACACTCGCTGCCGCTGCCGCTGTCGCTGTCGCTGCGAACGTCGCTGTTGCCGTTGGCTCTTTTGGCTCTTTGGCTTTGGATGCCTTTTAGCCATCAAGTGGATTTCAGTTTCATTTTGAACGTCGTGCGTCGAGTACGTGGACGATTTACGTGTCGGTCTCGACCAGAAAGCTTACCACAAACAGTACAACTGAAAATGAAAAACGACTTATCGTAATTACGAAAATATCGTGCGACTTACGCGATTCAGCAGTTAAACCAAAATATCATAAATATATATATATATATACATACATTTGGTTGTATATATATATACATATATATTTACAGCCACTTTAAAAGTAAGCCAAAACTTACGACTTTTTGTCGGTTTTTGTTTTGTTTTTATCCTTGTATTTTTGGTTTTCGTTCGTTTCGGTTGATTTGTGTGAAATAAATTCGCTGAGAAAATCCTTAAAAATAAAAACGCAATGCATAAATTTAGAAAAACAACTCAAAAACGTCAAAAAGCATATTTGAAAAAAAAAAAATTATTTTTTTTTATTTGTGGGTTTTTTGCAAGTGAAATTCAATGGAAAATTTTCCGTTCAATTCTTGACATGAATTTTGAATATAATTTTTTCAAATAAATAAATATCAAGAATATTATTCCATACACACACACACACACACACACGTGTATTAATAACACAGGTTGGCCTTGAGACCTGCTAATGCAGTTTCCGGTTGTGATGTTCCTTTTTCTTTTCTGTTTTTTTTTTTTTTTTGTTATTTGTATTTGTTATTTTTTTCTCAGTTCTTGTTAATTTTTTTTTTTTTTTTGGGGAAAATGTAACCGAAATAGTTCAAAACCGAAAAACTCATAACTTAAGTGACCTTTATAATAAAATACAACAAGTTAAATGTTAAGAAAGAATTTGAAATGTTTGCATAAAACATAAATTTATGTCATAGCCAAAAGTAAATCAACGCAAAGAAAACATAAAAATGTTGTCATAGAAATTATACGAGAAAATGAGCAAATGTTGAAAATATCCGAGAGTGATGAGTGTATGTGTGCCTGTTTGTGTGTGTGTGTGTGTGTTGGTGTGCTAAAAGCGAAAACGTAAATGTTTAAATATAATGTATATACATATCTGGCTGGTACTATATATCTATAGATGTATAAGCGACGATATATAAATCGCCGGCTAAGCAAATGTCGGGCCAGGCAAAATTATATCATAGCCGATTCCATTTTTAAAAATAGCGCGCCATGTTTCGCGTATAATTCATGCAAAAACCAACAACAACAACAACAACAGCAGCAGCAAAAAAATAAAACTGAAAAGTAAAAAAATGTGTCATGCCTGGCAAAAGATCCATATATATTCAATATCTATACATATATCTACATACATATGTATGTATTTGAATAAAAGATGAATCTTTCATTTTGATTAGCTAACCACAGGGCCATATCGGTTTTGATATTACATTCGGATGTACCAATCATTTCCTCTGTTGCGTTCACATTCAGTTAATGTTTGTATTTGAATAGGTAAAGATAGATAGATAAAGTATTACTCATCTTTAACTAACCAGATGCTGCTCCTAAAGCTTATTATTACTTATGAATTCTTAATAATTTTCAGCTCATAGGATTCAACTTTCAACTCATTTACAAGAACTTCTCGTAGATTCTTATCTAAAAGCGAAACATTTAAAAAGTCCAAAGTGTTGCCATAGATCACTTACAGCTGTTCTTGCCGATCCTAATATAAAGTTGGTGTACAGAAAGCTAAGAGATATTCAAATCTTGTACCATTTTGTATATTTTTGAAATAGTTTGAAATACTTTTCCAATTATAATTAAAAAGATTTTAAAACTTTAAATGTTGTAATACCGAATTGATTGAAGGATTCTATTTTTGGTTTCTTTTTTACTGCTTGTTTTCATTTGAATATTTATACAAAATATTTATTTCGTTTTATACGTAATATTCATTTAAAATTGCGAATTTTTATGACTCTTACATGAGCACTCATACATATGCATGAGTCTAAATAAGTCTAAATTAGTGATTCTTTAGAAATCCGACTACTTATTTAGATACCACACTTTGGCATTACTAAATACGCGTATTTTTTAGATGTCCTATAATATTATTAGTTTTAAACAAAGAACAAAATATTCGAATGTATTCGGTTTTAATTTATCATTATATAAAAATTCCTGGAGATTAAATAATAATTGATTATACATCTAGATAAACTTTTAGTTAATTCTTTGTATGGAAATTATACTATATGATAGAATGTAACTAAGGTTAAAGGTCAGTTATAGTCTTGTATACAACTCAAAAACAATCTTGATATTAATATTGAAATTTGAATGCCCAAGTGTAAAAGATAGAAATGGAATCCAAATGGGTTTTTTCATAATAAATTAACCATATTATTTTCATTGCATAAATTTGTGCAACTTTGGAATAAACAACAAGCAGGCCTTAAATAGTTCAAGGAAATGCTCTGTTTACTGGGTCTGATTCCAGATCCTTTTTAAAACCTGAATAACAAAATAGGATGTGCACCTGTTCCCTACCTGTTTTGTTGATCAAGACGATAGCCACAATAACAAGAATCAAGTCAAACAGTTTTGTTCATCCGTTTTTTCCTCTCTCTCTCTCTCTTCCACTTTCTTGTTTTCTGTGTGAGAGTTGTTTGACAAACTTTACCCCCAATGCCTCGGATACGCCGACACCGCATCCCCCCACCCACACAGAGTAAGGTGCAGGGGATGAATAAAACGAAAGAAGTGATCATTTTGTGCACATTTTAATTTACGGTTCGATGACCACAAACGGAAATTCCTTTAATGACCACATGCGACGACGCGGACAATGATGACGGCTGGCATTGGCAGAGTCGGCTTGGGTCGGCTCTGTTGCTGGCCTGGTCGGCCGTGCCCTGCCCTGGGGCAGCTGGGGAAGAGACAAGTGCACGTGGGTTACGCTTCACAATGATAATGATGACGACCATGATGATGATGTTGATAATAATGTGTGCATGTATTCGCTGCTGGTGGTAGCTTGAACCCAACTGCCATCGAACCAAATCGACCAAGGGTCATAGTTGTCTCGCGTGGAAACGCAATGTTGCATTTTCGTTAACACCAATTTTTAACGGCCTTTGCCACATGGGACACAGACAGAGAGAAATATATTTAAATATATTACATACATACACATACATATATATATAGAATATCCTCATATATCTATGTGTATAAGTATGTGTACAGATAGGCAGAAGATGTTTTTCTTTCTGCTTTTTTTTCATGATGTTGTTGTTGTTGTTGGGAAAATTTAAATTGCGAATTATACGCACCGTTGCCTTAGTATTAGGAGGGGCATGTAATGTACTTTACGTGCCATGAGAACGAAATTTGAAAATCATAGAACATAAACAGTTTTCCAACTGCCCCAACTCCAAAAAGTCGCTTCAAATTGCCCTCATAACTCAAAAAAAAGCAACCTAAGAACTATATATACGATACGACTTAAATGATTATTATATTACACCTAGACACACATACACACATACACACACAAATGCATATACATTTGTAAACTTCACTTTTGCAATTAAATATTATAATAATGATGCCCATTGATCTAGAAATTATTACAACTAAAACAAACAAAAAACGCTAAAAAGGTTATGGATGAAGAGAGAAAGGGAAATAAAAATGAAACAAATTTAAAATGTTAATCTAATATTTATTTCGCCGCATTGAATGTTGAAAATGCAATAATAAATAATGCAATTTGAGCATTGTATACATATAGATGAACATAATATGTATACGAAATTATAAATCATATGCAATTTCAAACGGATATCGGTTTTTACATTCATATATGTAAATATAAGTACCCATATAGAAATTTTATGGATTTATGCAAATGAGTAATGTAAGTAAATTAAATTGGTAAATTAGAAATCTAATTGAAACGCAAACCAAGCAAATCAAATCATCCATCAGATGACCACTTGAAAACTCAAATAGGACTTCATTATACCGACAACATATACACACACCAACATAAACACACATTCACACACACACAGAGGAAAACCGACTGATTGTATTGTGGGTAGAAGCGAAGTTCATAGAGAAATACGGAATGCAGTGGATGAAGTGATGTGTATGCATGCTAAGGTGGATTTGCCATCCGTCCAAACGAGTGGAATCCGTTTCTTTTGCGAAACGATTCATATGAGAAATGCCTGGTACTGGCTTCATTTGTTACAATTACAGGGCAAGAATCTTCCTTGCCCATCTTTCGATTCTGTTTTTCTGGGTTTTGGTTCTTTGAGTCCATTTTGATAGGGCATACTTGGCCCAGACAGGCACTCGAAGCCCGACATCAGTCCGGACGACTTTTCAGGTAGACCAAGCCACGTCGCTTAGTTTATTTCATTTGTGCAATCAATCAAGCGCATGAGAGACGTCAGAGAGAGAGAGAGAGAGAGAGATAAGTAGAAACATGTAAGAACTATAGAGGAGTGAAAGAGATGCAAACTGTTAGTAAGAGAAAAGAGTGAGATGGCGAGAGACAGAGAGAGAGAGAGGGAAGGACAGAATGCACAGGGTCAAGTTTCTTGTTCTGTAAACTTGTTAAAAGTTAAAGAATGACTGCACATCGTTTACTTGGCACAAATCGAAATAGCTACAAAAACGTATGTACATATCTGAGAAGTTCTTCGATTTCACTCTATTTGAACTTCCTTGCAACAGCATCAGTTCAATTTATGTAGTTCAGTTCAGCATACTTCTTAACAAAATGAAACGAAATTTTTGCCACTTTGCTTGCGATTCAACATTTCATTTGGTTCTTATTTTGCACCTGACCAAACCTTAAGTTGGCCTACGCTGCGGCCCCAGAACATCGAACCGCAAGAATGAAAAAATACAAAGGCTAGACACCGAAACATTTTTCCCAAGGTTTTTTTTTTTGTCTCGTTTCCATGAATTAACATTAAAAGCGCGCAAATGTAATTTCTTTCTAGCTCAACTCCCACTAGCTACCACTTCCACTCCCACTCTTTCCCTTTCCTTCTAATTCTCTTCTCTCTTTGGCTTTGGTTCTTCCTCTTTTGTTTGCCTCTTTCTGATTGCTGGGAATCACAATGGCTTTGCCGCCATGGAGAGTTAAACTAAACTGTTTTATTTGCTTTCACAACTGCGATTCAGAAATATGTATTAAATTTCACCAGTAGTTGGATTAGAAGTTTGCTTAACATTTCTAATATATATTTTTTTTTTTGATATTGAGGGACAATTTGGAATTTAGTCTTGGATTTGCAATGAAATGTGTAAAAAGAATGGGTCAAAGTACATACATACATATTTAAGGATAACTTATTTACCAACTGTTTGCTATGTATATCTACCGATTTCATCATTATTGATGTGCATTTTTGCTATTTCAATATTATAAAATAAAAATGATAAAAACAATTCCTTTGTAGTGCCTTAAAAAATATTGATTGATAAAAGATAAACAGACAGGAAAAAACAATTAATACGATTGTCGTAATCAAGGAATCATTTACACACACACACACACACACGCACGCATATATTGGGAGTTAGTGTGCGTGTGTGTGTATATCTTTATGTCGTTGGACAACTAATTAAAAGAAAATAACCAGCGAATATCAAACATTTGTCCAACGTTGAACAAATCGTAATACCAATTGGGTAAACCTAATAAAAATATTAATGCGATGCCTACACCCAGTTCTCCCTCCTCCTACTCGCATACATATAAGGCACACACATACACCTACATATGCACAACATTTACAAATAGAATATGTGGAGGTTTTTGGGGTTGTATAGGTGGGTTGGGGGGATGGTGGGGGGCTTGGCGACCGCATAAATATTTGCTCGTGTTTGTCCATTGTCCTTGTGGTCCTTTCAATGTGCTGTATGTTGTTTCGGTTACTACTGCCACCGACGCCGACGTTGCCGCCGTTGCTGCTACTGCTGCTGCTGCTGCTGCTGCTGCTGCTTTGCATGTCATAAATTGCTATATAAACAAAGGCGCAGAGCACTACGACAAAAACAAAAGCAACAACAACAAAATATAGGAGAATGAAAAAGGCAGAGGGAGAGGAAGGACAAAAAGAAAAGATAGAATTGTGTATAGGAAAAACCGCACTAAACGTTATTTTTCATTTGCGGTCATCCCTGAAGAGGTTTTTCTCTTTACCCACCTACCCAACCACGCAGAGACTGCCTCTCTCTCTCTCCCGCTCTGTCGGAACCTCTCCACTTATGGACATGGACATGTGTCATAAATTCTGATTCTCGCTTTATAATGATGATGTTGACGAAAGGGAAATAGTTTTTGCCACTGCCCTGATCCTTATTGCTCCTCCTGCTCCTGCTGTTTCTAAAGTATTATTTGTCCTATGTCTGGGGCTCTCGAAAAATTCGATGTTGCCTGCATCTAGGCGTTTGGGCGTTTGTTTGCCAACTAAACAAACAGCTAGAAAAGCTTACAGAGTGCGGCAAGACGGCGGTTGAGGGGGAGGGGCAAAAGGGGAGGGCAAGTAACAACGTCTGGCCCCATGCATCATACTACATATTTTGTTTGGCATTGTAGTCGGTAGTCTGTAGTGCATTGTTTAAACCATTTGCCCTTCTTTATTTTTATTTTTGTCGTTTTTTGGGTGCATTGGTGAGCAGCCATTTTGGGTTGGACCAAAAAATTTATTTCTTTATTGTTTTTTTTTTGTCATTTTTTTTTGGTTTTTTTTTTATGGCAGCAAGTGCAGCAGACATCGGGTAAGAGATAAAGATAGGAAAAGGGGGAGGAAAGGAACAAAAGAGACCAGAGCACTCATATGGTAATATATAGCATGTACTTTTCCATGGGATTTATTTTGGGGACAACATGTCGCGACATGTCGGCGATTCGCCAGACAATGTCTATGGCAAAAATATGTAAAATTTGACATGTAAAATTCCTTTATAAGCATTACTTAATCAAATCTACAACGTTTCATTTGCTTTGCCGGCATTTTTGATAGTGAATTCTTAAAAATAAAACAGCTTCCTTTTCCTTCCCTCCACCATTGGAGTCGTCGTTAGGATTTCACTTCATTTTGGACTTCAATAAAACAATCAACATATTTTTTGATATTTTCATTAACTGGAAATCAATTAAAAAGTAATTCAATTTGTCTTAAGATTCTATAATATTTCAAATGCAGTTAGTTATTCCAATAAAATGATGTTGTTATTGCATCTATAATATGTTGCCCATTAATGGAAATGATTAATCGAACAAATCGAAAATCAAAGGAACAAAAAGCCGATACTAAGATGGCCATCGATTAAGTCAGCTTCTTGTTTAACAAAGAGTCCTTTGAGGCATAAAGTGCCAATTGTTGCCAATAGAATAGAAATCCTAGAAATCTGTGTCTCTCTCTCTCTGCAATGCAGTTTTCAGTGACCCATTTTTTGGTTGGCAAATACTTTGAAATATTTATGGAAATTATACATTCCGAGCCCAAGTGATTACCATAGTTTTGAATGTTTTGTGCAATAACTTGTTGGTTTTACTCTGATATTTATCATTTGTTGCCGCAAATTGTGGTCCTGCATATGTATATATGTATACATATATATATATATTTTATGCTCACATGAGATGATAAATTGTTAAGAGGCATGCATTCGGTTTCGGGTTGTCGGGTTGCTGCTGGTCTGGAAGGTTAGCCCTGGTTTTTTTTCTTTTTTTTTTGTTTGCTCCTTTTAGATTTGGAGACCCTTGTTTAAATGGTTAAATCACATTTATAATGCCTGCTAATCTAAATTTATGTGCAACTAACAAAAGTCACACCATTTTTTACACATACACACATATATCCACATGCCACAGGATGTATCATGTGGGACTCTTTCAACTCACTCACGCTCACTCTCAACTTTTTGGCACGCAAAGTTGTTGGATTAAGCACACATTGGAGAATTGTTGGGGACAATGCAAGGACTTTGCAAATTAATTAGTGAAATTGTATCAACGGTTTTTTTTTTGTTTTCTCGACCGTGTGCCTAATTATCGAAAACGCCCCGTCAATTGTGCCCCAGTGAGAAAGTGACACACACACACACACACACACAAATCGAGAAAGATTGAGAGAAACACAAAGCAAGAAAGGGAAAGGAATAAAAGTATATATACATATATATATATATATATGTATATATGTGCCAGTGTGGGAGGTTGGAGGGAAATTACATTAAAATCCTAAATAATGAAATTGCCAGCGCAATAAAATGATTTTATGATTATGGTACCCGAGTGTGTGACTTGGCTTTCACTCACTCCTGGCGCTAGCTCACTTTCTCGCCGGCTTGCTGGCTGGGGCTCAAACAAACTTGTCGATAAAATTCGAGAGCCAAGAAAATGCGTGCGGCATGCTTTTCGGGGGAAAAACCTTCATACGATATCATTCCATGCCGATTCCCCCATACCCCATGCCATCATGTATGTCAAAGTCTTGTACTCCGGGCCTGTAAATTAATAATATCAACTTTGGCAGCAAATGTCAGAAAAGGCCAAGTAAATAGAAAGAGAGGTGACACCCCATCCTTTCCCTGCTCGGGCTTCTGATCCTGCACAATATTCCCCTGTCTCTGCAACACCGTCTCGTCGCCTCCCCCCCCGTCACTGTGACATGTGTGTGGCGGAAGGTACGTCACCTCCAACCTCATCCCCCCTTTTTCTACTTTGGGATGTGTGCGTGACTTGATGACTCCTTGGTGTTTACGGGCTGCCGAATCAAACTTCAATGAATGACATGTGCCGGGGGCAGAAAGGCATAGGATAGAGGGATAGAGAGGACGAGAGTGATTGCCAAAGCAAGGGCGGGGAATCTAAGTGTAGAGGGGAGAAGTCTATATATGTAACCACGTAATAGCATTAACATTAGACATTCGTTTTTACTCTTTTTGTTTTCTTTTTTTTTTTCTGTCGCCCACATACATCTCTATGTATATATAGCATAAAGCATCATTATCATCATCATCGTGAAGTGATCCGAATTAAAATCAAATATTTGATTATTTTATATACACCTTTTATTTTATTGATTCCAATTTCATTTGAGGGGCGTTTGAAAGCATTTCAATTTACAAAAATGTCTTTTACAAATGTTTGGAATCCGTTTTGGGGGAGAAGGAATAATAATTGCACACTTGTTAAGTGGTTTCTACTTTCTATTCTTCATCAACATCAACCACCATTCTCAACAACAAATAAAGTTCAGTAAAAACGAGGGTGACAACCATCGTTCTAATTGTTATATTTAATAGAATTTCTAAATAGTAAATAAGATCTCAGAATAGTTTACTAAATAATTGATATCAATTATAATCAAAATTCTGTACAAATCAATGATGAAGGGCAGAGCATGAGTCTAGTTAGATGATTTATGATAACAATTTTCCACTTTTTCAAATCTATCACAAGAAAATGAAATGTTTTTGCTGCTCTTCAGTCGACTTTTGACAGAAATTTCATTTATAACAATATTCAATTTGCCGTTTCTAACAAAAAAAAAAACCAAAACATTGAGTGCTTTCCACTGCACTGGAGTGTCCAGTTTGGGGATACTACCTTAACCTCCTGCCCACTCACTCATCCGCTGGCATTCTTCCCCCCATCGGAACAAACTCATCCCGAGGTTTACGCAAGACAAGCCAGCAATCAGCAGCTTTTATCAAGAGGAACCAACCGACATGCCAACAAAAAAAGGAAGTCAAAAAAAAAAAAAAAAACAATAATATAAGAAAAAACTCCTGCTCCTGCAAAAAGGGAATAATCATATAAAAGAGGAAAGGCAAGAGAAAAAAATAAAAATAACAACAACAAAACTCAACAACATGCAACAACTATAAAGTTGGCAACCAACCGAGTAGATTGACTGGAAGCAAGGCCCCAAAAAGCCACTCTAGAGAGCCAGCAGCAACCTCAGCTCCTCTGACTCCTTCTCTGTCTCTGTCTCCTTCACTCTCTATCCGTCTGTCCCTTTTTCTCAGCCGCAGCCGCCTGAGAGAGAGCGTAAAAAAAAAGAAGTGTTGTGTAAAGTGTTGCACATCAGGCCACAATGGCGCTAAGCCAATAAATTAAATCAAACAAGCGCGATAACCATTTCACTTTTGCCACACAGATACTCTGCTTTCTCTCTCTCTCTCGCTCGCTGTGTCCTTTTCATCCTTTCTACCATCACATACTGCAAAAGGGAGATGGCAACAGTGCTGGCCACACGCAAAACAACAAAGTTTAAATGGCGTAAACAATATAAAAAACTCCAATGCATAAGCTTTTTGCCCAGAAGTGGAGAACAAAAAATATATGTATATAACAAACAAACCAAAAACAAAAAAAAAAAAAATATTTCGAATCAAAAATGGAAAACATATATACGTATGTATACTACAAAAAGCGACTGAAACAAGAAGGAAAAGACGGACTCATAAATGCAATTTAAAAGAGAGCGAAAGAGATGGATAACGAGAAAGAATGGGATAAACTACACTGATAGCCAGTGCTGTCAATTTGCAGATGACAAAAGCATCCATAAAGAAAGGCAAACCGTTCAAGTTTTATTCTTTCGATTCAATCCTGATAGGATCTTCACTTACCATTCACATTTCAGTAGATCCCTTTACTTTGTCTTAATAAATGAATGCTAAACTGGAAGTACAGTACTACAAAATTTCCTGGGTTTCAAGTTTAATTAATAGCTCCTTGAGGCTCCGCTTTATTATAGAGATGGTTTAAAAAAAAAGGCTAGTTTTAGCTTTAATATAGTCAACTGGTTTGCACTGCCAATTGCTTGCTAACTGTTTTGCTAGACAAGTTAAAAAGTGTCAATAATTCTTTTCTCTCTATGTTTTTTGTTTCTGAATTTTTTTTAAAAGCTTTGCTGACATATTTTGCATATAATATTTTTGTTATGCCTGGGTTCGTTGTTTGTTCTTCTACCCGTTGGCAGCAGCATCAATATAAATAAATATATTTATTTGAATGTACATATGTACATACGTATGTATATACATACATTGTTAATTTTCTGTCATCCCACTGTGTTTTGACATCAATGGCAAATTGGTAAAGCTGTTTGAATGATGGAGAATTGCCAGAGGCTGGCATCTCTAGAGTTAAGTTAATTAAAACTTTTAATACTCATACATATGTATGTACATACTTATATATTATGCAGATGATTGCGGGGTGTTGAGAGGTGGGAACAAGGAAAACTACTAAAAGTGCCCAATTATATGATACGTAGAAAAACAGAATGAACAAAAGAAGTCTGTGAGATAATTCATTGATAGTTTTTCCTGTCTCTATGCAAGTTTATAATAATTCAATTTGCCAAGCACTTGAAAAGTTTTGTTAACTGCTTTTGCATTAACTCGTTAAGAGAGTGCAAAAGGTCGATGGATACCAAAATAGAATGAATAGAAATGGTTTTCAAATTGAAGTTGTTCATCTGCCATTCTACCCAAACACACACAGACACATATTCTCTATATGTATATATTTATCGCCATCTCTTTGCATATATGCATAATAATTCTTGGTCAGACCACACAATAAAAGCCAAGCTGGGCCTGTTTCAAGTTGCCAAACAAACACAAAAAAAACAGGAGGAAAAATTAAAAAAAAAAAAAAAAACTTCGCTGAGGTCACGCTAAAAGCGTTTCAAATTTGTAGCCAACTTTTAAGCGCTAGTCCCGTTTGCCATTCCTCCCGCTTTTCGCTTTAGTCTTCCCGCTAAGCGCTCTTACCACCTTCCCCTGGGCCAATATAAAATACGAAACTACTTAGCAGCGTTGATGAATTGTGACATTTTTATGGGTTTGTCTTTGCACGACAAAAATGAGAGAGAATAAAAAAAAAACAGAAAATAAATAAAGAGAAAATGGCAAAAAGAATGGAGAAAACAAAGCTTCCACTTTTGGCTTAGCCACTCATCGTCGTTTTCGTTGTCGCTGTCGTCCTGCCCAAGCCATAAACAATATGGTCAGCCAGTATATCCTTCCTGTCGCTTTCTACTTCCACCCTCTCCCCCACGTGACTTAAAATATTGTGCAAATTATGAAAGTGGCCAACATTTCACTGTTACGTTTTTTAGTCACTAGTTTTCCTTTCCTGTTTCCATTTTTGTTTGTTTAATGCTCAACTCACGTGTCGACGACTCGTTCAGAGCCTCCATAAACATAGCTCAAGTCACATTCAACTGCCAACCAGCCATCCACCTATTGCCCCTCGTATCGCTCATTTTTCCAAAAGGTCGTCTCATTAATTAAAAGTTTGAAAGCGAAATATTTTGCAGTCCATCATGAAGGAAATTTACAATTAAAAAATTGTTATTTTTAAGTATTTTTCCTGATTTTCTCAGGCAATTGTTAACCGTTTTAATGAGGCGTTTACTTAGTCATTTACCTGATGGATAGACTGACAGACAACGGGTAGATAGATAGATGAACGGAAAGAAAGCCAGAAGTCCCTTACAATTGCCGAGTGAAAGTTCCGCCATTATTATGATAGCCAAGTTAGATTCTTCTTTTTTTTTGTCAACTCTAATGAAGCTTTGAAGTGGCTGGCATCCACATGGACCCTGGGAAACCATTAAGCCAATTGTACTGACTGAAAATAGTCGCCGAATAGTCGCCAAAAAAAACCATATATATATATATTTTTCTTTCTTTTCATTATAATCAAGCTTAATGACAACCAAAAACCCTTGAATATTGCATATTGGGCTTTAGTTATAGCCTGCATAAGGCAGTAGAAATATACCTACATATTTATAGGCTTAAATTTTGAAATGAATTCAGTTATAAATTAACATTGAAGACGAAAATTTGCCTAATGAATTAAAGTGTAATTTTTATTAAAAAATCATCATTATTTAATATTTTAATTATTTTAAAATTTTCTTTTTGTATTTGAAGTTGTGTTTAGTTACATTCACATTGATGTAGAGTATTTCACAGTCGTGTAAAGTTGCAGTTGGTGTTGTGTCTCTCTGTTAGAAGCTCATAAAAATATTTTCATGCCACTAAATGCCGCCTACTGTTGTGGACATGTGGGTGTATAAGTGTGTGTGTATTTGTGTGAGTATGTCCTTTGAACCATCAAGGATGCTTCTTTTCAGTTACCTTTTCTTTGGCATTGAAATGCCAACGATACGTTAAATGTCAGGACACTAAAAAAGACTACCAGAAGAGACAGAGCAATAAGCAAAAAGCGAAAAAAAAGTAAAGAATGAAAGAAGGGAAACTTGTTTTTTGTGACTTGCTGATTTCTTTTCTCCATGTTCATTAGAAGAAGATGCCAGCACTTAAGTGGGTGGTGCCGCAGGTGGTGGGTCGGGGTGGGGTCCATGTGGGTGAACGGAAACCGGACAAAGATAAACAGCAAAAACCATTAAACGATATCTCATCAAGAAAATCGCCTTAAATATGTTTCTGCCTAATTTCCCACGATTGTGGGTGAACAGTTTGTGTCCCCATCTAAACCATCCGGCATATGCATACAAAAGCAATTTGGCCAGGCCACACAACCAAACATACATATATATACACACACACACACACACCCATCCATATATACATATATGTACTCTTCATATATGTATACATAAGAGGAAGAACAACAACTACAGCAAAGAAAATCAAATAATTTTTTATTTATTTTTGCTTCATTCTTTCTGTTGTTGTTGTTGTTGTTATTGTATTTTTGCCTCTCTTACAGTTGAATGACCACAAGGCCAACGTATTTCTGAGAATATGGTGATAGAGAATGGCGTAGACATGGAATAAATGAAGCAACAAATCTCACTCTGTGTGTTGATATCTCTCCTCCTTCTCGCTGTGTGTGTGTGTGTGTGTGTGTTGAACGGGAAATTACATGGCAAAGGGAAAACTGTAAACTTTCAAAAGTGAAAAAACCAAAAACTGCATATCATAAATAGCAAAGAAGCAGTGAGAAAAGGAGATTAACAAACCAAACTTTATGCAAAACGAAATGAATGAAAAGAATAGAATATGTGAAAAGATAGATTATAAATGAAAAACCACTATGCAGACGCACATGTAAAATATCCTTCAAATGACTACTATTAGAGTTACTTTTTTTCTTCTTTTACACTCTCTCTCTCTCCCTTTTTCGGTTTCTCCCTCATTGCGGCCTTGAGTTTTTGCCATTTGATGTGACCGCTCTCCCACTCCTTTTGAAAAGCTTACTCTGTTCACTGCTGATTCGAAATCAACTTCTATCTCTGGGCCATCCGCCATCCATCCATTCCATTCCATATTTTAATTTTGCACGCGCCAGCTGTTTAAGCTGATTAATGGTAGCCAAACACAGGCAAAAGCGCCTGTCAATCAACGATGTCCGCACAAGGACTTCTCCAAATAGAAAGCGATAGCGAACGGAGGTAGCAAAAGACTTCGAGGGGAACAAAGAAATAGACAGCTAGTTAGCGTTGCTCTTACAGCTACTGCCTTCTGACAGGCATTTAAAGTAAATGGCTTTAACATTAAGAACAAATTGTCGGCCAACGACTTAAGATTTATACATATATAGACAAGAGCAACAAGAGAAAAAGAGAGAGAGAGAGTCAGAGAGTGAGATGGAGAGGCCCTTCTCTGCGAATTTTTGCAATTCGTCATTGCGAAATCTAAAATATAAAATACAAAGCACCCCCAATACATTTATGTATTTCCATTTCCGATCGTTAAATGCAACATTTTTTACCCTAAACTGAGCATTAAGGTTAAACAAATCAACTACAAAAAACTATTTAAGAAAAAAGTAAAAAAACGACAACATACAAAAAATCAACACAGAAATCGATGAAAAAAATATTAAATGATTTATAGAAATATACAATATTGCTTCAAATTGAACAAGGCTACAATTTTTATAGTTATTAAAGACTTTATTCAATTAAAAAACATTAAAACTAGTTTAGATTGAGGGAGAGAAAGAGAGAAGACTATTTATGTAATATAGATACATATAAAGACGCTGACTTAATGTTATCGAAAACTGAAATCGTTTTTTAAGAGAGACAACAAATGCATTACAACTATTTGCATCTTATTGATTGAAAAACAATGTATTTTCCATCTTTTTGCTATGTGAGACTTCTCTAATGTGACATAATTAGAATACCCTTCAATTGTAAACTTAAAAAACACACAAAAAACAAAGAACAAAAAAAAAAAAGAAATGACGCCCACTATCTAAAACGTGGGATGTGTCTATTGACTAGATATATCTAAAGAGGGGTTAGTTGCGGCATGTGTCTGACGTCGGCGTCGACATTGGCGTTGGCGTTGGCGTTGATTTTTGCGTGCCAGAAATTGGTCAAGTATACACACTATGTGTATATGTACATATATATTTAATATGTAGATACATGCAGATCAATATATATGGACACATAATGTCTGTGTAGTTTTATACTTATTTCCATGGCTTACTTTTAGTACATTTTAGTACAACGTCTATATCTCTGTGTTTTTATATTTGTGTTTGTGTATATGTATGTATTTGGTGTGTGTGTGTGTATGTGTGGCCTAGTCACGTTTTCATTTGGCTTAGTTTTTGTTAATATTGTTTGGTATTTTTGGTATTTGTTGTTTGTTTGTCTCGTTTCTCGTTTCGACTTTTCTTTCGATTTCTCTCAACGATATTTATTTATTTTGCCCGCTTCGTTTCGCTTTGGCAAGTGCAAAAGGCAAATATTGCGCATACGCCGCATATGGCCTTCGGCGACGGGGACTGACCGAAATCAATAGAAAAGTAGCCTCTAAAATACATGGATCGCTGCCGTTAACTCCCTTGCTAGTCTACTCCCTGCCCTTTCTCTTTCTATCTCTTTCTATCTCTTTCTATCTCTTTCTATCTCTTTCTTCTCTTTTTGGAGGACCGCCCGCCCCATGAAGCTAACCGAGAGGAGTTCGCTGGACAAACACAAACAAAAGCTGAAAAAGAAATTACAAAAAATATTGTGCAGCATACTTTTAGGAAATTGCTCTGGCAAAGCTAATATAATTTTCTCGTTTTGCTGTTTTGCTGGCAAGAGTTTTCACAATTTTCTCCTATCAATATTGTTGTTTATCTTCAGCCTCCTCCTCTTCCTACTGCCCCCACGCTTTACCCTGCCTTTTCTGGAAAATCAAATAAAATTCATAACCTTCTTTTTTTTTGCGTTCTCTCATCTTACAGGATTTTTTTTCTTTGTCCAAATTCTGTCACAGTTTCGGCGTTTCGAAACATTCCCTATCCCTCTTTTTGCATTGCATAAGTTGTAAAATTCAGTTTAAGTTTATCTCTCTTTCTCATTTTCCCTCTCTCAATACGTGAGAATGTACAAATATCAATTTCAAAGACACAAATTTCATTTGAAATTGTTAGACAATCTTCAATGAGTAACCAAATACTTTGCAGGTAATGGGATGCCATTGGGTGGCAATGGGATGAATGGTAGGGGAGTCTACTTGAATGGTATCAAAAGTAGACCCAATCAGTAATTTAAATTTGAAATTATATACTTATTGCAAAAGTAAATGGGCACTGACAGTTAAAATTCTCAAATTCATATCATCAATTGTCTGAAGTCTCGATGCGAATATGTGAAATTTGAGGCACAAAATGAAACTGAACCAAAAATTACCAAGGCAATGATGATGATGAAGAGAACAAATGCTTCTTGATAGGGCCCAAAAACATGAATTGAATATGAAATGACTGAAGTGTTTAAATAGTTGTGTATTGAGGCTGTGTAATCCGGAGCAAAACTTTAAATCATTTGGTCAACTGGCAAAAAAGTATCAATATTTGATACATTTTTGCAATTCCTTTGATAAACAAAGAGAAAGGCAATTTTCTTTTACATTTCCATGGAGACACAATCTAGAAACTTTTCCCATCTTTTTTGTTTGCGCTAGTTTTTTCTTTTTGAATGGTAGAGAGAATTTTGTGCCTTTTTCTAGTATTTGTTGTTGCATTATTATTAATAATACTTCTTGTATGCTTTTTGTTTTACAGAACAGAACACAATTGCTAAAAATGTTCAATCATAGAAATTTAATACCAAAGATGTGAACAAACAAAGAAATACAAATAACAAACAAACATTTACACACATAGAGAGAAAGCAGCAAGTAAACAAGAAAGCAAGAGAGAAAGAGAAATGGAATAAAAAAAGTGCAAACCAGTGCAAACTAACAACAACAAAAAAAACTAACAAAAGAGAAATGGAACTGCAATATACAAATCATAAAATAAAAGAAAAATTCATCTAAATGCCAAAAATAAAAAATTCAAACATTGAAAAGTAAATGCAATACGATAACCAAAACTGAATAGAATCGTATCGAATCGAATTGAATTGCATTAAAACGAACCGAAACGAAACGAATCAAAATAAGACATCATCAACATCATACAACCAACAACATATTTTCCTTCTCCTCCTCTACTTCCCCTCTACTGCAGCGCCCACAAAAAAAAAACGCTTTGAATGTGCTTGAGTGAATTGAATGCAAAGAAGATCCAAGGAGAACGCCAAGCGAAGACATCATAACAAATAGTATATATATTAAATATATATACATACACACTGAGTTAACTAGAAATCGGTGCAACATTGCGTCAATATCATCATTAACCACATTGGCAACATGTTGCTGAGGCGCTTACAACAAATCAGCAACGGCGGCAACAAGACGCTAATCGGATTTCAATGGAACCCCAAGGGTCTGCTGCTGTTGCTGTTTAGCTTGGCATTTGCCATTGGCCAGACTACAGCTCAAATTGGTAAGTTTTACATTTTCTATACGATTGTTTGTTGTTTTGATGGTCTCTCTATTTATAAATATTCTAGCAAATCAATTTAAATGAAATCAAAAAAAAAAAAAATTAAGATAGATAACACTAACAATATCAATATGGGTGGGTCGCTTTTAGATAGAGTGTGGGTAGAGACAACTCTTGCAATAATTACAAAAATCCCTTGTCAACATTTGCACAAATCAAAATTTGAAAAAAAGAATTTCATTTAAAATGCAAATACCAGATGAAAGCCAGGCACACACACACGTCTGAAGATCCAATTCTCTCTTCGAGGGAGATTGAAGTGCACACTAAAAGCCGGCATATGCCAGTAAATACATATAGACGATATCAACATACATATATAGTCATAACAATTTCATTAATTTTTCTCTTTTTGCCAAGAGCGGATGGAAAAAGTTGTCAATTTGCATATTCAATTGCTATATTCAGTGTAGATTGGTAGTCCAGACGGACCCCCAGCGACGATGACGGCAGCAACAGCAACAACAACAACTCCGACTCTAGTCGTCTCAACTCAACTCAACTCAACTCGACTCGATTAGAAGTGGCAAATGCCTAACTGACTGACTCTCTGTTTGTCTGATTTATTCATTGTGCCTATCTACCTTACCCAATTCTCTTTAGATGTGCATATATATCTGGCCATAGTTGAACTCGAAATTGGTTGCAGTTGGACTTTAACTAATTGAAAGTGTCATTCAATTTTTGTTGTTTCTGTGTTATGTACATAATAATTAACTACAATTTGAGCTAACATCCCATAGAACTTGCACCACATAAATCTGTCTCTCTGTTTGATAAGCAAAATCAACGAGACAAATCACAGACATATTGGCATTATCGCAAATGTAACACGATTATATGTATGTATATATATGTAGCATTGACTAATACGAACCACCTGCTTTCCGAAAACCAGAATAAAAAAAAAAAAAACAATTTTCTTCAATTCAACAATTGAAAAAACTTAACGGAAATTTATTTCGCGAAATTCAAAGCGACACATCGTCAAATGTATCTTTCATTTCCCTACCATCTCCTCCCCCACCACCTCTTACGTTTGACTATGCATGTGTTGCTGATAATGTTAATGCTGTCAGTTGCTGTTGTGATGTTGTTGTTGTTGTTGCTGCTGCACATGACATTCAATTGCCACAAATCAAGATAAGACGAAGGCGAATAAGAAAAGCAGAGCCAAAACCAAAGCCACAGCCTGTCTTTGAAAGAAGGGGTCTGGGATATGCTTGGAGAAGCAAATTGTAAAAGGCGGGGATGGGATGTAAATGTATATATATATATATATAGGGTTTCAGCTAACTTGGAAAATGATGCTTTCCCCCTCTCTCCTTCACTCTCTCTCTCTCTATGCCAACACGTGCCAATTGTTGTTGCCTGTGCTGTTCTGTACTGTTCTGGCTATGCTTTTGCTTCATCGTCTTTGTTCCGTTTTACAAATCACACACCCACACACACACACACACATGGGGCACGCACACACATAGATGAGTATCTGTGTGACAACATCACATGCTGCATTGTATTGTAATGTTGATAACAACATAAAATAAAATTTGCTGCCTGTGCGTGCTTAAACTGGAATGGGCTAGATGTAAGAGGAGGAATGGAGGGACGTATGGTGGGCAGATGGGAGTCTCTTACGCGTTTGTGCTTTTTGACTTTTAAAATGTTTTTTAAATTTAACTGGATTTAAATGGCAGCCAGAGAGTTGTTAAAAGCTGATGACTGAACATGAGACACATAACGAGGCGTATACTTGATGTAATTTGTCTTATGACAGCCAGTTGACATTAGAACGAACTGAAAGGGAAGAAGACAAAAAAACAGCAATAGCAACAACAACATCTAATGGAGACACGAAAAATGACAAAAGGATTTTGAAGTAGGACAAATATTATCTAATTGCAATCAATCATTTATCCATTTGATATCTCTTTCAGGGCAGGGATAGAGCCCTGTTACAATTACAATTGGCAAACCAAAATTAGATTTATTAATTAAAGTTTTGGGATTTGTTTGCCATTCTTAAAAAATTATTCGTATTTATGATCCGCATCATATTTCAGAATATATTGCTGACATTAAGTTAATCAACCGCCCAATTATACCTACACCTTAAAATAAAACAATAGTTTTAATAGATTTTTAACAATAATTTTATAAATGTTAAATGATATTAAATTTTTACTATCGATTTAGTCTGGAATCCTGGTATTTACTGTGCTAATTGTTCTTTAATTTTTGTCATTCATAAATGAATATTTTAATTGACTAACATTTCGTGCTTGAAACCAACAAATTGGGTTTATTATCTAGAATCCAAAAGGTCAATTAGTCAACATGAACAACCTTTTAGAAACGACATCATTCAAAAATTGCCTCGTCTTACTCGCATTTCATTAAATGTCTATAAAAATAGCACAATGATATAACAACAACAAAAACAAAAACAAAAACAAAAATCGAAAATGCCAAAACATTTGTTTCACACAGAAACAAATTTTGCTGATGTTTCGTTGTAAATTCTGTTCAAGTGAATGCTCGAAAGGAAATGACAGAGGCAAAAAAACGGGTGGTGGGTGAGAAGGGAGGGAAAAAAAGTAGAAGCGTAAATGTTTTCTCTTGTTATTATTTATAGACAAATTCATTTTGTTCGAGCAATTGAACAATGTTGTTTTTTGGTTTTTTTTTTTTGTTTTGGCTTTTTTGGTTTTTCTTGACGCTTTTCCATTTCAGACATTGGCAATGGCAATTGAGCGCAACTAACCATTAAATACAGACTATGTATGTGCTTTCCCCCTACTCCTACCCCTACGATTTTACATTTATATGTATATATGGTCATGTTTATCGGCATAAACCAAAAAAAAAAAACTAACAGACCAAACTATAGCCAGATGTCATATCAAGTTGTCTTATACAACAACAAAAAGTAGAATATATAATGCACACTATAAACTAGGCAAAATGAAAACTCAAATGAAAGTCATAAAAGCATAAAAAGAGCATCAGGAAGGGCCGTAGGATGAAGGGAGAAATATGCAAGAATAAAACAAAATGAATGGGAAAATGGTTGGCAAGCATTTTCATTAAGGCAAGATGGCAACAAAAGGAATGGTTGGGGGGAGGGGAGAAGGCCAAAACAAACCAAAGAAAAACCGGCTCAAAAGTTTGCACATAAAATTTGCTTTTACGCTAAACGTGTGAAGAATTTGCACCACAAACTTCTTTTAGCCAGTTTATGCGCTTAGAATATATATACAAACATATCTCCCTCTATATACATACATATATTTATATATACATACATACATATAAACCATTCATACCATCTCGTTTTTTTTTGCTCTGTACCGCTATAAAAATGTATAATGAAAACTTTTGCCTCATAAAACATATTCAGATGACGAGCAAGCCGAAAAGGCAAATAAAGTCAGGCAGTCATTGGTAGGGGGTAATAGGGGCAAGAGGCAGTGAGAAACGGTTTGATTGCACCTCCAACTCCCCCAACATTATTACATTTGCCTCGCCATTCCTCTCTCCTCGACGGCGACTCTTGTTATCTGTCCAACACTCCAAGCTGAGTTTCTTCCCATGCAACCAAGCATGTTGCAGGCTTGCAGTAGGCAAGTCTCAGATTTTTCGAAAACAAAGCTGAGAAAAAAAGGAAAAATGCACATTCCACAAATGCATTTCTCATGCATTTTTTTCTTTTCTTCCATCGTTTTGAGGCGCAACAAAAAGCCAAAAGAGGAAATGCATATTTAAGTCAACAGCAAACATCAACAACCGGCAAACAGCGCCCTAAGAATGACTCGTATATATATATATACATATATGCCTCTATGTGTGTGTGTGTGTATGTAATGTTAATTTAATTAAATCAACTAAAAGCGACAATGGCAACAAGAACAACAGCAACACTTACCTTCCTACCAGCTCCCCTTATCCAACCACTTTACCCGAAATAACCCGCAAACAGCAGCAACTAAAAACAATCTTCACTTTCTCACACGAAACACCTGCAACGCTGCTGCTAATGTTGTTGTTGTTGTTGTTGTTGGCGTTGTTGCCGGTGTCGCTGGTGTGTTGTTTTTTGTTGTTCTTGTTGGTTTTATTGTTACCTTGCGTGCAACATTTCATTTCAATTGCTTAGCTCGCCCCGTTCATCATCAGCTAGACCTCCCACTCTTCTCCCGCACTTACTCTCTTTCTCTCACTCTCTCTCTCACACACTCTCTATGCGTCTCTTTCGTTTTTAAATATTTCAATGAGTTTGCTAGGCAATGTGGCCCGACCCACACACACACACACAACTCTCGCCATATTCTTGATATTTTCTTCTTGTTTGTGTTTTTTTCTAGTCACATTAGCGCTTTGTTGTTATTGTAGTAATTAATTTGGCCAACTCTTTGCAACTCTCTCTCTCTCTCTCTCTGTCTTTCTCTCTTTTCTTGCATACCCTTTCTAAGAAACTTAAACTCAATTTGGTTGAATTTCAATTATAATCCTCAAAGCAGGCAAACTATTTGTTAGACTAGTGGAATGTTTTGCCCAATACATACAGAAACCATTCTCAAAGTTTTTTTTTTCGTTTCGAATATTGTTCTAATTTAGGCCAACATTCTTCATTTTAGCTAGACTTCTGTTCGCACCTGAATGCGTATTTGTTTTTAAATATTATAGTCGAAGTTTCTCTAAAAAGTTCTCATATATTAAAGTTAGAGTACAACTTTTTCGACCTTAAAAAAGATTACAAGTCGATTCGTATTCCTATTTTTATGTTCTTCCGTTTTATTTCTTATTTTTTGTCGTAACTCTTATCGTCAGTTTTTTTTCTTTTCTATTTTTGTAATTATTATTTATTTTCAAGGGTCAGTGATTTTCTGTCGCTGTCTGGGTCGCATTTTTTTTTTTTTTGTATTTTCTCAGTTTCTGTCCATTCTTGATTCAATTCCATTTTTAGCGTGTGAAAACGAATGTTGTAGACTAAGTAGATTGTGTTGAGACAAAGAGAAAGAGACTGAAAAAATCAAAAAAAAGGGAGATTTAACAAAAAGAGCGGATGAAAAAAAAGAAAATGAAAATCAAGAAGAAGAGTTGCTTAACTCAATAAAATGAAAATTGTGAAATTGTTAACTTGTTAGGTTGTGTTTGTGTGTGTGTGTGTTCTGCCTTTAATCTCCCCTTTTTTAGCCCAGTCATGGCATCCATTTAAGAGCTCATATATGTAAAATCCAGGGGTGGGGGGGATGCCACCGTCATAGGGCAGGCTATACATTTTCTAGTTTGCATTGGCACAGTCCTCCTCTGCTCCTCTTCCAACTTTTCCTACTACTCCTTCTTCCTGTTGCCTTACCCGCTTTTCGCCTTTGGTCGCGACAACACAACAAGCTCATCAAAGGCCAGAGTAAAGAGGGGAGAAAAAAGAAAACTGTTGTACAAGCCACAGGGCAAAGGGCAGGACAGGAGAAGATTGAAGGCAAGACTTTGTAGTAGTAGTGGTGCTAGAGCTGAACTATATGCAGTGGCAACAACTAAGCAAAAGGAAAACTATGCATTTTTGCAGTTTTTCACGAGAACCAGAAGCTGATGCCCAACAAATGCTAATGAACAGAGAAAGACAGCAATAGACAAGTTGGCAGAATAGAAAAAAAAAAAAATGAAAAACATTAAAGAAAAGGGAACTAACAATAAAGCCTTTTACATGCTTTTCTCATTTTTTATTTTTCATTCAGATTCTTTTTTTCGCCCCCGCCCAAGTTTGCTAAATTAATAATTCCAACCAGAGCAACAAAAAAAAAGAAAAAAAGAAAAGGGAACCAAAAGCGCAAGTGCATAATTAATTAAATAATAAGCCAGACAACGAATAGAGAAACGGCCTATAACAACACCACCCACCCATTTTTCACCCACACAAACACAAACACCCGCCTCAACTGCAAGTCATTACATTTAAATTTTATGATCTTGTTTTGAGCCATGTTTTCAATGCAGCTCGTTATGTTTTCATGGACTGCATAAATTTTTGGCAAAACTCAGACAAAAGGCAACTCATTTGTAACAGTTGTTGCCCTCCCCCACACTCCCGCTACCGCCCTCACAATCCTCATACATTTGTTCGGGGTAAATGCATACGGCAACATAATTAAAACTGCGTGGCAGTTGGAAAACCTAAAACAAAAACCAAATTCCAACTAAATTTCGTTCATTAAGCAGAGAGCCAAAAAATGGAAAGAGATGTGTACATGTGCATGTGTATTAGAAAGAAAGAGAGAGAGAGAGAGAGAGAGAGAGAGAGAGAGAGAGAGAGTGTGGGCTACACAGAAACATAACTACATAAATGTAGTACATAAAATCCACAAAAATACATAACAATATGCCTCTATGCGAAAGGAGGAGGAGCAAAGAGAACGAAAAGTGCATAATTAATGCATTAAGACAGTGATGGAATGGGCGGGCGAGGAAGGCATTGGCAGAAACAAGACAAGCAATTTGCAATTTGTTACAGATGTCATCAAAGTCGATTTGCATCAGACGCATAAAAATAACCTCATCAATGACATATGTATGTAGATACATACTTCTCCCCGCCCATTCATAATGATGACGAAATTTATAAATTCGATTCAGTGTGCAATGTTAATTTGGTAAAAATTCATTATTCAATTTGATTACATATGCAACAGAATGAACAGTCTAAATGTAACTGTAGATACAAACTTTTCAATTAGATTTTAAATACAATTGACTATATAAAATAAAGTATTTGCTGCCAACAACAATTCACTATCTGATGTATTTTTCGCAGTTATTCCATCCATCTATTCTATATACATATGTATGTATATATAAAAAACATTTTTCGTCAGGTCGTCTATAAAATTGTTAAAACAAATTCTCAGAATCGAAAATATTAAAATTCTTAGTCATTTCCTTTCTTCGAAAAACCGAAAATGCATTTATTTTATTATTTGCCAAAGAAATTTTGTGGTAATCTTTTGTCTAATTTGTTATAATTTATCTTCATTCGCTTATAAACTTTTGTACTTTATTAATCAGGTGAGCATCCTGTTTATGTTGGCTTAATTTAAAAGCATAATTTCATATTCATTTTCACAAAATTATAACAGACAACAAATAACACATTAATAGTTTTCTATATTTAGCCACCTGACTAAGACTAAGTTGTCACTTTTTAATTTACCTAGATTAATTTGATTCTTTTATATAGAAATAGAATGCCCAATGTTGAAGCAATCAGGTAAATACCTTAAAACACAAAAATTGAGTTCACTCATTTAATAAAGGGCCTTATGGTGGCTCTTGGCCACCAGAGCTCATGTTGTTGTAAGCCATTTTTGGTAGTAGTAGTAGTACTTACAATAAGTATGTTTGTCTATATTTTAGTTACTCTGTTGCTGCAGTTGTCTTTGTGTATATTTTTTCTCCATTCTTATTTGGGCAGTCTTGGGAGACGTAGCTTAGGTGGAAACCCTCTTAAGTAAACCAAATTGCTAACTAAGCCAGCGGAGACCCACAAAAGCAAGGCAAAACTCACAATCAGCCGCCGTTTTGCTGAGGCTCAACATTTCACAATATTTATTTAGCTTTTTTTATTTTTCTTTTCTTTTTTTGGTTTCTCTTTTCTTTTTTTTTTTGGTCGGCTGAAGAGTATAAAAGAATAAAGTTAAAGTCGATGGGGACTCTGAACAGAGAGAAAAAAAGATAGAGAGAGAGAGAGAGAGCTTAATGTACCGCCATATTTGGGGGCTGTGGAAATGCCCCCGGGGATTGTCTAGAATTACATATTTTCTCATGTAGAAAAGAAGGCCGGGAATGGAGGTAGATAGGTAGATGGGTAGGTGTGGGGAATGGGCGGAGAGGACGAACGCCCTCTGCTTGATAAATTCCCGTTTTGACAGTCGAATTAACCTGTCATGTTTGTTATTTCTGGGGTCTCTCCACTCCGTCCCAGTCTCTTAAACTCTCAAACTCCATGGCATAGCCAACTCCGTTCTTCACTCTATGGTTTTTGTGGTAAGCAACAACCAAGAAATCAAAGAAGAACAAAATAACGTTGCCTGCTTTGTGGCGCTTAGACATGGACAATAAACCAGCCAACATCCATGAGCAGCGCGACATCATCGCGTATGCAAAATGGCTGAAACAAAAAGCAAAAACAACAAAAAGATAGAGGGAAAGAGAGAGAGAAAATAATAAAAAATCAAAAAGCGCATTTGAAAATTATGCGCTAAAGTTTTTGTTTTTATTTTTCTTTTTTGAAGTCTGACTATCCAGCCCCCCTACCTCAACCCGTTTCTTGTTGACTTGTCAGAGACTGACATTTCCGTTTTTTTTTTTCGGGTTCGTGAGGGTTCTTGACATTGCATAAACTGTCATTTAGTTTGTACAACATGACAGTTGGCCATTCATTTAACGCTGAATGACACACTGAGACCATGCGAGAGGAATATACAGAGAGTAAAAGAAAAGTAGTGAGAGAGGGAAAAAGAGACAAATGGAATACTGTCCAAAGATGCTCAAGCATCGAAAGTCAAAGTCTCCAAGTTGCAGCTGAGACACATGCAGTTCCGCTGCCTTTTAAAGTTTAAGATGAGAAAATTGTAGTAGAGCAGCAGTGTCAGCATAAATTAAATGATCCTCCTGTCATTTCTTCTAAGACCCCTTTGCTCCCTCATGGAATGTGCTCACTGCATTCCTTGCATGAGGCACACGCACCTGTCGCACCTGCTGCAGCGAATGGCAACGTTGTGATTCACAAGTTAAATGGCTGCATTTCTTTTTACTCAAGTTGCAAATATTTGCTAATGTCCGTCTCCGAGGCACTTGCAAGAGCAGCAGCATGAGGAGCAGTGTGTGGGGGACGGCGGGTGTAATGTCGGAGCTCATGCATAATGGCCATGTCGCCACCACCCACCACCCGCCACCACTGCCACTGACATTGATAAAATGCAGCGCGTTAAACAAATTCTTGAGGCGTTCATTCGTTATTTCGTTTGTTTGTTCGTTTGCTGCAGTTCAAAGTTGACATTGTTGAGATTTGTTACCTTTGTGTGTTAAGGGGGAAAAAAACTAGCTAGTCGGGCTTAAAGTTTTGAAATATCTTCATCGGTTCTGACCAAACAAAACAGAAAGAAAGAAAAGAAAACCCTTTATTTTCTTAGTAAGTAATCTAATACCAGTTAACCCAAGTCGTACCCAACTCAAATGGTACGCCCATACCCTCGCAACCAAAGTCAGTTCAAATCTATGCTCATTGTCCTTTTGCTTGGTTACAAAAGTCTCAACTTGTTCAACCTGTCTGTCTTGCTCCCTTTATACCACTCTCTCTCCCTCTGGCTCTATCTCCTGTCACCCATCTGTCTATTTGGCTGTTCGATAAACGGGTTGGTCGCTTTTGCAACATGCCACAAAATCAATGAGCATAAAGTATTTGCAAACAACAACTAGGCAACCAAACGACCAGCCAGAGAGTCGCTTAGTCAGTCAGTCTGTTTGTCAGTTAGTAAGTTTAGCCAGTCAACCAACTGTCGACAGCAGTTCGAACAGTTGGCAAATTTTGAAAGTGAAATTTAATACTTTGGAGACGCTGTCCACACATTTGCTTTGCTTCTTCTGTTTATTACCCATACAACATGGAACATTTGCTTCCAAAACAACTCCAGGCCACATCTATGGCTTCCCCTTCTTAACACAAACACACCGCCCTACGCCTCCTTTTTGATCACTTCTGCTTACCCTTTTTATGTGGCTCCTTGATTGCTTCTTCCGTTGCCATCTTCTCAGGAGTTGCAAATATAGAAAATCTGTCAACTGATTAACCCTGAAGCAACTAAACTAAACCTGAAGTAAAACATTCTCCATAGTGTTTCATAATATATTATGGCCCTTCCTTTTGGTTAGCTTTAATATTTTTTGATTACCTTCTTTCTTTCTTATCTCTCTCTTCCTTTTGTTGATTTTTATACCCTTGCAAAAAGGGTATATTAATTTTGGTCAGAAGTGGGCAACGCATAGAAGGAAGCATCTCCGACCATATAAAGTATATATATTCTTGATCCGCACAACGAGACGAGTTCAAATAGGTTCTTTCCGTCTTGCGAACTGCTCCTAGACTGTAAGAGCTACACAGCTGAAATTGCACGTAGGCTTGTATATACTGCAGGGGTTGTATATCTCAGATTCAGCCGGATCGGACCACTATATCATATAGCTCCCATACAAACGGCAAAGTCACGAACAGTGACTTTTCTCAATAACTTCGTTATTCTCTGAGCTATTGTCGTGAAATTTCATATTGGTGAGTTTTTTACATACTAACGACTGTGCCAAATTTGATCAAGATCGGGTGACTATATCATATAGCTCCCATAGGAACGATCGGTCGACAACAGTGACTTTTGCCAATAACTTCGTTATTTCCTATGCTAAGATTGCAGGCGGTTCTTTCGCAGACATTACACTTTATGGATAAAACGTTTTTCCACTTTGATGGCTATGGGTAAGGAAAGAGTTACCAAAATAGTTGCAAGGGTATACAAACTTCGACGCGTTCGAAGTTAACCCCGGCCCTCTGGTTTTTGCTTATTTGCTTGTTTTTTGCCATCACCTCTCAAGTTTTGCTTTGTCTTAATCGCTTAATGAATTGTGAGGTTTTCAATTACAACGGAAATTATATTTTGTATACTTCCGCCTAAAAATAAAATAAAAGATTAACAAGAGAAGGAGGAAAAATGTTTTTTTTGTATGAAAAGGATTCTTCAAATATTAAGTTTATGAGACATAATTCTAATCAGTAAACTCATAATGTTTGTTTTATATAGATTGACCAAACTTTAATCATTGGGTATTCGATTCTTCAATTTATATAAGCTTCTTAAATCAGGACTAATTATACATTTCTCGCAATGATTAAACGATTGAAAATAATCAAAACTGGGTTTTAGCTGGGCTTCAGGTCAATAAATTTTACTAATTTATTTGTAAGATTTTAAATCATAGGCAGCACAAAAGGTGGGCAGGTTGTCTGTTCAACATTTCAAGAACCACCAAGTTCTATCATCTGCAGACTTTGCTAAAGAATCCACCTTATTGCCCTGAAGCCCAGCTAAAGCCCAGTTTTGATTAACTTCAATAAGGTCGAAATCTACACAAATATATTTTAATTTCCCCCTTTGAAGCCAATGATTTCGTATTAGAGGTTTGCGCTTTTCTTATGAGTTCTCCATAAAAGTTACATCGAAATCCCTTAGTTAATGAATTATGTAGAATAAAACAAAACTTAAACTAATGTGCCTTACAATTCTTTGGAATTTGTTTTGTGAATATTTTTATTTTTGTTTTTAGCAGATTGACCTATCTAAAAGCATTTTATATTTTGCCGCATTGTTTCTATTGAATGACTAATGCCCACCTAAGTTTATTTTCGTATAAACAGCACAAAACGAGAAATAGAAAGACAGAGTGAGAAATAGCTAAAGAGAGATAGGGATACATGTAGATACTTTAAAAAGCTATTAACAGATTGCATGTGGCCTGCTTTGGGCACTTAAACAGCAAATTGGTTCAAAAGGCGAGACTGTTGCTACTACTGCTGCTGTTGATGAATTCCCCTGCCGTCGCAGGGTGAGAGGAAAATGGAGAGTTTTTGGTTGTGGGGGAGGTGAAAGGTAATTATAGCAACAATGAGTCACCCGCGCTCTACTTATAATCCTATTATACTCGAGTATATGGTATTTGTAAAAGCGTGTTCCTAAGCATGCATTGGCAGGGTCCTCCCGGGCACTTTACTTCACTTGCGACTCTCTAGAACTCAATATTTAACCATTCCACTATTCGTTATTTCTTTAAGTTCTTTTCATTGGTCTCATCTCTCTTTTTCTTTTCGCTTTTCTTTTTCTCTTATCTACCATCTTATTGTAAATAAATCATTTTCACATTTTCAGTCTAAGAGCTTAAGATCCTGCAAAGTCCAAACCCAAACCGCATTTGTTGCGGTTACTCTTCTCCTCTTTGCCCTTCTCATCACATTCTCGTTGGCCAAGCAGTGTGATATGTGTACTTAAGAACTTAAAAACTTAACCCCAACTTTTAGTTTAGTTTTCAAGTTGTGAAGTTGTCTTGCGGCTGCATTAAGTTTCCCCGTTGTCCAAGTCAAAAGGTGTTGTTGTCCGGCGCTCCAAAACGGAATCGACGCCCAAGAAGTGCCGCAAATGTAAGGGATGCGGGTTGAATGTGAAAAGGGGTAGAGATGGATGGGGGGCCAGCCCGGGCCGGGCGTGCAGACAGCTTTCATTTTGTAATTTGTTCAGTTTATATTTGCATTAATGCGACATTGTATATAAAAGTGAGAGAGGCAAACAAAAAATCAACTTTTTCTTAACAACATTAACTTTCCCCTCGGTCTATCTGTCTGTCTCTCTTTTTCTGTCTGCCAAATCTGACAAAGAACTTTTTCTCGTATGTAAATATAAATACAAAATGAGGCGGCAAGAAAAACAAAGTTCAAACATATTTAAATTAGGCCTGAACGCATTTTAATGATGATGGAAAGTTTTTCACTCTGCCCAGGATAAAAGTTTTTCCATGACAGCAGCAGCAACAGCAACAGGAACGAGATTTTTCGTAGCTTGTTAGCGGAGTTCCATGTTGCTAGGAGTGACATGCTCCATGCTCAGTACTTTCTCTTTTTCTCTCTGTTTTTGAACTTCTCCTCCCTTGTCATAATATTATGTAGTATAATGTGTAATTCTTTATTAGTACAACTTTCTTTTCAACATTGCGTCAAACGTCAACTCCAGCTGCAAAATGAAGTTGTCAAGTCAGGCAAAATAAATACACTTGCAATATCAGTGGGTGACAAAGTTTTTGCTTTCAATCTTAAAGAGATACGCCTGGATAATTTAACAGTTTAAAAGTAAAAACTCTTAAAGCAATTCAATTATTCTGTTTTGCAATTTAAGGGAAAGTATTCTATGCATTCAAGAGGCAACTCTATGCAATTAAAATGTATACCCTTACAAAAAGGGTATCTTAAATTTGGTCAGAAGTGTGCAACGCATAGAAGGAAGCATCTCCGACCATATAAAGTATATGTATTCTTGATCCGCACGACGAGACGAATTCAAATAGATTCTTTCCGTTCGTCCGTCTGGATCATTGCGAACTGCTCCTAGACTGTAAGAGCTACACAGCTGAAACTGCACGTAGGCTTGTATATACTGCAGGGGTTGTATATCTCAGACTCAGCCGGATCGGACCACTATATCATATAGCTCCCATACAAACGGCAAAGTCACGAACAGTGACTTTTCTCAATAACTTCGTTATTCTCTGAGCTATTGTCGTGAAATTTCATATTGGTGAGTTTTTTACATACTAACGACTGTGCCAAATTTCATCAAGATATCATATAGCTCCCATAGGAACGATCGGTGGTAACTTTGATCAATAACGTCGTTATTTCCTACACTAAGATTCTAGGCCATTCTTTAGCAAACATAAGCCTTTTTAGATCAGACGTTTTTCCACTTTGATGGCTATGGGTAAGGAAAGAGTAACAAAGAAGTTAGCCCCGGCTCACTGGTTTCATAATTGAATTGACTATATAGATTCGTAGGCTCTTTCTTTAGTCGGGAATGCTTTAATCTCTACAAGCTTTCGACTACAGTTAATATATTCTTTCATAAGGATATAAGAAACGATCAGGGACCTCAGATAGCAGTATGGTCAGAATAGTATAAACAAATTAGTTAGTGAGTCAACTAAGTTAATGGGTCTGTGAGTTAAAGAGTGAACCAGTGATTGATTGAATGGGTGACAACTAAATAAGTCAGTCAATGAGTAAGCTTCTGAATGACTAAGCAAATGAACTTACTTAAGAAGTGAGTTAAACTTGCTTATTAATTTAAATCGTTTGGCCCATGTTGAATATATAAATTCAATTAAATACATTGAACTTACGAAAAGTATGTCACAATAGTTTTAAAAGAACTTCAGCCGGCGTTTTTCGTGTATACTTAGAAGAAAAATCTTTGATTTCAATACAATGTTGCTTACAGGCTTCAAAACTGCAATAAAAAAAAAATTCAATACACTTTAAGAGACTGAAACTATTGTTAAATTCTTTCCAAAGAACAAAAAGAAGGAAAAACTACCATAACATAAATAACAACCAAAAAAATAGAGACAAAATCGGCCAAAAGCTATACGGTAGATTCTTCATCACTCTCTCTCTCTCTCTCTCTTTTTTTATAGGCGGCCGTTTGCTTCTTGCGATTGTTGAATTTAAGCGGCTTTTGCTTATCGTTTGACATTTTTCTGACTTGTGCAATAGTCAACGTACGAACGAATCAACAACCCAACTGATATGAGGGCGTGGCAGTAGGTAGAATGAAAAAGCAAGAAACAAGCGGCAGCCTACCTAGAAATGTCTGTTTCCGTTTTTCTTTTTTTATGTTTTTGTTGTTTGTTAACTGCACTTTTTGGGCCATGCAACATTTCACATGTTTGGCAGTTTGGGCCAAAAACCACAACAAAAGATTGCCAAAAGATGAGTTGCCCCGAGTTACTATATGAACATGTACATATATATGTATATTGTATGTATACTTATATTTATCTGTGGTAACTCATATGCATGAGATGTTGAGGTTGGGGGTGTTTGAAAGAGATTATGCAAGAAAGATATCTGATAAGTCTCTTGTATGTGTACAGTGCACACACACACACACACATGTACATATATTTGCTTTTTTCGTTTTGCTGTGTCAGTCAAAAGAATTGAATTTAATTGGCAATATATAGATTGTCGTTACTTGTTAGCAAAAGTCTAAAGCACAGTCAATAAAACTTTTGCCTATGGTAATATGAAACCATTGACATCAGTAACAATAAACAACAACCAACAAAATACTGTCAAAGCGAGAAACAGAGGGAGAGAGAAAAGGAGAGATAGAGCGAGACATCCTTACTGCTCTATATGCATTAAAAAAACTTGTTCAACTGCAAAAGAAAGGGGTAACACAACAGAGAGCAAAAAGGCGAGAGAGAGAGAGAGATGGAGAGTAAGCAAGTCAGGCAAAAAAAAAAAACAAAAACAAACACCTTCCCAGGAGCCGCAGCACTTAATTCGCTTTCTTATCAAAGCAGCAGCAGGAGTCCAACAGTTGGCCTCTACCTTCAAGCTCACCCCCTATCCGCTCCCATCCCTTGGTGGAATAAATTGTTGAAGTGTTCGCAATTCACCACCAACGCAACTCAACTGAATTCTCTTACCTCTTCTCCTGGTGCTGCTGCTTCTGCTGCTTTGTGTGGTCCAACAAAAAAGTTTTTTAATAAAAATATTAAATTTGCATATGTTGCTCCGAGAAAGGAGGAAGTCAAGCAAGACCAAGCCAGGCCAGAGTTTTGGGGTTGCCTTTGGCTACCTGTGGTAGGAACTGCTTCTGCCGCCGGAAGTGGTTAACCTGTGGCAGAATTGGGAGACAGAGAGAGAGAGAGAAACAGAGCGGCCTAGAGATATTTATTCGCCGTTTGTTTTTTTTTTCCACTTCTTTTATCTTACTTGATGTGGAAGTTCGCGTGGGCTAGACAACTCAATATGGCCAAAGATTCAAAGCATTTGCCAAATTAAGTTTAAGTGAGCGTAAGAAGACAATGGTATATGTAGGGGGTGGGGGTGGTTGAAAAGAACTAATGTCAAGAGTTTTATTTATAAACTTAATATTTTCCTACCATTTGACCTTAAAACATATTGGCCTCTGCGTTTTAATTTCCTTCACATTTATTGGTAAATGTTGTTGATGAAAAATATTTATTAAACTGTTAAAAAAAGTTTTGACACGAAGGCCACACACAGAAAACATTTGTCCATAGAAATCATAAATAGAAAATGAATCCATTTATATATATGTATAAATTTGTAAAGTCAATTCCCTTCAAAGTCATGCACCTCTGTCTCTTTTTCTCTCTCTCTCTTTCTTTGTCTGTCTGTCTGTCTTACTCGTTTTGTGATTGCAGGTGATGAAGAGGGAACCTTCGACCCAAAAGGACTCTGTGATAATCTAATCCAGAGTTAAAAATTATGTCACAGCACTCGGGAGACAAATTCCTTCTCATTTCTAACTTGACAAGCTTCCCTCATCATCATCCCAGCGCGCCATACTCTTTCACATGTCTGGGTCATTTCGTTTGACCTTTTGCTCGTTTTTGTTGTATAAAGTGTTGAAAATGAAGGAAAAAACAAACAAAAAACAAAAAAAAGCAACTGAGAGAATATATGTAACAACAAAACAAACTAAAACACGACAAGGGAGTCCTCACACAACGACCCACATTGCGGCTCTCTGTCCTCTTCATTTCGTTGACATTCTCTCCCGCTGCGTCACTTTTTCACATTTCCGTTCCGCCTGTTCGTTCGTTTGCTTGTTGGTCCCGTGAAAAGGCCAAAATGATGTTGTTAGACTATTACGGCTAACCATAGAGTCAACTAGTACCGTTTCTGGTGGCTTTTCATCGAAATGGTGAGTTTTCTACACAAAAGTCGATGCAGATCCAAATTCTTTTATAGAGTGTAGGGATTCTCATTTTTATTCATGACGTTCGCTATTCAAGGGTAACCTTAAGTCGGTGCTTTAAAATGTAAACGAGAATGCTTGTTTTTTTTTTTTGCATTGAATAAATTTTGCATGCTGGCAACACATTTGCCTAGCGACTAACGGAAAGGACTTGCCCCTTTTGCAAATTTAAGTTGCCCTTTTTTTACTTTTCCCGCGTAACTTTTCTTTACCACCATACCCCTCTCGTTCTCTTTGGGTCACCCTTTCTTGTTTATGTCATGTTACTAATGTTTTTCGGACGTAATTACACTTGGACTTTGAACATGTTTAGGTTTAAAAGTGTTCCTGGATCATTAGTTTGTTTTGGAGTTTGTTCTTTGTTGATTGATGGGCCAAGTGCACATTTTTCTCCCCCTGAACTTCAAGTTGGCCAAAATAGTATATCAAATGGCTATATCAAGTTAGTTCAGTCAAATAAACATATGTATACCTAAATGAACGTCGACTCTGACCAGGGTCGCTGGCATTCGAGCAAAACCAGACTAAACAACAGCAATTGCATTTAAAGTGCTCTTCCAAACTACCTGCAGCAAGGGTCAGAAAGTGCAGTGAAATAAAGCGATTGTTACGCTCCGACTGGCAAACGGCTTGACGGCCTGACGGCCTGACGACCTACAACATGAACTTGCCTAGTGGCCCTTTCTTTCTGTTGCCACCAGCAAGCAACAGCAAGTACTAAAAAGTGACAGTTGTAATGCAGTTGATCCGCGTGGGCAGCGAACCATTACATGGAATGCGTTCGAAAATATAATTATCAAAATGAAAAGAGTCCAAGAAAAGACAGAAAAACAGAACCAAAACTGAACGGAGGAATAGCACAAAAAACTGCTATATAAGAAATGTTTATGACCGCATTGTTTGGTTGTTAATAATGCTGGGGAAAAAGAAATAAAAAGAAAGAGAGAAATACTACATACAACCACGACTACGACAAACTGTTGCTCAAACCCTATAAATTTCAACACCTAGTCAAAAAAGAAAGCCCAGCAAAAATGTTGCTTAGCGAATAGAAGAAAATGTAGTGGAAGGAGTAAACGAAAAGAAAATAGAATAGAAGGGGGAGAAAAGATGGCAGAATATTATTGCTTGCTAGGCATAAATTCCAGTTTATTTCAGTTTATTTCGGACTTTCTGCTAATGCAATAATAACGTACATTTTATATGAACGCAAAAGTTTCAGTTTGCACATGGGCGTAGCCTCTAAAAAAATCTCAATAAGGAAAGTAGAAAAAGCAATCGAAATTTAAAAGGAAATAAGATCTATGATGTTGATATATACTATATACTATACTATTTATTCATTAATTGACTTCCAATAGATTTTTTATACATTATTAAAACAATCAAAAAATGGCTTAACATTCAAAAATCTGTTTCCAAAGGCTATAAACAAATTATATTGGTTTTTATAGTACAAATACATACATCCATATCTGAAATAGAACAACTTTGCAGATAATATGTTATATAGATTTCATACTTGTATACTTGAAGAAAAAATTTTTTCTTTGTTTTATCTTTAAATTAGATTAAGGACTACGTCCTTGTTTGGTAACATTGGCACACTCTTAACATGTGTGTCTGTGTGTGTGTTTGTGTATGTGCGTATTAATTTCACACATTTACACAGCACTTTTATGTCTCATTTTTCTTTCTTTGCGGAAGAGAGAGAGAAAACAAAAAAAAAAAAAAAAGAAAAGAGGAAAATATAAAAGCAAACTTGCCTACTTTGCAAGAAGGCAAAAATAAAACACACACGACGAAGTAGAAAAATACACCGAAAAAAAGAAAGGGGGGAGAAACAAAAAGTATACGACACGTAGGCCCAAAACGAAAGCACGAACAACTTTTTTGCACGTCTCAGGGGAACAGGGAGGTGACTTGTTGCCCCATATACATATGTATGTATGCATGTATGTAGGGATGTGTGAGTGTGTTTGTGTATGTCTTGATAAGAGTCATTTATTTGTGCGTCTGTGTGTGTATGTTCTCTGGGTGGCAGCAAATTGAAATAAATCTTGACAAGTGCGTTGCGTTTAAGCGGCATGAGGACAAGGAACGAGCTCCAACTTCCCAGTTACCAGTTGGCAGTTGCCAACCCGCAGCAAGTTATTAACTAGGCTCGGACGCTTGACGTTCCCCCGTGTAGATTAATTATGCCTAGAGAAGACCAGCAACCAGCAAGCTAGCCAAACAGTTGTATGGGTGTGGGTATGGGCTGATTTATATACACATACACACAAAAACACACACACACTCTGAGCACATAGAATTGAAATAGCAAAATGGCCCAGCAGCAACACCAAAAGCTGGCAAAGAAAAATTGACTTAATAATTTAAATGAAAAATGCTTCATCCAAGCATTCGTTTCTCTTTGATTAGACTGAAGCGCCGTAAAGGAAAAAGCAAACACAAATAGGAAACTAGTTATCCAGTTGGGTTCTCCTTGTCGTAGTGGCCAGATGTCATACTCTTAGTGAAAGCATAGAAATATCGTATTACCGGGATCTAAAAGCAGCACTAAATTTTAATGCGAATCACCTAACCAAACCACCCACATGCCCATGCTCATGCCCATGTCCATGCCCACCTCCATAACCATAGAAATATGTAGTAGTTTGGCTGCTGCTGAATTCCGGTTTGGTTTTTGGACGCCTCCTGGGAATGGGATAGAATGTGGGTGAATGGGTTAGATGGAGGCAAAACAGGACGGTACGGGGGTAAACCATAATTTAATTTAATAACACAGGCAACAGTTGTTAGGCCTGTCGCTTAAGTGGCCAGAGGAAAAGGGTTTTACCCTTGCCCGCAAGTTGCATAGAAAACGAAGAGGTATCAAAATGGGTAAAGGTGCTTCTGGTTGCAGCTGCTTGCCCCATAATGATTGTGGTTACAGCACTTAAATCTCAGACATGGCACAAAACAACAAAAACAAGAGCTACAACCAAAGAACAGACGAAAAACAAAAAAAAAAAAACAGAAAAACAAGAGAAGCAAAACGAAATTGTTATGTATAAATTCCCCAACTCTCATGTAAAGTGGCATGACCCTCAAATGTCCTTAAGCTGTCAAAAATGAGTGTCGAACGAGGCTTGTCAGTGACGGGGAATGGCATGGAAGGATGGACGTGGAGGTGGAAACAAATGAAACATAAACACAAATTTTTATTTTGTTACTTTTTCATCTCTTACTCACAATAAAATGCCACGGATTCGAGTCGAGTTGAATGAGTCGTCGTCGTTGTCGGCGTTGGCGTCGAACAACCGCTGGGCGGGAGGAGGATTGAGGGAAAAAGAATGGCAATATCTAGAGGGGTGTGAGCCGTGAACGTCCGTTAAGTGGCAGTTTCGGCTGCTGGCCACGCGCAACGCCATATTGAAATTATGTTGAGAGTCCGGAAACTGGGCACGATTTTTTTCATTCTTTTTCTTTGCTTTTCTTTTCTGTTTTTACTGTCAAAAATTGTTTGCCACCTTTCTGGGGTGGGGATGGGGGCTGGGGCTGTCGGGGTTTGGCAGGTCGACTCTCGATCCCAACCTACTTCTTGCGCTAAATCACTCTCACTGTCCCTCTCCTTGGGCTCTTCTTGTCTGTTGTCTGGTTGGCCAACTTCTGCTTCACTTCATTTACATTCATTCATTCATTCTGTTTGCATACTGTTAGGAGGGGGGTGGACGAGACGCCTTGTTTATCAAAAAATTAAAGGTTAATTTTTTGTCCGAATTCGTTTGCTGTCATTTAATTAGCCCCCAAAGTACAACACCAGCTTAGACACTACGCTCAGGTATTCCTCCAATGGTTGGGGCCAGGGATTTCTCAAGTGAGGAATTGTTTTTCAGCTTTATTCATATTTTTTAGCACTTGTTGTTGTTTTTATTTTTTTGGGTGGGAGGTGTTTGTCTGTCTGGCTTCTTTGTGTAGGCATGACCTCACGTAGGCTGTTTGTGGCGCTGCCTTTTGAATTATCTTGCATTCATATTTCCTTCCTTGCTTTCCCTTTCCTTTTCCTTTTTTTCTCTTTTTTTTTGAAGCGTTTTTATATGTAAAATGATGTCTATGTACTTATATTTGTATATATATAAGTATATTCTCACAAATCTGAATTTTAATTAGGCTATGCTAATTTTTGTGAAAGCGTCGTTTTTACGTGTTGTTGGCTTTGTTTGCGAATTACTGATTTGAATCTGTTTTGTGTGTGTGTGAGTGTAAATATATCTGATTT
The DNA here is from genome assembly GCA_018152135.1 of Drosophila paulistorum. Lineage (NCBI taxonomy): Eukaryota > Metazoa > Arthropoda > Insecta > Diptera > Drosophilidae > Drosophila > Drosophila paulistorum. The sequence continues at coordinate 16,961,453 of JAECXG010000690.1, forward strand.
TCATTCGTTTTGTTTAGCTAAATTGTCTATTAATGAAGTCATGCTCTCTGATTTATCTGTATATTAAATTGAAAATTATTTAAAATTCTATTATGAATTAGTCAACAAACACTTAAAATGTTCATGAAAAATGATAAACACATAAAACTTGAAATCTTTAAAGCTCTTGCACAACAAATTAAGGGATAAGTATCACTTCTTAAAGTGGTTTACATCTCGCACTAATATGAAAGTTGGTAATGTCAATATCTTGACTAAATCTTTTTAGTTAGGCGTATATTTAAAGATTTTTAGTTGCAGTGTGATTACTTTCTTTTTAATGTATGTCTTTAAGTTAAAGTTTCTTCAACTTGTCTGCTTTGTAAAATTTGCAAGTGTTTCGCTCAGTGTATATATATAAGCACATGTCATACGTAGAGCAAGCTTTTAGCTCTTTCTCTTCAATATGTCTCGTTTCTTTGTTTCGTTTTGTGCCCGATAATCAGCGCTATCAAAAACAAAGCACGTTTAAGTTTACCGAACGTGAGGCGGGGTACGGAGAAAAGGTAAGCCAGGAACAAAATAAACAATGAGAAAAAGAACTACTTCTAACTGTTGGCAGACGTGTTAAACGCCTTAAAGTATGTGACAGAAAACACAAACAACAATGTCCTAAACGAGTGTGGGCAATAAGAACGAAACAAGCTAAAGAAAAACTAAAGAAATCTGATGGATAATTGAACTGAAATCCATTTCTCTAGTTGGACAAAACAGTAGGCGTGACTCGGACTTTGAGGGCCAGACAGAGACAGGACAGGTGACCAGACCAAGACAGAGAACACAAGACGCCTACTTCAGACCATAATCATATAGAGACCCTTTTGGTGTGTATGAACTTCATAATGATGGTGTGGTTGTTGTTGTTGTTATTACTAGTGACCAAGGGGCTCCCAAGGGTCTTGCTCTCGAATTGCTGTCTGTGCGATAAGTGTCGGCATGTGGATGTGTGTGTGTGTGTGTGTGTTTGTTAGCCGCTTGCCAACTTAATTGTGCTACTGGGAATGCTCACTGACATAAAAACAAAGAAAAAGAGAGAACAAAATGCTTTATACTCTCCACATAGTTGATTTGCATTTCTTTTTTAATACTTTTTGTCAACTTATTTTCAAGTTCTAATTGAAAACATTTATAGCTCAAAATGTGCACACAAAACTTTTATAATAAACATACAAAAACGACTATTAAATGCTAAATTCTATCTCTCGGGCTTGAATTAACAACATATTCTATTGGCTTTGCCATAGCCACATGTTCATTTGTCATTTCATCTATCAACATCTACATATATATATATGTATATATATTTCTATATCTATATTTGTTTTAAAAATATTGCTTTCCTTGTTTTGCTAGATTTGAACACCCATCCTTCTTCACTCGTCGTCTTCTTTCCAATTTAACCATTTTTATTTCGCCCTAAAGAAAATTTCTCACATATGTATGTATATCGATTAATTGATTGATGAACATGCTATGAATAGCAGATGAAGAGGAGATGTGTTATTATACATAACACACGGACAGAGTTGCAGCCATGCTGAGGCAGCACACTTTCACACACATAGAGCTATACATGGCTAGTGTATGTATTGGTATGTTTTTTTTAGCGCGCGGCACGTGAGTGTCGAAGAAGAAAAAACACATTTTTGTTGGGGCTAGCAGGCATGAAAAATGGTTGGTATTGCATATTTTTAGGGGCTCTATCTCCTGACTCCATGCCTTCGTTTCATCGTCACTCTACACATTAAAACCAATACCATACATTATATGTATGTATGTATGTATGAATGAATGAATGTACAGCCTTCTACTTCGGCAACGTTCAGAAGCTGGCCAAGCGTGAAGCATGTTATCGGGGGTCTTCTCTTTTTAATGGAATTATTTCATATACAAAAGGGAATTTTAGAATGAATTAAAAATAAAGCACAAGTTGAATACACATATATATACACACACACACACACACACACTTACGATGGGGAATGGCAAAATAAAAACGTGTTGCTCGCTTTAAGGCGCCTCGCCAAAAAATATATATGCAAAAATTTTCAATGGGCCACATGTCTCTTTTGTTGTTTTTACTCTTGTTGTGGTTATTGTTGGGGTTACCAACTGTCTCCGTTTTTTGTTTGCCATGCCAGTGGGCGTGTCTATGTATCTCAGTGTGTGTGTGTGTGTGTGTGTGTGTGTGTGTGTTAATGCTATACACAAAAGGATGCCTGGCACTTGGTTTTTGGGCTTTAATTTAATTTTATTAATCAAAATGGCTGCCCATTTTGAGGTTTTTTTTTGCGTATGGAGGGGGGAGAGTTTGGGGGGAGTTGGAGAAGGCATTAATTAAAAAGCAACAGTTACATTGCTCGTTTTTAATTACATTTACCGTTACGAAGGCTGCACTTGGACGTCGTCAGCTGTGGGCTAAAAACTATAAAAAGTCAGAGTCCCAAATGCCCCAAAAAGTATGCTACCCCTTGCCGCCGTCCACAACTCTGCCAATTGAGTTATGAGTGTATATGTGTGTGTGTGTATGTTTGTGTGTGAGAGAAGAGGAAAGAGCCTGTAATTAGGCAAAACATATTACTTTAATGACTGGCAAGCAGCAGCAATACAAGTAGAAGGAGAAGCAGCCGGTCGGTCGTCCACTATATTGAATTCTCTTTTGCCAGGCCCCCATCTACATCGCCCCCCAAAGCCTGCTCTCAATATGGACCATTAAAATCATATATGCATTTTCTCTCTTTTGGCTCCTAATTGGTTTTCGCACAGCCAACATAAAATATTAATAATAGAAATTAAGTTTTTCATATTCTGCTTCAACCTATTTGCTGGCTTTTATAGCATACTTTTATGGGCGGAAATGCCAAAAAAAAAAGAAAATGAGAATATAAGAAAGAAATTAATTTATAAATTTTTAATGTTTCAACTGAGTTCTCATCTATTTCTACTCTCGATTGCGAAAAAGAAAAAACAATGAGAGGACGAGAGAGACCAAGAGATAGGGAACACTTGAGAGAAATATATTTAACCAGACTACAACAATATCATGCGGGTGCAAAAATAACATAGAGTAAAACTAACCTTAATCGGGCTGGGGATTTCACCCAGGAGTGTGTGTGTGTGTTTTGTGGGTGGTAGAGGGGGTTGTATTCTCGCTAACACCCAGCTCAAAGCTCACACTTTAAACCACAATCTCACCAAGCCATACATAAAGACGAGCCTCTAAATGATGCCCAAATTGAAAGTGAATGGGCATAAGAGTCTCCCATGAAATATACTTATAAAACTGGATACATATATATGTATATCTTATTTTATATATGTACATATATACAAATGGACAACAGTAGCCCAGACAGAGATGATGATGATGACACACAAACAATGAAAGACATTCATACACACATGCACACTGATTGTTTGATTTCCACCAGACCCAGCAGAGCGAAGAATGCATGAAACATGGCGAAAAATATGTAGGAAAAAGTTTTTTTTTTTTTTGCTTTGCTACGGAAACGGAAATAGAATTATAAAAGCCAAGCTAAAGACGTTGACAGACCATACAAAAAGCAATGGCTGAGTGGGAAATAGCAGGAGGGAAACCACACACACACGCATATAGCAGACACGAGTAAAGGAGATAAGAAAACTCTCTGTGTCTGTCTGTATCTGTGTGTGTGTGTTTGCCAAAGGCTTAAATATGGTAGGGAAAAGACAAACTTTTGCCAAGTTTTTGCCATAGGGGTAAAAAATTTATGAACAGGCAACCACAAAAATGGTTGAAAATGAGCAGGGCGGTTCCCACAGCGATGGAGCAGTGTGTGAAGGCGCAGGATGGAAGGAAGGGTGTGAACCGAGAATCGTCGTCGTACAAAGAACTTAATGAAAAATGAAGTGCGATTTATGGTCAAACAAATCAAAGTTTGTGGAAGTGTTTGAATGGATATCTGTCTGAATGCAGAAGGGGAAGTTATGTAATTCTCACATATTGCCTTTTCATTTAGTCTGGCTCTCCTCTCCTCGCCTCACCCTTCAAGTCTTTCGTTTTGTTCAAATTGTATGAAATGTGACAAATTAGGGGAATTCAAAGGCTTTATACAAATATAAATTAGATTTTCGATTAGAGACAATGGTTATATGGAAGTATATGAATTTAGTACGTATATCTCTTTATATACACACATACATATGTACGGAAATATATTTATAGTTTTTCGATTGTGCTTGCGTTTATCTTCTTTATAATTCGCTTTATGCAGAGACATTTGTCTCAGCTAATTCAGCAAGGAACTTTTCACAGTGGAAGAGATTACTGCTGCTGGGGACGACAAGGACATACGAGACAACCAAGACTAGGACGAGGACAAGGACATGGTCTGGCTAGGATTTTCTAGTTGAAAAATTAAATATTTCACATGTCTGTCTGAATTTTATATGCGCCAAGAGCGGAACCAATTCAAGCCAAAGGAAAAGCGGAAGTGTAGCTCAGTAGAAAAAAGAAACGAAAACAGCAAACCAAATGGAAAAATTGTAAAAAAAAAAATCACACAGACACACAGAGGAAGATGAAGAAACAGCAGCCGGATGAAAAGGAGAAAAAGAGAGGCTGAAGCAAGCATAATCTAATATGCCACAGTGCAGGATATTTGCGGAGGGGCAGCAGACAGAGCAAAAAAAAAATAAAATTACTCTATAGACACCAAAAGGGAAAAAATGACAGAGAGAGATAGAGAGGGAGAAAGAAAAAGGAAGCCACATAGACGTAGAAGCTGATTGTCGGTTATGGGCAATGTGCGTTTACTCCCCCTCCCACTTACCCCACGCTTATAGCCCAACAAACCGGCATATGAGGTGGACAAGTTGGCTTTACATTTTATGGCATATGAAACGTGCGAAATAAATGATATTTTTATACCAATGCAAAAGAAATGTAATACAAGTGGAATGTAAATCTTAAATTATGCTATTGGCGTTTGCCCACAGAAAATAAATGAAAGATACAGCCAAAGCTCTGCCATAAACTGTTACGGTAAAGACCTTTAAACTCGTTCCAAAGTCGATTTCAATGTATTACACTAAATAGGAGCAGCAGCAGCAATTTCTAGTTTGGGACAACAACAAATCAAAATACACTCAATATTATATTTGCTTTGCATAATTTGTAGGCGTAGACAAAACAAACAATGCTACATACACGAACACGTCACACACACACACACACACACACACACACATACAACCGCATACATACACACAAATAAATCAATGTTGAAAATGTTAAACCGAAATGTAAACATTAGAATTTACATAGTAAGCAGAGAAGCTGAAGAAAAAAAATGTGGTTGGAAATAGGAGAAAATGGATGAAGAGGCAAAGCGAAAACGAAAATATTTATAGCCTACTTAAAGGCTTACTTCTTAGAAGTAAAACCTAATGCCACTTTAATTTCAATTTACCAATTTTTGTATTTTGTATTTTTTCTTCTCCTATACCCTATCTGATAAAGAATTCAATTCTAGAATTTAACATTCATTTTGGTCTCTCGCCAAAGTTTATGCAAATGAAAATCCGACAACGAAATTGACTTTTTTCTTAGAAAGAATTTTAGCTGCAGATTTTTCTGGTTTTTTTGTTTCCATGAATAAATCATACATTTGAAATTTTCGCATCTAAAATGATTAAGCTTAATTAATGAAATTATATTTTTGAAATATTTGTCTAGATTTCGACCTTATTGAAGTAAATAGAAACTGGGTTTTAGGTGGGTCTCAGGTCAATAAGGTGGATTCTTTTAGCAAAGTCTGCTGCTATACAGACAACCTGCTCACCTTTTGTGCTGCCTATGATTTAACATCTTACAAATAAATCAGTGAGATTTATTGACCTGAAGCCCAGCTAAAACACAGTTTTGATACTTTTGAAATACTATCTTGGCTAGCAAGCATCATTTATCTAATCCAAATCTTTTTATTCTCTACAAATTCATTACAGATCGCACAATAAGCGAACATGAGAGCAAAAATGTAGTTTTACCCTGTCCGGTCAATGAACAGAAATGCGGTAAACTGCATTCATTGAATTGGTTTAAGGGCGATGGTCGTATCGCTGCCATGCTACTGGGTGATAGCAATGTGACGAGTGTAAACAAAGAATTTGAAAATAGGTAAAATATAAATACATACATATTTCGATTATTCATGTATTAAATAAAACTAATGGCTAATGGTATTCTTATGTTTGACCTCATTCAGAGTAACAGTTGAACAAAATCCATACAGATTAGTTATTAAGGACTTAAAAATATCTGATGAGGATATCTATCTATGTGATACAACATTTTATATACCCGAGGAAACGTGTGATAACTTCAATGGCTATCGTGTTGAACTGAGAGTCCTAGGTAAGTTTCTCCATTCGAAATGATTGGACAACAAATTGCATGCATGCATTCATACAAACACATATTTTCACATGTTATCGTCTCGCCTTGTGTACATTTGTATTTCTTTCAAGTTGTTGCTTATTTTATGCATTTGTTGAATGTTATTGTAATTGCTTTATTGTTGCTTTTAAGTTTCTGTTTTGTGTTTATTTGTATGCGCTTTAAATAACAAAATGCCAATAACTAATCTCTAACAATTAAAAAACCAACTGATAAATAAAAAAACAAAAACCAAAAAAAAAAATGATGCATGGGAAAATTTAATCAAATTTCACTTATCCAAGAAAGGAAAGAGATGAATCTAATAAAGGAACTGCATGTGTTTGCTTACTGTGTTTGTCCATTGTATGTAAAATCAGTCATGATCAATGATTTGTATCTCAATCTCTCTGATTATTCATTATTCAAATCGGAATCAATTCAAATTTTTCGCCTGAATTTAAATGCCATTTCCATTGTCGAATTCTTGTTCTTTTCTTTTTTTGTGTGCTTTGCATCTCTCTGTATATAAGTATCCAACAATCTTTTGATCCCCACCCCTCTTAGTGTATATGTACCCATTAACTATAAAACAGATTTGACAAGTGCAACCCCGCAAGTTTACATATAACCAATCGCTATCTCTCTCTCTCTCTCTCTCTATTTCTCTGTCTCTTTTTCTCTCTCCCTTTCTCTAACTATCTACCTATCTATCTATCTATCTATCTATCTACATATATCTTTATTTATTTTGCTCTATTCCATAAACATTTTTAAACGTGTCAAAACTCATGCAAATATTTTCTCTTAACTGATTGTACTTTTCCAAAAAACCCAAAAAAAAAAAAATCGCTTAACAACATCGACATGGAAATTCCATATATATAACACACATATATATTTTTGGGTGTATATGTCAAAATAAAAAAAAAAAACAAAAAAATACTCAAACAAATTTGCAAAAATCGATCGATACATGGAACAATCCATGCCCATCACCAAACAACACCACCGCCACCAACCACCACCATCTCCAAACCACCAACACTACTACCAAACCAAAAAACTACAAATTACAAAAAAAAAAACAAAAAAAACTCCAACAACAACTTGTTCACTCACCAAAAAATTTGTGTTTTTTTCATCCGATATTGTATGAACTAACTCTGTGTGCGCCCCCCACCCGACCCCGAATTCCATAAAAATAAAAATTAAAAACTGAACTCAAACTAAAAACAATTTAAACTCCAACCAACAAATGCTTTTGAAATTAAACTTGATTTTTGTTTAAAAAAAAAACAACATTCCCATAAAAAAAATCAAAAACCTGAATCCCTAAAAATCCCTAAACCAAACCAACGAACAAAATCTGCGCATTAAAAACGTAGAAAACATTGGTAAATCTCCAACTAAATGATAAATAATAATTTTAAACGATTTCCATTAATGGTTTTTGTTTAGTTGTGCTTGAAAAAAGAAAAAAAAAAAAATCGAAAGATGATAAACATCTGATAAAAAGAAATCCTCTTGCCTCAACGGTTTAAGAGTTTTAGTTTTTGTTTATTTTCAAATTCAATTGATTTTCGGTTTCGGTTTTAGTTTATCAATTTTAATTTCATTTCGAAATTTTCGAATGATGGTGTGCTGCTGCTGATGATGATGAATGGTGGAATGTTTGAAAATGATTTATGCTTTAATTTGGTTTCATAGTTTCTAATCTTATCTTAGTTCTATCATTCAAATTAACGACCATTCAATTTCAAATATCATTTTCATCAATTTTATGATTTAATTTTAACTTAGTTTCTAATTGTTATCAATTAATATTTTGGCAAAAAAAATTAAGTAAACAAAAATTGAAATATGATTTATTAAAACACAACTCAACATTTTTACCTCCCGAAAAAAAAAATTGGAAAAAATAAAAAATCGACACCACACATGAACTACAACAACTATAACGACGCACTCTGACTACACACACACACACACACACATACACTGCACCCGCCCACACACATACAAATATATACACACACACACGTTTATATTGGAAATTGGAAACGACTGGACAATACAGTGCCACCCACTGAGGTTGTGATTCTGGACGCTAAGGGCGACCGCATCGAGAACGGAAGCATCGTGGGACCCCTGCAGGAGCGCCAATCTCTAAAGGCAACGTGCACTGTGAAGAACACACGTCCCCAGCCAGATGTGGGCTGGTTCCGTGGCACCAAGCGCCTGGCAACATGTGAGTATAGTAACAAATCCCTCAATCTGCCATCCTCAACTATGACAGCCTCCTGAACTACACTTATAAAAATAAAAACCATTCAAAACCAAGTCCAGTAACAAATAAAGGGGGAAAACGTAAGAAAGAAGCCTAACAGATCAAAACAAATGAAAAACACAATTAAGTCACAATTGAAACAAACAAAGAATAGATGTTTTGGGAAATCTTGATGAGGAAGTGATGAAAAATATTAGATTACAAGACTAAACCAAGTTGAATGTTACAGTTGTTACATCTTTGATTGTTTAGAATTTTGCCAAGTGTAAGCCTAAGCCGACTCCCCTGTCAAAGGTATAGGAACATAAAACTTATTCTCTTTTTTGTTGTTCTTTTTTGGGTGTTGTACTTTGGCTGCTGCCAGGTCATAAAAGCAAACGAAGCGCGTTTATTGATTTCCAGACCAGGGTTAAGTAGCCAATTTGATGCATAAGCCCCCGCGCCCAGAGTCAATGTCGAAGTAAGTCAAGACGGTGGCAAAGTCGACTCGATTCCAGTCGACTCGAGAGTTTACGATGCGCCACAAAGTTTATGCAGTGGCTGACGACGACGACGACAATAAAGAGAGAGAAAGAAACAGCTAACGAATAAGAGACTTGGGGTAGCTCTGGCAAGGATTTGGGCGATGCTTATCAGTTTGCATATAGAATAGGAATAGGTATATATATATGTATATATATATATAGCCTAACCACGCTGAAATCATAAAATGTTATGTCCTCTTATTGTAAAGCATAAAAGTAAAATTAGAGACATTTCATTAAATATTTCAACTGCAACACGAGAGGGAAAGAGGAGATCTAGAGGAAAGGAAAAACATTCCTCTGAAATCCTCAAATTAATTGACTTTAACCATTTCCCTTTCTATTCTGTTCCGCGTTTTTGTTTTTTTTTTGTTTCCTTTGTTTTCAAATAAATGTCAGGAAAGTACGGAGGTCGAAATCTTCCATAACAATTAGCTCAAAAGGAACTTAAAGCCAAAATCAGAAGTAGAATAAAAAGAAGCAAAATGGTGAAAGAAAAAATTCAAGCAAAATTCTTAACTTTATTGGCCTTGAGTATTTTTTAACATTTCCGGTTTGGAATATACATAATTTTTTTTTTTTTTGCCCCACCCATTTCGTTGTAACAAAGCAGGATAATTGGGGTCCTTCACAGCACAGACAAAAGACACAACCCTTTTGGAGACAGCGCGAGGTTATGAAGCGGGTGGCGGCGGGGAGTTTATTATCCTCCTTCCAAAAACAAATTTGATTTTATGTTGAAATAATTTTTGTTTTTTTCCTTTTTGTTTTGTGTTTTAAAAGCCCATCCCTTATCATAAAACGGGAGCATAATTGCTTATAATTAGCATCCATAAAAGGTGGAATAAGAACTTATAGCAATGCAAAAAGGATTACAGGGAATTCCTCCACTCACCCCTTTCCTTCAAATGTACAAAATGTTGGGAATGGGTTTGTTGTTTTCTTTTATTTTTTCTTTGCTTTGAATACTAAAAGGTTTGTTCAATATACTTAAACATTTTCCACATTTTCTTTCTCTCTAGATTCGCCCACTCATGATCTAAAGGATGGCCTATACACATCAACACTTGAATTGGATTGGCAATTATCACGTGAAGACCTCGCCCAGGATATTGAATGTCGTGTGGAATCCGCGGCCATAAAGAATGCAATTGTTACCAAATTCAGTGTGGATTTGCAAGGTGAGTTTTCTATGAGTTCTGTGTGAATGACTCAACAACAACGGTCGTAAAGTACACGGCCAAAAGGAAATGATGACTCCGCGCCCCAAATGCTTTATGTTTAGGCCAGACAACTTTATGTATCTTCACTTGCTCTCTCTCTCCTTCTATCTATCTCTTTCTCTCTCTGTTCATACATATACAGAAATAAGGTGCGCTTAGCGAAATGGTCATAGGAAAATGCTTTCGTTTCACAGTTTACGACTTTGTTTTGAAACTTTATAATGCACACAATATACTACATTGTGAATGTGAAAGCCTATAAAAATAAAGGGGAGAAGAAAATGTTTTGGTCGATCGTCAGATGAAGATTCTAAATGTAATTGGCATTTCGTTTAAGAGAAAACTTAAATGGGATACCATAAACTTATTTATAAGCACAGGATTAGCTTTGTCATCTTACTTTATGAAAAATATTAAAGCGGATTGTTGGGAGCAATGTTTTAAAATAATAGGCTGACTCAATTGGTCAAAGAATTCATTCATAAAACCTTCAAGACAAAATATTTTTTTGTACCAAAGTTCAATTGGCAATAATAGCTTTTTCTTCTGAAGTTTTTTTGTTATGATTTATTGCAGTTAGGTTTATTTTGTTGATAATTGGTAAAATAATTTTCCGACTCTTTTGTATGGCTAATTTAAGCAAGTGGCAATTAAGAGAATGGCAAATCTCTTTAAACTTTTCGAGCATTTGTCGGCATTTGCCTACGATTGGTATTTCGGGTTCATTAAACCCAGAGGGTTGATCTAAACTCGAAACCGTTCAAATTACAACAGCAAAAGGAACTTGAACCATCATTCAGGCTTTGTGTCCCCAGGCGTCTTCAATTTTCAGACTTTGAAAGTCATGCAAATAAATTTTTATAATTAAAAGCTCTTTGACAATATCTAGTGGCTCGTTTTTTTTTCGTTTTTTGTTTTGCAATTAACAAATGATTTGACATTTTTTTTTGTTTCGTTAGAACGACGTTGTTTTTGTTGTGTTATTTTTACTTTTTTTTTTTGAAAATTAATGAAAGTCATTAAATGTAACATAAAACTGAGCAACCTAACGGCAATGATGTCTAACGTTCAAGTTTTTCATTTACAAAGTGGACAAATTGATTGATGGCAAAGGTTTTGGTATATTGACGCGCCGAGGGGTGTTGCGTGGAAGGGGGAGGGGAAGAATTGGTCGGTCTGTCGGTAGGCAAGTGAGCCCAAATGCAAATTGCCATTATTAATGTTTTATATTATGGAAGAGAAAGGGCCCCAACCAACCAATGGCATTGATGGGTAAGAAGGAAAAGGGACAGAGAAAGAAAGAGAGATCCGAATAAAACCAATTACAAAGTTCTCTCCCTTTCTCTCATACTGTGAGTCTCAAGTATTTTAAGCAATTTGCTATCTTTTTCTCTCTTTCTCCTCTAACCTGTTTTATTTTTTTTCATTGTTTTACAGTGCGTCCCACAAGCATAGACATCAATGGAGTGGAACATCATACAGTACAGGGCAGTAAAGTGGTGCTAACATGTGATGTAAGTATATTTGGTTTAAAGTATGATTGAGTCCAGTTATAGTGAAAAATAGTATATAATTTATATAGTAAATGCATATTTATTGTATCTTTGTACATGGTCGCTTGTTTTTGTAGCATACTTTTATGGGCACACATTTTTATAGAATATCGTTGTTCATTTTAGACCTTACCCAAGGTAGTCTTTCTCGTCCTGTCGTCCTCAATGTTTTTGTTCGTTGCAGTCGAGTAATTGACAACAATTAACTGCCAATTATTTTGCGATTTTTCGTAGTTGTCGTCCACGTTGTCCTCGACGTTGTTGTCGACAAGAATGAAAACGACATATGGGCAAGCTCGACTTCTACCTAACTGAGCCTCTTTTTTCCTTTTTCCTCTCAACATACATATACATATAGCCTTTTCGACAACGTCCTGTCATTGCTCTGACTTCCTCTTCCTATAAATTTTCCCCATTGCATTTTAATGGAAAAGCGCTCAATTGACTGCAGTTTAGCAGCACTTTGACATGGTTAAGAATAGGAGAGTCGAGGGGAGGGATAAAAACGAGGTGAAAAGGGGGCAACGGACATGTAACTTAAGTCAGAGGACATGCCTCTGAGCTGTGCGCTCCGTAAAATTATGCGAAATTGCCTATTGATTGCGTATTATGTGTTCTAATGGAATTTTCATGCAATTGTTTTCTACTGTCTGCCAAGGTACTATAGTAAAAACGTTTCATGGGGTAATGGTATATATATATAAATGAATATGTATGCCCTTATCTATATGTGTGTGTGTGTGTGAATATGCACTTGACGTTTAATGGAAATTTAATAGCGATTGCCTTTCTAAACCAGAATCGACAGTTTTTGCCCATGGCATGAAAATGGAAAAGTTGTTAATTTATAGGTTTAAATCATGATATGCATAATCATTTCCAATTTTCAACAGATTCATGGTGCACGCCCAGCGGTTAATCTAACTTGGTATAATGCCACATCAATTATTAACCCAGAGGAAAATGAACTAACTGAAATACGAACCAAAGCGGTAAGTTCAGCGTTATCATTATTTTTGGGCATTCATATCAATCAAAATGTTATCTCTATTTGTGACAGTTTGAAAAAGAGGATGGCACCTATCACACCCAATCGGAATTGATTTTTAATGCCACTCGTTTCGAAAATGTGCGCGTTTTTCGCTGTGAGGCTGAGAATATTGTGTTACAAATCAATCGAGAGAAGGCCATATCATCGGCCATGACATTGGAAGTGTTGTGTGAGTATACATATAAAAAATAGCGAATATCAACGCTTACAGACTAATGAATTACAATTTATTAACTTCTAGTTAAAGTTTTATTTAAAATATAAACTAAGCTTAATCCATACTTTGCATTTACTTTCTACAGATCCACCCGTTGTTAGGGTCAATCCACCAGAATTAGTCGTGAACACAAGTGAAATAATATTGCTCAATTGTGAATATATCTCAAATCCGGCATCTCTAACTGAAGTTATATGGTAAGTTTTTTAAGAATTTTGATCAATAATTTGGATGATAAAGTGAAGGCTAGTCAAAAAAACCGAAACACAAAACGAAACAGAACCGAAACGAGTGAAATTGCCAACATGGCGGAAGCCAGAAAATCCGAGCAAATGCAAAAGTCAAATGCAAAATGCAAACGAATTTAAATTGCTTTTAAATCCGCCGTGCAAATACGCACATTCGAGTCAGATAAGAGAGATAGAAAGAGTGCCTGAGGAGGGCGAGAAAATTTCTCTCTCTGTGCGTGTGTGTGTGTGTGTGAGTGTGTTTGGTTCCCCAAAGGCAAAAGTGACGGGTGTATTGTGTTGACTACATAGGCGCCTGGCAAAGGTGTGAGGTAGAGAAACTAGAGAAAGGGTGCGAGCGTAGGTGATAGCTTGTCTGACTTTCAACTGCATACATAGGTAACAGGGTGCATGGCGGAGAGAGTGGACAGACTGGAAGGGTAGTGGAATTGCATCCAGAACTCAATTTAACTAAAATTTCCACAGTAAACAAAAATCTAATTAAAAACAAATACAAAAGTAAACATATAGACAGAGAGACAGAAGCATGGAGGGGGAGCGAGGGAGTAAGAGAAAGAATGAGTGAGGTAGGGAGTAGGCGGCAAAGAGATAGGAAACAAGAAGAAGAGTGGTAATAAAGTGCGTGCCATGGGAACCTCATTCTGTTTAGACAAGTGTACACGTACACTTTCTGCCTCCCATTACCATTCAACTCGTCCTTTCCACCATTCCCATCACTATCATCATCATCATCATCATCATCATCATCGTCGTCGTCATAATCATGAGTGTTGTCGCAGCGAAGATGCATTTATCTTCTGAAAATCAAAACAAACTCCAAATGCAACTCGAAAATGCGTAATGTGAAACCGAACACGAATGTCAGTTCACATGCGAATAGAATTTGCCACAATTAAAGTTCTTCTTGAAGGCACGCTACACTCAAAAAAAAAAAACAAGAAAAAATTATATTCAAATTGTAAACATAATTTGATTCATAATTTGATTAAGTCATCCTTGTTGACTGACAAATCAATTGTTATAGCCATTAAAAATTATGAATTTTTGGCTTATTGGTTGGGTTCTTTTTTCTTGGATTTTATAGAAACGTTTCTGACAAAAATATATGCAAAGTACTCGGCCGCTTGACTTTTTAATAAGTTTCAAGTACATTTTATTTTTGTTTTTTTTTGTTCAGTGTCATTTAAATTTGCGCCACCTTAGCCTAGACGGAGGACATCGTTCACATCAACAGCAACAGGGCCATATAGAATTACACACAATCATATAGCGCGTGGCATCAGGCAAACGCATAATGCGAAATTATCGCTGGCATGGCAACAACCATTCAGTGGAGAGGAGCCCCCTCCCTCCCCCACCCCTAACTGGGCAAAACCAACCCATCTAGCCACCCAATGCCACTCGAAAATCCCAACGAATTCCAGTATGCATAGCTAACAAACTTGGCCGAAATTCATTGGCGAATGTCTGACATATTTCTGGAAATGCTGCGCTGATGCTGATGCTGCAGCTCATCTCTTTGATTTGAGTACCCCCAAAATGCAATTTTCGCCGAGATTTGAGATGAGGATTCGCGGATATATGAGATACGTTGATTTTTGCTGTATTAATTGGAATGTTTTGTACGCGGACCAGAGCATTGAGAGAATAGGACAAGGGCTTTATATGATTGTTCAAATATATTAAAGTGCAGATCATATGATGAGAGTAGATGCGGTTCATTTTGGTGAGACCTTCGTTTTGCAAAAGGAAACGTGTAATCAATTTGGAAATTGAATTTGCCGCTTCACAAGTAAAAAGATAGATTCAGGGACATGTGTATGTGCGTGTGTGTATATTTACAAGCACACATACACTTAGAGTAAGATGGCTGTAATGCCTTACTTTTGATTAATAGTGCACAAAATGTAGTCACTTTTTTCTCCCTACACTCTCTACACCCCAGTCCCGCCCCCCACCCTTCCTTATATCTCTCGCTTTGCTTATACAAACAACACATCCAAAGCAGAAAATGTTAGTAACATACGCGAGTCTAATTAGGCGAGGGGCGGAAGGATGCTAAGGATGCAGCAGCAGCAGCAACAGCTCGCCCTTATGATGAATGAAGATGGAACAGTCAACAAACTCGTTCACACACACACACACACACTAGTAAATCCTAAGATAGACACACACACATACTCACTTACACTCATCTGTGTCAAGTGGCTGCATTTTACAAGCCCTTCCACGTTCAACATTTCTCCTACTCCACCTCACCTATCTCTTTCTATCCTACACACACACACACAAGCCCCTCCTTGCATCTAGTTCGGCGCTTTGCTTTGCCAACTGAGAAATTAAATGCACACACAAAAGTGGCATACAGGGCAAATTTATTTAGCAGGCATTTTATTTACGCCTCTATGTGTTTGTGGTTTAAAAAATGAAAATATAAACAACAAAAACACACACATACACAACCGAGGAGGAAAAGAGAAAGACAGAGAGCGAGATAGACATAGAGGAAGAGTTAGTGAGAGAAAAAAAGCGAAAAATTAAATGCATTTTCCACTCTACTGTTTGTGGAATGTGTTTTTGCTGTGGAAAATGTCTAAATTGCTTTTGACACGAGAATATTCTAATTGGTATCTCAAAACAAAGCTTTTTCCTATGCGGAATGTACAGAAAATGTTCTCTAATTCCATATATAGAAGAGTATATGTATATGTACATCTTCCTATGAAAATACTTATGTCTGCTTGACTTTTGCAATGTTTAAAAACATTCATCTAAATTTAAAAAAAGAATTTCAACCTTACAAAGTAAACTTGTAAACGAAATATCAAATAAGACAACATAAGAAATATATTTTTTTAAGCTAATTGTAAGATGTCCGTGAGGTAGACTAACAAAAAGGAATTTTTCGTTAAATCTAATTAAATTTAGGATATATTTTACCAGCCGAAAGCCCTGGCTGCTAATTCTCTGTTGTACAGTGGATAAAAATTGTAATTGTTAACTTTCTTCCTCACAATAATCATAATAAATTATCTTAAATTATTTAATTGGTCTGACAAAAAAAAAAGCTCCCAGTCTCTAGTAGCACATTCTATCAATTAAGTTTTGTTTGTTGGATATTTTTCCCCTTTATGTACGTTCTGAGAATTTGTGACCAGCAATAAACAATAATAAGCATTATAATCAAACGAAACAAAAACAAAAGGGGGAAAAATAAACTAAAGTAAACCTTCATTATCAAAGGAAACTCATCTAATAATTAAATGATAGAATTCAAGCAAGGACTAGATAGGGTAAAATAAGAAAAACAACTTTTACTGTTGCCACCCCCGCGCATCACTCTAGCGATTTCTCTCCTCACATCACTTGCTATGCCACCCACACACACACACACACACACACACACACACACACACACACACACATAAATCACCACAAAAGTAATTGTAATTGTTGAATTATTAAAGCGCAAAAGGCAATAAACCACAAGAGTTTCCCATACTCCTTGTATCCTTACTCGTTCTTTAGGCTGTTCACTGTTCCTCAGTCCCTGAGTATTCGTAAGTAAGTTGACTTTGCGACAAAAGAAAGCGGCAGGCAAATGGAAAAAGGACAAAGGCACCGAATCACAGATTCTCGACCCAATTAAAAATGTCTGCCTGAGAGAAGGTTTCTTCCATACACACATACACATGCACATGCGAATTTATATAAATATATGTATGTACATATAGTAAATTGAGCAAAAAAAAAAAAAAGGTCTCGACCAAAGAGCATATGCACATAAATGTACCCTATACATATGTACGCACATTATGTGAAGGAAAGGACAAAGAAGCGAGAATCCTGCTGTCTGCTGGTCTGCACGATATAAAAATAATTTCAATACTTTTTCCGTTTACCATTAAGAGCATTTCCGCTCCTGTCAGCCAAAAAACAAAAAAGTAAAGCAAAGAGTAAGAGCACAAAAGACAAAAAAACAACAAGAAAGCGAATCATACCAAATGGACGGACGCACATTTCCGCTGTCCGAGACTTTGAGTCAGTAGGTATTTCAATGTTTTTCTTTCAAGCCGGCAATTTTTCTACGTTCCAAGGGGATAAGCCCAAACCCAAAAGTAAAGTAGAGTAGACCAGACGAGGCTCGTTAACTTTTTGGCAAACACTCGTTGTCCGCACACTCACACACACAAACACTTCACTGTGCATATGTGTATGTGGGGAAACACAGAGCGGTGGACCTTGCCATGGGCCGATAATTAAAATTAATTACGCTTGTAGTGATGTGCGGATTTATGCAACACAAGTTGAGCCCCATAGAGTACACACGCATACATGGACAGACTGAAAATAGTAGTAGAGCCGGGGTATTGGTAGCGGTACAGTCCAGGCCAACGGTGAGTGGCAAGCGGTCGGTCACTCATTAAATTAACGAGGCCGGATACCAAAAAGAAAACAAACAAACTCAATCAACTTTTGTCGACGTTTGTATACCCTTTGTAGAAAAAAAAGAAATACCATCAACTTGGACAACAAATAGTCACGCTTCATTTCAAACAAGTTGGATTAGGTTAGTTAGAGAGTTTCCTATAAAATTAAAAAACAAATAAAATGATGTTCTCAGACTTTTTTTTTAATACCTTTAATCAGAATTATATATAGACATAATATAATACTCTTCTTTTATGGTCATCATGAAAATGCCAATACCCCTTTTTCCGGCTGATCAATGGCCTGGGCACAAAAGGGGTCCCTGAAATGACCGAAAAGCAGAAAGAAAACAACTGTAAAACTGTGAGACGAAGCGCAGAGGTGAAAGGAAGCGAAGTGGAAATTGCTTTTCTGTGTTACCTTTTGCGTTTATTGCAAATCAATTAAAATTTATACTCAACTGTAATCCGCCTGGGGACGTTCGATGGCAATATAATTTCGATTTATGCCGCCTTGCAATGCCTTTTAAATTATACGCACTCGGTTACCGAAAGGAATTTCTTTTCATCCGTTCACTTCACGAAAGTAAAGGCAAGTGCGTAAAATTGTTTTTACATCAAAAGAAAACAGAAACAAGAATAACAAACAAAGGATATGCCTGTCCTGTATCTTATATACAAACATATATCCCACAGAGATAATTGTCGAATGTCCAGGAAATCTTTTGGTGGTCAACATAAATACATATGAATGTAAAAAGCAAACGAAAATACATCTAAATACCAAATGAAATAGTTAATAGCTTAAAATAACAAACTTAAATGGTTTTTGAATCAAAATAATTTACATGCCTAAAGTACATAGTATATTTTATTTTGTTTTTTCTTATTTAATTTTATTATTATAATAACTATGCAACTTGTGTCATTCATGTTTGAAGGAGTGACAAGAATAAGGTTGATTTAAGTCTTTAAGGAACCAGTCACCAGTCACTCAGTCAGTCAGAGAAGTACTTTTACATACTTATTTCTATAGAAATGTCAACGTGAACTCTTTTGTGTCTGCCAATTGTGCAGCATTTGTAAGTAGATTTTAAAACCCTGGCAATGAGAAGAGACCTACTGAGAGACCTACATACGTAATACGTATACGTATGGAAGCTTGTCAAACAACAAAATGCAAAATGAACACGATAGAACTACAGAAAAATATAGAAAGGCCCAAGCAGGCAGGCTTGTGGGTGGATAGGGGTGGAAAGAGTACTAAATAAGTAAAGCAATGGAAAGCAGTTAAAGGCAGAAGAAGGCCCCAAAGACATTTGACATAATTTCGTTCGTACAATTGTCCGGCTAAAAAAAGGAGTACTGAAAAGTCAGTCACAGTCAGAGTCCACTTCATCTCATTCTAGTACACTCCATAGCCACTCCCTCTCAAGCAATTCATGTCACTCATGCTTTGAGGGAGTGAATTGGAGTGGGATGTTTTTTTTCTTTTTTTTTTTTTGTTTTTGGGATTTGTACAAGTTGTGTTATGAAAACAAAAATACAATGAAACGTGCCCATAAATTTTAAATAGCCTTGGATACGACAAGAGTAAAAGTCTCTCTCTCCTCTTTCTCTTTATAACTCTGTTACATAATAAATGAAACAGAGAGTGAGAATGACTGTGTATGAGTGTGCCTGTGTGTGTGTGTGTGTGTGTGTGTGTGCTTTCTACTTTTTTTAACTAGCCCAAAACCATCAAGCACCTTAAATTATGACAAGTCATGATTGTAAAGTAAAATTTTCTTCTTTTATGTTTATTTTCCATTGATTTATTAGGTATCGCAATAATGAAACTGTCAATGTGAATGATACGGATCATTATCAGGGCGGCAATTCCGATAATGTAGCCCTGGTTATTAAATCAACCAGAAAGGAGGATATTGGCAATTATACATGCGAACTATCAAATGCCATTGGCAAAGGCTCATCAGATCAATTAATCGATTTGGATGTTCAATGTAAGAATATTGAGACATATTTAAAAGTAAAGCATGCTAATCCTCAACGATTCTGTTCAAGATGTTCCCCGTGTGGAGGTTCTTATGATTCCCGAGGGACCTGTCAAAGAGAGCGATGAATCGAATGTAACCCTATTCTGTAATATTATCGATGCTAATCCATCGATGTTAACCAAAGTGCGTTGGTATGCCAATTCCACTCTGCTCAAAGAGCTACCTGATTGTGAAGAAACGAGAGTAAGTTACTCAAAACTCTGAAATTTCCTTTTGAAGTAATTATTTCCTATCTTTTTTCCTATTTTTTTTATAAAGGAGGATCTTTGTCATATTGATCCCAGTAAATTGTTATTGGAGAGTATTGGTCGTGGTTTCTTTTACAATTATTCCTGTGAAGGTCTGAATGCTGCTGGCTGGGGTCCTCGCAGTGAGGAGAAGGAACTAATGGTAGGTCATAACTTCTTACATACATATATGTAGAATCAGCATGATTCAAATTATCATGCTCAATATTATTCGTTTTAGGTACACTATGAGCCTGGACCGGCAACTCTGACGCATTTCCCTCCGATTGCTGTTAAAAAGAAGAGTGTGATATTCTCCTGCTCTGTGGATGATCCGGGTTATCCCGAATCGAATAGGTTTGTACCATCACTACCACAAGCCAACAAAAACAAGAACCACAACAACAACACCACCAATACAACTACCAGCACAACAAGAACAACAAAAACAATACCAAAAATAGAAATAGTTTATCATACGGTGCAAGCTCTGCTGCCGCATGAGGCTGATGCCGCATTCGAGGCGTTGCTGTTGCAAAAGCAACAAGAACTCCTCGAAAAGCAAGATAACCCATTCACATCGTCATCGTCATCGTCATTATCATCATCTCCATCATCATCGTTATTGGAAGTCGGAGGATCCAGAACAATTGGCAATTCCCATTCAACAAATGAAATTAAAGAAACGCATGCTCTAATTGATTTACATTTGAATCATTCCCTTTGTACATTGCTCACGCTCACCACATACACGCCACAATCACAAATCTTAACCCTATACACGGGGAAACATGGGGAATGGGGACAACCATTATCCGCATCCGCATCCGCTTCTGCCTCCGCCTCCGCCTCCGCCTCCGCTTCCGTACAATCCTCCTACGCACTATACCGCAAAATGGGCAAATTCACGTTCATTGCTCAAATGGTTATGCAACCCCACAGATATCGTTGGTTACGCGGCGGTCGTGGCCCCCTTCAGGATATTGTCACCAAGGACTGGACAGTGGAGCCAGTTGGCCTAGACAGCCGTACGAACTACTCGTGCTATGCATACAATGAGGGCGGCAAGGGTGTTATGGCCACAGTCAATTTGGAGGTACATGCACCGCCATTTTTCATCAAGAATCTGTCACCATATACGGGCATGCTGCATTCCTCGGCCAATGCCAATCTGACCTGTCGCATTGAGTGTGTGCCACGTTGTGAGATCTCCTGGCTGAAGGATGGTGTGCCGATTGAGAAGAACGATACCCGTTACTTTGTCAAAGAGAAGTATATGGATGCCTCCCCGGCAACTGGTGATTTTGAGAGTATGCTCTCAGTTTTGGTAAGTACATATATACCCATACATACACACACACATTCACTACTTCAATTCCATAGCAATATTGAATGGATAAAGGGCTTGATGAAAGGCAGAGGGTGGGAGGCATGGGTCAACTGCCTTCGTACTGTTCACAGGATTTTTGTTTTTTTCTTCTCCTTTTTTTTAGTGAGGTGAGCAACAGAATTGAGCTTAGTCGGGGATTTGTTTTTGATAGATGATTGCTTCAGAGTACGCAGAAGTTGCAATTGGGTAAAATACGCAGAAACAGAAAACCAAAGGAAAATAACTTTATACGTTTTATATGTACTATGTGAAAGTCCTTCAATGTTTGTTTAATCGTTGGTGTAAACATTTCAATTGAGAAATGCATCAAATCAATTATACTTAATCTAAATTTATATGGAGAAAGCAAAGCAAATACCTAATTGCCGACTTAAATATTTATCTGTATCAAATTACAAATCAAGTTTTGTCACATGAACAACTCTCTGTGTGTAATTAGCTAAACATTCAAATGCACTGAGAAAAATCAAAAATATAAAACACATAAAAAAGTAAATAAAAAATGCAAATTAATTCAAATAATTTATTTTAAAATTCGCTTTAGACACGAAAAGTTGTTAAAGTCTTCAGTCAGTTCGGTTGATAAACTTAACTTTTTCTTGTTGTTGGTGTTTTTTTTTTTTTTTTTTTTGTATCTTCTTTTATTAATTTTTCTCAGTATATACTTAAACAAAACGCCACTTCACATGACAAATGAAATCCCAATTAATTTTGAATTGTACAATACAATACAACCGCCTACCGACAAAACAAACGACATGTGTCAGCTGCAATGCCACCACCACCGCCAACAACAACAACACGACCAACAGACCAGGGCCCAACCACCCACTCTTTGCCCCACCAATGTACTATCCGTTCATTAAAATGAAAATCTTTTCCTCCTATCTCTCTCTCTCACTGACATGTTGGATTTTGCAAACCGATTACAGCACTTCAATATGTCAAATTGGCCAAATAAAAAATTCGATATTGAAGCAGATAATGCGAATTATTCATGCGTCTCCACATCGAATTCAGTGGGAGCGGGCATCAAGAGTGCCACCTACTTTAGCATTGAATGTGAGTACATAGAACTGAGATCCGAGACCCGAGATTACTGCCGTGTCACAGTTACAAATACATACATCGATGTTCATATACCATATTTCACAAATATTTCACAGATGCCCCCGATAATACAACCGTTTCGGAGAGTATTGTCTATGTGCAGGAAGATACCATACCGGGACGTGTCATATGCAAATCTCGAGCTAATCCCGGTAAGTGGTTCATTCGAGTGCTCCCTGAGAAGAGGGGGAGCGTTAGTTACTTAGTATAAGACAATTGAGATTTCGAGATTTGTTTAACACACCAAATAATTGATACACAGAGCCATCGTATGAATGGCGTTTCCGCGACCAGACCATCACCCGGGGTAACGCTTTGATTATCAATAAGGCAATGCAACGCAATGATAATGGCACCTACACCTGTCTGGCCTTTAATAAGCATGGCAAGAGCATTGCCGAAACCGTAATCGATGTCCAATGTGAGTAAACAGAAAAACCAACACAAATCATCAAATGGTTGTGTTAACGAGGCCAGCTAAACTTTCCCCTTTTTGCCTTGTATTTGCATCATTTCCCTTAACTCCTCTCTTTCACTTTTTTTTTGGTGCGCGGCAGTTAAACCACGTTGTGAAATTGAAAGACAAGAGATCGATGACCAGGATACATTAATTTGCACAGCATACGGAAATCCTGAAGAGGTGAGTTTTAGTCTGACAATATAGAGAGCATGGGGGGGGGGAAATGGAAAGGAAGTGAACAAACCCATAAAGGGTACGCAACATCATGAATAAACAAGCCAAGGGTTAAACAAATTTTAACCAGTTCCATTTGGAATACCCTAACAAAACAGCTAGAAGGTTTTGTTTCAGCAGAAATATTAGTGAAGAAATCGTCAATGGTAACCTAAAACTTGCCCAAGGGCCCTCTAATTATAATAGTTAATGGATGTTTATCATTACTATATGTGTCTATATGGTGAGCCAAAAGTTTGTGAATCCATAAGGCAAGTGGCATTCTAAAGTCATATGACTTGCTAAGTAAGCATATGTACTCAATGAACGACCTAACCTTACTTTGATAGTCAACACACAAAAACACAGACCTATCCACATGGCACATGGGGGATAAGGTACATACATACATACATACATACATATGTATGGGTGGCAGGCCATCGAAATGGCAATAACGATAGCATTTCAATTGTGCAAGAGTTGGAGAAACTAAGCGGAACTGCGTTTTTGCTTTTCCCTCACCTTTTTTCTCAATTTTTTTCCCTGATTTTCTCTTACTTGTGTTGCCGCTGTTTGGCTCATCTGCCTTTTGGCTGGTTGCTCGATAGGTAGCTGCAAGAATTTTCAATTTTATGAGTTTACCTTCTGGCCAGGTTGCAGCTACTATCCAAACAGTTTGCAGTTTGAGTTTGCCATGGCGCATAAATCAGTGCAGCATTTTTTTTTTTTTTTTTCTTTTTTTTGTTATTTCTCTAGGTTTTACCAGAGTTTTTCTTTTGGATTTCCTTTACCCGTTTTTTTTGTTTCAACTGCTCTGTAATTTAATTTGCTTCAGTTAAAAACTTGACGTGGGGTGGTAATAAAATTTATTGGTACCTATAGGTAAATGGAAATTTCGGAGTAAAGTCTTTGGGCAATTATTGGAATTGGAAATGGTAATGTGGTTAACGCTTTTGCTCGGGCCATATGTCATCACAAATTGAAGGCCCCACTCCAAGGCTGAAGCTCGTTTTGTAGCTTTAAGCAAACATTCAGTAAAACTCGAAAGAAATGCATCACCAGCAAATCCCTGGGAGAGCTATCAGAAGCACCAAATACACAAACACAAACAAGCAAAATCGAAGCAAAAACCCTGGGTAAAAACCAAAAATACCTGAATAATCAAAAAGGGATGAGGGAAAATGAAAGATGAATGCAAAATGAAGATCTATGTGGGAACCTAACTCTATGTTTAAACTAGTTTAAGTGTAACTCAAGTTCATGTTCTCAATAATAACGAATCTCTATTTCTCTTTACATTTTTTTTTTTTTTTTTTTTTTGTGTGTTCATTTGTTTTGTTTCAGGCCGATTTTTCATGGTCAATTAAAGCTGAAAATGAAACTGTAGAATCTTTGGGCAATGGCGACAAAAAGGCTTCTGTTAGCAAAAGCTATTACATACTACAAGAGGATTATGCCATTGCCAGGACTTATAGATGTGTGGCCAATAATACAGTCGGTTTGGGTGCATTCTGTGACATTGAAGTTGCCGGTAAGTAAAGTTTATAGAACTTTAACCTAACAATCAACTAGTTAATCGATCTCTGCTTTCACTAAGTACTAGTAGCCACAATTTAAGAAAGAATGGCAATTAATGGTTATATTGCCGAGATGAGATTCTAAAGTGTACAAAAATCTGGTTTTCATTTCGTTTTACGTTTTATTACAACAGCAATAACAAGAGTGAGCGGAAATTGATTCTCTTGATTTTCGCGAATTTTATTCTCGTCTTTTGCCCTTCTTGTTAACTTTTCGTTTTTCTTTACTTACTTTTTTTTATTTTTGCCATCATTCACGTTTTTGCGTTTAACCGCGACCAAAATCCGTTCACAGTTTTTACTATGCCATTCGCAGTGGCGTCCTTTTTTACATCTACTTCTACTCCTACTCCAGTTTTGCTCCTTCAATTTGATAAGCTGCTTAAGTCATGAGTTTTTCGCCCAGTCTATTTTTTCAATTTCAATTTTAATGTCTGTTCCAAATCTTTCGCCTTTTTATCTACTTGCTAAATATTCACCACTTTCTGACCCTCTCGGTCTGCTCCTCAATTGATTGAATTGAAATTGAAATTTGACTGCAGATGGCGCTGACTTGACTTCATTTTCTTTTTTAATTCTGTTTCTCGTGTTTTTTTTTTATTTTAAACTTATGATTGCAAATTTAAATTTGCAATTTCTCTATAAAATGTAAAATTTGTTTGTGACTCTTTGTTCCTACTTTACTTATAGCTCTTACAAGGGGAACTTCAGGTATGCGAATCACCGATTTGGATGAATTTTGGATATGTTGTAGAATACCCCGTCATTTGAAGCTGTGTCAAATATTTCGGCGCACTATTCTATATTTTCCTTATAAATCGTGTTTAAAGCTATAGCTTCGGTGACTTATAGATAAAACGACGAAAGGAGTTCAAGCAGCTCGGCAGTGTAAGGGGTAGAGGTCCCGATTAAAGTTGGAGAAACCCAGGTTCAAACCCCGCCTGAAACTAGTTAGTTTTGGATTTTAATTTTTTTTTTGTTGCCTTTTTTAATAATTATTTTTGAAATAGCAAAATAGGTCATTTGATGATTTGTAAACGGAAACATTTTTTATATACATATGTTGAAGCTTGTACGCTTGAGGAAATACTAGCTATACGAACGCCATTATGAACTGTACTTTGCGGGCAGGTTAAAAATATGTTAAAGCGAATGCAAAACTCCTCAAATGCCTAAGAAAATCGAGAAATTTCATCAAGAGAAGACTGCATTCAATTAAAGTATAATCCCTTGTGCATTTCCACTTGTCATCCCTGATATTGAAGGGAATGCTCAAGTATGCATGGTTCGCTTCAAAGTTGATGATGAGATGTGATGAGATGAGATGAGAGAGTAATTTTCCAAAAATTTTATTTGGTTTGTTTCTTTCAAAATGATTTAAAGTTGGTATATTTTTGGACAAAAGCATAATTTTAGCATGATGATGTATGATGTATGTATATCACAACAAAAAAATGTGAAGACAGAAGTTAATTCGTGTATTTTTCGTCTATATTCGTATATATTACATTTATGTTTTTGTAAAGGCATACAAAATTAATTTCATCAAAAATCATCAAAAGACCTATTTAGCTATTTAAAAAAATAATTATTAAGAAGGCAAAAAAATGAAAATCCAAAACTAACTAGTTTTGGGCGGGGTTTGAACCTGGGTTTCTCCAACTTTAGTCGGGACCTCTACTCCTTACACCGCCGAGCTGCTTGAAGTCCTTCCGGCGTTTTACCCATAAGTCACCGAAGCTATAGCTTTAAACACGATTTATAAGGAAAATATAGAATAGTGCGCCGAAATATTTCACACAGCTTCAAATGACGGGGTATTCTACAACATATCCAAAATTCATCCAAATCGGTGATTCGCATACCTGAAGTTCCCCTTGTTAGTCACACTTATTTCTAATTTCATTCTTCTCCCAAAAATTTTTCAGAATTATCTATTCAAATTTTGGTTTTATTTTGTGTGTTTTTTTATTTTATTTTTATTGTTCGACAGCTGGTTCAGCGCTTTTTATTTGGTGGCAAGGTAAATGCCAATATAGGTTCTTTGAGTTAGTTTTGTTATTTTGTTCAATGTGAATGAAGTTTGAACGTTTGATTTATGATCGTATATGTGTGGGTGTGTATGTGCGTGTGTTTGTGTGTGTGTGTGTGTGTGTGTGTGTGTGTGTGTGGAAAAAGAAGACTACATACTAGCAACTAGTAACAATGACTAGTAGCCATTTAAACCACAATAAATAGCATATTTATTATAAATATTAACCCAATCATTGCTTTACTATTATCTTCTCGTTGAATTGCTTGAATTAAACACTAACCAAATATGCTACTAATCGCTAACTAGTGAGACCAAAAAGTAAGTAGATACCTTAATTAAAAAAAAAAAAATAACACACACACAATTTTAGTGTAAATAGTGGCAATAGCAAGTAAACAAATGTCAGTTTAAAGTTGAAATCTTAAGTTTAGCAATGCGCACATCTGGTAGGAAATTAGTACAATGACCGTTAAAAACGTAAAACGGATATATCTATATAGACTACTGCTGCTGCTGCTGCTGCTGCTTACCCCATTAATCCAACACAACTGTGAAAACCGCCATTTTTCATTTCGCTTATTTAGAGTTGTATGTGTGGTAAGATAGGAAAAGGGTATAAATATATATACACATATATATATATATAGACAGAGCGAGAACAATGCAGTCAGTAGGGACAACGGGCAGGGGTGGCGTAGGGACAGGGCTGAATTGTAGGTGGTGCCTAACTGTTAAATGTTGTTGACACGAGAATCAGCACGCCAAAATGAATAGCTCATAACATATGCGAGAAATACGAAGTACATGCATTCACTTACACACTCACTCACTCACTCACTTACTCACGCATGGAGTAAATACATGGATAAACGTTTCTCGAAACAAAGGCATCTGCTGGCATACATTACAGACACACACAGACACAGACAGACAGCCATAAAGTATGCAATGTGCCGCGCGTACGCTGCTGGCAAAGACAATTCATTTGTTTGGAAGATAAACAGCTGAATTATAGCAATACGGAAAACAATGAGAGACAAACTGTAGAACTGTAGAGAATATAGGAGCAAGTAGAAATGGAAGCCAGCTGCTGTTGCCACTGCTACTACATATTATCTACAACCTACTGACTAACACAGTTTTTACTCCGTTAGCCAAAACGATAATAGAAACAATGCCATAAAAGTTATATAAATAATAACTGTTTGATACACTATAAAACTAGTTAATACATATGTAGATTGCAAAATTTTAAAACTATGTAGATTTAGAATATGAAGCTATTTGTTGACATTCTTTACATTTGTCTTCTCTTGTTTCTTTTATTAGCTAAGCTTACTGGGCATAAATTAAATTAATGCACAAGCAAACAAAAAATGAATTTTGGCATTCTATTTTAAACTTGTCTTAGAATCTATAGAGCTGTTTGATTGCTTAATTATATAGGATTGAATGCACGATTTTTGAATTGATTATAATACAATACAACTGGGAAGTTTTGTAAGGGTATAAAAAGAGAAACAAGCTTCGTTTCAGAGGGTAAGAGCATGAAATTGTGGGTAGACCTGCAAATGCATTTGTGTCAAAAACTGCATACTTGATGCTCAGACGTAACAGAGAAAGAGTGGAAGAGAGTAAGAGGAAGATATGAATGAATAAGAAAGGAAGATAGGAAAGGGGAATTGCATGGGGCAAAGCAATGTGACAAGTTGATAAATTAAAGAGGCTGAACGAAGACGAAGCGATGTTCTACTGTCTAAGCCAGAATCAAGAGAATGTGGCTATAGTCAGTCAGTTAGTCAGTCGGTTAATCAGTCAAGGAGACAGTTAGCTAACGAAGTATCTAATCATACTAAGTAGGTAGCCTTAAAACCAGATGTCACTATTATGGCATGTCATATGTATGTATGTACCCACCCCTCCTCGTGTATGTCAAGAGTTCAAGTTTTTTTTTCCTGATCCTCTACCTGATAAATCTCTCCATGTTATCTCCAATCGCTTTATTTATTTATCACTAATTTGATTTTCTACTGAACTTTCTTTCTTTTAAATAGAACAACGTGCTTGGTGGCAGCGATGGGACAAAACAACGCTCATTATATTGGTGGCCGCCATATTGGGCTTATTGCTGGCCGTCATTATCATTTGTTGCATAATCATTTGCATTTGCCGTCGACGTCGGCGACAGGATAAATGTGAGTACCATGCGCCATTTAGCAATGTAAGAAGAGAGTCTATTATTATACTACCCAAATCCATTGCCCTCCCCCTACCCAAAATACATTTAACCTTGTCCCCAAAACACCTGTTTACCTCTACCATCTCCAAATTAGTTTAGTTTTAAGCAGACTACAGAGGAATGAAGTTATAAATTACCATATCTATCAATTGGTTAAAAAAAAAAAAATACAAAACTAAAACTGAATATTGTTTAAATATTTTGTTCCCTACTTTTTTTTTTTTTTTTGGTTTGTGCATTTGTTTTTTGAGTTTATCACAATGTTTAATTTAATTCAGAACGACACCAGCACGTCCTGAGCCTTCGCTTTAAATATTTATTTTATTTCGCATGAGACATCCTCGCTTGCTTTTAATAGCATGTTGCCTTTGTGCCCAGTTTTGCCCTATTGAACAAAATTGAATAGTCCTTTTCGCTTCTACCTTTTGGACAGATGACTAAATAAAGATACTGCCAGAGTTCCATAATTTCCAACATACATAGAACTTCTAGTTAAAAAACAAACATTTGACATTTACTAAGAAAAAAAAAATCGTAATGTTTCAAAATTTCAAATAACTTATGAATTATATTTAAAAAAGAAAGATCCTATAAATTATGTTTTGAATTAGAAACAGATGAGTAAGCATTCTATAATGCAAAAAGAAAAGAAAATGCATCATTCATCTGAATTGAAGTTAGAAATTGAATAATACAGTCACTGAAAATAATAGTGGATAATTTCCCACATAATTGAATTGTAAATTTTTAAATGATTGAAAGTGTAATTCAAAGACAGATTGACTTATTTCCCGTTGTGATCGAATCAACATTCAAAGTAATTAGCATTAATTAACAGAATTGGATAAATATTCATTCTTCTACTTATATATACAATATATTTAATTATTTATTAATATTGATTAAAAAATTTCTTCTTGTTTTTTCAATTAAAAATTATGCTCTATGTACATAAACATAATTTTGCTTGGCTGCATCAATGTGTAAATGCTTGAACAACAACAACATCAACAACAACTACAACAACATCAACAACGACATCAATAACAAATAACACAACAACAACATCAAAAATGGAACATCAATATACATACACACACACACACACACACACATCTATACACACACACAAATGAAAATAAATAAAAAATTACCTTATTGGATAATGAAATATTGCGAAAATTGCAAAATGCAAACAACATGCAAAATACAATAACATCAACAACAAAACAAAAAAAAACTTGAAATAATTATTAATTACACAACAACAACAAATGCAACTAATTAACAACCGCAAAACAAACAAATACCAACAACAACAACATAATGATTGCCTTTTGTTATTGCCTGCAAATTTATTGTAAATTATTTTCGCTTGAAATTATGTTTTTTTCTCCCTCATTCCTTTCTATTGATATGCTTCGCTCTCTATCTTTCCATCTGTCTCCGTCTCTGTCATACACATTCACTATTACGCTTACGCTCTTGCCGTTTTGTTTTTTTTCTTCCTATTACTATCTCAATTTAATTTTGCAATACAAACAACAATAAACTACAATGACAACGACTATTGTCCCCATACACCGCGACTTCACTTCATAATTGCTCGCTGCTACAACGACAACGACAACAACAACAACAACAACTCAAACTACAAACAACAATAAATTAAACAACATTTTAATTCTGCTAATCAAATATAAAATAATTACACGCAATCACACCATTAAACACACACACACACACAAACACGCCTACATCGATATTTAATTTCAATATCAATATATATGTATGGTTTTTTTTGTAAAATATACATATATATATGTAAAATATATATATATATATATTGGTAAAGATCATACGGAAGTTTCCATCAGCGCTAATCAAAGGTAAGTGAACATACCGTTTTCCATCAATAAAATTTTTCCATTTTTCATTCTCCTCAGTTGGTTTATCATTTTCCAATAATATATTAGCTCTTGGTTGAACTTGAAATCATACGAATTGTGGAAAACAATATTGGCATCTATTCTTCTCAGTTTAGTTAATCGAAAATGCTGGAACTACTTTTAAAAACCGAGAACACACAGTTTTAGTTAGACTCGATTTATATGAACTAGAATGAACAAGTTATTATAAATCTATTCTATGATTGAAGGATTGTAAAACGAAATAAATAAGCGAAACAAAAACCTTTTCTCCAATATTTCCAACGAATTCTGTCCTTTTGAAGTTTATTGCAATACAAAATGTCAACGGACATTTTGTGGCTCAAAAATCCTGGCGCACCGAAATAAAATCCTGTGGCGTACATATAAATTAATGAGATACATTGAAAAGCGCAACTTTCTCTATAAAAATTTAGTAAAATAATCAAATGAATTAAAAACCATTAAAATTTCATAAAATCTGTTGCCTACTTTTTAGCATAGAGAGCCAAAACAAGTTGTCAATGTGTTCGTGAGCTTGCTTGCATGCAGCGCAAAGTAAAAAGTGTGAAAAGTTTCGTCTCAATCAAGAAAGCAAGTGCAGCCCATAATCTGATGCAATACAAAAATGATGAAAACAAAGCAAAGATCAGTTTTTTCATCTAAACTCTCTTAAAATTGATTTCTTTTTATGAGGACTTCGACAGGTGTTCATCCTATACGCAAGATGTACCAAAGGTGCAAAGAGAGAGAGAAAGAGAGAGAGAGAGAGAGAGAGCTCTGAAGCTTTACAATATTAATTTATTTCCAACATTAAAACTTATTTCGCATAGTTTTTTTTCGCAAAAATGATTTCAAGTTCAAATTTAAAAAAATTTACAAATTAAAGAAAAATTATTGAAAAATTTTGTTCAAATCTTTAAACTGCAAACTGTTGCATGCTTTTTGCTCTTTGCTTACAATATAGTTACATATATATGTACTTTTTGATGATATATAATTGTTATAAAAATATATAATTTATTTATTTTTAATTTATTTCTTTTTCTTTTTTTGTTTCGTTCAATTACGTTTTTCGTTGCATATATAAACAATTGAATAATTGCTTCTTGATTATTGCGAATAATTTGCGTTATATAATGCTGTGTAATATCACTCATATGTGTAATCATAAAATGGATTTTTTATATCGCTTGCTTGATTCTCAACTAAAAAATTCGCACACACACAAAAAAAACACACACACCCAACTTACATAACAAACAAAACCTACTACAACAACAACAACTGCAACCACACACTGCACCCACAATTCCACCAAAACCAACCACATCAACTTCATCAAAACCAATATCAACTATCAGTGTGCTATCATATCAGCCAGTTTTGCCACAAGTGGGCATTGCCCTGCCCATACAAGATACAACAACAAATTCAGCAGCGGCAGAAACATTGCTGCCAGCTACTTTGTTGCCACCGCAGCAAGAAAAACATGAACAACAGCAACAACAGCAACAAAAAGAATCGCTACCCGCAGCCGAAAACAACAATGAGTTGGTGCTGGCCACGCCTCCGACCACCATTGAGCGAAATGGTGGACATGGAAATATACCAAAATCCCCTCCACGCTGGCCACTGCGTCCCGGCGTGATGGTGCATGTGAGCAGCGATACCAAAGAGAATCTGGCCGTGAATCGTATGACATTGAAACCGAATCTCAGTGGGACAGGGCAGGCAGGGAATGCAAGTCAGTTGTCGGCACAATTGAGTGCCGTATTGAATGATACTCAAACAACTAACTCCAATAGCACCATGTTAACCGAGGTGACGGACACACCAATACCAATACCAATACCAATAGCAACAACAACAGCAACTGGAACAGCACCAGGAACAACACCAACAACAACAGCTAGTGGATTATCATCCACACGTTTGGGCAGTCGAAGAATGATCAAAATAAAACCATTATCATCAACAGATGAACATGAGGCCACATCGTCTGGTCCAGAAGCAACATATTGCCTGGAGAGCCCAAGCGGAATAATGCCATCGGCATCGACAACAAATTCATCAACGAGAGTGGAAAGGATTTTGGCTTTTGTCTTTAGACGGGCCAAGAAATCACCAGATGATGGCATACGCGATAGCCAGAGAAGTCATGTGGGTCTATTGCAAACATTCTGGCGAGGACGTGGCAATAATAATGACGTAGCAGGAGCAGCAGCAGCAGCCAGTCCGTTTGGTGTCCAGCATCGCCTCAAGGGAATACGCTGCAGTGGCAGTGGTAAAGATTCAATGAAACCCCCAAACCTACATATATAAATATATAGACTTATGATTTCTGTTTTTTCTTTTTCCTTTGTTTTTAATTTTTTGTATCACCTTAACATGCACACGCATACACACACACACACACACACACACATTTGTCACATATCGTTCACGTATCGCTAGTCACTTACAAAAAGACGCCAACAGCAACTAATCAAACAACGACAACAACAGCAGCAACATCAACAACAGCAACAACGGCAATGACGACAACATTGAAAGATGTCATCAGCAACGTAGCTCACAATCCCACCAGTGTCCAATCACATGCCTCTGTGACATTTCAAGCGCCTTTATTAGACAAGCCAGCAACGCCAGCAACAGTAACGTCTACAGCAACAGCAACGGCAATAGCAATGGCAACTGTAATACAGGACACCACAACAACCACATTAAAATCTCCCCTAGGAGCAACAGCTGCAACAGCTCCCATAGTCCGCGTTGGGCCTGGCATGAGTTCCTTGGAGCGTCATCATCCCAAACAACAGAGGAGCATCTTAAAATCTCCCACACCACCGCCACGCCCACCGCCACCAATGTTGCCCTTGCGTCATGGCCATGGACAGCAGAAGCAGCAAAACCTACAGCAGCACCAACACCAGCAACAACAATTGTCCACCAGCAACATACCCATCAGGAGCAGAAGCAGAAGCAACAGCAGCTGCAGCAGCACCACAATCACCACATTGCCTCCATTGCTCAAACGCACGGTTCTCGTATCACCCAGCAGCAAAATCGAACGCGTTCAAAGTAAGACAAACTCTGGCAAGTCATCACCAGCTCATGCTCATGCTCATGCACATACAAACATATCTCATATATCTCATCTCATTTTATCACATTTTATCCAACCATAAATCATTTACAATTTTATTACTTCAATGTTTGCGGTTTCCTTTTTCCTTTCTTTTTCTTTTTTTTTTAAGTTAATTCCATGTACTTGCAATATTTGAAGGTGACTTTGTTCAATATAGGTTACCAAAAAATATACATACATAGAGATACCTACATATCTAGAAACCGACATCTTCAGGTTATTAGAAATGAATGACTTGCTTGAACTGACAACAAGACCAGAAAACAGACAGGGAGAAAATTCGCTTCATACACGAAAATCCAATGCATTTAATTAAGTGTTTCTTTTTTCCATTTTGCCAAAATTCAAAATTTTTCAATTTTGCGCAAAAAGTCTTCAGTCATCTGCATATTATTATAAGTATCCCAAAGTTGCAGAAAGCCTTAGGGCAAGTGCCCTATGAAGTTTTATTTATTTTATTTACTTACTGAGGCTTTGATCCTAATATTCAGTTCCAAAGGAAACCTCATAAATTTGTTGTTTTTAAGTTTATATACTTGAGAAACAAAAGATGAAACTATAAAAAAAAACAATTTTTTAGGAATTAACCTTTCTTTTGTATTGTTAATATAAATAAATATTTTCCTTAATAAATGATCAGTGAAGCATTTGTTTAAATTTTGGCAAACTCAAATGCATCTCTCTTAACTTATGAACATTTACTTATTTAGGAACCTTTGAAATAGAAAAATTGAAAAAATAATGAATAAATCATCAGATATAGGTATTGCTTTCATGCATTTCAGAAGACTGTTTATATAATCAAATATACTCGTATTCATTTTTTTTTTTTTTGTTTCTATTTTGACTTGATGAATGTCACCATCTTGATTTCCTATCACCATCGTTGTCATAAACATTTACATTATTCTGTGTATATAACAATGTACCTCACTATATCCATACTCTCTTTGTGTCAACTTTATTATTATTGCTGTAAGTAATTTACTATAATGAATCGAATACTGAGGTCCTCATATAATCATATATATCAACTACAATAATAACAACAGCAACAATAACAACAACAACAACTAGAACAACAAATAATCGACAAGTAAGAGAACACGAAACCAAAACCCAAAACCCAAAAAACAAAGAAAAGAATATATAGTATAAATGAACACAGACAAACCAAGAAAAAACTTGTGATATAATTTGCTTGCCTATCCATCATAATTCATTAACCAAATCTATATACATACATATGCATATGTGCTTTTCAATACATACACAAATACATATGTGTTCAAATACAACATACGTATATGCATATGTGTCATTTATTTTCTAAATGTTTTTGTTTTTTCCTGTTTTTGTTTATGGCCTGCAAGAAAGAGTATGTAGTATAAGTTTGTTGATTTGTTCATTTGTTTCGTGTTGTCCATGTTGCATGCTTGTGACGTACATTAAATGTGTCTTTCTCTGTCTGTCTCTCTCTCAACTTTCAATTGAATAACTGTATATTTTTAATTTTTTGTAAAAGGACAAAATGAAAAGATGCAGAACAAAATGCAAAATTTTGCATTTAGGTGAATTGTGCATTAAAAAAATAATTAACAAAAAAAAAGAAAAAACTGAACTTAAGTTTGTTTTAAGTGTAATGATTTTAGCAAAGAAATTATAAGTTAAATACATATATATTTATTTATAATTCGACTAATTTATTTCTCTTTCCCATTTTTTTTCTCCCCATTATTCTTCCTTTTCTTTTATCTATATTATCTCATCTGATTTGCTTCTAATTTGATGAACAACAAATATATATATATATTATATATATTATATATGTATATTTAAATTAAAAATAAACGAAATAATTCGTCGAAACACAACAACAAATCATAACTTTATAAACAAAAAAAAAAAAACAACTCTAATTGCCACAAAAAAAAAAAATGAAACGAAATCAAATCATCCGATCCGTACCACCATATATCAAAAATATATATATATATACCTTATATATAGTACACGACAAGTCGTCTTCACTGGGGGATCCATTGACGGAACCTGGCGAGTATGAGAATCTACCATTTCATGGCCTCCAAACGGCTCCCAACAAGGTACAGTTACAAGAAAATATTTTTCTGTTTGTTGCTTAACTTAAACTTTAGAGAAACAAAAACAAAAAAAAAAAAGCAGTAAACAAAAACCTTTTTATTCACCACTTTTCACCAATCCAATCCAATCCATCCACCGACAACCAAGCACTCTCCACCAACCAATTCACTCACACTATTTAAATGCACTGCAACACACAACCTAAATAAATAATAAAACTCCATGAAATTGAACTAAAAGAAAAACCAAAAAATTGGTATATGAAACTCGCTTTGCCTCTTGCCTATATCTTTCTCTCACTCTCTAGCGCTCTATGTCTCGCTCTCTCTCTCTATCTATATTTAAACATACATATATATTTTATACATATATTTCAATTTATTTGGCTCCATTCTTTTGGTTTCATTATAATTTTGCTGACCTGTAATGTCTTGATTGTAATACAAAAAAAAAAAAAATAAGCGTTTTTCCAGCAAAGCAAACAAAAAGAAATTAAAATATGTTTTTAAAATTAAATAGACGTACGATATCCGTAGCGATATATAGAAGAATTACATATATGTATCAACTATTCTACATACCAAAGCTAAAACCGTTTATAGAAAAAATCTTTAAGCTTTTTGCTTCAACCGATGCCTGCTGCTTCTCATTTCATCTCATTATTTGATCTTGTTAAAAAAAAAATCTCGTTTTATATTTCATTATTTACTATTTATGCCACGATATATATTGTTTTTCTCTGTCTGTATCTATTTATATAATATATATTCATTTTATAAGTTTTTGTTTTAAGAAAGAAACAAATCTGTTTATCTATTTATAATTTAGTTTTATGAAAAACATATTTTACTTGATAGATAATTAGAGTTTATTCAATAGTTTATAAGTTTCCTATTTCTCAGTTTCGAAAACTTTAAACTCTTTTCATTATCTTTACCTAACTTAACTAATCGACCATTATGATACACAAAACTTTGTCTTAATATACATAGTATATGAATTATAAAAGGCAGTTGTCCGATGTGATTAATTAATTTTTAATTAGTTAAATGTCCTGATAGAGTTTCTAAATCTATTTTCTAAGTAATTTTTCTTAATTCAATTGTTGAAAAATTCAACAAAAGTCCAATTTTAATTTCTCTGAGCATAATTTTTATGCAAATATATATTTGAAAAAATGTATAGCTATTGTCCGATCACATAGATACGTAGGCTATTGCCTCATATACATAGCTTTCATTAATGTTTTATTTGTTGAAAAATCAATTGAATATATATATATACTCTGCACATAGAAAAGAAATAAAGATTGATGACAAATTTTGTATAGAAATTTCTTGCAAATTGAATTTGTCCACATGTACATATACATATATAAACACCGCCTCTCTAATCCTACCTACCCATACATACATATATGTTTTGTAACAAAAATTTTGTGGTCGCTAGTAATTAACACTAAGCCAAACTAAAAACATTAAAACAACATTTATGAACACAAAAAACTTTAACCAGGTTTAACTTGTGCTATTCCAAAAACTAACTAAAAACTAACCAATAATTGTCATGTTCTCTTTCAACTTTATCCATCATACGCTGCCGCATCATCACTTGTTGCCTCACGTGTATCGCCTTCTAACCATGAACGCATGTTACCGTTACCGCCTACCGCATCCAGTTCTCTACTACCCCTACAAATTTTAATAACAACACAAATGTGGTGCGCGTCGCTCCACGACCCAAGAGACTCAATGGAAGTATCAGTCAGCCAACGAACAGCCAGCAGCAGCAACATCACCAGACTCTACAACATCCTCATCCTCACCAGCAGCAAATTTACTACGACCAGCAGCAACAGCAGCAACAGCAACAACAACAACAACATGGGCAACAGTACAACACCATGCACCGCCTGCCAGCTTCGGCGGCTCAACAGCATAATCGTAGTTTGAATGAACTCGACGATAGCTCGCATCATCAGATACAATATAATCTGAGCAATTGTTTCCCCAAAAGCTATACAGAATATTATCAGCAACATCACCAACAGCAGCAACACCAGCAGCAGCAGCAGCAGCAGCACCAGCAACATCAACAACAACAACAACATCATCATCAAAAATTGCCCGGAACTGCGCAGCAAAAATTTCATACAAACTCTGCATCGAATATTCAGCTATTGAATGCAATCGAACATGATTATCAACCCACCTATGCGGTAGTTGAACGTGGTGTACCACCACCGCCGCCAGCACCAACCTCTGCTCTACTCAATACAAATCCATTTCTGGCTGCTAGCAACTTTAAAAAATATGATGCAGCAGGCGAAGAATTGCATGGCAGCATGCAGCGAGGTAAACGTGGAAAATCTGGCGGAATCGGTGGTATTGGCATAGGCGGAGGACAAGATACGGACAAAAAGTTTTATTCACTGAAATTTCCGGGAAGCAATAAGTTTAAGAAGCCACCGATAAATAGTTTAAACTCCTCCCTGGTATCCAATTCATTGGCATCGAGTGCATCGAAATGCAAAAGACATCATTCCTTTGCTGGTGGCGGCCATGGCGATATTGATTCCAGTGGTAAGCCCATGCTTCTCTATGATCCACCAGTTTATGAAAACGTTGCCGACAATATCGATGTGGATATGGGCGGCGGCAGCAGCAACCTGAACATAAATCTGGCCACTGTGCAGCTACATTCCCAGCCATCAACAACAATAACAACATCAACAGTTGGTGGCGGCACTGTAGGGGGAGCTGCTGTCGTCTCGCATCACAAAAAAAAACATCACCATCGCCAGCACCAGCAAAAAAATGATATAGTCGGAGGAGGAGTAGGTGTAGGAGCAGCCGCAGGAGCATCTGGTGGTGCCGACTTTCAGTTAATGGAACCCGAACGTCTGAGCATTTATAGAAGCGACTCCGGTATATCCAATAGCTCCTACGAGTCCCATTTGCCCACCACAGCAATGGGGGGTCATCAACGTGCACAAAAATCTCACAAGTCTGGAAATGCTAATAGTACAGCAGTGGGAACGTCAGCTGGAGGAATCAATTCGTCCTCAGGGGTATTGGGTCGCAAGCCCGTCTACATGAATGTTGAGGACGAGCGCTCCGGTTCACCTGCCCATATTAATTCCTCCTATGAATCGGCATCCTCCACCAGCCATCCCGGAGGCGGAGGCATTAGCGGTAGCGGCGGTGGTGGTGGAGTCACAGACCCAACATCTCTCTCATCCTGCACATCGCTATATAGCAGTGGTACTGGAGGCACAGCTGCCTCCTCTTCACGCTGCAATCGTCATCACCAGCAGATACAGCAGCAAATACAAAAGCAAACGACAGCAACGGACATAACAACACCTGAGGATTACGAACAGTACCAATTGGGCCATCAGCCAGCTCATTCGGCCTCCATGCTCTCTGTAGCCAGTAGTCTCAGTGCCGCCAGCAGAGGTAAATGCAAGACAACAGCAACAATGTCGCAGCATAATCTTCAACAGCAGCAGCAACAGCAACGCGTAGTTTCCACAACTCCAGCTTCCTATGAGGTACGTAATTTACCATTTTACGCAGAGCCCCCCAAAGGCAAAGATGGTCAAAACTATTTGCAATGCGTTCAAAAATACACTACAACTTCAAAGAAATTAAATTCAATTGGGGACTTTGACTTGATTTATAAGTTTTTAGACGTATGTATATGAAAACTTTTGAATTAAACCTAAAACCTTTAAACAAACTTGCAATGATATTCAAACTAGTGGTGGCACGGTTGATACGATTATTTTCCTTAAGATTGCGATTTAGATAGATCATCAATCGATTAGTCTCTGAAATATCGCCGCTTGGGATTAAAAAAAATAAATATCCAAGATCTCAGTTTTAGAACACAGAAAAGAAATAGCTAAACTAACAAATGCAAATTAAAGCCTAAAAGACTTTCTACCTACTGGCGAAGTTCAATTTGGTATATTATACCAAATATACCATTAAACTCTTCAGGAGAATCTTTTTTCCAAAGCAAGTCCACTGCGAAGAGGACATAATATATAATTTTGATGCATCTAAATGTTTGTCTAATTGCTGTTGCTTTCAAGTCACATTTGCCTTACATAAAAATTTTAAAATGTTTAAAATGGAACGAACTATATTCTTCGATTAATCGTGTAATCGTGTATTGCTAATCGCAACAGATTGAAAAATCTTATGATGTATTTGAAGTTCACTTAAAAGTAACAGAAACAATAATATATCCACATATCTCTTAAAAAAGGATTATGGAAAAAACACTTTTTGGATAACATTAAGTATAACACTTAGTGATTTTGTTAAAGTGAATACAGATTTTGTTTAATTTTCAATTATACAATTATTGAATTTTACTTAAAACTATCTTTGCCAATTGTTTTAAATACAAGTGTATAATTTAAAAAAGAAACCAAAATTTTGATAGTTGTGAATATTTTTAATTTTTAAATTGTACTTATATATATTTGTGTTTATTTTTTTTCTTTATTTATTTTACATGCAATATTATTTCTATTCTGAAATATATGATTTTTCATGTGGAAACATGGTGAAATTTACAACAAAAATGTCAACAAATCACAACACAACATGCAAATACAAATATCATGCCGAATAATTTGCTTACAAACTAACCAAAGCAAATCAAATTGCTGGCTACTAATCCATTTCTAGCAATTAAACGGATCAACAACATCAGCAGCAGCAGCAACAACAATAATAACACCTGCAACAAGAAACTACGACGACAAACCATCAGTGACCCCTACGCACATATCAAACGGTACAATGCAGATACCCTTAATGCCAACTACCAACAATACGACGTTAATTCAGAAGCCTTTGCTGCCCACGGTGATAGCAGCTCCAAATCCGCGCCAGCTGCGTCATCAGCAGCAACATCGTTCACACAACAACAGCAACAATACCAGCAGCAGCAACAGCAACAAATTAGCGATGACAACAGGAACAACAACAACAATGGCTATCATCAACAACAAATGCTAATGCCAAACGAATTGCTGCTGCAGGCAACACAATTAGCTTCCACCTCGAATACAGTTGGAAATTTAAGATATGTGCCGCCCATAGTACCGCCTAATGCTGCCCACTTGCATTCACACCCACATCCATTGGCAACAGCAGCAACAGCAGCAGATGGTGCCTACGATTGTCTGGTGGTGCGTCGCCCAATGCGTCTGCCATTGCGCAAACATCACACCTTCCACTTTCAGACCACCCAGACGGCCAATGGCAAACTACAGCAACTACGTCAGCAGCTGCAGAAGGAGAAAATGGATCATCATCATCAGCGGCATAAAGAGGGCGACTATCGTCCATTGACTCTGAATGAGCGTCATGCCTTTAAGCCAATTTCACCCACACCAGCAACAACAGCAACGTCATCATCAGCAACAGCTGCTGCTGCTGCTGCCGAAGAAGATGTGGCAGCAACAGCAGTTGAGAGCATAGAGCCAGATTTAACTAAAGCTAAACTGCAACACCAGCAGCAGCAGCAGCAGCAACAACAACACAAGCACATACAGCAGCAACTAAATCCCGCCGCCTCATTGGAGGCATTAGAGGTGCTAACTAAAACGCATCCAGATTTTAAGTTTACACAACCAAGAACAGAACAAAGCGAGCAAATGATTATTTCTGCCGCATCAGCGGAAGCCAATGAAGAGGATGAAGAGGATCTCGGCTATAGCTTTTGCGAGGAGGAATATATGGTAGATGGAAATGGAGACGAAGATCGCATTGAGGACGACGAAGATCCGTATGCAAATGGTGATATAAATGCCACGGCACCGCCTCCAACCCCCTCGCATACGAATGCCGCAACACAGCAACAGCAATCGGCAATTGCCAATGCAACAGCTGGAGCATTAAGATACTTTATGACCCAAAGCTATCGCGAAGTTCACATTTAAAAAATATATATAACATAGATACATAAACCCTAGATACGAAATTTACGAAATGGCCTAAACGATGCATACAAGGTATTTAGAATATATAGAGAATATTGAAAAATGAGGGGATAATATATATATATATATATAATATAAAACTATTGTAGCATAATGTAATTTTTTTTTTTTTTTTATGTCTCATGTGTGAAATTTGAATATAACGATAAATATAATTATAATGATAACGATATTATGATATAGGATTCAAAGTTTAATACAATATCATTCACATAAAATGAATATCGGCTTTCTATAGACAAATAGAAATTAATGATCAAGATCCTCTCTATACTATACTAGAAAATTGTCTGTGTGTATGTGTGAGTTCAGCTGAAAAAAGAAACGATTTAGAATTATAGACTTTGTAAAAATGATATATATATTGGCCGATATTCAGAAATAGACTCATTCGAAACACTATTCAAATAGACATTATATAGACATTCATGCATACATACATAGATACATATGGTATATTTAGAATTCCGGCTCTCACAGATGATGATGTCCAGGAACACAAAACCAAATTTGAAGAAATCGTTTAATTCGCGGCCAATTAGAGCGTTCACTCTATACATCCCAAAACAAAAGACATCTATTTAACGTATTGTACAGATACAAAACACATATAGATATATAAATATATATATAGGCATACCAATTCAAATAGATCAATCGACAGTATAAGCATAATGATGTAAAATCAATACCAAAACAAACACAAATCATTCCCAAGTTCAACTCGATTTATATATAGTTAAGTACAGTAGCTATAAACAGGAAATGAAACCGAAACGTATTTATGTATGTTATGAACAAGCAGAGACAGAAAATCCCTCTTCTCCCCTCCCTAGATGGAAAACAAAACTATGGCCAAAGTTATGCGTCGCAAAATGGCGAAAGGCTACGCATAAATCGGCATTTGACTGTATGTGTTAAGTTTGAAATGATTGCAATTAGTTTTTTTTTTTTTTTTTTGTGTATACATATATACATATATACATATATAAAAATTAAGACATAATTTATTAATTAAGCATATTTATTTATTAATAAATAATATTATATATGTACATACATACATATGTAGAAAACCCTTGTACAGTTCTCTGCACTTATCTCGAAATGTATTTACTGTTTAATTTCAAGTGAGAGTCAAAAACGAAAAAAGTAAAAATGACAACAATTTTATTTCAAAGTGGCAATAATTGATTTTAGTTTTAAAGATATATGTACATTTCATTCATCTGTAAATAAGCAGCAATTATTTCGAAACCAAAGCAAAAAACAAAAAAAAAAAAAACAAAAAAGAAACCTCTTGAGCGGCATACCAAAACCTCAGACTCATAACCTTATCTACCATAAATACTTATTTAATCATAAATATCCCTCCCCTACCACTTCTAAAACTCTCATTTCATTATTATTATATAAATCCATTGACAAAACTAACTGAAAATGTTTTAGTTTTCTATATATATAAACATATTTTGTTTCGTATGTATATCCAAGTGTGTTCTAAAAATTTCTAAAACAAACCAAACCAACCAAAAATTGTGATTTCTTATAGCATGTGTCCGATTTTGAGGATCCATACAAAGGCAGCAATACCTATATATTCTAAATTCAAACATATTTGTGTAATTTTCCACTAAAAAAAACAAATACAAAACAAAAGAAAACCAAATGTTTTATGTCAGAAAAAGCAAACGAAAAGGTAAACTATTTTCTAATTTCAAGCAGTTTAATTTGATTTCCCAAGTTCATTTGTTCGTTCCGTAATGTTAATAATTTATTTCAACTGTCGTTGATTCTGGCGTTGGTTCCTGAAAAATCGTTCTATATGCTATAACTATCTAGCACACACTGTCTCTTTAACTCTTCCACTCTTTCTATATCCTTTATTGCTCATGCCAAAACTTCACAATCGAATGCAAAAAGCTACCAAAAATTAATCTCAGCAATAGAAGAAACGCAGAATGAAATAAAGAATAATGAATAAAAAAAAAATAAAAAAAACGACAGGCTAAAATAGATTATTAATATAATAAACAAAGAAGAAGAAAAAAATGCATGAAGAAAAGTAACAAACAAACCAAAAACAAAAGAAAGTGAAACTAACCAAACCTTAACTAAGGTTAAACGCATGTCCCATCTCTATATATATTTATATAGAATTCTAAAAGGTTTCTAAATATTGTACATCCAAATATTGTATATATTATTGTACTCACCCCCCCTCAATATTCTGCGACATCGTTTAGCCACTGAATGCAGCCAATTTTGATGATGAATTCATCTATGCCGATCTCGAGAGTCAGCACTATGGTCCCATCAATTATAAAGCCGCCTCCCTCTATGCCCAGGTGAAGAAGAACA
The DNA here is from genome assembly GCA_018152135.1 of Drosophila paulistorum. Classification (NCBI taxonomy): domain Eukaryota; kingdom Metazoa; phylum Arthropoda; class Insecta; order Diptera; family Drosophilidae; genus Drosophila; species Drosophila paulistorum. The sequence continues at coordinate 17,006,322 of JAECXG010000690.1, forward strand.
AGAAGACGGGAGCTATGGAAGAATTAAAATAGTTGATTAAATAATCAATCAATCAAAACCAACCACAACTACAATCTTTTTTGCATTTCATGTAAAATCTTTCGGTTTTCTTGCTTTTCTCAACAATTATTTTAAACCCTATCCCAAGAGCTTCCCCACCATTCACCCACACACACACACACTTATGAACAAACACAACTCATGGTTTTTTTTTTATTCATCATGGTCAAATGAGCTTCTCTAGAAACCAAAAAAGAAAAACCCACAAAAAAAAGAGAAAAATTAAAAAGTAAAGAAAAATCGAATTGTAAAATTATTTAAGTACTTAAAAAACAGCAAATGAAATACCGAATTTCCTAAACTAAAAATTAAACAAGCAAACAAAAAAAAAAACAAAAATATTTAAATAATAGTAATTGTTACAAAGTAAACAAAAATATTATATATATAGACTTACATATATGTATATGCTAAGTCAAACAGTAAATTAGCAAAACATTTTGACAGTCAATATAAAAAAAAAAAAATAATGCAAAGCAGATGTAAAGAAAAAAACAAAACCAGAAAAGTGAAAAATGGCAATTTACATAATTTTTAACATTACACAAGAAATACAAAAAAAAGGGAAATAAAATAGAATAATTAACATTTATTCAAATTACCAATTAAAAATCTAAAACTAGCAACAACAACAACAAAAGTCATATAAAATGTGTGAAATTTTCAAACATTCAAGCCAACATATAACAGAAATTGCAGCTGCATATTTTTTTTATTGTTTTTTTTTTTGCTCTCTTCTGTCCTTAAATATCCTTTTACATACATACATATGAATACCCTAAGGCCGGAAGTAGCTTAAGAGGTATATTAGCATCAACATGAATCGCAGCCAATGGATTTACATACTTATATATTGTTTTTTAGTCTTTTAACCCAGTGATTGGGCCTTGGATAGGAATAATTCGTAAAGCCCAATGGAATTGGGCATTGGTTAAGAGGACTAAACTATATGGTTGCTCTTTAAGTTACAGATATGTATATGTAAACATGCATATATATTCTTGATCAGCATTGTACAATTGTCATCTGATTGGTGCATATTGAATCGTGGAGTTTTCTTTTATCTAATCCAGCGTTTGTTTTTTCTTTTTTTCATTAACCAAATTTTATTAAAAAAGTTAATATAAGAGTAGGATATTTTGTTTTCAATTTCAAATAGAGAGAGCAAACTTTCAACTTACTTGGCTTGGTAAAGGGAACTTGCAAAGTCGGTCAATTGATTTGGTATAGGGATTTTAGTTTATTCAGGTTTTTGTTTATGTAGTATTGGCAAATGAACAAACACATTAAAACCAATCATCATCATCTTCTCACAAATAATATTCAAAACTTATGGAAAAATAATATACTATCAATAAAATTCATAATTTGCACTGTTTTCTATTTGTATTTGTATACTGAATATTAGAAGTAATGAATCAAAACCATAAAGAAAATAAATAATAATAATAATTATTATTATTAATTGATACGATGAATCCAAGTCAACTAATTTTTGTTATGCAATTTATTGTAATTAATTATAAATATAATTTATTATTAATTATGTGGAAACACACACACAAAAAAGGAAATAAAAGAAAAACAAAACAAAAAAAAAACCAAAACAAACGACATGAACAAAAACGATATATAATATATATATAAACACATCCAAACAAATATATATATATATATATAATACATATACATATATATTATGGCATTATTATATACAAGTAAATGTAATGTGAATTTTTTTTTGCAAATCAAACAAAACAGCAAAATCAATAAAGGGAAACTTGTGAACGAAGACGGCAACCCAAATAAGATAAAAAATAAAAAACAAAAATCAACTTAGACTCCAATATATAAGTACATGCATATATGTACTTGTATGTTCATATATATATCAGTATATATGTATGTATATACACGTACATATACATACATGTATGTCATATATATATATATGCATACATATATAAAGATAAACCATAAAACTTTAAAAATTATGCAAATGAAAAAACTGAATAATAAAATTGTAAAACATAATTCAAACCGTTTTGTTCTTTCTTGTGGTACCTTGTGAAGTGTCCCTTATGACCTTTGGGTAAGTCAAAAAATTGGAAATCCCAGAAAAATCCCTAACACCTTGCAGATGGCTTGTGATATTATAATTCCTTATTCAGCTGTTGAAATCTATTTAATCGATTAAATTGATATTGATAAGCCATGAAGCTTATAATAAATAATAATGAAATATAGTGATGGGATTAAAAAACTTAGAGTTATTGTGTTACATTTCAGATTTGTAACAACTTTAAAATATCAAAGAAGTTAACTTTAGCTATGCCAAAGTTTATATACCCTTGCAGTCCTTGGCAATAATAGTTTTACATTTTGAAATTTCTTTTCCAGCAACTCAATTCATCAATACACAAACAAAACATTATTACTGTTTTCACTACAATTTGTACTTCTTCTTATAACATTCCCTAAGCAAAGCACCGCACGCATACACATACAGTTCATGTAGCGCTGCGTCTGTGTGTTTATGCATGTGATTTGATGATGACGTAATAGGCAGTAATAGGCGCTGCCGGCAGCTCTTGAACCGATTTGTATTGACTGTAACTTGTGTTCCATTTATCCGATCAGATTCAAATTTTGGGATCTGAGATTTTATATCCTATTCTATCATGTTGGTGAATTTCATGGGGATACTCCAAATTCTTCATCTATGTTTCTTCTAGAGCTATATGCTATAGAAGTCTGATCCCAAAAATGTTCATACTTTATCTTACCCAGGTTATAAGTAGCTCAAATACCAAGTTTCATCCTAATAGCTCTTGGGACGGCTGAGTAAAACGCATACTCACAGACAGACGGATATGGTTATATCGACTCAGCTTCTCATGCTGATCAAGAATATATATACTTTATGGGGTCGGAAACGTCTCCTTCTGTGCGTCTGACCAATTTCTCCAATTCCGATATATTTCGTTTGCATTCTGGCAACTGTTTTAAGGGCAACTACAATACAAAAATTCTTGTACATTTAAAAACAACAACATAAATCACAAAAAAACATATAACCTACATAAATTTGCACTGTACTTTTCTAATAAGTGTCTGTATAACGTAAATCGTTTGTTGTAGTGTCGCTCTCTTCTCCCAAGATCTTTGTGTCCTCAAAATTAGGAGAGTGTCCACTTTTGGCACAGTGAGTCATAAGTGCAGTTTTAGGATTGTTAGAATGATGCCGTAATTTATAGTCCGATTTGTGTTGTGATAATCTAGTTTTAACTTTGATTTTGTGGTTTCTATATAGACTTTCTCACTAAACAAAACATTAGAAATAATCTCTTAAATATCCTAATATCCGTTACGGCCCTTGCTTAAAACAAAATAAGGATTAAGAAAACTTAAAAGAGCCGAATAGAGTTGGCCCTAACTACAAATGACTTCAAATATTGTCGTTTGTTTCAATAATTCGAAGTGAAGCCTCATAAATTTAAATTACATTCAAATTAGGTCAAGCCCTCAAAGATGAGCTTTTATCACAAAGCAAGAGAATAAATGTCTAAAGGAAAAAAACCAATTTAGTTTCACAAAATTTGGCCATGGTCATTTTCTGCAAGTGTTGGCCTAATCAAATTGCTGCCTTTAGCGTGATAAATAACAATTTTTTTTGTTGCACACAATTGGAAATGGGAGTAGAATTTATGTCAGATTTGCTAGGTCACACGTGGCATCCAATTCACTTTGTCTCTCATTCCCTGTTCCCTGCCCGCAATGGCTTTGCCCACACTGCGCTGCTGCTTCTTCTAGTTTTGCTGCACCTGTGTGTCATTTCCGTGCAACGTAACTGAATTCGGTTATTGCTTCCTGCAGCGATGCAGTTTCGTTGCGATTGCAGCTCTGTCATTTCCGTTACTGCTGCAACACACATGCATTCATATATATGTGCACTATGCACTTGCATAACACATACACACATACAACTTTTCGATGGCATTTAACTTTTCGATTTTAGCTCTATTAATTTGCGCTGCAAAAAATTTTGGCAACAAATTTCAATGAGTCAATTGGCTTTCAGTTTTTTTCCATACCATACATATATACGTATGTACATATATGTCCAACTAGGGTGGATCAAAGGTGTATAAGTAAATCAAACGGATAAGATAGTGATGGAATCTAGTCTAATCGGCTTATCTCTCTGTCTGTCTTTAAAGTCAAATACTTATAAATTACAGTTAGTTTGCAAGAAGCCAATAGTTGTTGTGTTTAATTTGTTTCTTTTTTCGCTTCAATCCAATATTTTTGGAAATATTGCAATTTTCAAAGTGACTTGGATAGACCAATTAAGAGGAGTATGACATTATAAAAAGCTTTTTCAATGAAAATTTGGTTTTGGTTTTTCGAATACTTCAAAGTTAAATACATGTATTTATGTGAATAAAATGACATACTTTTAAGTATAAGTATTAGACATCTGCATGTCTGGCAAAAAAAAAAAAAACCCATTCGAATATACACCACTCGAAATAAATTGAGTAAGTATGAGTGAGAAACAGAATGAGTATAAGTGAGTGAGCTCGGGCTACACTCACAATCAGTCATACTATGTTGAAACGAAATGAATGAGTCGAATCTACAAAATGTGATATTCGAGTTATCCGAATGCTTTCACTTTTGATTAATATCTCATGCAGTATTCATTCTCACAATACTCATACACACTCACTCAGTATAAGCCATTCAATTCGATGAGTACACTACTCATTTTATTTAGTATGTGAATGAAACCATGCAGATGTCTAGTAAGTTCATTCGTAGATCGACTTGTACACCAAATACAGTTTAAACTAAAAAAAGAGAGAGAGAGAGAGAAAGAGAGAGAGAGAGAGAGAGATGTTAATTTTGAAAAAATCGAATAAAGTGATTGATTAGATGGTGATGACTATTTCCAAAGTATAGGCTTTTAGGAATATACTGAAGGTTAATCAAAGTATTTTTTATTCTAAAGCTGTTTTAGCAGAAAAAGTCAGATCGTTAGAATTTAAAGCCAATTATCTCAAAAAAGAAATAGGATAGAAAAACTATTCAACTCAATCATTAGAAATTTATATATGGTTCACAACATAAATACCTATTAGAATCATATTCGTATTTCAATCAACATGTATATTTTTTATAAAAAAAAACTTTAAAAAGAAGCCTTCGACTATTAGAATGTGAAAAAAAAACCAAGCCATCTTGTTATATGTTTATTTATTTTCGAATACTGCTCATAGCTATAGTCCTGCTGATTCATAATTTTATTTATTTTGTGTGTCAGATAAATAGAGAGGGGAGGTTCAGGTCCAATTATTTGTTAGTATCAACTTAGGGCTATTTTTAAAATTAAAATTAATAGTTGGTAATAGTTTCATTAATAGTTTTCCATTTGAAGTAAATTACACAGTTTGAAACAGTTTGAAAATTTCATAATTTGAGCCACCTTAATACCAATGAGTGTGTGCGTGTGTGTGTAATTCTGCGATGTTCTTTTTTTCTTCTTATTTTTGTTTTAAATGTAATCTGGCCAATGGCCATTGTCGCCCATCGCATCGGTTTGCATAAGAGAGAAAGAAAGGGAGCCAGATACGAGTAGGGCAAACCGCATTGATTTCCGCAATGTCACTGAATTATATTTAGTTTTAAATGAGCATCTTCAAATTGCACAATTGCCCGCCCAGACAGCCACCCAAAACTACGTTTAGTATATTTGGTATGTAAATGCATATGCCTGCGGTTTTGAATTCGCAGCTGGTTCAGGCTTGTTATTATTTCCAATTAGAATTTCGCTGGAAATTTTTGTCATTTTGCGGCTCTAATGAGGCACTTAAAATTGGGTGTACCGATATAGAAATATATTGTCTGTATAGCTATTTCAAGAAACACCAAGCTCTGTCATCAGCAGACTTTGCTAAAGAATCCACCGTTATCCATTACAATGGCCATCCATACCACATCTTCAACGCTAAAAGTAGTTGGGAATTCAAACGACATGAAGCGAGAATAGAACGGCAAAGCTTGCACTGCAGATTCCACCTTTTTTATGTACATACAAGGAAAACTTCTTGGTACAAACATAAAAATATATATAACTTGATTCTTTAATGCTGATCCATTATACTGGTTATCCGAATAATGCACTTAATTGGTTTTTTTTTTTTTTTTTTTTGAGAATGGGAATGGAAAAAAAATTTAACATTTGTTTTCATTTTCCACTGTAATGCTGTAATTTTGCTTTTTGCTTTTAATTTGATTACAAAAATTAAAAAAAAAAAAAATATAATAATCAAAATGGAATTTTGCATCCGATGAAATTTTTCCCATTCATATTATAAAACGCATTTGATGGATTTTAAAAAATGGATGCTCGATCCTGATGGCGAATGCTCCAGCCTTAATTTTTTCAACACTTTACAATTGAAATCCTCCCAGTCGTCACGTTGGTTTTTTGTGCCATCTTGTTGTGCCAGATAATCATCCAAATTGATTAGTTTAGTTTTCTTAATTAGTCCAGCTACGACAAAGTCAGCTACGAACTCTCGACGAGTGGCCGCATTCAATTCGTAATTATGCATCTTTAGCCACTTCTTAACTTCCTTGAGCTCATAAGAATTCAATGTACGTGGATGGAAAAGACTCATCTTTAATATGAACAATAAATTTTGATGAGTTTTATTTAAGAAAAAGTTATTTTTGGTCTGTTCTTTCCTAGATTTTCCGAAACATGAAACAAAAATGTAGAACAAAAATTTTATTTGGTCTGTTCTCTACGAGATTTTCTGAATAATGAAATAAAAATGTAGAACAATAAACTCAACAATTGTAACTCAAAACATGCTTTAGAAAAGGTTACTTGCTATATAAATTTCAAATAAATTTCAAATTTTTTTAATTTGCCTAGAATTTGACCTTATTGAAGTTAATCAAAACTGGGTTTTAGCTGGGCTTCAGATCAATAAAGGGGGATTTAGCAAAGTCTGCTGATAGAACTTGGTGGTTCTTGAAATAGTTATACAGACAACCTGCTCACCTTTTGTGTTGCCTATGATTTAAAATCTTACGAACAAATTAGTAAGATTTATTGACCTGAAGCCCAGCTAAAACACAGTTTTTTTTATGAAAATAATTATAAGAAACAAAGAACTTCAGAACTATTCACAGCAAATCAAATGCCTATGTGAATAATAAGTTTTTAGAAAGTTCTTGAAACATATTTAATTAAATAAACCCAAAGGTAACTAATGATAGAAGATCTTATTTTATTTTTCTTCGATAAATTTGCTTCTCAGACATCTTTGTTTAACGAACTTTAATTTTGCCCACCTTAAATTTTGTTAAAGAGTTTATTTGTTTTAGGTTATCTGTTTTTTTTTTTCACAAAAGGAACAAAAAATATTTAAACAACTTTTAACTGAAAACCTGCAAAAAATAGTCTTAGGTGTCTTAGTGCTTTTTTGCACTTAGGATTGTATATACTGCACAGTTTGTATATCTCTGATTCAACCGGATCGGACTACTATATCATATAGCTCCCATACAAACGGCAAAGTCACGAACAGTGACTTTTTTCAATAACTTTGTTATTTTCTCAGCTATTGTCGTGATTTTTACACCTATAAACCACTGTGCCAAATTTGATCAAGATCGGGTGACTATATCATATAGCTCCCATAGGAACGATCGGTCAAAAACAGTGACTTTTGTCAAAAAGTTCGTTATTTCCTATGCTAAGATTGTAGGCCGTTCTTTCGCAGACATTAGACTTTTTGGATAAAACGTTTTTACACTTTGATGGCTATGGGTAAGTAAAGAATGGCAGTTGCAAGAGTATACAAACTTCGACGCGGTCGAAGTTAACCCTGGCCCTCTGGTTTATATAGACTTAGGATTGTCTAATTGAATATATATCTTTTGAATTGCAAATTCAACACCAAAGAATAGGCACCAACACAACTTTTACTCAATGAAATCACAACAAAGATAAAAAAGATGGTATAGAGGGATAGGAATAGGAATCGGAAGAAGATTTCGTCCAGTTCATTTGCCATCAAAGAGAACTGTTAAGCAATTACTAAATAATTGCTAGTCTAGGGAAAATGTTGTCCGGTGGAAAAGGCGGGAGGGGACCCACTGTAAAACAATTATGTGCCAATCTAGGTCCAGCTAATGTATATACTAGAAAATATTTTTGCCATTGCAGTGACCTCTAGATAAAATGACCAGACGGGCAACACCTGCAGCCGGCCAAGAGAGAGAAATTCCCAGAAATTGTTCAGCTGACGGGTGATGGCAGGGAAAGAGGGGTGTAACAATAGCAGTGGGGAGAATTAGTAGGCGGAACTCAGGCAAAGGACAAAGTTTTAATAGTCGAACTTTTTTTGTTGTTTTTTTTTTTGCATTTTTGTCGTTCGTTTGTACGTACGTTCGTTGTAGTGTTCTTTGGGATGGGGTCCGGGGAGAGGTTTATTCTTTTTTGTGTGTTGCAAAGTGTTCTAATGACACGTTGCAGTGGCAGCCAGCAAAACTACATAATTTTTAAAAACAACAACAAGAGAAATAAGAGCAAAAAAAAAACAACAATAATAGAAGAACGGCTGCTGTTGTCATATGACCCTCCTTGCTTCCCCCTCCCAACACGTTGACCCTCTGCACGTTGTCTGTCCCGTATACGTCTGCTGTTAATGGTGCTTAAAAGTATGCAAAACAAAACAAACGGAAACACAGAAGTACATGACATTTAATGGAGCAACTACCAATTCATTCTTTCACACAATCCCAACCCAGCTTATTCACGAAAAGCCAAATACAAAAACAAACTAAAAAAAAAAAGTCGAAACGAAACGAAACTCACTCGGTCATTGTGTCAGTTTGTCAGTTAGTTTGACTCTCTGTCTTTGTCCTGTTTGATATGTAATGTAGCGTGTCCTCGGTATGCCAGACGACCCCACAGACCTCATATAGATCCACAATCCAAACTTTGACTGAACTAACTAACTCATTCAGTGCCTGTCACTTGGAATGCAGAGTTCAAGAAAAAACCCCACACATCGGAAAATAGCAAATGAAACGAATAAATACGTTACAGGCATGGGGAGCAATAATTTAAATGTAAATTTCACAATAAAGGTTCAGTACAAAACATAAATGAACAAAACTTAATAAGAATATGTTTCCTATCTATTTGATAAATGTCTATTGAATAAATAAAGATTTTAAAGGGTGTTCTTTTGCTTACATTAAATTAGCTGATAGATAATCCTGAGAGTCAATTTTAAGTTATATATTGCGTATTAAATTGAGATGCTGTAAAACAGTCAGTTGTTTAATGATACGGATTATCAATTAGAGTAATTAAGTAATAATAGATTTTACTAAATATAAGCAAACAGTTTATTTTGATGAAAAATCAATGATCAAACTGTATTTTATGTGCCTATGAAACTTTTACTTCTCCATTGTCTACCGTAAGATTTGTAAGCACTGATAAAAATTCCCCTCCTCAATTGTCAATATTGTAAACACTGATGAAAATCTGCAGTCATCTCGTCTGTTTTGTAAGAACTGTTGTAAATAAGGTAAAGGTGAAAATATAAGTGACTAACTTATGTCCTCAATTAGCTCGATTTTAAAAGGCGATGGTTTGATGGCTTGGTGTATAAATGGAATGTCTAAAATACAATTAAGACTTGGGTTCGAGACTCGACCATGAATAAATAAAAGCCAATTAACTTCTTTATTTCCTGTGCAAGTGATCATTGGATCTGCTTATTTTTCAATAGTAGTTATTAGATTAGTAAGTGATTATTATATTGTGTACTTTTTAACATTCGTAAGGACTTTTTCCCAGAAGTAAACTGTTTTTTAATTACTTTGTAGACTACTTTTTTCTTTTGAAAGTCCAGGTATGCCACTTTAAAGCACTATAGCGACAAGCATACTGAAATTTGCAACCTGATTAAGTAATAAGTGATCCTCCTGTTGCAACTTTTAGGGTTTTTGCTTTTTGCCCTAATAATGCCCTTCTCTATTACTGCTTCTCATCCATTTGGCTTTTATGATGGTTTTTGTGTGTTATTCTTGTGGCCCATGCGTTGAGTTACTACCGGAAGACTAAAGGGGACCTAGGTAGACAACGTTTTCGTCATCGTCAATCAGGCTGAATGGCATGGAAATTATGACGACGACATCGGCATCAAAGTTGCCATTTTTGCCAAACATCGATTTGTGGTGAACCTTTTGGTGAGCTAGTTAGTAGAGTCATATCCATCGGCTCACGTCAAAGTGACAATGATGTTAATGATGCAAGTATGAACGAAGCGATTGTATGTGGTTGGCCATGCTTGAAAAGGCAAGAAAACATAATGTAAATGTGTGGTATTTCCTAATTTTAAAGATATCAACTTTAAGTTTGGTTCACATTTACGATGTACTTACATACATATGTAAAGTTTTATTTTAAAAGCATCTTTATGTTTCTTTTTGGCAATATCTTTTAAAAGATTTCCAACCGATGGCTACGCTTTCTTATCATACACATTCACTCAATATGTGTGTGTGTGTGTGTGTGTGTGTGTGTGTGTGTGTGTGTGTGTGTATGTCGTCTCATCTAACTCTTGCCATTTTCATTCAGCTTGACATCCCATTCTCCTCACATTGCAATGAGTTGCACAATCAAAGTTCATTTGCAATGTTTGTGCATAGATTCCAAAATGCCAAATGCTGTCCCCCCAATCAACGCCAGCTTTTGTTCCAGTGGGCAACTTCGAATTGAGTTTTCGTTTGGTCTTCTCTGCAATTTCTCTCCTTCTTCTTCTATCGCACTCACTTAGTGTGTGTGTTGGTGTTGGTGTGTGTATGCTATGCTAACCCTCTTTTAAGAAGGCCACAAAGTTTCAGTCACAAAAATCGTGTCAAGTTGTGTGTGTCATGTACGCATTTGAGGCGTGACCTATGGATGATGATGTTCCATATTCATGTCGATGTCCATGTCTCTGATAGACTGATGTTTAGTTATTAAAGCCGATATAATGCAAGCTTTCATTTTTTTACTTTTTTTGTTAAAAATTTTGATATCTATGTTAATATAGTTCATTATCTAGCAAAAATGCTAAAGTCAGAGAGTAGAAAAGCCATCAATGCAACATTTTAAGGCAGCCAAAAAGGCATAAATACCGAGAAGCTTATAAGAAGCAGAAGAAGAGAAAGCAAAAAAAAAAGTCAGATAAATAAGTATAAAGTGGGTTGATCCACAACACCAGCACCACTGCTGCAGTATGTACCCCCTTCTATAATACCATCTCTCCTCCTCTCATTCTGTCTCTGAATCTCTTTTAGTGTATGTGTATGTGAGTAGAAAATTTTATGCTTTGACGAAAGTTTTTCTTAATGACAGAAACATCCGTCAGATGCGCGACACACAGATACATGCACAAACAAACACATACACACACACATGCGGACATATGGAGAACGTTGCAGAAATAAATTAACAAAGTTGCTGCTGTTGGGCTCTCTCGGCTTTTGCTTTCGCCCACAACACAAAGTTGAAACGAAAAATAAAATTTAATTCAAGCAACGATGATGTCATGTGTTGCCGTTAAGTGCCATCGTCATCATCTTCATCATCATTATCATGATTATCAACAGCATCAGCATCATCATCATAGCTGGCTTACACTCATTATCATCTGGAAAACTGTTTTGCAGTTTTTCCCACACATACACACACACACACACAAGTTTGGAAACTTTGGTGCAAGTACAAGTCATGCGACGACTTTGTGAATTGAAAAGCATCTTTTCTCTCTCTCTGTCTCTCATTCTGTTTTCTCACTCTCTTTGGCAAATAGTTGCCATAGTTGTCAACACGCCTCTTAACTGAGCTAAAGGCCAAAGAAGTAGCATTCATCCTCTTGATCCTCGCTTTCTCTCACTCCGTCTATCTATCTCTTCACTCTTATTCCCCCCATCCATCCATCCACGCCCCCTTTTTCATATCCAAAAAGTCAAGTGTTTAATTAAGATTTTCCAGTCGAGCAGCTTTTAATGTGCATTGACGAGCAAATGTTTGTTAATTAAAAAAGCAAGAAAGCAAAACTTTTATTTTTTTGCCAGAATGTCAGTCATGTTTGTTGTCTGAGTTCAAAGAGGCAGGATAACTTCAACTACTACTACTGCACCCCCTACACTACCTCGATTTCATCCTCCCCAATTGGTGTTAGCCCTTCCCCTTCCCCTTGCCCATCATATTGCTCTGACAGCGCTCCAATTACCGTTTTCATTCATTTTACTCTAACAAACAGTATTCTTTATTTTGACTTACTTTTTGTAACAGCTACAAGATAGTACATATATTTTAAATTACATAGCTGCCACGTAAGTTTTATATGCTTATTACTCAGAAACTGTTTGCGAAAAGTAGGCATAGAATTTCAAAAAATTTCATTAATTCTGTACTCAACAGGAACGTTTTCAAACAGTTTAGTTTTTAATTTTTGTGGTTGTAACATATTTAGTTATACATAATCGTAAATGTTTATGAAATTACTAAATATATATGTATTTATCGATAAACAGTATTCAAGTTGACTAAAAAAAGGATAAATAAAAGTATATTACGTATGCGCCACGTATGTTACCTTTGAGAAGAGCAAAAAGTGTTGGTCTTATGTTCATTAACTTACTCGAGTAGAGTATCCACAATTCTTGCACTGTGAAATTCACATAACAATTCATTTTTTGCTCTTCCAGTGTGTAGTAGCTGTGGGCATAATTTATAAAGTGCTGAAAACTTTTGGGCCCTGTCAACCACAAAGCTGAGAAGGCAATTGGATATTATAGGCAAGCAAAATGAGGGGCAACAAATACTTGATAAAACAAATTCTGTTTTTTTAAATTGGTTGCTTTTTTAGCTGGAGAAAATCATTGTTATATAACGATTACTGATTAACAATTCTTTAGCAAATGCTAACAACAAAACGAGGTCCTCCTCAGCAATGAAAAGTTACCCCGCCTATTCTTCATTTTTATTCTGCCCCTTCCATTCTATACATATATCTGACTCTTTTTGGAGGCACATCAAAACCATCCTTAACACTTGAGCAATATTATTTTTCCGTTTCAGTTCACGCGCTTCTGTGTTTCATTATGCGAGCTGTCAGCGGCAGTTCAACTGTTTCTGTTTCATTTTTCACACCATTCAACATGCAACTCACGTACACCAAAACCAACCAACCAACCAACCAGCCCTCTCGACCCCCTAGTCACCTATCCTTTAGCCATCCGAACTCATTCCAACGCTCGGTGCGAACAAACAAAAACCCAATAGGCCTTCAAATATAATATGGACCACAGTTTTTATGGCTCATTGAAGACGAGGTCGATGATAAAAAATTAATTTTAAAAAACCAGTCAATTAGGTTAAGAAACGAGCAGGGGGGAGGGTGTTTGGAAGAAGCGTAAAGTGGTTGAGGCTGAAATACTTGTCTAAAACTGTTGCCCATTTTTCGCCATCAACTATTTTTCATGGTCCAATTAGTTTTCCTTTTCGTGTTTTTTTTTTTTTTTTACTGTGTGTGTGTGTGTGTGTGTGTGTGCAGGACCCCAAAATTCGACAAACCGAAATCCGAAAATTGTCAACTTGTCAGCTGTCAACTGACCCAAGTCTTTGTACCTTATTCGTTTTGATTTGATTTGTTTTCTTGGCTTTGACGATGCTGCATAATTGATTGATTATTTGCGGGCCCCATCATCAGTCGGTTGGGGGGGTGGTGCGACACGAAAAGGACGTGGCCTTTTAGCCAACACTCGCATAAGTATTTATTTACATGCTCCACGTCCATTTCGCTAGGCCCTAATAAATAATAAATCAGCCGTTTGACAGTTTTGTCCAAAAAGTTACCCTCTGAAGATGCCCTCTAATGATCTATGGTCAGGGGACAGCAGCAGCAGGGAATAGGTGATCCGAGAGAGAGAAAAAGAAGAGGAATTTGAAAGGCAAAGCAGATGAGGTATATGTATGTGCTGCCAAACATGCGACAAACATATTGAAATTTTAATGTGACTGATTTGTTTAATAAAAGCCACTGCTGTCACTAGAGTACGACAACAGACAGAACAGACAGAACAGAATGGGTCTCGAGGGCAGCTGAAATGAAAACAAAGTTATTTTGGTTACAACATTTTGTTGACCCATTTAAATTCTCTGATTCTGACGAGTTGAAAGTAAACCTTTAATTGTTACAATTCTCTCTCATTCTCTGTAATATTTTTAGTCATCACTAATGTGTTTTTAAGATTTAATTAAATATATTATACGCTACATATTAAATTAGAATATATATGGGACACAATTCGAGTTCATTTTATTGCCAGCTATTGTTGACGAATCGCAACGTTTCTGTTTTGGGGGGTATTTTTTAGCTCTAGCTGCAGCTGCAAAAGGCTGATAAATGCAAATGTTCAAAATGTTCAGCCAAGAACACAAAAAGCCCAAAAGTGAAAAACAATGTAATAGAAATTTCATAAACTTTGCTGCTGTTCTGTGTTCGCATGTTCGCTTTCGACAAGTGGCAAACAGCGTTTAGACTTAGACTTATCTATCACGGATTTGCCACGAAAATAATATAAAAACTTTTCTATTTTTTTTTTTTTTTTTTTTTGACTACATGCTGATAAAAATAGGAGGCAAGTTGAAGGGTTACGCTTGATGAAACGGGAGCTTGGGAGTTTTTGGGGCGTAGCTTTGATGGTAGCGTAAAATCCACTTAAGCTGCCTGCAGATTTTGGCCGCATTTCTTTTTCGGTTTTATGTATCTTTTCTTTTTTTGCACATTTTTATGCTCATCTCTTTTTATTTTTTTTTTTTTTTTTTTTTTTTTTTTTTTTTGTTGGTAGCTGCATTATTTCAAGTTTGGCGCAAAGTATTTAAACCATAAAAAAATGCTCCTGAGCTTTATCTACTTAAAGGGATGGGGTAAGGTACGGGGGACGACGGGTGGGGACTGTGGATCAATGGTAGGGTAAAAAAAACCATTCTACCGGGTTGGTCGTAAAGTTTTCTAGCATTTAGCTAAAGATTTATTGGCTGTTACTGGAACTTGCCCTCTTTTCCTTTCCCAGATTCAGATACTCCTTCATTCATGCTTCTTCTTGTCTTTTCCGTCCGGCAATTGCATTTCAACTATTTTTATCACCGCAGACACGTAACAGTCAAAGCCCCATTTCGCACTCCCTCGTCCGCCAGCCGTTTGCCCCAACATTCTTCCAGCCACGATGGTTGGCCATTGGGGCTATTGGGGAGGATGATGTGCCGCCGCGTTTTTTAGTCTTTGCGTCTTCATTGTGATTGCGATTGTCACCGCGATGCGCGGAATTCTCTTGCATTGTATTACAAAATCTCAAGACGATAAGTGTCGTTGCTGTTGCTGCTGCAGCTCCTGTTCCTGCTACAAGATGAAAATGGAGACCATAAAAAAGGGACCATTACATTACATTGATTTACATGCGCATCTTTGTGGCGTTTGCGGTGGTTTATAGTGCGAATTCGGACTTTTGAATGCCCTGAGATTGTTGCGGCCCGACTCTGATACCTCAATTTAGTTATATACATAGATTGTTGTTTGTAATAAGTGTAATAACTACATTCAATGCATTGAAATCAAAATAGGCTTTTTTTTTGGGCAGAAGTGCCAAACACTTTTATACTATATAAACTATAATAAAAACAGAGAGGAAAACCATAAATGTAAAATAATACTAAAAGCAATAAAATACCACAACTCCCGCGTTACCAATGAAAATAAAGGCCATGTTTACTGTGTCTGTGACAACTGCAGAAAAGCTCAGCAAGACCAAGGCGACAAAAAACAAATAAAAAAAAAAAAAGGAACCCAATGAAAAGAATAAAGAAAGCAAAAAACGATGAAGAGAATACCAGTTGGTGGCAATGGTGACCCCAGTGAGATGAACAGATGACAGCAACGCAGCAGCAGCTCTAACACCGAAGGGCACCGCAGGATGGCTATGGTCCTGGGGCATTGTTTATTTAAAAACTACTCTATTATGGGAGATGGGAGACGCGACAGTTGCTTTGGCTTTATAAAAATGCAATTTCAATGCGACCAACGAGAGTCGGCAATACATAGCTTAACTACAGTAACTAACAGCAACACCAGCAGCACCAGCAGCAACAAATTCGTTTTCAAACACGTTCTCTCTATACCCTGTAATGTGGTTTCTTGTTGGACTCATTGAAACTTAAAGTGACAAAGTAAAAAACCTTAGTTAATCAAAAATTGCATTCAAAATGCACAGCTTTTCATATTAATAAAAAATTAATATTAAGTTTAATCAAATATTTGAAATAAGAGCTAGAAAGTAAGTAAAATAACCGAAACCCAAAAGTATGCAATTGATGGCAAACAGGTCATTGTATTGAGCAGACAAAATGTTTATCAAATGACGAGGGTATTTTTGAAATAACAAATTTATGTACTTAAAAAGAATTGTACTTATAAGCGAGATTTCCCAGCAACAACTCTATGTACGTAAAAAGATAAACTAGTAATGGAATACAAAAGATGGAATAAGCCAACTACTAACTAAGTAGGTACCCAAGTAATTCCATGGGGATAGGGGGGACTAAGAGTCCAAGTGAATAATTGCAAAGGATATACTGATGAGGAGATGCTGCTGTTATGCCAACATGAATCTTAAGTTGCGAATACTTTGGTGTGTTTCTTTAAAATTTTAATCGTTGCAACTACTACTTAAGAGATTTCTTTGTTTTAGCTTGCTTCTAGATAGTTATTCTTCTACCACCATCTACCATCTCTCCCTCCATGGCCAACAATGCAAATCATTGGGGCTGAGCCATAGTTTTCACCAAGCATACAAAATTCTATCTGGAAAGAGAAAGAGATCGTTTTTCTTGGCAAAACAGAGAGAAAGAGAGAGAGAGAGAGAGAGAGAGAGAGACACAGAGAATTAATGCTGATGATGAAAATGTGCGCATCGTTTTCAGATTTTTCGGAATTTTAATTAAATTTGCATTGTTTCAAGTGGCACTTGTTGGCGATGGAAACGCAACGCCTCGCACTACGCATTGCCATCCCATTCCTTACAGCCAATGGTTGGGAACGGAGACCACCATCGAACCAAAGGATGCTTAAATTTAAATGGGTTTCACTTTTCTTTTGTCTTATGGCTGGCTACAGTAGTTGAAAATTTGTGGGGTACTAAATATTATTGCTTTATTTGCTTATATTTTGAATATTCCATATTTATAGATAGATATACATATAGATGTATGTATATATAGATTTGTAAATAAGGTAAATTAACTTAAATATTTAGTATGACTAAATTTATCAAACATATTTCACTTTTTCAAATGACAAGAAAATCAATTATTATAGCTTTTAGCTGTCTAAAACTTTTCTTTACTCTTTCCCCTTGAGCCATTGAAAGATTATTTATCCTCAGCTCTTGGCTAAGATGTCAAAATATATATATTTTTGATGTTGTCACTAGAAATAAAATACAAGCCCCCACACACACACAAAAAGCTACACAAATTCAGTTGGTAAGCCCAAACCCAAATGTCACGATTGCTTTTGTCTACACACTTCAAACACACACACACACAGACACATACCCACGCAGGAAAAAATATCCAAAGAGAGAGTAGAGCTTTGGGTTGTGGAAAATTTACATTTCCTTATACTAAAAGTATGTGTTGGAGTTTTCCTATTTCTTTTTTCAATGCTTTGTTTATGTATTTTTTATTATGATTGATATTTTTTGTTATTTTGTTTGGTTTTTTGGGTTTGTGTTTTTTTTTTTTTTTTGAAAGAAGTTACATATTTAATACGTATTGACAGCTGGATAAAAGGAGCAACGTGTTGACTTGTTTATGAGGTCACTTTGACTCAAATCCTTTTCCTCTTGAGCTTTATTTAGTCCCTCAAGTGTCGCATTAAATAATTTGCCAGTCAAATGATCATCGACAGTAATCGATGGAAGTGGCCGTAACTTTGTTACTTTTCACCTTTTTTTTCAAATAAACTTTTAAGCTTATACCCTAATCGGGCTTATTAAGGTTAAAAACTAAATAAATAAGGTTTTCAACATAGTGAAGTATATATGAATGTATTTTCTTGATAAGTATGATAAAACACTGTGTTTAATATTTCACTAGAATTCTTAGTTTTCTTTTACTTTTACTTTAAATGAACTGTGTCTGACACTGGAAATTTAATTTTTAAGGAATAAACTATAGCTCATATGCTTAAGGACATAAAAAAAACATTTTGATTTATAAAACTGATACAAAAAATAAATTATTATCATTCTGTGCCAATTTTAATGAATTTAGTTATAGACCACCGAAAACCGGAGGCTGTCCAGAACTCTGGGACTCCCCCTTGGATCTGTCCATGACTGGTTGGCATAAATTCCAGAAATTGACTCCCAAAAATTTATGAGGATGCTGCAGCAATACTCAATCTTGCTTAAAGGTTATCAAATCAAATTTTCTTAAATTACTCATAAAATAAATAAACACTCTATAAACATAAATTTATACCTTGATCATTATTTTCCATATAAATACATAAATTTATACCTTGATCATTATTTTGCATATTGTTGAATATATTTATATTCAGCCGCTTTAAACTTCAGGTTTCTTTCACTCACAAAACTCACTTAGCTACAATTGAGGAAAGAGTAACAAACAACTTGCAAGGGTATACAAACTTTGGCGCGGTCGAATTTAACCCCGGCCCTCTGGTTTATCGATCTATTGTGTTTAAGGAATCTACGTCTGGATCGCTCGTTCGCTTGCTTATTAGGGAGAGCACGAGACTGGAAAATTGCACGAAAAGGTGTAGGAAGAAAAAAACAAAATGAGATGTGCAAGTTCATTTAAAACTATTAGCTAATAAAGTTGGTAAGATTAAAGCTAGACGGTAGTCCAGTAGTCTATTACCGTATTTATAGCTTTATGTATAGATATTATGATTTTCTTGCCGTTTCAAATTAAAAAAAAAAGCAGAAATACTTGTGTCACGACGTGCAGCAAACGCTCTTTTAGTCATACATAAGTTGTGTAAGCACATTTTACAGGTTCTTTGTTGCCAACTTGACCGTTTTGTAATGAAGGCAGCAGTAGCAGTTATCATCAACCTACACCCACACACACACGCATCCCACATGTATGTATGTGTGTGTATGTGAGTATGTAGTCAAGGACTCGTAAGTGCTTTTTAATTAACTGAAAAAGGCTGCGCGAAGCTCTCGAGTGGGGCCAGAAGTTTTATGCAATTCAAGGGTTAATACCTCAAATGGGGCCACGCCCACATATACAGACAGCGCTAATTAATTTCATGCAGTTTATTTATAAATCATCATCAAGAGTACGAAAAAAAGATAAAGAAAGAAGAAGAACTTCAAGAACTGAAGTATAACCTATCTTGCATCTGGCTCATGATTTTTTCCAAGTGCATGTTTTGTCTGTGACGCCAAAAAAAAAAAAACAAGTGGAAAAATATTTATGATTTTTTTATTTTCATATTTCTGTGCCTTTTCTTTTATTGCTTTGCTCCAAGTGCATGCGAAATTGCATAGTTCTTTTCTTTTTCTACAACATTTCTGCATAAATGTGGATTGTATGATACGGAATAGTTTAAGGCGCCTTTTTTCATTGCCACAAATCCTATAAGAAAGTTTTATTTAATCAAATAACTGGTAGACAGACATTTAATGCTGCTCTCAGCTCAATAAGCAATTCTCTGGATATACAAAAAGTGTGTGAGAGAGAGAAAGAGAATTTTTGTACCATATCTGCTATTGCCATAAACTTTAAGGTTCACATTTATGCCACATGAAATCACCATAACGCATAGTTATGGCAGAGGATGGCGGGGATCTACATATGTTTTTGTTAGTGGGGTAACTAGTGTGCCGTTTCCCGCTTATTTCCTTGGCTTCTATGTCGTCGGATTTCTATAGATCAAGTGCCCATGAGACGGCAGTGCAAGACAAAAGGCATTTCAAAGTTCAGATGTTATATGCAAAAAGATGAAAGGAGATATGTATGTATGTATGTTTACATTTTTAATAAAGCGTCAATTTAATAACACACAACAAGAACAAAAACTTTGACTCTTTCTCTTTCCTTCTCTAGGTATGTCAATCTTTATTTGCTATCTCTATCTTTCTTCCTTTTTGCATGTGTATATCTTTATTTGTGCTGGTTGGTCGTACTTTTTATTTGTATTGCAGTTTTCTCCTTAGTTGTGTGTCTGTGTATGTGTGTGTGTGTGTGTGTGTGTGTGTTTGTCTAACAAGGGGAACTTCAGGTATGCGAATCACCGATTTGGATGAATTTTGGATATGTTGTAGAATACCCCGTCATTTGAAGCTGTGTGAAATATTTCGGCGCACTATTCTATATTTTCCTTATAAATCGTGTTTAAAGCTATAGCTTCGGTGACTTATGGGTAAAACGCCGGAAGGACTTCAAGCAGCTCGGCAGTGTAAGGGGTAGAGGTCCCGATTAAAGTTGGAGAAACCCAGGTTCGAACCCTGCCTGAAACTAGTTAGTTTTGGATTTTTTTTTTTTTTTTTTTGCCTTTTTTAATAATTATTTTTGAAATAGCAAAATAGGTCATTTGATGATTTGTAATCGGAAACATTTTTTATATACATATGTTGAAGCTTGTACGCTTGAGGAAATACTAGCTATACGCACGCCATTATGAACTGTACTTTGCGGGCAGGTTAAAAATATGTTAAAGCGAATGCAAAACTCCTCAAATGCCTAAGAAAATCGAGAAATTTCATCAAGAGAAGACTGCATTCAATTAAAGTATAATCCCTTGTGCATTTCCACTTGTCATTCCTGATATTGAAGGGAATGCTCAAGTATGCATGGTTCGCTTCAAAGTTGATGATGAGATGTGATGAGATGACATGAGAGAGTAATTTTCCAAAAATTTTATTTGGTTTGTTTCTTTCAAAATGATTTAAAGTTGGTCTATTTTTGGACAAAAGCATAATTTTAGCATGATGATGTATGATGTATGTATGTATATCACAACAAAAAATGTGAAGACAGAAGTTAATTCGTGTATTTTACGTCTATATTCGTATATATTACATTTATGTTTTTGTAAAGGCATACAAAATTAATTTCATCAAAAATCATCAAAAGACCTATTTAGCTCTTTAAAAAAATAATTATTAAGAAGGCAAAAAAATGAAAATCCAAAACTAACTAGTTTTGGGCGGGGTTTGAACCTGGGTTTCTCCAACTTTAGTCGGGACCTCTACCCCTTACACCGCCGAGCTGCTTGAAGTCCTTCCGGCGTTTTACCTATAAGTCACCGAAGCTATAGCTTTAAACACGATTTATAAGGAAAATATAGAATAGTGCGCCGAAATATTTCACACAGCTTCAAATGACGGGGTATTCTACAACATATCCAAAATTCATCCAAATCGGTGATTCGCATACCTGAAGTTCCCCTTGTAAGTTGTTGAAAATTAGACAGGCAAAAGTTGATTTATTATGCTCTGTCTGCGAAATGAAGTGGAAGAATTTTGTTGTCTACTTTAGAGCGTTTCATTTGTTAGCCAAATAATGCCTCAAAGTCTGCTCTATGTCGGAATCATGGTCGGATTCCAAGGCAACCCAAACTCTATTCATTTGTAACCCCTTTTTTATTTGGCCAGTGTAACCTGACTTCCGCTTAAAGGCATTCTATTGAAATTGAATTGAAATTAATGAAAATTAAATATTTCATAAATGTTTATCTTGGGATATCAACAAGCAGATAGTTAAACAATATTTGTCAGTATTATAGAAATAATAAATAAATGCAGTAAATTGGTAAAGTCAACTAAAAAATGAATTTAAAATTTTAGCTCTACATAAGCAAACATTTAAAGTTCTTGGAACTGAACGAAAGATGCATAAGAAATCGAATCAAGTTTAATAAAAACAAAGAAAATATTCTATGTATATATATGGATTTATATATATATTCTATATTGTACGGATAAATTTGACTGCAAACAAATGCTAGACAAATAAATATACGCTTTCCGCTATATCTTTATAACAATTTCAACCTTTCTATTGAATTGAAGATCAAATAAAAAATTCAAATACTTTGGAAGGCAATACAATTTTTTTCTGAAAACAAAAATAAAAAACCATTTGATATAGCAATTACAGTTCAATAAACATTTATATTTCCTTCTATGGAATTTTTAAACAAACTGTAAAGTGCTCTTTAAGCTTAGATACAAAAAGCAATGAATTTTTGTTCGCACTTTGATAAGGCAATCAGCCGAAAAATTAAAAAAAAAAAAAACAGCATAAACAAAATGAAAATTGAAAAGTTTTTGTGTTGAAATTTATGAGGATGCCATGCGAGTGTAAAAGCAAGAGAGGGAAAGAGAGAGGGAGCGATAGCGCAACAGAGACACATAGATAGATAGACAGAGAGAGCTTCGGTTTTGGCATTAGAGTAGCTCAAACATCATATAAAAAACCTTAACCCCGTCAATATGGTTGCCTTTTGTTTACAAAATGTCGGCGAATTTTTTGTTCGCCCATTTTGCTGGCAATAAAATGAAAAAAAGGGCAAAAAAGGAAGAGAGAAAAGCAGCGAGAAAGGACAAAGGAGAAGTACATGAATAAGGATTGAGGAATGGAAGGGACACAGCGGAGGTTGCACATTCAATCAACACATTGCTGGCAACTTTTCTGGCTTGTATTCGAGGTTTTTGGCAGACAGTATCTCTCTCTCTCTCTCTGTCTCTGGGCCAGGCCAGACCAAAAACCAAATAAAACGAAAAAAAATATTTAAAAAAATAAAACAAAACATTGCAAGCGATTGGTAAAACTGGAAAACACTCGTTTTGGGTAACCAGCTACTGGCTACCGGCAACTGCAAACTGCAAACTGTAAACTGGGAAATGGTAACTGGGAACATGTGTCTGCCGACAGACGCTTGGCTGCTTTTATAATTCCTTTGTACAATATTTGTTTGGCAATGAATTTAATTGATGTTCACAGCTAGCCTAGCCATGCCAGACACAGAAGGTCGGTTCGACGTGGACATGGGCGTGGGCGAGGGCGTGGGCGACGGTGTCGTCAGCCCAAAGGCAAAAGAAAAACGATGGACAAAATGATTGTGGAATGGATGTTTTGGGTGAGTTTAGGGCCATTGGAGCATCTATCATGGTATGACGAGCGTGCGAAACTTCAATCAATTTGATTTTATTAAGCGTCAATGGATCGGTTCGGTTGTTCAAAGGTGTTGACCTGGCATTTGTGGTTGTCGTTCTCCCAGTGGTGTAATCTGCAGGTGTTGAAAATAGCTATAACTAAATCTCAACTAAATTACATATATGCCAATACCGGCAAATATAAGTGAAAGCCTGTCGAGCTTAACACAAAACGAGGACACGATAAAAACCTGAACCCTTTTGATGCATATGTCTTTTTGGATCAATTAAACACGATTCAGTATAGGATTTCTATGCTCAAGTCAAGAGAAGTTAAGTTAAACAAATGACGTCTAAAAACACTTGAAGATATACTTACAAATATTTAATTTATAGATACAAAAAGCATTCTGGTTAAGTGAATTTCTATCTCTTTTACTCAAAATGTACTAAATCATTACTATTATTTCAGGTCAATAAGGTGGATACTTGAGCAAAGTCTGCTGATGATAGAACTTGGTGGTTCTTGAAATAGCTATACAGACAACCTGCTTACCTTTTGTGCTGCCTATGAGTTAAAATGTTACAAATAAATTAGTAAGATTTATTGACCTGAAGCCCAGCTAAAACCCAGTTTTGATTACCATTATTTTTGAAAATTTCCTTTTTTTTGATGTTTTATGATATATGAAATAAAACTGCTTTTAAAAAGAACAGAATGTGAGATATAAAAAAGACTGTCAACACTTAGCTTTGACACAACTTTGCACTTTTAACAAGCAGCTTGAAGCTACTTAAACATGAATGAATGAAAATCACTTCAGAATTTCTACTTTTGTTGAAGTCAGTTAACAACAGCTTGCAATGCTCAATAATATAGGCTGATATAGACAGTTAGAAAATGTGTTAATATACATACATTTATTTCGCCTTTTGTAGTCTATACAAAGTTTAATCAAGGACACTTTGTGGAATGTGTTTGAAACGTTATGAATGCCATGTATATGTATGTATGTATAAAACTTCAATCAATTCGCTTTTCCGACTGTTCTTAATGAATTAAGTTGCCTTTGGTCACATGTGTCCCATTGTTGAGGTCACAGAAGGTCTCCAAAGTCCATAAATTTCTGTATAATTGTCAGCCAGTCGAGGATATATCCTCCTATGTGTATAATATGAACATAGTTACACAATCCAAGTAGATGTACATACATATGTATATATTATATATATATATAAACATATGTACATACCACACATACACACGGATTATTATTAATAGACATGCCACATACACATCGCACACACATACACAAAGAGAGAGAAAGAGCAGAGAAGCCATCTGAGCTCTTAAGAAGAAAATTTTATGCATGCGCCACACAAAACTTGACTAATTACAAATTTAGCCACAGGTTAAATGGCGAATTATACGTAAATCACTTCAGCGTAGCAAACGGAAATGAGCTAAACAGGAAGATGATGTTTAAGGAAGGGCATGGCTTGGCATAACAGAGAGGAGCGCGGGGCTGATGCCAAAGTGATGGTAGATAGGCGATAAATGAACACAAAGACCGCCGACTCAGACTCATGTGTGAAATTGTGTGACAAATGAACAGCACCACCAACAGCAGCAACAACAACAACCAAAAATAAACAATGACGAAAAAGCAAAAGCTGTAAGAGATTAGTTTCGTAAAGGAAGCAAAAACAGAAGTCACTTATCATTGAAAATGTTGGCATTTGGCAAAAGATGAATTCTTTTTTTTTTTTCTTTTCGGATAAAAATAAAATACCAAATTATCGATTATACGTATTTCGTGACTTTAATTACTTATACTTAAAATTAATCATTTGAAACAATTCTTAAGAGCATATTTATAACATAATGAAGCAAAAAGGAACCTACCAAACTGTTAAGCAAAACTTACTTAACGGGTAGACATACATATATGTATATATACATTGGATCTCTATAGCTGTTATTGTCTGTAGGAAAATCATATTCGTTTCGAGGCGGAAAGAGGCGTGCCAAAAGTATAAAGAAGTAAGAAAAGTCTTGGCTTGCGTGCACACTACACGAGTACACATCCCAAATTTTAGTGGCTCTAGCTATAACGACTCAGCTTCGATGCTGATCAAGAATATATATATACTTTATGGTGTCGGAAAAGATACCTTCAGCCTTAAACATACCATTTCACACAAAGGGTGCATGGTAAAACTAAGCCAATTTCCTATTTAAATCTAATTCACATTGCAAGAGATTCAGATTCATCTGAAATGAAATTCACTATATCCCAACAGATTCTTGTATGGCTTATTCAATTTTATCAAAAATCAATTTGCATAATCTTGTTGGCTTTTAAATCTTCAAAACAAACTACGGCTGTAACGATTTCAATGCTGTCAATATCATGGAACTCTAAAACATTTGTTTAATGTGATTAAAAGCAATCCATTCGAAAACCAATAAGCACACAAATATATAACATTTTAAGCTACAGTTGAACAGTTTGATGTGCATCTTTGGTGTATATAGAAAATTTTATGGAGCAATTCAACTGGAAATACCATACATCATTAAACTGAAAATGCAACAGAAGAAATTGCGTTTCAAAACAAAATTCTAAAGTGTTTGTGCCTTAGCTAAGAATCTAAGCCTTAGATCATGCCATATAACTACGTCACAGATTCAGTTGTATATACAAGTTAGCACTCGCGTTTCTCCACGATACGCCGACTCCTACTGATTAAGTAGAACCGTGCCCTACACCCCGACCAACTATGGTGCAGCAAGACAAGACGCAATACCAGAAACTGCTGAATGAGTTCCGGGTAGTATACCCGCCCTCATTAAAAGTCACGTTGACAACACACCCATAACCTTAAGTACATTGTGACCCATGTTGATCCACACTATCCACTTGTTCCATTAATGACTTCCTATACCTAGAGTAAGCACTTTAACTTCCTATCACATAGCATAAGCACTTTTCTATTCTTTGTAACCAACCCGTTTCTGCTGTCTTCACTGGAAGAGCAACCTACTCTCAACATCGGCTCAACACCCTCTTGAGGTATATTTAAGGCTCCGATCTCTGGAAGAGCATCAGTCTTAGTCTGGCCTCGGAATCAGAGGTACATTCAAGTAATAAACGAATTATAACTTTAAACCAAGCTTCTGTGTAATTAGTTTCATGGTAAACTAGTGGTTAAAGAAAGAGTCTTGTGTGTCATCTCCCATGTGTGTCCGAAGGATCATGGTAATGCCACACCCCGACATGGAGACACGGATGATAGACTCGTAACTGGCTCCAAAGCAGGGACCAGATTCGTATACATGGACCGGACTCATACTTAAGACTCGTAACTTACATAAGTGAGGCCAGGCCTACGGAAAACATCTAATGGAAAGTTATATATAAAATACATAGAAGAGTAGAAATTGCTTTCACTTCTAACTTACTGTATATACAAATCGATGTGCCTTTTTGTTATAATTTTCTACTTGTTTGTCGTTATTTTTGCAAATTTGTCTAAATTAATATGCAATTAATGGCGCCACTTGCCACGCTGTGCCAACCACCATTAACTCGCCCCACCTTGCAGCACACCGACAGCATGGCATGTATATGTATGTACATATTGGAGGGAGGAAAATATGAGAGTGGGAGTATACTTTTCAGCGCTATTCCTCGAGTACATTTTAATTTATGCGCTTTTCAGCTTTAATTTATGTGGAACAAACCAGGC
This sequence comes from Drosophila paulistorum, assembly GCA_018152135.1. Taxonomy (NCBI): domain Eukaryota; kingdom Metazoa; phylum Arthropoda; class Insecta; order Diptera; family Drosophilidae; genus Drosophila; species Drosophila paulistorum. Next base: position 17,033,421 of record JAECXG010000690.1, read on the forward strand.
AACAACTGGACCACCATCCGCTTCTGAAGTCCCTGCCCTTGTTCCTGTTATTCCTGCTCTTTCTCTTTGGCCTGGCACCAACAATCACCTTGTTGCTGCTGCTGCTGTTGTTGTTGCTGTTGTTGTAACTCTAATTTTATGAATTATTGCTGATTAATTAGATTGTTAGGCTAGGATGACGATGAATTGCCCGAAGAGCAGAGCATCCGTAATTTATTCACTTTTTCTATTCATAGTCAATGGTGAGTTCTTGACAATGGAGGGGACGAGGACGAGAACGACGAGGACTGGTCAATTCTCTGTTCAACACGTAACGGAAATTGTGTGCGGCGTAAATAACGGAAATTAATAAGAAAATAAATCACACGGATGCTGCTTTTTTTTGCCCTTCCCCCAACCCACTGCTCCACCAAACCACGAGCACTCCCGCATCCACATCCACACATTTTTACGCCCTCCGCTAACTTTAACTTGTCTATCAAGGACAAACAAAGCGGTGGCATTTCGGGTGGTTGCTTGATGATATGTAAAAAAGTGCTGCTGTTGCTGTTGCTGATGCTGCTGCTGTGGTTGATTTACGATAAAAGGGTAACTAACTCTATAGTAGAATCGTTAATTAGATATTCGCCATATATAATTACATGTTATAGAAAATGTATAATTATATAATTAAATTATTTTTAAGATGAGTCTCAAGGACCTTAGGAAAAAGGTTGAACTTTATTTAGAAATTAATTTCACAATATTCTTAATGGTTAGCAATTGATTTTTATTTGACAAGCCTTAACAATATCTTTGCTGTTAGTATTTACATATACTTATTTCTTCAAGATCAAAAAGAATCAAATATATAAATTGCCTGGCACATCGGGGCACTGTAATCAAATCTCTGTAAAAGATATCAAAAGTTTATACGTTTTCCCATTATAATTTTGCTGCGCCGATAAGTAGGCTATGATTTTTATATGACTACATCGATTAATTAATTTTTTTTTCTCCCTTTCTCTCTCTCTCTCTCTCTTTCTTTATGTGCATAGTTAAGTGGAAGCGAGAGGGAGGTCAGGGTAAACGAAATGTTGAAGGTATGGTTGACTGATTGGTGATGAAATAACAGTTTATTTCAGTATTTTCAGTAGGTATTATTAAAACACAAATACCAACTGCAAAAGCAACAATCATAGCCATATGTATCTTTAATGAACATACACACATACACACACCCCGACAGTCAGATAAGTGCATATGCCAATGACCGTGTGTGTGTGTCTGTGTGTGTACAGACACATGTTTCATGGTTCTTTAACCAGATTGCTCTCTCCACTTTGCCTTTTAGCTGTAGTATTTTTTTCAATTTGTGCTGCGGTTTTAAGCGCTTGTAATTGCTTTACTTTAAAATTCAGTTAAAACAAAAATTCCCACAGATAAACACTGAAAACCAAATAATAGCAAAAAAAAAAACCATAAACCCCTTCTCGGTTTTGCACCGCATCAATTATACACTGGCAATACTTTTAGCCAAGAAATTCAAAACTTTGCTTTATATCTTGAAGAATTTTTCAAAAAATAATATTCATTCTCTAAGAAATCAAGATATGCTACACATATTGTATGCAAAGTTTAATTCATTTAGAGTATATACTCTTGTTCATGGTTTGTTGTTGGCTTAAATGATTTATAAATTGTAGAATACTCTTTGGCAAGGATATAAATAATAATAATAATAATAATAGGAGAAGCCAGAGAGAGAACTCATCAAGTATCTACTGGCGAAATTGATTAATTGTGTTGAAAAATGTTAAAAATGCTTTAATTGTTTTTTCTTTATTTTTTTTTTTCATTTGCCTCTGAATGGTTATGGCTTAAATGTAACAGAAATTGTTGGCAAGGAATTTGTTTCTTTTTTTCTTTCCTTTTGTTTAATAAGTAATATGAGCATATAACAACACATATAACTCTTTCCAACAATTGCAAGCGTGGACCCCCTCGTTCTCCTCCAACCACATCACACACAGCCATACATTTTTTCATTCATTCATCCGTTCAGTTTGGTCACCCTGTAACCAATTCAATCCATTGAAGTGACTAGAATATGGCCTTAAATTGGTACACCATTTTAGGGTAGCCTATAAAATAACCCATAATGATTTGTCAAATGCCATTTTCATCTGTTCATGACGTTTATGTAATGAGTTTTATGCCTTTTGAACACAACGACCGAAAAAAGGCAAGTGATGGTAGATTTCCAACAGGAATGATGACGATGTATAAGGATGGATGATGATGATGATGATGATCACAATACAATAATTGCTTGTGCGGTTAATGTGATTTTTCAATTGATTTCTCGTAATTTTCCCCTTCCAGCATTTTAAGAGCCAAACACATACATACATACATATCCAACAATTGTTGTGTTACATTGGACCAAGTGAAATGTTTCGGTTTTATTCGGTTTTCATTCAATAGAGTTGCTGTAATGCGGTTTTTAGCCGGCAACTATGAATTGTGTCGAGTGGCGGGCTACTAATGAAAATTTTTCAGTAGTTTTCATCTATCGAATGTATGTGTGTATGTGCATGTGTGTTTGTGTGTGTGTGTGTGTGTGTGTTAAGTAATGATTGCTTTGCTTTTGCTTTGCTTTACCGATAAAATGTTTTAAAACCATAAAACCAAACTTTTTATAAACTTAATTCCTGATGTTTTCATTTCCAACAAATTGAACTTGGAATTTCTCGTTTGAACTTTTCTCTTTCGTTGCATTTTGAGTTGCTCCGTAAATCATAAAGAAAAAACAAACTCTCGTAAAAGTAATAATGCGATTAAGCCTGCTTAAGCGACCCAAAAAGCATACTTAACAAACTGCCAAGTGAGCCACAGACAAAATTGTCTGACACTCTGACAATCTTACTGACTAAACTCTGCCCCTGCCCCTACCCCTCTGTCTCCTGTCTCCTGTCTCTGTCTCTATCTCTGTCTCTGAGGTAGAGCTTTGGGATAAGGGTAGATGCTGCCACATCTTAGCATAAAATAATAATAAACAAGTAGAAACGAACGAAAAAAAAACCAAGAGAAAACAAGAGCGAAGCAAAGTGAAGCAGATTAAATTCTTCGATAACGATTTTAAAAATGAAATATTTTCCATCAAAGTGATTAATTATTTTGCAACAACAATGAAAATCAAAGTTATTGGCAAGTCATTGCATCGACTGTAAGTTACGCAGTATTTTTTATTTTACAAGTTGAGAATTCAAGAAACTTTATTCAATGCTTTTTCTATTAAAAAACTCCCATCATAAAAAAATCAGTAGCTGCCCTCAAAAGTAGTTTTTAATTTCCGTATGAAATATTTAAAAATTTCTAAGTTCTCTTTAGAAAAAAACGTTTGATATTTACCATGTATTCGAACAACATGAGACAGTAAAAGTCTTTAATAATTTAACCTTCTCAGCTCAGTAATCAGATTAATAATAAAGTAAAGATTTCTTTTATAGACATGTGTACAATTTTCTGCCCATTTTTATTAAAAAGGATTCTTAAATATTTTTAAATGGAAATAAAATGATTGCAATATTTTTGCCTTCTTCAACAATAAATTAACTTTACCAACTAATATGAGGACTAAAGGCATAATTGTTGTTTGAGAAAGTTTGTGCATATTTCGTGCTTTTGATTCACTTTACCCATAGTTTGCCACTTAAGCGGCTTTTCAATGAAGTTCCACCGTCTCCAGCGCCTTCAAGTTTTACGAACAGCTTTCCGTCGACTGCTTCATGCCGCTGTTTACAAATCCTTGCAGCATCTGCATGCAAATAAAGATGAAGAAGGTGAAATTTTGGCCAGAATCTCCGCTAAGGAGCTTACAATTATTTATTTATATTTGGCGCACTGTTCCGGCACTGTCGCCTGGTCGGGAATGGGGGGTAACGGGGGTATGGGATGTGGGTTTTTTGTTTCGACAAGTCTTTTTTGGTACTTTCGACAGTTGTTGTGGCTTAGCGGCCGTGAAATAAACTCGAATAAGATCCACTTCTGGGTTACCCCAGCTAAAGACAGAATGAGAATTGAGTGGTCAGAGGAAGAGAGAACAAGAGAGAGAGAGAGAGAGAGAGAGAGAGAGAGGGAGAGAGACTATGGCTGAGGGACACAAATGTTTTGCATAATTTGTTAAAAGGATTTCAAGTTGTTTTCTGTTGAGTGAATTGCGGTGAACTTTGACTTAAGTTGCATTTACACAGCTTGCACGAAAATTTTAGATAATAGACTAACAGTCAAACTATCTAACCAATATGTAGTATACCTTGAGTAGTAAAGCAACATAATAAGCAATTTGTAAGCAAATCCTCTGTGTACTCAACATTTAATAAAGTAATAAAAAACAATATCACACTTGTAAAGCTATTTAATTTGACCACACAAGCGAAATATATGTGCATGAATGGCAAGAAAAACATATTAAAATTTTGTTATGACCTCCCCCTAATCATATTTTTACGCAGCCATTCAGTCAGCCAGGCTGAGTTAACCAAACAGGCAACCAACCATACAACCAACCAATTTTAACACTTTTTTCTAAACACAGAAAACCTCTAACTTTTGTTCCACTCCTCTGCACATGACAAGCTGGACATGTACTCTAGCTAAAGCTCTGTAGTTTTCCAGCTGTAGTTGTAGCTGGAGCTCTGGATCTGGTTGTGAATGTGGCGCAATAGCAATTGCAATTATATAGCAAACTGTGTTTGGCGTTAAAATCACCGCAGGGCCACTCCAAAGCACCATGATATCCATGCTTGAGTACTTGTGGGTAGTTTCGGTACGTTTATGTTCTATTTGCTCTGTTGAGAGTTGGCACTCTGTACTATCTATCTATCTACTACTGCTACAGCTACTACTTCTACTGCTACTAGTGCTGCTATTGCTTTTTTATGCTGTTTTGTGTGTCGTTGTTGTTTTTTTTTCTCCCATTTGAATGACATGCATGAAGTGTTTATTGCATTTCAGAAGTGCCCGTCCCCACCAAGCTGTTGAACCAATATCTAATAACTGATAAATGTTTATGGCAGATGGCAACTAAAACATGTAACAAAATTATAAACTAGTTTGGGCCCAATGGCTCTGGCAATGGCTCTGTCTCTGGCTCTAGCTTTAGCTTTCTCTGCATTCAATTAAAGTAGCTAAGCAAAAATTTTGTAGAGCCAAAAACTTTAACAATTTTGCAGTGCAGCTCTGCATGAAATCAATTGAAGCGTAAATTTGATTTAATTCACAAAAACTTCGAGGGCAAATTGTTCGAAGGATGAAGGATAAAGGACGAAAGAATGTAGATGGGCGGAAGGCTAGCCAGCTAGCTAGCTAGAGAGCTAGTGCCTGGTGACTGGTGGCGCAAATTCTGGCGACTTGGCATAAACTAACTTCCGTTGCAATGGCAGCTCAACTGCATCTGATGAATAAAACATGTTTTTATGCGACACTGACTGAGAGAGTAGGAATGGTAAAATGGTATAAATGTGGGAGGCAGATTCGTAAAGATTGAGGGTGGCAACAAAATTTGATGGTTATTTGTGAAAATGACGGCATTTAGTAGTCCAACCTTCACAGTGCTAGGCCGTATATATGTCTTAGCTAACGTAAAATACTCAAAGGATATTTCTCATTTGAGATTCATTTACTCTAAATACTTTTATAATTTGATTTGCTATCCAAAGCTTTTTTTATTTCTGCAGTCAACTACATTTAGTCGGCATTCAAATGGATGGTAGCTGTTCGGCTCGGTTTTACCACAAATGAAACAAATCAAAACTATGCACAACAGTGCAACACTGCAAAGGCTTGACATTTAGACACATAAATCAATTGAAGAATCAATGAAGTGCAGGCGCAGAGTTAGTACCAACTGAAAGGAGAAAACACGCGGGGGAACGCGACTGTAAATGGCTATTCCAATGCCAAGTTACCAGTTGTTGATTCATGTGCTCTGCCAGGCTGATAAACTGACCTCACAAAAGCAAAAATTGTCGAGGAGTAGTGGACCGTAAGAGAGTGGGAGTGGGAGTGGTGGGAGGCGAAGCGATGGGTGGCGGATGGCGGGTTGTTAATAGAGCCAACTTCAATGGTGTTGACCATGCGTAGTGGGGTCAGGTCATGCCATTCACATAATTGAGCCGACAATTTACAGTCGAGGACAATGCGTGGAAAGTTAGCAAAGTTATTTGCTGCTGTTGTTGTTGTTACTGTTACTTTTGTTGTTGTGGCTCTTGTTGTTGGTCATATTGTAGGTAATTCGAGGAGGGTGAGGAGAAGGAGCAGCAGCAGCAGCAATAGGTGAGGGGCAAAAAACACAAATAAAGTGATGAAGAGGCGATGAGTGGTAACAATACACAAGCGTGCTATAATTTAGCTATCTTTCACACATAATTCACATAGAGAGAATTGCATGGGAGGTAAGCAAGGTGGAGAAGGAGTTTGCAGTTGGCAAAGTGCAGCAGATAGACACGGAGAGCGAAAAGAGAAGAGAATGAATGAGAAGGAGGAATCGTAGCAGCGGCAGTCATTAGCATTAGCTTTGACTACTCCTATGCAACGGAAACGGAAATCGCACTGAATTCAAAATGACAGTCGAGACAGCAACAGCAATAACGACAACAACAGCAAAAAGCAACAGACAAATGGAACAACAAGTTGCCTATTGAATGAGACCTTCATTTTAAGTCATTATTCCTTCATATCTAAAGAAAAGAATCAGAATTTATTATCACTGACAAAAAAGTGAATCAAGTATTATAAAATCACTCATACGACATGATGTTACGGAAATAATAATGAAATTCACTATAAATTTTGTTGGCGATTGTTTTGGAAACCATTAAGGCTTGACTCATTTAAATAAAAACAAAGAAAATTTGAAACAAAAAACTTATAAACATCGATGATTAATCTCTCTTATTTTTAAAATCTTTTATTTTTCATCTTAATTTGTTTCAAATAAATATCTTTGAAAATAAAAACTGGGTTTTAGCTGGCCTTCAGGTCAATAAGATGGATTCTTTAGCACAGTCTGCTGATGATAGAACTTGGTGGTTCTTGAAATAGCTATACAGACAACCTGCTCACCTTTTGTGTTGCCTATGATTTAAAATCTTACAAATAAATTAGTAAGATTTATTGACCTGAAGCCCAGCTAAAACCTAGTTTTGATTAACTTCGATAAGGTCGAAATCTGGACAAATATCCTTGAAAATAATTAAGAATGGCCATTGAACCTGCATAAATCCAACATCGTTTTTTGTCTTTATTTTCTAAGCTTCGGTCATAATTTTGTTACGCCAGTCTGGTCAATATTCAAATTTCAACTTTTTAGTTCTCACAGCTTTTGCATACATTTTATACCAATTTACGTGTAATTTTCTTGAAACGAAAAACAAAAAAAAACTGAAAATTGTATGCAAAACGCTTGAAAAATGCATCATTTACATGTAGTAGCCAACCAGAAGGATCCTGTTGATGTATGCAGTAGCCAAACCCCATATATGGATATATGTATGTACATATGTGCGTACTGGTGGTGCATAACAGCAATATTGAAAGTGCACTTGGTTTCTGTGGTCCAGCCACAAAGAAAACAACAACAACAAAAACAACAGAGTGTAAAAGTGTTGTAATCAACAAAAATGTCATCATCGCCAAACTACAGTGGACGAACCGTTGGTTAAACAAGAGACAGGACAAGCAAGTCTAGCTCATCGATGTCATCAGCACGTAAATAGTGAATGAAACCATCATATATGCATACATAGATATACGTATGTACATAGATTCATGTAAAGAGAGAAGGGTAAAACCTTTATCGATACAAGTCTCTCAATTAATGTTAAATATAATTTCTATATCAAGCACAAATATAATAAATTTTTAAAATTTTTGAGATAGCTTAGAAAATTAAATAAAAATTACGCAATATTGGTTTGAATATCTGTCCAAATTAAACTATTTTATAATTATATACCTACATTTAAGTATCTTAGAAATAAGTATATAGGTAATGAGTTAAATATACCATGATCTACTTCACAATTTAATTGACTTTCAATTGATATGGCTGGCTAAAACAAATGCATACATCAGTTACACATTTAGACCAAATATTGTTTGGATACCGGAAATGCTAACACACCCATACAAACAGTTCTACATATATAAATGTAAATGTATTACATCCATACATGTATAGAAATGTGTATATACATATATGTATATAACTACATCTATAAGTCCATATGTGTATGCCTCTTCCATAATTCAACAGTCAGTGGATAGGTGGTGCCACCGTGTTGACTCGAGCTAGCGAATTTATGCAAAAAGGAAACGACAAGGACTCTGTATAAAGTGCAAAAAGGTACCCAATTTCAATTTGATATCAAAGTTTGCTTTGCCCGAATTTGCTGTACCCTAGACAATGAATATTTCAAGTTTAATTTTTGAAAATAACAAAATTTCATTAAGTTTAGGAATTATTCAAAGACCTTTTTAATTATTTTTAGTTTAAAATACAAAGAAAATTCTCTCCAAAATACTTAATTTTGATTACTGATCAACAATATACCACATAGACGTGTTACCCGTTTTTAAAAAGAGCATCGAAATTGAAATGAAAACATTTGGCCAGACTTTGTGCGGATAAACTTGCATAACTTTTACAAGCTTGATTGACTATAGTGCAATTTTCTTGTTTTTTTTTTTTTCTTATTTTGGATTGAAATTTGTTTGACAGACAAATATCGCATTTAAAATTCAAATTTGGTGAGCAATTTTAACAATTGATTAAAGGAGTACTCAAAACAAACATAAAAGAAAAACATTTGAAATCCAAATTTTCGGTAAGTTCATTTCGTTAAGTAATCTGTTTTTTTTTTTAAAGATTTTTTTGTACTTTTTGCCTTACACTTTTTGTAGCTCATAAGTTATCTTAGTGCCACAAATTAATTGCTTGCACATTCAATGAAGCCATTTCGATTTATCTTTCTGTGTCTTCTAGGCGAATCAGCATCGAGACAATTTAATATTTATTGCTTTTTATGCGCGGGCGTTAAATAAATAAACGATAATAATATATCCCCCGAATGCTGAAAACAAGACGAGAACCACAAAAGGTTGCGGGAAAGAGACTGGCAGCAGGAGTAGTAAATCACTTGGAAGACTATCGTAGACGTGACCCTGGTTTATTCTTTCAAACTGTGGCAGAACCAAAGAAAACCTCACACCCAAAAAAAATAAAAGGAAACAAAAATTGAATTTGCTTCCAAGGAAAATCCCAATCGAAAAAGCCTAAAACTTTTTAAAATGCTGTCAGCAGACTTAAACAAAAAAAAAAAACAAGAGTGAGTTGTGAAAAATTGATAGAAAATAAATATGAAATCCATCATGCTTATTTTTTTAATTGTCAACGACAGACCACGCCCAGCAAAACAAAATTATATAAAATTAAAAAAATAAAATAAAACAAAGAAAAACAGGAAAAAAGAAACAGCAGAAACTGACAAAAGCAGCCGTTGAGAAGAGTCAAGTTAAGGAAGACAAAGCTTGATGAACATCATGGTGCTCCTGGCCGAAAATTAATTTTCATGTTTCCGAGGGGTTGTGGAAAGTTGGTTTTTGCGTTTTTTGTCTTTTACGGAATTTGTGGAAAGGGAGTGTGTGAAAGGCAGATAGTACAGGGCCAAGGAAAAAGGTTTTACAGGTGTTAATTTGCATCATTTTACGCTTAACGCGTCCAGGAGAATGCGTAGGTGGCTGACAGGATGGCAGGCAGCAGGTGCAACTGACACTCAGAGTCAGGTCCTTGGTAGCTAGCTAACAGTATGTTGAATGCACTGCCACATTGCTACAGCACAAGCCGACCAAGATAGCAGACAAAACCAGATAAAGTCTAAAATGATATCCCAAATGTTGGTCAGCAGATAGAAACGCATAGTAAACGAGCAAGTATCTTTGGCTATCTAAGGTTTATACGAGAATATTAATCCTTATTTATGTGCTAAACTATACGAAATACTTATAAAACTGAAATAGTTAAATTCAATTTAATCAATGAGGACATTCGGCAATTGACGAACTTATTTTCCTCTGCCATTTTGCCAACTTTAGCATATGTATTAAATCCCAACCATTTCCTTGCTTTCCTCCTTTCATTGTGTAACGCCAATCCCAATTATTGGCATACATGCAAATACATATTGTACATAGATTTATGGCTTCAACGCTGACATGACATTTGGCGCTGCAACAACTTGAAACATATTTTTGCTATTTAGACAAGAATCCAATGTAAATGGCAGTGGCATAGACAAAGCGTCAGAGAGCAATGGCGATTAAAAAAAAAAAAAAAAAAAAACAAATAAAGAAGCGCACCTAAAATGTAGCCAAAAAAGGACAGTTTTTCTTTTTGCAGATTACAAAATAATTTGTTCCGAGTACTATATGTAAAATGGAATTTATCTAATTTTTATGTGGTACATTATTTTCTTTATAACATGTATGTATATCTATAGAGTCAAGTGTGAATGCAAAACTGTTTGGATCAAAATTCATAGCATACTATTCTGGGCTTGCCAATCAATGGATCACTTTGAAATTTCACATATCATATTTTTTTGGCCTTGCTATTTAGTGGGTCTGTCAGACATCATTGTGGTATTTTTCATAGCAAACTATTTTGGGATTTGTTTAACATTAACATTAAATTTGTAAACCTTGCATTCTATTTTACCTATTTATGTCTACAAAATCGATTTCCATCATAACTATGTTTACTATATTGATTAAGAAGGAACACAAAAAAAAATAATAAATTAATAGGAGAGATAAGAATTTACGCTCTGATTTTTGCCTAGCGGCGATTAAGTATAGAACATATTACTGTGTCATTCTTTTGTTATATAAATGTGCTGTAATTATTATCCTGCGGTCAAGTTAATTGAGCAATTGCAAAAATCAACAAAACCCGACAACAAAGATTGGGAAAAATCCCATTGGATAGGGTAAGGAAAACAACATGAAAGAGCATGGGAGACCAGCTGCTCAATTCAAAAGGAAGGCGAAAAATATAATTAAGTTATGCCCTGGGCATTGGAAAACAAAAACAAGCGCAACAACAATAGCAAAATGCCAACCTACAGATTGTTGAATGGGGAATAATGATTGGTGGGTATGCCGCATTGTGGGTGTGTGCGTGTGGTTTTATAAGGTTTGCCAGTGCCAGCTTTATTATTCCCCGACAGCTTTCTGGTCAACACAATTGCCTGCGGCTCAATTTAATGACAATTATGATTGATATTAAACGCCCTTGTAGAAAGTATTATGCATATTCTTCTCCGTTTCTCAGCCCTTTGCTGGGTGAATAGAACTCATTTTCAACTGTCTGTTTCCAATTAAGTTATATAGATTAAATTCATGAAATAGACTTGCTTCTTTTTTTCCAAATCACTTACTTTAAATAATTTAGGTAATATTTAAGACTGATAAGTCAGGACGCGAAAAAAATTGTATTTATTTAAACTTATTATCTTATTGCATTGCAAGGCACCACATAAAATTCAGAAAACTCCTATAGCATTATACATACTGAGTGCACTTTAGTTGTTCTCTTAATATATTTTATATTTAAGTGCAATAATTATACCCTTGCATATTCTAAGGAATGACCTTTTATGAGATGTCATAGAGATAAGATGTCATCGATGACATTTCTTTTCCAGAAATGTTATCGATGACTTTTTCAGAAATGTCATCAATGATGACTTTTCCAGAAATGTCATCGATGACTTTTTTATAAATGTCATCAATGATGCCTTTTTCAGAAATGTCATTAATGATGACTTTTCCAGAAATGTCATCAATGATGACTTTTCCAGAAATGTCATCGATGACTTTTTCAAAAATGTCATCAATGATGACTTTTTTAGAAATGTCATCGATGACTTTTTCAAAAATGTCATCAATGATGACTTTTCCAGATATGTCATCGATGACTTTTTTATAAATGTCATCGATGACTTTTTTATAAATGTCATCAATGATGACTTTTCCAGAAATGTCATCAATGATGACTTTTCCAGAAATGTCATCAATGATGACTTTTCCAGAAATGTCATCGATGACTTTTTTAGAAATGTCATCAATGATGACTTTTCCAGAAATGTTATCGATGACTTTTTCAAAAATGTCATCAATGATGACTTTTCCAGAAATGTCATCGATGACTTTTTTTAGAAATGTCATCGATGACTTTTTTAGAAATGTCATCAATGATGACATTTTTGAAAAAGTCATCGATAACATTTCTGGAAAAGTCATCATTGATGACATTTCTAAAAAATGTTCAGAAATGTTATCGATGACTTTTTCAAAAATGTCATCAATGATGACTTTTCCAGAAATGTCATCGATGACTTTTTTAGAAATGTCATCGATGACTTTTTTAGAAATGTCATCAATGATGACTTTTCCAGAAATGTCATCGATGACTTTTTCAAAAATGTCATCAATGATGACTTTTCCAGAAATGTCATCGATGACTTTTTTAGAAATGTCATCGATGATGACTTTTCCAGAAATGTCATCGATGACTTTTTCAAAAATGTCATCAATGATGACTTTTCCAGAAATGTCATCGATGACTTTTTCAAAAATGTCATCAATGATGACTTTTCCAGAAATGTCATCGATGACTTTTTCAAAATGTCATCAATGATGACTTTTCCAGAAATGTCATCGATGACTTTTTTAGAAATGTCATCGATGATGACTTTTCCAGAAATGTCATCGATGACTTTTTCAAAAATGTCATCAATGATGACTTTTCCAGAAATATCATCGATGACTTTTTTAGAAATGTCATCGATGACTTTTTTAGAAATGTCATCAATGATGACTTTTCCAGAAATGTCATCGATGACTTTTTCAAAAATGTCATCAATGATGACTTTTCCAGAAATATCATCGATGACTTTTTTAGAAATGTCATCGATGACTTTTTTAGAAATGTCATCGATGACTTTTTTAGAAATGTCATTAATGATGACTTTTCCAGAAATGTCATCGATGACTTTTTCAAAAATGTCATCAATGATGACTTTTCCAGAAATGTCATCGATGACTTTTTTAGAAATGTCATCGATGATGACTTTTCCAGAAATGTCATCGATGACTTTTTCAAAAATGTCATCGATGACTTTTTCAAAAATGTCATCAATGATGACTTTTCCAGAAATGTCATCGATGACTTTTTCAAAAATGTTATCAATGATGACTTTTCCAGAAATGTCATCGATGACTTTTTTAGAAATGTCATCGATGACTTTTTTAGAAATGTCATCAATGATGACTTTTCCAGAAATGTCATCGATGACTTTTTCAAAAATGTCATCAATGATGACTTTTCCAGAAATGTCATCGATGACTTTTTAGAAATGTCATCGATGATGACTTTTCCAGAAATGTCATCGATGACTTTATCAAAAATGTCATCAATGATGACTTTTCCAGAAATATCATCGATGACTTTTTTAGAAATGTCATCGATGATGACTTTTCCAGAAATGTCATCGATGACTTTTTCAAAATGTCATCAATGATGACTTTTCCAGAAATGTCATCGATGACTTTTTCAAAATGTCATCAATGATGACTTTTCCAGAAATGTCATCGATGACTTTTTTAGAAATGTCATCGATGATGACTTTTCCAGAAATGTCATCGATGACTTTTTCAAAAATGTCATCAATGATGACTTTTCCAGAAATATCATCGATGACTTTTTTAGAAATGTCATCAATGATGACTTTTCCAGAAATGTCATCGATGACTTTTTCAAAAATGTCATCAATGATGACTTTTCCAGAAATGTCATCGATGACTTTTTTAGAAATGTCATCGATGATGACTTTTCCAGAAATGTCATCGATGACTTTTTCAAAAATGTCATCAATGATGACTTTTCCAGAAATGTCATCGATGACTTTTTAGAAATGTCATCGATGATGACTTTTCCAGAAATGTCATCGATGACTTTTTCAAAAATGTCATCAATGATGACTTTTCCAGAAATATCATCGATGACTTTTTAGAAATGTCATCGATGATGACTTTTCCAGAAATGTCATCGATGACTTTTCAAAATGTCATCAATGATGACTTTTCCAGAAATGTCATCGATGACTTTTTTAGAAATGTCATCGATGACTTTTTTAAAAATGTCATCAATGATGACTTTTCCAGAAATGTCATCGATGACTTTTTCAAAAATGTCATCAATGATGACTTTTCCAGAAATGTCATCGATGACTTTTTTAGAAATGTCATCGATGACTTTTTTAAAAATGTCATCAATGATGACTTTTCCAGAAATGTCATCGATGACTTTTTCAAAAATGTCATCAATGATGACTTTTCCAGAAATGTCATCGATGACTTTTTTAGAAATGTCATCGATGACTTTTTTAAAAATGTCATCAATGATGACTTTTCCAGAAATGTCATCGATGACTTTTTCAAAAATGTCATCAATGATGACTTTTCCAGAAATGTCATCGATGACATTTTTGGAAATGTCATCGATGATGACTTTTCCAGAAATGTCATCGATGACTTTTTCAAAAATGTCATCAATGATGACTTTTCCAGAAATGTCATCGATGACTTTTTTAGAAATGTCATCGATGATGACTTTTCCAGAAATGTCATCGATGACTTTATCAAAAATGTCATCAATGATGACTTTTCCAGAAATATCATCGATGACTTTTTTAGAAATGTCATCGATGATGACTTTTCCAGAAATGTCATCGATGACTTTTTCAAAAATGTCATCAATGATGACTTTTCCAGAAATGTCATCGATGCCTTTTTTAAAAATGTCATCAATGATGACTTTTCCAGAAATGTCATCGATGACTTTTTTAGAAATGTCATCGATGATGACTTTTCCAGAAATGTCATCGATGACTTTTTCAAAAATGTCATCAATGATGACTTTTCCAGAAATATCATCGATGACTTTTTTAGAAATGTCATCAATGATGACTTTTCCAGAAATGTCATCGATGACTTTTTCAAAAATGTCATCAATGATGACTTTTCCAGAAATGTCATCGATGACTTTTTTAGAAATGTCATCGATGATGACTTTTCCAGAAATGTCATCGATGACTTTTTCAAAAATGTCATCAATGATGACTTTTCCAGAAATGTCATCGATGACTTTTTTAGAAATGTCATCGATGATGACTTTTCCAGAAATGTCATCGATGACTTTTTCAAAAATGTCATCAATGATGACTTTTCCAGAAATATCATCGATGACTTTTTTAGAAATGTCATCGATGATGACTTTTCCAGAAATGTCATCGATGACTTTTTCAAAAATGTCATCAATGATGACTTTTCCAGAAATGTCATCGATGACTTTTTTAGAAATGTCATCGATGACTTTTTTAAAAATGTCATCAATGATGACTTTTCCAGAAATGTCATCGATGACTTTTTCAAAATGTCATCAATGATGACTTTTCCAGAAATGTCATCGATGACTTTTTAGAAATGTCATCGATGACTTTTTAAAAATGTCATCAATGATGACTTTTCCAGAAATGTCATCGATGACTTTTTCAAAAATGTCATCAATGATGACTTTTCCAGAAATGTCATCGATGACTTTTTTAGAAATGTCATCGATGACTTTTTTAAAAATGTCATCAATGATGACTTTTCCAGAAATGTCATCGATGACTTTTTCAAAAATGTCATCAATGATGACTTTTCCAGAAATGTCATCGATGACATTTTTGGAAATGTCATCGATGATGACTTTTCCAGAAATGTCATCGATGACTTTTTCAAAAATGTCATCAATGATGACTTTTCCAGAAATATTATCGATGACTTTTTTAGAAATGTCATCAATGATGACTTTTCCAGAAATGTCATCGATGACTTTTTCAAAAATGTCATCAATGATGACTTTTCCAGAAATGTCATCGATGACTTTTTTAGAAATGTCATCGATGACTTTTTTAGAAATGTCATCAATGATGACTTTTCCAGAAATGTCATCGATGACTTTTTCAAAAATGTCATCAATGATGACTTTTCCAGAAATGTCATCGATGACTTTTTTAGAAATGTCATCGATGATGACTTTTCCAGAAATGTCATCGATGACTTTTTCAAAATGTCATCAATGATGACTTTTCCAGAAATGTCATCGATGACTTTTTCAAAAATGTCATCAATGATGACTTTTCCAGAAATGTCATCGATGACTTTTTCAAAAATGTCATCAATGATGACTTTTCCAGAAATGTCATCGATGACTTTTTAGAAATGTCATCAATGATGACTTTTCCAGAAATGTCATCGATGACTTTTTCAAAATGTCATCAATGATGACTTTTCCAGAAATGTCATCGATGACTTTTTTAGAAATGTCATCGATGATGACTTTTCCAGAAATGTCATCGATGACTTTTTCAAAAATGTCATCAATGATGACTTTTCCAGAAATATCATCGACGACTTTTTTAGAAATGTCATCAATGATGACTTTTCCAGAAATGTCATCGATGACTTTTTCAAAATGTCATCAATGATGACTTTTCCAGAAATGTCATCGATGACTTTTTTAGAAATGTCATCGATGATGACTTTTCCAGAAATGTCATCGATGACTTTTTCAAAAATGTCATCAATGATGACTTTTCCAGAAATGTCATCGATGACTTTTTCAAAAATGTCATCAATGATGACTTTTCCAGAAATGTCATCGATGACTTTTTCAAAAATGTCATCAATGATGACTTTTCCAGAAATGTCATCGATGACTTTTTTAGAAATGTCATCAATGATGACTTTTCCAGAAATGTCATCGATGACTTTTTCAAAAATGTCATCAATGATGACTTTTCCAGAAATATCATCGATGACTTTTTTAGAAATGTCATCGATGACTTTTTTAGAAATGTCATCAATGATGACTTTTCCAGAAATGTCATCGATGACTTTTTTAGAAATGTCATCAATGATGACTTTTCCAGAAATGTCATCGATGACTTTTTCAAAAATGTCATCAATGATGACTTTTCCAGAAATATCATCGATGACTTTTTTAGAAATGTCATCGATGACTTTTTCAAAAATGTCATCAATGATGACTTTTCCAGAAATGTCATCGATGACTTTTTTAGAAATGTCATCGATGACTTTTTTAGAAATGTCATCAATGATGACTTTTCCAGAAATGTCATCGATGACTTTTTCAAAAATGTCATCAATGATGACTTTTCCAGAAATGTCATCGATGACTTTTTTAGAAATGTCATCGATGATGACTTTTCCAGAAATGTCATCGATGACTTTTTCAAAAATGTCATCAATGATGACTTTTCCAGAAATGTCATCGATGACTTTTTCAAAATGTCATCAATGATGACTTTTCCAGAAATGTCATCGATGACTTTTTCAAAAATGTCATCAATGATGACTTTTCCAGAAATGTCATCGATGACTTTTTAGAAATGTCATCAATGATGACTTTTCCAGAAATGTCATCGATGACTTTTTCAAAAATGTCATCAATGATGACTTTTCCAGAAATATCATCGATGACTTTTTTAGAAATGTCATCGATGACTTTTTTAGAAATGTCATCAATGATGACTTTTCCAGAAATGTCATCGATGACTTTTTCAAAAATGTCATCAATGATGACTTTTCCAGAAATATCATCGATGACTTTTTAGAAATGTCATCGATGACTTTTTTAGAAATGTCATCAATGATGACTTTTCCAGAAATGTCATCGATGACTTTTTCAAAAATGTCATCAATGATGACTTTTCCAGAAATGTCATCGATGACTTTTTTAGAAATGTCATCGATGATGACTTTTCCAGAAATGTCATCGATGACTTTTTCAAAAATGTCATCAATGATGACTTTTCCAGAAATGTCATCGATGACTTTTTCAAAAATGTCATCAATGATGACTTTTCCAGAAATGTCATCGATGACTTTTTTAGAAATGTCATCGATGACTTTTTTAGAAATGTCATCAATGATGACTTTTCCAGAAATGTCATCGATGACTTTTTCAAAAATGTCATCAATGATGACTTTTCCAGAAATGTCATCGATGACTTTTTTAGAAATGTCATCAATGATGACTTTTCCAGAAATGTCATCGATGACTTTTTTAGAAATGTCATCGATGATGACTTTTCCAGAAATGTCATCGATGACTTTTTCAAAAATGTCATCAATGATGACTTTTCCAGAAATATCATCGATGACTTTTTTAGAAATGTCATCGATGATGACTTTTCCAGAAATGTCATCGATGACTTTTTCAAAAATGTCATCAATGATGACTTTTTTAGAAATGTCATCGATGACTTTTTTAGAAATGTCATCAATGATGACTTTTCCAGAAATGTCATCGATGACTTTTTTAGAAATGTCATCGATGACTTTTTTAGAAATGTCATCAATGATGACTTTTCCAGAAATGTCATCGATGACTTTTTCAAAAATGTCATCAATGATGACTTTTCCAGAAATGTCATCGATGACTTTTTCAAAAATGTCATCAATGATGACTTTTCCAGAAATGTCATCGATGACTTTTTCAAAAATGTCATCAATGATGACTTTTCCAGAAATGTCATCGATGACTTTTTCAAAAATGTCATCAATGATGACTTTTCCAGAAATGTCATCGATGACTTTTTAGAAATGTCATCAATGATGACTTTTCCAGAAATGTCATCGATGACTTTTTCAAAAATGTCATCAATGATGACTTTTCCAGAAATGTCATCGATGACTTTTTCAAAAATGTCATCAATGATGACTTTTCCAGAAATGTCATCGATGACTTTTTCAAAAATGTCATCAATGATGACTTTTCCAGAAATGTCATCGATGACTTTTTTAGAAATGTCATCGATGATGACTTTTCCAGAAATGTCATCGATGACTTTTTCAAAAATGTCATCAATGATGACTTTTCCAGAAATATCATCGATGACTTTTTTAGAAATGTCATCGATGATGACTTTTCCAGAAATGTCATCGATGACTTTTTCAAAAATGTCATCAATGATGACTTTTTTAGAAATGTCATCGATGACTTTTTTAGAAATGTCATCGATGACTTTTTTAGAAATGTCATCAATGATGACTTTTCCAGAAATGTCATCGATGACTTTTTCAAAAATGTCATCAATGATGACTTTTCCAGAAATGTCATCGATGACTTTTTCAAAAATGTCATCAATGATGACTTTTCCAGAAATATTATCGATGACTTTTTTAGAAATGTCATCAATGATGACTTTTCCAGAAATGTCATCGATGACTTTTTCAAAAATGTCATCAATGATGACTTTTCCAGAAATGTCATCGATGACTTTTTTAGAAATGTCATCGATGACTTTTTTAGAAATGTCATCAATGATGACTTTTCCAGAAATGTCATCGATGACTTTTTCAAAAATGTCATCAATGATGACTTTTCCAGAAATGTCATCGATGACTTTTTTAGAAATGTCATCGATGATGACTTTTCCAGAAATGTCATCGATGACTTTTTCAAAAATGTCATCAATGATGACTTTTCCAGAAATGTCATCGATGACTTTTTCAAAAATGTCATCAATGATGACTTTTCCAGAAATGTCATCGATGACTTTTTCAAAAATGTCATCAATGATGACTTTTCCAGAAATGTCATCGATGACTTTTTTAGAAATGTCATCGATGATGACTTTTCCAGAAATGTCATCGATGACTTTTTCAAAAATGTCATCAATGATGACTTTTCCAGAAATATCATCGATGACTTTTTAGAAATGTCATCGATGACTTTTTTAGAAATGTCATCAATGATGACTTTTCCAGAAATGTCATCGATGACTTTTTCAAAAATGTCATCAATGATGACTTTTCCAGAAATATCATCGATGACTTTTTTAGAAATGTCATCGATGACTTTTTTAGAAATGTCATCAATGATGACTTTTCCAGAAATGTCATCGATGACTTTTTCAAAAATGTCATCAATGATGACTTTTCCAGAAATGTCATCGATGACTTTTTTAGAAATGTCATCGATGATGACTTTTCCAGAAATGTCATCGATGACTTTTTCAAAAATGTCATCAATGATGACTTTTCCAGAAATGTCATCGATGACTTTTTCAAAAATGTCATCAATGATGACTTTTCCAGAAATGTCATCGATGACTTTTTTAGAAATGACATCGATGACTTTTTTAGAAATGTCATCAATGATGACTTTTCCAGAAATGTCATCGATGACTTTTTCAAAAATGTCATCAATGATGACTTTTCCAGAAATGTCATCGATGACTTTTTTAGAAATGTCATCGATGATGACATTTCCAGAAATGTCATCGATGACTTTTTCAAAAATGTCATCAATGATGACTTTTCCAGAAATGTCATCGATGACTTTTTCAAAAATGTCATCAATGATGACTTTTCCAGAAATGTCATCGATGACTTTTTTAGAAATGTCATCGATGATGACTTTTCCAGAAATGTCATCGATGACTTTTTCAAAAATGTCATCAATGATGACTTTTCCAGAAATGTCATCGGTGACTTTTTTCAAAAATGTCATCAATGATGACTTTTCCAGAAATGTCATCGATGACTTTTTTAGAAATGTCATCGATGACTTTTTAGAAATGTCATCAATGATGACTTTTCCAGAAATGTCATCGATGACTTTTTCAAAAATGTCATCAATGATGACTTTTCCAGAAATGTCATCGATGACTTTTTAGAAATGTCATCGATGACTTTTTTAGAAATGTCATCAATGATGACTTTTCCAGAAATGTCATCGATGACTTTTTCAAAAATGTCATCAATGATGACTTTTCCAGAAATGTCATCGATGACTTTTTAGAAATGTCATCGATGATGACTTTTCCAGAAATGTCATCGATGACTTTTTCAAAAATGTCATCAATGATGACTTTTCCAGAAATATCATCGATGACTTTTTTAGAAATGTCATCGATGATGACTTTTCCAGAAATGTCATCGATGACTTTTTCAAAAATGTCATCAATGATGACTTTTTTAGAAATGTCATCGATGACTTTTTTAGAAATGTCATCAATGATGACTTTTCCAGAAATGTCATCGATGACTTTTTCAAAAATGTCATCAATGATGACTTTTCCAGAAATGTCATCGATGACATTTTTGGAAATGTCATCGATGATGACTTTTCCAGAAATGTCATCGATGACTTTTTCAAAAATGTCATCAATGATGACTTTTCCAGAAATATTATCGATGACTTTTTTAGAAATGTCATCAATGATGACTTTTCCAGAAATGTCATCGATGACTTTTTCAAAAATGTCATCAATGATGACTTTTCCAGAAATGTCATCGATGACTTTTTTAGAAATGTCATCGATGACTTTTTTAGAAATGTCATCAATGATGACTTTTCCAGAAATGTCATCGATGACTTTTTCAAAAATGTCATCAATGATGACTTTTCCAGAAATGTCATCGATGACTTTTTTAGAAATGTCATCGATGATGACTTTTCCAGAAATGTCATCGATGACTTTTTCAAAAATGTCATCAATGATGACTTTTCCAGAAATGTCATCGATGACTTTTTCAAAAATGTCATCAATGATGACTTTTCCAGAAATGTCATCGATGACTTTTTCAAAAATGTCATCAATGATGACTTTTCCAGAAATGTCATCGATGACTTTTTTAGAAATGTCATCGATGATGACTTTTCCAGAAATGTCATCGATGACTTTTTCAAAAATGTCATCAATGATGACTTTTCCAGAAATATCATCGATGACTTTTTTAGAAATGTCATCGATGACTTTTTTAGAAATGTCATCAATGATGACATTTCCAGAAATGTCATCGATGACTTTTTCAAAAATGTCATCAATGATGACTTTTCCAGAAATATCATCGATGACTTTTTTAGAAATGTCATCGATGACTTTTTTAGAAATGTCATCAATGATGACTTTTCCAGAAATGTCATCGATGACTTTTTCAAAAATGTCATCAATGATGACTTTTCCAGAAATGTCATCGATGACTTTTTTTAGAAATGTCATCGATGATGACTTTTCCAGAAATGTCATCGATGACTTTTTCAAAAATGTCATCAATGATGACTTTTCCAGAAATGTCATCGATGACTTTTTCAAAAATGTCATCAATGATGACTTTTCCAGAAATGTCATCGATGACTTTTTTAGAAATGTCATCGATGACTTTTTTAGAAATGTCATCAATGATGACTTTTCCAGAAATGTCATCGATGACTTTTTCAAAAATGTCATCAATGATGACTTTTCCAGAAATGTCATCGATGACTTTTTTAGAAATGTCATCGATGATGACTTTTCCAGAAATGTCATCGATGACTTTTTCAAAAATGTCATCAATGATGACTTTTCCAGAAATATCATCGATGACTTTTTTAGAAATGTCATCGATGATGACTTTTCCAGAAATGTCATCGATGACTTTTTCAAAAATGTCATCAATGATGACTTTTCCAGAAATGTCATCGATGACTTTTTCAAAAATGTCATCAATGATGACTTTTCCAGAAATGTCATCGATGACTTTTTAGAAATGTCATCGATGATGACTTTTCCAGAAATGTCATCGATGACTTTTTCAAAAATGTCATCAATGATGACTTTTCCAGAAATATCATCGATGACTTTTTTAGAAATGTCATCAATGATGACTTTTCCAGAAATGTCATCGATGACTTTTTCAAAAATGTCATCAATGATGACTTTTCCAGAAATGTCATCGATGACTTTTTAGAAATGTCATCGATGATGACTTTTCCAGAAATGTCATCGATGACTTTTTCAAAAATGTCATCAATGATGACTTTTCCAGAAATATCATCGATGACTTTTTTAGAAATGTCATCAATGATGACTTTTCCAGAAATGTCATCGATGACTTTTTCAAAAATGTCATCAATGATGACTTTTCCAGAAATGTCATCGATGACTTTTTCAAAAATGTCATCAATGATGACTTTTCCAGAAATGTCATCGATGACTTTTTTAGAAATGTCATCAATGATGACTTTTCCAGAAATGTCATCGATGACTTTTTCAAAAATGTCATCAATGATGACTTTTCCAGAAATGTCATCGATGACTTTTTTAGAAATGTCATCGATGATGACTTTTCCAGAAATGTCATCGATGACTTTTTCAAAAATGTCATCAATGATGACTTTTCCAGAAATATCATCGATGACTTTTTTAGAAATGTCATCAATGATGACTTTTCCAGAAATGTCATCGATGACTTTTTCAAAAATGTCATCAATGATGACTTTTCCAGAAATGTCATCGATGACTTTTTTATAAATGTCATCAATGATGACTTTTCCAGAAATGTCATCAATGATGACTTTTCCAGAAATGTCATCAATGATGACTTTTCCAGAAATGTCATCAATGATGACTTTTCCAGAAATGTCATCGATGACTTTTTTAGAAATGTCATCAATGATGACTTTTCCAGAAATGTCATCGATGACTTTTTCAAAAATGTCATCAATGATGACTTTTCCAGAAATGTCATCAATGATGACTTTTCCAGAAATGTCATCAATGATGACTTTTCCAGAAATGTCGTCGATGACTTTTTTAGAAATGTCATCGATGACTTTTTCAAAAATGTCATCAATGATGACTTTTTCAGAAATGTCATCAATGATGACTTTTTTAGAAATGTCATCAATGATGACTTTTCCAGAAATGTCATCAATGACTTTTTCAGAAATGTCATCAATGACTTTTTCAGAAATGTCATCGATGACTTTTTCAAAAATGTTATCAATGATGACTTTTCTAGAAATGTAATCGATGAAATGTCATCAATGAATTTTTCAGAAATGTCAATAATGATGACATTTTTGAAAAAGTCGATGACATTTTTGAAAAAGTCATCGATGACATTTCTGGAAAAGTCATCATCGATGACATTTTTAGAAAAGTCATCGATGACATTTCTGGAAAAGTCATCATTGATGACATTTCTAAAAAAGTCATCGATGACATTTCTAAAAAAGTCATCGATGACATTTCTGGAAAAGTCATCATTGATGACATTTTTGAAAAAGTCATCGATGACATTTCTGGAAAAGTCATCATTGATGACATTTTTGAAAAAGTCATCGATGACATTTCTGGAAAAGTCATCATTGATGACATTTTTGAAAAAGTCATCGATGACATTTCTGGAAAAGTCATCATCGATGACATTTCTAAAAAAGTCATCGATGACATTTCTGGAAAAGTCATCATTGATGACATTTTTGAAAAAGTCATCGATGACATTTCTGGAAAAGTCATCATCGATGACATTTCTAAAAAGTCATCGATGACATTTCTGGAAAAGTCATCATTGATGACATTTTTGAAAAAGTCATCGATGACATTTCTGGAAAAGTCATCATTGATGACATTTCTAAAAAGTCATCGATGACATTTCTAAAAAAGTCATCGATGACATTTCTGGAAAAGTCATCATTGATGACATTTTTGAAAAAGTCATCGATGACATTTCTGAAAAGTCATCATTGATGACATTTTTGAAAAAGTCATCGATGACATTTCTGGAAAAGTCATCATTGATGACATTTCTAAAAAAGTCATCGATGACATTTCTAAAAAGTCATCGATGACATTTCTGGAAAAGTCATCATTGATGACATTTTTGAAAAAGTCATCGATGACATTTCTGGAAAAGTCATCATTGATGACATTTCTAAAAAAGTCGTCGATGATATTTCTGGAAAAGTCATCATTGATGACATTTTTGAAAAAGTCATCGATGACATTTCTGGAAAAGTCATCATCGATGACATTTCTAAAAAAGTCATCGATGACATTTCTGAAAAAGTCATCATTGATGACATTTTTGAAAAAGTCATCGATGACATTTCTGAAAAGTCATCATTGATGACATTTCTAAAAAAGTCATCGATGATATTTCTGGAAAAGTCATCATTGATGACATTTTTGAAAAAGTCATCGATGACATTTCTGGAAAAGTCATCGATGACATTTCTGGAAAAGTCATCATTGATGACATTTCTAAAAAAGTCATCATTGATGACATTTCTAAATGAAGTAAGTAAGTCGTCTCGCCGACTTAGGTATAAATTTCGGGGGCGGAAAGGGGCGTGGCAAAATCTTTATAATTACAAAATGAGCGTATTTACTAAGCAAATATACATACCAAATATGGTGTCTCTAGCTGCAATAGTTTTTGAGATAAACGTTTTTTTTGAATTGCGGGGGCGGAAAGGGGCGTGGCAAAATCTTTATAATTACAAAATGAGCGCATTTACTAAGCAAATATACATACCAAATATGGTGTCTCTAGCTGCAATAGTTTTTGAGATAAACGGTTTTTTTTTTAATTGCGGGGGCGGAAAGGGGCGTGGCAAAAATTTGAAACAAACTCGATCACTCTACATACCACACGAGCCTACATTTCAAATTTGGTGGCTCTATCTCTTATAGTCTCCGAGAACTAGGCGTTCATACGGACGGACAGACGGACAGACGGACGGACAGACGGACATGGCTAGATCGACTCGGCTGTTGATACTGATCAAGAATATATATACTTTATGGGGTCGGAAAAGCTTCCTTCTGCCTGTTACATACATTTTGGCGACTTTAATATACCATTTCACCCTATGGGTGTATGGTATAAAAAGTCATCGATGACATTTCTGGAAAAGTCATCATTGATGACATTTTTGAAAAAGTCATCGATGACATTTCTGGAAAAGTCATCATTGATGACATTTCTGAAAAAGTCATCGATGACTGTTCTGGAAAAGTCATCATTGATGACATTTCTGGAAAAGTCATCATTGATGACATTTTTGAAAAAGTCATCGATGACATTTCTGGAAAAGTCATCATTGATGACATTTCTAAAAAAGTCATCATTGATGACTTTTTTGAAAAAGTTATCGATGACATTTCTGGAAAAGTCATCATCGATGACATTAAAAAGTCATCGATGACATTTCTGGAAAAGTCATCATTGATGACATTTTTGAAGAAGTCATCGCTGACATTTCTGGAAAAATCATCGATAACATTTCTAGAAAAGTCATCATTGATGACATTTTTGAAAAAGTCATCATTGATGACATTTCTGAAAAAGTCATCGATGACATTTCTGGAAAAGTCATCATTGATGACATTTTTGAAAAAGTCATCGATGACATTTCTGGAAAAGTCATCATTGATGACATTTCTAAAAAAGTCATCGATGACATTGAAAAAGTCATCATTGATGACATTTTTGAAAAAGTCATCGATGACATTTCTAGAAAAGTCATCATTGATGACATTTCTAAAAACGTCATCGATGACATTTCTGGAAAAGTCATCGATGACATTTCTCGAAAAGTCATCATTGATGACATTTCTCGAAAAGTCATGATTGATGACATTTTTGAAAAAGTCATCGATGACATTTCTGGAAAAGTCATCGATGACATTTCTGAAAAAGTCATTGATGACATTTCTGGAAAAGTCATCGTTGATGACATTTCTGAAAAAGTCATCGATGACATTTCTGGAAAAGTCATCATTGATGATATTTCTGGAAAAGTCATCATTGATGACATTTCTGAAAAAGTCATCGATGACATTTCTGGAAAAGTCATCATTGATGACATTTTTGAAAAAGTCATCATTGATGACATTTTTGAAAAAGTCATCGATGACATTTCTAAATAAGTCATCATTGATGACATTTTTGAAAAAGTCATCGATGACATTTCTGGAAAAGTCATCATTGATGACATTTCTAAAAAAGTCATCATTGATGACTTTTTTGAAAAAGTTATCGATGACATTTCTGGAAAAGTCATCATTGATGACATTAAAAAGTCATCGATGACATTTCTGGAAAAGTCATCATTGATGACATTTTTGAAGAAGTCATCGATGACATTTCTGGAAAAATCATCGATAACATTTCTAGAAAAGTCATCATTGATGACATTTTTGAAAAAGTCATCGATGACATTTCTGAAAAAGTCATCGATGACATTTCTGGAAAAATCATCATCGATGACATTTCTAAAAAAGTCATCGATGACATTTCTGGAAAAGTCATCATTGATGACATTTCTGAAAAAGTCATCGATGACATTTCTGGAAAAGTCATCATTGATGACATTTTTGAAAAAGTCATCGATGACATTTCTGGAAAAGTCATCATTGATGACATTTCTAAAAAAGTCATCGATGACATTTATGGAAAAGTCATTATTGATGACATTTCTAAATAAGTCATCGATGACATTTCTAGAAAAGTCATCATTGATGACATTTGTGAAAAAGTCATCGATGACATTTCCGGAATAGTCATCATTGATGACATTTATAAAAAAGTCATCGATGACATTTCTGGAAAAGTCATCATTGATGACATTTTTGAAAAAGTCATCGATGACATTTCTGAAAAAGTCATCGATGATATTTCTGAAAAAGTCATCGATGACATTTAAAAAAAAAAATTTTTTTAATTTCCTTCGTCAAAAAAATTATTTTTACTGAATCGTGATTTTATTGAAAGTCACCGATGACATTCTGTGAAATTTTATTGATCAGCACGAGACGAATTCATATATCCGAATTTTTGGATCTAGACTTGTAATACTGCACGGATTGTATATCTCGGATTCAGCGGGATCGGACCACTATCGTATATGATCTAGCTCCTTTACAAATGGTACGAAGTACGAACAGTGACGTTGAAAAATTGCAAGGACATATAAATTTCGGCGCGGTCGAAGTTAGCCTCGGCCCTTTGCTTTTGAAGTAAATTCGATGTAGTGGAAACATTTGTCATTAGTTTATTACATGAATCCAATATCTAAATAGTCTCTAACAAATAAACAATTTATTAAGATTTGTCCAATGAGCAATAATAATGATAATAATTTTAATGAAAATAATTTATTCATAGATGAAAGACAAAGGGCGATTCCCGCGCCCATTCAATGGTGATTTGTTTTTGACAGCAGGTAACATTTAGTTTGTGATTAGTTATGAAAATTCCACTTTCAATGAGATAGAGAGAGAGAGACCCTTAAATTTGTTGATTTTCATTGCATTTGACCTTTTTTGTTGCCTAAGCATGTGTTGATGTTTCTTGTAAGTTGAAATTGAGCTGACCCAAGTAGACAAATTCCAACTTGATATAGGTATGTACCTATGTGTAAAGGTGAAAAGCACTTGGGAATTGATTATGATACTTGGGGACATTAAGGTATCAAATTTTAGTTAGTTGAGAACAATGCCGAATGTGGTGGCAAATGCAAAAGGATAATATGTTAAATGCCAGCAACGGCAATCTATATAACAATCTATTCACCTTCCTTTTGCTCTCCCTGTCTTTTTGTCATTCCCACAGCCCAACTATCAGTTTGCCTCGTATGTATGTATATGCCATGTAGGTATTATTATTATTTATGTGGCTCCTGAACATTTTGACAAGCCACATATTTAATTAGCGTCTTGTGCTTGTTTCTGGGAATATCCAAATGCAAAGGACTCAGGGCCATAGCCGCAGAGAGAAACAGAGAGAGAGAGAGAGCGAGAAGGAACACGAAACAGGACAGGACAGAACAGGACTGGACAACAGCTGACCAAGTATTTGGCCCAAGTATCTTTCCACATGCTTTGAGGTTACAACACCAGACGAGAAATTACCATAGACTTTGTGGTAAGGTTAGATCTCCGGCAATGATGGCTGACCGGCTGGTTGGCCGTCTGACGGGTTAGGCTGACTGTTTGTCTGTCTTTTCTGTGTATTAGCTTGTAATTTGTGTACCCGCATGTTGTTTTGAGGTCGGCTTTGTATTTACCTCCCCCCCCCCCATCAACCATTTGAGCAACCAAGTCAACCCCCCCGTTCCCACATGTTAACACACTTAACCATGTAAGATGCCAAATCGATAATTTTCTATGGCCTTACTACATTTCTAACTTTAATCAGTTCAATTTATAATTAATTACTATGTTGACATTAGCTTTAAGTAAATTTTGTAGACGTTCATTTTATTTGATTTTACATTGAAATGAAGCTAATGCTAACAGAAATAAAGTCATCTGAAACCACAACTAATTGGAAAACGCATTGGCCAAGCGTCAAGAAGTCTAAAGTTAATGCATTTTGACAAAGAAATTATACTACATTAAGATATCAATACAATTTAATCCCAAAATACCTCAAATCACATCTAGTAATTTCGTTACATTTTGCACATAATTGCCATAAAAACTAAATCTTAGTTATTAAATTTCTAACTAAAGTAATTTTACAAACTAGAACCCTTTAAGTGATTTTGTCCATTGAATTAGTGATTAGATTAGTGGCTAAAGTTAGCTACTCTGGTGCCGATTTCTGATGTTGAAATGTAGATGGATTATTATTAGTTAAGGCGCAAAGCATTTGTTTAATTGCCATTGGTCGGCAAATTAAAACCGACAAATGGGGATGAGCTAAAGAAGAATACTGAGGATGGATGCTGAGCAAGTGTTGAAGTTTTTAATTTATTTAACTGCAACTATGTCAGGCATGTGGAGTTTAGTAGTTGTAGTAACCGGCACCACCGCCTTGTGCCCTGTGCCCTGTGCCTGTCCCTAACCAAACCTCGCTTGGTCGTTTCGTTGCTTGGTAGCAGCGACAAAAGGCAAACTGCAAATTTATGTCAACATTTAAAATGCAAGGCACGACATGGTAGACAAGGGACAGTCGCAGGACTACAAGCGACAAGCGAGGACGCTTAATGTGTATTTTGGTCACTTAAATGATGCCCAGACAAGAGTGGATGTGGAAGTGCAAGTGGAGTAAAGTGTAGATGGCCCAGTATAGCCGGAGAGAATTTGTGGTTTTAGAGTTTTTGTTGCTGTTTTCTTTTTTTATTTGCTTTTTGAATTTTTTTTTTTTTTTATTACTGCAGCATATTTATCTTCATCTTGGATGGCGGCAATGTCGACGCGTTCGAGACGTGCATTTGATGTGACAATGAGTCCATGTTTCTCATCCTGTGGCCAAGTTAGGCCAGGCCAGAGAAGGCCGAAGCCAATGCAGTCAATTTTCCTCTGTTTGGTCTCCCCTCTCCTCTACCCAAACTCCCCTCGTGACTGTTTCGCCGTTTTTGGATAGGGGTTTTTGTTTCATTTTTTTGTTTTTAGTCTCAACGCTGGTTTTGGGTTTCGTTTTTATACTGGAGAGCTCATAGTTTGCTATTGCTCTCTACCTCCCTCAAATTGCGACTATTCTCCGAGCATCATCATGCAACCTCGATGCACTTGAGCCTTGGACATTCATAATTCTCTTTGAATTTATGAACACTAAACTGTTATTTACGATACTCAAAGGCATTCAATGTTATACAAATGTGGCTATGGGGACAACTCCAGCCGAGCCTCTAGAATGACTAACACACCAACTGCATGAGCAACAGTAGCAGCAGCAGATCGGCAATAGCAGCCACATATGAAAAAGAGAAGAAAAAAAGAGCTGAGCTGTGCTGAGCTCAAGGAGGAAATTGAAGTAGGCGAACTAATGGGGGTGGGGCTTGAATTGGGAACTAAAATTGTGCAGCGGATATTAATTCTTAGTTTTTGTTTGTTTTTTCTTTCAGAACACTTAAGTAGTCCGCACAAAAATATTGCCGAATGAAGAAAGAGTCTGTAGTACGTAGTAGGCAAATACATAACTGCTGATGCTACTGGGGATAATCTAAATATTAGTAAACTCCAAAGGCCATTAAATTTAAAAAGAGACTTTTGTTTTCATCAAAAGGAGAGTATACGTACTTCTATTTCTCATAACTTTTCCATCAGCAGATTTAAAATGTATTAATCTTATAATTAGCAACAAATTAATGAAGTTAATAACAAAATTGTGTAAGTCGAAAATAGTTATATAGAAAACCCGTGTAAATCGAAACAGACTATATGTATTAGAATTTTAAGATATTTATTGAACTCATCACTTAATAAGATTTAAAACAAACTTTTTCGGTATCGATAAGTCTTCTTTTTATAAACTTATTCTATTTTATTCTTCTATTTAATTTTCTTCTATCTATTCTATTTTTATAGAAGATTTAAATATGCTTAAAATTTGTAATCACAATCCAAAAATTACTTTCTACATGGACATCTCCTCTTTAGTACAAGTGCCTTATCAACAAATTCAGCGAACATTTAAGTTCGCTGTTTTATTGTTCTATGTTGGATTCATCGTCATTTTTAAGACTATTTCTCTCTCTAGCTTTAATTAAAGAAACAATGAAACTCGCATAAAGTTTTACAATATTTATAATTAAGTAAGATGAACCAGAGGGCCGGGGCGAACTTGGACCGCGCCGTAGTTTGTATACCCTAGCAAGTTGTTTGGTAATCTTTTCTCACTTATAGCCGTCAAAGTGGAAAAACGTTTTATCTAAGAAGAGTAATGTTTCCGAAAGAACGGCCTACAATCTTAACATAGGAAATAACGAAGATATTGGAGACCTGAAGGCCAGCAAAAACCCAGTTTTGATTAACTTCAATAAGGTCGAAATCTAGACAAATAAAAAAAATATGAAATTTATATAAGTAACCTTTTCTAAAGTATGTCTTTAGTTACAATTGTTGTTGAAATTTATATATTAAGTAACCTTTTCTAAAGCATGTTTTGAGTTACAATTATTGAGTTTATTGTTCTACATTTTTATTTCATTATTCAGAAAATCTAGTAAAGAACAGACCAAAAATAACTCTTTGAAAAAAAAAAAAAACTAATCAAAATTTATTGTTCATATTAAAGATGAGTCTTTTCCTACGTATGTACATTGAATTCCCATGAGCTCAAGGAAGTTAAGGAATGGCTAAAGATGCATAATTATGAATTGTCTTTGTCTTTGTCGTAGCTGGACTAATTAAGAAAACTAAACTAATCAATTTGTGTGTTGAAAAAATTGAGGCTGAAGCATTCGCCATGGGCTCTAAAAAAAACTTGCCAAGGGCCGTATGGGTGCAATGGAATCACTGGTTTATGATATAATGTCAAAGGGTAAGGCTCGACAAGACACGCCCCCCAGTCAGCGGTCACAATCATTAAATTCACCACCATCACAATCATTGGAATCGAAACCTGTGGGCAAATCTCGATCGGCTCATTCTATAAGAGATTTGCGAAAGGTTATCACGATGGATGTGGAGAAGATTATCGATGGTCAAACTGTAAAGACAACCAGAAAACTAGTTGCCAATGACGATTATCTTAGTGCTCTAAGGAAATGTAAAAAGAAAGATCAATTCATAAGCCTAATGGATAGTAGAGTTCTTCGTTTGGAGAGGATTATACGAGACTAGCCGGGTGGACCGGTTTAAGCAAAAGTTGTGTTTTTTGTTTTGCCCATCAGGATCCAGCATCCAATTTTTAAAATCCATCAAGTTCGTTTTACAATATGAATGGGAAAAATTTCATTGGATGCAAAATTCCATTTTGATTATTATAGTTTTTCAAAATTTTTGTAATCAAATTAAAAGCAAAATTACAAAAAAACCAAAACGAATTAAGTGCATTATAAAACATATTTTGAAAAATAAAGTGATTTTAAAAACCGATGAGAGTCGAATTCATGTTAATTGAGTATATATTTAAATAGATTAGAAAGCGATGTACAGGTCTAATTCATGTTTTAAAATTTCTAAAATCAATATCCTTTTAAAAAGGAGAAACTTAAAATTACTTCTTCTTTTAAAATGGCATATGCAATTCCAATGTCTATATGTAGTGACCAACAAATGAAGCTTTAAATTGGTTAGATATATATTTCATTCTTTGTTCCATATATGTAACGTATGCAAATGCATTATTAAAGTAAAATTTTTAAGTGTAACTGCCAATTAGGAGACAAGTTAATACCAGCATCTGATGGCATCATTCAACTTACATACTCCGACTAGACATAATCAAGTCCAGACGGGCATGAAAATGTCCCCTTACCGTCTCACGCATTCTGTATTTATCTTCTCGGTTGCATCCGCAGAATAAATAGTGCAATACATTGGAGATGGAGATGGTGATGAAGCTGAAGCCGATGTTGAGACAGAGACACAGAGAGACCGTAACCAATCCACAATTGGAGTACAATGAATGGGGCGATGCCTGCCTGACAGTATGGATATACTTAGTTACTCATGGGAATGTCTCGGTCTCGTGTTTTGCTTACCATATGCTGGAGAATTTTAAATATGCATAAAAGACAGAGGACATATGGAGATACAATACGATACGATACGATACCATAACCATACCATACCATATCATGCCCTGGCGATACACACATACATACATACATGCATACTATGTAGGTATATTGCAACATATCACATCATAATATCACTGAGCACTAGCAGCAAATGCAACACCAACAACAATAGCAGTCAGTAAACAGCGGAAACGGATGTTTGCCACTCAAATGCAGGCAAAGTTCCATAGAACCAGGGCCGAGAGGAGAAGAAGTGCATTCAGTCAAATGATGCCAAGAGGGCAAAAGGGGGAATTCAGCAAGATGACAAGTACATATGTATAGAGAGAAATGTGTTTGTGTAAGTATATACATATATGTATGTATGTATAGGTATTTTGCCAGTGTCTGTGAATACAATGAAAATTCGTCCACTCAGTATGCATTCAATTTCCTTTTCATTACCAAAATCATTTTGCAAACTCTGTAGGAAATTAATGCGAGTAATATGCGAAACATTGCAAGATTTACAACGACTAGAACAGAGAGGGACAGAGAAAGATGGCGACTATGCAAATAGTCTTCTTGATTTATATTGACAGGTTATCGAGCCCAATATTTTCATATGATATATACACATAATACATACATACATACATATGTTCTATTACAAGCTCTTGTCAAAGACAAAAAAAATGTGAGAGAGAAATTCATTTGCCATTTCCTTGCCAAATTGTTTGGCTTTATCTATCATTTAAAGAAAGCAAACAATTGAATAAGCTCAACTTGTTATTTATAATTTCAAATAATTTTGATTATTAAGAAAACATTTATGCTTAAGAGTTTTTTAACTTATGCGGTAAACTTTATTAATTAGCATATTTTAGAAATTGGAACAGAAATGAAATCCTATTTCACCAACGGTTTTTGTTATACTTTTTCTTTTTTTTTTTTTTGTTAATAGGGCCAAATGGAAATAAAAACCAATAACTTTTGATCACACAACTCAATCTGGGACAGTGCCACATTTGTCCAATTTGTTGCGCAAACGAGTTCAAAGAGCTATTAGGTCAATTGAAATGACTTGAGCGAACCAAAATAAAAAAAAAGAATATATTGCATATAATCTATAAATATGTTTCAATGTACATATACATACATATGTACATATTTAGGGAGAAAAAAAAATAAAAGAAAAATACAGTTTGCCATTTAATTTTGTTAAAATCTCATGATGTTACACCCAAACTAGAGAATATAAAATCAAATCGCTAAGTAAAATTTATTTTTATGGCCCACGAATTTGCAACAGCTGTTGACCCTGGCCGCAAAAATGGCCGCAAACCATGAACGTGGCCAAGATGGCGAGAAGGGCCACACAGAGAGGGGCAAAGAGAAGCTGCCGCTCGAAATTGCCCTCCAAGTCTATGAAAATTGTTCGTCCTTGGTTGGGATTTTTCATGTTTTTTTTTTTCATTCTGTAGACTCATACATTCAACTAAATTGCTTATATATCAAATTGTAATAGTTTCCAACAATTTTGCGCACTTTTCGCCGATTTTTACCCAAAAGACGATGCAAGAGGTAGGGGAAAATACTTGACTTGAGTAGTAACCGCGTGCGTGCAACACGTACGAGCTATAAAAGAGCTTGCGGGAATACGATGGAGGGGATATGTATATATCCAAGTGGTAGGGTATCGAATTGAAGACCTTATTTTTTATTGGATTCAACTAGGCGAAAAACGTGGGTATGGAGTTTTGTCTCGCTCTCTCCTTTTTTTTTAATTTAATTTAATTTCTTTCGAAATTTGGATTTTTCTTTTCTTTTTTATTTATTTACTTTTTACTTTTTTTTTTTTGTGGCAAATCAATTGAACAGGCGAACATAAAATTGTCTGTTAAAAAGGGAAGATTCAATGAAAAGGGTTGGATGGTGAATAATATCCTTACACCCATTAGGTGTGGGTGTGGTCCCAGAATGCAGTGCAGGGCATTTTAAAAATCAAAGAGCTAGCTTTGCTAGCTGCTCGAATGGAACTCATTGTTGTTAAATTCTGCCTTTGTCTGACAAAATATTAAGCATACGACCCAATGCACATACCAACACCCATACAGATATACGTACCAAACCATACACAACGACCCTCTCTATACATTTTGCCTTTGCTTTTGCCCTTACAAATTTTCTATAATTCAATTCGCTCCTTCCCTCCCTCGATTTCCATCTCAACGCCCGTCCGCCCATTCGCAACTTGTCGGATACAATACCCAATATATTATGCTGTAACAAACAACAAACAAAAAAAAACAAAAAAATCACTTTGACTTTGGGAAATTTTCCGTTTGTCAAATAGCAAAAATTTTATTGTATAAAAAGATTTTCCTCGGCTTCGTCTTCTATTCAGCTTTTGCCGTTTCCTTTTCTATTCCCATTTCCATTTTCTTTTTTTTTTTTGTTCATCTCCACTTCGAGCTTTTGGCTTCTGCTGACCACAGTAAAATTTAACATTCTTTCTCTCCTTATTGACCACATTTGTTTGTCTTCTCCTTCATGTTGGCCACGAGCAATTCCCCCAAACCCGAACTATACTCTTCTGGGTATGTTTCACAGTAATTTGCCTTGCTCTCAATAAAAAAAAAAAAAAAAAGTGAACGTTTTCAATAATATGATTTTTCATTTTGCCGGCAAAGTTAAACGAAGTGAATACCAAAAAAATGAAGTAAGTATGTCGTCTCGCCGACTTTGATATACCATGCCAAACAAATGTTTTACATTTATGAAACCAAATGTATATATCTTTCTAAAATTCTTTGAACACTCTTACAATCATATAGCCCCAATAGCTCCGCCACCGGATAACGGCCCGGTTCGTCCTTTTGGTAAATCTTGGCTAAATTTAGTCCAATTTTGATCGAGTTTGATGTAAGTATTGCTAGATATTAATTTATAGTCATTGCAAGGCGGAAGGAGGCGTGGTTCAAATTTGATATAATCATGATCTGTATTAAACTAAACTAAACACGTTCTGAAACCACATTGAATCAAAAAATCTTCCTTCTGCCTGTTACATACATTTTGGCGACTGTAATATACCATATCACCCATTTAGTGCATGGAATAAAAAAAAAAAAGATGTTTTATATTCAAAATAATGACTATCGAAATGAAGTTGTAATAGATAAAGTAACTGAAATAGTTGAATTAATTAACAAATCGAAGGAAAGTTAGTCAATATTTCAATGACAATAGCTGAAATTTTTGAGGTTATGAAGAAGTGCTTGAAGTTCAATAGGTGTCCCACAGTAATTTTTGGATGCTGATTTTGACCATTTTCTTTGTTTGAACCGAAAAATTGCTATAGGAATTCAAAGGATTTGTTGTTTTTCTAATTTTAAAGAATTATTGAAATATTTGTCTAGATTACGACCTTATTAAAGTTAATCAAAAATGAGTTTTATCTGGGCTTCAGGTCAATAAATCTTACTAATTTATTTGTAAGATTTTAAATCAAAGACAGCACAAAAGGTGAGCAGGTTGTCTGTATAGCTATTTCAAGAACCACCAGTTCTATCATCTGCAGACGGACGGACGGACGCGAAGCCCTTTACACTAATTCTGATAGCGCCCAAGGGTATGCACATGAAAAAGGTGGAATCTCCAGTTGCAAGCTTTGCCGTTGTTTTCTCGCTTTATGTCGTTTGAATTCCCAACTACTTTTAGCGTTGAAGATATGGTATGGCCATTACAACTGTGGATTCTTTAGCAGAGTCTACTGATGATAGAACTTGGTGGTTCTTGAAATAGCTATACAGACAACCTGCTCTCCCTTTGTGCTGTCTTTGATTTAAAATATTACAAATAAATTAGTAAGATTTATTGACCTGAAGCCCAGATGAAACCGAGTTTTCAATTATTGAAATATTTTGCATATAACAAATTGTTTATTAGTAAAAACTGCAAACATTTTCCGTAAACAGGAGATTCTAAAGTCGGTTAAAAATGTACAAATCAAATTCTTTAACTTTCTATAGTATACTTTTGGGTGCCTATTATTTAACCCTAAGTCCTCTGATTTTACAAAATTTGGTCGTAAATGCCAAAATCGAGTTCATATTTAAGCCACCGAGAATTAGGTCGGCTTATAATTCGTTTTTTTTTTTCATACCCTTGCAAGGGGTATTATAAAATTGGTCAGACGTATGTAACGCACAGAAGGAGACGTTTCCGACCCCATAAAGTATATATATTCTTGATCAGCATGAGAAGCTGAGTGGATATAGTTTTCTAAGCTAGTCGAATTTGATTTAAAACAATGTTTGACTTCTCTTTATAGCGAATAATTTAATGTTTAATTAATTAGGAAGATCATTTGTCATGTCTAATTTCTTTGTCTCTCTTGTTTCTCTGGGTGACTTTGTTTCGTCCTCGTTTTGTCATTAATTTAAAACCGCAATTATTTGCCATAAACATTTCTTGTTATTGCTGTCTATTTAAATATACCTATGTATGTACATATGTATATAATGTTGCATGTACCTACTTATATATGTATATATGTATATGTACATTGAATTCATTTTAAATAGGTATCGCAATTGAAATGTCAACATTTACTTAACTGTCATGACTATCCAAAAAGGTGTTATAAAGGGGAATACTGGCGCTTCAATGTGGGCAAGGATCAACATACATACCTATGTACATATGTATGTATGTGTGTGTGTAGGTGGGGATTTTGGAATGAAATTGGGATTGGCTTGCATGGCCGTTATACGGTTCATGCACGAGCAATTAGTGCAAATGTTGAGTAATTTATTCAACGTATTTCAACAAAAATGGCAAATAAAATAAGCGTTGGCATGAAAAGCAAGCAACAACCAACAGGCAACAATAACAACAACAACATAAGCCAACAATAGTCAGCAACAGCCACCAATAATAAGAGGAGCACGAAAAAAGAGATCCGGCAGAAACATTTGCTCCTGTCAGATTATGTTCTGCTCCTCCTTCTCCTCATCCTGACCCAACCTACTCCATCTCGTCTGCTCATCCCTCTTTTTTGTGCCCCTTTTCGTGGCATTACCCCGTCCCCGTCTTGCATTATATTTCCACTGATGTAATTATCAGGGAAAAATATTTTCAATGCAAATGAATGAAATGAACGAATTTCACCTGATCCGAATGAGACTGGTTTTGACTGCACTTTTTTGTTAACAGGAGAAGACAGGTATCCACATAGACGGGAATGAAACGAGGAGTTTCGTTCTGGGTCTGTTTGCCGGAACGGTAGGGGTTATTTAAAAAGTTATGGAATTCAATAATGCATGAACGATTTTCATTTTGCGATTGCAATGCGATTACATTTAATGAGCTTTAGTGGATTTACATCTAAAGTCTTGAGAATAGATATGGCTCAAATTAGATTTACAGCTCTCGCGTTATTGCCCTCTCCTTTCCTTCACTTCCTCCGACTGGTATAATTATTTCAAAACGCAATCAACCGGAAATCAAATAGCTAAGCGTATTTGCATTCTACGATTTGGTAATTGTTACCGTCTAGTCTCTTTAAACAAACTTCATTCTATTTCTTCAGTCATTTACATAAATTTCAATTTAACTAAAGGAAAACAAATTAAGAATCAAATATGAAAAAAGACTTTAAAATTGAATCAATTGGTCGCAAATAAAAGAACAACCAAAATTTCATTTGGTTCAAGCTCAGTTTCCAATGGCTAAGACTCCTTAGTTAAACTTTAATAGTTAATAGTTTTTTGAACAATAGTAAAAGGCCATGAAATTAACAATCTGAACATCATTGCCATTTATTTTGGGCAAATAACAAAATTAAGAGGAATTTTTAAGAGGCTCCAAGCTATTAGGCCCCTAATGTCGAATGGAATTCGATGAGTACCTCATACTTAAACGCATTCACTATACAATCATTGAATAAATATTGAACATTACGCACACATAATTAAACCGTATATGTTGTTTTCAAGCAAGAAATGTGCAAAATGCCGCTTGGATCAGCATTACAAAATTTCTGTAGAAATTTGCATGGCATTTTTCACGCATTCCGCAAATGCAATGTGTATGCCCATGATTGCTGACTGAATACGTGGGTGGAGCGAAATGGAGTAGATTGAAGGTGATGGGAGGGGGGCAAAACGTGCATTATCTACAGGCGATTAAGCAATTTGACCGCAAAATGCAAGAGAAAGAGCGAAAAGTACACGCATGTTCCATACACAATGCAGAGGAATACACACTCACACACGCACACACATATTGATTTTGGAATGAGTTCTGACTGGAAAAACACTAAATACTGCGACCTGAATTCAGAGCCCACAAAATCAACAATTATCAATGCGGTTTTTTTCTAAGCTTACCACAAATTGAGAGAACCACGCACTAGCATCCATTTATGTCCTTTTTGTTTCTTTGCCTTTCCATAATTTAGTCAATGACCTTCGAAGAAAGTTTAGGTGACTTTGTTGTTACAATTATAAACTTTTCAGATTAGAAAATAAATTTCAGTAAAGCTTAAGCAGTAATTTAATAATTCTGAATATTTATGCGAACTTCCTAACTTTGAAAAAATGATAATAAAAAAACATCTAACGAGAAAAAACAACTTTGGCTGCTGCATAGTTAATATAGCCTTGTGGTGCATGCCGTTTTATATTCTGTATGTCAAATAACTTGAAAAAATTTCGTGTTTCAAATGTTTTTGTATTTCATAAGATTTTCCTATATTGTGAAAAATTTCTCACTAAGTCTAGTTTAAAAAAGACTTTTCTACATTCCACAAAAGGCTTTTGGTTCGCTGGTTCTATGGTTGCTATAGTGATCCGATTCGACGAATTGACAAATTGTATCCCAATTAGGTAAAGTTAATACGAACAGACGGATATCGAAGCGAGTTCTTACCCTAATCAGGAATATACATATATATGGAGCTCGATTATCCGGCCACCTATTAACCGGGCACCCCTATTACCCGGGATGAAGTTGAATTTGTTTCATGCTCACTGTTAACCGTGATTACCCCTATTATCCGAGATTTCAAACGAACATTTTGTTTCTAAAATAATAAAACGAATTCGGCGCTTCCCCGTTTTAGTTTGCCAAATAATGATCTACAATCATGGCTGGAGTGTGATCAAAATATTCTTCCATTCGCCATTTTATTGGACGAAGATATTGTCCATATAACTCAGGGTAACGATGATGATTCAGACACAAGCGATCAAGAATCAGATGTAGAAGTAGCAGCTTCAAAAGTATCTTTTCAAGAGGCCATAAATGCGTCTAACACTTTGCTAAATTTTCTTGAAAACTTTAATTCTTCTGAAATAACAGATTAAGATAAAGTTCAAGTTTATAGAATTCAGGAGAAACTTATGAAAGAATGCCTTTTACAAGTCTATAAAAAAAAAATTCGAGACCAAACTTATAGAATTTTGACACTTGGACCAACTGTTCGTTGAACAATAGTAACCTCAACATATCATTCTCGTTTTCGTTCAATGAATAGGTATTTGGCAGTTTTTTTTTACAACCTGTATCTCGAATGTGTTTATTTTGGGATTAATGGCTTGTTTTTTAGTTCA
Source organism: Drosophila paulistorum (assembly GCA_018152135.1). NCBI lineage: Eukaryota > Metazoa > Arthropoda > Insecta > Diptera > Drosophilidae > Drosophila > Drosophila paulistorum. The sequence continues at coordinate 17,074,443 of JAECXG010000690.1, forward strand.
GTCATAAATGTTGCTTTGAGTCCTCTGTTTGCTGTCATCCATACATTGAAAGAAAGTCAGAAAGCAAAAATATTTTTGTAATGTTATGTGAAGAGAGAGTCAGGGGAACGAACATGTAGAATATTTCGAGCAAGATTCCTTTATTTTTCGTATAGTCTTGTTTTGTATAACAAACAAGCTCCACATATTTTGAACAGTGTATTTTTTTTTCAAAAATAACAGCAACTAATATTCGCGTTTTCAGTACCCCACAAAGTTTACTGCATGTACACCCAAAGCGTCGCTTTCAGTCTTATTTTCAAGTACATCGAAACATACATATACATACACATATACATATGTATGTATTTCCCGACTATGCCATAAATGCGTCGACGACAAGAACTATCATAAAAATGCTGACTTCATTTTGTAAACGTCTTTTACTGGCATTCTAGTTGGGTGTGCGAGTTTTATGCAGCAAACATTAAACTTTTTCAGTTGCCTCTATGCACTACTTATGTACTACTACTACTACAACTACCACTATATGGGTGTATACATGCACACATACATACATATGTGGGTATATGATGCCTTCCTCAATATCCTCTAAACTCCCAGTAGTCTTCGTTGTGCTATTTACCTTACTAAAATACACCCACCTGTGTACAGTTTAAATGGGCGTAGATTTTTTTCTGACAATTCGCACTCAAGATATATCTGTTGTATTTATACAATAAGACCTTAAGATCCTCTGTTAAGTTGGATTAAAAATTAAAAACTTTTGGATTTTTAATAAAATAAGAGCAAAAAAGTTTAACAAAAAGTTGGCTTTTGATATAGGAAAAAAACGAAAACGTTGTTTTATAGGGTGATATTTTCTTCAACCCCAAAATTAACCATTTGGAACATACAGTTATTGTCATTTAAAAACATAATGGGAAAACTTTGGAAACTTTGCCACACTGTGTTACAGATCTTTGTTTTTGTCCACATTAGATTTCTGATGAAGGTGGTAAGTTTGAAACGATTTCAAAAGACAAATCTCTTCAAATGATTCACTGTCATTATTGTCTTAAAAAAAATTTATATAAATCGCTGTATTTCTCAATAGAAGCTTTTTTGTTGATCTATCCTTTTAATGCAGATTGCATTTTGGGCAATTTCTAATCGAATTTGAAAAGCTATTTTATCGCTATTCTGTCTACTAAGTTAAAGAATGATGTACATTTATCTATGTTGTTTATGTTTTTTAATATTCTGAAAACTAAAAACGGGTTTTAGTTACAAATCTGTCTTAGATCTGATTCTAAAAGATTCTTTGAGAAGATTTCTCTTCTAGTTATGGTTTTGGTTTCTGTGATGAATTTTGAAAAGGATAATTGAGTAACTACGCCCATGAAGTTGTTTATGTTTACGTCGAACGATGCCAGTTTATGGCCGCATGGTGAGAAATTTTCAATTGGCTTAGTTTTTATCGTTCATCGCTAGAGAAATTGTATGAATAATTTAAGTTTGAATTTCACAGTACTCGATTTGTCAAATTTCTAAACACAAAAAAAAATGTAGTAGAAACGAAATGAAAAGCTGTTAAGTCGTTGATGCCTAGCATCATATCGAATATCCTATGCATATTCAAATCTAATTACAGTATTCAGTAGGCCCCATTGCAATTCGCCATTGCCTAGAGTCGTCGTCTACAGTTACAGGTTGTGTGGGTATTTTTCTCCACCCTCATCACCCCATTTACATTGTCTTTCACTCAGATGCGTAGACAACATGCCATCCGCTGACAACAAATAGCAATCGAATTCGAAGCCCACTTAAATATTGGAAGGCACTTAAGAATTCTTGGCAAGGAAAATCTCTTTCCACCTTTGTACTTTTCCCTTTTTTTTTTGCCACTTTGTAGCGCCACGCAAACACACACTCAGATGAAATGGAGGCATATATAAATGCTAACAAAAAAAAAAAAAACGAAAAACGAGAAAAGTTCAAGTAAAAAAAAGAAAAATGAAAGAGGATAACGTAAAGGAAAGAATAGGAAGAAGAATGATAGAACTACTGCAAGAATCTCTTATCCTATAGCAGCAAAAGGCAAAACAAACATCGACGAGCTGCAAAACGCAGTTGAGTGGTTAAAGCGGCTGCCGCATTGGATGGCAACGACAGCAATGTTTGTGTGTGTGTGTGTGTGTGTGTGCGTGTGTGACGACGCCAACGCCTATGACAAATGCTGCAAGAGAAAACTGCTTGGCATTACAAAGTTTTTCCATTAAAAAACATTAAATACAAAGTGCGTTGATGACTAGGGAGATGGCAAGAAAACAAACAGTAGTAAAAAAAAGAAAACGAAAGAACTCACAAAAAAAAGACACATAATACGATGGGATGTAGCACATATGAAGCAGATGTGAGTGTTTGTCTATGGCCTACGATTATCTGAGTACGTGAGTAAGTAAAGAACAAAGAATACAAACAAAATAAACCACAATTGCTACCAAATCATATTCATTTTACGATATACCAAGTGATTCATTCTATATATTAGATTTATTTTCACAAAAAATTGTAGTTTTCTTGAAGAACATGGCCATACATTCCTCTATTGAAAATATATTTGTAAATCCTTCTCTCATTAGACCAAAAGCTAATTTTGCGTATATTGAATACAAGTTTATTCATCATTTCAACTACTTTGGATCTTTGGATACACAGAGAGGTTCTCCACTTTATGATTGATTAAATTTAAAGAACATTTAAAATTTTGCCCAGGGAGATTCGCAAGGAGAGGTAAGGAGATAAAAGATGAAAATATATATAAATATATATAGAATGCTGTGTGTGTGTGTGTGTATGAGTGTGTGCATATGGTAATATTTATGAGTATTCACTAATACACGCTCTTATGCATTTTGAACAGAATTTGTCCGGAATCGCTACACTCTTAGCCCCGTCTTGCCCTACCCTTCAGGCTTTTATGCTTGGCTAAAATAACATTGCTTTGGCAAATTTGCATAAAGAAATCCCTAAACTCACACACACACATATATATACACACCCAACATACTCATATACCTACTACTACAACTACAACATACTAGTGCATATTTAAGTTTAGTGTATAACTTTCACATAAACTTCTTTAGGAAACGTTTCTCGGTTTGGTTACAAGGTGGCGATGGTGAGGGGGTTTTATTCAAGAGGACTTTTACCAGGAGATGAAAATGGAGGCTGGAGCAAATTAATTTCCTCCATTGCAGTGAGCAAACCAAAGAGAGAGAGAGAGAGAGACAGCGCGTGAACTGTTAGAAAATTTTCAGCGTTATTGTATTTATTAAATATTAATCTGCACAGCGTATAAATTTCATTGGCATAGCCTTCTTTTCCCAGGCTCCTTGCACTGCCTCCCATCGCATCGCATGGCATCGTCTCGTCTCGTCTCGTCTTTGCCCTAGCAAGTGTGAAGTGTGTGCGAAGAAGAAGCCAAAGGAACAAGTACAAGAAGCCAAAGTGAAGAAGTTGCCAACTTTAAACGACGAAGATGACGAGAGCAGAGCAGGGCGGAGGGAAAGGCAAGAAAAAACGCCAGAAGTAAGGCCCCCGAAGGCAACCGGCAATATTTATATTCAATTATGTTGTTAGTCAGAGCCCAGAAATTGTGGCCATGCCAAGTTTCTGCTTTTTTCCCCCCAAAAAACTAAAAAAAAAAAAAAAAGAAATGGAAACGAAGCCCCCTAGAAATGGGGTTAATAAAGTTGGCCAAATTGCACTTTTTTTTCTTTCCCTCTATCCACTCTCTCTTTGTCTCTCGTCCGCATCTAATGATTAAAATGAATGCAATATATCTAACATAACTACCAGGCACTTATCGAAACCAACATTGATTTTCAATTTGATGCAGCTGCTTGGCATTTTAATTAATCTGGTTACAAAACCATGAATCGAAATGAAAAAGGAAATAACAAAGACGTGGCAAACATAATCATTGAAAATTCAAAGAACAAGATATACTTAATAATACTTAATGCCAATCGAAGTAACAATGTGAATAATGCCAAAGGCTTCAACAATTTGCCTAACAAGCAAATAATTTTAACTAATTTACAAAATTTTCTACAATCACAAGGCAACTATTACAAAACCGAAGGACATTGCAATAATAGATACATATGTATATACATTTGTACATACAAACGTCCTTACAGACGTACATACATACATACATATATACATATATATGTACGTACATAACTATATTTTCTATCTATTGAAACTAATCAAGTGCTAATGCAGTGCACACTGAAGCAAATGTGAATAAAGTGCCAAAATACCAGAAATTGTCTAATCACACTGTTTATAATTTGATTTAAGAATTAATAACTTTCTTGACTTTGTCTAGTCTTTGATTTAATCGTTGTCAAAAGTGGAAAGTTTAGCTTGATGGACCGTGGAAATGCAAGAAGTTTTAAATTCTTTGATCAGTTCTGTGATTACATTTTCTCTGTCAACTCGAACCCTGCAGAACCAATTCTCAAGAAAACCTCAAGGAACTTTCCTTTTTACCTAAGGAATCCCCAAAATAACTTGTAAGATAATCGAAAATAAATTTTGGATGAAAATATCCCATGCAGAAAGGGAAAAGGGAACTTTCAAACAAAATTTAAACTAAATTATGAATAAAAGAAAACGCTCACCATTCGGACACAAAGATTACGCTTTTTAATACGATTTACGACACGAAGATTGCGCTTCTTTAGATTATAATGAAGTTTTATATTGCTTTTATAAATTTAATCAATTTCAAAAGTGAATTCTGTCAATAATTGAAGTTTTAAAATGTTGTGCCAAAAATTCAATATTTAAATTATAATTGAAATGCTTTTTATAATATCATAAATGACAAACACGCGTTAGAGCATTTTGTTGCACTGTGCAGCCAACAAACAAAGCTGATAGACAAATATGAAATTATGTTTCGAATGTTTTGTGTATTTTGAAAATGTATTTTGCACAAAACTTCTAATTAGACAAAGTGAACACCAAGTTGAGGTTGAAAAATAACAATCGCATATTTGAAAATAGCCAACAAAGAGAACAGAATGGGAGGGTAAAACGAAAAATTCGGCTTTTAGCTTAGATTAATTTACAATATACAATATACTTTTAGTTAAAGGTCTCTTAAATGTGGCCAATGAAGAAGGCTTTCATTTTAAAAACTCAATTTCTCGTACTAAATATATAATGGTATAACATATTACTTCTTTCCTCATTTTTCTTAGCCATGTGTGCATGATTTTGTTAAAATAAAAAATGCACATTCACGTATATTGATGCAATACAATGCACTTGCTATTGCAAATTGATAGCTCTTAAAATGAAGGCTAGTGTTTGTACTTCAATGTATTAAGATACTCCCTTACACATTGAGCCTTAAAGCGGGCAAATTACATTATGTGCATAAATATGAAAAAAAAAAGAGAGAAGAAAAAACAAGAGAAAAAAAAACCAACAAATATGCAGTCTGGTGGTAAATGTTGCATTAGTTAGAGTGCAGAAATTGAAGTTAGCGGCAGCGTTAGAAAGGTGTTAGATGTGGCAAAGGGGGATGAGGAGGGGTTTGGCGTGAGATGTCGGCCGTTAAGAGTTGTGTGGCGTGTGAGCTGTAATGGCATTTATGACGACCAACGACGACGGCGACTGTGCAATAAAGTCAACAACTTTGTTAACGTTTTACGCTCGTGGAAGCGTACAAAGTACTATTAAATGAAAATCCAGTTGATTAATTGCTTCGGGGAAACCGAGAACGCGAGAAGTGGTAAGAAAGAAAACGGCAACAACATTGCAAGGCGCATTAGACCATGTGCAGTTGAAATATTAACAACACTTTTTTGTTAAATTGAAAATTCTCTCCAATTATCTACTAAGTCCAAATACTTTTAGAATGAAACTCATAATAGATTAGATATTAAAAACAAGTTTTGTAACTTTCAAAATTTCGCCTGGGATTTTTTGTTTGACCTGTAAAAAATACCTTAGCCTACTTTTTTGTGCACTAAAAGTATTGTTTGTCAATTTAAGTTGATGGTACTTAAAATCACACTTAGCGTTTATATCGGTTTCGGCTGTTCGGATTATCCAATATCAAAAAGTTCTTGAATACTCTTCAAAAATAGATCATAGCAAGCGTTGATTTAAGTGATTTTAATTTAGATTTCTGTGTTTTTAAAAACAAAATTTCCATGTATGTAGTTAGAATTCGCAACTAGTTTTAGCGTTGTACAACTCTGGCTTGTTTAGCATAGTTCGATGATGATAGAACTTGGTAGTTTCTTAAAGTAGCTATACAGTCAACCGATTGCAAGATATATTCTTAAGATTTATTTGATTGGATTTCCATGTTTTATTGCTAAAAATAGGTTACCAACAGTCAAATGTTGTATTACCAAGTTATCTACGGGACTAAAATGATAAAGAATGTACTTTCTAAGACAGGACAATGCTGTTGTTCGTTGGCAAAAATTTAAAGCGAACTTACTTCGCGTACATAGTAAACAAGGTTTTATATTAAATTTGTTGGATCCAGATCGTAAAGCATCCAAAAAGAGACGAAAAACATACATTTTTTTTGTAGACTTTTGCTTTATTGGTTGCATAATAATTATTATTTTTACAACAACTGAGTTTTAGCTGGGCTTCAGGTCAATACTAATTTATTTGTAAGATATTTAATCATAGGCAGCACAAAAGGTGAGCAGGTTGTCTGTATAGCTATTTCAAGAACCACCAAGTTCTATCATCAGCAGACTTTGCTAAAGAATCCACCTTATTGACCTGAAGCCCAGCTAAAACTCAGTTTTGATTAAATTCAATAAGGTCGAAATCTAGATAAATTTTACAACAACTTTTACATGTTCTCCAATTCAACAGATTTGGCCACATAAAGTCAAAAATTATAAATACTGTTTTATCGTTTAACCAATCTGATATATATTGACCATTTAAAAAAGATTTTTTATATTTTCTGAATTGAGTTGCGATCTTCGGTCTCTGATTGCAACAGTTTGAATGCAGTTAATTGTGTGTTTAAAAATTTCAACAATTTGAAACACTTTGCTATGTGTCCATTGCAATTATCCACTTGGCTAGGCATTTGCAACTGCAACTTTGAATAGAGAGTACACTATATATAACTGCTGTTCGTATGCTATTCATTTCTACTGGTATTTAGCTTGAAAATTGCACAGTAAAGTTCCATTCCAAAATAAACATATATTTGTATTGACATGTTATTGAGAAACGCTCTTCAAAAAACCATACAAACACACATATGTATACATAAACACACATGCAATGGGATTCCATCCTTTTCCCCCTTATTGAGCTCTTTACCAATCGCTGAGCATTCACATTTTGTGGCATTTTGTTTATTTGTATTATGTTAGGGGTTTGTAGGTGTATGTTATGTTTTGTATATGTTGGTGTGTATCTGTGTGTGTGTGTGCGTGTGTGAGTGGTTGTGCATTATGATATTCACAGGCGGTGTAATGACATACATATAAGGGGATTACATCCAAATGGTATTTACACTTGCATTGAAATGTGCAATCTTTAATATCACATCATTAAAAGTTAGTTACTCAAAGATTTCTTACCTTTTTCGGCTGCTTAATTAATTGTCTATTTGAAATAAAACTCCACAATTAGTTTGTAACGATCACATAATCAATTCATTTTTAACATCTTTTCTGACCCTAAAGAGAGAAAAAGAGAAAATTTTGAAAAACGATTTGCTTAAATTCTATTAATTTATATGTTAAAAAATAGATCTCAGAAATATTACTTAATTGCTAAAATAAGAATTAATCGTTTTAGACATGAATCACTATCAACTTAAAATTGTTGTATTCTTTGTACTTCTTTGTATTCTGTTTTCTGTTGGGATGACAAGGAACAGATTTGATATCTTGGCATCTTTTTGTTTCCCCCTTTCTCATTTTTTTACTCAAGTATATAAATTCTTGTTTCTAGACCCCCTTGAAAATAAAGTACATACGCTCGATTAGATATTTACACTGTGTAGATGCATTGGCTTATAAGTTTTTGTATCCAAAAGATACATAACACTAACACACAAAGACACACACATACGCACACACTAGAGAGAAAGATAGTGAGACAAACAAACACAATGTAAGCCACACTTGACTAAAGCTAACCACAAATCCGGCATGATTAGACATTTGATGGCAACTTTACAGCAACTTTAATAAATGAACTCGAAATTTATTAGTGTGTAACTTTTGTACACAATGAAAGATTGTGTGAGTATTTCGGCAACCGCAAAGTGCATACAAAATAGATACAAATGTATCTTTTCAATACAGATAAAGAGAGAGTGTGTGCGAATTGTATTAGCAAAGCAATGCAATGCATTCAATCCATCCTTCAGTTACTTAAAACAAGGCAAGGCAACCAGCTCTAAACTCTTAAACAGCCAACTCCCAACTGTTGCCTTTTAACTGCCTCGGCTCTGCTTTTTTGGTTTTGTTTATGAGAACTTTTGTTGTTATTTTGTTGGCATTTTGTCAAATATTTTATTGATTTTGAACATATTTGTGGTTTTTTGTTGCAATTGCATGCAGTTTCAGCTTTATCATCATCCAGGTGTTACGGAAAAATGTGGAAAATTTTTCAATTAAATTGCTGTACATAAGTTTATGGTCACTTTTGGTAAATTAAATCAATTTTGCGGATAAACGTTAAACCGAAGCAAAACGATACAAAGCAAACAAAGATACATACATATATATATATATTTTTAGCAATTTAAAGATGCATAAGAAAAGCATTAAAAAGCTAAAAAGATATTGCAATTAAAGTAAAAATCACAATCACAAAATAAAAGACCAAAATCAAAACGAAATAATCACAAATTCTTAAATATGTAGTGTAGAAAAATTATTACTTATTAGTGATATAACATAATTTGTTGGGTAAATAATTCCTTTACCCATCCTAAATAAATAATGAAAATTGTTAAATAGATTTTTAAGATAAGACAAAAAAACAAACGAGTTTTGTTTTTAAAAGTTGTTCTTTGCCTAATCAAAAAGATTTACATACATATCTCTGGAATAGAGGGACAAAATAATTAAGTAAACATTGGTGTTTATTTGTCTTGATTTCGACCCTATTGAAGTTAATCAAAACTGAGTTTTACAAATCTTACTAATTTATTTGTAAGATTTTAAATCATAGGCAGCACAAAAGGTGAGCAGGTTGTCTGAATAGCTATTTCAAGAACCACCAAGTTCTAGTTTATTTTTTATCGTTTCTATGTTTCCGAATGCGAATAAAACTACCGGAGATCAAAGATTAATAGAGCTAAGTATATCCGCTTTTATTTGCATACAATCAAAATAATTTGTCTAGCCCAAATAGACAGAGAGAGAGAGAGAGAACTGTGCACACAATCGCTTGCTTTTTCGCTTAAGCGGTAAACTTTCATGTACCACACTATATTTCCGCAAAATTAATCCAATTAGGAAAAGCAAATATGCAAAATTTTTGTGTGCCAAGCAGAAAAAAAAAATAGTAAAAAAATTACAGTATGAAAAAAAGAAATACTACACGTTTTCTTTGTTGGAACTGTGTCTTAGCTCAGTTCCATTTTCCCATCCTTTGAAACTTACTCTCTGCAGCTTTCTCACGTGCATCCTTATCCTGTGTAGTTGTGTGTGTGTGTGTGTGTTTCCGGTTTGCTTCCGTGTGTGACTTTTGCTACTTGCCACAGTGTCTGCTTTCATCAGGGGAAAGCATTTGAAAATGTGTTCGTCTCTGAGGTTTGCCTCTGTCTACAAAATTTCTAATTCCAGTTTCGCGACACAAGATTGAAAGTAGTTAAAAGAGGAGAACGAAAGCATGGTGGAGGGGAAGGGGAAAATTTTGCACTCGCTAAACAAATACCTTTCAATTAGGCTGCGGCTGCCAAAAACTAAATTATTCTTTGTATACTTGGTAGTGGAAACGTACGTACGGTGTATGTAGGATACATCTTCATCTCAATCTTCACGTTTTTGTCCCTTCTGTCCGTCTGTACGCGTTCCCGCCCATTCGACCGCCCACCGCTATTTCATCAGTCATTTAAATGTTTTGTTTTAGCCTCTTTCGTCTGACTTTTAGTTTTTGACTGCTCTGGCGCTCTGCCACGACGCTGCTTTCAGTAAAATAAAGTTTTGTGACTTTTAAAGTCTGTCGTCGTCTGCAAGTTAAGGAGGACTCGAAAAGCAAGGCTTTGATAACTTAAACTCTTTTAATTGAGTTATCTGTTGAGTTGACTTACATATTTCATTTTATTTAAAACATTATTTTTCCAGTTTTTTCCATTTTTTAAGGCAACTATTTAATATACTTAATCACGATAAGACCATCTGGGATTAAAGAGGGATTAAAGAAGGAAATTTATAAATGACCAAAAAATTTAAGGAAGTCGCCTTTTTATTACAAACAAAACAAAACGTAAAGTGTAGTAACAATATACATAAGTAGATATATGTACCTATATGTATCAAGTCTTTGACTAGTAAAACAAACTTAAACTTCGATTGGATATCGCATATTCGCATCGTAGCCCTCTGATCTGAAATTATTCTGGCTGTTAACCGAAACCGTAGTTAAAGGAACTTTTCATCCAAATTTTTAATTTATTTTTCGACTTTGGTGTCATTATACAATTACAAATTATAAGACTCCAGGCTTTTGTGCATGCGTTTTTTTTTTTCGAGCTCTACATTTTTATACCCTTGCAAAAATGGTAAATTAATGTTGGTAAGAAGTGTGCAACGCATCTCCGACCATATAAAGTATATATATTCTTGATCAGCGAGGCGAGTGCAAAAAGCCATGGCCGCTCCCAGTTTTCGTGCATTAAGTGCCCAGATTTACTCTTGTGGCCTGCCTTTTACTTCTGTCACCATATGTGCATGTCCTTTTCTTACGTTAATCAAGAAAAAAGTAAGTAAAGGTTAAGTTGGTAACGTAAAACGGCGTCAAACCAAAGGACCTCAAGAATTACATACAAAAACCCGAAATATCGATTGGCCCCAAAACAAATACTGGGGCTAAAATGAAAGTTTTTGTTATGCAGTTTATCTTAGATTACGCAGATCTACAACTTCTTCAAAAAATACACATGTCTAACCATAATATTAAAGATTTTGGAAAGGCGGGACTTTTCGTTCAAACGCAGCTGTAAAAAAAACGTCGAAAGCTGACATGACAATAATTACGGGTCATCATCTAAATACAATACCCAACAAATAACTAAAAAAAATTTCTTCATTAAATTTCTTAGGAGCCGAGAAAATCGAATTCAAAGTTAAAACTAGAGGGCCGGGGCTAACTTCGACCGCGTCAAAGTTTGTATACCCTTGCAAGTTTGTTAGTAACTCTTTTATCTAAACTAACTGTTTTATCTAAAAAAGGTAATGTTTGCGAAAGAACGGCCTTCAATCTTAGCATAGGATATAACGAACTTTCTGATGAAAGTCACTGTTTTCCACCGATCGTTCCTATGGGAGCTATATGATATAGTTACCCGATCTTTACCGAATTCGGCACAGTCATTAACAGATATATTTAACTGTCAAATGTTTAATTTGAAAGCAATTGCTTTAAAAGTAACGAAGTTATTGACAAAAGTCACTGTTTTCGACCGATCGTTCCTATGGGAGGTATTTGATATAGTCACCTGATCTTGACCAAATTTGGCACAGTTTTTGATAGTTACAATAAACTTACATATATTAAATTTCACGACAATAGCTTAAAAAGTAACGTAGTTATTGAGAAAAGTCACTGTTCGTGACTTTGACGTTTGTATGGGAGCTATATGGTATTGTGGTCCGATCCGGCTGAATCCGAGATATACAACGCCTGCAGTATATACAAGCCTACGTACAAAATTTCAGCTCTGTAGCTCTTACGGTATCGGAGGAGTTCGCGTTGATCCAGACGGACGGACAGACGGACGGACGGACATGGCTATTTGAACTCGTCTCGTCGTGCTGATCAAGAATATATATACTTTATATGGTCTGAGATGCTTCGTTCTATGCGTTGCACACTTCTGACCAAAATGAATATACCCTTTTTGCAAGGGTATAAAAATATCAAAGAAGCTAGCTTTGGCTATGCCGAAGTTTTTATACCCTTGCAGTCCCTTGCAGTCCCTTGCAATAATTTTTTTACATTTTGAAATTTGTTTCCCTGCAACTCAATTCATCAACACACAAACAAAATATTATTTTTTTTTTTAATAGAATTTTTTCTTCTTCTAGCAACATTCCCTAAGCAAAGCACAACACGCATACATATACAGTTCGTGTACCGTTGCGTCTGTGGTTGTGTATGCATGTGCTCTGTTTGATATGATGATGACGTAGTAGGCAGCATATTGGTAAATTTCATGGGGATACTCCAATTTTTGCAAAAGTGTTTGTTCCAGAGCTATATGATATAGTAGTCCAATCGCGATGATTTTCATACTTTATCTTACCCGGGTAATAAAAAGTCCCCAAAAAGTCCCGATAGCTCTTAAGATGGCTGAGTAAAACGCATACGCACTGACGGACAGACGGACATGACTATATTTACTCAGCTTCTCATGCTGATCAAGAATATATATACTTTATGTGGTCGGAAACGTCTCCTTCTGTGCGTTACAAACATCAGCCCAATTTTTTAATACCCTCTGCAAGGGTATAAAAAGGGGCTAACCCTGACTGTATGTACTGACCACCACTGTATGTATGTACATACATACATTCCAATTTTTTGGATTTGGATTTTTTGTCGACAACCAATACAAAAAAAAACTTGTCCGACTTGCGAGGTATCAAAATGAAAATAAGTGAACAAAACGTACAAAATATTTGATGCGGCAAAATTGTTTGTTTTCCAAACTTTTCTATACTTAAAACTTGGTGCTTACTTTGGTCGTAAGACTACACTAGACAAACCGAATTCGGTTTCTAGTACAAAAAATTAATGAATTTTGTGTTAAGTTGTATAAAGAAAATATTGCTTTTAGATCCTGAGATCAGCATTGATCCATTAAAAATCTACATGGATTTTATATTTGGTTGTTTAGTGTTATCAATCGCTTTTAGAGAACCAAGTTCTTCGTGCTTATTTCACTTTAATAAAACAAAAGCAACAAAAGCAACTTCGACCGCGTCGAAGTTTGTATACCCTTGCAATTTTTTTAGTAACTCTTTCCTTACCTAAACCCATCAAAGGAAAAAACGTTTTATCTAAAAAGGCTAATGTTTGCGAAAGAACGGCCTACAATCTTCGAAAATAACGAAAAAATTGATCAAAGTCACTGTTTTCCACCGATCGTTCCTATGGGAGCTATATGATATAGTCATCCGATCTTCATCAAATTTGGCATAGTCATTAACAGATATATTAAACTAACAAATGTTAAATTTGAACGCAATCGCATCAAAAGTAACGCAGTTATTGACGAAAGTCACTGTTCGTGACTTTGCCGTTTGTATGGAAGCTATACGATATAGTGGTCCGATCCGGCTGAATCCAAATCAAATCAAATCAAACTGTGCAGTATATACATGCCTACGTGCTTTGTAGCTCTTACGGTCTAGGAGGAGTTCGCGTCGATCCAGACGGTCGGACGGACGGACGGAAAGAATCTATTTGAGCTCGTCTCGTCGTGCTGATCAAGTATATATATACTTTATATGGTCAGAGATGCTTCCTTCTATGCGTTGCACACTTCTGACCAAAATTAATATAGCTTTTTGCAAGGGTATAAAAAAATGTTGAATTGATGCGCATTTCGTGATAATTTTCTTGTTTTTCGCATTAGTTCGCAATTTGAAAGAGACGGAAAGACAAAGAGAGAGATGATAGAATATTGAATGAAAGAAAAATCTATTTCAATAAATTCTATTGTCACAAAAGTGTACTGAAAACTTTAAATTGAAACTTAATAGTAGTTTGAAGTTTTCGATTAAGTATTGCCCAAACTAGTTGGAATATTTTTACTGAGTAAATAGCAACAAATATTTCAATTCAATATGAATGAATTTAATATTCTCTTTCTCTCGCTCTAACTCCCTGTTTATGTCTTTATTGAAACTAAAAAATTTAACTCGCTGAGCACTTTGTTGGACTGTTTTCAATTCTCCTTTATTAAAGCATTAAAATGAATGCGTTATGCCATAAGAGGGCAGGCTTAAAAGTAGGCAACACATTTTTGTAAAGATTTCATACGGATCGAAATAAAGAAAATTTTAACAGAAATTCATTTTTTTGAAGAGTTATCCAAAAACAATTATTAAAATTAAATTGTTTGGGGCATTCAAGGCATAGCTAAAACTCAAAAACATCGACAAAACACAGGTAAAGCAACAGAGAAAGAGAGAGAGAGAGAGACAGATGTTGCAGAGATGCAACTTCTACCTTTGGTAGTTAATATTATTTTAGAAAAATTTAGCCCGCGGCATGCGATGGTGTTACAAACTCTTTCTTCGTGGGATATTATTTAATACCTCAAAGATTAAATATACATCTGTGTATGTATGTATGTGCTTACTGCGCCAATTGGAAAAAACAATGCAAAGTAAAAATTAATGTAAATAATATGGGGAATTGAGTATTTTAAAGTATTTTTTAGGTTTGCCTTTTTTAAATCCTTTTAAACAACCCTCTCATCGACTCAATTAAGTTTATATTCTCTTACCTATAAAAAATAATAATTGCCCAACAAATCAATTTTCATTTTCATTTCGATTTTAAATACAGTCTTCTATCTCCTTTCGAGCTTTCTCTATCGCTCTCAATCTGTGACAAATTAATAAAAATGCATAAACAATGGCGGGAATGGCAGGGGATTAGGTAACCCCCGAAACGTTTATATCATTAAATATATTTATGAGCTACACAAATGCTTCCTCTTCCAAAGAGTAAAAACGAAAACAAAATTTTATATTGTTATATAAAGTGCAATACTAAGTCGGAGTTGAGTTGAGTTGAGAAAATATATACGAGTACGTGCCAAAAGCAAATGGAAACCATAAAAATTATAACAACAACCCTCATCCCATCTCCACACCCCGCACGGCACCCTGCAAGACCTTATTTGTAAGAGCCGCCTTAAGACAAAAGCCTCTCTCGGAAAATGGACTTGCAAATTTGTGCGTGGCTCATAAAATCGGTCAAAGAAAAAAATCAAACATATGCCTTGCCGATGTTGTAGGCGTGGCCGGCCGGATCGGGACATAAAAACTTGACGAAACGAAGAAGAGCCAAGAAAAATTCGCGCATGTTTTTGGCTTTGTTTTTGAGGCTAAAACTGTATGAGTGGGAGGCTAGCTGTAGCTGACATCCAAATACATAAAAACTTTTATGACCTCTGAGAAGCGGCGAGAGCGGCAACTCTGAAAATGCATTTCAAATTGTCATAAATTCGTATTAATTTCAGGCCGCGTGTAGGTTTTATGTATGGATGGGTGGGTATACTCCATACGCCTCCACTCTCCCCACAATCGCCCCCTTAGCCGCACATTTTATCATCTATGTTTTAGCTTTTGTTTTAGTCCCACTTTAGTCCTTGTTTATCCTGTGTATGTGTATGGGTCTGAAAATGCACACACGTGCCTCAAACCAT
The DNA here is from genome assembly GCA_018152135.1 of Drosophila paulistorum. Classification (NCBI taxonomy): domain Eukaryota; kingdom Metazoa; phylum Arthropoda; class Insecta; order Diptera; family Drosophilidae; genus Drosophila; species Drosophila paulistorum. The sequence continues at coordinate 17,090,122 of JAECXG010000690.1, forward strand.
TTCAAATTTAACGGCCATTTCAAACTTAACGGCCATTTTAGGGGAAATCTAACAACAAAAATATACTAAAGCAGAGCAACGAGGCGCGGAAGCAGGCCAAGGAAGAAAATGGCGAATAGCAACATAAAGTGCAAAAATATAGAATAAAAATTCAAATTTAAGAAAGCCAGAAGAAAAATAGAAAAGCAACGATTTGTGCCGAATATGACGTTAAAACAATCCAATCAATTAGAAAAAAAATCTCAAGTGTGTATGTATATGTATACTCTTGAAGGTTTTTGGGGCGAAGTTCCTTATCGCGCGTTATCAAATCGTAACGAAATCCAACCGTAAGAAATTGTGATTGTGTGAGTAAGTCAGGGCCCGGCATAAAGAGAGCACTAAAAAAAATTTAATTGCATATGTGCACTTGCTTGTGTGCGTATGTTGCTTTGCACCAGGGGTAAGCACCTATAGATCATTTTTCTTCGGCATTTGGTCGTTTTGCCATCTATGTGCATGCCGAAGTCAACACGAAGTACACTTGAGAGAGTAACACCAGAATTAGTCTGTTCTGGTGATTCAGTACTGATTCTGATTCTTGTTTTTTACCTTTGTATTGATTGCATTTGAGAACATTAAGAGTCCTCTAGTTCATACTTCCTTGCTATAATAGAACGTTTACTTTGAGTATTATTTAAAAAAAAAAGTCGTCCAAACGAGGCAAAGAATCGATATAGAAATTAGTAACCATTTGCGAACTTTTTACATTGGCCAACCTTGCCGAGATCTTATCCAGTTCCTCCACGCCTTTGAACGGCGAACCGTTGCGGATCAATTGTGTCGATTTTACTTTTCGACCAGTGACGGCATTATTTCCGCCGTCTTTATGTCACGATCCAGGATCCAATAGGATCAACATTTCTCCTCCTTTTCCATCATCCCTCGTTCATCTCTTTAATTAGGATTTCTAATTTATGCACATTTAAGTTTTGAAGTCTTTCATTTTTATCTCAATTCCACATCTGTGTTAGAGAATGACACGGGCTATGAACGCCTATCGTTTAAACTTTAAAGCATTTTCCTTGTTCACTTTATTTCCGAACTTTGACAAGTGTATCCAATAACCATGGCCATTTAGAATTTATTTTCACTGCCGAACCATTTAAAGGCTAATCGACAGTTGTCATTGGAATTAAAGATTTACAATTTCTTCTATGAAATGTGTATCTTGTAGCTTTTTGGAGCGAGGCGTTTGTATGCCCCACCTTAGATTATGCTGCAGTTTCTAGTTAGTAAAGTTGTTTCTCTCTGAAGGGGGCATGAGGACGAATGTGAGAGAGAGACTTAGGAAGGAGAGCTAGAATAGGAATTATCTAACATCAGTGCCACCTAGAGTGGGGGAGACAGGTGGGTTTCCCCCTGGCCCGCAGTTTTCAGAAGGGCCCGCGATACATCACAGTCGAAAATAGCGGATTTATTTGAAGTGAAGTAGGGGGCCCGAACATGGTTACCCCCGGGCCCTGATTTTCTCTCTGCGGCCCTGTCTAATATACAGGAAAGAAAAAGTCGAAAAGAATGAGAAAAAAGCAACGCAAAAAATTCAAATCTAGGTAGAGTAAAATTTAACGAAACGCAATCAAATCTTTCGTATATTATAAAACCCCAAACTAACAGCAACAATAAGAAATTTTTCTGTCCAATGCGTAAGTAAGTGGCCTTTGGCTCTGTCGCTGATTCGTGTTAGAAAAAAAAGTACTGCTTGTTAGCGGTCCCTCTCGATACCCAAAGAAAAAAATCAAAAGAAAAGAGAGAGAAACTAAGCAAAGAAAACAAAAGATAAAAATAAGAGAATGTTATACGCGGGGAAAAAATTGTGGATCGTGTATATCATGATGAAATAAGTACAAGGTGGTCCCGTTTTTTACAATTAATTTTATTCATAATTTTTTTAAGCGTAGTTTTTTGTTGTTTCAATTATGCCACGTTTAAATAGACTATCACCTTCTCAACAGTCGCGTAGTAGAAGAGTAAGAAATAGGATGAATAGGGACATAATTTCAAACATAGAAACAGAAAGGCAAAGAAATTTAGAGTATCAGCAGGTTCGTAGGGCAAATTTGGATGTTATAAATAGAGAAGAAGAACAGGCTGTACATACTTTACGTCGGTCTTCTCGCCGACTAAATTAAAAACTTTAGATTGATTGAACAGGCAACGGATACAAGACGCCGACTAAACCGTAGAAGCGATTCGAACTTTAGGCAAATTGAGCAGTCTCAAAATTCAGAACAGCACAGGGTACCTAGATCAAATAGTCAAATAGACAGAACTAGGGATCCTAGTAATCCAACACGTAGACCTAATTTAGAATTTTTAATGGATAAATTTAATTGAATAGTAAAGTTAGGCCCCAGTCAGATTTGTTATTGCTGTAAGGGTCTCTGGTTTCCCCATAAAGTGAAGGTAAAGTCTCGTGACTTCTTAGAAAATAATTATGATTTTAGCGATTCGATTTTTGAAATTGCTAATCAGTTTCCTCCTACTGATGGCAATTTTACATTTTTTTCCATTTTTTTTGCTCATATTTCAAGAAACACCCTGCCCAAGTTTGCCATATTACATGGTTTAGATTTCACAACACGTCCAGAATGTCTTTTAGATTTGCGAATTATAGATAAACGTGTCATTTCTCCTCGTCTTCCTTTTATGATAATTAGGGCAACAGGCCACGAGCGCCAAAGCTCAATTAAAGGAGCTGTAGTTAATGTCCCAAAGCCTGTCGGTAACATAGTTACTTCGCTCCCACGAACATTTAATGAGACCGAGGTTATCGAGCTCCACCTCAAAAGACGAATGGAATATGGTCACGATTTCATGGCTGAAACCGTTAGACCAGCTAGAATCGAAAGGGCACTTAGATTTTTAGTTAATACAGAGTTGTACAGGAAGCATAATATCACAATCAATGAGCAAAGGCTCGATTCTTATGAATCCGAAATAGACCCATTTAATGCTAGTGAAGAAGATAGGGAATTCGTAGAAGGAAGTCTACACCAAAATGAGGAATCCGCTCATTCCGCAAGTCAAGTTCTTCCTATAGAGGAAGCCGAGGAGCTCAATCCCGGTGGTCAGGAAACAATGCTAGAAAATATTCAGGTAGACGATGCCGGCATACAAATATATTAAGAATTAGCATTTCCTACCATTTTTGCCGGCACTAAGAGAAGAACTTCAGCAAGCTACGCAACAATAGAAGAATGAAGATTGGGTTATTTTTTTTCTCTTCGGAAATCCCTATTCATTTTGGTCCTTCGAAAAAAGGAACTCGGCAGTTTTCCCCCACCAGTTGTAAGAGACTCAGAGAGTGAATCAGCTCCTTAAAGTCTGAATTCTTATGCAAGTGTAAATGCTAAGATCAGCTATAGGTAGCAAAATAAATTAACTCTTGTTTTCCCCCACCAGTGGTAAGAGACAGAGTATAATATAAAAAGCAAAATTTTGCTTAATAAATAAAAAGTGTGTGCGTCCGACTTTAAAGTCAGTTTGGCTAGTGGAGCAACTGTAGTAATTTCGGCGGCGGGAGTTTATGTGTGTGGCGTATTCGAAGCCCTAATATCGAAAGTAAAAAAAAAAGAGTTAACTAGTGTACATATGCACTATATATGTATATACAGTTGCAAGTCGGCAACTAGAAACAGCAGCAGAGCAAAAAGATAGTTGCAAAGAAGAGGCGACTGGAGGCGAGGCAAATGTAAAGAAATCGGCAAAACCTACTTGGCAAATGCTACTTGGCGGACAACATTGGCGAACGGTGTCAACAACAGGATCATCAGATAAGATATAAATTAAGATAGTTATAAGTACATCTATCTATTTTTATAATTATATACTTATATCGATATCCTAATATACGCATAAGACAAAAATGTTCCCTACCAAAACTCAAAATTATTAGGGAAGCAGCACGAGTTGCACAAAAGGTTAAAGAAAATAGAAGAGTTAGATGCTTGTAAGTTAACTAGCAAGATTCTTAATGAAGTAACTGAGATTCAGAAGCAATGGATTAGTTACCATAGCCAAATGCTACAGAGTGGAGTAACCAACAACAATACTATTTCACAGATGGAAAGTATAAGGAAGGTTTAGATATGGCAACCAGATTATTAGCCAAAGGAGAGTCAAGCAGGCAGTGCACTGTTGATTCGGAAAACCGTGAAGCAGATGCAACGAGGTTTGAAAAGTTGGATGATAGGAAGTCTTACTCATAAATTCAATTATTTAAAATCCGTGTCAAAGGGCGAAGCAAGGAGCATGGTAGCCCATCTATTGTCAGGTTCAGCTGACAATTATAGTGCCGCTTGGGAATTGTTAAACAAGCGATATGAAAATAATCAGAGGGTATTTTCCGAACAATTGAGTCGGATCGTTGATTTACCGATGATCAACAATGAATCCGCAAAAAGTGTAAAAGGAGTGATTGACATAATTAATGAGTCCATACACTTAATTAAAATTAAAGCAAATTTGTCCGATGAAGTTGACATAATATTTGCCCAACTCATACTTCGGAAATTTGACAGAGAGGCTCTGCAACTGTATGAGAGTCAGATTAGAAAAACCAGGCAAGTTCAGATGCTATCTGATGTCATGGAATACTTAGAGCAAAGATATTGCTCGCTAAGTGCCATGAGAAAGGAAGAGAAAAACCGTTACAGAAAACGTCGGTTAGTTGTCCGATCTGCAAAGGTCCCTGGAGTTTAGGGTTTTAGCATTTCCTGAAATTAGCTCTCAGCTCAATCTGTTAAATTTAAATGGCAATGACCAACCACAGGATACAGACAACGCTATCCGAGTCATTAAACTCCCGCCAATAATTTCGCCTGAAAATCTGGCAAGTATTGTTAGGTCCCTCAATATTAGGCAAAAAACTTTTCTTACTTATGTTCTTCTTCTTCTCGCCTTAAGCAAATTTTTCATAATCGAGATTCTCCTTTTGGGGGCATTTCTGTAATCGTGTTCGGCGATTTCAGACAACTACGCCCTGTAGATGACCGTTGGATTTTTCAATCCACTTCTTTATCCCACGACCCTGACAGCATTCTTGGTGTTCCTTCTTTGTGGGAACGTTTTAAGTTTTTTGAACTCACAGAGATTATGCGACAGCGCGACGACCAACCTTTTGCTTTAGCATTAAATAACATGGCATCTGGCCAAATGACCCTGGTAGATATTGATTTGTTTAGGTCGAGAGTTTTTGATGCTAGTCAAGTTCCAGATGAAGCAATTCATCTGTTTCTTAGTAATAGGGATACAGATTTTTATAACGGCAAAATTATCTTCTATTCCTACTGAGGAACATATTTCTGATGCTGTAGTTTGTATTAAAGCTGCTCATTTAACTGAAACAGCTAAAAATAAGTATTTAGAAGATGTCAAGGGGTTTAAAACTTCTGATACTCAAGGTTTGTGTAGTCGTCTTATTTTAAAAACCACTGCCAAGTATATGATGGCTGTTAATGTAGACACGGCAGATGATCTCGTGAATGGAGCCACAGGGACTCTAATGGATATAGATTTTAATACATCCAATCATCCTTTAATTCTTTGGATAAATTTGTTAGATGATAGTGTAGGAGTAAACGCTCGAGCTAAACTTCGCCATCGTGCACAAAATTCCTGGACCGCAATTCAGAAAACAGTAAAAAGTTTTCAATTTAGATCCAATGAGCAAGTCACTATAGATAGAAAACAATTTACGGTTATTGCTGCAGAAGCTATTACTTGTAGTAGCGCTTGTAACCGTTTGTATTTAAAAAGAAAATAAATAAATAAGAGTAGGAATGATTTTTTTTTGTCTATAACTAAAATGACATATAAACGTTTTATCCCTAAAAGCGAGCAATATAAGTTTTATATAGTAACCGTGTTCACTGCTTTCACTGCTTACACTGCTTGCGCTGCTTGTATTGTTAGTTAGCGTTATACTAACTAACAGAACGTTAGTCTACTATGTAAAATTTGGGAAAAGTAGGAACTGCGATTTCGAGATTCATTTTTTTTTTCTCTTGCGTTTTTCGTGGCGCCCCCTAGGCTCCTCTAAAGTTGGGATCAGGGAAGTTTAGGGGTAATCGAGGTGAAGGGAGGGGTCCAAAGAGGACTAAGGCATACAAATTTAGCCAAGTATGTCGGCCTCCATGGGAATGACTTTTCTTTTTCAAGTCATCTTCGAGTAATGCGGTCACAAAAAAAAAAAATTAAAGTCATAGTGAAAACGAATTTCTTTGGAAAAAAGTCTGACTGTGAAAAAAGTCTGTCTAAATTGTGAAGTCGAAGCAGTTTTCTGCTAGAGAGTGATAGTGTTTTTTTTAAGGAAATGAATGTAAGTACGGCGTTATACAAACGCGTAAATTAGTTGTGGAAAAAAATTTATTTAGGAAAAATATAAATTTTCATCTTTTAGGCACATGTCAGCCTGAATTAGATTGCTGAGAGAAAGTCATATATACACTTTTTAAACCGGTGCCAAATCAAATGGTAAATACTAGCAAAAAGCGCCTTTTGAGTGCGTGTGTACTAAGAGTGTTTTTTTTATAGAATTGGCACCTAGTTTTGGTCTAAACCTAGTTTTGGTCTAAACCTAGTCCTGGTTCAAACCTAGTCCGCTGTCTAGATGTAATGGTATAAACCATAGTCCTCAGACTAGAGATAATGGTCCAAGTCTAACAGCGAACTTAAGAGAGGCAAGCCCGTCGAAACGGACCGAAGCCCACGGGAGCAGCAGACTCTCGAGAAGGAGTATTTTGGCGCAGACATTTGGCCAGAAGAGATCTGAGGCGACAGACATAAAAAAAGGGAAAAGAAATAAAGAGTATATGATTCTCCAGGCTAGAGGAGAGACTCCCCCCCACCGCCCTTGCTTTGCGTGATAAGTAAAAGCTTTTCTTTAAATGATTATCAGCCAGCGAAGCTTTCATGTGTAGCCGGTTGGCTTGCGTTTCGTTTTGATTTTTTTTTGTTACTGGTGATTGCCGCATAGCCTTCATCCACAAAAAATTAAATATCTTCGCCAGGCCCTAATGTTGAATATAACTCATTAATTTTGGGCGCAAATAATTTATGCCCTTGATTTTTTTTTATTTTTTTTATATAATTTTATCTTAAAGTTCATCTTTTTAAATCGTAAAATTCTGATGCATTGGTGTACTCCAAAGCCAATTTTATTTTTTTTTTATCTTTTATTTCATTTTGCTTTTGTAATTTTTTTTATGTAATTTTTTTTGGTCATGATTGAACTTCGATGAAAATTTTTTTTTAACCCTTTTTCGGCACGCCTCTGGCAAAAGCTTATCATGCGGTTTAATTCTCTCTCAAGCCAACAACAACAACTCTCCCTATATTTAATGCAATTGCTTACAGCTGTCACCAGAAAGATCTTTCTCCGTGGGATGCTTAAGTGAGTACTCTTTTGTTTTAATATCATTTTTTTTTTTGCTGTTGGTATATGATTGACCAGTGGAGTAAAGAGACAGTTAAAGCAGTTTTCGTTGCTCTCGTTTAAATAACATGTAAAAATTGAATTTTGGTAAAGTCATCAGAAGTTTAACTTATGCTCAAAAAAAAAAAAATAATTTTTCTTTCCTTGAATTTCAAAATGCTTTCTATATAAACATTGTCATACCTATATATATTATCATATCACCTTTATATCATTATCTATATTTTTGATCTTTGAAATGCCTTATTATATTGTTTACTTTTATTAAATATAAGTTTTTGAAATGAATTTGGTCTGAGACGTTCATGAGGGGGGGAATCATTGCGAAGTAAGTTAGGTTGAAAAATTGGTTTGGCATAGGGATCGCTGTGTAATTTTATATTTTGGCTTTAGTACAGCGATCATGGTAGGGTGGGCGAATTTTTCTTTTGGGCGTCACTGACATCTGACCCCTTTCTTTTTCAGCAGCTGCGCTAAAAACGACGGTATTTCTGTTCTCTTCTCATCCTTTTCTCTATTCTTTTCTTTTTTTGTACGCACTGTTAAACCGAGTATAAGTAGTCTTAGTACGCGAATTTATTAATAAAATTTCTAATAGTAGAGCGGGTAGTCTATCCATTCCCCCATCCCCCCCATTTCTCACCGACTAATTTGAGCCGAAACCAGCGCGTACTACCGATAGGTTCTACCAGTTTCCAACAGCTCGCAGTAAACTTGTAGCAGGTTATATGTTACATACTATTCATAAAAGTGAAGGTGCTACATAAGACAAAGTAGTGATCCACATCAGTTGCGGAATGCAACCTGAAGCATTGTATGTGGCATGTAGCAGGGCAACTAGTGCCGCAGGCCTTTTTATTGTAGGTCAATTCATTCCCCCAAGATCTGGTCAAGGTTCATTAGCTGAGGTGGAACTACAAAAGTTATGTACTGAAAAGGCACTTCAAACATATTTTGATCCACTTTTTGATAGCTCCAATTTTAATATTTTCTTCCACAATACGGAAAATTTACATTGTCATATGTGTGATGTATCGTCTAATCAATTAATCTATATTGTGTTTTGTAGAGACTTCCACATATGTTAATGGAACATACGATATTCCGGGTTATTCTAAAGCGGTGCGGCTAGATTGCCCTTCATTAGCAAGCGGTGCTAGACCTAAAAGAGGTATTCTCATATTTATTAGAATGAAATACTAGTCTTTGCTCTAAATGAAAACAAGTAGAAAATAAAGACATTACATATGAAGAAGATAAGAAAGAAAGAAGGGTTTTTAATTTACATATGTCTTTATCAAGACACCACATAAAGGAAAAAAAGGAGAAACAGCGAAGTCGCAAACCGAATCCCGGAATAAGTCAAAAATATGTGAATATCGTAACGATACACACAGTCAAACATACATGCAAATAGAGAAACTTAAAAGTGGCGGCGAATCCAAACAATTGGAGATAAGTAAAGAGAGCCAACACCAACACATACGCGGAGGCCCAACTCTCTTGAATGGGAGCACGCGTAATGGTGTGAGTGGCATCCTAAACGCACCCACACATGCTCACTTTATTACACATGTAATAGTGGAAATTAGGAAATTCTTTTAAATTAGATTTTACAAGATACATATGTATGTACATATGTCCCAAAATGTCCAATCCAAAATTGCGCACTAAAGATTTTGGTGTATAGCAAATTTTAATTTTTCATTTCGTCATTATTTTCCCTACATTTTTGATAAAAATAATTAGTTGTTGGTGGTTTAAAACATCCCAATAAAAATGAGACAATTCGAATGATTCGAGTGCCTTAGTACAATTCGATGCTTTGACACTCAATTCCATAGCTCGCAAATAACAATTGAGTGTTTTTTTCTTAACGCTCAATCTCTGAGCAGAAGCGAAACAATTGCAAAAATGTGCTCCCACTCTGAGCAAGAGAGTTTTTTCTATTTTGCTTCGGTCTTTGCTTGAGCGTTGTTGTTGAGTTCTTCGTGTTGAACTCTTTTAACGATTCTCTTTTCGGGAGTAATATAATTGTCGCTCTAAAACGTATGAAAGTAAATAAAAAAGTACACCCTATAAATTTGGGAAGAGAAGCATTTGGTGAGTTTCATCATTTGTATGATGAGCTGCACCACGATGAAAAGAAATTTGTGGAATATACCAGAATGACAATTAGCACATTTGATTATATTCTAATTAAAATTGAGCCACTTATTATTAAAAATTGGACTAATTTTAATAAAACGCCAATTATGTGTGCTGAAAAACAATCAAAGACAACGGTAACTAGCAAGCGATTCGTCTTCAAATTCAGTACAGCAGCGTTTGAAGCTGATTGCTTGCGTTTCGTCTTCGTCACAGCGCGCACTATGCGTACAAGCGAGCGAATTCATACGATTTGTTCTGCACTGTTTTTCGTCTTCAGCTTCGTCTTCATCTTCGTCTTCGTCTCAGCGTGCATGTTCACCGAACTTTCGGATAATATCGATGTTTTTTTTGGCAATTTAATAAGCATCACTCGATTAAAGACGTTTTACTTCATTTCACTCATGCAAATACTCTCAATCTAAGTGAGACGAAAAAGAAACGAAAAAAACGATAGCTCGAAGAGGTGCGGCACCGCGGTCCAACTTGGTACGCGGTGACTGGCACGGTAGGGATGATTCCAGCGACATGGAATCACCCTACGGGTCCGAGGTGGAGTCCGACGACGATGGGCCGGACATGTTAAATCCAGACATCGTCGCCTCCTCGGATGAAAAGTTCGATGAGGACGAGGAGTTGGATAGTGGAAGAGAGTGACGCGGAGTCGGCGGTGGCAGACCGGCTCCGTGGTATACACACGGAGGAAGAGTTAGATAGTGGATTCACCACTGAGGAGGAGAGTGTCGCGGAGTCGGCGGTAGCAGACCGGCTCCTTTATATCCACACGGATGATGAGGAAATTTGGAGAGAGTTGGACGATGTGATCCGGATGATAATCTCCTCCACATCCATGGTGATAACATTTCCCAAATTTGTTATTGAATGAGCCGATGGAGATTTGCCCACAGGTTTCGATTCCAATGCTTGTGATGGTGGTGATTTTAAAGATTGTGACCGCTGTCTGGGGGGTGTGTCTTGTCAAGCCTTACCCTTTGATATTACATCATATAACAGTGATTCAATTGTCCCGATACTTGCCAATGGAAGTTTCTCTTGAGCCGATGGCGAATGCTTTACATCTTCCAGAAGCACTTTCTTTAAAGTATACAAAGGAACAAGAGAGGGCAAAGGCGAGCATTACGAAAGCTGTGCAGATCGCCAGTCCTATTCGACTACATAGGATTAAGGAAAGTATTCCAACCCCACCAAACTTAGTCCCCACTAAGTACACTGAGGAAGAAGCGCTTTCCTTATTTATAGACCTGGGATTGACGAAGGAGAAGTACCAAATTTTAAGGAGTTCCTTAAAAAGTCATCACGTCGATGTTCTTCCGGGATACAAAAAAATTGGCAAATTGGATTTGCCAAGAAGGAAGCAGTACCGGCAAATAAAATTATAACAGAGGTATCTGTAGAAATAAAACTCCAGGATTTAATGGATCACACTGCGAGGCGTCTTGTTGAAAGTATGCCTGATGGAGAGGTGGATCTTCTTCCCGAAAATTTGACATTACTCAACAAATGGGGATGTGATGCATCATCTGGACAAAGTTTTCAGTTCCAGGTCTGAATTAACAACCAAATAGCAATTGTATTAAGTGGTATGAAATCTGTGGGTTAAATGGTGACGGTACCGGGCCCAGGATTGGGTCTGCAGCTTTGCGTCAATTATGGGCTTAATAGACAAGAGAATGTTTAACAACATACATAAAATAAAATAAATAAATATAAATTGGCAAATTGGATTTGCCAAGAAGGAAGCAGTACCGGCAAATAAAATTATAACAGAGGTATCTGTAGAAATAAAACTCCAGGATTTCATGGATCACACTGCGAGGCGTCTTGTTGAAAGTATGCCTGATGAAGAGGTGGATCTTTTTCCTAAAAATTTGACATTACTCAACAAATGGGGATGTGATGGATCATCTGGACAAAGCGCCTACAAGCAGATAACAAACCGAGAAGACGAAACTATTTCTGATGAAAATATGTTTCTATTTTATTCAGGTCATCGGTAAGGATATACGTTGACCAGAGTTCGAGAATGGTAAATTGTTGTAATGTGAGGTGTTTGTCTTTTTAGTTCCAGGTCTGAATTAACAACCAAATAGCAATTGTATTAAGTGGTGTGAAATCTGTGGATTAAATGGTGAGGGTACGGGGCCCAGGATTGGGTCTGCAGCTTTGCGTCAATTATGGGCTTAATAGACAAGAGAATGTTTAACAACATACATAAAATAAAACAAATAAATATAAATTGGCAAATTGGATTTGCCAAGAAGGAAGCAGTACCGGCAAATAAAATTATAACAGAGGTATCTGTAGAAATAAAACTCCAGGATTCCATGGATCACACTGCGAGGCGTCTTGTTGAAAGTATGCCTGATGAAGAGGTGGATCTTTTTCCTAAAAATTTGACATTACTCAACAAATGGGGATGTGATGGATCATCTGGACAAAGCGCCTACAAGCAGATAACAAACCGAGAAGACGAAACTATTTCTGATGAAAATATGTTTCTATTTTATTCAGGTCATCGGTAAGGATATACGTTGACCAGAGTTCGAGAATGGTAAATTGTTGTAATGTGAGGTGTTTGTCTTTTTAGTTCCAGGTCTGAATTAACAACCAAATAGCAATTGTATTAAGTGGTGTGAAATCTGTGGGTTAAATGGTGACGGTACCGGGCCCAGGATTGGGTCTGCAGCTTTGCGTCAATTATGGGCTTAATAGACAAGAGAATGTTTAACAACATACATAAAATAAAATAAATAAATATAAATTGGCAAATTGGATTTGCCAAGAAGGAAGCAGTACCGGCAAATAAAATTATAACAGAGGTATCTGTAGAAATAAAACTCCAGGATTTCATGGATCACACTGCGAGGCGTCTTGTTGAAAGTATGCCTGATGAAGAGGTGGATCTTTTTCTTGAAAATTTGACATTACTCAACAAATGGGGATGTGATGGATCATCTGGACAAAGCGCCTACAAGCAGATAACAAACCGAGAAGACGAAACTATTTCTGATGAAAATATGTTTCTATTTTATTCAGGTCATCGGTAAGGATATACGTTGACCAGAGTTCGAGAATGGTAAATTGTTGTAATGTGAGGTGTTTGTCTTTTTAGTTCCAGGTCTGAATTAACAACCAAATAGCAATTGTATTAAGTGGTGTGAAATCTGTGGATTAAATGGTGACGGTACCGGGCCCAGGATTGGGTCAGCAGCTTTGCGTCAATTATGGGCTTAATAGACAAGAGAATGTTTAACAACATACATAAAATAAAATAAATATAGTGTAAAATATACGTCGATGTTCTTCCCGGATACAAAAAAATTGGCAAATTGGATTTGCCAAGAAGGAAGCAGTACCGGCAAATAAAATTATAACAGAGGTATCTGCAGAAATAAAACTCCAGGATGTAATGGATCACACTGCGAGGCGTCTTGTTCAAAGTTTACCTGATGGAGAGGTGGATCTTCTTCCCGAAAATTTAACATTACTCAACAAATGGGGATGTGATGGATCATCTGGACAAAGCGCCTTCAAGCAGATTATACACACAGAAGACGAAACTATTTCTGATGAAAATATGTTCATGGCTTCTGTAGTTCCTTTGCGCCTAAGAAGTGAAAGTTCTGAACATTGGAGAAATCTTCGACCGTCATCGACCCACTATTGTTATTCAAATATGCAAAGGAGTCCTCGGAATTAATCAAATCAACTGTTGGCGACATAAAAAATCAAATAAGCCAACTGAAACCTGCTGTTTTCCAAACCAAGAGTGGAAAAACATTTACGGTTAACTTTGACTTTTTCCTGACAATGATTGATGGAAAAGTGTTAAAAGAAATTACAAACACTTCCTCAACGTTAAGGTGTCCAATTTGCAAAAAAACTCAAAAAGAATTTCAGAACTTAGACGATTCAACGAGTGAGGAGAACTGCTACGAATATGGAATTTCTCCGTTGCATTGCAGAATAAAGTGTATGGATTTTATTCTGAAGCTAGCTTACACACTTCCTCGGCCAGGAGAAACAAAAACGGATAAAACATCTCGTGAGGATATTCAGAGCAGGAAGGAGATTATACAAGCTGAATTCTCTCGGAAGCTGGGACTGAAAGTTGACTGCCCAAAGTACGGATACGGAAACACGAATGATGGAAATACTTCAATGAGATTTTTTCAAAATGATGAAGTGACATCTTTGATAACAGGTGTTAGTCAAGAGATCATTAAAAGGTTGGCTGTTATCTTGAATGTTATAAATTGCAAGGAAATGGTAAATGGTGAAAAATTTGCCGAATATACTTCAAAGACTGCTCAACTTTTGACTGAATTGTATCCGCAAAAAAAACTTACCCCAACGGTACATAGGATTTTGGCTCACGGAAAGGATTTAATAGAATATCAGTGTTTACCAATTGGAGAGCTATCCGAAGAAGCACAGGAATCTAAAAACAAGGACTACAAAAGGTTCAGATACACTAATACATTAAAAACTTCTCGTCTTAGACAAAATGAAGACCTTTTTAACATGCTAGCAGCCTCTTCGGACCCACTTATTGCATCACTGAGACACGTGCGATCACGAAAGGATTTGAAAAATAGCAACAATAATCCCGAAATGTTGAGTTTATTAGATATTGATGAAAATATTGAAGATTATTTTGAAGAAAATCAGCCATTAATAGCAAATTTTCAAAAATAACCTAAAAAAAAATTTAAAAAAATTTTTTTTTTCTTTTTGTAATTGTGTTAAAAAATTAAATTAAAACATTAAAAAATGTCACATAGTCGTCTAAAACAATGAAAAATTCCATTTGTGATTGAAAAAAACCGGGTTTCGATCCATTTTTAAAATAAAAACATGCTTGGAAGTATTTTCTGACTTTGACCTTGAATATTACAGCACCACGAACACCCAGCACTTTTGACAAACATTCATTTTGAAGCTTAAGGTATTCTTTATCTTATGCTTTTTAAATTTTTGAAATCGCTTTATTGGTTTAGACGCTATGATTTTTGCAATGCTAAATGCCAGAAGGCCCCACTGTGCGTTCCTTCGCGCACAACGAGAAGAATTATCAACTTTCCCTTGCATTTACAATTAGATAAGCATTATTTACAAAAATGTTATAAGTTCTGGATGCAATTCCATTAAAGGTGGTCATAAAGCGGTCATAGGAAATGGGTGTCTCCCCTGATTTACTGGTGTTAGGTGGTTAAGCTGGGGACAAAGTTTGGAAAGACTTTTTAGTCTTCGTAGTGAAAAATTAGAAAAAAGTAAGAAACTGCTAACATTATCTTTCGGGGACATAAGGCAAATTGGAAGAACACTTTCCAATGTGAAAGTTGGAATATGAATGGAAATCGGTTAAAAACAATTGGCAAAAATGCTATATAAAAAATTTTCAAAAATTATCCAAATTTAAGTTTTGGTTTTCGATTTTCTACATACAAACATATATGTATGTAGGAACAAACGGTTATAGTTTAATAAGGAAAAAATAGAAACGCGTGTGTTCTCGACGGAAGTCAAAAAAAGAATGAAATATCAAAAGTAACAAAACAAAAAAACTTGCGTCCACTCATTTAGTGGTTGCGTTTACCGTTGCTTGGTTGCGGAGGACTCTCTTGCTGAACAACAGCAATAGAGAGAGAGAGAGAGAGAGTGATAAAGAGATCGAAAGACAACAGAGCAATGCTGCCGTCTTGGCTTTTTCAAAGCTAAATCTAGCCCACTTGCAAGCTGAAAATTTGTAGCTAGAAATCTAGCTTAGTTGAGTTTTATTTTAATTATTAAGTAACTTACTAAATCACGTTTGGTTTTTGGGATTTTATACTTAACCGATGTTAATAAATTTTGGGATTGTCGGACTGATTGGTAATTGAACGCAAATTCAACCAGTTTATGGTTGGATTTTTTTTTTTTGAAGATCGATCTTATTCTTGCTTTAGTTTTTTTGAATTCTAGTTTGTTTGTATGTTATTAAAAAGACCGATACAAAAACGAATTTTCAAAGTGTATGACACAGTATACCTCTAAAAAATGTTTAAATTGTTTTAAATTAAATTGTCAGGAACATAACTGGTGCGTATATTATTATTATTTCAAAAATATCGATGTTCATTTGATGTTTACCAAATGATCTCTATTTCTAAGTTTTTCCAGTTCTAAAATTTAGCTTTTGTTTTCTTTGAGCAAACATCGCTGTTGCTCCCAAGGCGCTCACACAGACACACGCTTGCTCACTCACTCTGGCAGCAGCCAATTGCGGATGCTCTTCTCTCTTCACAAGCTACAAATATTTGTCTCTCTCTCTCCACAAGCTGTGGCGTTGAGAGCTTCGGTAACGGTACATGCTTCACCCGAAGCCCCAATTGGCCACAAAGAGCCACTAGAACGTAGGCCTTTGCCGGCCATTTTATATGTATATATATATATATAGTACATATACATACATACATATGTATGTATGTATTTTTCTGTGTTTTAAAATGGATTTACATTTGTTTGTACATACACACACACACACACTCAAATAATCTTAGTTATTATATTGTTAATTATTTACTCACCATTTGCGATTTAGAAACCGAAATTTACGACACTTTTTTATATAGCACAACTTTCAAATTAGCACAAACTTGAGATGACAATGCGAAAAAAACTATAATTGGATTTCAATAACTACAATTAAACTCAACGCCGAAATACTATTTTTGCAAACTTGAAAGAAATTACCTTTGGACTAAAATAAACGGTAAATTTCAAATCGATAGAGCTGAAAGAAAAAACCAATCGATAAATTCATATATCGATGGCAATTGATGTATATCGATTAATTCTCAGCTGCCGCAAAAACAAAATGTTAGCAAATATTCTAAAACGTTACTTAGGCCGGCAGACTAATGCAAATTGTTTGAGTCTCTACCGCTTAGCCAGCAGCAGCAGCAGCAGCAACAGTTCCAAGGAAATAAAAGATGCCCTGGACATTGAAGCCAATCTCTTTGAGAATTCATCAATACAACATGAGCCGGTTAACACGCGGGAGACTTTACGCAAGCACAATGCGGTAAAATCGAGAGCGACTCGAGAAGGAAAAGCGCCGATGAAAACTGTTCGTAGTGCTGCAGGTGTTCCCCGTGTTGCGCCGCCCCAAACCACACCATCGACAATTATTCGAGACAAGGATCTGGATTTGGAGTTTGTCCGTCTTAATTTGCAGGATCCCTTGCTTAGCACTCTGATGATCACAGTACGTTCCCGCAAGCGGCGCGACAAGAACCGTCAGATAATTATTGAGGGCAGACGATTAATACGCGAGGCTCTCTCATGTGGCCTCAAAATGCAGACCCTGATCTTTAGTCAGAAGGAGCAGCTCGCTTTGCTCAGGGAGGAAGTGGCCTTGGCGCAACAGAAGACTCAGACAAAGATCTATAAAGTGCCCCAGCATGATCTGAAAACATGGTCCACACTGGTCACGCCACCCGGTGTAATGGGCATATTTGAGCGTCCCTCCTCCAGAGGATTGGAAACTACCAAGACCACCGCCACATCGTCGTCTCTACCCATCACTGTGGTCTGTGACAATATCAGAGAACCCAACAATTTGGGCAGCATCATTCGATCCTGTGCCGCCCTTCCCTGCCATCAGGTTGTAGTTATTCATGGCTCCTGTGATCCCTGGGAATCGAAGGCTTTGCGTGGCGGTTGCGGTGGACAATTCCGTTTGCCCATTCGCGATGACATTGCCTGGGATGATTTGGCTCTGACAATATCGCCAGAAGCAGCAGACAATTGTCATGTCTATATAGCAGAAAATAATCTGGAAAAGCTGGCCGAGCATACAGCGATTGAGTATGCTGATATGCCAGCTGCTCCAAATGGCCATCAAATCCTGATCATTGGCGGTGAGAGTCACGGTGTCAGCTCGGAGGCTTACAGGTACGAAAGACTCTATGAATGATGTAATGAAACTACTTACCCCCCTCGCCCATTCTCTTTATTTTGCAGTTTCATGAATCTGGTGGGTCAGAACAAGGGTAAATGTGTCTACATACCACTAGCCGAGGGAACGGACAGCCTTAATGTGGCCTCTGCCTTAACCCTACTGCTCTTTGAACTTCGCAGGAAACTAAAACAAACTTAAGTTAAGAAAATGTACAAAGTTGCCTAAATGATTAATTAATAATAAAATAAACCTCTTTGTTGATTTCCATTTTCCGGAAGTAATGAACTTTCATAAACTTTTTACTTGATTTGCCTTGATCCATATAATCTTGTAACTCTTAATAAAGATTGGACAATAGTCCAACATTTTGAATATCTTTGGATAACAACATTTGGAAATTGTACAAGAACTTATGTCTTTATATAGATTTTTCAATGAAAAGGCATTTAGGAAAGTCAAAAACTCATCAAATTCCAAATGATTCTTTACATTTTGTAACCCATTTCGTTGTTCATTCTGTTCCAGGACTTTGTAAAGTTACTGAAAAGCCGGTAAGAAGTTTATCTAAAGTTGTTAATTGTAAGAATAGTTGGTTATATGAATTAACTATCTGTTTTAGCTAGTTCAAGCTATTTAAAAGTTTAAACTTGGAAACGTATTCGTTTTGATAGTTTGGAAAATGTAGCCCCTTAATTATAAATAGTTGAAAAACTAAATATTAAAAAAGACTTTTGCAATCATCTTTGTCCTGCGCGTCATTGGCATTATATAAATTTATTGCTAAATTGTTTAAAACACAAAAATTGAGAGTTTATGTGGATTGAAGGGGGGATGATACGAGGGGGGTGCTGGTGGTGGTTTAGGCCAACTATATTCAACCGTTGGCTTCAATCTCCTTGTACACTTCTCGCTTATATTCATCCAGACCGCCTTCAATGGCTCGAACAGTGCGATTACCGCATACCCACAGCTCTTTGCAGACAACTTTGATGAGTCTCTCGTCGTGGGATACCAAAATAACGCCGCCCTAACAACAAAGATTTGTATTTCATTACGAGGCAATACAATTTGAGGAGAAATCTCACCTTAAATGCATTAATAGCTTTCCCCAAGGCATCGATGGTCTCAATATCTAAGTGATTTGTCGGTTCATCAAGCACCAGGAAATTGGGTTCCGCTTAAGGTCAAAGGATAAAGGAATGCAATGGAATTAACAATGGACAAGGCAACTCGAATTAATCATATCACTTACCCATACACATTTTAGCTAAGGCCACACGTGATTTCTGTCCACCAGACAAACTGGCAATGCTCTGCAATGCCAATGGTCCCGAAATACCAAAACTGCCCAATTGTCGTCGATATTCCTCATCGGGCCGTCCCGGAAAGAGTTCAGCCAGAACACCAACACATGTCACATTCATATTCAGATGATCGACATGATGTTGAGCGAAATAACCGATCCTCAGGCCGCGATGCAATACAATATTACCATAAATTGTGCTCAATTGTCCAACGATTATTTTCAAGAGCGTTGATTTACCCGCTCCATTCTCACCGACAATGCAAATACGTGAATCCGAGGTAGCCGATAGATTGACACCCTTGAATATGGGCAATGGATCTGTTGGTTGATAACGGAATGATACTTCCGATATAGCCAAAACGGGTGGATTCAATGGTTCAACTTCGGGAAATTTAAGTGTAACCACAGTTTCCTTTTCCACAGGCTTTAGTTCGGGCCTGCAACGCGATAGTAAAGATATCTTAATCTTAAATGGAATTTCTCTTTTCATTTTACTTACAGTTTCTCTAGCATTTTGATTTTCGATTGCACGGATGAGGCACGATTTGCATTATACCGGAAACGATCAATAAATTCTTGAACATGAGCACGATGTGCCATTTGTGCCTCGTATTCACGGCGTTGACTTTTCAGTTTCTCTGTCTTGGTCTTTTCAAATTGGTCATAGTTGCCCCTAAAATACAAATATGGTTAGTTAGTTATGCTAGGACATCCTTCAAGGATGGGTCAAAGTTAATAATTCTTTCATTTTTTCTCTTTCTCTTGTGCGCGCAGTAACAAATTACTGTTGTCTCGCTCATTTTGATGGCCATCAGCCCTTAGTCAGTCAAAGGACAACAGACCTTTCCTTTAAAGGAATGGAATCTAACTATCAGACACTGGTCAAAGTTGCCTCCATTTCCCGGGTTGTTGACTTCACTTGAAGCTTTCTTTGAGAGGTTTCCTAGTTAGACTTACTAATCTATTGTTGATAGGAACTCAAACTCACTTGTATGCCTCAAGCTCTTGGCCATGCAAATGGATTATATCGGTGGGAACTGTATCAAGGAAATTGCGATCGTGAGACACCACCAGAATTGTGGTGGGCCAACTCTGCAGATAAGTCTCCAGCCAAATGATAGCTTTGATGTCCAACATGTTGGTCGGCTCGTCAAGCAACAACAGATCGGGCTTGGAGAACAAGGCGCGAGCCAAAGCCAAACGCATACGCCAGCCACCCGAGAATGATTTCGTTGGCCTCAATTGCATGTCGGCATCGAAGCCCAGACCCTTCAATATCACAGATGCACGAGCCACCGCCTTATCAGCCTCAATGTTTTGCAGGGCTGCATATGTCTCGCTCAATTCATTCGAGAGCGAAGCATCCTGCACTTGGCCACTGTTTAGGGCGGCCAAGATCTCCTTTTCGCGCGCCAAGAGACGAGTTCGTTCCGTATCACATTCAAGGACACTGTCCACAGCGGAAGTGTCATCGCCGACAACCTCCTGCTCCACATGCAGGACCGAAATATGTGACGGTATCTGCAGTTGTCGCTCGGCAATCATCCGCAACAATGTGGTCTTGCCCAGGCCATTGCGTCCAACCAGACCATAGCGGCGGCCAAAGGATAACAGCAAATTGGCATTCTGCAGTAGGACTCTGCCGAAATGGAATAGGATCAGTCAAATCTCAATCGTCATATCCCTGTGTCTGTACTTACTTCTCACCAAAGGCCAAATCGAAATTTTCAATTTTTATGTCCATGGAACGATTGAGACCCTTCTGATCCATTTTTGTATTCTTCTTGTTTGTGACCTGAGAGGCAGTTGCCGTTTGCAGTTTCACTGCCACCGGAACAACCCCGTATTTGGTTACTTCCTGCCGTTTCTCCTGTTTCTGCTGCAACTTGGCTTCGGCTTTCTCTAGCTTCTTGGAGTCCACCTTCTGCTCGAGAGGATTAGGAAATGATGTAAAAACTTTGGGGGAAATCGTCTCATTCACTTACATTGGCCCCATCCTTATTCACCACCCAAATGCTTTGCATATCCTTATCCATACGCTCCATATTCTTGGCCATCTCTTCAATATTGACCGGAGCATTAAGCACTTTACGTTCGACGTTTTTCGAATCGTTCCTCATTATCTGGAGGAATTCCTCACAGATGCCTCTAATGCTATCCTCACTTCGTTCGCCATCGACCGACTGCAGGATATCGCCGACAGCATCGAATATATCATCGCCAGTCTCGAATTCCTCATCGCCGCCAGTTAACACGCCGCCAATGTAATCAAGTAACTCGGTGTCCATGGCCGGAAACTCCCGTTGTAAAATGTGCGTGTATTTGCTATTCATTTTGGATTCTGATTGGGAATCGGAATCGATTTAATTTTAAGCTTAAAACTCGCACTAACTCCCTACAACTCTGTGTGTGTCTCTCTCTCTCTCACTCTCACTCTGGTGGCTCTCTTTCTTTTTTCACTTGACTCCGTTTTTATGTGGAGTGTGGCAACCAAAAAAAAAAATTTAACAAAAACCTTTTTGTTAAATTAATTGACAGCATGCAAAGCAGCGCACAGTGTTGCCTTTGCTCGCGCGTTTTAGACCATTGCCTACGCGTTTCGACCTTTGCTCACGCGTTTCGACCATTGTTCGCGCGTTTCGTGGGCGTTATCGATAACGATATCGATAACATGTGACTGACATTCGCCTGGTCACTCTTAAGCGCGGGAAAGCCAGTCAGCTGTAATATTTTCCATCTAGAAGGCTAAGGCAATCACTTTGACAATAGAATTTCCGCCAAAAAAACAACGTTTGCAGGCAAGCAATAAAATTAAAAAAGAAATAAGCAAATTAAATAATAACCGAAAACAAAAAAATAGATCAGACTATTGGAGCAACGAATTCCACTTGCAATCAAACAATTTCGCAACGAACCAGTAGAAAGAAAGCAAATACCGCCGCAAATCGCGACGCTGCCACTGCCGCTGTGTGTCATCTCAGCAGACGCATTCGAAGAAGTCTTGACATTTCAATCTCCTTAAAGGTACAGTCAGTGCCACAGCAGTGCCATGGCCAAGGTGCACATCACCAATGTAGTCGTGCTGGATAATCCCAGCAGCTTCTTCAATCCATTTCAATTCGAATTAACTTTCGAGTGCATTGAGGAGCTGAAGGAGGATCTGGAATGGAAAATGATCTATGTGGGTTCGGCCGAATCGGAGGAGCACGATCAAGTGTTGGACACCATTTACGTTGGACCGGTGCCAGAGGGTCGTCACATATTCGTTTTTCAGGCCGATCCACCAGATGTAAGCAAAATCCCAGAACAGGATGCCGTCGGTGTGACAATCATACTGCTGACATGCTCATACCGTGGCCAGGAATTTGTTCGTGTTGGCTACTATGTGAACAATGACTATGCCGATCAGGAGCTGCGCGAAAATCCCCCGCCGAAGCCATTGTTTGACAAGCTAACGCGCAACATTTTGGCCAGTAAGCCTCGTGTGACCCGCTTCAAGATCAATTGGGACTACGGCAACACCAACGGCCACAACGAGGACAATCCAATGATGATGGACGACGATGCTCCATCCACATCGAATAAGCAAGCTGGACCGGATTCGAATCTACCCGATGACGACAATAGCCTGGCAATGCCCATGGAGAATGGCATTAAGGCTCTCAATGAGAACTCCAATTCCCTGGCCATGGAATGTTGAGTGTGACATCATCGACAGCGAACGAACTGTAAAAACTAATGGGGATTCCCTGTGCCCTACACCTACCGCTAAGAACTCCCTGCTCCCTATTCACCTGAGCCGCTCTCGCTCCAATTCTCCAACCCCCCCCCCCCTCATCGCTATCCTCTTAATTAAGTAATGTAATTTAAACACAAACAAAACAAAACAAAAAACCAAGCAAAGATAAAATATATTATAAATTAAATTTATGTCATTTTGTACTATGCGTTTTTGTTTATTTAACACAACAACAACAATTGTTTGTTTATGTGGAAAAGTCGTAGAAAATTGAAACTTCTGAGAAATAGAAGTTATGATTTGAATATGAGTAGGAAATGTTTATACATATTCAGAAACTAAAACTAAACACTGCGCGTCATCAAGTTAGATTACCTTCAGTTGTCTAAGGCTTGATAAGATTGACCTTTTAATAAATAGAGCTTCTAAGTAAGTTAAGACTCTCTGACGAGTATTCTAAGTGATCCAAAAGTATTCAAACTCCATAGAGTTAACCAGTCTACAGATTTCTAATGAACAACCCATAATTCTGTTCAGTTTCCATTCTTTCTATATATCTAATTCGATCCTAACTGTCCTAGGGTAATGAAATTTCCACACTAGCAGACTCTCTGACGAGCATTCTAAATGATCCAAAAGTATTCAAACTCCATAGAGTTAACCAGTTTACAGATTTCTAATGAACAACCCATAATTCTGTTCAGTTTCCATTCTTTCTATATATCTAATTCGATCCTAACTGTCCTAGGGTAATGAAATTTCCACACTAGCAGACTCTCTGACGAGCATTCTAAATGATCCAAAAGTATTCAAACTCCATAGAGTTAACCAGTTTACAGATTTCTAATGAACAACCCATAATTCTGTTCAGTTTCCATTCTTTCTATATATCTAATTCGATTCTAGCTCTCCTAGGTTAATGCGATTTCCACACTAGCAGACTCTCTGACGAGTATTCTAAGTGATCCAAAAGTATTCAAACTCCATATAATTGGAGGCCACTGGAATCTCAATATTTTCATCGCCTTTTAGATTTATTCAAAGGAAATCCTGTTGTAATCCAATGCATCCTGTCGATTATTTTGAATATTTTGAGTTTTTAATATTCTGGCATGCCTTAAAATTAAATTTCTTCAAAATTTTCTATATATTGATGTTAGTAAATCACTTGAAAACAGGTAAATTCTTTAGTTTTACTCAGTGGAGAATTGAATGGACAAAAATCTCTTAAATTTAGCTCCTTTAGTTTGTTCAAAATGAAATTAAGCCAAGCAGCTAACCTAACCTAATGGCGCGCGGTGTATTTGTGATTGAATTTTTTGAAAATGATTATGATTTCCGAATCCACTATATTCATAAAATATCGATTATTTTGTAAAGAATGTCATGGAAATTTCATTTGATATATGTTCAAAATCGTGTTAGTGTACTATTTATTTTGTTTTAAAACATCTACAGAAAGGTAACAAAAAAAAAAAGGAAAAGAAGAAGAAGAGAAGGCCATTTTGCTAACGCAAGAGAGGACCAAGAGAGTCGAGAGGCGAATATGGCCAAAGGTAAGAGAATTTCCAGCCGGCGGCTATCGAGCGGTCGTAGTGAACTGTGTCGTCCATCCAGTATGCCCAGTTGTTGCCGTTCCAAGCGTTCCAGTCGCAGGTAACTGAAATCAATGAGCGGACTTTCCCCTTTCAAGCATCTTTTGAGTGCGTCTCTTTTTTGGTAGCTTTTGCAGTTATTTCTCCCAGCCAATGTGCGATCAATATTACAGTGCAAATGTCCTGGATGTTGGTTATCCAGTAGCTCATCTGGAGCCTCCATCCAATTGCCATCGGAAATCGTTGAGTATACCAAATCGTTCGCGTGTGGAGGCCGATTCGGTGGGCAAGGCTGTGGGTCTGGTATGTTCCAATGTCAAAGTTCAGTCCTCTGAGCGTGAAGTCAATGAAATGAAGCGAGACGAGGCAGATGCTCTCAATTTTGCCACCTATCTGAAGGCATTCGCCTTGATCTATGTCCTGCCCGAGGGAGATTGGACAGCGGAAAAGATCGATATGTTGCTGCAAGAGGGCGCCGATCTATTCAAGCAGACCAGTGAGGGGCAGGATGAGGAGGAGGAGGCGGTGGATGGCAATCGATTACTTCGCCAGCCTACCATATACACCGATGCCGAGCTGAGGGTTAAGCGTACCTTCACCTTGGATGGACACACATTTACATTGGCTTTGGAGCCACGATTTTTGGGCGATGCCAAGACACCGGCGGAACTCCAGCCACGTCATATAATGAAGAATCTTCGTCCCATACTATTGAGTTTCTTTCGCACTGGAAGCTATTGCCTCTTGTTGACCAAGGTGGGTCATCTGCTGATCTGGAAGCGGCGACGTCATGCCTATTTCGTGTTGGATGTGAAGGGCAGGCGCAAGGACGATTTGTCCAGTGTCCAGTCCAATGAGCAGGGTGTGGCCATGTTGGTCTGCCTGCAGAGCATCGATAATGTTGTCCATTTGGCTAGCAGTTTAAGTGGCATTCAGCCGCAAGATGAATTCACCATACGTGAATTGGCCGTAATGCGATTGGTTACCCCCGATGGCCGCATATATCTACGTGATGCCAAACAACGTTCGATTGAGTTCCGTTTGATCGACAAGAATTATGCCTATCTGAAGAGTAATCTCCATTTGTCCACAAATCCAAATGAACCGCTCAAGAATCGCAGTGCTCTGATGGTGGCTGTCGTCGCCATTTTGGCATCGAAAATCGATCATCCGGCCACATGGAATACAAATATGTTGGATCAACTGATTTGCTATGGCGTTGAATTGTGCCGCTCATTGTGGGCTGAATCCTGGGTGAAAACCCATCCCATTGATCTGGATACATTCCCCACACAGTTGCGTCTGGGTCAATTTGTGATTGAGCTAAAGCTAATACCAAATGTTCGTCTTTCCGATTGGCGTTGCGGTATTCGTGTCCGGGTAAGAACCAGCTTTGTCTCTTTCCTTCTCCTTCATGAGTGTGAAAGAGATGCATATAAGTTCCAAGTTCGCATAAAAGAACCAGTTGTGCCTATTCGATAACAGTTATTGCTATCGATTGTAAGCAAAATGGCGCTTTAAATGAAGCTTGTAAGATCGTTTTGGGTTTTTTCACCTTTATATATGTACATTTTTTTTTCATTTTTATTATTACTTTTCTCGCAGGGCACCAACTTTGAGCATCATATTCGCGCCTCACTCGAAGAATTCTCCAATTGTTTATTCCAAATCAATAACCAAATGTATGCCATTTGGCTAAAGGATTCATTTTATTATCTTCTCGATCCGTATCGCCATCATGTGATGGGCACTCATGTGGAGGAGGATAAGGCGTCGGATGCCAAATGGGCGACAGTTCGCATGTTTCGTGATCTTCATACAATGCTCAGTGTATTCCAGCAGGTGCTTAAAGCATCGAATCGTCAGAGTCAATTCTATATACATGTAGTTAAGATCAAAAATCTGGCCGAATGTCCCAGGGGTTATGCCCTGCAACCGGTGCCCAAGGATCAGGAGTTTGAGGTGCAATCGTTGGACGAGAGAATCTGTTGGAAACAGCAGGAAGCCACAACTTGTGCCAATTCCCTAATGGAAATCAGTGACTATGAGCCAGAAATTATGGATAAAACAATTTCCCAATCAGTGGAGAATCTCAAACTGTTGGATTCTTCGGAAGGTGAGTACTTTGGCGAAGGAGATGATGATAATGATGACGATGAGGATGATGATGATGATGGGGGTGATGATGTTTATGCCAATGGGAAGGGACCAAGGGAAAAAGTAAACGCAGCAGATGACCAGAAAATGCGCAAGTCCCAAGCATTTTCTCTTGCTCTCTCCTCCAATAGCCAATCCAAATCGGCTAGCAAACCGAAAACACCATTGAAATTCAAGAGCAAAAATACAATTTTAACACCCAAGTTAGTCAAACCCATGAGAACGACGACCATCATTAAGAAAGGTTTGGGTGGAACCTTTGCCATGGCCAAAAGATTTCAAGACAGTCCAAGAAAACAAAACGACAATGAAAAACCAAAGAAAGTCAAACTCGCAGTCGAGGAAAAGAAAGATCAGATTAAATCTCATGCTGCCACAGAACAGAGGACTAAGGGGGGGAATGCTGATCAGCCAACTCCGCCGCGTGAGGCTCTTCTAGATGTCAATAATAATAATAATGATAATAAGTATCCTGCTGCCAAGCCAACGATTCATTATCCCTCTGTGGTCAATAAATTCAAAGTGGGTAAGCAGCAGCATGCCGAAAAAGATCCTCGCTGGTGCAAAGGTGGCCAAGACACTAAACCCACGACAACAAATCCAACTCAGCAACAGGCGGCAGTCCCTCAGCATTGCTCAGCAAAGCTCAAGTATCCGGGATTCACTCGCAATCCTCATGTCCTGGCAGTGGTTGGCTCGGAAAGTGGCACTGTCGAGAGTCTGCAACGTCTATTGAGTTCAGCCTTCAAAGTTGCTGGCCGTGTCCTAACTATGACACCCTGGGGCAATTATGTGGTCTTTAAGCATTTGCCCAATAAAGAAATCAAATCCCTGGCCATGTACTATGTCTTCGATGGCTGCACCTGCAACATTGATCGTTTTCGTCATCTCGATTTGAATTGTGGCCAGGCGGGACTCGTCCCGTTTCCCAGTCAATCGAAGGTGGTGTGCCACATGATTGACTCGAGGGAAACGAAAGCATTGCGTATGCTACGCTCACGTCTGGATGAGTCTTGTCGCCGTTTTGAGAGCTTCCTCGAATGTGAACACCAATGCAATTAATTCATTGACAACATGATTAATTGTTTGTTTTTTTTTTTCTTTCTTTTTTTATGTTATTGTAATATTTTATATACGATCGAAACTCAAAATTTCTAGAAGTAAATGACAATTTGTGGACGCCATAATAAACCTTTTTCGTTATGCTCTCTATTCACTTTCTACCCCCAAACATATGCAGCAAAGTTTACAAAACGACTCGACTGTCGATCAGAAGAGTTCCAAGAGACCATTCACATAAGCTCCCGTACCGAGGATCCTGCTAGTGTCCGTTGGCCATTTGTGTATATCTCATACTGGTAATAATTCCAAAATCGATTCATTTGCAGGTTGATTACTTAGAGACTTGGTAAAAAGCATATCTAACGATCCACGGTTCATTTTGGATTAAAGTCTGCTCTAACTTAAGTTACACATGTGATCAGGATATCTCGTTATGTAAGTGACAATCATTTATATCACCATATTATAGAAATTACTAACCCAACTCGGAACTGTAGTGGAAATGTTTGCAAATCTCAACAAATGAAAGCCTTCCTTTTTACCTTTTAATGCATGACTCTTATCATTTTAAGTCGGTTTGAGCCAGAGCCAACCTCTATATATGTATATATATATATATATATATAAGTTATCGGGTTCAAAATGCAACTTAGAAGATCGCTCTCCAATGTGAGAGTTAGAAAACAAATGGAAATCGTCAAAGACAATATTTTCTTTTTTCAATTTTTAAACATAATTATACCATGCACACATGGAGTAAAATGGTATATTAAAGCCGCCAAAATGTTTGTAACAGGCAGAAGGAAGCTTTTCCGACCCCATAAAGTATTGACATACTTGATCAGTATCAACAGCCGAGTCGATCTAGCCATGTCCGTCTGTCTTAAATTATACAATAACAAAATATTTGGGCGCGACGGTTAGTTGGTTAAGGCGAAGCCCTTTACACTAATTCTGATGGCGCCCAAGGGTATGCATATAAGAAAGGTGGTATCTGCAGTTGCAAGCTTTGCCGTTCTTTTCTCGCTTCATGTCGTTTGAATTCCCAACTACTTTTAGCGTTGAAGATATGGTATGGCCATTACAACTGTGGATTCTTTAGAAAACTCTGCTGATGATAGAACTTGGTGGTTCTTGAAATAGCTATACAGATGTGCGCCTATGATTTAAAATCTTACAAATAAATTATTATTATTATTATTATTTAAGAACTAACTTATTAATAGTGAAATTATAGGCTAGCTTATTACGTGGCTATGGCTATGGCAGCAGAGGCCTTCAGCTCTAGAGTTGTATGAGTTTATGTATGAGTTCTCTTAACATATTTACATATATACATGGGGTGATGAGAGTTTCTTAATTTAAGTTAATTTGTATGTTCTTAGATGTTCTTAAGTATTTTAGAATGTTTGATATGTTTGAGGATGTGGGTTGTGCTAGGCATTGGAGAGGGTTGGTGTTTTTAAATATTGCTTGTCTTTGGGGTTTTAGGGTATTGCAGTTGGTGAGGATGTGCTCGATTGATATGATGTCGTTGCAAAAGGGGCATATACAGGGAGATTGATCGATGTAGTGTATGTGGGTTATTTTGGAGTGTCCGAGTCTAAGTCTGGTTATTATTATTTGGTGTCTTCTCGAGAGGGATAATGAATTTCTTTGAAAAATGTGATAGTTGTTAAGTTTGTGTGGGTTATTAGCTTGATACCAGGTTGATGTTTCGGTTATGTTGGATTGTAGTTTTGTGAGGTGCATGTTTTTTAAGTATTTTTGTATGTCTTGTACGTTAAGGTTTTCCTTTGTTATTAGAGGCTGTTTCGATGCATTTTTAGCTGAATTATCTGCTAGCTCGTTCCCTGCTATTCCTACATGCCCGGGCACCCAGAGTAGTTTAAATTTGGGGAAGGTTTTTTGCATTATATTGCGAGCGTATGAGGGGTAATGTTCATTGTTGTTTGTGTTGTTAATTGCGTCTATTGCGGAGAGTGAGTCTGTGCATATGCAGAATTTACCTCTTTTATTTTTTAGGGTTTCTAAAGCTTCTACTATTGCAATGAGTTCTGCGGAAAATACGGAGGAGTAGTGGGGTAGGAGATATGATTTAATGGTATCGGCTTCATCTGTGATGGCAAAGGTAGTGATGGTGTCGTTTTGGGATCCGTCTGTATAGATGTATGTGTATTTAAGCTTGTCAATGGTGTTAATTTGATTGAATTCGGCTCTGTATGTTTGTGGGCATGTGTTTTTTTTTTATTAAAGTTTCTTAGTGTCGTGTCCGTGATTATTTGGCTTACATTCCATGGTGTAGTAGTCAGAGTAAGTGGTTTTGTGGGCTGAAAGGGAAGGTTGTGGTTTCTGCTGTATTTTATTATTAGGTCTATTGTTGAATTGTATTGTGGCCGTCTAGGAGGTCGATATGTTTTTAGTATTTTGTGTAAATAAATTAGTAAGATTTATTGACCTGAAGCCCAGCTAAAACTCAGTTTTGATTAACTTCAATAAGGTCGAAGTCTAGACAAATACTTTTGTTAGTTTAATATATCTTTAATTGTTGATAAGGATCAGATAGCGCCCATAGGAACTATCGGTGGAAAACAGTGACTTTGATCAATATCTTCGTTATTTCCTGGGCTAAGATTGTGGGCTGTTCTTTCGCAGACATTAGCCTTATTAGATGAAACGGTTTCCCGCTTCGCTGGCTATGGGTAAGAAAAGAGTTACCAAAACATTTGCAAGGGTATACAAACCCTCTGGTTTTAGTTACCTCTAATGCTTTACCACTGAAGTATCTAGCTATGCCGCTATCCATTTACTATATATAGTTAATTCCTTTTGATCTAACTTGGCAAGAAGAGAAAGTTTATTTTTTACTTTTGTAGGTTTTTATTTATTTTTTTTGTTGTGTTTTTTGATGTTTTTTTTTGTTTGTTTTCTTTTTCTTTCTTTTTTTTTTTTTTTGTATTATATTTATTATTATTGCTAATTCGTAAGAGTCGAGTTAAATTTAAACTTAATGGGGGGAATGAGGAGGGGTGGGCGCAGCCTGGGCCCGGGAGCGAGGAGGACATGCATACATAGATTAGAGAAATTTGTATGTAGCACACAACTTACTTTAGGCTAAACATTCAACTCTAAAGTGTGTAAATATATATATCGATATACAGTATATGTATGTATATATATGTGTGTGTGTGTGTATATATTGGGTGTATATAGAAATATTTTCTTTTTGTTTTCTTCTTTTCTTTGTGGAAGTTAGGTAGGGGGATAGTTTGTTTTCTTTTTTAAATTTAAATTTGTAAGCTTCATGAAGGCTTTCTCATTTTCATCTTTCATCGCTGTCTCAAAGCCATTAAAACTGATGATTTTTCATAGAATTTTGCTTTGTGTTTTGTTTTTTTTTTTCATTACTCTTGTTTTGTTTTTTTAATTTTTGCTTTAAGGCACTGAAGCATTGAATTTTGTGCAATTTGGAAACTATTTTTGAAATAAAAAAAAAATATTAAAAACAAAGAATTTATAAAGACCAAAATTAAAGTGAATAATATCCCTGACTATTTTGCGTTACTGTTTTTTTTTTTTGTTTTCTTTTCTTTTCATTTTTCTACTATAAAAAATTGTTGCCTGAGGCCGCCAATTCTATATATTCTGTATATTAAATATTGTATTTCTTTTTTAATTTGAATTCTCGTTATAATTGCTTGAATTTTTTGTTTGTTTTATATCTCGCTTTCTTTTTGTAGTTTAAGCTCTTAGGTGTATTACGGGGGGAACTAATGCGACTTATTTACTAACATTTTAATTCTATAAAATATATATATATACGTTTATATCTATATACGTACAATTACGGCATTTCATTTTTTGTTTTCTCAAAAATATATTACAAGGGCAAAGGCTTAAATAACATAAAACACAAAAAAAAAAAAAAAAAATAAATAAAAATAAACAGAGAAAATTGTAAGAGTATAATAATGCAAAAACAAATTAAGCCATAGGATAGAAAATAGTCGAGTAGAATACATGTATAATTGTTGTTTTTAAAGCAGACATTGAGAAATTTTCTTTTTTTTTTGTTTAACTTGTCGGGTATATATATGTATATATATATATCGGATTACTATAAAACGATCAACGTTTTAAAGACGATTACCCCTCCACACGAATTCCATAAAGATTGAAAGTGAAGCAGCTTTTACTTCTCCATTCTCTCGATCTTTGTTTGGAAATAGTTAATACCATAGATTTTGAATTTTCTTTTCTTTGATTTTTTTTTTTTTGTTGTTTTTTGAGTATATATTAGTATGTATGTATGTATGTGTATATAGAGATAGTTGTTTAATCAATTTGTTGACTCTAAATGAAACTTATGAACATCCAAAGTCTTTCTATGCCCACAAAATAAGTACAAAATAATGACAAATTAGCTCAGCATCGAAAAGCTGTCCATATAGAATCCAAATGTGTCTGTTTTCTTTCTCCTTTCGTGTGTGTGTGTGTTGTGGTGTGTGTATTTATAACTAATTTTAAACCATATTAACAGCTCCATCAGCCTCAAATGTGGGAATGGATATAATATCGCTGCTACGTATGGCTCCCATGGGCAATGGAGCACTTGTTGCAATTGTCTCATGCTTTTTCGTTTGCCGCTTGTCCACGACCACCTGCTCCTCTTCGTCCTCTTCACTCGAGTCGCTAGAGTCATCCTCTTCAGGTTCGCTGGAACTGTTGGTTGAAGTGGAGGTGGAGACAGTGTTCTTTTGCTGCTGCTGCTGCTGCTGCTTCATTACCGATGGCATATCAGTGTTGCTCTCCAGAGTTGAGTGCTGACTGGATGCAGGCGAATGACTGTATTCGGATGTATTCTCCTCCTCATCCGATACTATGACCACATTACGTTTATGTATGGCTATTTTTTGTGACATCATGGATGGAGCCTTATAGCTACGACGTGGACGCATGCCACGACCAATGGGTAAGCGGCCAATGCTACAGAAATGCAAAAAATACACAAAAATTCAATCAAATAGAAAGGGATAGGGATAGACAGAAAGGGATGAGCGATAGAAAGATATGGTCACAAAGTGAAAGTGAGAGAGAAAAGGCAATTACCTCCTTCTTCTTAGTGCATATTTATAGTCTGTGGCCTCGCCCTCCTCATCGGACCAACTATCCTGATCATGATCCAACTCTTGCGTCTCTCCATTGGCATTCTCAGTCGAGTGGCACCTTCTTCTGCTTAGACTGGGACTTTGTGTTAACTCCAGTCGTGTATCCAGTGATTTATCACCTGCTCCGCCGACGCCGCCACCGCCGCCGCCACCTCCTCCTCCTTGATTGCCATTCTCCGTGTTTGTATATGAATTCGTATTGGATTGTATGGACAAGCGATTCTCGGTGATAAACTCAATTACCTTCCGGCCCAATCTCTCAAGATTCTCATTATCCGAACAACAATCGGTCATATCCAATCGCTCGTTGCTGTTCATAACATCATCAAGTAGCTGATCGGGACTAGAGCATGCATCCTGATAAGTTAATTCGCTTGTACTCAACGAATTGCCATTCGACGGAGTTGTCGCATTTATCGGTGAGGCAGTGGCAGCTCTCGCCTTTGCCTCAGCCTGTGCCTGAGCCATTTGCTGTACACGCTGCAATTGCAGCGGCAGCTGGCGATGATTGGGTGGCGTTGGCATTGGTGGCGCCGGTGGCACTTCACCACTAGGACTTATGTCCGTCTCACTCACATCCATGGCATCTGTTTGGGTTTGTCGCTCAACAAGCTGAACTTTACGATTCTCGGGCTCACTCTGATACCGACGATCACGGGTGGGACTGTATTTTGGCGGTGCACCAGCCAATGAGCCGGAACCATTTCGTCGATGTCGGAAAGTCTTTTTACCCATATTGGAGCCACCAACATTATTACCAGCGATGATGTTACCCAAATATGATTTTGGTTGCAAATTGTTGTCCAGTTGGGCATAAAGTACACATTTTACGGGTGACTGTAAATCGTAGACGATAAGATTACAATTTCATTGTTTTAATATACAATGTAGGTGATTTCTTACCTCTGGCGTTGTTTCTGGATCTGGTGTGGATGATTGTATCGCTGCAGTTGGTGGTGGAGCATTCAATCGCCGGCGATAATGTTGCATTTTTCTAAACGTATTGCCCAGACGTCGATTTGGTTTATATCCAACGACACCGCCTCCAACACCTCCTGGCAACTTACGTTCCCGCCTAAAATTTATATGAAAATAACATATTATTTTGTATTTAGAGAGAGAGAGAGAGAGATGGCAGATGGTTAGCTTACTCGGCAATTTCTTTTTCCTTCTCTTGCAGCTGGGACATGCATTCGCTTAGCTCAAAGAATAATTGATTTGTCTTTTGTAATTTATCCTCATAAACCATACGTATATCTTGGGCATGTCGCCATTCGGCCGTCCGGCGCTTTATCAAATCCTGCTCATATTTGTGTATACTTGTACCATTCTGTGTTATCTCCTTGAGATGTGAGCGGACCTCCTCCTTCCATGATTTCTGTGTCTCGAAATATTGCTTTTCCGTTTTGCGTAACAATTCTGGTCCGGCTATATCCAAGTGTGTGAGTATTTGCCGGAACGAGGGACGATTGCGTGGTTTACTTTTCCAGCAAAGTTTCACGAGCAGCTTAAAGCCTTCCGGGCAAGTGCTGGGCACTAAAAGTTTCAACGAATTGTTACCAACACCCCAAATAATGGCAGATGAGTCAACATCCTTGTAGGGTATCTCGCATGTTAGCATCTCCCATAGTACAACGCCATATGACCAAATGTCCACCTTCTCGGAGCATGGCTCATTGCGTATCACTTCGGGAGCCATCCAGGCAACAGTTCCGGCAAAACTCATCTTAGTGCTAATCTCATTCCATTCGCGACTTGTGCCAAAGTCACTAATTTTAACCACCTCGTTTGTACTAATCAGGATGCTAACGAAAAAAAGCAATGTTTTTTTTTTGTTAGTTAACCATTATTATTATTATTATTTTGTTCTGCATTTAACACTCACTTGGGACTCTTGAGATCTCTGTGTATAATTTTATGGGAATGCAAATATTGCATACCCAGGGCAATTTGCTTGGACCAAGAGACCAAACGGGACGGCAACATGACCTGCTCCTCCTTGAGTATATTCTGTAATGGCCCATATGGGCAGAATTCCATGATAATACAAAATACTGGCGATTGAGTGCAAACGCCCCTGGAAAACAAAATACCAATTCAAAATCATTTCTATGTTATTGTTGTTGTTGTACTCACTTGAATTTAATGATATTCTCATGATCCAATTTCCTTAAATGCTTAATGTCTGTCTCTTTCAGTTCTTTGACTTTCTTTACTGCCACAATTTCATTTTTCAATTTGCCACTAAAGACAGCTCCTTGAGCTCCACTGCCCAACCATTCTAGATCTGTGATGGATTCAAATGGTATTTCCCAATCTTCGCTTCGTTGATTTTTCACCTCAATAACACCGGCTTTGCCTATAAAGGAAAGCACAGGCTTCATGCATCCCAATAGGCCATACATCCAGCCAATTGGCTTATCCGGATGATGATGGCCAAAGGCACCGGCTATGCCACGTTGTTGCTGGCACGTTGTATTCTCGGCACTGCTATCCGTAATCTCAGCATAATTGTTATGATGATGTGGCGGCGATCGTTGCAGATCAAGATCGAGATCAGCTGATTTAAATGGCAAATCTGTTGTGGCAAGTCCCAGGTGTCCGAATTCATCTTGCAGGCAGGCCATGCTTTAAAAGATTGAATAGAGAATGTTTATTAATGTAATCGTAACTATCACTTGATGCTAGTATTGTCTGAGAATGCTCCGAAAATCCCGGATTTTAGAAGAATGGAAAAAGAGCAATATCGGTCAGTGATTCGATTTGAAAGGGAAATCGCCAAGTGAAACCAAAGAGCGGTTGGATGCTGTGTACGGTGACTCTTCTTCTCCGCAGGCGACCGTCAAAATTTGGTTCAACGAGATCGCCCTTCGGTTTTTGATGAGCCACGTACAGGTGCCCCGAAACCTGATACCACGGAGAATAACGTGAAAAAGAATCCACGATCTCTTATTGGCAGACCGCCGATTGAAAGTGCGCAAGATAGCTGAGACAGTAGGTACCTCAAAAAACAGCTTGGGTTATATCCTGCATGAAATTTTGGGCATGAGAAAGCTATCGACGCGATGGGTGCCGCGTTTGCTTACTCCGGACAACAAGCGCAACCGTCAGACGACATCACACCAGTGTTTGACGCTGTTTAAACGCATTCCGAAGAAGTTTTTTGGGTCGTTTGGTAACCGTCGACGAAACTTGAATCCACTGGTACACACCAGAGACCAAGGAACAGTCGAAACAGTGGACTTCACCAGGCGAATCTGCTCCGAAGAAGGCGATGACTGTCCTATTAGCCGGATGATGATGATGGCCACCGTTTTCTGAGATTCACAAGGTGTGATCTACATCGACTACCTGGAGAAAGGCAAGACAGTCACAGGGGCCTACTATGCTGAATTATTGACCCGATTCGATGTTGAATTACAGAAAAAACGGCTGCATTTGGCGAAGAGAAAAGTGGTCTGTTACCATGACAAAACACCGGCCATGGCCAAATTGATCGAACTGGGCTACGAACTGCTGCCCCATCCACCGTATTCGCCAGATTTGGCCCCGTGCGACTTCTTTTTGTTTCCAAACTTAAAAAAAATCACTTGCCGGGCAGAAATAAGGAAGTCATCGCCGCCACTGAGGTCTATTTTTCAGACCTCGAGAAAACTTATTAGACGGGTTAAAAAAGTTGGAGCATCGCTGTTGACGATCGCCATCGAAGGAGAAGAGTCACCGTACACAGCTTCCAACCGCTCTTTGATTTCACTTTGAGATTTCCCTTCCAAAAACGAGAATCGTATCACCGATCGATTATGTTTTTTTCCCCATTTTTCTAATATCCGGAGTCAAAACAAAAACACAAATTCGATTCGACTGAAATTTTTAGCTTTGTCGTCTATAAGATGGTTCTATACGATAATAAACTTTTCTCGCCATAGTGACGCCACTGCGCGGTGAGGCCAAGTACTTATCGGACCACCCTCGTATGTAAGTATCATTCCTTTAGTTCTCACCAAATGGAGCTTCTGTGAGAAACCCTTAGTGCATATTCGAGATTAGCATTCTTAAATTAGTAAGCAAACAGAAAAACCAACTTGATTTCGTTCTGCGTAATAGTCTAAATTGCTTCCTAAACTCAAATGCATCCGAACCTGGTGGACCCTATATACATACATACATACATATGTACATATTCATGTCTGTTTTTGTTGATATCATTTATATAGATAATCTTTATATGTAGATCCCTTTATCTTTTCTCCTGTGTAGCGTCCACTCGAACTAAGTTACTACTATAACTATGTATGTATGTATGTACATATGTACATATATGGCAATGATGATAAAAACATGATGCACAATGATGAAATTAATTCAAGATCGCATGATCGATCCGGCTGGTGGGCCTATCTAATGGAATTGCCGTCTGCCTGTTTAGTGAAATGATTTGAAAATAATTTTCATTTCCGCGAAAAATGTGTTCCTATAAAAAAATTGTTTATCGTAAAGCTTAGTTTTTTTTTTTTTTTTTGATAACCGGTTTTCCAAAAGACTAAAAATAAATAAATACAGGCAATAAAACAAACGAAAAAAAGAGCAAGAAGAAAAAGAGAACGTCGCAAAATTTGACAAAAAACAACAAAAGTTAAGAGGGGATATATGTACATACACATGTATGTATACATATATTATAATACAAAAATAAACAAGCTAGTTGACCGTTATTATAAATCTCTTAAATCTCTTATGTATATATGATAATATTAAATGTTTATTTAGTTTTGTAGTTTGATTTGCTTTTTTTTCGTTCTTCGTTTGCATTCTTTTTGTCATTTCGGGTCTTTTTCTATATTTATATATGTATGTACATATGTATACATACATAGGTATATATATATACATATATACATGCTCGCCATTATCTTTTTGCGCATTGACAACACGGCGAAGTCGACGGCGATGGTTGGCGAAACACGGTGGGAGGGCGGAGAGAGTCGTACGATGGGAGCTTGGGTTTTGATTTCAAGTTCTTCTATGATACCCAAGGAAAGTTAATTGGGGGCATATTAATGAAACCAAAATGTATGCAACATAAAATACACATTAGTTTTCCGATATAGCGAGAATCGAACTCAACTACTATAAGACACTAAAAAGTTTACGCCTTTTTGTCACATTTTGGAATTAGGAATACTTAGCATTCCGAAGACCCCTCCGATGTTTCTGAAACTTTGAACCGACAGTTTCTTCCTTTTTGTATGTATCGATATAACGCACAAAGGATTATCCAATTATAAAGGGTTTAATTTGATTTTGTTAGAATCTTTTACAATGCTATGTCCATGTCTACAAAGATTAGTTTAAGCTTCATCCGTTGAACGTCTTGAAGCTTTTTATAAGGCCTAAAAGTGGGTAATTCGAAGTGAACCATTTAATGGCAATTAGAGAGAAAGACAATAATACCAGGGGCAAAAGGGGCAGAGGCTTCCTGTTAGTTGAGTTTGGGTTGTCTAGAATATGTTTGTGTATGTGTGTGTCGTTGTTTTTTGCTCAGCGATAAGATAATGGGTGGGGAGAGCACAGAGATAGTGAGAAACAGAGAGAGAGAGAGAGAGTGGAACACGGGTGACGGGGATTCAAACAATTGGAAAAATGTTGTATTACACACACACAGTGAGAAAAGTCAAAATCACCTGTTACTTAGTGTTAAAAAAACAAAAACAGACACACACACACACTCCCATACATGAAAGAATTCTTCATAAAAAGTTCTGTGCAGATTTTTGGCCCATATATGTACATATGTATGTATGTATGTACATACATATATATATGGTCATTGCCTTCATATATAGGCATCACGCTTGCACTCAGGCGTCTCTCATGCTCCCCACCAAACTCTCTTGTTCTCTCTCCCACTCTCTTTTTAATTCATTTCATTCCATTCTCTCTCACTTTCAGACAAACTAATGTCAAAAACCTTTTATAATATTTATTAAATGAAAATAAATTAAGGTAGAACATTGTCACGTTTTGACCTTTACGACGCTTTGTCGCTGAATGGGGGCCGACTACGGGTTTTGTTTTTTCTGAGGCTACGCGCTTAGTTCATAGAACGCGGAAATTTTTGACATGCGCTTTCTTGCAAAGCTCAGCAGGTGACTCACACCCACCCAAAAGAAACCAAGACACACCCCCCCCCCAAGACATTTTTGGTCCACTGAAAAATCAATGAGAAATAAAAAACTTAAGAGATCGATTTTACTTTTTGCCAAGGTCAAACGTTTTAAGCAGTTTAAGGAAAAACTTTTCGAGCATGTTTTATTTTCTTCTTTTCAGTTTTTTCATTATTAACGTCAACTAAAGGGGTCATAAGCCTAAGAGCTCTTTCAAAATGCATCAAATATCATTTCAAATAATTGTATATTCAAAACTTTACTTTTCTGTTTAAACAAATTACAGAATTTGGCCATAAAACGAATAACAAAATTCTACCTGGATTTGTGGGATAATAATGGATCCTCTTCATTGGGACCCATGGCAATCGGCATTCTGTGGCAGGAATAGATTGAAAGGCAGGCATACCGGATGAACTGAACTCCCTTGAATATAAATGGATATATATATGCTAAAACGTTAACTGGAAGGTAATGTGTTCTCTCTCTCTCTCTCTTTTGTTCCTATGACCTTTAGCCAGTGCTGCCAATTGAGCTACTTTTCCACTAAATCTAGTGGGTTGCAACAAGGAATTGCAGGATAAATTGTGGGAATTATCGAAGAAAAACTAACTTTACTTTATATTTTTAAAACATCTGGTAACTTGGTGTATTTTTAAGCTCTATGATGCCATGTTTTCATACGAATAGTTATTATTATTATCATTAAAGTATAGGATATAGTTGTAAACTATCAACGTAACTATATGTAACAAGCACTGGCAACTAAGTCCTTCAGCTTAGACGAAAACTACATCCATACACTAGCCTGCCTAGGATTCGAACCCGGATCCTCGTTGTTCAGTTGACTGAATGACTGGGCCACTTAGACAACTCATCTACCGAGGACTCTCCATACGAATAGTATTTTTTCATTTGAATGACAAAAAACATCGATAAGCCAAAGGAGCATTCAGTCTTATCGTTGTCTGCGAAGTCTACCGAATCGTGTTTTACAATTTTTAAAGCCCGAGCGGAAGTTGAAAATGCCACAAATTTATGTATTTGCCATATACAACCGCGTGGTATATGGATGCGAGAAAAATAGGGACCAATGAAACCTCCGTAAACCAAGATGATGAAGATGAAGTCATTGATGATACTGATTTAGCGTTCGCAGAACAAAAATAACTTGAAGACCAAAAAGAACAAGATAACAGTTGAAAATATGAGGCAGTTATGTAATGGGCTGATTACAGGGGGACACACCCCCCGATATATCAATATTTCTAAAAATTTTTGTATATTTTTCGTTTGTCTTTACGCCAAACTAATGAATTTTCGAATCCTCAAATTGAAAAAAGTGCTCCGTAATTTAATTACAGTGGACCCTCGGTTAACAAACACAATTCTTGTTCCCTATGAATGAATGTATGAATTAATAATACACTTGTTGCATGTTTCAAAATAACTTACAAAATTCGCCTCATATAGAAGTCAAGCTTTTATTGAAAGTTAAATGAAACTTGTAACTATTTTCAATGAACTTAATATGTATTGGACAGAAGGAGAGGTCCAAAATGAAAATGAAGTGAGTAAGTCGTCTTGCCAGTAAAACAAATATTTCAAATTTTTACATACTACCAAAGCCATTACAAGCATATCTCAGTATCAACCCAGGCATATGAGCACCCTAGCGCCCCCACCAACCTATGGGGAAATGCAAGTACCAGCAATGTCACCCTATGGGTGAATGGTATAAAAGGCTATATAAGGTATTTTTGGACACAGACACGAATTTTATGCGCGATTGAGGTTTCTACCTTTGTTTTGTTGGTCGTTAACCAAAACTTTTCTTCCCATCAAAAAGTGATCGTGCCCAGGTTCGTCCACTGTATATCAACCCCAAATAACAAACCACCTCGAACCACATGAACCGATTTATGAAAATATCTAACACTAGCTGACCCGGCGAACTTCGTATCGCCTTAGCGTTGCAATGATGCACTACTTTATGTTGTATGGCTGACCTATCTTAGGGGTCCAATCAACAGCTGGGTCATATCGAAATGCAATACGATGGTATTGCTAATGTCAATCTAGTCTTATCTCTGCGCGGGATTCAGCTACCCTTCCCCTATGCAGTTTACTTCTTTGCAGACCGCGACTCTCGGGCTCGCAAACGCTCATGCCCAAGCCTGGCTACACGCCTTTCGGCTGGTTCCAATAAGAATTCTCTGCTTTGCCTTAGCCGCTCCTCTTCCAGTACCAATTCCCGCTCTTCTTCAGTCCTATTCGAAACATTGCTTCTGATTCTTTCTGCGTTGTGAGTACGAGGACTCAAATTCGCTTTTTTAGGAGGCATTATTTCGTTAGTAACTAAAACAGGAATGAATGAATTTCCGACAACGTGGTCGATACACGGAAGATTTTCTTAATATTTTTTTCCGTAAGAACCTTCTAATAATATTAGGAGAATTAGTAAAATCGGTCCAGACATTTTTCATTTTTATATACATAGATCGACTTAAGAGATGCCATCCACTGGACCTCCCATATAGGATTGACCCGGACTGGTGATCCCGCAGCGGCGATGAACAGCTCCAGCTACATGTATGTAGCTGAACCTCGAAACATGAAATATTTGAAATTTTTCTCCTTCCTTTTTCTAAATTGTAGCATTAATCTTTGTCCTAAAACCTAAATTTACTCATTTGCAAGTCACCGTCAATAGTTTAAACCATTTGCTCATTGTCCTTATGGGTAGTGATGGCAAAATTAATCATATGATACACAATAATCGATTATTTTGTTTTAATAAAATAAGTTATGGGACAGATTCAATAAAGCGCAAAAATATATGTACATAGATTCCAAAATTTTCTAAATACATACTTATGTATTCAATTCTGTTTCAGCATAGCTTAAAAACTCAACTTAAAGGGCATTGCTGAAATTTCAAAAGTGAAGAAGAATTCATCCTGATATAAAATAGAATCTACGATCGATCAGATTTAGGAATGAGCTTTATCTGAGGTTTCTGATGTTTGTTTTTTTTTTTATAAAAGCCATTACAAAGGAAAGTGAGTAAATGGTTAGAGTGGTTCGATATCTTTTGATAAAAAAAAGAACAAAAACAAAAACATCATCGATTGTCTGATACATTTCTTGTACGTTCTAAAGATAAGCAAACTTGACATTCGCGATAATTATTTTGTTTTTTCCCCCTTTTTTTGTTTTTTAAATGATGATAATGCCTTTTGTAAGTAAAGTGACATAAAGTTTAAACTTGATGGGTGTTGTTGTTGTTGCATTTGTTACCTCTTTTCATTGGTAATTATCCTATCCGGTGGCTCATTTTGGCCAAACATTGATATATAATAGACCATGACGTTTAGTTTTTGTGGTTTTTGCTGATTTTTCCCAGTTTTTTCTTTTTAATACGCCTTTGTTTGCTTTTGTAATTAGTTGTTGTTGTTGTCGTTAAAGGTTGTTGCTATTGTTGTTGTTGTTGTTGGGCAGCCACAAGAATTTCATTCATACTTTTTTGTTGGTCTCAGTGTGCATAAATGCAAATTTTTTACGTTCGCTTTTTTCGCACTTGCTTTCTTTCTATCTCTCTCTCTCTCTCTCTCTTTGTCTCTGTGTGTGTGTGTCTCTCTCTTTGTCGCTCTCACTTGCTGTTTTTACATGACTGTCGTTGTTGTTGTTGTTTTTACGCACAGCAGCTTTTTGATAAAAACAACACAAAAAAAAAAAATTAAAAAAACGTTCGTGCCAAGCACCAACAGCCACCAAAAAAAAAAAAAAACTCACATACACGGCGACAACTTTGCTTGATTTTTTTTGATGTTTTTGTATTTGTTATTGTCGCTAAATGACGTCAAGGTAAGTTAGTTGTTGTTGTTGTTGCTGCTTGGTGTTGGTAGGTTGCTTGGTTAATTACAAGACTCTCCAAGATCAACGCGTAACACTTTCGTTTTATTGTCGTCGTTGTTGTTGTTGTTGGACAAAATGTTGTGTGGAGGAGGTCGATCGGGCGGTCGGCGGTCGGGGGGAGGTGCCGTCTAATGCACATTTAATCATACGAATGTATGGATGTATATATTCTACTATAAAGTGTATTAATTTCACGTCTTTTTGTTTTTGCAATTGAACGAGAGGGAGTGGGAGTGGGAGTGAGGGGGTGGGAGCGGGGGGACTTTGCGATAAGAGCCAATACGTCCAATTGCTGTTAATGTTATTGCTGCGCACGCATACACGTGAGCCTTAAGGCAGGCTCATACACACACACACACACATACATAAACGATACCGTACGATATTTTCGTGTCGCGACCATCAGACGCGATTGATTTTTGCTAACTAACACGAAAAAAAAAATTGCGAGCGGCTCCAGTTGAGTTCAACAACAACAACAACATCAATGAGCTTCACATTATCAGCACAGCTTTCGCTCTCTTGCACTCTCTCTCGCACTCTGTGTCGGCTTACTCTCTGTCTTCACTCTCTCTCTCTCTCTCTGGTTAGTATTCGTTTTTGGCATCTCTTGTCTTATCAGGTGAAATCAGGGTGGCCATCTGATTATTTGACTTTTGGTTAGTCGGTTGGCCTGCAATTTGCCAGGCTTATATCTGTTCACCCTGTCCATGCTATCCAAACCAGTTCCAATTGTAGCCGCCATCCCACATCAGGGCTGGATTTGCGGGAGGAGGAGAAAAGATACTTTTGGACCAGATTTGTATACAGTTCAGTCTCTTACGTTTGCTGCGTCCACTTCTCTAGATCCGGCCTTGGTCCAACTGATCGTTTCGTTGGCCAAGTCTCTTCTCTTCTATTCTCTTCTCTCCGCTATGGTTTGTTTGTGTGTGTGTGTGTGTGTGTGTGTGTGTGTGTGTGTGTGTGTGTGTGTGCGCGGGTGACAAGGAAGTTTCAAGTGCTTGAGAGAGAAGCATTTATGTTTGCTTTTATCATTTCACCACAACACATTTTTATTTATTTATATTTTGTTGTTGTTGCTGCTGCTTTTTTTCGCCCATTTTGCACGTGTTTATCGAAAGATACAAATATACATTCCATATTTATTGTATTTGTGTGTGTGTGAGTGTGTGTGTGTGTATTTCATTTTTATTGCTGCAGGTGCACTGTATAGATTTCTATTTTTGCTATCCGGGTTAAAATAGTCCATCAATTCCTTTCTTTTTAACTGAAATATACATATATTTACATTTTATATATATATGTATATATATATTTTATTCTTAATGTTCTATTCGAAAGTTGTTGACTGATTTTAAACACATTCAAATCGAATGATAGCCAAGAAGTTACGACGGGTGCG
This sequence comes from Drosophila paulistorum, assembly GCA_018152135.1. Taxonomy (NCBI): domain Eukaryota; kingdom Metazoa; phylum Arthropoda; class Insecta; order Diptera; family Drosophilidae; genus Drosophila; species Drosophila paulistorum. The sequence continues at coordinate 17,134,224 of JAECXG010000690.1, forward strand.
GTGGCAACTCTGGATACCCTACCACTCACATTTAAACGGAGTCCAAGTCCCACACTGGAGTGGATCTCAAGAGTAGTGCCCAGCCTGTAGGGCCCTCTGTGAATGGGCCAAGCAGGGGACCTTGAGAATGGATCGAGCAATCCGTTCGCACCTAGGCCTGAGGGCATGAGTCTAGGGTACAGAATCCTGATGGGCCAACCTCCATTCCCTTTCATATCAATAATCTAAAAATGTCGGGCACATAAAGCCCTTGGGTTCAAAGATCGAGAAAACTAGCACTGGCCAACGACAAAAATCAAAGGTCTTATAATCAGTCGTGTTCTTGTTTCCGATTCTGAATGTTTTTTTTTTTGTCGGAATCGGATTAAAGACCTGATTCTGTTCCAAATCGTTTGCATTTAAGTCAATGGTAGACAGTCAGAACTAGAATTAGTCTAAAAACCATTCATAAATTAAACCTGAGTTATTTTTGTCCGTATTTGCAACCCTGTAAGCTAATATCGTAGGGGAAATAACAGAGTTTCGAACATGGATTCAAAAAACGATTGGCATTCCACAACGAAATCGAGATCAGCGATTTCGTAAACGGTGCGGAATCGACTCGGAGAACAGTCCTGAATAATATAAAAAATATCCGTAAACCAGTTTGAGTTTTATTTTAGTTTATTTTTGAAGTTCGAAACACTCAAAATTCAACTTATTAACAATTTTTCTATATGTATTTGATTTCTATTCTCCTAAAAGGTATTTTCTTGGTGTTTTTTGAACTATTTAAAGAATTGTACAAATTGTTTACAATCGAACATGCTTTTAATCGACACAGGGTATGCTACACACCTGCCAATTAAACCTTGTAACATGACGTTATTTAAATTTGAAACGTTCTCCATTTCATTACGAAACATTTATATAGTCTGTTGAAATAGTTATTACAGTTTATTGTCGTATGTCATAACTCTATGGCATTATTCGAATATTACTAGCAACATTATCAACATAACCACTGCTGATTGATATTTTGAATACTATTGTTCAATGTATTCACTAAGATATGAACAAGTCGAAAAAAGTTGCTTTGAAAATTTGCAATGTGGAGTTTGTATACCGTGCACACAAAGGGATGGTATATTAAAGTTGTCAAAGTGTTTGTAAAAGGCAGAAGGAAGCTTATCCGACCCCATTCCGCCGAGTCGTTTAGCCTTGTCCGTCTGTATGAACACCCAGTGCTCAGAGACTATAAAAGCTACAGCCATCAGATTTGGTATATAGACTCCTGTAGTATATAAAGTGATCGAGTTTATTTCAAATTTTTGCCTCGCCCCCTTCCGCGCCCGCAATTTAAACATAATTGTTTGACTCAAAGGCTATACTAGCCACAGACATCAAATTTGATCAAAATCGGCTTAAAAATAGCGTTTTTCCATAAGGCCGGAGTTGGCCGTTGGCTGGTGGGGGCGCTAGGGTGCTCATATACTGAGATATGCTTGTAAAAAGCACGTGAACAGCAGTTTTATAAACACATGAAGACATGTTTTATTAGGAACTAAAAATATATTTGTTTTACTGGTTCATTACCACTTAATTTTTCCACTAAAACAGTCCATTCGATAATTCTAATATAGAATTATCAGTAATTTAACGATTTTAAGCTTGGGTTTTTCAATTTTAAGTCCAATCGATCCCATCTCCCATCCATTGATCAACAGAATGAACTTTGGCTAAGCTTTGATTGAACTCTGTCCCTCGGGTTATACCAATTTAATGGAAAATAGTTTGTGTACCGGTTTGGGGCAAAAACAAAACAACTTAAAAACGACTACTAACCGGTTCTATTATCGTATTCTTGTCTAACTGTTTTAAGTGGACTCGATGCTTCTAATCTGTAGATTATACAGACTTAAGTAAACTGTGAATAGCCTCTACATAGATATCCAAGTCAGTTCGTGTATCTCTGAGATACTTTGCTTTTCTTATTTAAATGTTCTACACGGCGTATACGAAATATTGTTTGATTGTTTTTTTTTTTGTTCACTTACCTTCTTCTTAGATTATCCGTTTGGTTCAGCGATAAATTGGGGCTGCTGCCATGATGTCGCCTTCGGCCATATAATTGTTGTTGTTGTTGCTGTTGCCGGGAGGCGATGACATTGACCAAATCATCACGACTCTTGCTTAGACTATCGCCAAACGGTTGCATTGTCCCCGTTTTAAACTAGTGTCGGCGTCTGTGTTGTGGCTATGTGTATTGGTGTGAGTGTATCAGAAGAATATGGCCGAAGGGGTAAGTGTACGTCCCTACGACATTCTGATGGATAATGGCTTGAAGGACACTCACGCATCCGCATTAACTTGTAATCTTTTATCAATGAGAGAGCAAAAAAAAGGTGAAACAGAATTAGATACAATGAATGGATGGCGGTGAGGTCAAAGGATGTGTGGTTACGCGGGGGGGGCGAAAGGCTCATGCGGGGGGGAGAGGGGTCAAAATCAATAAGTGGAAACGTCAAAAGAGCACAAAGCGCGAGCGAGCAGGATGCAAGTGTGTGTGTGTATGTGTGTGTGTGTGAGAGCGAGTGAGAGGGCCTCAATTGTCGTCACAGTGCGCGCCGCCCACGCAAAAAAAAAACTCACACGCACACACACACGCACGAATGAGGTCCGAGAAGAAGAAGAGGCAGTAGCGGCAGCTTTTCGAGGTGTTATTACACCGTTTGATTGTGCTTGTTGTTGTTGTTTTTGTTTTCTACTTTGTTGTATGCCTTTAAATGGTAAATTGCACACAATGATGTATGTTCTCTTTCGAAGCTTTGATTTGGTTTAATATTTATTCATTTCTTTGCTTTTAACTTGGCTAGAACACACAATGACAAGAACAACAATAGCAACAACAATGAAATTTTGCCACACTCGCACACCCAAACGATTTTGCTCTTTCTCACACATGCACCATACACACACACACACTTCTTTGTGTGTGTGTGTGTGCGGAAACCTTACAGCGCAGCTTTTAGACGTTTTTCTGTGCTCTGTTGCTGCTGCTGCTTCTTCTTCTTCTTTGTCAACGCGAAAATCAATAAAAAATTTATACATAATTTTCACATCACAATTTCTAAAAGAGAAATATATCGCACATGATTTACTTTAGGCATTTAGCATTAATATGCTTACATTTCTTAAATATGTATATATAATTTTCCAGAATTTTTAATTCGGGTTTTTATTATTATTTGATGTTTTGCTTGTATTAAAACACAAAAAAGCAAACACAACACAACACAAAATTTAAAAAAAAAAATAAAACGTTGAACTGGTTTTCTTATACCCAGGGAACGCGAACTACTCCCCAGAAACGCGTCCGCACCAAAGGTAGATACAAATCAACTAAATACGAGAAACCGAAAAACATACAAAAGACACAAAAAGAAAAAAAAAACCAACACACACACACAGAATAACAAAAAAAATACCAACTCTCTGGGCCGCATAAAAATTTTGGTATGTACCACCATACACAGCTAAGACGACGACGAACTACACCACACAGTGAATTTCCTCCCTCAAAACCAGTTTGGAGCGCAGGTTGTTTTTCTGCTGCTGTCTGCATATACACAGTGCGCATGTGTGTGCCACAGTCGACGGGAGAGAGAAAGAGAGAGTCAAGTTGAGAGCCAAGCTGAGCCATGGCCAGCACCAGCAGGCAGAGAGCACCAGGAACAACAGCAACAACAACCACCAGCAACAACAACCAGCAGCAGCAGCAGCAATAACAGCAGCCAAGCTGAAGCTGGCTTCAGCTTTTTGGGGTTCGCTCGCTCTGTTTGTTATTGTGGGGAGTTTTTATTACAAACCCCTCTCGAGCCTCAACCCACTACCATCCATCCACTTGCTGGCTCCAGCACAAGAGAAGCTTAGGATTGCTTGCATGCACGATCATGTTTCGCTAGCAAGCTTTCTGTTTCTGTATACAATACTTACAGTGGGTGCGTGGCTACATAATTAGAACATTTTTCGAATATCGTAAACAAAATTCAACTTACATTGGGTTTCCTTCAATAAATCAAATGTTAATGTCGTAATTCGAAACTTTAGTTTAGTGTAGGATGATTTGCGAGATTCAAATGAATATCGTAAACATTAAATCTGAACTTTATTACTTTCAAAAAGAAAATGAAGATAACCCTAATGATAAAACTGTGATCAAATCAATTTCATAAGCCCAAGACAAATATTTGTATTTTAATTTGTATAAATATTTATATTCTGCATATCAAGTAATCTATTACCACAAGAACAAAAGTAATTGAGTAACAAGACGACCATTTGCCTCTACAAATGTTCAAATGTGGGGCTAATCGGCGCCATTTTTGTTTAATCCTTCATATATCCTGATCGGAAGCTCGTATCCTCTTATATGAAAGGCTAATTCATTGTCCAATTTTTGGTCAAAGATACGATTCGATATGATTTACCGTTACAAAGCAATAGCGGATCTTTCGAACATACCCCAAATTGGCGTTGTCAATTCAAACCTGCGTTAATTCGGACCTCTCTGTAATTCGAAGTTGTCACGAGTCCCCTACAAAATCTCTTGATATTCGAACCATTTAATATTTCGAACTCTCGATAATTCGAAATATTTTAAAAGTCCCTTGAATTTCGAATTAACGAGAGTCGACTGTATTAAGAAATTTGTTTTATAAAAAAAACTTTTTGTAACACCAACAATGTTGATTGATTTAGAATTTCATTTATGATTGTTAATTTCATCGTTTGTATGGCAGCTATATGATATAGTATTCTGATCCGTCTGATTCTTGGCATATAAACTGTTTTTATCAATAACTAGTTTACATACATATCGGAGTTTTATTCAAATATAGCTGTGATTTTAAAACGCCATATTTAAACTTCTACTAGTGCGCCATTTTGCCCCAACTTTAGTTCTAGCATTTTAAACTAAAAAAAAGTGTGTGAATTTTTTCAAATTAACGAATTTCACACCATAAGTTAATACATGTCGCAACCTGTTTTAGTTAACATCATCAATGTTTTTGAAACCATTTCTTGTCGAAAAAAAATTGATTTTTGAGGTTAAAAATTAGATAATTCCAGAAATTTCGGATACTACGAATTAGATACGTCTAAGTTTATTATCCAAATATAGCCAACCAATGCAAAATGCGATCATATGACAAATATCACTTTTTGGATCGTGCCATTATATTTCAAGATAATTCGACTGCGCAGGGTTGCCCCATGCGCCGATTAGCCCCACTCTCCCCTACATATAAAAACATATTTAGGCCTGTTTTCGTTTCAAATTTGAAATGTTTTTTTTTTGTTGTATTTAAGACCTTTTCTCCCAGTCAAATTATTTGGGTTCAAATCGATGGACTTTCATATAAATTTATGAAAATTATGGCTTTTAAATATTGTTCTATTATTCTAACAATAAGTCTTGGTGAATAAAAATTTAATGACAGTAGTAATCATCATTGGAAATAAAATAAAATTTTAATTAAAGAAAAGAAAAGATACATACATACATATGTATGTATGTACTAGAGATCCGCTCGAGTACATTCGAAACACAAAACGAAACCCCTCTACACTTTCGATACTCGGTCTCACATTTACTCGTATTTTCAAATCGAGTGTGCCAAGCATCTCATACGAACGAATGAGTTTAGACAAGTAGGGCATACCGAAAAATCCGGTAAAGCAAATCCGAGCAATATCGAGAAGCAAGTACCGAAAACAGCACCGAGTACTAGGTACTGTTCAAATGTCTTGCTCGTTCTCGGTATATCGAATTATGAAATAAGTATCTGACAGCAGACTCAATGTACATACATATATGATATGAAACATTTGAAAATAAATTGATCTTATAAAAATAATACCAAGTAACTTAAAAGAAGTATTCGTTTGTATTCATTTGTTTCGTTTGTCGTTCTCATTTGTTTCGGGTTGCTTTGATTTTGTTTTTGTTTGTTCGGCTTGAAACATTCAGGAACTACGAAACAAAATACTTCGAGACTAGAAGTAGTAGTCATTCGTTCCGAAGCAATATTACCAAACCAAACATAGGAAAGTTTGTAAGTATTTGAAAGACTCAGGCAAATGAGTGTACTCATGCAGGACTCTTTATGTATGTACATACATATATCAAATGTCTTAACACTAGATAAATATCGTAATGATAGAAGATAAAACAAAGGAAATCTACATATAGGTATTGTTTTCTAATTAATTTTGGTAATTTAAGAAAATATCTAATAGATATTTCGTTTAAGGTACTCAGAAAACACTTGATTCAATGGAAAATACTATCTTATATCAGTAAATATGTTTATACCTCGATGTAGGTATGTATCTAAAAATAGTATAATATTGTGCTCACATTTGACGCTTAGAACGTCATAGAGTGCTTTGTGGGATTTTGTTTATTTGTTTTTGGCCTTTTTGCCTTATTTTTCTTTTGATATACCCATCACTTTGGCGAGTATATACATATGTATGTACATTAAGTCCACCAATATGCATGCAAATCTGTATCGTAGTCGATCTAGATCTATATATTGGAGACCAGCTACAAATTTCGGAATGCCGACTGATCACATTTCTGACAAAGTTTTCATTTGTCAGCAAAATTAAATTATTGGATATATCTAAGGGTATCTTAAGGTCGTATCCGTAGAAAGACATTTGAAATTTGTGCGCAAACAATGCAACTTGTGACTGATAAGGGTCGAGCGTCAAAAAAAAAAAAATAATAATAAAGAGGAGAAAACACGTTATACAAGTTGATGTTCTTTTTGTTTCTGCTAGACTTGACGATTTTCTCACTTTGCTTTTACTGCTGAGGAGGCAGGTAAAACTGAAATACATACATATGTATGTATATACCTACACATGGTTCAAATAAAAGTGCAGCAGGTAGCATAATTTCTATGTAAACAAAGATGAGTCATAGTCCATCCAACGCCATGACGGGGCGGGGAAAGGAATTCTCCATGATCAGAGAACCACACTCGACTCCACTCCCCCATCCATTCCTCCAAACTGGTGTTCTGTTACGTAGGCTCAGTCCAATATCCCATGTCCAACAGGTCGAAAAGTAAATGAAGTTAATAAATATGCTGCCTGCGTGCCGTTTCTTGGATCCATTTTCATTCTTCTGGTCCATTGCGTCAGATGAGTCATTTTGTGTGTGTATGTTTGTGGCAGCAGGGATCGATTCCCCTTCCCACCGCCCCCGCCACCCTGGCCTAAATACCTCAACGAAGTGAACCCAAGAGTCGTAAATTGATTGCTTAGAAATCTTATCATATCATATCTCAATGGCAATTGTTCGAATTTTGTATCTATTGTTATCGATCCGTAAATGATCCTTTCGTGGGAATAATTTATTACATTTTTCTATATAGAGTTTAAATGTTTCCACGAAGAACATTCATTAAATATGTTTTAATCTTTAAAAAAATTTGCAACTAGTTGGAATTATGAAACTTTTGTCGCATTTTTTTTCAAAACTGTTGTGTGTTTTGTTTTAAATCGGTGACCAAAGATTTATTCAAAACGAAAATAGTTAAAAATTTGTACACTGGCTTTTCTAAAAGTTAAGCTTAGCTTTTTTCTTTACCTAATTTAAGGCCAAAATAAATTCCTTTTCACTAAATATGATTTCTTACTAATTTAACGACATCAATTTGTTATACACTTCCAAAAAGGGTATACTAATTTTAGTCAGAAGTGTGCAACGCATGGAGGGAAGCATCATCCACTATATAAAATATATATAATTTTGATCAACGTGACGAGACGAGTTCATATAGCCATTACCGTCCTCCTAGACGAATATATGTATGTATATACTGGGTTGTACATCTCGGACTCAGCCGGATCAGACCAATATAGCTTCCATCCAAATGGCAAAATCACCAACACTCAATATCTTCATTGTTTTCCAAATATTTATTACTTTTTTATACCTATTAATGACTGTGCCGAATTAAAATCGGATAACTATATTAGACGACGAAATGTTATTCTTGTTCCAGTCTAAGATTGTAGGATGTTGTTCGCGAATATTGCATACCCTTGGGCGCCATCAGAATTAGTGTTAAGGGCTTCGCCTTAACCAACTAACCGTCGCGCCCAAATATTTTGTTATAGTATATTGTACTATATGCTGGATCCTGATGGGCAAAAGAAAAACACACATCTTTTGCTTAAACCGGTCCATCCGGCTAGTCTCGTAAAATCCTCTCCAAATGAAGAACTCTACTATCCAGTAGGCTTATGAATTGATCTTTCTTTTTACATTTCCTTAGACCACTAAGATAATCGTCATAGGCAACTAGTTTTCTGGTTGTCTTTACAGTTTGACCATCGATAATCTCCTCCACATCCATCGTGATAACCTTTCGCAAATTTGTTATAGAATGAGCCGATCGAGATTTGCCCACAGGTTTCGATTCCAATGATTGTGATGGTGGTGATTTCAAAGATTGTGTCCGCTGTCTGCGAGGTGTCTTCGCGAGCCTTATCCTTTGATATTACATCATATAACAGCACCCATTTTGCCCTTGGCAAGTTTCTCTAGAGCCCATGGCGATTGCTTTGATGTCGCCCAAGGGTATGCACATAAAAAAGGTTGCAAGCTTTGCCGTTTTGTTTTTGATTTCATGATAATTATCAATACGTTTTTATTTAAACTTAAATTACAAATCGAAATATGCTGTGTCTTAGGATAACTAACTTCAATGGTTCAGCAAAATCTATTCATGTATTTATATATAAATTTAAAGAATACGTTACGTTTGCTCTGTACGGATGCTTTGTAGAACAAATATAATTATTATTATTATATTGATCTTTGTTGTTTCTTGTTTTAATGAACTTAATTAAGATTCTGTTAGAAGTACCATTAACGCTTGGCACAGTTTGGTTTGATTTAATTGTAATTATAATCGATAGTTTATTTGTTTTTTGCTTTCTTAATGGTAATTATAATTTAAATTCTAATCAAGCAAAAGCAATAAAAGGGAAATAGAAAGACATTTTTCGACTGTCACCGTGAGAGAGAAGAAATCATATCATTATAGAGATAATATGTAATGGAACACAGAGAGTTAATGAAATGTGTGAATGACGCAATGTTTGGGTGGGTCTCATCATTCCCAGCAACATGAACCTATCAGTTATAATGAACGTGTATGTAGGTAAGTAAAAGAAAGGCAAACCAAACCAAAGGAAAAAACAAATATCAAAGGCAATTATAAATCGTTACCAGGAGGGAGAAGTTGAGGTTGTGGATGTGGAGATTGTTTACGGGGAGATGGATATTGCTCTCGGATGATTTCAGTAGAGCTTGAGGTATATAGTTGATATTAGGGAAGCAACGAAAAGGCATATGGTTGGTATCGGTGGTAAGCAACGATAAAACGGGAATAACGTATCTATAATAAAAACAAAAAATAAAATAAACAAATTGAAAAAAAAAAAACAAACTAAACAAAACAGTTTGTGTAACAGTTTCAGAAGATTTTTGATTGAAAAGAATGTTTATCCTAATAATTAAGCAATTTCTTAAATTAAATATCTAATTTATATATTATATGCATATATGCATATGTATTTAAAAATTTTCACAGAACTTGATTGGTAATTTTTGTTGTTGTTGTTGTTACTATTTGTTTAACGCACTTGAAGGCGACTTAATTGATACCTATTTTTAAATTAGATATACCTACGAGTTTTTATTTAGTATGCTTTTTGTTTTTTAAGTTAAGAATGTTGCCCTCTCACTGCTAATACGTGATATATATATATGTATATATCTGTCTATATTTGTATGTATATCTCTCTTTCCTACATCATATTCCTTTCTCATTGAAATACTCAAAATGTTATTATGTATTGTCGTTTTCACACTACGCCGTCCTAGATCCTCTAGCTCTTGGTGGTTAAAAAATGGATAAACATTGTGTCTATGTATGTGTAAGATCATTATGTACAGAAATAGAGAGATAACCACAATTTCGGTTAATGCGTGGCTGAGAATTATTCATTTCAAAAATGAAATTCAATTGATTCTATTTCAAGATTCAATCGGTAGTTAACTTGTATGAGAAATATTCTGGTAAAATTACTTTAAAATGAAATCTCTGATATACGAGTGTCTCTGATATGATGTGTGTGTGTATGCTTGGGTGTGTGGACTTTCATTTTGTTAAGATAAGTACTTTATATATTTTTGATAGATTTCATCAATTTGGCTAGGTAAACACTAGCTCAAAAGATTTAGCTTTTGCAATTATGTCTATGTGTATATATCTTGTGATTTATGAATTCAATCTTTAAAGGAATTTTTACCCTGTGTTACTACCCTGTGTATATGTATGTGTGTGTGTGTGTGTACTTTCTTTGCCTCTCATTCTCTAACTATCTGTCTGTTGCTCTTTCTCTCTGATTAAATGAATATGTATATGCTCTTCAGGTACGCGCCGGCATTTCTCTAGTGAACATATTCCCTTAAAGTGTTTGCTTCGCTTTTGGTTAAGTAAGGAACAAGTGTTTACAATTAGAAATTTTGTGTATGGTGTGATGGCTGTGTATGATCCTCCTCTGCCTCGCCCTCCCCTCCAAGCTCTCCCTCAGTCTGTCGATGGTGTTGTCGCAGGTCCTCATTCCGTTGAGTAGTATCGCCGATAAGTCCATTGTTAATGTGATCGTCGTCGTCTTCATCGTCATCATCATCGTCATCGCTAGAGTCCACGTATTGTCGCATGGTTAGTGCTTGAAAATCATTCAAGGCCTGCTCAAAGAGATCTATGGTATGCTGATTGGTTGCTATCACCTGTTGGGTGGTATCCAAAAGATCTTCAGTTGATACCATATACATGAGATCTTGCATGAAATGTGGCGAAGAAGAGGAGGCTATAGAGGCAGAGGATTGATTTGGATTGTTCACCTGCTCTAGTTGTTGTTGTTGTTGCTCACCGCTAATAGTGGCAGCAGGATCATCACTTATATTGCTGGAGGTCAAGCCACGTGTAAGCTCATCGGCATGGGCCAATGTTGATCCAATAATATCGCTGGCTATTCGAATGGCAGCATCGGTGGCTGCTATTGTTGAAATGAAACTGGAGGCAGCAGCAGCAGCCACTGAGGAGGAGGTGGTGGCCGGTGGTGCAATGGTAACGGCAGTGGCTAATAATTGATGATTGACATTGCCAGCAGCTGCCGTCAATGAATTGTGATGATTGTTGCTATTGGTTGTTGTTTGTCTACTAAAGATAGTCTCACTGGTAACCTGATTACCCTCAATCCTAAGGCCGGCAACTCCTTTCTTAGGTATGGTTGCCAAATCACGTTTAACACGACGACATCGCTGTGGCTCATTTTGACGCTGTTGCAGCAGTTGCTCTAGATCTACGATATATACATAGCCAGCAACTAAAATTGTACACGATTTGTCACCCTTTTTGAAGGCCTCCTCAATGTCCTGGCTGGTGCGATCATCATATTGCCACCAACCTGAGGATTGGATTGATATTATATATGTATTTTTGTTTTAACTACTATTTCTGATTATGTGTGCATTCAAACGTGTAAGCGGGAAGGGGTATGGATTTAGTGGTAAGAGGGTGTATGAGAGGGAATGGTGAATTTATTTTTTTTGAGCAAGTAGCCCGGCTACTCCTTTAAATCCAGCAGGCTTCGTTTCATTATATTTGGTTTTCGTCAATTTTCTTATCTTCCAGGGCTTAGTTTGAGGATATTGTTGCATACGAATCATGTCAATGACATACAGTTGCCCGCAGATAAGGATCCGAACTTGACCAAGCTTAAGGGGCGTTTCTGTTGGCTCCTCAATTGACCACATTTCATCATCGGATTCATCGGATGCTACAAAGTCCATAAACCTTTCATGCATTACATCAATTCTAGCAGAGATATCGTCATCATCATCGCTATCGGTAACATCATTCGCCCATGACTGCATGGAGAGCGGTTTGGAATCGTTCTGGGCTTTTTTGTTGGTCAGTTCCTGTTGATAAGCTTGATAGGCCAAATTAATTTCATCGTTGGTACTCTTGTCGAATGCCCAGCAGCCACCTAAATGGTAAACGGAATGGAATGGATTGTGCGATGGGCAGAGATGCGGATGCATGTGGATAAGGATGTGTGGATCACGCACCACCACCAACTACTACTACTAATTTTTGTATATATTCACTGAATTTAACTTACCATTTCTACCCTCGTAATACCACTGATAGCCATCCTCGGTGGCTCGCGTGGCACAAATGTCATCAATGCCATTAACCAATTGCGGATGATCTAGAAATTCGGCGGGTATTTCACGTCTGCACATCGCACAGCGACGATTCTTATAGGCAACACCCTAAAAACAAAGAAAGTGAATGATAAACACAAGTCGAAGATTTCGTAATTCTTATTGGATTTGATGGGTGGCAGTGTAGACCCCCATTATGCGTCTTATGTATATTAGGAGGCGGAAGCTTCAACTTGAACTTGGTACGTGCTTGCCCAAAAAAAAAATAAATAAATATTCAAAAGAAAACAAAACTTAACCGGCTACCACGAACCAAACCAAACCCAAAGCAGACGTGACCTGCCTGGACAATTGGTTCCGTATTTTACCTTAACACACAAGAAGCAAAAGATGTGGCCACAGGGCAAACGAGCTGGATGTATGCACGTCTGCAGGCATATAGGACACTCCAATGGAGCAGCAGCATTGGTACTACCACTAGCACCGCCAGCACCACCTGCAGTAAAGTAAAACGAAAGGATTAAGGAAATCGCAAATGAAATTGATATCTATTCCATTACACTTACCTGCTGTGGTCTCTCCCGTGGCGGTGGAGGAGGAGCAGGAGGCTGAGGCAGCCTGCGCCTGAGCCGAGGTGGATGGAGAAACATAGAGATCCATTGTAGGAGTTGATACTGTTGCAACTGGAATAGTGACGGGATTCAGATGTTGTTGTTGATAAACTGTGCCCATGTATTGCACATCATCTTCATCGCCATCGCCATTGCCATCTTCGTCGTCGTCGTCTAAATTAATAATCTCATTGTTGGGTGCATCGATGGCACTGGGGCGTTTTTGCTGCTGTTGCGACATGTTCCAACTTGTTTTCAAACTATTTTGCAATACAAAAAAAAAAAGTCAACTAAGGCAATTCTTCCATTTCTATGAGTTGGTTCGCTCAAGAAACAGCTGATAGCTATCGATAACTTTCAGGCATTTCATATTCCAGTTGGCGCTGCAATCGTATCGTATCAGTGTTATCGAAAGCTAACTTGCAGAAATTAAAATTACACAGAGCAAAAGGTAAGAGTAAGTTAAATCTATTGCGGATTTTAATTTATCAAATTGGATTCCTTTTAGGTATTATATGTACATAAGTAGATGGCCAAAACACAACCAATAGCTATGAAATCTAAGGCAATTCTTCCGTTTCTATGAGTTGGTTAGCTCAAGAAACACCTGATAGCTATCGATAACTTTGAGGCATTTCATATTTGAGTTGGCGCTGCAATCTTTTCGTATCAGTGTTGTCGAAAACTAACTTGCAGAAATTAAAATTACGCAGAGCTAAAGGTAACAGTAAGTTAAATCTATTGCGGATTTTAATTTATCCAATTGGATTCCTTATAGGTATTATATGTACATAAGTAGATGGCCAAAACACAACCCATGGCTACCAAATCCCACAGAAATCAAACGAAATCTAAGGCAATTCTTACATTTCTATGAGTTGGGGTTAGCTCAAGAAACACCTGATAGCTATCGATAACTTTCAGGCATTTCATATTCGTGTTGGCGCTGCAATCGTATCGTATTACTGTTGTCGAAATTTTCGACTCGAAAACTAACTTGCAGAAATTAAAATTACGCAGAGCTAAAGGTAAGAGAAAGTTAAATATATTGCGGATTTTAATTTATCAAATTGGATTCCTTATAGATGGCCAAAACACAACCCATAGCTACCAAATCCCACAGAAATCAAACGAAATCTAAGGCAATTCTTCCATTTCTATGAGTTGGTTAGCTCAAGAAACACCTGATAACTATCGATAACTTTCAGGCTTTTCATATTCGAGTTGGCGCTGCAATCCTATCGTACCAGTGTAAAAGTCCTAAGGGTGAGAGTAATACTCCTAAGGGTGCGAGTAATAGTGCTAAGCGCTAATTTTAAAACAAAAATAACGGCTCTTTATAAATACAAACCGCAAATTGATCATGCTGCATCAAAGTGAAATTTTTGCGCAAGCAAAGTGTGACACAAAGCACCGTTACCCCACAAAAGTCAGGTAAGCTACTAATTGATGTAATTTGCCAATGCTTTAATATACTATGCAATATATTTAAATCAAATTAAATAAGTAGAAATACATATGCCAACATTTGGCTCATTAATAATGCTTTATTGATAATATCAAAAAAAGAAATAAAAAACCCAATTAAAATTATGCGCTTCATTACCTTGCGGTACCTCACCGCACCTATGTATGACCTCATCTCAACTCCTCAACTTTAACGCCACCCCCCACCCCTCCGCTGTCATCACGGCAATTTAACTTGATAAAAATTGACAGTCCTTGTTGGCCATCAGAGAGGCACGCACTTTTTAATATGCAGTCAGCGACAGCATGGCCAACAAAAAAGTGGAACTCATTACACACACATAAAAAATCAATTTTTGGTTTATTTCTGCCGCATGAGCGGGCAAGGAGCAAAGAGGAGCACAATCACAAGTCGGCCGGGCGAACAGAGAGGCTGAGGCTGCTCAAGGTGGGCTGGGGGTAACTGGGGGCGTCAGGTCAATTGCCTAATTGCGCGCGACAGACAAACCAGCGCGCGAAGTTAACTTTTGTGTGGAGATTTTTGTTGTTGTTGTTGTTTTTTTTTAACTGTTGGTTGTACTCTCTTTTTTTCGCCCTTCCTACATTATTTCTTTTTCTGAAAATTACTCGCCTGTTGTGTTGTTCGTCCTTAGTTGACGGTGTGTGTGTGTCCCTTTGGGCTGTTTAATGCACGTGTCCTCCTCTCTGAACGCGTTGAACTTCTCGTTTTGTTGTAGTTTTTATTGTTGTTGTTGTGTTTCATATTGGGGCGTTTTAAAAATGTGTTGCACAACGTGATTTGCAGTGAAGAAGGGGTTGGGATGTGTGTGGACAGAACACAACACTATTTAATATGCATGACAACAAGTCCCAGAGTCCTGGCTCCATTTTTAATTGTTCCCTGTGAGTTGTACAATTGAATTTTTATTTAATTTTTTTTTTTTTTAAGCAAACAGTCAGAAATGAAGCAGTGAAAAATGGTAAGAGAGAGGTTAGAAATGTTGGTCCTAACCTCAATGTAACCAAACCTGAAAAACCTAACCTCAAATCTTAATGGAATTATCTCAACCCTCGGCGTATGACGACGCCTCAAGATTATGATGATTATTAACACAAAAGACCTTTTCATAAGCATACAATTATTGCTACTTATATCTCCTTATTGTGTCTACTTTCGTTGTTAGTCCGACACCAAACCACCCACTTACCTTCTTGTTGCCCATTTGCTTCTGTTTTTTTTTTTATCATTCTTTTTTTTTCTTTGCCTCCCTTAAACATTTTATTATCGTTTTGGTTGGTTTTTTTTTCATGCATTTTTTTCGGCGCTTGCAAATCCCTTTAATCAACGCAAAATTGCCTGTTCACACCATGTGTGTATCATCTGTGTGTGTGTGTGTGTAGTTGAAATGAGGCCTAAGACTAAGCTCTAATAAATTTACGAGCCCAACAACAAGAATAACCAAAAAATTTCCACATTTTCCTATTAAAATGCTGATTTTTACAAGTTTTTGCAGATGGGATAGGCCTTCTAATCAGAGATTATACTTGAATTACAATATTTTTCCATTGAATATGATTATTTAAGTTGCATATGCACACATTTTCTATTTCCATATTTATTCTCAAATTTATAGTCCAAAAACTTGCATTAGATTTCATGTGAGATTGACGAACGAAATTTAGTCGTTAAAACAATCCTTAATATTAGCAACTATCTAATGAATAATCTTTACACTTTACTGAAGAGTATCTGTGGAGTAGCTTAAGATTTTAAGTAAGGTAAACCATTAACTAACTAATCAAACATAAATAAGTTTATCGTTTGATTTTGATTCTTTGACATTAACAATTAAAGATCGTTGGCCACTTTACTTAGAGCATATTTTACTCGATTCCATGATAGTTTGTAGTTTAATTTGTAGTGAAGTTTAATTTGTAAGCAAAAATATAGATTTAAAGTTAAATTAATCAAGGCAAGAGCGCTATAGGCATTTTAAACGAATTCCATTGGCTATTTAATAATTAACATTTTGAAATTGGAAAAATATTCATAAATTCGTGAGGAATGGAGAAGGTATTAAATTAGGTCAACGTCAATGCTTCTTCAAATAACTAATGCGAATAAGTGAGCTACTTTTGTAACATGATCCATTTTAACAAGTTTGGTATCAGCATCTGATGAAATCGTTGTCCATTCGTCCATCATTCTACACATTCCTTTCATTCAGTTAGCAGCTACTTTTTTAATTAAAATATAAAAATGAACGTGCCGCGGTCGACAACAACGAAGACGGAGACGAGGACATTGTCGTCAGGCAATAAACTTCGGAGGCATCCTGCCTAAAAAGGACAATTACAAGGCGGAAAATGTCGCAACATTTTTGCCGCTGCCCTCTTATCTTTGCCAAGAACTTTTAAGAGAGCTAGAGCGAGAGAGAGAGAGAGAGTGAGTAAAAAAATGTAGTAGAATGAAACGAATTAACGGCGACATTGTAATGCTTATCTGAAAGGACCTAACGACAACAAACAGCAGAAACGAGCTGCGACGAGAGCAAAAGGCCAAAAAGGATGTCCTTTAGAAAGCAAAGTAAAAAGAATCTTTTTTGAAAAATCTTTATTTTTAATTTTAACGCTTTATTTAATTATGTGTGCAGACGACGAGACAACTTGAAAACTGCCTAATAAAATGCTTAAGGAGTCGACTTGAGTCCTCCTCTTCCCGGCAATAAAACCCACAAAAAAATGGGCTAAAAATTGCCACTTTCTTTTTCTTTTTTTTTTGGCTTTATTCACCCGGCCACTTTTCCTCTTTGCTTGTCGCTTGTTTTTTAATAATAAAGACATCAACAGATGGGCGGCGATAAAAAGCCAAAGATTATGTGGGGTAGAAAGGACAAACACGGCAACTCACGAACACACACACACACAAAAGGAAAGAAAAAAAGGGCAGCCAAGTGGCCAAGTGTGGTTTCTAACACCCGGACACCCCCAAAAACACAGCATGCAGCAGTATGCAGAAAGCACTACATAGCTAAGCTGCCTGCCCTCGTCATCATCTCTCCATTCACATTCAAAGTAGCTGGCTCTCCCCCAGTCCATCAGAAAATGGACAAAGGCCAGAGATCAAGACACAGACTCATAAGATTTGGTAGTTTTAACCTTTACAGGATGCAAGTTCTTCTTTATTATTTTTATGGTCTTAAAGATAAGATGTTTCTGTTTCTTTAATGCAAAAACTTTTAATTAGCTAACGAAAGGCAAAGAAAGCTAAAAACGTTCAAAAGTCGAATAAAAAGAAGATAAACCAATTTTTAAATCGGTTCAACAACAAATTGTTGCCTACTTTTTCGGGCTCGCTTTGCTTTGCAATAAATGTTAAAATAAAATCCATAGCCTACTTATAAGTGTCATTTGCCTTGTCACCTGTTGTTGAAAACGGGGAAAATCTTTAAAATCAATATGGCAAATGACACAAGTCAAACAGCTAAAATCTGCTAATGCTTATCATGATGCTGGGTAAACACAGCATCCCGAAGGGGGAGCAGCAGCAGCAGCATCAGCGGCAGCTGAAGCCTTGACAGGTGTGAGAAATGTTGACTTTTGATGCCTTTAGGCAACAGACAGACAAATTGAAAATGCTTTAGATTACATACAAATTGGCGCAAGACGAGAATGTTAAGCGGATTTAATGGCCATGAAGAATACTTTGAATAAATTTACGAGTATTGAAAATCTAGTTGTATATTTTCTCAGACTTTTTCCACTTAAACTTAAGTGTTACATAAAATGTTATAAAAAAAAAAAACATTTGTAACGCATCCATACTGCATCTTCTTCATTACATAGATAAGATGGTCTTCTTGATGATCTCAATGCTCTCCAATATTTGTCCTTCATTCATGACCAATGGTGGGGCAAATCGGATGATATCGCCATGTGTCGGCTTAGCCAGTAAACCATTGTCCTTTAGTTTTAGACACACTTCCCAGGCATCGTATTCTGTAAAGTTTAAAAGAAAAATACAAATATCATTAGGCAATATTAAAATAAGGCCATAAAAACATTTCAAAAGAAGAAGAATCAATCAAGAATCTTAGAGCTCTCAAGCAGTATCCACGTGTTTTTTTAAATATCAATTCAATAGATTTGAAATCAAAAGCTTTTGTCTTCTCCTATGGTATATTCTGTGAGTTTAATTTTTACATCTACTTACTCTGATTGATGACAATGGCGTTGAGTAGACCCTTGCCGCGAACGACAGAAACCACATCGGTTGGCAGTTTTCTCAATTCTCCTCGTAATAGTTCACCCATTTTGAAGGCGTTCTCTGCCAATTTCTCCTCCTGCAAGACCTCCAAAGCAGCAATGGCCACACGTGAGCCGAGGGGATTGCCACCATATGTGGAACCATGTTCGCCGGGCTTAATGCATAGCATTACATCATCATTGGCTAGTACAGCAGAAACGGGATACAAGCCACCGGACAAAGCTTTGCCCAAAATCAAAATATCCGGCTGAACTTCCTCATAATCGACAGCCAACATTTTGCCAGTTCTGGCCAAACCGGTTTGAACCTCATCCGCTATCCACAAAACATTATGCTGTGAGCACAGCTCGCGGACTTTGCGGAGATAACCCTCATCGGGCACCACAACACCGGCCTCACCCTGAATGGGCTCAACCATAAAGGCACAAACATTTTGATCCTTGAGAGCTTCCGCCAAGGCGATCAAATTGTTGTATTCAATCAATTCAAAGCCTGGCATGAATGGACCAAAACCTTCATAGCTGCTGGGATCATTGGAGGCCGAAACTGCGGATAGAGTTCGTCCCCAGAAATTGTTGCGGGCAAAGAGAATCTTGGCCTGATTCTTCGGTATATTCTTCTTGAGGTAACCCCATTTGCGAGCCAATTTACAGGCAGTTTCACCGCCCTCCACACCAGTATTCATGGGCAAAACTTTCTCATAGCCAAAAAGTTTCGTCACATATTCCTCATATTCACCCAAAACATCAGAGTAGAAGGCACTAAAAATACAAAACGAAAAAAAAAGGACAAAAATAAATATGCTCATTCCAAATTTAGATTCATTGCAATAACAAGTCATTAATCAATCATCACTTGCCCAAATGTTATATGCCATCACATAATCTGGTCTTGGCAACCCGCAAATAAAAAACAAACCAACTTAAACTGGACCTGGTATTAAAAAAAAGCGATAACGTTTAAATCTCAAGTGCTAGCAATTTGTGCTCATTCATAAAAGAAACGAGAGTTTCATTAAACGTTGTTATATATTTTTCAATAAAATATACCTTATCTTTTAAAGGCAGTTAACAGATCAGCTGATTACCTTTAAATAAAGTATTTCTATTTGGATTTATTTCAAGTATTTTCACATATTACTGTAATCAGAATTATTTCTAAATATTTTGCATTTTACTTTTATATTTTAAAATATATTCATTCATATTGAAATTTGTGTTTAGTTTTTTTTTTCTTTTCCAAAATAGATTTCTTTTCTAAATCACAATACTGATTGACTTCTGCTCGTTAAATTACAATTCTAATCTTAGTTAGACATACTAAAACAAAACAAAAAAGAAGCAAACAAAACTTCCGGCTAGTACTAAGGCTATCTCTAGGTGGGAATTTGAAAAACTCAAAATCCGGCTGACATTTTACGCCCTCAACGAAAATCAATTGATTAATTAAGAACTTTTCAGTTGGCAACAAATGTAAGACTAAACTTGAACCATTTGAGTGTATTTTCTTTTTTTTTTATGGTCAAGGTTGAAATAATAATAAATACATCGACATCGAATGATAAAGCTTCGAAACGATAAGCTTTCATGAAATGGGGGCACGTCTTTTTCCTCCATTTGTGTTGACTATTATAGACATTCATATAGAATGTTGAATAAACTTTTTGTGCACTCCGTTTATTACTTACCGCGATGTCAAGGCCAATTTGGAGGCCTGGTCGGTTAGGGCCTTAATGATCTTTGGATGACAATGTCCCTGATTGACAGCCGAATAGGCACTGAGGTAATCAAAATAACGTTTGCCCTCCACATCCCAGACAAAGCAACCTTCTCCTTTGGTCAGGGCTACCGGCAATGGATGATAATTATGTGCTCCATATTTCTGTTCACGTTCATAGACAGCCAGAGAGGCTACACTGGAATTGTCTTTCAGTTGGGCCTTCTGGGCCAAACAGCTGACGCGTGTGGTCAAACCACGTGTGCACAATTTGGAAAACATTTTTGTATTTCTATTCTAAATTTTTGACGCACACTTGTTTTGTTTTCGTTTCGATGTCACAAATCGCAGAGAGAGATATAGAGAGAGAGTGAGAAAAAAACACATCCACTCGCTAAACGCTTTCTTGGTTTACTGAAAGTTCTCAAACATGGGTCGGACAGCTTTATATATACCCTATATTGTGATAAGAAGAAGGCCCCCCCAGCAATGTTCGTTCTCTTTCTGTCCGTATCTTTCACATTCCTCTCTTTGTGTCCCTCTCTTCGTCTCTCACTTGGGAATGGCATTTGCTAAGCTTAGCTGGAACTGGTGTTGCTATCATCTTACAGCTTTTTAATTTTATATAAATAGCTCATCTGATACTTTACTTTAATTGTTATTTGTTTGTTTGTCAGCTAAAATTTTCCATTACTCAATTGAAATCAAAAAGCTTGGACAATAAATAAAGCTCTTACTTATTTTTCATACTCTTTTGCAAAAGGAATTATTAATTTTTTCAAGCACCATTCGATCAGCGAACAAAATTCAGTTCAATACTTTAAAACTAATATGTCTCCTTAATTCTGATCAATATAATATTCTATCTGGGTTTTAGCTGGGCTTCAGGTCAATATAAATCTTACTAATTTATTTGTAAGATTTTAAATCATGGGCAGCACATCTGTATAGCTATTCCAAGAACCACCAAGTGCTATCATCACCAGACTTTGCTAAAGAATCCACAGTTGTAATGGCCATACCATATCTTCAACGCTAAAAGTAGTTGGGAATTCAAAGGACATGAAGCGAGTAAAGAACGGCAAAGCTTGCAACTGCAGATTCCACCTTCCATTCCATAGGGCGAAATGGTATATTAAAGTCGCCAAAATGTATGTAACAGGCAGAAGGACGCTTTTCCGACCCCATAAAGTATATATATTCTTCATCAGTATCAACATCCGAGTCGATCTAGCCATGTCCGTCTGTCCGTCCGTATGAACGCGTAGATCTCGAAGACTATAAGAGATAGAGCCACCAAATTTGGTATGATTTTTCCACGCCCCTTTCCGCCCCGCAATTTGAAAAATCTTGATTATCTCCCGTAATTTTCTACCTTTTATACTAATATCCAGCAAAATACCAAATTTGATCAAAATGGGACTAAAAATAGCCAAGTTATGCATATAAACGTTTTTCCATATGGCCGGAGATGGCCGTTCGCTGGTGGGGGCGCTAGGGTGCTCGTAAGCTTGAGTGAGCGAGATACTAAGATATGCTTGTAAAAAACAGAATTTTTTGAAAATGCATTTGTTATTATAAATATGAAATATTTGTTTTACTCGTGTATGGTATACCTAAGTCGGCGAGACCACTTACTTACTTCATTTTATTTTATCTAAGACTTGAAAACTTTTGTTTCAATTCTATTTCTTCTGAATGTATAAAAATAAAGGACTAAACAGCTCAACGAGTATGATATGTTATATGACCGATAATGTGCCGTATTTCTTATATGTCATAGACGGATCCAGAAGTCCTGAGAGTCGAAATGACAGTACTTCGAATCATTTTTAACTTTTTGTAACTTTTTTCCAAATACGCAAAATACTTGTGCTAAAAAAGTGCCTTAATTGCAAAATACTGAAATAAGAGAGTCGAAAATGTTGATTTTTTTTACAGGTATTTCCCCCTAAAACATTGTCAAAATCCGTTTATAGTATATGTGTATTCAAAAAAATATTCAACAATATTCAAAGTTGTAATTGCTGCGTAATTTACTCATAAATGAAGGGGGCTTAACTTTGTTTTAAACGAGCTATGGATGTTAACTTCGGCCTTGCCGAAGTTTATATACCCTTGCAGTTCTTTATTATATTTAATTCGATAAGAAAAGTGAAATTTCATACATCAACAGCATTAGTTGTCGTATTATGAATATGCTCAAATATTTTTCAAACTACTGAATTCAAAACACATTTAATGATTATTTAACAATATATGATATAGTAGTCCGATCCCGATGATTTTCATACTTTATCTCACACAGGTAATAAAGAGTCTCCAAAAAAAATTTCAACCCGATATCTCTTAAGATGGCTGAGTATAACGCATTTTCAAAACACATTTAATGATTATTTAACAATATATGATATAGTAGTCCGATCCCGATGATTTTCATACTTTATCTCACACAGGTAATAAAGAGTCTCCAAAAAAAATTTCAACCCGATATCTCTTAAGATGGCTGAGTAAAACGCATACGCACAGACGGACGGACAGACGGACAGACGGACAGACGGACATGGCTATATCGACTCAGCTTCTCAAGCTGATCAAGAATATATATACTTTATGGGGTCGGAAACGTCTCCTTCTGTGCGTTACAAACATCTGACCAATTTTATAATACCCTCTGCAAGGGTATAAAAATGTAATTACCATTTTAAGTAACAATAATGCCTAATGTAATTTTAAGCGTCTTTTATTGTGTACTTAACCCGCTAAAGATACGTACTTTCTATCAAATAATCAACAAAAAGAAGCCCAGTTGTGTTTTTGGGGTTTTTTTTTTTTTAGTATTTTTATATGTATTTATTTTGGATTTTTCATAAATATTTGTTGTCGGTTTGTGTTTATGCTTAGAAGTGTATAATTAATTCTTTTATTTGCTTAGTTATGATCTCATTCTGCATGATTTTTGCATATTTTCACTTGTTGTTGTTCTTCATCTGGTTTATTTAAAATATATTTAACAATTATAGCACGTTTAGAGAGAGAAAAAAAAATTACACGAATTTTTGTGAAAAGGCAACACACAATACATTGCACTAAATTGTTTTTGTTTCGGCTTGTTCTTCTTCTTCCTTTTTTTATGTAGAAAAAAAAAAAAAAAAAAAATACACATTAATATATGTATAATATATTATTATATTACGAGCTTATTCGCTTTACGCTTTACTTGCTAGTCGGTATATGCTACTCGCTACTCGTTACTCGTTCCATTTAGCTAACCACAAAAACACACACACACACATACACACAGACACACACTCTTGATAAATTCGCACATATTGATTGCAATTTACTCGACACTTTGCTGCGGCGATTGAGCCGGTGACAGGCTACGCGGCGTCACAGAATCTCCTCCTCCTCCACCTGCTGCTCCTGATCCGGGACAAATCGAACCAGCTGCAGCTCCAACTCCACCCCCTCCAACACTCGCCGCCGTACGCTGCTGTGCCTGCTGCTGCTGATTAAGCAACTCTTTATTCAATCGATAGCTACTCATGACATTGGCACAGCTTTGATGAAAATAAAAATTACGTCCACGTAGAAATGCATCCGTATTGAGATCCTTTATGCCTGTCTTGAAGGAGAAAGTAATGAAAAGCCAAAGATAAGCCATGTGCTATACATATATATCATACTCCCAGAGCAACTGAGTGCAGTAGTGTCATGCCAAAAAAAAAACAACCAAAAGCAAAATTAAATACACAAGTGCACTGAGAAAACAAAACAACGGCAAGGACGGTGACTGGCGCGTGAGATAGAGAAATGGGTTATACAGATAAAGATTCAGACTAAAGACTGAGACAGTGGGAAAGAGAGGGAGGGAGAGAGAGAGAGAGAGTGTGGGTCGTGCTTTAACGTTTTTCTTTTCTTTCTTAAAAGTTGTCTTTGAACTAAAGCAAACTGAGAAATTACCTTACAAATGAAACATTTGTTTTCATCGTCCGGTTTTAAATCCGAACTAATTCCCACCTTTGTGTCCAATTGCGTTAATCCCGGCATGTTGACGCCCATCGATGACAATTGCGTTAGACTATTATCCATGGATTCCCCATATTTAGCCGATGAATTGTTGTTAATATTTATATTGTTGTTATTGTGTGTAATATCCATGGGACCGGGCTCAGTGCTACTGACTTGGGGCTCAGAGCGTGGACGTTCCTCCATCGGTGAAATGTTCTCCATTGATCTATAGGTTTAGAAAGCACAAATTTGGCATTCAATTAAAAAGCTTAAAACATTTTCTATGTAAGCTATCTTTTCACGAATAAATTTGTGTATTTGAAATTAAATATTTGTTTTGTGTTGTCTCTGTAAAGATGAAAGACATCTGATTTCTCATTAAAAGGATATTGAATTCTACCTTACATTCGCTCTATTTAGCCATCATTGTTGATGTCGTTGTTAGTCGTTTTAACCACAGTAAAACAAAAAAAAGTGCAGATCGGTAGCCTTAAAAATTCAACAATTGTTGGAAATTAGACGCTGAAGAAGAGTTTTAAAAATTACCCCAGTTTAAGGGTAAAAACTAACATTGATTATGTTTAATTTTGCAAATTCTTAGTTCGAAATCATCCTAGACTCAATATTTTTCAATCAAAATCTTCTAATCGATTTGTAATCGATTGTTATGTCAATATCAGTTAAACAATTAGTAATAACGAAACCCACAGCTTTTGGAAGATTGTTTTATTGGCATCACCTTGATGATTCTATTCGTTGGTAAGTAATTGAAGATTTTCAATCTTGACACACAAAAATTACACTTTCATATGCTTAAAATCTGATTTACAATGTCAAAGAGCCGTTTTTGATTAAAATTACAACCCGAAAAAGAGTCGAAACTAATTAAAAGAAGGGAGCATATTCAACGTGACTAGTATTACATTATCTCCAGACAAGAATGTCATTTATGATTAGAAAGTGAGCTTATTTATGATTATTTAAATCAGACGGGCGTTTTAAAAAGACAAGGGCATTTACATAGAATGCTGGGTGGATGTTTAGTAATGGAATTCTAATTAATTGTGTTATCGATTGTTCTGTCGATATGCTAAGCATGCTAAGTATATTTTGTACACTTTCTCACCTGCTACTCCCTATTGTGGTCTCCTCCTGTTGGCGGCGCTGTTGTACTTTTGCATAGGTCGCCTGTTTGT
The DNA here is from genome assembly GCA_018152135.1 of Drosophila paulistorum. Lineage (NCBI taxonomy): Eukaryota > Metazoa > Arthropoda > Insecta > Diptera > Drosophilidae > Drosophila > Drosophila paulistorum. The sequence continues at coordinate 17,159,802 of JAECXG010000690.1, forward strand.
TGCTGTTCGTCATTTTCATTGTTGTTGTCGTCTCATCATCATCCACAATTACATCCTCATCGCTATCGTTTTGGCACGATGCCGTATCCATCATTAGCTCCTTGTTGCTATTGCCATTATTATTTTGCTGTGAGTTGATGCTGCTGCCGTTGTCGGTTACGCCTCCGCCTACGCCACCGCCACAGGAGTCAGCGTTGTAGTAGTGATGTGTGGTAGATGACAGCTCGCTGACGTTTTTCACTGTTAAAACACACACACACACACAGACAGAAAGGAGAATATAGAGTTTGAGGTAAATTGTTAGCAAAGAGAAGGAGGCAATCCATACAAAGGGAGATTGGAGTAATTATGACAAAAAATGAAATTGAAAAAAAAACACACACACACACACACAAAATCGTCATATTTAAACCCACCACTGATATGTGCTTGGGGTGCTGATATTGTCGCACTGTTGGATGTGGATAACTCTTGTCCAGACGATGAGGACGAAGACTGCCAACTGCTGGTAATGCTGCTTGCCGTGGTCACATTGGTGCTAACATCCTGCTCATCCTTTTGGTTGATCACACAAGCCGTACGATAAAGTATGCCATCCAGTTTACCCGGCTGGGCATTGGTATTGTGCATACTATTACTATTACTGCTGGTGCTGCTAGATGGAGGTGGAAGTTGTGGCATTGCTGCCAATGAGGGAGGCGGGGGAGCAGCTAATTCTGAACCAGAATCGGGTACATCATCATTACAACTTTCCACATCGACAGTTTCGATTTCCTCTTGCATTTTGGAATCGTCCTAAACAAACGTGTAAGCAAATCTGTTACTTTCAAAACTATTTTTCAATTTCATTCTCTGTCATTCACCTCTGGTGGTATTTTGCCCGTTTCCAAAGCATATTTTCTCTTGCAAATTGGACAACTACTGCAATATAGACTCTCCATCATATACATTTCCCCGTATTTACGTTTACGTACTTTAAGTCGCAAACGATTCTGACGATTATTTCTTATACGCTGGAATGTCTGTTTAATAAGGAGAGAGAGAGAAGGGAAAAAATGCAAATTGGTGACCCCGATGTTTGCAATTGATGAAATAAACTAATAACTAACCTCCCAACGATTGTGACTGGTGCGTATGGCATTCTCTTGTGCTGGACATGGTGGCGCAAACATATAGGTTGCCTGCAAATTGGCTCGTTCAAATCCCGAACTCAATTTATAGAGTCTATCGAGTTCGGTGAGAAAATGCGTATGCCATTCCTCAGCACTTAGTTTCAAACCACAAACTGGACACATATCTGGTATGGCACCGCCAGCGGCCGCTGCCTGCAGTCCGCTGACCAAACTCAAGCCACCAGGAACCGCACGCAATCCAGCCATACTCAAACTGGCCAGGGCCGCATGATGCGCTGCAGCTGCATGATGATGGGACAGCGAATGTGGATGCGGATGGACCATATGATGATGCGTCGATGTGGGTACTATATGGCCATGGTGTGCATGTGCATGGGCATGCGAATGGGCGTGCGGATGTGAATGTGCAGGATGGGCCGGATGCGAATGATGCGGAGAGGTCAAATGATGTGTGGCCATGGTAGTGGCCGCTGTACTTATGGCTAGGGAAGAGCTAGTAGAGCATGATGACGACGATGAAGAACTGGCAGCCGACGATGATGCGGCCGCAGCCGCAGCAGCGGCAACTGCAGCTGGATTATGTCCTCCTTTATTGGCACTGCCGCCATGGAGATCTAGAAACAAGCGAAATGAAAAGCAATTTATTTAACGGATGAATTAAGCCAAAATTAGATATCGGTCCAAAAAAATGTTTGCAATTCTCTTTCTCCCTTCCTCTCTCAAAAACAAAGTTATAGTCAAAAGAAATTTGAGATTGAGAAATTTGAATTGACAAAAATTCAACACTTGTTTTAATTTTCCACTGTAATGCTGTAATTTTGCTTTTTATACCCTACACCCATAAGGTGAAATGGTATATTAAAGCCGCCAAAATGTTTGTAACAGGCAGAAGGAAGCTTTTCCGACCCCATAAAGTATATATATTCTTGATCAGTATCAACATCCGAGTCGATCTAGCCATGTCCGTCTGTCCGTATGAACGCGTAGATTTCGGAGACTATAAGAGATAGAGCCACCAAATTTGGTATGATTTTTCCACGCCCCTTTCCGCCCCGCAATTTGAAAAATCTTGATTATCTCCCGTAATTTTCTACCTTTTATACTAATATCCAGCAAAATACCAAATTTGATCAAAATGGGACTAAAAATAGCCAAGTTATGCATATAAACGTTTTTCCATATGGCCGGAGATGGCCGTTCGCTGGTGGGGGCGCTAGGGTGCTCGTAAGCTTGAGTGAGCGCGATACTAAGAAATGCTTGAAAAAAACAGAATTTTTTGAAAATGCATTTGTTATTATAAATTTGAAATATTTGTTTTACTCATGTATGGTATACCTAAGTCGGCGAGACGACTTGCTCCAATTGCATATAGTACAATATACTATAACAAATATTTGGGCGCGACGGTTAGTTGGTTAAGGCGAAGCCCTGTACACTAATTCTGATGGCGCCCAAGGGTATGCACATAAAAAAGGTGCAATCTGCAGTTGCAAGCTTTGCCGTTCTTTTTTTGTCGCTTCATGTCGTTTAATTTAAAATCTTATAAATAAATTGGTAAGATTTATTGACCTGAAGCCTAGCTAGAACTCAGTTTTGATGAACTTCAATAAGGTCGAAATCTAGACCAACATAGACTCTCTTTTTTCGTTTTTTATTATTTCTTTTTCTTAATACTATAATCTAAACATTTTTAGATTAATATATAAATATCTTTAGAAACATATATCCTTCTAAACTTCTTAATTGGCTTTGATTTATTCCATCACACTGGATGCTCATCTAGAGCATTGGAATTTATGTAAATTTTGATTCTATGTATGTAAACACCTAAATACATCGAAATATATGTGTGTACAGTGCGGCAATCATCAATCAAGTGTATGGCCAATTCAGAAAGGCAATAAAAATTTGTAAATTCCAACTACCCTGGCATTGATTTCAATTTTGGAATACCAAATACCGAAAATGTAGCCCATAAATTTCTCCAGGCATTTTCTAATTGCCCACTTCCACTACGTCGCCTCTCCTCCTCCCACTTTTCCTTTTCTCGCTCTTTTTCTCTCTTCCTGCATTCTCTGTACGAAAATTTTAACACGTCGCACCCACAAACCAAAAAAAAAAAAAAAAAATAAAAGTGAAACAGGAAAAATTAATTGTGACTCGTAATTTCATATGTTTTATACCCGATTTCTCATGTCACAGACACACACGTAAAATGTATTTAGGAAGCGAAATGGCAAACAAGCCACAATAAATACAAACTGTTTTTGACCAAAAAATCTCTGCACGTGACTTTGGGTGTTGTGTTGTATGTGTGTGTGTGTGTGTGTGTGTGTGTGTGAGTGTGTGTGCGGGTGGTGTATGTATGTAGGTATTTGTGTGGTGCAATTAAAATATTATTACAATAAATATACAATAAAACGAACAAAATGAGTTACAAATGTTGAAATACTAAATACAAACCGCGAATAACAAAAACAGACACAACAGAGCCGGAGGACAAAAAGGACGCAGCACGGCAAGGGCAAAGGGAAAGAGTCTAATAAAAGGATAGAGAGATTGGGAGGGAGTGAAGCTAACAAGGCCAAGGCTGAATTTAAAATAACTTTAAATTGTTGACTACAAATTTACTTCAAGATATCATATCAAGATTTGCCTTGTTTTTAATATTGACTTAATTCTAATTATTTGATATATTGTAACTTATAAAAAAGCAATAGATTGCCACATTTTTTTTTCATGAAAAATCATTTCATTATGAAACAAACTCACAGGTATAGAAAATTACAAAAGGGAGAGTTATAAATTGTATGAAGGATAAAAGATTAACCACTCGTAAGATCGTTCGATTCAGCGTACTGATTACATACATATATATATTTTAATTTAAAAGAAATCATACCAAAAATGTATATATACATATATACAAGAGAAGTTTATTAAGATATAGTTCGTCTGTTTAGATACTTGTAGAACTTGAAGCTACTGCAAACATTTTATATCTAGGTTTCAGACGGGTCAAACGACTATATTGGCCAAAAGGAAATGACGAGCCAAGAATATAACGGAACGAATGACAATATCAAATAGCTTTTATGAGATTAATCGATCGGATATATAATTTCAGTCAGTGATTGATTGGCGATAACAAATTAATAAATGCACATAATAAACTTAAATTTTTCGAAATTGCATGGCATTCCTTAACGAAAGTTATACTTTTTTGAAATATGTATGACTTTTCTGTTTAACCTGGTTCTAAATTTATTTTGCTTGTGCAAAGATCTTTGATCCTGAAACATTACCATTATTGATTTTAGATGAATTTTTCATCAATTGCAGCATTTTATAGTAAATAAATTAAAAGTTTTGTTTATTCCTTAATCAATTTATACTTTAGGAAACTAGCATTAAACAAACAATTTGTCTATCAAACGAATTGTAATCTTATTTTAAGAAAAAGACACCCTGCATAAATACTAATTGGTAAATTTTACTAAAATATTGTATTTGGAACTGCTCTTCGATACCTTTGTACTCTTTTTTTTCTTTGTTGTGCGGCTTTGTTTCATATCTAACCCACCTCATTCCCATATTTCAGCTTTTTGTCCCATGTTCCCTTTGCTTTCATCTCTCAATAAATAGCGATAAAATATGAGTTTTCCTTCTTTGCGGCCGCCCATTAATATTACCGACAAAAAAATAATATGAAAAATTCCAAGTGTGCATTCGGATAATACATCATCCAACGAGCAATAATCGTAATAATAATAATAATAATACATAATACTCAAACAATGCAATCAAAGCGATTTGCAACACTTGCGCATCCTTTTGAGGCAACGATGAACAAAACACACGACGAACTCCAACCAACAAAACACACACCAAAAAAGGAAACGGCAAAAAAAAAAGAGCAAAGCAATCGTTATCCTTATGAGGGTTGTTCAAATTTTGGGCCATTGGATGGAGGGGGGGAATCAGGCAGAGTGCGGGTAATGGTAGTAGAGTTCAGTTCGTTTGGCTTTACGTTTTGACTTGGTTTCATTTATAATTGGCCTAAGAAGAGTTGTTGCAACATTGTTGCCGAGCATAAGTAATTAGCCCGACCCGGCCCAGCCTGGCCTAGCACGGCGCGTCGTGGCCTTGTGCCGCATCTTCCTCTTATGCGGTTTGACTTTGTAGTGAAGTGGCAATGGAAGGGTAAGTGGTTTATATTTCAATATTCAAGTGGGAATCAGCGGAGCCATTTAAAACACTTTTCGATGCCGGCACACACACACACTCACGTTCAGGCACACACCAGACCTTGTGTCAACCCTTTCGAAGGGCACTTTGCGTGTGTCTTTTTAAGAGGTAATCGTGCAGCGTACAGGCTAAGCATAAGAAAGGCAGCTGGAAATCTACTTGATGTAAATATACATGTATACATATGTATGAGTATGTACAAGTGTACATAGTTTTGAAGAGTTGCTCTCTCTCTCTCTCTATATATATATATATACATAGGTATATATATTTGAAAATGAAAGTCAGCTAATTAAAAGTGTATTATTTAATACAATTAATTTATGGCTTTAGAGTGTCATAAGCCAAAAGTTAAATACAAAGATCATAGGAGGAAAAGTACAATGTAAGGGTGGCGATGGTGGCACAAAAACAGCCTGCAAAACTGGTTTTCCGTTTTTAAATTCATATGCAAATATGAAAGTTAAATAAAAGAGTTGTTTATGTTTAAATTGAACAGGGGTGTCGACAACAACAACAACATGAAAGGGGTTTAAAATTCCCTTTATTTCACAATAAAAAAAAAAATAAAAAAACAGACTTACTACAAAATTACAGAGATTACACAGAACTCTTTAAGTATTCCTCATTACTCTTCATAAAAGTCATTGTGTATTAGTTGCAAAATCAAATTAATACACAATAATACGAAAAAAAACATGATCGACCTTGAACCAAACAATTGGCTTTCCAACTAAAAATCACGTTTCGCTTCGTAGAGTTTTAATTCACAACTAGTTTTAGCACTGTAATTCTAGAATGGTTAGCGAAGAAGAAGTTTGAAATTCTATTTTGAGCATTAATACAAAAGCTTGCATGTTTTTTCACCCCGTTGACGCATGACGCCTCTGTCTCAGTGACCTTCGCTTAGCTCTTATTTATCATATTTATCATTTTCATATGCTGCTGCTACTGATGTTGCCTTTCAAAATTGTAGCTAAGAAGCTTAACTCTCAGTCAAAGCCAATTAGCAACGCATTTGTCAGAGTCAAACGTAACAGATAGACCGCCAGAGACACGAACAGACAGAGAAACAAACAAATTTGTTTAGCCTACTTTTAGGCAAATTCAAGCGGACCACTTTAAGCAATCATCCACCCTCAGGTGGAAATTTTATACAGGAAAATTGAAAAACTAATAAAAAAAAAAAAAAAAACAAACGAAGGAAAGAGAAAAATCCTACTCTGTCCTGCATCTAGCCTTACGCCTGCCAGTCAAAGTTAACCTACTGAAGCGTTAAAATTGCTTTCAGCAAAAGTAAAATTGAAACAAATACGTCAAAAGATTCTTATCAGCAAGCAAACAAACACAAAATGTAGAAAAACCCAAACCAAGAAGAAGGGAGGATAGAAGTATTTTTGTTCCTTTTTTTTTTTTTTATCGTTTTTTTGCACTTTATCGGTTGGTCGGCACATGCAAATTTGAAGTGAAATTTTGCGAAAAAATAAAAGGGAAACCCAAACTTACGCCTCAAATCCCTGGGATCCTGAGAATTATTACTGCGCGGACTTTCACCCTTTTCAATGGCATCATAATCCTGTGATCCTTCCATGGATTCATGTGATGTACATGTGGGACTGGCCGAATCCGTGCGAAATGATTCGCTGCCATTGAAAAGATTCTGCGAATACGAGAAAGAAAAACAACAATAAAGCAATTTCACAATTATGACAAGTGTCAATCGTAGTAAGCCGAAAATTCGAATATCGGATACGAGAATCCACTCACCTGATCCAACGATATGCCTATATATTTGGGTGGCGAAAATGCCGATGGTAGCGAGAAATTCGTCAGAACCGACGGCTTCCTTTCACTGCTGCTGGCAAAATAACTAGTTGGCCCAACTCCCCCTGAGGCAGCCGCCGCTGCAGCAGCTGCAGCTGCCGCGCCATTTGCCGCCAGCATGCCATGATTGAGAGTCTGGAGAAGATGCGGATGAAAGTTGTGCAGCAAATGGGTGCCATAGTTGCTGACTAGTGACATATTGTGTAGATCTTTGGCGTCAGGTAACTGCAAATAGTCCGAATAAGTAGCAAATTAGACGAGTCTACCAACAATTTATTGCTTTAACAAAAATATATGTGTTATTCTCATTTGTTTTGTGTTTTTCGGCCTTCAAAACATGTATCCTTTGTCGTACTTTTTGTATTTTCACTGTCGAATGATGCAATTTATTTTTATTTCTGCACTCTAAGAAGCCTAAAATCATTTAGCCAACGGGAGTTGGAGAGGCTAATGTATTGGGGTAGCCTTTTTGAATATGTAATAAATCTCTATCTTTCTCTTACCAAACGATTTGGTTTGTCATTGGTTTTTAATATATTATCACTTCTCTACATAAAACTATTATCTACTATGTCTACGAGGTCTTCCAATTTGGTGGCACAAAAAAAATATCCAAATGCACCAGAAATCCTGAAGAAGTTGCCGACTTTTTAAAAAGAAATTTAATAAGTAAGTTTTAATTGCAAATCAAGTGCCAAAAATAAAACTTCAAGAAGGCCAACTTCGAGCTACGGCAAGCTAAGGATAAGCACAAAGAACAAAGGTTTTGTGTTAAGCCAAATAAATACATATATATTAAAACCCTTAGATCGGCTAATAATTTATTATTATTACATTGATATCTTGCAAATTAAAATGCCTATTAGGAAAACTATGAGTACTAACTAACACGGTTTTCGATGCTATGGATGGTATTTTACATTTTCAATTCTAAGTTGCTGTGGTGGAGAAATTAATAAACATTTCGCACTTCGCGAAAATATTCTTGAACTCATGACAAGACTATAAACCAAAAATATACATACATGTAGATTATATCAGTTAACTCAAAGTTTTCCAAAATAATGCAATTTATTGCATATTATGAAAAATATATATAAAAAATGAGTAGAACAAGATATTGCCAGACCGGAAATGTAACAAAATTTGTTCTGTAAGTGATTCTGATTCAAATTAATGAGTGAGTGTAGAACCAAAGAGACAATATATAGTAGTTAGTAATATACAAGATGGAAGATCGGTAATTTCCAAATCGTTTTGACGATGTGTAAATTAAATAAAAGCAAACGATTTTATAACGAATCAAGTGGACAAATTGTTTGGAAAACGAACGCAAGAGAATAACTCATTGCATCTATGAATATGTGAACTCCCCGCTTCATACTACGTTGTATGGACTGCACGATTCCTGCGTGTTTCCAACTTGTTTAGTCTCTAATTGCCTTTTCCTTAAACTCCACCCTCCCGCCCATATTGTGAAAACGTGCGACTAAGTGAGCGTTAAATTTAAGCATTCAAAATTCTCCCATTGTGGCTACATGACTTGGCATCAAAATTAGCCAATTATAATGAAGGTAAAGGCAAAAATACTGCAGCAGATTATAATACCGATTAGGTAACACACAACCAACGACGACAAGAACAGCAGCAACATCAACAAACACATGAGTGAAAATAGAACAGTGGCAAACAAAAATAATCCCTAGAAAATGTGATCGAAATTCCTATATAAAACCATTTGCGCTCACACATCAATAGACGAGGAAAATGATGAGGAAAAGTTTAATTTACGACAAATAAATGTTAAACGGCACAAAATTGAGAGATTTTAGAGTTACGATATTGCGCCACAAAAACGCATGTGGGATATGGCAATGGAAGGGAGTTTTCCTACACCGCGAAGCAACATCTTCCCCCTTACCCACACTCTGTCAATGGGGTGTTAAAATAACGAGAGAAAAAGACGAAAAAAAAAAGAATCTTTTTGCAAATGATATGGGTACATGGTGGGAGGGGGTTTGTGGGGGAGGACGTTGAGCGATAAAATGTGGCAAAGGATAAACACACACACATGCATACCCATTCCTAAATCGTTCATAACAAATTGAGGCTGATGAAGAGTGTTAAATGTTGTTCTCATTGTTGTTGTTGTTGTTGTTGCTGCTGCTGCTGCTGCTTCTCGTCGTCAGGCTGAGGACAAGATAGAGAACATAAGCAAACGACATGTGTGACAAGTACTAAGTCCTTTACCCCTCACTCCGACATTATCTCATCCTCATTCTCAAAAAAGTTGGAGGCAACAAAATTTACATACAAATTTGTCTGCAAGTTTTTTTGCGCAAGAAAAGAAAAAGTGTGGGAAAATGATACGAAAAAAAAAAAAAGTGAAATCCTCGACGACAACGATGAAGGAAAATGTTAAATATTGTGGTTGAGCAAAAAATGCAATTTAGAAAGACTTAACCCAAACTGATAAACTCTAGCAACATTTCAATTTCAGTTAACCAGGCGTATACATATTATGTACCTCTAATTTTCGACCCTAAAAAGTAGGCAATGGCATTTGAAATTAATGAATGGGAAAAGTAATCGTAAGTAAGACGTTTTGTACTCTCGAAACAATTACTTTTTGTTTTAAGTATCAACATTTTTTTTTAGCTTAATATGCTTATGATCGTTATAGATGATCTAGCAAGGATCTTGTCCACTTAATCAAAAAAAACCTTTGCTTTAAGTAGTAACCCATCGGATTTGTTGTATCGCAAACCTTTATTAGTCAGTTTATCACAAAGAAAAGGCAAATATATATTCTTCTTACCAGGCAAACCTTTTTTATTGACGATTTTAATTAATTATCTTTTTATTGACTTTGTCCTTAAAGATATAATTTTTTTTTTGCCCTGAATATTGCAATTATTATTACCTTTTATAACATGAAGTCTTAAGCTTAAATAGAGATTAAATTGTTTGATAACTAAAATTAGTTAAGTGTGAAAATAATCGAACGTTATTGTCGCTTCGGCGCCTTAGTGTATGCTATAGGAATTTACCAAAGTGTCTATCCACCTGCTTGCAGCAATCAGTTAAGTTGAAGTCGAAAAGGCAAACAGGTTAAGAGGCTGGCCATAAACATTTAGTTTGCCAATTGCTAAACGTTTTACAGAACTAACTTTTTTGTTTTGTTTTTTTCTTTCTCTTTGCCTTCACTGCCACAAATTGAGATTTATTTGTTTGCTCATACGCTCGTGCTCTCTCTCGCTCTCTCTCTTGCATATGGTGTGTTGTTGTAGTCGTGGTCTCTGTGTCGTTGTCTCAGTCTATCTGTAGCTTGTCTGTTTTGTAGTATTTTATGGCCAAGTTAAACGAAATTGGCAATTGTATGTAGACAACGATGACAATTGCCTGTTTTTGGCCACTCGTTATCGATGTTGTTGTAATTAAGCTGTTTATTGTTGTTGCCTCTTGCTGCTGCAGCTGAGAATGGAGAACTTTACACAGTGGTGGCGCACAACAAAACCATAGAAAGGGGAATGGGAGGGGTGGCTGATGGTGTTGCTCGTATTGGAGTTGGGGGTCCAAGGACAATAATTCAAGTGTTAAAAGCAAACAACAGTCAGAAGTCCGCATTATGCAAATCTCCAGATGAGCAGCAGCAGCAGCAACCCCCTCAAAAGTATCTGCGGAATGTTCTATATACTATTTGCCATCTAACAAATCACCCGCTTTTTCGCTTACAATTTTAATGCCCTCTAATAGAAAGGCAAACAATATGTGACAGTGCGCGATGGCGGGGACAAAGGGGACCAAAAAAGAGGGTTGCACCTGCTACAACTCGCTGGCAACTGATTAACAAGCCATAAATCAATTGAATAAATGCCAAATTCTCGAAATTCCAAGTACCAGAGATTTGATACAAAACGAAAACTAGATTTATGCCTAATGCAAAAAAAAAAAAAAAATCATTATTGTTCATGTTATTTCATATTTTCAATCAAAATTCATTTTGTTTATCTCTTTGAAACTTATACAAATTGTCTTGACTACATTTTTCTATACATTGGCTATGGCCTTGCAGAGGGTATTATAAAATTGGTCAGATGTTTGTAACACACAGAAGGAGACGTTTCCGACCCCACAAAGTATATATATTCTTGATCAGCATGAGAAGTTGAGTCGATATAGCCATGTGCGTCTGTCCGTCGGTGCGTATGCGATTTACTCAGCCATCTTAAGAGCTATCGGGATGAAATTTTTTTTGGCGACTTTTTATTACCCGGGTAAGATAAAGTATGAAAATCACCGGGATTGGACGACTATATCATATAGCTCTGATACAAACACTTTTGCAAAAATTGGAGTAACCCCATGAAATTTCCCAATATGATAGTGTTGGATATAAAATCTCGGATCCCAAAATTGAATCAAATGAATCTGATCGGATAAATAGAACACAAGTTACAGTCAATATAAATCGGCCCAAGCGCTGCCTACGACGTCATCATCGAATCAACAGAGCACATGCATTCACACACAGATGCAACGCTACACGAACTGTATGTGTATGCGTGCGGTGCTTTGCTTAGGGAATGTTGGAAGACCTTATTGAAGTTAATCAAAACTGGGTTTAACCTGGGCTTCAGGTCAATAAGTTGGATTCTTTAGCAAAGTCTGCTGCTCACCTTTTGTGCTGCCTATGATTTAAAATCTAACAAATAAATTAGTAAGATTTATTGACCTGAAACCTAACTAGAACTCAGTTTTGATTAATATAATTAATTTTTTTAAATCCATCAAATACGTATTATAATATGAATGGGAAAAATTTCATAAATGTATAAATCTATATATGTACATATATAAGAAATATAAAATGATTTATAAATCCCACACAAATTTAGTTTGTTTAAAATTTATATTAGATGTGGATAAACCTTTTTTGGTTTGAAACTGCTTTAAATATTTGGATCTAGATGAATGTAGTTTTTTTCTATGCCCGTTTTAAGATAAACAAATTCTGTTTACCAAATACACACAAAAACAAAAGTGTAGAAATAAGGTGTTTTAGTTACGAAATTCATTGAATATTTATCTTCGTTTTGGTTAGTAACTTTTTCCGCCATTCTCTAAGCCTCCTACCAAGCACTAACCACTATCCACCACCCACTTTGCCTACACTTTATGAGCAAGTTGGCTGAGCTCAGAGCTTGTTATACGGCTCGTTGAATGTGCAGAATGTTGTTTCTTACTCGTACCTCAGAGTTTGCCCTCTTGATAAATTGCATCAAATTAAATTAAGCGCACTCACACACACACATATACATATGCAGGAACACCCATTGTCCATTGCCTGAACAAAACAAGAATTATTTTTCATATGTTAGTCCCGCCTCAGTCCCATAATTTTACGCTAGGGTAGTGTCTGATGGCACTCTGACTCTGACCATATATATTTCCTCATTCTCCCCGGCTACTACCGCTAGCCGCTTTCTCCCTCCATTTATTTTGCTGCCTAGTTGTCACTCTCTGTGGGGTCAGTCCGTTTACCTTTTTGTTGTTGTGGTTACAAAATTGTTATGGTTGTGCGCCATTCCACTCTCGACACTCCCTTTGCCCAAAGGTTATATCAATTTTTGCCTACAGTTTGCAAAGAAGCTTTTTCTTCCCACTGATCATCTTTTAGGGAACAGGAGAAAAGACTATAAGCAAAGGAAACATGTGCTTGAATAAACATCATGTGTTTTTTTTTTGGATATAAAGCCAACTATGCCGTACAATTCATTTAAAATGTTCAGTGAAATTGCTAAGAATGAGAAGGGTATTAAAATATCGACTCAGGTTTCGTTCAACTGTTGGTGGTTAAATTGCTAGCCGACAGGAGAAAAAAATTGTGAGAGAGAGAGAGAGCAAACGGACTAAAGGCCATGTTAAGCCATATTTGATATAGCATTTAATATGCTTTTGGCTTGGTTTTTATTAATTTTTATTATTCACCATGAAAAATGAGTGCTTCAGTAAAGAGAGAATAACTAGCTAAAAGAAAAAGAGAGAGAGAGAGATTTTTCATTCCATCGATTTAAATTGACTTTACGCCCCCAAATTAAGTGCCATAAATAACCGCTTATCAAAACGACTAATTAGCACCTCAATTTTGGAGCTTAACATATGCTGCCAGGACGATAGGATATCAGCCAAATCATTCTCATCCTTGGACCCCCATTACCATCATTATCCGCACCATCATCATCCTGCAAGTCAGACGAAGAGAGAAATTGCAATTTGTATCCTCAACCCACATGATGTTGCATTTTGTTTCGAAATCTCTGATTACAAGGGGCCAACATCTGTTTTTTGGGGGGGAATTGCCAATAGAGGGGAGGCCATTGGTGGTGTATTTGAGAGGGCAAAACATTTGTCACGTTCTTGACCAAATGGGTTTCTAATGGCTTGGACTTTGACTTGGACTTGAACTACACTTTCCCTTTTTTCTTGCATCCAATTTGCGAATCATCCAGTTTGGCGAAGGACGACATATTGTTGTCATGTTTAACATATCTTAACGCTACTCAATGTTATGCAGCACCACTTGACTACCAAACAACCAGTTTCAATTCCAGAGAGATCGAGTTATTCAACAAGAACAAAAGGCACATACATACCTACATACATACATACATATGTACATACATATGTATGGAGGAGAAGATGCGAAAAGGAAAGGCATGGCATGGCACATGGATACCTTTTGCCGCCGACATCATCAGCGTTCGAGTTCTTCATCATTTGTAGCATCAGCGTCAAGATCATTGCTCATGTTTACAATGATGACAGAAAACTCTTGAATCTCTCTGTCTCCCACCAGTTGAAACAACTCCAATTCAATTTCCACAACTCCAACTTCAATTCGAAGCCAACTTTAGCTTCTTGTTGACTCTCTACCATAAGATGACGTTCTTTTCATCATCATCTGATTTTGCCAATGCTTTTTGGTGCTATCATGTTGTTGTTGTAGTTGTTGCTGATGCTGCTTGTGTTTTGTAGTTTGGAATCAGAATCAGAATTGGAATTGGTATTGGTAGCTATCATAAATCTGTTCGTCGGCAAAAAAAAACAAATCTACACACAATGGGGCGTTTGCAAACGCATTCGTCGATCGGAATGTGAATGAGGCAAGGAGAGGTAACCGAATCAGCAGCAGCAGCAGTAGAGGCAGAAGCAAAACAGGGGCACAGTGAAATCGAGTTGTATAAAAATTTGACGAATTTGAAAGCCAACTACATAGATAACTACTTATATACTTGGACCATGCTAGAATCTCTTGAATAGAGTTGACCAACTTTTGTCCTTTCAACTTTCATGTCCAAATGTTGTTTCATCGTTTACATCGTAGAGTTTGCCCTCTCTTTCAATAAGAGTTAAAGCTTTAGATCGAATACTATATAAATTCTATGCCCTCTAGCCCATTTGACATATCCTTCCTTTAAATATTAAGTATATTTTGATTTTTTTTGTTTCTATTAATTGTTTCACTGTTTTGACCGTTTTATTTTCTATCTTTCTATCTCTGTCTTTCTTAGCAGCGTTTCAAATCTGCCTTTTGACTGACTAAGTTCCTTCGTTTTTTTGGACTTGGCATCGAAGTTCGTTTTTTGTGGTTTTACAATGCGGGCCATTGTGTCTGCGGTAGCTTTCGGTGTGATCGTCTGATTTATAGCTGAATATCTTTTTGGGGCATTGGGGGCTACTGCTGCAGTTCGAATTGATATTGAAGTTGGATTTGAGTCTGAGAAGATGGGTCGCCACGTCTCTGGCTTCTGCTTTATGATTTGTCATAAATATGTCCCCTCGATATGCAATCAGTCGTCCTTCAGTAAGTCTTTTCTTCTTCTCTCTGTCTCTCTCTCTCTCACTCTTATTCTGATTATTTCTTTGACTTAGAGTTGGAGAGTGATTTGTGATTTGGGGGACACCGAGTTAAATTTTGGTTTTTGGGAGTAAGTTTTTTTGTTTTCAGTTTTACTTACTCTCGATGGAAACGGACGTTGTCCACGCAAAGCCTCATGCAAACCGGAAGCGGCCTCCGATAGAACAACAAGCGCTTGTGATGGCAAATGGCTATTGCCAAATGCGTTGTTTTCCATCTAAATGGGAAGACTGAATATCTTTTCGTTTCTCGTTCAATTTTTTGGCACTAAAACATAACCTCAACACATGTATATATGTATGTATATATATATATATATAAATATATATTTGCCACACTCTCTTCCACACTAATTAAAATGGACAATTTTTCTCTTTATTGGTAAATAATTATTGCCCATTTATCGGTATATATAAATAGAGGAAGAGAGGATTTGTTCAAAAAATAACGCGCGTCGGGAAAAAAGAATAACAATTTTCTTAAATTAAATTATGATTATCAGCTGACTGATTTTTTTTTCTCTTCCAAGACTTTCTCGTTTGTTTTTTTTTTTTTTTGTTACTTGTTTTTCCTTTTTGATTTTGAATTTGATTTTCCTTTCGCTTCGCACCCGCACGTACGCGCAGCAAAAGTCCAACTGAGGCTGTCTGCAGTTGGTGTTGGTAGTTCCAATTCGAATTTGGTGTCTCTGCTTCTTTCTAGTTGCCTGACTGGCAGCAGCAGCAGCTAGCTACTGCGCAGTCGACGACATTTCTCCATTGCTGATTGGCTGAGAGGGCATATGAACCGGTTTATATGCCATATGTGCCATCTCTTTTCATCATATGCTCTACACCATTCCATGAATGTTGTTGGTGTGCCATCCCATCGTGTTTTTCGTACATACAAAATACACTTCACTCGATTTTGTGGGCGAAGACGGGGGAGTGCCACGTTAGGTGAAAGCTGGGTGCTGGGCGGGATGGATGGTGGTATGGTGATGGAGGTTAGGTAGGTAGATAGGGTAAACTGTTGGAGGGGGAATGCTGGAGAGTGCTGAAGAGTTTGTTATTATTCCAAAATGGTTGGCAAAATTGTTTGTCTGTTTATCTGCCTGTTTGTCTGCCAGCACCTGGGACTGGGCAGCAGTTCCCTCTCTCTCTCGCTTTCTCTGTCGCTCGCCCGCTTTCAATGGCTCCTTCTCTTACTCTTTCTCATCCTTCAGCTGACATTTTGTGTAAATAAACCGTATGAGAAGCATTTTCCCACTTTTGGCTTTGGCATTTTCTCAGTGTTGTCTCCCTTGGTTGGGCACTTCTCTGCTGGACAAGTATCTTGGAAGTCTCTTTTTATTTTTACTGTTGCTTTTTCTGTTGTTGTGTCGTTCTTGTTGTTTTTGTTGTTGTCTGCCGGACACTTAATATTGCCACATTACTGTGGTATCTACCAGGATAAAATGTGTGACTGACAAATATTGAGAAGGGGATAGTTGAATAAAATGTACAACAATTTTCAAACACAATTTATGCCGAAGGACTTTCATTTTAATGGATTTTCCATTCTAAAGTTTATTAGTATTTACTTTGTTTTGTCATTAGATTAAATGTTAAATGTTATTCCGATGTTCAATACACCATCAAAAGCAGAAGCCTTTATAAGAAAAGAAGCAAAATTAGATTTTTAAGACATTTCGTTTCATAAGATACTGGATATGGATATATCGAAGATATAGAAACTTTGTTTAAAAGCTTGAAAAGACAATCAATATCTTAAAAATGCGAAACGAATGTTTTATGAAAACGTCATGATTGAGAAACTAACGATGCAGTTGCAGAGCAAAAATCATCAAAATCATGTCTTTTTTTATGCGTAAGATTTTTCAGAGGGTAATCGTTTAAATGGCTCCTCCACGAAGAGTACCTTTTAAGTCACAAATCGGTCAGATTATATAGATTTTTCAATTATGTTTAATTCATTGAATTATAAACATAAAGTTTCTTTTTCTATTAACCCACGTATTTGATTTAATCCCAAAATTATTTCTTTTGTATAATTTTCGAATTACCAGCGAATGCGGATTTTAGTCTTAAACTCTTTCACAATTTAACCCCAGAAGTAAGGGAATGCAAATAATTCTACTAGAAATCTTCACATTTCCGAATATCCTCTTTGATTCAACAATTTATTTTTTGAGAGATCATGAAAATGTTAAATCCAATTTTCATTATTTTTGGTTACACAAAGGGAATATCAACCTCATCGTACAATGTATCCATTTTTTTAAACCAAAAACTAAAAAATTACAACCAAATTAACGGGAATCGGAATATTTATCACATAAAAATGTTAAAAAACTTTGTTTTCAATATATGTAGATAATATCATATCCTTGTCATTTATTGTGCGATCTAATATATAGTTACATTACCTGAAAAAGTTCTGTAAAAAGTTGTACTCTTTGTCTTAACATGAAGAATGTCTGTTTCTTTTCCTAATGAATTTTTGGATGGAGATGAAATTACTCAAATTACTCAAAACACGTTATAAACGTTTAGTTTAGGATTAGGTCTTATAAATAGTAGATATATTCGATTCTTCAATAAATGCATCAACATATATGTATAATTTGTCCAAAATGACTAAGTTTGTTTTGATTGCTAACTATGTACGATTTATTATCCAGTCTAGTACTGGATAAGAAAGTTAGAAAGGTCTTTTACGCACACACAAACACACACACACTCCTTACACCACTCCTATATATGTATATTCATTCCACTGTCGGAAATTGAAAATATGTATCTGTGACACAGAATATTAATAAAAACAACAACAACGAAGCACTTCAACTAAACATGGACAACAACAACTACAAGAAGAAGCCTTTAAGCCAACTCCTCAAGACTTGTTGTTGTTGTCGTTCTTGTTACTGTGATTTAGCAATGTGTTGGAACTAACTAAATAAAAAGGAGACACGAGAACAAAAACGCGAACAACAACAAAAAACGATGAAGAATAAAGAAAAAATGAAAGAGAAGAGGCAAACCTTTTGACATGTTTATGGGGCCTGTCTGTCACCTACCGTACACACTCCCCCCCACCATTTATATATAGGTACATATATATACATATATATATATATATATATATTTAATTGAAGCCTAGTAAATTTTCTTTTGACCATGTTTGGTTGGCTGATGGTAGCCAAGATTTCTCCATCTAATTTTTTGCTCATTAAATTTACATTTTAAGAATTCCTTTGTGCGCAAGTTGATAATTTTCAGAAAGTTGCCTCCGACTTTGGTTTATTACAGGCCAACAAACCAAAGTGAAGAAGTGCTAGAAATGTGAAGGTGGAGGAGACGGAAGAGAAATGTATGAAAGGCGAGAGGAACTTACATACATATATAAACATACATACATACATATATGCATGTAGATAGAGATAGATGATGATGGGCGGTTGAGAATTGCTGTGAGAATGAGATAGAGAGCGTTGCGGGTACTCCTCAGAGCATGCGCCTACCCAGAATACAACGTTGGAGGTAGCCTACATTATGTGTCTATGTACACATAGCCATGGCCAAGGGGCAGGAAGGTGGGGCAAGTGAGACAGGAGGTAGCCGAGTAGAGTAACTAACCAGAAACCAGCAGCATCAGAGAGTCAAGACCAAGAGCCAGGAGCAAGGAGCAGGACTAGCAGTAGGACTTGCTTGTACTGCATTTTGTGTGCGTTGTCAGTAGATTTTTCATTTTATTTATGTGCTGCTGATTCGCTATTTTTTTTCTTTCTTTTTCTTCTACTTCTTCTTAGTCTCCTCTTTTGGTCTTTGTCAGTTTGTCAACCTTCTGTTTTTTTGTCGTCTCCACAGCAGCTACAAAATTAAATACTTGTTCTTTATGGGCGCATGTGGGTGTGGCTCTTTATATATATAACATATATGTGTATATATACAAGCAACTTGTCGACGTTGTCTTTGTCATCTACCTAGATATGTCTTGTACATATGTACATATATATATATATATAGATATATACCAGATATATATTTATATGTATATACAACTTGTCACATCTTGGATCTGACAGCTAATTTATGTAGTGGCCATAGAGGCAGCTGCCACTTGAGAGTTGTTGTTCTTTTTTTTCTTCTCCATTTTTGTTTTTTTTTTTCTGTTTTGTTCTTTATTGTAGCTTTTCGCAGTTGTTTAATAATTTTGTGGCAAATCATTTTCTTATAATTTAATGTAGTTTGCCTTAGGTTTTAGTATGTGTTTATAAATATAGTGCAAATTGGATTTTAATTGCTAAATAGTTTATGATGGTTCAAACACACACACCGTAGGTTGATTTGATTAATTTATGCCTTAAGCAACCATTTATTAACATAACAAAAACATTTAGATAAGAACCATCTATAAAAAGAAAACTCTGAAAATAGTAATCTTTTACATTAATTGTAAGATGTTTCTCTTTTCAAATTATTCAGTTTCATTTTTATAAGGTGTAATATTTCTGATTTTGCTTGATGTCCGCATTATCAATTCCGTAATTTTGGCACTAGTAAATGAAATATCTTTAAATACCGATTTCGATTATACGCTATAGTTAGAGAATAAATAATTAGTGGAAGTTTCGACAATGGGGGACCTAAATAAATAGACTGAAGAAACCCCTTTCTTTCTACTGATTGGAGTCGATGAGTCGAAAGGTTTCCAAATGTTATCCATTCCTAGCTATAATGCAAAAAATTGATTGAATTTATAAAAAAAATTTGTAGAAAATCGTATTTGACTTTAAAACCAAAACTACCAAAGTCGTACTATCGATTGGCTTGAGAGCTTTCTATGTAGAAGAAAATGTCTTAAATCGTCTATTCCAACGGGCATAGGGGTTTTTCATAAGTTTCTCTTGGCATTGAAAATTTATTTTTTTTAAGATTTTGGATAATTTGTCGTTTGTTTTTAAAGGAGCTAAAAACTATATATATTAGTCCTATTTGCAAATCAAAAATATATGATGAGTTTGTATTTAAAAACCTAAGAATCTCTTTTCTTCAGTGACTACTTTTTCCTAAGTGTTCCAACCGCAGAAATAGATTATAGTGGCCAACTCTCCCACACTATCTAGGGTATTTATTAATTAATTATTGATTGAAACATTATAGCATTATATTCTTATGCTTATCGAGAATACATATATAATTGTTGAGGTTGGAAATGGTGCGACAAGATTGTAATACGTGGCGTATACATAACACTGATATAGACAGATGGACGGGTAGGGGGTCATCATCATCATCGGACACATCTCTGGACACTTCTTTGCTTTACAAAAACCTGACCAATTCTTTAATACCATCTGCAGGGGTATAACAAGGATTGTCTTTATCAACATTTTTATTGATTAGGAGAGAACATTTGCTTCAAGTGGTCTCTAGCCAAGAATCTTGCATACCATTTGGAATCCACACAAAAATCCTCCCCCTTCACATTTTCTTAATCTATCGAATACTAAATATTCTAATTCACCATTTGTAATCCTGTTGCTATCCTCCATTCAAACCAATCTAAAATATATAGTTTTCTTCCACCCAACTTACCATTGTCTCAGTCAACCCCTGAGCCAACACCTGCTAGCTGGTAGCTGGCTCATGGCAATCTCTTTCAGCCACGCCCTCAAATTAATTGAAACCGCATTACAACCAAGTGACAAAATCGTTTGCTCTGTGTCAAAGTCAAGCCCAACAAACTCCTCCAAACTCCCAAAAAAACGACCCAGATGCGACTCGGCAAAACCAAGTGTGAATCCCCCACAAATCCCAGACAAAATCCAAACTCAAACGATTCTGAATGTTGAATATGGAATGGAAATGAATTACAAGGGAAATAAATGTACGAAAAAATTTGCACCATGAAACAAAGCGAAAATCATAAAAAAAAGAAAGGTTCGAATTGGATTTTTCGTTTCTTTTTTATATGTATTTCTTTTTTGTGGTTTTTGGTCCAAAATGTTGACATGTTCCAAATGCAATTTTAACAGGATTTGCACAAACACATCCACACATATACATAGAAAGTGACAGAAAAACGCAACAGCAACCAGGAGAAAAAAAAAAAAAAGTAGAGAGTGGAAAAAAATAACCGAACACGGAAAAAGTCAACCCTCAACCATCTCTTTTCCCCTCTGTTTCCTATGGTCGCCCCTCCCTCTCTGTGTGTGTCTTCCTGTGGCATGATGTGCGTGGCTGGCATAACTTGCGGCTTAAACGGCTCAACTTGTCATGTTTCTGTCGTCGGGCATTGATTTTCCACCCAACGACAAGCGACAAACGCTACTCACACCTACTCTCCACCACCTTTAACTCCCATTTCCACTCCAACTCCAATTCCAAAATGCGATGCGCCCAGTAGTATCTCTCATTCTACAGATGGGTTCAACCGGACTTAACGCTTCATCAATATGCTTTTTCGTTCGCTAATTTTGGTTCAAGTTTAGTCAACCTTCGGCAAAAGCCAGCATACGTGTGGGTCGAGATTTATATGTGTATCTCTTCCTATTCTACCAACAAGTGGACACAATCCAAGTCATCCTAGTCAAGCAGACAATATACATACATACATACACATATGTACATCTATGCAGCATGTGTGTGCGTGTGTGTTTAGTGTTAATCCGTCAATGATAAGCTCAATTTGTTGTGGTCACTTCAATGACAATGACACTGACAATAAGAGGGGGGAAATGTTCGTAGAAGTCCTTCGCAGTGTCCCTTATTGTTGTTTTGTATGTGTGTGTGTTTATGCGTAAGGATATGAACAAAAGAGCCATTAAACTTATATTAAACATTTCATCTTAGAGATGGCAAATAATTCTAATATTGTGGAGATATGTAGAGTTCTTTTTGAATACCATGCATCAAATTTCTTGAAAATCTGAATATTTTAGAGATTTGTAGAGTTGCTGTACCTTTAACTTTGTGGAAATTGTACATTTGGGCTTAAACTGCCATAATACCAATGATAATTTTATTTTATAGCTAGAGTCATCGGTTGAAGAATTCACAGAGATGTAAAGCAATGATCAAATGTCCTGTGAAAGGACAAGTCGTCAAAATCTTTAAAATAAATTCTGAAGACAGATTAATACTTGCAGATCGACTTAGGAGCTTGTAAAATGTTCATGAGATAGTTTGGGAGACTTTGTAGAACTTTTCCTGTGTGTGTGTCTGTGCCATCTCTAACAGATTTTGTCTAACCCCTCATACATAATGTGATGTATCATCATAATTCAAGTTTCCAACTAGTATTACTCATCTTTCACACATGTTTAGTTGTCCCGCCCGATTACCACCCCGCATTAGCTCCACCTCTATTCCTTTATCTGCGTTGTCTACTATGTGACAGCCTGTGCAGTAATTTAAACTTTGGTCCTGTTGTCTTTTGGCCATATTATTTCTTGATGAAGGATTTATTATACGGAACTAAAATATCGAATGATATAAGCGAAACGGTGTGACTATATTATAAAAGTTTTTCACACGTTCCTACTGTAGGCTGTGTGATGAACTTTTTCTTTCTTCATGTACCTTGTTGGCAACCCCTCCACCTCAACTGACTCCTCTCACGAAAAGGGGGAGGCACAACAATTTTATTTATGCGCACGTGTTCCTGATGACATCCAGATAGAATCCTTAAAGATGTTCTAGGACCACAAATGAACCAAGCCATACTGAAGAAGACTAAAAGCAAGGCCAAGACCAAGACCGAGACCGACCGACCGACCGACCACTAATTGGCTTAGTGCATTAAAATAACTTGGCCAATAGTTTTGTGGCCAACCATCATCAGTAGCAAGCAGCAGCAGCAGCAACACCGCCAAGCGGCACACAAAGCCTTCTTCATGTTGTTGTCATTGGAAAATTTATGAGACTCTGTGGCTAATTTACCAGATAAAGGCTTTTGTCTGTGTAGATTTGTGTGTGTGTGTGTGTGTGTGTGTGCTTGTCCTTTAAGCCCAGCAGCAGCATCAGGCTAAAAAGGATTTTCTCTGTTAGAGAAGATAAACAAAAATCTCGTAACGGGGTGTGGAAATGTTTTGGGAGAAAATGCGGGTTTTTCCGATTTGACACGCAATGCGATAGACAGAGCCAAAGCAGGAGAGTCAAGCCTGTCGTCGATGCTGAGCTCATATGTCATATGTCCAAACGTGGACGGCAAGTGTGTCTAATTATACAAAATTATTTATAATGGCCACCCATAGACCGTGGTAGTGGACCACCCAATATACCACTAACCCACTCTCCATTTAACCTCTACCCACGGACACCCCACCCACTCCACCCCTTCTCTGTAATTCAGTTGTTGTGCGTTGTGTTTTCAGAAATTGTGTGTAAAAACCTAATTAAAAGCGAATTATTCATGTTGAAATCTGTGGTATGACGATTAAATTAAGGGGATGGCGGTTGGAGGAGTGAAAGGATTTTCGATTTTAACACTCATGATGGATACTTACTATACTACAAAAAGCAGTCTGTGTTGCATAGTGTCGAATCGTATCGAGTGGAGTCTGCTGTTTTTGTTGCTATTGTTCTTATCGTTGGCCATATGTTGCACCGAAAAATGAATTTGTTCAAAAATTTTGGTTTTGGTATGCTTTGATTAATTGGTGGTCAAAAGTTCAACGGAACAACAGTTGCTTTTACAAAATATGCGTAGGGCGGTCTGCAAATATTGTGTGTGTGTGTGTGTGTGTGTGTGTGTGTGTGGCAGGAGAAAAGCGAGCTTAACAATTTGTAATGCCTTTCCATGTGAGAGAATTTGTTAGATGCAAACTTTCTAATCAAGAAAAGAGTTTCACAAAATAGTTAAAGTGCCAAAATTTGTGGTTTGCTATCTTTAACGGACGATTTCAAAAAAACCAAAGGGTGCCTACAGGTTTTAACTTACCAATTATCTTACCTAAGAACCATCAAAAACCAAAGACAAAGAGATAGAAAAATAAAATGCTAGGATAGAAGAGATTTATTAGTTAAGACAAATTACAAAGTTTTAAAATTTCGAAAATTGCAAATATGGGGTTGTAGATCTCTCACGCATATGCCTGGTTCACCAGTCCTGATCTTGCCTGAAGGGAGGGTCCAGGGGTGACATCTTTTGAGACGCCTTGCTCGGGTACTGTTGTCTAGCAGGGCGAGGGCCAGAGTGTTGCCATGCATCTCCAACCTAGAGCAGTGCTGAGTGCCATATCTTTTGATCTCGCTGCTGCGTTCAGGTCTCTGTGAACGACCGAGTTGCGAACATATGCAGGCGCTCCAAGTATTCTTCGGAGCAGCTTGCCCTGGAAACCCTGTAGTGCCCCAGAGATGAATTCCATAAGTCCACATCGGTTTGATTATGGTCTTGTACAGCAGCACCTTGTTGCGAATGCTGTCATATGATTTTTATAATGTATGTATGTATATATGATTGTTACATATTTTAGTAATATGTATTTGTAAAGAAAAGAAAGGTCTTTTCCGAACTAAATTCGTATTCAAACCGCGGCAAAGTTGTGAACAGTAAGAATAAAACTCACCTGTGTTTTATACGATTAATTCAAAAACGGTTTGAAATATTGAAAAACGCAAAACAGCACGTTTTACTATTTTAATATGTTCGGAATGTTATTAAAACTATTTCCATGCTAAAAAAGACAGAACTATAAGACGAATTGCTTCCTTAAATTAATATAAATTTGAGAATGCTAATAAAAACAACAATAAAATAAAATGTTTTAAAAGTAAAATCAAAATTTATTTTGGTAACTTCTAAACTATTCCTAACACAAATTCAGTTTTAATTGATTAAAATCAAAAGACTATATTTACTTAATATAAATCGAAAGGGCATTAAAACTATGTAAGAAACAGCTGTCTCTTTGCTTTTTATGATTCAACGATTGCCTTTATTTCATCTCAGGCCATGCCAATCACTTCACTTTGGCCATTTTCACGCCAAATTGTTGATGTTCCCCTAAATAGCAGTCTCCCGCCCCACCCCACACACTCTTACCCGTTCAACCCAGTCTCACTTGCAAGCCGTTTTATGTGGCGTCAGATATTTAAAGTTATAACAAAAACAAGAATGTTTAAAGGGCATTGAAGAAGAGCAAACATAAAAACCAAATGCAAACAGCCGGCAGACAAGAGAACTGACGACTATAAGAGAAGGACACAAATGAAGAGATAGATAGAGAGAGAGAGAGAGAAAGAGAACAGCAATGAGGAGGAGAATGATGATGATGATGACTCGTGACTTGGTAACTTTTAGTCAGAAAAGTCGTTGCTCAGTTAAAAGGGGTTGGAAAATGATATTACACCAATAATAATGAGTGCAATTAAGCAGAAGAGACCACGGAAGAAGAACTCCAAAAAACGAAGGGGAAAGGGATGGGATTGGGGGTGGGGCTGGAGCTGGGGCTGGGCAGGGGGATATGTAACAGCTTAATGTGTGTCACTGGAAATGAAATTTACGCTAATCGTTGGCAGCACAAGGCAAGGCAAGGCAGCAAGCGAAACGTCAGACAAATTAAATTGTCGTTTTATTTGTTCAAATAGCTGAAATATTTTCAAAAGGCATTGCCATTTGTTTTTCAGATGGGGTTAAGACGCCAACACCTTAGCCCTTGAAACCCCCCTAGCCTAGCCCCTCCACTCTTCGCGTTTCCTTCCCCCCATTTACTAATCTTTTTATGAGGGATGCCCAACAAAAGGGGATTGAGGCAGAGAGAGAGATTGTTGTTGTAGGTGAGTGCCATAGAACTCACGCGTGCTATAGTCTAAAGTTTCCTCCCACTCCACACACACAGTTTGCCCTTCTTTGTGTGTGTGTGTGGGTGTGTGGTTTGCCAGTCGAAAGGTGGCACCATATGGCAGCAGCACGCCGAATCGTTACCCTCTCGTTTATCTGCCCCGCCCTTTGCATCGTTTGGTTTGTTGGTTTTGTGAGTTATACTTTTCAATGCTGAAATTGATTTCCGATTTGTTTATGGTGATCCCATGGCACAACAACAAGAATAACAATAGCAACTACAACAACTGCGGTCGTTCATACATCCGCTTGTCCGCACTTGCAATTGTTGTTGTTACTATTATTGTATTTATTATTGAGGTTGAAATTGTTGCTCTTTTGATATTAGTGAAATATGATTTTGCTATTTTACTTTCTCCTCCCTCCCTCCCCCATTTTCCCATCGCCCCATTGGCCACTCATTCTCGTTTCGTTACTTCTGCTTTCAGTTCAATTATTGATGATGATGCTGATGATTATATAGATTCCTTTATTTTGTTGGTAATGTGTAGTCCGACATGTATTTATTTCGTTTGAATTCAATTGCCAATTGACCAAATGTTTAATATCAACTAATTCTTTAGATCTTTCTCTGCATTTATATGGATTATAAGGTCATGCTCTCAATTGCTCTTAGTTGTAGTAAATATTTAAGGAATTTTCATACTAATATATATATTGGTCAAATTTTGTGTATTGACATGACCAGTGATGGCAAGGCTAATCATATGACTTAAATGTATCGAAAACTTCAATACAATTCAGTGCTTCAGAAAAAAAAAAACATTTTCAAGCTCCTGATATCTCTAATGGACATTACAATAGAAATAACTAAACTATCAACAACAAACGAAAGGCTAAAAGTCGTTTAAGGCAGGTCACAAGGCAATGATACTTCTTCGCAGAGAACCTTACTTTATACGATTTTCTTCGATTTCCAAGAAGCAGAGTCCTCTACTGAAAAGAGGATCGGATTAAGCACTTGTCTATACTACTCTTTCTTGATACCTAAATTGAAATCGATCAGACGTGATTAATAACCGCACACCTTCGATAAATCGTTTGATTGAATAATCGATTAATGATTTTTGTTTGCCATCACTAGACTTTCTATATTATCACCACTTTTATTTGGTAAAGCTTGTAGTCTATGCTACCCAGTCACATTGTGAGCCATAGGCAGCACTTAACTGCCTGCAGATGAAGATTCTCCTTTTAGCCATTAGTAGATCAAACTTAAGAAAGTCGACAATATCCTACTCAAAATTTGTCTTTCTCTGTCACTTTAAAATTTCTATAGCATTTGCGAAACTCTTGATTTCGTACTTGAATGGCTCATATTGAAATGTTGTTTATAAATCGCATTAACCCTTTTGGTTTTTTTTTTTTTTCAATTTTGTTTCACAATTTTTCGCTGATTATTTTTTCGTGAATGATAAATGGCCAAACAACATAAATCAGACGATGTCGACGGCTTGCAGCCACCACTACATTCTCCCATCGTCTCCGCATCTCTTCAGTTTCCTTTTTTCTACAATTATGAGTATTTTTTCAGTGTGTTGTTGTTGTTGGATTTCTCTGCTTTTTTTTTTGCTGTACTTTTTTTTTTTTCTCGTAATTTTAATAAACACCATTTTCGGTTTGGGGCCATTTTGTTAAGCGAGGCAATTAAGAAAACCGAATCGAAACACAATTCGAACAGCTGTACCAACCCTTCTCTCCCCCCGAACACTTTGGCAATCCTCATACCGCAGTCGATCAAGCAGCTTAATGCGATTTATACGAACTGTTTGACTCTGGTTTTGGCCATGGTCGCTCTCTGGTTCTGGTGTTGGCCAGTTGGCTCTCTTAATTGGTTGGCTGGCCGCAGTCAAGAAAAATAAAGTAGGCTGGCTTGTCCAACAACAATTGTTGATTTTTAATGCCATTTTCATAGACAAGTTAAATATGGTGGTCGAGAAGGGAAGGGCAATTGAAGCCAATATGATTAATTATCCATATGAAACAGAAATATGTACGTACATATGAAATCTTTCTCTTCTTTTGGCTTATTTTCCCCTCTCAAATGGAGATTCCCCCCCCGACACACTTTGTATTTGCTTAAATTTTTAACATAAATTGCACGTTTTTTAAATTTCAAACGCATTATTTCGAGTTCGTTAGGTTCTGGAATACGAAATCTGTCTGCGTTGGCCGCAAATGCAAATAGAATTGGTTGGGCATATCAAAATAACTCCCAAAACGCGCACCATCGCACTACCACCCACACCGCCTGCTCTCCCCTCCCTTATCATACTATATATACTTATATATACATATATCACCATAGGTGGGTATCACATCGGACGCGTTGGTCGCTGCTCTCCTCGCCAGTATGGCAAATCTAAATCCGCAAAGTGCTTTTGTTGACTTACTTAATTTGCAAGTGTCCAAAGCAGAGAAAAAGAAGTAAAAAAAAAAAAAATTATCAGACAGATGGGTAGACACAGCAGGTCGGTTGGATGGTCTCTCAACTTTTCATTGCACAATTTTTAATTTCCTTCGGTGGAGAAATGTTCTCTTTGCGCTTCTTTGGCCAATTAACGCAGTTTGTGAACCGAGCAAAGCAACAGAAAAAAAGGACGAATATCTTCAAAGATTTTTATTCTTCCTTACTGAATTTTCTTGGTTTTTTTTTTTTTTTGTTTCTGTTAACGCTTCTTTTTTTCCGGTCGCCACTTAATCAGCATCAAAAAATTTCTCATCTTAACGGTCCAAATTTAATTAAATAATGTTACAAAAATTTTGGGCGTCTTGGACAATTAGCTGGCAAGCTGAAGGTGGATAAGTTGGTGGGTGGGCTTCAGATTCACAATCACTCCAGCTAAATGAGCAGCTAAGCTAAGTAAAGCGGTGGCAACACCTGTGGGAGTTTTTCTGGTGTCAATAAGTTCTTTCCAACTACAGGGGCGGATGCTAACGGGGAAAATATTTACTCACGTCTTTTCCGATCCATTCAACATTTTCTTGATCCCCATGGATCTATCCATTTTGCCTATTAATTTTTCCGATCCGTTAGTGGAATATTTTGTGATGTTTTCATTATTTAGGCATACATGTAGTACAGCTTCCTTTCAGTTCTGTAAAACTCATTTTTCTTGCCCCCTTTTTCGGTTTTTTGAAATACGCTCCACTTCATCAAATTGTCTCTTGGCTTTCATGCAGTTCCCCATCTCTCTGTTGCCACATTCCCATCTGGATGTTCAATGGTAAAGTGTGAGCTGGCATCAAACTTCAAAAAGAAATCAAATTAAATGTGTAAAGCATTAGAGATAAAAAAAAAAGAAAAAAAAAACGAAATAAAATAAAAATTTCTGGGCAACGAAAAAAACCGGAAAAAAAGTAAATGAAAAGAAACTTGTAAATACCAGTGGAGTAAGCATTACGGAAAAGGTCAAAGCGCGTGAAATTTAAGGGATTTTCCAACAGTTTCTTTTCCTCTTTTTTTTGACTCATTTTTTATTATTATATTCTGTTTTGGGAGGGTTGTTGTTGGTGTTGAAAATTGACACTTGAAAATGAGGTTGATGCGTAAGCGGAGAATGGGGACGGGGCAAGGGGTGGAAACATTTAGAGTTGCAATCAGACAAATCTGGCGCGCAATGCAACTTGTTTGGTGGGGGCTCCAGAACTTGTGGCAAGTGAGGAGTGAAGATGGGGCTAGGGGACGACGAATTGTCAATTGTCAATGCTAATGACAATATAACAATAACAGCAGCAATCGCTGCTGCGCAATAGCAGCAGCAGCAGTAGCAACATTATTGCAACAATATGACGGCCTAAAAGACACGGCAGAGAGGACATCAGACTGACTATGAATCTGACGACTCAGACTCTGACTGACTGACATAATGCTAATGTCATTGCTATTGCTGCTGCTGTTGTTGCTGTCGACTGTTGGTTCGATTGCTGATTGCATCTGTTGTGTCTCTCCTTTTACCCTCTTACCATCCTTTACCACATCTCGCTTTACCAAAATACCGCCTTCATGCCTCATAAAGAGACACAATTTCGGAACAATGTGAATTGCAAGGCTATCAGACGACTAATCACTTCTAGAGCATCATGAGTAACAAAGAGAGAATGACTAGGACCATATAAAAGAGTCGACTGAAAACATTTGAGTATTATGGTTCGAAATTTGTAAACGTTTAACATTATTTTGTACTCTACAAATATAAGAGAAAACTTTAATTCAACTTGCTGAGAAATTATTTACATCAATAGAATCTAATAGAATTTAAGACTGAAATTTTTTAGTAAATGTGTAAAATTTGTAGAAATTTTGATTTTATATCAAATTATTTCTTATGTATATTTGTTTCTATTTCTCAGATTGTCTCAATATTTGTAAATCATTTTTTAATTTGTTGTGTCATAGATTTAATAGAAAATTTAATATCACAATTCCTTAAAAAGCACGAATTTCTGCAAATTAAATTCTGTTATTGATGATAATATGAATAACAAAATTTCAATTAGCAAGCTATGAGGTTAATCTGGATACTGTATTTCGAAATAATTTGTTGTTATATACGTATATGTACATTAGGCTGTCCCAGGCTACAAGGGGGAATTTTTTTTTTCGGAATCTCAATATGCATACCCTTTATTTTTTTTCCATTTGACTCTAAAGACTTAAATATAAAATATTATTGAGATCGGATGTCATTAACCCGTGCCGACTTGCCGTCAAACTTTAAGTTTAAAAGTTAGTATGAAAGCTATATGGTCACTATAGAGAAATGTTTAATTGAATTTTTAAATTAATTAAATAATTAAAAATAAAACTTATAGTTCGCATTTATTTTCTTTTTATTATAAAAGAGACTTCAATCCTCCAATTTTCTTTTCAAAGTTTTCTTTTACAGTCGGGATATACCTGTCTGTGTTCTTGTACGCAACGTAATAAAAATTGTTTTTGCTCCTCTTGAACAGTGATCAAACCATGGAAATCTTGCATTAACTTAACCGCTCTTTCCGCCGTGTCATTGACTGCTTTCAGTTCTAGCAGCTTCTTTTTAGCCTGTAGAAACGAATTATCATTTGACCACGACGAGGGACACTTGTTCAAAAACTGTCGTCAATATGGAGTCGATTAAACAAGAACTTGCTTTTGACAGAGACGAAGTCATCAATGTTTTTCTCTAAAATTACAAAAGATTGATCATTTATTATTATACCTATTAGCAAACTTTGTAAAAGAACAAATTCAAAGATTAATTAACATACCAAAAGTTGGCTACAGAGTTCTTCGTTGGATGTAATGTAACGTTTATTGTGGGCAGTTGGGTTTTCTCTAGTTAAGTTAGAAATCATTCTTATTTTAGTTTCTAGACTGACGTCATCATCAAATAAAGCCAGAATAGATACTTCATCTGTCAAATACCACAAATGCTGGCAAAACTTCTGCAATGCTGCTTTTGAAATGCTTTTGTCTATTGTTTCGTAATTTTTCATGGCCTTCAAAAACACAAATCCTGATACGGCGCCTTTACTGCTAAAATACATTGGAGCCAGGGCTTAACGTAGGATGTCACGATGAACAGACATACTTCCAACAGAGCTCCCTTATCCTTGTTTGAAATTCTGAATTGAGATCTAAGTAACGATATTTTCAATGAATAAGTGGCTTTCGCCATCCATCGAGCCTGGTGCATAGCACCTGGAGGCCGAATCTTAAATTTCTTCTCTGAATCTCCGCCAAGAAATATAATTGAAAGCTCAATTAATTCACGATAGTCATCTCTAACGATATCTTTGGTTAATTCAGTTCTGTATAATGTTAGCAGTTTGTCAATTTCCGAAACATTTAAACAAGATAGCGTTTCTGAACAACTTTGGATTTTCTCCGGATCGATGTTTTTCCAGTTTTCTCGGAATTTCTTGAATAATGGGATATCTGGGCTTGTAGTTACTTGACTGATTTTTGCTTCAAACACGCCTTTAAGTACTAATTCATAAACGTGATGGCGGCAAGCAAAAACAAGCACTTCTCTACCCAGTTTTTGTTCGAGAAGCACACATGCTCCATTTATGCGGCCTGTGTTAGAAGCAGTAGTATCACAACAGAGAATTTGCACTTTGTCTTCAAGGTTCCAGTTCGTAATAGCATTCCAAACTGCATCTGCCTGTTCCCTTCCTGTCGAGCTATCCAACTTAGGAACAGCAATAATTTGTTCTTTATTATCATATGTAATAACTATCGGTAGGCGTTCTTCTTTACTTTTACGTGAATCTAGAGCTGGCAACAGTTTTCCGTCCCAGTGGACAGTTACCGTGTCCGGGACCTTGTTTTGAAAATCAATTTTTATAGTTTCAGCCCGTTCTTTTCGCATTTCCGTACGAACTCTATGAATGGAGGACTTATAGGGAATTCATCCGTATTTGCCCCAGAGCCTCAATAGTTGCTTCAATTATAAAGACAGAATCCCTCACACTTAACTGACACCTGTCTAATGCGGCAACTAACTTGGCAGTTAAGATATTTTTCCGCATATAAGTTTTATCGGGCTGAGGGAGGGCTGGGCCTATTTTCTTCTAATTCTATTATTTCAGAATCAGAAGATGACTGTTCTAGAGGTGGTTCCCAAGATGATGTTGACTGATCTAAGGATGAAAATATTTAGCACGTCGCTTTTCCTCCTCGATGATTCTAAGCCGCGTCCTTTCCTCTTTTTCTGTTACTTTTTTGTCCACTCCGGCTAAATGACCGGGCCGACCTGGTTCTCTTTGGCGCTGCAAGAAGATCTTATCTTCATTTATTTTAATCGATTGAAGAGCATCGGCATGTGCTATGTCAAACAAATTGCTTAAGTTTGAAACAAATTCATTTCGACGCTGTTTAAACACTTCTTGAGTTTTTTTCGCATTTTTTGTAATTCTCTCCAAACTTGGTATAAGTTAACTAGTTTTTTAACACAGTTGGGTATTGATCTTGTCGGTATACGTGCCTTTTCCCAATAAATAATACACTCACGAATTGTGAGATTTGCACTTTCACTGACATTTAACTTCACTTCACGAATATTATAGAACAAAACTGCCAGTACTTGCCCGTTAGAGGGAAGTTTAGAACCGGTGATTTGATGTTTTACGTCCCCTACTAAAAATATTTCCGTTTTGGAACTTCGTAACTCCATTGACATGTTCACTACACGAAAACAACGCGATGACTAATAAAACAAACAAGTAATTACACGCAATCAAAGCGACAGGGTGCTTGCGCCATACTATACAAGTACCGACATGTTTGCGATCAACTCGGCACGTGTTGCCGTTATTCTAAATAGTCGAAACTTTATTTTCAGATGTTTTTAGACCATACAAACAAAATAAGAGGGTATGCGTTAAAAAAAAAACATTTTAATTTTTTTGGGACACTCTAATGTACATATGTTAACTTTCGTTTATCAATGCCCATTTATCCTCTGTCATCAATTATCAATTGTTATTGAGAAAGGGAAAAGAAGAAAGGGGGGAATGTGAAATGATCTTAAGGAATGCATCAATAACGTTACTTTAATTGCCCCATATGGTCTATGTATACATACATCACTCCCTGGTTTGCCCCAGTCGCTGCCACACTCCTAGTTCTAGTTCGTGTGTCTTCCCCCAATCTTGGGGAGTCTTCTGTTTATATAAATCGCCTTCCATGCCTGCTGCTGCTGCTGCACTTTGGCCCAAAACAGCTTAACCCTGCCCCATATCTCTCGCTTGCCCCCTTTTTCTGTTCATCTCATTCGGAGGAGGGGATGCATTGTCGTGCGTCTTCGAACATTGGACTTTAACGTGCGATTGTCACACCACTTGCTGGCACAAGTACGAGGAGTAAGTACAACCACTATAACCCCCCACCGCTCCTTCACATCCCTATGTAGTTCCCCCATCTCCCTTCTTGCCGACTCTCTGCAGTCCCAAGGCTTTTGTGTAAAGTAAAAATGTAAACTTCCAAAGCCGCCAAAGCGGCCCCAAAACAGAGAAAAAACGAAAAAAAAAAAAGCCAACAACATAACACAAGAAGGCAGAGAAGGCAAAAAAAAAAAACACAAACCCGCCGCCTCACGACTGACATCAGGAGGATATTTGCATATAAAATTGGTAATATGCAAATATTTTGATTGTCTTTGACTTTGTGCGCGCTTATAAAGAATCTTTGAGCTTTGCGACTGTCCAACTGAAATGGAATTCCAGGAGATTGCCCAACCAAACCAGAGAGACTCGGACTTTCCGACTCCAATGCAAACTTGGATTTGGAATTGGACTTGGACTTGGACAACGACTACACACACACACACACACAGAGAAAGAGAGAGAGAGAGAGAGAGAGAACTGGAGCAGAGCCAGACAAACAGGCAACAGGAGGAAAAGTTGTTTGCCCAGTTGAAAAATTATTATCGAACACCTGTGTATGTGCATGTTTGTGTGTCTGTGCATTGGTGTGTAAGTGAGCAGATTTTTCTCAAGAATAACAAAAAACTTTTCCATACAATGGCCAAGAAAAAGGCTTAGGTCCTTTTGCTTCTCCAACTACTTGTATATATGTACACATATATGTATATAGGTGTATATATGTAAATTATTTCCATAGCCAACCAAAAATCAAGAATAAGCGAAGAAAAAAGTGTTGCCCTAAGGGAATTAATTAGTCCAATGGGAGAACACGAAAAAGAACAAGAAGTTTTAGCCAAAAAACGTTATAGCCGTGGTAGACAGACTGACGACGACGACAAGAATGATGATGATCACAATAACCAAGTTGTTGGCCAAAAAAATTGAATACAATACTTATCAGAAGAGATGCCAAGGCACAAGAGAGACAGAGAGAGAGAAAAAAAAGAGGAGGTAGCAAAGTTAAAGCCATATGATCAAATAAGCAGTCGAAACCAGTAATTCCTCTATTTTCGCACAGTGGATAATATCAGATTTTAAAAATATATAAATCGAATCTAATAGTATGGAATCTAAATATCAATCACAAACACTAAAATAAAGCTAAAATATTTAGTATATGTACTTAGTTTTCTATGTTTCGTATTCTAATTCAGATTAATATTTGTTCCTTTTCACTATTTGCTTCCATTAATCTACTTACATGGAAAATTTATTGGTACAAACATTGATATATACATATATAGCTTCATTTTTTCATGATTATGGTTATCCGAGAATGAGAATGGAAATTTTGATGTAATTTTGTTTTTTGCTTTGAATTTGATTACAAAAATTTTGAAAAAAAAAACTTTATAATAATCAAAATGGAAATTTGTATCCGATGAAATTTTTCCCATTCATATTATAAAACGTATTTGATGGATTTAAAAAAATGGATGCTGAATCCTAATGGGTAAAACAAAAATCAATGTTTGCTTAAGCCGGTCCATCCGGCTCGTTTCGTAAAATCCTCTCCAAATGAAGAACTCTACTATCCAGTAGGCTTATGAATTGATCTTTCTTTTTACATTTCCTTAGAGCACTAAGATAATCGTCATAGGCAACTAGTTTTCTGGTTGTCTTTACAGTTTGACCATCGATAATCTCCTCCACATCCATGGTGATAACCTTTCGCAAATTTGTTATAGATTGAGCCGATCGAGATTTGCCCACAGGTTTCGATCCCAATGATTGTGATGGTGGTGATTTTAAAGACTGTGATCGCTGTCTGCGGGGTGTCTTCTCGAGCCTTACCCTTTGATATTACATCATATAACAGTGATTCAATTGCACCCATTCGCCCATGGCGAATGCTTTAGCCTCAATTTCTTCAACACTTTACAATTAAAATCCTCCCAGTCTTCACGTTGGTTTTTTGTGCCATCTTGTTGTGCCAGATAATCATCCAAATTGATTTAGTTTTCTTAATTAGTCCAGCTACGACAAAGACATTGGTGAACTCTCGACGAGTGGCCGCATTCAATACGTAATTATGCAACTTTAGCCACTCCTTAACTTCTTTGAGCTCATGGGAATTCAATGTACATAGGAAAAGACTCATTTTTAATATATAACCAATAAATTTTGATTAGTGTTTTTTAAGAAAAATTTATTTTTGGTCTGTTCTCTACTAGATTTTCCGAAATATGAAACAAAAATGTAGAACAATAAACTCAACAATTGTAACTCAAAACATGCTTTAGAAAGGATTACTTGATATATGTATAAATTTCAAATAAATTTCGATGGGTTTTTGTACCACTGTAACACCGATCTAAAATCTTTTGGCGTTTGGCTTTTGTCTTTTAAATTTTTGTTTTCCGCGTTTTTGGCCGTAGCGCACTTTGGCGGAATGTTAAATGCTAAAAATGAACAAATAATGACGAATGCCGACTCAGCGTTCGTCCACGTTGTCATCGTCCATTTATACAAACATACAAGGAGTGCGTATGTTGTTGTGTTGTGTCCTTTACCTTCCTCTTCTTCATCTGGTCTCCTTGCTGGCTTTTTGGCTTCTGTGTATGGTTTTTGGGTGCCGCTCGTGCGATTTTCGTTGGAAATCAATGCAAGCACCGAGAGACAGTGGTCGCGCAGAGTAAATGGACAACACAAAATAAAAAGAGAAAAAACAAAAATGCCCAAAGATTTATGCGCACGCCATTTGGGCATCATAAGCTGTCAAAATGCCGCGTGTTTTTTTTCGTTTCTCTTTTCTTTTTTTTTTTTGGCGATTTATTAGCGCAAATTGAGTTTTAAAAGAAGCTGCTACTGCTGGTGCTGTTGACCAAATTGGGCTGTGGTTATGGGTTATAGAGGATTGCGGAATAGAGGGTCCTAGGCTGGACAAGTGCCCACTCAAGTCCATGCAAAACACGTAATCTGTCTGCGTCGAATCTTTGGCATTGTGTGTTTGTCTGTGTGTGCAGCTGCGACTCTCATGTAAAAATCTTTTCGATCTGTCGACTCTCGACTGTCGAACTCACTGCTAAACATGTCAACAAATAAATCGTCATGTAAAAATGGCATTTTAAATTGTTTTTGACATTTGTGTACAGAGTTTCTCTGTACTTTTGCTACGGCTACTGGCACTGCCATTGCTCTGACTGCTCTGCTGTTTGCTGTCAATGAAATGAAATGCAACCCAAACCAGGTAAATCCAAGTCATCTCACTCTCTTCAGCTCTCTGCAGCAAGTCAATAGTCATTTTAGCTTGAGTCTCCCCCCGCTTGAATTCAATGAGCATAAATTAAATGCAAATTGAAAAGCTTTAATGACAAATATTTTTTCAGTAGTTGATTAATGAACAGAAAGTTGTAGCAAAATAAAAAACACAAACCTGTTGCTCCCACGTGCTTCAGAATTATAGTTCGATCATTCGTCTTAACATGAAACGGAAATTTAAAGTAACTCTCGATGTATTTACTTAAATAGCTTAAGTCTTAACAACATTTTAATTTCCAGACTTGTTCTTAGTCTTAGTCTTAGCTTATTTTACAAATTGCTAAAATCCTGAGCATCTTTGCGAAAACTAAATGAAAGATTAAGATCTCGGCAATTTTTTAAACTGATCTGATCATTATGTGTTTGTATTTGCTTCAAGTATGTAGATATTAAATTTTTAAAATAAAACTTACATCTGGTAAACTAAGCTAAAAAAAATTACAAAAACGAAAAACCATCATAAAAATACCCTGTAAATGTTTGGTCTTTGGGAAATCAAGTCGTATATCAATATTAACATATATATTTCGACAATTTGACGTAAACATGGAAGTTGGGTAAAGAAATTAAGCATACGCCACCGCATGACCGCATGTGAGTTGTTGCGAATCTTCGTTCGGCTATATTTCCCATTCCCCCCTGGTGCCCCAAATAATGTATGTAACTTACTCATTTATCAAGCTTAAAGGACTTGAATGTAAATGTATAAAAGCGCAATTTTCGCTACTTACATATTTGTTGGTCTTTTTGCGTAAACTCACCCTTGCCAAAAACCGAAAACCAAAAAAAAAAAAAAAAAAACAAACGGTAAGGGAGTGAGCGGAAGAAAGTGTGGAAAAAGGAAAAACCAAAATACAAGAAAGTCACATAAAATTAATAAGCAAGGAAAGGACGATGAAAGGAAAGCGTTTTCCCTTTGCCCAGTGTTTTGTTGGGTTTTTTTTTTGTATGATTTTTGGGCGCATGCTAAATTATTACGCATATGAATTATGATATTAATTTCCAAAGAGTCTCCGAGCGTTTATTAATGTGACATGTAATGTGCCTGTTATTACCTTAAGATTATGATTACTTACTTGGGCACCAGGACGCGCCACATATGTAACTGCGAGTTGAACATGTGTGTGTGTGCGGGCAGGCAGTTTGTTGCTAGTGCTCCTGCTGTGCACCAACTTCCAGTCAGTTACAGCTCTGCCTCCTTTGACAATGTGTGGCATTTTCATTTAAATGGAGCTGCCCGCAAAACATAATTGAAATGTGGCCACCACACACACCTCTTTCTCTCTTCCTTTCCATCTCTTTTGCTCTCTCTCTCTTTCTTACTATCGCCTCCTTTATTGTTTCATATTCTCTGTGTCTTTTACTCTTATATTTTTACACCTCTGGGGGCATCTCCGCACTGTTGCTGGCTGTTGGCCAACTTGTTTGTCTGGGCGACACCTTAAAGAGTTAAAAACCAAGACCCACACAGACACACACAGCAAGCGGTCTGGCTACTTGCTGGCTGCCATCCATTGCCAACCTGATCATCGTCAACCTCATGATCGTCTTGATCATCATTATCATTGTTGTCATCATCTTTTTGGTCTCTCGCCTAAGTGGACTCATTTTGACATCTTCTTTTTATATAGCTGAGGATCGGTGCGCGACTTGGTATCAACGAAACTTAACTGAACTCCTCCAAGTGAAGTGAAGTGATACATGTGGACGTTGTCTTGGCCAATAAATACTTAATGCCTACCAAAAAAAAAAAAAACAAAAAAGATCAAACATCAACAAAAAACACAGCAAAAATATACACATTAAAAGTCGAACTTCAACATTGACATCTTCATCCACATCTTTGTCTGCTTTGGTATGCTCTGTTCATTGCTTTTCTGCGGCATCGGCCACTGGTTCTTTCGCCTCTTTTTTTGTTGTTGTTTTTTTTTTTTTAATTTTATTTTATTTTACTTTTTTTGATTGCCATTTTTGGTATTTCAATTAAATTTTTTTATGACAACATCAAAACTCTATCATAATTCTAAATGCTTTGACATGAGCTCTTCACTTTTTTCATTGCTCTTGCCTTGTTTTTGGCGAAGAATTCTTTCAGATGGTTTAATTTGGTATCAAAGAGAGTTGATGAACGAGTTTAGCAGAAAAGGCTAAAAGGGCTCTCACTGAACTGCCAGATTATTTTTAATTGATTGAATAGATCTTAAATTTGCATTTCTATAAATATTCTTATTTATGTATATTGTCTAGAATTTATTTAGAACTTCAAAAATTGTGTAATTTTCCCTATTTCTTGGCATTAATTTATGGAACCTTAGAAATTATATAAGTCTTTAATAGATTTTACAGAAAATATTTCATTTCATTAGATAATAAATTTATAAAATTGTTTCGTTGTTTTGTGTCTATAGTTCAAACTTTGTAAAGTTAATAAAAACTAGTTGCTAGTCGGCTTTGAGGTTTAAATCTTATCAAATTCACATTCAATATTTAACAATTTTTGAGACATTTTGGTGACCAACCTCGTTGTCTGAAACTTTGTTTTTATTATTACCTTGATGCTTTTTGTCAGTAATTGTAATGGCTCAAAGCGCTTTCAAACAACCACAAGGAGCAACCACTTAAACATCCAGTCACCAGTCACCAAGTCCAACTCCAACTCCCAGACCCAGTGCCAGTTCAAGTCAATCCCACTCCCAATCCCAGACTGGCTGGATCTTTTGCTGGCTTTTTTGCTCATTTAATGATGTGTGAGCCTGGAATTTTGCGCGCGGTGTCTCTTTGTGATGCGGCTGGGACCCGGCCCAGCCGACTGGCATACCAATTTATAATTTCTTTTAATAAAGTTGACATTTTGTCCAAAGATGCAGCCGCGTTTTCGTATATTTTGTTTTTTGTTTCCCTGTTATTGTTGTTGTTGCAATGAGTGGATCATGCATTGGGGCAGCATGTGGCGGCGATTGTGAGTTTTGCTGCCACATTTCCTTTTTTTTATAATTTTTGTTTGTTTTGCCAAGCAAAGGTGTTGAATCTTGACGCGCCTGGCATTTTGGCACTTTGGTACTTTTTGTACTGTTTCTCCTCCGTTCGGGCCTCTTCACCTCCCTGGTCTTTGTTGCAATTGCAAAACGTTTTGGGTTTTTCCCCGCCTTCTTTACCTTTGACTGGTTCTACAATTTACAATTTTAAACATATGCGAAAAAGTCACCCTACCAAAGTCCTTCCGCTCCACACACACACACACACGTGTCTACAAATTCCGCAAAAAATATCCGTTATCCGTTTCCTTTATATATGAGATTTATTTATTGCCCAAACGCGCTGTTCCCGGTTTTTATCAGCTCGGGCAAATCTGAAAAATTTACAAAAAATAAAAAAAAAACGAACCAAAAAGTGCTGCGCCCTGCTTTGACCATATTAGCACCCAATTCTCGACAATTTCACTTCGGCGAGTAAGTGAGTATGAGTGTGTTTTGGCGTGTGCGTTTATCTCTTATCCCCTGGATGTATAAACATACATATATATTACATATATAGATATCTGTGTATCTAGGAATTGCTTTAAACTAAGGCACTAAGCACTTTTACCGTTTTGTCTCGTTGCCCAACTTTGTCAAGCGCAAATAACAAACTGTTATGTGTCTTTGTATAACTAACACTATGTGTACACGACTCCACTTTGCCGTTTTCTAAGATGGGAAGGATGGACGGGGAAGAACAGAGCGGCGGCTGTAAAATACATATATCCTTTTTTTTTGTTTTG
This sequence comes from Drosophila paulistorum, assembly GCA_018152135.1. NCBI lineage: Eukaryota > Metazoa > Arthropoda > Insecta > Diptera > Drosophilidae > Drosophila > Drosophila paulistorum. The sequence continues at coordinate 17,200,690 of JAECXG010000690.1, forward strand.
GTCTTCTGTTTGTTGGAATCGGCAACCCTCAGACACCTTGGGTCGAAAGTGGGTAAAGCAATAAACAAAAAAGTTATATGTGTGTGGTCTTTTAAGTGAATTTGAGAACATTGAAAGTAGAAAGTAGTTTTTTTTTTTTGATTATATTTCAAGCTATAACTTCCTATGGTGTGCTCTGTGTGGACAGTGACTTCTATGTATCATTTCTAAAAAGTTCAAAACAAACTACTTAATATGATATGCAAGTTAATTACTTGATCTAAATGAATAATAAAATTGACAGGAGTAAACGTCATATTAAAGAAGTTATAAATAGATTTTACACAAAATTTAGTAAAATATTTTTTGAAAGAACAGAGAGAAAATAAGCCGGTTGTCACCAAGTTCTCTCTTCACCAGACTTTGTTAACCACTCTAGAATTGTGAAGCCGTACCTCTACTTTAATACTAAAACCGGTTGAGAATTGCAACTGGATAAAGCGAAAAAAAGGGAACCAGTTTTTATTTTTTTTGTTTCCCTGTTTGCAGTTTTTTAAAGAGGCATTCGGCCCAGACTGCGTCTCTATAGTAAATAACTGCCTGAAAATCTAAAGAGGAACCACTTCTCTTAATTAGCATTATAGAACCGAAATTATAAGTTAAAAAACAAAAAAACAAAACTTTATAGATGCAAATCACCGCATTTGACATTTCGTTTCAGTTTATTTGGAACCCTTTTGTCCCACTGTGACCTCTCTACGCCCAGCCACGTTACTTATGCCCATTCCACGGATATTCGTCTTTCCATGTTTGTGCTACAACATTTCTCACACTTTTTGAACACAGTGCGGAAAAAAAGTACATTTTTCAAACGGAATGGAACATTTTTCGTAGTCCGTAGCATGCTTTTTGGGGTTGGGGAGTTGCTAGTGAAAGTTTTGTTGGGACGTCTATAGCCGCAACAGCAACAGCAGGAGCAGGAGCCGCCTCACCGAGTTGTGTGTTGATTTTTATAGTTTTTGCGATACCCTCCGCCCTCCGCTTTATCCCCGCCTCCATATTTCCCTAGCCATCATTTTGAGCCATTTCAATGTTTGCGGTCGTTTTGTTTTCTGGACCATTTGCGGATGGATCAGAGCATCAAGTTGTAAATTTGGCGATTAGCACCCCTTTGTGTGTTGCTTGTTGGTTTCAGTTTCGGTTTCGGTTTCCTTTCCTTTTTTTTTATGTTATATACATATATATAAATTCTTTTTTTTTTTTTTGTTTTGGCCTGCCTTTTTTTTCTAAGCTTGACAAGATGCGCGGCGGCTGATAAGTTGCATATGAAATTAGCATGGGCCATGGAGCAGCATGGGGATCTCTGGACATGTAGAGTCTTTGGTAGCAAATGTTAACTTCACTCGATTCGGGCCGGGCGACGATCTTGTCGCTAAGGCTTTATGAATAAAACATTTTGTGCTTTTCGATCTGGTCCTGCTGCTGCTGTTGCAGCAGCAACATGGTCAAGACAGTAGCAACAACAGCAACAGTAATAGCAACAGCCGCGGCCGCAGCAGCAGCAGCCACTCTCACAACTTTAACTCCAACTCCAACTTGGAGTCTGACTTCAACTTAGACTTGCGAGTTGCAACAAATGTTTTACAAGCTTTTCAGCGCTTTGTTGTTGCCCCATTGTTGCTACTGTTGTTGTAGTTGTTGTTGTTGCTGGTGCTGCTGCTCCTGTTGTCCAGTTCCCGGAAACAATTCAGAAAAAGAGTGCATCGCATCGAACACAACAACATATCGAACAATAAATCGTGAATGGGTTTTACTTTAAATTTTTCGTTTTGCCCATTCTGTTGTGTGTGTCGATTCTTTGCGCCACTTGCAACAGCATTTGCTTTATGACATTTAGCTGCGTTTATTTATGATAACAGTTCTCAACCCACATGCAACAATAACAACAACAACATCAACGAAGCCAATACACTCAACAGTTTGTCAGCATTTTGTCGTCATCCTCGTCTGCTACGTCCTCATCGTCATCATCATCCAAAAAGTTGACCCAAAGCTTGAGGCGGCTGAATCTTTATAAATTCTTCCAAGACAGGAAATGAGTTTCGTAACCATTTTTTCGCTTTTTCGCTCTCTTTCTCTCTTCGAGTATTTGCCTTTTTCTCAGCCTGTAGGCGTGAGTGCATTGAGGCGTTGTGTTAATCGTCGCCAAATTTGTTATACTTGAGGGGGGATTGGAATGAGTGTGCAAATTGGTTTAACTTAAGCTTAAGTGTTATAAAACATGCCTCTTGGCCATAAAAAGAAAGAAAAAAAAAAGAATATGTACATATTTTCTATATATATTTGTATTTTTCCCTTTTTTTCCTTGTGATTTTCGTTTTCTAGTTGTTAGACCTGAGCAAAATCCCGTTAAATGAGCCGCGAAAATAGTTTCCGTGTCTGAGGGGAAATCGGCAAGCAAAATATATCCATCTAAAATGTTAAGAGGGTGGCAGATTGAAAGTTATCTTTAAGTTGCGTAATAAATGTGTGGTAACTACTTTTTGATCAAAGTGAATAAAAATTGTTTGGACGCAAATATAATCTCTAATTTCATTTAGTTTATTCAACATATTTAACTAGATTTCGAACCTTTTAAATTAAACCAACCTTTGGGTTGGAGACAACATTGAATAGGATATATTTCAGATATGATTGATTACACATACGTATTCGTTTACAAATTTCTTTGTTCAAAATGTTTCTCAAAACTTTCAAAATTAACTTTTGCTCTGGTATTAAAACTAACTAGTCAATTAAACAAACTAAGACCTTGTTGAAATAGAAACGGTTCTTTTGATTAAGTTATGGACAGTATTTTTAAGAGAAGCCAAAATAACTCAAAAAAAAAAATCAATTATCGGGTAGCGAATCTACCAGAAAGCGAAATCTGATACGTCGCATGATAATTAAAAACAAAAAGTGCAACAATCAAAATGACTAAGACAGATTTGTTATTTTCCGTAAAAATAGCAAACAATTACTTTAAAATACTTGCTAATTAATTAAGAAGTTTGTCTTCAGTCTTTAAAGTCTTTTTATGTTTGACATATGAGAAATGTATATATACTCAATTCTTTATTCTTATTGCTTATTTTGTTTCTATGGTATGAGTTGCTCAATTACTTATTATTATTTAACACAGTTAAAAAAGACTAGAACATTTTTTTTCAAGTGCTAAACTTTTTTAAGTAGCTGACATGTCTGCTTATTACTTAATTTATTAAAAAATGTAAGGATTAAATATATTTCTTCATAATCAAGCTCTTGGCTTTTGGCTTCCATTTTCCATTTTTTTTTAAGAAATTATCAGAATTCATAATAAATTCGAAACATTTAGAAATTGATGCCGAATCCTTTAATGTAGTTTTACAGAAATGTAAGACAAATTTACAGATGATTTACAGTTGAAAGTTATGGCCAGGTAATTAAAAAGAATTGCAACTCTTTTGACCTGATGACAACTCCACCTCCAGAATACAAATGTTTTAATTGAAAATTCGCGCCCATTGAACCGTTCCGAGAAACGAATTGAAATTAATTTGCAACAAACCAGTAAAACCAACAAAACTCAAACCCGATTGCAATGGGAATTGTGTGCGCACCCACATATGGAAATCAATCAAGCAAACTTCTCTCCTGCCGTCTGATTAGGACGGAACTTCCGTTTGAAAATGAAAATTTCAAATTTTGTTTATGAAAAATTTTCACTTTTACATAATTTTTTGTTTTTTATTCGTGTGGGGATGGAAGGAACCAGCTGGTACCAGCTGCGGCTGCTGCTTTCTTTTACTATTGCTGCTGCTGGTTGGTGGTGGCCACACCCAGATTATTGCTCCGCCCCTTTTCCTTATGTACCGAATAGACAATACAATGGTTGTCTCGCTTCCACTGCAACAAAGCGATTCGATTGGTTGTAGTAACGAAACCGGTTTCTGGACATTGAGCCAATGCCAAATGGTAGCCATGAAAGACAAATTTGGATTATATACAGACATGTACATATAAGTTATAGCGAGAGGATATCTACATACATACATATATCAGTATGTACAGGAAAAGGGGTTGGGTCCCGTTTGTATCTGGCAAGTGCGCTGCTGCTCCACTTGAATCCAAGCGGTGGCAACGACGCCAGTGCCAGCTGCTCCTTCACTTTGTGTCGTTTGTCTAAATGTTTGTGTAGATATCTGGAATGAATGGGATTGGGTTGAGTTAGGTTCGGTTGGGTTGGTCTGGTCTGGTCTGGTATGGCCTGGGTTAAGTTAAGTTGCCGATGGTATGGTGGTTTGATGTTAGGTACAAGGAAGTTATATCAACTAAGAGCACTGCCATTGACTACAACTACTACAAACTACTGCCAGGTTACATTGATTTTCCTTTTACACTGGACCTGGAAAAATTGCCTTTATGATATTGGGGTATAAGAGGCACTCGAAGAGATCTCTTACATTAGCCAAATTGCTGATTATGCTAATTATTATCAAGTCTTTGTGTCCTTTTATAAAAGATTTTAAATTAAATGAAATTATGAAATACTATTCATCAGATATGTAGGATATAATATTATTGCCTAAACTTAAATGCCTCAATCTGATTAATGTAGTTATAAAGAACTCTACAACTCTATATATATAGGATAAGACAGACAGACAGACGAATTCACTCGCAATTTTTTTGTATATAGTTAAATGTTGTAAAATGACAGAGAATCATAGAATAGAAAAATGTTCACTGTACGTAAAACAGAGTTAAATATTCTCCTTAAATTGCAGTCCTCGGTAGTTGAGTTGTCGAATCCCAGGCTAGTGTATGGATGTAGTTTTCGTCTAAGCCGAAGGCCAGTGCTTGTAACATATAGTTAGGTTGATAGTTTACAACTATATCCTATACTTTAATAATAATCATAATGCTCCTTAAATCTATTCAAATCCCTAAAGGTTTCATTTTAATTTTCTCTATAATCATTATTCCATAAATAAAATAGCATTATTTTTGTTTTTATTTAATATTCTCTTTTTCCGAAAATATATTTTCTTACGCCTAGTTAGATATTAAAAAAAAAAAAATTGCTACTATGATACATACATATGTAGGCTACATATATATACATATTTATTTACCTTTCTGTGTGATTTCAAATGCAATCACAACAAAAATTATTACTTTGAAATTGAAATTAAAACAACACTTAAAAAAACTAAACAGGCATAAAATTCGGGTCAACTCTTACAATCCAATTGAGGGGATTCATCTTTTAGTGATTCCTTAATGCCTTGTTGATGACATGCAGAATATCAATTTGGAGATCCGTAAAGGCCACAGGTTCCAGCTGGGCATTACGTATTTTCATGGCCACCGCCTTAAAGAAGGCGCCAATTTCATCATCATCATTGAGAGTCGGAGCAGGCAGTGAGTAACGTGAGTTGAGGTTACCATGGCTGGAAGTTGGATGAGAATTTGTGGGTATTTCCACAACAGATGTTGTTGGTGGCTGCTGTTCCTCTTGTTTGGTGAGGGTCATATAAATGGGATTCTCATTTGTGTTATAGCTGACTTCAAGTTGGGGTTGCTGTTGTTGTTGTTGCTGCTGCTGTTGGTGTTCTTGATGTTGCTGCTGTTGTTGTGGTGATGCTTGTATTGGCGCATCACCTGTAACAACCATTTCCTGATCTTCCTCATCTTCATCCAATTCCTCTTCTTCCTCATCCTCCTCATCGACATCTTCTTCATCATCATCAACATCGTCGTCATCATCATCTTCATTAGTATGTGGAACATCGCCATTGATATAATTTTCTATATCCATTTCATCATAACTAGCCACACAGAGATCAGTTGCTGACTGATGTTGTGTTTGTTGCTGTTGCTGTTGCTGCTGTTGATCCTCTTCCATTTCGACCTTATGTGGCCCAGTGAGCGGTGGCAAAGCTAAACCTGCCTGTACAGGACTCGATTGCTGGACTTGATTACTTTGAGCTGAAGCTGTTGCTGGCGGTGGTGTATTTGGGCAGGCTTCTAGTTCTCTAACCGGAACATGTTTGGGCAGCAACATGCTGAAATGTGACCCATCATTGGCCGTGGCATTATTGTTATCACTACATTGATTGAATTTTAATTAATTATTTATATAAGATTTAATATTTTTGCAACCCTTACAGTGTCTTTTGTTGTATGTATTTTTGTAGAAAATTTAACGAGTCATAATGCTTCCAGCGTGATGATATGCTATCCAAATGGGGCATCAATGTGCGTAAACGTTTATGCTCCCGAGCATATTGATCTCTCAAGGCTTTCCATTTTTGGCGACATTGTTTCACTGAGTAAAATTATAAAATAATTAATTTAAATTTCAATGGGTAAATGGTATTAGAGATTGAATGAGATTTATGGTGAATTATTATTTACCTGATTTTCTCAGTTTCCTTGCAATTTCCTCCCATACTTCCATTTTCAATTTGGCATTACGATAATTCTCATTGCCATAGTTATAGATCATATCCTCCTGTTGTATAAGCGTTATTAGTTCCTTTTCAAAGTAAATTTCCATATTTAGAAATGTATGCAAGGGATCATCATCTTCCTCCAAATCGGGATTCACTGTGCCCGAGGTCCCGGCAGAAGGAGTAGATGAAGAAGGCGCATTTGCAGCAGCCGCAGCAGCAGCAGCTGAGGCATTAACGCAATCAACAAAATCATTGTATAATCTATCAACCGTTGTGGCATGAATAACATTCGATGTCTGTACTGCATTAGTTCCACCATCTGTGGTTAGATAATTCCAATTGTTATCCTGCTGCTGCTGCTGCTGATGATGATGATGTTGTTGTTGTTGTTGTTGCGTTGGCTGCTGTTGAATTATGAAGGAGGAGGTTGTCGTTGTCGATGAGACATTCTTATCGCCGCTGTTGTTGCTATTATTATTATTGTTCACTGTGCCACCTTGGCCTTGGGATGATGGGACAAAGCTACAATTACCCAATAAATGTTGATTAGTTGGTGTGGCATCTTCGATTTTAATGCTACCAGCGAGATTTAGATTATGGCCACCACCAGCTCCACCTCCACTGCTGCTGCTGTTGCTATTGAACGATTGATTTGTTGAAACAATTTGTTGCTGGCCTGCCACAATCTGGGTGGTTCTTCCTCGGTAACTAGAACAGACAAAAGATTATACCATTTCCAAGATGTGTATACCACTTTGCTCCTACTACTCACTTTCTTGCCAAAGCATAGGGACGTAAGAAGTCAAGCTCTTTATAGTATTTCCATTTTACGGCTTTGACACAGGTTTTGGCACGTTTCAGTTCTCGACAGTATTGATCCCGCAATGCCTTCCATTTGGCCTTGCATTGGACGCCTGTAATATATAGAATGGAATGATATATCGGACGATTAACTTTCCACTAACATCAACAACCGAAGCAGCGTCTTCTCCTCCCCCCAAATACACCGCCAGCTACACCTGTCAACATCATCTTCATTCGCTTACCCGTCCAACCCACATGACTTCCAATTTCATTCCACTTTTCATCTTTGCTCTTGGTGCTTCTATAGTTTTGATGCTTCGGATTGTATAGGGCTTGCTCCTGGGCCACCAGTGAGATGAGTAACTGCTCTTTAGGAATAGTGACACTGTTTTCCATTTTATTCTATTAATGTTTAAAATAAAAAATAAATCTTAATAAATAAAGACGAAAACAGCTGTTCAGAAAGATATGTAGTGTGACCGTTAAGCATTTTACAAAACTAAATTAGTGTTGAAAAACAACTATGACAATTGTCGCCACTGAGCTGGCGGCGCCAATTCAATTCGAATTATTGTTTTATATTTGCTCGAAGTTTAATTTATTATACATTTCCTAAGACTTGCTATATTATATGTATATTATTAAGCGCTTTACAGCAATCAGAAGAGCAGTTCAAATAATTTGCCAGTGTAATTTAAACAGTGCTAATTAATTTACTTGTTAACTGGCGCCATTGTGTCTATGTTTTCAGTGTTGCAATACGTCGTTTTTGCTAACCGCTGAAATTTGAAATAAAACCATTTCGATTTCTCGTTAAGCACAGCCCAACTAATCCAATTAGTTAATTGCATTAGCAACAAACAAAAACAAAAGGAAAAACTAAAAAACATCATTATATTGTAAATGAGAAATTGTAGTTTAGTTGGCCACTTGGTCTAGAGCATAAAACATATAACGGATTTTCCAAAAGAAACATTGTTTATTTTTTTAATTGTGTTTGATTCTATTTGCCATTCACAATGCCAAAAATTGATGCAGAGACACAAAAACTTTACGACGAGATCAATGGCTTGATAGCAAAGTTTAAGGTTAATTAACCATTCGATTTTATTGTACTGTTTAGTGTATAAATTGGATGATGTCCAATTAAATATTACAGGAGGACCAAAAGTCCAAGGCTGATTGTTCGCTGGGTGACAAATGCGGGGATATGAGCGATGTCTCCAAAATTCGTTTCTCGTCGAAAAAGATTCTCAAAGGTCACATCAATAAGGTGAATTCGGTCCACTTTGCTGGCGATTCGCGTCACTGTGTCACTGGCTCTCTTGATGGCAAACTAATCATATGGGACACTTGGACAGCCAACAAAGTGCAGATTATACCATTACGATCTGCATGGGTTATGACCGTTGCCTTCTCACCATCGGGCAATTTTGTGGCCTGTGGTGGCATGGATAATGCTTGCACCGTCTACGATGTAAACAATCGTGATGCATCTGGGGTGGCCAAAATGGTACGTGAATTGGTCGGCTATGAGGGTTTCCTTAGCTCTTGTCGATTTCTCGATGATGGACACTTAATTACTGGTTCGGGTGATATGAAAATGTAAGTAATTTGACGATGATGTCATACATATTTACATTTCATTTTAATCTCTGATGCCCCAGTTGCCATTGGGATCTGGAGAAGGGCGTAAAGACAATGGATTTCAATGGGCATGCAGGTGATATTGCTGGTCTATCGCTATCGCCCGATATGAAGACCTATATCACTGGCTCTGTGGATAAAACTGCCAAATTGTGGGATGTACGCGAACAAGGTCATAAGCAAATGTTCTTTGGACATGATATGGATGTGTCATCTGTTTGCGTAAGTGCAAAAGAAAAAACAAAAACATACATCCAACTGATGATGCAATAACTGAATCTTTCATGTATATCATCCATCACATTTAACAAAACAAAATGGTTACTCTTGCGAACATATTTAACAATGTAGCTTGGGATTTCTTTTAAGTACTCATTTTGGTGTTTCTTCCTGTAATTATATGGTTGCAGTACCATCCCAGTGGCTTTGGTTTTGCCTCCTGTTCGGAGGACCAGACGGCACGAATGTACGATTTGAGATCGGATCAACAAATTGGACTCTATGAGCCGCCACAAAAGAACACGGGCTTCACTTCTTGTGGTGCGTAGAAAAAGAAAAGAGCAAGACAGTGGGGTGTCGGTGGGTGGGTGGTAGGGTGGTTGCAGGCCACCCGCTCTCCTTGCTTACCTTGACTTTTGGACATTTTCTTAATCTGATTTTCTACAGCTTTATCGACCAGTGGACGCTATATAATGTGCGCCGGCATTGAGGGCAATGTGCACTCATGGGATGCAATGAAACAAAGGCACACGGGTAGGTTGCGTAGAGGAGAAGGGGAACCACACTTGACTTATATTGATTTTTTTCTTCTCTGTTTTTTTGTTTTTTTCTTTCGTTTGTGCTGTTTATCTATGGATTTGAATTTGGGTTGGTACCTTAAATTCAGGCACATTGTCGGGTCACGAGAATCGCATCACTTGCATCAGTCTGTGCCCCAATGGAATGTGTTTGGCCTCAACCAGTTGGGATCAACAGGTTCGCCTGTGGCTCTAATGTTTATTTACACACTTATATGTATCTCCATTTGGCTCCATTTCGAGGGCTTTAGCAATTAATTACCTCTCCCACTTTCTCTTTATCTATCTATCTGTTTAAAAACATTTACGAATGACTAAAATTGGTAAATGAGAAACATTAGTCAACAAAGATTTGTAGCTTTGAGAAGAAGCATCAATAAAATGCATAATTTCACTCAGCACCGATTCAACAACACTTCGTTTATCAATTGGATTTTATTTGTGGACTCTGCTACGTATACGTAATATACCATAAACGTAGCATACTTATATGGGCGTGCTCGTATTTTATTACATACACTTTGACATTATTTTTAGGCTAATTCAGAGACATATTAAGAATTCTGAGCGCATTTTGAACTAAATTCAAATGACACAAAAAAGGTAGTTGTGTTAATTTTGCTAAGCACCTCATATTTTAAATCTAGTCTAAAATATGGCTAAATTGTTTAATGAAATCTATTTTTTGTTAGGAAAGATTACATGATGGTAAGTAGATGTACATTTTATAAAACAAATTGAATTATGGTTGAGTTGTCTTTCGTTTTACTATCATGTAATTAATGTGCTTAAAATATAAAATCGCCAGGGTTCTCTGATGGTCACTTTTGACTTTTGCCTGAATGTGAATTTAGTTTATTATCGTGCATACATAGTGCATGAACCGGGAACTAAACAGCAATCCACCGTTTGCAATTAAATATATCACACATCTCGTCCAATAGGTTTGGCAATTAAAATATCCAATTGATAGCTCACTCGCCATACAAAAAAGAGTGTATTAATTTTGGTCAGAACTGTGCAACGCATAGAAGGAAGCATCTCCGACGATAAAAAGTGTATATATTCATGATCAGCACAACGACACGAGTTCAAGTAGCCATGTCCGTACGTCCGTCCGTCTGGATCAACGCAAACTCCTCCTAGACCGTTGGAGCTTTGCATGTAGGCTTGTATATACTGCACGGGTTGTATATCTCGGATTCAGCCGGATCGGACAACTATATCATATAGCTCCCATACAAACGGCAAAGTCACGAACAAAGACTTTTCTCAAAAACTTTGTTATTTTCTGAGCTATTGTCGTGAAATTTTATATTGGTGAGTTACTACACCCATAAACGACTGTGCCAAATTTGATCAAGATCGGGTGACTATATCAGATAGCTCTCATAGGAACTATCGGTGGAAAACAGTGACTTTGATCAATATCTTCGTTTTTTCCTATGCTAAGATTGTAGGCCGTTCTTTCGCAAACATTGGCCTTTTTAGATAAAACGTTTTTCCACATTGATGGCTATAGGTAAAGAAAGAGCTACCAAAGAAGTTGCAAGGGTATACAAACATTGACGCAGTCGAAGTTAGCTCCGGCCCTCTGGTTTTTTTAATAATTATTAAAAAACAGTATAGAAAGCAGTCTACTTCCTCCTGCCTAGAGATTTAATAATTTCAAGTTTTTTGTTATGTTAGATGTTTATTCTTCATTTCCAATCACCGAAGTATTGAAAAGCTGTCACATAAAACTACGAACTCGAATCTTAATCTGTCTGATTGTGAGTAATGTGTATTATTACACAAAAAGACCGGCTTGAATTTACTTTTTCCACTTTCACAACCAATCTTTATATATTAATCGACTTGAATGAATGAGGCTATTATCGGAATTGGATAAATTCATTTGGTGACGTATGAATACTCAAAGCGCTGTGAATATTAGTATTGTGGTATTGTCATTTGTTTTTTTTTACGAATTTGTTAAAACAATATTCGACATTTTACTTACATATATTTTAGAAACGTACAAAAATATTCGTTTTGTTTTTTTTTTATATATATTTTTTATATTTTTCTTATAAAAAATACTTATATAATTACAAAGATATTTTGAGCTGCTGCTGGTTGGTTTTCTTTTTTGTAGGCTTACAAAATTTTTGTTGTATTTTTTTTTGGCGCTTGCTTTGTGAAAATATTTGCAGCAAGAAGTAAATAAAAAAAAAAAAGGGGAGAAAACAAATCACTTTCAACAATGGAAATGGTAGAGATTAGAGAGAAGATAGAAAACGGAACAGAAAGAAAAAAGGAAACGGTTTCAGATCATACATAATGTGGTTAACAGAGTAGAGAGAAAAGATGACATAAATTAATAGAAGAAACAGGAAAAAAAAAAAATAATTGTGTGAAGAAATTTAAAATTGAGTATTTTGTTGTAGAAATTTCCGTTTTGTGTGTTGGTTTTTTTTTTCTTTTAGTTTTTGTTTTGTTAGTTTATCAGACTCTCGGTGGAACTACTTAAGAGTTGTTCTCTTGTGTGTGTGTGTTTTTGTGTGTATGTGTGTGTGAGTGTGTTTTTTTGTTTTTAAAGAAAAATTTTGTTGGTTTTTATTTTTAAGTAGGAGAAGAATTTGTGTGTATTATGTTTAGACGGAGAAGCCATCACCAGTGGGATCAAGGATCCAGGGATAGTTATTTGGGCACTCCATGCAGGTGAAGAGACGTAGAGTCTCTCCGGGCAGCTCCCGTGTGGTCAATGGGCAGGCATTTGGCAGCGAGCAATAGGGTTGACCCTTAACATCGCACTTCTCCTTCCACTCTTGGAAATCACGCAGAGAGTTCAACTCAGTTGGATTTTGCATCCACTGGATGACCTGCAAATTGGTCACAAAGAACACATCATTGCGTCCCAGCATCTCTTCAATGAATTTGATGAGCTCATCGCGATACTCCTTCTTTGATTTCAACCATGAGGCATGGAAATGCAGACCCAATGGAGCGCGGTTGCTATTGTAGTGGCGATTGAAATTGTGACGCAATAGACGTGCGAATTGATCGCCAGAAGCAACGTTAGAGCAAGAGTCCACCATATGGCAACCAGGCAGAGATTCATCGAATGTGGGATCATCACGACGATCCAACTCATTCATGACCATCTCCCACACTGGATGACTACGTGATGGGCAATTGTGGGCATTGCCATTGCACTTATGGGGCATACGGAAGTACAGAGTATATGGCCAGATAGGCACACGACCCAACGATGCTGTGATCGAGGCATCATACACAAAGAACTGATCGGCCATCATTTCGAATTGCTTGTTGCCACCCACACGCAAGTAAGGAGCACGCATACCAATAATGGAGCCATCTGTAATATTGGCAAAACGCTCGACAATCAAACGAGAGCCAGCCATCTCGGCCAGCCAATCGTCATAGGAGCCGCCAGTCCAATAGTTGGGATCATCCCTGTGGGTCAATGAGAACACAGAGATCTCATGACCACGACGATGCAAATCCTGGACAGCCGAATAGTTGGTATACTTGTGCGAGACAAAGAATGTACCCTTGATGGAGCAACCATTTGGATTCTGACGTTGTCCATTGAATATATCCTCATACAAATCAATATTATCAACATTAACAGCACCATTGAACGTAATGGTGATCATTTGTGGCACCTGTTGCGGTTCAATGCCACCGGGAATGCGAGTACCATCTGCCGAGCAGAAGCAATCGGGCAGAGCACATTGTGTGGGATCACATTCGGGAGCACGATTGGGATCCTCATCGACAGCTAATAAATGGGGAGAAAACAGACAATGCTCAGTCAATTTCTAGAATCATCATGTTATTATTCATGTTGTTGTTTCATTCATCATGTTGTTATTGTCGTTATACTCACAGCAGGCATTCTCATCAGACTCGTCCTTGCAATCGGATTTGCCATTGCAGAAGAGTTCCTTATCCAGGCACTCACCATCTCCGCAAGACAATTTACCCTCAGAACAGATGGGTTCATCTGTTTTCAAAATGGGTTTGACTTTGCGTGGTTCTAAACAAGATAATTATAGAAATTTTTACCATTTAGTATAAATAATAATAAAACCAATTAATAGCAACAATTACAATTAAACTTAATCGATAAACATAAAAATACATACAAATGTTAGCTGATACTTGATCAGGCAGGAGGGAGAGGCAAGTTTAGTGGGTTATGCGGGGTGTGAAGTGGTTATGTGTTAGCGACAACAAAGAGATGTCTATAAATTTTGAAATGTGAAAATATTTACATAAAATTTTAGGTATAGGAGAAGTGCGGTGCGTTGGATCTGTGGGTTGAGGGGGTTAAGTGCAATTATTGTTAGTTGGCAAACATTTCTCTTTTTTTTCGACGAAACCAAAAGAGATTTTAAGTGGTTGAGGGTTAAAGTGGAAGTTGAATATACTTTTTTTTTGGGGGGGGAGGGTTAGGTCAACTTTTTCTTTCTACCAAAGTTTCGTATCTAACAAAAAGTTTTTGTTGTATTCTTTTACTTTTTTTTGTTTTTAATTGCTGTGATAATCAACTACAAGATATATAAAAACGAAACAAAAAGACTTGGTGCCCTGGAAACTTGGAAAACTTACTCTCTTTTTCATCGCAATTGGTCACCTTGGCCTTCCAGTCGCAGGTCTGTTTAAGCACATCAAAAGCCAAACCGGAGGGACATTGAATTTCTTTCAAACCCGATTTAGTACATCTAAAAGTAGTAAAGTGTGTTTTTTTTTTTGTTCGATCATAATGATCTTCTTTGTTGTTTGCATTTCAGAGGTTGATGCTCCAATACTCATTTCTAACATTTTGACTACCTAGAGGAACTTTGGCACTGTGTAAGAGTCTGCTAGGGGGTCGGTTGGGTTGGGTTGGGTTGGGGTGGGAGGTGTAAAGGGTAGGGTATATGAAGAGATTTTTGACTTTGTATGCAAATGACTTAAAAGGGTGTTTGTTGTTGTTTGGCTTTAATTTTTTGGTTTTGTTTTAGTGACACACACACACACAGACACAGATAGAAGACAGATATAGATATAGACAGACAGATAGAACAGATATATATATATATATTATATATACATATATATATAATATGGTTAGGCATATAAATATATTTAGCTCCATTTTGTTTTGTTTGAATTTCTTTTTAAACATTGTCTTGGATGGAGCTACAAATTATTGTTGTTTAAGGTTTGCTTTTAATAATCTTGCTTACTTTCATTAATATCGCAATTCTTGACATTCGATTTCCAATCGCATAATTGACGCAATACATCGAAAGCCAAACCGCCGGCACAACGGATCGGTGCCAAACGATTGTTACCATTTTCACCGGCACTGTCACATCTTATTGATAAAGGATAGAGAATATATTTGTTTGTTTTTGTTCTTTTATAGTCAGATCTCTCAACATACATATACGACAATCGGACAAATGTGTTTGAGTTTTGAAGTCTTTGTTTCTGTTGTTTTTGGTAGGCTGATGTTTCTCTTAAGAGAAACTTGATTGTATTTTGAGTTCGAACTTACCTGAACACTTCTCGGCAATCGCCTTCGATGTCTAAACGGAAATACTCATCGGCAGGACGATTCGCACATACTTCTTCAACATTAACACTTTCCAATTTGTCTTGTGCTACGAAAAAATGGATAAAAATAACAATATAATTAGTTTTCATTCTACAGTACTAAAACAATATATGTATATACATAAGTAGAGAATAAATAATTTCTCAACATTCTCTTAAAAATTTAATCAAATATTGTGTGATTTGTTTTCTTGCTTTTATGATTGAATTTGCATTGCATTTAAATAAAATAGCATTTAGTTGTTAGCGTCCCAATACATATTTATGCATATGAACATACATACATATAGTTTTATGAATTTATAATTACATCATTTTGGAAGCTAAAATGTCATTTAACCAAGTTATTGCTGGTTTTCTTTTTGGTCTGAGGCAAGAGCAAGTTTGAACCGGTTTTCATAGCTTGAACCAAAACAACTCTCGTTTGGAAACGAAAACGAAAGGGCAAATGAAAGCAACAACACGACTCTTGGTTATCATCTCCGCCATCTCACAATCTGTCTATCCGTCTGTCTCTCAAGCTGTCTGTCTTGGCATCACGATCCTACAATCTGCTTCTACTACTACTACTACTACTAGTAGTACTACGACTACCACTAATACTACCGCTACCTAATCGTGTAAGGTGTCTGCATTTAAACTGGTTTTCCTTTTATTTTATTTTATTTTTTCTTATTGGCTAACTGTTGTTGTAGCAGGCGACGATAGCAACAGATTGGAGTGTGGTTATTAAACCAGTTTCTATGGTTAACATTAAAATTGAATATTGCATAAACCGATACACATACATACATACATATGTACATATATAGGGGGAACTGTAAGACCAATGAATATTGTTGGCTTAAAGCCGGATTTTTGGTCATGCTAATTTTTTTTTTTTTTTTTTTTTTTTTTTGTTATCTTCCTTCCTTCTTCTTCATCTTCTCTCCGGTTACATCCTCCTGTCACAGTTTCTTTTCTTTTATTTTCTTTCATTTTTCTCATGCCAATAGATTGCATCATCAAACAATAATCGATCGATCGATATTTTGATTGCATGCCGCTAATGATTTGCGACAATTGAAACTTGTTGACTTTTCTTTTCATTTTGACTTTTATTTCATTTTTCAAGTTTATTTGCCTTGTTTCATTAATGTTTTTTTTTTTTTTTTTTTTGTTGGTCTTCTCCTACGGCTTTTTTTCTTTTTGCAACCTTGCAAAACTTAAACTCAAGTTTCGCTGCAAAGGTCACAACAATGGCTTAAGCTCTAACTCTTTTGCGGTTGTATATGCATATAAATATAAATATAACCGACTATATGCACATACATACATACATTTTATCTATATTTAAAAAATGGTTACTCACCTATAGCACTCGAGAGCATTAAAATGCTTAAAATTGCCCACCAATGCGCCATCTTTGCAGGCGCCTAAGAAAAATAGGAGAAACCAAAATTTCGAAAAAAAGATTTGGAAAAAAAAATGATTAATTATTTGGAAATTGACACAAGAAACACTTTCGAAAAAAAACTTTACTTTTTTCTTTTTTTGGTTGTTGTGGTTTTTTTTTTAAATTTTGTAAATATATTTAAGTTGGTGGTGGGTGGAAAAGAGAGACGGGGGCGGCTTCTTCTTCTTAGTTGAGTGAAACTGATGGTAACAGCCACTCTTCCTATATAGACAGCCACGCTTACACTAGGTGTTGGCCACTGGCAACGAGTTCTATTTATTAAGCCGAGGTGGTGAGCTGAGGTGAGTTTTGGTTGCATACTCAACACGGCAGAGCCGATGACAGTTTGAAAAAAAGCTTTTAACCAAAACGGGGCAAACGGTGTGTGGAACGTATTGAACAAATGCCAGAAGGTTGTCTGTCTGTCTGTCTGTGTGTGTGTGTGTGTGTGTGTGGTAGGCTCTCTCGCTCTTTCTTTCTTGGAGTGCGAAGAAAGGTTAATTAGCATTTTGCAGGTGGGGTTAACTTACCTTTTGTCTCTGAATGGTGCATGCATGTGGGTGATGTTTGCTGCTGGCTGCTGCACCCAACGAACTTCAATGTATGTAAATATCAACCAACTCTATGTATGATGTTTTTTAGGTGGAGTTTAGTTTAGTCATAAATCACATACGCAAGTCTCTTTATTTTTGTTTTTTTGTCCCCCATCCATCCATCCATCAATCAATCTTCTTTTTTTTGACTGACCCTGAATATGTTTTTCGTATCTTGTGTATGATTCAACGCTCCCCGTAACTGGTGGACTGGGGTAACCACCAGACCCCCCCACCAAGAAAAAAAAACTTAAAATTATCTTTTGCTCTCTCTGGAAATCTCGATTTCGTAACTGTTTTTATTTCTTTTTGGTTTCTTGGTTTTCGTTTGTGTGTGCGTTTCTTTTCATTTATTGTCTAGTTACCTTTTTATTTTCACCCGAACATGTAAGGAATTGTCAATTAGGCAATCCCACACTCATTTCATGCATATCAATTCGTATAATTGTGAATTCCACTCACAAGCACACAACGGCCAATTCTTGTTAACGTGGCTAAAACATATAAAAAGGTTATTAAACCGCTTGCTGCTGCTTGGCATCTCCTCCTCCAACTCCTTTGTAGCTTTGTTGCTTCTTTTCTCGAACTCTTCTTTCTGTGAGTCACATTGTTTAAATTTAACATCAACTCCTTTTGCCTTCAACTTGATGATGTTATGTAAAGCAGCGGAGGGCTAACTACCTGGCCTGGTTTGGCCTGGTCTGTCTTGGCCCGGCATGGCATGGCCTGGCCTGGCCTGGCTTGGCTTGGCCTGTTATTCAATCAGCAAGTTAAGAGTGAAAAATAAATATCAAAAAGAAAAAAACAAAATTAAATAAAACGGTGCATGTTTGCGGATATGAAATCAATGTTGTTGTTATTTTGTTTTTTATTCGTTGTTGTTGTTGCTGTTGCCGTCGTCTTTGTGAAAATTGCCATGACTTTTGCTTAAGCTCCTCCTCACAGGGAACTCTCAATATTTGCTTGTGAAATTGAGTTGAAAAGGATAAGCAAAAAGACAAAAGTACTTAGGATCACAAATGATCTTAACAGATCTTCAGGGGTTAATCAACCCAAATTTACTAACTGATGATTGTATCAACGAGATCGAAGCGATTATACCTTTCATTAAATTTCACAGTTCAGAATATATAAGAAACCTAGGTCGGCCAGTTTGCCAAATAGAGAGAAAATCTTTCATAAATGTTTATAAAAATGAATGTTGAGAAACTTTTGCAATACTTTTAGAAAACTAAGTAATAATGATACATGAACATATGTGATTCTTATAAGGAATCTGAAATTTGCTCCCAAAAGTATGCAAAAAGCTGCCGAAGAATCCGCTTTTTGAAATATATAAACATATTTTGTGGATACAAAAAACTCCTCAAAGCTCAAATTTTGCAAGGCTTTCTAAAAATGATGAATTTGTTGCAAATAATAAATACTGCCTATTGCATACTTTATGGGGCAAATTTTCCCCATTTCACAGTTCTAAATCCTTATGGATATGCCGAATAGTTCAGGAAACTATGTATTTTAACAAACTTTCGTCGAACTGTTTTCAATTGAAATGAATAATGAGCTGCAAATGATTACTAAGTAATTACTTATAATACGAGTGGTTCAGTTCAATACAAGGTACTTAAATAGAACTCAAGTCTAATGATTTTTAACTAGAGATCAGCTATGCCTATGTACAAATGTAACTTAAACAAATGTCACTGGCAAATCAATTGGGTTATGAAATCGCTAATTGAACTTCTCTGATTGCAAGTATCGAAATTTTGGATATTGTCTTTGGATGTGGAAAATTTGCAATCATACGTGGTAAATATTGTTCATTGTTAGTGTTATGAATTGCAATCCACAAAAGTTCGAGAACATTAATTGTAATTTGCATAGACATGCTATACATATGCACTTGTATACATATATTTACCTATTACATACATCTAATGTAATTGTTAGTGTATGAATTAAACAATTGTTCATTTCTCCAAGTGGCTAGCCCCTAGTCAATTAAATAAGTTGTTTCGCGTCTGATCTAGAAGGAATACTTATGTCTATGCTATGCTATTGCAATTTGTTTTACCAAGTACGAGTATTTCGAGTTATTTCCTGAACTTGAAAACAAGTTTCTTAGCGACAAGCGACAAGAACATAAAAAAACAAAACGCGATATATTATACATGTACCTAAAGCCAATTCTACATACATCTATGTATACATACATATAGCTGATTGATTTGTGGATTTCTAATTTGTGAGTGTCGGCGAATTCTTGGAATTGCAACAAATTACAATTAAATTATTTAATTGCCATGGCATTGCCTGGCAATTAGAGTTGCCCGAAGAAGCTGCAAAAAAAAAAAAAAGTATTCAGCACAGAAGAGAAAAAAAAACAGAAAATATAAGACAACTCAACAGAAAGAAGAAACAAAAAGTTGTTTACCTTCTTTAAAAAGAAAAAATAAAACTAAAGTTACAATTAAATTTGTGATATAATACACCAGCAGCAGATTATTATTATTACCTACTCTTTTTTCTTTTCTTTTTTTTTTGTTTTAGAGTTTTTTGTCTCTTGAAATTAATTTTTTAATCATTTGTTAAACTGGTTTTTCAATTAGAGTGAAAATGTTGGTGATGTTGTTGGTTGTTGGTTGTTGGTGATGGTGATGATTGGGTCGCATCGTGGCCAGATGAGAAGAGTGAAAACCTTTTTTTAATTTTTTTCTTTAACTGATTTACATAACTTTAGTTTGCCCTCGTTCGATCCCAATCGATGCCTGATCGATACGATACGTTGAGATGTGATGCGTTGCGATTTGAATTTTATAAATGTTTGTATTAACCTATTAATTTCATTTGATTTTTCAATACCCTATTTAATTCTCATTAAAGGGTATATACATTTTTACAAATTTCATAGTTGAAATTGCGTTAACATTAATTCGTAAATGAAAATGTCAATTTATATTCAGAAAATTAGTCAGATGTTTGTTACACACGTACTATATATATCAGAAGCCAAATCGACATAGCCACATCGTTAGAAAGCTACTGAAATGAAACTTGGCATTTATGTTTTTTACTGCCCAATATAGAATAAGTTGGACAAATTGTCGGCTCGATCGTAAAGTCTACTTTATAAAGAAATATCTCACAATCGGTAGAAATGTGGAAAAGTTCTTTCAAATAGGCTTATGAATATGAAATTTCTCATAAACTCGAAAAGTCTTAGAAAATATTTGGAAAACGAGACTTTTTTTAAGAAATACTCTAAAGAAATTAACTATTTAAAAAAGGGAAGGAACTAAAAGGGTATAAAAACTTCGGTTCAGTTAAAGTTAGCTTCTTTTTATTTAAGATATTACCCTTAGATATTACCCTTAGGCGCCATGAAAAATTAGTGTAAGAGATTCGCCTTTAACAAACAAAGTTCATGAACTTTTATTTCATATTACCTTTGAAATAATATTCCTTCGGAAGATTGACCTCGAGCCGGCTAAATGCAAGGTTTGATTTTAATATTCTATTTCACCATTTGAGATCGATAGATCGGAGGTCCTGGATTGTAAAATTGTACCTATATATCTTTTTAATAATTGACGACATAGAGTAGTTTTTTTTTTAAACTTCCGTCTGTTCTATATTATAGATATATTTTTACATCAAGAATAAGTTCAGGAAACAGTTGACAGTCATTAATTCAAATTTAGCATTTTTCCTGCTAGTTTATTTCTTACTTTCTAAACAAACAGTTGATAATTCAAATTCGAGTTATTATTGCATGTGTCTATTCTAGAAAATGTAATGATCTCATTTCCTAAGTTTATGTGAAGGCGTTCAAATATATAGTAGAGTGTAGAAATTGCGTGAAGATTAGTTAACATTATTTTTGTTTTTTTGTGGATTGTTGGACTAAAACGTTTGGCAAAGGTCGTTGCCAAAACTTAAACAAGTTGGCCAAGTTAAGATTGGCACACATTTCGTATTTTTTTTTTTTTTTGGTTTGTTTGATTATTCTGTCCTAGACACGCCCTTTTCTTTGCTGTCTGCGATTAGTGTGAATTCGTTTGGGGCGTGGGCATTCACAAAGTCCTTCGATCATATAAGATGATTTAGCTGTATGCAAAATGTTTGAACTGAATGTATGTGTGTGCGTGTGTGCGAGTGTGTGTGTGATGAGTGTTTGTGTTTGCAAAGAGAAAACTGTACGAAACAAAACGGTATTGTTAATGAAGGAAATGTGTATGGAATTAAAACTGAAGATGAGCCTGTAAACTGTAAACTGTAAAAAAAGAAATGCATAACCATAAAAACGAAAGAAGAAAAATAAAAAATTAAAAAAGAAAAAAAAACGAAACGAAAAAATTGAGAAAAAACAACAACAGAAAGAGACTTGGGTTGCATAAGTCTTGGGTATTATTGTCGTTGTTGTTGTTGTTGGTGTTGTTGGTGTTGCTCTTCCTCTTCGATCTGTTTAATTTATGGCAAGCGAAGAGCATTCGAAGGCCTGCAGCAAATAACGGACTTTCTTTTTAGTCTTTATCTTCATGCAATATTTAACTTTGACTTTCAATTTTTCAATTTCCATTTGAAAAACTCATCAACTCATCTCCACTCTCTATGATCTTTCAACGCTTTGATCCATAATTATACACACAAAAAATTTCAATGTGCGTATGTGTGTGTGTGTGTATAACTTTTCAACCATTTAGTTTTCTTGATGATCTTCACACGCCTTACACTCACACACATACATACACTCGCACAAATAGTCTATATAGATAGCTATTCAGCATCTGGGTCCAGTTGGCAACCAACATTATGTCAACCATATTCATACATATATTGACGTCAATGATGTGATATATCCAAGAGCAGGGGGGCGAAGCATATTGACATTTTGTGGGGTAAGGGGCAATCGGCCTTTCAATCTTACAATCAAGAACAAGGAAGCAGATTCGAGAAGTATGTCTAGTATGGCCAGTGTCTAGTCAACAGACACAGTGGTATGAAATCTTTAGTCAAAGGAAAGCAAAGTGCTAATAGATCAACAATTGTCATCATATATCATCATTCCTAACTAATAATGTTAGACAAAAACCAATTTCAAAATAGAAAAACAAAAATTTGTAAATATTTCCCACTGAAAAAAAAAAACAAAATATATATTAAGGTTCATGTGCATCCAATACTTTCATGAATGGATCTAGAAAATTTATTCACGGAGGAACCCATCAAAAAATCCTTGTTTTCCGGTTAAGTAATTTCAGAATTTTTATGAGGATTTTTCAAAGAAGACTTTCTAGTTGAGGGTATAAAGAGATGAAAAAGTAAAATTTAAATTATTGACATTTCGAGGTGTGTCCATACCGCCCGGATCCGTCTATGATTACTTTTCATAGTAGAAGGCAATTAAACCTATTATTTTTATATATTTACAAGATCTTTTTCTTATTTAGCAATTTATTAACCAACACTGAATTTGACAAGATCTTAGGGACCAAAATCCTCAAAACATTTGTAAAACGATAACCATTTATAGAAATTTCAGATAGTTTCCCATAACTTGGCACCACTGTGCGTGAATGAATTACTTATTTTGTCTGTGTATTGGGTTCCGTTCCACATGTCTCCTTAGCCTTATGTGTGTGCAATTTATGCAAATCGCCCACTTTGCAACTAGTTCACTTACCTCGGCAAAAAAGTAAAAGTTCGCTCAAGTTACACACACACACACACAGACAGGTGAGACGGGGAGAGAGATAGAGATACTTTAAATCTCGAGCCTAGCTAACTTGTTTTTTGGGCCACTTTTGCAGCAGCCTCGGTCCGAGAGTCCGAAGCCCGCTTACCTTGATGGGTGATAAAACTTATTTATGCATCGAACTCGTAAAGCAACAAATATCAGCAAGAAGAAGAAGACAAGTGTATATATATATATATAAACCTACAAATAATATATACCTATATACATACATACATATGTATACATACATACATATGAGTATGATATTTGGTTTAAACAAATTTTTTGTGTATTTATTTGTACAGGCAAATTTGTAAGCCACATAAATATCTCTTCATAGATATATATGTATGTATACATATATATGTGTATATATTTTGTTTGGTATTTCCCAAAAGGAAGGCGAAAAAAGAGATTTGCAATTTGCTTAAAATAATTAATTAGCAACTTTTTTTTTTGTCGATTTTTGTTTTGATTTCGAAAGAGGAACAGGTTTTAAATAGTATGTGCAGGGAGAATGAGACGGAATGCTATGGTCGGGGGAGGGAGGGGATATTTCATCATCATCCTCACCTTATGATGATAATGCTAATGATGATCAACTTAATCATTTAGTGCTCATCATCAGCTTCTTTTGCATTGATTTGTGCGCATATAAATTAGCAAATCATCAAGTGATTTTATTATTTCACATTTTTTTTCCTCTATCGTTTTCTTTGTTGTCTTCTCTAGTGTTTTTTGCTGTTTCTTATTTTGGTTTTTTTTTTTTGCTAATATATCTAATTCTAGATCGACGGAGTCAATTGGTATTAGGCACAAAACCTGTCTCCCTAAACATACATAAAACAAATGCAAATTCAAATTTCAACTGAAAACGAAAACGCGTTTTGTTATTCAAATTTGAATGCTCCCCCCGCCCCCACCCCACTGCCAAAAAAAGAAACTGGTTAGTAAGTCAGTGGGTAGCCATATATCTAAATATATGCATAATCCAATATGAAAAGAAAAAAAATTGGGTTGCTAGCTAGAAAAAAGAAAAAAAAAAACAGATATATATGCATATCTGAAAAGAAATTAATTGTAAATGTACAAATTATGACAAATTTTAAGTGCCGCTTTTTGGAAATTTTGGTTTTGTTTTTTGTTGTTTTTGTTTTTATTATTTTTTAAAACATTTTTGTTTTCATTTAAATATATTGTACAAATACAAATTAACGTAAAACTACAAAAAAAATGATAATAGAAGACACTGAAATCGTGTGCTTGCAGTTTCCTTTTTTTATATTTTAACTTTCCTTCGGTTTTTTGTTTTCTTTTTGATTATGTTTATTTTGTTGTTTGATTTTGAGTTTTTTGTTCATTCATTTTCTTAACATTTTTTGTTTTATGTGTTTTTTTTTCATTTTTTTTTTTTTGTTTGAGGTTGAGAAATAATTTTGTTATTTGATGCAGCGATTCCAAGATTATTCGCTGCTCGCTCAAAAAAAAAGTCAGTCAAAATTTATGTGGGAAAATTTTGTGGTGTTTGTATGTGTGTGTGTGTGTGTGTGTGTGTGCGTGTGTGTATATATAAGAAGGTGTTGAGTGTGAGGGAAAGTGTATAAGAAGAAGGAGAAGAAGCAGTTAGATTGGTGGTGTTTTTTATTTTGTTGTTTTTCTTATTTTGTTGTTGTTTTATTTTTGGGAAGCGCTCTCTCCCAATCTGACTTAGAAGAAACCATCGCCTGTGGGATCATTCACCCAGGGATAATTATTGGGGCATCTCACACAGGTCTGCAAGTTGATAGTCTCCCCGGGAACCTCCTTGGAGGTCAATTTGCAAGTATTTGGTACCCAGCAAGCTGGTTTACCCTCAACAACACACTTCTCCCTCCATGGCTCAAAGTTCTTGACTTCGCTGATAGTGCGTGGATTTTGCATCCATTGTATGACCTGAGTCATTGTCACAAAGTAGACATCATTATGATTGGCCAAAATCTCATCGATCCAATAGAGGAAGGCATCAAGGAATTCAGGATTGTTCTTCAACCAAGCGGCATGGAAGTACAGACCCAATGGGGCGCGATTCTGATCGTAATGACGATCGAAATTATGATTCAAGAAGTTATAGAACTGATCACCAGTCAAGATATTTGAGCATGAATCAACCATAGCGCAACCAGGCAGATATTCATCATTTGCCGGATCCTCTCGACGATCCAATTCATTCATAACCATCTCCCACACAGCATGGGAACGTGTGGGGCAGCTCTGCAGATTACCATGGCAACGATGTGGCATACGGAAATACATGGTATATGGCCACAATGGTGGATTTGATAATGGGGCCGTTATTGTCGAGTCATAAAGGAAAGCCTGCTCCTCCATCATGGTGAATTGATTGTTGCCACCCACCCGCAAATATGGGGCACGTACACCCACAACCGAGTTATCAGTGATATTGGCGAACTTCTCAGTTATTATCCTCATGCCGGCCATTTCTTTGGCCCAATCATCGACGGTGGCATTCGACCAGAAACGTTCCTCATCATTATGGGTTATCGAATGGACAGCGATCTCATGACCCTTACGTGCCGTCTCCTGTACAGCCGAATAGTTGGTATACTTGTGGGAAATGAAATATGTGGCCTTAATGTCACAGCCATTGGGATTTTTGCGGCCTTTGAACATCTCCTTGTACAGCTCGATGTTGTTATTGTTGATGGCATCATCGAAAGTGATGGTTATCATCATGGGCACATCCTTGGCTGGCAAATCTCCGGGAATTGATGTGCCATCCTCTGAGCAGAAACAATCGGGCAAAACGCAAACAGTTGGATCACATGGTGGTGCACGGTTTGGATCGTTGTCGATGTCTGTAATAAGAACACAGAAAAAAAAAAAAAAAAAAACAAATGTACACACATTACCAACAAATATTTTTAAAAACACTTAAACAATGGTTTTCTTCTTTCAATTTATATTCTGTTTGCATTCAATTGAACTGTTGGCTAGTAAGTTCAATCAACCTTTTCCCCATTCCCCTATTATATTTTCAACAATTAGCCAACTATTTAAGAGAAGGTCATTGAACCTCTTTTTGTTGTTGTTGTGTCTCTGTATCTGCCTGTGGAAAAGCAATCAAGTGGTAAGGTGGAAAAACCATCAGAAAACCAAGAAGAAGAAAAAAATAACGCAAAGTGAATGGAAAATGTCTACACTACCAATCATTATTATTTTTAAACATTTTTTTGTCTTTTGTTTTGTTTTTCTTATGTTTTTTTTCACAAGTGTTGTTAATCAAGCGAAAAGGTTTTCAAAATGCAGTCAACGTATTTGTAGTTAGTTAGAGTTGGTCATAATGGTCATCCACACCCACGTGTTGGCCATTTGGTACGCTCGTTTATCGGCCATATGCAAATTTGTTCATGATTTGTAAGCCTTGCACTTGTCCGTCTAACTCTATTGAACTATCCCAAAACTGTCAATCAATTGCGAAAGTTTTTTTCAGACTATCGTTTGCAATTTATTTGTTTTTTGCGTTCGCATTTTATTTTTCGTTTTTTTTTTTTTCTTTTTTTGTGGCCATAAAGTGAAATGCCAAGCCGGCGTTTTGACGCCTTTTTTTATTTTGGTTTTTGTTGACCTTTTTGATGTCGCTTGGCTTGGCTTGACTTGACTTGACTTGACTGGGCTCTTGTCGTTGCCTTTCCTTTTTCATCTTCTTCTTTTTATCCTCCTTTGCCATTTGCCAATAATAATCATTATCACCATCATCATCATCATCATCATCATCATCATCATCATCATCATCATGACTTAAAGCCAGGTGTTATATCATCTTGAACCGGTTTGTCTTATTCCCTGGTATTTATTGACGACTTTCTGGCGACTCTGTTTTTCTGTTTCGCTGTCGTTGGAAAGGGCTTTACTTGTGGTTTGTTATTTTGGTCTGTTTGGCTTTTATTGCCTGGTTTATTGTCGGGGTGGAAATATAGGTATTTCTTTTGAAGGTAAAATGCCGGATTATGTGTTGTTCACAGTGCAGAAGATGAAAGGATAAGATAATTGTTGCAAATTTTCGTTTTGTGACTGGCATACTCAGGTGTATAATCTGATTCAATTCAGTTTATGAAATTTGTAAATACATGTAAAATGTGGATACATATATCAATTTCTGTTAATATTTTTTTTGCTCAATTTGGATACCCTGTATAAAGGGTAATTAATTTGTCTGCGCTCGTGTTTCTGTTTCTATGCAAAAGTTTTAAAGTGCTTTATGGATGAGAGGTTGTAAAATTTTCTATAAATCTAAAATATGAATTTGCAAGAATTATCTGAAAGTTACCCTAGTTATGTGACTTCCATCTTATTTGAGGCATTGAAAAAGAATTTAAGAATATTTAAAATTTTATTTCCAAGATTGAATTTATTTTTTTAAATGTTTTTCTAAACTTTTTACTTGTTTATTATTGGAAATTCATTTCTCATTGAGATTAATGAATATTTTAGAAAACTTCCCCTAAGCAAAAAGTGAATTGTTGACATCTTCTGATTGATAGATATGTTTTCATATTAAGAAATCGTTGGTTGAATAAGAAAACCCTTAAGAGAAACGTAAAAAAAGGGTTTATAATACGAATATTAAGTACTACAACTTTGGCAATTCTATATTGCTTTTCAATTTTCAATTATATGACAACCCTAGAAAACATACTAACATAAATCCATTAGATAGGATCTTTATTTTTAATTATTTGTCAACACTAGAAAGCATATTAAATTAAACAAACATTATTTTTAAGTGCATTTGATTTTAATCATTTGCCGTAATATGTGCGGAAATGTATAAATGCATATGGATTAAGCATTTTGGCCAAAGAAACTAGCCATTATTTCAGTGGGCCCATAAATGTTGCGAAATTTGTGCAATTTGCTAGCCTAAAGGGGTATTTTTTGTCTGTTTTTGTTTTCCTGAAACAAAATTCAATTCAAATATACAAGCAAACTAAACCATAATGTTTTGATGTATGACTTGTTAAACACTTTGGCCAAATTGCTTGGCATTTAATAATGATAATGCCAACACAAATTATTCTTCCTTATTATGGCCATATAAATGCTGGCCAGTTAAGTTAAGGTAAACTTCATTGGTAGATTATTCAATTTGTGTGTGTGTGTGTGTGTGTGTGTGTGTGTGTGTGTGTTTGTTTGTGTGTGTTGTTTTTTTATACCCAAGTTAATGCTTCGTTGAGCATTTCGAAAAGTTAGTTACCGCTGCTGGCTAATAAAGTGTAAATGAATTGCAAGTGATTGCAATCTTTGAGTTTTGTATGTAGGTAGAACTGAGTCAGGCCTAAACCCAAGCCCATCTTTAAACGGATACGCAAAGCGAAAAGCCAGCCGATGGCCATTTGAATTTTATGGCATTTAATTGGCTTATTAAGACCTCATTTATATGGAAGAAGGAGAGTTCACATTCAATTTGTATGTGTATGTCTTTTGTCTCTTGGAAAATGTTTCAAAAAGCGGAGAGACTTAAGATGTTCACATTGTTTGTGATTATTATTATTATTATAATAAATTAGTTGCGGTTTTTACGCTAAGCCTTTTTTTTGCAATTGCTAAAAATACAGCAGCAGCAGCGGCAACAACAACAACATTTGTGTATACATATATACATTTTAACTCTTTTTTAAGCTGCTTATGTAAGACTAATTTATACATGAATCGAACGAGTGAGCCAAAACCCACCTATGGAGAGGCATTTTATTTTTTTCTTTCGTTATTGTTGGTTGTTTTTTTTTTTTGCTTTGATTTTATTTTATTTCTATTAAGTCCAAGGTTAAATACGAACTTAACTGTTGCCATATGTCTGTTAATTAATGTTTTATTTAATATATTATATAGACATACATATATATATATATAGATAAATGGATTGCATATGTGAATGATGAAAACATTCAAGCGCCGAGTTGTTCATTTTCGGCAAAAAAAAGGTGTCGTCTGACATTTTGTGTATACATTTCACACTTGACATTTACTATAGATGAACAAATGCCGATCGAATGAATGATCTCCTGCTGGATGGCCTTCCCCCCCTTACCCACACATTATCTACCACTGAATAGAAGGCTCTCCTAAGGGCTAGCTAACGATGCGATCAATGCAATGTAATGGCAAGATGCATGTAGGCGGCTTCCTTGCCCACCTCCCCCACCTAGCCAGACACTTTAAATGAAGGGAGAGACACTTGTGAATACCGTCAACCGGTTTTAAGGTGCGACTCTACAACAATAACAAAAACAAAAAAAAAAAATTGGAATAACGGAAAGAAATTGTCGTTTGCCATAAGACCAGCCAGTCACTTGAAGAATTACATTGTTTCTTTGTCTTATGTTGTTGGGTTTTATTTTTGTGTTTTTGCCTTTTCTTCAATTTCAGTTTTGGAGCTAAGCCCAGCTGAGTGTTATGTGGAGTATGTTGTAATAATATTGGTCTTTGGAAAGCCAATCCCTATATAATGCCTGTCGGCTTACTTCTATAGTATATTTATTTATGGGCTAATGCTGAATCATTGCGAATCATTGTTGTCAAATGTCAAAGAGAAGCGGAAAAAAATAGAAATAAAAATTACAAAAAAAAAAAAAACAATCACACACAACACTTTGAGAGCTTGGGCCAGCTGTGGTCTGATCATAAGATGTATCTCTATAATTGTAAGACACACACACAGGCATACACACAGAGTCGCAGGTACACACATACATACATATGTGCATTAACATATTCCGCCACTTGTCAGCACAATTTGTTGCTCATGTTTTTCTACTTTAATCTTAATCTCGTCTCTTTCTAGAAACAAAAACTATAGAAACAGCAAAATTTTTGCTTTCAAAAATGATTTTTTCAATTAAATGTATCAATTAAATCTTTTATATGGTCATATGAGCAGGCAAAAAGACAAAAATATATATCCTTCACTTGATTATAAGTTTTTTTTTCGAACTATAAATTATTCAGGAATCACCCAATTGAATCTTTTCAATTATCCATTATTTTATGAAAATAATTTACTTAAATTTTTCTACTTTTTAAATATGTACGTTTAAAAAAGAAAATGCATTCAAAGAGTTTCCCCCTCATGATTCTATTCAAATCAAAGTTATTCAAGATAAACTAAACAATTGACATACAATTCCCCCAAACTAGTGACCTTTTGATGGCGTCTTAAAGTTCGCTAACATATTCCAACTTGTTTTTGCTTGATTCTCAGATTCAAATGTATGGTTTATTTTTTAAGTACTCACCACAAGTGTTTTCATCGGAACCATCTGAGCAATCCTTTTCGCCATTGCAGAAAAGACCACGCTCAATGCAGTTGCCATCACCGCAGGCCAAGAAGCCATCTTGACACAATGGTTCGTCTGTATGGAGCAAAGGCTTGACACGTCGCTCCTTGTTCTTCGACTTGCAGTTCTTCACCGACTCTTTCCAATCGCAAGTTTGTTTCTCAATATCGAAATACAAACCGGCAGGACAACGAATAGCTTGCAAACCCTATAAATACAAAGACAATTTGTATTGAAGCAACAAGTTAGTTAATTCAATTATATCACTTGTATTTGGTATGGGCGGGATGAAGACGGGGGATATTAAGTTGGATAATAAAAGTTAAAAACTCACCGATGAGGTACATTGGATAACATCACGACAGTTGTCCCCTTCGCCGGCAACCAAACGGAACCATTCACCGGCATCCTTGTCCTTGCAGAGTTCCTTTTCAAAAGACTCTTCCTTTTTGGCCTCTTCGGTGGTGGCTTGACGCTTGAAACGTAACAAATCTTCAGCTTGGACTGCAAATATCAAATATAAATGATAGGATATAAAATAAGAAAAACCGGAAGAAATACATTTCGTTTATTTTTTTTTTTGTCGTGTCCAAAATGTGGGTTGGCACTTGACACTTCCTGTTACAAAAACATAGATATTTTTATATATATGTATATAGTAGACACATGGGGGATATGGCTAGCTGGCTGACTGACTGGATGATGGTGTTGTACTTAAAGACATGGGCATGGCATGTGGCTTGAACTGGTTGCTACGAAACATTCATCTAAACAAGTTTCCATATTATGAAATGTTTTTTATTTTTTTGTGAAGTCAAAGATATATGGCTAGGAGGGAGAGGGAAGGAAGGGGTGGTGAAGAGAACTGTAAAACAAGTTATAACTTTGACATTTTGCAGTTGGCAACACAGAAGATATAGCCATATGTATGTACATATGTATATGCATATAGAAAGATTTGCATAATCACATACACATACTTATATAGATATGGATATATGTTATTTGTCGTCTTGATCGATGGCCTGTTGTTGTTGTGGTTGTTGTCCCTTGCAAAACTGAAACAAATCATATACTCATATGCGCATAGCCCCAGAGAAAATGAAAGTTGTTTTTTTGCCAGAGAGCCAACCTGTTGTCCTTTTCCTCACTATCTTTTTTCGTTTTCTTAGCCAGCACTCATTACTACCACTGCATCATCAAGGTTACTTTAGACAGCATGCGAAAATAAAATTGCGTTTTTCCTACTGTTGCCAACAATAACAACAACAACAACAACAACAACATCTTTTACCAAGGCCAATACCGACTTCCGTCAGTCAATGCAGTGCAATTACGACAAAGAAAAATTGTCTTATCTTGCTTAATGTTTGTTTGATTTTTTTTTTTTTAATTCAGTTTCAATTTGTAAATTTTTCTTCTATTTTAATTTGAACTTACCTCCATTTAAAGCCGCCACAGCCACAATGGCAAAAACTATAAAAAGTTTTGCCATTTTGCTTTGGTGCAAAAAAACAACAAGAAAAAAAAACCAAGAAAAAAAATGTAAGAGGCTTCAACTAGATTTTGAGTGTTTCTGAGTTGTAGATTTGCTTCTGTTTAAATAATTTTTGTCGTCTTCAAACAATTTATTTCTTTGGATATTTGGAGTGTGATGTTCACTTTTATTTGTCACTTGTTGTGTGCGTTGTCTGTGGAGTTTTGTCCTTCCGATCGGTATCAAAGCTCCATTTACACTGTTTGCTAAGATCTCGCGCACAATTTCTCGAGCCCCGGTCTCCAAAACGCCAAAGCCCAAGACGAAGTCAAATTTGCTTCTTTTATTACACAGAGTCAAGTCAGTCGCGTCTGCAGTATGTGCGAGTGTGGTGAGTTTGAGTCGTGCAAGCTTTATTCACAGTTTTCAAAACAATCAAAAAAACACACACATTGAAAACTGGGCCAATACGTTCCACAGTCACACGCAAACACACACAGACACACACAGACACACGTTGAAGCTTCCGTTTCGAGCCGCACTTTCAATTTGAATTTCTGCTCTGTTGTTGGTTTATGGCTGCTAACCCGAAAATGTCGAGACAAGTCTTACACATTTGGGTTTAAGGCTTTTATATGAAAAATATTGTTTGGAAAATCAACCAATATACACTCCACCTCCCAATATATAGAGGAGGGGTAAGGCGGAGAGACAGAGAGAGAGAAAGATAGTGTAAGGGTGAGCCGAGCTCGAACCTGTTGTGGATTGCAAGTGCATGTAAATGCAAATGAGAAATTCTTGGATTGTCTTGCCCTGACACGACTTGCCTCGACTTGAAATCGAAAGATTTCATTAGGTAGTACCTAGTGGCAAATTCCAGAAGGTCTCCGTCTGCCTAACCCTCGATGGCGGCGGCAACTTCTCCAATGCAGACAGACAGTAAAACCCACGCTTAAAATTAACTATCCAATTCGTATCGTGCGATCTGTGCATCTTTTATATTAAATTTGATGCAAACATTTGTATATATACATTTATCGGACAGTTCAAACTCCCACGCAACTCCCACAAATGTGTCACCCCGCGTCTCTTATTTCCTGATTTTGAATTTAAACAATTGAATTACGTATACAAACAAATCCTAAAACTCAATCCGCTTCCAACATAGGATGACTATTAAAAATGTTTATAAGATTATCTTATAAATAATAATCTATGTTGTTTTTTCACTTGAACATTAAGCATAAATTTCATTTTTGTTTCTTTTCTGCCAAATTATATACGTAATTAGAAATCCTTGCCACTTTTTCCAACATATTAGGAAAAAGATAGTTTTTAGGCACATGATTAAAGATTCTCGTAAAGCAAAGGCCATTCATATGTATATTCGAAAGGTATTGAAATGGCCTTTTTTTTTTTGCTTTATGCTTTTAATTTGATAACAAAAATTTCGAAAAAAAAAAAAAAACCATAATAATCAAAATGGAATTTTGCATCCGATGAAATTTTTCCCATTCATATTATAAAACGAATTTGATGGATTTTAAAAAATGGATGCTGGATCCTGATGGGCAAAACAAAGACACACAACATTTGCTTAAACTTTATTTGCATATGTTACAATATATGTACTAGTTGGTTAAGGCGAAGCCCTTTACACTAATTCTGATGGCGCCCAAGGGTAAAAAAGGTGGAATCTGCAGTTGCAAGGTTTGCCGTTCTTTTCTCGCTTCATGTCGTTTGAATTCCCAACTACTTTTAGCGTTGAAGATATGGTATGGCGATTACAACTGTGGATTCTTTAGCAAAGTCTGCTGACGATAGAACTTGGTGGTTCTTGAATTAGCTATACAGACAACCTGCTCACCTTTTGTGCTGCCTTTGATTTAAAGTCTTACAAACAAATTAATAAAATTTATTGACCTGAAGCCCAGCTAAAACTCAGTTTTGATTAACTTCAATAAGGTCGAAATCTATACAAATTAAATTAAAAATCTGTTCAAGGTTAAAAAGTAGTACATACAATGTCTCAGATCCTGTCATGGTCACCTTGTCGTAGTTGTGGTGATTCGGCAACTGGATCAGGTTTATATATGTATAATACATGTGTTAATTTTCAATCTACGAAATTCAAAATCCTACTGATGTTACATCTCTTCTTGATATGGTTTTCCCAGACATTTTGTGGCTTCAATTTAAAAGTTAATATGAATTTTTTTCACTCTCGTTCCCTCCTGTCCCTCTCGCAATGACCTTGATCAGTTTTTTATTTGTTATTATTATTGCTTGATAGCCCCAAAAGAAAAGAAAAAAAAAAAACATTTAACGTCCATAGAGTGATCTGTCGTGCGGCATCTGTTGAGAGTCGGCGGCGGTGGCGGCGTCTTAAAGGCGTGACGAACGGCTGCCAACTTGAGCCCGTCACCCGTTTCACCCCGTCTACCCCCACCCGCGCCATCATACACAGTAGTTGTAGTTTTATATATACATACATATGTATGTAGTAGTAGTAGTAGTCGTTGTCGTCATCATCGTCGTCTCCGGCTCCATCTCCATAGCTATGGACGACGAAAAGGCTTTAAAGTGTGCCAAAGTGTTTTTTGGCTTTTGCCTTTTTCGGAATTGTCATTGTCTATTTTTGCCACACTTGACATTTTGCATATGCTTAGTTAACCGCGAATATAGGAGGAGTTTGAGTTAGTTGTCTGCCTGCTGTGTTGCTTGATTTCCAATTAAAATTAAACAAAATCCAATAACAACAGCAACGAAGCTAAAAAAAAAAAGTTGGTTTCCGCTTCAAGAAGTTTTGCATCAATTGATGAAACCAGTTTAACGTTTTCCATTTCATTTTAAATCATCTGATGAAGATCAAACGAGCATCATCTTCATGTTCATGTGCTTCAGTCGAATTCTTAAATTTTTGCAAAATCATTGAAATAATTAAACTCAAATTTCTAACTAAAATCCTCATGGTTTTTTTTTTGCTGTCTTTTGCGGTTTTCATTTGCGGCTTAGAACTTGGCCAAGTGTTAATCCCATGTATGTATTTGCCTTGCTTCTGATTTCATTTGTCAATAACTTCAATTTGTCGACAAATGTTTGCAATGTACATACAATATGTACATATATACATACATATGTATGTAGGTAAAACTTATCTTAAATACCCACAAATCGTTATGTAAATATTTTGGTTCTTGGTCGGTCAGAATAAAATAAAATGAAGTAAGTAAGTCGTCTCACCGACTTAGGTATACCATACACCAGCAAAACAAATATTTCAAATTTGTAATAACAAATGCATTTGCCTATTTCAAAAAAATTCTGTTCACATGCTTGTTACAAGCATATCTTAGTATCTCGCTCACTCATGCATTTGAGCACCCTAGCGCCCCCACCCGCCAACGGCCAACTCCGGCCTAATGGAGAAACGTTTATATGCATAACTTGGCTATTTTTGTCCGATTTTGATCAAATTTTGTATTTTGCTGGATATTAGTATAAAATTTAAGTGTGCCAAATTTGATTTTACAAGGTAGAATATTACAGGAGATAATCGAGATTTTTTATATTGCGGGGGCGGAAAGGGGCGTGGCAAAAATTTGAAATAAACTTGATCACTCTACATACTACACGAGTCTACATATCAAATTTGGTGGCTCTATCTCTTATAGTCTCCGAGATCTACGCGTTCATAGATCGACTTGGCTGTTGATCCTGATCAAGAATATATATACATACTTTATAGGGTCGGAAAAGCTTCCTTCTGCCTGTTACATACATTTTGGCGACTTAAATATACCATTTCACCCTATGGGTGTATGGTATAAAAAGATGAACGAGATACAAATATCAACAAAAAAGATGTTTATTATTAGATATTCACTTATTTAATTCCTTATACTAACAATTGATTTATTGTTTTAATACTTACTAATTGTTATTGACGTATTTAACGTATGCAAAACTATAAACTATTTGTGTCGAAACGGATATAACTCTTTTTTATATATATACATTGTACATATATTGTTTTGGATGCCTTGATCCTTTAAGATCTTCTTTCTTGATTACCTAATAGTTAGTTAAAGTAAGCACCTCCGATTATATTTGGTATACCTTCTTATTAATCGAAACCAAAAAGGTTAAACTACGTTCAAGGAGGTCTCTAATAAACTTCTTTAAGATTCAAATAGACATTAGTTAACGATTTTTTTTTCTAAAGAAAATTCTTAAAAAATCGATGCCGATTCGGAAGGCTAATGCCAAAGTTTAGGTTATAACTGCCAAGAAGAATAAGTAGATTCATTAACTCAAGGTTCTTCTAACCAACATTGGGTCCAATTGCCAATCGCCGATGTTTTTTGGCATTAAGTCGCAAAATTCATCCAAACAAAATTCAAATTTAAGATTACAGATATAAAGTAAATTATAAAGTAAAGATATAAAGTAAATTGTGCTTGTAGTTTTTTAATGCGTGGACCAGAGAAAGTAGGTGTAAAATATAAATAATTGAAACAAAGTGTTTATCTTTTTTAGACTATAGCTAATTTGGCGCAAGTATTGCAAGCATTTAATATTTATCTAACTCAAGTAGAATCCATTTATAAATGCTTGCTAAAATGTTTCTACCACGCTTTATCCTGTTTTGTCCGTTTTTTATTAACAAAGGCAACTCTAAAATTACGTATACGCAATGTGTTTTTATATCGGCATGATATAAAATGGATGATGGATCAAATTTTAGCCACTTTCTAAACTATTTAATTAAATATACAAAGTTTCAGCTACATAATATACAAGTCACACTTAATGGCAAAAAATATTGACGATTGGCCAGGGAATTGTTCTCTAATTGTTGTACAAGAAATTGGAATCTGCTGCTGTAAGCTTTAACAATCTTATCGCTTCATTTAGTTGTAATTCCCAACTTGATATGGTATGACCATTGGAGTTCTGAAATGCTTAAGCAAGGCCTACTGATGATACAACCTGGTGGATCTTGAAATAGCTATAAAGTAAACAATCTGTTCACGTTTTTGGTGCTGCCGTTGAAATAATCTTCGTTAGAAGAGATTTCGTGCTGGCTAAAACGCAAGGTTTGATTTAAATCTCAAGGAGGTCGTAATCTAGACAGATAATTGTGAATATGTATATTGAAAAGAGGGGAAAAAAAACATATCTAATACAGTGAAACCTCGATATAACGAACTTCGTTATAACGAAAAACCCAATATAACGAATTTTTTGTTAAGTCCCTTGAAAGGACTAAGGTTTTACATTTCAGTACCTATAGCGAATCAATAGATATAACGAATAATTTTGCGATCCCCCTCAGATTCGTTATATCGAGGTTTCACTGTATATGATATTCAGTAGTATACAGTGAAAGCTTTTGACGCGGACAGATAAAATACGTTTCCGCAGGCAGACAAAAGTATTGGAATCATGAATGTCCGCCCACAGGATGTATAAAGCATTGGCGATGTAACAATTTCCGTTTCAAAAAATTAAATATTGTAAAATTTAACATTATTTTATTTAATTTTTAAATATTTGTCAAAAACGTACAGCTTTCCTTCTTTTTCCTTCTTTTTTTTTAATGAGTATTTCTTAAAAAATTGATATTTTGATCTTATAAAGTGAACATTACATTTCTGATATGACAATCAAAATTTTGATCGCTATAAAATCTATTTAAGTGTAAATTACCCTTCTTAATATCTGTATTTAGCTCGCTTGAGCCGAACTAGTAGTTATCCTTGCCAAGTCTTCTTAAAGCTTACGGCAGATCAGATGAGATATTTCTTCGTTTGAATTTAGCAATTTTATTGTAATTGATCCATATTTGTTTTGTCTCTGGTTTCTTTACACTTAATTACATCATGCTGGAGAATTAAGATCTAAAATAATTAAAAAAAGGATGACATTTGGTGAGTGGCGAGTGCCAATTAGATAACAGTGAGTGAATAATTCGCTTTTGGTGTGTACATCATTCAGTATAAATTTTATTGATTCAACATTGAGTTATTAACTTTTGGTTAAATTTTACAAGCGCTTCGTTGTAAACATAAAATAGAATTAACTAAGGGCACTTAATATATACTAAATATATATTGGTTTTCTTCTTTTTGTGTAGCTATGTATGTATGTATGTATGTATGGTTACCGTATCGTAATTAACTAGCAGTGACTTTGTTTTTTATTATTTGTACGTAATCAATCTCGTTTCATTTTCGCTTATGGAAGATCTCAAGTCAATTTTATGGTTCAATGGTTATCCTGTTGCTGCATATACATATGTATATATATATATATATATATGTATATTATCTGCATTGGTACACACTATGCGTCTCTATTGGACCATAGATAGTATTTTAGCTGCATCCTACTCTCTATATACTATCACACTCACAGTAAATATATATATTTGTATAATATCTTTCATTATAGATTACGTTCTTCCTTTGGCAATTCATTAAACAAAACAAATTAACTGTTTAATTTAAATAATAAAAAAAAAAATATTGGCAACAAAAACACAACATTTTGAGATATTATCTAACGAGGGGAAAAAGAGAGAGAGAGAGAACAAAAAGGAAGGGCAACAAAAAAACACACGGAAATGAATGAAAACTATTTCATAATACTCGAGAGACTGGTGTAGCCACTATTGTTGCCCTGATTATTGATTTCCTGGCGTGTTGGACGACAGCAATGACAGCAGCAAATGCTTCTCATTACATCCAAGAAGCTGGTCTGATCAAAATCATCCAGATCGGACATGAATACACCAGAGCTTATATCCTCTGCAGTGCGTGTGCCCACAAATGCCTTGAGATCGGAGACGGGGAAGCCTTCTTTATAATACTTTTTAATCGTATCATAGGCATCCATTATAACGGCAATAAATAGGGACAAAACAACATAAATATACAAGGCAATAAACGAATATAAATAGATCTGACAGAACCACCATAGCCACGTGGCTTTAGTCGACAGTGTGGCAAATGTGGCAAACATATCATCGCCATTGATTAACGAGAACAAGCACTCCGATGTTGTGGCCAATGAACGGAATTTCATGTGATATGGTCCCAAAATTAGCCAACCACAAAACGCAAAGCCCGCATAAATAAGCAATGCGGCAATGAGAAAACGTAAAATCTTTGGAGCTGCTTTCTTAAGGACAAGTATAACCACATTGTAGGTCTTAAAGAAACCTAAATAGCGTAG
Source organism: Drosophila paulistorum (assembly GCA_018152135.1). NCBI lineage: Eukaryota > Metazoa > Arthropoda > Insecta > Diptera > Drosophilidae > Drosophila > Drosophila paulistorum. The sequence goes on from JAECXG010000690.1 coordinate 17,239,827, forward strand.
CACACCGAACCATACAAGTAAATTGCCTATTCCTAAAAATAGTGAGCAAGTGTCCCATTGATCTACCACCATATAACGCCCTTCGATTTGTTCCTTCAATGCCGAGCCAATGATCAGGAGCACATCATTGAATATGATCATAATGTACCTAAGCAAATACAAAAACCAAAGGAAATTAGTAATTTATCAATGGAAAGGCTAAACTGTTATCTTTCAAGTGCTTACCAAAAGTTCACAAACTCCAAACGTCCATCGAAGCTCAAGTCTTTGCCGAAATGTTGACGGAAAAACGAAACCGTAGTGCAACGCAAAAGATAGGCCCTCCACAAGGCTCTTGTACACAGTGCGAATGACAAGGCGCAGGTGAGTAGAACAAATATGTTCAATATGCTTCTCAATAATGAATCAAAATTAGCCTCCGATACGAAATCGGTAGCTCCATGGCACTTCAAACGTGTTGCCTCGGCATCCAGAGAGAGTAACATTTGACCATCATGATCTCGATTATTGAACAAGATGGATATATCGAAACGAAAGCAATCGGGCGCCGATAATGGTCCTCCGTAAGCCTTGAAATTTACCGTCTTTATCTGAAATGTCAATGCAGCACTCACCAATGAGGCGAAATTGACTTCTCTACCACGCTCGTTCAGATAACGTTCCACTCCAATGCTAGAGACATTGGGAGGCAACGATTCGCACACCTCATCGATGTGTGGATCAAATATATACGATTCATTATAGCCGAATATGGTACCCTCGCGATAATTCTGCATGCATAGCTTAAGCGGGGGCATCGTATTATTCGGTGTGGGATAATCGTAGGGTCCAATTGAACGACTAACATTTCCATAGCCATCTATGGCATATTGGACAGTGTCATAGAATTCCTCTTTCATGTATAGGGCGAATGGACCCACTGCCGGTGGATAGCTCTCTACCTCACGTGATGAATCCCATCCGCGTAGAAATAGATGCGAAAAGGCAAATCTATTATCGCCCGTATAATTAATGTGATTATATCGTGCATGGGCGAACAGACACAGCTGGACGGTGACAAGAAAGATTTTGACAATCTGTGAAGGCAAAAATCAAAAAGGTTTGACATTATTTACAGGCTAATAAGAAAGAGACAGTCAGTAAAGAAAGCTTGAAAATAGTTGGACAAATGAAAGAGAGCGAGACGGGGCGAGGTGAGCTTACTTTTCTTCAGTTCTCTGAACTCTGAGGCTCTACTTATAAGTATATAACATGGGGTACCCGAAGAAACCAACGCAACTAAAGGCAAAGCTTTCAAACACTTTCGACTGAAATCTATGTTTGAAGTCTGTACTATTGTCAAAGTAATCGTAATACCAATAGATTTTAACTACAGCAGAATTGTTTAGCATTTTGGTGACAGATTCCCACCAAGGAATAGACCAAGGGTACCTAGAATTCTACATATGTATGTACTGGAATTGTCTCAAGTCCACTTCGATTTGATCAAATATTTCTATTGTCATAGGTACATATATCGATGATATTGCCTAGATCGAAGCGTTATAAAATTGTTAGCAAATATGTATCATCGTTACCAAATGACCTAACTAAATGATGTACTCTTATTCAACATTGAACAAATTAATCATATGAAAAATCCCCCTAAAGCTAGCATTTATCATATGTATGTATACATATATAGTCAAAAACAAAAAATATATGCCGTGAGCCTCCGCACGACAAAAATTAAACCATAAAATTTGTAGATATTGTATTGTGAGCAAGTCGGTATAATTACGATTGCGTAGTTCTTATATATGTATATATATATAGTTAGACCGAAGGTGAGATAAGGCTAAGAAGATAAGTCGTAAGAGGAGGCCACTCTTGGCCCCTCTTAACGCCAGAACTAGGCAAATATTTACTATGGGAAAATATGTGTCACAGGGAATCAAAAAAAGATAGATAAAGATAGAGAGAGAGAGAGAGAATGACCGGATCGTCCGCCCCAATGCAAAACACGCGAATCATGAGACAATTAATTAAGACAAAGGGACCGAGGGACAGGTCTGATGATGATGATGATGAGAGAGAGAGAGAGATTTATACAAAACATACACAATTAATAGAATTCTTGATAATAATCATATTATCAGTCCCATTGTTTTGTCTTACCTGAACGACAAATTTATATGGGAATTTGCGACGAGCTTGCCATTTCTCGATGGGATTCATAAAATAGAATTGCAATTTGCGACGCATCCGCTCCTCAATATGAGAGGCAGCCGATGCGGTGGGATTTGGAAATTCGGGTTGCTCTACATATCCCTGAACTGAGGATGATCCGGTAGCAGCCCCTGCTCCAGGTGCTAATGGAGTGGATTGCAGCTGAGCCTGTCTGCGTAAGATTCTGGTATTAACATATTCCTCTTCCACCCCATCGAGACCGCCATCATCATCGTCATCGTCAGTGTATTTGGGATGATGTTGGGCTGCTTCATAGCTGTCCGTACGGCGTTTAACGGCTGGAGAGGGGACTGCAGTGCCACTAATCCCACCACCTGCTGCCCCATCTCCACGGCCGTAATTTTGCATTTCAATGTACACTGGCTGCGTTGCTAACAATAGCTTAGCTGCCCTGTTGTTGTTCTTGTTGTAGAGATTTTCCCTTGCCCTGTTTCTGGTTCAACATGCAAAAGGAAAATATCTACAGCAATGTCAACACAAGCCAACAGTTAAATGGGATTCTATATAGTATATATATATATGCAATAAATGCAACTTTTCTGGCGAAATGATTGTTAAATACTGCTACAAAGCACAAAATAAAACACACAAAAACACTTCTCCGATAGGTCGCAAACTATCGATATGTGCGCTAGAGATGGTTGACTAGAGATGTGTAATATTCAAGTCACAAGTCACCTATCTGTGATTTATCGGTAGTGTTATTAAATCACACATCAATTGACCGTTAAGTTATATTGAAAATTTAGCATAAAGACATCAAGTCTATATAAAAATAGTAGATCAATCAATTTAGATGTACTAAATAAACAAATTATAATTTTTCAATTTCATCTGTGATCCCATCATATCATTTTGATTAAGGAGTGAAACATTCCTAAGCCAACAAAGTTGGTCGATCAATATATGTACATTAAAGAGCTACTAAACTATAGTTGATTATTATGTAGAGAGTTGCATGAATGAGAGAAAAGTCAAAGTCAAATGAATCCATTCGAATTGAATTCAAATCAATGAGTGACAAATACGCAATAAAATGAATGAGTGTGAGTTAGTACTTGTCAAATCTCTAAAAATACGTAACTCTGTTTAATGAAAGGCAATGAATTGAGTGTCAAAGCATCGAATAGTACTAAGGCACTCGAATCATTCAAATTATTCGAATTGTCTCATTTTTATTGGGATTATTTTATCCAAAATGTAGGGAAAATAATGGCGAAATGAGGGCTATTCAAATTAAAATATGCTATACACCAAAAAACTTTAGTGCGCAGTTATGGATTGGACAATTTGGGACAAATCTGGTAAAATCGAATTTTTCTAAATTAGATTCCTAGTTGCCACGAACCGAGAAAACATAAATAGGGCTGTCTAGTTGGAAAAAAAATGCATCTCCATCTTTGTAGGGGGTTTGAACCCGATAACAACAGCATTAAAGTTTGGGTAGGTCCCCACTCAACCACCGACCACACTAGTTTTGCCGTATAGTAATCACCTATAGTTAAAAAATATACAATACAAATAAATACTAAATACTAAAATCAGAAGTGAAATTCGAATGCATTCGAATCATAGGAACCCATTGTCTCACTTTCTAACTCATTCAATTCGTTTTGTTTCGTTTTGAATGTTGTACGACTGAGTTTTACGTCGCACACTCATTTGATTTTCAAAGTCATTCAATTCATTCATTTGGTTTTGCATGTGGTTAACTCGAATTGATTTTTCTATCATTCATGCAGCCCTCTAATCAACCTGCTACCAGTCGCAGTCGACATGACAAACTGCCCGTTAAATTCAAATCTAGAGAAAAGAATTCAAGAAATGTTTGTTGTTGTTTTTTTTTTTTGTTTTGTTTGTTTTGTATTTATATATGGCAAATTTAACAAATTTTCTTTCTTTTTTTTTATTATACATACATACATAGGTATACAGTTAAAAACATTTCATCTCGCATATAACTTTCTCGCACTTTTGCTCGTTGCTCACATTCATGTATCGGTTCCATTAATTAATTAAAAATTATGTTTTCTTTTTCATTTTGTTGTTGTTTTGTTTAGTTTTGTTTTGTTTTGTAGAAGGTCGTCCTTAAATAATACGTACAATCACACGCACTTACATTACATAACATACTAGCAAAAACACATCGATACATTATATATTTGTTGCATTTTCTTGTTTAAATTAGAATTTTTCATTTTGATTATTTTTCAATTTTTTTTCGTTTTTTATAAGCATAATAATTTCTTTGAAAAAGCAAAAATATGCATATTATGTATTTCTGATTTTATAATTTTATTTTATGATATACATACATACATATATATATATATATATATATATATAGTGTGTGTGTGTGTGTTACTTTAAGATGTGTATGTGTAATTATGTAAATATTTTATATAAAACAATAACTAGTCTGAAGACCTTGTGACTAGATGGGATTTTTTCTCTTTTTTTATCTTTTATCTATTCCATTATATATTTCTTTTTTATCTCATTATCGCTACTTTCTAAAACATATAGGTATAAATATACATATATATATATATTTGTTTATGCATGTATATAGGATATTATTTGTTATATAGGTATATATATTTAGTATGACATTTAGGGACCGCCTAAAATCGGCTAAAAACGAAGCCATATCCTTTCAATATACATACATATATAGAGAGTTCTCCTAGTTATTAGACACGCATACGATATACATACATACAAATACACATATAACAAAGAAAAATATACATATATTTATGTGTATAATAATAGTATAATAATAATTAATTAAACCTTCATTTCCTGCTCAACACATTTCCTGAGTAACTTTTCCTGCTCCTTCCCTAACCCCCCTTCCTTTCTAGGTCAATCAACATCCTGATTCCCCCCCACCCTCTCCCATCCCGACGGTTTATCGTTCTATCTTCGATTTACACAATACTCTCACGATCGCGGGCAGCATCTTGGAAACCACCCGGCGATCTCATACCCTGGCCACTGGTTGAGGTCACTCGTTTCACCAGCTGATCTGGGCCAGCGCTGCGTACGCCATTGCCCTTAAAGAAACTGGCCATCCAATTGCCCAGTTTAGTTCGTGGGGGTCGCTGCTGCTGGTTGAGGATCTGATGGTGGTGGTGTTGCTGCTGATTCTGATTCTGCTGCAGATGATGATATTGCTGCTGAGAGCCCAATCCCGGCTGCATATCGGTGGCATAGCTAACACTATTTCCATGACTACCCGGATGACTATCCATGTGCTCTAGCGAATGCCAGCGTTTGGTGGAGTCCAATAGTTCTTCGGCGGGCACAGATAATGACGATTGACGTTGCAGTAATGGTGACTCCAAATCCTCGTCCATTTGCATATTGCCGCCATTACAATTGTTATTCAAATGCTTCCCACAGCTGCTTGTGGGCACAATACGAATCTGGGCATTGGGAAAGCTATCGTGACGCATTAAAAGGCCCAACTCATCGTCATAGCTCTCATAATTGGCATCTACAGGATTGGCGGCCGACATATCCGCAAGATCCACCAGATTAGCATTGATATTCGTTTCCTCCGGATCAATCTGACCATTTGGCTGGGCGGTTGTTGTTGTTGGCGCTTGATGTCCGCTGATCAGTGACACTCCAGTATCAAGAGATCTTGAGTTGTTCTTGGACAGCAGCTTGGATGGCGGTAATTTGACACGCTCATGGCGTTTCAGCAAATGCTGGAAGGGCATGGGATCGAGGGAACGTGATTCGCGCAAAAGTAATTCGGCCGCCGACTCGTCACCATCTTCGGCCATGCATAAATGGGCAGCACTGATGATTCGATGAGGCCGCACCATGGCCAATGGTTTATGCAATGCATTTGGCTGACGCACTAGCCCAACTCCACCTGCTGCTGCTGCTGCTGCTGCTGTTGCCGCTGCAGCTACTGAGGCGGCAGCTGCGGCGGTTGCAGTGGCGACTGCTGCTTCTGTATTCATATCACAGTTCGTTTCATTTGTTTCGGAATGATTCAGCGTACTGAGCGAAGCCTGAGCTGATTCAATCAGGGCACCACCCAGACCATTGATGGAGGGACGCTCCCGTTCCCTCTCCCGCTTATTAACCATGCGCGGCGATTCGCGTGCCATCTGATAGATACTACCTTGTAGGCTATATGTTGATTCTACATCCGCAGGCCTCGGTACACTGCTTTGTCGTCGGGATCCTGTACCACAATAGTGCATTGCCTGAATACTTGGCTGTCGCGAATCCGGATTCAATTTGGGACTCTTTCGCGGTCGACTGAAGAGCGGCGGTGGCATATCGGTCATATCAACGGGTTTCTTTTGTATAGCCTTCTCATTGGCTCCCGTTAGCCACCAGGTGGTAACTTCGCCCTTGCCCTTCATATTGACCAGACCACGTTTCTCCGTATGATAGCCACCGCCTAGCTTATCCAACGCCAATTTACATTTGTTGGAAATGTGTATCTTCAATGCCTCACCATTGCTTTCCATACGCGATGCCGTATTGACAGTATCGCCAAATAGGCAATAACGCGGCATCGTTAGACCAACGACGCCAGCCACGACGGGTCCCGTATGCATTCCAATTCTCAGCTTCAGAGTCTCGTTCGGTCGATGTGCTATGCGATGCTGTTTCACTGCATGCAACAGATCCAATGCCATTGAGGCTATTTCACCGGCATGACGATCCCCATTCTTGATGGGCAGACCAGAGACCTAAACGAAAACGATAAAGATAGAAAAACAATTGAGCGATATGCATGACAGAAGAAGAAGGTAAACTGGAGAAATTGATGAGAAGATTGACACGTTTGTCTACATTTAAGGACTAACAATTTAGGTGCAAGTTACTTGGGTTTAGATTAGTTGCCTCATCCAATTGTTGTACTTACCACCATGTAGGCATCGCCTATTGTCTCCACTTTGTAGACGTCATAGCCACGTATGATGCGATCAAAAACTGTATAGAGATCATTTAAAAAGTTAACCACCTGCAATGGTGTGCTCTCCGCCGACATGGCCGTAAACCCAACAATGTCACTAAAGTAGATGGTCACCTATACAAAGACAGAAACAAAAACGTAATGGATAAAGTAACCCAATTGCTCTTGTATTTATATTTTTCGAATTACCAAATCATAAGAGACTGGCTCAACGCCCTGCCCCATGGTTAGTTTCTCGGCAACCGATTGCGGCAACATGCGATGCAGCAAATCTTCTGTCTTCAATTTCTCCTCACACAATAAGCGTGTTCGCTCTGTTACAATATCCTCCAAATTGTTGGCATATTTCTCCATCATTTCCATCATTTGATCCATGATGTTTTTGGTTTTACCGCCACGCATTTTCTTTAAACGATTGCTAAAATAACAAGGTCAATTTTATACTTATATTAGTTAATGAATTAGCATTAAAAGCTTCTGTTTATTACCGTATGACACTGAATTCGGGACGCTCTTCGGGCTCCTCGGCCCAGCAATCTTTAATACAAGCTAGAACATAATCTGGACATGATTCGGCCTCAATTATAGACTCGACCTCGGGTCGAAATGGCTCTTCGCCTTTGAGCGGCAGCTTCTTAACAAAGTCCACAATTTCCTTTGGTTCAAAATTGGTTTGTCCGAATGGACCCTTACGACTAAATATCTCATACATAATGATGGCAAAGGCATAGACATCACCTTTCTGACTGCCGTGGATGTGATGATTGCGCAGCAATTCGGGAGCGCGCCATAATTGATCTAAAATGGGAGTTATGTAAATAAGTTGATGTATGTACATATGTTAATCCTTTATAATAAAACTCACTTCTATAATGCTGATGTTCGCCAATTGATTCACTTTCGGCACACTGACGCAACTCATGCAAACCAAAATCGGTCACCTGTAACATCCAACGTGAGGTGACCACACAATTCGATGATTTGAGATTGCCATGGTATATCAATTGTGAATTGTGTATATAGATCATGCCCTAAAATACAAAATGCAATTTTCAAATCATAATCATAATCATCATTATCAACATCATCGTCATTTCTATACAGGATAGGATTCTCATCTAGAACTCACTTTAATGAGGTCATGGATGAGCGAGGCAATGAAAAGATCATCCAATTTGATATCCTCATTCTCAATGATATCATATAGACTGCCCTTGGCACAATAATCGGTGACTAGCAAAATGCGTGTGGGCTCCACACAGGCGCCAATGAAACTATTTATATTATCATGACGCAATTCACGCAATAGACGCATCTCCTTCATTATCTCACGTGATATATCACGTTTGCGTGGAAATTTCAACTCCTTGATCCGTACAACAGCTCCCCGTAAACGAGCCGTTGAGGTGACAAATTGATTAGACCAACGTGAGCCATAACTTTGGGCACTCATCAAGCTAACCTGCAAAGGCATCAAAAGAAACATTTCTAGACATTAAGAAACACCAAAGGAAAACAGGTTAAACCTACCTTACTGGGCGATGAGACAATCTCGTTACCGGAATAGCCCTTAATCTCGCTTGAATCAATTTTCCAAAGCAATCCCTCAATTTCCAATTCAATTTTCCATTTTCTATAGATGCTCATGGTAACCACACCAGAGCAGAATAGTATTACACCCAGGACAACAGCAGCCACTGTTGATGTGTAATGGGTATCATCCTTTTGGCATAGCTCATTGGCAAAACCACACATTGGCTCATCTGTTGGCTTATCCCCGCCCGAAGGCCAGTCAATCGAACCATTAATGAGTTTATATTCCTATAATCAACAAAACAAGCACACAAAATAATAATAAAAACAGTTGGCAATTACACAAGACTAATTATAAAAGAAAGTGAAAAGATTTCACATTCAATTTCCTTTCTTTTTTTTTTGCAAATCAAGCAAACTAAAATTAGAGTAAAATAAGAAGAAAAAAAAAAAACAACAACAAAGAAGAAGACGACGACTCACTCACTGGAAGTTCTTCGCCTTGATGGAAATATGCTACTGGAACCATATGATAATTACAACGTATATTTTCCAAAATATTCCATTTATGCGGCTTATACGCCAACACTGAGAAATTACCCTCCGAATCACCATATTGATCGATTTTAATTGTGGAACCAGTGACGCCTAAAAATCATATAAAGGATAACTAATGACAGAGAATGCGAGAGAGAGAGAGAGAGTCAAATATATACTTACTCATATAAGTACGATTTTTGATAATGGTATCAATCACCCTAGTGCCATTGCTGGCCACTTCAAAGATCACCTCATCGGTGAGAACGCGCTCCTCCATGCGCAGCATTTTATCCAAAGCCCAGGCATATAACTTAACCGAATCATACAAATACGCCGCATAAATCGAAATAAACTAAAAATGGGAAGTTGAAAACACGGGAAAGTGTCATTTAATTGAACGTCAGACATGGGAAAATACTTTACGACAAATAAGTTTTCAATATATCAAATTTCTAAGCTCACCTTACTAAATTTACTCTGCGCAAATAATTGTGGCACTTGAAAATTAAATGGCGGCAATGAACTATAGTTTCTCACTTGCTCCGTAAACATTTCGTAACCTTTTGTGGGCGGCGTTGAGGCCACTACCAAAAGGCTTCTAGCCAATTGATTAAAATTGTCGGTACTATGGCAATTAGTCATCCGATTTATTTGATCAACTTTACGTAAATATTTCGATGCCTCTCTGTAAGAAATAGAAAGATCAAAATTTCAATTATAAATATATGTACATATATCACTCGAGTGAGTATAAAATTACCTTTCCGAATAAACCATCATGTCGACGAAGATAACCATATATTCACCTTTGGCAAATAGACCAGCCGTTTCCATAGAACTCATGAAATCAACTAAGCTATTGGCCGTACCAAGGAACACATAGATACGTGTACGATTCATGGTATTCTGAACCACCTGAAAGGACAAGACACAAGAGTATGCAATTAAATTTTGCATATTTCCTTTTGTCTTAGAGGCAATGCTTACCTGATACCAATAGCCGGAACGACAGCAGGGTAACATTTGTTCACAGCATTTGGCTCGATTATCAATGAACGAATGCTTATGATTGATGGTCATGTTCTTCTTCATGGCCTGATCTTTGAGCAAATCGGCCACAGTGCCCCAAATTTCCTCATATAATATGGAAAACTTATTCCAGGCATAATAACGCAAAAGTGCAATCACCGATTTAACGACCTACAAAAGAGAGAGATAGGGGAGGGAGGGAGAGTCAGTGAGATGAGTTCAATAAGGAATAATAATAAGAAATTTTAGTGCCATGTTAACAAAAGTTTGAAAACTTGATGGTGCAAGTGTTGTGAGTCTTGGTCTTGGCTCTACAACTATCATATAACATTTTTATATTATTCACGGCCAAGGATATATATGTACTTATATTCCAAGGATAACTAGCTGCTGCTGTCTGGTCGTAGTCTGTCTGACAATCTGCTATCGGATGACAATGACAAAAGTAAGAACAAGTCGCAACACCCATTTTTCAGCACACCCATTCACATGCTCAGATGACACCATCCACCATCAGCACCATGACCAATGCCACCTGTTGACTGCACCCGGGATTATTCTTCACTTACCTGCGTATCTGGAGGTTCGGTGCGAGCAAATGTCGGTATTGCGGATGCACGGTTCTCTGCGCATTTCTGTTGAATTGAAAGCAGAAAATTTCAAATAAATACATCTACACACACACACACACACACACATACATTTGTCACTATGTACACTGGGAGAAAAGTTCACGAATAACTTTATAAGATTATAAATTTTGTCTCAACTATAAACAACTTTCTCTAAGCATGATTAGTAAAACTCACATCAAGTGAGTCTTCTAACAACCAAGACAATAATTGAATTCACTTCTCCAAGTGTACAAGAAGTATTTTTACGCGTGTGTTTGCTTGTGTGGGTGTGTGTGGGTGTGGGTGTCAGGGAAAACGATAAATGTGAAATAGGAAAATATCAGGCGTGAAATTGCCTCGTCATAAAACTTACATAGGAAATCATTGGAATGTTTCGACTTTGCGATACTATGGCCTCAACATAGCAAGGACCTTCAGGACCAAAAATCGTTGCAATACCATCACATATCATTTCGGTAATGGCTTTTGTTGCCAATACCGTATCACCCTTGGTATCATTCCAACGTAGAGCTAAAGTTACATTTGGTAGCAATTCCGTATCATTGTTGACCTAAGCCAAAGGATAACAAAAAACAACAACATTTTAGTGGGGCTGGGGGATTTTTGGGGCACAGTTGCGTACCTCATCCAATGCCATAGTCAGTGCACCGGATATGGCCAATCCCTGGCGATCCTTTAGCTCGCCAGTTAGGGCCGTTAGATAGCCCACAGTTAGTACAGTGCGAGGATTGCTACAGTCGCATACTGCCACCGATAGCAATAGTAATAAGTTAAAGGGCCAACGCGTCATGGCCCCTTAGGCCGGGGCCGTTCAGCGCGACGCCTATGGTTCCAAACAGATTTACAAGCTGCAAGATGGAAAGAAAAGACGAGAGAAAATGTTATGGTAAAAAAGAAATACAAACATTCATATATAAATGCAAGAATGCAGTTGCAATTGCAATTGCAATTGCAATTGAAAGTGACAAGGACAGGCGGCAGAAGCAGCAGTAGAATCTACGGATGTACTTCTAATAAAAATACATGTTTGACAAAGGCAAATACTAAACAAGTCCCAACCCAAACGAACCAACCAAAACTCCCAGCCACACCCACACACACACAGACAAGCAGACACAATCCTTTTTACCAAGTGCAGGATGAAAACTTAAAATTCCAAAATATGTGCATTAGAATGCCAAATGCTTTCTGTCAGGGACACAAATATCCTGCAAGTGGCTAGGAGCCAAAAGCAAATGTCAAATGTGATTGCTCACACATCCACATATACATACACATGCATAGCAGCTATGCACACATACCGTAAGATCATCGAACTTTCCCACCCACTCAAAAGGAATGAAATATGTAATTAAATTTCAATTCTTGATAAGATAAGAAGCTTAGAGAGAGCGAAAGAGAGCGAGAGAGAGAGAGAGAGAGAGAGAGAGAGACCAACATTCGGCTGAAGGCGCATATCAGGTCAGGTATATGTAGCTCAACAGCTTAGGATATCTTAAGTCTAGAAATGGGATTCAATATCTAATCGGCATTAAAATGAAAATTAATTTAAGTATGTAATTGGGGAATTCCCATAAACACTTCAATGTTAGTTAGTTTTCTTGTTCAATTTTCCAAAAGAATGAATTTGATGATTGAATTTTGACTGATAGAGAGAGAGACAGAGAAATATCAGAGTTTTAGTGTTGTCTCTCTTTTTTAAGGTTCTTTGTGTTAGGAAGTTGGCCTTAACTTAGCAAAATGACTTGACCATGTTTAAAGCAAATATGTTTTTCAACGTTTTAAATCTAAATAGGCTGATTTTATTGCTTAGGTTTCCATCATATGACTAGAGGTGTGTATGTGTGTGTGTGTGGGTGTGTGGGTATCCGTATGTCGGTGTGTATCGAATGGCACGTGCAGCATTATTGTTTGCATTGCATTTTGTCATCGTTATTGTTGTTGTTATTGTTCTTACTAGTATTAATTATGTATGCCGTTGATTTTGTCATTATATCATTTCGTTTGAGGCATTATCCCTCTGCTGCCGGTTTTTGTTTGTCCTGTCTTTGTCAGCCCGTCCGTCCGTTCATCCGTTCGTCCGTCCGCTTATCCATTCGTCTGCCTGCCTTTTCATCTAGCATCAACATCAACTCTTTCTCTCTTCCCTTCCTCACTCGCTCATGGTTCTTCTTCATCTTCATCATTTTCATCATCATCATCATCATCATCATCATCACCATGCTGGTGCCATTCTCTGTGTTTGCATTGTTAGTGCAAGAGATTGGCGTCCTTGTTTGGGTTTTTTGTATGTTAATTGGCTTACCTTTTAAAGTTGAACGTTTTAAATGAAATATGTGGAAAACAAACGAATTAGTTTAATTAGCCCCCCAATGAGAGTTTACTTGCAATCTTTCCGGAAACTATGTACCTACATACATATCTAGTATATGTAGTACATATGTATGTATGTATGTTTCGATTTCTACGTTCTTTTAATATTCTTTTGCTTTTTCGACTCGCTACAATTCTCATACATTATTCTTGGAAATCTGGCCCAATCGCGCCAAGTGTCAAAATGCTGCGCAAATATTTATTATACAGAGGCGCCTAAAAGGCCAACGAAACAGAAATAAATATGAACAAAATTTGAGAGCCAAAGTGGGTTCTAATTTTAAATTGCAACATTGGCAAAATAAATAACACGAACTAAAAGAAATACTTTGAAACGAAACGATTGTAAAATGTGAAGTGTGTCGAAAATGCTAATTTATGGTATCTACTTGCTAGGTATGTACATACTTATATTCATAAGTAACTATGTACATTTATGGGTATGGTTAGTATATATGGCCCATTTCCACGTAAATTCAAACTTAATGCAAGAAACTGTAGGCAAAGTATTCTTTAAATAGTTTACCTCAAATAACTTTGATAACAAAAGTCATAAACTTGACCTGGTACTCGTTTCTAAACAAAAATACATACAAACTACATACACTAAATAAATCATGTTTGGGGGTCTGTTTTATTTAAGGAATACAACATTAAATTTCCAGGACCATTCTAAATTTAAGTCAAGTTAAACTTGCTTATCAGTTAATATTGATAATGCGCTGAATATTTGCCAAATTCTTTATTAGTGTTGAGTACTTGGAATATTATTTACGTTTTTGCATATTTTTTTCAAACAATTTGGGCGTTTATGTAGCGAAACCCATGGGCTTTTGCCATCACAAAGCTCGAAATATTTTTCGGAAAACCTTAGCTAAAAACCATGGCGTATACGTAATATCGCATATCCATCTGTTGGATTGAAATCATTTTTGTATTTGATATGCGATTTTATAAACTGTGAATATCAATTCGGGCAAACATATATTTTTAGCCTCTTGTGCTGAAACCCATTAAGCTGATTTTCTGTTATACATAGCGTATACGTAATATATGCAAATAATTATAACATAAAATAAAATCTGAAGCCATTTTAAAAAAATGAGATAAATGATTGAGATAAATTGTGTTGTGCGGAACTTTGCTGCTGATTGTAAAATTTTGTTTTGTTATATGGGGCGTATACGTAATATGGATCAAATTGAGATGTCTTCGTATTTGTGTCATTGGATCGTCATATATGTACATATATTTAATGGGAAAGGGGATAAATAATTATGTAAATTAAAAGATGGGGAAACTACTGTTCGTTATTTATTTCATTGCTGGTCTATATGGAACATTAGAATTTGTTGCAATTTGCTTTTGGACTCATTTCTCAAAGAAATGAATTACTTTTGCACACATAATTTGGGAAATGTGAATTTTGCTTTCGAATCGTTTTGAACTTGCGAATTTTGATAATATCCTGTAGGACTGGTCTGGCTAGCTGGCGACCGGGATGGGTGGGGGTGAGAGTGGCTTCTGAAGGATTTTGAGGGAACCTAGACCACAGACTTGCTAGACTTTTTGATATCGCCGGCGATCTTTTTGATGGCCGGCGGTATACGTTTCGCCACACCCGGCTGGGAGCTGAGAAATGAGATTTCAAAGAGCGAGGGACGACTTGAGTAGACATTGTGCAGCATGCTGATGAACCAGAAGATCAAGTCATCCATATTCTGGATAGTGCATTGGGCAAATACGGCACCCGCATCGCGTCCATGTTGATGGGAATCGAAGAGTGCCACAATGGAGGCACGAAAATCAAATGTCACCATAACGGTGCGACAGTCAGCTATAATGGCGGCAAATAGATGTGACGGCGGCAATTCACCGCCACGACCGCCTGCCTGCTGGAATACCTGGAGTGTAATCGTAAAGATGCGTGAAAGCTGTAAGGCCACATTCCGATTGTACATGGGATTGGTGGGATCGGCCTCCATGTGCGTGTAGAACCACTCCTCTAGGCGAAAGTTCATCTTGTGCTGCGATCGTATGGCCGATATGGCATCCGGTATATTCAAATTAAGATTGCGCGCCTGCGGCGTATTGGCCGTGATCACATTGTGGTAGACATTGTTGCCATCGTTAATTGCATTGCCAAACAGATCCCAGCCATGCGATGGCAACTCGGCGACACGATGAAAGAAACGTTCCACCTTTGCGACCTTATCGGCCAGGATAAGGGAGATGAGTGTGCATGAGTTGGTGCCGCTCTGTTGGAATTCACCGAAACGCGATTGGCAAAAGTCGCGAGGGAACCACCAAATGTTTAAGTTATCAATCTGCTCATGGATGGCCATCTTGATGGATGTCCTATTACGTTCTCGTCCTCGTCCTCGTTCTCTCCTTCGAATCCTGTTCCCCTTCTGTGCTGCTGCTGCTACTCCCCCTCCTGCTGCTGCTGCTGTTGGTGTTGGTGTTGGTGTTTTTGCTGTAATTTGAAACCGTGACCGTGACCGTGGCCTATCGGCGCTTGCCCGTTGCCTCTCAATGCTACTTCTTCTTCTCCTCACATAATTCACAAGATCTGCTTGAAGGTGTCGGCGACACCAAAACCACCAAGCACCTTCTCTACTAGTACACTCCACTCGGCGGGATCGGGATTTTTAACCAAACATTGAATTTTGATTGTCCAAAACGGGGATAAAAGAGATGGAAAAAAAAAGAGGAAAACTTTCGATATCGGAAAACAAAAAATTTCTAGACCAACAACTGACAAATAACGAACATATTGTGAGAGTAATCTTTATAGCCCAAGTGGAGGCAAATGCCCGGACTACTAGATACAAGCATTTGACCCTCTTTTTCTTTACTTCATTTTGAGTCAAAAGAAAATGTTGAGTACGATTGTTTACGAGATATCGGATTACTATTCAAAAACAAAATAAGCCATTTTGGCTTTATCTATGGAAAAGTCGTTTCTTGATAGTAAATTTCTTCACATAAGATTGATTTGTAAAGACAGTTCTTTTGGCCTAACAAAAGTGATTCCATCTTAGATCTGATCCTACCTAAATTTTCACTCCATTCTTTAAAAAGGTCATTGAACTTCTTACACATACGTCAAATTTTGCGTGCATTTTATCGCTACGCTAAAACTAGTTGGGAATTGCAAACTAAATGTAACGAAAAAATAAAAATAAACACAGATTTGCTTGGGAAAGTATTTAAAGGACGTTTTTATACTTATATCTAAAGTATTTATATGTTATAAACGATCATTTTTTTTAGGCATTTATATCCATCAATGTTTTGTTCAAAGTTGAAAGACCTAATTGTATTCATACTCGTGGCCAATTGAATTGTGATTTCAGCTATTATATTAAGCACCACAAACAACAAAAAGAAAGAAAAAAAAAACCGAAACGAAATGAAACGAAACGAATTAGACGTGTTAATTGACAAGATACTCAGCCAGCCAAGTCGACGCCTCATTAATGATTGATGAACTTGTTCCATTGTACATACATATGTATGTATGTTGGAGGCTTATACAGACATAGAAATTAATATATATTTAAGGTAATTACCCGGCGCCTTCTACTTGGACTCTCAATCAAAACAGCAACAACAACAACAAGCGAAAAAAAAGCCAAAAAACAACAAATCAATGAAACAAAACACTTGATAAGACAAAAAGATAGCCCAAAATGAAATTGAAATCGTTATGCCATGTCAAGCAAACAATACAAATAACAAATAATCACTTGAAAATGCCAGTTAGACTCGACTCGACTACTCTTGAGTCTTGACTCTCCAATGACCGAAATAGAGAGCCCCGATCGTATTTCAAGTGTCTCCATGACATTTAATTGCTGCTTAAGGAACATGTTTATATAACCTGCAGAAAACCAGGCTAATTATTAGGGTATAATAACGTACTTATATTGTATTTAATGTGGACTAAAGTCCACTCAATATACGAGATTATGATCTTAATTAGGATCAATGTACATAAGCCTCATCACTTTGCTGATCTCTCGCCTAGAGTCAATACAAATTAAAGAAAGATATTTTTGTGTTTTTGATTGCAAGTAAAGAGTAGCCCGTAGCCGTAGTTTAGTTATTATAGTTGTTTTTTTTTTTTTATTTGATGTCTTGGCATTCTTTGCGTATTTTGTTTCTTTTTAATTGTTGAAAAACTATAACAATTGATTGGATTTGGGTTTCGCTCAATTTTTCTATGTTATGGTAATGAAATGAGCACCCTTGAGCAACTTCCGTGTTACCGGTGCTACCAGGTGGATTGGACCCAGTTGTCGGCCAATCATCTGGCCAGCCAACCAAATAACGATGATGATGAAAGTGAATAGATAAACCAAACGACATACAAATGGTTTGCAAAAGAGAAGAGGTAAATGGTGAGAGAGAGCAAAGTGTGGAGAAGAGGGAGAGGGAGAGGCCCGTTTCGAATGGATGATGAAAAAGAATTTTGTTGTTTTTTGTATTGATTATACAAATAAATATCGAGTTTATGAGTTTTTTCAAAGAGAATTTCGATTGCAAAATTAAGCAGTTTGCTGGAGCTTTTAAAATGATGATAAAATTAAAAATCATTTATCGGATTAGTTTCGATTTCGTTAGAATCCAAACACAATGGACAAAAGCAAAGCAACAGAAAACAAGAAGAGAAAGTGAGAAACATGTTTGAAAAGAAGGCATAGAAAAAGAAAGTGGCAGATGTAACGAAAAGAACTATAGATAAAAGAAAAGCAGCAGCAAAAAATGAAGAAAGATAACATAAAAAGGTCAAGAATAATGAATTAATAAGGCGAAAGTGAAAATACAAAAGAATTTAAGGCGAAACGACAATGAACATAGAACATGACAAATAAGAGACCAATTGGAATCTTATTACCCTTGAAAAGAGACAGCAAGAGAGAGCTCAAGTGATTCTAATCAAAGTTTTAGTACGATAGATTTCAAACTAAAAGACTTGAAGCCGAAACTGATCGATGAAACCCAATTAATTCCAAGTTTCTTGAGCTAGATTTAAATCTTCTTTAATGAACCATCCATCAGCCAACACAAAATGCCCAACGAAATTCAACCGCCAATTAATTGATTTATATATAAAAATCCAGTTTGTTTCAAGAGGGGATTTGGAGTTGAGTTCTCTTAAATAGAAAACAAAGACGAGCACCACAAAAAGAAAAAAACAAAAATAGTATCAACAAAAAAGTAAGCCACAATATGTAGAAGACAACAAAACAATTTATCATTATCCAATGCGGTGTCATATTTTTTGTGTTTATGTTTGGTTTTTGAAGTTGGCTTTGACCTGGAAGTCAAATGATGCTGTGGATACGAATGCCAATGATGATGATGATGATGCTAATGGAGATGATGATGATGATGATGAAGCGGAGGCGCCGTCATTTAGGCTCGGCACGTTTTCGATTTGCTTGTAGATCGTTTTGCAGGGGTAAAATAGTAAAAAAGTAGAGGAAGGTCTCTTCACATCACTTCACTTCACTCTTCTCTGGTTAATTAATGCGATTTCGCTTTTCGTCGGTGTGATTGTGTACGTGTGTGTGTGTGTATATGTGTCGCGTGGCCAGACAATGACTAATCATTTTTTTTTTTTTATTTTATTTTCTACTACTCTTTTTTTTTTTTTTTTGTTGCTATCTATGTGGGGGGCTAATTGAGTTGAGTAAACAAATTGCATTAATTTGTGTCTTATTATTTAATAACAAAATAAATAAGACAACACACAGTAGAAGCAGAGAATGAGAAGCCCAAGAAGTCGGAGGAGCAGGAGCAGGAGGAAGAGAAGATGGAGGAGGTAGGTAGGTAGGTAATGGTTGTTGCTGAGTTCGTGGCGGTGGTTGTATTTCGGCTGGTAACCAATTATTTAGCACTTGAAGGCAACGTCGGCATCGTCGTCGGCTTGGTTAAGCAATTATTATTATTTTTCGCTCTATCCTTCCAATTAAGCATCGTGTTGGGTATTGTCCTGAACACAGGAATATCAGGACATGGATACGGCCATGGCCATATTCGCGGTTGCAGCGTCGCAGCCGCGCCTTGACCTCATCGAGAAGGAGAAGAAAAAAAGTTCTCCTTCGACTCATTTTACATAAATAATCAATAAAGAGAATAAGAAGAAGAGGCAAGATGGATTTTTAGCTCTTTTCCTCTCTCCCTCTAGCTCTCCCTCTCGTTTCTTACGACAAAAGTTTTTCAAAAATTCTTTTCTCAAAGGCAAGGATTTGTCAAGTGAGTTTTCCTTTCACTAGTTTTTCGCCTCAGTTCAACTCTTTGGGGTTTGGTTTTTTTAATCAATTTGAAGTTGAGAAATAATTGATGGCAAGTAGAAAATGCATGCAAAATCAAATTAATTGGAGCAGTGCACAAATGGTTACCGAATGGGCCAAGACGTCTCGACCCGTGTATACCCTTTGCGAAATATACTTCATTCCTTTTTCATCCCCAAGTGCCGTCAATCGTCTGTTCAATCGTCTGTTCTAGTATCAAGCACTTCCCGATTCGCTTTTCCTCAAAGGATGTCAATGTGTATTTCATTGAATGGAAACTAAAAATTGTTAGCCCCTACAATTCTCTCTCCTTCTCTCTTTAAACGTTTCACCAATTGTGTCTTAAAGCCAAACAAATTTTATACACTTTGTCTAAAGTTATATGTAAATTCAGTTTGCTGCTAAAAAAGCCCACAAGGCGACGAGAATGGAATACACACACTTGTGAGTGTTGCGCCGCGGCGTCAAGCTATTGAGTATTTCCGGTTCAACTACCGTTAGCCAAGCATTCAGTACTCCGGTTAATGAAATACATACATTATTCCAAAAGAAATGGAGATTGAAACTTGGAAAGTTGAGTTCATAAATCGAGTTTACATTGTCAATTGAGTTAGTGCCTTATCGGGAAACGGCCTAATAACCAAATGATAATAAATTAAAAGCCAAACTAGAAATATTTCAGTGTAAAAAGTATTGTGTGCTATAATTTCATTACAGCCGGGGCTGACTTCGACCGAGTCAAAGTTTGTATACCCTTGCAACTTTTTTGGCAACTCTTTCCTTACCTATAGCCATCAAAGGAAAAAACGTTTTATCTAAAAGGTCTAATGTCTGCTAAAGAATGGCCCGCAATCTTAGCATAAGAAATAACGAAGTTATTGATCAAAGTCACAGTTTTCCACCGATCGTTACCCGATATAGTCACCCGATCTTTATGAAATTCGGCACAGTCATAAACAGATATATTAAACTAACAAATGTTTATTTTGAAATCAATTGCATCAAAAGTAACGAAGTTATTGACAAATGTCACTGTTTTTGACCGATCGTTCCTATGGGAGCTATATGATATAGTCACCGGATCTTGATCAAATTTGGGACAGTCAATTATAGGTGTAATAAACTCACCATTATTAAATTTCACAAAAATAGCTCAGAAAATAACGAATTTATTGAGAAAAGTCACTGTTCGTGACCTTGCCGTTTGTATGGGAGCTATATGATATAGTGTTCCGATCTGGCTGAATCTGAGATATACAACCCCTGCAGTATATACAAGCCTACGTGCAAAATTTCAGCTCTGTAGCTCTTACGGTCTAGGAGGAGTTTGCGCTGATCCAGACGGACGGACGGACGGACGTGGCTATATGAACTCGTCTCGTCATGCTGATCAAGAATATATATACTTTATATAGTCGAAGATGCTTCGATTTATGCGTTACACACTTCTGACCAAAATTAATATACCCTTTTTGCAAGGGTATAATAAAAACTTTACATGACATTGAACAACATTTTCTGAAAAACTGACAATTTTTGGTTCTGTTCTAGGGCATAAAAAAAACTACCCATCCTTTCTAAAATATCAGATCAGTCAGCCGAAAAATTTGAGATATGTTGACCCCAAAGGACGTTTGTTTCTATCAAACCTGTGTACAAAACATATGTACAGTAGAATCCGGTTATAACGTCTCCGCTTATAACGTCCGTTCGGTTATAGCGACTGAAGTTCGATGAGTAATTGGTTGGGCCCAATAGAAACTCATATGAAAAGGCCTCCGGCTAGTACGTCTTCCGGATACAACGACGAAAGTCGTCGGTGCCTTGAGCGTCGTATCGAAATTATAGACAAACCCTAGGAAACTTTTAAGTAATCACCACTCGACTTTCTCACATGATTGCTCCCCATTCATTGCCGTAGAATGAGAGAACTTTTCTTGAATAATTTCTCCAGTCATGCTGACACACACAATTCTAAATAGGTTTATATGCATGTACATACATACATACATATATATACATACATACATACATATGTAAGTGTTTGTACAGTCGCTTTACTTTTATGGACATTGCAATTTCCATTTAGATATTCCCCCAATTGTTGCTTGTTGTGGTTATTTGCCATTTTGATCATAAATTTTTATTTATTACCTTCGCCTCAGAAAAAGGTGTTGAAAGGAAATCGATTTTGGTGGCGCCCAAAAAAAAAAAAAAACAACAAAAAATACGTAAAACGGAAAAAGCAAAGAGGGGAAAAAATGAAAAAATAATAATGATTATGTTTATGATAGGAGGAAGAAGCAGATATTGTATGTATTTATAAGCCAAATGTATATACATACACAAATTGTATAAAAATTAATATAAGTATATGTACATATGTATAAAATTTTATGTGCAAAAAAAGAACAAAAAATATTCCAATGCAAAATCTTATCAGAGCAACGCACACCCAAACTCAAAATAATAATAAAGACCTGAGCAGAAATCGAGGCAAGTTTTACTCTGCCTGCTTCCCCCCTCCACTATTTTTAGATTCATTTGGATCTGATAATGGCTAAGCTTATTAATAAAACATATATATATATATATATGTATGTATATATATTAGGTACAATAAACAACAAATTTATTGGACTATTTCAAGACAACTTTTGCATACACTTAGAAGCTCCGAGCTCGAGCTCGATCGAGAATCGGAAAAAAAAAAACAACAAACTGAAACTGAAACCAAAAATGAAACGGGGCGGCTCGAGAACAAGTCAACCGCTGTTGCCTTTGCCGTTGCCGTCGCCGTCGCCATCGCCATTTGCCGCTGTTTGCATATCGCTTTGCCATTAATCGTTTCTCTGTTGCTGTTTGCTTCAGAAGCAAAAATAAAAAAAAAATTAAGGAAAAAAGTTATTTTTAGCTTGGAGTATTTATAAATGACCTTGGCAGCAGCGTCGGCGACGACGATGACAACGACGAAAGCGACGCCGCTCAGATTGGTTACCCAGAATCAACCAACAAGTCAACCAGCAGAATCAAATAACCAACCAACCAACCAGCTGAAAGACAAGCGTTCGCTTCTTTATGTCTGACTGTCTGACAACAGTCAAAATGAGAAGTTTTCAGCGTTGCAAGCTCAAAGTCAGCCTTGTGCCCGGCACGGGCTATTGTTATTATAGATCATCTTCAGCAACATGATCATCATTTGTTTATAAACATAACAAAACATAAATATACAAATGAATACCCAGTGAAGTTTACTTAATTGACTCAACTACAGTAAACCTCACCTGCGAACGTCTCCACTAAGCCCCCCTAAATTTTTAGCCTCAACCGTAATTTTTTTGTAATTTTGAAAGAAAATAACCTCCGACAACTGAACGGAAAGAAACGCTTACTTATGGTCAAAAATCTCGATATTTTTAATCAATTTTTGGCCTTTTTTGCCCATGAGCTCAAGGAAGTTAAGGAGTGGCTAAAGATCCACAATTACGAATTGAATGCGGCCACTCGTCGAGAGTTCACCAATGTCTTTGTCGTAGCTGGACTAATTAAGAAAACTAAACTAATCAATTTGGATGATTATCTGGCACAACAAGATGGCACAAAAAACCAACGTGAAGACTGGAAGGATTTTAATTGTAAAGTGTTGAAAAAATTGAGGCTGAAGCAATCGCCATGGGCTCTAGAGAAACTTGCCCATACGGCCTATGGGTGCAATGGAATCACTGGTTTATGATATAATGTCAAAGGGTAAGGCTCGACAAGACACGCCCCCCAGACAGCGGTCACAATCTTTAAAATCACCACCATCAGAATCATTGGAATCGAAACCTGTGGGCAAATCTCGATCGGCTCATTCTATAAGAGATTTGCGAAAGGTTATCACGATGGATGTGGAGGAGATTATCGATGGTCAAACAGTAAAGACAACCAGAAAACTAGTTGCCTATGACGATTATCTTAGTGGTCTAAGGAAATGTAAAAAGAAAGATCAATTCATAAGCCTAATGGATAGTAGAGTTCTTCGTTTGGAGAGCTAGCCGAAACTAGCCGGGTGGACCGATTTAAGCAAATGTTGGTTTTTGTTTTTTGTTTTGCCCATCAGGATTCAGCATATAGTACAAAACAAAATATTTGGGCGCGACGGTTAGTTGGTTAAGGCTAAGCCCTTAACACTAATTCTGATGGCGTCCATAAGAAGGGTGGAATCTGCAGTTGCAAGCTTTTCCGTTCTTTTCTCGCTTCATGTCCTTTGAATTCCCAACTACTTTTAGCGTTGAAGATATGGTATGGCCATTACAACTGTGGATTCTTTAGCGAAGTCTGCTAATGATAGAACTTGGTGGTTCTTGAATTAGCTATACAGACAACCTGCTCACCTTTTGTGCTGCCTTCGATTTAAAATCTTACAAATAAATTAGTAAGATTTATTGACCTGAAGCGCAGCTAAAACTCAGTTTAAAAAAAATCAGACGAACAATTTGTGGAGTGATTACTGTATTTCACAGACTCAACTCTAGAAGTATTGAAATAGATTAAAGATAGAGCAATTGGGCAAACTGCAAATCAAGAACCAAAAGTCCCAAAATGATCGCATAATCGCACAAACAAAACTACGAATTTAAATCAAATGTAAATCAAATCAAATATACGATTTGCTTGATATGATACCAATAACAAGGGGAGATTAATTCAAAATTTCAACACCCAATAGAATCATTTAATGGTTCATTTCGTGAGCTCTCATGAATGCAGATTAAGTGGAGCAATACAAAATGACTTTGGGGCGTAAACTTATTACCCAAATGCAATGGACACTTTATTGGGGCCACATGAATTCAAATATACACAGTGAAAACTTTCTTGTGTATGTGCTTGTGTTTGTGTTTGTCCATAATCACAAAAATAAACGCAATTATTGATGAAACGAAACGAAATGGAATGGCGGGGTACTTATAGTCATTTTCGATTTAACAACTAGTCGCACTTATTAGAAATGCATTCTACTTATTTGTATGGCCAGCCAAAGCGTCGTCTCGACTTGACAAACGAGCAGACGAACCAAATGGACCTACTCCGCCTCCTGCTGTTGGCTGGTTAGACTCTTTATTTTTTTGCTTCCTTTCTTTTTTGTACGTTTCTCTATGTCTCCTCTGTCTCTTAATCTCTTTCTCAGTCGCTTCTCTTTCTGTGTGTGTGTGTGTGACTCTCTGGTGAGACAGGGTGGCTGGCCTGGATGGGTTTTTGAACAATTTAACAAGTTGCCCAGTTGCAGCTTGCAGCAGGTTGCCTCGCCTCGCCTGGCTGCCTCAGTGTCTGCCATTGCCGCGGAGTGGTTTAACTGGTATTATTATTATTATTATTACAATTATTATTATTATTATTATTACTATTATTATTGGTAGTAGCAGCAGCAGCAGTCGTAGTAGTAGTAGTGCCCAGTTATATTATATAGATAAGTATATACATATATACACGTATTTATATATAGATACCACAAGGCTCTCAAGACTTGGCACCCATTCAAGTTGAGTTTATTCTCTGGTTAGTTAGTTGGACTGCCAACAGCATTCCAAACTCAAGAAACTAATTTGAAATCTCCCTCTCTTTTACACACACACACACACACACACACTCTGTGTGTGTGTGTGTTTGTTTGCGTGGGGCAACTGTCATTATTAGTATGTATGTTTACTGTTAAGTGATTATGTAAAGTGACAGTTCTTGTTATTTACACGTGTTTTCTGCACAAAATCAGCGACTGATGTATGTATGACTGAAGGGGAGGGGAGGGTAAAGTCTGATAAGAGAACTACTAACAAAATTGAGTACCTAGTAAATCATTGGTAAAGGTTTTTCCGCACACTCGAAAAGAAGCAGTAGAAAAACTTTTGAAAACATTTTCGCAAACTTGTCTAAACAACTTGGGAAAATCCTGTGTGCAAAGCATCATCCATAAGCTATCCTTAAACTTCTAAACTTGTGAGGGCATTTTGAAAAGTGTTTTCAAACTCATTCCACAGGTTTAAGTAGCTAAAAGGGCATTTAAAAGTCTAAGCAAATGCAGAGAGAATCCTTAATTAAAATATTAAAGCCAAGTCCAAAGTTTTTCAAACAGGTCAACTGGAGAACTCTAGTCTATTTATTATTAATCCTAATTCTTTTTCAAATCCATTTCTGATTCAGAAATTGAAATCTATTAGACATCCATTCACCTAATTGAAAACTGCATTTTTTGAAACAAAGGAAAGAACTCCTTAGAAGCCTCAAAATTTCATCCATGCACATATATGTACATATGTATGTGAGAGTGTGTGTGTGTGTTTATGTACTAGTGGGTTGATTCTTTTTTATCTCTGCTCTGTCCTGTTCTTTTCTTTTCTGTTTGCTATGCGAGAATGGAATCCTCTTTAACATTCTTTTCTCTTAGTTGCTTCTTCATGTGGCAAGCATCAGCATCAGTCAAAGCGGAAATTGTATTTCCTGCCCCCGAGCCACCAACATTTCTCCTTCTCCAATTCACCCCACTCCACTTTCTGTGCTTCTACTTAACCCTTTTAGTAGAAACTCAGAGGCCATCTCTTCCTAACGAGCCTACTCATATGAGTGTTTTGGAGCTCTGGTTTGTTGTGTTTGAGTTTTTGCCTTTTGGCGGCCGTGTTGCACATGTGCCAAGACGGAGCAGAAAACAGCAGCGGCGGCGGCAGCAGCAGCAGCAGCAGCAGCAGCAGCAGCGGCAGCGGCACATTCAAGTATTTACCCACGGTCTATTTTTAGAAAATCCAGTTTTTTGGCAGCGCCCAACGAGTCGGAATCTGTCTCTGCTTTGCATGAGGGAAAAATAAAGAGTAAAGAGCAACACAGAGCCCCCACCACACTCTGGGCATTCAGAGAGAATGAGAAAGAGCGAGAGCGAGAGGCCAAGAGAGATATGCAGTTGCCTCATAATTCTTTAACTCATAAATGCGTTTTATTTCTTATTTAAAGTTCAATAACAAAGACCTTAGTCAGCCAGAGCAGCGCCCGAATAGCCAACCCAAACCCAAACCCAAGTCCAAGTCCAAGCCCTTCACTTTCACACAACAACCAAAATCAAAAACAAAAAAAGAAGTGAGTGCAGAGCTGTGCTGCTAGTTGCCCCTAATATGGTTGGGCCAAGTCAGTGTCATGTTTTCTTCAAGCTTGGCGTCTCCATTTATGGACCGTAACCGAAAGGCGCCTTCATAATGAGCAGCATCATGCTCATCCTCAATCCCCAACAATTCTCCTGCCCGGTTTGCTTCGTCATTATTCCGCCATCTGCTTGTTTGAAAGTGAAATTTTTGCTTGTAACACATGTCTCCTCGTTCCCTCTATCGTCGTCGCCATCATCATCATCAACAACTTCGCCTCCTGTATGGCCATGTTCATTTGCTGACTCTTCTCCACCTTATCCACCAACACCACCACAACGCACACACACACACAGACAACAATCTTCTCTGTCTCCGTATCTCTCTCTCTCTCTCTCTTTCTCTTTCTGTATAAAAGACAACGTAATGCCTTGACATTGCTGTGTGCGACAACGGACTTGAACTCTGGCAATGAAAACCAAGTTGGAAGAACTTAAATGGAATCATCTTGTCATAGTGCAAAAATCTCTCATTTTGTGGTTTCCAGATGAACCAGAAATGATAAACTGCCATCTCGCCTAGCCGCACATAGAGGGCAAACGAGCAAACAGAATTGCCAATCAAGTGTAAAAGATTGTTCGTTCTTGCTTTTGAGTTTATGATCTTAACGAATTTCCAAGTGTAAGTAAATACAACTCAATCAATTTTGAGTTTCAGAGAATTGGTTAAATCTGTTACAATCAGAACAATAAATGTATTAAGTAATTTAATTGTTAATTTCTGTTTCTCGAATGTGATTTGGTAAATATTCTTGAGAAATTCGTTATTGTGAAAATATTTATATATTTTCTTTCTGCACTTCTCCTCATCTCTGTTAGTTAAACTTTATGCTTCAGTAGCTATGGTATCACAATCTCATCATGTCTCTGGCACCGTCTTTTTGCCTATTTGCCACTTCCTTATGCTCCAACCATTTGACAATATTCCAATCAACAGATGGTGCGGGTCACATTTAGGCCGTGCCATGGCCCCTACTAGTAGGAGGTATCAATTTGGATTGGGTTCAATGTGCCTTTTACCCGGGGATTGCATCATAGAAATGAAAATCAAGCAAGGCTAGAAAGGAAGCAAAACATTTGCAATGGTTCAACAGTTCGTTTGCTTGGTAATTTGATTTCCAATGGGCGGCAAGGAGTAACAATGTAGAGGAGGAGGAGGAGGAGTTACAACCCATACTTCAATCGGCAAGAAGGACAGATGTCTGGGCTATGTATTAAATGTATTGGAAACCATCAACCTAGGTGTGTGCATATGGCAAACCATTATAATCAGAGTATTAAAGAGTTACTATTTCAGTTTGTTTAAAATCCTTTCTAATTACATTATTCTATTTTTATTCTAGTTAATAGAACTAGATTAAATTCCAGCAAAACAAGCACCAGTGGGAGACAGGGAGAGATACAGAGAACCTTTAAAATTACACAAAATGTACGAACTTTTGAACCCTTTTTTTTTGGTTTTGTTTTCTTGCTGGCAAAAGGAATTATGTTACACCTAGTATGTGTGTATATGTGGGTGTGGGTGTGTGTGTCAACGTGGGTATGTGTGAGTGAGTTTGGTGTGTCTATCGGGCGCAGTTCGTTTGACGCTGCTATCTCCCATTTTCGTATGGACGTCCTGGGCGAGAGCTAACTTGTTGATGATTGATAGTAGAAGCAAAGCGAAATGACGACAACAACGACAGCAACGACAACAAAAACGGATACAAAATGTCCTTGTATTTCTCTCAGCATAAAAAAGAAAGGTACATCCATACGTCGACGACCAAGACATACAAGAAACCAGAGGGCCGGGGCTAACTTCGACCGCGCCGAAGTTTGTATACCCTTGCAAGTTGTTTGGTACTCTTTTCTCACTTATAGCCGTCAAAGTGGGAAAAACGTTTTATCTAAAAAGGCTACTGTTTGCGAAAGAACGGCCTACAATCTACAAAAGTCACTGTTTTTGACCGATCGTTCCTATGGGAGTTATATGATATAGTCACCCAATCTTGACCAAATTTGGCACAGTCGTTTATAGCTATAATGAATTCATATTAAATTTCACGACAATAGCTCAGAAAATAACGAAGTTATTGAGAAAAGTCACTGTTCGTGACTTTGCCGTTTGTATGGGAGCTATATGATATAGTGGTCCGATCCGGCTGAATCCGAGATATACAACCTCTGCAGTATATACAAGCCTAGTTTGCGTTGATCCAGACGGACGGACAGACGGACGGACAGACGGACGGACATGGCTATATGAACTCGTCTCGTCGTGCTGATGAAAAATATATATAATTACATGGTCGGAGATGCTTCCTTCAAGGCGTTACACACTTCTGACCAAAATTAATATACCCTTTTTGCAAGGGTATAAGAAACCCTTCTGTGTGTAGGTGTTAGAAAAAGGAATTTCAATCAGTAAATATGCAAGATATCCTGCACAGAAAAAAAATTAAATGGGAGACGCATCTCTGTACAACGACAAAGGAGAACACATAATGGAATTTGTGACAAAATGAAAAAAAAAAGAATAAAAGAAAGAAAAGGCGTCAAGTGAGGGGTGAACAAACGATAAAGATTCTCTTAAAAGGTGCGATGTGTTTCAGAATTGTCCATATGCCATGGGAACTAATCTCTATTAAAAGCAAGCACATGGGCACCAATGGGCAATTGAAAAGTTCTCACATACATAAGTGAAATATGTAATAAAAGTATTTAGAAATTATAATAATTTAAAGGCCTAACCACTCTACTAAATAACACAGCGTTGGGTTTTAACCTTGGCAAAAGTCCTTGCAAGATTAAACATAAACCCTAATTTTCAAATCACAAATTGCAATTGTTTGAGGAGTTAAAAGAAAGAAAAGATACAGGATACAAAAAACCTGATACACATACAAAATAACTGAATTACTCAGTTTTACAGGATCTTTTGAATTGGGTTCCGATATAGAAACTAGTTGAGTACTATTTAAAGACACATTGCACTGGATTTGCATCGTACATGGTTCGAGGGTATGAAAAATTTCAACTTATAGTAGGCTTATAATTATCGATTATAATTGTTCAATAGCCAATGCAACAAAACCTTATTAGCCCTTTCTTTCGCTCTTGCATATCAAATGTGTGTCGCTCTCTCCCTCTAGCTATCTAGCTATCTGACTGGCTGGCTGACAATCGTTGTCAATGTTATTCTCTTTCTTTCTCTGTCTGCGGACAACAAACCCGGCAGTTGATGACGATTCACGCACGTTTTTTATTTATTTTTATTTATTTTTGTTTGTTTGTTCGTTTTGTGTGTGTTTGTTTGTTTGTTTGTTCAAAGTGTCTGTAATGTCGTGTTAGGTTTATCCAATGGAATGACTTGATGTTGTGTCTGGTTTCTATTTATAGTTTAGGCAGGTTTATTTTTAGACAGCAGATGCAGACAGACACAGATAGACAGATACAAAACAACTTTATATTGCAACTTTAACTGCAATTGCAACCTGCAACTTGTTGATTCACAAACACACACACACACACACACTCACGAAGACAGAGAGAGAGAGAGAAAGAGAGATATGTGTGCTGACTGTTGATTGAATGAGAGTTGATCAAAAAGAGCGTGCAACTTGCTGGGGTGTCTCACATGGCGGCTACGCGATATGTTTGTATATATACATATATATTTTTGTTTCGTTACACAACTTAAAAATGTTAATTTCTTGATTACAACAATCATTTACACTCTTTCTCCTCGTCTCTCTCTCTCTCTCTCTCTCTGTGACTCTCTTTATCTAGCACTTTTTCTCTCTCTGCCTCTGTTGTTTTCTTTGGCTTTTCTCTCTTACTCATTCTCAATTTATTAAGGCACGCTTTTCACATTTCGTTAAACGTTTTATCACGTCTTACTTTTAGTTTATTTCTGTAGTGCTCATATTTTAGAATTCGGAATCTATTTTTAGCTCCTCTCTCTCTCTCAGTCTTTTTCTCTCACAATTGCAGTCTCTTGAGATACGCTCTCTCTCTCTATGCCATTCTGTGTGTCTCAATTCTCTCTGTTTACTTTATAAATATTTAAATTGTTGTCACGTACTAAGTTCTTAATAGGTTACGTTATGTGTTTATTTAACTCATTTTGATTAGAAGTCGAGAAAAGTTATACAAAGCAAAACACGCGCTGCTATATATTACATATACACACACACATAAATATGTATAAAGACATTAGTATGTGTCTGTGTATATTATGTATGTATGTATGTATGTGATAGTTGTAGAAACCAAGAACCCGTTACAAAGTTCAACTTTTGCCATTCTTTAAAAACGTACAAAAAACCACGCAGATGTTCATAAAATATCTTGATATTTGTATTCCCTGCCCCGCCCCTCCCCCCTGCCTCCACCCAATCCCCTTTAGCCATTATGTAGGTATGTGTGTATCTATTTTGTATTTGTTTACTCAAGTGTAATTAAGCAACAGCCATTAACAAATAGAAACAAAAGCATATAACTAAGACAAACAAATGCAAATTCAAACGAAATAATTCAAATATTATACATTTTATTTTATAACATGATGTATGTATGTATGTATGTATGTACATATAACATAACATACATACATATGTATGTATGTGTGTATGTACATACTTTGTTTAAACAAAAAACAATAACTGCAAGTCATTCATATTTCAATTTTCAAATTTTTTCACTAAAACCAAAGCAAATTGTCTGAAACTAATTTAGTTAACTAAGCCGCATTCTCTCTATAAGCCACCCTTTTTCCACCTCTTTCTCTCTCCCACTCTCTCTCTCTCTCTCTTTGAGTGATTTTCAGCATAAATATCGTTTAGATCACATTTAGTATAGTTATTAATGATCTAACTGTTATAAATAGCCAACCAGAGTCCGGTTATAGTGTTCTATGCTTGGCCATCGTTTCCGGTTTCAAAAAAAACCCCAAGAATTCCAAACCTTTCTAAAACCTACATCAACTGGATGCTTTGATGTGCTCAGTTTGATAAAAGTTTCAACTAATCATTAGATAATAACACAAATTACCATTCCATAAATACATATATAAATAGTTACCAAGATCTCATCGATCTGACTACAAATGAACCACAATAAAACTTAATACAATACATCTATGTATTTATTTTTTTCCTTCATCGGTTTTCTACCTTCCTTTATAAGCTCCCTTCCCTCCCCTCCCTCTGTTTGGCGACCAGTTTTGTCCCTCCGTCTGTCTAGTATTTCCGTGCATTTATGCACATTCTACATACGCCTCATGAATAAATAATAACTGTTCTTTTGATTAATAATAATGTCATATACTCATATAGATATACATTATATACAAATATAGCATAGCTCCATTAACACTAGCACACACACACACTGAGAAAGAGGGAGTGAGATAGACACTGGTATACATATTCATATATATCGTTTCCATATTACTAATCGCAATACTTTGTAACCCGCAATGGGGTTTGAGTTCTCTATTTTTAGAACAAAATGAAATGAACAACAAACAAACGCGAAAAAAGAGAACAGAAATTTATTGTTTATATAAAAGTTATCTTTAAATTATCATTAATTTATCGTGCATAATAAAAAGTGCGGTTTTCACTATGTGGTGTTTCTCTTGCTCTTCTCCTTCTCCTTCTCCTCCACCTCCACCTCCATCTCCTCCATTTCCTTCTCATTCTATGACAATTGCTTAGATTTGTTACCCTCTTTTTGGTTAGCTGACTTATTTGACATCATTTTTGTTATCTACGACTCATATTAACCAGGTTTAATCAAATGCTCAATATAATTTGAATTTAGGGATCTTTTCTAATTTGAAAACAAATGTAATTATAATTAATTATACATATTTTTTGGTTTGAATTCTTTATTTCAGATCTGTCCTCAGGTGTGCGGATCCAACAATAAGAACTAACGACATTTGGTTTGGTCACGCAAAGTGACGTTGTGAGGCCTGAGTTTTGACTTCAGTGAAGGTATGCGGATATCTGATTTCATCATACATATGGACTGGCTTGAGGAACACCAAAGGACCAAATCCAGAAGAAGTTTCCTCTTGGACATTGACTGCAATGGACAACCAATAAGTCTGGCATAGTTTAAGATTAAGATGTATGTAATTGCTTTGCTCTTATTCAAGGTGGCAAAGTGAGCCGTCTGTCCATTATGGGACGACGATGCGCAGTTGTCCTTTCTGTGCCATCAGTATATACAAATGGGTTCAATTGAGTCATGAATATAGACCAATCGTGTTGCATTGAGGAAAAAGAATAATATACCCATATTTTGGCAGAGTATAAACAATGTACATATATTTGTGTAAATTACTATTGGAATTTGTATATATTGGTTCCTGGTTAATGGTTAACTGAATGAGTGAGTGATTTCCACACCCTACTCTATCGGTCTTTCTTCTCTCCCTCTCTCGCTATCTCTCTCTCTCTCTCTCTCTCTCTCTCTTTTCAATAGCAAAACTTTAAGACGAATATGTTTTGCCCTTGGCAAACCAAAGTTGCGTGTTAAATTTCTGCAAAATAGTTTTCTCAGCTTGCAAATAGTTTTCAGACAGACTCTTTCGATTTTTCTTTGTTTTTAAGCAAATTTCTTAAACTTATATCTCACAATAAAAGCGAAATGGAAAAGCGATCAAAGAGAAAGAAAGAAACCATTTATACATATGTATATATACATATATTGGCAAAATGCCTGCGGACGGCTAAAAGGCAGGCGGCAGGCGGCAGGCAGGCAACAAACCAGCCAACCAGCCAACCAGCCAAACCAACGAAACTCTCATCGATTTTGAAGCCGTTGCTGAATCAGCCTTTGACGTTGAAATTTATTGAAATTATATTGTATAAGAAAGCCGAGCTGAATCAGGTTGTTGTTGTTGTGTGTTCAATGCACAAAATACAATTTTTTTGCCCATGTTCATTTTTCATTTGTGATTAAATAAGCAATTAGCACATTTTGTGTAAATTGCAAGTCTCGAGTTAGTGTAAAATATGTGAGCTATATATGAGTGTGTGTGTGTGTGTGTGTGTGTGTGTGTGTGTTAAGTGGAGAGCGGTGGAAGAAGTGGAAAGATTACTAAAGGATAGGGGTGCCAGTGCGGGTGGATGTTCAAATGGTGGAGGAGGGGGAGGAGCTTTAACAATTAAATGAGAGTAGCAAGATCACGCGAATAATGATGAAACAGAATCGATGGATCGATCTGGCCATATTCGGGGGGATGAAATGGCCGGGAGACTTGTTTTTTTTTGTCAAGTGTGGGAGGAAAACGAAAAAAAAAAAACCAAAATCGTTCATTACAAATTGATTGTTCATTGATTTAGTATTTCCATTTAGTAGCTGCATCATCAGTCACATTATGCAATAAACTTTCTGAAATCTCTCATCAATTATAACAAATGTGTGTGAGTTAGTTAGTTTACCCATATACTTTTGGGACATTTTGTTTGATTTGTTTTAATAAACAATTAATTGTTGAAACCTTAAGCTGATTTCGTGTATTTACATCATTTTTGTTTCCTAGAGTTTTGTTTAGATTCATTTTGAAGCAATAGTTGAAATATTTCTGTTATCTCTCTGATCTGAAAAGTTGTTCAATGTATTTTTTGTCCATTGTCCAACAATAAATTTTCGTTTTTCTCCAGCTTAAAGTAAGAGATATCAAAATAAATAATGGAACATCAATTTTCAATTTCCTGTGGTTTTTGGTTTGTTGTTGTTTTTCTGCATATAAAAAAACAAATATACGTCAATTCAATATTTGTTCATACAAGTCAACAATTTCATGTTGTATTCCCTTTTTGATTTTGTTTTTTTTACAAATTTAATTTGAATTTTGTTTTTTCAGTTCTGTTCTGATAGCCTCCTTAATTATGCAAATGAGTTCAGCCAATTTATAAAGTCGAATAGCCACTCACACATACAAACAAACATAAATACATATATGTATATATATATATCTTTGATTTGTAAATATATATATGTATATGTAGGTATGTATATATATTTTTTGCAAGTTTTGTTTTTTTGCATTAAATATTCACACTTGTAACTCTCGCGGTGCGCAAGTGCAACAAAATATTATTAATAATTGTTAAATTCAACAAATTGTTCAAGGCGTGACAGAGAAGGAGATATAAGGGGGGGGGTAGTCTTGGTAACAGAGCGGGGGCGATTGGGGGGAGGGGGGAAGGGGGGTCTACTGCATATGTATAAACACAAAAAGAGAAAAGTACCAAAAAAAAAATAATACTCACGCGATTTTTTGTTGTGGTTTGTATGATGATATTTGTTGCTGTGCTTGTTGTTGTTGTTGTTGCTCTTATTGAAAGTTTAATATTTTGTTTTATTGTTGTTGTTGTTGTTGTTAATCGGTTGTATAATCGCCTCTTTGGAATTCTTTTTGCCGTTTTGTTTTTTGTTTGTTATTTATTTGTTTATTTGCTGTTATTACTGTTGTTTCTTTATTATTTTTCTTTTTGTTACGTTGTTGCTTTATTTTTTTATAATTATTCTTTCAATTTGTTTATTTTTTGTACATTGTTTGCTGTTTACATTTATCCATAGCTGCAAAGAAAAAGAGACAGAAACAAAAACAAACATTATGAAAAAATCGCAACGACATGAAATGAAATGCAAATGTTAATAAAAATAGCTGCAGATAAAAGCATTTTCAATGATATCAGGCGAGCTCCGCCTTTTCAAATATCCTCTGTCACGTTAGTCGATGGTCCTGCATATTGTTTACATTGTTGTTTGCCTCACAATCAGCTAAATGATGTAATAATGTAATATATGTAGCTAGAATTGATAATGAAAAGCATGAGAAAGTGGACAAAAATAAACGGCCAATGACGAAATCAAGAACAAACAAGCATATTAGATCCTATTTCCATTTTAAGAACTTCTACATTCAAGTTCCTCAGTTATCGATGCATCCAGTTAACGCTTTGGCATGTTGTCTATGGCAAAAAATTAAGTGAAAAGGTAAGAGAGATCTAAAAATTTCAATTCGAAGTCAGAGTCCTCTTCTTTGCCTTGTCTTGAATCGCCATCAGTTGAATGTGAAATGTTTACAGGGTGCTTAAAACGGAATTTGAGGGGGAAATGCACTTAACGGGGACATTCAAGTGAAAGTGAAGCAAGGCGGTGGCGGAGGGGTGGGGGGAAACGGATAAAACTCGGCGAGAACGCTCAATTTCGATATCATGCAAATGAAATTTTTGCATAGTAAATACAAAATTTAAAAATGTTCATTAAACAATTTAATCTCAATCGATGGGTCCTTTTTACCAGGAAAAATAAAGACTTTTTGTGTGTGCATGTGTGTGTGAGTGTGAGTGTGTGTGTGTGGGTGTGTATAAAGAGAAGGGCCAATCACTTAACTTCAATTCTTCTTGCCGCTCTTTGTATGACCCGGTCGGTCGCTTTGTGTGCCGCTTTGTCAGTACGGAAGTCAATTTTTAATTTCCCGCCACAGCACTTTTTGGTCAGTTTAACATTAAAATTAAACTTCTTTTTCGTTTTTTTTTTTTTTTTTTTGGTTGACAATCTGTAAAGTCAACAAGTGAAAAGTGCACACAGCTTAAATAAGGGAAATAAGAAAGAGAAGAAACAAAAAATAACAGGCAAACAGTAGCAAAAAGGACATTGAATTCATATTCAAAGGGTTGCAAATGAAGTGTCCTGAATGTTGGGGATATCTATGAAATTTAATTAAAGATACGGGCCCTTTGTGTGAAGAAGACCCACATATTGTCACTTTGAAGTGTCAGAGAAGATTACAAAGCAAATATTTCGAATGAAAAGCATTTCCATTCTCCTATTTTTCCATAGATATAGATTGATTTAGTGGATGGAAAACGAAAAGTTGTAACTAATGGAGCTCAACTCTAAGCCTTTTGCACGGATGTTTTATTTTAAACCCACAAATAGCTAGAAAATCACTTTTTAAATATTCTAAATGCTGACAGAAAATTGAGCAGGAAGCGTGAACCGGTTTAAATAATCTTGGTAAAGACCAAAGATGTGCAAGGGTACATATCAAAAAATAAACAAAATAAAAACTTGGGCTTCAATTTTTTAAGGTTCTTGGCATTTTAAATTTACGTAGTGAAAAGCTATTGACATAAATTGAACAAAATTAACCATGGCGTGTCCAATATATTCAATTTTTATCCAAAGGTAGTTGAATTTTTGATGGAATTTGGTATTTGGCTTAGTTTTTTCTAGTTTTCAATAGAGCGAAAAACAAATAATAAATATAAATATAGTAAATATATACATAAATATATAGACCAATAACGATTTTTTGTTCGACATTATTGTTTCATATTTCGGAATATCTAGTAGAGAACAGACCAAAAATAACTTTTTCTTAAAAAAACCAATCAAAATTTATTGTTCATAATATTAAAGATGAGTCATTTCCTACGTACATTGAGTTCCCATGAGCTCAAGGAAGTTAAGGGGTGGCCAAAGATGCATAATTACGAATTGAATGCGGCCACTCGTCGAGAGTTCACCAATGTCTTTGTCGTAGCTGGACTAATTAAGAAAACTAAACTAATCAATTTGGATGATTATCTGGCACAACAAGATGGCACAAAAAACCAACGTGAAGACTGGAAGGATTTTAATTGCAAAGTGTTGAAAAAATTAACGCTGAAGCAGTCGCCTTGGGCTCTAGAGAAACTTGCCCATACGGCCTATGGGTGCAATGGAATCACTGGTTTATGATATAATGTCAAAGGGTAAGGCTCGACAAGACACGCCCCCCAGACAGCGGTCACAATCTTTAAAATCACCACCATTAAAATCATTGGAATCGAAACCTGTGGGCAAATCTCGATCGGCTCATTCTATAAGAGATTTGCGAAAGGTTATCACGATGGATGTAGAGGAGATTATCGATGGTCAAACTGTAAAGACAACCAGAAAACTAGTTGCCTATGACGATTATCTTAGTGGTCTAAGGAAATGTAAAAAGAAAGATCAATTCATAAGCCTAATGGATAGTAGAGTTCTTCGTTTGGAGAGGATTTTACGAGACTAGCCGGGTGGACCGGTTTAACCAAATGTTGGATTTTGTTTTTTATTTTGTCCATCAGGATCCAGCATATAGTACAATATACTATAACAAAATATTTGGGCGCGACGGTTAGTTGGTTAAGGCGAAGCCCTTTACACTAATTCTGATGGCGCCCAAGGGTAAAAAAGGTGGAATCTGCAGTTGCAAGCTTTGCCGTTCTTTTCTCGCTTCATGTCGTTTGAATTCCCAACTACTTTTAGCATTGAAGATATGGTATGGCCATTACAACTGTGGATTCTTTAGCAAACCTTAACCTTCCACACGATAACACCAACGGCCAGGAAGAGGAAAAAGCAGGAAAAGAATACCGAGAAGACAAACAGATCAATGTGCAATTGATCCTGACGAAAGACCACCGAACCATAACTCGGCTCTGGACCACAACTGGCACGTAATGGAATAAAAAATCGTGTGGCACTCAAATTGTGGGCATGTTGCGGCAATGTCAAGACCAAACGATTCTTCAACCCAAAAAGGCGCAACAAAGTATTACATTGATTCAGAGTAACATGATGATAGAACTTGGTGGTTCTTGAAATAAAATCTTACAAATAAATTAGTAAGATTTATTGACCTGAAGGGCAGCTAAAACTCAGTTTTGATTATTCTTTGTATTATTAATAAATTGGGTTTATTTTTTCATTGTTTTGTTTTATTCTAGCTGGAAGATTGAAGAAACTGTTGGAATCGAATTCACTCCACTTCCATATGTTTAAATATATTTAATAAATATTAAAGCATTGAACAAATCTAATCTAAAAAAAAAAGAAATATATATATATACATACAAGTACATATATGTACATATATATATATGTATAATAATAAAAACCAACAACTTCCAGATGTGCTGCTGACAGTGTCAATTTGTTGTTG
Source organism: Drosophila paulistorum (assembly GCA_018152135.1). Taxonomy (NCBI): domain Eukaryota; kingdom Metazoa; phylum Arthropoda; class Insecta; order Diptera; family Drosophilidae; genus Drosophila; species Drosophila paulistorum. The sequence continues at coordinate 17,278,573 of JAECXG010000690.1, forward strand.
TTTTTTTTACGTAACAACTTGTTCTTGGTTTTTTAGTTTTATTTCTCAGTTCTTTTTGCTTTGTGTTGTCTCTTCGAAGTTGTGTAATCCATAAGACAGGAAAACTGCAAACCAAATCAATGTGCAAAAAAGAAGAAGAAGAAGAAGGAAAGGGCGTCCATGGTATGAGGGGGGAGGGATATGGATCATTTTAATGGGGCAACGACTAAAAAGTTCCCCAAACTGATATGGAAGGAGGGAAACTCTCTGACTGGCTGTGCCTCTTGTTGGGCCAAGTTTTAGAGAGACTTGAGCAATGAACCTCGCAGCAGCATTGGCCTTGATTTTTGTTTCTGTTTTTCCGTTTTTGTTCTGGTTGTTGTTGTTGTTGTTGTTGTTGTTGTTGTTGTTGTGTTGTGTTGTTTGACTTTTTATGCCCAACTTGTTGAGTTGAATAAACTTTGAGGAGACCCAAGCAAACCAAGTGGAAAATGCTTTATTGCGTGATTTTGTAACAACAAGAAAAGCGCCAAAAAGTACCTCGAAGCGTGTTAAGGATCAACGACTAAATAGATACCCTGTGAAAAGTTTCAAACAAAAAACAACTACAACAACAAATCCAAATTGTTACAAATTAAAGCATTAATTAACATTAATTTGATGATTTGAATCTTGTCAAGTTTTAGTATGGACGCCTTGTATGCCCGCCTTATCTCCGCTCAACAGGGTATCCAAAACAGAAGCAGAACATAAAGCTAAAAATAACATTTCTGCCGCTGTCTTATCAGAAACGCAGACGCATGAAATTCCATATATATATATATATATATATATATATATATAGTATATACATTCTCCTTCTTCATTTTGGTAGAGCAATGATAAGAACATGCGAGGAGAAGGAGAGCAACACATACCGAAAAGAGAGAAAAGAGATAAAGTGACAGATACAAAGACTGAAGAAGAGAGAGAGAGAGAGCTCTAATTTGGAGAGAGGTCAAAGTTGGCCAACGCATAACGTGTTGCTGTGGGTGGGTGGCCGGTCCAATTCCAATGACGACAATCCGAATGGAGGGTTAAACATGTGTTCCAAGATCTTATCGCGCATATTTTTTGCTGCGGTGATAAGATTTACCAAGTACTCGCCTATCATGCCACCACACATGCCTATACCAAACTACAAAAAAAAACACACACACAAAACCAAAAAAGAAATAACCCAACACGACTTTTCCACCAGAGAAAGAGAGACAAAGAGAGAGAGAGAGAGCGACTGCATTTTTGTTGAAATGCAACAATTAATTTCATTCTATTAGCTTGCTTCATGTTTTTGTTATGTGTTTGGGTCAACTTTTTAGCAAACGTCCCTCAGTTGGCCTCAGTTGGCCAATGGCAATAGCCACCAAACAACCAACCGAACCCAACCAACTATTCTGGCAGATGTCCGCACAGGATACGGCATCAACTTTGTGTTTTTGTTTCCTCTCCCAGCAGCGCAATGAAATTAAAACTTATAAAAATGCAACTTTTTTTTGCCGCTTGCTACTACTGCAAACTATCATTCAATTAGCAAACGGGAAAACTGTTTTGCCCATCAAATTATATCAAACAATAATAAAAATGCTCTTTAATGTATGCTATGCATGTGTGTGTGATCCTTTCATGCAAATTACTCAAGGCAAATCTTCTTATGGCCATTAATGATGGATATCGATAGCGTTTTTGGTGCACTTTCCAATGATGTAAGATAATATCTGGCACAATGTGGTTGCTTAGCTGATTTACTCTTTAAGTTTTCGCCATTTTGGAATGAAATGGCATTTACTTAGTCACTTTATTTATTATCGAGGTCTGTCTGTATAAATCTTTGACAAAATGTTGTAATTTGGATAGAGAATCTCTTAAATTTTGTATGGCCTTTGGTAGCATTAAGAAGGAAAGAGTTTGGCTAAAATGTTGCTTATATCGTCCCTTATGAAGACACTTGGGATTCAATGATGACAATAATGATGATGATGATGGTGTTGATGATGGTGATTCGTTTACTTCAACTCAATTTACATAAGCATATAAAAAATTGCTTACAAGTTTCGCGTTATCTGTGCGCGCATTTAAGCGATTTAGGCAACAAAGTTAAAGAGACTTTTCAACGCTTTGGTTGTTTGTTGTCGTTGTTGTTGTTGTCTTATGCTATTGTTGGTGTTGTTTTTGATGTTTATGTTTAGGCCAGAGGCCCAAGCACTAAATTATGTTGTTTTAACTTGGCATTTAATGGCTGTTTCCCGACCATCCACAAGTCGGTGTCGACATGACCGGAAGCAGATTGTTATTGTGGCTTGATGGTGGCGCAACCAGCCAGCCGCCTGTTGTTGTTATTGTTGTTGTTGTGTGTTGCTTTTGCTATTCTATGTATATTATGCTAGGCATTGATATAGTGTAGTGGTACCTTGCGATACCTGCCCTGCCCCGCCCTGCCTTTGCTTCTTAATGCCGCTGATTTTGGATTATAATAAATAGTGAGGATGGCTTGTTCCTGTCCGTCCTACAACACCGACAACCACGTAAACTTTTGCCTTACATTAGGCCATGTGCGAAATGGTGTTGCATAAATTAAAGTTGCTTTCTTTGTTTTAACAATTATATCTATAAAAATATATGAAACTTTCCATGCAAATTTGACGACTCATTGTCGTTGTGTTGCTTGGTTTTCTTAGAAGGAGCCTATGTATATCTACCTGGACGCCCCCATCATATCTCGTCGCCGATGTCGTCGTCGTCGTCGTCGTCATTGTATTCTTCTAACAACACTTTGTGGGCTTGCCATTGGCTAGCAATTTAAGTGTTTTTCTTAAATAAACAAAATAGGAATAAAGTAAGTAGATTGGTAAAAGAAAACGACGCCACAAAGTCGTTCGGAATTCCGTAGGAGGTGATGAAGAGAGAGAGAGAAGAACCCACAAAGGGTTTCTAGGGCGAGGTTTCCTATATTAGCATTAATCGCACTCGTGTGTGTCCTTTATGGTTTAAGAAGAGACGACGGCGGAGACACAGAAAGAGAGAGAGAGAGAGAGCGGGAGGAAATTGTCACTAAGTGTGTGTGCATACCTTTTCCCTCCACTCAAAAGAGGACCTCATAAATTTACGACTCTGTGGTACATTTTGTTTGTTCTGTAATTTCGCTTTGCCACCGAACCAAATTGAGAGACAAAATTTATGATTATTTTTATGAGGGCTCTCTGCAATTTCGCCATAACCAAACGCCCAACCACTTCTTGGTTTTTTTTGTTTTTTTTTTTTTTTTTGTAGAAATAGTTGTTAGTGCTCGTCGGTGGGCGTGGCTTAGAATAACATCAACAACTACACGAAGAAGGCAAAACGCAAAACTTTTGCGGGTAAAAAACTTTTTTAATAACTTGTCTTTCTGAGTTTTAGAGCAGAGAATTGAAGTACGCGTCAGTGGGAAGTTTTGGTTTTTTCACACAAACACACACACACACACACACACAGAGTAAGCTTAGATGAGAAATGCGAAATAAGTTAGCATACTTTTCAGGGCCTACACAAATGGTAATTAAACTAGGTGACGATGCTCATCTCACTGCTGCTGCCGACTCAATTAGCATCTCTGTGTGTGTGTGAGTTGCTTCCATCCCTCACACACAATTTGTCACAGTTTTTATTCTGTTTTGTGCGAATTGGACGCTAGTGGCTAGTAGACAGGTAGGAAGAAAGCGAGCGCCGTAAAATGAATGAAACTGTTTCTAGTTTTCCGTCAGAGATTTACCCAGCAACAGTTGCGAAAAAGAGTTATCAAATGGAGCCGCCGTGGTTTGAGTTCTATTCAAGGGTAGGTCCATTCAAAAAGAGTCCTTTAGACACATTCGCAATGGTTTATTTGCCTCACCGTGCTAAGTTGTGATTAAGTTGGACTAAACACTAATATAGTCTAGCTTGAATCCTTATTGACATGTAAATAAATGATTTGCCCATTATGAAGTATGAGATAAAACTGAAAGGAAAGGATCCAAGGACGTTTCATGATGCCCTGTATACTTTGTTGATTACCTACACTTAATTCAATTAGTTTTCTTTGAATCTCAAACTGCAAAGATCATATATCTAGGGTGTTTTTGTATTCCATTGCCTTGATTAGGCAATCAGTTGTTGGTCGCTTTTACTCATAACTGGTGGGTGTCAATTGGCATTATGAACATAGTGCACACTATTCACTTGCTCTTCTGACCTTGTTTTGAATTGCTGTATGTGTGTGTGGGTTGGCTACTTCAACTTCTACGGATGACTACCTGTGGCTTCCTTTGACGAAATGGTATGCAATATTTTCATCATGCTTTTCTATAGCAACCGCCCAAGGGTTAGCTTTGTTTGTTGGTCTTTAACTTTTTTTCAACTTTATTTGTATACATATACATATATATGTATGCACAGACAATACATATGCAGCTACTTCAAGTTGCTGGTTTATTTATTATGACTAGAGCAACTGGACCACAATAATTTTGTTTTATATCACAATATTATGTCTTTGTCGTCGTCTGAGTTTGCCATGGAAACTTTTCAAAAGGAATTTATTCATTTGACCTGTCGAGCTTATCTTTACGGTAGTTAAAACTAGCAAAATGTTCTCAGAAACCCTCGATACTAGAGTCTATATACATTCATTCATACATACATAAGTAAGTACGACGACATTTATGCTTGCGTCTTAAATTTTTAATAATCTTTGATCAGTAAATCTTACTAATTTATAAGATTTAAAAAAATGAAGTAAGAAAGTCGTCTCGCCGACTTAGGTATACCATACACCAGCAAAACAAATATTTCAAATTTGTAATAACAAATGCATTTGCCTATTTTAAAAAAATTCTGTTCACATGCTTTTTACAAGCATATCTTAGTATCTCACTCACTCATGCATCTGAGCACCCTAGCGCCACCACCCGCCAACGGCCAACTCCGGCCTTATGGAAAAACGTTTATATGCATAACTTGGCTATTTTTTGTCCGATTTTGATCAAATTTGGTATTTTGCTGGGTATTAGTATCAATTTCAAGTGTGCCAAATTTGATTCCACAATGTACAAAATTACGGGAGATAATCGAGTTTTTCAAATTTCGGGAGCGGAAAGGGGCGTGTCAAAATATTTCTAATTACAAAATGAGCGCATTTACTAAGCAAATATACACACCAAATATGGTGTCTAGCTGCAATAGTTTTTGAGATAAACGTTTTTTTTTGAATTGCGGGGGCGGAAAGGGGCTTGGCCAAAATTTGAAACAAACTCGATCACTCTACATACTACACAAGCGTACATTCCAAATTTGGTGGCTCTATCTCTTATAGTCTCCGAGATCTAGGCGTTCATACGGACGGACAGGCGGACATACGGACGGACAGACGGACATGGCTAGATCGACTCGGCTGTTGATACTGATCAAGAATATATATACATACATTTTGGCGACTTTAATATACCATTTCACCGTATGGGTGTATGGTATAAAAAGGTGAGCAGATTGTCTGTATAGCTACATATTTCAAGAACCACCAAGTTCTATCGTCAGCAGACTTTGCTAAAGAATCCACAGTTGTAATGGCCATACCATATCTTCAACGCTAAAAGTAGTTGGGAATTCAAACGACATGAAGCGAGATAAGAACGGCAAAGCTTGCAACTGCAGATTCCACCTTTTTTATGTGCATACAAGGAAAACTTCTTGGTACAAACATAAATATATATGTATATAACTTGATTCTTTCATGATTCTTTAATTCTGATCCATTATACTGGTTATCCGAATATTCGTATTGTTGCAGAGGGTATTATAAAATTGGTCAGATGCTTGTAGCGCAGAGAAGGAGACGTTTCCGACCCCATAAAGTATATATATTCTTGATCAGCATGAGAAGCTGAGTCGATATAGCCATGTCCGACTGTGCAAATCAACTTCACGCTGGCATCTGAAGAGCTATCGGAATGAAATTTGATATTTCAACTACTTTTAGCCCGGAGTAGATATAGTATAAAAATTGTCAGGATCGGACCACTATATCATATAGAAGCAGCATTTTTGCAAAACACAGTCAATATAAATCGGCTCAAATCTGCCTGCTGCCACTACGTCATCATCAATTCGCCATGGGCTCTAGAAAAACTTGCCAATGGCCGTATGGGTACAATGGAATCACTTGTTCATGATACAATGTCAAAGGGTAAGGCTCGCACGAGACACGCCCCCAGACAGCGGTCACAACCTTTAAAATCACCACCATCACAATCATTGGAATGGAAACCTGTGGGCAAATCTCGATCGGCTCATTCTATAAAAGATTTGCGAAAGGTTATCACGATGGATGTGGAGGAGATTATCGATGGTCAAACTGTAAAGACAACCAGAAAACTAGTTGCCTATGACGATTATCTTAAGGCTCTAAGGAAATGTAAAAGGAGAGATCAATTCATAAGCCTAATGGATAGTAGAGTTTTTCGTTTGGAGAGGATAGAACTTGGTGGTTCTTGAAATAGCTATACAGACAACCTGCTCACCTTTTGTGCTGCCTATGATTTAAAATCTTACAAATAAATTAGTAAGATTTATTGACCTGAAGCCCAGCTAAAACTCAGTTTTGATTAACTTCAATAAGGTCGAAATCTGGACAAATACAAAAAATTAGCCTTTTTAGTTAAAACGTTTTCCCCTTTGATGGCTATAGGTAAGGATAGAGTATACAAACTTTGACGCGGTCGAAGTTAGCCACGACCCTCTGGTTATTGTTGTGGCCAATTTTCCTGTTTCTTTACGGCATTTTTAGTTATTTTCTAGCTCTTTATACTACTGGGTCTATAATCGTATATAGTGTATACCTATGTATGTATGTATGTACTTATAACTTGTTTTTGGTTTTTACGCCTGATTCAGTTTCCTATGCAATTTTCCTTGCCTTTTTTTGGAATTTCCTTGATAGTTTGTTCGGTAATACTTTTCCTTTTATACACATATACATATGTACATACATACATATATGTACATATGTATGTACGTTGTCCTTTTTCTTTGTGTGCGCACTTAATGGGTTTTCAGTCACTTGTCGTTAAGCGTATTTCATATTTAAAAAGGAAAAAGGAATACCAAATATGAACAAAATTAAAATAACAGTTTTCCCTTTACATTTTAATTAGCTCGTTTTCATGTCTCATTATCGTCGTCATCGCCGAGGCAGGAAAAATACAAATAAAAAGGATATTCTTGCAAGAATCTCTTTTCGTAGTTGATTTTTCATTCTTTCTTTTTTTTATACATTTTCATTTTAAGTCACTTAATTTTTTGCAGAAACTTTTTCTTGGTCTATGTTGAATTTTTGCCATCTCAGCAAAATATTTTCACTTAATTGGCTTCATTTACTCGGTCTTAGACTAAGGAAGGCAACTGAAGGATTTCAAATGTAAAATGGTTTCAAGTTATTTACAAGAAATATACATAGTGAGAGGGGAGAGAGAGAGAGAGAGAGAGAGAGAGAGAGAGAGAGAGAGAGAGAGAGAAAGTGAGAGTGAGTGAGTGAGAGTGAGAGAGAAAAGGAGACAAAATGCAGTTACCAGTTTTAGTTGAGAAGAGAAGAAGTTTTCATTCAAAAGTCATATTTAACACTCCACTGAGCGCCGACAATTTGTGCAGAATTATACAATTATAGTAATTTCTCTCTTCACCTGCCGCCACCTTCGCTCCCCCCCTTCGGGTGTGGTGGATGCTTTTTAACAGAAATTTGTTAATTAAGTTTTGCCGTTTCGTTTGGGGGAAGACTTAACAGAAAATTACATGTTAAGCATGGCTTTTCCATAATTGTTCTCAACTCAACTCACTATTTATGTAATTGTTTGTTCCTCTTAATTTATGCAATTGAATTGAATCATTTAATAATCAAGTTTCAATCAATTTTATGTGTAATTCAATTTGAAGACACATTTCTCAAATGTCAAGTCAAACGGAAATGAACTTCCAAAAAACCAAACCGAGGCATTCGACAGCCACTCGAATTGCTCGTTTTCGTCAGTCAATGTGTTATGATGAAGGAAATTTACCATTTACCATTGCCATTCACAACAAATTGATGCAAATACAGTTTTGTCTATAATGTCCCCTGTCACTGATGCCTTCTAATTGAAGGGCATCAAAAGAGAATTGACTGAATGCATTTGCATTGTGTGTGTGTGTATTTGTATGTATGTGATCTCCGCATGTTGTGGGTGTTTTTCTCTTCAACATCTATGTATGTATATCTATAGCAACATATTTTTGTGACACATTCTTGTTGAAATGCTCTAATTGGCATTTTGTTTCTACATCAGAAGAAGATTAGAGATTTTGAATGAAAACCACTTTCAGGCCTCCGCTTTGACTGCCACAACTTCCAATTCAATGGAATACCAAATAGATACAGAGCAAATATATAGAAGATTTATTCTAAAACTATTTAGATTTGTGTAACGACGTTAACCAAGTCGTTTTATCAATCTGTTCGTTTTCTTTAGGCCCTCAATTTGAAAGCCAAGGAGGAAACTTACCTAAAAGTCATAACATAAATCCTTTTGAAAATCTTCAAGCATAGAAAAGTCGAATTAAAGGATATCACACAATATCAACTAAATTTCACTGTTGGTTAAATTAATTAAAGGCTGAAATCCCAAAGGAAATGTTGCTTGCCTGTCGAGGCTTTCAGTGGGCTTTATCGGATATTAGCTGAAAATCCCGAATAATAGAATAGAATGGAGTACCACAATATATTTAAATCCATATATATATATAGTATATATACTAAAACACTTTATGGAACTATCTACAACCACTAAAATACACGACACCTGTGCACTCGAATTAAGCCAAATCCGTGGTTGCATTTGACATACGAGAATATTCTCATTTGCCTCGAACAAAATGAGAGAGATATCATTCACAACGTAACGACTATTTGTGTGTGTGTATGTGTGGGTGTGTGTGTATGTGTGGGTGTGTGTGTGTGTGTGTGGGTGGGTATATACCAAAAACACAATGCGGCTTGACTGCTGTTTCGGTCGCCATAGCTTCAGACTCTCATCGTCCCGTTTTCCTATACTCATTTCCATTCCCAATCCCAATCTTAGTTCTTCAACGGAAAGGGGGTGGAGGGATGGAACCTGAACACATCTACGTATGGTTGAATGATCCCGGTTAAGCTTTCGGCTGTTTTAGTAATTTAAAACGGCTTGTTTTTATGCATGCATGCATGCAGAATAATGAAGTTGTTGCCAATGAGGATCAGGATAATGACGATGATGATGATGATGATGTGTGCAAAAAGGCATTTTAACGAGCGCATAAATTTTGCAGTGAAATGAGCAGAACCGAAAACAAAAGCCAGAAAAACCGAAAAGAAGAAGAACACGTTGAGAGTTGTGTCGAGTAATAACAAGAACTAAACAATTAAACTAAAATTTCCCCTCTTTGACTTGCAAAACAATTTGAATGAACTAAGTAACTGCGGTATACCATGCACCAGGTGAACAAATATTTTCAATGTCTATTAAATTCACCTCATATGCACTCTAGCGCCGCCACTAGACTACGGCCAACTCCGCCCTTATGGACCGCCTAGTAAAACTCCTTTATACGCAAATTTTCCATGTTTCCAGTCCGATTTTAATGAAATGGTAGACAGGGTAATAGGGCTTATAGGGCTCATTAGGGTGCTGAATTTGGTTTTGATAGCCAACAAATTGCAGTAGGCAATCGGTTTTTTCTACATTCTGGAGGCGAATGTAGGCGTGGCAAAGCTGTTTAATAGTCATAATCTACTAAACAAATCTACATGCCACATTTGATGGTTCTAGCTTTGTTAGTTTTCGAGAGTGTTTATACGGACATGGCTAGATCGACTCGGCTGTTGATCCTGATCAAAAATATATATACCTTATGGGGTCGGAAATGCTTCCGTCTGCTTGTTACATACATTTTGGCGACTTTAATATACCATTTCACCCTCTAGGTGCAAGGTATAAAAGGACTAAAGATTGCCACATGGCTGCATACATATCGATGTAAAAATGTTTCCAATATTCGCTACCGAAAGGGAAACAGCCTTCTATTGATTTGATGAAATTGCATTTCATCGCCCCTCCATACATATGTACATACATACATACATGTACATACATGCATACACACATGCATATCAAACAGGTATCTGTATGGGTGCATTTGCTGTTGCTCAAAGGATTCATCTTTGTTTGTCATTCTCTCTCTCATTCGTCTGTCTGCCATATTATGTCTAATTTATGCAGTGGGCAAAAAACTCTTTCAATGTGTCAAATTATTTATAGTGGAATTTTTGCTACAAAAACAAAAAAAAAAACAAGCATATCGACAATTCATTGTTAACTGATTGAGTACACATTTCGTAGGTAAGACGGCCAAGCGGCCCAAAAAGCGTGAGCCAAAGAGAGTTTAGATACCGCCGACCCGCCTCCAAAATGCAATAAAATCAAAAATCAAGATAATATGTGAGTGTGTTTTGCACAGACATTTTAAAGGCCCCCACCCGAGCAGCTATTAATGTAAACACACACACACCACGATCGAACGTTTTGGCCCGCACCAGCTATGGAAATTTTTTCACTTGTTTCGTTTCAATTATTATTTTATATAGGTACACATAAAGGTTGGTATTTTTCAGCGATATGCGCGAAAAACTTTTCGGGCTTGACAACCAAAAACAAACGAAAAAAGATAGAAGAAAGAAAGAAAGAAAATGTTGTTTTCGAAATGAAAAAGTATTGTGTTAAAGACAACGACAAATAGAAAACAAAAAAAAAACAACAACAAAAGAAATGGACACAGAGTTTCGCATACTCTAGAAACAGAGAGATGAAAAGGTACAATTTTGGTAAGGGTATTCATATTAGTTGCTCACATTCAGTCCCTATCTCTCTTGCTCTTGCTGTTGCTCTTGCTCTTGCCTCTTTCCTCTGTCCCTGAAGAAAACATGGCTATATTTTATTAGTTTCATTTAGTATTGAATTACTAATTTAATTAGAGGCGTGAAATTTTGCTCTGTTGCTGTTGTGGATGCTGACAAAACACACACACACATAGTTGACATTTCTGACTCTTGCTGTAGCTATCTATCTATCTCTCTTGCTCCTTGCATCAGTTGTAGATACAATAATAACAAAAGTGTTCAACTATAATATTTAGTTGGTATAAATGGAAATGTAAAACAAGTTAGTTAGTTGGCATTGAAACTCTCATTTACGATTCTTTAGATACTTTTGGTCGAGAAAAAAGTACAAACAATAAGTTAATACTAGATTTCGGTTATTCGATTATTTTTCAATGAAAGCATAGACAAAAGTCAAAACAATTAGAAAATCTGCAATTTATTTTGATTCACATAGCTGCCACCACCTTTTATATGAATGAAATGAGTTTTTTTATCGGCCATGCCGAAGTTTAGATACCCTTGCACTATTTGGCTATATTATTTATACCCTTGCAGATTATAAAATTGGTCAGGGGCAGACGTTTCCGACCCCATATAAAGCATATATGTATATTCTTTATCAGCCGTCTGTCCGTCCGTCTGTGCGTATGCGTTTTACGCAGCCATCTTAAGAGCTTTTGGGATGAAACTTGATATTTGAGCTACTTCTAATTCGGGTGAGATAAAGTATGACAATTGACAGGATCGGACCATTATATCAGTAGTTATAGAAGAAACATAGGTGAAGAAATTGGTGTTATTACCAATATGATAGTTTTGGATATAAAATCTTAGATCCCAAAATTTGAATCTGATCGTATAAATAGAACACAAGTTACAGTGAATATACATAAATCAGCACTGCTTGGTCGAAATGAACAAAGCAGCAGACCACACACACACACACACACACACACACACACACACACACAGACTGAACGCTACATAAACTGTATGTGACGGAAGAAGAAGAAAAAATTGTAGTAAAATGAGTAAGAATTTGAAGGTTTTGTTTCTGTATTGATGAATTGAGTTGCAGGAAGAGAATGATTATTGCCAAGGACAGCAAGGGTATATAAAAGTCTTCTTTGATATTTTCAACTCTTTCTGTGTTCCTTCAAAGCCTTCAAGCTCTCACTCTATCCTCTTCAATTTCGCTATACTTGCCCTTCCCCATTTGCCTTTCAATCTATCGGATTGGTAAGTTTGGTAAGAACACTCCAACTCCCACGGACGGACGGACAGACAACGACATGGCTGTATTGACTCAGCTTCTCTTTGCATTACAAACATCTGACCAATTTCATAACACTTTCTGCAAGGGAATAATAATTTTTTCAGGATTCAGTTAAAGCATTTTATTTTGTTTGATTTCGCAAACTGTTGTGGGTGAACAGAAAAAGAACACTCTATTGTTGTTATGCAAGTGGTTTTCGTTGTACATTAATCCACCAGCAGCAACCACCCCACCCATCCACCCACCAGCGCCCAATACTTGGAAAAGTTTTCCGCATCCGCTAAAAATACCAACAATTAATTGTTATTTCTCTTGTTATTATATATATATACATATGTATGTATATTTTTAAAGCTATATTTAGAAAAAACATAACATTCTACGTATACATAATCCAAACAGAATACAGCGGAATAAATGCGAGTGGAACAAACATTTTGTTTGTAATTAGTTTCAATTTATTTCTTGGCCATAAACCGTGTGGAAAAAATGAAACAAAAATTTATTTTTTGTTCGTCTTCTTCTTTTTTTAGTTTTTGTTTTGTTATTGTTTTATATTTTTTGTTAGAGGCCGCTAATTAAACCTTAGCCAGAGATAGAGATAGTGAGTGAGTGAGTGAGTGAGTGAGAGGGGTGGAGGAGGAAGTGGGTGGGTTTTGTGAAGAGGGGGTGGGGTAGGGGAGGTGGCAAAAGAAAATCCAGCAGCAACTAGTTGAAACCAACAGGTTGACAGACAGACAGAACACGGTTGTATTTCACATTTTTCTAAACTTCATTTGGCACGGTTACTCGCCGTTTGGGCCGTTTGGTAGGTTGGTTGCTGCTGCTGCTGCTGATGTTGTTGTTGTTGTTGTTGTTTTTTGAGAGCTTGGTTCGGTACCAGAGAGAGGGACACCATATCATATCATATATAAACTTGTTCTGTGTTTATTTTGCGCTAAAACCGCAGAGAAAAAAAAGCAGCAAACAACAACAACAACTAAAAACAAAACCAGAGGGCCCGAACTAAGGTCGATCATATCGAAATCTGTATACCCTTTTGCATAGACTGCATCATTGGGTCCTTGCACACGCTGATACCTTTACATTTTAGCAGGATCCCTGCTGCTCAAGCTGGCTAAATCGAATCAGATATATACATATATATATATATGTATATAAATATTGGTGACGATCCTAAAATATGGTAAGATATGACAAATCTCGAGGATATAATGTTTTTACACTTACCCAAACGGATGTACCCCATGAGAGAGTGTGGCAAGGGTAGAACAGGGGAAAAAAAAGAACTGCGTTATGCGGTTCTGCCTTCTTCTCCGACAATCTTATCATCTAATAATCTAAAAATAGACACGGGGCCCCGTCCCTGGAAACTTGGAACGAAATTCTCTTCTTTTTTTTTTAATTTTTTGTATGTGTCGCCCAACCTTTTTTTCTTCGTACGACCAGAGCAAAGCATATTATACAAAATGTATTTTTGCAATTTTCGCTAACGAAAAATTGTTGTTTTCTTTTAGAGAGACCGTGTGATCATTTAGCGTTGTGCTAATTCAATTTATATCGAATACATTTCATGTAAGCATGTGTGTGTGTTTGTTTGTGTGTGTAAGTGTGTGTTCAAATTTTCATTTAGTAAGTTTCTTGACTTTGAGTTATATTGCAAAATGAAGCCAAGTTCATTTCTTCTCAACAAATTTATTAATTGTTTTTGGCTTTCCATTGCCTAAACTTGTCCAACTTATTCGAAATTCAAAAGTTACTAGAAAATATATCTCGAAATATATGTACATAGATCTATCGAAATCTGGCAAATTCGTTAACATTGTTTGGCCATGTAAATTGTGAAAGGGATTCGCGAGGGAATACAAAAATTGGTTAAATAGAAATCTCAAGCGATAGTCAAATGAATCCATTCGAATTGAATTGAAATGAATGAGTGACAACTACACAATGAAATGAATGAGTGTGAATTAGACATCTGCATGACTAGCAAGAAAACATTTATATTCGAATATCCTTGTATTTCCTGCTCCACCTGGTCTATATTTTGTTTCGACGAAATTTACAAAATGTGAAATCGGATATTCGAGTTATCCGTTACTCAATTCGTTTTAAGCAGTATTCATACTCACTCAATTTGCTTTGTATGAGTACGTAAACAATACAATACTCATACACACTCACTCAGTATGAGTCACTCACTCACATTCAATTCGAGTGTACTCATTTTATTTAGTATGTGAATGAAATCATGGAGATATCTAGTGTGAATCTCTCCAAATACGTAACTCTGAATGAATTAAGTGTCAAAGCATCGTAATTTACTCGAAAGGCACTCGAATCATTCGAATTATTCGAAAAATTGATAGTCTAGTCTTTTAGGTCAAATTGACTCCAATTTGGAGCCGTTTGAAAAACTCAATTTTGTATGTATTTTTTTGGTCTCTCTGCTTGGCGTCATTTTTCATTACTAATTTACACAAAATATACACTACACTTGAACACGAAAGATAGTGAATTAAATTTCCCGTCGAATGAGATATTGTTCATCAAAATCGGATAAAAATAGATAGACTTCGTTGCAAGAAAGGTGTTTCCAACAATGCAAAAGGCCGTTAAGTAGTTAAAAGGGTTCATGGCTGTAGGTCAGCCGACAGATACAGCCACATTGGCCAACAGGCAAGCGACGAGAAGGTGCATTTCCTCTCAAAACTAGTGCTACTACTAAATATTAAGTAGTACTAATCTTAGTGTAAGTAATCTCAAGTTATGTTCAATGAAAACTATTTAAACATTTGAAAATTTTCTGATTGCTTGCCTGGCGGCGAATGTTGTCTCTTTTACCTATCCATCATATACATACACGATGGATCTAGTAGATAATATTATTATTTCACTAGTTCTCTGTAGAAATCTGCATGGATGCATCCAAAAGGGCAATTGAATCATTCATTCTAAAAACTGTACAACTTTTTACCGTACAGTTTCGAATGAGTGTGAGTGAATGTTGTCAGAATTGTATGAATTGACACTCATTCCAGTGTTGTACAGCAGTTAATGAGTACACTACAATTGGTGTACTGTACTTTTACTGCACACTAAGTTGGTGTGCATTTCAGTTATTGTACAGTGAGTTAGAGTTCGTTGTATAGTTCATCAATATTTGAGTGTCTTAAAAAGGGTAAAATTAAAGGTTTAAAAAGGATAAATTCAATTATCAGTGGCTGTCATTTTACAGCGTTTCGTATTTATTAAGTTTTTAGCAACCGAAAAGGCTCTTTCGGCTGATGCACTTCTACCCCGTTTCGAAGTGTCAATCACTCTAAGTGAGTACAGTAAAAATATTGTACACTATTTCGATAGATACTTGAATATAGTGCATAGCAAAAAAATGAGTACAGTATTTTACCATGGCGTTTGAAATTCATCATGCAGACTTGTAGTTCAAACCGGATAACAAGAGTAGATCATCACTGAGCCACCGACCACACTCGTTTAGTCGTACAGTAATCACATATAGCTCGAAAATCAGATTTGGGATGCAAATGCAACTCATTCAATTCGTTTTGTCTCGTTTGAATGTTGGGCGACTGAGTTCAAAGTCATTCAATACTTTCTTTAGGTCTTGAATATTGTTAACTCGAATTGGTTTTTCTATCCTACCCACCCTACCCTACCCAACCCTTCGAGCATCATCCCTCTGTGGATTTCTGTTCCTGTTCTTGTTCTTGGCCCAATTAATATGAGAATTTTTAACCATAGTTAATGTTCCATCATTATATTATGTGATTGTAATTTAATAACCAACTGTCCGGATCACAGGAATTTAAATTCAATGAATTTTGATTAGCTATATCAAATTTAAATCAAACAAAATGCAAAATACGAACAAAATCGACTGCACACAGCAATTATTGGAAATAACACACGCATTTCAATCTAAATGCATATATATATAGACAAATATATATTTGAAACTTCATTAAAAAGTTGACCAAAGAACCGCAACAAGTTCAGAGAGAAGGCCACCAGCTGGTCAGAATGTGAGGTTAAAAGAGGCGTTCAATGCAATGAATGGTGCAATCCAGTGTAAGGTGGGGTAAGGTGGGGCAAGTGTTACCTCAAAATTGCTGCTGCTGCTGTGGCTCAGTTCTTAGTTTCTCTTATTGACCAATTTAAAGCAAATTTAATACCCTAGCAACACATGGGTATATAATTGAATTGTATAGAAGTTTGTAACCATAGAAAACATTAGCCAAAAGCCAGGACAAGTCTTCTTCTTTGGTTAATTTTTGTTGAGCATTTTCAAAGTTTTCAGAAATTCAGAAATGTCTTCTTCTACAAAATTGTAGGCACTATGCACATTTTCAAAGAATTTTGTTTACATTTTCGTTTTGTGCTATATTTAGAGCGAAGGAAAATATTTACAGCATAGAGGAAAATTATTTTTGGCCTCTATCGGAAATGTTTTTCCCAAACGGATTTTGCTTATTGCCTGCGCCCCATGCCTTGCCACTCTCTTTCTCTCACTCTCTCTTAAGCTCTAATATGTTGGATCTGTTCTATGTCAATATTGCCAAAAATAATAAAAATAAAGAAATGAATGTAAAATGTGTGAATACTTCTTTCGCCCAATTCTGATTTGTCCCTTTCTCGCTCTCTTGCCCTTTCCATCTCTTCCAACTGTATGGAATTGTTTACTTGCAAAATATTAAGTAATAAATGTGCCAATTTCGATATGAATTCCCTTTCTGCAGTGTCGTCAACAACGTCATGTCTATATATATATATATGTACATATATGTCTACAAATATCTGAACTCAACGGTGAAATTAAACAGGTGTGTTCCTTTTCTTTTTGAATATTTTTGAGGGTGAAACTGAGGCACGATTAATGTGGGCAATGTGAGACCAAAAATGTTTCTAAATAGCCTTAGTTATAGGATATAACTTTGATCTAATTCTAAATGTTATGTCTTTGATTGATTGACTTTAGGTCAATTCCACCATCGGGTGGACAAGAGGAGTGATACTTTCATATCGGTCATAATAATAACTGGTATTAGAAAAAGAGAGAGGAAGAGAGAGATAGCCTTAGGATCAGTAGAGCTTCTCATGTGATTTTTAGAACTAAACTTGATAGGAAGCCATAGAAATGATGGGCAGAGGAGTAGGTGGGTCGGTGGGGAATGGAGAAGAAACTATGCGAGAGTCGAATGCATTTCCAAATGTCAGGAAGATCAGAAACTTTTATTTCCTTTTCTCATGCAAATATAAGGTGCATGCATACATATGTACATATATATGTATGAACAACAAGAATTGTCACAATCCGAATGCAAAAACAACAACAACAGAAGAAGAAGAAGAAGGAGAAAAAAACAGATTATACTTCGCGTATATTGTGTACTTAGAAAACAAAGGCTGCCAGATTGAATGTGGATGATGATGATCACGATGATGATGAAGATGGTTGACGGAGCTGGGTGGTGGGCGGAGCGGGGCGGGGCGTGTGCCTGTGCCTGTGGAATGGTGTGCGTCGGTGGTCATGGCAGAGGGAAATGGAAAATGGGTTGAGGGGGTGGCATTTACTCACATTTGTGTTGGCCTTGTACAGAGATCGTTTCACTTGCTCTCCCTCTCTTTGTCGCTCTCTCTCTCTTGCTATTCTCTCGCCTCCCACGTTGTTTTGTTGTTATTATTGTTGCCTTTGCTGCTCTGCCTGCTGCCTTTACAGTTAGATCCAACTTATATTTTGATGTGCTTTATTTTGTTAAATTTTCTTTTGTTTTTGCACTATTTCGACAAAAAAATAAAAAAAAAGACAAATTGTTCACTGAATTTTCATTCTTTTTCCTACTTGCTTTCATCTCTCTTTTGTTTTTTTTTCTTTTATTTTATTTTTTTAAATGGAAATTATTTTTTTTACGCACGCATCACAACTCTAAAAGAACCAGCGAGTTAGAGGAAAAGAGAATGAGACAGGGTCAGACAGATAGTGAGAGAGATACATACATACATATGTACATATGTACATACATAGACTGGGATGGAGAGAGTGAGTAACTAATGATGTACTTTGGTAGCGGTAAATTGAAAATTCTGTCTGTAATAATTCGGGGGGAAGTGCAGTGCAATACAAAGGGTGTACATAGTAGCGGGACAAGGACAGAGCGAAGAGGGACATTTTTGCATTGTGGTAGGTTAATGAGCAACAAAGAGACCTGCAACCGAAGAAGAGAGTTCTGTAGGCACACAATGTAGGTAATTCCATGCATGCATATGCATATGCATGTGTGTGTGTGTGTGCGTGTGTCTTTGTGAGTGTACGTGCGAATGTAGTCTGAACAAAGTATAGATGAAGAGGAAGAAAAGTAAAAGCAGCTCTGTAGCTAATAATATTTATTAAATGCTAACTATTTAAAATAAGGACTAGAATATATGCATCGTCGATTTTGACCATTTAGAATAGTAAGATCATTTACAAAAACAACAAAAACTAGACGCATCTGTAAGATAAGCATCGTGTTAATGATAAATGCTATGCATATGTATGTTTGTGTGTCTGTGTGTGTGTGTAATAACCTATAGATTTAGCTACCAAGCAACTAACATTAGGACCATTGGAATGATAAGAACATAATGAATATCGACACACACACATCATTTTATTTAAAATGTTTTATATTAAAAGATTGTTTATTTAGAGCTTAGCTTGCGATATTGGTTTAAATGTAGGCAATCTTAAGAATGTTATATCTTTCCATAGGTTTTTGTTTGTCTCTTTTCAACCTCAATCGTAGATTTTACTATGCATTTCTAATCGGTATTGTGCCATTCCTTTTTTGGTCCCTATTTTTTATGAATGTTTCTTTTTTTTTGTGGCTGAGATAAAGTTGGAAATTGGCTTTATCAAAGTCTGTTGGGTCTTTTTCCTATGTGTTTGTGTGTGTGTTATCTTTGTTTCATTTCCTCTTCTGTTCCCTGCTCCTCCTCTCTGACTCTAGAGCCCTCTCACTCTGACTCGCGCTCTTCTGTTCCGTTATATACACGTACGTAGGCATTTAACACAACTTTTTTAATATTTAACTATTTGTTTTACGTTTAGGTAATTTTTTTTTGCTATTGATTCACAAACTATAGCTTTTATGTGGATTAGAAAAATTTCGGACGTCATATTATCAAAACAAAAAAAAAAGATTTTTACGAAATTTGATTCCCGACGGCAACATACACACACACACACACACACACACACATATAGATTTTATATTTCCTTTTTTTTGCTGCGGCTGCTGCCCCAATCCAATCAGACAAAAAATATACATATGTATATACATAGATATATCGTTACTGTATATATGTGAGTTAGTATATTTGGTTATATGTGTGTGTGTTTGCCTGTGAATATGTGTACCAGCGACTCGCACATAAACCGTTGAAAATCAACTTGAAACGCAGACGAATAGAATAATACTAAAAGGCAGAGACCAAAAAATACAAAAAAAAAAAAAAAAAAAAAGAAAAAACAACAACGACCCAGCAAGCAACAGGCAGCTCTGCCGCTCTCTTTCTCTCTGGGCTGACAAGATCAACATGTGTGTGCCGAAGAAGAGAGCTTCAGAGCGAGAGAGAGACAGAGGGAGAGCGCAATCACAGTCGAATTGTTGTTATTGCTGTTTCGCCATCTCTTTCCCTTGCAATGGACTAGCTGGCAGGCATCTTGCAGCAAAAAAAAAAAATCTATTTTTAAACCTAAATTAATATTGTTCTTTATTTTATCAGCCAGCGACGCGAAAATAAAGCAACTGGCAGCAGCGACGCAACCGCAACGTCAGCGGCAACCTCAACGTTGGCTGCTGCAACAAATAAATCAAATGAGAAATAAAAGATTTTCTCTTGCCCTCTCTCTATTGCTCTCCATTTTTCTCCTTCTCTCTCTCTCTCTCTCTGTCACGCGCTTCTCTCTCTCAGCCTAGCAGTCTGTGTGCGAAAACTACGTTGATAAGAAATGCGTTAATCTTTATTATAAGCGACGTCAACGTAAACGTCAACGCTAAGCAGCAGTGAGAGAGAGAGGGAGAGAGAGAGAGAAAGAGTGTGGCAGAGCAAAAGAGCGGGATTGAGTGAAGAGCCTCACAGATAGTGAGAGTGATCTGCCTTTCAGGCCTTTATCAGGCCCCTGCCGCCTGTCTGTCTATATTTAGAAATTTCTTCCAAAAAAAAGGAAAAAAACACGAACACAAGAGAAATAAAACAAAACGGAAAATGAAATACAAATTGAACCAAGTAAAAACAAAATGTGTGCCAAAAATCCAAACTTTTTCTGTTCGTAAACTTTTCCAAAACAAGACATGGAGACGAGGTGCAAAAAAAAAAAGAGACACAAGACGCATTTGTTGTTGCACTTTCTAGACGAAGCAGTGGCGGAATGCATAAAAAAAACATTTGCATTTCTATTTTGTTTGCGTTTGATTTGATTTTAACTTATACAAAAAAAAAAAAAAACAAACAAAAAAAACACAAAACAAAACGGTGGTTGTTGTTGTAATATTTATTTCATTACATGTTGCATACTTTTTATCAATTTTATTTAATTTAAGCACAACGGTATTTTTTAAAAATTTTTCGAATTCTACCGCTCAATTCGGAATTTCTTGCGGACACTTTTCGCGTGTGCGTTGTTAACGGTTAACGGATGTTAACTAACATTATTTTTTGCTTGCTTACAGAATCTTTAGTAAGTCTGTTAAACTTAACATAATCTTCAACAGCTTAACATAATCGTTGGCGTGCTAACAGAACGATTTTTGGTCATATTGGAAAGCACAAACGTTTCCACTTGCAGCAGATGAGCGCGAAGTTCAAACTCAAAACCAAATTATACTTTTTCTTTTCATTTATTATTTCTCGTTGGATGTTTCTATTGTTTGACAATAACATTTTGAAATTTTGATCAAATTGAGTGTCAATTTATCACATTAATATATTATTATATCGCACGCCCGCTATCATGGGTTGTTCTTTAGGTCCAGCAATGAATTTATCCCAAACCTGAAGGAATTCACTCTGTTTCCTGTTATACATCGAGGCCTGACGGCAGAGATCAACATTGACATTTCTTTGGGATATATAAACTCGTCCATTGATATGAATGTGACTGTTAGTTATGAAAACATTTTGTGTCGTTGGTGGTGGTGGCGCGACGGATGCTGCTAACGATGCCTGAGCCCGACAAGCTGCTGGCAATGTGGACAATATATCTATGGATGAGTTCGAGGATGTGGATTTGACAGAATCGGAGGCAATCGGTGATTTCCAGGTTATGATATCGGTTTCCGCATCGCTACTGGTACTATTGCTGTTGGTTTCGTGCTGGGATGTAGAACTGTTGCTGGTACGCAGTTCTCGCAGAAGCTCCTGCATTTCTGAGCATTGTCCTTGCAATACATTTAACTGATCCTTTAATTCGGTACCATTTTCCTTCTTCTGTTCAACTACCTCGTTTCGCTCCAGGGCCGGTAGTGTGACTTTAGTTGTGGCCGGCCGGGACTCATCGCGGTACGAATTCCATATGGCATGAAGTTCGAGCCACTGCAGCAGTTTAACCAGTGTAAAGCAACCACCGACAACGCAACCTAAATTGATCAGTACATCAAAGAAACGATTTGGTATGCCTTTTCCTTTGGAAATCTCCTTTGCACAATATTGAGGTACATGGGTGAGCGCAGGATGTTCTATTAAAATACGGAATATACATTGGTACTTATGTTTCATTCGTTTCGTCCCTCTACTATACTCACCTGTGTAGAGATCCACATGGTAGTCACTTAGGCGTCTATGTTGTTGAATCAAGTCCAAATAGCAAAGTACCGTCCAAGTCGTAAAGGCCATGGCGGACAAAAACAAAAAACTTATGTTCTCGAACATACTTTCTAATCGAATTTTTGGTTTAAGGTATTTTCAATACTGTATTTTGGATACTGTGTATGTATTCGTTTGTAGAAAACTCTAATCAATTAATGTTAAAATGTAAATTTCAACTGAACTGAATCCGTATGAGCAGCATTATAGTTGACAACTTGACAAGTTGACACAATTCACTGAGCAACTATGATTTGAATACAATCAAATCTTTTTTGATTTAAAAAACTTACAAAAGCCCATTCATCTTAAGAACAAAATACATTCATGTTTTTGATTATTTCATGAAATTTGCATTTGCTTACAAAGTTATTTTAATGATCTTTGGTATTTATATACACAAATATGAATGTTAAACAAATAAAGCAAGTTTTTATACATAAAATGTTAGCCTTAGTTAAGTACAGGAGTTGAAAGTTAATAGTTTATAATTAATAAAATTAAAGCGGAGATCATCTATACAAAGATCTTGTAATAATGTAGTGTTTTGCCACCCTACAATGAGCAAACGAAGTCAGTGTCATATGGTTATAATTCACAACGTGCTGTGATCAGTGCTGCCGGACCGAGACAGTTCATTTCTGGCAACTCTGCTGCCGACCTGCAACAAACCAAAAAGAATAAATATGGAAATGCTGGTATTTATATACGTAAATGGGGTATTTTGTGACTTATAATACTAATTTGAATGCATTCGTATATAGCAAGGCGCCTCCTTGCTCTCCAGGCCAGCCGAGGAATTTGGCAATGATGCGCTTCTTGAAGAACTGTGGGCCACCAGAGCTCTCGAACATGCTGAAGTACATTTCAACGTGAGTCGTCCATTGTAATCGTCAATTATCCAAGCATCTGGGTGTTCTTGTGTATTAAATAAGTTCTGTTTTTAACTACTCAACTAGTTAATCACTAGTGTGCCGCCCTCTCAACTCCGACTTACGCCCTACGATGATCAAATCTATGCCACATTCCGACAGGACTTTCCGCAATTGCAGGTGGCCAAACTCGATGATAACCAACTGAAATCGGCCACAGAGAAACTGAAATGGCGACAATTTGCTGAAAAATTCAATAAAATGGACGATTACTCATATGGTTCACTGATGCGGGCAGATGCGTCCAAAGAATTCTCGGCGGATAATTCAATTTTTGTATTCCGTGTCCAATTCCTGGCCATTGAGATAGCAAGAAATCGTGAGGGGCACAACGACGCTGTCTATAGACAGTATAGACCAGCGGCCAAGAGCCCCAAAGAGGATGAAAATAAATCGACATAAAACTCTCATTTTGTATAAAAAAGAATTTTTAAATTTTTATTTTCTAGAGGGGATTACCATCCCATTACATTTGTTTATATGTATTTTATACTCATGCAAACAGTCTATATCTAATGTCTCAATGAGAAAGGTAACCTCCCCATATGACCTGCCCACTATATTATATATAGTTCAAGTAATTTGTCTGACAATTTGTATATAGTCCGACTTGCATGCATGTACATATATATATATATATATATATATATAAACTTTGGAGTAGCCAAAGTATAAATTATTCTTTTTTCGGTATTTGAAGTTTGTTTTTAAAAACTAAGTATTGCCCGTAATTGGTCCATCTTCAGTCTTGCTTACTGTTGCTCCTTTCCATAGACATTATTCGTCAGTCTAAAGTCCACTGGTATTGCTGGTCATTAAGATGAATGGTATCAATGACTCGATTTGCATTTGCCCCACCAAATTGGCAAAAAATAATTCCTCCATGGTATCTGGCTCGAGGCTGCTAAGAGGCAGCAGACAGGATATGAAACCATGAAAACGTTGCTCTTGCTCTGGCTCATGATCGTGGTCCTGGTCATGCTGCCGGGTGGCCTTGCCCCTGGCCAGCGAGGACAAGGCATACGCTTGTACTCGCTTTACATAGCTCTTGATGTTACGTTCTTTCCGCTGCTGCAACTGGGCCGGATTGAAGGTCAAAATCAAACGCATCAAACCGAATTCCAGTTGGCTAACCTCCTGACCCTGCAGTTCCTGGATGAAATCGTGCAACGTTCGCACCACCTGCGACATTTTGGCTATCTTCTGTGGCTCGATTTTCTCAATATCGGCCAATTGACGTATGCTCGTGATGAGCTGACCCAAAATGGTTGATACCGAAATCTGCCCCTGCGACTGGGCCAAGGCAATGGCCATTAAACCTGGCCAAGATTGACGCAGTAGTTTCACCTGACTCGCCATATCCAAGTGCTCGAAGACGGGCACCTTTCGCAATGTGTGCACGGTTAGGAAGAGAATTCTGGACCCAGTCTCGCAGACATAATGCATATTCAGATATGAATGAACCAAAGCTGGAGGCTGGACATGGAACGCCAACTGAGCATCGGTAAGTAAATCTTGCTCAAAGATTCCTTCATTATACACAAAGTCCGATCCGGTGCCACGCTGTTGGGATGATGAGCAATAGTCGAAATCTAGATCCATTGCCTCCAAATCGCCATCAACTAGGGCATCCTCCGTACCAGAATCCTCTGCCTCAGAATCACATTCGGGTTTGATTTGAATGCGATCTGACTGATTCCTTTCCAGCTGCTGTTGAATGGGTTGAAGCAACTGCAGAGCCTTGTGTATGATGCGTAAATCAAAGGAATTCTGTATGAGGGCCACTGTGGTGGCTGTTGTGGACAAGGGCGTGCTTTCACTACCAGCACCAGCGCCACCGCCACTGCCACTAGCTCCAGCTCCTCCACCGCCAGCTCCTGAGCCACCAGCATTGAAATTCAAATGCTGGGAATTATTATTGCTGGCGCTGTTGGCCAGCAATTGGAGGCACAATGTGCTACTATTGTCCATTGAATCGTCCTCGTCCTCATCCATTTCGGTTTTGGCCAGCTCTGGAGAGTAGGCTCCGCTTTGTTGCTGTTCCCTCTGCTGTTGTTGTTGTTGCTGCTGCTGTTGTTGTTGTTGCTGCTGTTGAGTGGCCAGCACTTAAGGGGAAACACAAAAAGATTAGAGATTTACATGCAAACGAAATTATTATGACCTTTTGGCGGCCAACATACTCAACGTCTGTGTTAGTTCGGCAAAATTCAAGCCCATTGGAAATAGATTCTCTTGAAGATTGAAGGCCGCTGCTGCCGCCGCTGCTCCACTTTGTATGGGTGGCGTATTGTTTGCGGTTCCATGCTGATAGAGTGAGGCACTTGCCGATTCCGCCTTGACACTATGTTTGCCACGTCCTTGTTGGTATGCGGATTTGCCACTGCTGTTCGGATAGCCGGAGGCGCCGCCGCCACCACCAACAGCACCTGCACCGCCGCCACTTGAGGATGTTGCACCACTTGCTGGGCTGGATGATGCTCCAACAGCTGAATTCGTGTTGATGATGCCCTCTTTCCTGTCCACGATCGGTTTTCGCTCATGCTGAACAGCTGTGTATGTGTATGTGTGTGTAAGGGGTGGGCGAGTTTGGGGTGTGGGGGGTCGAAAGATGCGAAGCAAAGAGAATTAATTAGAAAACAGTGTAACGGTAAATGCATAATGAGGCGAGAAAGCTGCCATTGCGAGAGCGTACATGCATGTATGTGTGTATATGTGTTTGTGGGTGAATATGTGTCTGTGCGTGTGTGTGTGTGTGTGCATGAACAAATGCAGTTCGAGATGCAAGTTAATGAAGCCAAAGCAAGCAGTTGGCTAAGTGAAGTAGGTTAGAAATTTGCAGATGTATTGAGGTAATTAATTTATCTTTAGCTTGCATAAGGGGTATTATGCCCCCCTTACGTTTTGCCAACAGATCAATTTCCAATTTCCTCCAATACACCTAACGATTTCTTTGTTCTTGTTTTTTTTTTGTTTTTTTTTTTTTCGAGACGACGACTTAAATGAAAATTACAATCACTTCGCATGCCGCTGGCCAAGCACTTTTGCAGTCGACAAAATTGGCAACGATTCCTATGATGTTTGGTGACCTCGCAGTTCATTGCCCCGCGACACTGATAGCCCAATTGCTTTCGTATGGAACGCTTAAAGAATCCTTTGCATCCCTCGCAGCTAATGGCCCCATAATGCCTTCCAGAGGCGCGGTCGCCACAAACCAAACAGAGTTCCACACTTAACGATACTGGGCCAGTGGTAGAGGTTGATTGTCCGCTTCCTGCTCCACTTGATCCTCCTCCGCCAGCATTTTGGCTCAAAGCCATGGGACGACATTCTGCATCGGCGACAAAACCGGACGACAAACAGGCGGGCAAGAGGAAGAAACAAAATAGAAAATGTGTTAACCAGAATGAAACTAGTTTCCAAGGTAGCTCGACTGTCTCTCGCTCAGTTTACCTTCAGCTTTAATAAAGCTGTCTGCTTTAATGCTGTCCATTTTTCTACTTCTTCTTCTTTTTTTTTGTTTGTTGGTGGGGAGAACTTAAGCTGTTGCTTCTTTGTGTTGTGATATTAGAACCAGTTTTTCTTTCGCCTGTGTGCGTAAGAGCATGTAGGTGTGACTGAATGCTTGATTTACTTTTTATTTTAATATAAATCTAACAAATGAAGCAATATTTTATTGCTTGCGGTTTCCTAAGGTCTTAGATTATTATTGCCACAAGTTTTAACCATTTTAAATGGCTTTTTTTCTCACTGCAGCCAACTAATTTTCGTTCCAATTAGACACAAAAAAAAATAATGCTTGAATGCGCGACGTATGCCGAGAGAACAAAAAACCCTGTATTTGAGCACTGCTCCCACTATTTGGTATCGATGTTTGGTGACGGATATCGATGTTTTCTCCGCCATTAATCAAAGCGCAAACATCTTTTTTTTTTTTGAACTGAAAGCTTTGCAGGCTCGGACTCAGCTTGGACCCGACATCCTTGTTTAAAATCTCATTTATTTCAACCTAAAAGAATGCTGCATTAATTAAAATGACCACAAAAATAACAAACCGGTATTTTAGGAACAATTGGAATGTTCTTTCCCTTTGAAAAGCTAAGAGCAGCCATTTTTTTTGATCCCTTCGATCTGCATCTAGAGAATTTGAATATTCTTTTGGAAATGGAATTTATTTACAAAACTTTTACCATCAGATCCTGTAAAATACTTAACAATTGGAAAAATGTACGACAACCCCTTACAATAATAAATGTAAACAGCAATAGAAATAATTTTCTTTCCTTTTCCTTTGTTACGTTTTATTTATCTGTTGGTTTTTTTTTTTTTTAGCAATTCTTTTCTTTTGTTTTTTTTTTTGTTTTTGTTTTATTTTCATACCCAACAATTTGTTAAATTTGTTCGTTTATCGTTTGCAATTATTTTTGCATTTTACTAGAAGCAAAGGATTGAGTTTTGCTTGATCCTTTGATTCTTCCATTTATTCATTCTATTTACTTTTTGTTTTTATTTTTTACATTAAATTAACTTTTCAAGTAGGACTTTTGTTTGCTTTTTCATCTTTGTCTTCCTATTCCTTTCATAATTTTTGTTGTTTTTTTTTTTTGTTGCTTATGAATATAAATATATAATTTAATAAATAAGCATTATTTTCCTTTTTTTATATTTCCTTATCGTTCCCATCTCTCTCTCTCTCTCTCTCTCTCTCTCTCTTTCTATATATCTCTCTCTTTCGTTTGTGTGTGTTAAAATTATTCTCGTATTTTTCGAAAATTTGAAACAAATGCAAACTGAAAACTAAAAGCAATCTAAATGCATGCGGCATGCCTTTCTCATTCGCTTACAAACATTTTCACATTTTCACATTTTCGTTTTGTATATTTGTTCACTTCATCATTCTAGTGGTTTTGTTGTTGTTTTTTCTTATTATGGTTAAAAAATAAAAGATTTGCATACGTTTTATTCCATTTGTTGTTAATGTTGTTGTTGATTTGTTTTCTTTTCTTTTACAATAACAATATTTGCGCTTAATTTTGGAACATTCGACTAACTTATAGTGTTTCTTATTTTCATTGTTTTATTTTTCATATTTTCTTATTGGGTTTTTTCTTGTTGTTTCTTTATATATGTATGTATATATATATATACTGTTTGTATTTATATATATAAATATTTATATGTATGTATATAGGGACTTAGATTACAAGTTCTTTCAGACCCAACTACAAAAAAGTAATTTGAAGAATATGCTAACCAATATAGTTAGATTTGTAATTATATACTTATATAGAAATATATAATTTGCTTTGCTTTTTCTTCTATTGGGAATTTGTTGTAATGCTTTTTGTTTCTTCCTTTTGAAATTTTTGGTTATATATCTATTCTCTATATAAATCTGAGCGGCGGTCTGAAATTTACTGAGAATTTTACTAAAATTAGTAGAGAGAAAAGGGTGACAAAAGTGGGCATATAATTAATAGAGAAAATTCCATCTGAGTAAAAAAAATTGACAACAAACAAAAGTAATTAAATCTATATATCGAACCGAAATGGGAATTACACATAAATTTAGGTAGCTGTCAATAATTTTAGAAGTAATAAACAAAAAAAAAATATTTTATATATATTTATATATATGTATAATTAATGACATTAGAAGGATTGTGGGGCACCACCGGGGCAACTTTATCAACATCAATTGTAGTTAGTAGTTGGCCAATTGAATAGGAATTGGTTTGCAGTTCCCCCAGAACGCATCGTATAACGATACATTTGAATTGTTAACACCCGCTTATTGGTTCAAAATCGAAAGAGATAATGCATCAGCATCGTTGTCCAGGATCACAGATACCACTACGATTATACAGACGTATCAAAATATATTATACATACATATATTCGCCATGTTAGCATTGATGATCGAACTATATATGCATATATACGAATTCTGAACATCTCTCAAGACTTTGAGTGAACTTTTAGCCGTTTACTAAATTGCTACAAACTCTTACAACGTCTATGAGCTTGTTAACTGTTTATTTAAAGCATGAAAATTTAATCAAACGCAGGCGTTTTGATTCTAATTCTGTTTTCTTCTTTTTCGTCTTTGAGTTTTGTTTGGCCTAATTGATGTTTTCTTTTTTGTTTGTTCTGATTTAAGCGATTTTCATTCGATTTTTCCTATGTACATGAGAATTATGAGTGCGAAACAGAATATGTAAGCTAGAGCAGCAAAACTATCAAGAGTTTTCTTTTAACTTTTCCAAGAAAAACACAAAAAAAGAACGCAATGTAAGTTTTTAGCGTTTAGTTGTCAAATTACATTTGTTATCATGAAAATGGAATTTATTTCTATATTTATTACGCCTGATTCAAATTGTTGGTTTTTCTCACGAATTAATGGAAACGAAACAACAAACTTGGAACTTTAGAAATCGCATTAGATGGATGATAGACTTGCGGTTTCTTTCTGTTGGTTTGTTTTGGCAATAAACTCGATTCGATTGAACAATAACATAAAGAGACAAAAAACGAAGAATGCAAAGAGCAAGAGAAGGTTTTTGTTTTCAGAGAGTTGTCATTTCTCTTTGGAATTTTCAAATATTTGATCCAATCTACTGATAATTTTGCAGCCCTTTTGCTCAGTTCTAAGCCCGCTCTCCTGCCCAAGAAAACTTTACGCTTATAATTAGACATTCCGGAAACTTTCCACGTGCGTCTGTTTGTCAATCCGTCTGCCCGTCGGTCGTTGTCCATGAGTGTGTGTGTATGTGTGTGTGTGTGTGTGTGTGTGTGTGTGTGTGTGTGGTTGTGGTGTTGCGGCCAGCCCCGACAAAATAATGTTAAAATTAAAAAACAACTTGTACACTGCCTGCCTACATAAATAATTGTATGTCCTTAGCCGTTAATGTGGGGTGATAGTGGGGGTGGGGTGGGGGTGGAGGTGTAGTAGTAGGAGTGGGAGGAGGAGTAGTAGTGTGGAGGGGCAGAGTCCTCTGGGTCCTTAAGTCCGTCGGTTAGCTCCGGTCTCCGGTTTACTGCGCTTTGGTTTTACGCAAATAGGCAGCATTCGCCTGATCATCAACAGCACCCAGCAATTTTGAACTAATCTCCTGTGGGCTATTCGATTGCTTAACCGCATTCTGGGCGGCCAACGAGGCGGCCATGCGACGACTCTTGTGGCCACCGGGTGATAGGTACGCCTTGTAGAAGAAGCGCGCGAATAGCACAAAGTAACTGAAGTACATGGCAATGGACAGATTGATGTTGCGCTGCGATATATTACATGACTGGGTGCCGTGGGTCTTCAGGAATCCATTGGCCCACACATTGATGGCACACCCGATGATCATTTGCGTCAGCTGCAGCGAGGTGATGATCATGGCGATAAAGCGAGGCGGATTGAAGCGGGCCGCCTTCAGGGCATAATAGGAGTACATCACGGAGTGCACACAGTAGTTCATCACAATGAACCAGCGCGCCGAGCTGGTGTATTCGGTGTAGCTGAACCACGAGTAGATCAGCACGGTGATGTGATGATACCAATGCAGGAAAATCAATGGCTGTTTGCGCAGCACAATGAATATCGTGTCACCCAGCTCCGGTAGCTTGCTTAACACAAACAGCCAGGTCCAGAAACCGCACACGCGATCTTGTTCAATATAGCTAAAGAGAGAGAGAGGGAGAGAGAGACAGACAGATTATTATACGGTCACTGATCGATTGCATATTTTTCAGGTTTCAACAACCTTGATAAACAATTCCTCTTCACACACACGACGACACACACTCACCTGGGCACACACACGGAGTGGAAAAGTCCATAATGACGCAGCACGTGTATAAGTTCAGGAGCTGTGCGTGCAGCTCCCATAATGCTGAACATGGCCAGCATTGTGTTCCATATGATGAGAGGTCCGCGCAATTGAAATCTGCAATCAATACAAGAGAATAGAAAGTTTTTTAGTCAAGGATCATTTGGTTTTGAACTGTACATTTAGCATATTTACACAGACACAGAGTAAATGTTTGTAAATAGTTTCAATATTTATATTTAAAAGTGAGAAAGAAAACTAAACTACGACTGTAAGAAGAGTCAAAGTTCAAGTTTATTTGTTAGGTAGGAGGAGGAGGAGGAGCAGGGATCGTCGTTGTTTGTCAGTTGTGTGCAATTTCAAATATAACTAAAGGTCACCATTAGCCTAACACACACACACACACTCGATTCGCTGCACATTGAACATACAAGTAAATAATCCAAATGCAAACAAAAGCACAAATTGAGTAGATACATATGTACATATATATATAATAGTATAGTGAGTGTCTGGTGTAGATAGGATCGATTAGAGTTGCCTGCCTTTTACACTAGACAACACAGATCATGCTGTTGTCACGCCGCGACACTTTGTTTCGATTATCAAATATCATGATTTGCGATCATACCATTTTGATTTATTTCTCGCTCATTGAGCCTGATCGCGCGATGCAAGATCACGCAAAGAGATTAACCAAATAATGATGAGGTCATTCATGGATGATAAGGCTATATATTTAGCAATACCCTTCAATGTCCTTCAGCAGCAGGTGGGCTATTTCAGGTTTTGTTTCGGTCGATCGTCTTTTCTTTCAATCGTCAAGGCATTATATTTTCCATAGACAACTTCCCTCCGCCAAAAACATGTTTCGAATGTTAATCAGTTGTGAATTTCTTCCGACAAACTATGAACATACAAACATTATATATGTATAGTCATTTTTACAGACAGAAAAGTTTGCCGGCAAATGACTCAAAAGGCAAAAACTGTCGAGGGGTGTGTTTGTGTGTGTGTGTGTGACTCAATTATCAAAAACCAGAAATTCGGAACAAATTCGAGAGACAGAACCCCATAGACCGAGACGGAGACCCAGACATTGATTTGCTAATCAAATCAGTCAACGACTTTAAGTGTAATCAAAATCTTAGAAATTGCTTTAATCTGCAATTAAAATACAATAGAAAATAATTCAATTTCTAGGCAAAAAACGAAATCAAACTAAAACAAAAAACTCTTATCAACAAATTAGTCATAAAAAACAATTCGAATGTGTGATGTGATTTCCCCCTTATCTAACATGTGGCATGGCGTGGTTTCTAGCGATAGACGACGCCGCCGACGATTGCCCCCCTCCGTCACCATAAACCAGCATACACATTGCTAATGGGTCAAGAGCAAAGCTCTCAACACATGGGCAGTTTGCCAAACAATATTCATCCCGAACCTGGGTCAAGTATTGTATAATATTTATAAATCGAACAACACAGATGAGAGGAAACAACAGGAAAATTGTCGCCGTGGATGATGGACTCAGGTGTGTGGCCTATAAAGTTATGGTTAATTATGACTCAATGTGTTAGGTGAGTCAGTCCAATTGGTCAATGAATAATATTATCCCATTATAAAAAGATAAGAGGGGAAAATATTGAACAGAACACACACTAAAAGAAACTAGACCCAATGTGCTTAGTTACTTTCACTAACGACTTTTAGACGACGCTGGCTAAGAAACACACAAATTTGATTTTAGTTAATGGAAACAATTAAGCTGCGGAAATGTTAAGGAATTTGTTTTTATTAAACACAATCAAGATTCACGGCGATTTCATCGTTGTTGATTCCACTGTGCCAGTAGCAGTTGCATATAAGCTGCTTTTATTATTTTTCCGCTTGCTGCTCCCCTTACAATTCCCAAATGGTTCTGGCTTGGCCAGCATCAAGTACATTCAATTTGTTCTATACAAATTCGTGCCTCAAACTAATGAGTAAGGAAAACCAATTCGCCTTGCTAATCGCTCGGCAGTTTGGCTTCTAAAAGGCAATGGAATGCCGTTGGATGTTGGGGGGGACTCTCTCCCCCCTCATCCGCGACATTTCTTTGAAGCTCAAATTTTTGCATGGGCACAGGTCGCCCCCTTTTTTTGTGTTTTTGCTGTGGGGACTGCGTTCGGTTGGGCTTTGCCGGGGAAGGAACCTGCATGGAGCGCCTACTTTTGTGTTTCCGCAGGGGAATTCCCAGCTTGGCCCTTCTTGGATGTTTTCTCTGCTGGTGCGAAAACAAAAAGGGTCGTTTGCGATCTGCCCAACTAAATAATTAATTATGAAGAAGAAAAAAAAACAACACCACACAGACGGCCGAGGCTTGGCCGTGTCCGTCGTCCCAACTTTCTTTCAACTTGGTTTTCACTTTGCCAAGAGAGATTGCATAAGCAGCAATAAGAGAGAAAAGTAGAAAAAGTAGTTAAAAAGGCCAACAGAGAGAGAGAGAAAGAGCCAGATACCATGGCTAATGCCATGACAGTGAGAGAAGAAAAAAAACCGGAATTGTTTTGTTTTTTATATGTTTCTTTTTGCAAAAATGAAATATGTAAACAAATGTTCGTATTATGCAAGGCGACATAACCAACAATTGATTGTAAACAAAAAGCAAAAGCAACATAAAATAGCTTTGTTGGCCAACTGATTCGCAACATTGTTTCGCCTTTTGTTTCCATCGCGTTGCGTTTTGTGTATTATGGCCAACGTTTGTTTGTCTTTTCTTTTCTTTTCCTTAATTTTTCTTGCTTCTGCCACAACCTCAGGATACCTATGAAAATGTTGCCATCTAACCGCCTGTTGAGCTAAATAAAAATTAATTAATGTTAACAACTGATTGCAGCACTCAATTCGAAAGGGTATTGAACTTTCGAGTTGACATACATAAAATATATTATCATACGGAATGGCATATGGAAAGTCAGCCAGCCAGACTTGACTTTTTGTTTGGCAACCTTTTTTTTTTAGTTTAGTTTAGTGTTTCGTCCATTTGTTGATAATTATTATTCATTATGCTGTTTTAACTTATTAAACTGGCAGCTGTCATTGACCAAGTTATAGTTGTTTTTTTCTTTTTGGCATACATAAATTGTGAAAGCATTTTTTGTTTGTTTTTGTGTTGAATGTTGCAGATTAACCAAATTAATTTTCATATTCAAAATGCAAATTTTTTGTTGGGTTTAAGGTTAATGCATGACCAGTTCAGTTGGCGAGTGCATTATAATATTATATATACTTGTGCAACGTGCCTGATTTAGGATTCATCATTTTGAATAACAATTCGATTTCTAACCATTTTCTAATCAAAGCGAATCTAGAACTTATATCAAGGATCCGCTACTAAAGGTTTACAATCGATTTATCAATTTTATAAGTAAAAGTTTACTAATTCTCGTATTGAAAAGTATTCTAGAAGTTTTGCTAATTCTTTGAGTCCTCTAAAATTAAAAACTGGCCGATTTCACTAAAATATTGGCAAACTTTATATAGGTATATATGTAAATTAGATCTAGCATTTGGAATATTGTTTGAACAGAAATCACCTTGAAATCACTCTGGATCTAACTATGAATGACTCCAAAACAAGTCGAGCACTATTCAAAATGCATTTCTAGAATACAAAATGTTATTTCAAAACAAGTCGTGATCGATTAATCTGTACAACTAGACGGGGTTGAGAGCCAAAAAGGAGTCAAAACTCCTGATTAAATGGAAGGGGTTATAAGCAGACGTGGTTAGACATTTATGAGTGATGAATGATCTCATTCAGAATCAAAAACGATTTGTTTGCGATCAAAAGTTCTATAAGATGCTGGATGAGAGGTAGTCAATTGTTTAAACATATTTTGTGTACTTCAAAATAAATCTTGAAAATTCACACATATTTTATTTATGGACTATTTATCTATTCTATTTCGAGGCTAGTTTAATACAAAATGTGTTAAAATGGTCACTAAAGAAGCTTAAATTGAATAAGTTATAAGCATTTTTATTGAGATTTTTGTTGTGGCTTTTAAAACAGGTCTTAATTATGGTCTTAAAATGAAGCTCATTTGTTGAAATTCTCACCAGATTCTAGTTTGTTTGTTGTTTGTTAAGAGAAACCATTTAAATATCAATCAAGGAGTTTTTATTAACTCTTTAAGCTGCTGACTAACTATTAGTTGGGGCTTTTGTGGCAATTGGTTGAAGTTCACGTCGAAACGGAATCATTTTCGTTACCAACTGAGAACATTTTCAACAACTTTCAATTGCTAACGATTCAATTTGAACGATGAAGACGGTGGACAGGTGGGCAGCACCTGTGATTCTCAAAATGATAAGCGCTTGCGCTTAGCCACTTCTCTAACATTTATGGCTCTATTTTGCTGCTTTTGGCAAAAGGGCAAAAACCTCAGTAAAAGGCGCAAGTGAGGAACAAGTTGGCAACACAAAAGGTAAACCCAATTTTGGAAACAAGTTATATGAGACGATCGATCGATTGATCATTCGTTTGTTCGAACGGTAACGAGTCGCGTCGAGTTGAATCGAACGATTGAAACGACGAAAACAGGTGGAAAGTAAAAGTGTGTAAAAAAAAGTGGCGTGATCTTTGGGCATGGAAAAAGATGCTACGTGACACAGATAGAGAGAGAGAGAGAGAGAGAGAGAGAGAGAGAGAGAGGGGAAGAGAGGGAAAGACTAGAAATTGATGGTAAAAGAAAGGGTCCAAATAAAAGCTTTTGAAGAGAGCTTTTTCTTGTGATGCTGCGCTGCTGGCTAACTAAAACAGGCGAAGATCAAATTTTCTTTTCGTTAATGGGGCGACTTCTTTTTGATTTGTCAATATTTAAATGACATACTTGCCCTCACTTCTCTCTCACTCTCTCTCTCTCTCCTTCTCTCACTGTTAACTGGGTTAACTGTTAAACTAAGTCAAATACAGACCAAATTTCACTTTCAACATTTTACATTAGGCTAGAAAGCCAAGTTTAGAACAACGACAATGCGATCAGAGATACTAGACCTTCAAATACCCTTTAAATGAATGATAATTACACGATTTCGAAAATATTTCAACGCCTTTCTTTTAATTGTTCTGGCTTTAAATCTAAAAATGAAAATGTATGCTAAATATACAATTAACAGCGGGAGAAAAATAACAACAAGTTCACGGTGATTCAGAGAAGTTTGTAATGATATGCAATTACTTATTAATTACTTAATATTTGAACTTAACTCACGCAAATTCCCTTTCAAATTGAGAGAACTGCAAGTGCAAGGGTTTTTGCCAAGTAAATGACCAATCAATTGACTTATCTTTAATTAGATATGTTTAGATATTAAACAAGTTGCAAATAACATTTCCGCCTCTTTTATCGATTTGCTCCACTGTGCAGATTGGCATTTGTGTGTGTGTGTGTGTGTGTATTTGTGGCACGTGTGTGCGGTGTTCAACCCACTCTCTAAGCAGTTATGTGTATTGTATTATTTCCCTTGCCCTTCGGTCCCCTCTCCCCCCATCCGCTTAAACTAAACGTTCGTTAGTCGCTGTTCACACACGCAACAAACAATTTTTTCTGTTTCATTTTGAGCAAAGTCCGAGAAAAAGAAGGAAGGAAAGAAGACGAAATACATCTTCTACACTATACAAAATGATTTGCATATTACATATTAACATGTGAAAATGCCTATAAAGTGGGGGCGTGTGGGCGTGGTCCGAGTGGGTACAGAATGTTGAGATCATGAAACACACAAAGTAGAAAAAGTAACCCAACCACAAGTATTCAAAGTAAGCAAATATTTACTGAGCTTCGGATTTGGGTAACTGATTATGCATATACTAAGTTATAGTACTGTATACTAAAGCCAAATCGAGGTAATCACTAAAATGAAAATTTTCTGCCTTTTGCGTTTCAAAAAATCAATAAAATCACATTAAAACAAACGAATAGTCTTCTATAATTTATTCAATAATTTGCCTTAATTTTCTATCAAATCGAAGAAGTATTTTGTATTTCAAAAACTATGATGAAATTGAGAAATATATTTTGACAAGTTCTTTTAACATTGATTTTCAATTCCGTATAAATCGGCTTGAATGAATTGGCTTATCGCTTTGGTTTCTAAAATAAATATATTTGCCTAATTCCCTTACTGAAGCATCGTTAGTCAAATCGTTTTAGGCGATATTTCACCCTTTAAACATTTGAATGTTGTTGTTTTTTCCAAGAGGATTTTAAAACAAGAAAAATAAGATATTTCTGAGATATTTCTCAATAAAGTAGTCTTCTTTTCGATCGATGATGTCTTTGTTATGATCGTCCTATTCGAAGTTGATTTCAATTGGGCTATGAATAGCTGTAATACTGACAAGGGGAACTTCAGGTATGCGAATCACCGATTTGGATGAACCGCCGAGCTGCTTGAACTCTACTCGGCGTTTTCCCTATAAGTCACCGAAGCTATGGATTTAAACGCGATTGATAAGGAAAATATAGAATAGTGCGCTGAAATATTTCACACAGCTTCAAATGACGGGGTATTCTACAACATATCCAAAATTCATCCAAATCGGTGATTCGCATACCTGAAGTTCCCCTTGTTAGTTTGCTCCCTGTGGCTTTCTAATGGAGAACGTTAAGTTCATAGCTATATCGACTTGGCTTCTCACGCTGAAAACGTCTCCTTGGCAAGCCTTAAAGTTAACTCTTTACTCACTCTTACTGAAAGCAAGTCCTTTGGGCCTTTCAGAATATATTTTGTGTTAGTTGGTGTAACGTATGGGCAATCATTCCATGTATTTGGAATGTTCATACCTAAAGTGAATGTCCTGGGCAGACACAAAGAGTTTTTACTGTTTTTGGCTGTTGTTATTGTTCAGTTTGGTATTCCCTGTTGCCAACTGGCCGGCAACACACCCACTTCTTGCATGTCTATACATACATACATCCATAGAAATGTATTGCTACCGTTACATGGTTATGTCTCTATGTACTCTACCCACATACATATGTATGTGTGTATGTATATATGTATGAATCGACATGTTTGCAGTTGCTCCAAAAATTTTAATGACCAATGAAAAATGAAAATGACAACAACAACAACAACAACAGAAGAAAAAAAGGTAACCCAGTTAAAACATCAAGTATTTATTCGATCTTCCTTTGACCCTCCCCCTCTTTCTCTCTTTCTCTTCCCCTGCTATGGCATATTTATATATTTTGTGAATCATGGGGCCTCTAAATGATATCATAAACAGCAATTACGCCAGCCCAGTTCTCCATGCCCATGCCGAACAGTTATGTAGGTAGGGGCACAACGACTACACAGTCAAAGAGGCAGAGTCAGAGAGTCAGTTTGTGGCGTGTTTTGGTTTGGCTACCCCTGATAAGGCGGCATAATGTATATATATGTATGAATCCTATATATATATATATGTACATACATCCATATGTACATATGTATGTATGCCATGCATTGAGTGATGGCATGTTTTCTATTTAGTTGGAGACACAGTCTGTCTAGGGTTAACTGATAACGTTTGTCTACTACCTTGTCTAAATGCTTCTACTACTACCTAGTCCCCCTCCTCCACCTTTATCAATGGGGCATTTAGTATCTACTAAGCATCTAAGATTTGCCGTGAGTAGAGATCTTTAGTTATCTCATATGTACACAGAATTTGTGATGGTTTAAAAAAAGCATTAAAAAAGAAATAAATGAAAGCACGTGGAATACGTAATACATATTCTTTTTTTCTCAGATTCTCTTATAATGCAAAGTGGACACACTGAGACAGAGACAGAGACAGAGATTTTAATTGATTGAGTGACGCAGACGATTTTCGAATCGTTTTCTCCATTTTAAGTGACAAAGTAATATTTGCAGAGTGTGTGCGTGCATGTATTTTGTTGTTGTTGTTGTTGCTGCTGCTGTTGTTGTAATTGTTATTGTTGTTGTTTCATTTAGCTATAATTCACACCTTTCTGTACTAAGACCCGCGCGTTTGTTGTCTCTTGTCTCACTTTTGTAAATATTGAAAGTGTAAAGTACAACTAACAAAACTTTTCTCTTGAGACTCGTGTGTTTTAATAACTAAAAATAGGCGACAAGCCTCTATTTTTTTCTTTTTTCTTCTTGACTACAAATAAATGAGAAATCACCGTGGGGGGGGGGGGGGAACCAAAAGATGATCAAGCCAACATATAAAAATTGATGGCCAAAAACCGCAACAACAAGAACAACAAATTCTTGCCATAAAAACGACAAACAGTTGAAGAAGAAGTTGAGTTTTCTGTCTAGAAATCTCCACTTGTTTTTGTAAACATTTCAGCTTGGCGATTTCGAGAGTCATTAATAATTGAAATCAACGTTTGAATAACACAAATTTGTTTTAGTTTATCTCATTGCCAGCAGTTTTAACTAAAGGCCACACACAATTAGCTAATTTTTGCAAACTGTAGTTCTAGAAAGTTTTTGCAATAATAGCCTAGGAAAGGCAATTTTGTTATTTTTTGTCGCTTTGCTTTTTGTTTTTTGGTTTTAGTTTTAGTTGTTGTTTTCAAATAAAGTTTGCAAAGTTGTATGCAAAACAGCAATTGCCTGCCTGGCCACTTGATTTGAATCTTTGCCATAGCGCCAAAAATGGCATGTCATAAGCGAAACGAACTCAATTTGGCAAACTTAAAAAGCCAATGACGACAATTAGAAATGGGGAGAGAGAGAGAGAGGGGCAAGTGATACCAACTGAATTTGTCAACACGAATCACAAACCAAGCACATTAAATTGAATAATAATCTCGTACAATCAGGCAAATACAAACGATTGACATTGACTGAGGGAAAATTGCAACAATTTCGTTAAATGTGGGTGGGCGGGGAGTGGAAATTATCTAGGGCAACAACAAAAAGGGAGGACATTATAGTAGAGAAAGTAAGTAGTAATTAATTACTTAATTGAACTGGCTGTAATGGCCAAACGTTTCAATATTTGCGAGTAAAAAGTGTATAATGGTATATAATGCTTGATTAACGGTAATACTATATAATTAGAATTAGAATCTGCTTCCCCTCCCTCACTTTTTCTTTCTTTGTGTGTAGAACTCAACAGCTGCTATGAATTACAATTATCGTCATCACATAGTCGTCGTCGTCGTCAGGCGAATGAAGTCAGCAGCTCCACCACTAGAATCATCATTAGATGACGACTGGGTAGGCGGCAGGCGGCAGGCAGTTAGGCTGGAAACCACTGGGAACAGCAGCTGCTGGTGGTGCTTCCCTCTTTGCCTGCCTTCCTGTGACTGACCATGTGGGCGTCTCATTTAAGTGAGATTTGTGCTTTTAATTAACGAAAAATTTACATGGAATTATACTACAAAGTTGTGTACATTTGTGACACTAGCTAACTGACTGACTGACTGGCTGACTTACTGAATGACTGACTAACTACTAGGGTAAGGTGGTGCTTAGGGTTCAAGGTTTTGCTCGAATAATAAAAATAAGTATATATACATATATGTATATATATAAATGGAAAACTACTGTGTGCATACGATTGCAAATTGTTGGTAAAACACATGTCTTTTCCCCTTCCCACTCTTCCGACTTTAGCTAGAAAAGAATACAAGTGTAAAAGAGATTGAATTATGTCTCTCACCTCGGCCGATTTAGCATAAAATGCTGACCACCAAATATCACAGCCATATAGATACCGCAATAGTAGAATACCCAAGTCCAATTCTCCAGCATCCATTTGCGTGTGCGTTGATGTATGAAATCGTTCTCGAAATCAAATATATACGAATAATTCGGCGTTACACTAATGTCCATATTGATCATTGTGGCAATAGATTATGTATATAGCAGACAGAGACAGAGGGAGAGAGATAGAGCAGGACAGTGGCTGTGGTACTATTATTATAAGGTGGTGATGGTGGGGTCGGTTGCTATGCTGAGATTAGAGTTGACTTCAGGTGATGACTACTGTTTGGCGCAAGCTAAAAAGAAACAAGAAAAACCAAATGGAATACGTTTCAATATATGTATAAACATTTTGTTTCTATATGCACTATGTATAGGGAAAAAAAAAGAAACAATTACTTATGCAAACACACTTCTGTTCACCTCAATTTGTTAAACATTCACACGGTTTATAGGTCAATATACACTTGGCAATTCATGTCAATTGTTTACAACATTTTAGTACTTATATATTTACCCACTAATTCGATTTCTGTTGATTGCCAATTACTTTGTACTTTCGATTTGGTGATATTTCTATATCCAGAAGAAATGATGATCCAAAGAAAATGAGCAATTTTTCCAAAACAAAGCAAAGAAAAGAACAAGAAACAGGAAACAAAAGAAACAGGAAAGAAAAGAGAATTCCCAAAAATGTTTTTATTCAATATTCGATAATTTTGTTCTGCCTTCAGTTAACGTTAAGTTATTCGACTACTTTTCAATTGGATTTGATCTAAAAAAACTCTGACAAATTTCTACAAGTTCTGTGACCTCAGTTTACTTTACTGATCCTTAGTGATACAGTGGAAACTCGTCTAAGAGACACTTTTGTTTGGTCAAAAACACAAAATCTTCTTCCTCTTCTGTTTGTTTGCTATTTACATATCCTTATATCCTTATCCTAGGGAATCCTGTGAACAACCTAAGCAGCTCTCAATTGACGATGGCTCGTTTTGTTTGTTTTAAGTTGCTATCAGACACGGTTTTTTTTTTTTTTGTTTCAAATTGGCAAAACTTTTGACATTTTTTTTGTGACTCAATTTATTATCTTTATTAAATTTTTTGTTATTTTTTTATTTTCACATAAATCTAGAAGTTGAAATTTCACATTAAAGCGGAACATTTTGTCGCATAATTTTCAGAGCTTTGGGTCCAAGCCACAGACAGAGAGAGAGAGAGCGCGGGTGAAAGAGAGAGCAATAGGTGACCTTCCCTAGTTTGTTACGACTCGACTGCCACCCTGTCCCACACACCACTCATTTCTCACACACACACACACACACACACACACACTTTTCCGTTTCCACCTTTTTACATTGATTTTGCAAGCAAACTTTTCATTTCCTTTTCACATCTCGTTTGTCTCGCTCTTACTCTGCCGACTGTCTGGTTGCATCTGCTGCTGCTGGTGTTCCCCATTCATGAATGGGCCGCACGCTTTGTCTCTTCCTCTTCCGTTTTTCACACCTCGTGCCACGACCGCCGCTGTTTGCTTGCCTCGTCCTGCTTATGCTTGCATCTTATTCTACTTTTTTGGCGTTTTATCTGCAACTATTGCATCAAGAATCTTATAGATACACAAACAATTGCTTGGCTGTGATGGCTGTAACGGGGGGTGGTTGGAGAGAAGGGTGCGAGCGAAAGAGAGCCGTTAGTCTGTGGCGGCCATGCTTTTTGGTCATTCATTCATTTGACCAATTTATCAATGTTCGCTCGCTCGCTCTCTCTCTCTTTCTCTTGCTCGAGTCTCGTGTGATTTTAGCCGGCAACTGTGGCAGCGGCGGCAACGGCGGCGTCAGCGGGTGTTAGACAGGTGCCGGGTGGCCGTAGCAGAAGAAGAAGCAAATTATTTGAATGCCTAATTGCATGCCAGACACGCGACAACACACACACACACACACACATTCACAGACTCGCACTCTCACTCACTCATATGCATGCCCAGGTAATTTCATTTGTTGTAAGCTTCGCTTTGGTTTGAGGGCAGCGACAGCGCGTAGCAAAGCTTTTTTTCTTTTTTTTTACTCATTTATATATCCGGTTTTTTGCGCTTTCAAAAAACAACAAAAAAAAAGCAACAAATTTCTAGTGAAATTTTGTGTTTTTGGGGCGGGGAGGTGCAGCAGTGGCGGCAGCCTCCTCATCTCATCTCCTCATCCTCTATACGCGTTTCCTTCTCCATGTAATCAATAAAGTGTTTTTATGATAAAAATACCATGTGAAAATCAGCAAAAAAAAAAAAAAAAAAACATACAACCAAAAAAAAAAAGAATTTCTTCTCTTTCTCTCTTTCACTCTCTCTCTTTGGGAGGCGGCAGCAGCAACCACCACATACGCACACAAACACACAACAGGAAAAACATTCGAAAATTCTGATTGAACCCGGACACTAAATATCACAAAATACTAGATGGAAGAATTTCCACTATTTTGACATAAAACACATAGCACTCTGCTAGGCTAATCACGGTATTTAATTAGTTTAGATAGTAACTATCTGGTATTTACTTTTCTTGGGCCTTTTCTACTCTTTTTTTTTG
Source organism: Drosophila paulistorum (assembly GCA_018152135.1). NCBI lineage: Eukaryota > Metazoa > Arthropoda > Insecta > Diptera > Drosophilidae > Drosophila > Drosophila paulistorum. Next base: position 17,321,730 of record JAECXG010000690.1, read on the forward strand.
CAATATCAATATGCTGCTGCTCCAAAACGCCAAATAACTCGCCCCAACCGCACGCGCTACACTTTTTATACGAACAACAACAGGAACGAATTCGCCGAGTCAGCTATATTCGCCGAGCCTACCGATATTTTCGCTCAGCCAAAATGAATATTCGCTTCAAAGCACTTGGAACTAGGTTCGAGTTGTGACTACGTCAACAAAGCCTCCAATTCGCCCAATCACAATATTCGCCTGAACTTCGCTTTAAACCATGTTCGAAACCACAACTTATCGACTGTAATCAATATTTATCGGACAACTTTTCGAAACCGCGCAATTTATAATTTTAATCAGTTTGAAACAGAACAGCAAACAATACAGATTTTTTTTTACGAATTACAGAGATTTTCGATTTTCCATGTTTTCCATTCCAACGTTTCTTACGAAATATGGAGGTGTTCGATTTAGCGGGGTACGAATTATCGAGACTCGACTGTATTTGTATTTCAACTTTGCTTTCAATCGGTTTAAAACTTTAACTCTTTATCCAGACATTTAACCAGAAGACAACGGGGTAACTTGAAACTTTCAGATCGTTTTAACACAGTTTCAGAAGAAACGAAAAGTTTCCCTTCCATTGAATACGTATTAGTGACTCATTTTATATAGAAAAATACGTTTTAGAACATTTTCGTTATTTTCCATTCCTTTGTTTTCTTGGGGTTTGGTTTTCAGTTTTATTAACTTAACGCTCAGGTGCATAGCATATACATATACATACATATAGAATAATAATGAGAATGATATCTGATCAGAGTTTTAATGAGAATATATGCAATTCGGACATAAGAACTACTTAGCATCTAATTCATATACGGTTAGATCACAGTTTGGGGTACTTTCATTTTCTGATTTTGGAAAGCTCGAACTAATATAGGGCCATGCCCGAGACATTTTCGGATAGTATCATCTGCTGGACGTCGCTAAAGACATCACGAATGCATCGTGTATCTGTGGCAACTGTGAAATGATAATAGCATTCTCTCTCCGTTGAGCTGTAGTCCGTTTGATTCCTTGAATTCCGCTTAAACGGCTCCTGGGTGATATCCACCATCTTTTGTTTTATAAACATCTTTGTCCAATCGCTCTCATCGAATAAATTATTCTGCTGGCGACGACTCTGGAACTCCTCGAATTCGGGAAAATAGTCAACAATATGCTTGCCGGCACGAATTTTCCGTTCCATAATGTCATACTTGTTGAGGAAGACAATTAAACCGGCAGAGGATAGGAAACGATTTTGCCAAACGGCGCGAAACAGTTTCAGGGCCTCTTGCAAACGATTCTGGGTGGGATCTTCGCGTAGATTCTGATCGAATTCACTGCACGAGATGAGAAAAAGTACAGCCTGTATGCCCTCAAAGACTTGAATCCATTTATTTCTCTGATCCCGCTGGCCGCCAACATCGTACATCCGGAATTCCTGATCACCACCACCCAAACTCTTGGGCAATGGGACACGGAATGTGATCTGTGATATGCCAGTTGTAATTTTTCGACTATGCAAAATGTCCTCAGTGCTGGGTATGTAATCCATATCGCTGATTCTCACAAAATTATCCAGAAAACTAATGAAAGTAATCAGAATTAGTTTCGGGGTCAATATGATTTCAAGTCTAAACTTACTATTTGGCACTGTCCAGCAGGGGAAACTCATTCGAACGATTATAGCATGAACGTATGCCCACATCATTCCATAGGGCCATGACATGGTCACAGTATTCCTGTAAATAGAAGAGATTATCTATCAGTTAGCCAAATGTTTTTATGTTCTTTGACTTATTTTGAATATTACTCATAAAGATTTCATGAATGAATGGAAACAAAGCTATATCTTATCGCCCGCCAATGACTACAATGAATCACCCCATTAGCAATAAGACTAAGGCAAGGAGGAAGGTTCAAATACTAGTGACGAAAGTGCATAGTTGGATTTCTATTAGACGACCAAAGCAGAAAACAAATGCCTTAAGTCAAACCTCCTAAACACACTTGTTTAGGAAAGTTTTTTTTTTTTGTTTTTGTTGTTGTGTTCTTTAGAACACATTCCAATCAATCAAAGATAAGCACAAACCACCATCAATTGATCTGACTGACTGACTGACTAGCTGGCTACATATAACGCACACGATTTCTGACGCAAAGCCTCAAGTATTTCAAAGTCATTTGTATTATTTTCCTTTGGCTTTACGCTTAAGTGCATAGTTTTTTTTTTTGCTTTGTCGCTCTTGTTTTCTTTGGATAAGATATAGACTTCTGATGCATGTCTTTAATGCCAGAGTTCCTGTCACGCCTTACCTCACTCATATAGTCGGGGGCCAATGAGTCCAGGGATAGAATATAGTCGGCACTTCGTTCGGTACTCCGGCTGCCAAAGCCAATACCCAATAGGGTCATTTGTCGCACCAATTGAATGATCGAATCGTGGATATTCTGATAAATTTCAGGAATCTTTTCACGTCTTTCACTGTAAGGGAATGAAATGTGTAAACACTTGCCACCTATCGGGGATTGGACATTTTGAAATACTCACTCATCAGTAAATCCATTGATATGCAATATTCTCATCTGTTTAATAATTGTCGTCTTGCCCGATTCGGCTGTGCCCAGTAAGAGAATCTTAACTGGCATATCCGTGCTATTCTTTTGCATATCCTTCATCATATGATGACGCACCACTTCGAGTTCTTCCTGCTGCATGGGTCTTGTTGTTTGTTTTGGCTGTTGGCGCAAACAGCGCAAAAGTCTGCAAAGAAAACAAAAAAAAGCAAAACCGGGTTAGAAAGAAAAGCAAATTTACTTAAAAAACAAAACAAAACTTCTGACTTCTAAGGAAAACTGCGACATTGTCTCGTAGATAGAAAGGGAGAGCGAGAGATGCCTTTGCCTTGGCATCTATATATAGAAATGTGCAAATGTTTGCATACAACTCTAACCAAAGATACGATGTTGTTATGTTTAATTAAAATCACACACCACCAAAACCGCCAACGCCAACGCAATAGATAAAACCGCAGAAAAGTTCAACCTTGGCGGCCGGAAGATCGAAGAGAGAGGGTCCCAGACTTTGGGGTATTACAAATAGTACCCAATACTCATACCAATAAAACTAATAAAACATACTGTCTGGCTGGCCGGGTCTAAATTGGTCTGGTCTGGTCAGGTCTATCTGACGCTACAACATCATTTACCCTTCCTATTGAAGTACAAACTTTAATTAAGGCATTGACATTACTATAGGTGCATATATAGGACGACAGATACCAAATCAATGCGGAAGATATATACATTTAGTGGTAGTAGGTTTTTGGTGCCCGAAATAAAGAACTAGTTAGCAAATATACTTACTTTCAATGGGAGATCTAGATCCAATTGGATCCTATTCGTATTCTTACACAATATATTGCATACTTTAGGGCTTTTTTGACTCATCCTTAGATGCGGTGAGAACTCTTATGGATCGTCTTAAAGATATTCCTTCATAATAATCCATAATTGATAAGTTTTGCAATTGCTTTTATCGTATGTTAGTATATGGAAAATTTTTCATATGACCCTAAATACCAGACTAACCAGACTTTAGACTGCAATATATACATGGTATATAGGTACATATATATCGGGATTTTTATTGATCCGATCTGATATCAATTTGTTAAAGAAAGCAAAGCGAGTGGGCAGGGCGCCTTGCCTGCAATTTAAATTTTTATTTTACAACGGGGGCAATTCTAATTGGGCGATTGCCAAAACTCGTGCTCTTTCCAAGAGAGTGAGACTGAAAAGTCTTATCAGAGAATTTTGGGCGCCCGCCACTCAAGATATGGGGGTAAAATAACCGAAACCTTATCAGAACTGAGGCATCGTTAATTGGCGGCGCTCAATCGTTCACTTCGGGTTCTCTCTCTCTCTCCAACTGAGTGGGTGTGAAAAAATGATGATGAAACCTGAATTATGAATTATGCACTATTTCTATGAATTTGCTTTTACAATTTCCTTTTTTTTTGGGGGGAACTTTGGCGGGGCTTGTCTTTGACTAACCATAACCTACCATGGATGGAAGGGTAACATTTATGGATCACGTAGATCAATGAGTCAGTGAAATTTCCTAATTAATTATTATCGTCAATTTCCTTAACTAAATCTTGATTTTAACTGCCCTCATCATCACCCTTGTCAAACCCCCATATATATAGTATATACATACATATATATATTGTTATTGATATTGCCATGATTATGAGCGTTTTACAAGAATAAATACCCGGCAGTCGTTGACCTCCATTTGGCATATCAATTTCAATCAAGGAAGACCTTTAAAAATACAGTAACTAATTTTGTTTGTAATTCCATTTATGACTAAAAACAAATAAACAAATTTACAACACATTGTATTTAGTTGCCGACTTTTAGATGGACAGGTGCTTGGCTAATCTAAACAAATAACCATAAAGCCATATAATTTATTCAGGCAAAAAGTAATTAACTTTGGCCCGTGACTAATTTGTTATACCATGCGATATTTAGAGAAGCCAAGGAGCCAAAGTTATAGGCCTAAATCGGGAAATGAGTTTTGAAAAGGTCAATCGAATATTATCATCCAAATTGTGTGTGTGTGTGTGTGTGTGTGTGTAATATCAATGGTTTTACTGATACTGATATTGTATACCAAAAAAACAGTCGAAACAGAATTTTTTGAATCGTCGTTGTCAAGCGTTTTAACTTATCATGCTGATTTGAAGTCTTAACCTAATACCAATACTTGGGTAATTTCATTTTTGTTTCTTTCTGAAGGGTTTTGTTGTGAAAGAAACATTTTTGACCACCCAAAACATGTGAAAAAGTAATGATTTTCTTTTAACAACTTCTTCCACCTTAAAATACTTGCAAAATGTAATTGGAAATGTAGAAAGTAGTTCGAAGAGCAATTCTGATGGGGTCAGCTCTAAAGAATAGATCTATAGTTCCAATTTTTATAGTCCCTAATCTTTATATCCATTATAGATTAGTCTAGTCTATAAGATTCAAGTTCAACCTATTGAGACATCGAAAGGTGGGCAGGGTCATGGATCGGATATACCTGCCAATATGTTCGATTTCAGATCAGTTTTTGGATTATTTTGATAGACTAAGAATATGTTGAATTGTTTTGGTTCTCTTTAAATCAAAATCAAGATGTACATATGTATGAATTGAAGTTTTATGTTTTGGTTTTGCTGGTTTGTGTGAATAAAGAAATCAAGTGTTTTGTATTGATTTCTGGGATTAGATAGTATTATTCACAATCTATTTGTACTAACCTTAATTTCATTTTTCCTATTGTTTTATCAATCTTGATGGTTTTAAGTAAAAAATTGTGTTTTGTGTGCAAATATTTTTGCTAAAGATTTGCAACTTTAGTTCACTGCACTGCGGAATCCTAGCGATAAATATGAATGCTTGAAATTCCTTTAGTTTATTGACAGTTCTTGGTTATATTGTTTGATATTTATCGAGCACTTGAGTTCTGATTTCACTTCTTTTACTGCTTTTTGCAATAATAATATCCATTTGCTTTATGTATGTACAAAAAAAAACAACAACAAAAACAAAAATGCAAGAATGTGTTGTGGAGGATCCGTTGATTGGGGATCGTTGATCTTTAACCGGCGACACGTCTAACACCGTTTTATGGTCTCACAACACTGAAAGTCACAGCTAACGGAACATTTTCTTAAATATCAGTTAGCCCCCCAACCAAAAAAGTGACACACACAGAGATAGCCCTCTGAAAACGAAAGAGACAGCGAGCGAGAGAGCAAGAAAGAGAACAGAGTTAAAGAGTTGAGAGTGGGAGACTGAGCGCCAGCAATTGAATGTCACAATGAGTACAATGGGGAGATAAATGGAGAGAGAGAAAGAGTGAGAGAGGGAGGTAGGGAGAGAGGACTAATCGCGAATCGTTTGTTAATTGCTTGTACGGGTGTTCAAAGTAAGAATACAATGATAAGATAACAAATCAACCACACACGCACACGCACATGCATACGCACACGCACATACAGGTGCTTGGCGTTAAATGAGAGTGAAAAGGCGACCCGAAGAATAGAGCGCTCAGAACCTCGCACCCCCGGACGAACGCCGGAACAACGAAATCACGAAATCACCATCTCACTCGTACTCCCTCCAACCTCCAACCTGCCATCCTGTATTAGCTAGAAAGCTGCCAACTCATGAACCTGCCAATTTTGACATATCGAACCGCAAAAAACAAAACTAAAGCAAAATGAAAAGAACGACCAAAAATGAAGAGGAAACTTTTCGCTTTGACATTTTCAAGTGTGAACTGCCCGGGCAATGCCGCATTCTGTCCCACTGTTCCACTTTGCAATGGAATTGTACCTTGCACTACCTTGACAACAGACAAAAACACAGACAACAGGAGAAAGGGAGATAGATAGATAGTAATGCACTTGATAGACAGTTTTTTATACCCTTGCAGAGGGTATTATAAAATTGGTCAGATGTTTGTAACGCACAGAAGGAGACGTTTCCGACCCCATAAAGTATATATATTCTTGATCAGCTTGAGAAGCTGAGTCGATATAGCCATGTCCGTCTGTCCGTCTGTCCGTCCGTCTGTGCGTATGCGTTTTACTCAGCCATCTTAAGAGATATCGGGTTGAAATTTTTTTTGGAGACTCTTTATTACCTGTGTGAGATAAAGTATGAAAATCATCGGGATCGGACTACTATATCATATATTGTTTAATAATCATTAAATGTGTTTTGAATTCAGTAGTTTGAAGTATGCGTTTTACTCAGCCATCTTAAGAGATATCGGGTTGAAATTTTTTTTGGAGACTCTTTATTACCTGTGTGAGATAAAGTATGAAAATCATCGGGATCGGACTACTATATCATATATTGTTAAATAATCATTAAATGTGTTTTGAAAATGCGTTTTACTCAGCCATCTTAAGAGATATCGGGTTGAAATTTTTTTTGGAGACTCTTTATTACCTGTGTGAGATAAAGTATGAAAATCATCGGGATCGGACTACTATATCATATATTGTTAAATAATCATTAAATGTGTTTTGAATTCAGTAGTTTGAAAAATATTTGAGCATATTCATAATACGATAACTAATGCTGTTGATGTATGAAATTTCACTTTTCTTATCGAATTAAATATAATAAAGAACTGCAAGGGTATATAAACTTCGGCAAGGCCGAAGTTAACTTCCATAGCTCGTTTTTGTTTGAGGATTACAGACAGATAGAGAGAGAGAGCGCACACCCATCGCCCCCATATTGACACCTTGCCCAACCTTTCTATGGAAAAGAACTGGCCATTTAGCCAAACAGGAGACACCTGCTAATGGGCTGATTTTCATCTACTATTATCCCAGTGCACAGTGTGTTTGCACTCCAAACAAACAAACAACAAAATGATGAAGAAAACAACAACAACAACCAAAACACTTGACAGATGAGAGTCTAATTAGAATATGTACCAGGCCCCTAAAACAGTCTACCCTGTCAGTATAGGGCATATGCCCTCATCAAATGCAAGAGAGCTTATCACTAGCCCTCCGATAGAGAGATATCTCGTCACCAGGCGCCTGGGGATTTGACCCACTCCCTGGGATCATAAATTTGTAGGAGGCTTAAGTCGGCCCCGATCCTATCATTTTAGAAGGCCGCCACATAGCAACAATTTGAGTTCGATCGAACGAGTTGATGAGAGATTCAATTGATTTGTTTCCCTTCGTCTTGTTGTTGTTGTTGTTGGCAAGCGTCTGGCACAGTTCAGGGTCGGTCCTTAAACTCTACCCTACCCTTACCAGGTTCCTTTCAATCTGTGTTATGCTGCGCAATGTCAATGTTGATTTCCCTTCCCCCTCGACAATCGTCTTAAAGGTACTCATCATTTTGTTTATGTTCTTGAAACAATATAGAAAAACGTTGAACCAAAACGAAACCATATATCATATAAATGTGTCTGAACAAAATAAAGAAAACTCATGCCAAAGTTTGTGTACCCTTATAATAAAGTCCCCTAAAATTGAATTTTTATAAATGTCTATAAATTAGAGCCGAAGTCTGCGATCACCTACAAGGCAATTCTTTCAAGTGTCTGTACCCATTTGATATAGTCATCTGATTTCAATCAAAATTATATACATTATATGGACGATTATACATATATACATATATATACTATCCCTTTTTGAAAGGGTGTAAAATCGGCATGGCAATCGCAGGGGGCCGCTCAAAGATTGTCAAAGTCGAGCTAAAGTAAATTTACAACATGTTGATAAAAGCTTTAAAGGGAATGACATTTCTTTTGTTTTTGTTTTTTTTTGAAAAGTGCCAATTATCCAAAAGAAATAATTATGGGTATATGTACGTATAATACATTGATTAGTCAATCAAATTATGAAATAGGTTTCATCCTTAAATGAACTCTATATAGATACAGTAGACGCTGGCAAAGTAGAACTATTATTTCATTCATTCACTTATGGATCTTGGCTATTAATAACCATTTGTTAAAGATTTGTCAGATAAGAAGTGATCGACTTTTAAGAGTACCGATTTGTCATTATATAAAAATCGTTGAATCGGTGGCGGATTTAAACTAAGGTCCCAGTAGGCCCATTCTTGGGCCATTCTATTGACTTTTATACCACGCCAAAAAGTGAGAATGTAACAGGCCAAAGGAGGAGCTAAGACCATCATATGTGCTATGTAGACTCAAGTAGTATGCAGGCCGATCGAGTTTGTTTCTAAATAAACAGTTTTTCTGGAAGGCCAGATTTACCAAATTCAGGATGTTGAGTCAACTATCCTGCTTGTCCTCAGTTATCTCTGCCAAAATTAAAACACATACATTTGCTATCAATATCTGCTAGCCTACCGAATTTCGTAAAAATCGGATGTAAAATAACCAAGTTATCGTTGCCAAATTACTTTGAAGAGTGAGTGAGATAGCCTGGTAGAGGAAAATACAAATTAATTAGGTTGTACTTACAATGAGATTCTTAATTAAATTCTTTTTAATTGCAGACGTTAAACACACATTTAGAGCACCTGTTTTTGAAGGATCCTTTCAATTTACGGACACGCATATGCCTACATACAAATGTCTGTACTTGAGATCAGAGTTTACTTTCCCATTGATTACGCCGATGTATTTGTTTTCATTTTATTAAGGGCAGCAACACTGCGTATACGTGATTTATCAATCAGCTATAGAACCCTTAGCTGCTCAGCTGGCATCTTGAAGTATTCTTGTTATGCATTAAAGTAGTGCATAAAGTGAATTTGAAGTACTTGGTCTGCCACTCAAAAAGTGATGCAGTTAATACATATTAAAGTCTCCCTAAATTGAAATAATTAATGAATCTAACTATTGAGACGACATAACCTTGGCAATTAGGCAGTATTTCTTCCATTTCACAATTCTTTTTGTAAAAATTGTCACTCGTGTCGATTGAGTCAATGTTCTATACAATATTTGACAATTTGGTTGGGATTGCTTGCCCATGCCCATTCTATGTATATTACTTTATTCATTTATTATTTGCTTTGGTGTCTGGGCCGCTTAAAGATCCTCACACACACGCACACACACACACACACACACACACACAAACACACTTCACGTCATTTGAGTTCATTTATTTATTTCGTCTCCGTTCATGGGCATGTCGTCAAACAATTATTATCTATTTGCGAAAATTTTCCTAACCATTTAACAGAAAATCATAAAAAACAACAACAACAATAACGAGAAATGTGAACAATACTACATTTTATTAGGACTCAAAGCCCCCCCTACCGAAAAGCTGTTAGAGTCACTTGATTCACTAAGATAATGAGTATTTCAAAAATTATTCGTGAGCTTATATAAAGTCATTGTTCGAACACCCTAGAAACACATTGGAGGAAGCCTCCATGTGTCCTTAGTATTGTCTGATAACCATAAAGTGACTAGTATTTTCGATATTTCTTTTTCTCGTTTTAGGCTTAGTCACAAGCAAATTAGTATTATACCATATATCTTATCGGACACGTAACTTGAACAGTATTTCATTCGAATTTAACTAATTGACAATCATCGTTAAATGCCAAAGATCGTAAAACTAGAAAACAAAAAAACAATACACAAAATGTAATTATCATTTTATAGGAATTTTTGCATCGAATGGTGGAATGGAATTTCAACAATTTCAACAATTTGTTTACCAGACATCACAAAATATCGAAATTCATTAGAAAATTGCATACAGACCTAAAAAACAAGTCGCCATTCATTTCCCAGTATCAGTTTTTGTTTTCCCCCGCCCCGCCTCCGCCGTCGCCGACGCCTTCAACCACTGCCAGATGAGCCTTTTCCGTAAAGCAGCAAAAAATCAAATCAACACAAAAACAAAAGAAGAGCTACAACAGAATTAACCCGAACCGAATAGAACAGAGAAAACAAAAAATCCGAAACTAGAATGGAATCTCAAAATTCCACACGTAAATCGAACGAGACGATGGGCGACACTAACTGAATGCTAAGACCAATAATCTAAAACTCTCTAAAACCCCCCCACCAAAATAATAAAGAGAAGAGGAGTGTGTGTGTGTACTTTTCAAAATACCTATAAACAAACAATTTATGTACATATATACGTATTAACACTAATACATGTGTTTATGTTATATAAATCAGATTTCGGAGGCGCAATCATAAATTTTATTTGCGATTTTGGATTGGGCAGGTTGGTGGGTGGTTGGGTGGTTCGGTGGTGTGGCGGTGGTGTCGGATCAATGGCGCTAATCACCAAATAAGTTATAGCACCTCAACCAAATGAAAAAAACGAAAAGGTAATCGAGTAATTGATAATACCCACCTACCTACCTACCCATACCTACATCTACTTGGTCTGGTCTCAGTGCCAACTCATTCCCACTCACTTAGAAAAATAATATACATACATATATGTAAGTATAAGTCGAGGCGTAAATTTTAGATAAATTTCAAGAAGTCGAAGTCAGCGATATCCATTTGGAGTTCTGTCATTGGATATATGAGAATGAGAAAAAGTGATATTACCTTTATAATGACAGAAAGTAATCTAACAAATTGGAATCTAGTTAATAAAGATCCTTCAATTTTACTCAAAATGCAATTCAAGTGATGAATTTCAAAGGTCTATTAGCCATAGAATTTAGTTAGTAAAGAATATTTCAAGTTTTTGTTCCTAATATAGATGGTTTTGAATTTTCATATGTTTCATTAGGGAATTTGTATAAGATTTTCATTTCTAACTTCAAAAATCGAAAGTTCCAACTTTGAATCTAAAAACAAATTGTTAGGTATAAAGAAAATTTTCTTCGAGTGTTCGCAAAACGTGTCGCAAATCAAAATGAAAAACGAAATACGCCCACAAAAACTACTAAATTAGTTAAAGGCAACTGTACTTTATGACTTGGAGTGTGGATGAACACACACATTAATTAATTAGACAAGGTCGAGACTTCTTGCTTGAGGTTTACGTAATCACTTAATATAGGTCTTGAGTAGAAAGGTATGTGAGAAACGTGATTTAGACGCAAGCCGATCCATAAGTGTCAATATTTGTGATATTGTCACTTTATAATTTTGTAGGCAGGGAATTTTTATCGTTGTTGTTGCCGTTGTTGTTGCTGTTGTTGATTGTGATGGATGTAGATGATGTGATCGGACACGAGATAAACCCCTGCCCCCAATCCATGCTTCAGCTCCGTGCACCGTGTTCAAACTGAAGTCAACCTGCTCAGCCATTGTGTTGTCTAATTCGACAACAAACAGCAGATAAACTCAACGCCGTAGAACTCTGGAGTAGCCCACAAAAAAGGCGTGGGGGGTAAATGTACTATAACTTTATTATTACCTACTATTATGTCTCTTTTGTACTTTGTTTGTTTTTGATGGTATTTGGTATTATTTTTGTTGTTTTTTTTTTTTTTGCAAGTGTTGACAAGCATTTGATTAAAGAGCACGTTAATGGTTCATGGGAACATTGATGAGTAGTGGAAAACAAGTGAAAATCAATTTTGTGGTGAGCAGCATAGGAGGTCGTGGAATCGATGCGCAATATATTTCTTCTTCTGTCCATCTATTTGAACAGCTCCAAAATGGGTGAATCCCCTCGCCCTCATCTTCTGCTCCTCAATTCATATTGATTGCTTTGTGTAACAACAATTGAACAACAAACGGCTAGATTATGGAATGCCATATAACTAAATCGTTTAAGCTCAAACGATCCATATTAATGTTACACTTACTAAACAACTAACTATCATACTTACATACACGAATACGAATTTATGTATGTATGTATTAGTGGTTGGTAAAAGGTTTAAAATTTGATTTCGTTCAATGTATTTGTAGTTTCTCGAGAGCAAATGCACTTGGAAGTATTCTTTCTTTTCAAGCGGATCGAAAAACAACATGCTTGAGTAGAATGTATGTATGTACAATTCTATAATTAAAAACATTCATAAAGATGTTGAGATTAAGACCCATACATTAATCGATTTTTAATGATCTAGATTGTAAAAAAATACAACAAAATTTGTATTGAAGTTCTTTAGCCCCGCTCTGTTCTCAAGTGTCTGGCCAACCCCTTGATCATTATGATAGGACCCGGACCCGGACCTGGAGACGGACCCGTACACGTACTCACAGGGACCAACCACCCACCGAGTGTATGATAGAAATCGATTGGTTACGATCTTTCGGCTTCCCAGCCGACGATGGATTCACGTGGCTATTGGCAGCATTTTCTTTTGTTTTTTTTACTGCTCTAGGATTTATTAATTATATTGCGACTCGTTTTCATAACTGCACGATTTTGCGTTTTTACTATAAGAACAAGTGTGTAGAAGATATAGACAGATATATACATATGTACATATGTATGCCAATAGATTTATATTGTGGCATTACAAACCTTTAATTGTGATTGCACAATTTGTAATCAGTGTCACAATTGTCATACATATTTACATTGGATTTGTTTTACCCAAGATGTAACTTTAAAGTTGATCGCAATTAAGTAGGCGAACAAAAACCATATGTACATGTATATGGAACTCTTCAGATTGGTATAAAGATAAGCCCAATCAGTTAAGGTTTCGTAGAAATTCGAAACGAAAAAAGGGGAAACCATATGTTAAACGAAATGATCATGTGATTAGGAAGAATGAATCGACTTTTGACTAAACTAATCAATTTAATTAATTTTGAAAAATAATATCCGCTATAGAACTCTAATCGCAATAAAAGGAAAACACTTTAAACTACTTACAAATGAAAATTTATACAAATTTCTAGCACTCTATGAATGAATAGTTCAATAATATACAATCTACAGACATTGTAATGAAAGGTTATGGTTTATGGTCAGGCTTATAATTGATTCTCTATTAATAAGTTCGGGCCTTTATATAGGCAATGTCTTGCAATGAATATGTTAATGGCCTACACTGCGCGTGTGTGAACTTATGGATAATTTGAATGTGCCTCTATGGTGTACCGCACCATACAGTGCAGGCATTATCATAAGAACACTACACCGTTGCTATATGTATGTATGTATATTGCAACATAAGTATATAGAAGTGTTTTTTAGAGTTTTTACCCTTGGTCAGATGTTTGTAACGCACAGAAGGAGACGTTTCCGAGTCGATATAGCCATGTTTGTCTGTGCAAATCAACTTCACGCTGGCATCTTAAGAGCTATCGGAATGAAATTTGATATTTCAGCTACTTTTACACCGGAGTAGATAAAGTATAAAAATTGTCAGGATCGGACCACTATATCATATAGCTCTAGAAGATACATTTTTTCAAAAATTGGAGTATCCCCATGAAATTTACCAATTTGATAGATAGTATTGGATATAAAATCTGAAAACCCAAAATTCGAATCTGATCGGATATATAGAACACAAGTTACAGTCAATATAGATCGGCTCAAATCTGCCTGCTGCCTACTTCGTCATCATCAAATCAAACAGAGCACATGCATACACCACAGACGCAACGCTACATGAACTGTATGTGTATGCGTGCGGTGCTTTGCTTAGGGAATGATGGAAGAAGAAGAAAAAATTGTACTAAAAGGAGTAATAATTTGAATGTTTTGTTTGTGCATTGATGAATTAAATTTCAGGAAAAGAAATTTCGAAATGTAAAAATATTATTGCCAAGGACTGCAAGGGTATAAAAACTTCGGATGGATTTTAAAAAATGGATGCTGGATCCTGACAACATTTGCCTCAACCGGTCCACCCGGCTCGTTTCGTAAAATCCTCTCCAAACGAAGAACTCTACTAGCCATTAGGCTTATGAATTGATCTTTCTTTTTACATTTCCTTAGACCACTAAGATAATCGTCATAGGCAACTAGTTTTCTGGTTGTCTTTACTGTTTGACCATCGATAATATTCTCCACATCTATCGTGATAAACTTTCGCAAATCTCTTATAGAATGAGCCAAACGAGATTTGCCCACAGGTTTCGATTCCAATGATTCTGATGGTGGTGATTTTAAAGATTGTGACCGCTGTCTGGGGGGCGTGTCTTGTCGAGCCTTACCCATAAACAAGTGATTCCATTGCACCCACACGACCCTTTTCAAGTTTTTCTAGAGCCCATGGCGAATGCTTCAGCCTCAATTTTTTCAACACTTTACAATTAAAATCCTCCCAGTCTTCACGTTGGTTTTTTGTGCCATCTTGTTGTGCCAGATAATCATCCAAATTGATTAGTTTAGTTTTCTTAATTAGTCCAGCTACGACAAAGACATTGGTGAACTCTCGACGAGTGCATCTTTAGCCACTCCTTAACTTCCTTGAGCTCATGGGAATTGAATGTACGTAGGAAAAGACTCATCTTTAGTATATGAACAATAAATTTTGATTAGTTTTTTTTTAAGAAAAAGTTATTTTTGGTCTGTTCTTTACTAGATTTTCTGAATAATGAAATAAAAATGTAGATCAATAAACTCAACAATTGTAACTCAAAACATACTTTAGAAAAGGTTACTTGATATATAAATTTCAAATATTTTTTATTTGTCTAGATTTTGACCTTATTGAAGTTAATCAAAGCTGGGTTTTAGCTGGGCTTCAGGTCAATAAATCTTACTAATTTATTTGTAAGATTTTAAATCAAAGGCAGCACAAAAGGTGAGCAGATCGTCTGTATAGCTATTTCAAGATAGCCACCAAGTTCTATCATCAGCAGACTTTGCTAAAGAACTCTAGAAATGCAATAGCCAATGCAACGTTTGAAATATATATATACATATATGATTTAAAGCGCCGAAAATTGCGGACGTCTTTAGGTTCTACCAAGATAATGACCCGAAGCATGAGGCGGGCATTGTGCAGACGTGGCTCATCTGGAACTGTCCTCATGTTGTCCATCCACCAGGCCAGTCACCAGACATGAATGTCCTTGAAAATTTGTGGGCCATTTTGGATACAAACATTCGCAAAAGGAAAATTTCGAATAAATCGGACCTTAAAACGGCATAAACCGAGGAATGGGAGAAGATAACGCCACAAGTGACCCAAAAGTTGGTCGAATCGATGCCAAAAAGGCTCTAAATGGTAGTTGACCAAAAAGGTGGTCACACCAAATGTTAATATTTAAAAATTTGTTCAAATATTAGTTTAAATAGTGTAATTTACTAGCTGGTTGAAATAAGCTGTGGCATTCTTTTTGGTTGATTTTTTAGTTCTGAAAATGTTATAAGTACATTTAAAAATAAATGAATTAATATTTTATATGTTGAAACATTACACTAACTATTTGCATTTAAATTTGTTTGATATCGCTTTTACTTTAGATTTTATAGGAAGACAAACTTTTTTCAATAATCTGTGAGCCACTGTATGAAAAGTTGTTTATTTTTTGTGTAAAGCTATTGGAACCAATTCTGTATCGATAAGTATTGAAAGCTTAGAATGTGAAATTTACACTTATAAGTATGAAAAAGACAGAGACAGAGATATTTGGCATTATCTACACGGATTTTAGATTGCATCAAAAATATATTAAATATATATATTGATTTATTTATCATATGCAGCATTTAAAGAGGAATTCTTATGTATGGCGAACCAAAATTTAGCAAAGTTAAGCCTGGGCAAAAGGATAAACAAGAATTGAATTCTCTTCTTTATATAATATACACACAGTAAACTTTATTTTGTAGTTCGTTCTCACCTTCGGTAATTTACAATTTGTTAGTCTTTGTTTCTTTTGTTTTTTAGAGTGTGAACGACAAAACCAAACAAAACAAAAGGAAAAACAGAAGAGACAAAGAAATAATGTAAACTAATTCTCATTCTAGTTAAATATACTCGTATATATATATATATGTATGTATAAATGTAAATGTGGCATTATAGTCTAGGCGGAAATAGTTTTGGAAACTCGAATGTATTACGACAACATCGGCGATTGCATCCGCTCCTCATTTCAGTATGGACCACTTCAATTGTTCACGCGCCGATTGTAGAACCTGCGAAAATAGATAACATACGAAGAACATATGTATTGATGTATATATGTAGATATATATAGACCGGCCGATCGGTTTCAGTGATCAATTAAGCTAATGCATCTGATGATGTGACAAATGATAAAATCAAAAAATAACAAAACGAACTAAATTCATTTCTCATTTATTTGTACATTTTTGGAAGACAACAAACGAAAACAAAACGGGTGGGTGGGGGTAAAAAGGTTTAAATATAGAAGAACTACATATACATACACGACTATATACGTATGTATATATACTTTGTTCTGTTCTTGATCGAGAGAGCTTGACATACATATATAACTATATTATAATTGAGCACAATAATTGTCAAAGAGCAAGAAGTACTACGAAGAACTAAATGGATACGAAGACTACCAAAAGAGGCCATTTAAGGTGTTAGTTACCTGAGCCACAGTCTGTTCGGCAATGGGTATATCATCATTACGCAGATCAACCCTTTTCACCACCGACGATGGATCCGCATCCAAGATAATCCTGAAGGAAAAACGCACACATAGAAAGAGAGAGAGAGACAGGAAGAAAGAGAGAGAGATAAGTATGTAGCGAGCGTCATCTCATTTGTTGCTCATATAGGCCAACATACCCGCCATCGCAGATCTCATCAAAGGCCAGCATGATGATCTCCAGATTCTCCAAGACCAGACGTTTCTCCACATTTTTCTTGAGAATGAGGCTAATGGAGTCATATAGACAATTCAACACTGACAGCAGAATCAACTCATTCTCATAGGCACTGCCCATGACATAAAAGAACAGATCGACATTACTTTTGTAGACACAGGTGAGACCATCAAGCATAATGATTTCGGTGTTGGAACGATGTGTCTTATTGAACAGATTCTTTTCAAAGGCCTTCTGCTCTTTCAACGTGGACAGAATGTTTTTGTCGTAATACTTGGCCAAGATGCGGTTGCCGTCATTATCCATAATACACATGCCCTTGATAATGTCCTATGAAACGAATGCCATCAATTATCACATGAGCTTGGGTTATTGTCAATAAATTCAATATTTACCATCATAAAACCATCCATTTTGTGTATTTTGGTTTTTAATTTATATTTTGCCTGCTAACACGTCACTAGCATAAGCCGACTTATCGACTTATCGACAATCGACTCATTTTGAGTAATGTAAAATAGCCTCTGTTAATTTAACATTGTCACTCACGAGTCTTATGTTAAAAGCTAGACTTGGACTTTAAACGTTATTTTTGAACTTATTAGATATTAAATATGTGAATATTTTCAAAAACATTGACTTCCCGTTGACTGGTCTGCGGAAAGAAGAATGCTTTGAGAAATATATTATTGAAAATGGATTTCGTACATTTCTTTTTCGACTAATTATAATATAAAACTTACTCATACGTTACGTTAGCCTCTCGACCTTTGCATTTGCTTTCAGTTTTATAGGAATTAAAAATCTAACCAACAAAACTCTCAAACCAAATTTCGTACTACTTGTTTTCAGAAAAAAAAATATATATAAAAATAAACAACGATAATTAAAACATTTCAAAACACAGAGACACAAATTTAATGCATAAATTTGGTGCATATTCTGAACTGATATTCTGAATCTATGATCTATAATGATGGAAGAGCCTCCCACAGAGTATAGTTTACCCAGCAAGGAGGGCCACAGTAAAGGAGAACGTTCGACACGCCAACGCAAGCATGAGGATTGCAATTCATCCGTTAGTACTGTGGCAGCCCATGTGGTCGTCTCTACGACAGCTGGTAAACCCAAGATGCCAAAAGGCGAAGCCAAGAAGCTAAGAAAGAAATTAGTTGAGTTCGAGCAAGAGAATCAATCTTTGGCCAAGACCATAACCGATAAGAATCAGGAGATAAATGCCCTCAAGAAATCTGTAGAGTCGCTCAATGATGTCCTCAATTCGGTGCCCATTGATGAGTTGCGTTGCAATTCATCCATAGCCTCAACTAAGATACTTGAGTTAAGTAAAAAGAATCGACAAATGCGCGCCGAATTGGAACAGATGAAGAATCGCATGAGCAAGAAGGATCTGCTATTTGAGAAACTGGAAAAGGAAATGAAGGCAAACGACGACAAGATGCAACAGCATCAGGATCTGATCAAGAAGGGGAACAGTGCTGATGAACTTCAAGCGAAGATTTCGAATATGCAACAGAAACTATTTGAGACGCGTAACAAGAACACCGAATTGCAAAATCAATTGAAATTGGCCCAAAAGTGCCTGCAGCACGAGGTTGGAGGCGAGAATTTGAATATCAATATCCTGGCCAATAATCTCAATCAGGCCAATTGGCGTGGCAGGGCCCAACAGATTCTGACACTTCAGACAAAGGTGCAAGAGCTGAAAGCTCGCTTGGATGGATGTGAAGAGCGTATGCCCGATCGAGCCGATTATATGCCAGTTCCATTGGATTTGGATATGACAGCCAGAACTACCACTCCTCGCACCATGCAGTGCAATTCTATTGGCTCCGGTGGCGGCGGTGATGGCAACTCCGGTGGTGCCACATTCGATCGCTTTACCCCGGGCGTACGCAAAAGTGAGATACTCCACAAGGCAAAAGTGGAGGCGTTGGAGAAGGAGATATTAGGCCTACAGACACAGCTGGATGATCAGCGTAATCGCACATTGGCATTAAAGGTGCGCAACAAGAATCTCAATGAGGAGATGCTCAAGTACAAGATGCGATCATCGGAACTGGAGGAGCAAACCGACTATAACGGCATCAATATAAACACAATGAACGACAAACTAAACCGACAGCGTCATCAGTATGAGAGTCGTTTGGATGATATACGAAATGAATTGATTCTTGTCACCGAGGAGCGTGATACGGCCAAAAGGCAAATGGATGAACTGAGTGGCATGAATCTGGAGCTGCAGACCACGATGAAGCAGAAGGATGTCTGCATGGAGGGTCTACAGGATGTGGTAAAGAAACTGGAAACAGATCTACGAGCTATTACCGGTGGCTTTCTTTTCTCCTGTCGCGAGTTTCGTAAGGTGAGCCCCTATACCGATCTGATTAACATAAATCTCTCTCTCTCTCTCTGAACATCTCAATCATAATTTTTTGCAGGAAGAATTTGTTGGCATTCTGGATGCCTTAGAGGTGGAAAAGAATCAGTTGGTGCTCCTGAATAAAACACTAACCGATCGAGTCGAGACCGAACGAAGTAAGAACGAAACGACGCTTGAGCAAAATGCCAAATTGAAGACACGCATCAGTCGCATGGAGGCTAAAATCCGAGAGCTGGAGAAGGAACTGGATGTGCAATCGGATAAAAAGAAGCGTACCCAACGCATGGCCGATTATGCCAATTCATTGAGTCGCACCTCTCTGAGCGGTTCCATTGGTTCATTCAGTTTTGACAATCAATCGCAATATCAATCCATCAACACAATAAATACGGCAAGTGAAACCAACAAAACGGAGGAACTCAAGAATCAGTGAGTATATAGTGAATACTTTGTATTCAAATTAATCTTATGCTTCTTATTCGATTAGATTGGAGCTGGCAAATGAGAAGATCACTTTACTGACCGAGAAATTGAATTATTTGACCGAAGAAAAGTTAGCGGATGCCACATTCTTTGACGAAACTATAAATAATTCAAAGAAAATTATATTGGAAACCATTTTGAACTCACGCGATGGCAAATTGCCGGTTCTATTAGAACCGACGACCAGTGAGAGCATCTAGTTGCTGTCACTAACTAATTCCCACCACCCAATCCCACCAGCTCTCTCACTCCTCCCATTTTGCCATCTATCTACCATAGAGATATGTACAATCTCCATTGAAATTGTTTTTACCCATTCCCATTTATTGTTATTTTAAAATTGTTGCGGATATATCAACAAACAGACAAAAAAAAAGAAGAAAATTTAACCCAGCCACAGGAGGAGGCAATCATTTATAGATGACCCCAATTCCAAGCTTAAATTTCAATTATTAAAATTATAAAAAGAAAGAGTTGCCAATTATAAAATGCATTTGTTTTTAAGTATTTATTTATAACACACACACACACACACAAATTCAAATTCAATTCGATTCAATTCATTTCTTTCAATTGATTTATTTTTCTTTTTCTTTTTAGTTAATACAATTTGCAATTGGCTGTAGGCATGGTATTTTTTTATATATTGTAGTTATTGTTTTATTATATAGTTTAAGTGGATTTGTTTTAAATTATTCAATATACATATACATATGTATATATATGTATGTATATATGTTAAATACAATTACAACTCGTGACTTGCTCTGCGACTTGTCTCCTTTTTCATATCAACCCCTCAAAAATCACATTCTAAACAGAAACAATTCGTTTTATACTTTCTTTCTACTGAAATTCGTTCCAATCCAGTTCACATGAATATTTTGCATTGCATTTTGTTTATATTGTTGTTTTAGGTTAGTTAGGCGGCTTATTGCTTAATTATTTAAATTGTTTGTCTATAAAAAACACGTTTAGCAAATTAAAGGCACTTCAATGGGGTTCTGTGATTCATTTCTCTTCACTTATCATTTTTCGTTTTTGTTCCATCTCTTTTCTCTTTGTGAAACGAATTAAATCAAAATTTTCATAAGACTAATTCTTAAAATATAGAAACGAAAAACAATTAAATATCTAACTATATCATTTTACAAACTATGTGGAAAAAAAACAAAAAAAAAAAAACAGAATTTACATAAACTAAATTTTCGAGCAAACAGGGCAAATAATTTCGATATCCAAAAAAATCAAATAAACAGAATTTAAACAAAATATTTGTGACAAAAATATAAAATATAATAATTCACATCCAACAAATTGCAAGATTTAAAGTTAAACAAGACATGGAGAAACAAAGAGTTTTCGGGAGACAAAATATTCTCAAAATAAATAACAAAAACACTTTTTGAATTATCATTTCATTATGCTTATAAAGAACTGCATAGTTTTGTTTTTACTTATAATTTAAGATAATTTATCGATAGTTTTCATTCCAGTCCCTTTGATTAACTATTAACTTTATTATGACTATCCAAAAAAACATTTGCCCAGTTTGCTATCTAATCATATATTAACAAGAACAAATATAAATGTTTGTTTTCAAATATTTGTTGTTTTTCGGTTTTATACATAACATCAATAATGTTAGTAAGTGAATAATTGGAGAAAATTGACAAAATTGTAGGGATAATTTAGCGCAAAAGCTTTTAAAAAGCACAAAAGACACTACCATTTTGAGTGGCGTTTAGGCCCAATTTCGTTTTTGGTAGTTATCTTCGTATATTACACTAAAGGCTTGAATTATCTTTTGCTTGATTAACATTATCATTTATGCTAGAATTCTAATTGAATTAGAAGCTTAAATATTGCTGCAAAAATGGTTGAAGTTTATTTCTCGCTATATGTATGTATGTATGTATATATCATCGTGTATATAGAGAAGATTGATTAGCATTAGTGTGATTACGATTACTCCGATTAATTTGTATATTGATCAATAAATATTGTATATCAATTTATTTATATATTGTTTCAGGGCTGAAAGGTAGATAAATGCAAATCTTGGCTGGGTCAATTAGCTGATTGGTCGCTGATTTTTTATTTTTAACTTGGTTCTTCTTTTCCTTTACTTTGCTTTTGCCGCTTACGAGACTACAAAACAAAAAATATGTCGGCATATGGCCAGACTTCTTTTTTTCAAAGATGATAACCCTGTACCGGGGAAGAATGGCTAAGAATTAGAACTTTAATTACTTTTAATCACACCCCAAAGAGTCAATCCTCGGTGTATAAGTTCGGCATTGGAATATTGAGAGTGAAAGAGTTTTCCTATGACGAATAGTAGACAAGTTTAATACTTTAAGTCGGACGGACTTGGATTGCATTGATAAAGACTTTAGTATTGGCTAAGAGACTATTATTTAAATCATTCCTATTATCTAATTCCAAAAGTATTTCTGCTGACTATTTTTGTACAGGGTATAATATAGGTCGTCTTGCCCTAGTTGCTGTTAGCATAACCAATGTTTAGATTCTTTGTAATTTAGCAAGATTTCGTTTTCCATTTTTTTGGTTTTTCAAAATTTGTTCTAACTTTTCATCTCTTGCAATTGTGAAAAAAAATATATATATTATGATTCTATATATATGTATATGTAGTGTGTAGTTTTATGGATTAGTTGCGGCTTGTTTATGATAAGTATTTCAGTATTATCTATATAGACCTATATGGTTAATGTGGTTTATCATTTTCAAACTGAATTAAGTTTACAATAGATTTTGTTTTTACTTTCATCCCATTTTTTACATAGTTGGCCTGACTATATAATAAATTATATATATATATCTATGTATATATATCTATATGTCTGTATATATATATATAAATTTATGTGTATATAATATTTTGTTTTAGTTGTTGATGCTGCAAACGATTTTGGGTTTTCAGATGATGTTCTTGTTTTTTGTTTTGCTTATACCGTCCGCGTCCGCCGCTTCTGCGTGCTCCACCTTCTGTTCCTTTTGCTCTATTTCTATGTTTCTTGTTGTTTTTTTTCTTTCGGTTTAACGCCGTCTCCGCCTTCTGAATACGTGATTGAAATAATAGTAGATATCCTGTTCGACTTGCTGTTGATTGGGTGTCTTTCGTGCCGCTTCCTGCTGCTGCTTGGGATCCATTTGTGGATGATAATTGTTATAATGATGATAGCCATGCATATCGTACGGATTGTGATGCCCTGGATGTATACCGCCACCTCCGGCTGCTCCCATCATTCCTCCTCCAATGCCGCCACCGCCACCGGCACCGCCGCCAACATTTGGCATGCCTCCAGCACCCCTCATCATAAGATTGGTGTGCATATTGCGATCGGCGAGAAACACATTGATGAAGAAGATTAGGACAAGCAGTATATAGATTAGGCAGACCAGTATGACCACAAACTGCTGGCGGCAACAGCAGTAGTAGAACATTCCCTATTATATAACCGCCTGCTCCACATAGTTGGCAGGCAGCATGCCGGTCTTGCCAGTACGCTCCACTCGCCCGGTCATCCAGCCGGAATCGATGGATTCCACTTCGAAGATAACATCGCCCTCGCGAAAACTAACCTCGTCGACGTCCTGCGCCTCGTAGTCATAAATGGCGCGATATACACGCTGAAAATGAGATAGGAAATTGAATCTTGAAACTAAAAAGTCATATTGGAGGAGTGTATGTTCTTACCAAAGATCCGCCATGACGCGATGATTTTTCCTGCACTGAGTCATAGGATGGTTGTTGACGTAAATTTTGTTCCTGTTGCTGCATCATTTGAACCTGTTGATAGTATTGTTGCTGTTTCTGAGCCTGGGCCTGCTCGGCACTGCTCAGCGATCCGTAAATACCATTGGCTGGATCAATATTCTGTATGGAGCCAATTCTCTTGGGATATACACTGTTTGCTATAAAAATGTTCAAAATGCCAAATTTATACATATGTATGTGATATGTAGGGGTCGGGGAGGGAGGGAGGTAGCAAGAACAACTGAGCACAGATAAATGAAGGACAAGATTTTATAAAGATGGTTGTCTGCTTTTTGGTGGTGAAAATCACACAACGAGCCGAGCGAACGCTTGCGATAATAACGATTGAACTACCAAAACCCAACTTAAAATCCTGGCCTTTAACTAACTTCTAATACTAACTAGCACTACTTACCAGCTCCGCCGGATCCACGCTGCTCGGTTGAACTGTAGACCAATGTGGTGGTCGATCTACCAGCACTCGGCATGGCACGTGGGCCATCGGTCAATGGATCATAGTCAGCAATTTTACCAATGTTGCTGCTGTTCAAAATCTGTTGCTGCTGTACAATCTGTTGCTGCGGCAGATGGCCATTGCTGGGATGATGCTTAACATTCAATGAATTCTCGGATGGCGTAACTGCAGAATAATTTGGTGATGCATATAACTGTTGCAAATGACCAGCACTGGCGGTGCCACCTGCGACACTTTGCTTGCTCCTTACGGGTCCACCCATATCGGTTTGGCTATTACCTCCAGCGGCATTTATTGCCGAGCCGCGCATTAGCATCTGATGGCTGGTGGAACCATTGTTATTGGTGCTCTGTAGGCCACCATTGCTAGCATTATTATTTAAGAGGCTGTGTTGCGATTGCTGCTGTTGATGATGTTGCTGTTGTTGCTGCTGTTGTGCTGTAAGCGATGAATTGCTATTATGTTGCTGCATCTGTTCATAGTGATCAACAGCATTGCCACTGGGATGATGAGAATTATGAAGTATGGCTGAACGCAAATCATTGTAGTTGTTTATTGATGGCTGTTGCTGTTGCTGTGATGATGGCAACTGCTGTTGTTGTTGTTGCTGCTGCTGCTGTGATGGCGGCAACTGTTGCTGCTGCTGGTGCTGCTGTGATTGCGACGATGCTGTGGGATACAGATGTGAGGCTTGTTTAATGGCTTGTTGTTGTTGTTGTTGCTGCTGCTGCTGTTGCAACTGTTGCTGGCGTAAAGCCTGCGGTTGCTGATAGTGTGCATAAGGATCATAGATCAATTGCTGCTGCTGTTGTGATTGCTGCCTGTGAATGTGTTGTTGTTGTTGTGGATCTTGTTGTTGCTGTTGTTGTTGTGGATGTTGTTGGTGGTGGTATGTGGGCGTTATGGCCGCTGTATTGTATTGCTGATGTTGTATGGGTGGCGGTGGTAAGGTCTGTTGCTGTTGTTGCAGATAGTGTTGCTGTTGCTGTTGTTGTTGGTGGTGGTGCTGCTGCTGTTGGTACAACTGCTGCTGCTGCTGCTGTTGCTGCTGGTGATGCAGTGTTGCTGCTGTTGCTGGTGGTATGGGCGAGTGGGCTGTGGGTGCATATTGCGAGAATTGTTCAGCTGCCAATTGCTCTGAGAAATATTCCGATTCATCTTTGTTTTTTGATTTTGCGACATAATATTTTCAAAATTTTCACAGTTTCCACAATAGTTAGAGTTTAGTTGTGTGCGTGTGCGTGTGTGTGTGTGTGTGTATGTTGTTGTGTATCGTTAGGTTAACGGTAGTTCAGAAAGCACACAAATTATGAGCAATTGATTGATTGGTGTTTGTTGTTGTTGGACAATGTTGTTGGTTGAATGTTGTTGATGGAATAATACATGACAACAAATAAATGTTAAAAAGAAGAAAAAAAAAAGAAATCGGCAACAAATAAGAAAGGAGAGAGAAAAAGAAATACAAATGAAATGAAAAAATAAAAAGAAAAACAAGTAAATAAGACGAACGAACGAACGAACGAACAATAATCAATATTAATGACAGATGTGAGATGTGAGTTTGTATATTAAGGTGGATAGGGAGTAGGTGGGGTGAGAGGGTCGTGGGTGGTGGGTGGTGGGCGGTGAGTGTTGGTGGTTGTGACAGTGGTTTTTATTGTGCGTGTATTGTTGCATTGTTTGTTTTCCTTGCATGAGATAAGAGTTAATTAATGCGATCAAATTGAAAAACCACTTTTAATTAGTTTTTCCCCTCCGTTTGAAATGTTAAATAACAACAAAAGCCAAATTGCTACACTGGTCTCTGGTATATTTGTTTGCAAATTGTCGTATCAATGAATACAAAAGAAAGAAAGGGTTAAGAAACGGGAAATGTTTAAACTTAAGCCAAATAATTAATTTAAAGTTTTTTGAATTGCCTTTCTAAAGAAAGTGTCCAATTGCAAATATTTAGTTTAACCCTCTAAAAAACTTAAGTTATAAAATCATGAATACTGACAATTTTTTTTAAAATCATTTTGGAAATTCATTTAGATAAAAAAAATTGCCTTTGCTTATTTGCACTTAGCCAACTCAGAGGGTTAAATTCTAAATAGTAAAACTAAGTGCATTGAATATTTTGAAACAAATCTAGTTTGAAGCACTGTGCAGGAGCAGTCGTCAGTAGTAACCAGCAGCAAGTAGCAGCACTCATGATATGCATAAATGGGCGAGCAACAGTTAATGACATTCGGATGACGACAATTGGCAATTATTTACACATTAAATCACAACAAAGTGTACATACATATAGATAAATATTCAAATTAACTATTTAAAAGCTTCACACATATGTAAGTACATAAAAGGTATGAGAGTGAAAGGACTAGTGGTTGGTTGGATGGTTGGCGGATTGGTTAGTTATTTGTTTATTTCTTTTTGCATGTCTACTCACTGCTGCTATCGGAAACCTCTGCAGAACCGCGCTGCTTCTCCATGGCCGCCTTCTTCTCGAGATCACCATGATATGCCACATTGGATATGTGCTTCGTGTTCTGTTTGATGCGCAACGTTTCCGGGTCATCTGCCACCTGTCCGTGGAACAAGCAATTAATACGGTTATATAGAAAAGGAATATAATACATGTATGTATGTATGTATGTATGTATGTATGTATGTACATGGACTGAAGGAGGTATCCCACTGACCTGTGTAAATTTGCCTTTGGCCTTCTCAAAGTCTGCATGATACTTCACATTCGATTGGATTTTTGTATTCTCAGCAATGCGTTTCAATTCAGGCGTATCTGCAATAGCCGTTGCCTTGGCCTTGGGTATATGTCTAAAAGAATAGAAAGATATATACTGTTAGAGAGAAGAAAGAGCGAGAGATAGATGGAAGAGGAGGAATGCATATTTGGATCTGAATTCAAGGGAGGAGTTGGCTAGCTATAAAAGCAGCAGTCAACAGACAGAGTCTGCATTTGGCCATTGGCAATGCATGAGCTGGTTGGTTGGTATGTTTGGTCGGCTCATCGGTTCTACAGTTTCGTGTGAAAAACCTCTGACCTCTCTTTTTTTCAGCCGTTGCGGTTTTCTATCAATTAAAAAACTGTTTTAGCCCTCAGGCAACATCAGCAGCAACAACATCAGGTAACGGGAATGATGCGAGGAGAACTTTTTTGTGGCCAAAATGCAATTTATCACATCTATACTCCCCCCCTACCCCCACCACACCCACACCCACCCCCCTTTAACGACCTACTCCACCTCTCAACTTTAACCAATCTTTCTGTGTACACATTTTGGAGGGAGAACCTTTGTGGCTTAACATGAATAAAATTAACATAATATGGCATGAATGTACATACATACATATGTACGTATATAAAAGGGGGCGTGGCAGGCAATGCCACAGTGATATCTCAAATTGATAGAGGCGAAAATAACCTCAAATAGAGGCAGATCATCAACGAAAAGAAGGTAAATAACACACCTAAAGAAAACTATATTTTATTTTTGTAGAATCATTTCTATTAAATATTTTATGCAATTGCAAATGATCAAAGTGTTCAAGTTTGTCCGGGTGCTACTCAAACTTCCCTAGTAATTAATGTTTTTTAGTTTGATTTTACATATACATATTGACAACATAGATACATATTTGATTAGATGAGAGATTACTGGAAGATATAGTTCTTCGATTTTAATTATTAGACCTGTCTGTTTTTACTAGTTTCTTACTAATCGCTTAAGCAACGAGAGCTTACACTATCTATGTACAAATTGGAGACATTACGATTAAAATTTGATACAGCAATTGTATTAAACTTGTATTTGTATTAACTTGTAATGTATTAACTTTTAAGAAAATACTATTCTCCACCTGTAATTCTTATGATATATATTTTGTTATATCCTCTGTATCAGGCCAGACAGAAGAAGAAAGCTTCCCTTCTAGTTGATGGGATTAGAACAATATGTAAACACTTTTTTTTATTGCCAGAGTATTTTAACTAGCATGCTAAGTATATACTAAAGATGATCTCACTATTGAACTAAAACAAAGTCAAAATGAAACCAACCAACTGTAACGAGCCGCACCTAATGTTAATTAACTTAAATCTGAATACTAAATCTGGATAATCCCGTCGACCATTGTTGAGTATGAACCGAATAGGATTGCAACTTCTTTTTGTTGTAATTTGAATTATAATTTGTTTTTGTTCATTTATCATTACACACACACACACACACACACTCAATGAGAAAAACTAATTAAAAATTTATCAGAGGTCTTTCAGCTCTCTCTCTTTCCCTCTCTCTCGCATACTACACAAATTATTATTTATCAAAAAAATCAAATCAAAATTGATGAGAAATGAGAGTATTGAACGGACGAGTAAGTGAGTTGGGGAACAACAATGAAATTCCATTCTATATGAGTAATGCGCTTCTCTCGCTGTCTCCCTGTCTCTTTTTCGCTATCTCTCTATCCCAGTGGACTAATACATCAGTTTAATTATTGGTCGACAAACAACAAGAAGGAATCATAAAGTTAACCGACATCAGGCAATGGTATTTATCGATTTGTATACTTTATATATGTACGTACAGGACGTATAGATGTATGTACATATGTATTATATGATGTTGTTGCAGTACTTTAACCTATCAGTTGGCTAATCGATCGATTGATAACCACCAACAACAGCAACAATAACAACTGCAAAATTATGCAGTAGAAAAGGTTGATAAACTCATATTATAGTTACTCGACGACATCCCTCCCCGCCACCCAACCCGCCACCCATTCCTGCCACTCAACCCTCTCTACCTCGCCTACTCGTGTAAGTAGGTGGATTGGCCATTATAATTGCTGGCCAAGTCAATTGGACTTTATATAATATTTATGGGCAATTTTAGTGATTTTCTATATTCGCAACAGATGGCGCCACCTGTCGCCCGGCCTTCCATTTAAATTAAACCAACAAGTAAACACAAAACACCATTGTGGAATGCGTCAGAAAGAATGGGATAGATGGGAGGCAGCCAAACAGAGACAAACAGAGAAATAGTAGTACAAGGCCGACCAACACACACACACATGTGTGTGTGTGTGTGTGCGAAGGTAGTGGCTGGTTGTTGTAGGCTTTTGCTTTATCGTTCAATAAGCGTAAATAAGTACAAAGGCGGCAACCGCAAAAAGCATCGTCTGCATTGCCCGTTGCATTGGTCACACATTGTCGATGTTGCTGCTGCTGCTGCTGCTGCTAGTTGCTGGTGGCACACATTACTGTTCTTGTTGTAGTTGTTGCTGCTGATAGCTTGTAATGAGAACATAACAATGCTTAAGCGCCAGAGGCCATCACATTGCTGCTGCTGTTGCTGCTGCTGCTGCTGCCTATACCAGCGGATGTCTCAGCACGTTCCCAATAGATCAACAGCAGCAGCAACAACAACAGATTCTTCCTCCATATGTGTGCGTGTGACATTCTTTTTTTTTGTTTTTTGTTGTTCTGTCTTACTTTTTATTATCAAAGAATTTTAATTTATTTGTAAACAATACACACTCAACAATGGAGAGCCAGTAACAACAATAACTACAACAAAAACGGTTTCATTTTTGTTGTTCTCTGGTTTCTTTGCTTTTTGCATATTCCGTTGATGACCTGTGTATGATATATGCGACTCTATATCTTTTCGAAGACTAGAGTAAAATATCTTCAAATTGTTGGAACTTGTCGAAACTGAAGAATTTCAGAATTATTATCAAAATAAACATATTCAATACAACTTAAAATATAAATTAATCTCTATATATGCATAAAAAACAGAAGAAAACAGAAGGTTAAGATCAGAATCTTGCTATATCTTTGATATCTTTTTTCTATTGATTAACTTGAAATTGTTGCACAACTTTAATGGATATAGTCGAATCGTGATAAATTTAGACAAAAAATGCAGATAATTAGAAAGTTTTGACCCTTCAAAATTATATGTCAAACATCGTGCTGTAAATGTTCAGATTTCAATAGGGCCTAATTGAGTTTTTATTTCAAAAACTAGGGAAGAGAAGCTGATAGTGTATACAGCTTTAGTCTGCTACTATTTCAACAAAATGTTTATCACGTTGTCGTCTTTTATCCTTAATTATGGTTGTTGTTAATATTTTTTAAGCGCAAATTGCTTGTGATGTTGGCGTTGGAGTGGGAGCGAGAGAGAGAGAGAGAGAGGTAGACCTGGTTTTCCATCAGCTAGCTACTGTGTGTGTTGACCACACACCAAAACCAGCTCAACCCAGGCCAGCCAGATGAGTCGTCGAGTGGCTGCTGCTACTGCCAACCGACCAACACGAGATATAGATACTTTAGTTCTCCCATTCGGTCACTCATTGATGTCAGTCAGTCTACATTAATTCTTTTTCTCTCTCTGTCTCGCTTGCACTTTAATTTTTCTGTTTTTTTTTTTTTTGCATGTGGAACATGCTTGGTGATTGGTGTTGAGTTACCATGACAGTCTTTTGTTTCGTAATAAGAACAGCCAGCAGTAACAATACCAACAATGTGGGGAATGTATGTACCTAACCGAGCGAGCAGTTGATAAATCCTCACAAAAGAGTTGCAGAACAACCTGAAGGGGAAGGGGAAGGGAAGCAGGGAAAGGAGTTGGAGATTATCGCAAGAATTTCGTTAGATAAATATTATTTTTTATTTAATTGCTTTATAATACTTAAACCGGTTCACTAATTTGAAGTTTCATTTGAAATCTGTTCAAATTGAATACTTTATTTTATGTTGTGCAAATAAACATAAATCAAATTCAATATTGAATAAAATTCGTTTAGAATTTACACCACTTGGTGGCAAATCCTCTAGGAAGGAATCAAAGGAAACTTCCTACTTTATTTTCATGTCTAAGCAGCGCAAATTTTGATATTTAACCATTTAATTGAACTTTAATCTGGTTTTTATGAAAATTGAGGACAAGATGTTTGAAATCGGTTTCTTTAAGGCGTTCTTTGTAGTTTTTTAGCTGAGATCTTTACCTAATTTAAAAATTTAAAGAAATTTATTCACAAATTCAATGCCATTCATGGTGATAGATCGATCTTAGAGGTAATCATGTTTCCTTACTTCATTTGGATTAATCAAAATGAATTATTTAATTATCTGCTTTAAACCTTAAAACCGCGAGTAAATTAAGTTAAATATAATTTGCGTTGGTCCATGAAATGAAATGAAATGCATTCTCCACACTCACACACACACACACACACAGATACATGCACGTATATTCATATGTCAGGATTGGGTGTGGGTCATAATCATCCCATATCAATCTGTGTATATAATAATCCCCGGTTGCAGCAGCACCAGCAGCAGCAGTCAATCACAAATTGTTGCGAGAAAAATTCGAAAATTCATTTTTGGTCATTATGATTCGGTTTTCCCCCACTTCATTCCCCCCTCCCCACGCCACTACTCCATCATATATAATGCCAACTAGTTTTGTTCGCGTGTTTTTAAGCTTTTAAGATTCATATGCAAAATAGGCGGGGAAACATCATCCAAACAGAAGGAGGCGCTGGAGGTGAAGAAGGTGGTGAAGGTGGTGCTTGGTGGAGTTGATTGCCACATAAAATAGTTGACACCACTCCCAGCTCATTTCGGAAGCAAAATGCGACCGACCTACAATTGTCTATATGCACACACATACATACATATGTACATATGTATTGGAGTGTATATATCTGTGTTTGTGTGTGGATCATTGGGCCAAGCTCTGGCCTGCTCCTCCTACTCCTCATCTGCCATCTCCACCTCCATTTCATTGTTTGCTTCGCTTGTTATTTAGCATAAAATGAAATGAATAAAAAAAAAAAAAAAACATAGAAGAGAGGAAAGGCATAAACCGGCAGCGGCCAACTATTTTTGGTAATTGAAAAGCGCTTTTTGTTGTCTTGTTCGTTGTTTTCTATTATTTGGTAGGCGGCTTAAGTAATCACCAAAAGAGTAGTCGGTTTACGGATGGGGGAGGGAACTGCATAAACGTACATACAGACCTACACACACACACACATACGTATCTACATATAATAAGTTTCATTGTACATGTTTTTAAGCTGGATTCTTCGAAATGAAAGTAAAAATCGTATACAAAATGAGTGAGTAAAGACACAAAAAATAAAAAAATGGGGTATTGAGTTCATCCTCTGATTCTCTACCACTTCCACTCCCATCTATCTGTATATTCCTTTCTCAGCGGACATGGTTCACTGGGTTTTTATGTTAATAAATATAAATGCCACACAAATATGTACACATATGTGGCATTGATGGCATATGAACGGATGGGAGGCGGAGAGAAGAGACAGCGAGCCCCCAACTCTCAATTCTGTGTTGTGCAGATGTTTTTGCATATGTTGCCTCTTTTCTTAGATATATATATATATATATATTTAACATATATATAATTCCATATAAATGTGCAAAAAACGAATAACATTGTAAACATGTCGTTTTCTAGTTCAATTCCAACTAAATGGGGCCTGGGTAATGTAATGGATACATGAAGAATGAAATAATGTAGAAGAGGAAGTGCGGGATAGACACGAGGGGGGGAAAAAAACTAAATAAAAAGAGTTTCATTGGCTGAATAGCCGAGAGTCAGTCCCAAGTGGTTGAGAATGATGCAGATGATACACATGTCCTGCAATCTCTCTCTCTCTCTCTCTCTCTCTCTTAGTCTCCTTCTAAGTGGACACAAAAGGTAGAAAAAAGACGACAGGAAGAAGGAGAGGAAAAATGCTTAGTTCAAGATGCAATTAGGAGGGCAAGGAATGGGAAGCCTGGAATCAGGGCCAACATCCTCCAGAGGAACCTGGTAATACAATGAACGGCCAAACGAAGCGGAGAAAGTTTTAGAGGATACAATTTTTTCCTTAAAGTAACTAAACTAGTTTTTAAGCATAAAAAATAACAAATGGGGACACCAAATCAATTTCCCCCAACATATTGCATACCTTTGGGGGATAGACCCTTTAGTTATTGATGGCCAATGCAATTTTTAACAAAGATTCCATTTATTTTAACTGACTGCCAACTGATCAGAGTGAATAAATTGCAGTTTCAATTAGTTCAAGTCGTGTCCTAGAGTGAAAACACAAAATCCTAGCATACTTTTCAGCTGGGAGAAAAGAAACTTTGCAATAACAAAGGATAAACCATTTCATAAGCGTAAAACTGTAACAAATCATTTGGCACTAGGTTCAATTTACTCTCAAGTGCGCTACACTATCCAATTAACCAAGCAACGAGCCATCAACCACTTCATAGATGCATGTACATATAGAATGTATGTGTAAAACTTTAATTGCATGTCTCCGGAACTTCTCATAATTTATTACAATCGTTATCCCATTTGGACTTGCACTTACACACACTTGGGGGGACATGCACACACGCACACACACACACACACACACACATTACATAGAAATCCATTTCTGACCTCACCCATAAAAGACAGGGAAGACAAGGAAAAAGAAGACGACGACTATGGAGAAACTTCTTCTCCTGACCCAAAAGTGGTTGACTGAATGGCAAACTTTTCGCACAAAGAAAACGAACAAACCCTGAATAGGGCGTTCGGCATAAGGCAAAAGGCAGGCGGCAACGAGAAGAATAATAAAAAGTGAAAGAAAAATACTTCTCAAGCAATTATAAAATGCAAACCCAGAGAAAGAACAAGCAAATCGCTGCTGCAAATCCGCAAAAGTACGAGTAAATGTATATAGTTCACTGGCATATGTACGTGAAGTCACGTAATCAGGGAATCCGACCAAACGAACACACAGACAGCTAAAGACCCTGGTGGGCCAACAGAAGCAGCAGCAACGGTGTTGAGAGTAGGAACTGCAGTGAAAGTGGCAAAACGGAAAGAATGGGCGTCCATCTATTGCAGATGGCAAACCCATCAGACAGGCAACAGTCCGACAGGCGATGACATCAGCTATTGAAATTGGTAGAGTTTATAGGACGAGATAAAGGCACTGGGTTGCATTGGGTCGGGTTGGATTGGGTTGGGTTGGGTTGGATCGTTGGTGCCGCGGGAGACTCTTTCGCCACTGTCGCAATGAAGCTAACGGACGCATAACTCAATCCGCATGGAATTTTTATTCCCGCAGCGGTGGCATCCACAATAAATCTGCATTAGAGACAAGCCCGATTCGAGCCCGATTTTTTTTTTCTTTGCTCTCCTCCCTGAAATGTGGAGAAATAGCTGCTCTACCAATTGCTGCTCCACACTCATTCCTGGCTTTGGCTCAAGGCCAACAACAACAATAACACTAGCAATAGCAACAACTAGAAAATGCCACACGCATTGCAGCAAAAAAATTTGAGTAGTCTTCCCCTTCTTCCTCTTTGCCTATCATCATCAACTACCATATCCTGGGTCATAATACACAATACAAAAACAGCACAAAACACTTGCTCTTCTTCCCTTCTTAGCTACATATCCTATAGCTGTTGCCTCTGGCCTGTCCAATGAGCCGTGCTTGTGTGTGTGTGTTGTTTGTGTGTGACATTGTCAAGAACAATAATACAAAACTCTAGCAGATAAGGCGACGCGAGAGGGCATTTAAGGGGCAAGGGGGCAAGAAAGGTTTAAAGTGGTGGTTAGAGGAGTGGCAGTAAGGCAAACCTCATATGCTGCACTCCACACAGTGACACACATTCTCACAACGACGACAATCGCGAGTCAAAAGTACAACGGATACCAGGAAACAAAACTCCTAAGAGTGTGTAAAAACGTCAGTGCGAATCATTAAAAAAAAGAACTAGTTCCCAGATTTAAGAGAAACCTCTTCATGGATCAAGATATAATTCAAAATATATGTAGTTATTGTCAACCACAGATTTAGAGCCCTTCAAATATCCACCAATCGTTCGATTTTTCTCGCAGAATATTAAGCTCTTGAAACATTCACAAAAAACAATAGAAGGTCTAAGATGCATGAACGGATCCAGGATGGTCCGTAGGGTGTCTGGACACCCGCCAAAATGTCAATATTTTCAATCATTTATGCTCTCAAAAAGTAACTCTTCCAGGATATCCTGATAAATAAACGATACATTTTTCGTGATTTCTATCAATTTTTAGACTAACAAAATGCTTTCATCAAAAATTTTCAAAAATGTTGACTCAAAAATCGAAAAGCCCTAGATCTGAGCTAAGTCCTGCACTATAACAGATGTAAATATAAGTTCATCTCCTCTGTCTTTCATTTGTAGAACTAGATCCTAGGCTTTTAGCCCGCTCAACTCTAACGACATGTGTCTTAATGAAAGCCTTTTCAGCTATCGTATTTTTTTTTTCTTTGGTTTTTTGCCTGCATTTCCGCACTTCAGACTAACAACAACTAGCAAGTAGTAGCAGCAGCTGCTGATGACAAGTCGAGGAGAAGAAGAGTCTTAGCATTCGGACACTGTGTCTTTGTTGGTCTGTCTGGAAAAGAATAAAAATATATAAATTTATGTGTATTTGGAGCAGCTGCTTTTTGGTGTGTGTGCGCTGCTTATGCTTCTGCATTTGCCATTTGGCATTTCCTCATTTCAAACGAAAAACTCCTCCAAACATTTATACAAAAATAGTTGGTTATCTTTCTCTGGTCGAGAGACGAGATAAGATAAACGACGCTAATGAAGCTAATGAAGATTGCAAGGCAAAAGTGGAATCAAGGTTGCCTCTTTCCCACCTCCACTCACTATCTCTTCTGCTCCACACTTTGTGCCTCTCCTCTTTTCTCGTCTCCTCGACACCTAACTGACTGTGTGATCCATCATATAGCTATGCCAGCCAAGTGATTGCGATAAGCCTTAACGTGATTGCAGCCAACTGTTCAGAGTCTCGTTCTCTGTGTGGAGGGCGGAGGAGAATTTTGCTCTGCGTGGAAGAAGGGGCCGTGGGGCTTGGGGGCGGTGGGTTGGTTCATTCTTTGGTTGTACTTACGCCTCGCAGTAGGGCATTTTGTTGTAGCCCTTGTAAGTTTTCATATTGAGCGCCATGCCGCATTCTGTACATTTGAAACACGTTTTGTGCCATGTCTGGAAAGAGCAGAAAGAGGAAAAATGCAATATTATTAGTTGCTCTTGTTGTTAGTTTGCTGTTTGCTGCTTGTTAAATTGGCGCAATGTGCACAAAAAAGAAAACTACAAAACCAAGTCGAGCATAAGAATTTGACAAGGTAAGTGGGTTAAAAATGTTTGTTGTTTAAAATAATTAAAAGGAATGGTAACCACAATGAATGAACAAACGAACAAAATGCCATAGAATGTTATCTCCCCTCCCTTAAGTAAAAGTTAAACCTTTAATCGAGAATATTCATTTTCATTTCAATTGAAGCAAAACTTATGGCAATTAAGAATTAACCTTCATTTTGCACTAGTCTTTTAAATTTAAATGGTTTCTTAGTGTCGAAATCGACTACTAGTTAAAACATTTCCTAACTCTTGTACCTCTCACCCCTTATCTCTTCGCTTTAGTCTTTAAATAAAGTTAAATGTATGTAAATTTAAAATAAACTTCTTAACTATTATCTGTAAAACAAGTGATTAGTCTTGAGTTATCTCTACTATTTCTCCACTATGGCCGCATTGCTAATCTAAAGTCTCTCCAAGTTCCGACTATAAATGTGACACAAACTAAAGGTTTTTTTTTATAGCAAACAACTGTGAAGTGTATATTCCCTTGGCTACGATTTGCATTGCATAAGAAAAATGTGGCCAGGCGTCTTATCGTTAGCAAATATCTCCTTCTATGCATAAGGCATAGAGAGAACAACTAAGCCAAGTCAAGTTCAGCATAGATCAAGGTAAGCTCTTAGTCAGTCAGTTAGTTCCCATATACCGTTTGCTTAAAGATAACTCGATGAGATAAACTTAAAAATAGAAGGCACAAGAGAACAGAGAGAGAGAGAGAGAGAGAGAGCGCGAGAGACGAGGGGAAACAAGAGGAGCTAAAGAGAGAAGAGATGGCAAACCAGACACAAATCTTGAATTGCGTGATTTGTGGCAGCAGCTAAAGAAGAAGACAAAGTGTGGAAACTTGCCCCAGACAACACACACACACCACACCACATCATACGACACTTACACACACACAGTCAGCTTGGATCAACATTCAAGAACTACATACATACATAACTGGATAAATCTGAATGGAAATGGGTGTTGCTGCAACGCGTTATGCAAATTTTTGTTGTTACTCGACTGTGGAAACTTTTTTTTAGCGGTGACTGTGACTTGGCTTGGGCAACAGAGCCTTGACGTGGAGGTCAATAAACGATTAACTTGTCTGCGGATTAGCAAGAGATGCGAAATATGCATTAATTGGTTTTGCCTAGACATCAGCCGCAAAACTAAACCCAAAAACTCAATTGTCCAACTTGGACAAATAAACAAGAAGAATCGAACAAAACCAATTTGCCAAACCTTGTAGACATCGGAATTCTAGATGTGTAGTATACGATGCTTATTATATAACCAAATTCTATACGTCTATGATTAGCTTATGGATAGAACATAATTTCATAATGTGAGGACCTGCCTACTAATTATAAATTCTATTGTGAATTTAGTTATATAATTTGTCCTCAATTCCGTTTAGCTTTCTCCTACTGAAATTATCTACCAAGATTTACACAATATTGAGTTAAAAACGGTTTTAAATCAATCAAAAACATTTTATTCCATGACTTAACCAACAAACAAACTAAACTTTGATCTTCATATGTATCAGTTGATATGTTAGTCGACATATTAGAGATTTCTAGTGTTGCGCATGCGTAACCTTAGCCAAAAAGGAAAATAGGATTTTCATTTCAATTTCGCTTTCACAAAAACAACAATAAAACCAACAAACACACACTAAATGCAGTTACAATTGCAATTTAAAGTTGCTGTTTATGTTATTGTTATTGTTGTTGTTGTAGGTGTTAGTTGAGTTAACTCTTTTTGTCATTGTTATAGTCGTTGTTGCTTTTGGTCATTGAATTTTACCATGCTCGCTTTAACCCACTTTTCACTCTCGAGTCATTCTGTGTTCGCGCTCACTTTTCGTCTCAATTTTCAATTTAAATGTTTCTTTTGTCAACCCGCCCCAAGCCACAAGACTATCGGAGACGAGGTGTTAAATTTGCATATAAAAAAAAACAAAAAAAGAAAGAAAAAACAAAATTTGCATGCTAGCCAAGCGATTGGATTGGATTACCACCAAAACCAAAAACCCAAAACCATTGGAAAGCAAATTGCAAATGACAAATGAGGCCAACACGAACGAATAAAAAAAAAAAAAAAAAGTCACATCACACACATACACACGTCCATCAGAAGCCAACCACGGAAATAATGACAACAAATGGTAACAGGGCAAAACGAAACACAAAAAAAAAAACATCGTCTATTTATAAGTCTGAAAAGGCAACTTCAAATGTCAAAAACAAAATCACTTGAATGTCTCCATTTGGAGCAGAGGGAGAGTTGTTGCTTTTAATCGCAAAAGTTAAAGTAAATTCAATGTGGGTCAAAAATTGGGAAGCATTTTTCGTTTTCTTGTTTTGTACTTGGCCAATTCGTGATGATAATTATTCAAATACTTAGATTAACATATGTACATATCTCTCTCTACTAAGAGAGCTAACACAAATTGCCTAGTTCTTCTTTTGATAATATTCATTAGCATTAGTTGATAGTGCAACGATAAAGTTAACAATTCAAAACAGTCAACTTAATGTATATAGAAAGACTTGTATGTGTTAGTTAGTTTAGTTTGTTTTTAATGCAATTGGAATCGTATTTTGTATTCTAAATTGAATTTAGCTAATCTCTCTGTTGGAGAAGACGTCATCGTATATATTAAGACTTCTTATATTATTTGTTTAAGATTATTGCAATTTCCATCACTGTATTTACATTAACATGTTCAATGAGCTTCTCTAACATGGATCATGAAGAGCTTCTAAGAGGAGCAGACCTATTTTCCTTACTCCACTTCACTTCAAATGCTATTGAGCATTTGAGTCTTGTACCATCTGCAACTGGGCAGATGAAACATTGGCAACCGTGACAGGATCTTGCACTTCGCAAGTTGCAACACTTTCCTTGTAAAACTATGACAATCTGTAATATGAACTTTTTGTTTAAGCAGACTGTTTCCTAAGTATGATTTAGATGTAGCTTTCCAAAAATATCTAAAACCGAAGGAATCCTTTAAAAAAATAAAGCGTTTTGAATCACTTTTCTTTTTTTGGGCTTGGTAATATTAGAAAATTGATTTTAAGTGCCATAACTTAATAAATTTTGCAAAACCATTGAATATAAGCAAAAAATACTTCAAAGATGTAACAAACAAAGAAGTAGAGTTCTTTTGGTTTAGGATTTTCATTTAGATAGTTTCCATTTTTCAGCTTCTATCGGCTTTAAATAGTATTTATGCTTTTATTTCTCCAAATAATTATCATCTACAGTCGAAAGATATACTAAATATATGAAATGCTCCCAAAAGTAGAAGGAAATAATATCTTTTTAGCACGTAAACTACAAATATTTGTTGATTAGAATCAAGTTTTTGTTTTGTTGTTCTTTCGATTTTTGGTAATTCTGTGAGATTATATTTAGCACATATTTGCACGTACCACATACATGTTTATTAATTTTATTAAGGGGAAATGTGAAAGAGTAAGGGAGAAGAAACAAAGCAAGAGATGAGATCAGAGGTTCGACCACCAGCTGAGAGAGTGTGTGTGAGTAGGATAGCGACAACAACAGCTGGCTCCAGTTGGGTTAAATTATTATTTTTTGCAATATCAACAAATCAAAAGGCAATTACATCAGGCAATCTTCAATCTAATGTTCAAGGGAGAGACAGAGATAGAGATAGAGAGAGAAATGATGATGATTCACTAGCTAGCTATGCCATATCTACCAGAGATCCACAGAACAACATCAGCTAAAGTCAACCAACTGTATTGCTGACTAAAGACTTTTCATTCATTCAGTCAAGCCAAAAGAAGAGAGACTCGCCGCGCAGTCAGTCGACACACACACACACACACACATACACACACACACCAACCACACAACACTTTAACACGATGTTTTTTTTCTTCTCTTGTCTTGTTTCTTGTTTTCTTTTTCATATACATCGGTATGTATCTTTAAGTTTGTCTTCTTCATCTACTTCTACTACTATAACTACTACTATAGTCTTACCTCTCCCCTACTCACCGTCTCTCTCACTCTCTCTTTTTCTCTCTCACTCTCTGTGTGTGTGTGAGTTTCGCCAGGCATTAAATCATGATGAATATCTTCTATGGAAACCAAGTTCTTCTTTTTGCTGCTTGTTGATAGCTCAAACTCATAACGGTACCAATTTAAATCTAACAGCATTTTAGCATACTCAAAAAAAAAAAAAAACACATCAAACATTTAATAGAAAATCTTTTCAGACAATAGAACAGCAGCAGCAGCAATAGACCCAAACAAAAAAAACCAAGATATTTTCTCCTACTGTGAAAACAAAAGACCGCAGAAGAAATAAAGAAAATAAACTTAATTTCAAGTCGATATTTCTATACCCTAAGTGGTGTACATAGAGAATTAGGCGTCCGAAAATATTTGACCAAATTGAATGTAACCTCTTCTACCACCCCCTCCCCCTCCTTCTTGCCACCACTAGTTGTAGTTTAACAAAGAAAATAGCTATCGCCCATACCCCCGCTGCCGCATAAGAAGTCAACAACAATGTGAATTTCGAATGTGTTTTTTTTTTTTGGTATTTGAAGTGAAAAGTTTTGACAGCGTTTTTTTATTGTGTGTGTGTGTGTGTGTGTGTTTATCCTCTTTTGTAAAATGGACAATTGAACCAAGAAACAGCAGCAGCATAACAGAGCACAAATGCTTTAGAAATTGGCAAACAAGGCACATACACACACACATACTACAAGGAGTTTTCAATTGCACTTACAATATGCCACTCTATTGAAGTGTGTGTAGAGAGGCTGTTGATGATAAAGTCATTGAAAAGAGGAAAATTTATGTTGGATTTTGTGATATTTGTGAAAAAGTCAAAAATTGTTAGGAAATCAGGGGGCAGGAGGAGGAGGAGAACGTACAATGAGACCAAAAAGTATTGGCACTCTTCAAAATTTTTAACTTTCAGACGATGCAACTTTAATGAATGTAATTACATATCTAATTAACAAAGCCAACAATTTATTTTTAATACAGTTCTTCACTAAAATATTTTATGGGGAAATTTCCCCCTTAAAGTATGCAAAAGGATGGAAAACAAACAAATTTATAACTAATTGTGTGCAAGAAACTTTTGTTGATGATCTTGAAATGTTTATTGCATACTTTTGAGAGCAAATTTCGCTAATTTTCCTCGCCTATGCGAATAAACTACAAAAATTCTACAAATTGATGTCAAAAAATAGTATGTACATTGGTATACAGTCGACTCTCGTTAATTCAAACCTTCGATAATTCGAACCTCTCTGTAATTCGAAGTTATCACGAGTCCCCAGTCCCCTACAAAATCTCTTGATATTCGAACCATTTAATATTTCGAACTCTCGATAATTTGAAATATTTTGAAAGTCCCTTGAACTTCGAATTAACGAGAGTCGACTGTATTTGTTTTTTTTTTTGTTCTAAAGCA
The DNA here is from genome assembly GCA_018152135.1 of Drosophila paulistorum. Classification (NCBI taxonomy): domain Eukaryota; kingdom Metazoa; phylum Arthropoda; class Insecta; order Diptera; family Drosophilidae; genus Drosophila; species Drosophila paulistorum. The sequence goes on from JAECXG010000690.1 coordinate 17,363,836, forward strand.
CTAAATCCCTGGGTTATGATCCTTTTAAAAGAACAAACTACATAATACCCTGTCTCTCTTTGTCTTTCTCTCTATCTACGCCATTTGTTATAGAAAATTTGATTTATTTAGTGCAAGATTTGAATAATTTGAAAAGTTGAAATATTTTCAACAATTGTTGTTCGCACTACAACAATAAACCAACAATAAAACTCTAATCTGGGAACTTCCTTTCCTACCACATTGTGTCATATAATTTCTTAACTAGTTTCCAAACAACTTTCATCTCGCTGCTGCAATTTAGTTTTAATGTCTATTTAAATACAGATATCTGTTAACAATTAGAGTTTGGCTTTATCTTCTTACACACACACACGCACACACATACACATCATCAATTTGTACGTAATGCTATGATTTTGACTTTTAGGAGTATCTAATTTCAGAGGAAACAAAGAGCAATAACAACAACAACAACGAAAAGCCCAAAATCCAAATTCAAAAGCCTGTTCCGTTGGCGATGTCTTACGTCATTCGGTTGAAACTTTATGGATCGTGTATAACAACAATAATAGCAACAAAAGCAAATGTTTTATACGTGTATTATATGGTATATATGTATGTATGTATTTGCAATTGCAAAATCCAAAACACAAACACACACACACACACATACATACATGGAAATAGACATGCGGCATGCGGCAGGCAAAGCAAGTTCCAGTTTTGAAAGCGACACAAAAGGCAATTGAATTTATGACACCCTTCCCCCCCCTACCACGCCCTCTGTTCACTCCGAACCCATACCCCCAAGCACCACCATCTCTCTCTCTCTCTCTATCTATCTATCTATCTATCTGTCTCTCCAATTGCTTTTAATTAGTTGAAATTGAAAACTTAGCACAAACTAAGAGAAGGGAACAGCGGTAGTGATCGAGGGGATGGTGGGTAGGCGAACACATAATTAAATATGGAAAACTCTAGCCCTGTTTGATGATCTCTCCCCCACCAAAAGGAAATGTGCTCCTACTGCTAATCATCATCGATGACGACGATCGAGCGATAGAGCAGAGCAGAGCGCGGCAACTGCGTTTGGCGTGTGAAAATTGATTGAAAAACCTAAAGTGAGACTTACATAAGCCAATAGCCATAAGCAATCAACAACAATCTACTGCAGCAGCAGCAAAAACTAGAAAAATGTTGACCAAAAATGTATTTTTTGTTTTTGTTTTGTTTTGCTGTAAACAGTAATACGACTAAATATTCCGGTCACGTCAATGGAATTACTTAACGCGCTTGATAATGACAATTATGTCATGTGTGTGTGTGTGTGTGTGTGTGTGTGTGTGTGTGTGTGTGTGTGTGTGTGTGTGTGTGTGTGTGTGTGTGTGTGTGTGTGTGTGTGTATGTGTGCATGTTTGTAGACAGTAGACACACCATAAAAGGCATCCAACTGCTAACGGAGATCCATGACTCAATCGCTCAATCAGAGACACTGAGACTTTTCTCGCGCTCTCATGGCAATCCACTACATTCTCTCTGTCTCGCACTCCACCTTTTTCTCCCCTCATTTGGCAAAATTGCAACCAAAAACCACCTTGACCTTATCAGCCAAGCGTGCAAATATATATATATATATACTATATAATTCAACCCAACAAACAAAAATTTCAGGTTAAATTGACCGAGACTTGAAATTCATTTGAAAAATTTCTTAAATTTTGTATACCCTGCTGTGCAGGGAATGGGTATATTCAGTTCTTTGAAAGTCAAAAGGAATTTTAAGCAACAGCTAGATTTTAAAAGGTCAACAAAGGCTGAGGAAATGAATCCTAATAAGTGACTGAACCTGGGGGATCTTCGCCGAAAGGATTAGCCCAATGGATCGTTGATGAACCAATGGCTAAAATGGCTTAATGAAGCAGATCGTTTTGACCTTTTATGGCAAAACATTTCAAACTTTACAACGAATTTTGTGAATTAATTGATTAGTTAACTTCAGTGTTCATTTCTTGGGTACTTTTGAAGTCCATGCTTGAAAAAATATAAGAGATGCATGAAATTTGTGATTCTCCTCTCTATGGCCCGCACCATTTGGACAAACTTCGCCAAGCCAAGAGTAGGAAGTAGTTTAATTCTGCTTCGTCGCTTTCACTTCCGCCTCATCAGCGCTAAAAGAGAGCTCTGTAGTAGCTGCTCCCCTATATCATCATCATCATCATCATCATAGGCGCGCACACATAGCAGTAGTCTTTGGTGGTGGCCACCGCCTACCACTAGAGCAAAACCGACCATCAACAGCTGCAGCAGCAGTTCCCCCGTTTTCGAATCCAATTCGGAATTCAACTCCACCTCCTCCTCCTCCTCTGCCACTTTGCTCTTTCTCTCTCTTTAGAGCTGCCTCGACAAGTGGGTTTCACTTGCATAGAAAAACACAAACACCACGTGGGTTTTAGAGGAAACTTCCTTTTGCTCTTGTCAAACCATCTCCATATCCATTTCCCTCTTCATCTTCATCTACATCTTCAACTTCAACTACTTCTTCTTCATCATCGTCGTCAAGTTGGCAGCTGTTTGCTCTTCTTGCTCATATTTAAATTGGTATTACCAACATTTAAACATCGATTTGATATATGTTTCCTCTTTGTCGACGTCGTCGTCGCTGTCCACAGACTTTTTATGGAGGCGTTTAGGAGGAGTGTTCTCTTTAAATACGTGTGAAATTTGAGATAAATTTTTAACAGTTTCTCTTTCTTTTTGGATTTTGTGTGGCTCCATGTTGTTTGCTTTGGGTGATTAGCTTCTGTTTTTGGCTGCTTTACTTTGCATATCGTTAAACCAAAAACGGAAATGGAAATGCGACCTCACAAATGGATGCCAAACACAGTCAAATTATACTTATGTATGTACATCAAAAACGTCTATTATCATTATAGCCAAAATCAAATATAATTGTGTAAGCGGTTTTCATGATTAGTTAGAAAGAAAATTAAATGCAAAAAACATTGAAATTTAATTAAAATTTATGTTTTCACTTGGAAAATATATTTTACTGCCTAATTTCGAATGCGTCATAAATAAACTCAACTAAATTTATTTTCCCTTATATTTATATTTAGTTTTCTCTCTGTCGGCAAATTAAAATAAGAACCGAAATGAATGGCAAACTGATTATTTCGTTGGCGAAATAATATTATGCCATAGTTAATTGCTTTGCCTTCTTTCCATCCCCCGTCCACTCCCCACTGCCACTGTGTGGCTTGACGATTGCAATTTTTCAAATGCTCAACTTCAATTTGTTACTTCCCGGCCCCCTTGCCCCTTGCACTCCCCTTTTACTCTCTCCCCCTCTCTCCTCTATGTGTGTGTGTGTGTGTGTGTGTGTGTGTGTGTGTGTGTTACTTTTCTCCTGGTTCAGCATTTCTCGTTTACTCGCTCGGCTTCAGTCAATTAGCAAAGTCAATAGTATGGCTCCCGTATATGCGCCGTCTGCCGTGCGCCGTTTGCCGCTTGCTGCACACACTTTTTCCACATTTGCTGACGTTTTTGCATTCTATTTGTTTAATTTATAAACGTCAAAAGAAAACGGGGAAGGTTTGGGGGGGTTGAGCAACCCGATTACCTCCCGTCTCAACTCAACTCTCAAAATGTCAAACTCAAACACAATTTCTATGCTATTTGTAGCTAAGCCAAAGTCTAAATTGATCATCAAACCAGTTAACAGTTTTCCCATTTTCCATTTCCGTCTCTCTCCTCTCCTCCACACACCTCTTTGCCTGCTTATGGAAAAGTTTTTCGCACAAGTTTTCTCCTCCCTTTTTCTTTTTGCAATTGCAATTGAATTATCTCTCGCACTCAATCACAATCCCTAAAGTGGTTAAGTGTATCTTTCGAGTTTGGCAAATTAGCTTAAAGCGCGGCTGGTGGCCCTTCTAGCTTCTATGCAGTTAGTTCTGAGAACAGAGACAGAGACAGAGACAGGCAGGCAAACAGACTGAGAAGGCAAATGCTGCTCTCGGCTGATGCAATTTAATTATTAATTTGACTAAAGCCAAAGAGCACTTTACACAGCGTTTCAAGTAGTGAGTAGTGAGTGTCGCAGCCACACAATGGGAATAAGCGAAAAGTTGAGAATGTGGAACACACACACACACACCATGATGGTTGTCGTCTTCATGATTTTCTTCCTTCTATGGTTAAGTGTGGAACAGAAAGCTGAATAATTGACTGAGATTTCAAGCAAGATGAAAAACTCGAAACTAAACTGAAAGAATCTTTAACTAAATGCAAAAATAAAGATGCCTGGGCTGCTTATGAAACAGTTAGCAACTTATACTGTATTGACCACGTTATGAAGTTGAGTTGAAGCCAAACAAAATGTATTTCATGTATTGTTAGAAGGTGCAAAGCCACGTGGGAAATAAACTTGTTAAACTTCCTCATCTCACTTGCACTTGGTACTTAATTGAATTGGATAGATGAAAATTATATCTAAATACCTCTAAATAAGTTAATGACAATTGGATCAGATGAATTTTTCTCAATCGACATGAGTTTATAATGTACTGGGTCAAATATTGATTCAAATGTTTCCTTTCTTATTCGAAAAGTATAGAAAGAGGAAAATTTCTGGGGGTGGGGGTGAGGGTGGGGTTTGGGTTTGGGTTTGGGGGAATGGGTCCAGAATCAGAAAGACAAGTCAAGACACCACCAAAAGACCAAGGAGCGTGAAAAACCTCAAGTGCAATAATAATAATAATAATAATAACAACAACAAAAGGAATGAGAAAATGAAACAAAAAAGAATGAGCAGAGAATGGGGGAATGTGGTATGAGGGGTGGGGGGGACCTCAAGAGTCAAGTCAACCACTTGAACTCCAGTCCTCCTTATAGAGAGTAGAGAACGATCACTTGGTGGACGACACTCTCTCCTCCTCCTCCTGCCCCCTGCCCACTCTTTTACTAAAAATAAACCCACACACTTAGAGAGTGAGAGGGATGGCGGCATGAGGAGAGGGAAAGAAGGGTGAGTTTCAATTGGATGATGACGATAAAAACCAAGACACAAGAAGGAGAAGAGTGTCCATATCCCTCGCCTCCTCCCTTTTCCGTGATATTGCACGATTCACTGGCAACCCCTTCTGAGTGATCCCTTCTCTATCCATTCAACAGCCCGCCTCCCCACCTCTCTCTCTCTCTCTCTCTCTCTCTTTCTCTCTCTATCTATCTATTCCTCTTCTTCCTGGTTAATGAAGATCAATTGAATTTAAACAAAGGGAACACACAACAACAAGAAATAACTAATTTCTGCTGGCTGTCAGGCACAAAGAGGTCAAGTAAATGCGATGCTTCTCTCTTCGTGTATGTGTGTGTGTGTGTGTAAGTGTGTGACATGCGACAGTTGTTGACGGGGAGGCATAGGGCGTGGCAATACAACAAATTACTAGCAAATGCGCATTAACATAAACAACAAAGAAGAAAAACAATTAAAAGAGAAGAACAAGACGGGTGAAGAAAGACAGGAAATCAACAAAAGATGCCCGGAAAACGAAAGAAGCTGTCCGCTCTCCCTCCCCCTGCCCCTCCCATCATACCACCCCATCTGACTTACATTCCATCCATCATCCAGAAGCAACATCAGGTAGTTAAAACTTGGTCAACTTGGAAATTAATTAAGCCAACAACAACAACAAACCTTAACTCGAAAAGCAACCAAACACAATGGGCTTAATGTTTAATTGAGAGGAAAAGCAGCAGCAGCGACCAATCTAAGTTGGACCTAGCCAGAAGCTATTTAAAGTTCGACTTCCACTTTCCATACTTTTGAATTGGCCACTGCTTCTCTTCTTCTGTCTGTCTATCTGGCCCTCTCCCTCTTTTTCTCTCTCTCTCTCTCTCAACAAACAAATTTGGGCCAAGCGAAACAAAATCAAAGCCAAACTAAGCCAACAGGCAAAACGGCTAATAGAAGAAAAGAAAAACATACAATTTGACTTGGTCCACTCAACTCTACTCACCTGGCCCCCCCTTCCCTCCCTTTGCGCGACTTCCTCTTCTTCTTAGTTATAAAATTTGGTCCAAGTTTTGAAAAGAAACAAAAAACAAAACAATATGATGGATTTCCAAATTGTATCTATCCATTTCATCAACAAATTACGAGCATTTCAAATCTAATATTTATACAATTGCCTTTTCTCATGCAAATATAATGCAATTTTTAATGCTGTTATTTAACTCTGACAATTAAAATAATATGAAATACAATACAAACTAAGGAAAACCTTTTGTTTTTATCAAATTTTGTAACATTTTAAATTAAACAACATTTTTGTTGTTTGTTTTCTCAAATACAAATGAACAAAACATCTAGAAGTAACCTACAAGTTTTAGTTCAAGCTCCTACCTCTCCCTCCCTCAATCCAATCCTCTCTCTCTCTCTCTCTCTCTCTCTCTCTCTCTCTCTCTCTCCCTCTCTCTTTTTCTGACCTCATTATAAATGAGAAATAATTGGAATTTCATTATGAAACTTGTGAAGTGTTTTTTTCCCTTGAAATTGATAATCATTTTGAGATAGCTGTAAATAAATTTCTACTATATTTTCTTCTTTCAACTTTCTTTTGGCAAACTGCAAAGAAGGGGGGAAAAAACTAAAGGGGGCAAACATTTTTTCTGATTGCCAAAAAAAACAAAAGTTACATTAGTTCATGAAAGCGAATAATTAGACAACAGAAAGGGAGAGAGAGAGAGAGAGAGAAAATGATTATGAGGAGCGTGGAGAGCAGTGGACAGAAATTGGAGCAACAAACATACATATATATAAGAGTGAGAGGGAGAGTGGGAGTGGGATAGATGCAATCTTAAGATAAAAGTGCAAAATGAAAGTGAGTTGCATAATCTTGCAGTTAGAGTGAGTTCCCAGCTAAAGTTCCCCTCTTTTTTTTCCGTTGTTTGTTCAAAGTTCTCACACACAAAACACAAAATGAAAAGCAAAACGGTGCAGAGAGGCAGGGGGTTGGGGGAAGAAAGGGAAGCGCATGAGAGATGCAAAGTTAGCGATAAGTTTCACTACCCCCCGCTCCTTCCTTTCGCCAGGTCTCTCTCACTCTTCCCCAGTTGTCTCAGTCTCTGTCTCTGTCTGAGAAAATGAATGTCGATTGTTTGTTTGTTTGTTGCTGCTTGACCACTTTTATTTTTATGCCTCAATTGGCTTGGGCTCTGCTTGCATTTTGTTTTATTTCTCCAATTTTATTTTCATACTCTTGCCAAAAGAGAAGCCGCTCCTAGACCATCTTACCGTGAAATTCTCATTCATGTCAATTAATATTTTCCAACACAAAATGTTTCCCAAGGCAGTGTATACACACTTCGTATTGTTCATTTCATTTTGTTGCTGTTGTTGTCCTACACCAATTCCCCATTTTTTCCGTTTGTCATGCAAAACTGAAAACTTTTTGTCAATAGCTCAGTGAGGAGTGAAGAGACTTTGGAAGATGAAGAAGAAAAAAGAGAGTTGCTGCTGGAGTTGTGGGGGAGGGGGTGGTGAAGTAGTTGAAGAGAAATGAAATATGCATAAATAAATATATTTAATATTTGTTGTCATTCTTTAAATGCAACTTAAGCAATAGAGAGAAACCGAGAGACAGAGAGAGAGAGAGAGAGAAAGAGAGAGAGAGAAAGAGAGAGATAGAGAGCGAGAGATGTATACCAAACGACAAAGACACACAAAGAGACACTGTGGGGTCTCAAGCAAGTTTGTTGCTCAAGTCATTTGTCATTTTGCACACAGATAGACAGAGAGAGAGAGAGAGAGAGAGAGAGAGAGAGACAGTTCAGTAGATAGCAAATTGTCGAAGAGAAGGACGAAACGCGAGGCGAATGCAAAAATTAAAACATTCGCCTAAAAAGTGTGCCATGACAGAGATGGAGATGGCCATGGAGAGAGGGAGACGAAGCATGCGGTGGACAATTGGACAAACGAATAGTGTGGCGGTTAGTTCAAAGGGGCCAGCGACCCCGTCCGTTTAAGTGGTAAACCAAGTCAAATGTAGAAGAGGAGGCATACATTTTGGATTTTCTGATGCTTCGCTGACTTTTCTCTCCTCACTTTGCTCTCTTTCTCTCTCTCTCTCTCTCTCCATAGCGATTTCAAATTCGAATCGTGGCACAACGCGCGTGGAGCAGCGGCTCCATGAAAATTGGCCAAAAAAGACGAAAAAAAAACTGGCACGTTCCCGTGTAGTTTCCCCTCTCTTCTGATTCGCCCTCCCCTTCATCAACAACCACATCATCCAACCATCTATTCCTACTCTTCCTTTCTCTCTCCTTCCGTCTTGACAACATGACAACAAAGAGGTCATTTACTTTCGTTGCAAGCATGAAATAATCGTTGTTGCTGTTGTTGTTGCTTCTCGTTGTCGTCGTCGTCGTGAAGCCGCACAGCCCCCGGAAAGCCCAAAGCAAGAGTCAAACGAAAAATAAAACTCACAGATAACTGAAATTGGCAACAGAAGCGGCAACACACACACACACACACAGACTCATATATATTGTACATACTACATACAGACATACATACATATGTATATCTTTTTCTAGTGACAAGTTTTGGTTTTTATTTGTTGCTATCAAAAATCGATTAACAAAAACCAAAAAAAAACTCCCGTTTTCCGGGTGAAAATGTTAACAGATAATTGGCGGGTAGAATAAGAGAACGTTTAATGCTGTCACGAGTATCGATCGATTTCTATATCAGGATATGTCCATGTCACGTGCAGCAGTTAAAAACTCAACTAAACCCGAACATTGAACATTAAATGAGAACACAACAATAACAACGACAACCAAAAACAAAGGGCTCAACAATTCTTTCACTAGGGTTGCCCACAAAATTCAAATTTAAACCAGAGGGCCGGGGCTAACTTCGACCGCGCCGAAGTTTGTATACCCTTGCAACTATTTTGCTAACTATTTCCGTACACTAAAAAGTCTAATGTTTGCGGGTGAACGACCTACAATCTTAGCATATGAATAAAGAGGAAACTGATCAAAGTCACTGTTTTCCACCGATCGTTCCTATGGGAGCTATATGATATAGTCACCCGATCTTTATCAAATTCGGCACAGTTGTTTATAGCTATAATAAACTCACTCATATTAAATTTCATAACGATAGCTCAGAAAATAACGAAGTTATTGAGGAAAGTCACTGTTCGTGACTTTGCCGTTTGTATGGAAGCTATATGATATAGTGGTCCGATCTGGTTGAATCTGAGATATACAAACTGTGCACTATACATGCAAAATTTCAGCTTTGTAGGAGGAGTTTGCGCTGATCCAGACGGACGGACGGACATGGCTATTAGAACTCATCTCGTCGTGCTGATCAAGAATATATATACTTTATATGGTTGGAGATGCTTTCTTCTATGCGTTGCACACTTTTTTTGCAAGGGTATAAAAAACCAAATGGAAAGAAGTTTCTTTTTGTCATCTTACTATGGGATGTGATTTCATTTCCATTAGATCATCTTGTTTTTCACTTTTTTTTTGATGAATCACAACAGAATCAATTGTGAAAATGAAAATCTAAAATTATTAAAATGTGATGATTTCAATGTAGAAAAGAAAAAACCTTCATTATCATTTAAGAAACAGTTACTCATAGAACTTTGATTACTCTAAATCGAAATGTTTACATCATGAACATACATACATACATATAGACTGATGTATGTATGTACATACATATGAACATAATAATCGATGACTCAACATGTTAAATATTTGCACGAAAAATGCAATACTCTCTCACACACACACACACACACATGGCACACCCTAACCTAAACTAGACTAAATAAGTGTAACATCCCTCCACCCAACAGGCACCCCCCCAGTCATTCAACACCCGCACCCTCGACACACAACGATGAAAATTGCAGCAACTAAGAAAACTACAAAAGGCAAACTTAATGCTATATAATGTAAAGGTAAACTTAGAAGTCTGGAGGCCCTTCCCTCGCACCCCCTGCCCACCTTTATCTCTATATGGTGTTCTACATATATCTTACTCCATTTGTGTGTGTGTGTGTGTGTGTGTGTTTACAAGTTTCTCAACATATCCATTAGACAAGACACACACACACACGGCATAAATATTTTATAACTAACTTGAAAATAGATTTCATTACTCCATTGTCTATCTCTCTCTATATATATATATGTATGTATGTATATGTATATTTAGAGAAATACAGAATTTGGATATTGGAGATGGGGCAAACAGCAAACAGAAATAGAAAAAAGAATTTGCCGAAGTTTAAATGCCCTACAGTAATAATAACGTGACTTTTCCCCTATTACGTGCTCTTGCATGATCCTTCTCGGCTTAAAATTGACAAAGATCAAAGGTAGATCCACAATTTATCAGAGTTATCACCCATGCTTCACATTTGACCCAAATCGTGGAAGAACTTTAGGTCCCAAGGCGAAACAAAGAGCACACGTAATCGTTTCTTGATCCGGACTATAATTAGAGGTTTATGTGGGGGGCAAGGTTGACGATTGACACAACTTGATTTCGACAAATGTCAATTGGAATTGGAATTTCCCGTTAGCAGAGAGGAGATGCATGCAGCACGACATTCAAGGTTCTCGTCGAACAGTTGTTTTTTGTCGTTTTATTGTTATCGAATAGTTAGATGAAAATATTGTCTGCCACTAAAGAGACATGGAAAACACTGACAAATCGAGGGCGTCGAGGTTAGTTGATTCAAAATTTAGTTTAAAAACAAGAGGGCCGAGATTAACTTCGACCGCGTCGAAGTTTTTATACCCTTGCAACTGTTTTGGTAACTCGTTCCTTACCCACAGCCATCAAAGTGGAAAAACGTTTTATCCATAAAGTGTAATGTCTGCGAAAGAACCGCCTACAAACTTAGCATTGAAAATAACGAAGTTATTGATCAAAATCACTATTTTCCATACATATGTATGTATATACAAGCCTACATTCAACTCTGTCGCTCTTACGGTCTAGGAGGGATTTGCGTTGATGCAGACGGACGGACAGACGGGCATGGCTATATATCGTCTCGTCGTGCTGATCAAGAATATATATACTTTATATGGTCGGAGATGCTTCCTTCTATGCGTTGCACACTTTTGACCAAAATTAATATACTCTTTTTGCAAGGGTATAAAAACTAAATACGAGGCACTGACAACCAATCATCGAGTCACGAGTTTTTACTGTACTGTGAAAAGGTTAGATATTTCTTACTTAGCAAGTCGTAGGATGTGGATAAATCTTTAGAATCTGTGGCACAAAATGGGCAACTTGAATCACCCCGATTGTTTAATTAGATGGCCAACAAACATGTGTATTTAAGAAAAAAGGAGGCTCAACAAATGGCCAACCCCTTGAAGAGATTGGCTGATTGGAAACCAGGCCTCAATCCATTTGCAGGTAAAGCCTCTAACAACCAGGCCATTTGAAGTTTTCATGATTTTCATAGAGTATTCTCTGCAATATATTGAAATTTCATACAAATCGTTCAATTGTTGGCTACCATTTTCCAATTTCCAAAATTAGCAAAATTGAGAAATGAATTGGAATTCAATTGAGAATGTACATATAGAAATATTAACTTTTATCTGAAAAACGCATATATAATCTCGTTTTACATTCCACTTTTATTTTACATTTTCTTTCCCTTTCTTTGCATTGAATTGAGAATAAACAAAATTCAAAATTCATTATTATTTGAAATGAAGTTTTTTGAAGTTTCTTGCCAATTAGCCATCTTAAAACGTTTCCTATTTAGTCACATACATATGCCCAGCGGCCTTCGCAAGGGTCATACGCATAAAAAGAGATGGAGAATGGAAGTGCAGTTTTGCATAAAATGTCCCATATTGAGAGGCAAAAAAATATGTCTAATTTTTATCCGATTTTCATGAAAAATATGTCATTCGACGGGAAATTCAATTTACTTTCTTTCGTAGTTCATGTGAAAAAGTACTTTAGTGCAAACTAGTGTCGCAAAAATATCCTCGCCCAAAGGACCAAAAATTTCCATACAAAATTCAGATTTTCAATAAGCTCCAAATCGAAATTAAAATTTGTGGTATGCAGTTTATCTTATTTTTGCTAGATCTACAAAGAGTTCATACTTCTATCTTTAACATTTAAGATTTTGGACAAAAACGTCCAAATGTACATATGTATGTATAAGTATTTGTATGTATGGATGCCGGATAGAATAGTCAATTGATTTGATAGTAGATTCTGGTTAATCTATTAAGTTTGAATCTGAGTGTAACTATGGGGAAAAGCGGCAACTACAACTGAAGAAACAATCATTGTTTAGCGAAGAATGTATGAAATGGTTTTCCTTCACATTTCAAATCTTAATATACCTTTCTTTAGCCTATGGCTGCAGGGTATGTGAGTGAGGAGAGGGAGACGCAGTACACAAATAAACTGGAATTAAGCATAAACCAATAAGCGCAGTACCAGAAAGAAGAAAGTGTGTGTGTGTGTGTGTGTGTGAGGGAATGCGAAAACTAAAACTGGTCTCAAGTCAGGCAAAATCAACAAAAAAAATACACAAATACATGCATAGCTATATACATATGTATACATATATATACGTATACATATATGTGTGTATGCTTGCTCAAGGTCGGTCAACGGATTTTTCTTCTTTTTTTTTCGTCTGTTGTTTCGCGTTAAGCTTTAGTTGAAAACAAAATAAATACATAAATGAAACAGATCAGAAAACGCAAACGCAAACAGCCCAGTGGCTGGACTGAGCGGTGCGCTGATATTTCAAGGGGGCGCCGCAACGGAAACAGCGACGCTATGCAAATTAAAAGTAATTTTAAATTTCCTGAGTTGGCGAAATTGAAAAATCGCCCACGCACACACACACACACACACACACAAAACGCAGCGACAGAGAGACAAATAAACACAAAAGAAGTTGGAAAGGGAGAATACGCCGTTATTTTTTGAATTCCAAGAAACAGTTTAGCGCTCTCGTTCTCTTTACTCCTTGTTGCTGTTGTTGCAATTATTAGGAGCAACAGGCACGCATGATCAATGGGGGGGAAAAATATCAAGTGCTTAGCTAGCCGTCTCTTTCCAACACACACACACACACACACTCGGACACTTTCACACAATTGTTGCTGTTGTTGTTGTTAGCCACATTTGAAATTTAAAACTAAAAATTGTAAAAAATGCAAGTATAACTCACCTTATCCAAACATTTGAGCTCCTCGATGGGATATACCACCTTTTGGCAGCGGGCACAAGTTTTATTCATTTTGTTGTTGATGCTCTTTCTCTTCTCCACTGAACTAACTTTATGATTTGTTGTAAATGTTGTTGGCGTTGGTGGGCACACAGAAAGAGGGTGGCAGCGGTGGGAGGGGGTACAATTCCACTGATCTCCCTTTCCTGTCTCTTCTTTATTTGCGCTTCTTTTTGGATGATGTTCTTCTTCTTCTTCTTTAGTGTACTCCTCGTCCTCTTCTATACCAGTGTGGATGTGTGTGTGTGTGTTAGTGTGTACACCAGAAGAAAAAATATTGTTGTAACTATTTTCGAAAATGGGGGAAAAGAAATTTTGCTAAGAAATTGCGCTTTGGATATTTCCTTTTTGGTTTTTTGGCGATTAATTTTGCATTGCGAAACGGAAGTTTGTTGGTTTTTGATGCCTATTGCCGAAAGAGGAGTTTTTGTTGTTTGTTCAAACAGAATACTTATTTTACACTATTTGGACGATCATTTGGATTAACATTTTTGTTTCGGTCGAGGCTTTAACTGACTGACAAAACTGCCAAATAACCGGTTTGCTTTGTTTCGCTTTTTGTTTCAGCACTTGTGTATTTATTTTTGTTGTTTTTGTTTTTAGTATTATTGTTATTGACAAGAAAACAAAAAAGAATATTAAAAAAATCAGTTGCACAGGTTACAAAAGCAACGCGCGCATCGCAGCACGCGAAACACGACAGCAAAAGGGAGAGAAAAAGAGTGGAAAGAAGAGTTGAGAAGATCAGCGGGGAGTATTAGACGCACGCGGGGAGAATAAGCGCATCCTCTATTAACAGTTTGTCCCGAATTCACCGATTTTTCATATATGCATAGGTATATTCATATCTATTTCTTGCTTGCATTAATTCGAAAAATTTACTTCGTCCGATCTACCAAATAACACACCCGCTCACGTTGAAAACAAAAACAACAATAAAAACTTAAAAAAAATAACAACAAAAACAACAACAACATGGCGAGTGCGCTTCGAACCATCCGAAGCCACATCGAACCACGCGAAACCACATCGAACCACACGAAGTACTCTGAACTCCTTGCAACCACGTCGAGCTCGAGCCATTTAAGTCGAACATGCAACAAAAGAGTAGAACATCGAGCAATTGATGCAATTACTTGCGCTCTCTCTTATGTTAAGTTTCTCTCAAATGCAACAACAACCATGAAGCTGAATTCGCCCGTGCGTTTAAAAATTGAATATTCGCTGTAAAAAATTGAGCATTCGCCGTAAAAATTGATTATTCGCCGTACAAATTGAATATTCGCTGTAAACAATTTAGCATCCGCCGTAAATATTTGAGTATTCGCTTGCAACAACATGGCGAATACGCCAAGCCAAATATTCGCTTCGAACTTCATCAAACCACAGCGTGACCAGCTTCGGTAAGACCGAAAACGTCAGATCATACGGACAGTGTAACCGTCTGAATAATGTTTAAATAGTGGGAACGCCGTGCCGGTATTTCAAGTGTGACAGTGGTTAACAAATGGTGCTGCCACTTGGTTTTTTTTCAGTGCTGCAAAACGAAGTGCCGAATACAACCCTGATTTTTACCAACACCGACCGCCATATTGCTGGCGAGCTGTCAAAAGATATTTTGCCCTTCTCTTTCTTTCCGGTTAGCGTCATGGTAAGAATTAACAAAGTTCGCTCCGAGTCGGTTGAAAAATGTGAAAAATAAAATGTAATAAATTGTGTTAGATAAATTAAACAAGGCCTTAATGTGCATTAGACAATGCATTTAATTAAAATAAAAGCCTGTCCTCAAGTTGACTTTAATAGGCAAAATGCCACTAAAAAAATTACTTCACGTGGTGGAGCACCACACACACACACACGCACACATATTTACCAGCCGCATAGCAAAATAATTATAATTGTTTTGTACTTCTACGCATTACTAATTACAGCCTTTCGAGAGATTCGTACAAACTGGTCGCATTGCCAAGGCCTCTGCAGGTCCCCTGAAGGGTCGCCTGGTGGCCATTGTTGATGTCATTGATCAAAACAGAGTAAGTCACTACATTTCGATTTGGAGAAGGACTGAGTGTGTGGGGCACCTGCCATCTTGCACATGATGATAATTGTCTTCTTGATAGGAAGTGCCAACTGACACATAAATGAAGCCAAGTTAACCCAACTGAAAAGCAAGACCCAAAGATAAACTGCCTCACATTACACAGTCCCAACCAGAATCGTTCCATGTCCACAAATAAATATGTCTGTACTAATTTGTTTTGCATTGCTGCAGGTTTTGGTTGATGGCCCTCTCACCGGTGTTCCCCGTCAGGAATACAGATTGAACAATCTGCATCTGACCAAGTACCGCATCAAGTTCCCCTACACAGCGCCCACACGCATTGTGCGCAAAGTGTGGCAGGATAGCGACCTGAAGGCACAATGGAAGGTCAGCCCATGGTCCGTTAAGGCCCAAAATATCTGCAAGGTAAGCACTTGGAATGACATATACCCACTCTCTGTCTGTGAATCGCCTGCCGGCTGGATTGCTGACTATAAACGACTCTCTGTCTGAGTGCACATGATGATAATTGAAAGTTCTTGATAGGAATTGCCGGCTGATACATATATGAAGCTAACTCTTGTTTATTAACTGAAAATGCACCAAAACAGTGTCCAACAGTCAAGTCAGTCCAGTGCGGCGGCAGTGACGCCTCACATCATTCCATTTTCTCTCTCCCCACATTGCCTCAACTGTTCTTCTGTTTACTAATTGTTTGTCTTACAACTTCGTTTCAGCGCTCTCAATTGAATGACTTTGACCGCTTCAAGCTGCGTTATGCCAAGCGTCAGCGCAACAAGTTGCTGACCATTGCCTTCAACACACTGAAGAAGCGCACCAAGGCCGATGGCACTCCACGTGTTCTCAAGAAGGATCGTCGTGAGCGTCTGCGTGCCGAAAAAGCCAAGGGTGGCAAGAAGGCTGCTCCAGCCAAGAAGTAAAAACACAAAAACAAAAACCTTTTTAACGAAAAGTAACTGCTTGATGAACATCTAAACCACAACATCATGATGGAGCAAATAAAAAGAAGTGTTATTTTTAGGAAAAACACACGAATCCCTCTTTGCTTTTATTCCATGGAAAAAACAAAAATAATCGGGAAAGAAATTTTATCATAACATTTTGAGACAAACAGTTTCTTCAATGTTTGGATAACTTTTAGTTCATCATATTGTTGATAATTGTTGTCCAAGATGCTTGGGGCTCCCAATTTCCAAGTGGGAAGGTATACGATCGTATGTCGATATTGCTGGTGCTCTGTTTACCATCAAAACTAGACAAAAACGTGGTACCCAGATGAATGAAATAGCACGCTTCCGTCTTTTGGGCGTCCTAATAGTGAGCGAGATGGATGAACTGAAAGTGTATGAGATGGCATGATGAGTTGTTAGTAAAAGTGAGCGAGACGCCAGATGGAATTTCAATCTCCATGGAGCCGTTCACTTGATCCATGCGAAGGAGATTGGATGGTTGACATCTGTTTAAATTTAAATCAAATTACATGTCTTCATCTCAATGAGAATGACACTTCAATGATCTGAAGTTAAGAGTAAGAGTAACATCTGTGGATTTCGAAGATTCCTTGGGTGAAGCCCATAAATTTCAATTGCGTATAGAGTTCTTTTTTTTCCTTTAACAATTTTATTTGCTCCCATGAAACAACATAGAAATAATGTTTAAAAAAAAAACAGTCCGATCTTTAAAGCAGTCTACCAAATTAAAACGATCTGATTTGTGGGATACGATTATTTAGCCTCGGTCTTGCAGTATATGGTCTTCCAGTTGTTTGGGTGATTGTAACCCAGAAGAATGGGCAAGTGAAGGAACAAGGTAATGTGCTCTCCTTGAATGGACGTCGAGACTTTGACCCAATTGCGAAGCCATTCAATCATTTGCTCATTGCTGAGATTAACCGGATTAAGGCCGCGCAAATAGCAGGAGTAGCGCAACGCATCCACACTCAGATTGTGGACATCACCCTCTTTGGTTATGGCCTGGTCCATGTAGTGAACTAGAAAGGCATGCTCATGTAGGCGATGACGCTTGAAGATGCTATTCGGTAGGCCATGCATCTTGACCAGATATTTCTATCGAAAAAGAAAAGGATGGAATTGTTGGCTCTGATTATAGATAGGGG
Source organism: Drosophila paulistorum (assembly GCA_018152135.1). Classification (NCBI taxonomy): domain Eukaryota; kingdom Metazoa; phylum Arthropoda; class Insecta; order Diptera; family Drosophilidae; genus Drosophila; species Drosophila paulistorum. The sequence goes on from JAECXG010000690.1 coordinate 17,381,312, forward strand.
GTGCATATTTAGCATGGGGATCTTACGACATGTTTACGCGACATTCCCAATAGGGAATAGGGACCTTCGGCAAAGATATCTTTCACAGCAATCAATGACTCGGCACTGGGATGTGTTCCACTGCCCAGTTGACCTAAGATGCATTCGAATTCGGCATGATTGTGATGCCCGGCCAAGGATTTCAATTTGGCCTGGAGGCAACGGAACACAGACTTGTTATATTGGAGGCGATGCTTCATGTAATAGTTCTGGAAATCTGAGCGCTGTTGCAGCGTCCAAAAATGGGATGTAAGAAATGTGCGTGGATACCAAAAGCTATAAAAGATGAAAACAAACAACAATTTGAAATACTAGTCAGTCAGGTGGATAGGTGGTTGGGGCTTACACTAACGGAAAGAATGCATAGCCAACCATTGGCAGAGAGCATCCAATCAAGGCTGGAGCCACTTTCATCATGTCTCTGGGCATTTGCATATACAACTCGAGCTCCTGGCGATTTAAGGCACGTATCCCCTGCGGCGAATCGTTAGCAATGCGAGCAATTTTCAAGAAGCGTTTCATGTCCCCAAAGAAATCCTTGACACCGTCAAAGAACACATTATACAGCTGCATGGCCTTGGGGAAATTCTTCTCCAGCACCTTGTCATAGTTCTTGACATAGTTGAAATAGCGTGTGAATATATAATCCTGCATATTGTCCCGCATCTGTTCGCGCTTTGATTTCTGCATATCCTGCGATTCTTTGGACAACTTCTCATCATCGGAAGGCGACGCGGATGCCGCTGCGGTAGGCGATGTCGAGACTGATGTAGTCGGTTGAGTTGATCCCACTAGGGGAACGTCTTTTGGTTTATTGGCATCCCAGCCAGCTTCATAGATCACCTTGCCCACACTGGTTATCTCGGAGGCGACATTTCTTTTGAGTTGCGGCGGTGCTCCGGTTGTTTTCTCGCCAGCTTGTTGCTGAGATTGGCTGCCATAGCGCAATCGATGTATACGCATCTTATCACTGCAAATGGTATATTGAAAACAAATTAAGGTCACCGGCATGATAGTTAGGGATCGAAGGGTCAGATGGGGGGCAGAGAGGTTCACTCACCTGACTATATACACCTGTAAGAGCTGCCGGCGTTCCTGGAGCAAGCACCAGGTGACTCCAGGGCTGGCCAAACTGGCCGCTCGCAGAGCGAACGCCATTTGTTCCGGTGACTTTATGTATTCCTCGCCCTCGCACAATTACGCAACCGGCAATTCGGCAGGACCTGTGGACCTACAGTAATATTATGATAATTGCTCCAATATCAATTTCACATAAGGTATCACTTATACGCTAATACAGTGCCGCCAAAATAGCTCTTTTATGGCTAACTGACGAAAATTTAGCTAAAGATTTGCAATATTTCCATGGAACAGAAAGATGCCAAAAACATACACGGAATGATCATATTACCACCAAATCTTACGCAGTTTAAGCCTACAGATTTATTTACTTTTTTCCTGTAGTTATTCATCACCACGTTGGAATTGCCAATTTTCTGGCTAAAAAAACCAAAAAGCGGCCAACACAACTAGGCAGACGGGCGATAGATGGCGCTGTTTAATGCAACTTGTGGCGACACCGAAAATACTCTCCATCGAACTTGTAAAACTTGTCAAGACGCTTTGATCGGACTTCCATTAACGTTTTTATATATTTAAGTACAATTGGCTGCCTTGTAATATCAGAGTAGCCAAAGTGGTGACCCCGACGTGATCTTCAGCATCACTAAACGTTCCATGGAATCGATTCCGGTCTACTAGCAAATTTCGTCATCCGAAGTCAAACTGGCTACCAATTTTTTTGGCGGGTTTATGACACAGAGACGCTACGATTTGCGCGCGCTTCAAAAAAGGCGACTTGAATTTCAACAAGAGACGCCCTTTGAAAATTTCACGATGGAAGAAATGAAAAGGGAACTTGACGATCTGAAAAGCCAATTAGAAGTTTTACATGCAACTAGCAACTCCACCACAAATAATGCGGCACCCGGCCAACGTGCGCCCCTGAGCTTGCCACGCTTCGCAAGAAACAACCCCCATTTGTGGTTCGCTCAAATCGAACGCCTTTTTCGCTTGCACAATATTGACGACGACGCAGACAAATTCGATCTGATCACCGTACATACATATAGACGAGGAGATAATCATTGCTGTAGAAGATTTGGTTTTACGACCACCTGCGACTGACAAATATCTCGCCATAAAGAATCGTCTTCTTGAGAGATTCGCCGAATCGGCTGAATCAAAATTTCGACATCTACTTCACGGCGATGAAACAGCTGGATCAAAACCATCTGAAATTCTGGCAAACATGCGACGCCTCGCCCCGGATCCGGCAAGTGAAAGCTTAATTCGCACACTCTTTCTTGCAGAGATGCCTCAGTCAATACGCCCAATGTTAACAGTGTGGGAGGAAACCAACTTAGACAAACAGAGGGCGAACCAGTATTTTCGGTGTCGCCACAACTTGTGGCGACACCGAGAAAAGCCAAAAACTGGAAAGGAAACCAGAGGGCCGGGGCTAACTTCGACCGCGTCAAAGTTTGTATACCCTTGCAATTTCTTTGTTACTCTTTCCTTACCTCTAGCCGTCAAAGTAGAAAAACTTTTTATCTAAAAAGTCTAATGTTTGCGAAAGAACGGTCTACAATCGTAGCATAGCAAATTACGAAGTTATTGACAAAAAGTATAGCCTACATGCGAAATTTCAGCTCTGTAGCTCTTACGGTCTAGGAGGAGTTTGTGCTGATCCAGACGGACGGACGAACATGACTATTTGAACTTGTCTCATCCTGCTGACCAAGAATACATTTACTTTATATGGTCGGAGATGCTTTATTCTATGCGTTGCACACTTCTGACCAAAATTAATATACTCTTTTTGCAAGGGTATACAAATTTGTGCTATGCACATTTAAATAACATACCTTTCAGCTGATGGACAACTTGGTAAAAACCGTTATGAAACAAAGCACTACTGTTAAATTTAAATTTATCACGTTATAATTTTGCTTGGCCGATAAAAAAGAGGAGCATTATAAAAAAATATTTGAAATATGCGCGAAATTTTACAACATAAGCAGTTCTGTGTGTGCACTGTTTTGTATCTGTAGGTTGATAACAGCTGCTGCTATTGCTCGTTTGACTACTGGTGATGTTGGGAGGATACGGATTGAAATTTGTTAGTTGACCCGTAGGCGTCTGTTGCGTCGGTTGCTTTGTTTGGGCTCGTTGCAAAAATTTTTGTTTCTCTTGTATATAAGTTTTGTTTTCGCCTCGTACTAGATGCTGGCTGCAAGCAGCAATAACAATAATAACAACAACAATAAGAAAAATAAAGCTGAAACCAACACGCGCCTCGGCTAGGCCAACAAAACGAAAAACGTAACTAATCAGTACAAACACTCCTCGTACCCCTCATCCAAGACCCCTTACCACGAATTTTCTCACTTCTCCTGTGGCACACTTTACTGAAACAACCATCAGTCATCAATGCCAGCTACTTTTGGCCATTTTGTGGCATAAACGGAAACGGAAACGGAAATGTGCGTTAGTTGTTTAGAAGCGTTAAAAGCATGTTGTTGTGGTACGCCTCCTCTCTTTCTCTCTCTCACACACACACACAAACACTCTCTCTTTCTGTGTGTGTGTGCGGAAAGAAGACCTTCAATAAGAAATTATAAAACTTAGCGCGTGTCCAAGTTACTTGACTTTCAACTTTTGGCCCAGGAATAGAAGTTATTTCCTAATGCACATACATACATAAGTATGCATGTATGTATATACATAAAGCCCATACATATGCTGTGGTCTACATAAGCATAGAGTCTATACGTATGTATTATGTATATATATTTGTTTGTCTGTTTTATATCTTTGTGTGTACGCGCTCCTTTTTTTTTGCGCTCAGCTTACTTTCAGCTGCTTACATTTTGCTCCTTTTGCCGATTTACCCATACAATATGTATGTATGTATGTATGTATACCTACGCATGTATGTAAATATATTCATGTTTACTTATTTATTTGTAAGCATACATATCTTATATTTAGCGAACCAGGAGAACGGCTCGGTTACAGCTATTGACACATGCATAATATAACATCGTATAAGGCAAATATGTCGACTAGAATTTCGTAGATAACAACCTAACAATCGACTCAACCAACCGACAGAACCGTACCATTGCCACGGCAAAGTTCATAAAAATAGAAATACATATGAGAAATGAAAACAGCAGCAGCAACAACAACAACAACAACAACAACAACAATAACAACAACAGATAGAAATAAAAACGAAGGAAAATAACTAGCTTACAGTCATAAATGTGTTTATATTTATCTACAGTGGCTTAAACTCTATTTGTATCTAGCTCAGGCACTTATCCTAGGCCCTAAAGATATGTTCAGTTAGTTCTCATGCCTTTAGTTATGACAACTAAAGTGATTAAGCGACTTATTTTAAATCAATTGTGTTTATTTAAACAATATCAAGGGTAAACTATTTTAGTAATTCCGATCTTAATTTATACCTCTCTGAAATGTCTGTATGGATAACAAATCGTGTTGAATAGATTTACATAAAATTATGGTACATATTAGGTAAATTTATAATTATTGATGCTCAGCAAGTCCATTTTACCATTCAAAAAATTATACAAATTCGGAATTGTTTATGTATTTATTTAAAATCTACTTCAATTAGTTAAAACTAACTGCAATCTGAGAATGAAAAGTTTAAAATTTACAGGAAGTTTTCTTTAAATTGAAGACGACTTAAATTCTTAACTTAAATTCTTTTCAATTTCAAAATGCCAGAGACTATATGTACATACATCTATATAAATACCTAAGAAGAACAAAAGGAAGAGATAAATCAAGAAAATAGTTGCAGAACCAAAATATATTTTGAGGATTCCATTGGAGACGTGCAGGACTGTGTGGGGGTATCGCTTGGCGGGCCTATTATTATGCCCCACCTGAAATTCTTAAACGTTCTAGCCCGCGGTTCGCAGATCACTTCTTCTGAGCCCAGAATGGCCTTCAGTTTGTGTCTATTGGGCAACAAAATGGGACATGTTCCGGGTCCTCGGTTATCCCGTTCTGGCACAGGGTGCATTCAAAGCTGTTTTCTTTGCGGAAACGGTAAAGGAATGTCCTGAAGTCTCCCTAAAAACTCAGAGCCAACTCCTTTCCCCTTAATGCAAGTTTATTACCCACACTTTCTAATAGATTTCTTGTAATTTTCATTTTGCCTCTGTCCATTTTGTTAAACTCTTCTTTTAATTCAAGATACAGTGTCACAAATATCAATTTTTTTAAACCATTATTGGTTCAAGTCCAGCAAAGAAACCTTTTTTTTTCTCTAAAGGTTTGTCATGTGCACCTGGAAAAACTTTTTATTGAAAACTTTCACAAAACTTTCTTAATAGCATATTTTAGCTTCTAGCGGATGAGCTGCAACTCACAAGACTAGATTAATTTCAAACTAGAAAAGAGAAAAGTATTAATAAGTTAGTTTAGAGTTTAATTATGAAATGGAAAATGAGAAATGCAATTTTTGTACATACTCTTACTTAGTATATATACATATTATTAGCTGGAACATCTATCTAAGCCAACTTATGATTGTTAAAGTAATTAATTGCGACCATTTTGGTGATGATAATTGAAAGAGTTGTCAGTATTTAACTAACTAATGCTTAAAATCAATCAGTTTAAGACAAATGAAAGATATTCAATTGAATAGAGATAGAAACACTGTGAATTTATGTGCGAGTGTGTGCGTGTGGCTGCTTTTGTGTGGGTAGTGAAAGGTGTCTACATTGGGGGAGAAATTCAATTGAAGGAAACGTCAATATGTGTATTTATGTAGTCGAGCAACCACAACGAGCATTGTTAGAATATAAATAACACAAATACCTTGACTGGGTAAATAAATAGCTTCAGCACTTTTAACTACATATGTATGTATGTATGTATCTATGGGATACACAGGTTCAAGGATACAATGCCATTATACATACGTACATATAATAGACAAATGTATGCATGTATGTATGTGTCCTGTGGCCAGTTCCCACGCCTTGCTTATCGTATGGCCAATAGCATGCGATGACCTCGAATACAATTTAGCCAAATCATACAGCTATTTGTAATTTATGAGATATAATTTCAATTGAATTGTTTGGCAATGATTCTGCATATTTATGAACAATTTCAAGTTTAATGCCTTTCAATTTCCATTCCCATTTCGCGGCCGCGGGAAATGTGTTCAACCACAATGCTATAAAATTGATTTATTTCAAAATGGTTGCTTTGGCCATAATTCACAATCAAGATAGAAGCAAAACATTTTCCAATTCAATTATAAAACCATTGACAGAAAATAATTACGTTCTGCATTCATTTAATGTTTGATCGAATCTTTACTTAAGTTTCCACTCTCCTTTCATCCTTTTCACTTATCTTGGCCAACAAGTTTATTGACAGTACATTTCTTGGTGAGCAAAAAGTTTATTGTTATTGTTACACCAATTGGCCAATACAATCGAACCGATTAAACAATTAGCCCAAAGATGGTCAGAGACATACACTCGGCAAAATAGAAAGCAAATAAATTGTCTGTGAAGAATAAAAATCGATAAAATCTCTTGTGGATACAGTTTCTAAGCTTCTAACATTGAAGAAGAAGTGTTATGTGCATTTACCATCTCTTTCAAGCTAAAACCATTTTGAGTCAATTTATATTTAAATTGAAATACGTTTTTTGAATATTATTTAAGCAAGTCAAACAAAAATAGTACAACTTATGCAGTTTTAGTACAAATATTAGTAGAATCCATTAAGAAATTTACCTTACTTCAATATGGGACGATGTCAGATATAATAACAAACAAGCAATAACAATCAAGATCAGATAGTTTTAATCTAAATTCCATCTAGAAAGATATACATATCATGCAAAAGATATAATATGATCATTACATACACAAATTTTCTTTCTTCAATGAACAAAAACGTAAGCAAGACAAGAATTTATTCTTTCAGTTTCACGGTGTAAACATTTTATTGTCTATTTCTTTATCAACATTAATTGTGCCATTGCCCGTTTACCTAATGACATTAACTACATGGGCAATCAATAGAATCAACACAAAAGTGACTAGCTGGCTGGCTGACAGAATATTGGCCTAATTGGCCGATGGCACAGCAAAGTGGCAGCTATGACAACAGCGCAATATAATCGTTAATTAGGCATAAACTTGGGTTGGGAGAGGTTGGGTGGTGGGCAGGGGCAGAGGCAGGGGCAGTTTAATTTTGCAGTTTGCAGGTTCGGTTTTTAAGTGCCGTTAACTGCAAATTGGTTCACAAAATCCTATCAAGTCAAATTGACAATGGGTACTATATATATGCATACATATATACCCAAGTTGCTGTTGTTATAGGGTTAATCATACGCACCGTTGAACCGTAGCAAATTGCATATATTGCATATATGTTGCAAACAACAACAACTAGAAATTAAACCATTGACAGAGAGCACACACATGCAGATACACGGATAGATAAAACTAAAATGGAACGACAAATTGTTGTCGCACTTCTCTAACCCGAATGCAATTGTCTTACCTTGACCATGAAATTTGTGTTGAAAGGGTTGTACTTGAAGTTGTCTCTTTCTGTATGTATGTATGTATGTGTGTGCATGTGTGTGTGTGTGCGTGTGTGTGTGTGTGTGTGCATAAGGTGAAAAGGTTAGAGCAAACATTTAATAAAATATTTAAAAATCTACTATGTTAAAAATTACACAAAGCACATACATATATATTTAGTTAAGATTGAACTCTGAATCCTTCACCATTGCAGACCTTTGAATTCATTGATTGATCTTTCAGATTCTCAATTGTTTCTGAGATTTACATAATTTGCCTAGAATCGATCTGAATCATTTTTGTGAGTATCGAATGACAAAATTGAGAGAGTAGGACAAATATGATTTAGCTTCACATTCGAAACATTAATCACATTGTTTTAGCATAAACATATTGAGCATATTATAGCCATTATATTGTGCCATAAGCAAATCCTTCTAGTTTTACGAAGTCGTGCAAATAATCTTTGAGCAGCTTTTCTTGTTCTTTTTTGTCAAACATTCATAAGCTAAACATTTTTCCCTTAATGCCAACAAAATGCTCACTAGGAGGTGGCGACAATGCCAAAATGCCAAAACGAGAAATGAAAATGAAAACGACGAAATGAAAGGGGAAGGAAAAGGAAAGGCAGAGCAAGAAATGGAAAAGAAAAGACGTCGGCGACGGAGACGGCGACGGAGACGGTGACGTGAAGAATGCAAAGCACGCGAAAATGTGTTTAAAAGTGTTGGAGGAAAAAGTTTACAAGAAAAACTATGTGGTTGACAGAATGAGAGGTAACATTGTATGCAAATTTCAGAGGCACACACACACACACACAGAAAGGGAGAGCAGTTGCAGTGACTTGCGGTGAGTGTGCGAGTGACAGCCTGGCAGACACCTTGTCAATGTCTTGCGGCAACAAATAACCCGGACCCGAACCGGGACCCACAACAGAGAAGGAGATGGGGACCCCCACACACACACACACAGAAGAACGCCAGAAACACAAGCCGAGTGGCAGCAGCAACAGACTTTCAGCTGACTGGCTCTGAAACATACGTGTGTGTGTGTGTGTTGGCCATAAGGAGCAAGTTTAACATGGTTGCTGTGTTGCTTTTTGTTTCTAGGCCTTGAATACGCCGCGGGTGTCACTTTAATGAATCTGAAATGTTGATGTTTCCTTCTGACAGGCAGAGAAAGAAATAGAGAGAGCGAGAGAGCAACAACAGAGCACAGCAAGAACAACAGTAGAGAAAACAAAAACTATAGCATACCTTTTAGCGTCAAATCGGGTATAAAGCAAATGGGAAAGAAGGGAAAGCAACTAAATTAACAAATATAAGAAAATGCCTACGTCAACTCAACCTCTAATAAACTAATCCAAATAAAGAGTCATGCATATTATATATGGATGTATGTGTATAGGAGCCAAAAAGTTTCAATTAGATAATCTTGAAGTTTCTCTGGCTTAGTTGAGGTTTTAGTTTATCCTCCTTTCGTCAATATAAACCCATAGCCCTTTGGTCTTAGACAAAATACATTTCCTTGGTTACTACTTCATTAATTTTAAGTCAGGTTCATAACAAAAAAGCAAACAGTGAATCAATTTATCAATCAAATCTATTGATATATTCCATTATCGACGAGGTTTGAGTTCTTTAATCAAATTGCAAATAAATTGAATCTATGATAATATATAATAATGAATTTGGTGCCCAAACTTGTTGTCTGCCATTAAATAACAATTTATTGAGTTATATCCGCCACTGACTTTGTTTGAAACACATTTGGGAAATTTGCCAATTTGCCAATTTACAAGGCTCTTGATGGCAATAAAAAAGAAACAAGAAAGGGAGCAGAACAGTTGCGATAAGGCCATAAACATAAAGGAGCAATGGAAAATGCAAAAAAAAAAAAAATCAAATCTATGGAAAAACTGTCTCTATCGTTTAGGTAGTCATCGAGGCCATTGAATGTACTTAAGAACCACTTAACCCTTTGCCTTTAGCCATATTTCAACACTTTTTATTGGTAATACATATATAAATATTCTTCTACGATTACCTAATTATAGTAGAATTCGTAGCACAGAGCCTTATCCCAGAAAGTAAGACCTTTGAACTGATAGATAAGTCTTGATCTCTATAAAGACTGCCTAATTTATGGGAACCCTAGTAATCAACAATCACTTTTCGACACTTCGATTTACAAATTTTTCATGGAGTTAAAAGGTTTAAAAAGCGTTTTCACTAGTCTTTATTAAATCTTATGAACATAATTTCTGCAAACCTTTTATGAAAAGAACTTTTCATAGTTTAAACACTTAGATCGTTATTTCATCCATAATATTTCCATTTTACGATTCGCACTTCACTTTAATTATACTTCATTACTTGGGGAATGGTCTTTTTCTTAGTTAAACCTTTTTTAATCCAACCAGGCATAAAAAAAAACTAATCTTATTTGCCACACTTCTTGGTAAAAGGGCCATGAAGAAACACAGTTTAGAAGATGATGGCTGGCAAAGGAAGGGCTGGCGGTTTACGCTGTAGGTTTTGCCACCGATTTGTTGGCTCAATGCACACACACACACACACACACACACACAGACACTAACACTTGAATATATATGTAAAAGGGAAAGTGTCGTGGTATGAAAGAGAACATTTTTGGTGCTTAAATAGAAATACAAGTGTGAAAAGAAAGAAGGAATGGGGATGGCTGCGGTTTATGCCCTCTTCACGTGCCTGGGCCAACGAGCTCCTCACGCTACAACGAGCTGGGCGCGAGTAAATTGAATTAAGTTTTCATTAAGCAAATAACTTGCAGCTGCCATGAAATTTACAAATTGCATTATTTATTGCACTTTGCAGAGGCGACCCCAAATAAACAATCATCACATAAATATATAATCAAGACAGACACACACACACACACACAGGCGGAAGGAGGACTAGGACAAGGACGAGGAGAAGGAGGAGGTGGTGGTGGTGGAGCAGACGGCAGGAGCACTCCTTGGCTGACGGCCAAGCGGCATGTAAACATTTAAGGGTCCAAAAACTAAGCGAGAAGAGGAGAGAGACAGCAAGTCCGTGCCGTCGAGCGGAAGAAAGATAAGGAGAACGAAGAACAGGCGGAGGAGGAGGAAACTGAGAACGTCGACGGCGACGACGTGGGTGGAGGAGAAGACGCCATGGCAAAGGCAAACATTTTACAATATTAAGTAGTAAGAGCAATAACAACAACACCCTGAGGTACAACCTGTTGATAAACTACACTAAAGGAACACCCAGCCAATAGAGAGAGAGAGAGAGAGATAAACGGATAAATAGAGACCGAAAGAGTAATAACAACAATGGCCATTCACATATTTGACTATGATCATTTTGCCATTAGCGCCATTGTCATTGCCAGCATGCAATTGTTATTCTTCCTGATCAACTCTATCCTACACATGGACAAATTGACCGATTTTGCTGGCGGCGTTAATTTCATTATCATCTCGTTGCTGACCTTTTTTCTAGGTCAAATCGACCGGCCATCAAAGGTAAGTGAAATTATTGCAAAAGCGAAAAAAAACTTTTGCCTAATGTTCAAATGAAGCAAGATTTGTTTTAAATTCTCAATTATCAAAATTCGATTAGCGCTTTTTCTGTTTCTGTGGTCGTAATCGAAATCATGGGGTGAAACCTCAAAAAATCTTTAATTCCAAAACGATTTGGAAATAAAACCTTTTTACGTATTACGAGAAGTCTACTTTGGCTGCGCCGAAGTTCATATGTCCTTTAAGTTCGGTCATTTTTAAATATTTCATTCCGTCAATAAATTCCCGATATATTTCTATATAATGTAGGCTTTTCGATCGCTAGTTTCTAAGTTAGCTATGTTATAGTGGCCCGATCCGACGTATTGTCAAACTTGGTCTCAATTCGGCAATAAAACTCTAAGATAGCAAGTTATATTCCAGTAGATTTCTAATTAAATACACAGAGGGTCAGTCGAATAGATATCGGATCATCTTGTCACGCTGATCACGAAGCTATATATCTTGTGGCATCGATACGTCTCATTCTCTGCGTTACAAACATCTAACATTTGTATGTTTTTAGTTCAAAAATCAGATTGAGTGACTTCGAATCAAAATGAACTAGACCAGAAAAAGTCTATATTCAAAATGGTAGCTCGATTTTATAGACAGTTTAGATGTCCATAATGTTGCATCATTAGCGACTGTTGATACTGATCTAGAATATACCCAGAAAGCAAGCACCCAGAAGACCATAAATAGTCTTTTATGAGTCGCGCGACTGATTAAAATAGTCATATTCATTCATTCACTCATTTATTCACTAATATTGATATATACATTTGATACGTGTGAGTATATTCTAAGGGTTAAGAGTTCATGCTGCATTGGCATTTTCTACTTAAATATATAATAATTTGCTAGACATTGATGCTTAACGATAATACATATATTATGAGATAAGTTGGGGGGAAAGTTTAAATAAAAAACCCCTTGAATATACATTTAGATAAAACTTACGACTAAAACTAGAAATTATGCTAGGATATTTATATGAGGATACGTTGAATACAAACATCTATTTTCAAAATTATTGAGGAGACGTTCGAGTCTCACCGCCTTTAGTTCAACGTTTGATCTATGGTGCAGTTCGCTTGTGGAAAAATGCCAGGGCATATTATGAATCATTTTAAGTAATTTGTTTTGAGTGACTTGCGCTCATTTTCTGATCATAAATGACCCATTCGTCGGGAGAAAATGGTACCCTAGCCGCGACTCTTCTTGAAGAGTCGCATGTGACCCCTTTCTTTAATCACTTCCGAATCAATATTAAGTCGCATTTTGAATCATACGCGACTCCCTTTTGATATCCATTATCATTCATGCGCGACTCTTTTTTGAGTCATTATAAGCGATTATTTTTTAAATTATAATTTCCATTATTTATTTTATAAAAAATAATAAGTTTATTTACATTCATTCAAATGAATACATATTTTTAAGTGTAGTTGGAAAATTTAAAGAAAAAACAAAAAGTCAAGAAATATTTCGTTATATATGTACTTAATACTTATTAACTTATACGCCAATTTTCATTAAACAAAACGTTTCCGTTTGGAAATTCTATCCTTAGCATGCACAAAATGCTTTTGAAGGACGCCATTCATGTCCTTGTCGGTGCACTTGTATTTAATGTGACAAATGTCTGAAAGTACAAAAAATGATTAATGTTGTATATCAATAATAGATATACATATACCTACTTTTTATTAATGTCACCAGATAGCACTCTTCCGCGCTTGGCTCTGTGGCTGTTCCCTTCCAGCTGTAGCCAAAAGACAATTCGTTCGTGAAAACTTTTCTGATCGCTGCCCTCAAAAACTGCGCAGGTCCATCTCCTCCTGTTTTTGATATGAATTGTTTCTGAAAAAGTTTTAATAGTTTATACCCAAATTTCAATGTTGTTTTTTAACACTTACAAATTGATCCAGTTGACTGTCGTCTTTCTGCACCTCCTCATTAAATTCTATTAAGGCGTCAATAGAATTGAGAGGAAGTTTCTGCAGACTGCGAAATTCAACGGCGATATCAACGAATGGGTCCTTGTTTCGCCTACACTTTAGTTTCAGAGAAACAACTTTCTCTGTTAACTTCGTTATCGTGCGCGTCGTTGAAATTTTTAAGTCCAGCAGCTCATCTCTTAGCTCCGATATTAATCTAGCCAAATCATTGTTCGACACGTCCACGTTTCTTACTAAAAACAATATTCCATAATAATAGGTTAAGACAACGGATAATTGATTACTTACATGTTGTCAAATCATTCGTAGGTGTAGGTACGTAATCAAAAAATTCGTTATTTGGAACTGGATTATTCTGCGACATTATGTATCTCTGGCGTAAAACAACTTGCCGTTAGAGAATCACGTAAACATACAATTTTATTAGTTATTTGATTTATTGAAAAATCAGTTTTGTTATTAGGTGTTGATATACATTGAACTCCATTGAATTGGGTGCAAAAAAAAATGATGACAAGTTGGTCAACTCACAACCCGCAAGTATATACACTCCCTTAAAAAAATTTTACGTTTTATATTGTTTGATTTTTTTTATTTTGACGGACTTAAATATTCTTATTTCATTAAATGAAAATGCCATTGAATTATCATTAACTATACGAGTTTAGAATCTATTATAGAATTATTAAGGACATATTTAGAAACCAATTTTTTAAACATAAGAAATCTGACTAATTTAGAAGTACAAAAATGTTGTGCAAAAATGTACAATTACATGTGTTAATTGTGTGTGACTTGTTGTGCATGTGTGTGGGTTTGTTGCGCATATGTGTAGGTTTGTACAGAGTAGGCTTATAGTGGGTAAGTGGGCGTGGCATATCAGTGTGATGTATGTAAGAGTGTGGATTTGTTGTGCTCGCAGGTGGATTTATATTGGCCAACGGTGCGTGTACGTGTTTGTGTGGATGGGGGACTTACTTATTGACTGTCGTCTCTTTCCATTGGGATATTTTAATCTCTGGCTATCTGTGAGCATTGCCCAGGCACGGGTCCCATCCGCGAACCGTCCTTTTGGCTTCTGCTGCACGAACCGTCGCTGATGGTGCAAGAACCATCGCTGCTGGTGCAAGAACCGTCGCTGCTGGTGCACGAAACGTCGCTGCTGCTCTTAAGAAACTCTAAATTTTACATAGGATTACTGCTCCTTCTCGTACACTTGGCTGCTAGGTTGAATTTTGTGTACCGCCTGTTGCAGATCCCGATAATGCTCCAGCTTGGCCTTCAGCTTCCCTCTTGCGATCCATCGTCTCTTGAACTTCCTGTGGTGTCGGGACTTTAGCTTGTTCTTTGTGATTCTTGGTTTTTTCAACTTACTCTAATTTGGGGTCACGATTATTTTTAGTGCTTTTTGTTGATACGTTTGAGTGTTTTTTTTTTAAGTTTTTAGTTGAAATTTTGTTTCCTTTTTATGCTTTTTTTTATTGTTGTTGTCGTTTAGATTTTTGTTTTTTTATTTGTTACTGTTGGAGCTCCAAAATTTGTTTGTGTGGCTACAACTTGGATTGGGTTTAGAATGATAAACTTTGGGATGAATGGAACTAGGTAAACTTTTTGAGACTGAAAAATACATTTCGATTTTGAAGTTTTCTTTCCCGCCTACTTTGTTCCCCCGATTATAGTTTGTAGCCGATAACACTTTTGAAAAACATATTGTATTCTCATGTTAACGTTATCGATAATATATGACAGTAAACTAAATGTCATGATTTAATTTGATTTAATTGTCTTTACAAATATTACATTTTCGGAATGAAATATTTCTGTTTGCCATTGATCATTGAAGTCCTGTCAATTCTAATCCATTCCATTGGCAACACACATAATAACAACTATCTAAGCCTAAGGAGTAAGGAGTAAGTGCAAGTAAGTAAGAATACATGTAATAACCCATACACCACGCAATACTTAACGATACGCAACGTGTATTAGCAATTCAATTAACAATTACAGTGAAATGTGTTTGTGTGTGGATATTAATTGTTTTTTGCCTCACAAATGAGAACGATTGCATCAGAAGTTAAGTTTAAACGCCTGATCCTGGGTGCTGGGCAGGCTTTAAGGTCATTGCTGCCAAGCAACCTTGTAAATTGATCTCTTGATGGTAACTGATAGCCCTTTTCTCATTTTTTTGCGTTTCTAAATTTTCTTTGGCCTATTGCCAATACTCTCTGTTAGCTTAAGTGGAAGATGGAAAGGCTCACTGAAATTTAACAGCAATTTAAAAGTAAACTAGTGAACTAGGAAACCAATGGGTATAGGTATGGATAAGTGTGTGTGTGTGTGGGCATGGGTATGGGTGGGCATTGGTGGCCGGACGGAGGAGATGACAAGGGAGAGAAAGTGAAAGAAGAGTGGTTAGCGGTTTTGGTTGCTTGCTGACATTGAAAACTGAATTTTGCATACGCACGCAGACAAAAACACAAATACACACACACACACACACACACACACACACACAGACAAATACACAGTCATTGCCTTGCTTGCTGGCAAACAAAAGGTTACGCCCAGGCAAGGCCCATTGGCTTTTTTTTCTTCTCTATTTTGCACTGTTGTTGCCTGCGCCTGCATGACCTTGGCGTACATGAGGGCCCTTCATCTGTCTCTCTCTCTCTCGCTCTCTCACTTACTCTATCTCTCTCTGTTCCACTGTCTGTCTGTTTGTCTGTCTAGTTGGTTGACTGGGTGGTTGGGATGTCTGGGCCTGCCTAAGCTCCCTGCTAACTAACGGCTCTTTACAAAGAGAATTGTTGCCCAGCTAGTTACCAAATTGATGGCAAACAAAGTCTTAATTAAATACTTAAATTTAATATCGTAAATTTCAAGTAACTTAAGCCTTTTGCCCGTTGTCTTTTAATCTTTAAATAAATTTACTTTAAATTAAAATTTTAATAGAAAAACTTTTCCCAACTGCAATATAATCCACCTCTTAGAATAATTATTAGCTGTGCCTTTTCCACTCTGTAGCAATTCAAAAACCTAAATATTAGTTAGAAACAAGAAATGTTTTTTTTTTTTTTTGCAAGTTTTTCCTTTTATTAGATGAATTTCTTCAGCGACAAAGAGCATCTCATAATCATCTGTACATAAAGCATAATATAACCAGAGGGCCGGGGTTAACTTTGACCGCGTCGAAGATTGTATACCCTTGCAACTGTTTTGGTAATTCTTTCCTTACCCATAGCCATCAAAGTGTAAAAACGTTTTATCCAAAAAGTCTAATGTTTGAGAAAGAACGGCCTTCAATCTTAGCATAGGATATAACGAACTTTTTGATGAAAGTCACTGTTTTCGACCGATCGTTCCTATGGGAGGTATATGATATAGTCACTCAATTTTGATCAAATTTGGCACAGTTGTTTATAGGTGCAATAAACTCACCAATATTAAATTTCATAGTGGTCCGATCCGGCTGAAGCTCTAACGGTCTAGGAGGAGTTCGCATCGATCCAGACGGACGGACAGACGGACGGACGGACGGACATGGCTATTTGAACTCGTCTCGTCGTGCTGATCAAGAATATATATACTTTATATGGTCGGAGATGCTTCCTTCTATGCGTTGCACACTTCTCACCAAAATTAATCTACCCTTTTTGCAAGGGTATAAAAACTTAAAATATCAACGACTGCACCAGATCCATGCACAGGAAATACTTTTTCTCCTCCCAATTATAGATTAGTTCAATTAATAATGTTAGCATGTAGATAAGCCTCCAAGCGTTTGATTACATCCTCATCCAATTCGGAGTCCTCAGGAACCCCAATTATATGAAATACTGTAATCAACACATATGTAATATGCTTCGATAGTCATTCCCCACCAAGTCCAAGCAGACGCCTAGACACCAGTTATCCATAGCCAATGAAGAAGATAGTTCTCCAATGAAAATCGATCGAAAGCGCAAAGATAGTTTTTTATTTTGTTTTTTTTTTTTTAATTTTGGAACATAATTTTTGTTTAGTCTGATGATTTTTCAGTTATATCTCAATTTTCATATTTAAAAATCACATCATGTTTGAAAATTATCAAATCTTACATTCTTGAAACTTTAATGCAGATTAAAAGCCATTAGCTAACATGAATTTTCCAAATACTTGCTCTTAAAATTGACAAAATTAAAGCTTCATGAAATTAAGGTTAATTGAAAAACAATACTGTTTATTGGCATTTTTTGGCATCGCTTGAAAAGTTCTTAAGTTCTTTAATACGGTGACCACTATTCTTATTTAAAGTTAAATTTAAAAACATTAAAATCTCAAGATTTTGCTTTCAAAAATTGGTTTGCATTTTGCAAAGTTACAAATTCACAAGTTTTTGATTATTTTATAATTTTTTCAAATTAAAGTTTTGTAACTTATCAAAAATCCAGAACCCGTGGCATTTGCTAATCCTGTTTTATGGCTAATCCCGCACTGCTTCAGTTTCTAATCAACTTTATTTTCTTTCCAATCAGCATCATAAGAAAGTCTTCTCGCCGACTTAGGTATACCACACACCAGTAAAACAAATATTTCAAATTTATAATAACAAATGCATTTATTTTTTTTTTTTAATTCTGATCACATGCTTTTTACAAGCATATCTCAGTATCTCGCTCACGCAAGCTTACGAGCACCCTAGCGCCACCACCAGCCAACGGCCAACTCCAGCCTTATGGGAAAACGTTTAAATGCATAACTTGGCTATTTTTTGTCCGATTTTGATCAAATTTGGTATTTTGCTTAATATTAGTATCAGATTTAAGTGTGCCAAATTTGATTCCACAAGGTAAAAAATTACGGGAGATAATCAAGTTTTTCGGTGTCGCTAGCTAGAATAGTTTTCGAGATAAACGTTTTTTTTGAATTGCGGGGGCGGAAAGGGGCGTGGCTACAATTTGAAATAAACTTGATCACTCTACATACTACATGAGCCTACATATCAAATTTTGTGGCTTTATCTCTTATAGTCTCCGAGATCTACGCGTTCATACGGACGGACAGACTGACATGGCTGGATCGACTCGGCTGTTGATATTGATCAAGAATATATAAACTTTAGACTAAATATCCAAAAATTGTAATTTAAGTTTAAAAAGTTATAGACAATTGAGATTTCTGTCTATATTATCCTAAACTGTGGATTTTGCATACCTTTCATTGTTTAGCCCAAAATGAAGCATACGCACTGTATGCCGGCTAAACTAATATCATAACGAATACAAAATTTTGATTTCTGAATTTTTAAAGTAATTATCGACCTAATTGATGAAGTCCTATCCATTTTGCCCTTGTTTTATCCGCTAATATACATAAATGATTGCGTTCACTTATGGTTATATAATTAAAATGTCTATTTAATCACCATGAATGCCGTCTATGACGACTCAGAGATAAACATTACCCTTCAGTATTAATGTATAAGAGATAAAGTTTATATTTTTAAATATTTTGTTGTTCATAGCTAAGAAAGAATAATGTTTGTCTTTTCCTCGATCTTGACCTTTTCTCCTTATTCTACATCTCTGAAAAATCTTTGCTTAAAATTTTATTGGTTTTCTTTAACTAAACTTTTTATAATAAAGTAAATGTAGATAGACACTTTTGTATACCTCTATAATGTAGATTATAGTATATAGGGTCGAAAAAGCAAACAAAACGCATAAAATTCGATAGAAAACGCAAAACCATGGGACCAGTTTTTACAACAACAATAGTAACATTTGATGACTATCTCATAAAGAACAAATTAAAATAGTTTAGCTGACTTTTATGACCGCACACACACACGAATCGATCGTAAATTAAACTCGGTTTACCCTATCAAAGGTTCACGTTAAATGCATGCAATGCAAAATGATTTTAAAGCATGCTTTCATTTGCTGCCTTCCTTCCTCAAAGCCCTTTTGCAAGGACGGAAACGGAAGTGATGTTGCTGTTGTTGTTGCTGTTGTCGTTGCCATTGCCATTGCTGCTGCTGCTGCTGTTGCTGTTGTCATTGCTTGTGGCTGTTGTTGTTGCTGGTTGCACAGTATAGAATTGCTGTCGTCCATCCACGCCCACATAAAAATGCTTTATTGCTTTTGTATTCAGTTGGTTGCATCGTTGCTGCTCCTTGTCGATGGTTTATCGCCAGCTCTTTTTATAAATCGAGCAATAAAATTGCTTAAGCCTTGACTCAATCAAGTCATGTATGTACTTACAAAATAGACTAAATGAAAAATGGTTAGCAACAAAACGAACCCGTCCCTGTCTCTCTCCTGGCCGTCCTCTCCCTGTCTCTATTTGGACATATGTGTGTCTATATCCGTACTATCTGTCCCATTAGGCTATCAATTGTATAAATTGTTTGCTGATGGCATCCAATACCCAAGCCCCTTTTAAGGGCCTCAACTCATACCCAGCTATGTGACCTCAGTTTTGACTGCTGCTGGCGTTTTATTATTTTTCTTTTGTATTTTTTTTTATATTCTGCTGACGGCGATGTTATTCTTAGTGCCTGGGCTTTGGTTTTGCAAATTCACTGTCATTGACAAAGCAATTTAATAGTGTTACGCTTGGTTTTTCCTTTTGGGTTTAAGCTGTTTTTACTTGTTTTCTTTTTTGTTTTCTTTTTTGTTTTGTTTTTTGTTTGCATATTTCATAAGCCCTTTGAATGGTCTGGCAGCTACCAATGCCATTTATAAATATGTAAAATATCGTCCACTTGCAGTCGAATTCATTCATTATTTAACAAATGACTAAAGTCAGCAGAGCACATACATATAAATACGTCTATGTATAATATATGTATATATATATACATATATATTATACTTATATGTATGTACCTTACATAGACTTGCAGTTGTGCGTGTACTGACTTTTTATTTATGCAAAATTTGCATGACCACCCCAAAAAGTGGTTTTTCTACAAAAAAAAAAGTAAAAGGAAAACTGAAAATAAAAACAACAGCACAGAAAACAGAAAACCAAAAAAAGCAGCGGCAGAAAGGCAAACCACTGGGGGGCGTCTATGAAAAATTCGTGCAAATTGCTCGTCAGGCCATAAATACCAAATAAAAAGTGACGGCCACTTGATTTGCAAAGACGAATACCAAATGCCCTTTGGCACATATATATCGTATATATCTTGGTGCTCTGTCTTCTTCCTTTTGAAATCCAATGAATAAAGTCACTGATATCCATATAAATACATATTACCGTATATAACAGGCAGATGGAAACGTTTTCAAGCCCATAAACTATATATATTCTTGATCAGCATCAATCAATCAGTTAAGCAAAGATTTTCTATAAGAAAAAAGAGTATATGGTAAGAGTGAAATGAATGCTGATGGGGCGCCATTGCCATCAACTGCAGATGTTTGTATGTATGTATTTGATGCACGCCACTTGGCAATTTAACCTGTAGTTTTTAAGTGGCCTGGGTTTTGGTTATTTTTGGGGGTGGTGCAGACGCCTGCTCCACTCCACTGTGGATGCAAGACCATTATGACCACTTACTCTACTCATTTGCAGGCCTACGATAGTCGCCAATTGATGGTGACATTCTTTGTGTGCCTATGGGGTGCTAGGCTCTCCGGATATTTGCTATATCGCATCATCAAACTGGGACGAGACAAGCAATTCGAGGATACTCGTCGAAATATAATACGCTATGCAGTTTTCTGGACATTTCAGGTGAGTATGTGGGGCATGGAAGGTCCTGGGCATGGAGTATAAATTGCGTCAGCATTGGCATCATCCACTTTTCAATTTCACTTTCAATGACACACACATAGAGAAATAGAGAAAAAGAGAGATGGAGACAGTGACAGAGCCTTCAACTTGGCCCGTTCAAAAATCAATCAATGTGTCAGTAATTGGCATGTGTGCCAAAGGGTTCTTTTACATATTTTAGCACTTGTCACCCCTTCCTCCCACCAACCGTTCCCACAAAACCCACAATGCAAGTGTCAACGTGATGGTTGGGGGGGAGGGGGGGGGGGAAGGTCGGTACAACAATTAAAATGCCGTTTTGCCAAGCCATGACACATGTGGGTGACGCCTGCTACTAAACGTTCTAATGGTTTGCGGTGTCCTTCGTTGTCTCCGTGTCTCCCTGTCTCTCTGTCTGTTGCATGTTCTGCAGTCATTTTGTATACAAAATTTCTTTCACATTTTTTTGGGCGGCAATTTGCCAATGCAATTACAAATCTCACTTGTTGATAATATTTGTGGAACCATTATTACAGGCCGTTTGGGTGTATATTGTGTCACTGCCCGTCATAATCATCAATTCACCGCGTCATTCGCAACCGCATGCACCAAAAACAATGACCACATTGGATTCAACTGGAACCGTGATGTTTGTTGTCGGTCTGCTGGCCGAAACTTATGCCGATTTGCAAAAATTCTCATTTCGCCAGGATCCAGCCAACCAGGGCAAATTTTGCAATGATGGTAATGATGATGATGATGGTGGTCCCTTTGCCCTTATAATTTTGTTTTTATTTTGCTGCCCAGGCCTTTGGAGTGTTTCACGCCATCCAAATTATTTTGGCGAGGTAATCATATGGTGGGGCATCTTTGCCATATCACTAAACGTTATAAGTGGTCATGAATGGGTAGCGATTGCATCACCAATATTTACCACATTAATTATACTGTTTTTATCGGGCATACCATTACGGGAACGGAGCGCCGATGAGAAGTACAAGGAGTAAGTTCATCCACATTAGTGTGTGGGCGAGGGCAAATGGTAATGGTGATTTTATTCTTTTGTCTTCAGTCAATTGGAGTATCGCAAATATAAGGCCTCCACCTCACCACTGATACCTGTGCCGCCGGCGGTATATGTAGAAGTGCCAAGTGCTTTAAAGTTTATATTATGCTGTGAATTTCCCATATACGACAGCATGCGTATACAAAAGGATTTGAGTCCGTATTCATTGTCGATAGCTCGTTCCCATTCGCATATATAGCAGTCAGTGGCCCATTCCAGCAGTGCAGCAGCTGGCATGGGTACAGGATCCAATATCGGTGGACATTCGCTGCATAGGGGCCATTGTTATGGGGCAAATGGTGGCGATGCCGAGAGCCATCACAATTGCGGTGGCAGTTGCCGCAATGTTCATGTGAAAACCAATCCCTATCAATGTGAGGCAGGCTATGGTAACTATACGGGGCAACATGCCGACGGTCCTGATATCGATGATGATGGCGTTGCCGTTGGTGATGGCGATGGCAATGGCCTCGTCGATGATACAGATACGGATGATGGTGGCATCTATATGATGGGTCCAACATGCTCCGGCAACAAGGCCAACATTAGCAAGGCAACACACAAGACACACTATTTCGATTCTGGCGGCGGCGAGCTGGAGGTGGATGAGGAAGAGCAAACGCCGGTTAAATGCACCTACCTAGCCGAGGAGGAGCTGGCCTCCGACTATGATGAGGATATACCACCCATTGACCTAAGCAAGGCCACAAGTGTGGAGAGTTTTGGCACTCGAGTGCGAACCGAGCAGTCCGTGAATGCCGAGGGAATGCCCGTGACCGTGACGACGATTTTGTGATTGCAACAACAAATGGAAGAAGCTGAAGCTCTATTGTGAGAGCCTCCATGCTGGATTCCATGATGTTTTTATTTGTAATTATTATTATTATTTTAGTATATTGTACATAGGCTTAAAGCGCCCCCAGCCATGCGTTTGAGCTTTGATTTTATTTCTCTTTTTGATAAACCGAAATGCCAAAAAACAAATGGAAAAACATAAAATGAATTACCAAACAAACCAACAACAAATTATTCACAGCTGAAGAAAATGCTTTAGTCTCTTAAAAGATACAAAAACCATACATACATAAAATGAAATTTGCTCAAAATAACTAATGTGCCTCTTATAACTCTTAGATTGTTGCACTCTTTCAAAGTTTATAAATTAGTCTCTCTTCCCAGCAAAAAACTAAAAGAAAACTGTTAAGCCCCTTTCCTCCCTCTAAAATCGAAAGAATACCGAGTATATAATCTTGTTCCCCGATACAAAACCAAAGTAATACATATAGCCAGAAAATCGAAACTAACTATATTTTCTTACGGTATCAGAATACACCACATTACACACACACACACACACACCTACACACCTACACACCTACACCCCACCAAGTACAAGAGAAAAAATACAAAAATAAAAAACAAAACTGAAACATATCCCAAAGAAAAGGTAACCCACACGCTCTATATACTGAATTTGAAGTACAAGACAAACGAAATAAACAATTAATAAATAAAAGGATAAAAGTAAAGGATACAATTTGTTAACAAACAGAACTTGAAGAACAATGATGAAATGATGATGAAAAATGTTCTGTAAGCCATTGTTATTTTATATACAAAACAAAACAAAACGAAACGAAAAACAACAGAAAATAAGAAATAAAAAACACAAGTCGGTATCGAAATTGTGTTGTAGATAAATACATATACACATGTATATATCTATTCTTATACTAAACAAAAAACTAACTATATAATCTTAACAAAATAATACTGTATGTATGTATGTATGTGTCTGTGTCTAGTTTGTGTATCAAAATGTTAAGCAGTATTATGAAAAGAAAGCATTGTACCTTGATAAATTATAAAAACAAGAAAAAGTAATAAAGAATGAAGAAACGAAAATATATATACCTACATATATGTATATACATGGATACAAACTGAATTGCTTCAAATTTTTTTCTTTTTTTGGCTACCAAGAAATCAATTGAATACCATTCTTCTATCTAAGCCAATTACTAATTTCTATGTGTGAGATTTAACGAATTTAGGCAATTGTTTTTGTGTGATTTTATTGAGAAATAGAAATTGTTGTCAATGAAAATTATTCAAAAACTATCTAATTTACAGATTTGCAAAGATAAACTTTCTAGAATTTATTTGTATTTTTCTCAGACTTCATTTTAATCAATTAGAAAACGGTTTTCAAAAAAGTTTGATCTTAAAATTACATTAAAAGCCATCAATATTTCAATAAATTAATGAATGATTTAAAAAAAATCAACTTTTTAGGGCCCTAAATGTAAGGAGCCCGTAGTAAAAACGTTTAAACTCTTTGATAGATTACAAGCTAATGGTTGAGACCTTTTAAAAAAAGATAATAATTATGATTGGAATTAAGTCCATAATCCAGATACTATGTAGCCTTAAGAAAGTAAAACAAAAAACTATCTAAGACAATATCTTCTTTATAGAAAAATTGGCAAAATTTGATTTGATTCTAAGAATATCCAGACACGTAGACACGTCCCAAAATCATCTGATGTGAGCCATATTGGACATATTAAATTTCCAATTGAATAGATGCATTTCTTTAATCCTGGTGATAAGGTTAAGGTTTGTAATTATTATTATTAAACAGTAAAATTAACTAGAGATATGAGTAAATCCATGTAGGCCATGACATGGTATCAAGTTGGCCATGGAAATTTGTGATTTTGATTGATTCCAGAAATTTGGCCATGTATACCGGCCGGACTAGTATAAAATTAGTTGTCGTCGACGTCTTGTAGAGTCAGTATCAAATCAAAAAATTTGTAGTTTTAGAAGAGTTGTATGTATCAGGAACCTCAACAAAAAGCATAATTCCCTAATCTGTCTCGATTTTAAAAGTTTTTAAATTGAAATAACAAAATTCTAGTGTAATATTATTACGGAAGACATAATAACCGTTCAGCTGTCACGATGTTTGGAATGACGCGAAGGATCCTTTTTAGGGCGACAAAACGCAATGACCACAGTCGTCGGTACGCCTCCCAGGCGATCAACCAAATGCTGCAGCTCCAGCAGATGGATATTTGTGCCGACCAGCCATCGCGAGGCCTAGTGATCGGTGTCTATGCAGATGAAGAGGACAAAAACGATGCAGGAATCCTGACGCCAACTGGGTGGCGGTATAATATCCAGAAGACTAACGGACGTTTGATTGAAGTGCTTCGCATGTCTGGACCCATTCCCAAGCGTGGCGAGGCTCGTTTGCTTTTTGCCATCGAACCGGACCGTGTGCCATACTATTCGGTTGTGGCTGTCGTGGGACTAGGTAAGGAATGCTTGGGATATAATCCCTACGAGGTGCTCGATGAACAGAAAGAGGCTATCCGCCGCTCTGTGGCCGCTGCCTGTCAGGTCCTGGCAGAATTGGACACCGATCGAATTGAAGTTGAGAATTGCGGTCATGCCGAATCGGCTGCTGAAGGTGCAGCCCTGGGTATTTGGGCATATCAGGAATTGCGGGATCCCAAGACGCGTCTATCCGTGCCAACCATTGACCTGTATGCCACCAAAGACGAGGTCTGTGATATTGAAGGATGGCGCATCGGACTGCAGAAGGCGGCGGCTCAGAATCTAACAAGACAGCTGCAGGAAATGCCTTCCAATCTGCTCACGCCCACTGCTTTTGCCCAAAATGTGGTGGAAGTGCTCTGCAAGTCTGGAGTGAATGTCGAGGTAAAGGTTGAAGGATGGGCTGAGAGCCAATCGATGCACGCCTTCCTGGCTGTGGGCAAGGCCTCTTGCGAACCTCCCATTTTCCTCGAGCTAAGCTACTATGGCACCTGTGCCGAGGAGCGCCCCATCGTTTTGGTCGGTCAGGGCATCACTTTCGATGCTGGCGGCTTATGTCTAAAGAAACGTGGGGAACTTTACAATATGCGAGGTGACATGACTGGTGCCGCCGTTGTTGTAGCTACTTGTCGTGCTGTTGCCGGTCTACGTTTGCCGGTGAGTCCATTTGCCAAATCATTCAGCACATGGCCTTTCTTATCCATCTCGCCCATCTCCCTCAGGTAAACATTCGCGGATTGATCCCACTGTGCGAGAACGTAATTGGTTGTAATTCGTTTCGTCCTGGTGATATGGTCAAATCTATGAATGGCAAAACAATTGAAGTCGAATGTACGGATCATGAAGATGTCCTTGTCTTGGCCGATGCATTGCTATATGCCCAGAACTTCTGTCCCAAGTGCATTATTGACATTGGCACTTGCTCCGGCTACATGCGTCAAGCCTTAGATGAAGCTGCTTGTGGCGTCTTTACCAACTCTGAAATACTTTGGCAGCAGATCAAACATGCCAGCATGCACACTGGCGACCGCGTCTGGCGTTTCCCGTTGTGGAACTACTACAGCAAGGCTGTTCGTTCCGGTGGACGTAGTGATGTCCAGAACTACGGCATTGGCCGTGGAGGTCGTCCCTGCAAGGCTGCTGCCTTTCTACGTGAATTTGTGCCTTGTGGCCAATGGATGCACATTGTGAGTACAAGAAAGTGTGAGCATACTGAGGGGGGAATAAATCATTTCTCTTCTGTCTTCATAGGATGCCACCAATGTGATGGTCACCAATGGAATTGACTTTGAATATTTGCGCCGTGGCATGGCCGGACGTCCGACTCGTACATTAATTGAGTTTATTGCTCAGACTATTTGTAAGGACACAGCACCAAAATTGGGTCAATAGATGGCCAATATGGCGTCTCAAAATAAATATTTTGTCAAATCATCATAGCCTAATTCCATTCTAAATTCTTCGTGATAATATTTTTTTTTTTTTGTACCTAAAATTAATCTTTCATCCTTATTTGTGCGAAATTGTAAATAAACTTTCTATACTACTAAAGCTAATAGTTTTTAAATGATGTAAGCGCCTAAAAATGATACGGAAACAGGGCAATCACTGTTCATGAGCAACTGACTGAATGCAATTAGAGACTAAAGGTTTTTAGCAAGAGATAACTAAGGAAATCGTAATATAGATACAGTAGGAATGTACCGAGATAGAATTCAAAATGCGAAATTTAAAACCGAACAATGCCAAGTCAGAGTATTAGAGATCTAAGGATTACCTTATTAATGAATGCTTTCAGAGGATAAGCTAATAAAAATAAAAAGAATTGCAATAAGTCCCAGTAAAACATAATGCATGATTTATTAGGATGATTAAGTCAAGAAGGTAATATGGTGAGAAATAAACGATGTTCAGATGAGGAAATTAGAAAAACATTCTCCGCAATGTATTCAAATTTAATTGAATTGGCCGCTATCCCGCCTGCGCCTGATTTAGAGGCGATGATTGCTATATAAATATCTGGTCTAATAATAGAATTGCAAATAATTATCATTAAAAATTGTTTTATTGTTTTTCAAAGTTTGATTTATCCATTTTTGCATGCGTTTAAACCTTCGTCCACTCCGATTGAGACACCTTCAAAACATAGTTTTCGAATGTTCCAGCAATATCTTCTGGGCACGAAAATGGTTGACCACGCTTTCTTAGTGCCAAGTCAATATCATTAACAAGAATAGGGAATGACAATATTGAAATCTTTATCTCAATTTTTTTAGGTGGTTAGGTAATATCAACTCGCAACCAGACAGTTTACTCGAGAACAGAGCAAAAGATTTAGCAATTAACTATGCAAGCGATTAAACGACATAAGACTTTTTTAGTGGATATATCGAGTGCAAACAATTGCGAGAATTGGGAACAAATTAACATTTGGAAAATTTTTTTTTTTTCTTGTTAATTTGAACTTGACTTAAAACAATAAGAAGTGAAATATACATATGGAAATAGCTTAGAGGATTTATTATTTAGTCTCCTTCTTATTTGTGTGAATTAAAAGAAAAACGGAGTGATAATGGCTAAAATAAAAGATCATTAAGACAAGTTCCCGTAGAGGATGATATTAGTCTACCTAAGGAATTCGGAGACTACGACGAATATTGCCAATTTCTTAAAGTCGTAAAGCAAAAGCAAAGATGTTTTTAATTTTAGGTTTTTTTCTTCAATCAAAGTCGCCTTGATGCAAAGTGTCAGTTTGAAAAACATGCGCCAGGGGCTGAGATCCCACATTGTAGTCACTAATTTTTATTCCTTTTGAGGTTGAACACGCACAGACTTTTAAGGATTCCGGGTGCACAAATTTCCTAAATAATTGTTTTTTTGTTTTCAAGTGTGTAATTTAGAGTATATGTATAATAGAAACGAATTCTCCAACAGTTTATATTTTAAAACCATCAAGTGAAGTCGCAGATTTTGAAATTATACCCGAAAGAAAAGTAAAATGTTTTGTGCAGCGCGTCGTTTGCTTTCGAAATCCTTGCATCTGCGTCAACCATTCCTGCGGCGTGGTTATGCTTCGCAGGCATTAAATCAGATGCTGACCATTCAGCAAATGGAAATATGTGCGGATCCTCCGTCAAGAGGACTAGTAATTGGAGTGTATGCGGATGAAGAGGATAAAAACGATGCTGGAATCTTGACGCCCACTGGATGGCGTTACAATGTACAGAAAACTCAAGGCCGTTTATTGGAGGTGTTGCGGATGTCTGGACCCATGCCAAAGCGTGGAGAGACCCGTTTACTGTTCGCAGTGGAACCCGAGCGTGTCCCATATTATTCGGCCGTGGCTGTGGTAGGACTAGGGAAGGAGTGCCTCGGATATAATCCCTATGAGGTGCTTGATGAACAAAAGGAGGCGATTCGTCGGTCTGTTGCGGATGCGTGCAAGATCCTGTCTGAGCTGGATACGGACCGCATCGAAGTTGAGAATTGCGGTCATGCGGAATCGGCTGCAGAGGGTGCAGCCCTGGGTATTTGGATTTACCAGGAACTAAGAGATCCCAAGCGTAGGGTCTCGGTTCCATCAATCGATTTGTATGCCAGTAAAGATGAAATCTGTGATATTGAAGGATGGCGCATTGGACTGCAGAAGGCTGCTGCTCAGAATCTAACAAGACAGCTGCAGGAGATGCCCTCCAATCTGCTCACGCCCACTGCTTTTGCCCAAAATGTGGTGGAAGTGCTCTGCAAGTCTGGAGTGAATGTCGAGGTAAAGGTTGAAGGATGGGCTGAGAGCCAATCGATGCACGCCTTCCTGGCTGTGGGCAAGGCCTCTTGCGAACCTCCCATTTTCCTCGAGCTAAGCTACTATGGCACCTGTGCCGAGGAGCGTCCCATCGTTTTGGTGGGGCAGGGAGTAACTTATGATGCAGGTGGTTTGTGCTTGAAGAAGCAGCACGAACTCTTCCATATGCGAGGTGACATGACAGGAGCAGCTGTTGTTGTGGCCACCTGCCGTGCTGTGGCAGGACTTCGTTTACCCGTAAGTCTTTAAGATAGGCAACAAATGGTAGTAACTGAAACTATTTACTCCCTTCCAGGTGAACATTCGAGGTCTTATTCCTCTTTGCGAGAACGTAATTGGTTGTAACTCGTTCCGTCCTGGTGATATGGTCAAATCAATGAATGGGAAGACAATCGAGGTCCAATGTACGGATCACGAGGATGTCTTGGTATTGGCCGATGCCCTGCTATATGGGCAGAATTTCTGTCCCAAGTGCATTATTGACATTGGCACTTGCTCCGGCTACATGCGTCAAGCTTTAGATGAAGCTGCTTGTGGCGTCTTTACCAACTCTGAAATACTTTGGCAGCAGATCAAACATGCCAGCATGCACACTGGCGACCGCGTCTGGCGCTTCCCGTTGTGGAACTACTACAGCAAAGCTGTGCGTGCTGGTGGACGTAGTGATGTCCAGAACTACGGCATTGGCCGTGGAGGTCGTCCCTGCAAGGCTGCTGCCTTCCTACGTGAATTTGTGCCATGTGGCCAATGGATGCATATCGTAAGTGTCAACTTGGGTGGGATGACTAACATTAATTCATTTCACAATCATTTGTCGCTTCAAGGATGCAACTAATGTGATGGTGACTAAAGGCGATGAGTTTGAATATCTGCGACAGGGCATGGCTGGACGTCCTACACGCACGCTGATAGAGTTTATAGCTCAAACTATTTGCAAGGACACAGCGCCTAAGGCGCAGAAGTAAAACGGTTGGTCTTCAGTTAACACTAGTTTTAAACCAGGTTGCCACAGATACACACTACCTATATGCACAAAGTTGTACACGACTTGAGATCGTGTCCTTTGTGTTTATTAATCTTTGTGTTAGTTATGTGGAAGATAATCTGTTTAAATTCTTTGTTTTATTAATGAAAAAATATAAAAATTATATGTTATATAAAAAGGACACATCATGTTTGTGTGGGAGTTTGTTTTTGCCCGAATTTAGTGTAGGGATTAGTGTGCATTTGGCCATAATATTTAATGTATTCGTTGCTTGATTGCTTAAGGGGAGGACTGGCAGATAGGAGGGGATATTGCTTATCTCAGACTCAATATCGAAATTTGGATTCTTTCTCAGGTAATTCGTATATGTGCAACTTATTTTTTGGGGTAGTGTCTTCCAAATCGGAAAGATATTCGAATAAAATGCTACGCTAAAGATACGGCATGAGTGAGTACAACATTAATATCAATTGGTGGATAGTTTTGCAGCAGCTTCACGTTAGAAGCAAAATCATTCTCCAGAATCGCCTCACGTTGCATTCTGTAAGATATAATTTAATTAATCAATAACATTAGCTAGTGGTAGAATGTGAGGACCACTTACAATATCATGGAGCAGCAAATTTTTATAAGGAAATCGAAACGATGCTCGTCGGAGAATACTGAATCCCAAATGCGTACCACATCGGGCAGTGGAAACTCTTGAGAAAGCAGGAGAGTTAACCAACGAAAGCTATAGTATTGTGGATGAAGCTCTTGATGCCGCAAATGATCATAGATGCCTATGTCTTTCGATTTAAGCATATTCGATAGTTTAGCCATCATACACCTAATACCGCCCTCCGCGTCGTCCAATGTCTTGATAAAAAAGTCTCGTATTTCACCCATTAGGGCTGTAAAGCAAAAGAAACAATCCGCCTCGGCGTGGGCACGAAACGAGAGATCAGGATTCGAGGCCATCACATAATAAATGGGACCGACTATCTCATTCATGCCTTGAACATATCCCTGGCCGGGATTCAATTTGGCATAGAGAAATAAAATGCGTTGCACAACCTCCCAATGGGCCTCTTGGCCCTCCTCCATGGCGGCATAATTTTCCGCAGAGCGTTTTGTTATCAAATTTATCTGTGGAACAAAAATCACTTACAATTAGACGCAATCTGTTGCCATTTGCTCGATGAACGATAACTTACTTGCTGCTAAATATCCGTACATATGCATAAGCAAAGACACATACAGACAGACATTAAGGCGATCTTTAGCGGTAAATACTACGTCACTCACCTTGGTCATGCCAAGCCCTTTACGTTCCACATTTGCTGAACTAAGAACTGATGGTACTACACGTTCGTGAAGCCTTCTACCCCGTTCCCCCTTGCTATGGACCACAATTTCACAGGGATACTCTGTGGGCTGCTGAAAGAATGAGATGTCCGGGCAAAGGCGTCTCACATCCTTATCGATTTGTAGCAAAAATTCATTGTCATTGAAGAATGTATTCCATGCACTCTCGGGACCTTCGCTAAGTGGATGATCTTGCAGGCCAACGCCCCCCGATTCTCCGCAATCTGTAGCACCATCGCCCTCGCTATTGTGTGTATGACCAGGCGGCAGAACAAGTTCTACAATAAACTGCTTGTACAAAGCACGTTTCTTGCTCAGTGTGGTCGCCCAACTGCTGCGCTTTGGACCAAGATAGCCCAACAGAAGTTTCCAACTGAGTGCCCGAAAACTTTGCACATCTGGGACACCTGTGGATTGACATTTGGAATGTGTGCCACTTAATATATGGTATTATTCCTCTCTCACCATTGAAGGTCAGTTGTCGCAAATGCTTCATGTCAATCACATCCTGGGCGAAAATATCTTCAAATTCCTTAACACTACATGAGGTGGTGGGCAATTGAATGTGAGAGAAAGTAACAATATCAGATTAAGAAATGCTAATTAATGGGTTAAAATAAAACCAACCGCGCCTTAAACATGGCCATGGTCTCCTTTTCGTCTATAGACTCTCTTTTTAGCGTTTTTTTTTTTTTTGTAGTTGTTAGCTACAGTTAATTGTCATCTCTTTTATTTACATTAATAAAAAATTTGTCCCAAGTTCAATGTTTTGGCTATTGTGTTGTTCCAATGCTGCCAGAATGCTGAAATGTCTGCGAACTGGCCACACCGATCCGTTATGCCTATATGACACTGCATTAAACATCCTTTCCAAAATGCCGTTAGTTGTATTACAAAACTACTTACGATAAAACATTAAAATTAAGGAATTTAGCTTTAAATAGCCTTTTAAGCTTAATATCTCTAACAAATAAAAAATATCGCATTGGTCTCTAAAGGTTAGTTTTCAGCCAAATTTTCCCCCCTTGCGGAATTTCCATTCATTGTGTCGGCTATCAAAAACAATCAAAGCCAATTGGATTTAGGTAAAAAATTATCATATATTTTCATATATTTCATCTGTATTAAGTGTAATATGTATGTGTGTTTGTGTTTCGTATTGTATTTTTTCTAATCAATCTTTGCTTAAACATTTTTTGTTTGCACTATTTTTCGATTTTCTTTTCTAAACGGCTGCAAAATGTATCTTAAAAATGCATTAGATGCGCCTCCTTTAGCACACAATTATGATGAATCAATCGAATCCAACTTATCGGACCGATTAATTATATCAGCGAATAGATGAGTTTTAGTTTAAATTTATGTGGCGAAAGGAATGCACAGTATAATATACATATATAATATTATTAATATTTGTTTGTTTTCTTTGAGCTTAAGAATTAATACAAAAAATATATAAAATTATGGAGTTGAATTTTGCATCTCAAATGAAATCAGAATTAAAGCCAAGAGCGGGAGGAAAGTAGAGAGTGGGAAGATAGGAGAACAGTGGGAGGAAGGAACTGGAGGAAGATAATGTATTGCCTCCCCCTTTACGCAGCGCGTATGGACTGAATGATCTGGAATATTGCCGAACCGCAAACTACAAAGATGAACAAGGCCAGCAACCAAGGTCCTACAGGATATTGTCCCTCTTTCGTTTTCTGAAATGAATAGTTTGAAAATAATTAGAAACAATTACATTAGTAAGTCTACGAAGGGCCTACATCTACACAGCTTAGGCAATCAACTTTATAAAATATCGATCTACTGGATCGCTACTTGCTGCTTGATCTTAAATAGTAATATATCCAAATTACTTTTTAGTAATGACAATCTATATTCTGATCTCATAAGTTGCCATGTACTTATTAATTAGCTAATCTACGGCAATTAGTATACTGCACTTTACAGATAACTTCCAGAAGCAGCGAGATAACATCCGTACATACACACACACAAACACAAAGAGGCAAATCACAAGTAAAATCAATGACGGCGTGGCACTTTCGCGATTGATGAATTAACTTGAAGCCCTGGTTCTGTTTTAGGCTCGTGCCACTGTTGTTATCTCTTAATTTGTTACTATTCTTCTTTTTGTTTCCTATAGAAGCAAAAGTTCTATGCATTTTCAATGCAATATGTATTTACTTACCGACGATTTGGGTACATTGCCACGCATTGTTACATATTTACTGGCCTTCTCATTGGCAACGCGCATTCTCTGTGGTGGGGCCATCTCGATTTGTTGTTGTTGTGTGTTGCTGCACTTGCAAATCGCCTAGAAAAAGCAAAGAGAATGTACTGTAGTTAACTTGGAATTGTTAACAAAATGTGCCAGTCAAATTGTTGCTTGTTTTTTTTTTTTTTTTTGTGTTTAATGCTACTTTCACTTGCTCTTATATATCCGGCACACACTTTTTACTTTACCTTTTCAGAGGAGAATAACAAAACGAATGAAAACGAATCAAAACGAAATGAACGACGACACGTATGCTTGATTTAAGTGTTGATCAGCAAAAACGACGAGCAATTTTGGTGTTGATAAACAATAACGATGAGCGAATTAAGTGGTGACACCGATTTCATAGATTTAAATTTTATCGATAGTTCAAGTGGACAATTTAAAAAACAGCTAAAAAATTGAGCAAGCACTCCACTTGTGATGAAATCTTTATTAGTTTTTTAATTTCGATTGATTCGTAATGACAATTTTTAAGAAGCTTGTTTTTTTTATGTCGGTTTTGTGTGTAAGGGGAAATTGACATTTAAATCGGCTAGATTTTAACGCTTCAAATCTTTATAATAGCTTTAAATATGAAAATGACAGCACTGATTAGAGTCACATTCCTGCGACTTGTAAAAATCACTTTATATTTATCACGAGTCACTGGCAAGTTTCTGAAATTCAAATTTACCTTTCAAGTGCAATAACATAAAATTACATGCCCTTGATTTGTTTGCCTAGGTTTTTTTGTTTAATTGTAATTTTATTCCGTTAAGTGTTCCCCCCTTGATAGTGACACGTCTAGTGAAATAGCAGTGACAGCTGTTATCGATGTTCCACACAGCTGATCATCAATGACCAGATTTTCATCTTGGGGGCGGCTTTTATTTACACATTTTGTGCAAAAATTGGTAAACCAAAAGCTCAACAAAGGTTGGACGCTTGAAGGAGTCACGAGAGTGTACAACTGACTCAACGAATTTCTTGCTATAACCCACGGACACATAACAACATGACAATCGATGGTACCGCTCTGCCTTCGGAACTGTTGGTCACCCCACAACCACTGATTGGCTTCTGTGGCTTGGACACTGCCCGCAACAGTGTTCACAAATCCGTCTGGGATGCTTTTACGGGCAGCTTACGTAAGCCAACGGACAGGGAAAGAGCTGCTGTGCAGTATAAGCAGTTGCCTCCCAACTATGACTTCCCTGTGGCCAAGCCCAAGCGAGCCTCATACGAATGGTATCACCCGAAGGGTATCTTAAAACGAAATTGGATGCTCAAGCATTTGCATGTGCTCCCCTCGGTGGTAGTTTTATTCCAGGATATGGAATGGAATGACCCCCAATGGTCGGAGAAACAATTGCAATGCTCTGCGTTGGTGCAAGCTCTAAAGAACTCCTTGCAAGAGCGTCAGACACGTCTCTGTTTAGTTATACTGCAAAAGTCGGCACCATTGCCACCCGGTGAGGATTTAATGGCCGCTGAGCGAGTAGCCAGCTTAACCTCTGCTTGTGGCATTCCGAGCAAAATGTTGTTTATACTGCCGCATACAGAACATCTCTTGGGTTATACCTTGAGATTAGAATCAGCATTCCTGGACATGGCCCAGTCCTACTATGCTTTAATGTCCAAACGTATACGAACTCATCGAGACCAGTTAACGGCAGCTCATGCTACATTAAAGATCAGGCATCAGTTTAAGCTGGGTTTCGTGGCTGAAATCAGGCAGGACTTTACAACAGGACAAAAGTAAGATGTGCTTTCAATTAAACCGAACTAAATTAAAAAAGAAAATAATCGTTTTAGACACTACTTCCAAGCCTATGCCAATTTGGACGAAATACGGCTTAATGATGGCAATTGCATGGAGATCAAAACTCTGGCAGGATTCCTCAACTATAAGATCTGTCGCTTAATGTTTAAACTGAAAACTCCCAGAGATGCAATCAATCAGTTTATAATACACATAGAGAAATATAAAAGTCGTGTGGGGTTCAAGGATTTGGCCTTTGAACATTTTGCCTGGTTGAGTACACAGTAAGTAGAATAAAATCGACATATATGTACATATAAGCTACTGGACATTACTCTGTTATCCCTTGTTTCAGACACTCGGTTTTTGCTGAACTCTTTTGTGAGGCAATTAAAAATGGTCTGCCAGCTTTACAGACTCAACATCCTGGCATTTATTACCACAAAGCAGCTGAATATGTTATGAAACGACGTGAGGCAGCCCAAGAGACTTATGCAAATGCCACTGCCAATGCCAATGCCAACATCAATCCGAATCCGAATCTAAACGCCATGTCATTGTACACGGAGTTCTTTGGTATTCGATCAGTAAAAATGGGGGATCCAGCTGCCGAGCAACAGGCAAATTTACAACTTTGCGAACAGGAGCAGGGATATAATCATTCAGCGGGCATCATATCGTTACTTAGTCTGGCCATGACCCAATTTAAGATTTACAAGTGTTTGAGATTCCGCAAAAAACTAGCCATTGACATGGCCGAAGAGTATTTAAAAAGTGGGGATCACTCCAACGCTTTGACGTAAGAATTTAATTCCAATTTCCTATCGATATGCAATTCATATATGTATGTATATATTCCTTGCAGACTTTATTCATTAATGCTTCCTGACTATCGGCAAGAGAAATGGTCAACAATCTTCAGTGATGTTCTGCTTAAAACGTTACGTTGTGCCTTGCTATCAGCCTCTGTAGCGGATTATATAGTCTGCAGCATTGAGGCCTTGGCTCTCAGTCATCATGGTGATCAAAAGGATCGGATTTTGCTATTAGAGAACCTTTGGCAGGTCTTTCAATTGGTGCCCCCTATGCCACAAACTCAATTATCGAACGAAATTCAAACTCTCTGGTTGAATTCATTGGCCCAAGTGAAATCGCCAATACAAATTGATCTGGATAAGGTGCAGGATGTATTGCAATTGTTTGCTACATTCGCGCAGGTGCAACTAAACAATAATGATCTAGTGCAAATAAAAATTATTGTGAGGTAAGCATAAATTTAAAAACTACTGAATTTTTATATGTATATATATTATTTTCATATTGATATTCTCTAATTTGGTAGAGTTCTCACCGATGTACCTTTGCGAATACGGAGCTTTCATGTTCTTTTATCAGATGTGGCTCAACCGCAAAACTCATTTAAACTCGAGGCCCTCAAATATGTGTGTTTTAGTAATCTTCTGGAGCTGAGACAGGCCAAAGATAGCACAACAATTAATCTACGTCCGTTTGAGAAGAACATGAGACTAGAGCCAAATTGCTATTATCAACTCTATTGCACTACTGAAGCGCATCAATTTCTTGAGAATACGCAATTGCGTATTGTGCGTCTCGAAGCCCTTATGGGTACCGATCAATGTGGAGCTCTGCTTACATCCAACGGAAATTATATACGCCCGGCATTCCGATATCACACTCGCAGTCGTGATCTTGATGATAATGTTACAATCAATTCCATTTGCTATATTGCGCCCACGTAGGTCGAAACGTTTCGTACCGGAAGCACGGACGAACACAAAAAATTGCATGACATTTGTTATGCTCTACTGACTTTTTCATTTATAAAATTGTTTTTTATTCTTTGTCTGGCTTTGATTGCAGTTTCCATCTAAACACGCAAACGAACCTTGGCCATGGACATGCCCCTAACACGTGTGAGGATGTTTCTACAACCACAAAAATGCTGGTCAATGAATATTATCCAGTTGTGACCACCATAAGTAATCCTCATAATGTGTATCTGCAAAACGTTGGCGTGCATCTCAGTGTGCCGGTTGCTTTAAGGAATAGCGGTGAGTGACAAAATTAGTATATAATATATGTCCAAAAGCAATCTATATATTCATTTCATCCACTTTGGGGTACAACATTCTAATCCTAATTCATAATAAGAATTCAATTGTTTGAAATTTAAACAGATTTATTTTTTCATTCTCATAAATTTACAAATTTAATGCCTTATCAATGAAACTTCGTACAGTCTTAATACTGGTGTAAACACCAGGAGAATTTTTTCGAGCACAACCAACTCCCCATGACACAATGCCACACAATTGACTTTGAAAGACAGCCGGTCCTCCCGAATCCCCTTCGCATGCATCCTTTAGGCCCGGCACAGAAGCACAAAACATAGTGGAAGTAATTGTACCCCTCATCCGGTATTGACTACTGCAGGTTTTGCGCGGAATTAGCGCCACCTCTACACTACGCACTTGTTGTGAAGGGGCTCGAGTACGTTCCGTTACAAGGCCCCAGCCAGAGACTTTGATTAGATCACCGGCTTTCCACGTAGAATTGCACAGATTAATCGTAGCAATATTAGGACCACTAAGTGGAATCTTTAGCTTTAACACTGCAACATCCGTGTGAAGAGTCCGTCCATTATAGGCCTTGGGGGTGTAGACCTTGGCAACGCCGCTACGTGTCCCCGTTTCCGAGAGTCGAGATGCTCCGGCTACAACCAGTAGACGGGCAGCTCCAACACCCTTAACACAATGGGCGGCGGTGACCACATGGGTGGGCGTTACCAACGATCCACCGCAAATGAATTGACTACCAATGCGTAGACTAATCAAATACGGAACACTGCCTATATCCACTGGAGTGCCACCAACAATACGCGAATTGGCTTCGTTAATAGAAGAACACGCTCTAAATAAAATAGAGAGAACAAGGAGCGATAATATGTGCACCTTTGGCATTTGTTGGCATCGCTCGGAGCTTCCTTTACATAGCTTAAATTCGAATATTTCCGTTTTTTTCTTCACTTGTTCAAATATTAGACGACTACTAGCGACTGAGTATTTGCCCTGCTTTATATATGTACATACATATGATGTGCATATAATCGTTCTTTTTTGAGGAAATAATCATTACCAGGGCAAACATATTGTTTTATCCCAACTCAAATAGTAATAATTATTTTAATAAACCATTTTGTTGTGACGTTATCGAGCTCAGTCCATCGGAAAAATACATTTGCAACACAAATGAAAATTGAAAAATTGTGGCTGATCACAATGAGTCTACAATAATCATTTACTACATACTGGTAGATACATATATTTCGATGACCTTGTTTCTTATTTTCGAACGTTTATATAAACCAAGTAAAATTACATAATTTATGCCAAAATTCCATTAGGAATTAATGAAAGAAAACGAATATAACTTTTCGAAATTGTTCTAGTATTTTAAATGTTCTCTTTTCTTCCTGTTTTTATTGAACTAAGGTGTAGTTTTATCAATTAAAGAATGAATAGCTCAACGATTTTGACTTAAAGTTTGTTGTATAAACTCATAAACACGAACACTTGCAACATTGGTATATACGCCCGGATAGCTAATGCGGGCGCAACCGAAACCCCAGGACACAATACCGCACACTTGTCCCCGATAAACTAGTGGACCACCAGAATCACCAGAGCACGAATCCTTAAGACCACGCACAGCAGCGCATACCATGGAATCGCTAAGTTGAGCCTGCCCAGCATAGGCTAGGCGACATTCCAGATTGGGCAACACTCTCACTATTGCCGTTCTCAATTGGATCGAAGGTTCTCGATTATTTTCGGCAGTAACTCCCCAACCGCTGATTTTCACATATGAATTGGCAGCTGGCGGAGAGCGACACGGCTGTATAGTGGCCACTTGTCCAGGACTTAGGCTCATGGGTGTTGTCAATGTCAAAATGGCTACATCCATGTCAAAATTAGTTGGTGAATAGTTCGGTGGAATGTGAAAGCTTAACACCTCGCGTATCAATGGTGCGGACTCGTCTAAACGCGTAGCACCGGCATGAACTGTGTAGTCCTTGGCTTGGAAGCCATGTACACAGTGTGCTGCACTTAGGACACATTTGGCAGATAGTAAAGAGCCGCCGCATATGAAATTTTGACTTTGTCGTAGATAAACAATATACGGAACCTGGGCAATAGTTGTCTCTTGACCGCCAACTATGCGCGATTCGTTGGCAATGATGAGATGATTAATAGATTGCATTATCCAAATGCACCAGATGCAGAGCAAATAATATGACAACCACTGCCAGTCCATGGCGTGTGCTAACTGATTTGCAACTGCGTCAGATGCAAATAAATTGGAGGAGAATTCAAAGAGTAATTTCTATTCCCATTGTCATGAATCAAAGCATTTTTCTTCTAATTATTAACTACTCATATGTTGCAAACCCTTCAATGTACTTCAATCGAAGTTCATTATATTCCCATAAGAGCAGAAAGGGGGACTAAGGACACAGTGAGCTTTGACTTAAAGGTTTATTCAACTTCTTCTGAGTTCAACAATGACGTTCTATGAAATACTTGACAAACGATGTCATTGCGGGACTGCTAAGCTTTGTGTAAACAC
This sequence comes from Drosophila paulistorum, assembly GCA_018152135.1. Lineage (NCBI taxonomy): Eukaryota > Metazoa > Arthropoda > Insecta > Diptera > Drosophilidae > Drosophila > Drosophila paulistorum. The sequence continues at coordinate 17,421,498 of JAECXG010000690.1, forward strand.
CTGGATAACCACTGCCACATCCTTCACCCCAGGATACAAGGCCGGACAGTCGATTCTCAAAGAGTATGGGCCCACCGGAATCACCTGGACAGGCATCCGTGGCATTCTCCCCGATAGCACAGAACATATTCTCTGTCACAGGACTTTTGCTACCTATTGTCTTTAGGCACACCTGCTGCGGGACTAACTGCACTTGGGCAGCCTGCAGACATTGACTGGGATTAAATGGATGATTGTCGTTGGTCAAGCCCCAACCAACTATGGTTAGATTCGCTCTGGCTGGCAATTCATTAAAGTCAAGTTTAACCAAACTTGCTTTACCTGCTATATCAAAGGGGCGAGTCAATTTTAGCACTGCAATATCCGAATCGAAACTACAGCGAGGATTATAGTTTGTCCATACCGATCCATACCAGACCGTACGCACATGCTCCTCAAGTACAAGGTCATCCAGACATTGTTGCTGGGCATGAACTGTGAGATCATTGACAAATCCCTGTCGTCCTTCCATGCAATGGGCTGCAGTGAGCACACAAGTTGGCGTTATCAAAGAGCCACCGCATTTGAATTGACCCCTGCGTCTCAGATTTACAAGATGTGAATAATCCGCAATCGAAGCCAAGTCACCGCCAAAGATTTTACCCTGTGGTGGGGAGCCTTTAAGAAAATGCAGCAGACACAACCAAACGAACAGCTTTAACATTTTACAAACTGAATTCTTCAATTGGCAACACGCTTATATATATATGCATATGTACATGCAGTCGTATAAGGCGCATTCCTCGGCTAATTGAAAATTGATAAGCCCTCAAAATGCCATCATGATGAAGAATGGCTAAATGGGTTGTTTCCTAGGTCTAATTGTGTAATCAGTTAACCAACAAATTGACATTAATTTCTTTTTTTTGTTTGCAAATTATATATTATGAAAAGTTTTTCAACTTTCGCGAACACCCCCCTCAACCTGCATCGCTGCCCACCCCTAAAATATTTAACTAATTAATGATTTATTCTAAATGACATCTAATGGCTATGAAGTGTTATTCGAGGAGGCAGAAGGTGTGTGCTCTTCGACAATATTTAAGAACCAATTCCGTATCTGGGGCACACTAGTGTAAACACCTGGTAGTCTTGTCGCGCAGCCATAACCAAATGATACAATGCCAGCCAGTTGGCCATTGTAGACCAAAGGACCACCAGAATCGCCATCACATGCATCCTTTCGATAGGGTTTTGCTGCACACGTCATTGAACGGGTAATGCGATGAATACCATAATAAATCGAACGGCAGGATGACATCGACCACATGGGCACCCAAACCGTGTGCACACGCTTAACTGCTACGGAGGATCCTGATTTGGTTGAGCCCCAGCCAGAGACTTTGACCAGCACTCGTGGTGGGACCAGCTGGGACGCCAATTCAATTGTCTCAACATTTGCTCCAACCATCTGGGATGTCAAACGCAATGCAGCCACATCCATGTTCAAAGTTTTCATATTGAAGTCGGCTCGAATGACTATTAAGTCAACATAGCGTAAAATGGCATGGGGACCCTCCTGATTAGAAGCTCCTCCGTAGATGCGTAAATCCTCCTTCTTAACATTGCGCACACAATGAGCTGCTGTAATGACCCACAGGGGTTTTATAAGAGAGCCACCACAAACCTCTGTGGAGGTGGTCACTAGCATTAAATATTTCTCATGCTTAATATCGGAGACCTGGCCACCAATGATGCGAGGTTGCACCACATCTTGGGCATCAACCGATACCAGTAGACTGTAGCATAGAATCAGTAGTTGTTCGCGTGAAATTGGCAACATAATGATTAATATTTGGATCTAAACCCTGTGGGGAAGTGGGCCAAGAGTTTTTATAGTGATTAACAAATCTTTTCACTATTTAAACAAGTGTTCAACTAAACAAATTATCTTTTAACAATACCTACACATATTTGCCCTGGAGAATCTAACTAATCTAATATTTGCCTATATAATCTCAAACTGGGAAGTTGTTATATGTATATCCAAAGAGATTCCCCTTCCATATACGCGATCTCTTTTGAATTAATGGCAATGCCATTAAAAGAGATAGCCCAAAGAGTAAATTGAATTCTGAAACTTTATTCACCTTAAAATTATGAGTTATTGGCCATAACACTGTTGGCCCATTTATATATGGTCGATACTGTGGTATAGACCCCGGGATAACCAGCTCGCCCGCAACCATAACCGAATGAGACAATGCCCACTAGTTTGTTGTTGAGAGTGCAGGCACCGCCCGAATCGCCACTGCAAGAATCCTTATTCTTGCCCCGGGCACAGAACATATAATTTGTTATGGTGGCCAAACTGCGGTAATCTTTGCGACAACGGCTCTTACCGACAACCTTAATCTGAGCTGAACGCATTTGATTGGATGTGCTGCCACCTTCGCGGGTCAAACCCCAGCCCACAATGCGCACCGTCGATCCCGCTTTGGGTGCACTCTTGGCCATGGCAATTGTGGCAATATTCGTTCCAGTCATCGATTGATTCAATTTCAATAGGGCTGCATCCATATTCATGGACTTGGTCGTAAATTTGGGTGCCACGGCAATAAAAATGACGGAACGCGTCACACCATCGCTGCCAGTTAGAGTGTTGGTGCCACCGCGCACTTGAAATTGGGAGGGACTCTGACCCTTAACACAATGGGCAGCGGTGAGAATCCAACGATCGGCAATTATGGAGCCACCGCAGAGTTCCGAACCGCGACGCACTTGCACCAGATATGGAGTTTTACCCACTGATGTGGTACTGCCGCCTACAATGCGGGACTGGATTTTGGCCGGCTTCTTTACAACACTTTTTTTTCGTAGTTTGTTCTTATTAGTCCTGTTGTTAATCCTTTTGACGGCCGTCTCTCCGAGCTGCGATCCAAGCATTATAAGCAAGATAACGTATTCCCAGCGCCAAAGCATCGTGGTAGTTAACTGACAAGCTGATGACCTTGCCACCACTCTTATATACCTCATCTTTTTGGCGAAAACAAAGTTGTAGATATTCAACGAGACAACTGTGCAAACACAGAACATAGGTCACAATGCCTAGATGGCATGGGAGGTAGTACAGATCTTATATCATACTCCAAGGTGCCAATGACGCAGACTGCTCATCAGGGTTGCTGTGTCACATATATGTATATTTTATATAAGAATGTTCTATGCTTTTTGGATTAAGATTTTCATCAAGAATATCTTATCCCCAACAATTTCTGCATAATGTCAAGACCCTCGGACATCAGACTCAGAATTGGGTAACATATGTTTTGGGTAACCTTGATTTTAATTATAGTATTAAACAAAATGCGAACTTACTGGGTAGAAGTGACTTTGCAACAGTTTTATTCATTTTTATATTGTCTTTTTGTAATACTAAAGCGGTCTAAATTGTGAAAAGGATGATGAAAAATCATGTGCTAGCAATATATTTGCATATTATCCCTAATCCAATTGTACATGTAAAAGATGTCGGTATAGACACCAGGACTTTGCTCTCTAGCACATTGATTGGCCTTGCCCCATGAAACAATGCCAGCCAATTGGCCACTGGGATTAACTGCTGGGCCGCCAGAATCGGCAGCACATGCATCCTTATAGCCCGGCACAGAGGCACAATACATGCTTGCTGTAATGTTTCGATAGCCATAATATAGATCCTTACATTGGCTACGCGCCATCACACTCACTTGCACCGTATGCAATTGATTGGGCAGTACTTTTGATCTCTCATCGGTCAGACCCCAGCCAGAGACACGGAGAATTGTGCCCGGACGCGGTGATCGCCAGGCCAAATGTATTGGTTTCGCAATGGGTGATAATAGAGGCTGCTGCAATTGCAGCAAAGCCACATCGTCATCCAGAGATGATCGATTGTATGTGCTGGGCAATAGAATTCGACGCACCAATCGCGGATTGCGCATATCATTCAGATAGCTAACTCCACCGCGTACCACAAAATCACTAGGATCTCCTTCTTTTAGGCAATGGGCGGCGGTCAGGACACAATATGGTGTTATCAAAGAGCCGCCACATTCGAAATTCCCTTTACGCCTGATATTCACCATATACGGATGATTGGTCACTTCACTGCGATGTCCGCCCACAACACGTGGATTGCGTTTCAAATCGCTAGTATCGATATCTTGATGATCCAATGCCTGAACAGTATTCCATTCCATTATTAGCATCACCAAAATAATGAAATCCAGCATCTCCATCGCTCGGTTGTAATGATGCGGCGTTAACGTTATCGTTCTTTCAACTGTTAGCCCCTCGAATGAGCCACTTGTATTTATAAACACACGTTAACTGACCTTACTTAACAATATTCATACATTACACAAAACACCTGCGCAGCAGGCATGGAACCACGACGACGACGGCGACGGCGACGGCTGTTTACATACGACATTGAACTTGCTATGTGCTATATGTTTTGATAAGGAAGCCAAGCGACTGTCTGCCCACGTCATCTATGTATGTTAGGTGTCCAGAGTTAAAAATGACTAGTTTTTATGTTGCATTAGCATCTGAGCATGTAGATAGTCTGCTTTCTGTAGACAAAGATTCTAATCTTGTTACATATATTTTGTTGTTTCGCCCTCTAGTGTTCCTTACCACCGATATTTCTGCGGGACGTCAAAAATTGCATTCCCAAATTCAAATCGATGTGGGTGAGCTATCCGGCCAAAGTAGTCAAACGGCCACATACTACATATTCAGTTTGACGGAGACGGAAATCAAGTTGCAGCAACGTTTGACCTATACCCTGGATGTCGATCGTCCGAATGGTACTACAAATGTTCATGCAACTGCTGTGCAGGTTGCAACTGCCCCAACAAGTTCCGATTCAACGCCCGAGCATGATAACAATAATGGCAAAAGCATGGCCGTTGCCGCTGCTGTAGCTGCCGTCATTTCGCCCGTACAGATTGAGTATGTGGACGAGACACGACTACGTAAATCCCGTGACGATACGTTGAGTGTGAGATGCTACATGGATTTTAAATTCAGTGCCCGATATTACACCCTAAATCGTCAGCCGTTGCCCGAGGTTTATAAGGGTGAGAACTTTTTGCTACGTGCCAATACCGAAGTAATGGCCTTAGAGGATATTGAAATCCTGGATAGCTTCTTTATATGTGTAAGTATTCAAATTTATCTCCGCTGGTGAATATTTTGTAATAATCGTGTATATAATGGCACAACTTCTGTATAGGATCACAACTTAGTGCAATCAAACTACAGCTTTAAGCGAAAGAAATACACTAATCGCTATCAGACTGGTGATAAATTGGAGACGGTGATAGTGCTGCGCACTAATGCCACTCTAAAGGATTGGATTACTTCTCGCGATTTGGATCAGAAAACTAGAAAGTTCCAAAACTCTTTAGCCAGCAAGTTTCGAAAGGAGGAAGTGGATTCAGCTGCTTTGGCGCCTCCGACAGCACTGCCTTCAGCCAGCCTGAGTGCCTATATGAGCAAAAGTGGCTTAATATCCAAAATACCCACGACAATGACCATAATTAATAACAATACCGCCTTGTCGAATGTTCTCCAAGCGGCCAGTGCGGTGGCAAAGGATGAGGATTCTGGTGAGGCAGTTGCTAGTCAAGAGGCTGGCCTTAAATCCACACGGCTCATTTATAACAAAGCCATGGAGGCCATCCAGGCCACCGGACATTGCCGGGGCTTTATAAAAGGAGTTTACTCCCTGGAAGAGAGTCCTTCGAATACCCCTATCTTTGGCATCTTCTGTATACGCTGGCGTCGCCTTAATGCCAAAGAGGAAAACGAATCGAAATTTACATTAAGTGGCCTTAACATTGTGGAACCCGCCTTGAATATCTACTGTACCATTGAGGAGAAGATGTTTGTCAAAATGCCCATGGCATTCAAAGTGGTCCTAAAAAATCCAACAAAACATGTCCTTCATCTGATTGCCACCTTAAGCATCAGTAGCACGGATAACTTTATATGCTCGGGACACAAACAGGTATGCACATGTACGCTTCACTTTAGAGAATTGACTAAATTCAGATTCGTTTTTGTTTCCCCAGCTGGATTTATCGATTATGGCCTTTGATGAAAAGGAACTGGTCTATAATTTATATCCCCTGCATGTGGGATGGCAAGAGTTGCCCACATTGAGCTTGGAATACAACACCAAGGCGGATCCACAAAAGAACGACAGTCAGAATGCCCAGCTAGAGGAGTTGGTGCAAAGGGCTATGCCCAAACGGGTGTTTGTCTTGGTAAGTCTTTGCAGCAGCCTTAGCCAATTGACTTTTGTTATAGTAATATCGTGTTCCTGTAATTTAATTTATACATATTTTGCAGCCCCAGCTGAGACAACAGAACAAGCAGTAGACGTAGGAGTTGCAACTCCAGCCGACGATTAGTTAAAGTTCACCGTTTTAAAGTGTGTGTGTGCATGTGATTGTTTTTTTTTTTGTTTTGTGAATTCTTTTTAATTAATTTTTGGTATGTAAAAATTAAACTAACTCTTACTCCCAATTTATTGATTGAATGTAGCAACAGAAACATACATACAACATACACTTATAAACATAAATAGTTTTGTTTATAGCTAAGTGAAATATATATTTATAGAGTAAGATAATACTTGAGTATGCTGGTGAATTTGCGAGTGTGTGGCTGTGGCTGCGGCTGTGTGTGTGTGTGTGTCTGTGTATGTGTGATCTCTATTTGTAAATTGTTACTTGACACTCTCGTTAAATGATTAAATATATACCAACATTTCAGAGCCAGCGATATTTTCGTACATCATTCGAAACGTACAGTAATTAATAAATATAATAAAATATATCTATACACATTCGAACAATCTATGTATGTATGTATATCTGTTATATACCATATATGTATGTATGTATATTAACTATGTTTCACTTGCTGTTACTGCTGCCGCTGCCGCCGCCGGCGCTGGATGGAAATTTGAAAACACCGCCTCCCTTACGCTGATGTCGGTTCTCATTCTAAAGGAAAAGTCGTGACATTAAATAGTATAATAGTAGTGTGGAGATGTTTACTCACCAACAATCGATTGCCAAAAAGCATTTTGGCCTTATCCTCTTCTTGGGGTGTGGCCCGTTCGCCTGCGCTTAGAACCGGTTGCCGGCGATGAATTTGCAACTTCTGTTTAATTGCCTGCGAGACAATCACCCGCTTGCTGACCGATTTCATGGCCAGCAATAGGTCCAACCAAGTCCAAGTCACATTATGATACTCCAAAGTGGGTATGACTAATGAATAATCAGTAATATCCTCCAGATTTTTCTCCTTGTTACCCTTATAGCTAACGCGAACAGGCACTTCGGGAATTTTAATGTAAATGAAGAGTTTATTTTTTTCGGCACGCTCCTTCATCTTTTCCACATCGTCTTTTTCAATTTTCACATAGAATTCAGAATCCTTGTTACTCTTTTTGCTTTTGCCAGATCTTTTGGAGGATGACGAAGTTGATGCAGTCGACAGGGAAACAGAGGACGAGCCTGCCGATGATTTAAGTGATTGCAAATTTGTCGATGATGCTGAGGTAGTTGAGGAGTTCTCATCTAAATCTTCACTAGCCTCCGTCTCGGAGGCATCACGATCGGGAAAACAAAATTTCAGCATAGTACTGTAAAATTTCTTTGTAATGGCTATGGTAATCGGTGCCACATTGATTTCAAAGTGTTCCTTAACTGAGATACCACCAACTGGCGGCTTCTCCCGACAAAAGATGCGTAGAACACGTTTGTGTGTATCCACTGGCATGTCCTTTTGTATTTCGGTGGCCAATAGGACGTCACGATAAATCTCACGTGGCAATAGATTCTCCATTCGTATGTTACCTAGTTCGAGTAAATGCTCCACAGAATCATCGCTCTTGGATTTTTTGGTATAGAGAAAAGCACTTAGCACCAAATCGGCAATACCAATCTGACCATCAGTCTCTGTTAGCCGCCATTGAGCACGCTTGAAACAAATCTCATTGGCTCGGACCATGGTCACGGACTTGTCGGAACGAACATTAGATATTTTACTGAGCTGAGACAGTTGCGTTTCCTTATAGCAAAGCAACATCATATCCAACTCCTCGCTATAGGTATTCAATTCTTCTTTACTTTCACGTATTTGGTGTTGTACACGTTCAAAATCTATACGTAAATCCATAGTGTCACCTTCTTCGAAGCGCTCTTTGCTAATTAAATGAATGTCCTTCTCCAGGGAACGTATTTTCATCAGAAGACTACGTATCAGTGTCTGCTTTTGCTGAATAGGTCTCTTTTGATCTTCCGTGGAGTGCAATTGTAGCTGGAAACGCATTCTGGCCAGCTTTTCCGCTGCTTGTTTGCGTTGTGGTTCCACATAGAGTAACAGATTGTTTACAATATCCAAAATCATTGCGTATTGCAGAGAATTAGTGCACACATCCAAATCGTGATGCATCAGTGTAAAGGCGTCAACAGGATCATCTTGCTTCTCCCAGGGTGACAAAGATTCCTCCGAAGGAGGAGGAGGCACTTCAATAATGCTATTCGGATCAATGGCATCGCCATAGCTCACATAGAAAAATTCACATTTACATTTTGAAACAATTCTCTGCAATTGCACGGGTTGCGACTCCCCGGAATTGTCACTCAAAAAGGCACCCACTGTCTCGGAGACAACACCGCCTACACTTCTCCCACTTCCCACTAAATGGGATATATCTTCTGGTAGATTATTGATCACTGTTTCATCCTTATCTTGGATATTATCAACGGTCAGCCACATGATCTCCTTTTCGAGAAGGGAATCATCACCGGCACTAACTGTAGCATAGTACTGCATGCATTCGAGCAGTCCCTTCCATGTGGTCTTCGAAATGAGGGAACGATCTCTCCAAACAGGACGATGAACACGTTGCAAGATCTCTGCTTTGGCGGCACTAATTATCACATAGCCCGAAGTTTCACAGCCCTTCAGTAGCACCTGTGAATTGACCAAACTGATGGACCAATTCTCATGTATCACATCTTGTGCGGAGCAGGCCTGTAAGCCTTGCAGCTGCAGTTCCCTTGACTGGGTGCTATGATCGTCACTATAAACATTAAATTTATGATCGGCCTCGGCGATTAGTTGCTGTAACATGGCTGTGGCATGTATTTGACCAGGAGCCTTCTTAGCATTTGCAACTAAAAAAAAAAAGAGAGAGACAGACATACATACATGTGTTTGACAAGTTTCCAGATGCATAAGCCACTATTTCAATCAGATTATGTATCTATGTACATATTTTAATACTGATAGATTAGTATATTACTTACTTGGTAAAACCTCACTGCTGGTGCTCGATAAGGTAATGGTGCTATCACTACGTTTGTGTTTCATTACGGCTGCCGAGTTGCCTCCCTCTTGGCGATAACTCTTTACTGCCTCTGTGGATAGATTATTCTTCAGTTTCTGTGCCTTCATGAATGAATCGAACAGAGCAAATGCAACGTCCCGATTGCTCTTGGTCCAGGCTCCTTTCAGATCATATACCACCAGCTTGTGGGTGGGTGTACCTGATTTTGATTTGGCGTCTTCTTCGGCATTGCTCGCTGCTGAGGGCATCAGAGCCTCGCGACCGTAGGAAACCTTAGCCACGCTCAAGAAATAGAAACGAACTATCCTTAAGGCATCGGCACTGGCTGTCGCCAAATTCTCTGAGCTGCTATCCATTTTCTCTGTCACGATGCTCTTCAACCAGATTTCAGCATCATTAAGCTCACAATTCATGTAGACTGTTGACCAATCCGCTCGCGGTCGGTGTATCAGACCATCATCTATGGGATTTAGTGTTAGGCAATATTCCGAACTGAAGGACACCCGACGTCCATTTAACTGGAATCCCTTATGCAGCGCATGCGACATCCAATATAAAACTTGAAATTTGTGAAGGCACATTTGTAGATTGGCCTTTTTGTAATGGCGACTCAATTGCTTCTTACGAGGTCGCACATTGTTGAATACGGGGCCACGACGTGTGGGACGTGTCACTCCCGATAGGATTAGCTTGAGGCTCTCAAACCAACGTAACGTGCTGCCATATAGCACAAGACTAGGAATATCAAATTCTACTTCATCTCCGGCCTTTGGCTTCGTCTCGAATGAAATCCAAATATTGAGATTAAGCGAACGATAAGCACGAAACGAATCATGCACTTGATTGCTGGAATACTCAGGTAATTTATCCGGTGCGCATGGCATTACGGCATGATGATCATTCGGATTAGCCAAGCAGACCCAATTTAGCTTGAAGGTAAGCTTAAGATTTGGAAAATGCAACAAACGGCAATCATCATACCGTGAAGCGGTTCGTACAGTCACCTAAATAAAGAAAAATGATAAATAATCGGTATTTAGACATTATGGCAATATGTCCTACATTGAGTTCTCCCTTGAACATTATTTTGGCATTTGTCCATATGATGCCACAATTATTCCACGTCAATTCCATCTCCTCGGTTGTATTATAGGGATCCAAAGACGCATGCAACAGGACTGTAAATTGCTTAGCTATCAGAGTCAAGCGTCCATGCAACAGTAATCGCATTTTATCCCAGAACGGCAGCGGAGGTGAAGGATCTTTTGAGGGAGCCGAAATCTTTTCAAAACTTAAATTGCATTGAGCCATCACTGGCTCCCAGCAGGGACCAAACGCATAGCTACAGCTCTCCAGTTCACAATCGAAATCATGATAGAACTTTAGCGAGGGCATGCTCCGTTGCACCACATGGGTTTCGAATGGATCACCCACCTCAATAAACACATCCCGCTTGGCACGTTTCGAAGCCATTTGTTCTGCGCCACAGAGATTGCCATAGAGACGCATTGACTTTACATAGAACATGGGTTGGGGAAAATCCCTAAAAACGAAAGCAAAAAAGAGATGTGATGCACAATGCTATAAGTATGTATAGGCAAAAGGATCTACCTCAGCATAAATTTCCACTCAGAGCAGCTGATATTGACTCCACGACACCAGAGAGTGGTAAATTGTAATCCCTCTTCGGGCCAGGGACTTTCGGAATCGATTTCTCGCATAATCCTTGTGACATTCTCATAGCCGTGAATCGATAGATCCGCCATGGCCATTATTTCCACATCTGTCATAATCCAGGCCAAAAGGCGCGTCCTTACTGGACCACTTTCGCGTATTTTCTTTGAACGTTGTATATAAATCTCGGAATTCTTTTTCACAAGATTCGCATAGAGACTCTCAATGGTGCCTGCTGGCACTAATAGTCGCTCCGAGCAAAGTTCAGCGATTTTCTTATCAAACAAATTTTTACGTTTTAAACTTTCTAAATACTCGTCCACCAAAAGTACATAGTTATCCCGCAATTTCACCTCAAACGGATCATCACTAATCTCCAATAGGAATTCTTTGATTTTAATTACCAAGTCACTAGGCAGGGGTGAGTCAACGGTGAAGGGTTTCTTCTTGTAGTTATGCACAAGTTTGAGCCATTTGAAATGTGAGACACACTCATTATTGATAGCATCATAAAAATCATGATCGTACGGAAATATGGCCTTGAATGAACCAATAGAGGTGACCCAAACTTTGTTCGATGGTAATGTAAAGCCGGGAACGTTGAGTCTTTCATGGGTTAGGACTTCTAGACGTGGCAGTGATTGCATATCCAGGTCCTTAACGGTAAATATATGCTGATCATCAATATGGACTAACACGTTCTTCGCATAAACCATATCACGTTCTTTGTGACTGAAGAAGAGACTTTCTACAAAGATTTGTATAGAATGACGTTCCGATAGTTTCAATTCGGCCATAAAACTGCGTTCCGCTGACAATTCTATTATTAAGTTTGGACTAGATTTGGCAGATTCGTTTAATTGTTTTGATTTGGGCAAGGCTAGTTCGTCTTTTAGATCAATCATATCTCTCGCCAATGTATAAAGGTGCATATGTAAATTGGAATTCCATGAGACTTCAATGTTGCCAGGTATATACACGGAAAGCTTGCCCAACGTATCCTTCATCTGTTCATGCTGTAATCGTATCATTTTACAATTGGCAAAAACATCTTGAAAATCAGTTAGACATAATGATGAGCCAGTCATGGATCGCATGATGGCCATTTGATAGTCTTCTAACTGCAGTGTAGATATATGTAGAGCTTTAGACAGGTTAATCTCTGAGAAGCTTAGCAATATATACACATTGTAGTGATTCACAAAATACGCCGTTATATCTTTGATATTCACAGATACCCTTAATGACTTTCCAAATTCATCCTCTGCATCCTGTTCTGATATTCTCTGCAGTTGTGACTTTGTCTTCTTGCCTTCTAGGCCACCATACTGCTTTAGACAAGCCATTGACTTGACAATAAACTCAGCCAATTGCATGCTATATTCTGTACGAAATGTATGCACTGATATATCCAATTTTGTGGTATTAGCATAGGAGCACAACTTGACTAGGCTAACGCCCAAAAAGAAGGGCGAACCCGGAGAATGAGTCTTCTTCAGATTGTTTGTATCATTTATAGAATTGCCCAAATTCGACCATAGAGTCTCTACCATTAGCTCCATGGTCCATTGCCGCTGATTTAGCAGCAAATTGAGAAATTTATTGTTATACAGTGAGCTGCGCTTCTCCTCAATCTGTTCGAGAACAAATCGTGTGTGACTAACACTCATAGCTATATGCTCGTCTTCCAGTTTCATTAACAATGAGACATTCCACAATTCAGCACATCCTTTGACCACTATACGCTGCATTATCCATTCTAAAATGCCACCTTCGCGCTGTTGTTTGGCTTTAAGGCAAGTTTCCGCTGCCCGGTCAAGATATAAGTGATCGGGAAGTGATTTCTGTTTATGCAAATGCAATGACTGATGATGGCTGCTGCTTCTCCTTTGACGGGCCAAAAAATTATTATTAACAAAGTCATAAATTTCGCTATGATTGTAAATGATTTGGAATGTCTTGAGCTTCACATACAAATTAAAAATGTCTTTTTCAAGCTAAAAAAAAGGGGGTTAATTTTCATCAAACGTATATACTTTAAATATTTCGTTCTTACCTTAGAATCAATAGTAAATTGTTCAACAAAAAGCAACTTTTCATATTTGGTATCAATATCCAAATGCTGGAAAACCAATTTGGCCACCATTTTAGAATTGAATTTACCAGTAATTTGAAACAACTGCAGCTTGGCACTAAAATCATTTTGGGAATTCTCCTTAACCGCCGAAAACGTTGCTGCCTTAATGCTAAAATTGAAATTCTTTGGTATAATTGGAGCTAGTTTTTCATAGTTATCGTTGTCGTAGCTATTGCTATTGCTGTTGCGAGATGAAGCAAATGCCTCATGGAGACGACGCTGTTGGGTGGAGGATGAGGACGTCGTTGTCCTCTGTTTCGCTTCGCTTAGAAACTCATACAGACCGCCATGTATAATGGATTTGGCATTATTAATGACCAAGCTCAGTGTGTCCATCGATAGAGGACCTTGCGCAAATAAGGAGGCATCTAATGCGACATCAAAGCTAACCTCACCCAAACACGGACGTATCTTATGAAGATTATTTTCCAGGGATTGTCGCCGTGATGCAGCTTGACTACAATGCCTTAACATTTTAGCTTGAGCCTCGCTCAATGAAGCATTTACCAAGAGAACTCTGGCATTTTGCACAATGCTGCCATCCAGATGCAACTCTTTGGCTGTGGCATGTATAAACCAGCCGGGATCAAAATCATTGTTCATTAGGACAACGGATATGTTATTCACATGGACAGCCATGAACTGGGCAAAGGTTATAATGCTCGCAGGAACTTTGGTCTGCCGAAAGTCCGGCACACCTTTGCCACTAATGCTATCATCTTCCTTGGGAGGCCAACTAAAGCCGGCGGCATCGATGCCAACTCCCTCATCTGTGTGCTGATTATGACTACTGCCAACGCCGGCACTACTACCACCGCTGCTGTGAATGTCCTTGTTGATGCGGATGTCCCTTATGTAAATGGACAGGAGCTTAGTTACCTCTGTGGTAAAGAAACTGCTGCGTAGGCATACTTCTTCGATTTGCTACGAAACAGATATGATTAGTAAAATTTTGTTAATCAATCTGTGACGTCATTCACGCAACTAACCACAGAAAATCCACTCTTACTGATGTGCACATTCTTTAAGGATAAATATGGTAAAGTAATGCGACCAATGCGCACTTTGACCCGAAAACGTTTAATCAAATACCAGCTAATGCCTGTGGGCAAAATCCTAATTGGAAATTAAGGTTCAATTAATTCAATTTCGATCAGCTGGGCTTGTTTTAAACTTACCAATAGATCAACAGGAATAGCAATAAACAAAATACCATTAACTGCAGCAGCATCTTGGCACCATAGCTTGATTGCTGCTGCTGATATGTATTGAAACGAGAGAGTTTTACAATATATTCTTTATGCCAAATTAATCATACATAATAAACTAAAATTTATCAACAATCATGATGAGTACGGTATTGAAAGGGATGGAGACAACATGGCAGTGACAAACCGTTAGAGATGGGAAACGCTTAAAAGTCACAGTTATGAATGTAAAACTAAATATTTGCTACTATTTTAATTAAAGTCGAAATTTCTCAAAGTATTAAAATTGAAAAATGATTCAAAAATTACTCAACTAAATTTATTTCGCTACAATAAAATTACACAATGTTATGTGCTATTAAGGTTTTTGTTTCTGTTGTTTGACACGGCTATCGGTTATAGTGGCGCCTCGATGCTTGCAGCCCTGGTTGCAAATAAACAAATCTAAAACAAATCAACAAACTTTTGCCGAAAATGTCGTTCCATTTGAGCACTAAAGAGCGGTTACTTCTGTTAATTGATGACATCGAAATGATTGCCAAAGAGCTTATTGAGCAGGCACATCAGAAAATATCTAGCAACGAGTTGGTGGATTTGTTGGACCTACTGGTCTCCAAAGATGAGGAATTTCGCAAAATGTTAGAACTGGCCGAGGAGCAAGCCAAAGTAGAGGAGTCAATGGATAAACTAAGAGCTAAAGTTGAGGTGCACGTAAGTATTAAACCAAAATCCAAACTGTACTGGCAAAAATTAAATTCCTACTTGCTTCATATGATAGGACCGGGAAATACAAAAACTACAAAAGTCTCTAAAAGACGCCGAACTCATTCTTTCCACGGCCATATTCCAGGCACGGCAAAAGCTGGCTAGCATCAATCAGGCCAACAAGCGACCTGTATCATCGGAGGAATTGATAAAATATGCCCATCGCATTAGTTCGGCGAACGCTGTTAGTGCTCCATTGACCTGGTGCATAGGCGATCTACGACGACCATATCCCACAGACATTGAGATGCGAAATGGACTGTTGGGCAAATCCGAGCAGAATCTCAATGGTGGTGGACCCATGACACATCTAAATAGTGGCTTAACTACTGACCAGCGTAGTTTGGGGAGTGGTAGCGGGAGCGGCAGTGGCAGTGGTGGCGGTGGTAGTAGCGGAGGCGGCGGCAGTGGAGAGGTACCCAACGCGTTTCAAAATCAATTTAATTGGAATCTGGGTGAACTGCATATGATGGGCGCGTCAGGCGGTTCAGTGGCATTGGAGACACGCGCTCAAGATGATGTAGAAGTGATGTCCACAGATAGTTCGAGTTCCAGTTCAAGTGATTCGCAATAAATCTGATAATTTGTAGCTTAACTTTAGTTAACAATAAAAATAAGTAGTTCATAAGCAAAGAACTCTGTTACTGCTTATTTATCTCTCTCACAAGCAGCCTTTGTGAAATTGTTCAAATTTATATACAGCAAGGTACTTCAAAATTCAGATATGTATGTATTTACATCTTGCCAGTTGTTCCTATAAGAATTGTGTAATTTAGTTGATTTAACTAATTCTGGAATACGAACTGTGTGTATCAATAAGCGTATCAAGTGGTCTTTAAAAATTAACATTGATAAACGGAACCATATTAATGGATAACCAAATTGTCCCCAATGGCATTTTTACATCTTGAGAAATAAATTTATTTCAACCAAAAAAAAGGTAAATACGGTCCTGGTATCAACAAATTTTTGAACCTTCATTTGTCATCCCTAAAACACCTATCGATACCAGGAGCCGGCCCAAATATTAAACGTAGATTTTATAACTGTTAAATGAATTCACGTGAAGTTGAAATCAATAATAGTATTAAAAATTTAAGTTATTCGTAGATGAGTTGTTTGATTTCAGTGGATGAATTGTTTAACAAGGTATTTTCTGCAGCCCTATTGTTGTATCGATAATATCGATAAATATATATGTGTGTGCTGGGCCCACCACTATACAAAAAATTAACATTAACGCGAACAAACATAGTTTTTTAATTTTTTTTTCTTTTTAAATAAAAATGAAACTTGTTTTATTTATTAATTATGTCGCCAAACTGTAATTGATTAGTAGGTGCAACAACTCAAGTGAACGTTATTTGTGCAAAGTATCTTGAAAAATAAAAAAGTGTTACGACAAATATATAGAGTGAGCAGAAGAGACGACGCGGAGTCCCGCAGTGCGTGCGTGTGTGTGTGTGTGTCTTGGTGTGTGCGTGTGTTGGTGGAAAGAAAAAGCAAATGCCGAGGCGACTCCAAGAGCATTTGCAATATTAGAAAACATATTCGAAGTCGCAACGCAAAAGGAGAAGAAGGAGGGACAGGCACTCAAAATCCGCACCCCGCGTAGCATACGCATAGAGATTCCCCACCTCGACCACGACCACACGACACTTTTGTCTATTTGTTGACTGAGGGGAAGTGCATGATCAAATATTTTCAATGCATGTTTAAATTATAATTATAATTATAAAAACAAAAAATTAAAGACATCAATCGGGAGTTCGACCGAAGAAAGGACTTATAACTAGGTCGACAATTTTTCCAATCGACCCTCGCGCCCCTGTCCTGCCCCACACAATCGGACTTTAAAAAGGCAACAAAAATGATGATACAAGAACCTGTGCAGGTAAATCGATAATAAAATTAAAGGAAACATTTTGCAACTCTCTCTTTCTCTGTCATTTACCCTTTTCCATTTTCTCTCCCTTCACTTTCACTCATCCGTAGGCGGCCATATGGCATTGTCTGAACCATTACGACCTCAAGGATGCCATTTTCCTCGCCGAACGTCTATGCTCTGAAGGTAAGTACGTCAATCACCATTGACATGAGGGGGAATTGTAATTGAAAAATTTCGGCTTCGCTCTATTCGATAGATCTGTTTTTGTGTTTTTGCCGAGTTGCTTCAAAATGTATGGATGCACTGAAGCAATCCTGAAACATAGGGACGAAGAAAACGTGGAAAGAGTTGGGCAAACTTAAGCTAGTCGCTTCATTTTTATGCCCAGTAGTTTAGGTTTTTTTATTTTTGCAATGCAACAGTTTTACTTACCTACGGAGGTAGTAAGGGCAGAAAACGCTTTTTATTTAGAGCTAAAAGGACTTTTTTATGTAGTCTTATGCTTGAGTTCAAAGCGTATCCGATTCTTACCACGTTGTCTGCTCTAAAAGAGTTTCCCGAATACCTAATGGGAATGAGTTACAATCCTTATAAATGGCTTGTTTATTTTCTCTTTTTAATGCTTTAAATTTTCTTTTTGAATTGCAGTTGAAAGTGATGAAACGATCTTTCTATTGGCCACCAGTTATTTTCGATCCAATCTCGTACATCAGGCCTATTGGTTGCTCAAAGAGAAGTCACGCCGTTCACCGCAATGCCGTTTCCTGCAGGCGAAATGTGCCTTCGAGCTAAAGAACTACGCTGATGCGGAAAGTATTTTGATAACCACTGGCTATGTGGATACAAAACATTTTGATGATTTGCAAAAGGAGTTTGGTGAACTGGCCTGTTTTGTTTATCAGCTGTTGGCGCAAATTTGCATGCAAACCGAACGCCATAAATTAGCGGTTCAGGCATTGAGACGAACGCTGAAGTTGAATCCATTCATGTGGAGTGCATTTACCGATCTGTGCCTGCTGGGCCAGGATGCAGATGTTGGTTCCATATTTCAAATACAAAGCACAGATGTGTTCAATACGTGTCAAGGAAGTTCAGCGAATGCCAATGCTATGGTCATCTTTGGAAGCAATGGCATCAATGGTGGTAGTATTGGTGTTGGAGGAGGAGGAGGCGGAGGCGGAGGAGGAGCCAGTTGCGATAAAGAGCAGTTAACCAACTATTTATTGAATACGCCCATAGATCAGCAGCACCCAATTCAAACGCCGCCGAATCATTTAAATAATAATAACATTAATCTCAATAGCTCCATTGGCATGCTAAGAGGTGGTACTGGCAGTGGTGGAGTAGGAACTGGTCTTTTGGAAGATACCCCAATGTCTGGGTATAATCAAGAGTACGATGTCACACCCTTTCGCAAGCAAATCAAATATCTATCCACCTTTTCACCCAGTTTTGGTATTATGCCTCTAACCAGTCCATGTGCTGGCGGAGACAATTCCTATTCCTCCTATCATGGCTCACCCCTGCCACAGATTTTCTCCGAGGTTAATCAAGATGCGAAAATAATGGGCAAAAAACTCAAGACAATTGGTGTGGTTGGAGGAGGAGTAGGCGGCGGCGGCATAATCAATCGCAAGGATGTAAAGCCAAATGTATTCACCCAAGCTGGCAATATAACTCCACGTACGCCTATTAGCAACAATAGCATTAATAATAATGTTAGCCAGGCCAATGGTAATCCCATTACCGGTAATCCCAATAATGCCGTCAGACGGAGCTCTCGACTTTTCAGCAATTCCACCTATTCATCGGTTAAGGAGAACAACAAATCAACCAATTTCACTAACAATAAATTTGTCCAGCCTCGTTCACCGCCGAGGAAAACCAAAAATCGCATACCCAAAATATGCTTGAATAATGAACTAAAAGAGAAAGTGGAGACTATAACCACTTCATCTATAGCATCTAATAATAACAACAACAATAATAACAACAATAATGCAAGAAATCCAACGGAGGAGGCAAAAGTGTTACTCAACAACAGCCTCAATAATGCCCAAACGATGGCCCATCAATTGCTGAATCTTAAAAAGCAATCGGCAGATGGCCTCATGTCACTATTAAGAGACTTGGCCGATGGCTACAAACTTCTCTCCAATTATAGATGTAAGGCATCCATTAAGCATTTGGAAACAACAATACCAAAGCATCATTTATCCTCCAGTTGGGTGCAATCATTGATTGGTCTGGCATTCTACGAGCAAAGGGATTATGAGTCAGCTATCTCAATATTTCGACAAATACACGAGATGGATCCTCATCGTTTGGACTATATGGAAATCTATTCAACATCGCTATGGCATTTACAGCGAGAAGTGGAACTCTCTGCCTTGGCACAGGATTTAGTCAATCAGGATAAACGTAATCCAATCACCTGGTGCGTGTCCGGAAACTGTTTCTCCCTGCACAAGGAGCATGAAACCGCCATTAAATTTTTAAAACGCGCTGTCCAAATTGATCCCGATTTCGTTTACAGTTACACTCTCCTCGGCCATGAATTGGTTCTTACGGAGGAATTTGATAAAGCCATGGATTATTTCCGTTCGGCTGTTGTACGAGATCCAAGACATTATAATGCCTGGTGTGGCATTGGCACCATCTATTCCAAGCAGGAGAAATATGAGCTGGCGGAATTGCATTATATAAAGGCACTGAAGATTAATCCACAGAATTCTGTTATCCTCGTACACATCGGGGCCATGCAATTTTTTATGCAAAAGAAGGACTTGGCACTGCAAACTCTCAATACAGCAGCCACAATAGATCCAAAGAATCCATTGGCCAGATTTCATCGGGGCTCCATTTATTTCTCATTGGGCAAATATCAAGAAGCCTTGCGTGAACTCGAAGAGCTTAAAGAGATTGTACCGAAGGAGTCGGTGGTTTTCTATCTTATTGGCAAAATACATAAGACTCTTGGCAATATGGATTTGGCCCTAATGCATTTCAGTTGGGCCACCGATTTGGATCCCAAAGGTGCCAATAACCAAATCAAAGATGCCTTCGATTCAATGGCACATCCCAGCTGTTGTCCGGCCACATCATCTGCCAATGATACAAACACTTTGGATGTTGACTTTGAGCCCACTTCAGAGCGTTCCGATGACTCAACGCAGGCTCAGCAGGATGTCAGCTATGATAGTGACTATTAAAAAGAGTCCGAATCAGAATCAGAGCACACGCATAGAATTGAGAGGGGGAGGGAGAGAGAGAGACAAGTCCTGTGGTTGTATATACAGAAATTAACAAAACAAAACAAACAACAAGAGATAAAAAACAAAAACAAA
The DNA here is from genome assembly GCA_018152135.1 of Drosophila paulistorum. Taxonomy (NCBI): domain Eukaryota; kingdom Metazoa; phylum Arthropoda; class Insecta; order Diptera; family Drosophilidae; genus Drosophila; species Drosophila paulistorum. The sequence goes on from JAECXG010000690.1 coordinate 17,441,914, forward strand.
ATGGAAATCGAGATTTGGGTGGAGAGAAAGATGTTGATGAAACCAATTAAAATGAATGAAGTATAATTAATAATTAAACAAAAATGTCTAGATAACTTTTAGCATTAGTAATTTAAAATACAACAACAGCAAAAAGAAAACAAGAAAAGAAAAACATAAACAAAACTCTAAGCAACAGCAACAACAATTATAAATTACCTTTAAAATACTATACACGAATAACTGATGGCAACACATTTAAATTTTAAGACGAGGAGGAGGATTCACATAAAAGAATAAAATATGGCAGAAATAGGACATTAGAAAAGTTCATTCAGCTAAAATCTATGATGATCTGGGCCATGGGCCACACCAACAACAACAAGAAAAACAAATAATATACAGAATTAATCAAATTTAAAAAAAAAAAAAAAAAAAAAACTAAAATATTTATCCTCTTTATTTTCTTAAACAAAACAAAAGATCAATGTTTCAATAAGGCATCTCTATCGTGTTAAGTAGTTGTTGTAGTTGCTCCTAAAATTTCTTTCATTGGAGCAGTTTCAAATTTTATATAATATTTAATAATATTTAAGGGAATTAGCTCAGATTACAGATATATGTTTAATATCAGTTTGAACGTTTCGATTTGGTTATAACGTCTTTAGAGAATATTGCAATTCCTTCAATATTCTAGAATATTGTAAACACTTTCGAAATTCATTTTTGAATTGATGGTGAATCACCACTAGAAGGTAGTCGTTGGTGGATCTGTGGCCAGAGCACGAGCTGCTCGTGTGTCAATTTTTGAGTAATGTCAATTACTGAACGTAAACGATCTAGCTCTACATCAAGCATCATGGCCATGGCTGGCAAATGATCGTCCAATAAGTATATTTTACGTGGACATTCCATCTTTAGGACTTGGCTAACATCCTTGGTGCCAAATATTCTGGCTACGGATTCACATAGAGAAGAGGAACTGCTGGAGCCTAACGAATCCTCCAAATGGGGTGATGTCACCATATCGTTTGCTGATTGGGTTGGTTCGGGTGTCAACACACCATCATGGCCAGTCTCCTGTGAAGGTGGTAATTGGTGTATGAAATGCGCTGGATATTCTGTAGGTAGCTTCGATGGAGATAAAGGCTGAGTGAACGAATTGTTGTATTGTAATGTCTCTTGTTGCGCTGGCTCATCGGAAATATCCTGGGATAACTGTAATTGGTTTTGGTTTTGCTTGGGCTTGGTCGAAATCATCTGTGATTGAGACGGCGCTGGTTTCGAAGGATTTTCTTTTTTTGGACGACCACGTCTTGACTGACTTTGGGATAGCTGTGGGTGCTTTGGCAGTGTTTTTTTACGAGGCTGACGGCCTCTAGTTCTGGGATTTGAACTTTGCCGCTTCGTGGGAACTTGGGTGAGACTTGCTGCTTTACATTTTACTGGTGGCATCATCATTTCGTCCTCCATAGTCGCTTCAAACGATCGCTTAAGTATCTTTCCTTGACGAAGGTGAACAATTTTCGTTACTCCATCCTTGGATTTGGCAGGAGATAGGCCTTGACTAATTTTTGTCACTTCGGGATCCTTTGTCGTATTTATTAGTTGGCCACAAATTAGCTGGCTAATTTCGTATTCCGCATCCTCAAATAATTGCGGAGAACTTTCTTTTTGAGCCACATAAATGTTTTCCTTTAACATTAATCGTTCCGATCTGCGTAGCTGCAACTGTTGGCTGGATTCTCTAATATTAACGGTGAACTCTGCCTCAGAGCAGTATGTGCTTGTGTCGCTATCATACATACTTCCAAATATATATTTAGAATGATTTAGTGTATGAAATTTTCTCGGTCCATGGAAAACTAATGGCAGTTAAAAAGCTATCAAATATTTAAAATAGTTCTGCCAGCTTCTTAGACTAGGGCTGCATGCCAATATTTGACCGCCACTATTTTTGAAATAGTTGTTCCCCCTATTCTCCAATACTCACGAAGTGAAGTTTTTCGGCTATGCCTGGTCACACCAGGCAAAAACATTAAAAGGATTTTAGTTTGTTTTTTTCAAAAGCAGATAAAAATTCTCCAAATCGCGCGTGTCAAAATAATTTTTGATTCCGATTCAATGGAGACTACTCGTGAGCCTGAACCGTCGGGATACAATATAGCTAAAGATCCTGCTTTGAAAAAGAATCGCATATTTCTGGGCAATATTCCCATTTGTACACGGAAGGATTTGGAAAGCATATGCCAACCATATGGTAATGTTTTAGGCTCGGTGGTGCAAAAGAATTTCGGATTTGTCCAGTTCGAATCTGAGGAGATAGCCAATAAAGCAGCCACTGCATTAAACCGCTCCACTTTTAAGTCAAATGTTTTGACTGTGCGCAATGCCAGCATTAAACAAACACCAATGCCAAAGAATAATATGATGCCAATGGCAATGCCCAACCAAATGCCGATGCCGCCAGTGGCCATTCAGGGAGGCATAGTGATGTCAGCAGCGGATGCGGCAGAAGGTGGATCTGTTGTTAATGACTGCGAGATTGTAGTGGTGAACCGGGAAAACACGTAAGTAGAGGGTTACTTACTAATATCTTTTAGAGGGGATCAAATATTAATAATATTCTTACTTTTCAAGGAAATATGCGGAGTACGTAGAAGAGCGTTTGAGAAAAGTGGGTATGCGAGTAGATGTTCTATTTCCCAACGAGGATGTAATGTTGGGCAAGGTATTAGCCAATATCTCTTCACGTGGTTGTCTCTATGCCGTGCTGGTTAATTCTGAACACGAGACATTGAATAGTATAACTGTGAATATTCTTTATGGAGTGCCAGCAGAGCATCGTAACATGCCCCTAGAAGATGCCATTACATTGGTAGCCACAGATTTCCGACTAAAGAAGCAGCGCGATGCTGTGCCCACCAAGGTCCCACCAGGGCATCCCTACCAAATACGGCAACTGCTTGATATGTTGTGCAGCAATCATCCATTGACTGCCTTACAATATGAATGCCTTATTAAGTACTTGGAATCGAAACGTCAAGAGCAGATGATGAGAGAATTGGGGGATGCAAATGCTTTGGCTAAGCTGAAGGCTCCTGATCCTGAGGTCGAACTACAAAAGAAAATACTTAGCATTATGAATAAGCCGGCTGTAACAGATATTAGTTACGAACTAATGTATCCAACAATTGAAGCGGTTAAGGAAGATCAACACTTTATGGCCTTGCTGAAGGACGCTAGAGTTTTGTCCGCTCTGGAAAGTATTTGGACACGCGATCTCATCGATACTGTAGCAGAGTTTGTGTAATTTGAAGATGTACTGTAAATTTGTAAAATGTAATGTACTTTACCTCAATTAAACGATAAAACAAATAACTTAAGTTTTCTAGTTTTACACATTTATTAAGAATTTATTTGGTTTTAAATATTAAAAATTAAGTCAATAACAGACTTAGGGCCATGATCTTTTAGCCTCATGTCCATCGTACTTTTTGCGATATTTCAAACCCGTCACTAAAGTGGAGCTCTTGGGAAAAGCGGTTTTTCCATTGAACTTCGTATCGGTTTCGGGATGGAAACGCACGTATTCGTATTGTATATGCAAATTTTCGGGTAAATCTGCGCGTTTTAATGCATCCAAAGGCACTGTGGTATCCACAGATCTCTGATAAAATGCTATAACATCGGAGATTGTCTCCATTTCATGAATTTGGGAATTGGGCACTGAATGGTTAAATTCCTTTTGGCAGGCCGACAGAAACGTAAATTTATCCTTAAGATCCCCAAACTTGTGTTGGTCTCCACTTAGCTTCAAAGCGGAGGCCAGAGAACGGACAACATCCCCAGCATTGGGAGGTGGTGCATAGGGCTTGTGTGGACGCAGAAAACTGCAAGAGAATTGAAGAGATCGTTTAGTTATGAAAACTTGGAGTCTGCTTGACATGTTTACCCCTTTGCTGCAATTGATTCACTAACAGCCGCAAGGGTCACATTCTGAGGTTTGGAAGCAGGCTTACTGGCAAAACATCTCACTAAACGGGGCACACAGTGCAATTGGTTTTGTTTAAACATTTTTTAAATTATTTCTGTTTTTTGTTGCAGGTGCCGTAATAGTATTGCGACTAGAGTTGCCATATGGCACATGTCATCGGAAAATCTGGCAGGTCTTGAGTCCATAGGATTGAGCGGATCAAGAACCAAATTATCGGGTTTTATATGCGGGTGGACTAAAATTGATCTTTAAAATCAATCGGAAAAAAATATACATATATAGGAAATAAATTGGCATTAAATTAAAAGGCAAACACTGATTTAACAGCGCTAATGATAATTTCAATTGTTCAACTTTAAGCTTCTCAATTTCCCTGTACTGTATCGAAGTCAAAAAAAGTTTTAATTGGTATATTAGCACCAATATTGTTGGATTATTTCTCAACCTATCATATTTTTTTTGTGAAATTTGGAACTAGTTGTGCGGGTCATAAAAATATATTCGATAGAGACTCCAATAAGAGCTATCGACTAAGATTTTTTGACTTCGATTGCACGGTCACACTGGTTCATCTCTTTCTTTTTCCGGTCGCGAAATGGTAAGGAGTGCGATACAAAACGAAAACTGAAAAATTAATTTGTAAACATCGTGAATATCTTTACAAATAATTTCTAATGAACTGGATGGATTAATTGGAACAATGTGATACACTCGATAATAATAATATTTTGTTTACAGGGTATTGATATCAACCACAAGTACGATCGTAAGGTTCGCAGAACCGAACCCAAATCTCAGGATGTTTACCTGCGTCTGCTGGTCAAGGTGAGTATAATCAATAAACTATTGTTGAAACCAACAAAGAAATTAAAAACTGATTGTAACTGATATTTTTCTTCATTTCGCGATATTTTTAGCTTTACCGCTTCCTGCAGCGTCGTACCAACAAGAAGTTTAACCGCATCATCCTGAAGCGTTTGTTTATGAGCAAAATCAATCGCCCACCACTATCTCTGCAGCGTGTCGCTCGTTTCTTCAAGGCTGCCAAACAGCCTGAATCTACCGTGGTTGTTGTGGGTACTGTGACCGATGATGCCCGCTTGTTGGTGGTCCCCAAGCTGACTGTGTGCGCTCTGCATGTTACCCAAACCGCTCGCGAGCGTATCTTGAAGGCTGGCGGTGAAGTCCTGACATTCGATCAGTTGGCTCTTCGCTCACCAACTGGAAAGAATACATTGCTGTTGCAGGGCCGTCGTACCGCCCGCACTGCCAACAAGCACTTCGGCAAGGCTCCCGGTGTACCCCATTCGCACACTCGCCCCTATGTCCGCTCCAAGGGACGCAAATTCGAACGTGCTCGTGGTCGTCGCTCCAGCTGTGGCTACAAGAAGTAAGCAGCAGCAGCAAGAGAATGATTGGAGGAGCAGCGTTTACGTCGTCGTCACTTTTTGGTTATAACAGATATTGATTTGTCAGAGATCGAAGGATATAAATTCGCCATGGCGACGTACTTCGTCATTGGCAATAAAGAATTTTTGTTCCAAATGGTAAAAATGTCTTTCCCTCAATTGAATCCTAAATTTTTTTTGTTTTTTTTTTTGTTTGTGAATTATGTGATAAAGCCAACACGTACACACGTGGTAAGGGGAGGCATCAGTAACAAAAGCATTTTCATGGCATTACAAGTGGTTTGTGTGTGTGTGTAGAGCAAATGAATTCTGTGTGTTTGCACAATTCGCAAATTTGCCAAGAAGAATGCATGTCACAAATCTGGATCTATGAATCCGCAGTGGTCGACTGTTCGTTTTCGACGAAAGTCTTCAATACGTTGAACTGTGAGGTTCATGGAATTGAAAATGATATTGGAGAACTTTTGTTGGTGTTTGTGTCTGCTGGCGCCAGTGGCTTATATAGGCTCCAGTAAATGAATTGGAAGATGCGTTGAAATCTTCTTTCAATTAAAAACAAATTTATTATACGAAAAACGGACAAGCCAAGATCTATGTAGGTTCGTACCATAAGATATATTAGGAGGACAATAATTTGTATATTTATGTACATATGTACATGATATTCTATTTATTAATACTAATGTTAAAATCGCCTTAATTCTAGTATAATTTGTATAAACTGAACTTCTAGAAAAGTTCAATGCAAATGTGTGCTCCAATAATTGATCAAAGGCTGATCTTGCGGTTGTACACCCAAAACCTTCTTCAATTTGAGTTGCACGCTGGAGGATTTGGCATGATTCAGGCAAATAACTTTGCTGAAATAGAAAGAGATAGACAAGAGGTATTAGGAAATTTGAGAAAAAGAGAGAGAAGGGGGATTATTCATTGTAACCTACTTCTTCCACTCTTCAATTAAAACTTTAGTCTGTTTGTTTAGGACCAGCTCAGTAAAGATTTTCTCTTCAACCGCCTTCAGTAGCTTGACCATGAGATCGGGCACTGGATAAAATGAATTATTTATAAATGAATTTTTGTTTTATTAAATGGGTTACTTACATTTTCGAGGCAATTCAGCAGGCCACTTGACTGAAACTTCATGGCCGTTGACATGCCGATCAAGAAAATCGATGCGAAATACACCAGTGCTGGCTATGGGCACCGCTATGTCATTCGATACGGATATGATTTTATATTCTGAGCTAATCGAGTGTTGATGCTGGGCATCGATACGTATGAGATTGTGCATGGCTTCGGGCAAGAGTTTCTTCAGGCAAACCATAAACCGAAATGTGCGTTCCGGGGAACCTCGAACAATGATCTTTATCCCGGTTAAGGCACAATAGCAAACCATAGCGAATTCCTCTTTGCGTAAAACTTTTTTCAAATGACGCAACGAGAAGAACTCCTCCTGCTCGGGATCATCTATGGACTCTTCATATTTCTGAATCATGGGCAACGTGGAGCTGTTATATGTCAGTCTCTGTGCTGGTGGACGACCACTGCTTTGCGGTGGTAGCCAGGGTAGATTGCCAAACGTTACATGTTCGGTAAGGAAACGCGAGCCAGCCAGCAAAAGCCAGGCAAAATGTGAATGTAATTGGGGGAATATATTATCCTCCCCCGTTAGTTCCGGTAAGGAGCGATACGAGTGTGCAAGAAACTGTTGGCCTGAGAGCCGCCTTTGTCTAGCTGTTGAGTAGTTGATTTCCTCGGCCTCTTTGGTTCTTAAGGCGCCCGCTTGCAACTCCGATGACACTTTCTTTAGGTGTTCGGCCAGAAATGGTTTTGTATTTAATAGGAAATATTTATCCTTCATTAAAACTATAATGGAAAACAGCTGGAAAGATCCCCGAGCCTTCAGATCGCTTACACGAAACTTATGACTGAGTATGTGCCCACGGGTCGAATCGCCAAAAAATACAAATTCACCGTCCTTATCCTTGGTGGTTGTCTGCAATTTCAGATCCCATGAATATTCGCGTTAATTTTCGATGTTAAACAATCCTTACCTGGGCGGTTGTTGTTTTTGGATTCTGTTGCTGCTGTGGAAGGGCTTTGTTGGTATCTATTTCATTGCTGAGGCTCAGAATCGCTGCCTGATTGACCAGAGTAGACACTTCGGTTAACACTGGGACTCGTGTGCTCATAAATGTGGCTCCACTTTCCGTATCGGTGCTGTAGATGGCATTGAAGTTGTGCCGTACCATCGAATTGCAGGCCGAGCATGTCAATTTTGTTTGTTGTTGCTGCTGCTGCTCGAGCTGCAAATCGTCGATTTTCGTATCTCGCAGGGTTTGTGTGCAGAATAAGGCGCAGGGGCCATGGGCCTCGCAGAAATGACAAAGAGCTATCACGGCATTCATTGGGGTTTGATTATATTTCAAGGGAAATGTGTAGGGGGCAAGGCAATAATTGCACTATTTAGTGGAATCAACAGGAGGCACACAAATTCTTCTGTTATTGTTTTTGCAAAAACAGCATTTTGTAAAATAAACACTATGAAACTTTGTATTCCAAACAGTTGGTCAGTCATATGATTTTCAGAGTTTCAAAGTAAATTAATCGATTAGTCGGTTATAACTACTCACTTTCCTTGCCGCATATCAAAAACAAAAAATAACGGCAAAAATCATGGAACCAAACAAAAACAAGTTTTGTTTTTGGCTTTTAAGAATTTTGCAATATTAACTGGCACACTACCTAACCGACATGACAGTGGAAATATGATATGTTTGCGGTTTAGAGATGACTGAATCCAGTTTTCCTTGTAACACAAAATTATAAGACTTCAACAATATTTACTGGCGACCAGTGACTCTTGAATTGTTTGATCGTTAGCATCATGGGAAAGACTAAAGAATCTGTTCGTATAGTAATTGTAGGAGCAGGCGCTTCAGGAATCGCGGCAGCCACACGACTCTTAGAACAAGGATTTAGAAATGTTCTACTTCTAGAGGCAGAGAGTCGGGTAGGAGGACGGATTCATACCCTGCCATTTGCTGATAATGTGGTTGATCTGGGAGCACAATGGTGCCATGGTGAACAAGATAATGAAGTCTACTCTCTAGTAAGGAACACGAATTTAACTGACGGCACGGGAAATTATTTTAAAGATGTCAAAAATATACGATCCAACAAGGAAATTGTTAACGATGAAGAGGCTTCAGCTCTAAAGAGTTTTCTAACAAATTCTCTACCAAAGGAGACCGAGGAGTATAAGGGTTCGGTGGGGCAATGTTTGGCCGAAAATTATTGCAGGGGAGCAGATCAACTGGAAGATCCCAAACTAGCCCAAGAGATATTGGAATGCTTTAAGAGATCGCAAAGTTCATTAGTCGGTTCAGATAGCCTGGATGAAGTTTCGGGACGAACATATTTGGAATATAAGCCATGTGATGGTGATCAGTTGATCCATTGGCATGACAAAGGATTCTACAGATTCCTACAACTTCTTATGAAAGCCGACCCCGAGAATATAAATGATCTGGGCGTGATCGGGGAGCGACTTTTGCTAAATAAGAAAATCAATAAAATAAATTGGGAACCTTCTGTGGATGAGATAAGTGTTCATACAACAGATGGGGAGACATTCCTCGCCGATTATGTCATTTGTACCATGTCCTTGGGGGTTCTAAAGTATTGTCATAAGGATCTATTTCATCCACCTTTGCCTTGTTCTAAATTGCAAGCCATACAAGGATTAAAATTAGGCACTGTGGATAAAATCTATTTGGAATTTCTCTCCTTACCCGATTCCTTTATAGGTTTCTATTCCCTTTGGCTAGAGGAAGATCTACAAGAACTACGTCAGTCGAAAAGGTTTTGGCTGGAGGGCATAAGCGGTTGCCATCGAGTGCTCAATCAGCCACGTATTCTTCAAATTTGGATTGGTGGTGAACATGGCCGTTATATGGAGACTCTTCAGGAAGTCGAGATTCTTGAAGCTCTGCAGTGGCTTTTCCAGAAATTTCTTATCTTTGATATTCCCCACCCGCAACGGATTGTCCGCACTCAGTGGCATTCAAATCCAAGTTTCCGTGGAAGTTACAGTTTTCGAACAACTTTCGCTGATCAATTGGCCACGGGTCCTTGGGACTTGGAAGAACCTCTTTCGGGCTTAGATGGGAATCTTAAATTGCTGTTTGCTGGTGAAGCTACCAGTCGCAATCATTATTCCACTGTCCATGGAGCTATTGAGGCCGGTTGGCGTGAAGCAAATCGCCTTAATGAATTATACATAGATTGACTTTTATTTCTATCTTACACTAGACCTTCTCTTTAATGGTAAAATATATTTTGGTTTGGTTCATTTGTTTTCGTTTTCTAGATTATGTTAAAACGTTTGTCATGCTCTTCAATCAATTATGATGGACAATAAGTTATTTTTATGATCGGTGGCTTCAATGCCCAGTTCGTAAGTTTTAAACAAATAACATTAATGCAAGGACTGAGGAGTGGGAGGAAAGTGTGGAAAGTGCAGGAGATCGTCCCAAAATTCCAATAAAGATCGAAATCTTCCCCTCACGTGTGCAAATAGAAAAGTCAAACTGAGCATTTTGATCTTCTTGTACTTCGATATTCTTGTTCTTGCTAATTGGCTGTTCAAATGTTTGTGTCCCTCAAAATTTCCACTTGTCATCGCATTAACGATGATGAGCTGATGCTGATGGCTCACTTAGATTACACCTACACCAAAGAAAATCAGTCTTTGAAGATCAACGCGACTAAGATGTCTGGCACTGGTCTTGGTCTGGTTTTAAGTCTAGCGATTTTCTTTAGTATGATGGCTGTACCAATTTTTGGCCAGAATATTACTGAATTCCTACTGCACCGCCAAAGGCGTTGGCTGATCTTCCAAAATAGTGGTTCGATTAAGTTCAGTATTGGGCCATCAATGCCGATACCATTGGGAGACCATGTGTCCTTCCGTTCCTGTGTGTTATCGTATACTCTTCAAGGTGGTACTTATTCAATGCCCACCTCACCGATTTGGCCATGGGATAAATGGGAATCAACTTTTGCCAGGTCTCTCAACCAGATGAGAAGAAATATTGAGATCCAAACGGCTAGTGGCAAACTGAAATATGCCGATGATGCTCGTCTTTTGGTCTATACCGCCTTGGAAGAGTATATAGGACGAAGAAATGACGACATGTCCATTGGAAGGCCATGTCTTTTACGTTCTATATGCGAAAATGCTCAAATTCATCATCATGTGGGTATATTTTCCGAAATTCTAAACATTGTTTTAAGGTGAGTCCCAGATCATAATAAATGAAGAAAATTATTTTTGACAGCAAATTAATTTTAGTCCAGGAAAAGCAGATCTGGAGATAGCATATCATGATGCCTATACAGCCGGACGTGTGGGAATCAATTGTTTGACTCAATATGATTCCTGTCCTCGTGGCCTAAACTTTTTGGATGAATTCTTAGTAGTTGAAAATAACTAAAAGAATAAAAAAAAGAGAAAAAAACAAACAAACTTAATATATTCGGAGTATATATTGCGAATATATTTTACAAATGTCGCAATTGGGTAGACCATTTTAAACATCGTTTGCATCTACAATAAAGCCATCTAGAATGCTTGCTCCTCTCGGGCATTTCTTAAATTGAATTAAACAATCAACACCAGCCAAGCCTGCTGAGTATGCCTCATTATAATCCTCATCCAAAAGACCTTTGCCAGGACTAAACATAATACAATAAAAAAATCCATTAGACTGGATTCGTTTTCTTCACAATATTTAACAACTTACGTTAACAAAATATTCACCAATTCGGCCATGATGCCCACATGCTGATGGATCTGTGCATTCTCACATATATTTCGCATTAGACATTCATGGCCTCGACCCTGCACTCCATCACTGACCTGGTTCATATACCTTTCCAAAGCGGCATAGGCAAATACTCTGGTGTCATCTTCCGGCATTAAATCCAATTGCTGAATTTGTTTTTGTAATGAACGAGCATAAATCGTTTCCCATTTGTCCCACGGATATAAAGGAGCTGAAGGCAGAGTGTATCCTCCAAAGTGAAGCGTATAATAATAAACCAAACTACGCCAAGTGACACCGGGATCCTCCAATTGGGTTGCCATAACTGGACCAACAACTAATCGTATAGTGCCACCATTCTCATAGATCAGTTGATGTCGTTTCTGGCGGGCCAACACATAGTCTGTAAGATTGGATTCCTTGGGGACTAAGGCATCAGAAGAGGCTTCAATTAAGCCGTAGAAATAAATCAGTTGGAGAAACCAAAGTTGTATGGTCTTCATTGTGGGAAAGTCGTCTGACAGCTTTGAAGTACTGTTTAAGAATGCGTTCCAAGAGAAGTTCAATCTAGTACCGATCTCAGTAAATATTTGATTAGGGAATTATCACGCAAATTGGGTTATAAAAAATCAATTGTAGTAGACAGCAAAAGAGCAAGAAATTTAAAAACAAGAATATCTTCAGAACATAAAGTAATGGAACATTCATACATCACATTTTGTTAAAAAATTAGTTTCTTTATTTTAAGTGTACTTGAATTAAACGTTTTTATAATGATGAGCGGTGTAAAAAATTAATTTAAAGTTTTTTTTTTTTTTTTTTAAATTTGTAAAACATTTATTATTAATCATGTATTTTACGGATTTAAATAACGCGCTAAATTTGACTATTCGAGAGTTATCGATTAGCGGTGCGATAACTATCGCTGTCGAGTTTTCGTAGTAAAATCTGTCGCCTTTTTGTTCATCTCTAATATTATTGGCCAATTGTGCTGCTGTAATTTTTTTTTTAACTAAACAATGTTTAAATAATTTTAGACGCGTCAACTGTCAATGCGTGCTCTTTAATGTTGTAATTAAGTGTGCCTGTTAGTTTATCTGAAAATTTGCATTTACATTTCATTCATTGTGTGTGTTTGGTGAGTCGCGTCGTCACAATAACGCATTTGTATGTTTGTGTGCGTGTGTTGGTGTTACAAGTGAACATGTTTTTGCTTTTCTAGTTATACATAGCATTAGACAGTGGAATAGGATGATTTCTACCGGGCTACGGTGCTTTTGTTTCAGGTTGGTCCTCTGTTTGCAGTTATTTAAGCTTGAAATCATTCATAATTTTTCGAATTTCTTTCAGGTGCTAGACAAATGCCCCCAAAAGCCGATTAGTCCATTTTCCATTTCAATGAACAATTCGCAATGTTTGAGAGGCTGTAAATAAGGTTGTTTGTTTCAATAAAAACTGCTCTGAAAATACAAGCAGGTGGGCATCAGGCAACCACACGTAGGGGGCAGGACAGGTGCAGTACGCACTAACATACATACGTACACACACAAACATATTCTCACATACGTGTAAGCATCAGCAGCAGCAGCACCAACAACAACAACAACAATGGCTAGCACTACTACCACCACAGCAACGCCAATGGAAATTGATGAATTCATAAATGGAGCACTTGTATCTTGGGTGAGTGAATTTATGCTTTATGCATAAACAATTTCAAGTGTTCAATAAACAACGGCAGCAGCGACTCAACCTTTGTCTCGGCAACAGCCAAGGTCATTGTAACTTGGCTGGCTTTAAGTGTCAGTCCAACTTTTATGCATCACGGGCGGTTTATGACACGACGGCAGGCAACCAATTTTTGTGGTAATATATTTAGAAACCAACCACAAAAGGAAAAAAAGAAAACAAGTAGCGGATTGAATAATATCAGAAATTACGTGAGGAATTATTGCAATCGAATACTACTTGTTCTTTAACAATTGAAAAATATTGGTGTTACAACTAGCTTCTTAAATCTACCTAGCTACATTTTAAACTATATATTCTTTAAAAATGCGTGTCATTTGCCCTCGCGCATCACCTAATACGCCCCTGTGTATATATTATTCACAGTTTTGGTTGGTCATTTGCTAATTCTTATTCTCTTTCTCTTTTGTTTTCCCTACATCTGTACATACACACACACACGTTCAGCTGGAGTCGTGCCTGCCTCGAGCTGAGATGTTAGCCGGTTACACTTCTTTACTAGATGGTTTGATCATTCACAGTGTTTGGCTGCAAATTGATCCGGAGCCTCAAAATAATCCAACCGAGCTGAACGATGTAACTGGTCAGGCACTTAGCAAGGCGAGAGCCAAGAACTTCGAATGCATTGTGAGAAATTTGAAATCTCTGTTTGAAGAGGAACTCGGCCAGACCATTTTGGTGCTTCCCGATGCTTTTACGCTCGGTTCGTATCCGGAGAGTAAGCAGGGACTAGAGCAAATGAAAACGTTGCTTACACTGCTCCTTGGAGCAGCCGTCCAGTGTCCGAACAAGGAACTGTTCATAGCTCGTATCAAAGAGCTGGATTTAGAAACGCAACATGCCATAGTGGCTCTTATTAAACAAGTGACCGATAGCCATAGTCTGGTTCTTACCGAGGATTCTCTGGAGCGCCTAACACCGGAGCACATGTATGGGCATATTTTGCGGCTAACTAAGGAGCGAGATCACATGTATTTAAAATGGATTGAAATGGTTTGCGTGGAACCCGAACTAAATTCCAGTGAAGCAGGTGGAGTGGGTGAATGCGGCCAGGTGGTGGGTGGAGTAGGTGTCAGTTCACCCTCCAGCAGTGGTACTGCCACTTCGACCCCCTCCTCTTCGTCAAATTCGGAAAGTAACCATCTCGCTGTTGAATGCGCCGACTTGAGGTCGAAAAACCGTAAACTAAGGCAGGAGCTGTAAGTAGAACCCATATCTAAGTATGAAAAAAGTGCAATACTGACATGTTTATCATTTTTTGTTTGTTTTTGGTTTTAGTGAGGAAAAATCGGAAAATCTGCTTGAGTTGCGTGAGGAACTGGATGCAAAGAAAGTGCGTTTCGATAAGCTACGCCTAGAAAGTCAGGAATGGTTTGCCGAAGCTAAGCGAGCCGCTGCTTATCGCGATGAGGTAGACATTTTACGAGAACGAGGTGAACGTGCCGATCGCTTGGAGATCGAGGTCCAAAAATATCGCGAAAAACTTGGCGATTCCGACTTCTACAAGTCACGGGTAGAAGAATTGCGTGAGGATAATCGTGTGCTTCTGGAATCCAAGTAAGATGCAATAACTATTTACAAATCAAAATCTTGTTGTGTTTCGGTTGTGTTTTGTCCCTGTAGTGTCATTGTTTTCATTTCATTTTCAGAGAAATGCTTGAAGAGCAACTGCAGCGTTATCGGAAGCGTTCCGAGCATGCCATTACCTTAGAATCGGAGATTATAAAATACAAACAGAAGCTCAATGATATGGCTCTAGAGCGGGATGTAGATCGCTCCAAGTTGGAAGAGCTTCTTGAGGAAAATGCTCAATTGCAGTTGGTCGCCAAGAATCTTAATTCTTCAACAATGACACAGGATGTTGACAAATCGTTCTCCGACAATGAAGAAGATGATTGCAATTCCGGGGATAATAGCCTGTCCGAGCAGTTGACCAACAATGCACAAACACGTGTTCTGAAATTAGAGCTAGAGAATCGTCGTCTAATGGCCGCCTTAGAGCAACTGAAAGAGAGCAGTTTCCATGAATCGACTAGCAAAATGTTGGAACTGGAGAAGGACAAAAAGAAGTTATCCCTGAAATTAGAACAAATGCAGGAAAACATACTGAGACTTACCCAACAGAATGTGGAACTGGAGGGTGTATTTAAAAATGCCCTGGAAGAGAATAAAAAATTGCAGGATGCAGTCGATAGTCGCCAAAAAAGTTATGATCGTCAGAGTCTCGAGCGCGATCTGGATCGTCAAAAGTTAGCAGATTCAGAGCAACAAGTAGAGACCTTAACAAAGGAAAAGTTACGTTTCCAAACATTAAACGAAAGCATCCAAAGAAGAGCTGAAGATTTAGAAAGATTAGTGGAAACCAAGTCCAAAGAACTGGACTTACAAAAAGAGAAATCCCATCAATATGAGGAGTGCAAGCAAAAGCTCTATGAGATTGAGCTGCAAGTAGCCACCCAAGAACGGGAGAACTTGAGTTTACTCAAGGAGGTCGGAAAGCTAAAAGAAAGCACTGAGCAAAAGTCTGTGGAATTGGACGAAACACTCAATTGCTTGGAAATAAAATCAAATGAACTGTGCAGGCTAAGCAAACTGGTTGAAGATTCCGAGCAAGAGCATCAAAAGCTAGTGGAATTGGAAAAAATCAATCAAGAATTGTCCAGCCAGAGAGTGATAGATCAGGAAATGATTACAACTTTGAGAAATGATCTAGTTACTGGTACTTTGGTTAGCAAGAAGGTAAAACACAACCTTGAGCAATTAGGTCTTAGTCAAGATGAGGGCCAGGGCGAAGACTTGGATGTGGAGCAAGTAGTAGAAAAGCTAGTTCGCAATCCCGAGACCTTTAAAACTGTCAGGGAGATCATGCTAACTGTAAATCGTGAAAGAGAACAAGAAGAGGGCGGCCTTAAGTCGGATATGTGCGTCCTATGCCACCGCCAGGAGATTTTTACTGTGGAAAAAAACATTGACTTGGTAATTGGCCAACCTCAATCGCAGGAATTAAGTTTTGAACATAAGCCCAATCGTGACGCTTCAGAAATTTTGCGTCTAAAGGACTCGTACGGAGAACTGCAGACCGAAAATGCTCGTCTAAGTGTAGATATAGCAACTCTAGGATCACAAATCACTTCTTTAAATACCCAACATGTAGCTCTACAGTTGGCAAATTCTCAATTAGCTGCCGAAAAAGATTCACTTCTAAAGGATATTGATTCGTTGCAACAAGAGCACAAACATGCTCTCCAGGATCAGGTCACATTGCAGTGTCTTCACGATCAGCTATCGGCGGAATATGAATCCCTAAACAAAGATAAGGAACAGCTCAAGGCTGCTGTCAGGGATCTACGACAGGAACTGAGAGAGACACGTGAAAATTTAGCCTCTCTCGAACAGCGTATTGAGGAGTTGAGCTCGCAAAATAACAGCTTGAAAACGTGCAGCGAGGATTTGTCCATCCTACGAACGGAACATTCTAAGCTAACTGATGATTTTCGTAATCTATTTGCCACCAGTGATCGGTTTAAGAATGAGTATAAAAATATACAGGAACAGTATAAAATGATACGCATGGAGCACAGTAGTCTTAAATTGCAGAATACGGAATTAAGTGGCGAACTTAATTCTAAAACCGACCAAGTAAGGCTCTTACAAATCGAATACACTAAGGTTCAACAGAAATGTGACGTGAGTTTTAACCATACTGATAAATTAATGTTGTATAGTAGCTTAAACTCTTCTATCTTTCTTCATTTTTAGATGCTCATACAAAACAATGCTGAATTGGATTCGGAACGAAAGGCTTTAATGGATAATACGTCACAATTGCTTTCACAATATCAAGAATTGTTGGCCATGTCACTCGAGGATAAAAAGCACTTCCACGAGGAGGAAAAGAACTATGCGGAACGTGTGCATAGCCTCAAAAGGCAAAAGGAAAAACTAGAAGAGAAGATCATGGAACACTATAAAAAATCGGAGACCACTGTCCAAAAAAAGTAATATGCGATTCATAATTATACATTTTTTATCACAATCTAATATTGTTTTCCATTTTGCGCAGGAAACCATTTGCCAGCAGTCTCGTAAGACGTGTGAAAAAGGCTAGCTCCGATTTGATGAATAAAGTGCCAAGTCGTGTAGGTTGAGACACATGACAATACACAATTTGAGAATTACATATATGTATATATGTTTTGTATTTCTGCTTTAGAATCGGCGATCATGGGTAGATGATGCTCGTGCCAGCTCTCAGTTTGTCATTGGCTCTGAATCGGGCGGCAACGATTCGGACAATAGCAATGAAGAGCCTCTTTCTATATCCTCGGATACTCACCTGTTGCAAAGGAATATTCCTTTGCGCCAAAGTTTGCAGCGGTAAGTCAAAATACAATTAACCCTGCCCATACCCATTGCCAATGGGAATTATTCGTAATTTTGGCTTTGGTTTAAATTATTGGTTGGATTATTTTTAATTTTTAAAACGGGCAAAAAAAAAAAAAAACAATTGTAAAAATACGGTTTACGGTGAATGTTGTTCTTGTTCTATTTTCATGTATCCGCACATACACACAACCTCCAACCATTATGCACCACACGAACCGACTCTCTACAACACTCTGTTCATGTATTACATGCTAGTAGGGACTTACTGGATAATCCCATGCAACGTGGTGGGCAAGTGCGCAGTAGTCTACAGGCACAGAAACGTACGGATTTATCTAGCTCACGTAGAAATAGTGTGCACGGGTATGAGCTGTTGTGAAATGTTTAACAAAATGTTTACCTTTAAAAACAAACAAAATGCGATGTAAACCTATTCCTTAAAACTCTATGTTGTCAAATGTTGTGCAGGAGTCCGCAAGTTTCCAGAATTGATCACTAATCAATAATGAAGATTTTTATAAGATAATGGGATTTTCTGGAAGGCTTCGGAACACTTTTTTAAGTCTGAATTTTAAATTGTAATTAATTTGTGAATTTATTTTCCAGGAGTCTCGAGCCGCCCGATGTGACGGGCAGTAGTTTAACTCTGGGCACTGCCGGATCACGCCGTACTGTATATTTAATTGATGAGCTAGCCACAGCAAGTCAATCAGCGGCGACTGCACCCTCTGGCAGCGGTGGCAGTGGAACCACAACGCCAACACCCAGTAACAGTAACAATAATACTGCCGAACCCCAAACGCCCCAGAAATCCGGCCACATTGAGGGCAACAGCACTGCCGGCCAAACCAGCAGTCCCGGACCATCGACGTTTCTCATGTACAATCGCATTAATACCAGCATCGCTGGAGAATCCACGGCAAATGACCATAGTCCCTTGCTGCAGCCGAGTGGTGGCGGCAGCGTCAGTGGACAAGATGACAAATCATTGCGGAAACGCAATGAGGATAAAAATAATAGCATCTGGTACGAATATGGTTGCGTCTAGAGATAATATTATGATAATCATTATACAGTATACGTCCAAACACAAACGTTTTCGAATTTTGTAATGCATTTGCTGACAAAGTATTTTTTTGTTTTCAAAAATAACGAATTTATCTGTCAATGCCTTAGTGTAAAGTGCTTCTTAAACTAGCTATGATTTTTGCCTTAAGATGATGAAATGTTTTACCATTTACATATAGTTTATAATACCATAGATTTAGACATCTAGATTAGTAAGTGAAAACTCCAAAAAGGTATCGAAGAGACTAAGCAACAGCATAATCGATTAACTTAAATAGTAAGTATACAACTTTATACCACTAATGTCATGAATTTGTTGATATCCTAAATGAAAAACATGTAACGATCAGTGGTGAACCTAAAAAAAGCGATATTAAGCTATGTTAGCGAATATCCTTTTTATTTGATTTATCCATCCCATTTATACTGAGCAGGATTAACTTTTACATACTTTTCAACAAATAATGCAACTGTAAATAATATCAATTAATGAGTTCTCTAATCATTGCTATCAACTATACCTTTTAAAATATTGAAAAAACACATGATTTTTGCAATATTTACTGTTTGTATGACTTATTGACATGATGGTTAGAATATTAAGACTCGGTCGATACCGCTCCCCAGATTGTAAATAAAGTTGCGCCACTGATTATAATCTGTTTTCTAATTGATAAAGAAAGCAAGGTCAAATAGTACGGCACGATCGTACCAATTGAGATTAGTTTATTCCTGTATTTGTTAACATCTATTTCAAAATTCCTACTATGTATTAATGATGTCTATATCGCTGGCTAAAATCTTTGATGCTTAAGTCGCTTCCTAATAACTTTGATAAATTGATAAACTCGAATATACCTACACACCATATGTATTCCTATGTTGCCTTCATATTTTTGTGCATAACTCATAGATACTTTACCATATTTATATACACGTACACATACATACATACGTATAATAATTTATTGAACGCAATAAAAACAGACTATATGTCTGCAAGTATATAAAAAGACAACTATTACCGTAAATTCTAGCAAGGCGTTGTCAAAAACAAATTCGACTAGATAAAAATTTAGTGTTTAGATAATATTATTTGACTTAATTACTCTATAAAAGGAGAAACTTTCACATTATACTCATCATTTTCAATTGACAAGCAATGTGGCTGCTGAAACTAGTCATAACATTGGTAATTATCGAAAGGACTCCTGCTCTATCCAAGGATTCAAGTACTATCGAATTGGCTAACTAACCAGACCCAATCTTTCATTTCATTGTTTACTTCTTAAGATTTTGGCAACGCAGTTGTCAGCCTTATGTGATGTTTGCCAAAGTGCCAATAACGTAGCCTGTCATAATGAGACTGCCTATTCCATCTGCATGTATGGTGAGTATGCACCAAGTTCTCTGCTACATTTATTTCAGCTTTTGTTTGAAATTTAAAATATGTACATATATAGGCCGAGGACCGAGCTAACTTTGGCCGTGCCCAAGTTTCAAATATATGCAAGTTATCTGACATCTGACCAAAAATAATATTCGCCTTTTTGAGTGTTTCATTTAATTTAAAAAATTCGTAAAAACTTGTGGTTTTGCGAATTAGCCAAATTTTCGTAAAAAATCATTATGAAATTTGGTCAGATGTTTGTAAGTCACAGAACGAGACGTTTACGACCCCATAAAGTATATATATTCTTGATCTGCATGAAATGCTGTCCGTCTGTCCATCCGTCGGTGCAAATCAACTTCACGCCTCCATCTATTGGGATGATATGCAAATCGTCAGGATCGTTCCACTATATCATTAAGTGCTATACGAATAATAGATGAGGGAGTGGGATTATCTGTACTAAATTTACTAATGAGATAGTTTTGCACGTAAAACATATTATCCCAAAATTGAAATAAGATGGGATAAATGGAACATAAGTTACAGTCAATATAAATGGGCTCTGCTGAAACGCTGGTAAAAACATTATTGAAAGGACTGCAAGGACAAATAATAGCTTCTTTGATATACATTTTTTTTATTTTTAAATTGAATTGAAAATATTTTGTTCTAATATCCAAGTTTTTAAGATATAACTGGTTAAAATCGGTTAGAAATTGGCGAAAATTCTACCATACACCAAACGCAGTTTCATTAACGGTGACATAAATCTTATGATTTTAATATAGAATATATGTATAGGACTTCTGATCTATAGGTTTTACGCGAAGAACTGTATCTGTATCTCGCTTAGTTACCGCATTTTTCTTCTTGGCTTAGTTTTAACATCAATACTGGTGCAATGGTATTCTTATTTTATGTCAACTCTATTTCAATTGAAATTCCATTTTGGGGGTAATGCATAAGGTCAGATTATTTCGAAAACGAGCTTACGATGCTGATTGAACTTTTATTTCTATTTTGTTCAACATAGCTGTATATGTATGTATATATGAAAACTCTCTTTTTATTTTCATTCAGGGGTACCAACAAATAATTTCGTCCAGTGTCCACCGAATACATACTGCACCGATGATACATACACTTGTATTAAAGGGGATCCAGCTTGTAAGTCCGGTGACGACTCAATTACAGAAACAACTCCTGCCGATTCTTCTACTGACGAATCAACATCTACTACTGAGGAATTAACATCGACCACTGAAGAATCCACTACTACTACCCCGGAACTAACTACTTCTACTCCTCAACCTACGACAACTACTACTCCTGAACCTACTACAACTGCTACTCCTAAACCTATTACAACTACTACGCCTGAACCTACTACAACTACTACTCCTGAACCTACTACAACTACTACCCCTAAACCTACGACAACTACTACTCCTGAACCCTCAACGACAACAGCGGCGGCTTGGGATGCAGAAGCCTCTTGTGCGGCCGTCACAAAAGTTACACTCTTTAAAAACGAAGACGATCCAACATGCACCACGTAAATATACATACACGTACAAATATTGCATAACTATTTCTCTATTAGTGCAATTTATAGAAATCCTGTGAAACCTAACAAATTATAATGTATTTTCTATCCTGATCCATTTTGCAGGTATATTTACTGTTACGATGTTAATGGTGCCTTTAAACCAAGTATCCGCTCTTGTCCATCGAGCAAACCATACTTCAATTCCGACAGTAATAAATGTGATAGTACCCTGCCAGCTGGCTGTACTTCCGACACATAACAGCTTGAAAATTTAGTTATAAACCATTTAGTTATGAATGCACAATTGTAAAAGCATAAAGTATATTTTTCCAAGAAAAGACCAACAATAAAATGTGAAAGCAAAAAAAAAAAAGATAACATATACATATGTATAATAGCATGGACCTTTATAATTGGACAATGTTAGTTCATTAGCAGATCCGAGACGTTTTACAATACAAAAATTATGATCAAAATGAAATGTGTGTAGCCTTGGTAAGTCAGATCTAGCATTAGAACATTAATATTGATTTCTTGTATATTATTGTATGTATATTTTTGGCAAGGTTTTGATATCATATTTCATATCAAGGAAATGGGAAATTTGGAGTACCGAGACTTCCTGATCAAAGGCAGTTGCAACTACAATTGAGAAAAATTAAGCTATTTCAAGGAACCAGCAGTACGAATTAGCGAGACCCGACTGTATAATTTTAGGTACGCTGTTAATGGTGTCTTCCGATCGAGAGTCTTTAAGTGTCCAATTAGTAAGCCAAGTATAATGTGTGGCTCAGAGGCCTGAAAAATGTTATGTAAAAGAAGTAACTTCCTCCAGTGGAACTGAGAAATCTATCTAAAGAGTTTTTAACAACAACCACTGCGCCGTCTTGGAGTGTGGAGGCTCTTTAAAACGAAGATGATGCAGCATGCAACACGTAAATATAAGTTTTGGATTTATGTCTGTCCATTCTGATTTAACACAATGTAATTAATTTTCCATCTTGATGAATTTGCAGGTATTATTGTTACAAATTTAATGAGCCACACTTTGATTCAGTTACCAAAAGGTGTGTTAGCACCCAGCCATCTGAATGCATAGAATAATTTGCTAGGCATTATTAAAAAAAGGCACATTTAGAACATGATACAATAGACACTTTTTGTATCATCAGCTAGATAATGATCATCCCATCCAAACTTGAACAGAGTTCAACGTCATTGAGATGTTGTGTCTAATGCTTTTCACAAGCAGAAATGTAAATAATCATATTTCAAAATAAAAATGCAAAATATAATCAGCAAATGAGCTTAATTTGTTTCGCGAATTGAGAGATAAAACATGTCTTTTACATATCTAGGAGCATTTAAAGACCTTGAAGTTGGTTCAGTAAGCATTTTGAGGTGCAAGTGATAGAATGTTATATCAATTATTTCTAATTTTGGTAAGAGTTTCCGATAGACTTTGTAGTAAGACTCTTTGCTAACAAATGTGTTTGTTTAAAGCTTTTTATTGACCATCTATCAGCCATATGCAATATCTGTCAAGATAATAAAATCGCCTGCCATAGCAAAAATTCGTTTTCCATATGTATAGATGATACACCAACCTATTCTGAAATAACATGTCCCGATGGTCTCTACTGTACGAACGGTACTTACATTTGTCATGAATTTAAGCCTTTATGCCAGTCAGATAAAATGGATATTAGCCCATTGCCCGATGTTTTGGATCAGAACGCAACCGAGGCAGCGGCTTGGAATGCCGATGATGCCTGCCTGATAGCGAACAGGACGACAACAATTCAAAATCAAGCAGATCAAACATGTAACAGGTAACGGGAGAGATGGTCTAAATAATTGATTCATTAATGATTTCACAACCTTTTAGTTATATTTATTGTTACCTATTCAATGGCATTTATCGTGCCCAAATTAGAAAATGTAAACTTAATGAATATTTCGATGAAACACTAAAAACTTGCTCAACCATGCAACCCGAAGGATGTATTAACGAGTGATTTTTTCGACATTGAGGAGCGGCTTTATGATCCGGCAATAATTTTAAAAATTTCTTTACGATTTCCACAAACTAGTTATCAAGCTAAATAAAACACAGACCTCATGGCTTTATCTTTATCTGCACAACTACAAGCAAAACGCACTAAAATACATAAATTGCCTTTAACTATATGCTCTACTAGGGGCTAATTTCACAGTTTCTTCATGTATCTGACATTATACAGACGTATCATCGTTACGTTTATAAAATGATTAAAGTAAGTGCTCTTTTTTAAACTGGTACCAACCAAAATACTTTCTCGAATAGACAGATATCGATTTGTATGCTTTGCTACTTTCCAGACCTGGATACTTTTAGGTCTACTCTCACCAATCATCGTAATTGGCCAAGATAAGTGCGATATATGTCAGAAGCAGAGTAATGTTGCTTGTTTTAATGAAACTACATTCTCCATATGTTTGGAAAATTCTACGATACGTACGTATATAGAATGCCCCAAGAATTATCGATGCACCGATGGCACATATGTATGCTATCCTAAGGCAAGCAGTATAGCGGCTTGTGAGACTAACGATTCGACGACAACGACTTCGGTGACAACTCCGTCGAGCGACATATTATCGACATCAGTAGCAACTACGGAATCCACTACAACCACAGCAGCTGCCCGAGATCCTACGGTTATGTGCCAGGAAGTGCAGGCTACAGGATTCTATCCAAATGAAATGGATTCAACTTGTGCAACGTAAGTGAATTTAACATTTGGAGCACTCAACCGTTATTAATTTTGTATCGTATCGTTTAAGTTATGTCTATTGCCGTCTTGTCAACAATGCATATACAGCTACCGTCAGAGATTGTCCTAACAACCAATGGTACGATGCAACTAAAAAATATTGCAGTACTACAAAACCAGACACCTGTTCATAAATAAATATTGTACTTATTGTATTTTATTGTATTTTGTACTGATCGAAACATGTGTTTCATCTTAGCAATCATCAGGTCTCTCGGATTGGCACAGAGTTGTCTGGGAATTGTAGTACAAATTCGTATTGCAATGATATAGCCATCCCAGATAATCAGTGGACAGCTTATAACAGTAGACGTAGCTGAAATTTATGCAAATAAATTTCATTTGTATTGTTTTTAAATTGACAAATCTTACTCCTGGCATGTTGTATCAGTCTCAACGCGAAAATATCCCTTCTGTTTCAAGCCGGCACAATAGGAATCGGCGGAAAATGCTTCTGTTGTTGAACTAGAAGCTGAAGTTGTACCTGGAAATGCTGTTGTGGAAGTGTCATTTAAAGATTCTGTCGTCGATATCGTAAATTCTGTGGATTTTTGTGTGGAAGTATCTGTTGAAAAGGTAGAGGATAAGTCTGCAGGAGTTGTGGAAGAAATTTTGGACGACTCCGTCGTTGTAGAGTCTGACGTAGAAGAATCATTTGATGAATCTGTCGAAGACATTGTTGATTCTGTAGAATCTTTAGTGGAGGAATCAGTTGATGAATTTATCGTGGATGATTCCGCTGGCGAATCTGTAGAACTTGAAGACTCGTTTGATGAATCCGTTGTTGTAGATTCGGATGTTGAAGAATCATGTGAAGAATCCGTAGATGATATTGTTGATCCTGTAGTACCATCTGAAGATGAATCTGTAGAGCTGGAAGACTCATTTGAAGAATCTTTGGTAGAAGAATCGTAAGACGAATCTGTCGTTGTAGATTTTGATGTGGAAGAATCATTTGATGAATCTGTCGTAGTTATCGTTGATTCCGTAGACAATTGCGTGGAGGTGTTTGTGGTGGAAGATGAATCTGTAGAGCTGGAAGAGTCATTTGAAGAATCTGTGGTAGAAGAATCGTAAGACGAATCTGTCGTTGTAGATTTTAATGTGGAAGAATCATTTGATGAATCTGTCGTAGTTATCGTTGATTCCGTAGACAATTGCGTGGAGGTGTTTGTGGTGGAAGATGAATCTGTAGAGCTGGAAGAGTCATTTGAAGAATCTGTGGTAGAAGAATCGTAAGACGAATCTGTCGTTGTAGATTCTGAGGTGGAAGAATCATTTGATGAATCTTTTGTCGATGATACTGTAGAGCTGGAAGAGTCATTTGAAGAATCTTTGGTAGAAGAATCGTAAGACGAATCTGTCGTTGTAGATTTTGATGTGGAAGAATCATTTGATGAATCTGTCGTAGTTATCGTTGATTCCGTAGACAATTGCGTAGAGGTGTTTGTAGTTGAAGATGAATCTGTAGAGCTGGAAGACTCATTTGAAGAATCTGTGGTAGAAGAATCGTAAGACGAATCTGTCGTTGTAGATTCTGAGGTGGAAGAATCATTTGATGAATCTGTTGTCGATGAATCTGAGGTGGAAGAATCATTTGATGAATCTGTTGTCGATGAATCTGTAGAGCTGGAAGAGTCATTTGAAGAATCTGTAGTAGAAGATTGCAATGTAGAAGAAATGTTCGAGGAATCTGACGTTGTGGTGGAAGAGTCCTGGGTGGAATCTGATGTAGAATTTTCTGTCGTAGATTGTTGTGGTGAAGTATTTGTGTCTGTGGTGCTAGATAATGAGTCTGTAGAGCTCGCTGTCGGTTCTATTGTCGTGGTCGAAGGCTCACAAGAAGGCTACAAATTGTCAAATGAAATTATTTAAAAGAAAAATTTTCATTAATATACTAACAGTTGACGATTCCATGGGGGCGCAATAGACATAGTTCTCCAATGTGCAATAGTAGCCATCAGGACATGTAGAAATGCTATTCTCAAAAACGGTAGTTTCATTGTAACAAAATCCATATTCAAATTCACTCAAACAGGCATAACGTCTATCAGTTTGGAGGCAATCGCCACAACTGTTCCCATCGCAAGCAGCACTTACAGACTCACTGGGTGTGACACATATATCATCCGTGTCCGTGCAGACAGTGTCGTCAGGACAGGTGTGTGTATCGGTGTCGGTAACGGAGTCCCCGCAATTAATATAGGATCGACTGTCCACACAAGCTATACCGGTGCTAAAGCATACGTTGCATCTCCACTGACCGAAGGTTGGACCCAGAAATGCGAACAGTATTGCGAGAAACTAGATAAAATGAAAGACATACATATAAATGAACTTTATGGCATAATATTGTTCTTTTTTCGGTAAGAATCTATGTTTATTTACTTACTGATATAAGTCTCAACATGTTCAGAGTTCTGCAGAGTTAAAATGCCTAGAATAGTTCTGAATTGGCAATCTGCCATTTATATAGGAGACGCCGGAGTTTTCCCTTGACTTGGGTGTGGTTTTAGACCGCAGTAAAGATAACCAAAATACAAAAATCAAGGTTCCCACAGTTGTGAATCACATGGCGCCGTAAACCTACTTCTTTATTTATTTATTTTCATTTATTTTCGGTTGCTTAAAAGGCCAAGCTGAATGAATTCGCAAACCATTCATACGACTGTTGGCAAAGTTTCAAGATGTACAAGTTTATATATGTGGTAAGTAAAAGTCTTAAAACTTTCGCTAACACAATTTTCAAATTGAAGGCCAGTCTAAAAAACCTGATCCTTATTTGAACGACGAAAGGCCTTATCTGAAACTATTACTGCTTTTTATATATCGCTTTTAACGCTTATTTACAACAGGCTCTTCTATATTTAGATAAAGTTCTGCGTAATTTTTTAACAATTATTTCCTTTCGATAGTTAATATCGATCTATATATTATGACTATAAATTTAATACGACGACAGAGAAAATAAGATATGGTTTTCGAAACTTAAGTCTATCAGTTTTTATGTAGTGTTTTTTTTTTTGTTTTCTTTAAGGTTTCTCTTGTGTTCCTGTTGCATTTGATTTATCAGACATGGAGCGATTGCAATGTCTGCCAAGCGTCGAATGGCGCTGCTTGCATCAATCAAACGTCATATCATTTGTGCTTTGGATCTGATCAACCGTATACAAATCAGACATTCACATGCACCGATGGCCTCGTGTGCACAGATCAGCCCGTGATTTGCTTTCAACGTAGCGAGACACCATCCAGTTGTGGGGATACGGATAGCTGTGGCCAGTGCGCTCCAAACTATGTGTTTGCATGTACCTCACGGACAACATTTGCGTTTTGCTTTGGAGCCACCACGCCAACCAATGTCACCGGCAGTTGTCTGGATAATTATTTCTGTGATTCATCGTCCCAAGATATATGCGTTAACAAGACCACAGATGATTCTATAATATGCCATTTGGATTGAATTTACGTACATATATGTATAAGCTACTTACAAGTATTATTAATTAACTTAAAAAATAACAAAGAAGCTAACTTTGGCTATGCCAAAGTTTATATACCCTTGCAGTCCTTGGCAATAATATGTTTACATTGTGAAATATCTTTTCCTAAAACTCAATTCATCAATGCACAAACAAACCATTCAAATTATTACTCTTTTACGATAGCTCTTAAGATGGCTGAGTAAAACACATACGCACCGACGGACAGACGGACATGGCTATATCGACTCAGCTTCTCATGCTGATCAATAGAATATATATACTTTATGGGGTCGAAAACGTCTCCTTCTGTGCGTTACAAACATCGGACCAATTTGATAATACACTCTGCAAGGGTATAATAATGCTTATAATGTTTTAATGTTTATAATTGGTCATTTTGATGGTTTAGCCAGTAGCGAACCAGGCGGAGGGGGGGCAAACGAAAGCGCCACTCTTCGGAACAGTAGGTATAGACCTCATCGCCTAGTTGTAGTAGTTCCATGGCAAATTGACGCTCATCATCTTGCCAGTCGCGATCATCGATACCTCCAAACATTTCCATGCGCACCAAGGCGGCCATAGTAGGTCCTAGATATTTTTTAAGGCCTTGATATAACTGAGTCTTGGTTAAAGTTTTGAGAGCGGAGGAGGAGCTGGCAGTTTGTGGCAGCATTTCGGATGCTTTAGACTTCTTTAATTGTTCATGATCATCCAGAAGTTTGTCGTATTTCCGCTGAAGCTCGTCGTGGGCCATTTGTATGGAAGTTTCAACCGATTCGACATCGGTATTGATCTCATCCTCTATGTTTTCCAGGCTGTCACCCTCATCCACCAATCGAATGGCAAGCATTCTTAGTCGTTTAGTGTCTTGTTTTAATTCCTCTTTTTCCTGTTCTAGTAGTTGCTTCTCCTCCTCCTGTGAATCTGAAGAATCAGGCATTTCCTCCTCCTCCTCTGTAACGTCTGCATAATCATCGTTATGGAAGCCAAGCGGACACTCAAATTCTGCCGGTGGGATCAAATGATTGAGCGTTGGTTTCTCTAGTTTTACCATCTTTGGTTCACCATTCGTATCAAGATTTTCAAAATCCCAAGCCAAATACTTGTTTATCCGCATCAGAGTCGGATTCGGCATTAGGCTAGCTATCAGTCTGTCCATTTTGTAGTTCATAAAGCATTCCACACGAAAATGCCGGGCACATACCGCTCGATTAGCCAATTTCTTTAGGTCGGCCAGTTCGGTAATTTTCTCATTCGAACAGTAGTTTAGCCAAGCCTCCAGACGTTTCGGATGCCTCACCGGAAACTTGAAGAAATGCATTTTGGGATTACGCTGCGATGACACTTTGCAATTGCGAAAAACACACCGAGTGCCCCCCATTGGAAAACGTAGCGAAGACTTGAATTATTATTTAAACAAATTTGGTTTGATTTTTAGCCATTAGTGTGACCATCTAAGTTAAAGGCAGAAATACATATACACAAAGGGTGTATAAGTTGAAGACTTCTCACACTGCATTGGATTCTTAAAATTGTGATTATATTTAAATGCAGAGAAAAATCACATAACATTTATTTTCTTTGCAATGCTCGATTGCCCAAAGAATATAAAATTTACTGAACGTATTTTACCGATGCATGGTTTGTCTTGTAACGTACTAGAACATTTTATTCTTACTGATCACAGTGTGAGTGGGTCGTAAATTATCATTCACCAATGATGACAACTCTGACCGTTAGTCGTCGTTGACATTTTCAAACAATCAAACAAAAAAAGTTCTCTCTCGATCAACGAAACGACAAAAAGTCCATTTGAAAAAAAAAATAGAACGGAAAAGATAATGCCGAGCTAAACGACCAAACGGATTATTCAATGCGCCGCGATGGCTACCAACACCACGAATATAACAATTTTCATAAAATACGACAAAATAATTGGAAAACGACATAGTTAAACTGTGCATCCGTCTCTTTCTATATATAGAAATTTCTATATATGACGAAATTTAAGCAAAAAAAAAAAAATAATATAATAAATAGGTTAAATACAATAATTCCTCGAAAGCAATCTCAGATACAGCAAAAAGGCAAAAGAAATACGGAAAAATGGGCAACCAGCCGGGCAAATTGCAGAATCAAACACAAACAGGACGACCCAAGAAGAATGTGCATTGGAAATCTGCAGGCAAGTTTGTTTCAAATTCAATGGAATTGGGAAGTAGTAGCAAAACCATAATATATCATTAATAGAAAAATTGAAAAAATAAAATAGACTTATGGGCTATGTAGGCAGGTGGGAGAGCTGGGAGAGACAGGCAGTGAGTTCGCGGGGGGAGAGAGGACAGCCAGAATTTTTTGTCGGTTATTTTTAGCCATTCGTTCAAGTGGTTGCTGCTGTTGCCGTTTGGCCTAAAAATTTCGTGTCTAAAGTAACGTTAGAGAGCGTTAGAGAACCAAAGAGATTGAGAGAGAATGGTCGAGCGTGTGAGGAAGCGAGATAATGAGATGGATCTCTAAGTTTAATTATTGTTTTCTGTTTTTTTTTTTGTGCCCACAGAGCGTCCCTCTCCGCCGGGTCGCCCCATACTGACGCCACTTTCCCTGACGGAGCAGCAGCCCGATGTTGTGAATCTTCGCTGGGAGCGCCCACTAATGGATGGTGGGTCGCCTATTACTGGCTATACTGTAGAACATCGTCGGATGGGCTCCCCGCATTGGGTGAGAGCTACGCCCACACCCATCTCAAGGTGCGAGGTATGCATTAGCGGATTGGAGCCCGGTTGGCGTTATCAGTTTCGTTGTTTCGCCGAAAATATTGTGGGACGGTCCGATGCCAGTGATCTATCCGATCCATTGACAGTAACTTTGCAACGAAATGCGATAACGGTGCCCCGTTTCATCGATGAATTGGTGGACACGAATGCTGTGGAGGATGAGCGCATCGAATTTCGTGTTAAAATTTTAGGTGAACCACCGCCAGAGATTAATTGGTTTAAGGATGGCTATGAGATCTTTAGCAGTCGTCGAACTAAAATTGTGAATGAAAATGATGCAAGTGTTCTGATCATACACCAAGTGGCACTTACGGATGAGGGTGAGATCAAGTGCACGGCCACTAATCGAGCCGGTCATGTGGTAACCAAGGCTCGACTTATGGTGCAAGCTCCTCCAAAAATACGTTTGCCGCGCACTTATGAAGATGGTCTTATTGTAGAAGCGGATGAGGTTCTGCGCCTTAAAGTGGGCATAGCGGGTCAACCATTGCCCGCCATAACATGGCTACATGAAGGTGAAGTTATTGCACCCGGCGGACGTTTTGAGATCTCCAATACGGATAAGAATTCCATGTTAAAGATTGATAACGTGTTACGAGAAGATCGCGGCGAGTACGTTGTAAGGGCCTGGAACAAACTAGGCGAAGATGTCACCTCATTTTTGGTCACAGTTACCGCACGGCCCAATCCACCAGGTGCTCCCAAATTGAATATGTCCTTTGGGAAATCGGCCACATTGTCCTGGACTGCACCAGTAGATGATGGCGGGTGCAAGATCGGCAATTATATCGTGGAATACTTTCGCTTAGGCTGGAATGTTTGGCTTAAGGCAGCTACCACAAGATCATTGACAGCGACCCTCCACGATTTAATCGAAGGCTCGGAATATAAATTTCGCGTAAAGGCCGAAAACCCGTACGGTTTGAGTGAGCCTTCTGAGGAATCTGAGTTATTATTTATACCCGATCCAAAGAGGGGTATAGTCAAACCCAAATCGGCCACGAAAATAGCTGGTGAAGACATATCGAAAGGAGATAAAGACGTATCGAAAGTGCAGGTACCTCCTAGACGTAAAACTCTTTCGCCTCCACGACCGCAATCTGATGCTTCAACGGGTATGTCGCCCAGTTCCAAGAGGAAACCAAAACCGCAGCTTATCGACAATGAGCAATTGCATCATGAAATGTCCTACGGCACTTCAGTCGAGGCGTTAAAGTTAGATGCTCGCAAAAGTCCTGCTCCCACGACAACAACTTCTTCAGGCACTAAGCTTAATCTAACTTTGATTACGACCACAGCTTTACCTATGGAGAAGCCACAAAAATCGCCCCAAAGATCGCCACAGATGACACCCGCTCCCTCGTCACCTTTGTCATCATTGAAATTGTTTAAAACAAAGATTAAAACCGAAACGAACAAACTGCCTCCAGCTCTACCCACGCCCTCATCACCCCCACTCCTACAACGAAAACGTAGTCTGAGTCCTCCCGTTAAAAAGCAACCACCGCCACAATCATCATCTCTACGCAAAAGTCCAACGCCTCCGGAACCAATTAAAACGACGCCCGCCCTACAACGAAGCGCCGAACCTGTCCAATTGGGTGTTAATCAAAATGTGCGACGCTTTTCGGGACAAACAACTTTAAGTCCAGCAAAAAATGTGCCCTTATTGGCTTTGGCTGTTGCCACTAATGCCAGCGCCGTTGTGGGTGAAAAGTTACCCACTATTGAGATAAGTTCACCACCGCCACCTACGCCAACAGCGACGGAACCCCCACCATCGCCATTGCCAACGCATTCAAGCTATCGTCCGACCAGATCCTCAGTTGCAGAGAAACACGATGAAGTTCATACCAGCAATGAGTTCATGTTGGTGGTCTTCGATAAGAATAGCAAAGTTAAGGATAAAGATAGTGCGTATGGTTTACTTATAGCTCCACTTAGGATCCATTTATTCGTTTCTCTCTCTCCTCTCTCTCTCTCTCTTTTTCTATAGAACAAGATTCCTTTGAGTTGGATCTGGAGGATGCCATACAACCACCGCCAATATCAATTTCCGCTCCAGACTTGGCTTTCTTGGAGTTTACTAACTTACATACAACGTTCCCATTGCGTCGTTCAGTTAGCTCCACTGAATTGCTTTATGAACGGGCCATGGCTCGATTCTATGAGGCTGTGGAGCTGGAACAGGCGTCGAAATCCGCGCCGAAACCTGAAATACCGGAAAAACTAGTGCCACCGGCTAATCTTCGTAAACGTCTGGGTTCGATTTCTGAGGCGGAACGAGCTTCATTTGAGCGACGAAGTGAACTGAGGCGCCAGTCCGCAGATATGGTATCACTTGGACGCAAATGGGACTCTAGGGAGAATGTCAACGAAATTATAATGACGCAAGTGTCGCGTCTGAGAAACGCGGAAAGGGAAGAACACCAAAAAGAGGAAACACAAATGGAAACAAACGAAGATGAAGAAGCAGATGCTGAAGAAGAACACCTAACTGAGAGCACAGATGATGAAAGTGAGGAAATCGATGATAGAGATGAAGATGGTACAGGTGATAGGCCACTCAAATCTAGCTATGATCTGGGTTCGGATTATACCGAAAGTACTGCATCATCTGAACAAGATTCCATAGAGAAATTCAAAATGGAATTAATGGCACGGACTCGATCACCAAGTCCCCGTGACTTGGAAACCTATCATCCGCGCATTATGGCTGGAGGAACATTTACACCATATCGTGCTCCTACACCCGAACAAGCAGCGGTAGTTCTAACACGTCCTGTCCCCTTACCTAGCCCTGATTTCGTGCCAAAACCTATACTGAAACGGTCGTCAAATGAGCATGTAGAACAAGCATTAGGAACAGCAGCTGTTGAGGGTTCAAATGTAATTCCTTCAAGTACGTCCGCACCTGGCTCTACGATCAGCTTAACCCATACCACAAACACTACTACTGCTACAACTGCGGCAGCGAGCAGCAATATAAAACTAGATTTAGCCAAAGGCTTAAAATCCTTTTTCAGTCGAGACAAACGTACGACAACCGAAAAGAATACCGAGGCCAATGAGGAGCTATCAAATCCATTGGAAAAAGTCAATGCCGCTGCTATAGCAGCCGATGTTGAATTGAAACGGAAGACCAAAGAGTTGGAAGATCAACGTCGCCAGGAGGCTGAACGCTTAATGCTAGAAGAGGCTCATGCCGCTGTCGATCATTACAGTGATCTGGTGCGAGAGGTTGGCTCTAGCCATAGATATCACAAGCCCCTCTATCTCGATCGGGATGAGCTGAAAAAAGCAGCAGCCAGAGCCAGCGATGAGGAGATGGACAACGAGACATTAGAGATTAAACAGCGACTTGTGAATGATGATGATTTGCTCTTGGCTCCTCCTACTGTTAGTCGTGAGCGTCGTCTCTCCATTTCAGAACGCGAACAGTTGGTTCATGTACGCGATGCCTCCAGTAATTTGGCTCTAAATAAGGTGGCGTCTCGTCAAAGCAGCGAAGAGGAGCAGCATCTGTCATCGCCTAATACTCCAACTACACCAGCTCCTGAGGAAGAAGAGGACTATCCAATGGTTTTAGTAGTACCACCGCCAAAGACAAAATATAAAACGGAACCCGAAAGTGAAAGTTACATGGGCGACGCTGTTGAAGCTCGTCCCGATGCCCGTGGAAGAACTCGTTTGGTTAAAGTTAAACGGGTAATTAAGCGTCGAATACCCTCACGGTCGCGGGATACATCTCTGAGTAGACCACCAGCACCTTTATCGCCTACACAAAGCACTTCAGCCTTGTCACCGAGGGGCACAGGTTCACTGATTTTATCGCCTGCCGATCGAGAACTACTGGAAAAGGCTTCGGCTCTGGCATTAATGCATTCTGAGGAGCAGGCCCATGAGAAAGTTCGGTCAGCCTTAAGTTACTCCACGGATTTGGTTCTCTTTTTGGTTGCCTGCTACGTTTATTTATTCAAAGATGCCCGACTTGTTCTGCCCATATTGGCTCTGATGATCTATCGCCAAGTAGGAGAGGCAATTAGAGCTTGGTGGCAACGACGCAAAGGGGGCAACTGACCACCATAGTTCCTCACCGTCATTCAGTTTCGCTTTTATTTTTTAAGTTAGTTGTCTTTTTTTTATTATTCATTATATATTTGGCCTCATGCCAATCTTAATTAATAATAATTATGAGCTGCTTATCAGCCAAGTAAGGAATTCAATTAGCCATCCTAGTCCCACTTCAACTTAATGGCATTATGAAAGTTTTCGCAATTTTAATGATAAAGAGCTTGTGCAACAGAATTGTTTTAAGTTAGCTTAAGGTTTTTTTCTATAAGATTCGTAATGAGTGAGAGAAAACTAGGTCTACGGACGGTCTGGGCAAAAGATGGATAAAGAGAATGGGAAAACATTTCTGTATACGTAAACGAACAAAAAAAAAACTCTAAAATTGTTTAATAATTATATATTTAGAATAATTTATATCTGTATCAGAGAGTGCAACACTACAAAGCAGAAATCAACGTTTTGAAACCCATAAAAAAATAACCGTAAAAAAAAACGAAAACAAATTTAGTAATTTACTATACCCAAAATTCTAATCGACTGACATTTTGTATCTGCTTTGTATTCAAAAAACGATGATGATACAAGGTGCCGGGTGGAAAAGGTATATATGTACATACATATATATAAAAATCTCCCCGTCTCTCAACAGTTCTCACCACACAGTTGCATGCCCTGATATGTTGTATGAATGTTTGTATATCATGCCAGTTATTTCGTGTTCAAATACCTCCCAAAAAAAGGAACCCAATCGATTCGCTAATGTTATTTAATATGTTCGTTTTGTGGTTTCTCATAATTGTCTCCAAAATGCATTGTTGATATTTGGAAATAAAGTTCACACAAAGCCAAAGGAAATATCGTTTTAAAAGTATTCATATATTTCAGGTCAGAATAATCCAAATCAATATATGTATGTGCATACATACATATGTATATATTACATATTGGTTGACTGGATTTAGTAACTGAAAATGTTTTGTTCATTTTTGCTTTATTAAGATTCTAAATTTATCAATTTGTTTGCGATTTGAAGATAATACTATTATGATTGTTAATAAAAACGTATTTTCCCTTCCCGGATAGGAATTTCCGGCAAAACTATAAACAGTTCGAAGCAAAGATAACATTAGCATCATCATGACCATCTTCATCAGCTGCAATGTCAACACACAAAATGCTGCGACAAAATCTTGGAGAATTTGTTGTTTTGTTTTTTGCTGATAAGTTGAATTGGCCATATAAAAAGGGAGAATTTCGTGGGAACTCTTAGCAGTTGAGAATCTAGTGATGGCTTCTTCGTTGACTGGGTTGTTGTTATTAGCCCTCTGCACATTGACCTACAGTCAGTGGCCACCACAATCGTCTGTGTCGATTGCAGGTGGACCTTTGCCACCGCTGGGAGGGGGACTGGTGGCACCAGCGCCACTGCCAACGCTTTCACAGGACTTAGAAGAAATCATACGTCTAATACAATTCAAACCAATCAAGCAACTGGTTTTGCGGTACCTATTGAACGATGCGGAGTTCCAGGCATTTGTGAGAATTATAAATAGCCAGGCGGGATTCACTGCACGCTGGCGTTTGCTGTCCCAGCCGGAATTGATTCAATTTTTGCAATGGGTTGACCAACAGCTGGTTGCCTCTGGCGGTGGTTCATTCGAGTTTGAGGAACATGAATTGGGCATTAGCCTATGGAATCGCTATCCATATTGGTCGGGTTCAGTGCTTGGCTGGCGTGGATTTTTAAGCGAACTGCAACTCTATTTTCCCCAGTATGCCATACGGGGTCTCATCGAGGCCAAGGTACTGCAGCGTGGCATCTTTTCGCAGTTCTGGACACGCTTACAGGCCTTACAAGGCGTCTACGAACGCTGGTTGACTTGGCCCGACACCATTTCTGTGCTGGATCAGTTACAGGCTGCTGGCATAAACAAAAGTCAATTGGATGGCATAATACGCGAACTCTTTGGTTGGACTCCAAGTGTGGCAACGACGAATGGCACCACAACGGTTTCAACTCCCGTAGCTCCAACACAGAGTCCAGCTGCTGTTTTGCCTCCAGTGAATCATCCATTAATAATCTAGTTTCCACAACTATCTCAAATTTGAGTAATACATATATATCTATTATATATTTGTTTTAACCATTGAAATTAACTACAACTACATATATGCAATTCGGGGCAATTTGGTTTAAAACTTCAGCTTGCTTAGGTTATCCGATACCTTCTGGGTATTTGCTGCAGGCTTCCTCTTGTTCTTAATGGGGGCCACCGATGGCTTTGGTTTTTTAACTACCATATCCTTATGCAAAGTCTTCAAGCTGGCATCGACTTTCTCCTGCTTGCCCTTGACGGATTCTTTGATCTGTGAACAAAAGCCAAAAATAATCAATCTTTTATGATGGAAAGACAAAAGTCATTCGTATTTCCAAATACTTTATTCTCAAAAATGAATATCTGACTTCAACAAAAAACAAAATGTATCTATGGTATCTAGCCATATAGTTTTCCCATCCGGCTAAGCTTACCTTCTTAAGTTTTCCTTGAACTTCTTTGGGCTTCTTGCCGTTGCCCTTTTTGTTATCGGCTACTTTGAACAGATTTTTAGACTTCTTGGATTTATTGAGGGGGGTCTTTGGCTTGGCGCTGGTAGAAGCGCCAGTTGCAGCTACCTTCTTGTTATTAGCCTTGTTGCGACCCATCTGAAACGAAGATAAACTCAACTATATAATGGTTTTAGGAAAAAAAGACTATCAACTTTATTTGCTTAACATTTAAATACATTTCACTTTAGTAAGAGCCTCGTCGTTATCGTCTGCTTTGCGTTTCTTTACAACAGGCTCCGTCTCCTTGGCTGTGGTTAACAGATGATAGGTGAGTTTAAATGTCACTCTATACATGTCCTTATTGGGAGCCACATTGCGAACAAAACTAATA
Source organism: Drosophila paulistorum (assembly GCA_018152135.1). Classification (NCBI taxonomy): domain Eukaryota; kingdom Metazoa; phylum Arthropoda; class Insecta; order Diptera; family Drosophilidae; genus Drosophila; species Drosophila paulistorum. The sequence continues at coordinate 17,479,360 of JAECXG010000690.1, forward strand.
ACAAGTGAATGTTCCTCGGCGTTTAGGGGGCAGCCCAAATTTTGTTCGACCAACTCTTTTACCAGATCCTTTGTATTTTCACCCTTGGCGAAGGCATAAACATGAACTGTGGGATAGTTTAAAAGATCTTTGGATAGGCCATCCAAGTCCTTGTCATTGTACAGAGCACGAAACGCGTCCAAGAACTCAACGGCCATGGCAGGCAGATTCATCGTTATGTGTATGGAATAATTCGAATCGGATTTATGCCAACGCTCAAGAAGATCTCTCTGTAGATCATTCAATAGGAATTCTCGGCCATCTTTATTGAACATTTGGATATTATTTAGACATTTATTGCGCTTGGCATTGTGCTGTAGCCATTGAAAACTATGAGGATTCAGATCATTTGCCATGACTTGGCAACGTTTCTTCGCAGCGGGCACACTGAATGGACCAACGCCGGCAAAGACATCGTAGAGCACATCGCCGGCTTGCAGTAATTTAACAATGCGTTCATGTTCTGTGGACAAACGAGGATTCCAATATACCTGCGAGAAATCAAATTCAAAGGGAATCCCATTCTCTTTGGTCTCGACTTGGTAGTCGTCTTGGCCACATATCAATTCCATTTGAAAATTACGATAGGTGTTGTCTATTGTCGACGCTTTATTGACGACTGAACGGCAATTTGGCAGTTTGTCTAGCAGAATTTGGCCAATAATGCTCTTGAAGGGTAACAAATGATCACGTAGATTTAAATGCACTATATGACCGATGCGGGAATAGGAGGTGAGACCCTCTTCTTCTAAGGGCAAAATGCTTTTCAGTATCTCATTGGCTGTCCAATTTTCATAGCCTAGTTCGAGTTGGCTGAAAGAAAAGTTCTGCTCAGTAATATCCCTTTTGGCCAGCTCTGCCGTGGGCAGAGATTCCCATTTAGTGATGGGCAAAGGATGAAGTAGAATTTCCTTTTGTTGTGCCTTCTGGTCGTCTGATCCACCATCTACCACTACCACCACTGGCCTAACTGGCTTTAATTTCTCCATCTTTAGCATAAATTTCTTAACTAATGGCATCACATGATCCACTTGGGATTCGTTTATCCTCAGCCTGGGAACTTGCACGTTTTTTTTGAACTCTCCACGTTGTAAGTGCCTCATGCCACGGACATTAGCTGGCGGCAACAGCTCCGGGCATTCCATATTCTTGAAGTAGTGGCGTTGTCGAAAGATTTGTCGTAGCTGTTGTTGTTGTACTCTTAGTTGCGATATGAGTTTGGTTAACTGCATTAATTAATTTGAGAAAAAAATCTTGGAAAAAATTTACCTTAAACGAATTAGCACTTGGTTCGTTATATGCTAGCGTTGCAAAACAATCGATGGCACTATCGATAATAACGATGCACAGTGGTCAGTTACGTTAAAGTTACTGGCAAAAAAGTTTAGCTTTTGAACCAAATTAGAAATGGGTTTGAAATTTGGAATACATTTTCAACACATCGAATAGCTTTTGGTCCTAAAATAAAAATGGCTCGTGGTTTGTAAGCCCGGCACTTTTAAATGTGTACTGAAAGTCAAACATATGCTCCTATACATGTTTTTAAAACTTTCGTCAACTTAAAAAAAAAAAAAAACAAAAGTAAAATTCTATAATGATAATTTATCATTTGATAATGATAGTTTATCATTTATCATTTGAAAATTTGAAGAACAAAACGGAAAAACCAGATTTTTGGTTCTCGTCAGCATCATATCCAATTCCGACCACTGTTTAATGGTTTTACGAAATTTCGATATCTCGATAACAGTTTTAGGCTATCGATAGTTTCGAACTTATTTATAAGCAAAAGAACACGGCTAAGTTCAACAACTTTAACACTTTTTTTTGTTTAATAAAATAGGATATGGATTGAAATCATATCATTTTTTAAAATCTTACATTTCCTTGAAACTATGAAGAATGAACGACAAGAAGGGAGCGAACCAAGTAGAAATTGTTCCAAAAAGGGGATATTTAAGGTAAATAACTATATATTACCATTTAATAAAACTCGATTAAAGGTTTTAAACTGAACATTTTAGTCCAACTGAGCTGATAAAGCAGCGGCATGTGGAAATTGAACCACCAAGAGTGGGGCTAAAGCGCACTCGGAATGAAAATAGCCCCGAAGAACTGGCAGAACTGGAAATAGCCTATGGTAAATTATTTAGGAATTGGCAATCAGACACACGAAGTTGTTATTTTTGACTCCTCCAATAGCGAACCTGCGAACGCAGCTATCTGTGCCCCGCATAGAGCGCCTGGCTGGACGCTCCTTGGCGACCTATCATAAGGATCAACAGGTTGTCGAAGTTCTAAAAAAAGATGGAAAATTTGAACATTTCGGCTATAGCCACAAGGGAAAGTTCTATTTAGAGTACTATGAGGCATTGTTTCTTGTGGAATTGGTAAGAAGCGATCTGATTTGAGGCAAGAGTGCCCAATGAGTTAAGACAATTTTATTCCTTTTTTAGAACCGTCTACAATTAGAACATGAAGGAATGATCCTATCTATGGAGCAAAACTATAACTTCCTTCTAGGACCTGCAGCAAGTGATAGGTATAATCATTATCTAGTCTACTCCTGTTTAAGTCGCTTAGGCTATATCGTCGTTCGACATCGGAAACCTGAAGTCAGTCGGGATGACTGTATTTGGGCTCTGTTAGAGGAGAAAATTAGTCACAAACCCATTGTTGATGATATTAAAACTTCTTCTTTTTTCCATGAATTGCAATGCCAAATGGAAGCCTCTACACAAAGAATAATAGGCCAAGAGTTCCAACCGCAACATGATTCCACCGAGTTTAAATATAATTTTGGCAAACGAAAAGCATACGAAGATGATTTACCAGCCTCTTCAACTGTAAGAAAGAGAGTTTGTTTGCCAACAAACCAAAGTTTGGTGGATGTTTTGACCGCCGAGTCCAGCTATTTGAGGTTTAAGAAGATTTTCCAAAAATTCGACATAGTAAAATTGGCCAAAACGACCGCCAACAGCTGCAACGATAGGATAAAATTAAACATAATATTTGATTTGTATTTGCCAAATGAGGGTTTTCGGAAAAGTTTATGCCAAACTCCCAGTTTTTATGTGGTTATTCTGCCAATGGGTGCCTTATTTCCCACTCATAATGACATAGCTCGGTTGCAATCAAGTGTGCCATTGCTCATTATATCTGTTAGTGAATCAAAGCAGATACAGGCATTTCTTTACTATATTAGTTAAGAAACAGAATGATAACCAAGTAAATGTATCACATTGTTAAATATTTAGAGAGTTCCCTTTGAAATTGTCATCAATATATATGTATATGTATCATTATAAGCCAAATTCGAGTTAAATTTTCGGTCACTTATAACAAAATTTTCCTGTTTCAAAATGGTAACTAAATGAAGAATTTGCTAAAAACATTGAATAGGCCAAAACCTTATCTGCTTATAGGCCCCACCACTAATTTGGATAATTGGTGGCCCCTCCAGTGGCAAGGGAACACAATGTGAGAAAATTGTGGCCAAATATGGTTTCACCCACATTAATCCCGACGAAATTGTAAATAGAGAGGTGAGGAAAGAAGTTAAATATGTATATTATGTAATAATAATATTAATATTAACTTCAGATTGAAGCGAAAAGTGCAAGTGGTAAGAAGTTCGAAGGTTTACGCTCACAAGGGCAGGAAGTGCCTTTTGATGAGATTTTACCCTTTATCGAAAAACAAATGATGGGACAACGTGGTGGCCTAAAAGGATTTCTTATAGATGGGTAAAAAACAAAGACGTTTCTAAAATGAAAAATGAGATTAAAAAGTGTATATGTGTACATATATTCGTTTCCTAGCTATCCTCGTACACTAGCCGAAGCAAATTTGATGGAACAGAGTATGGGATCACCAGATATGATAATTGCCCTGGAAATTTTACCAGAGTCGGCTAGTGCACGAGGTCAGAGTTCTAGTGGAGGAACACCAGGACACTCTCAGAATGCCTATAAGAAGAATGCCAAATCGATATTCGAACAATATTCCGACAAAACAGTTCAAATCGATGGGGAACGTGATGCTGATCAGATATTTGAGGATATAGTTCCCAATATTGATTTGCTAATCAAAAATCGTGGTGGAAATCGTTTGGCAATTGAACGTTGAATAGCTTCCAGCTTTAAAATCGGCGTTAACATCAAATAAATTGAAGCGAATCAATTTTTGAAGTATTAAATTTAAAAACTTGTAGAATTTTAAAATTGCACAAATGAGAGGAAACAAATAAAGCCATTTCAATTTTATGGCTGCTTGGAAATAATAAGTCACCCAAAAATATACTTAAATATAGTAACGTTTGTTAGGAATCCAGTCAAAGCGTCTTGGCCAGTTTTACAAGAAGAGATCCAGTATTTTTAAATGTGTCCGCCTAGCCAAAATGACTAAGAATTCCTTCCGGCTTAGACTTTTTAGGACTGGGAAACGACAAACAGAGAACCAGTATTTTCAGTCTTGCCACAATTAAATTTTTAAGACCGCCATCTATATACAAAATAAAAATAACGACGCCATCTATGAGTCGCGTTTTGAAACGTCAAATACCAGCTGACGCGAGTTAAATAATACGGGGCAAATTTGAAAAAGTGAAGCGAATTGAAAAGGTGAAGCGAGTTTTATGGCGCCTTTAGATTTGAGGTAAAACGGTATATACTTTTTTTTTGGAAATGGGAAGCTAAAAAAAACAAAACAAATCGCCGAGCATAAAGAGCAAAAATTAATAAAAAAAAAATTTGAATTAAGTGCGATTTGTGATTAAAATCATTCAAAATAATGTCAGGTGAATACTTATTCATATTGCCAAAATTCGAAAACGAAACCGAAAAAACCAAAAAGCCTTTAGTCGCTCACAAACTATGCGGCATTGAGGGTGGATATCGAAAAGCCAAAATTCGAAAGCGAAATCGAAAAACCAAAAACTAACAACAACAATCAACAGCAATAGCAGCAGCAGCAATAGGAAGGAATTCATTTCACCTAAATTTTATTCGCAATTTGTTCACTGAGAGGCAAGAAGCAACAACAGCAGCAGCAGCAGCAGCACCACTACCACCGACGTTTCTATCTCATCTATATAAGCATGGTGAGTGTGTGTGCCTGCTAGTGTGTGAGTGTGAGTGTGTGTGCGTATCTACATAAATTAGTTTTCGTCTTGCTTTGATTTAGTTGTCCTCCCCATCCCTTCACCTATCCTCATCCCATACAGACACATAGTCTTGCCCTTGATCCAGTTGCATTTCACTTGACCTTGCTTGTTCCCGTTATTTTATTACTTATACGCTCTGTAAGCTGTGCTCTCAGCTGAGTCTTGGTTTGTTAGTCCAATCAGCTGTTTCTTGCGTTTTATAGTACCTATAAATAAAGTCTGATGATGATGCTGATGTGAAATTCCCTACCCAAAAACAGAATACAACAACAACAAAAACAAAAATTAGCAACTCAAATTCTAACCAAATAGACAACAAAAACAAAAAGTCGAAATTTCACATTCCAGACAACAATAATAATAATAACAACAGTCGATGATAGTCGATCTCCAACCGATTTTGACGTCAAAAGATTTGCATTAATTGGGACTTTAGGAATTTCTTTTACTTGGCTGGCGACGTCGGGACGGGCGACAAGTTTGAATCATTAGCAAGTTGCGCCCAGCTCAGCGCTCGCCGAGCTCAAAGTGCCTCCGTCTCCGTCGCCGCCAGTTAAGAACTTGTGTGGATCGAAGCCGGTTCGGTCAATAATGGTCAATCGATTCTAAACGACGCATCAGCGCAAAAAACAAAAAGACGAAAATAATAAAAGAGTTATAAATAATAGATAAGAGTGAGAAATTCAACAACTGTCATAGGTCAGTTTTGCCTTGCTCTATTTTGTCCTTCGGAAAATATTATCACATATTTATATGTAGACATGGATATATCCTTGCAAATGACATTTGGAAGTCACTGAACTAAACTTAACTAAACGCATACACTTACGTAAAACGAACCATGAGAATTTTTCATCAAGTTTTTCTATTGTGTGCTCATAATGTGCTGAAAGAAAATCGGAAAATCCCCACTAAAATTTATGCTCTAAACAACCTGCTTATTATTACTAAAAATTCATTCAATTTGTGAGATGATTTTTCGTAGAATTTTTTCAAATTCTTGCTAAGAGCGACAATGCGGAACCGATCCCCCGCCTTCCCTTTGGGGCAGAGAAAATAACCAAACACGCACACATCATCTTAACAACAACAACAACAACAACAACAACACGAGCCTACAGAAAAAAAACAAAACAAAAAACACATTAGAGAAAAATTTCTTCAATTGTTTATGGCAATTGAAAATTGGAATTGATTTAATTAACGCATCATAAACATCCGTTTAATATAGATGAGGAGCAGAGAAAGGTTGTCAGTGATCTATCTATCTCTCTGAACAAATGTATATGTATGTATACAAATCGAATTTCATTCAGTCAAGATCAATGTCATATCTATCTATATACATATATATATATATATATATATATAAAGTACGTATTCACACGCAGCAATTGGAAAGTTTATAGTTTTTAGGTTGTTGGCAGAATGCCCAAATGTTTATAATAACTACATAGAGCGAGAGCAAACAATATATATATATGTATATGTGTATATATGTATGTGGGTTGTATATATATGTACACACATGTGTAGTAAAATATCGAAATTAGTGAATTTGAAAGTCAAACCACATCAAAAGGTATTCTCATTCTAACCCAAACGGAAGTGTGTGATAATAATTATGTTTCCTTCTGTTTATATGTATGTACATATATGTATGTATGTATGTACATACATACATATGTAGATGTACATTTTTCATTAAGAACACAAATTTATAAAATCTTTACTTTCTTGACATGTATTTAGAATAGGAATATGAGAGAAGGGCCCCACATATTCACCACCCACGGAACATTTCCGCTCATGGTTATTCATTTATAAATGAGAACTGTATACCTAAAATAAAACTCTCACAAATTGCTAATCTTAATGCTTAAGAATATATATACAGTGGCGGATCTACGTGGGGTGAAATAGGGTAAATTTCCCCCCCCAAAACTCCGAGTCGGATAGGAAATCGGATTTTGGTTAAGAAATTTTACTTGGTCAAACAAAATTTTGACTTCGATTTCCCCCCCCAAAATCGAATACACGGTCCGCCACTGATATATATATATGTCCATACATATGTACATATATTAATCCTGTCCTCTAGTATTACCTTAATCCTCAAGAAGCTTGTGAGATGAAAACTAAAACTTGTTTTGCATCAAAGTATGTATGTATGTATGATGGCTCCCCTCCCTTCACTTTTTGTGTAGTTATTTATGTGTCACCAAATGGCCATGAAGAAGGAGGCCCAAGACAAGATCAAAGCGGAGGAGTTACGTAAGGCTCAAGCCGGTGTAAGTAGGTTCTACCTCCACATACTACTGGATGTTGTCTGGCATGTTCAGCTCTCTGTATGGCCATAGCTTCTAAATACACGGAAAACCTGCTCCTAACTCGCTTAACGTCAAAATGAACAAACTAACCTATATACCACCCCAACTACATACATATACATATAAATAAACAAACCTAGACGTGTTTCCATATTGATTTTATTCACTTTACTGATAAAATGATTTACCCTTCTTCCAGTCAGATATACCGATCATTTGGATTTTGGGAGGTCCTGGTTGTGGCAAGGGTACACAGTGTGCCAAGATTGTGGAGAAATATGGCTTCACGCATCTGAGTAGTGGAGATTTGCTGCGCGAAGAGGTGGCTTCCGATTCTGATAAGGGTCGCCAATTGCAGGCCATTATGACAAGCGGCGCCTTGGTGCCAAATGAGGAAGTTCTTTCGCTACTTAACGGAGCCATCAGCCGGGCCAAGGGCAGTTCCAAGGGTTTCCTAATCGATGGTTATCCCCGTGAAAGGGGCCAGGGCATTGCCTTTGAGGAGCAAATTGCTCCCGCCGATTTGGTTTTGTATTTCCAATGTGCCGAGGAGACCATGAAGGATCGTATTCTGGCCCGTGCCAATGCGGCAGCTGTGAAGCGAGCGGACGACAATGAGGCAACCATTTTGGCCCGTTTGAAGACATTCAAGGACAATACCAATGCCATATTGGAGCAATATGTCGAAAAGACATTGACGGTAAGAGTACCTAATCGGCTCTTCGTTTATTGAAATTATTTAATCGTACCTACTTTTTCCTTTCGTTTAGATAAACGCCAATCGGCCCGTTGAGGAAATCTTCTTGGATGTCGTTCAGGCTATTGATTGTGTATTAAAAAAGAAACAGAAAGCATCGGCTTAATCTCACTTAGTTAACGGATCTTACAATACCAAAAACAAAGAAAAACTGCACCAAAAAATGTGAAAACCAAATAAATTCAATTTGAAATAGCAATATATTGTTGAAAGAACATGTGCCCTCCCCCCTCCCCCCTCCCACGTTCTTATGTAAATGCGTATGCAACCTAAGCAATGTTTTCGGTCAAATGCTTTAAATAAATCTTAAATATACAACGGAATCATGATGTTAAATGTGGAATTACTTTCCTTTGGTAAACTCTGTGATTGAACACTTTGAATTCAATTAAACATGTTAAATGAATCGTTAAAAGTACTCACTGCCAATTAATTTGTAAAATGCAAATACCGATTTAGACACGATATTTCATTTTAATTAGTTAACAACTCAACATCAAAGTCCAATTAGTCATAAGGTTTTGTTTGTTTAGTTGAGAAATAGCCGCAAGGGCACGTGGTTTTATATTTACAATTCTTACTTCTTATTTTTGACTGGAAAAACATTCGAAAATGAATGTGCTCAGTTTGGTTTATTTAAGTTTTAGTAGCAGTATTAGTACGAACAAATATCTAGCCACGTGCTGGAAATGCAGGAAATTGAATAAGAGAGAAAGAATACAAAAACACTATAAACAAAAAAATTAGTTTAATGAACCAGTTTTGTTGTAGGCGTCGGGGCGGAAAGGAAATCACAACAAACCCATCGACAATTGTATACTCTAACACAAAGTTAGATGCACTGCAAATTGTAACTTAACAGTTGCAGATGATTTAGTAAACGACTCAACTTGTTAAAGATGAAATGTAAAAACTAATTGCAAAGAGGCCTTTCCATAAGCAAGAGAAGAGAAGTAATAACTCTGTAGGTAGGTTAAATCAATGTCAGGTTTTCTCTACTAATCAACTGTAATTACTTATTGGGTAGGGTAGCTATTGGTTTACTTTAAAAAGAGGCTTATCCTCTTGTTGCGTTGGTTTCTATCGAAGGATGGCTAAACTCTTGAATAATCTTATCAGGCTTATTGGTTAGTTTCAACTTCCTTTTCATAAACTAAATTGTATTGCAGTTGCACTGCTAAGGTTGATAACAAATCACTAGATTAGATTTAGTTTTTTACTTGCTAATGATATCATTTCGTGGTCTCTGAAAAATTATGTCATTATCTGCTCCCGATTAGCTAAGTTGCTAAATATAACTAACACTTTCAGTGGTTGTCGTAACATAAATTCTAATTTCGAGCAAATTTATCATATATGTATATCCTCGTCTACTCCACCTATTGAATTTCAATTCAAGATTTTATCAATCGATGATCAATCGAATGGAACATAAAAGTTTACCGCATAGTTCTAAAAATCATGTCTGGGAATATTTCATATTGACAGCTTCAATCCACTCCAAGTCCTTTTCATTGGTTTCTAGCATTAATTGTGCGTCAGGTTGATCAGTTTTCTAAATGATCAAAAACCGATTTTGCATAATTTATGACAAAATAATAACCCAAAACAAACAAGAAAGAAAAATCATATCAACAGAAATGGCTAAACAAAAAAAAAAACCTCTCTATTGAAAAACTGGTAGGAATAGAATTAGAATCAGTTTGAGAATCATCTGTCGCGGCTTCTTGATATTTTTATTTTATTTCTTTTTTTTTATCACGGAACTAAATACCTAAACGAAAAACGAAGATTGAACGTCATCATCGATCGGCAGCAACCACCAGCACCACTCAAACTGGAGTGGAGTTTCGAGTTCTCATTGGAGAGCCTCTGGTCCCCCACTTCTCGGCAAATAGTTTAAAGACAATATGTAGAAATTTTTATGTAAAATAAGTTGTTATGTAAAAAAAAAAGAAAAAAAAACATAACAACGAAAACTAGGAGAAAATTATCACTGATGATTATCTCTATATATACATTGTTTGCTGACTCTGGCTAAACTCGATGGGAATTCCAATTCCTCCAACGAAAAAAATAAAATCAGCATGACTAAAGCAGGTTTTTATGGATTTGTTATTTGTATTTATAATTTCTTTATTTCTTTTGACTTTTTTGATGTTTTCATATTTCGTGTGTTTTGCTTTCTTTTTGTTGTGTCTTATAATTAGAATAAATATTAATCATAATAAAAATAATAATAATAATAATAGTTTAACTGGGGGAAAATAATATCACAAGATCTTTAGAGAATTGTTTGTTTTGTAAAGCTATATAAAGAGATTTTCTTCAGTCCAAGAGATTTCTCAAATTGAATTTCTCAGATCAGATTGTCATCGCGATATTGATGATGATGATGATGATGTTGTTGTTGTTGCTGCTGCTGCTGTTGTTGAGGTGCACCAATTTGCCTATCAATCCAATCCAAATAGTGTGTAACTCGAGTGAAACCACCAGGAATATTTGTCTCACAGCCATCGGCAGGACCAAAACTTGTGATGCCGACAACCATTTGGCTACCTTTCAATACCAATGGACCACCGGAATCTCCGGTGCAGACAGTCTCATCTTTCAGCCCCTTGGCACACATAACACCGGCGGTGACAACATCATACTCCTCGGAACATTCCATATTGGATATAACTTTCAATTCGGTATATTGCATGTTATCGGAATTGGACATCTCGACCATGGCACCCCAACCACTGGCAACCACACTCATTCCGGTGAAATGATCATGCCTATTTCGGGGTAAGGTCGCAGGCTGTATGCGTGATGTGAACACTATATCCATGGGCAGTTTGACCAGAGCTATATCATTAGCCGCCGTCTCCGGATTAAAGTGTTCGTGCACTATAAACTTATTCGAACGTACAACCAGGCCACCCAATTCCTGAGTATCCTGTACGCTCTTCGTACCCAAATAGACGTCGTAGTGGGTTACACCCATTGTGCAATGGGCGGCAGTCAGTATCCAGCGTTTATCGAGCAGTGTTCCACCGCATAGGATGCGTTTGCGCCACAATTGTTTGCCGATTAGCATCACCTGGTATGGGAATTTTTCAATTTTTCCATATTTCGATTGTCCGATGGCGTAGCCCGATGTGCTGGGCATTATGATTCCACCCATTACCAGGCACAGGATCAGTGTGAAAAGCATTTTCTGTGTGTGTATGTGTGTGTGTGTGTGTGTGTGTGAGTCTTGGGAGGGGGTTAGAGAGTTTCTCTCTTTCTTCTTCAATTCTTATCACTTTTCACTTGAGTTTTTCCAAAAACAAAAAAAAAACGTTTCTCAGCTTTCGTTTTCAAAATCTTCCTTTTTTTTTAGCTTTAGCAAGTTCTGCGCGGTTCAAATGTTGGCTTGAATCTAAATATATTCTGACAGAGTCGCGATATTTTTATACCTCGCCGATATTTGCCGGCTTCTCATTCTCTCCCTCTCTTTGTTGATCACAATCTGTCTCTCGCTCTCGCTTTAAGCTAAAGCTTAAAGCTGCTCTTATTTTTGATTGTGATACAGTGGATCGAAATTAAAAAATGTGTACCCAAAATATATTTCTATTCAAGCACAGTCGATAAAATTTTAATTTGAAACGGAAAATGTTTCAAATCCAATAGGATCCTTTATCCTATAACACTTTAAACATTCTACTTCCTAGGGTTTGTGACACTTAAAACTTGATTTGGTGAAATTAAAACCATAAAAACATGGACTTTCTTTGCTGCATAGAAATTATACTTTTTTAGCTCTATTTATTCACAAATATGTGTGTTTGGAAGTGCGTAATACAGTTCCCAATGCTTCACAGTAACGAATTTGACATCAGTGACTACTTCGATCCTGCCTGATCATCCATAGAAGGATCATTAAATGCTACGAGCCTTGCTCCGTGTTTATTGGCTTCATAACATTTTGAAATCGGTTAGAAATTGACGAACATTATCTTTGCGAATCCTTTTTGACCGTTTTCCATTCATGTTCTAACCTTCAGATTGGTAAGTTGTCCTCTTATTTCCAGCACTGAGTGCACCACTAAATAAAGTGGTTAAAAATATTCAACGAAATATCATATTAATCGTTAATTTAATTATCCTTCTTTCAACAAAGTTTTATGGATTTTAGAGCACGTGAATTAGCCAGTGACTGGCATAAACATGGGTAACGAAACGATGTCTTTGTTCAGATGCTGAATAAATGGTATATATGTATAAACAAAAATTGAGAAAACTGACATAGGTCGAGCCCACTGTGGTAGATAATGGCCGAGCTTTAGCGGGAGTAAAAAACCGAACCAAGTCTTCTGCGCGGTAGCTGGTTATTATGACAGCAAACAAGCTATTAAAATCTTGTTTGTGCTTTACGGGACTTTATTTAGTCTAATCAATTGGATTTCCAAAAGACAAACGAACAGAGATAGAGAGAGCGAGAGAGAGAGAGAGAGGGATCAGAGTTCATCCTAAATAAATGAAAATCCTGCAAGTCAGCATCAATTGGCGAAAGAGATAATACTATCAGGATGACTAACGGAAGTGGAATTGGGTTGACTTTGATTGCGTCTTCACCCAAAAATAACTTTTACACAAAATTTCACAGACTTTCAATCGATTCCACGAAGTATGTATATTTTGTGCTTCGATTATGACTATGAAATTATTAGAAACAGAGAGAAAGAGAGAGAGAGAGGGAGAGAAGAACAGGTATGATAGGAGGGAGGGCATTAGGTTGTGATGACTCTTGGAAGGGGTTCGAGGTAGTAGTAGGTAGGAGGGGGTCTGGTCTGGTGCCGCCAACCAGCCGGAGAATTCGAGTGACAAATACTCGCCCCAACCTGGCGACTAGTTTTCAAACTGTTTCATTCACTATATGGAATTTTTATTTGATTTTTTTAGTTTGTGTGTTTTTGTTTTGTTTTTTGAAAGTTGGTTTTTTGCGCATAAACATTATTGTTTGTTTGGTTTCAGCATTCATACCCTATGGCCACTATGACCCAACCTGTCCCCACGTCCGGCTGTTCTAATTTGAGAATCGCAAGAAACTCAGTACGAAGACAGCCAACTACGAAAAGGCTGAGAATGAAAGCCTATCATTCAAATCGTCAGTCCGACTTGTATCTTAAGGAAAGCACAACTTTCTCTTAAATACAAATATCATGATCCTAATTGGCATATTCAAAATCTATCGATCCATTACAGATCGACGAAACGAGAAGATCGTTTAAGGTGAATGGTGGGTTAGCATTTTGACTTTTAAAGGTGGGAAGGGAAGTCCGAAGGGAAACCTAAGTCTTATGCTTGTGAAGAGTATTTGCTAGTCGGCCTTTGGACACTAAATAAACTTATTGATTTGTTTTCAGTCTCTTGATTGCACATTTTGGGACTTTGGTTCTGTTTTTGTTTTTCATCTTTTTTTTGCATGTAAACAAAGATTTTTGTTGTTTCATGCGAATTTAAGTCGAACTTTTGATGAATCAAAAAATCAAAAAATCATATATATGTATATATTGTTTGCTTGTTTATAAACAAATAATTAATATGTAGATTCTTTCCACTCTGATTCAGTTCAAGTTAACGCAAATTTCGTAGTTAGCCGAATGTTTTTTTTTCGTTCTTGTGGGGATTTTTCGTGAATGTTAAAAAGTTTTCCAGTTTTTCTGTTAGCTGCGTATTTTGAATTTGGTTTACGTTTTGCGATTTACGGTTTTCGCTGATCAAATTAAATCAGAGTTGAAGAATGTTTTTTAGGAGCTAATTCATCTGGCGCCAGCTTGGAATTTTGTTAATTGGAATAAAAACAATCATCGATCGATCGCATTTTATTCAATTTACTTAATTAGCAACCGAAATTGTAAAAAAACATGTCGAAATGTCTGTTTTTTTTTTGACAGAAATCAGAACCAATGGAACCCTAATGATAATGGGCTGGAGGGCGGGGTAAGGGAGACAAGCTGAGGATGCCAAGGTTGTTCAGTTTAAAGGCGTTAAAAACAAATGAATGATATGAGAGATGAGAAATGGAGAGAACTAAAGCGCCTAATAAAGTAATTTTGTAAACAGAAGTTGTGCAATCCTTTTTGTATAAGAAAAGGCTACGTAAGGACTTGGATACTAATGCTGATCAAGCATATATACTAGGGATCTTTACCCTGTAGATATTTAACCTATGGACGTTTAGGGCAAAGTTTGAATAAATAACTGGGATTAGAAGCGATTTCCAATTATTATTGAAGTTGAGTTAGTGTATTTAAAATTCGAAATATTTGCACAATAAAAAATGTTTTGTTTTCTTTGTTCAAGAAGGTGTAAATGAGAAAATATATATCTCAAAAGTCAAAATTAATTGGGCGTGAAATGGTGTGAAAATTTGTTACACCCAAGAAACGAAGAAAAAAAGCTTACACAAATTCTTTTGTGTGGATTTTTAAAATGAAACCCTATAGTTTAAACTTTAAAGAATTTATTGCTTGCCGTTTTTGGGACGTGGTCGAGATGTTTAGAGATCAGTTTAGAACGAGCAGCATCAGGTTAGCTAAACTAATCTAATCAATCAATTAGCTTTTTCGGCACATCGTCAAATAAAATGCAATAAACAGTTTATAGAGCTGCTTTGATCTCATAAAAACAAACCTTAAAAATCACCATATTGAACTAATTTCCATTTTTCATTTGGAAACCTGCAAAGATTTATTTGTTCTGTAAATGTTATGCTAATTTGATTTTTGATTTTCGGTTGTGGGGGACTTTGGAAACACCCGAAAAAAGAAACAGCACACACAAAAATCTTAACTCAATCCCATGCCATAAAGTTCAGCGGCTTGCCCGCTAATCTGGCGCCAGACATCATGTTGTTTACCTTGTGCGAGAAAGTAGTTGACCTTGGGTTTTGTTATTATATATTTTTTTGCCTAGAAAGTGGATCGATCATTAGGAGCTCTCCTCAAGCTACGCAGTAGATATACACATGCATACATGGACTATCCGAGTGCATTAACCGCTAAATTTGTTTACTCGTTACCCCTAACGAAAAATCAAATTGAATCAAACCAAATCAAATCATATCATATCGAATCGTTCATTGACGTCACAAAACGTCGACGCAGCTTTTACAAATTAATTAAAATATTGCAAAAAAACAACAACACACATTTGAAACGATTTGAAATGATCAAGCATTTAATATGCAATGGCGTAGAACCAGTAGTCATTCGTTCGCCCAGTAAAAAGAATCGTTTGCCCCTTTTAATGTGTCTTCACTGGGTGACGGTGGGAGGGAGGGTAAGGCTAGGGATGCGATCAAACTAGATCCGGTTGGGTTTTTAGTTCTTCTCTAGCTTTAAGCCCCTCGAAAAAAGAAAAAAACGTTGAATTCTAATATCAAAGAAAGAAGAAAGAAGCCAACAAACAAGTTGCTAAGAAAGAAATTTATTACCTTTTGGAATTCCCCCAAACATACATATACAAAAACAAAAATACTGGGCCAAAAGACAATAACAAACTCCCATAGATTGCTGTTGTTGTTGTCTCTGTGTGTGTGTGTGTGTGTGTGTGTGTAGCAAACAAAATTGTTCGAGTCTAGCGATTATCATTAGTTAGCTACTAAAGGAGAGGGAGAGATTAGATGATAGCCGATCGACGAACGCCGTTACTGGCGCCAATTCTTCAGACATTTAAATATCTTGGGTGGGTAGACTAAAAAGTATTTCGATAAGGTCATGTAACCCCATTAATTGTTAATCTTGAACAAGATGAAAGCACTGAGCCAGGACGCAGGAAATCCATAACTATGGCGGCTTTCTTTCTCATCACTTAGCTATAATTCTCAATTAGTATTAGCATTGAAAATGTATGGCAAGGTTTTTCTCCTTTTCTATTGACTTATAAATTAGCTTTACGAAAAATCTGCTAAAATTTGTGTAATCATGCGAATATTATTTACCATGTCATACCATGCGTATACGTAATTGTGGAATAAATGTAGCTAACGATCTACCATGACTGTGTAAAACAATATATTGAGATTTCAAGAAATGCCACTGTATCAACTTCTTATACTTCCCTCGTGAGTTTTTGAAAATAACCTGCAGTTTCCAACATAATCTCAGCTAAATTGGTAAAAACCCATGTGAAATGTTGAAAAGAAGAGCAAAAGAAAGTCATCAAAATATCTCATCGCATCTCGTCGTCGTCGTCGTCGAAATCAAAACAAATCGTTCAAATTAATATTATAATTGACAAGTTAAATTCCTTCGGTTTTTTTGTTTTTGGCATAATCCGTCAAAAGTTGTCAAATAAAAATTTGCATAATCATTAAAAAAAAGATAGGTAATGAAATGAAGCGCCCGGGTTGGGTTTCTTATTGCGGCAGTTAAGATAAGCCAGAGGGATACTACATATTGATGAAGTTGGAAAACCGCATTCAAACACATCCTAAATAAAAACTAACTATAATTTCGGAACGTGTGCGTCTTGTGCTCGTAAAGAAGCAAAGCCAAATAATAAAAATAAGGTTCTAAACCAACAGAAAAAATTTATGAGACTTGTGGAATTTTTAGTGTAAGCTTTGTGTGTGTCTGGTTTTTTTTTTTTTTGGGTCGTTTATAATTTGATTTTTGAGTTTCGATGATTTTTTTTTTCGCGTCAATTTGGCGCCGCGCGAAATAATTAATTATCAATTTGCTTCTGACTGGCGACAAGCAGAGTGAGAGACATTAATATGCCATTTTCATTTCGAATACTAAATTTGCATATAAATTAGAACATTCTAAAGCCAATGCAAAAAATCATAAACCAACTAACTAACAACACAAAACCGCAGAAAACAGAAAACAGAAAACCTGATTTAATATCAGCTTCATGTTAAAACCCAACAAAAAACAAATCATAATTGGTAAATCATCATATGGAAACGAGCTCTCTCTGACGTCACAACTGTCCCTTCCTACCAAAAAAAGAAAAAGATTCGGTTCGGCATGATTCAGACAACATTTAATGTCAAATTTAATTATTATCTCATTTAATCATCAGACAGAGAATCAAAAGAAAAACAAAATAAACGTCACGTAGCCCAAACAAACGTTTTGTTTACTAAAACAAATATTTGTCGAGACTACGCGCCCCCCTTAGGCATAGAAATAGTTGTCGGTGTTGATATCTAAAAATATTGGCATTACATGGGGGGTAAGAGAGAAAAAAGTGAAATTCTTAAGTTCTGATTCAATCGCAAGAAGAGCTTCAAATCGTAATTAGCTACCTAATCTCATTTATCATATCATGTATAACGCATATCGGAACAGTCACTGAACTCAAACGAACACATATTGCTTGCCAATTTTTTGGAATTCCACACACCGAAATTGCCAAATGAAATTTATGGCTTTAAAACGGCAAAATAATCACATTTTTACGGTAAGTAAAATGCTTTCTGCTTTAATTTAGCAGCAGTTTAATTATATATTCATCGGCAAATATATATATCTCATGTCACTGTTGTCGATCTTGTGTTTACAATTAAGATTGTAATTCATTAATTTATTGGCATGATATGGCTATCGTAATTTCATTTCCCTTAATAAACTTAAAAACAAAACGAAAACCAGTTGAGCGTCTTTTTCAAGAAGCTAAAATAATAAATCCCTTGATAACTGTAAAATTTAATTTTAATTCTTAACAACATATTTTTAAATTTGCCGCCACTTGAAAACAAAGGTACCAACGTCGAACCAATATCAATCATATCGATATCGATAGTAAATAATTGTCGATAGGTTGAACCACTGCCAATCAGTGTTGACAAATTTGGATTTTTCATTGATTGCGGGAATTTCGGAATTAGTAAAAATGTATTTACAAGGCAAATGTGAAGTGAGATCATTATTATGGTTCAAGAAAACATAAAAAATAGATTTATATCCTATTTATTTTTGAATTCTTTACGTTTTCTCCGCTAAAAACTGCTTGTGTTTTGCAACACTGCCGCCAGTTTACCATGCGCCGCTTTTGAAAGAAGTATGGCAACTCGATGTGACTTCCATCTCTAGCAAGCAAGCCGGTTCGCATTTTGGACCATAATATATATAAATTTATTGAAAACAGAAATGAAGCGAAGGGATTTGAAACGAGCTTATAACAATGTGTTAGCCCAAGCCTTCTCTACGTCCCGTCGGCATCTATTTGCCGGCAATCTGTTTGGCGATATATTTGTGCTCAGGTGAGGCAATTAAAAAAACACGAAAATTCTACATAAAATTTTAATTACAATTATGTATGCACAGCCTCAAGGAGTTGTACAATGAAGAACCACCCGGGCAACTGAAACTATTTCCTCAAGGCGACAAAGTTGATATCAATTGTTTGGCATTTCATAAAGATTTTCTCATTGTGGGATCGGTGGGCCTCGTTTACGGGTTAAAATGGAATGAGGAAACAGAAGTTTTGGACTCAAAACGTGCCTGGGAGGTTAAGATACCCATACAAGTGGATGCCGTTGAAGTGCCCGATGTAAATTCTCTTTGGTTGTGTCCGAATACCGATTCCCTATATGCTGGCTGCGGAGACTGCACGATATATCAAATTACACTAGAAGATGGACGAATTCTACGAGATTTCTCGGGACACACGGATTACATACACTGTGTGGTGGGAAACTCTTCGAATGGATGTATTTACACCGGCTCAGAGGATGGCACAGTCCGCATTTGGAGTCACAAACAAAAGGAACAAGTCAGTCAAATAGAACCGCATAAGAAAATCGACCTAATGCGAACAGATTGTGGTAAATGGATTGGCGCTGTCGACGTAAATGACGAGTGGCTGTTATGCGGCGGTGGTCCATATCCATCTATTTGGCATTTAAGTTCCCTAAGAAGTCCGCAGCAGTTTCTGTTTCCCGCTCGGATGCATGTATGTCATTTTGTCGATGATTCCGTCCTTATTGCTGGCGAACATGATCATATTGAGTCGTATACATTAAACGGCATCATTCAAGCTAATATTCCTGTGGAGCACACCGCCTGCTATTCGGCAGTTTGGCAAACGGAGCCTTTCAAATTTATGTCCGTTGCCGGATTTAGTAACAAATTACATATACTAAAAGACTTTCGATTCCTCGACAGCAAAGTTTCACTCTATGGCAATGTAGAAAACGAAAAGGAGGAAATTGAGGACGAGGAATTCTATTATTAAGAGGTTTATATTATAGGTTTTTATCATACATAATTACTTTTGTTATGACAACAATCTCCATAATAAACAATGCTATTTCGGTAAGGTAATAGAACTCCAACTGGTTTATCAAACGGACATGTCTTGGATTAACATTAACTTCCCCCTCCCCAAGCGGAAGAGACCTGATTATGTCGACTCTTACCTCACAATCTATTTCCGCTCCATTTTCCCCACCAAACGAAAAGCAGCAACGAAAACTACACACACACACACACACTCTAGTGGCTTGTTGTAAAAGTGATAATATTCAATAAGGTGTGTGAATAAAAAAAAATAAAGAATCGTTAATTACATGAGAACCGATTTCATATAGCACAAGCAATGGAACAATGTACAGTAGTGGAAACGTTTTTGGGACATACAGTTTTTCGTATCTTCATTTTGATTTCATGAGATTCTCAAATAATGTTATTGCATTACCATTAAGTACCTTAAGTTTAGTGAGCTTAGCCTTAGCTGTTTTCCTTTTGTGGTGCACTTTAATGCAAAGCCCCGAATTTTAGCCCGGCAATCCAAACGGGACACATTTTGTAAAATTTCAAATTTTGACAATACACAAATTCAATTCAATTCAAATGAACCCTCACAATGAGATAAAGTGTATAGCACGAATTGAAATTTCAGCACTGAAATTCAATTAAAAATTTTAATTTTGTATTGGTTTTGTTTGGATCTTTCATGTCGGAAAACGGCAGGCCCATTTGATTATTAAAAATTTTTGTATTTATTTTGGCATTAAATGAAACTCTGAAAACTGTCACACATTCGTCAGAAAGAATAGCCACCCTAATTGGTGGCTGATCCAAGTCCATTTCTGGAGTCCCGGCTTGTGAGTGGAGCCCAACGATGATGACCCCAAGCTGTCAGATTTGGCCAATGAATTATGGCAAACATGTGCAAAAATCTATCAAAAGTCATCATAAATATACAATTTCGAAGAGTTTGTCTAGCGAAAGTCAAGACGAGCACACGACGAATATGAATTATTGATAATTTAGTACAGGGGAACCATCCTATGAAGTACAGGCTACATTAGAGGCCGCATAAGTTTAATGGCTGCAATTAAGAGCGGTTATCTTTAGGCAGTTCCCACTTAGATCCACTTTCTGATTGATCATGCTTGTTTTTCCAAGTCTGAGGAGGTGGCCTGTCCTTTCGGTCTTTGTGTCTATATATAGATCGGACTACACATAGGTTATTTATGATTATTTAATTAATGTCGCTACTATTAATGTCAATGCTGTCAATGCTCCATCCATAAAATCGAATCCTCATCCTTTCCGCCAATAGCCAATAGCAATAATCTCTCAGCACGTGCTAAGCGTGTTTATTGAAATTGTAATCAATCAGATTTATAAATATTATGAAACTTTTCCACGATCATTGGATCACCTCTACTGGCAGTTGATAAGGCTTATTGACATGGCGTCGATGACGAACTACGCCTCCGAGTAAGGCAAGACCAATAGTAGAACCAGCCCCTCTCAAAGGCAACTAATCGAATCGAAATTTCAAGTTTTATGCGTTTACTGATCAGTCCGATCAGTCGTGGACATTTGTGTGAAATCTTACACTCGTGGCGTGAATGGAGAACAGAATCTAAAGCAATTCCGAATCCAAATAGAAATGGGCATAGGAATCGGAATCGGAATCGGGGACCCACGTCATGTTGTTGTCAGACACATTGGACTGATAACTTTCCTCTAGGCAATCCCCCCCTTGATGGCACATTATTTCTGCGTTCGATGACGGTGTACCGAATGGATCAACGATTAGGCAGCTGCTCTGCTCCGATGTGCCTCTGGATTGAATTCAGCCCGCCTAACAAGTGCCCAAGGTTATTGCCGGTACACTGTCAGAAAAACCCCACTTAAACATACATAACTGATTTGCGAGACTAATGTCAGTCAGTATTCCAAATAAACTTAATGGGGTTCGCTATTATCAGCGAAGGAAAGGCTTTATTTGGAGCTCCCATCCTCGGGTTTGAAGGCGTCCAACGACCGATTGCATCTTCTTGAGCTTGCACTTGCTCCACATACATTTTATCGGTCAAGTTCAGTAGTAAAAATTTTATGGCTTGTAATATTTATAGTAGATAAGGGGCAATCAGAAATGCAGTCTCTAAAGGAAGAGAGGCTCTGGGCCGATCTTATGCATTTTATTACATTGAAAACGTATTTATAGTATTGCTTAGAGAATTGATAGCAGAGTTGGGAGAGAAGAGTGCCAAAAGGGGAGGAGGGACGCTCGTGTTTTGAAAAGAAGCAACCAAACTGCCATAAATCATTCGAACATACACACGAATTAGGTATATTATGTGCATATATATATGTATAAAGTAAGTGATTCTGATTGTGAGATTTTCTATTTGTTCGCGCTTGGTATAAAAGCCTGAAAAATCGGGGCGGAACAATTCAATAGCAGTTCAGTGAGTTGTGAGTGAAGAGCTGCCCAAAATTTTGACAAGCCCACAAAATGAGAGTCCTAGCAGAGGTAAAAGCAGTTGCCCATTGGCTTCCTTTTGAATGAGTTGTAATATTTCTGTAATATTTCGTAGAATCACATCCATTTGCTGGATCCCTCGGAGCTGATGCGACCAGAGCCAACCTTTGCCGATAAGAATCCTTCAACCTTCCGCGATTATAGTGTGGATACCAGTAATCCTCTGAAGGAGCGAGTGCGTCAAACATATCGCCAGATGCATTTGAATCAAACGGTGGACTTTGTAAAGGGTAAGAGCTTCAGAAGAATGCCTTGGTTCCAACTTGTCTGACATTCTCTCGATTTTCAAGGACGTCGTGATCACTGGCTCAAATTTAACACCATCAAAATGACTATACGCCAGGCTTTGGAGAAGTTAAACGACCTGGTGGATGAATCGGATCCCGATTTGGATTTGCCCAATATCATACACGCCTTTCAGGCAGCTGAACGTGCCCGTGCCGAATTCCCCGAACACGATTGGCTCCACTTGACCGCCCTGATTCACGACCTGGGAAAGATCATGGCCTTCTACGATGAGCCACAATGGGCAGTGGTGGGTGATACTTTTGCCGTCGGCTGTCGATGGGGCGACAGTATTGTATACCGCGAAGAGAGCTTCGAGGGCAATCCTGATGGCGATGATCCAAGATACAACACGGAATACGGCATCTACCAGGCCAACTGTGGGTTGGATAACATCCTCATGTCCTGGGGACACGACGAATACATGTACAATGTCCTCAAGCACAACAAGACCAAGTTACCCGATGTGGCCTGCAATATTATACGATTCCACTCCTTCTATCCCTGGCACAACGGCGGCGACTACAAACACCTGCAGGCCCCCAAAGACGAGGAGACCAAGAAGTGGGTGTTGATATTCAAGTAAGCACAATTGAAATTGATCATTATGCAAATCGGCTGGGAATCTTCATGTTCCTTTCGTCTTCTCTCCTTCTAGTCGCTACGATCTGTATACAAAGAGCGAGGTGGTGCCCGATATTGATGCCCTGTGGCCATATTATCAATCACTCATTGACAAATATTTGCCTGGCATTATCGAGTTCTAAACTCTAAGCATAGCTGCATACTTAATCTACATATATATCCCGATCCACATCTATACACATTTAAACATATAGTAATATCAGATACAGATGTATATACATATATTTACTATTTACAAACATTTCACATCTAATCAGCAACAGATGTACTTATTTACTCTTATTAAGAATATATGTATATGTACTCAATCAATACAATAAATACAAAGCGAAATTAATAACTGATTCAGTATTATTTCTATAGAAATATTTTTCGATTGACAGCTGTGTATTAAAAAACCGGACCTATCGGGTCCGACTTTGTAATTCCCTTCCTAAAGATACTAAACTTGTTTGTAAAATTGTCAAATATCCTGATTTCAACGAATCGTATTCAAAACAAAGAGCTAACGATTATAAAATTTTTTCTAGTTTTGATTGAGAGTTAATATTTATTACTAGGAACAATGAAATCATTTAGAAATTTAACCTTTCATAACAATAATTGCTTGATTTGTATCAATTATATTATTATTATTATATAATTATTTACATTATTGTTAAAAATAACGTTTATCTGGTTGCACCTTCTCGCGATTAGCATATTAAATATAAAATGTGATGCCAATTGCAAGCCATTGCTCTCAATTTAAGCTTTTATTGTCATATCATCCCATCTGACCAGTTTGTAATACATATATGTGTAGTATATAGAATGCGTGTATATGGCGTGCAGTAAATGGGAGCCAAATACTCCAATGAGATAGAGAGAGGGGTTAAATGATTATCTAGATATTGGGGGGTATCAGTTTTTTTTTTTTTTTTTTTTTTTTTTTTTTACTAATACAATATACGAATGATAATGTTATCAAGCAAAAGCTGTTTTAGAATTATACAACGGGGAGTCTTATTTTCCTTTTCTCACGGCGATAGAAGATATATATTTCACACTTTACCATGGAAAGAGCTACATATACAATGTGGATTTGTATGTATGTATATTTATTTCTAAAGAAGGTTGCTTATGCGGGCACTGAGCTATTGATAAGGCTCGGGCATAAAACCAGCCATAAATGCCACAGATCAGCTCAGTCGTCTGGTGGGATTACAGCGAGCAACAACATGCGCAATAGCTATTGGATTGGACTCCTTTTGGTATGCCTTTGGCAACAAGCAACCAGTTCGGATGATTCCACAATTGTGGATTTGCCTGAATATGGTAAAGTTCAGGGACGCGATAATGGCTTTTATTTAAGCTTTGAATCCATACCGTATGCCGAGCCACCTGTTGGCAATTTACGTTTTGAGCCACCTCAACCCTATGTTGGGCAATGGAAGGACCGGGCGGAACCATTTGATGCAACTCAGCCGCCAAATCTATGCATGCAGTGGGATCAATTCACTGCAGGCGATGACAAGCTAGTTGGCGATGAAGATTGCCTCAAGGTTAGTATCTACAAGCCAAAGAATGCCAGTCGGAATACGTTTCCCGTTGTGGCCCACATACACGGCGGAGCCTTTATGTTTGGTGGAGCTACACAAAACGGTCATGATCATGTAATGCGCTCTGGCCAAGTTATATTGGTTAAGATCAGCTATCGCCTTGGTCCGTTAGGTTTCATTAGTGCAGAGGACAAGGATTTGTCGGGCAATTATGGACTGAAGGATCAATATTTGGCTCTCAAATGGATTAAGCAGAACATAGTTCATTTTGGTGGGGAGCCAGAAAATATATTAGTGCTGGGCCATTCGGCAGGAGGAGCCTCGGTTCATTTGCAAATGCTGCGGGAGGATTTCCGGCAAGTGGCCAAGGCTGCCATGTCCTTTAGTGGCAATGCTCTGGACCCTTGGGTGATCCTAAAAGGCAGTCGTGGACGTGCCTTCGAGCTGGGACGTTATTTGGGCTGTGGCACTTCCCTGACATCACTGAACTTAAAGGAATGCCTGAAAACGAAAGATGCTCAGCAGATTGTGAGTGCAGTAACGCATTTTCTTATATTCAACTATGTGCCATTCACTCCTTTTGGACCCGTCGTCGAGCCTGATGTAGATGGAGCCTTCCTAACCAAGTCGCCCACTGAGATCATTAGAAGTGGCAAATATGCTCATGTACCTTGGATGGTCTCCTATGTGACGGAAGATGGTGGCTATAATGCTGCCCTGCTAATCGAAAAGAGACCCCCATCCGGGCGGCAATTGTTGGACGAGCTTAATGATCGCTGGTTCGATTGGGCACCCTATCTGTTCTTCTATCGCGACACCATAGAGACAATCAACCACATGGATCAATATTCCTGGACCCTAAGAGACAAATATCTTGGCAACCAGAAATTCACCCTGGATACATATTGGCCATTGCAGCAAATGTTTACCGATGTGTTATTCAAGAATCAAACACAAACAGTTGTCGATCTTCATCGCAAATCCAGCCAAAGTCCAGTTTATGCCTATGTCTACGACAATCCAGCCGAAAAGGGCATTGGCCAAATTCTGTCTCAACGTAGTGATATTCACTTTGGTAGGTTACTCGGCTAGAAAACGTACACCAATTTAATTCCAATGCTTTCCCTCTCTCCTTGTAGGCACTGTCCATGGCGATGATTACTTCCTGATCTTTGAGAATGTTGCACGAGAGGCGCAATTGCGTTCAGATGAGAAAACCATATCCCAAAACTTTATCAATATGATAATTGATTTTGTTCAGAGCCCAAGTGGATCTCTATCGTATGGGGATTGCCATTTCCAAAACAATGTGGGAAGTGATAAATTCCAATTGCTATCAATTAACCGTAATGGTTGCTTTAACAAACAGTACGATGAATTTCCCTAAACAGAAAATAAATGAAATCTCATAATGCAAAACATATTTTATAATTACACACGTAAATCATAGTTTCACCTACATTTGCCTTTTGCCAAAAGTGTTCATGGGTGAGTCAAACACCTGTAATATTAATGCAGAGGTGTCGACAAAAATCCTTTTGGGAGAATTCAAATTTATTAGGATCGGAACACTTAAACCCATGTATTACTTGGGCGTCGTTATCCTCTTAGGTTCAACATCTTAGAAGAGAGAAAAATTATTTCACTTTCCAAAAACTTAGAGTCCAATCGGTTACCCCCTCTGCCACTTTCATAAATTTTTCATATAATTGATCTGTCAATCACAAGCCATGCACCTGTAAAACCGAAACCAGTTCATAAAAATTCGGTTAATGAACTGCGGCCAGTGCCGGACTAGCCATATAGCAGTATGAGGGGCCCTCAAAGCGCTGTTAAAAGATTTTGATCAGAAAATCAATCATTTATCTCCTCAAGCGGAGCTAAAAAATGCCAATAAATAGTATAGTATTCCAATAAAACTTAATATTAGTCAATTTTTGGACTATTTGAAAATTTCAGTCTGTATTTTCAATTTCGAATAATTATTTTTATCTGTATTTAAGTCTTGAGAACTACATTTTTTGTCAATTTACGCAAAATATTGTAGTTTGTGATGATTTTTTCAAAAATCGCATGGAAATTATTTTTTTTATTATTATCCAATTGTTTGATGCCAATTGAAAAAACAAAATTCCGATTTATTTGATATACATATAACTTTTTGAAATCGGTAAGAACATAACGTCTACAGTGTGACATAAAAAATGCGGCTTTAAAAAACATTTTTGTTTAAAAACTAGAAAAAAACCATTATCTTTGCGAATAGTTTTTGATCAATTTTCAATCATGTTGTAACTTTACATTATGACGCCGAAAACGTATTTTCAGGCTTTTTGGCTTGCTACAGGCCCCACGCTGGCTTAGACCGGAACTGGCTAGGACAAGTACCAAACACGATTCCATGCAAAATTTCAACATTTTTGCTTTCACGAATAGACATAGACACGAAAATGTGTTCTTTGTATTGGAATTAATAAATAACTAAGTCGAATGACTTTCATAAGCAAATAGTGTTTCTTACTATAATGTCATTAATGTAATAATTTTTGTATTTTTCAGATTTTAATCTTAGAATATAAAACTTGTATGTGATTAAAAAGGTGAAAGTGAGTAAACATAACAGATTTAAAAGGATTTATGTATATCATAATATGTAAGTAGAGTATTATATAGATATACCTATATATGTAGTTTGGAATATAATTACATACATATATAGCTATGCTTAGAGTTTAGAACTCGATAATGCCAGGCAAATATTTGTCAATGAGTGATTGATAATATGGCCACAGGGCATCAATATCGGGCACCACCTCGCTCTTTGTATATAGATCGTAGCGACTAGAAGGAGAGAAGACGAAAGGAACATGAAGATTCCCAGCCGATTTGCATAATGATCAATTTCAATTGTGCTTACTTGAATATCAACACCCACTTCTTGGTCTCCTCGTCTTTGGGGGCCTGCAGGTGTTTGTAGTCGCCGCCGTTGTGCCAGGGATAGAAGGAGTGGAATCGTATAATATTGCAGGCCACATCGGGTAACTTGGTCTTGTTGTGCTTGAGGACATTGTACATGTATTCGTCGTGTCCCCAGGACATGAGGATGTTATCCAACCCACAGTTGGCCTGGTAGATGCCGTATTCCGTGTTGTATCTTGGATCATCGCCATCAGGATTGCCCTCGAAGCTCTCTTCGCGGTATACAATACTGTCGCCCCATCGACAGCCGACGGCAAAAGTATCACCCACCACTGCCCATTGTGGCTCATCGTAGAAGGCCATGATCTTTCCCAGGTCGTGAATCAGGGCGGTCAAGTGGAGCCAATCGTGTTCGGGGAATTCGGCACGGGCACGTTCAGCTGCCTGAAAGGCGTGTATGATATTGGGCAAATCCAAATCGGGATCCGATTCATCCACCAGGTCGTTTAACTTCTCCAAAGCCTGGCGTATAGTCATTTTGATGGTGTTAAATTTGAGCCAGTGATCACGACGTCCTTGAAAATCGAGAGAATGTCAGACAAGTTGGAACCAAGGCATTCTTCTGAAGCTCTTACCCTTTACAAAGTCCACCGTTTGATTCAAATGCATCTGGCGATATGTTTGACGCACTCGCTCCTTCAGAGGATTACTGGTATCCACACTATAATCGCGGAAGGTTGAAGGATTCTTATCGGCAAAGGTTGGCTCTGGTCGCATCAGCTCCGAGGGATCCAGCAAATGGATGTGATTCTACGAAATATTACAGAAATATTACAACTCATTCAAAAGGAAGCCAATGGGCAACTGCTTTTACCTCTGCTAGGACTCTCATTTTGTGGGCTTGTCAAAATTTTGGGCAGCTCTTCACTCACAACTCACTGAACTGCTATTGAATTGTTCCGCCCCGATTTTTCAGGCTTTTATACCAAGCGCGAACAAATAGAAAATCTCACAATCAGAATCACTTACTTTATACATATATATATGCACATAATATACCTAATTCGTGTGTATGTTCGAATGATTTATGGCAGTTTGGTTGCTTCTTTTCAAAACACGAGCGTCCCTCCTCCCCCTTTTGGCACTCTTCTCTCCCAACTCTGCTATCAATTCTCTAAGCAATACTATAAATACGTTTTCAATGTAATAAAATGCATAAGATCGGCCCAGAGCCTCTCTTCCTTTAGAGACTGCATTTCTGATTGCCCCTTATCTACTATAAATATTACAAGCCATAAAATTTTTACTACTGAACTTGACCGATAAAATGTATGTGGAGCAAGTGCAAGCTCAAGAAGATGCAATCGGTCGTTGGACGCCTTCAAACCCGAGGATGGGAGCTCCAAATAAAGCCTTTCCTTCGCTGATAATAGCGAACCCCATTAAGTTTATTTGGAATACTGACTGACATTAGTCTCGCAAATCAGTTATGTCTGTTTAAGTGGGGTTTTTCTGACAGTGTACCGGCAATAACCTTGGGCACTTGTTAGGCGGGCTGAATTCAATCCAGAGACACATCGGAGCAGAGCAGCTGCCTAATCGTTGATCCATTCGGTACACCGTCATCGAACGCAGAAATAATGTGCCATCAAGGGGGGGATTGCCTAGAGGAAAGTTATCAGTCCAATGTGTCTGACAACAACATGACGTGGGTCCCCGATTCCGATTCCTATGCCCATTTCTATTTGGATTCGGAATTGCTTTAGATTCTGTTCTCCATTCACGCCACGAGTGTGAGATTTCACACAAATGTCCACGACTGATCGGACTGATCAGTAAATGCGTAAAACTTGAAATTTCGATTCGATTAGTTGCCTTTGAGAGGGGCTGGTTCTACTATTGGTCTTGCCTTACTCGGAGGCGTAGTTCGTCATCGACGCCATGTCAATAAGCCTTATCAACTGCCAGTAGAGGTGATCCAATGATCGTGGAAAAGTTTCATAATATTTATAAATCTGATTGATTACAATTTCAATAAGCACGCTTAGCACGTGCTGTAGATTATTGGCTATTGGCGGAAAGGATGAGGATTCGATTTTATGGATGGAGCATTGACAGCCTTGACTAGTACATCACCTAGTTCAATCCCATTAATAGTAGCGACATTAATTAAATAATCATAAATAACCTATGTGTAGTCCGATCTATATATAGACACAAAGACCGAAAGGACAGGCCACCTCCTCAGACTTGGAAAAACAAGCATGATCAATCAGAAAGTGGATCTAAGTGGGAACTGCCTAAAGATAACCGCTCTTAATTGCAGCCATTAAACTTATGCGGCCTCTAATGTAGCCTGTACTTCGTAGGATGGTTCCACTGTACTAAATTATCAATAAATCATATTCGTCGTGTGCTCGTCTTGACTTTCGCTAGACAAACTCTTCGAAATTGTATATTTATGATGACTTTTGATAGATTTTTGCACATGTTTGCCATAATTCATTGGCCAAATCTGACAGCTTGGGGTCATCATCGTTGGGCTCCACTCACAAGCCGGGATTCCAGAAATGGACTTGGATCAGCCACCAATTAGGGTGGCAATTATAACCAACCTTTTCGTCAGCCGGTTTGGAAAATGTTTTTTAATGTTGGGTTTTCGGAATTGAAATAATTGTGTGGAAGTTCAACAATTTAACGATTTGATGAAAGTGAAAGATTAGTTTATTTTGTTTCCGCCTATTTGATTGGAAGTCGAAGACCAAGCCAGGCGTGACAATTTTTCTTTGCTAGTGCCTAAAAGTGTGCCACATCTTTAATAATATTTTAGGCAATATCAGAGTTGAGCATTTTTTTTTACTGGCATTAAAAAACGTAATCCTAATGAAATTGATTTTCATTGGCATTGAAAAAAAATAATGTGAAAGAACATTTTTTTAAGAATATATATACTTTATGGGGTCGGAAAAGCTCCCTTCTGCCTGTTACATACATTTTCGCGACTTTAATATACCATTTCAACCTATGGGTGAAAAAGATCTTGAATAAGAATGGAACAAAAATTTAACATTTGTTTTAATTTTCCACTGTAATGCTGTAATTATACCCTTGCAGAGGGTATTATAAAATTGGTCAGATGTTTGTAACGCACAGAAGGAGACGTTTCCGACCCCATAAAGTATATATATTCTTGATCAGCTTGAGAAGCTGAGTCGATATAGCCATGTCCGTCTGTCCGTCTGTCCGTCCGTCTGTGCGTATGCGTTTTACTCAGCCATCTTAAGAGATATCGGGTTGAAATTTTTTTTGGAGACTCTTTATTACCTGTGTGAGATAAAGTATGAAATTCATCGGGATCGGACTACTATATCATATATTGTTTAATAATCATTAAATGTGTTTTGAATTCAGTAGTTTGAAAAATATTTGAGCATATTCATAATACGACAACTAATGCTGTTGATGTATGAAATTTTACTTTTCTTATCGAATTAAATATAATAAAGAACTGCAAGGGTATATAAACTTCGGCAAGGCCGAAGTTAACTTCCATAGCTCGTTTTGCTTTTAATTTGATTCCAAAAATTTTGAAA
This sequence comes from Drosophila paulistorum, assembly GCA_018152135.1. Lineage (NCBI taxonomy): Eukaryota > Metazoa > Arthropoda > Insecta > Diptera > Drosophilidae > Drosophila > Drosophila paulistorum. The sequence continues at coordinate 17,510,397 of JAECXG010000690.1, forward strand.
AAAAAAAACTATAATAATCAAAATGGAATTTTGCATCCGATGAAATTTTTCCCATTCATATTATAAAACGAATTTGATGGATTTTAAAAAATGGATGCTGGATCCTGATGGGCACCCGGTCCACCCGGTCCACCCGGCTAGTCTCGTAAAATCCACTCCGAACGAAGAACTCTACTATCCATTAGGCTTATGAATTGATCTCTCCTTTTACATTTCCTTAGAGCCTTAAGATAATCGTCATAGGCAACTAGTTTTCTGGTTGTCTTTACAGTTTGACAATCGATAATCTCCTCCACATCCATGGTGATAACCTTTCGCAAATCTCTTATAGAATGAGCCGAGCGAGATTTGCCCACAGGTTTCGATTCCAATGATTGTGAAGGTGGTGATTTTAAAGATTGTGACCGCTGTCTGGGGGCGTGTCTTGTCGAGCCTTACCCATAAACAAGTGATTCCATTGCACCCGTACGGCCCTTGGCAAGTTTTTCTAGAACCCATGGCGAATGCTTCAGCCTCAATTTTTCAACACTTTACAATTAAAATCCTCCCAGTCTTCACGTTGGTTTTTTGTGCCATCTTGTTGTGCCAGATCATCATCCAAATTGATTAGTTTAGTTTTCTTAATTAGTCCAGCTACGACAAAGACATTGGTGAACTCTCGACGAGTGGCCGCATTCAATTCGTAATTATTCATCCTTAGCCACTCCTTAACTTCCTTGAGCTCATGGGAATTCAATATACGTAGATGGAATAAACTCATCTTTAATATGAAAAATAAATTTTGATTAGTTTTTTTTGAGAAAAAGTAATTTTTGGACTGTTCTATACTAGATTTTCCGAAATATGAAACAAAAATGTAGAACGAAAAATTATATTTGGTCTGTTCTCTAGGAGATTTTCTGAATAATGAAATAGAAATGTAGAACAATAAACTCAACAATTGTAACTCAAAACATACTTTAGAAAAGGTTACTTGATATATAAATTTCAAATTTTTTTTATTTGTCTAGATTTTGACCTTATTGAAGTTACATGCGTTTTGTTTTGGTTTTAAGCAAACTTGAAATTTTCCTTCTTCATGACCCAATTTGGTTTTTGTTTATCCGAATTGGCGTAGCGAGATAAATCCAGCGTTTAATCTTAGGCAACTTTACCAGTTTAAATTTATATGGCAAATAAATTGAAAACATTAATAATATGCAATTATGCCTTTTGCATTATTTAATTCTGCATGCACATGTACTTAAATCTCAATTTTGTTTTCTTTTCTATTTTTGTAATTCTTAAGAAATTCATTTTGAGGACTATGCTTAATTATTTAAGCTTTTAATTGGGACTGTTGGATAATATACCAGATTTTATGGGAATAAATTTTGTATACAATAGAAACAACGATTTTGAAGTATTTGTTTGTATTTATAATTGTTTAGTCGTATTAAATCACAGACGGATATAACAAATGTATAATCCCTTATTCTAAGCGGAGGTGATTGTTTAAGCCTAATAAATTCATAAAACTTCAAATAAAAATGTATAATGACATAAGTCAGTGCTCCTAATACCTCGGCTTGGCCCAAAGTTAGAATAACTGGAAGCAATTATGTGTAATCCGCTAGACACAACTCGAGGTCATTTCTCTATCTTTTTCTTCACACAGACAACAAATAGCTTTGTCCAAAAATACAAACAACAACAACAACAAAAAAAAACAAAAAAAAAACACGCAAAATTTTTCCATTGGATTTGTTGGTTTTCGTATTTTGGGGAATCTTCAGCATTAGCTGATTCAGCATATTGCTTATATTATGGTTTATGGATCTAACGTGTTGCCCTAGTGTTATTAATAAAATTGAAACTGCATTTTGATTCGTCTTGATATCAGAGACCCTCGGGGGAAATACACAAAGTAAGTAGTTGCCAACGCGAGGGCCCCAAAGTGAATAATGCCAATATGCAATTGCATATGGTTAATGAAAACTGCATATTCAATTACTTACTTACTTTTCTCTATTTGTAAACGAAAAGCTGATCATGATGATAAATAATCTTGTTGCTTTCATCGCCCTCAAATTGTACACCCTTCTGGTTTTGGTTTACATCGAGGCAAAGATCTATCTGTCTACACTCTCTACCTGGTTTAAGTGTTTTGTTAATCATCATCATCGTCATCATCATCATCATCATCGTCATTATCAAAGTCGTCATAGCTCCGCTCAACGCATAAAAAACCACACACAGAAAGAAACAGAAATTAGTCATTCAAGAAAAAGAAAAAATTCCGCACATTACGTCATTGTGCTGACTAGCAGATACACTTACGCATAGTGATCTACAAAGTAACAATTCTCTCCACCTTCAATTAAATATAATAAATATTTTTATAGTCGTTTCCCCTATCTTACCTATATACAAGTAAGAACCTTGTGTAACACACTCGTTTTCAAATGCTCTGTGTAAGTGCATAAACTTTTACCTATTTGTTTTTGTTGTTTTTTGTGAGCCAACAGAAAATACAGGGTATTCAATTCAACTTCTGCCTGTGCTTTGGGGAAGGGGGGTCGCTCTTGGTTAACCATTTCAAAATTTGCTTCAATTTGAGTCACTTCGCTGTTGTCGCTGTCGATTGGCGGTTGTCGGTTTGTCGCTTTGTCGGCTCTCTCCACTTGATTTAAGTTTCAATTTGATGACTGAAGAGGAGAAGGTGGCAGCGCGGGTATAGGGAAAAATTGATATAAGTTTCAACGTGCCACTGGCCCTAACCGCAGTTGTCTGACCGCATTTGGCGGATAAGGAAGTCGGCTTAGAATAGGAAAGTGCTTCAAACTAATTTTGAAAACCAACAAAAAAAAAATATATATATAAAACTAAAAATGTGGAAATTTTGTGTTGTTTTTGTTTTTGTGATTTGCTCTAGTGGTAAGAATATTCAATATTTAAACAATACACAAAATGCAAACAGAACGCTTAACAAATTAGTTTGTGTGCTAAGTATAATGTTAAACAAATATTTCAACAAATGCAACTGATTGTTTGATAATAAAGACTGAAATGTAAACAAAAAGTTGATTAAGTACGAAGAGTATCTTGATTAAAAAAATTAAACAACAATAAGAAATCACTACTAGCCAGACAACTGAAGTGTTTATGGCCCTCTCTGCATTTGGTCATATCGTGGTCTATATAGTAATGTCTTAATATTTATACAATTTATAGACCCACTTACAAACAGGTCACCTGATAGTCAGTCTCTGTCTCTCTGACAGTTTACCTGTTTGACAATCAGATATTCTTGATTGTTCATCATCATCATCATCATCATCATGATCGTCAGACAATCATCAAAGTCATGTCCAACGCGCATGTTACAAAAGATTCATTTCCATTTCCATTTTGCCCAAGGAATAATGATTAAGATAAACAAAATCAAACTTCCCCCATTCATTAGAAATCCATTTATCAAATTACAATAAACAAATCAAAATCTTCCTTATACAGTTTGGTGATAATTTTCTTAAATATGTATAAATTAAATTTAAACAACTTGTTAATTATATAGCTTTATATTGGTATAACTATCAGAATGATATTACATACATACATATGTATATAGAAACGTATAAGGGTGTTTTGTATTTTTTGCATATCATTCTCTAAGCTAAATAATTTTCATTTCAAATACAAGTATTTAACATTTTTAGAGGTCAATTTTAGCAACTAATTGTAATCGAATCGTAAAAGTTTATAAATTTATTAACTAACTCCTAAAATATACCAAAGAATTCTGATAAATTGACACAAGTTTCTTTCAAAAAAGCAAATATCTCTTGATATGATTTTATTAACCCCAGATGGCTTAAATCTCAGGTGATTGAAGATTCTCAAACAAAATCCTTGGTCCAAATTATCAGATCGAGCTCACAAATTGGTGTCAGTCAGAAATAGATTTTTTAGATTACATAAGTCGCAGTAGCATATAGATTATATTGCCAAACCAGGCCTGAAATATTTGTACAATTTTCCATAATTTGGGCCAACAAAATGCTTAAAAAATTAGTCAATAATTTACTTAAATGCGTATGTAATTTGGGCATGCCGTTGAATAACTTGCTAATTATTAATAATTTAAATTTCAGCCAGCTCAGTGCTAATTATCATTTGGCTCAGCAACAATAAAAATAATAAAAAAAGAAAAAACAAAAATATTTAATTTTATTAATAGCTCGGTTAGGCCATAAATTGATGAGAAAATTCAATTTGAGCTAACACCTGACTTAGATTAGAGGGGGGAATGCAACGGAATGCAAGGGGAAAATACGGGGTTATTGGCTATTTAAATAAACTACAGGTTATTGAAATGGAAAATTTTACTATGCGACAGACAGTTGGTACAGTTAAACTGATTATTTGTTATAAAAGAAACTAAACTGAAAATAATTTACCAGATAACGACCTGGTAATACCCTCTAGGGAATGCTACTTTAACCAGATCAATTCAATGATTAAATATTAGCAAACTCACTCGAATTGTTTCCGAGTCTACTGAACTTTACTAGGAATGTCATGACCGTTGTCCACGGTCAAACAAAGGGTATCAATACGATCAAACAATAAACGAGGCGCCGCTGCCCTGAATGTGAACTTTACACAGATAATTGTTGTTAAACTAATCAATGCTAATTAAACGAGTAAGTTCGTCTAGTTGAGTGTGGGAGTTGGCAACGAGTGGAGACCAGGGGGCAGGGCTAGAGACATGTTTCACCTGATTCAATTGATTGAAATGTAAACAGCGTAAATTCGAATATTAAACAATACTTTCGTATATTAATAGCAGCCGACAAAAATAGACAAACATTCGAGAGACAGAGCGCGATAGAGAGATAGAGGGTGGGAGGCCCAACCCAATAATGCCACAAAGTGTCACCGACAGACATATCCATTATCATGCGATTGCCCAATCAATTAACACTTTTGGCTTCCTCTCATTCAACTCTTTTGCTTCTTGTATAGTTTCTCTGACGTTGTCGCAAGATTTCGGCTATGGCGGAAAACATGGACCCGAACATTGGAGTGAAAATTTTAAACGTTGCAATGGCAAACATCAAAGTCCCATCAATATTGATTTGGTAAATGTCGTCGAGAAGGAATTCGCACCGTTGGAGTTTACCAATTTCGATGCCAAGCCAACGGGCATACAAGTGAGCAATAATGGACACACAGTTCTGGTGAGAATGACATTCGCCGAGGGTGATGAGCCGCGTGTCTTTGGTGGACCTCTGGCAGACCGTTCGCCTCGAGCTGGCTACCAGTTTGAGCAATTCCACTTCCATTGGGGCGAGAATGATACGATTGGCAGCGAGGACCGTATTAATAATCATGCCTATCCCGCCGAATTGCATGTCGTGCTAAGAAATCTAGAGTATAAGGACTTTGCCAGTGCCCTGGGCCAGGATCATGGTATAGCTGTATTCGCATTCTTCTTTCAGGTAAGCCTAATGGCCCAATTCTCATAAGAGTCACGTCTCTTGAGTACGTATTTTCATTGCAGATTCAAGGCGCAGATAATCAAAATTATAATGAGTTCGTTCAACTGCTGTCTACCATAGAACGCAAAGATATGTCTGCCAACTACACAAGACCAGTGAGACTACAGGATTTCTTATCACACGACTTGATCAACTATTATAGCTATATAGGATCATTGACCACACCACCGTGTAGTGAGGAAGTTACTTGGATTGATTTCGAAACACCAATTGATATATCTGAATATCAGGTGAGTATTTTCCCATGACTTTAATGACTTACAACCAAGCTTATAATCGTTGGTCTTTTCTCGTTTTTCAGCTAAATGGTTTCCGTCAGTTAACCGCCCATGATGAGCACTTGAAAAACAATTTCCGTCCCATTCAACCGTTAAACGATCGAACTATATACAAGCATAAGCTAAGTGCACCGCCCACAGAAAAAATGGGTTCAATTCCCTTTGTAAATGTCGACAATTTCGCTGGTAGGATAAGTGCTAGCTCCGCCTATTTCTACCTCCTTTTAACTTGCCTTTGCCTTCGCCTTGGCCTTGCCTCAGCTGGTTTTTCAATATATTTTTTTTGAGTGCCTTTTAATTAGAGCAGAGAGGAAATGTATGGCGTTTGTTTTTCGGTTTTTTAATTATATTGATGTATGCCGTGTCTGTGTCCGTGTGCGTGTGTCCTTTGACATGCCTTAAATGGCTAAAATGCAAACAAATGAACACGTGAGTGAGCCGCCCATCGAAACGAAATTCATTCATAATTAATATCTGGCACATGTTGTCGAAACACAGCTCTGCGTTTTGCCTATTGTACACCGAATATAGACATACGATATCGCATATATAGTCGATATACCTACCTCTGCAATAGACATTGACTTTAGCTACTTATGTCAACATTTACATTCGACCTTCGCTGTTAAAAAATGTTATTGCACATTGAGATTTTAATAAAATAAAATAAAAATGAAAATTACAGCAAACTGCTCGTTCGTTAAGCAAAGCTTTAGATTTCATTAAAAAATTTAGTGTAATTTGTTAAATATTTAATAAATTAAAACTCAAACAAAATTTTGCTGGTATGACAAACTTTTTTCAAAATTCCAATAATTGTAATTCATCGAAAGGTTGCCCCTCCGAGTTAGTAAAAAGAGCGTCTTGTTTGCTTTGTCAATGGAAAAATTTCAAATTCTCAGAAGGTCTGGGACCGAAGAAAAAAGCTGTTAACTCATTTCCATTGTAGTTTACCGAGGCGTATATCAGAATGACCTCCAAAGATGTGTCAAACGGACCACATAATTGTTTCTAGTTCTTCTAATGGCCTCAATCCAAGGCGGTTGGCCAACAACTATTCGGCTATGACGCACTTTCTATGCCCTACAACAACGCAACTTGAAATCAACAATCTCAGATACATAGTTAGTCAGAAAAACATCTTACCAATTTGCATAGTAAATAAAACCAAATCTAATTTAGTTATTTCCATCTTTTCTTTACTTTATTTGAATATAACAGATATTAAGCGATCATTTTGTAGAACAAATAAAATGTTTGCTATTAAATGGCAACGTAGCGTATACGTGATTTGAATTTAAAATTTTACAAAAAAAAAAATGACAATTGTTTTTTAAGTTGGAAGTGATAATTAATTAATATGTATATTTACCTAAATTTTCGAAATTCAATGGACCTCATATTAATTTATGGTCTAAGGATAAAAACAATTGAACAAAATCCGCAAAAAATAGTAGCAGAATTGAATGATTCAAGCCAATGATACGAGTAATTAAGTGAAAATTTCATAGCAAATATATTTATCGATTCTTCATACATTTTTAAATAAAACAAAAAAAAGAATGTAAAATTTGAGTCATCAATTTTGGAAATGATTTCACCTTTTTTGAGATGTTATTACTGAACGGCATATATCATCTGAATATTAGCTATTTCATACTGAATCCAGTTTAAAATTAAATTAATGATTATTGACTATAAACTTAAAACAAACCATATCAAAATATTAGACCACCTACGTGGGTTTTAATTGTTTACTCAAATGAGTTCTTTTGAAAAAACTTTAAAAAACATGAATGCAGTTTTTCCAATAGTTGATATACCTAGGTAGGTTTAGTTAGAGTAACGCATAAATCTAAAACTCGAAAAAATTAAGCTGAAAAACACTTAGGTACACCTGCTTTAAGTGTGGTAAAAGGTAGACTTCTCTCAGTACAAGTCACTAATTACTTTCTGCAAGGGGGTGGGGGGAGGGGCATTGTGTGGGGGAAAGGGTGGACTACTACGAGTCGAGTAAGTGCTTTTTTTGTGCGCTTTGAAATGCGTAAATGTCGTGTTCGTGTATGTATGAATTTTCTGTTGTCAAAAGACTTTTAATTTTTAACCCAGACAGCAAATGCGGTTGAACTTTTTATTTATTTTTCGGTTTGTTTTTTTGCTGCCGCCCCCTCACAACTCATTTTCTCTCATTCTGTCTTCTTTTTACTCATCTTCAGTGAGAAAATAAATATTAGTGAAACTTAGAAATGAACCCAGTATCAACAAAAAACAAAAATCTCACAGAAATAATAGTGCACATTTACCTAAAGCAAAGACTTTAGGAATACCCATTACCAAGTTGAGAAGGCATAATATACACACAAATTCAGATAATGTCTGAAAGATGTTTGAGATAGATCGACTTTAATTGAATATATTCATAGAGTAGTTTCCGTTCACGATGCTCATATACCCCATTGAAGACTTTTAATTAATGGGCACTAAAAAGTTGAGCCATCACATTAACATTTCTACACTATATATATATATGTATATATATGGCTGTCTGATTATTTAGAGAGTTGCCGTTTCCATCAAAGCTAATATTTTTCACCCCAAACCATCATCTTTACCAAGTTTCCATAGCTTTTACCCTATATTCAGCATCAATAATCTGTGGAATTAGTCAACTTGTTGGCATTGTAGCTCTATATGCATGGACTATGACGATAATGGCAACGGGCATATGATGGGACGTGGGGATAGGTGGGGGGTACTAGACAGAAATTTGTTTTTAATTAAAGTGCAACTGCTGAACTGAACTGCGGCAAGCTTTAGTCAATTTATTCTTACTTGATGATTGAGCTATGTATGTACATATATACATACACAAACGGAAGAGAAGAGAGTAAAAAGGTGAACCCAGTATACATATTTGGGTTTGTGGGATTCCATGATTGTCGCTTTGAATTGAAATTGAAAATGCCATAGCCTCACACAGCCTAGTCAATCGAATCGCATCAGATTTATATCTAAGTATGTATGAATGTATGTACATACATATATTCAATTAATGCAATCTATTTCAAATAAACCTATTTCTTCTTTCTAAGGCTTACAACATCTGTTTGTGGAATCACAAACTGAAATTGAAACTGAAATTAAACGGTAATGAATTATTGGCGAGACATAATTATTCTCCCCTTTATTTATTTATGCTTTTGTGGTTTCCCCTTCTTGCGTTCCCAGCGATTTCTAAGCAACAGCAATTAATGAATTAACTTTACCTTTGCCACTTCTTACATAAACATTAGCATAATGAGCTATTGATGGTAAGTAAATTATTTACATAGCAACCAAGAAGCCTAATATTGTATATACATTTGAATATATGTATGAATGTCAATTTGGATTTAGGCAAAGAGTAATTCAATGATTATAAAGAGTTTCGACTATGTTTTGTTTTTAAATATGCGTTATATCACCTTTGATGCAAACAAAACCGCCAAATCATCCATAGTCACAAGAGCAACAACAACGTTGAATTGCGGCTCGTTACGGCACGTGCAGGTAACCACTGCCACGCGGATCACGTACCATGCCAGAGTCAGGAATCTATAATATGCCGAAGGCAGTTGCAAATGGATTAACAACCTGGCAAATGACTTTAATTAAACATCAACCATCGTTAAACGGGAGTGAAAGAGGCAGACACACACACGCACACACACACAAACACACGCATATGGTATATGGGCAGCCATTGATTTGATTTTTCCATATAGTTTGGCTTACCAAATCACAACAAGTGCAAACCACGACAACAAGTTCAAGAGCCTTTCATTCGTTTGTGTTTAGCGACGACTTCGTCATACCCATTAAAACCATTTAAAAGTTTATCATCACAAAGAGAAAATTTCTCTACCAAACGTCGACAAACCATTAAGGATGCTAATACGAACTTTTTTATACATCCTTTCCATGCGCTTAATTTGTCCTTTGTCTGGAAAATGTTAGAAAATTAAAAGACTGCTTTGGGAAATTATTAAATACATTTTCGCAAATATGTACATATATGTTGAATTTCCACCACTGCAATAAAAACAAAATATTTTGTTACATTTTATATGTTAATAAACACTTTGAAAACTTTGAAACTTCAAAGACTGAAATAAAAGCAAATATTTGTGTAAGCTTTGTTATTGATATTAACCATATTTAAAAACAAATTTCAAGTGAGAAACTGAATATTCTTACATAGGTAAATTCACAATACTTTTGATTAAAATGTTTAAAAATCAGGAGTCTCCCTTTTTTTGATGAACATGACTTGTTCTTTATTTTATGCTCTTTGTTTCCACAGCGTGTTAGTCAATAAATTGAAAAAACAAATTTTTTGTCTTTATATGTATGTACCTATAAATAAAATGCGGTTTTCTGTACTTTAATTTTTTCGTTTGGCTTTCCATTGAAGCCACTTTGATTTAAAACACTGTTGGAGGGTACGAAAAGTGTGCTATGAAAAGGTAACACACACACATACATACACACAAATATTTGCACATGCATTTGGGACACGGACTAACACAGTGACAGATTTATCATTTTGAGAGCGGGTAAGAGAGAGAGAGAGAGATTCTCTCTGATTTTTGTCATAATAATAGTGAATGATGCATGCACATATACGAGTGGCAAATGTGTGAGTGAGTGAGTGTGTGCGAAGAAGGAAGTGGACGAGAAGGAATGGTTCGGATGCTTCGGCCTAGGCATGTCTCTGCCACAACCGTAGCCACAGCCATTGCCCTTCTCCTCCCTTCCTTCTGTTCCTCGCTACTTCTCCTTCGTGTCCATTTCTACTACTAGTACTAGACGCTACCGACGACGAGCAAGAACTTTTCATTCATTGATAAAAATGCCAGCTGCTGCTGTAATGCGGCTCAGTCGTGCGCCAACTCTTCCATCAGTCAGGTCCCAGCCTCAATTTTCAGTCTAAGTTTGAGACTCTCAGGTCTCGTTCGAAATTCGTGTGCGATTTTAGGAATTTCGTACCTTTGTCACGGGACAATTTCCTTTTTGTTAAGTTTTTCACAAAATTCTAGTGGAAAATATATTCGTGTTGAAACCAAGAAAGACAGAAAAGTGCCAAAATATCAGTAAATAAAAAAAAAACCCAAAAATCATCTTTGAAAACAAACGTAGCTATTTTGTGGCAAAACTTTCCAACATATAGTCGAATTGGCGCCACTTTACGAAACTTTTGTAATGACAAATTGAAAGGCAAACTCGGAAAAAGTGGAAAACCAAAAAAAAAAAAAAGCAAACCCAAGCCAAAAACTGAGCAAAAACTTTAAATCTAAATCCAAAGTGGCCAATTCACTTGAATAGAAAAATAGAACGAATTAGGAAAACAACAATTGAAACTAAGTTAAGAGCAGAACAAACCAATAAAAACAAAAAATGTAAATCAATTTTACAAATATTTACTATCATTCAGGTAAGAACTAACTAATGCTTATCGTTGTTCATTTTGTATAAATTAATATAAATAGACTCTCAATTGACTCTCAAATTGTTGTTCGATTTATTTTCTTCCTTGCAGAAACTTATTCATTTGGAAGTTTCCTTGTGTCCCTTTCTCGAATTTAATTTCCTTTGACAGAGACAATTTGATGTTATGAATTTTATTGAGGTTGACTGCGTCCATGTGTAACCCATCTCTATTGACATTCATGCAATTTGTAATTCCCCTACCCAAAAAAAGGGCAAAAAGGTTGGCCAAAAGATGTCACTCTCGACCATACTGATTCCATTTATCAGCAGTAGCTGTGTAGCAAGGGCCATTCAATTAATGTCTAATGAAGCTTCATTAAGATTTAAAAGAATCTATTAAGCCACAAGTATTCTATCCTGATGGTATAATAATAATATAAATAGAATTAAAAAACATTTTGTGGTTATTGTTCTGTGAGTGAAGAGTATCTCAAAGTCTCCATTCAAGATGTAAGTTTATTGCAAAGATAACAGAAAAACATTGATTTTGATTGATGATTGAAAAACTATTCAGTTGCCATAACAAAGTCTAAGTAGATACATATGTGTATATATCAGAAAGTATACAGATGTAAAAAAGAAGAGTCAATTAAATCATGATAGAAAATTCTCATACATTTTAAATGAATCTAGACCTTTTTTTTAACCCACTTCTAGTGAATTATAAATGTATGGAATTTTTATAAAAGTTTTTGAAGACATATACATAGTTTGATCAAAACAGGAAAAGGTTTTTTTAAGAAAAACTGCACAGATATTGATTCTATATAGTATGGTCAATTGATTTCGAAACAAATTTGCCAGAAATTCATTCCTATTTAGTAATACTATATAGAAATTTAATACTATTGTCTGTGTTTATGAATTCCAAAAGAAAAAAAACAAAATTTAGTTGTGTGTTAAATTTGTACCTTAAAAGCCTTCAGTGAAAGTTTTGTATTGAATTTGCTAACCCATTAACTAAACGGCTTAAACTATGAACTTAAATGTGTTTTAACAAGGTAAACTAAAGTGAGAGAGAAGAGTGTAGATTGGAAAGTTGTTTTTTGCCCACTGGCCCCTTTGCTATCTCTCCTGGTCTGTTATTCCTGGCCCTATTTTCTGCCTTGACACACGTTCCGCCTTTTGTTTGCCCTGAGACAAGTGAGTGGCTTCTGCTGCCTGCTGAGTCCTGTGCTTTGTGGCATTTATCAAGTAAACAAGTTTGCGTTTTTTTCTCATTCCTTCTTGTATTTCCGTTGTACTGGAGGCATGCATGTTCTTACAAGGATTTGGTCGAGACTTGCATACATGTTAGCGGTTAGATGCAAAGTGGACAGGTTGCATGTTGACGATGATGATGCTACTGCTGCTGCTGGTGGCTCTCCGTAAACGGCTTGGCCTCAAGTGGGTAGAGGATGCAGGTTGTCCTGATGCCAAGTGCCACTTGGAAAAGACACAGAGAAGGCATCATAGAAAAGTGTAGTCTATCTTAAAGTTGTGTCTTAAATCCATTTTACGAATTTCTACAAGTACTTGACACGGCCTAATGCGGTTCAGTTTTCATTTTCAACAGCTGCATAGAGCACAGCTATTGCTGCCCCTCGATTCCTGCCACATCCTCCATCTCATTATTATCATCATCATCGTGAGCATCGTCATTATAATCATCAGTTCTCAATTCCAGCATTTAGTGCCTCTCTAAGTGCCTGTTGATGACTATGCTGGGTGATGATGATGATGTTCAGGATGGGGGCTGCTGGCCCAGCCTTGAGCCTAGCTGTAAAACATTGCATTTAGACAAACTTACCGAATAGATAACAGTTGAGGGACAGTGGGGTGAAGGTGTTACTTGCAAAGAGGTTTAGTTGCAGTTGAAATGAAACGTTGGCGCGCGATAGCATAAATCAATATACCTCTAGGGGAAGGGCGTTAAATGCGGCCAGAAGTAAGGCTCTTGGTTGGGTAAAATATCCATAAAAAACCAATGTCTAGATATAGATATGTGTATATACATATAACTATAACTATATCTATATCTAAATACATATGTACATGAAAAAACGAACGCGACGCAACATGGAAATGGCAAAGGCAATCTGTTCTGCTTGTGTTTTTATTAGCAAAAATTCAATTTAGGGAAAAATGCAAAAATGCAAATACAAAGTTCACTTCAAATTTGCTGCGTACGAGGGTAACTGAAAAACTGAAAAAGCAATAAAATTCTACATGAGTTTTAGAGGTTTACTACCTTTTTCTCCTTCTGGCTCCCAAATGTATGCTATATATTTATAATTTTCTTACATACATATTTTGTAATCCAATATCCTGGTAGTATTCAAGTTTCTATTACAATTAAGAAACTGTCGGAAATATATCAAGACTCATTGATGTGTAATTAGGCAAATTTTCCCTCTAAAGTATGCAAAAAAATCGCTTATATTGGTAAATATTCAAATTTGAATATCGTAGATGCAAAACCTTCTTTCTTTCTTCTCTTAGAGAGTTCATCTTTTACAATTTATATCTTTAGATCCGCCATTGCTGGATTAATCCAAATGAAACTTTCATAACCCACCTCGTATACACATCACACATCTGTTGTATTGTTTTTGTAATGCTTTCAACTGCATGGCGATGGCAAACAAAAAGCCTGTCATTAATCATTTCAAGCAGAAATCACCCATTTGTCAGGATGTTGTCTAAGCGAAGTCTTTAAGTTGAAATAATGAAAAGCACTTACTGCCGCTTGATGGAAATCAAGAGAAACTGATGACCAAAAAGTTCTTAACAATCTATCAGATACCTTTTCTAGTCACACTGCACTCATTCTCGATCCAATGCATTTAATATACCCTCCAGTTCGGGCTGGTCTGAGTGAAGAGTATGAAGAGCCAACTTTATTTAATAAAACTGTTAGCAGCTGCAACTGAAAAGTGAAAAGCCGTACGGACTGCAGCGGAATTGAAAATCTAATTTGAATAAATTATTTTTGCATGCTTTTAGGCGCTTAGCCCATTTCCTTTAGCAACACCACAAAATACAAAAAACGATTCATTTCATTTCATTTTTATTTAATTGTTTGCCTTTTCCACTCGCAAAGAAATCAAGGGTTTGCAATTAAAACATTTCCCGTTCATATTTGTAATTAAAATTTCTGCGGATTGCAACTAAAAAGGAATTTCCATTAGCGATTCCTTAACAAGCGGAAAAACTGGCAAAATGATTGTGTGGTTGGCAAATGACTCACATAATGCAAAATGTACTTCTTCCACATATATATGTACATATATTTAGCTAACAACTGATGCATCATCTAATTTGGATGTTCCTTTTGGCAACACTTCAATGGCCGAAATATCGAATCAAAGGAAATCGAATAAATTGCCCTTAACTCAGTCAGGCGAATAAAAATGTTTAAAAGGTCTCAAATTCATACGAACCTAATAATAGTTTTCCGCCCATAGCAATTCATTCGAAAATACATAGATATGCACATAGCATAAACAACAAAAAGTCTTAGAGAATATATTTGTGAATCAATATAATTCAGGCAGAATGGAATATTAAATACCATCTTCTTCGATTGGCTTTTCGCTTGTTACCAGTTCAACAAATTTCCAAATGGCATCAGAAAATTAAAATTGCTAAATTAACGTTCTGAACTCTGTTTAGAAATACAAATACTTACGTGGATAGGTATATATACTTAATAATTCAGTACAAGATGCAGGCAACGAGGACCAAAGTGAAAAATGAATGTTCTGTTTCTGATTGCATACTTTAATGGGCATATTTCCCCAATTTCACATTCCTAGATTCAACCTTTGATGCCCCAGTCACAAATGCTAACGAATTCAAAAACACCAAAAAATACACGTATATATATAATTGGCCAGCTAGATTTAATTCGTTAAAGCTTAGTTACAGTTACTACAAGCAGAATAATCATTAAAAGTTAATACTTTTTGTGCTTGGATCATAACAAAAAGGAATACCTCCAGGGATATTAGAAAGCTTAGAAACCACTTCAGTCGGGATCTACTACACATAAAAATTGTTTGAAATTTGTGTAAAAAAATAAAAAGCAAGCGAGAAATGTTAACTCTATTTAGTATTTTGAGAAGGTGAAATGACGATGGGGGCAACAATGAGCAATCAACAGGCAACAGTATCCTGCCTCCCGGCAAGCTGACATTCAAAACGTTGAAGCGTAGAGAGTGTAAGCCGCTTTTTGTTACACACACACACACACAAAGAGACGACTCTTACATCTTTTCATGTGGTGGTTGTTACCGATCGCTTTTCATATATGTATATGTACATATGCATACATTTACGAGTGATTAATTGGCATAAGAGTACAAATTGCTATTGACATTGCCAACCCATTAGAAGTTTCCGCAAAATTTATGTTATTTTTGCCGATTGAACAAAAGAGAGACAAGTTCTCGCAGTTGTCAGTTTTTGTTTGTTGTTGCAATGGCAATGTGTGTGTGTGCGTGTGTGTGTGTGTGAAACCGATGACATTTTCAATTGGCCAATTAGGGCCAATTAAATGCTGGTAAAAGAGCAACACAAAAAGAAGAACAACAAGAACTTCTCAAATGCCGGAACTGTTTTGTGGCATTAAAATAAAAAATAATACAAAAAAAGAAAAACAGCCACAAAAAGAAAAAAGTAAATAAATAAAGTAAGAAAGTTCCTTTGGACCTTCTTACTGCATACACGCACAGAGAGGCTTGATGGTGGTTCCCAGTTTAAGGGGTGTTGCAGTGGCCTGGAAAATGCGGGCGCAAAAGTTTTGAGTTTTCCCTTCCTTTTTACCACAGTTGTCAAGTTCTGGGATAAGTGAGAGAGGAAATGCACTTTTGCGGCCCTAAGATCCTGTCCACAAACTTTCCTCACGTGGCCAGTCAGCCTGTCTCACACTCTCCGTTTTCCTCCTTTGGTCTCCATATCGGTCTCGGTTTCTATACTTATTTAATAAGCAATTATATGGCCTTAATTAAATGTTGAAAGATTTACATAATCATCACTAGCATCTGTGAGTACATCGATAACCGTGTCCAGTGCTCCAGTCTAAACAGATTTGGTTTTCTTGGCAACGGTAATTGAATCTTCGGGTTACAAACCAATGTTACATTAAACAAATGCATAAGTAATTTACTAAGTAAGAGAAAGAGAGAGAGAGAGAGAAAGAGAATGGGCTACGTAATAGCAAATACTGCTCAAGATTAGCATTTTGCTTATTTAGTATTCAATAAATCGCAAAGTGTGATGCAAATTATATTGAGCATTCAATCAATATTTAACCATATCTTAATCATCAACATCAGGACTGGGTTCAAGGGTAACAATTATAATGAAAAACTCATTGCAATGCCAACGTCTTCAAAAAAAGTTAGTTGTAAGTATGCTAAAAATTATGAATTAAAATAGAGTTAAATCCAGAGTTCTGAGCCATCTTTTCTAGCTCGTAAATATACGTAATACTTCACGGAGCTTCCCAATATAAATCAAATAAGTTTTGAGCTTGAATTCACTAATTAAAGATTGGATATTTTAGTTCTTTTCTCCGGCATTTATATTTATTTAATTTGATTGATATTTTAGCTACATCAATTGGTTTGCCATAGATCTTATATTTTAATTCTAGATTTCATGGGATCCAAAGAAAGTTGAAGATGGACAAATATTAATTTACTTTCTGGGGATTTTGTATGCCATTTATTTTATTGGTCATAATTTCATCATATGGCAAAGTCCCGCTAACGACTTTAAAGCAAATTACAAAAAAAATGTTTTAATTTATATAACAAAATAATTAAATTGTGCCTAACCAAATTTAATACAAGGCTGTGACTTGCTGTTAATTAAGTGGTATTTGCTACATGTTTTTTTGTTTTTTTTTTTTATTTTTGCTTTGTTTGCATTGACATTTTAATTGATGAAATGCTTATTGACAAATGTCCCGCATGAATAAGTCAATACAACACACAAATGAAGAACAAAAAATTGTTATGAATTTCGATATTAAATAAATAGATCGACAATGTGTAACTTAGATTTAATATCCTGGCAAATCGCTTGAAGGTTTTCCCTTCAACTTTTTGCTTTATTTTGTTCTCTTTTTGATTTGGTTTTGGACAAGGTTATTAGTTTCACGCAGGGTTCTTCTGTTTTTTTTGTGATAGACAACCCGCAGATAATGAGATTAAGTTTGAGTTGAAGTTGAAGCAGTAGTTGAAAAGCTTTTTGTCTGACAATGAGTTTAATCAAATCAAAGTAAGCAGTGATTAAAGTTAATCGTTACTATTTTGCGTTGCCATTGCAGCACAGCACAGACTAATCGAAATAAAATGCTGGTAAATCGAAAAAATGCTGACCAACTATGGCGGCAATGACTCCGCCTTTAACTGTTTGTTCGCCTGCTTCTGCTTGGGATAACCGTAATTGAGATCCACGGTAAAGGTAAATACGCGGAACGGCAAGCCAAGACAAGCCAAGTGAAGTCAAGTCACGGTCGGATTCAGGTCCACCTTAAGTAAACGCAACGCGGCCAGGCACGTTTAAAGCAAAAGGCAACAAGAATATCGTAAAAATAAAAAATCTCAGTAAATCAAAACATCCCAATGGATATGGACATGGCGCTGGACATGAATGACGCAGCCGCCACCACCAGCCTGTGGATAACCAGTGCTGCACTTTCGCTATCCGAAATACTAGTGAATACCACAAGTCATGTTGTCACCACGTCACCAGCATCAACAACAACCGTGGAGACCACAGCTGTGGCTGCCGTAACAGCAACGGGGAAAGTTGTTCACGATGATGAGAAGCATCATCATCATCATCATCATCACCATCAGGATGAGGTGAACGACAACAATGTTACAACAGTCTTGAGGTAAGTGGGTAAGGGGTGGTATTATGTTAATCAGCAGATTCAGTTATGCAAAAACCGCGAAGAGAATGGAAAATGGAGAATGAAGTGTGAAGTAGACCCTCAAATAAAGGATACAATTAGAGTCGAACAATAGATTTTCATTACTGATGATACCACGATTCGGACAAACTACAAAAATATCTTCATGGGCAGGCAAACAGTAGAGAACTTGTTTAAATTAATCAAATAATTATTGCAGGTGCCTTAAAAATTTGCATCATATTAGCTAGGGAACTTCAGAAAATGCTATTCCTGTTTTCAATTTGGTCTTTATCATAAAAGCCCCAATAAGTAGGCAATATAAAATATAACTCTACATACATACATACAGATTATGCCCTTTCTATTTATGTATATTTATTACTAGTTTAGTAAAAATTTGTCAAAAACTTATATATATATAATTTCAGCTCTTATCCCGGCTACATACACTATCGCGACAAGTACGATCTAAGCTATATAGCCAAAGTAAATCCATTTTGGTTGCAATTCGAACCACCACGCTCGAGTACCTTCTATATTATGGCAGCCCTCTATTGTCTCATATCGGTTGTGGGCTGCATTGGAAACGCATTTGTCATATTTATGTTCTCGAATCGAAAATCATTGCGTACACCAGCCAATATACTGGTTATGAATCTGGCCATATGTGACTTTTTAATGCTGGTTAAATGTCCCATTGCCATCTATAATAATATCAAAGAGGGTCCTGCTTTAGGCGATATCGGTAAGTGAATGTAACGTATTTTGTATGATAACCTTGATTTGAAAAAAACAAAAAAAATCTTAAGTAACAAATTTTGTTTGTATTCTCATTGACAGCTTGCCGGATCTATGGGTTTGTGGGTGGATTGAGTGGCACATGTGCCATAGGCACTTTGACAGCCATTGCCCTGGATCGTTATAATGTTGTAGTGCATCCGTTGCAGCCATTGAGACGATGTTCGAGGCTACGCTCGTACCTGGTTATAGTAATGATCTGGTGTTATAGTTTTCTATTCGCCGTTATGCCCGCCCTCGATGTAGGATTGTCGGTATACGTGCCCGAAGGATATCTGACCACATGCAGTTTTGATTATTTGAATAAGGAAACACCAGCACGCATTTTCATGGCCCTGTTCTTCGTGGCAGCCTATTGTGTACCCCTCACTTGTATTATGTTCTCATATTTCTATATCCTAAAGGTGGTATTCACAGCAAATCGAATACAATCGAATAAGGATAAGGCCAAGACGGAACAGAAATTAACATTCATAGTGGCGGCAATAATTGGTTTATGGTTTCTGGCCTGGTCTCCCTATGCCGTGGTAGCCATGATGGGTGTCTTTGGTTTGGAGCAGCATATCACGCCTTTGGGTTCAATGATACCAGCCCTATTTTGCAAAACGGCAGCCTGTGTGGATCCATATCTTTATGCAGCCACACATCCCAGATTTCGTGTGGAAGTCAGAATGTTGATCTATGGACGTGGGGTCTTACGACGAGTGTCGACAACGCGCTCTTCGTATATCACACGATCGAGATCATCGTTTACCCGACGTTTACGTACGGGTAGCGAGTTAGATATGCGTACGGAGCCCTATATAATGAACAATAATCTTATGATGGTCCCAGAGGAAACCGAAGAGAATGAAGAAATCGTTGTTGTCGCTGAGATCAATAATCCATCCAGATGCGATTCCATGCATGAGCATACGAGTAAGTTCTAAGATCAAAAACTCCAGACGAATTTTGGTGAGGTGTGGTAACAAATTATGGTCTGTTGCAATGGTTTTTAATCTAACTCAGTTTTTGTTTCAACATGTTCCTTTCAACTTTTGCATATCTAAGCAACAAGAATTTCAAATTTCTCTAAAATTCGAAGATGACTAATGATATTTAATCTCAATTTAAAGAGATTAAAGAGATTTAAGCTAGATGCAGTAAAAAAAACTACAAAATAGTAATTAAGGAATGATTCATTTTCTTTAAATGCGATTTAAAAGAAAGCAAACAATACAAAAAACAAACTCGACCATGAAATAAGAAAAGGTCTAATTACGAAAAAAGGGGAAAAAATATATACGAAAAAAAAAAAACGAAACGAAACGAAACGTTGAAGAAATAGTTGGCCTATTGTAGTCAGCCAATTGTCATGGAAATCCATCTACAGCTGCAATTTCTTCTTCAAAGCCATGACAACGTCAACCTACATGCTTACACATAGTAGATACTTGTAGATGAATAACAAGACCATAAAGTGATAGGAAACATATATATTGAGCTTACGAAATATTACAATAGTTTATGGCGCGAGGGGTGGTCGATAAGTCTGGCATTGGTGATGCGGGAAGAGAGTGTGAGCTAAGTAAATGCATGGCCACTTTGTCAGTCAAGGCCAGCTACTTATGACAGAGCCCTCAGCTCTCTTTAATCATATACAACATACTTATATAAGTCAACATAGACATAAAGAGGGCAAGTTAAGCGTAAAGGCAGGTGGTTTAGCCAATTATGTGTTAGAGGCAACAATTGGTACAAACGTAAATTGTATAAGTAGTTATTGAATGGTTAGAATTCGTTAGGAGGGCAGGCAAAATAAAATAATCCCATCACAAAGTACATTAATATCCCCTCCTAAAGACGCATCATTTCAAAAAGGAGTTCAGATAATTGCCATTGGGATTTCCGCTATTTGTGTGTGTATGGAATGAAAATGAAAGTCAAAGTCATCACCAAACAAAAATACAATTAGTCTTAAGTGATAAACCAATTTGAATTTGGTAAACGTATAAGCTTTTAAATGTACCTACTATGTATATATTATACTAAGTGATTGAGCTTAAGCCCTAAGTATAAGTAAATTAAAGCAACGCTCGATGTCTAAAATACCTTGTAGGCACATTATACTAACCAACTTGGTTACTTATATTTCTTAGTTTGAGTTAAGAGACGGATATAAAACAAAACAGAAAATAGTAACACAAATTATAACTGTTAGCTGTTCTAAATTTTGATAGAACAATTGTATAGTAAGCTTCGTATATACAAACATTTAACAAATAAAAGAGAATTAATCGAGAAATCAAAAAGCGACATCAAAAACGTCGTAAGCGAGTACTTGTACCTACTTATACATACATATAATATATGTTAATCTATCAAAACGAATTTATATATATATTCTATAGTTGTACCTAGATATATTTGTATGTATATACTCTCTGAACAAAACAATGCTAAAAATGGGCATTTTAATTACTACCTAGCAATTCCTCTGTGTGTTTGTCAATGTCTTTGTGTATATGTGTATGACTCTTTTGTATGTGTGTGTGTGTGTGTATGTGTGTGTGAACAATGAGCCTTTTTGCTTCTATTTAGTTGTTGTAATTGTTCCTTGAAAACAAAAAGGTCTAGTAGAAAAATACCAACCTAAACTAATTAAAATATATATAAAAAATGCACTTTGACAGCCATTGTTTGTATGTATTTAGCTTAATATGTGTGTATATGTATCTAAGAGTGTGAGAAAGTGAACAAGCGGGGAGGCAGAGAGATAGTTTCATTTACATAAGTTTTTAATTGGAAAAGATATATATACTAAAATAAATGTCTGAAAAAAAAAAAACTAAAAATATAATCATTTTTAAAATTTGCATATTGCATTTCGACCAACAAAAGCTTCATATATAAATAAAACTTTGTTTTCCAGCGAAAAGCTTGCTAAAGATGATTACAATTCGAAAATAAATTTAAATTTAGTTTGAAATTGAAAAAGCGAATTGAAATGTAAAGTAAAATGTTGTGATCATTTGAGTTCTGAAAATCCAATTGCGATCAAAACTGATATCAAAAAGTTGATCTAGGCATGTGAATTTCACATAGAATGGAATTTTTTGTGCTAAAGGTAAGCTAAAAACAATTTCAACAGGTGCAACAAAGGCTAAGACCAAGCCAAAATAAAAACTTTATACCGGCCACATGTCGAATACTTAATTTTACCCCTCATACAAACATAAGCAATTTGTAGCAATTCCCCCTATTCGAACAGCTGAGAGCTTTTATCCCACTATTTTGTTATTCCATACACACACATACACACCCACACACACAGGGACAGAACCACAGAGAGTAGAAGAGAGGCAGCAACACACACACACACACACACACAGAAGGAAGAAAAGAAATTCATAACACAAAAATTTTTAGTAGTCGGCTTTTACACCAACATCGCGGCCCGCAGCAGCAACCAAAAAGAAATCAACGAAACATATACAAATTGTTGAAATAAAATTAAGCAAAAAGTATCTCAAGCATATTCAAGTGAAGTTCAATTAATTGAAACTATTCAAACTAGGTGCAAAATTAAAGTTAAAACAACCGAAAAAGGCAACAGAATGTAAGTGTGTAGCAGCAACATCTCTCAGCATCCAGCATCAGCCTGATAATTGATAACATTCTTCTATAGTCAGTTAAAATGTTAAGCAAAGTTCAGTTTTGCCACTAAATAAAAGTGTTGGCTTTTTCTGTTTTTGTTATAAGGCAAACGCTTAACCGGCTTTTAAGCCTTCTTCTTATTCTACTACCGCTTCTTCGTCTCGTGCGTCTGCTGCAAGCAATTTACAGCAATTTACACAGACATGACCTGGGGGCGCCGATTGATTGCATGTGTATCTGTGTATATGTGGGCGAGTCTTACTGTTGTACAGTGGGTCATGTGTCACAGAATCAATAACATGAGTCCATTCATTTTTTGGATAGTAAACCATTTGATACTCAGAATCAAATAATTGATGGAGAAGAAGTCATAATATAGAATATATAGAATAGAATTTTAAAAAAAACTTATGCTTTCAGAGTTTACAATTCGGTTTAAATTTGGTTTTTATACGTTTCTCTTTGAAGTGTACCAAAAAATTAATATATTTCAGATAAATAAATCAGAAACTTATAACCAAAATGTTACGAAATAGTCAAACGTTCGACTTTATCAGTTGGAAATTGAAAAGTTTTTATTTTTCCCCATAGTGCACTGTTTATGCTTCTAAATGTGTGTGTGGGTTGGGGGCGTGGGGGTCGGAGTGTGCGTGTCTATGGGTGTCTGTGATTGCTGCCGGCCAAAATAAATATTGACTAAACAAACTTCATATAGGCAAATGTTATTGCCTCCGATTTATCATCTTTCAATGCAAACTGATACATACAAATATATGTACATATATACCTAAATAGGTATTTGTGTGAATTGCATGTAACTGTGTTCTATGCACTCAAGCAAAAAATCAAGCTTTTTAAATACGTTTATCTCATAAATCAAATGTTAATCGTTATATTTTAATTAAAGAACAGTTTCCAATTTTTGAACTCGAGTAAACGGAGCAGCAGAATTGGCAAACGATTCTAAAATTATTAACGCTAAAACTAGTCGAGAATTACAACTGAAGGAAGCGAAAACACAGCTTAGAAGTACAAGAGTTTAATTCATTTAAGTTTTAGCTATTCTTTTCTCACAGTGCACAGATGTAAGTTGCGTGCCTGTCATTCTCTTATCACTTTGCTAATATGCAGTTTGTCTTAACTTGTGAGCGGGTGGATGGATGTAGGGGGGTATACTTGAAAATGTTTTCCGTGATAAACACTTTTATGGCTTACAGCAACAACAGCAATAAACCCTCTCGTAGACAAAGTGTCTGGCGCACTCCAGGCAACAACAGCAACAACAATTGACAGCGACACAAATGAGCAAGCAAACGCAACTCTCACCTACACTTGCATGTTAGATGGGGCCATTTCTGTCCTTTTCTTGCAGCCATCGCACACCACACACACCACACACTCACACACTCATACTCCTTGCCAAATAACTCATACGACGCTTTACCTAGGCGACAATGCTCAACTCAAGTGATGACGGGTCTTACTGTCAGCTCCCCCCCCTTTTGCCCATTCACTCATCGGCCCTCTCACAATTCATAAGTCCTGGCTTCTGTCATTGTTGCTTTGTCTTTTATAGCTCGAGGTGTTTTTCTGTTCGTTCGTTCGTCCGTTTGTTTATTTGTTGCTCTGAATCTCAGATTGTGAATTCATGAATGAGACCAAGCTGTGAGTAGACGTGGGTTCGGCAGTACGTTTGTGTTTGTGTGCCATTCACGGTTTTGTATAATATTTAAGCTATCCAAATCAGTTTCAAATTAATGACTAAAGTCAGATAAGGATAATTGCCTTGCAACAAAAGCGTGTAAGTACATACAGGCTACTGCAACATTTCATGATGGTTAAGATCTAGGCAAAACATGAAAGTAGAACGATCGGAATCGGTTTTCGAATCGGAGAAACGAAAAACGAAATTTCCTTTTCTAATTCTTAAAACAATTGAAGTTCTCAAAATTATCGTTCCGCCTTTTGTTGTTTCTAACAAACAAAGCTCCACAAGGCCAAAAGCAATTATTCTGGCAATTTTGGAACCAACTCAACTAGACAATAGCATTACACTACAATAGAAAGCAGAAAGACAGAACAACGGAAAAAAACTCTTATCGTTATTAGTTTATGAAACAGTTTGTATGCTTATACAGCATTCTCTAGAAGCAAAAATTTTGATTATGATTTTCAGCCTTCTCTCGTCTCTTTTATTTTCCTCTGACAAAATGCTGGGCTTATTGCTGCGGTTACCGAGAGGAAGGCAGTGTGTTTTTTTTGTTTTTTTTGCATATTTGCAGGTTGCTTGTGGAATAGGGGTGGGTTAGGGGGCTTAACCCTTTTTTAATCATTGGAACTTTGCAAGTTTGGCATGTGATGAAACATCTAAACCATCACTTGCAGCCACGGCAGCAGCATTATCCGCATCAACCGCAATATTGAATATACACTTTACCCAAATAACTGGCATATTTATTTTCATATGGAAATTAGTAGAGCAAGAACATACATATAATTAAATATCTTGTCTTTCTTTTAATGCTGAATTTGCGTTCTCACGCTTTTGATTTTTAGGGGGACAATTATTATTGCAAGTGTTCAATTGTTTATGAATAAAACGGATTTTATTGGCCTGTGTTTTAATGATGAGTTAGCGTTCACACGCTTTGATCTTGAGGGGGACAAGTGTTATTGCAAGTGTCCAGAAAACGGATGTTTACTTTAAAGTTATAAATTTTGGGGGGCGAAAAATTTATAAGTTGGATATATGACTATAAATATATACATACAAATTAAGCAACCTTAGTCACAAATGGATTTGTTTCTCAAAAGATGAAACTCTGTTTCAGGCTTCAAAGATCATGATTCATAAATTCTTAGTTCTTTATATCTCTACTCTACATATCTCTACTCTAACAGTAATTTGATGTCCTTATATAATGGATGAAATAGTAGTAGTAATAATCGAAAACTAGTATACCCCATTTAATTTTCTATTTTTTGTTATAGAGTGTTTTGACTGATTGACATGTTGGCAGCGATTCCAATGAGACTGACTTACCTGAAACGCTATTTCTAGTGGCATTTTTGATCAAAATCATTATTGGGTGTTTTTAGTATGCAAAATTACGTATACGTAATGGTGAATTCTCATTATCGAAATTAGTGCAATCATTTTGTCTGCAATAATATTAATTTCATGCTTTTTTCGTAGAGGTATTCATTCTTTCACTGATTTTTTGATGCCTACCTTTCGTTTGGCTCTATCACTTTCTTCCTTCTCCCACCACAATGACGTCAATTGTAGCATAGTGTAGAATGTTGAGTACTTTTTGTGTGTATTGTTTGTGTTTTCATTACGCGCTGTGGCGCAATGGCAACAGCAAATGCAACACCAACAACAAGAACAACACCAATATCAAATGAAAACAAATCGAAATAGTTTTTCTTCTTCATTCGGCAGCAGCTGCACATTTTAAAGCGGCGGCAGCATTAATTAAATCAAGGCAGAAGCACACAGCCACGGCCGGGCATTGCCACAGGTCCAACAGCAGCAGCAACGGCAGCAGCAGCATTCGAAGTTCGATTTTTATATATAGTACCATATTTTTTGCTCTCATTGTTGCCCCATTTCCATTGGCCTACCCCCTCCCAAGTACATGGTCGTAGTTAGACCAACAATTATAGACAGAGATTAATTCTGATTGAAAATCCAAGCAACGATCACAAAATACTCTATCTCAATTGTGGTTTTAGCGACATAATTCAATATTTTGGTATTCTAGAGTTAGTTTAGAGTTAGAGCTTTCCAAAACTAGGAGCTTTCTCGATAGGATTACTCTACTCGAACTACGACCATGCCTGAGCATACAGCGCTACTAATGACCCTCGTCGTGGTACAATTCAGTATCTTTTTCCCGTCACTTTTTTTTTGGCAGTTGAAGGAAAAACATTTGCTGGGAATGCATGTCGCACGACGATTCTGTTCTGTTCTGTTCAGTTTGTGGGTCTTCTCATCAGTCCGATGCATGAATTTATAATTGCATCATTCTTGGACATACACACCCATTCACACCCAACCACACACACACACACACACACACCAGCACGGACACGCACACACAAGTGTTGCTGGCATCTATCCGCAACGCAGACTTTCATTCATTTGCATTGTAATTGGCATCCAAAAAGGTATTTCTGACCTAAATGGTTTTTCTTTCATTTTTTAAGTTTTTCTTTTTTTATTTTTACCTATAAATAAACACGCGCAAATTTCTCGTATTTATTTATATAACTTTGGCGAATGCCAAAACAACAATCATGCAATCAAAATACAAGTAAGCGAAAGGCATTTTAACCAACATTCCATCGAAATAATATTTATGGAGAAAATTTTTAATGATAGGATCTAATTATGTTTGTTTACTTTCTAGGTTTTGGTATTTGATGATGTTAACACCTTTTGGAAATACATAAGGCTGGTTAGAAAATCAAAGAGGAAGAACCAAAAGTTATATTTCCAGAATAGAATAAGTAAGCAGCGATTCGAGACAAAGATTCGTAAAGATTCTTAAAAGATCTAAACGATTGTAATGACTTTTTTTATCATTACCCAATTCTAAGTTGTGTGTATGTTTTATCTGAATTCCTAACAAGATTTCATTTAAAAGGTTTCCCAAATCAACTAAAAATTACGCACTTTATTTCTGTATTTTTGTGGCTATCGTCACTTATGTTAATATGTTTAAACATTTTGAAACAGTTCGACTTTTAAATGAATTTTGTTACACCAACAATTAAGTGTGTAAGAATCTGTCAAATTTTGACACCAAATTACATTGTTTTTACAATACTATACCAAATATTGAAAGTTTAAATGAGGAGTTTAGTAATATTGTCTATAAATTTAAATTAAATCAGTATTGACGATACTTGAAACAGCGTCTAAATTTTAGATGTACCTACTAAGTATTTGTTGAGCATTCCTGACCGATCCCTTTAAAATTTGTACACTAATTCTTAATTTTTTTGAAATGGGGAAAAAAGTACCGATCCAGACAGATCCTTTTGAAAATGTTTACACTAATTCTAGCAAGAAATCTTGTTTAACATTTTTTGCCTTTTACTCATTTCTGTATCTGTAAGTGACCCAAAGTGTAATTGTAAATTTTGTTTTTATGTATTTCAAGTTTGCAGCAAGGAGTAAGGAAGTCTCGGCAGAATCATACATAAGCATTAGGCAGCAGCAGCGTGATCATCATCAATCATCATATCAACATCATACCCATTGAAGTAGCCATCATCGTCATCAGCCTCGTTATCACAATCATAATTATCAACGGAATGCTGTTGGACATCACTTGGCTACCGACTGCCTGCGGCTCTTTGGCGCCTGCTTTGATACCACCAGCACATATTGTCATCCTTTGGTATTTCTGGGAGAATTATGCTCGCTATGTGGATAGACGATTTTGCACATGCTCCTGCTGGGACACGGTTTTCAAGGGACCCTACGAATCGGGTGTGGCCTCGTATAAGCATATGTATTTCAATGCCACTCCCAATAGCTTCAAAATGTGGATGCTAACGGTGTTTGCAGTGATAGCGCTCTATGAGTGCATCAAGAGATTGATGGCGTTAATACTCCAGCAGCGTATAAGGTATTCCATGCTGTTGCTCTTCCTGTTGTCCATATTCTCGCACTATTATGCCTGGTGGGCGTATATCAACTATTACAACGATGACTACTATACTCAATGGAATCATCAGCTATTCTTTACAGTAAGTTAAACAACCAACAAATACTTAAACAAAACAAAAACAAAAAAAAAAGAAGGAATTAAAAGGACATCATCATATGAGTGAGAGCCACTCATAATTTATTGGCAAAGTTCGAGATGATGCCAGGGCGCTTAAGAAACTTAAACAATAAATCGCTGCTCTTCAGTAAGGAACTTTCTTTCCAACCATCCATCCATTCACTTGGCTCACACACACACACACACACACACACACACACAGAGAGACACTCAGATACACCCACAGCTAAAGCAAGTGTTAGTACTTCACCAGAAGAAGTGAGATGGGAAATATAGCCATAAGTTTTCAAGAGCAGAATTTAATCGAAATGGAAAGCGGCATACAAAAGAAAAAAATAAGGAAAATAAATTCAAAAAGTTGAAACTACGTTAATGAGCCAACTTATTTGCAATGCGAAAAAGAGTAGGTAGTAGGTGCATACTTGATGTAGACAGATGGGTTATGACCCAAATAAGGTTGACTTCTGATACAACAAAGAAAAGGCGGCTAGAATTAATTGGTATGAAATTTCATTGCAGATAACCGAATTGATCTCAACGGTGTTAGTTATGCATCTAGCATCGACAACAAATGTGGTTACACCAAAGAAAGTCTTTTGCATAGTTGGCATCGCCCTGCTGCATATATTGGCCAGCAGTTTCGACCAGTTCTTCATGAATGTGGTGCGCGGCGAGGGCTATGCCCATCAGATAGTACGTGATATTGGATTCATGGTGCCCGATCTGCTGCAATTGCTTGTCCCAGTGTGGCTGTTGCGTCAGACCCGGCGGGAAGGCTACTCGACGCGTCCCTTCCATCGAGATCGAAAACTGCATCGCGATATTGTGGCCATGTTGTGCCTGGTATCGTTGCTCTTTGTCCTGTGTACCGTTTTGTGAGAGCGACTCATGCTGGATGCCTACGAAGAGGCGAATGGCAGAAAACTGGAACCCGTGCAGGATGCGGCAGTGCGACTCTTGAATCGATATCGTATGCTGGCCGCCAGTGGCAATGTGCACAACTAGAAGCAATACACCACGCGGATGGTATGTGATGTGATGATGTGAGAGAAATTATCGACATGGACAATATGCTAGTGAGTGTGTGTATTTTTTTTTTTTTTTTTCTTTTTGAGGGGGCCATCTATGGAGATGCCCATTCCTGTAGTATTTTTGAGTATTTTCCTTTTACCATTTAACATTTGTGATAGTTACTTGTCTTTTTTGTTTTGTTTTAAACTATTGCTTATTCAGTTTTTGTTTCGTTTGAAATAAAATCATATCCAATAAGCATTATAAACTTACAAATATAGAACACATACATATACATACATATAGAGATACAACAACACTAATCAAACGATTGAGAAGAAGGTGAAGAAGAAAACCACTGTTATCTTCCATTTAGAAACGTTGAACAATAGGTATTATAGTGAGACATATCCCCCACACATACATATTATAGTATATACATGCATACATACATATAGTACATACAATACATACACACACTTATATTATATATATATAAGTATATAGTTGAAAATGTAGGACTATTTAGAACAGCGATGAGATGCTCGAAAATCCTTAGGATTCAC
The DNA here is from genome assembly GCA_018152135.1 of Drosophila paulistorum. Classification (NCBI taxonomy): domain Eukaryota; kingdom Metazoa; phylum Arthropoda; class Insecta; order Diptera; family Drosophilidae; genus Drosophila; species Drosophila paulistorum. Next base: position 17,540,469 of record JAECXG010000690.1, read on the forward strand.
ATTTAGATACAACGAAATATGGAAAACAAACATACGTAAAACTTATTTGTTTTTGTTGGAATATACATATACATATATATATATATATATACATATATATATATATATATATATATACCCACCCTAAGTGTTATAGGATTTAGACTGTTAATCTGATAATAAAATCAAATATTCCAATTAATTGTAGTGAACACTTGAATACAGTCAAGAACAACAACAACAATATATCCTGTAGTAATCAAAATTAGTGTTAAACAATATTGTTATACATATAAAAAACTTTAACTTTATACACAAAAGAAACCAAACCAACATATGCAAAATCTATACATACATATACATACATGCATATAAAAATGAGTATATATATATGTATGTACATATATATATATGGTATAGTATATATGGAATAGCCTATAACTTATATACACCTATATCTATATTTTATATTGTATTAAATAAACCTTAAGAGACTGAAGTTCATAATAGTTTCCTTTTCAACTAGAATAAACAAAACAGTTCGGGTAAGTAAATTTTATGTGTGTATTCTATATCCAATAATTAGGGTGAATAGTTTCATCAATTTCTGATTTTAATAGAAGCCAAAATATCGTTATGAAGTAGCAAAAAATTTAAATGCAGCTGCGTCAAGTTTCTCTCTATGTTTGACATATATATATATATATATATATTTTTTTTTTTATGTTTTGTTTTTACTAAAAATCGGTGAAACAATTGGTTATACTTTATACTCAAACAACAACTTGACATATTCGTTAAATTGTTTCTAATCGAAATCAATAGCAATAGACATGCCATCTCGCTCGATCTCATGGCGATGGTTGGAAGCATTTCTTCAAAATTGAAAGGCAAACAACAGGCAACATTGAAATGTACATCGGATGCTCTACCCGATTACTATATACTTATATGGTTTGTAGTCAAGAATAAATATATATATATATATATATATTTATTGTTTAGTCGCAAGTTCTTCCATTTAGCATTGATTCGATAATTATTTAGACAATGCATGAAATTTTAATTTTTATAGTTTTTAATTTATTGAAATTGAAAAATTGTCTCGTTTTTATATATTTATATAGCACTAACTCTATATACATTTACAATTTCAGATTTCTAATTGCATTTTCCAAAAATACAATTATCTTTGTTTTTTTTTTTTTTTTTTGTTTTTCTTAGTAAAAATGTATCTTGATTTTCTTTTTTCTCTAAATTAGAAGACAGAAAAACATATTTTTTAAATAGAATGGAATGTTTTTTTGTGTGTGAGTGTATGTGTGTGTGTGGTAAGTGTATATATGTTTAGGTGTTTAAATGTTATACAAAAATATTACAAAATAAATTTACTTCACTTAATTTGGTAAAAAAAAGAAAATGTAAAAACAACTAAAGAACTAAATCAAAATGGACGGGTTGTTTCTTTTTTTTTTATATAAGGTCAAAGTGCCGTCAACATACAATAAACGAAACCAAAGAAAACGAATAAAAAATTGAAACGAAATCATGCCTAAAAACAATTGGCAGTGGAAAATGGAAAAATCGCGATTTTCCAATAATCGTTCTTTTGTGAATTTGTTTTTCTTTTTGGTGAGGGTCTGAGTCGTTGTCTAAGGCTGTTTATATGTGTTTGTGTGAGTGTGTGTGTGTGTGTATAGTTTATTTTGTGTCTTCTATGCGTTGTATATAGATTTCAAATTAAATGAAAATCTCTGTCCGCTTTCTGACTTGATGGCCAGTTGTGGAATGGAGTACAGCATCATCGGGATCATCAGCACCATCGGCACCCTGATCCTCATGCGTTAAATAGTCGCCTTTGTGCCTGTGCAAGTAGCGGCCAATCAGGAAGAACATTAAAATAAGCAAGAGGAATAGTATAACCAAAAGGCCTGCAACAAGAAATTGACAATTTGAATAGAGAGAATACAGGACACAATCCACTTCTAAGGACTTACATGCCAATAATACAGAATCCACTTCATTGTAGGCCTTGCGCAATTTCTCCTCATCGACCAGAGGCGGTGGCCTTGTCTCGATTTCAATGGGTGGATGAGTTACTGGCTCGACGCCACAAAAGTCTTCAGTTAGTTGGGCTAAAAATGTGCATTTTTTCACATGAAATTAGATCGATTGCATTATTAAATAATATGGATTTATCTACTTACTGCCCAAAGATTTCACATTACTCGGTGGATTCTGTTGGAACATCAGTTTCAATGGATATATATCGTCAAATTGCACTCGCGACACACAACCGATGAAACCATCGGTCATCGATTCGTTTTTACCAATATACATATATTGAATATTATTGAATTGGGCATCTGCCGAGGCTTTAATATCGAAATTATATTCAACTGGCTCATAATTATCCACTTTAAGAACCACTGTCGAGCCGCTGTTCTTTCGCATGAAATGAAGATCATGATATTGACCTAGACCAAAATGCTTTTTGGGAAATATTATCTCCTGACGTTCGAAACCAAAGTCGAATACGCAACGCAAGTGACCTAAAATTGGGTTAACATATATATTAAAATGTCAATTAATCGTTCAACAGAAATTCATGGAGGATTAACAAAGATAAGTACGTTAACTTGAAATCGAATGTTGCAATGAATGGCTTATTTTTAGGCCTTTTGAGACACTTACCCGAATTGGAAATCTGTATGGTTAGATATTCGCCAGTTAGATTCGATGAGAAACCTAATAGGAAACCCTTTGGAATGGTTGTGGTAAAGCCAACGCGTATATTTTCAGCAATAGTGGAACGGAAAGAGCCTTCAAACTCATAACGTATAATCGAACTGGAGCGCAAGTTAACCCCAATTTCTGAAAACGTATTCGAAAGATTATTAAAAAATAAAAAGCTATAAAATTTAGCTATTAGTAATTACCATCTGCACAAATGGGTCCCTTGAAGGCGCTCCAACGGCAATCGCAACTATAGCCATCATAACGTTCAATGCAAGTGCCATTATTAAGACACGGACTGGACTCACAGCGACCCACACAGCCTGTACTGATGCCATAGAGGCCACGCATGGAATATTGCTTAAGGTCGACCATTTTGCCATTTAATAACAAGGCACGAATGCATCCAACATAACCATCACGATATTCAGTGGTAGCCCCTATAACCAAATCGGAGGTCAAGTGAAGAGCTCGCACCGGACCTGGTGGCTCACGCACTTCGGCCTTAATCGAACCATCGACTACCAAGCGAGCCTCTTTGCGATTTCTCTCCACACTGACTGTATGCCAATTATTATCATTCAAGTGATAGCTGGTGCCCACATTGACTCCAAGGGGACCGCTTCCGGCCTGATATTGGAATTGCAATTTATTGCCATTGATGAGACTTAATTTGATGTAGTCGGATGGTCCGGTGGCATGGAAGATCACTGAATTCTCTTGGGTAGTACGGAATTCCAAATAAATATCACCCGAATGACCCATATCAAATGGAGGTAAGTTTATCGAAGCATCGGCTATCCGGAATGTCACCACGTTGCTGAATAGATCGTCGCCCTCACAGCGTAATGGGCCCAGGGTATATCTACCCTGTTTCTCATCCAATGGAGTGCCAGTGTCGCCAAATTTCACTGCACGCACTGGTAAATGTTCCTTCTCTCTGATATCACCACCATCCTCAGTCCATTCCAAGGAATTGGAATCACAGTTACACCATTTGGTTGGATCATGACATTTGCCGAGAATACCACATTCACATTTCCTCGAGCCCGGCAAGGCACCAGCCCAATAATCCATGGGCTGATTATTTCGTGATATCCACCACGAAAACGGACGGAAATTGCCAACCTCGGCTGAAATTTGTTCAAATAATATTCAAGTCCAAGTCCAATAAAATAGCAAGTTCAACTTACAAGGCGAATTGAATAGTCTTGAGGAACGACAGGAATAGCTTAGGCGCTGCCAGCAGCTATGAGATCGATTGAGTAATGCTTCGATTTGCAATTGATTGGCATCATACATAATCGATTGCTCGAATGATCCAGGTTCCTGGAAGCCATCCACAGTGGTGGTATGCTCCTGGCTATGACTTAACGTTGTTATCACACGGCCGTCCGCTGTAATGAAAATTATCACAGGAAAAGTTACTCTCCACATAAGAGAATCGATAAATCATTTCTCATATCTTACAATAAAATTCACAAGTTACAGGGAATGGCTCCAATGGACCACTGCCATCAACGTCAATCTGAAGATTGACACGCTGCTGAACATGCTGGACATTCTTAAGGGCTTGACAGGATAGTGGATTGTTGGCTACAAATAAAAGGAACGAATCATTAATCTGTGTGTTAAAGCAACCTTGGCGCATTTTACTCACAAGTGTGACAAACAGCTCCTGCATAGCCAGTTTGAGCGCAGTCGCAGAAGAACTCCATTGAGTTCTGATGGCACACACCCTTGTGCTGGCAGGGATTTGGATTGCAACGATCAATCATTTGGCAGGCATCGACGACGACATCATCGCCACAGCACACCTCTTCGCCTTGGACCCAATCCTGGGGTAGCTTATAATTGCCATCAACGGAAATTAAACGCATGCAGCCGACAAAACCGTTTTTCTCTTTGCCACCAGCTATATAGTAGAGACGCCCAGTGGCTATTTGCAGATTCTTTGTAGTAGTCATCGGTCGCTGATCAATATTCAGGATCAGACGATTTCTTTCAATCGATATCACAAACGAATGCCATTTGCCATCATTGAATTGCTCATCATAGTTATCCAATATGATTCTGGGCTTCTCTTTTGGTTTCAAATCAATCTTTACTTTACCAAACTCGAGGAACACTTTTATATAGCCACCACTATAGAAATCATGATGTAACATCACGCCACTCTCCTCATAGGTACGGAAATAGAATGAAACATTCAATCGTTGCGAGTTCTCGTATCCCTTAAGGCGTACATAGGAGCCACGTGTGGTAAAGGTCACTGGATAAATGGGTGGTGAGGGACAAGCATAGATGGTATTAACCTTCTGATACAGATAGGCCTCGCCCAATTCATAGCTATCCTTCATGTTGCGAATAAAGTTGGTGGAATTCAAGTAAAGATTTTCCATGCATCCAGAGAAATTTTGCTGAACAATAAGACCCTCCTGGACATTGGGCACGCCGCCCAAAAACAACTCCCGATTCAAATTCAAACGACTAAATTCACCCTTTATCTTTCCACGTACTATCACACGATCCACAGAGAAGATTATATCACGACGATTACGCGATATAACCACATCATGCCAAACATTATCATCGAGCAGACTACCCACAGACAGGGAGGTCATTATGTTTGAGCCCAAATCCAAATTCAATATCATTTTGTTATCCTTCAACTGAAGGGCATAGTAATCGCCCTGAGTTCCTCGCGAGTACATCAAAACTCCGTTGGCGAATGCCGTTTTGAAGCGAAAACGTATGGATTCCCTGATCGAGGTAATTGGCTCACGGCGCAGATCGTAGCGCACCAATCCAGTGCCATTGAAATACAAGTTCTCCGAAACTATGTAAATGCAAATGTTAGTAATGGATGTGGATTAACAAGATACTTAATACTTACTATAATCACAACCATAGAGCTCCACACGCATCGAAATTCGATCATGCCAGCGTGTAGGATTAATGCGAACCCATTGTGCTATAATGGGCACTTCGAAAACATTGTAGTGTATGGAATTGCCATCTGAATTGCCCTTGAACATCTAGGCGAATGAAATATAAAGGATTACCACATTAAGAACTTCTTTCAATACAAAAATGTCATCGTATCCTTCTGTTATCTCATGCATTTCATCATAAAACCGAACATTTAAAGTTCCTTCTTCTTCCAAAAACCATGCGATTAATAGAGTTACAGCTGATCTTTATCAGAACAGTACGTCTTAGTCACCATTATATCTTAGGGTTAGGGTTAGAGTGCATTTTTGGTTATTATTTATTTGAAATACCTGCGGTTCGCTAGTAGGATTAACGTACGAACGCCAAAATTCACCATCATCGGAATATTGTACAATATATTCCGTAACAAATTCATCAGTGTGCATGCGTCCCATAGTCGCGATCTTGCGAACCATACGCGGCTCACCCAAATCGAGTGTTAGAAAGTGATTATAGGTATTCTCAACCGGTGTCCAAGCAGCATTTCCTGTGTATCATCATTATCACCAGTAGTAGTATTAGCAATAGGATTAGCATTGTGGCAGTGTATAATATTTAATGTTAGGATTAGGATTTTAGTGACACAAAAACAAAGACAAGCTACATTATGTTAATGGGTGCGCCAGTTATGGATCAACGTTTGGAAAGCACCAAACCAATAAAATAAATCAAAAAAGCAAACAACAAAATCAAATAAAAAATAAATGATAATTTTGCTCCCCAAAAACCCACACCAACAACCACCACATTGAGTAAAATATATGGAAACACACGCATACACACACACACGCACACAAATATTCCCGTAAGGAGGTGTGGATGGATTCCAATCTTACCTTGACATTACCACCAGGTTCTTTATAGTCGGCAAACTCTAAATCGGTTATGCCATAGCTTATCGTATATTCGGTGACATATTCATTACTATGGGGACGTCCTTGCAGGGCTATGTGCGTGACATTTCTCACCAGGCCCAAATCAATGATCAAACGTTGATCGAAATCCGAATTTTTCGCTGACCATGAAGTGCCAGCTTCAGGTGGATAATTGGCATAATAGCAGGGGGTGTGTGTGGATAGATTGCGGAGGAGGAGGAGGAGGAGGGCATGGGAGGAGGCAATAAAATGGGCAATAAAATGAAAAGATAAAATTTTACGAAAAGCAAAAACAAAACAAATAAAAATCCACTTAAATTAAATTGATCAAAAAACAATATATACTTATATATAGACAGTATGTTGTTGTTGGTTGTATGCCGCCTTGTGCTCTAGTTTTTCCCCCTTTTTGAATTTAAGGTATCTTCCCCCTTCTCTTCGGTTCGGGGGGTGTTTCTCAATTAATAAACCATAATTTAGGGGCGATTTCTATTGACAGCTGCAAGTGGTCGATCTCAATGAGGGCAGCAGCTAGCAACCCTGTTAGGAGTGCCAAAGCGGAACAGAAAGAAAGGATTTGGGGTAGGGATTTGTATTTCTAGTGTTAACACTAAATGGTCTGGGACTCAGACAGGCACGGGAGGGGTGACGACGGGCGGTAGGTAAGAGGTCAGGGCCATCCGGGCCATCCATCAATGTGCAGGGTGACGGCTGCACAATAATTGCAGCATGCTTTTGTTTTAGCTAAGTGCGGTAGGAAACCTTCATCCTTTGGGAACTTTAAGTTCTTCAAGTTTTCTGGTCTCCATTTCAATGCTGCATTCAACTAAAAAACTTTATTTCGGCAATATAAACAACAGCGATCCCAAAAAAGAAAACAATGAGTGATTCCCATCGATAAAACTTTTCGTGGCAAACAAAATGAGACTATTACCTACCCCTAGTTACCTTTAAACAAGTCATCCTGGTCGCCGTCGTCGTCGTCGTCCTGCGGTTGTTTGCTTATCAACTTAGTCAACTAACTAGGGGTAAATCTGCTTTAGGGATCAATCGAAGTTTGTATACTCTAATTCCTCAGTTTCTAAGGCAAAATGTATGTAGTGTATATCTGTATTCGTAGTTAGATGGTCTAACCGAAGGAAACAACGAAATGAATTCATGGCGCAAATGAACGTTAACGACGACGACAAATAAAGTAAGTTTGTCTGAACCCAAGTCTGATTTCCATTTTGCTCCCTACTCCCTGTGTTCCTGTGCCTGTGCCTGTCCCTGTCCCTGCTGACTGTGTTCCCCAAATATAGATTTATAGCCTTTTAAGCATATTTCCGGCTTTGCTACGTTTCATGTTTGCATGTATTTTATTCTATACCCCTTCTCGCAACAAATCAACACATAAAACCAGCTGAATGGGTAGGGGGCTAAACTAAAATAATTGGTTGCCCTTATTCAGCAAAGGGAAGGAAATGCAAAGATTCGTCCGTACACATACATAAAACTCATATTCCAAATCGATCCAAGGTCTTAGCCGTACATTTTTGAGACTAAGCCCGTGTAATCCCATGTTTTTGCTATTAAGCATGACTATCAATTATGATTATAAGCCCAGTCCCACACAGACATGGATTCCACCAAGAGAGATTCGAGTGTACAAAAAGTATAAATTTATTAACAACTTTTATGATTTTTTGTATGGCTTAAGCAAGGCTTGCTTGCAATATTCTAAAATGTCCCCAATAGCTGATCCCACCGCTTCCTCTCTGCCGTCTGCAGGTATAAGATCATTAAAATGAAGCCAGGTAAACTTTTCCTGATCTACGGCTAGACAATTCCGGAATGCAATGGCAGCACAATAGTCCTCGTCGAGTAAGTGTTCCTCGAAACGCCAATTAGTCATTAGAGTATCATCACAGTGTAGGACAGTGCCTTGTAGAGGCGATGAGGACTCGTCCAAGGGGCAGGAAGCATCCACATTGAAACTGATCTTCTCTAAATCAATGGTTATGCCAACGCCCAGTTCCTTAACATAGGCCTCCTTTAGGCACCAATGACGCATAAATGCTTTGAGTTGGCCTCGATCCGAGGATTGTGCTCCTATGAAGGACCATTCCTGAGTCGAAAATTTACTCTTCATGAGGCGAAAGAAATCTTTAAGAGGTCGGCCACCGTCATAGGATATTTTCATAACATCCACGCCGATGCCAAACTCATCGCCGTTCTCCTCACCGAGGCAGGTGGGATCACTCCGGGCAATGCCAGCTAACACCACCAGTTTGCCCTGGTGTGAAACATTGAAACTTAGCATTGACTTTGACTTCTTCTGATTCCACCCCTCATTGTGAGTTGTCACGCCGCCCTCGCCCTCGCCCTTGTTGCAATTTGGCAACCAGTAGGGTTTCCCCCGGGCGTCACGCTTAAATTGCACTTGCTGATAGTCCTCGTGACTGCAGCCGCTCACATATTTCCGCATTAACAGACGGCCAATTAGCGAGGATAGAAAATCATCAATGAAATGAAATTTCATTAGGCGTTGTCGCTCTTCGATTTGTATGACGGCCACCGCCTTGGACAATTGAGCCAATGTTGGTGTCCATTTGCCTAAATCGAAGGCCCAGCGTGTGCAAATGTGTTTGTTCATTTGTTTGGTAAATAAAGTACATCTGTATATATATATATCTTTCTATCTATTTAAACAACAAATAACAAAAACATGATGTTTTCTTCTATTTGCAAGTGTTCTTCTTCTTTGCTCTTTCTTTCTAATCGGATAGTGTGACCAGAATGCTGATAACGACAAAATATGCAAAGTCAACGGAACTTATGCAACACTTTAATATGTAACCTAAGCGCCAAATTTAAAATGAGTTTTGATTCGTTTAAATAGATATATGAAGATTTGCAGCTTCTTAGGGATTTAATAAAGGATTTTCTTGAAAATAATAAATTAATCACAACTAATTTGAACTAAAGCACACAACTCAACAGACTAAGTAAGAAAGTATATACATACGTCTCTACTAACAAAGAAGAAAAAGGACAATCGAAAGGTTGCTTACCATTTAAACGGGCCTTTTCCGGACCACGATCGTTTAGCGATGAGGTAGCTGTTAGAACGGCTCGCTCCATTAGCTGCTGGTTGCATTCATAGTCGGAGAAGTAATCACTGAAGGCATCTGAAAGAGTTAAGACGGATGAGTAATTGATATTCACTTGACCCACATATACATTTATGTCGGAATCCATATTCTCATTTATAAACTGTCACTAAATTGTAAATAAGTATGCAAGGTCATGGTAGTCGACTAGTTTATACTCTGCATAATGTTTGTAGCTTTCAAGAGCCTGGGTAACATTCTTCATGTTATTAATATACCCTGTTTACCCTCTGGCCATCAATAAGATTAAGATATTTTTGTTGGCTATGAGCCAAAATCAAGAATTTTAAGTACATCATTTCAATTACAATATAATTTTTTTTTTATTTCTACTGAGTGGGGAGGTCATAAATTTCCACACAAAACCACTAAGTAAATAAATAAAAATAAATAAGGAAAACAGAAAATATTCGATGTTCCATATCTCCTCTGTTTGTATACAAACATTTAGCTGTTGCCAAAGAGACACCGACACCGACACCAAGTCAAAAGGATGCATTGCATGGGGGTATTCGTTATCCTCACAGCCACTTAGTCTGAGCATAAGAGCATGATAGAAGCGGAGCCGGATATCCTAGCATAGACACAATTGCAATCAACCCCCAAAGAATAAGGTGATGGGTGCAGCACTTCTTTTTGGGGTAAACAACCCTTAGCCCTTAGCGTTGTTTGCTCAACAGTTTTTTGAGTTCACATTGGCGTTGATTTTGATTTTGACTTTGAGCTCATGGCGGGCCCCAAAAGATTAGCCAAACTATAACCTGTCGTGGTCATCAAGAGGGCTTACTTTCTCTCTCTTGATAAGCATTGAACCAAAACATATGTACATTACTCAACACGCACGACAATCTTGGCAAAAAACAATACAACAAATCCAAGAACAAAAAAATCAATATAAAAAATAAAACTCTGAACTACTTCGTTTCCCCTTTTTACTGGCTTGGATAACGATGATTGTGGCCTCACACGCCATTAGAAACAAAAAACAAAGTATTCTTCTATGGAATGGCTCTATCTTTTACTTGGACATTGGATTAATTAAGTTTGCTGTCTTCTAATTAGATCTCATTGAGTTCAAGTCACCATTCGAGGGAAACAGATGATTCACGTGAGTCATATTTAAAGTTTAGAGAATCGATTAGTCAAAGTTGAAGTGAAACAGTCGACATTGGGGGGACTTGAAACAGGCGATCAGAATATATATCTGCGTATTTCTTGGGGCCATTCTCGGGGCTAGTTCGAAACTTGTCTCTTTCAATCATATAAAGGGGAAAATCGAATTTGTGGAATTGTTGTTTATACATTAACAATCAATTTCGATGCTTTTTCCTTAGAAAATGAACCAAAGGAAAATACCGTTATTTATATTGGAATACTTTTGTTTTCCATTTGAAAAACGTAATAAATATGTATGTATGTAGATACATATGCAGAATATGTAATAAATAAATCTGGCTAATGTTCTCAATGAAATAAATATGACGTGACCGATTTTTGAAAAGCAATTTCCGCTGTTTCAGATCATTCGGAAAATGTGAAGTGCGAATGATGTGAAATAAATTGGCAAAGGGTGGGGGACGGGGGGAGAGGTGGCAAACTGTTAGTGGTGGTGTGTCTGAATGAGGAATTGGTCTGTGAGAGGGGAGCTGCTGCTGAGGCGGGGGTTTTGGCTGGCTGTCTGAGTGAAGAATTGAAAATTGTTTATTTTTAGTCATAAAAATGTTTGCACATGAACTTTGTATAATGTTTACACACACACACACACACACATGTGCACTGACAAATTGTCTAACAAATAAATGAACATCACTTTTATGTGAAAGAGAGGGAGGACACAATGGCAGGGATTACCGCAAACGGGAATTTGGTGTGGAGTGGGGTGGTGCTTAATGGGGAAAGGGTGACATATGGTAAGCGAGAAAAGCACGTGTAAGACACAAGAGCAAAAAAAAAATAAGACCAAAAAAAAAACAGATGTAGATGATGCGCAGACGTCAAAAAGATAACAGAATGCAAAACGCCGGCTCCAATTGGAAATAGATATCCAACGAGAAATGAATAAGAAAACAAATATCAAATGCCAAAGTGAGCAACGTACGAATCGTGGCCAATGTGGAAGAAACCAAAAAAGGCGTTGGTAATCGGTTTTTGTTTTGCCCTAGCTGTTCGTAAGCAACGTTATGATCGCCTCTCCTACACTGCTTCTTTCTCTGTCTAGCATGCACACTTTGTCACTCTCTGGTGAACTGATCGAAGAGCGAGTTAGAAAGAAAGAGTAACAAAGAGAGACGAGTTTTCAGCTTTGGGGGAACACGCCCAAAACGAAGAAATGAATAAAGCGAACTTGGCTTACGTTAATTAACAGTATTTCGTTTGCGACTTGATAAGGACAATTTTTTATAGAGGACTTAACTCATAACTTTATTAATATCACTTACCTGCTTGCACATTTCCCACGCTGTTGCTGCTTAGCAGGAAGATGAGGTAAATTGTCGTTGTCGCTGTTGTTGCGGCTGCTGAGGCTGCCTTCGTATAACTTTTCAGCCTCATTTTGTTGATGGCGCCCCGTTTGTTTAATTTCGTTCACCACCGAAAGTGAGTTAGAAACACATTTATTACTGTTGTCAACTCCTGTATTTCACAAATGTAATTGCAGAAACAAAACAAAATAAGTTTCGCTTATCAATTTACAAAAAAAAAAAAACAAAAAACAATTACAATTTAATGCTGCTGGGGCGGATGACGATGACACACTTAACTCAGTGTGGCCAGCTCTTAAAAGTGTAAAAACCCGAGCTCTAACAGACAGTGTGACCAACTCGTTTAGCTAATGAAAATAGTGGGAGGCAAAACAAAGTGTTACCAGCCGTAGAGAGTGAAAAATCTAACAGACAGTGTGACCCTATTAAGATTTTTTAAAAACCGAGAACCGCTCACTCGTTTAGTGTTACCAGCTGTTAAAAATTAAAAAATCACAAATCACAGACAGTGTGACCAACTCCAACTAGTGCTAGGATGTTAATATGGCATCACTGGTGGCTGGGCTTCTGGCAACACTCACAATATATCTGCTGGCCGATTTAGCTTCTGGCAACACTGAAGATGAGGGCGACCGGGACGCTGCTGCCAACATTTTGCCAATTCGTGGCTATTTTCTTTATATTTATTAAACAAAACTATGTGACGGCCACCGGTAATCCAGCCCCTGTGGGTGTCCATCGTCGATTCGAGTACAAGTATTCGTTTAAGCCACCATATTTGGCGCAAAAAGACGGAACTGTTCCGTTTTGGGAATACGGGGGAAGTAAGTAAGAAGAAGCAGCTCCACGTCAGTTGTTTTGGCCCGCTCAATGCTGGCCATTGGTGCGAAAGGGATGGCGTAATGGGTCCCAAAGTAACCAACTTGCTGACAACCACCGAGCAGCAGCCGCAGCCGCTGCCGCAGTCATGCAAAGTGGACACGCAAGCACTTTGTCTTGATATCATATCTCAGCCCTTGACTATGATTGGGTTTAAACCAATGCTAATGCCACTTGTTGCTCTCTGACTTGCAGATGCCATCGCCAGCTCCGAAAGTGTACGTGTGGCGCCGTCGTTGCGATCTCAAAAGGGTGCCATTTGGACAAAGTCGCAAACGAACTTTGACTGGTGGGATGTGGAGATAGTGTTCCGCGTAACGGGACGTGGCCGTATTGGAGCCGATGGTTTGGCTTTCTGGTACACCACTGAGAAGGGTGATTACAATGGGCCCGTATTTGGTTCCTCGGACCGCTGGAATGGTCTGGCTATCATTTTCGATTCCTTCGACAATGACAATAAGCACAACAATCCCTATATCAGCGCTGTACTAAATGATGGCACCAAACAGTATGATCACACCAATGATGGCACAACGCAGTTGCTGAGTGGCTGTTTGCGTGATTTCCGTAATAAGCCATTCCCCACCCGGGCTCGCATCGAGTACTACAACAATGTCCTTACCGTCCTCATCCACAACGGAATGACCAACAACAATGATGACTACGAAATGTGTTTGCGCGCCGATGGTGTTAGTCTTCCCAAATATGGTTACTTTGGCATTTCAGCTGCTACTGGTGGCTTGGCCGATGATCACGATGTTTTCCATTTCCTGACAACCTCACTGCATGCTGCTGGCCAGGAGCCCCAAAAAGTTGATAACCAAGAGAAACTGACTCAGGAGTATAAGGAATACCAGGAGAAGCTGGAGAAACAAAAGCTGGAGTACAAGAAGGAACATCCCGATGAGGTATATGCCACGCTGTCAGTTAATTGTCAGCCAATGGCACTTATTAACTATCCAGTTTGGATGACAGCTAAATAAACATTTCATGCATCTTCTCTTGTAGCACAAGGACGGCGACGAAGAATGGGATGAGTTCTACGAATCGGAAAATCAACGCGAGTTGCGTCAGATCTGGCAAGGACAGAGCCAAATCGCCGATCATTTGCGTGAGCTCTCCCGCAAGGTAGACGAGATTATTGGACGCCAGGAGAATACACTTTCACTTGTCTCCCGCGGCTTGGCAGCTCAAGCTGGTCAGGCCTTGCCACCGCCAGCCGCAGGCAGTGTGCCACAGCAGCAGCAACTTACTGGTGGCGTTGGCATCACCAGGCCCGATGTAGATTTGCTCATTGCTAATCAGAATTTACTGCTTAGCTCCATCAGAGAGATACGTCAACTTGTTGGCGATATTAACGTACGCACTGATAACATTCAAACAAATCAAAAGCACGCGCCCACCGCTCAAATTCAATCAACGGGCTACGATGTACAAACACTGATAGCCGAGATGCGTGATGGCATGAATCAAGTCAAACAGGGCATCACACATGTGGGACAGAGGTGCGTTTAATGATTTTCTTCTCTAATTTCAAGTGTGACGATATGCTAACATGTTTTCGCTTACAGATTGGGAGCTCCGCAAGCTGCTGGGCAGGTTGCCAGTTGCCCCACCGGCAATTGTGTGGGAGTCACATTGTTCCTAAGTGTTACAGCTGTGCAATTGTTGCTTGTCTTCATCTATAACATTTATAAGTGAGTACTAAACAACATACTGAACCGAAATTCTTTTCTTTTCACTTAAGTCTCTGCACAATTGGTCTATTGGTCTAGTTTGTCCATTGATTGATCACAAAAGATCAAAGCAGTGTCTTTTGATTATTGAGTCTATTCCAGACTATTTTACACTTGGAAAAAACTTATATATAAAGCTAAATCAATCCCAATTAGTATTTAGTGGCTACATATTCTGAAACTCTCATTTAACTACGATTTAAACTTTGAATTTTAAGCTTGTAACTGTAAAGCTTGTATTACAATGATTTATTATTTCATTTAGTTGTTCCATAACTTGGATCTTTAGTGTTGGAAAGATGAAGCTGTTAGTAAATTGTGAATGATGCTAATCAATTTTGTTTGTTTCAGAAACCGAAGTGAAGCACAAGCGAAAAAATTCTACTAGGCCAAAATAGAAGGACTCTCAATTAAGCAAATAACAGCAATAGCATCTACAATAACGTCAAGAAGAGGAACATGCAACGTCTAACCACAGCAGCAACAACAACAACACAAATGGAGGGAAAAACACACCTGACTAGGCGACAACTAAACTTAGTTGAAATGAAATACTTAAGACTACACCGTAAATGGCTCTACAATATTTGTAAAATTGTTTTTTTTTTTTGTTTATACACATATATATAGCAACTATATGTATATTGATTTGTCAGGTCAGTTATCCCTCATCGTAATAGAAATACCCCGCAGAAATGAAATGAACAATTTAAAAGTCAAGAACAATGATGAAGGAATAGCCAAGTCTCATGACAAACACGATGAATTTGATGATGATGATGATGAAGGAAGATGAAGACTAAAAAGAGAAGCCACAAGACAAATTTAGCAGATTCGTTTGGAATGTGTTTCTATAATTAGAAAATGAAGACCAAGTTTAATTCTATTCTCAACTGCTGCATATCAAATTGTGGGCAGCCTTTACCTCGGCATTTCTATCGATTTGAAAAATAATATGTAAACAGGAAAAAAAATCATCAATTGAATGGAAATGAAAAACAAAAAACAACAAACACAAAAAAACTGCAACTGAAAATCCAATTATAATTCCATAAATTTAGAAAATTTTTGTAATCTTTTTTATACTTAAAAACAAAGCAAACAAAAAAAAAAAAAAACACAAAAAGTTGAGTTAAAAGCGCCTCTCAAATTTCGATTGGCCGGAGCATACTATATCTTCCCATTAGCATGAAATTTAATTTATGTAATAAATTTGATTCTCTCTTTAAGTTTTCCCCTCTTTATTAGTTTTTTTTTTTATAAATGTTTTTTGTTTGTTTATTATTTTTTAGCATTTTTGATTTCTTCTTCGCATAGTCTGATGCATAGAACTTTTATACTGAATAAATAATATACATACATACATAATGCATAATTAATTAGAAACTATAATATCAATGGAGAAATTGTGTGTGTGTGTGCGTTTTTATATGTTGTCATTCCAGTCTCTATAGAAATGTTTAAAGTGAAATAAAAAATAAACAATTTATTTGCAAAAAACGTAAAGAGAAGAAAACAAACATAAAACCGAAACGAAAATGTACATATAAAAGTTGAATAGTTATTTTTATTCTCCCATCGCTGTGCTTAATTCATTCAATCAAATGAAAAACTAAAAATGATAAAAGTTCATTTTTGCTGATATTGACAGCAAAAACTTTATATTTGCCATGAAACAAAATTTGAGGAGCCAGCATATAAAAACCATAGGCTTGGCCAAGCTAAGTCGTAGTTTCTATACCCTGGCAACAGAACCAAAAATAGTGTAGAAGACTAAATGAAGATTTGCCAGTATTAATTCACAATCTGAATTGATTGGTGTTTTCTACATGAATTGGACTGGAAAACCAATTATGGACTTTATAAATCAAATAAAGTGGAGAAATCTTGTAACCAGTCTGCGAATCTGATGCTCCAATGATTTCTGAATTAATTCAAAGCTTTTTCAAGTTTTTACTGCTTCAAGAAATGCCAAATTCTTTAGCCCTCATTTGATAGATCGTAAGCAGAACCGATTCTGACTTAAATATGCATACAGTATGTAGTATTAGGTGGAACCAGATTCAAATTATAAATGGTTATAGATCTAATTTGTTTTCAAAGAAGAATTCGAAATTCTATTCATTCAGAAGATCGTTTAATTATAAGCGGATGAACTGTTGAACTGTGTAGTTAAATTGTTTTCCAAGATGTAGAATTCAAAATTCTCAAGGATTCCCATCATTCGAACAGGCCCGTCGAGAGGGGCCACCGGGCCCGCAGTTTTCAGTAGAGCCCGCGATACATCACAGTCGAATATAGCGGATTTATTTGAAGGGAAGTACGGGGCCCGAACATGGTTACCCCCGGGCCCTGATTTTCTCTCTGCGGCCCTGCATTCGACAGATCGTTTCAACTGTCTCTACATGGATAAAGTAGAGGGCGAATAAGAATTCAATTAAGAGGATCCTGTAGACTTCTCTTCATTGTTATAAAGAATTCGCTTTCTCCAGATGATGATACGATCCCATCAAAGATACGTCATTTCGAATATCATTGCATTCTCTCTTGGAAAGTCTAGTCCTTTAGAACCAAGTTAGTACTACCTATTCGTGATTTTGCTGGTCGGTTTAAGAGAGATTTACAAAAATCGCTTGATTGACCTCATACTTAAAGTGACCAAGTCGGAGTTTAAGTGCATATACCCTTTCTAGAAGTGTATTGAAATAGTCGTAAACCCCTCGACAATGCGGCAAAAATGGCGCCACGTGGTCGGCTGTTTTTCACTTTATTTGTAGTTTGGGTAAGAAGCTGGGAAACTTTGGCCATAAAATGTAACTGCCATTGGTGGCATTGTGGGCAAGCCTGCCCCATACCCCACACTTCAGGCGCCAAACCATCTTTGTGTCGGGTGGGGAACACAACAACAACAACAAGAGTTAAAAAACAAAAAGAAAAAAACAGTCGCCCAAAGATAAATGGACAGAAGCCAACAGCAGTCATGGCTATGTGATAAATTTTCGTGTGTGTGCCTTTTGGTTGCTTTTTTCCCCACGGCAAGGGGGGAAGAGAGGGCTCTTACTGGGTTTGAGTTGAGCCAAAAGTGGTTGGACGGATGCTGGGGCTTGGCTATGTGCCAACGCCGTTTATGTAAAGCCAAAAGCATATTATATACTTCATATATGGCCAACGCATTGCGCAGAAGCAGGGACCACTTGGAGTTGGAGTTGAATGGTTGTTAATATTTTTTAACAGCCAATCAGCGTGAGGCAGACCGGCGTACAAAATGGCTACGGCTTATGAAGGCAACCCAGGAATCGTCATAGTACGGGGATGAATACACTGCACAAAATAGCCACAAAACATTTGCAAAACTCAATATGCAATTGCAATAATGCATGCCATCAGATCAGGAATCGAGATGTTAAATTTGAATCCATCTATTGGCGTAAATGTTGGAAACTTGCAAAGAGTTTCTAACCAAATGCCATTTAAAAATAAACTTTCAACTCAAATTGGAAAACTAAAATATTGTTAAAAAACTCTATTGAGTGAAACAAAAAAAAAGAAATGAAGTTCCACAGAAATTAAAGAAATTTCGATTATTCTACAATTTCAAATGATTTCGAAGAACATTGAGCATTAATTTCAAAGCTGCTTCGATATTCAACTTTATTCATTTGATTAGGTTAAAAATTATTTCGAAAATGCTCTTGCCCTCTGTAAAGATAAAGATTTTTAAAAAATAAACAAATGAAGTAGTCCAAGAATTGAAATTACAGTTTATGGGAGTACTTGATTGGCCTTTTTTAACCCGCTTGAAAAGATTACTTGATAATAAGGATGATTATGCCAATTCAAAATTGAGTTTAGAAGCAATAAAAAGAGAAATCACTTTCGAAAATTGGTTAAAAATTAACAAAGCTAACAGATTCGAACAATAAAGAGTTTTGTATTTGAGTAAATGAATGAATAATGAATCAACCTCAAAGTGATCAAAAATCACTTACCAGGACTCGAAAACTACGGGAATCGTAACATATTCGAATCCTACTATTTGTCGAATTCGGCACTGATAACAACAGATAATAGTTAATAAGTCAATAAACTGATACCGACAAAAATTTAAAGACTTTTTCTGGATTTCAAATCTTTTTAAAGTTGACATCGACTAAATTGCAAACGATTTCAAAGCAAAGTGGGCAAACTTATTTCTTAGATTTCGAATTTCTATTCAATTTTTGTTTTCTTTTTCTTTAATTTATGAGACTTGAACTTTAAGAAAATATATGATTCTTAATTGAAGTCAAAGCACATGGTTGAATTAAGTGAATAAAAGGGTTTAGGGTTTGACTTCTTGACCCGATCTTGAACAAAACAGACTATATTAATCATAATTATTTGAATATACTTAGGATTGCATTTGAAATGATTAAAGGAATTGTTGACATAAGGGATGGCGTTTAAATACAATTTGCAATCCATTTAATTATCATTGGGTTCAATTACAAACGCTCTAAATTGCTCGATACTTTAAAACCCGCCGATAACTTAAATAAATCCATATTGCAAATATTTACACATCTGTGGAATTTTTGCCCCGTTCACCACAATCCATTAGTAAATGAAATTCATAAATCCCGGATGACGGCGACGACAGTTTTGCAACATTTGCCAAACATTTGCGACAAGAGACGAACAGAACAGAACAGAACAGAAAAAAATAACAAGGGAAATAAAATCAAAGTCAAAGTTATTACAATGTAACACAGGGTGGATACTCTCTCTCTCTCTCTCTCTCTCTGTCTCTCTCGCTCTTTGTCGACTCTGTGGATATGTTGACACATCCTTGTTTTTGGTCTCGTTCCCGTACTCATGCTACACATCCTTGACAAATGTTGCGCAAACAAATGGATTACATTGCCAATGGCCAATGACTTAGGCAGCTCTCCAAGAGTTAACTTAGCCCAAATGTATGATAATGAATCATAAATTTCCATAACTGTCATACGAATACGAATCCGGGTAGATTTTCTTGGTCATATGGTGTGCAATTCGATGAAGCAAGTTTATTACTGTTAAGGAGATTAACTAAATATGCAATTTGTTTAAGAGTCTTTATCAATTTCATTTGATCAGGAATATATATAGATATTATATTTGCCGCTTTCGTACTTTCATAACTTTCAATAACTTAATGAAAACATCATATTAGGATCATAATTGTATTGATTTCAGAAATGCAAAATTTACCTTCAAAATATTTTTTTCTCGACTCACCTAACTTGGTTTCATTTTACGACGATAATCAATTCTAAAGAAAATCAATCAAAAGAAAGTACATTAAATTTCGCAACGAAAAGTATATTTTCCATTAAAAATTTATGCAAACTTGGTAGTGTTTATCGGCTTGAAAGAATATACATATATTTTTTAGGCAAAATCACAACAAACATCTTACCTTTTATATGGCTTTTTTTTTGTATCTACCATTTGTCTAAGTCTAAGACTTTATTTTTTTCCAATTTTTTAACCGATTTGAAAATCGGAACTTAGTATATTTTGAAACGACAATTGGATTTAAAAAAAAAATTAATTTCGATGTGATTTTTTTAAAAATTATGATGCAAACTTTAGTTTCTAATAATCAAACTGATGTATGAGTGTCAAAAATCGTTTAAGAATTTTTAGAACTAAAGAATCACTAAATATTTGAGATATTGTCAAAATAATCTTTGCTGATTCCAAGTTTTGCAAGTTTCTAACCGATTTCAAAATGTTATATATCAATTAAATTGAAACTTATATTTTAATTGGATATTGAAAAAAAATTGTTTCAACCCGACTAGGAAAAAAGTCATCATGATATTTTTACGAAATTGGGAAAAAAAATTTTGTTTTCGAGATTAATACAGATTGAAAGACATTATTTTACCTTGAAAATAAAGCAGTAGCGGATCGTGCGCTCAATTTTGGGGGGAAATTGAAGTCAAAATTTTGTTTGGCCAAGTAAAATTTCTTAACCAAACTCCAATTTTTTATCCGACTCGGAGTTTTGGGGGGAGGAGGAAACTTACCCTAAATAAAGACATGATTTTTTCAAATACTGAAAAATTAACTAAATTAGAACTCCATTAAAACATCATAGTTTATTGGAATATTTTGGTGTTGATTGGCTTTTTTTGTCTCGCTTCAAAGATAATTAGCTTGATAATTGGCGTTATTTATATTTCAATTCATTTAAAGCCTTTAAAATGAGAAATCAGTTTCGACAATTCGAATTTTTGTCAATTTGCTGAACATTGCATCAACTTTTCAGTGATCATAAATTTTGTAATAGCGCGGGGCCCCTTAAAGCGCGGGTCCCGTAGCACATGGCTAATCCGTCACTGGCTTTGTGACAGCGAAAGATGATCAAAAAAAAGAAAGTCAAGATTGGTAAGTACACAACATCTCAATTCCGACCTTAAGGCACTCAAAATTTACATAGTTAATAGGTGTCCTATAGTAATTGGGGGTGCTGAACATGACCCTGTACTTAGCTTTTGTCCATCACGTCAGGTTTTCGAGAAAAATGTGTTGAACTTATTCAAATTGACCGCATTTGCAGTATTTTAATGTATAATTTTATTGTGTAATGTAAACATAATATTGTGCTAAAACAGTTTTATTTTAACCTATTAATATATTAAGTATAATTCAAAAGCAATTTACATAATATCAAAGAGGTACATCTTTGTTATAATGCATAATATCTTACACTTTGGATATGGTTCTATATTGATTTAAATTTGAACCAAAAAGTATGCTATATTTTAATTTGAAAGAATTATGGAACTTTTATGGCTTTTACCAATTGTTTATTAGTAATGTTTGCAAACAAGAGCTATTTTTTTTACACAGGATATTCAGAAATCTGCTAAAAAAGTAAAAAAATTTGTTTTTAAACTTAACTTAACTTAACTTAAACCGACCCCAGATCCCCTGATTTCACAGAATCTGGACGTGATGGACAAAAACAAAGTATGCAGTGATAATCAGCGTACCCGAATTAGTTAAGAACACCTATCAAGTTAACGTCAGCAAAAATCATGTCGGCCTGTGTAATTTATTTTAAATTAATATGATTGCCACTGGGCAAGGAAATGTTTAAGCCCTTACTACATTTGGTATAATGTATGGGTTTCATCTGCTTTTACCATTTAACTTATACGCTGTAAACACAGTTGGCTTAGCTTCTATTGACTGTGGTGAGTGCCTCGCCAGGATTCGTCAATCTCTGTGATGCTCTTAATGGCAGTTGGTCAAGAAATTGAACAAGATCCAAGAGCGTGCTGCCAGGTGTAGCAGCTTTGGGAGTTTCACTCAGCCCAGAGCAGGTCGAACTCTGCTTACCCGGGCACGAGGAGCCGATCGCATGAGTTTTTTTTGTGATTTTCACTGCCAAGATCATTTCTCGAGAGGAATCTGGCTATGAACCAGCTGCACTGGAGATTCTTAAGAAGAAAAAAATTGAATCTTTTGCATTCTCCATACACGTAACAGACACAACAAACTAAAGATAAAAGGAAAATCTGGAAATTCTGGAAAGTTTGTGAATGAAATATTCGATTATTTGGTAAGTATTTTAACTGATAAACACAATTATAATTATTGATATTTTAGCCTTTAGTGGTTTAACGTCTCTAAACAGTTTCCAAAAAAGGTTATTTATAAAAATGGATCACAATGGATCCTTTTTGTTTGTTGTGTTTATTCGCAATCTGTCCTCAAGGGATATGTGATTTTTCTGCTCGTTTAAGTTTAAAAACAATTAAAATGCCAAGCCTTGACAGGTTTTTGGGCACAGCTCATCAGTCTGCCAAAGGTCTAACTAAAAGGCAAAACCAGTAAATTGCTGTGCCTTTCCATGGTCTCTGTGGCTAAATAGGTTCTTTACTTTGGCAAAACGATGAGCCCTTGGAGGAGGATTAGCCTAGCTTGGATTACATAAGCTCCAAACCTGTATGCCCAAGGTCCATATGGTTCCGAACACGACCTTTTTAAGTTTGGACTTCTTGACGACTAGTCAGTTTTCTTTTAAGGTGGCATTTAAATTCTTTTGATCTTGATGATCCGCTTTTCAACCTAGACCGTCTAAAATTAGGCTCAGATATTTCACCTCTTCCCACATAGTTGGAAGGGATGGAACAATAACAACAAAATATGAATAGGGTATGTTCAAAGGATCCATTTTTGTTACCTTTAAGAAACAGAGAAAATCAAATGTGTCGTCTGTTGTTTATTATTAAAAAGTTTTTAAAGATTAATCCAAGGGTAAATATTAATAAACAAATCTCCAAGAAGATTGTGTAAAATCAACTGCAACTTCTTTTGTTCTTCCTGAGGCTTTATATACTGATCTATGTGCTCTACTTGATAATTAATGATTCAGATTCGGAAAGCAATTAAAAAAAGAATCTATTCGATTAATCACATGTGTCCTTAATTTTAAAATGCAATGCATTGATTTGTCGGACTTTTCGTTTTGCCAAGATTGTTTAGCTTTTGGCAAAAAGAAAGAAAAAATTGTCAGATGGTAAATGTTTGTGCAACTGCTTTAGTTTCCCATGCCATTAGGTTGCGGGCTGTGAAATGATACAAAAGGATAGTCCATTAGACACAAGTCACAATGCTAGTGAATTCAAGGCACTTGGCAATGGCTGGGAAATGGGAACGCATCGAACCGCACCCTTTTTGTGATTTTTGGCGAAAAACCAGAACAAAAGTCGATACTGGATAATATTTTTCGCTTTTTGGTATGACGAATCCACATGTCATACACGAGTCGAATTGCCATTCAGCTCCTGCGACTGCTAGTGCCAGTGCCACTGCCCCTGCTCCAGCTCCAGCTCTCACATCCGTTTAGCGGGCAATCAAGCGTGTAGTGCAATTCAATAAGAGAGGGATGGCATAGGATGGGATGGAATGGGATGAGATGGGGTGGGGTATAAACGGAAAACTGTCATGGGCCATGGCGAGTTGGAGAACTTTATCAACACCCATGTCGGCATTAGTTTTGTTTACAAACTTTCCGTTGCCTTTTTGACAGGCGCATTTCTGGGGTGGGATCCTGTTGCCCCTGATCCCAGAGATACATAGACGTACATATCCCTAGGGGTGGCTTTTGCGGGATTTTTATTTATGAGCACTTAAATCGAAGCGCAAACTAAAATTGCACATTGCATCTACATAAATATGCAATTGCGGGCATGTGAAAATGTTCCCGGGACTCGCATTCAGATTCAGATGGGCCAGAATGATGTGGACGAGATGGGTGTATGGGTAGGACAGGGAGGAGGAGGAATTGGTTGTAGTTTTTTTTTCTTTTTCGGGTGGGGCGAACTCTCCTGCTGATAAATGATGAAAAAATTAAAAATAAATACGCATACGTCTGCGATACAAAATGATGTTCTCTCCCCTTAGCCTTTGCCTCGCCTCCTCTAACAGTTTAGATGACAGCTCCCGATAATGGTGACATCAATTTGAAACTCAATTGAGCTTGAGTTTGTCTTCTCGTCGTCGTTGTTGTTTTCCCCGAGTCTCAGTCTCAGTCCCTGACCCTGTCTTTCCCTGTCCTTGTTCCTGTTTTTCCTGCCCGCTGATAAATGTTGCGCTATCAGCGACGTTTATCGTTGAGGCCATTCCTGACTGGGTGCGACAAGTCAGCGAATTGGAAACTACAACAACAAGTCAAACCCCAACCCCCCTTCATGAAAATGAGTTTTTTCCCTCCCACCTACTTTGGGATGAATGTTTCTGAACTACATACTAAATATATTAGTAATGTTTTGTGTCTCTGGGCGTTTTCGAGATGTTTACATCTTTAATGCTTTCTTAATTGCTCCTTAAATGTTTTAATCTTTAATTTACTTAAATTAAGCAGAAAGACAAAAAATCATCAATTAAACTGTTAAGTTTTAATTCTCCAAAACTGTAAATGTAAAAAAGAATTCTTCTTTCTATAGAAACATTCAACTAAATAAAGTTAGGACTAATGAGCTTTTCATCACATTTTTGTAAGGAGTTTTTAAAACTTTTAAAGGCCTTTGAAAATATACTAAATTTGTTTACTAGGCTTTGACCGATTTCTCCCATGTCAGCTATATAATATAAGGTAATCTGATCGGGCTAATTGCGCGACAAATGCTCTGCGTACATTAAAAAAGAACTTTAATAAGAAGTTTCATTATATGTATTAAAAAGTGTGTGTTAAGAGAGGCAAAAAGACATCTATTGAAACTTATTTAATGCAATTTAATAATTCTAAGATTTTTGCGCTGTAATTCTCAACAAGTTTTAGCCTTGTTTATATGATGCAGGCCATCGAAATTCTAAAGTCATTGAGAAAGTGTAATGATGATTGAACTTAATTTTATTTTCGAATTGCTTTTTAGATCAGTCGCTGTTTGAAACTATTAATAGAATATATCTAGTTTTATCTAAACGAGGTTAAACTAAACGTTTTAACTGTCTTCTATGCCATATTGAGGATTTAAAATTATTAAACTAATATATTAAATTATGTTTTTTGGATCAATCAACAAAAGCTTCCGACAAGACTACATTTTATTTGTCTGCTTATACATTATCTATAAACTTTACCATAACTCATCCTTTGTAGCTAAATAACTTTCCCCAAAAGGATCCAATAAATATTTAACCCTGCTTTAGTTTTCCCGTTACCTTTTTCCACTTGACGCCGCCTGTTGCAATATTCCCTTTCCCGGAATACGCACAACCGCAACACCCATTAGGCCATGTCAGTGCATGCTACATCCTGGATAAATAGATGGTTCAGTCATTAAACAATTTACGCAGCTATAAATTTACGCAATTTACTTATTGCCAGGCGAGACAGAGGGACAGAGAGAGAGAGAGAGAGAGAAACCTTACACAAATGCAAACAGATCCCATGTATGTCCTATAGCGGCCCTTTAGCCAGCCCGCATACCCTGGGTTAGAGCCATAAAAAATACCCCTGCACAAAGTTGCAGAACATTAACACATCTGTCCAGATACAAAAGAGTCAGCCCGTCCGCCTGAGCGATTAACTTTTTGCATCCTTCACGCTTCGTTCACTCTTATTGCCCGCCTCTAACTCTGATTCGGATTCTGATCCTGACTCTGACTCTGACTCGGCCATGCCGCATCAACCTCATCTTCATCATCGCCCACGCGCTGCTGCTTGTTTGCCTTTTTTATTGCCCCAGGATGCCAGGATGTAGATTTTCAGGATTGCTGCTCTGTTCTCATTCTACTCCCACTCCAAAAATGAACAAGTGGAAATTTTTAATGAAATTGTCATCAATTAAAATTTTGTTCTCATCCATGACCATGAGTCCGCCAGACGACAGGCAAGTGACACTGCATAAGTCCAGTTTTTTGGTTTTTTGTTCAGTTCACTTCACTTTCGTCTTTTTACGACCCAGACGTCTATCCAGGCACTTGGATGGGCTTAGGCTTTAGGATTGTGGGCACATAATAATAATAATAATAATGTGCATAACTCGGAGCTCTAGAACTAGCACTCGTGCCTGGGATTGCGTTCAGCTATAAAAATAATTTGTGGCCAGAAAAACCTTCCCTTTCGCTCTGATATCATCATATTTTAAGGGGTAAGAGAGTGTTTGAGTTGGATGACTCCAAGAGGTTAACGTCTGCCAGTAATTTGTTGTCATTTGCTTGTTTTTCCAGCTTCACTTTAATGGGTTTTCATAAATTTTTATTGTTTTCAATATAATTTCCGTTTTTTTTTTTTTCTGTTCTTTTCATACAAAAGTATGAGTAGATGCAAATGCGTTTTTGAGTGCCATGAATTTGTTCAGAATTTGTTATAGATAGCAAAAACTGAAGCGGAGCTCTGAAAATACACTCCTTGAATCATTTGAATTGGCATTCAGTATGACGATGAACTCTAATATCAATAAGTCTATTAAGTTTGTGTATTGTCCCTAAAAGTATGCTAATGTTGAGCCCTTGAACTTACCTGATCAAACGTTATCAGCATTAGGTCAATAGTTTACAAAAATTAAGATGGCTAGGAATTGAACAGCTAAAATGGAAGCAAAAAAGATGTTTCCCTGGGGCGACGATTCTCACGATTTAGGTAGTCCTTAACAAAAAGTGAAGGTCTATTATTCAAGGAAACTAAAACAAAAGTAATTCATGACTAGCATTTTAAGCCATTAAGTCATCTTTAAGTCATTGTAAGTCGGACGGTTTTGTTCAATGATTCGAAAATCCCTTTAGAACGTTGTTATAAAATAGACTTGTAGGATAGTTTCACAGAATAGTCCTTTAGTAGAAATTCTGAATTTTTAAGTTTCAGACTTAAGAATATATGAATAGAATGCAACTTAAGTGAACTTGTTTCAAATTGTTATTTATAATACATAAAATATAGTCTTCTATAAAAAGAATTCCATTTAGTTTTTAACTCGTCAGTTTCATTAACTCACTGATAAAAAAAAACTAAAGCAATCGAAAATATTTCCATCAAGCGAATTCTTTTTGTAATCATATTTCGCTCTTATCATTAGTGTTTTCTATTTCCCACAATTTGAGCATAATTTTTCTCATATGCCATAAAATTTGATATTTATTATAATTATAACTTTTCATGTATTTTATTAGTCTTCTTCGGTTCTATTCGGTTCAGCTGGAAACTATCTGACCATGGGATAATTAAATAAACCAGAAATTGCATTTCGCAACCAATTAGATGGTAATAAATCTTTGGCAAGCACAAGAACACCCCTTGAACATTTTTGGTTGATAAAATGGGTTCTTTTAACCCATTAGCTTAACCGGAAGATCGCTCAATTAGTGTTTACTGCTGCTGGTCAGCCTTTTCAGCCAGTTTCAAGTCCCAAGTGGGTCACTCTTGTGCGTGAAAGGATTTTGGATTTAGGGATTTCGGCTTTGGTTTTGTTGTGTTGGCCCAACAAAGTGACATAAATCTTTTCGAGCTGCTATGCCAGAAATTCAACCGGAACTAAAGCAATGACGCAGCAGGAGTCAGGACACATATCGATGGGTTTGGCCTGCAGCCAGTCATAACAGAACGCATGCATGTCCCGCTTGCTGAGATTTATAGATGCTTTTGGGGGGTGTGCAACTTCTACATACATGTATATCAATGTATCTATATATCTATTTGTAACATCTTCGATGGGCATCAATGCCGGATGGGCAAAACGACAGGCGTTCGATTGAAATTAATTGAATTTGCGCGTCTTCAAACTTGACTTTCACTTGAGCTGCTGGGCTGGCCTGTCCCGGCCTGGTCTGGCCTGGGAGCGTGGACGACGCTTGTTTCCTGTTTATGCTCGAGATATTTGCCAGCATAAATTACGCATATACATATATGTATGTATATATTGTTACATCCATATGAATTGAATGAAAAAGGAAAGCGAAGGCAATGAAAAAAAGAAGAAAAAACCCTGGCAAAAACAGGAACATTAAATTTATTTTTATTTCGCTGAGCAACCCCAAAAACAACAACAGCGCTAAGCGCTTAGTCAAATCCCTGAGACTACAATTTTGGGCGCTATATGCGGTCCGCTGAGTTTCAGTTTTCGTCATGAATTTTCTTTTTATTTTATGATTTTCTATTACCATGTATTTTTTTCCCCCCGCTAGTTTTTGTTTTTGGCACAAGATTGCCAACGTTGTTTGGGGTTGTTGTAACTTATGCCCGGTACACTTGGCTAGCTTTCAAAGACAGAATCAAAATCATGCCGGAAATGATGATCGTACGAAAGCAGGAAAGGCAGACAAATTTATCAAATCGTTTTAATATGGAATGGGTTTGGGTTGGGAGGCGCGCTTATAATCCTTGGCCATCCATTAATCACACTCTATGTTTTGTTTGAGTATGAGATTTGGCAAAACAAATTGTCAGCATCTTTAAGATGTCGGAATTACCAACATTAAAAAATCAAAAAGTTATTCAAATAATAAAGTTGGCGCTCCCACATCAAGTGTGACCCTTTTGCGAGCTGAGAAAATGCATTTGGTAAATTTGGCGCCACTTTCCAACACTGAATTAAAATAATGGATGTTTCCCAACACCGCGGACGCTTCGGTAACGGTCACACTGACAAGAAATTATAAAGTTTTTTATTATTATTATTTTTTTTTTTTAAATTGTTTACAAATTTTAATCCTGTTTGATATAATTATGTAAGTTATCAACAATTAAGTGTTGTCCGGCTTGGGCAAAAGTTGAAAAACTACATATAACTGTGCTGTGAGTGACAAAAAATGCAAAAGTAAATTCAGCTGTGGCTCACTTCAGAGTTTTGTTGTTGGCCTGGCCACCCGCAACCTCTTTGCCCTTCCATCATCTCCTCACCACCCCAGTGCTGGTGCTCCAAAGGCGGCGGCGGTAGCCCTTCTTCATGTTGTTGTCATGGTCACGCGAATTCCGCGTCATTCCAGGAGCGCCGCTTCTTTTTTTTTCGTATGACAGCTGGGGGAAAACCAATAGAGCAAGGACAGAGCCAGGGGGACGACGCCTACGCCCGCATCTAAGCGTGTGTGCGTGCGTAAATGAGTTAGTGTGTGTGTGTGTGTGTTTCGCTTGTGCTTTGCGTACATTTTATGCTAATTAAATGCAACTTTATTTCGCTAACATGAACCTGCCTTGCAACACGCCCCAGTTCTTCGGTGGTTGAAAGCAAAAGAAACGAAACGAAATATAATTCAATTAACGCCCTGGCCACCACAACGGTTGGAGGCATTTGGAGGAGACTCCGGCTGCGCCTTGAAGTGTATATGTGAGTGTGTGTGTGTGTGTATATATTTGTTTGTTTGTGTGGTCTCCACATTATCAACTCTGGCGTTGACTTCTTTATCGCGCTAGTGCCAGAGTGATTAAACTGCATGGCCAGAGAGGCAAAGGAGGGCGCAGAGGAGCGGCGGAGTGATACATACCAATATGATTCCAGTTCCATAAAGTACACAGCTAAGACGATAAGAGAACCCCACGTATAAGAAATCCGCTGACAGCTTGCGAATTGCCTTTAATTTCATAATTAACTTGAATTTACTTTGCCAAACTTAAACCAGAAAACCAATAGCCAAATCCTCAACCCTCAAGATACCCAACTCGTGCAGGCTTCCCGCTGCTTAAAAGATTTCACTTTTTAATTCCAACTCCCAGTCGCAGTTGAAGTCGTACTCGGCCGGCCCGGCAGTCTCAGTCCCAGCCCCAGTCCCAGTCCCAGTACCCAATTCCAGTGTGCCTCAATTGCCTAATGAGTGTGTCAATAATTGAGCATAATTGAAAACAAAGGGGCGTCGTTCAAACTCGTTTTGCTTCATTTATTTGTTTACACACACAAAAATCCGAGACATAGAGATACTTAAAATAGAAAAACATTTCTGTCAATCAATTGAATTTTTACACACTAATCTTTGATTCCAAGTAATTTCAAAGTGACTAATACAAGACTTCCACTTCCACTTTGTCGTTTCCTCTTCTTGGCCAACATCATCATCACCATAAACAATTGAGTAAGCGAGAGAGAGAGACAGAGAGAGAGTGTGTGTGTAACAGAGAACACAAGAGCAAGAGAAAGAGTGAGACAAAGACCATTTAACACCATTCAACAAGTTTTTCAACAATATTACTAATTTACATAATTAGCCAAAACTCAAAACACAAAAAATCAAAAAATCTTTACATAATACTCATATTAACAAATTGTTTGCAAACGAAAACGAATCTATGTAACTCAAAACTACTCATACTTTCCTTTTGTAGCGTAGTCTTTGGAACTTTGGGAACTTTATTTGAAATAAATCAGTGATTCATCCTTATTCCAGTAGAATGATCATTTGTTTACAGGCCCCTCCATTGCTGATGACTTGTTGCATAGTGTAGTAATCAAGTTGAAAGAAATTAGTCATCGTCGTCATCGCAAGGAGCACGAAGGGGAGGCGGAAGGAGAAGGTGGCTGGCGGCACCCACTGCCAAGAAAAAAGTAAAAGAGGGAAAAAGGGGTCCATTTTCACATCCACAATTTGTTTTGTTTACATTTTGGATGCCGCGATCGCCAAGCATTGAGAGCGGGAGAGAGCAGGTGGCGCTCTCTCCCCAAATTCTCTCTCTCTCGCGCTCTTTGTGGGATTCTCTCAGTGGCGAGGCTCCCGCTCTGAGCCGCTAGCGTTCGGCGCAAGCTCCTCAGTTGAGTTTTACCCGTCGTCGGTGTCAATTCGTTTCGTTTGATTGGTGTGTGTGTGTGCCGTGGCCGATATCGCAATACAGCGTATATAAATATATATATATAGAGTATATATCCCACACACACATATATATATATACACTTTGCGTATCTAATTGAATTTATCATATTTTGTTTTTTTTTTACGTTCTATATGTATGTGTTCAAGTTCAAATATTGAGTGAAACAAAATATTAAATAAAAAGGTATTAGCCAAGTGCAGCAGTCAGCAGTTATCGCCAATTCTCTCGGACTGATTGTTCATACTACCAATACAACCAAGCAACATGTATACATATATGTACATATAGGAGCATGATTCCGTGTATTAGTGCGTGACATATGGCGTTATTTTTACCCATAAGAAGAGCAAACAACCGAAATATATGCCATAAATAAGCAAAACCAATTCTGTAATTAGGCAAACATTCAATGAGTTTCAGTCTCAAGAGTGCTCGGCGTCTGCGCATCGTTTCAAATCGAAAAAACCAAATGATATATATGTATGTACATATGTACATATAAAAAAAACCTTTTTGGAATGTGTGTTTGTTCGTTTTTAAGAAGAAAAAAACAACAAACAGCAAATATTACCTCATCGCTCTGCCGCAGCCGACGACGTCTGCTGAGAGAACGACTATGTTGTTGTCTGCCCCTGACTTTACGCTAGCTATGTACATATGTACATACATCACATCACATCATAGCCACCAACATACAAACATACCTATGTAGTATATTTCATTCTATATTTCTTGTTTGCCTAGTCAGAGCAGCTGCCTTGGCTGTTTAAAATCTTGTATTTTCTACTTAACACTTGGATTTGTTGTCTATCTACATTTACGTTGAAAAGTTGTTGGAGTTTATCTCTAATGTATCGTAACATTCAATTGATATCTCCATCGTCATCGGTAGTCAACAGGTTTCATCCAAAATGTCTACATCAATTGCATATTTGGAATGGCTTGATAGCAAATGGAATGCCTTTCCGATATAGCTATCGGAGCTATCATATAGTAGTATCATACTCCCCCTCCTCCCCCTGCTTACTCACTCAATATCTTTGCCTAATTGGGAAATCATTTAAAGAATTTGCATGATAGATAATTTAATGAGGAAGTGAATTCTATACAAATTTCTTCATCTTAGTTGAGTAAGAGAAAGAGAGGGAGAGAGTATCTCAAGGTTGTCTAGGCGATTCTCAATCTGCTGCTGTTTTTTCTCCATCTTTTTTGTTGTTGTTTTTTTGGTGTATGTTAATATATTTCATTTTATTTGTATTTCAATTTCTCACTTCCATCGTCGATCATTTGTTTCGATTGTTGTTTGGGGCAAATTTCACTGGCGCTCCATTTTGTGGGCGTTTCGGTTTTTTTTTTTTTAACCATTATCTGAAAATGTCAATGCTCGTTTAAATCTCTTGTTGTTATTGTTATTCTTTCTATACACCCTCCGTCTACTCCCGCACCATACCCCGACATACCCGCCATAGCCGCTAACCCCGCGTCTCTGTGGCTCATGTCACTTCAGCAAGCTTTTGACCTTATTAGCGTGTTTCATTTTTGGTATGCCTCGACCACGACTACGACCACGAGACCACATAAAGAAATCCAAGCTCATTTTCACTCCATGCTGCTCCATTCTCCGATTCTCTGTATATGCGTGTGTGGGCACAAAAATACTCGTATTTTTGTTGTTGTTTTGTGTTGGATTGTGGACATGTGGACGGACGTGTGGACGTTTTGCATCCGCTCCAAGTGAGTGCTGCGTGCACATTCATTTTCGATACAACCACAACAACGATTCATTCAAAATTCATTCAAAACTGATTTGTAACTCGGTCACTTGAATCACTTGTGGGCAGTACCGGAGCACCCATTTTGGACATGTTTCAAATTGGCTTATAACGCGTTTCGCTTGCAACTGCATTTTGCATTTTATTAAGGCGAGTGGGAGGAAACTCTTGTATGTATGTATGTGTTTCTTTTGTTAACATTAACAGTATTATTTTTATTATACTGCAAATTCTTTGATGTTTTTTTTTTCGCATATTTGATTAATTGAGCTGTATTTGTTAATTGGGTTTTGCACTTGATGGACAGAAACGCGAATCAGCAATGTTGTTTGGGGCTGCTTGGCCAGATCAACTTTCGAAAGAGAGATCAAAAGTTACTGAGATTTTTGCATGGCAATATATACAAATATATGTATATACTTGTGTATGTATATTTATTTTTCTTTAATTAAGTTTTGTATGGTCTCTTGATGAGAAATGTCTGTTGCATAATTGAAAAACTGTTTCGTGTGTCCGTTGGATATCTTTGGCACTTGATTTGGGTTCCACCGATCTTCATATAAACAACATACACATATACAGACATACATATACATACATATGCATGTATCTTGTCAGTTGGGGAAATTTAGAAATCTCTATTGGGTTTTGAGTTTGTGTAAATATTGGAAAAACTTTGCATTTCTTTCTTCAACCAACTCGTTACGTAAGACAGGTAGTAGAATGGATCCGCCTATTGAAATTCAATTTATTTATTTATCCAGATTTTTCATGTTGGATGTTACTTCTCATATGTATTAGCCCAATTGTTGCAGGGACTTGATCCAATGCCTGCCTCATGTTTCAAGCTCAATTAAAACAAATTAAGCAAGAAATTGTTTTGTAGTGTTTTTTTTACTCTGCTCTGGGGGCACAATATCAAAATTCAATGCTCCAAATGCACATGAACAAGCAACAGTAGCAACAACAATAAAGGGGCAAACAGAGTAATAACAATTAAAAATATAAAAATAACAACTGTGCGCTCTATTTTTTTAACGCCTCAGCATTTTCATTGCTTTATAGATACATACTTGAGTATTGTAGATACATTTTATATATATATATATATATATATATATATTCATATGTAGATAAAGATACAGATGCATGCATGTTATGTACTCTGTATGTATGTAGGTTTTATGCCGCTTTCAAACTGCTGCCGCACACATGTTTTTCTTTTGCACCGTACAAACTGAAAAACAAGCAACGTAAAATGCCAAGTTAACCAAAAACAACAAGAACAAAGTGTATATAGGTACATATAGAAGAAAAATATACCATACATAGTAGTTCAGATACGAATCATCTACTAAATATTTCGAGTTACTTACCTGTAGTCTCTACCCTACAGTTTAAACGGGTATATGCACACATTTCACATTTAACAATGATTCAAGAAGCACTTCCTACGGAATCATTTTCAATAGTAAATCAATGCAGATTCCTGATGAAAATTAAAATTGAGTAACAGTTGTTGTTACTGTTTGAACTGATAGGCCTAAAATTTCAGTTCCCTCAAAATCGTGCGAAAACAAAAGGAGAAGAGGTCAAATCTGGCCTGAAGTATATTCCAAATTACTTCAACATATTTAGACAGTTTTTATAATAGTATTTCAATATGTACATTTAGTTATTCATGGTAAAGAGAAAACGTTATTGATGATATTTTACTTTGACTAGGTAACTGAAAATTCGAAAATGTTATGCATAGTTTTTGTGGTATTTGTTGTTGTTTGATATACTTTTGACCATATAATGGGCATAGTTTATAGTTTTTGGAAATGTGTTTCTTAATTACGCGGAACTTTCAAGTGGAGGAGGTGGCAGCAAGTCAATGAGAATGAGAAACAACCAAGGCGATTGCGGGATTGCGAATGTTTTAGTAATTTTAAAGAGCCCCGCCCCCACCCCTTGTGTTAATGTTTAAAGCGCAGGAAAGTGGGCGACCAACCGAATTGGAATTTCAGGCATTTCCTTTTTGATTCGCATTCCCTTTATTTGTTTTTTCTTTTACTCATCATTTTGTGGTTGACTCATCTCCTCCTCTCCACTCCGCTCTGCTCTGCTCTGCTCCAAGCCTAAGTGAACGCAGGGGAGCAGCTGCTTAAGGAACCCTTGTTTACTACTATTTGCATACCGCTGATAAAGAATATTATTCATATATATATATGTATATATATATGTGTGTACGTAAATGTACATCCGATTCTAAATATAGAATGAAAGTTGTTAATGTTGTTGTTGCTGCTGCTGCTCGTGACGTTGTCATTGTCACCATATTGAAAGGCCAAGATTTATGCAAAAATGAATTTCCAATTTTTATACTACATTGGGTGACTACTGATGGAATAAGAACAGTGCATTTAATTTATTTGTGTTTGTATTTTATTTGTCTAGTTGTTTTTTTTCTTCCCGCCTTTTTATCTTGTCAGAAATGTGGGCTGGGCATTTTTTCTTTTTGGTTTCGGTTTCGGTTTCGGTGTCGTAAATCCCTGCTTGATTACGTCAGTCGTCATTCGGTTAGTTGATTTTGGCGAGGAGATAGAGATAGATATGTACATACATATGTATGTATACATACATAGATAGATAGATATATGTACATATGTATGTATGTATGGGTCTGTGGAAAAAGTGGAAGGGAGGGAGCGAGTTAGATTGAGGTGGCCATAACACACGCAGATAGCCACTTCATCACCCTGTCAGTTGTTCAGTTTGTCAACCAATTTCCTAGTTTCTCATGAGCAAACTAAAGATATTTCAAATGAATTCTTTTCCCACCTTCCCCACAAACCACCGCCCGTCCATTACCATAAGCCTTAATGTTAAAACTATATTAGCAAACGAAAATAAAAAAATGAAGGAACGAGGAGAAAAAAACCCTTTGCTAAGTTGATTATCCAATCTAAGATTGGCGTGTCCACTGGCAGTTTATTGCTATATTATGTATTTCCTGGCCTTGTCAGACAATTTGTTGTATATATATTTTTTATTTCGGGGAGGGGCACCCTTAATCAATGGAACAGCTTTGTGTCTTTATAACTACATATATATATATATATATATAAACGTATTTATTTATATATGTATGTGGATGCAATGGCATTCAAGTACTCTCCCCTTTTCAATCTTGATAGCTGCAATTGGGAGGGATGCCTTACATATGTATGTATATGAATATGTATTTGTCTCTTTTGGCACTCACTTGTGCGAAAATCCATTGGAGCCCGACTGGCGGGAGCCTAATTTTTTGCTGTCTACGATTGACAACGGAAGGCAGAAGGAGGTCTTAAGTGGGCTGCTGCTGGGAATGGGAGCTTGGCATCCAATCATAAAATTGCCTGGCAATGTCTTTTATGTAGAGTGAACCAAGAAAGAAAAAAAAAACAAACAAACACACACAATAAAAGGAAAAACACCAAAGCAGAATAAAACGGAAGGAAGTCGAAGGGTTCCTGCATGTATATATGTACATACATAGTTGATATGCTAATACCGAAGAATCTCTACAATTTTGATTAGTTTGCACATGTTTAACAATTTCTTGTAAGCTTATTACTGTTAGTTAGAGACAAGTTAATTTGTAGTAGCATTTCCATATGGAATCTCTTTAATCCTAGACCTGGGCATTCTTCAAAATTGAGAATATTTATCAAACTGCTTACTTACTGATAAGATTTAATGGATGATTGATAAGCCTTAATTTGTTAAGAGAAGCTAATTACAGCCGCAGGGCTTTGTGGGACACGCGTGCCTTCAAAGGGTTTTAATTGGCTTTGTCGATGCTTATCATCTGTTTGCTAAGGTTGATATAATTTGGCCACATTATGATATATGTATGTACTCTCACTCAACCCCTCTCCTTTGTTGGTAACCACCTTGAGGTTGAGCTAATTGAAAATTATAGGCCAAGCGAATGAATCAACTAGGCAACTAACCAACCAACCACCCACCCAACAATTCATTCATTCAGATATAGAGCCCAGAGCCCATCCAGCCGTGATTTTGCTCCCTCCTCTTGACGTCACTTTGTGTCGATTCATTCGATTTGATTTGTTTGTTTGCTTTTCTTTCTTTTCCTCTCTCGCTCTATCTTTCTTATTGTTTGTTGTTTATTTATTGTGTATTTTGTTACTTTTAATGCATCTTTTATCTGGATTTTGCCATCATTGGACTGCTCATTGTTGTTGTTGTTGTTGATGCTGATAGTGATACAAAAATTTGTGGCCCATTGTTTGCCAGACGAGCAGGCGAAAGAGAGACAGAGATCTGAGGCGAGACAAAGTCTCTTTGGCGACGACAACGTCTTGTTTACTCAAATTACAACTGTGGGGTTATCTGCACCAGATTTCCACACCCACAAGTCAAATTGCAAAGTTCGAATGGGTTGTCTCTTATTGACCCCCAGCCGAGTTGCTGCTGCTGCTGCTGCTGATGATGATGCTGATGTTGGGAGTGGGCACTCCTGGCCAGCAATGCACTCCTATCCTGTATCTTCTCTCCGGTCACTGTTTATATTTACTTAAACGTTTGTCTTATTTATCTGTCGACTGCTGCTCCACTTTGGCATTTCTTTTTTGCATTTTTAAGAGACGTTTGTATCACAATGTGGCTTACCGAAGAAGGCATATAAGCAAATGTTTACGATCGATCATTTAGTTCGAGTTGAACGCCCTCAGATCGGTTCCATCGCTGTATGCAAGGAAACGCAAGAACGTGACTGTTGTTTACAAGAGGTGTTAATGCCTATGAAAACAAATTTATATGTATAATTTGCCAAAATCGTAAAATAAACATGCTTGATTTATGGGAAAATTTTGCTTAACTTGCATCTACTTACCTTGGAGTCAGAATACCCTGCAATCCGAAGAATCAAGAAACTGGTGAAACTTAACTCTATATATGAACTGAGACACAAAGTCCAGCAGAAAGTTTATATAAGAAATACAAATGAATTGAAAGTCGTCTAATATGTGGTATATATAAATACATTTTACATTGACATAATTTGTATTTCGATAGAATGAAATAAGTTAAACAGGGGGTTTCCCTTTTTTGTTCTTTTATTCCAATCTAGTGTTATTTCGTAATAGCTTTCAATGGAAACTACAACAAAACAAAATGCCAAATTAATGTAGTTACTCGTGTTCTATATGAATACATAATTACACTTGTTATTCAACCTGGACAAATTAAACAGCACAAGCCCAACAAAGATCCATCGTGACACATTTGTCAAACATCATTTGTGTGTGTTTCTTTCTCTGTTTATGGACCATTCAGTTTTTTATGTGTTTGTTTCTTTTTTATACCATACACCCATAGGGTGAAATGGTATATTAAAGTCGCCAAAATGTATGTAACAGGCAGAAGGAAGCTTTTCCGACCCCATAAAGTATATATATTCTTGATCGGGATCAACAGCCGAGTCGATATAGACATGTCCGTCCGTCCGTCCGTCCGTCCGTCCGTCCGTCCGTCCGTCCGTCCGTCCGTCCGTCCGTCCGTCCGTCCGTCCGTCCGTCTGTCCGTATGAACACGTAGATCTCAGAGACTATAAGAGCTAGAGTCACCAAATTTGGTACGTAGACTCGTGTATAACCTACGGTGGTCAAGTTTATTTCAAATTTTTGCCACGCCCCCCTCCGCCCACGGAATTTAAACAAATTTGATTTTCTTAAAGACTATAATAGCTAAAGACATCAAATTTGGTATGATTAATCCTTTAGAAGGCGCGCACAAATTTGTTGCAAAAAAAATTTGCCACGCCCCCCTCCGCCCACGAAATTTAAACAAATTTGATTTTCTTAAAGACTATAATAGCTAGAGACACCAAATTTGGTATGTGTATTTGCTTAATAAATGCGCATATACTGTATATGCAACGATTTTGCCACGCCCCTTTCCGCCCCCGTAATTTGTGAAAACTCGATTATCTCACGTAATTTTCTACCTTTTGTAATCAAATTTAGCACACTTGAATTTGATACTAATACCCAGCAAACTACCAAATTTGATCAATATCGGACAAAAAATAGCCAAGTTATGCATATAAACGTTTTTCCATAAGGCCGTAGTTGGCCGTTGGCTGGTGGGGGCGCTAGGGTGCTCGTATACTTGAGTGAGGGAGATTCTAAGATATGCTTGTAATAAAAACCATGTGAAAATGCATTTGTTTAATAAATTTAAAATATTTGCTTTACTGGTGTATGGTATACCTAAGTCGGCGAGACGACTTACTTACTTCATTTGACAAATTTCCGCTGACATCAATTGTAAAAAAGAATTGCCACGAATCGTTACTCAGGCGCAACACTAATAATCATCATCAGTTGTTTGTAGTGTAGATACAATTTTCGCCCTCTCCGATTGGGCAGCCTCTTTTTGGGGGCTGCCGCTGACTGCTGGCCATCTGTTTGAACCTCTAAGCTAAATACAGCAGCAATGTCTAAAAATTCAGCGATGAGTCATTTGGTTTTGCGAAAAGCAAAGCAAATCAAATTAATGAATGCCCCACCCCCTACCCTCGCCGTCATCCTCACAGTTCCAACTACACCCCCCTTGAGAATCGGGGCATTAGCATCAGCAATGAGCAAAGCTCCCGCATCAGATGCGGTTGGGGCAGCTAGCCAACTAAATGAACATTTATATTGTTGTTTTTGTATCTTTGTCGTGGGTGGAATGGGGGAGGGGAGGTGGGTTTGGCGTACAAGATTGCCCCCATGATCAAAAACAAATAAGAACAACAAAAAGTCCTCCTCATTCAGATATTCAGATTCACGGCACCTTTTTGACGTTGACTTTGCCGGCATTTAGCTTTCAATAGAAAATAGGTAGGTTGGTGGTGCTGGTGGTGCTGCTGATGATGATGATGATGCTGGTGGCGATGGCTTCTGATCTTGTGGCTGTGTTCTATTTTCAGTGTGCCATGAAAATTGTGTGGCACACATGAAAGCAAGACAGAGAGGGTGAGATGGATAATATATATATGTATATAGTATATACTATATGCAAGCATTCATATAATATATACCTATGGTAGATTAGTTGAGCGGGGGTTGGGCTTTATGTCTTCACACTTTTGTTTTCTTTTTGTTTTTTTGATTCTCCTTTCATTGATTTGGATTTGCTTTGGTTTTTCGGAAAATCCATCGGATCATTGCCTAGCAGCGAGTTACACTTCAAAAATTATGCTTTGTTTACCTTGAAAAGTTCTCGCATTAATGCTGTATATTTTTAGCTTTCATATACGGGCAGCTAATACATATAGATTGTGGATATATGTATTTAAATGTATGTATATTTTGGTATATACATATGGAGGTTTGTACGTATGTATGTATATTGGGGCTGCCTGTTGTTTTGGTTTAATTAAAATCTGTGCGCGCCTTTATAGTCGAAAGGAAAAACTTTTACGCATTGTGAATTTTTCAACACATTTGACGTTGAACAGTTTCGGTTTTTATACCATACACCCATAGGGTGAAATGGTATATTAAAGTCGCCAAAATGTATGTAACAGGCAGAAGGAAGCTTTTCCGACCCCATAAAGTATATATATTCTTGATCAGTATCAACAGCCGAGTCGATCTAGCCATGTCCGTCTGTCCGTCCGTCTGTCCGTCTGTCCGTCCGTCCGTCCGTATGAACGCCTAGATCTCGGAGACTATAAGAGATAGAGTCACC
The DNA here is from genome assembly GCA_018152135.1 of Drosophila paulistorum. Taxonomy (NCBI): domain Eukaryota; kingdom Metazoa; phylum Arthropoda; class Insecta; order Diptera; family Drosophilidae; genus Drosophila; species Drosophila paulistorum. The sequence continues at coordinate 17,581,079 of JAECXG010000690.1, forward strand.
AAATTTGGAATGTAGGCTCGTGTAGTATGTAGAGTGATCAAGTTTGTTTCAAATTTTTGCCACGCCCCTTTCCGCCCCCGCAATTCAAAAAAAACGTTTTTCTCAAAAACTATTGCAGCTAGAGACACCATATTTGGTATGTATGTTTGCTTAGTAAATGCGCACATTTTGTATGTATAAAGATTTTGCCACGCCCCTTTCCGCCCCCGACATTTGAAAAAATCGATTATCTCCCGTAATTTTTAACCTTGTGGAATCAAATTTGGCACACTTGAACTTGATACTAATACCCAGCAAAATACCAAATTTGATCAAAATCGGACAAACAATAGCCAAGTTATGCATATAAACGTTTTTCCATAAGGCCGGAGTTGGCCGTTGGCGGGTGGGGCGCTAGGGTGCTCATATGCATGAGTGAGCGAAATACTAAAAGATGCTTGTAAAAAGCATGTGAAGAGAACTTTTTTAAAATAGGCAAATGAATTTGTTATTACAAATTTGAAATATTTGTTTTACTGGTGTATGGTATACCTAAGTCGGCGAGACGACTTACTTACTTCATTTTTTTTTGGGTCCCCCCTTTTTTCAATTTTATATTTTGTGATTTATTGCCCATTGAGCATGTGTTTGTTATATTAGTTTTCAAATACAATGCATGTATAGGGATATCATGTTAGAGTCTACGAAACATGAGTATCCTGTCAGATTAATCAGACTAGATAAATAGATCTTAATCGCTTTTAGTAATTGTAGTCAAAACAATTTGTACACATATTTATTCTTCTCATTGTAGTTGTAAAATGTAGGCAAAATCACCAAATGATGTAATGTTTATTGGAATGTTTTTGGCCATGATCATGATCATATTATGTTACTTTGCAACAATCAATCGATTAATAGACAACCATCTTGAAATTTATTTCCAAACTTTACCTTTATATATACTTACATATGTAGGTATATGTAGGTTTATATGGAGAGATGTCTAGAACGTGCTGTGCACCTAATCCAGACATCTGTTCCCACATCAGAATCGTGCCAAGGTCTCAGATTGCGTTCGATATAACTACGTGACGCTATCGTTTTGTAATTTTTGATTGCTCTTGCTTCGCGAATGAACAACATGAAAGAGACTCTCGCCTCTCACACAATCAGCCTACAACATACAATCAGCCAACCAGCCGACCTACTAAGCAAGAAACTTGTCCAACGCCCACTGCAAATGCCTTTTCGCTTTCAGGTGGCAGACATGAACGTAAAGATCGGGCTCCAATTGGGGGCACCCACGCAATAAACAATAAGCCAAAAAGCAGGCCGCTCTTTTGTCGTGTCAATGAATTGGGTGAGGGTGAGGGTGGCTGCCTCCGCCCTAGATGCCACATGCACCTGTAACTGAGATATGTGGGCGGGAACATGGCATGGGACAAGGCTTAATAAGTGTCGCCTAGGGGGGGCCTCCGACCGACTCATTTTGCGTGTATCTCGCGAATTTTTGTTGTTCTCTTTTGTTTGTTGTGTGTGGTAGCTTGTTTAATGGTCAACAGCAGCCGCATTCTTGCATAGATCTCTACTCTATGCCACTCCACTCGACTCTCTACACTCCTTTTGCAGGTTTGGGCCTTTTGGGTGTTGATTGATTTTTTATAAACAAAACTCCATTCGAAGTAATGCAGTGTTTGTTGTGTGTGTGCGTGTGTGTGAACGCGCGCTAATGGAAAAGTCTGGTGCAGCATTCTTCAGACAACTTCTATATATACTTACATATCGGTTGTTACGGCTGCTTTGGTGGCATTAACCGCAATGCCAAGCATATAGCCATATATGTGCAGGCAGCATCAGCTTCAAGTCAGCATCTGTGCATCTTCTCCCTACCTCCTCCGACAACTGACTAACGTCGCCCTGCACCCGGCACCCGCCAATCGACCGCCGACCCTCGATGAGGTCGCGCATTGCTAATATGGAAAATGAAAACAGGAAAAATGCTTTGTGCGTTGAGTTTCGAGTGCATTGCGAGCTTTGAAGTTGTTGCCACCGTGGCCAGGCGCACTTAATCTCTGCCGTACGTTACAGAAGCCCCCACTCCATCCTCCCACCTCGCGTCCCTTCCCATTTACCGTCCTCTATCATCCAACGTCGCCTTCTTGCCAGCTGCTGCTGCTGCTTCTGCTGGCCGTTCAAAAGATTTATATTGCGTTGCAAGTGTCTTAGTTATAGTATGGATTATGTTTTTTTGTTATTTGTTTGTTAACCAACTTTCAACCGTTGCTCGTTCTTTTCTTCCTATTTTATTTACAGATTTCTTATACAAATCATAAACGACAGCAACAACAACAACAACAACGAAATCCAAAACATAACAACGAAAACATTCAGCATATAACAAATCAAACTTTCGAAAGTTATATCCCCCCCAGAATCAGCCAAAAGAGGCAAAAAACCAACTGAAACAGATATATATATAAGCTTAGCCCCTGGAATTTTTAAGACGGCTTATAACGAATTGAGGTAAGTGCTAATATTTAGGCATAAAGATCTCTTAATTGAAGATCAAACAAACTAGTTGGAGAATGACTTGCCAATTATTATAGTTTGATCTAGATTTCTTATGATATAAGCAAAGGGTATCAAAACTTCCACATAGTTTTAATTTAGTATGTTTCGCTCGACTCTAATTATTTTGAGTGTGACTAAGTTATGTTGTGCGGTGGGGTATTAAATGAGATTACGACCCGCTTTTGTGGCCACTTTGCGCATTAAGTGCATTAAATTAAACCATTTTTGTGCGAGTTTTAAGTGAATTGCTCAATTACTTACACATAATTGCAATTAACTAAAGTCGATTGTAAATTATATTCTTTAACAATAGATTATGTGTGTTCTAGTGTCTACTTACTTTTGAGTTGAGACATATTTTTAGTGGATTTTGTTGTGGATGCTACATGCTTGTAGGCCTAGTCGTTCAAAGGGAAACTAACTGCGGTTTCCATTTCATTTTATGGCCTTTGCCTCTGACTATTAATACAACAAACACAAATATATATTCATATACATATGTATAAAAAAAATGTGGAAATTACATAAAAGGCTCCACATTGGCGCAGCATCATGACATTTTGTTATCCTTGCCACGCACACACACACACACACACACACTATAGAAACCTCTATTGAACTGGGAAAAGAAAAGCAATCAGAAGAAAACATGGTCTGACTGTGTGAAAGAGTGAAGCGTGGGCCAAGACAAGTGAAAACTGTGCAGATTCCTTGCACAGGACCAGGCAGGACTCCTACGCAAAAGGCATACACCACCCGACACTCGCACGTTTATATGGAGCCCCAGACAAAATGGTGGCATTGGCGCCACAAAGTCGCGCCAGTCAAGTTTTCCTTTTTTTTTTGCTTCTTTCATTTTGCTTTCCTTTGCTTTTTTTCTTTACTGGTTTTCATAGCGGCGATAAAGAACTTGGTTAGAATGGCATTTTGTAGGTGTGGGGGTGGTTGTGGGTGTGGATGTAGGGATGTGATAGTAGGTGAAGGTATATGGCAGGAGGTCCTGCGATTGCGACTACTGCTATTCTCTTGTAATCAAAATGTTACAAAATGTGTTGCATAGTTTTAGGCCAACACCACTAAATCTTATTGCCCTATCTATTTAGCTTGACTCATTACTCATCTGAATTCAATTAATCAAAAGATCTCAGAGTATACAATCCAAAAGTTGTGTTTTTGCTAATTAGAATCTTTCAAATGTCCAAATTTTGTCCATGGATCTCCCGCAGTTCTTAAATCTTATAAGATGATGTGCCCCGTTTGTTTTTTGTCTTGTTCTTTAGAGTTCCTTCCATTATTCATTTTCCATGCATTGATGAGGTTTTTGTTGCTCTTCAACAATAACAAAAAAAAAAAAAAAATCGAAAACGAGCAAACTCAATTTATATAACTTAGGCAAGTAAACAACAATATCAAGTTGTTCATGTTGTTGTACATAAGCCAAATGCGGAGTCCACCCATTGGTGGTCCAGAGCCACCCATTGGGTAAGCCCAGTTGGTGGTGGATTGCGTACGACGACGGGGTTGCCCACAAAAAAAAAAAAAAGAACAAAACCAAAAATGCTAAGTTGCGTTGCGTTGTCCACCAACCACCACCACCCTCTTCACCCGCCCCATATACCTCGACCTCCTTCCTTTATCATTCACTTAGGCAATTTTTACGATCTCATCGAAGCTAACAGAACCACACACACAGAAACACACACCTACTACCACATAGTTTGGCATATTTGCATCCTTTTCCTGCCTTCAGGACATCATAGACACACACAGCAACTGATACCGCACATGCCGCATAAGGATATGCTGGCAGCAGCGCAGCAGCAGCATCCTTTTTTTCTGGTCGTGGAGCATGCGCGCAGCATCATCTACGGCGCCAAAGCGACGCCAGATGATTTTCATAATGCTTACGACTTGTGGAATGAATCATGTTTAGGTCAGAAGCGCACGATGTGTCGTCGGGATAGCACATCACTCTAGGCCTAGCCGCAGATCGGGCAAAACTTGCCAGCGCTAACACTTGCTACAAATAATAAACAGAAGAGCAAATATATATTTAGTAGAGCGAACTTACAAGTTTCAAAAACCAAACACAAAAATAAGTCGCGTTTTTAAAACCGTTTTGTGCCTGTTATTCAGTTAACTGAGTTGTTAAGTTTTTTGTTAAGTTTCTGTGTGAAGTGCCTTTTGTAACGACTTTCGGGCCTAGTTCGTCATATAGTGTGCCTTAAACTCTTTTTAGAACTTCGCTGCATTGTCGTCGAGTGCCTTGCTGAATTTTTTTTTGAAAACAGTTTTTTTTTTTGTTTTTTTCATACTTGTCATGTAGACCCTAATTAAGTCAATGCGATTTTCGGCCCTAGGCTCTAATCGTCGCTCGAAACTCTGCCAATAATTTGCCTTAAATAACAGAAACCAAAAAAATAAGAAAAGAAAGAACGACAACACAATACAAACGTTTTTTTTGCTTTTTTTTATAAAAATCCTACACGTTTTTATCTATATACACAACATCTAATATATACAATATATATACACACACACACACTCATATATATATATATATATATATATATAAGTAGAAAAAAGCTTTTAGAAATTTTAAACGTTATAAAAAACCAAAAAATAAACACTGTTCACGTTATGTATACGCGTTTTTTAAGCTATTTGTAAAGAGACACCAACGTTTTTTGCTGCAATTGTTAGCGGTCATTTGTGTTAGAGTTTGTAATATTTTTTTTTCGTGTTTCCTTTTTAATTGATCACAAACTTTCGGTTCTGTACAATAATTCATTGTACAATAAACGGACAGGACGCTCCGTTTTGAACACACACACCACAAACGTGCCTCAGCTCGTCGAGCAGTTGCGCCCCCCCTTTGAAGGAGTTGCGTATCACCTAACCACGCACATGCACACGCACACACAGACACAAATTAGGTGGTGCACTCCGATCTAGCACTGCCGTCGCAGTCAACGATTTTTAAAATCCCCCTTCAAAACCGTTACGCCTTCGAGACAACGTCAAACCTTAAAACCTATAATAATATAAAAAAAAGAAACAAAAAATACAAAAAAAAAAAAAGAACAAAAAAAACACAAAAAAGTAAAAAACAACAATCTACAACGAAATTTTTATACATAACACACCACAACACAATCACACACTCACACAACAACACAACGCCTTAGCGTGCCTTTATAAGCCATAAGCGTTAGCCGCATAAGCTTCGTGCCTTAGAAAGAAGAAAACTAAAAAACCGAAAATACCGAAACAAAAACGTTTTTTTTTTTCAATACATTTTTTGTTTGTTAGTGTGTTTAATAAAAACAAATCGACGATATGAGCTTTCAAATGTGTACGAAAAGTAAGTAATGCATTTTATTTTTGAGACCTTTTATTATGCAAACTATAATTAAAAGAGTAGTTTATTTTAGGAAGCAAACAGAAATCGGGGGTGGGGGTTCTTTTTTTAACAACCCAGTTTTCTAATCGTTAATTACGCCAAAATTGCGATGCTTCAATGCCTAAACAAGTTGAGTATTACGACTAAATGAAGCGAAAGAAATGTATACATGGTGACTAGAACTAAACATTCAAGTTATCAATAGATAATAGCTGTAAAATATCAACGATTATTTATCGAATTCTTTGAAACCTATCAAATAATTCCAAGTACATACATATATGTATGCTTATCAAATTACCACTCGTTAAATGTTTTAAGTACCCACTTTCAATGTTCGTAAATTTCTTTGGAATATGTTTTGGCTTATAGTTACCAATACTTGCCATTGGCCAGAGCCGGGCCATTGCAAATGAAAGTGCATAGAGAGCTCTAGCTGCGGTGGCATCCATTCTCGTAAACACAACATCCAGGAGCAATTAATTAGTTAGAGTCATAGAAAACTTAGCTGGCCGTAAATTACATCCATTAGCAACTCAGTGTGACTCCTGAGTGAAAAGTGGCTGCCAATTAGTGAGAGTTGCCCACTTCCATTTGCATTTTTGGTGACCAACTGCGAGGGAGTAGCGTAGAGTCGAGTCGAGTGGAAGTAGCTAGCAAGATGCGGCCGACCACTAAGAAAATTCGTGGTCGCCGCGGGCTAAACTCACTCACTCCCACTACGTTTACTACCATCTCTGATTATGATGTTACCTTCTCCAACTTTTAGTTGCCAAAAATGTTTTTGCGCTAAAATTAATATTTATTGGCCTTTGACAGGCTAAGAGGAAATCATAAAAGTCGCTGGGCTATGTTGGGAAAATGTTGCTTGTAATGTGATATGCTCTCATGACGGCCTTTTGTGGCTCTGACTGATTCTATTAGGTACATCTAATGTCATAACTCTGTTAGTTGTCGCTATGCTGCTGATGCACTGTGTCTCGTTTGAATTTAGTTATCTCCCTTATTGAATGTTGGGCAAACTGTTTGCGTTTGAGCTCGGTGAAATCTATCCTGCAATGTCCACATTGTCCTGCATCCATTTCGCTGATGTGACACTGACAGTTTTCCCCTCTCTATCTCTCTATTATCCTCTGAATGCTTGTTTATTTTGTGGGAGACTTCATCAGTTGGTTAGCTGCCTGCTTTTTTGGGGTCCTTCACGGCCTGAACAAAGCTGATGTGTGGTGGTGGTGGTGGGGATGTGGATAGTGTGGTCTCTCCTGTCACTCAGTTAATTCAATTAATGGCAGAGTATTGGTTTCTCCAAACGAAAAAGTCATTAAAGGGGACAACTTTTTCAAAACGAACTTTATTGCCTTGGTAAGTTACCCCAAATTTAGACAATTTGAATTATATTTTATTGACTAATACTAATATCAACGCCTTCGTTCTTACCCTTAACTGTATCTTTCAGTTTAAACGCTTTTGGATGAGCGTTTTGTAGTCGTCTTTGAGACTGTTTTAGATTATTGCGCGCATGTCGCATTTGAATCTCCTTTTTGCCAAGGCGTTTAGATTACGCAGTAGCAAGTGGTTACCGTTATAGGCTACTTTAGCCCAACTACCACTCCCACATAGGCCGCCCCTAAGAACATGAACGGTTTAGGCTGCGCAAAGCGCTGCCAATCCGTCGGTTGGCGCCATTCAGACGGCAGTTATCGGGCGTGAAAATCCATAAGTTAAGGGAGTCGAGAGTAGCCGGCTGGCCGAGAGAGAGAGAGTAAGTAAGAGATTACCAGAGTGTATGAAAGTACCTCGAGGGTAAAAATTTCCCAGTCTGGGGGTGCATCTCCCTTGAGCCGCTCTCTCTCTTGCTTTGTGTGCGCAGGCTCCAAATTCTCGCTTTCTCTCTCTCTCTCTCTCGCTGTCCTGGTCGCTGCTGCTGCTACTGTCACAGTCACAGTCGCTTAGTCTCTTTGCGGTTACCACCACCGCCGGCAGCAGCAGACAGACAAGAAATCCGGTTAACAGTGATGATGCTGACAACGTTGGGAACGACTTTGCAGCATCCCTTAGGCTGGGTAAACTTTTCAGTTGCCAGTTACGTACGTGCCAGTTACGTGCCAGATTTCGAGCCCAACGGACGTGCCTCTTCCTCAAAAAATAGTAAAAAAAATAATAATATTGAAAATAAAAAGAGAAAAGAAAAAAAAAATTAAATAAAGCAAAGCTGTGGGAAGCCGCCTACAGATTCTAGAAGGACAAGCCGCCATATGGAACCAGGATCCAGCACAGTTATAAAAAGTAATACTCCAGTCCTCTTATCGTGTGTGTGTGTGAGTGTGTATGCGTGTGTGATTGAGAGGAGTATTGTCGGAAATATCAAGTGGTTTTTGAATGCCAGCCAGGCTTCTTCATTATCATAGTGGGAGATAGACAGCAATCCCTATGCATACATAGGGAAGAGAGACGAGAAGCGAAGTAAAAAGACAAGAAGTACATCGAAACTTAACAAAAGGAGAGGAATAACAAAACATTAACCATGTAAATTATTGATTTTTGTCATAGGCAATATATATTTGGAGCTCCCCATCCCAGGGCTGAAGTGACACACTTAGAGGCAGCTTTTTGGGCTGTCGCAGGATCAAAAGCGGGCGACAGAAAATCAATTACAGAAACTCTAAACGCAGAGGGGTGGAAGCAGTAGCAGTGGCATCATGGTAGGGGGAGCTTGGCATTAAGTGAACTTAGCTAAAAATCCAGAACGGCGTCAGAATTCTGTTGCCCGGCCTGGCCTCTCTTGGTCCTGTTCTGGGTAACGGAGGTGGGGGGGAGCAAGTACGTTGCTAGCTCCCCACCCCATCAAAAAAAAGAAGCTGTCTTTGATTTGGTAACTGAAGTGCCTCTCTCTGCCACCACTGTCTCTCTTGTTTTTTTCTCTACTGTGTGTGTGTGTGTGGGTTTTCGCCAGTGTGAGTGTGTTTGTGTAGAAGATTTTCATCAGCAACTTTATCGGCCGTCTGCTTTTGGGTGGTGGCTGCCTCTTTTCCTGGCTATCTCTTTACACTTTGGGGGTGGCTTTAGGTCTCTGGTCTCTTGTCTCTGGGTTTCTATTTCTATTTTCTCTCTGTGGCATTTATATTCAAAATATATTCTCTTTATTTCAATTGTTGTTTTTGGTTCTTCTTTTTTCTTTATGCAGTGCCTTTTGCAATTTCTACACCATATAAACTAAGCCTAAGCAAGAAGAAGAGACGACGAGGCGGAGGAGGAGGAGTAACAGTAGCAGTAGGAAGAGCAGCAGTTATAACAGTTCTAGCAGGAACTGTTGTGGAAGATAAAAAACAACGAAAACGACCACATAGGCGGCGACGACGACCAGGCCAAGATGTCCACATTATCGCTGCGCATACAGCTGGAAGGTGGTCGGGTGACCAAGACCATACAATTCCAACCAAATACCACAGTCCACGATGCATGCAAAATTATTCGCGATAAATTTGCTGAAGCAGTGCAGGGAAAACGTAAGTAAAACAATAACATATTGAAATATACACATACATTGTATATCCATTCCTGCTACGAGTGCACTCTTCTCTTTTTCTCTCAATCACTCCCTCTCTCTATCTATCTCGCGCTCTCTCTCTCTCTCTCTTTCTCTCTCCTTTACTGACTCTCTGTATCTCTCTGCCTCGCACTCACTCTGACTATTTCTATTACTATCCTCCTCTATTTAGCCAGCGAATATGGCCTGTTTATCTCGGATGAGCAGAACCAGCAAGGCGTTTGGCTCGAGGCTGGACGTGCTCTGGGCTATTATATTCTGCATAATCAGGACACTCTGGAATATCGTTGTAAGACGCGCATATTACGTGTGAGAATGTTGGACGGAGCCGTAAAAACCATTCTGGTGGACGACTCACAGCCTGTCTCGCAGTTAATGGTTGTTATATGCACTAAAATTGGTATAACCAATCATGAGGAATACGGCTTGGTCCGCGAGGATAACGAAGCACAGAATGAGAATTTGCCGGACAACAAATTTGGCACTCTAACCCTAAAGCGTAAAATTATGGAGAAGGATCGCGATGCCAAAATGGAAAGTTTACGCAAGAAACTGAAAACGGATGATGAAAGTGAGTAGAAAATATCCTGTTTAGAGCGCTTTAGGGCTTTTTAATTGCAAAACATATTAATTGTTCCATCCTTAGTGAACTGGGTGGATGTTAGTCGTACCCTGAGGGAACAGGGCATTGATGAATCGGAGACGGTTTTGCTGCGTCGTCGTTTCTTCTTCTCTGACCAGAACATTGATTCCCGTGATCCTGTGCAGTTGAACTTGCTCTATGTTCAGGCCAGAGATGCCATTCTGGATGGTACCCATCCAGTTACTCAGGATAAAGCATGTGAATTCGCGGGTATCCAAGTGCATATACAGTTTGGACCTCATAATGCGGCCAAGCATAAGCCAGGATTTCTGGAGTAAGTTTGCAAATCGATTGCAGAATAAAGTTCTATGTATAATCTTATCTCGAATCCTCAATTTGTCTCCACTTGTATAGCTTAAAGGATTTTTTGCCTCAATCGTATGTACGTGTGAAGAATATTGAAAAGAAAGTATTTGCCGAACATCGAAAACATGACGATCTATCGGAGATCGATGCCAAAGTCCTGTACACGAAGACAGCCCGCGAGTTGCCCACGTATGGTGTTACCTTCTTTCTGGTCAAAGAAAAGATGAATGGCAAGAACAAGTTGGTTCCACGTCTATTGGGTGTAACCAAAGACTCTGTGCTGCGTCTGGATGAGCATACCAAGGAAATTTTAGTTTCCTGGCCACTTACCACAGTACGACGTTGGGGTGCCTCGCCAAACACATTCACCCTTGATTTTGGTGATTATGCCAATCAATATTATTCAGTCCAGACCACAGAAGCGGAGCAAATTGTCCAACTTATTGCTGGCTATATTGATATCATATTGAAGAAAAAACAAACCAAGGATCATATTGGTATTGAGGGTGATGAGGGATCCACCATGGTTGAAGAGTCAGTGGCACCATCAAAGTAAGTCCTGCAAAATGAGCCTATATACGTGAAGAGTTAATACATAGTTATAACTTCCAGGGCCACTTTCTTGCAACATGAAACGAATCGTGTGGAAAAACTTAACTTGGAGAGTTTGGCACATCCGGGCATTATGCGGCCATATGATGGTAAGTTTAATGACCTCATTCTAATTGATATATTTATTTATGCACTATAGCTTGAGCTTCTTAAAAGTATATATATACATATATTTATCTAGCCGATGCCAAACAAAAGCATTTATACTTGGCTTGGAATTCTTTGTTTTATATTTTTATTCAATATGATTGATGAAAGAAAACTTCAAACTAAAATGAAAAGCTCTTTTAAGAAACTGTTGTATTGAAGCAGGAATCTTTGATGATATTGTATTGAATATATACAAATTAGTGCTTTTTCGAATCTTTTCTTTATTTTGTGTACGCTAATGTTTGTTTTTGTATTATTTGTTTTATTTCTATATCTTATTTACAACCCACCCTGTTGTTCGTCTGTGTGGAACAAAACAAAACCATAGGCGAGCGCACCTTTACCCAGAACGAAGTGCAGACCGTACAGTATGGAGCCTTCGTTGGCCAGGTCAATCATGCGCACCAGCCGCCCACGGTGAGTCACCCTGGTCAAAACCTCCCCAAAAAATAGAACATTTCCCAACTAACAATCACAATTTCATTTCACGCGCTTTTTACCTATGTTGCCACTGCACATTTTCCTAACACAACTTCAAACACACAATATCGCCTCCATCTAATAGAAAAATATAAGTCTAATCTCTGATGCATTTCTTTAACATTCCTTTGACATGCTGCAAATCTCTGAATACAGATAATGGTCATCCAAAATTTTACAAAGTATGAATTGTCGCCTCATTAGAATTGTTTTACTTTTTGTTGTTATGTCGATTCAGTAGTTAACTTATTAAATTTTCTCCCTTGGATTCTGCAGACTAAGGAAGTACGGATTAGTTCTGTAAATCTGACAGAACCGCAACGCGCTCTACTCAGTTATATATCTGCTGGTCAGGATGTCTTATTACGCGCCGATGAAGAGTTGCGTACCAAGGTAATGCGAATGCACTTATTTTCCTGCTAGTATGGTCAATAATTTGTATGATTTTGGCTTTTTAGGCACCCATCCAAGAGCTGGGCAGCGATTTGAGGTCAATTGAGTGGCGTGAGAATACTTTGGATACCTCTAAACAGGCAGTTAGCAGCCATGTTGCTACCATGAGTGCAGCTACAGCCCAGATTATCACAGCATCGCAACCTGATGAAGTTGATACGGAAGCCATTTCCGCATCTGTTTCGCAAATCGCCCAAACAATTCCCGAGGTAACCAAGGAAGTGCGTCTGATAGCCGCTTTAATGGAGAACGATTCGAATGGCGACCAACTGTTGGAAGCAGCTCGCAATCTATGCAATGCCTTTAGTGATCTACTCAAAGCAGCCGAGCCCGAAAGCAAGGAGCCACCTCAGCATTTGATTAATGCTGCCAGTCGAGTAGGCGAAGCCACCACACATGTCCTCAGCACCATTGCCGAAGAAGAGGTGCCAGAGAATCGTGATTTGCATGATATGCTCTTGGCTCTGGCAAAGGCGGTGGCCAATACAACAGCTGCATTGGTTTTGCGTGCCAAAAACATTGCTGCCAGCTGTGAGGATGAGCAAGCCAGAAATCGGGTAATTGGAGCAGCCAGCCAATGTGCCTTGGCCACGAGCCAGCTGGTGGCCTGTGCTAAGGTGGTGGCTCCCACTTTGCACAATGCTGCCTGTCGAGAACAATTGGAGGCAGCGGCCCGAAATGTGGCCAGAGCTGTTAACTCTTTGTGCGAAGTCTGCAATGAGGCCAGCAACGATCCCAAATTGAAGGCGGACCTTTTGGCCGCAGCCAGAGATGTTTCCAAGAGCCTTACCGATATGCTGGAGCATGTTAAGCTGAGCTCTCGCGAGCATGCCAATCGTACTAGTCAGGAATTGAGTCCGGTAGAGAACGTCATTATTGGCACTGATATTCTAGTGTCCACCAATGATCCCCAGGAGATGGTGCGTCATGCCCGAACTTTGGGTCAAACAACAGCCCAACTTATCCAAAGTATCAAGGGCGAGGCGGATCAGCAGCAGGATGCGGATATGCAACGTCGTCTATTGTCTGCAGCCAAACAGTTGGCAGATGCTACCGCTAAATTGGTGGAAGCTGCACGCCTCTGTTCCTCCAATCCACATGACACTGACAACCAGAACGCCTTGCGTCGCGCAGCTGAGGAATTGCGAGAGATAACCACCACTGCAGCCAATACACCAGCCATGAAGCGAGGATTGATACAACGTTTGGAATATTGCTCCAAGCAGGCTGCTTCGGCTGCCACCCAATGCATCTCGGCGGCCCAGAATGCCGTGCAGCACAGCCAAGACCATCAGACGAAGGAATCACTGCTTCAAGATTGCAAGAGAGTGGCGGACACTATCCCAAGGTTGGTTACCTCAGTGAAAACGACACGTGCCCAACCGGATGATGCACATGCTCAGCTAAATCTCATCGAAGCAGCTGAACAGTTCATTGAACCAGCTCTCCAGGTTTCGAAATCTTCACGAGCCCTGCAGCCCACAGTCACCGATATACCATCAGCTGCCCAGCTCTCCAAGAGTGCCTTACATTTGGGCCAAAGTGTTTCCGAGTTGCATTCGGTGGCACAACGTGCCCGTGATGCATGCGGCGGCCAGGAATTGGAGTCGGCTCTGGAGGCAGTGAGGAAGCTGCATCATGTCCTGGACGACACACGACAAGCGGCACTAGCAGGACAACTGATTGCTTTGCCTGGAGACACTGTAGACAATACGGCTGATGAATTAAGAAAATCGGCTAAAAATGTAGGCATAGCCCTAAGCCAATTGTTGTCATCAGTTCTACAAAATCAACACAGCTATGCAGGCTCAGCCGGTCGGGATACTGCTCTTGCTCTGGGAGACTTTACCAAGAGCGTACATGGAGTGGCTGCTACTACCCAAAATCCAGCAATTATTGATTGTGCCGATGACGTGGTAACTAGTTCGGCCAGGCTTATCGAAGAGGCCCAGCGTACGCTCCAGGGCCTGGCAGATCCACAAGCTCTTACCCAGGCAGGACGAGACGTCACTGGTGCCCTCTCCCGCACTGTTGACTGTATACCCGGTCAGCATGAGGTAGATGTAGCTCTGAGAAATGTCAGCGATCTTAGCCAGATTATTTGCATGACCGAGTTGCCACTATCAACGCGTCCCTATGCAACTCTTCAGTCGGAGCTTAAGCAAATGGCAGAGCAGTTGAGTAGCTCTGGCGGTCAGATTGTTGTATCTTATGCTTCTCCAGCGTCACTGGCCGAAAGCAGTCACAACTTTGCAGCCAACTACAGGGATCTGCTATCGGTCAGCATGGAAATGGCCGGTCAAACACAAGAAGAATCTGTTCGCTCTCAGATTATAGAGTGCCTTCGCCATGTGTCCACTCAATCGTGCTCGTTGCTGTCTACAGCGAAATCAATTGCAGCCGATCCTGGCCAGCCAAATGCCAAGAATCTATTGCATGCTGCTGCACGCGGCGTCACAGAGAGCATCAATCAGTTGGTGGATGCCAGCATTCAATCCGCTCCTGGCCAAAAAGAATGCGACAATGCGATGAGAAACATTGAGGCACTGCGCCGTATGCTTGACTATCCCCATGAACCCATTAATGAGTTGGGCTACTTTGATTGTGTGGAACAAGCAACCGCAAAGTCAAGGAATCTGGGCTATGCCATCTCCGAGATGATCAACAATGCCAAACAATCGCAGCATGTGGAATTCAGTCAATCAGTGAACAATGTCAACGATTCCATTCAGGGACTGATGGAGAGTTCATCGCAAGCAGCCTACCTCATTGGTGTTTCGCATCCCTCAAGCGTTGCCGGTCGTCCGGGCATCATTGATCAGGCTCAACTTACCTGGGCCTATCAGGGCATTCGTCAACATTGCGACATTGTAAGCAGCCAGCAATCCACCAAGCCACAAATGATATCTGCTCTCACTGTCATTGCCAAGCACACCAGCTATCTGTGCTCCATTTGTCGCCAGGCCTCGATGAACACATCCAATCCGGTGGCCAAGAACGAATTCATTGTCTTGGCCAAGCAAGTTGCTACCGCCACTTCCGATCTAGTGCAGGCAATCAAAGCCATTGAAGAGCAACCAGCTGGTGGAAGCCGTGAACGTTTGGTTGAGCCCCTGCTGGAGGCTGTGAAGGCAGTTCGCCAGTATGCCTCTAGTCCTGAGTTTATTTCCATTCCGGCCAAGATATCAGCGGAGGGTAGGAAAGCCCAGGAACCTGTTATCCAGGCTGCTCGCGGTGTAATCGATGGTGTTGTAGAAATGGTCAAAGCCGCCAAATCCCTGGCTCTATCGCCGGATAATCCACCGGTGTGGCAGCAACTCTCCATGCACTCCACACCCGTATCGGAGTCTGTGAAGCGTCTGGTGGACAACATACGTGACAAGGCCCCAGGACAAGCGCAGTGCGAACAAGTTCTTCATACTCTGGGAACATGTACACGAGAATTGGATAGCTGTGCTCTGGCAGTGAATGCCCAAGGCTTGAGCCAGAGGCGGGACAATAATCTACATGGTTTTAGTGGGCAAACGATGAACTCGGCAGCGGAATTGGTTGACAAATTGGAGCCGATTCGTGTGGCTGGCAAGAACAATGCCGAACAGCTGGGTCATGCGGTGGGTGAGATTTCCCGTTATGTAGTGCCCATGGTAAATGGTGCCATTGGAGCCTGCACCCATATCGTTCACAGTCAACAGCAGATGTCGTTGATTAACCAAACCAAGTCGGTTGTGGAGAGTGCCATTACATTAGTGCAATCAGCCAAAGATTCCGCTGGTAATCCGCGTGCAACTCATGCCCATCCACGCCTGGACGAGGCTATCGATGGCACAAGAGAGGCTATACAGGAATTGCAGCAAACTGTCGAGAAGATTAATGCCGAGACTGGCATCGTTACGGGACTTATGGATCAGGTGAATAGATCCATTACCCGTCTCACCGATAAACGGCAATCCCTGCTGAATGCCTCATATCTGGACGCCTATGTGGACTATCAGACTCGCATGGTGGCCAGAGCTAAAGAGATTGCCAGCCTGGCCAATGAGATGAATGCCAAGAGTAGCGTGGAGCCAGCAGCTTTGCCACAATTGGCCGTCGACATGACCCAGCACTATCAACAACTCACTCAGGATTCGGTGGGAGCTAGCACTACAACCACTTCACCAGACGTGGCCATGCGCATTCGCAGCACAGTCATTGATCTGGGACGCTCGGTTAGCTCCATGATCAGTTCGTCAGCCGGTGGAGCCCGACCCAACGATGTGAGTGCCCAAAAGGAGATTGCACGCAATGCACGCGAAGTTTCCGAGAAAGTGGCCCAGGTTCTGGCAGCTCTACAGGCCGGCTCTCGAGGCACTCAGGCTTGCATAAATGCCGCCCATACAGTATCCGGCATTATTGGAGACCTGGACACAACAATCATGTTTGCCACTGCCGGCACTCTACACTCGGATGGTGATGGCAGCTTTGCCGATCATCGTGAACACATTTTGCAGACAGCCAAGGCTCTAGTGGAGGACACCAAAGTGTTGGTTACTGGCGCTGCCGGTACTCAAGATCAATTGGCCACTGCCGCACAGAATGCTGTATCGACCATAAGTGAGTAGAGATTATTTAAGTTTATGGCATCTCAAAATGGATTTTGATCAAATCAATTTTTGTCTTTGTTAGCTCAACTGGCCGAGGCTGTTAAACGTGGCGCCTGCTCTTTGGGCTCCTCCCAACCGGATTCACAAGTCATGGTCATTAATGCTGTTAAGGATGTGGCCTCTGCTCTGGGTGATTTGATTAACTGCACTAAATTGGCATCGGGCAAGTCCATTAATGATCCATCTATGCAGGACCTTAAGGAGAGCGCCAGGGTGAGTTGAGTTTTCCAAATATCTTCCTTGTCTCTCTCTCTCTCCGTCTCTTTCTCTGTAGTTTTTTATATCTCTCTCTTACTCTCTAATTATTAAATACTCTTGCTATAAAGCTTTCGTTGTTGTGGCTTTTAGTAATATATTTTAGTAAATTATTGTTTGATTATTTTGATTTATTTATTTTTATTTTCCTCTTCACTCACCAAATTGTAACTGACTTGATGTGGTTATGGTTTCCTATACAGTGAGGGAAACTGAAAAAGTTTTCAGATAGATATGTAATCGAAGATGTTCTTAATTTCCACATGTGTCACCGAAAGTTCACTCTCCTGACGAATAACGAATCATTCATTTGAAATGTAATATATATGTATATTAATGATGGTTAACATTCTGGAAATAGGAGAACATCTTTGAATATTTGTAAATTGAGAGGTTTTGATGGGTTTCTAATACAACCACATACATGGGATAATTTATTAATTTATTTAATACTATATACATTAATTTAATGATATTGATCTCTTGGCTTCTACATTCTATGCAAAGAATATAAATCTATATTCAGATTAATAATCGCACCCAAACACACACACACACAAATATACATACATACATAAATGTTGTTTATGGCTATTTGAAAAATTAGAACAACAAATGGCTTTTGGCACTCATCCATCTTCTATTCGTGCAACAACAACAAAAAGAATGTCCAAATCCATAAAATACAATAAAACAACAAATAATTGTGTGGTATTTTGTGTAACCAACTTTTCCACTTTCTCACCATTGCCACTGCTACCTTTACTGCTGCTGTTGCTGCTGCTCCTGCTGCTGCTGCTGTTGCCTGTTTCTGTTTCTGTTTCCCTGTTGTTTTTTCTTTGTATGATTGTCCTAACTGACCACAAAAATTCTGCGCACAAGATCAAGACAACATAAAAATGCGCCATTTGGATCGGCTGCTTCACATTTCTTTTCAACACCTACCAAATCCACAGCTCTCTCTCTCTCTCACTCATCTGTTTTCTTCTCTTTGTTGTAGTTACTATTTTAAGGCTTTTCAAATTGTTTTTTTTTCATGTTATTAATATTTTCAATGTTTAACCCAAAAAGAACATACACATACAAACACAAAAGACGTCTGTCTTTACATACATACATACAAAGAGATTTCGGATTTCTCTTGCCCCATTATTTTTTTATAAAGATAAAAATATACCACCCTGGCACCCAGGATTCCAACTCTTTGGTCATCCATCCATCCCTCTTGGTCATTGCTCTGCATGCAATTCGCTGCGCTGCGCTCTCTTACCCAACCAACCACCCACCCATCCACCTATCCACCCTATCCAATATCAGTTACAACCACCACCCCAACAACCTATTTACCTACACCTACCACCTCTCTACCATTTTCCCATTTTCCTCCTACACCTTCAACATTTGTATAAAGAAAATCAAAGGGAAAAAAGCATAAATTGTTGTACGTTTCTTTTTCGTTTTTTGCTAATTTGTTGTGCGTTCGACATCTCTGCTCTTCTCTTCTCCCACACACACACACATACACAATATATACATATATTTCACATACATACAAAAACACACACACAAACATGAAAATCCCTCATGAACTGTACAAAATGCAAATCGAATTCAATATCGCCACGCCTCCTACTCCTTCTCTTCATGCGCTGCTCTCGCTGTGGAACAAATAAATCTGCTATCAAAATCGATATCAAAATCCATTCATGCATTATCAAAAACTCAAAATGAAATGAAAATAAAATAATTCGAGCAGACACTGCAAGATGTTTGCCAAGCAGCAACTGCCCAGAGAGGCGGCCATTCAGAAACTAACCCATACACCACAGACTTCCGTATCTGTGCCCAGCATCAGCAGCCGCATCATCAACCGCAGCAGCAGCAACAACAGCAACATCCGCAACTTCAGCAACATCAGCAACATCAACAACAACAACAACTGCTGACAGCAATGGCAATGAGTCATTTCTGTGGGGCGGGCATCAATTGACGAAATTCAATTAATTTATTAACTATCTACCATTAAAAATCATTGCACAAATATATACATAAATGAATATCTCGAAATAATATTTTTAAACCAAATATTGTAAGAGAACTTTTAGATGCTGGCTGGCTAATGGCTAATTTTGTTCAGTTTGTCAATGGATTCAAGCAGTTTGATTGTTAGTCAATCCTGACAGTCAACTACAATACACAAAAAACAAACACATCAAAGATGTATGAACATTATTGTTTGTCCAATCGATTAAAAAATTATCTCAGTTCAATATGACGTAATATTCTTTTCTATTTAATTGGTTATTTGTTGTTTTTGTCCATTGCCCCAGCATCTAGAAGTGCTCCTTCTATTTGTCTATTTAATGTCGTCCCATCTAAACGAAAGAAACAAAAGATTTGAATTTTAACATAACAATTCCTAATTTTGAATTATTAATAAAAGTCAATTCATAAACGAATATCATATATTTTAATTTATTCGTATTTAGTGCCAAAAGCCATTTATCATAGTTTATCATAGTAGATCATATCCTGTCTATTTCGTAGATCGTATGTCGTATATCGTAGACCGCATATTACCTATCGTAGATCATAGACTCTATTATACTTTATTTATATACTTAGTTAAACAACAACAACAACAACTCTTCAATCTTCATTCTATTTACCTCAAGCATTAATCCCAAACATATTTGCCAACCATTTTTACACTTTTAAAATCCAATTAGGTGATGGTATTGAACGTCTCCTCATTGCTAAAGACTGTCAAAGCTGTGGAGGATGAGCATACACGTGGCACCAGAGCCATGGAGGCAACCGTCGAGGCAATTTCTCAAGAGATTCGAGTAAGTCTCAAAATTAAATCGCCATTTGTTGCATTTATTAAGTTTCTGCTTGTTCCCAATTGATTTCTAGGCCATGCAGACGCCACCACCAGTGGGCAGCCCACAGGTGGGACCGGAGGATCTTATACGTGTCACCATGAATGTTACGGCAGCCACAGCCAAGGCAGTTGCCGCTGGTGCTTCCAACTTGCAAACGGATATTGTAGCTGCTGCCAATTTGGGTCGTCGCGCCATTTCGGACATGTTGATTGTGTGCCGCTCGGTGGCCTGGAATTGTGCCGAAACCGATGAGCTGCGTATACGGACACTGGAAGCTGGCACTGCTGTGGGTGAATCCTATAGAGAACTCTTGAATGGCATTCTGCACAATTGCAGTGCCGATGATCGCATGCATTTGTCACGCCGTGTGGCCAAATGTGTCACTGATCTCGTTGCCATGGCTAGACTATTGAAGGGCTCCGATTGGATAGATCCCGAAGATCCCACTGTAATAGCTGAGAATGAGCTATTAGGTGCAGCTGCATCGATTGATGCGGCAGCCAAAAAATTGGCATCATTGAGGCCACGTCGTCAAGCGGATGTTAAGGTAGGCATGCCAAGGCATTTTTGTATTCGCTTTTCATATTTATACATTTGTATAATACGCGCATAATGGTGAATGACTTATTAACTCCAACATTTAATTCTAATGTCATTATCGGTACTCATTCCTAGTGTTTAAGCGGTGCTTGAATTTACCTCTAACTTGCCCTCTCATCTGCCCACCAAAACGAACTAATTGATGGTCCCAGTGAGATATGTTTGATATTCTTGGTTGTTACATTCAAAAGTTCACCCAGGAATCAAACATATTATTACTGTGATCGTCGGAATCTACTAAAAACCAATTCTCGATCTAAAACAAAACTAAACCCCAAATGGTGATTGCCATCGATCGATGGATAGAACTAGTCATCGTCTTTGTAACAGCTTAAACCATTTCTCTAATTGATTATTGTTATGTTTTGTTTGTATATCTTTCCACACATAGATTGAACTGGATGAGAATATGAAGTTTGATGAAATGATTTTGGAAGCGGCAAAGGGCATTATGGCCGCCTCCGCTGCCTTGGTACGCGCTGCCAATGCTGCTCAGCGTGAACTTATTGACCAAGGCAAAGTAGCTCGTCGTCCTCTAACCAGCTCTGATGACGGCCAATGGTCTGAAGGTCTAATTTCGGCTGCTCGTCTTGTCGCTGCTGCCACACACAGCTTAGTCGAGGCTGCACAAAATCTGGTGCGAGGCGTGGGCACTGAAGAAATGCTTATCTCCACGGCCAAGCAGGTGGCTGCCTCCACTGCCCAGCTTTTAATTGCCTGTAAAGTAAAGTCGAATCCAAATTCGGAGGCTGGACGTCGCCTTCAGGCAGCGGGCAATGCGGTGATTAAATCCACCGATAATCTGGTGCATGCCGCGCAACAGGGACTGGAAGCAGAAGAGGAGCACTCGCTCAAGATTAACACATCGATGGTTGATGGCATGGCACAAGAGATCAATGCCCGTTCCGCCGTGCTGCGCAAGGAAAAGGAATTGGAAGAGGCGCGACAACGTCTGAAACATGTGCGACAGGCCCAGCGATATGCAAAGAACGCCCAGGGCTTCACCACCGACGAGAGCGACACGGAATATGCCTATGGAAACCACAATAAGAGTCAGAACAATGTATGAACCATTTTTCTTTCAAAGATTTCTAGTTTAGGGCTTTAATATTTTTGTTTGAAAATAGTTGTCTGACTGCACCAACAATTGGCATTGAGATGGATAGCAAATTTGTGTCACAGTAGTTTTAGTTATTCTCTAATCTGGTGTAGGGTTTTAGCTAATCTAACAAATAATCTGTCTAACCAACCAAATTTCTTTATCTCTTCTAACCCTTAACCCTAATAGACTTTGGGTCGTAGCGGTTACTATGCGTCCAGTGAGATGCCCAGCTCACCCAGCTATTACACTGGCAGCCAACAGCAACAGCAGCAGCAGCAACAGAAGCATCACTATAATTATGCGAGTCCCCAACCTCAGCATTTCCATCTGCCCGAAGCTGTGTCTCCTCCACCAGTCAATTACTACCCACCAATGGAGGATACAAATGGAGACTTTCCACCACCACCGCCGCCATTGTCCACGACCATATCTAACATGCAAACCGCCACTACAGGTCACAGTTTTCGTCCTAACCCCAAGCTAACAGCCAATGCAGTGCCACGACCCTATCCGGGAAGTCCTGGCGGCAGCAATGGCCTAACTACCACACCAACCGGCGGCAGATTGTCGCAGCCAAGCACACCCACTAATGCCAACTACCAGCATAGCTTTGAATCGTCCAGCATTAAAACGCAAAACTCATCCCCATCTGCTGTGCCGCCACCGCCTCCACAGAAGCCCAATGTAAATCGCAATCTGGAGGCGTGCGTCAAAGATCTGCATGACAAGACCTTTGGTCAGGGCGGTGTTGTACAGCTAACAGGCGAATATGCCTATCCTGGTCAAAACTACGAGGGTTACACGTCTAGGTATGTCTAAAAGACAATATCTAGAATGACATGATGTTAATCTTTTCATTTCAATTAGATACGAAACGCGCAACTTTGACAAGTCAGCGAACAATACCAGCAGCAGCAGTAGTGAACTGGTCAAACCCTTGGAATCGAGCTTCTCCCAAATGACAGTCAATACGGATGGCGGCAAGATTAGCGTTATCGATCAGGGATCTGAGAGACTAACCTCAATGACCCAACGGGTAATGGAACGTAAATCCTATACAACAACAACAGAATCCCGTTCGGAAACCAAAACGGAGAAGCATAGTTTTCGATTGGAATAATGAATAACGTCCTTTATTATATTGTTCTTGTTGAATTGGGGATGGGAAATGATGACCATGTTGATGTTTGCCAAAAGTGCTTTTAACATTTACGAACACACATAAATACTAATAGAAATAATTTAATATTAATTATAATTAGCTACTAGCGAAACTACGTCTATATACCTATATCTATCTATCTATCTATCTATCTGTCTATACCAGCATAATCGGCTTAATAATATTAACCTTATAATCCCAATTTGGCAGTTTTATGCAAGTTTCTATGTTTTCGTAAATCTGTTGTATACGTGTTTATTCGCCAATTGATTGCCAATCAATCATCTATATATATATATATTTATATATCGTATCTACCTTATAATACAGAAAACGGAATATTGGAGCTTAACACTAATCAAATGCGCAGACCTCAAAAGATATACAAAACAAAACAAAACAAAAAAAAAATGATTTCTGTTAACCGACTTATGTCCCATATTAATATTACCATTTACAATTTTGGTTCTTCAATTTGTTGTTATTTCAATGCAATTCATTATTGTGCACTAAACACTAAAAACAATTTATTTTAATATAACTTAATTTTAGTTATTTCAACACACGTTTTGCCCCAGAGCAAACAAATTGTTTTTCACTAAGCATTATGATAAGTTTCAAAAGTGAAAGAAAATATTATCTAATTAAACTTCATTGTATCTTTGATATATGTATGTATACCCTATAATATTTTTGACTTCATAATGTTTGCTTTCCTTTTGTATATACGTACATATGCAAGTCGTGTATGCAAATTGTGTAATTCAATTGTGTACTTTTTTTGTAAATTAATAAAAATCAATATAACAATCACGTAAAACCCATATCAGACAATTTTGAAAATTTCAAATAATCCAGATTAAAGTCCAGACTCTCCTAATCATTTCGAAGAAGGCCAACCCAATTGTCCTGTGAAGTGCAAAGCTATTGGTAATTTCATGTGTGTGTATGCGAATTTATTGCATAGTTTCAGGCGCACACGTTTCTTTGGCACAAACGTTTCCGGTGCAGACTTTTACGCTATGTTACAATACATTTTTAAATTTTGTGTAAAATAGCACAGCCTAATATTGATAATACTTTCTAGTTTATACAATCTGAATACTAAATTCAATGATTACATTAATTTGGAAAGAGGGCAACGTCACCGGTAAATCAAGAAACAAGTAGGACGCGTTACACTTTCAAGGGACCAGTTTCATTGAGGTGACACTGGAAACTACACACTATTATATAGATTTTGGTTTTTCTATATACACAGAGAAGGATCTGCCATTATACCCTGAAAACTCTACCGAAGTGAGCAATCCTTGTTATTATAATTTAATATTAAGGTTACAGCATTTCCCAAATCAATGGAGACTTGCTCGGGTTTCTATCACACACAAGCCAGAAGAGCAAAAAGACAATCTAGAATCAGGATCATTACTTTCTAGGCAAAATAAACAAGCAACTCATTTAGGTTTAGCAATTTTTGACTCTTCCTCTTGCCCGCAAAGCTTTCAGTTCAAAGTCGATAACTCGACGGGAGTCCAGCAGAGCTTAAAGCATTCGATTGGCAAGAGTCACTTCGCGCGCTACATGTCGCCGCTCAGCTGATTGTGCGAATAGAGGCACTTTTAATAGCCGTTTATCAGTTGAGATTTAACTTTGGCAAGGTACGCTTGCGGAGCGCCGCGTTGAGTTGTTCACCCACGAGATTTGAATATTGTAAATAAAGTATTGTTAAGAACCACAGACGACGACACATTCGATCAAGGTTTCTGTTATTTGTGTATTGTAATTGTTTCTTATTTTTATTTATTAATTTTGTTGTTGTTGTTGTTTTGTTTTGGGCCCATATTTGAATGCGTAGAGCGTGCCGGTGCTCTGTGTGCCAAATGCGACAAAAGCAATAAGAATAATAATAATAATCATTTATAGAGAGCTAAATACGTTACAAAGTTTTTTTGTTGCCTTTTAACTCGTTGTTTGAGACGTCGCGCCGGGTCAGGTCTACCGTTAGACACAAACACACACACACACATACGAAAAAGAAATTCAAACAGGTAGATCACCAATAAAAAACCCAATGACAACCGCCATTCGGGGACACTTTTTTTTTTGAGTGACAGTTGGCCTTAGACATGTTAACCGGGTCATTCATCCAAATGGAGTTCTAGACCAAAAATGGAGACAAAATACTTAATTTATAGAAACATATTTGCAGAGATCCTGTCAAGTAACAAATCCTCCATCCTCACACACGTACCCACACACACACACACACACACACACACACACACACACACTCACCTAACCTACACACACATCTCACACAAAAAAATGTTATAAAAGAGGAAAGAAGACACAGAAAAAGCGGTTCTGCCGGTTTGCCCCTGGTCGTGATCTTCCGTTGGCGTTTTGCTTTCTTCTTTCCTTAGCACGATTTGAACTTGGACACCAAGAAATCTGGTTTATGTTTATGCGAACGTTTAATTGTGAGACACCACACACTCCATTACCAAAATGTACATATGTACATACATATGTATGTCTGTATGTATGTTTGTATATGTTTGGGAGGATGAACCACAATTTCATCTATTCCACATTTGCTTATGACTTGACCATTCGCTTCCTGAAGAGAGGATATTAAATGTGGCATTTCCGATATGAGGCCGGCAGAGTGATGAACAGACGATGACCTCCCCACCTGAACGAACTCACCTGTCTGACTGTCTAGTTTCCTGCCTTCCTGCCTGTTGCCTCCCCAGTCCTCTCCTAGTGCTTATTGTGTGTGTGCGTGTTTTTTTTTTTAATTTTGTTTGCTTAGGTTTTATAGCAGGAACAAATACAAACAACCCACAATACAACAAAGCTGGGTCAACTTATGAGTAATCGCTACACAGACATACATACATACATACATATGTATGTACATACATATATTGTCGTCTGTTCGCTTTGGTTATTATCAAGGTCTAAAGGCAATATTGAAATTGTATCAAATTTCAATTTTCAACAATTGATTTGACCTATTTCGAGATGCATAAGCTGCTTAACAGAAGAAAAAAAAGCGACAGTAAATTCGACTTCATTTTAAACATGATTTGGCACATCTATGAACAGCTGTTCATACATTTAGGGCCCTCTCTCTCACCCTTTACCCCACCATAGAGATCACCTCAAGCTAGCTAAACTATTTACCTAGCTATACCCATTCGTGTTGCTTCAATGTCATTGTTTGAATTAAGCCAGTTGGAAATAAGGAAACTCAAAAGAAGACCATTAAGACGCGAGACAAAGACTTTTTTTTTTGAAAAATATGATGTAATTTTTCAGTTGAACATTTGATTTAGTTAATGGGACTCACACATATCAGGGTTTGGAAGAGGTGGATATCCTCCTCTTCTATTCTGCAAATTGTTTTAACATTCTTAATTTATGACCAAATTTTAAAGGCCCCATTGTGTGTGTGTGTGTGTGTGTGTGAGTGTGGGTATGGGCATGGGTGTTGTGTGTTATCATTTTATGGATTTTAACTTGAACACTTTCTGTGATACGATGAGAATTGATGGTGTCAGACAGCAGTGTATACCTATACAGGGTGATCTAATCGAACAAATTGCATTATTGATAAGATAATGAAGTCGTAAGGGGGGAAACTTCTTCATTATATGGCGGCCCTATGAGGTATTTCTGCCTCTGCTCTGGGGTATGGCATATATACCTAATATTTTCAAGCATAAGAAACTTTGCCAAGTGACTGTCCGAAGACGACGTGATCGGTGTCAGCTTGACAAATGGGTATCCACATCCCCAACGTCGATCGACCATGATACATGAAACGTGTTCATGAAAAATTATGGTGAATGAAATAAATTGAAAGTATGTACTTTTCTTTTCTCTTCTTTAACTCGCTTCAAACGTGATCTTTTGCAAACCAAACACTGATTTAATTAGAGGACTTAAAATATACATATATAATCAGAAATGAAATACATATGTATGTACATATATCCATATGAAATATTCAAATTGTTAGGCTTATTTTAGATATACATACATATTTGAAATTCTAAGATCATACAGAAGTTATTGTAAAATTGAAAATGCATTACACGTAGTCAACGAACTAATCCATTCAACTTGATCGATAAAATCTACATGATATCATACAAACAAAAAAGAACAAACGTAGCCAAAAAGAAAATCACATGTCATGCATTGCTGGCTTACAATTCTCTGTCTCTTTGTCTCTTGACTTCTCAAAGTAGCCTGGAGGTAAAATCAGAGTCAAAAGTGGGATCTCATAATTACAATGGCAAGTGCTGAAAAATGTAAAGTGTCAACTAAGGGGTTTTTTACGTTGAAGTAGCTAAACGGAATCAACAACAAAAACCCCAACAAGACCCCTCAAAGAATACTCAAAGATTCGACTTTGAGATACTGTCTAAGATCTTAAGCTTGAGCTTGAATCAAAGCGATATATAATACATATAGACATATGTATGTATGGGTAACTTCTCTTCAGGTATTTTTTTTTTATTTTTTGTAAATTATTCATTCCGACTGATTCACAACTTCTTTCTATATACATATGTATGTACATATACCCGTATATCATTTCTGGCTATGGAGGGTATTATGACTGATTAAACGTCTGTTTTTTTGTTTTTGTTTTGTTGGCGGTTTGGTGCCATAAAAAAAGCAACTTCAAGTACAAAAAACATTTCTGCTTCTTCGTGTTGTGTCTTTTTGGCAACAGCTTTTCTGTTTGCAATTTTCATTTAAAAGCAAATAGAATAACTGGTAATGAGCTAAGAGCAAACACACACACACAAAAGTATTTAAATAATGGTACTCTCTTGGTAATGGCGATGATGATTGTTTTATGGTCATGAGCAGCAACAGCAGCAGCAGTCACTCACCGCAGTGAAGATCAAGAGTTGCGCTGCTGTGCGTCAGATCGATGGATGCGTCATCAGAAACCGGCACTGCTGGTGGTGTTCCAAGTTTCACTGCGAGTCCGTTCATTGACGTTTTGAGCTTGGAAGACTTCGAGGGCAGGTTCTTTTCATACAATAAATAAGTGAATAAATAATTAACATAAATATGTGTCACCATCTAAATGCAAGAAATGTTGATATTATTATCTTGAAAATGTTCGCCGACTCAAGCCAATTTCAATTTAGGTTCAGTTTATTTAGAGTAGTCAAAAAAAAAAATGTTAATGTGAATGAAAAAAAATGTAGATGGTGATGTCTCTAGGGCCTAGACATGTTCAGTAGATGATAGAGTGGGAGAACATTTTGGGTTCCCTTGCCATCGATGAGATTATTCGTAGCACTCAGGAATCTAGCCTGAAAGCCAGCTGTGGGTGGTGGCACAATATCACCCGGTCCTGATCCCGGGCCATTGTCACCGGCCTGGGCATTGCTGGAGGCACGATAGTATGGGTAGTATGGATAGCCGGGATAACCAGAGTAGCCGGGATAGTAGTCATAGCCGTAGCCGCCATAGTTGCCCCACTGACCACCATACCATTGATAGTAGGGTGGTGTTGGCGGCGGTGGTGGTGGTGCTGTCCAGGGTCTCTGTGGTGGCGGCGGCGGTGGTGGGGGTTGTGGGTAGACGGGCCATGGCTGATATGGAGTGGGTGGATGGTTAAAGCCGCCATAGCCATAGCCATATTGACGTCCATGCTGCTCCTCTGGATAATAGTAATGATGTTGATGCTGTACTGCCGGTTTCGGTGTTGTCGTTGTCGAGCCGGAGGCTACCACCAATTTAATGCCACCCTTACCTATGGTCTTCAGCAGATTCTCATCGATGCCGCGTCCCGAACCAATTGGATCCTCGAGCACTTGTTGCTTGTCGGTGCGTGATTGGCCGGGAATCAAACTATGCTGGACTGGAGCCTTGTCCTGGAAAGCCAAGCCGCTGCCCGCGCACAAGCACAGGAGAACTAAAGAAAATGCCAAGTTTCATTTAGGATCAGGAAAACTTCTTGAGTTGAAGACTTCCTTTCAGTCTTCTTTTTATTACCTATGCCAATGGCCGTTGCTCGTTGATCCATGTTTGTTGTGGGAATAGCTTTAGAGTGGCAACTGTCATGGCTATTTATACTCGAAGCAAACTAAAACTCTCTTTTCCCCAGAATGCAGTCAGAATCTATTGACTGCAGAATGCATCTTCCTCTAATCTTGTATCTTGGAATGGTTTTCTCATTAGAATATTTAATGCATCCCATACGATTCCATTCCATTCGATATGATTACGATTCGATTCTATTCGAGACCCAAATTCATAGTCATTATTATCAACGCTGTTGTTGTTGTTTTTTGTAGCTGCTTTCTTCTTGATACCCACTGAAGAACCGTTGCTTTTGTTTCTAATACATCTAATTTGCATACAAATCTTTTAGGTCTTTGGGTAAATTGGTTTTTGTCGCTCAGCGGAAACTTCCAATGCATTCGATTTGAGTTCAATATACCTTCTTCTTCTTCGTCTTCTCCCACTTCTTCTCCTTTATTTGTTTGGTGATATATGACGTCATTTATATGCTTATCAATACAAAAAGGTCGAACGAGATTCAAGAATCAAACTTACTTAAATAGTCACCGAATCTTCTACTATTACATCATTTGGAGGAGAGTGGAGTGGAGTGGACAACCAGTTCCCCATTCAATTAGCTTAAAGAGAGCAAACAAAGTTTCATTCTTGATAAAAGAATGTAAGCATAATAACAAAAGGTGTCTGGGAAGGGGGAGCAAAGCTGGGGCCGAACCCAGTCGGGCCCCAAGGGAAAGGAGAATAACAAGAACAAAACTGGACGGAATGTCAATGACTCTACACAGTTTGAGTTTGAAAATATTTTACTTGTACGGAAACTTGTAGCATACTTGCAGGCGCTAGTCAATTTAATTGTTGTCAAACGTTTTAAATGCAAAGATATGATTAGAACAAATGCAATTACTGTCAAAACATAATCAATACAAATCTACCAATATTTATAGCAATATATATATATATCAGTTTAGCATTGGTTTAGCAAAACCAATTAGACCATTCTTGAATTGGTTTGATTTAATGAATCAAATTTATACTAACTTGATAAAGCTCCTTGTGAGCATCTTTAAGAATTGCAAACTTTATTCAATTTACAATAACTTTTTGCTTATCCGAATAAGAAACATGTCAAACATATGTACAGATGTTTGATGATTCATAAGTGAAATACCAAATGATTGTTTCAAAGATGGGAGTAACGAGAGAGAGAGTGTGAGTGCGGGGGGAGGTTGTTGGTGTGTGCAGCATTTCTAAGAATATACGTACTTATATGTAATATACAAAATGGTTGAACGTTTACTACAATATATGTATTTAGCAATGACTTATTTTATTTCGCAAGCTGATAACAATAACGCTAAATATAATGGTGGATGGATGGATGGGTGGGTGATCGTGAACTGAATTTGCAACATATTAAGTGGAAGTGGAAGCGGAATCTGACTCAGAACAGAACAGTGCGGTTTTCAGCTATCAGTTTCTTTTGTTTTTTCGAATAACCCCATAGCTTAAGAATTTATTTAAAGATGAAAACAAAACAAAAAAGTGAAAA
This sequence comes from Drosophila paulistorum, assembly GCA_018152135.1. Classification (NCBI taxonomy): domain Eukaryota; kingdom Metazoa; phylum Arthropoda; class Insecta; order Diptera; family Drosophilidae; genus Drosophila; species Drosophila paulistorum. The sequence continues at coordinate 17,611,479 of JAECXG010000690.1, forward strand.
GTTCTAAAATAATTGTAATGGCTGGTATGTTTTTCTCAGTTTAGTTGGCATTTGAACTTCTTAGGATCAAGAGTGAATCTCGGTGGTGGATGATCGCATAGGAAGACCGTTTCCTAGGCAGTCCCACAATATTCGTGCATGTTAGTCAGGCTCATTCGCGAAAAAAAGAAGAAATAGAAAAAAAGCGCACGCACTATCTAATCTGGGGAACTGATTGGCCTATTGCTCTCCTTCATTTCGTACGTCTCGTCCGTACGTCCGTCCCCCTGTCGCGGCTGGCATTGTATATTATCTTTGATAACTGTGCCGACAAGTGACGCTGATGCGAGGCCAATTGATATGTACTATAGTAACTATACGTATTGATGGTTAAAACGTTTCAACCGCCCTCGGATCGAGTTAGTTTGCCAACGCTGTTCTTAACGTGCGGAATATGTGCGAATAAACTTGACCAACATAACATCTGCCATCTTCAGTGTGAAACCAATTAAGAAACTATCAGAAAGGATACATCATGGCCGACAGCAGCAGGTACACGACTATGACTACTGCCAGAATGGACACTCACTATCGAGAGGCTTATCTTTCATACCATTTGTTGTCGTTACCCCATGTGTATATGTATATTTATTTATTTTTTTTTTTTTTGTGATTGATGGTCTCCATGTTGGAGAGGGGAGGGGAGGTACTCCTCCACCTAAACATACTCAAAGTTCTCGATGAGTGCCATTTTATCCAGTTTAACTAGTGTAAATTTAATGTGTTAAGTGCTTACATCATGATAAGCTCTGTGGCTACGGCCACACCCAAATAACATAATCTTTTAAGCAATTCGAAGGTCCTCTATAATCCATTTGAGACGATTGCGTAACCATTATACAGTATATACCCCGTATATAGCTACATATATGTATATGGATTTACCAGCCAGCCTCATATCAGCAAAGAAAAAGAAATAATAACAACGATCCAATAAACGCAGCAATAACCCATTTCCATTCCCACTTCCAATCGCCCCCCGTTATTCTACCATGAAATATGGCATTGATAAGCTCAAAGCCCAGAGCTATGAATTGCACCTACCTACCAAAAACAAAAAAGAATCAAATCTATTTATAACCCAAGAATGTGGTACTTTTTTCTTCTTTTTTATCGGTTTGTTCAGTTATGTATTGTATATTGGATTTATCTGAGTTAATGGAATATGTCTGAATTATTAATTGGTTGGACTATGGTTTAGCCTATAGCCTGGTAAAGCTTTTATTTCCGCATTTGGCAAGTGTCATAAATTTTTCGAGCTGACATATAGCAAATGGTCTTAAACTAAAACGTAAATCTTATCAATTTGTATTGGGGCTTTGACTTGAGTTTCCAACTTAAGAGGTTCTCTTTCCTAATCACAAATGGTAAACTAGCCGCATATTCACATGACAACGAATGTAAAGAACGAAGAACTGTAGATAAAGGGAATTTCCTGTAGAAATCATTCTTGCTAAATCATTAAAATACAAAAAATATATGCATATATATACGAATAAAAGAAATATTCATTAAACACACATGAGGAAGGATACGTGTTTGGCACAAATATCTCAAGACAGAAAATATACTAAATAAGTTTTGAATTTATCATAAGTTTTTGATATAGATAGAGAAACTAAAAGAATAAGTTCTCGTGATTTCCTGTGATCGACATTAGATTGAGGCTCATTAACAGCACAAAACAAAAGGCCTTATCAGCGATCTTAGCCAACGACATTCAACGAATTTGTCAAGTGTTTGTACATTTTTATACCCTTCACCAGCAATATATAGCGAAAAAGGGTATATAATTTCGATTCACATCACATTTTCATATAAAACTATATGAATCAGTAAGATTTGTCAAACGATTGTTATCCAATCTCAAGGTATAAAAAGAAGTTAGATCTTAAATGGGAAAATTACAAATATTGTTTAATTTTCATCTAATATGTATTTTATGTTATTGTGTATCATTATCCGTTATAGCTCCTCAACTTTACCCAATATGGAGACGAGTTTGCACGAACGCGATCGTGCTGGCTTCCAGGATTTTGTTCTCCTTGAGAACTACCAAAGTGAAGATGCCTTCATTGAGAATCTTAAGAAACGTTTTCAGGAGAACCTCATCTATGTAAGTCGCAGTGGCGCCTTATTCCTTCCGCTTTTGTATGTAAAACGCTCTATCATGTCTCTCTTAACTCTATTCTCTTCTATCTACAACTCTGTGTCTGTCTTTGTCTCTTTCTTTATCTATTTCTGTATTTGTATTTGTCTCTATTCTGTCTATTAGACAGGCTGCTGGAGCTGCGTAAGACTCTCAAGAGTTGTTGAAAGCCATTTAAGCAATTATTATTAAATTGAATTCCATTTCAGACTTATATAGGCCAAGTCTTGATATCGGTAAATCCCTATAAGGAGCTGAAAATTTACACCGATTTGCATATCAAGGCCTACAGGAATAAGCATTTCTATGAGATGCCGCCACATGTGTAAGTATTTGATTCATAGATGATTATATGTTTCGAATGAACGAACTAACGAATTGAATCCTGTACAGTTTTGCTGTAACGGACAATGCTTTTCGTTCACTAATCGAAGAAAATCGCGGCCAATGCGTCCTCATCTCGGGTGAGAGTGGATCAGGCAAAACGGAGGCATCGAAGAAAGTTTTGCAATACATTGCCGCCTGCTCGGGTCATCAAACCACCGTTGAAGGCGTCAAGGATAAGCTGTTGAAGAGCAATCCAGTGCTGGAGGCTTTTGGCAATGCCAAAACCAATCGCAATGACAATTCCTCCCGTTTTGGCAAATATATGGACATTCAGTTTGATTACAAAGGTGTTCCCATTGGTGGTAATATTTTGAATTATCTGCTGGAGAAATCTCGTGTGGTGGCTCAGATGGGTGGCGAGAGAAATTTCCATATCTTCTATCAACTCCTGGCTGGCGCTGATGCCGCATTACTGCAGGAGCTACGTCTGGAGCGGGCTCTGGATACATATAGCTATCTGAGTGATGGGGTGAGTTTCAGTTTTTATACCGAGACATCTATTATATGATGGTATAACAAATATTTTTATTAACACGAACACAGCTAAAGGGCAGTGTGCCATCAATAAACGATGCAGAGAACTTCAAGTCGGTGCAACAAGCTCTGACGATAATTGATTTCGCTAACGAGGAGCAGCAGGAGATCTTTAGCATTGTGGCCAGCATATTGCATTTGGGTAATATCAATTTCACTGAGGTTGAAGGCAATGCCCAGGTGAACAGCCGGGATCTAGTGGTCACTGTGTCCCGCCTTTTGGGTGTGAATGCTAGCGAGTTGGGTGCTGCCCTCACTCACCGGACAATCGATGCTCGTGGAGATGTCGTCACCTCACCTTTAAATCAAGAGATGGCCGTCTATGCTCGCGATGCGTTGGCCAAAGCGGTCTATGATCGTCTATTCTCCTGGTTGGTTCAACGTCTCAATATCTCGCTACAGGCCAAAGAGACCCGTGAGGCTCGCAACAATGTCATGGGTATCCTGGATATCTATGGCTTTGAGATTTTCAACAAGAACAATTTCGAACAGTTCTGCATTAATTTCTGCAATGAGAAATTGCAGCAACTCTTTATTGAGCTAACCCTAAAGTCCGAGCAGGATGAGTACAGGAGAGAGGGCATCGAATGGATACCTGTTGAGTATTTCGATAATAAAGTCATATGCAATTTAATCGAAGAGAAGCACAAGGGCATCATATCCATTTTGGATGAGGAATGCTTGCGACCGGGTGAGCCCACGGATTTGACCTTCCTGGAGAAGCTTACGCATAAGCTGGCCGATCATCATCATTATGTGTGCCACGAGAAGGCACCTACGCATATCCAAAAGATCATGCTGAGGGATGAATTCCGTTTGGTCCACTATGCCGGTGAAGTGACATACAGTGTGCATGGTTTCCTGGACAAGAACAATGATCTGCTATTCAGAGATCTGAAGGAGACCTTGAGCAAGGCTGGCAACTCAATTGTCCGTTCCTGTTTCCCTGAGCAGGAATTGCGTAGCAAGAAGCGTCCCGAGACAGCCATCACTCAATTCAAGACCTCGTTGAACAATTTAATGGATATTCTAATGTGCAAGGAACCCAGTTATATCCGCTGCATTAAGCCCAACGATTTGCAGACTTCGGGCGTTTTTAACGATGAATTGGTTCTGCATCAGGTGAAATATTTGGGCTTGATGGAGAATTTGCGTGTACGACGTGCCGGATTTGCCTATCGTCGCAGCTATGAGCTTTTCCTGGAGCGTTATAAGTCCCTGAGTAAGGCCACCTGGCCAAACTATAAGGGACCAGGTGGAGCCAAGGCTGGTGTTCAGCTATTGGTTAAGGATCTGGGCTATGACAACGAACAATACAGGTTGGGAGAGACAAAACTTTTCATCCGCTGGCCACGTACTCTGTTCGATACGGAGGATGCTTTCCAGGCCAGAAAGCATGAAATAGCAGCTATTATTCAAGCTCACTGGAAGGGTCTTCTGCAGCGTCGTAAATATTTGAAACTACGTGCTCAGGTCATCATTTTGCAGAGCTATTGCCGTCGTCGTTTAGCCCAGCAAGCGGCCAAGCAGAGGAGGGAAGCTGCCGATAAGATTCGTGCTTTCATTAAGGGATTCATCACCCGCAATGATCCACCAAATGGCTTTAATGAGGACTTCATAGCCAATGCGAAACGTATGTGGCTGCTACGCTTGGCTAAGGATCTGCCCAAGAAGGTATTGGATAAGAGCTGGCCCTCTTGTCCAGCACATTGTCAGGAGGCTTCAACATATCTGCATCGCCTACATCGCTTACACTTGGCTCGCATCTATCGCCTGGCGTTGACGCCCCAGCGTAAACGGCAATTCGAACTTAAAACACTTGCCGAAAAGGTTTTCAAGGGCAAGAAGAACAACTATGCGGCCAGCGTACCGGCTCCATTCATTGATGACCGCATACCCAAAGACCATATCCAGAAGGTCAATGACTTTGTGGCCCGCACGTTTGGCAGTGAACAGCTGAAATACCAATCCTTCTGCACCAAATTCGATCGGCATGGTTACAAGTCGCGCGAACGTTTCATTCTCCTAAGCAACACGGCTATCTATGTCCTGGATGGCAAAACTTACAAGCAGAAACATCGCCTGCCACTGGATAAGATTGATTTTACACTAACCAATAATAATGATGATTTAATGGTTATACGTATTCCTCTCGATCTGAAGAAAGATAAGGGTGATTTGATCCTGATTATACCATACATTATTGAATTTGGCACCTATATTATTGATACTGTTGGAACGGCAGGCATTGTTAATATTGTAGATAGAGATTCGTGAGTGTCAACAATTTTTTGAATTAGTTTTTTTTCTCTAAAGTGATCATTTATTTTCAGACTGGAGCATAATGTGGTAAAGGGCAAAGGAGGGGTTATAGACATTCAAACTGGTGCTGAGCCCGGAGTTATGCGTGATAAGAGCGGCCATCTTGTTGTTGTAAGTATTTCGAGGACTGTACTTTGAGTGACAGAAATTGAATCAAATCTTTCTTTTTCTGCATTTCTTTTAGACCACTGTCCAATAAGGAATACAATAAAACTATATCACGAAATGGCTTTAAAACAAACGACAATTGTTGTGTATTTATATATATTAAAATTGTGTACTTATGTTATATTTTTCGTTTCGAGTTTATGAATGTATATTGTTTATATAAATGAATGTGAAATGATGAATGTTTTAATTATATGAGAATTTTTGTAACCAAATTAACAACTATTGCCTATTGCAACTAATGCTTTTCTTTTGGGTGACTTTATATTCAACAATGGCGGTAAAGTTCAAAATTTCGACGCGAAGCCATTGGCAACTCTACTAGTTTTGGCGCTGCCACACTTCACTATTATCGATTTGGTAACAAATCGACTCTTTAACATATCGATTTAATAGTATTAGTTTTCAACACCGATTTGTTGAAACATAGTGCTGTCAAATGCAACATCAGCCTATTTTACGTTTGACAACTCTGTTCACTTGTCCAGAACTTTTACATAATCTTGAAAATTCGGTGTAAATATCGTTCCGATTAAACTAAAAGACAATATAATTTAAATTGTAAAACAGAAGCAATTGAACCGTGCATATTTTTTATTCCAGGAAAATCCTAGCAAGATGTCGTTCACACAAATCGCGCGTCAATGCAGCCGATTTGCAGCGGCCCTGAGCACAGCGAGACTGGCCAGCAGCTCTCTTGTCGGCCAGACACAGACTAGGATGATGCACAGGATTGTCATGCCGGCCATGATCAGCAGCCAAGTAAGTCGCTAAAAAACTGGGGAGTTGTTCAATTTGTTTTCCCCCTTAGAGGGAAAGGAAACAGGACATTGACATTGCCTCAGGTTTCTAACCTCATTGTGGGGGCTTGTCAAACTTGAAAATTAATGATAAGATTTAGAACTACAGCAGGAGGTCTTCATGAACAATAATTGTGATTGCATCACATTGTTTTGCATAAAACAAATTCACGCATGAACATTCATACACACGCACAGACTCGGCAAGCCGGTGTATGTGAGTGAAAGGGACAAAACTCATTTCATCCGTGTCTCGTTCTATCATTTTGCAGAAATTCCATGTACGTCAATATTCTGCCAAGAGCACCATTGAAGACATCAAATTCCGTGTCTTAAAGGTTGTCTCTGCTTATGACAAAGTAACAGCCGATAAGGTAAAGACCAATTTGAATCAGAATGCACTAACCGGGGCTCTCTGTTTTGTTTTGTTCTTCCCACTCTCTTTAGCAGAGCAGATGTGGCTGGCAAATGCGTAAATATTCGGCCAAACCTCCATTGTCGCTGAAGCTGATCAATGAGCGTGTCTTGCTTGTCTTAAAACTCTATGATAAGATCGATCCCAGCAAGGTAAACAGCCAAGCCATGCGATTGCCAGTTGCTCGCTCTCTCTTTCTATCTCAAAAACAATGATGAGGAAGAACAAGGCAGAGCGCCCAATCAATATACACTTTTTGTTAATTATTTATCTTGTATTTTGGATAGCTCAATGTGGAGTCACACTTCATCAACGATCTGGGCTTGGATTCACTGGATCATGTGGAGGTCATCATGGCAATGGAAGATGAATTTGGTTTTGAAATACCCGATTCGGATGCCGAAAAGCTGCTAAAACCTGCCGACATTATTAAGTACGTGGCTGACAAGGAGGATGTCTATGAATAAAAGAAACCTAATTGTAATGTCATAAAGCAAGGAAACATGAAAAAAACAAGATTACCCTTTAATTTTAAAATAGTGAAAGAGTCAAATAAAATTTGAAACGTTAAAGGTAAACCCTGTCGAAAAGATGAGATTGGAAAATTTGACAATTGGAAAATTTTTACCAATTAGCAGGCTATTTAGATCAAATTTGGCTTATATGATTTACTCAACGCTCGAACGTGGATCATGATTGGCATCGTCCTCAAAGAAGGTGGTGAAAATATTTAAATTGTAAGATTTGATTTGACTTTTACAATGTCGCTTTATAAGCTGGCTGTTTGGCTTTAATGATGACAGCAACCGTTACCGCTGATCGACCTTGATAAGCCTGACAGATGCCACTAATCTGTAGCCCTCCGTCGCGCCGGCATTACGCTTGAGGAATGAGCCAGTGCGATCCTTGCTCAATAGGCATAAGTCAGGATGTTTGAGCAAATAACGGTCGGTGTTAGTCGTGGAAACGGGCAGTCGTAGTGGTGGTTAACTTAGCAACTGTTATCGGAGCAAAACCTATCGACGTATTTGTGATGTTTGCTGTGATATGCAGTGTGATGTGGAATGTTTGTTGGGTTATTTGTGTTCTTTAAATGTCTGAACCAATTGACGAAATCTTGGCGGGACTTGGTAAATATAAAAAGAAATGCTTAACAAGTCAATGTTATATATTTATTCAACCCTAGACATTTCCCGCCAAACGATGCAACATCAAGTCACAACAATTAACGAAATTCTAGAGAAGTCTAATAAAACACTTCTCCTAGTCGAGGAGAACAACAACAGTTCATCATCATCGCCAGCTACCTCTGATTATTCTGGGCAAAGGACTGTTAATTATAAATCTGAGTATGAGCTGTTTTTAGCCAAGATACTAGTTAATTACCAACAATTGATGCAACACAATTCTGTGACCAATACCCAGAGCCGAGTGTCAGTTTTAGATGACTGCTTCGCAACGCAACAGAGAGTGGAATACCTGGGCAACAGTGTCCGCAAACTGAAGGCTCTATGTGACACCATTCAACAGATAAGGACTCAGGGGAAAGACCTACTGCAGTTTGACGAGGAAGACCATGGTGACTCAGACAAGGAAAATGAGGGCGTTGAAAACTCTTGGCCATAAAAGAAATCTCAATTTATTATAAGCAACTAATTTGAATTAAAGTATTGGATACGATATGTACGAGTGCTTCCAAGTCTTTGCTGGAAGTATCATGGAGCAAACGTACATTTTCGTGAGAGCGCAAATAGTTGAGTTGTTCCAAGCTATCGGCTACGGCCTTCAATTTGCCTACTTCGTTGGCTGTGAAGGCATCTGAACATTGCCTCTCTTCCTTGGGTATTAGTTTATCCAGTTGTTGGGCAAAGCCTTGGGTTTGTTTGATCTTCTCTTGGTACACCTTTTCGTCGTCGCTCCTTGCAGCAGCTTGATCACAGATTTTGTTGAGTTTGTCGTAAAACTGATGATAATCCTTGTATAGTTGCTTCGCACTTTGTTGCATATCTAGTCGCATCATATCAACCGATGTGGACTGATGATGCATATATTGATCTGGTTCTAAATCACAGCTCACTCCCTTGAGCATGGTGCTATTGGCTCGCTGTAGTTTTTTAGGTGGCGGCAGCTTGCGCAAATTGGTGGGATATTCTTCAAAAGATTTACACAACTCTGCATAGTCGGCTAGCAAACCCAACTCGGCGTCTTCCAGGGAGGAGGAGAGGAGAGACATCTCTGACGTGGATAGCTCCTGCCATTTCTTTTGTAGAAAATCGGAAAACTGTTTTGGTTTAATCACCGACTTGATGACGCACAGATCCCTGAGCGTGCGTTTAGCATCCTTCCCGAATTCCCCGTAAACTTTTTCAGAGAATTGGCTAAAGTTGACAGAATAGACGTCTTTGGTGTCCATTTTAAATTGAAATGCTCAAAGTTGCATTTTATCCGATACCAGCAAATATGTAATCGAAAATACGAGCGATAAATTTCTCGATCGTTCGATTCAAACGGTTAATTTAATTATAGAAGTATGTTACATTAGTTTGTTTTCATTTTGGTGGAGAGGGATCAGCCGTACTCCGACTGTACTGTAAGCGAAAATTCGCCCTTAGGAATGGTGTTAGCATGATACCAAATACGAGTATCCACCAGAACGGCGTCTCCGGGCTCTACATAAAACGAAAATGACTGACACTGATGATCGCACTCAGGCGCCGGTGCGAGAAACCAGCTCTTATTTCCCAATAGCTGAGCTTGCCACATTAGGCGCGGTATATATTCCAAATGCATCACTGCTCCTTGTTCGTACCCCATCAGAATAAAGTCTGTATGTGGCATCTCGGCATCAACGGGCAAAAAGTGGGGACGCGGGAACAACTTTCGCAGCTCGGCCAGCACAGTAGGTTGACATACACTCCACCCCACAAACCATGGAGACCCCTCACTCTGTTCCACTCTGGCCAAGGGCATTTCGAGAAGATCTTTTAAGGATTTTAAATCGGAATTGAAGTGAAGGAATTGGCAATCAGTTTCCAGAGATCCCGGCGTATTCTCGTACAGATGCTTAATAAATTTGTAATTGAGATGTTGTTTCGCTGGCCAATGGTCGACTGCATGTTTTACGATGATCGGCAGAGAGGAATAGGCATAGGGAGCGAATTTCTCACGCGTTAAATTTGATAGGATTAGAGGACCCTTTACGCCCTTGCAAAACTCACAATCACTGATGGGTCGCGTGGCCTCCCAAACTAACGAATTGTTGGGCAGAAAACATCGAACACCCAGCAAGAACGATATGATCTCATAAAAGACGGGCGTGGCAACCACTATAAAAAATATAATGCCCAAAAGCCAGAGAAAATTTAAGCGATTTGGATTGCGATCCATGTGGGCTTTACGGAAGGCTTCGTGGAGATCCTTCATGGAGACGAGACCAGTACGCATTGCAGCGACATGCAGTGCATCCAACTTGGCCACCAACTCATCGCCGAGACGTTCTCGTACGGCACGCAAGCGGTTGCCCTGCGACTGGTGGCGACTAATAAACTGTAGAATGATTTATCATTATAATTATTGAAATTTCTATTCTCTGTGTTTTCTCATATTTACCAGAAACATCGTAGGGTCGACAACAATAACAAACAAAAAAAACAAAACAGCTGGTTGCTGTTTACATTGGGTATACCTCTCCCACTGTATCAAATACTGGGAGTCGCGAAAATAGGGGTCTGAATAAAAGTCGGATAAAAAATAGTGGGAGCCGGATAAAAATCTGAGTCGCACACGGTAACACTATATTTTTTTAATACGGCCACACTATTTAAATTGTGTTATCGATGGAATTCCCAGCTCTAAAAAGCATTGGAAAAGAAAAATTTCGAGCCGAGTGAATTGTGTGAATTGATCTGAAATCGAATATTAAAAGTGTGCTCTTAGCATGAAAGTTAAAAGTTAGGCGGGTGATAATGCAATTGCAATTGAGATAAAAATGCAATTGATAAACAATAAGTGCGACGAACGTCAAACTGTGTGCGTGCAGTGCCAAATAAAGCAGCAATAAGTGGCCACGAATGAGAGCGCAAAGAGCAGATGGTAAAGAGCGTCTTCGTCGTTGTAGTCGTGTATTAGTGTATGTGTGTGTGTGTGTGTGAGTGAGAAGTAGAAAGCGGCGGTAAAAAACACATAGTGATATATACATATATATGCAACACAATTAAGAATATAAATGTATATACATTTTTTTTTATATATATATGTTCATATATGTTAACACACACATTGCCGATATAATCGAAAGGATAAAGGATAAAAACAGAAAATTAAAAAAAGACGCCTTGCCTTTTCAAATAAGAAGCAAAAAAAAAAGAAAGAATAATAAAACTGCCTGCGTGTGCGTTTGCCTGTGAGCGTGTCTGTGAGTGAGTGAGTGCTGTATGAGTCCCTGTGCGCCTGTATGCGTGAGCGAGCAAGAAAATGTATTGTATGTGCATATACGGACGAATGGCTACAGCAAAACGCAATTGATGAAAATTGTGATAATTACAACAACAAATCAAACGCTCCTCGTTGAATAATAATATTTAAAAAGCAACACAAAAAAGTAAAGAAAATTATTGACAGTGTTGCACAGTGTACCGTAACAGACCCCCACCCCCACCCGCCACTGCCGCATCAGAAAATCCCCTCGTCGACCCCACAATCCACTTACACATACAACCTAAAGAACAAAAAAATCATCACCAAAAACAACAATAACAATAAAGACATAAGCAACAACAACAAGACAACACATTCTCGATCAGTTGAAAAAGAAAGAGATAGAGATATCACAAAAACACTGTTCAATTGTTATTGCCAAATACACACAAAAAATTAAGCACTCTTTGCCGCTGACTTTTACTTACCGTTATATTGGAAGTAAATTTTTTAATTTTGCTAATTTTGCTTAATTTTCTTTCGAGTATGTGTGTGTGTGTGTATGTGTTTTTTAAGTTGAACATTTACCTTGTTGTTGTTGCTGTTGTTGTTGTTTGCAACTGTGTGAAAACTGTACCATATTGTTGAGAATGTGGGGAGATTTCTTGATGGCATGCGGAGGAGAATGTACATATATATTTGTACATACGTGTGCGTGTGTGTGTGTGTGTGTGTGTGTAGCAGTAGTAATAGTACTTACAGTGGAAACTCTGCTTAAAAATTGTAGGGAAGGGAATATACAGCAACAGCTTTAGCCAATCTAACCAGACCTTAAGCCCTTGCAAGAGTCAATAAGAACAGGACAAAGGTCGACTTGCTGTATACCCTAATGTATGCACCTAAGTCTATAGTAGAAACTGGCCCAAGAAACTTAGCTTTCCCATTCCATGCCGATAATCTTCAGGCATTCTTTATTCACAACATAATAAAATAGAAACGAGAATTGATATTCCTATCATAATGTTCAGGATAAAGTCAAGTATACTGTTATACAAGCATTGGAAAATGGAAAATTTAATAAAGCAAAGAAAAAAGGAGAAAAATTTTGCCAATAAGTCATGAAACAATTATTCAAATTTCTTGTTTAGCTTTTTATACCCTTGCAAAAAGGGTATATTAATTTTGGTCAGAAGTATGCAATGCATAGAAGGAAGCATCTCCGACCATATAAAGTATATATATTCTTGATCAGCACGACGAGACGAGTTCAAGTAGCCATGCCCGTCCGTCCTTCCGTCTGTCCGTCCGTCTGGATCAACGCAAACTCCTCCTAGACTGTAAGAGCTACAGAGCTGTAGCACGTAGGCTTGTATATACTGCACAGTTTGTATATCTCGGATTCAGCCGGATCGGACCACTATATCGTATAGCTCCCATACAAACGGCAAAGTCACGAACAGTGACTTTTCTCAATAACTTCGTTATTTTCTCAGCTATTGTCTTGAAATTTAATATTGGGCAGCTATAAACCTATAAACCACTGTGCCAAATTTGATCAAGATCGGTTGACTATATCATATAGCTCCCATAGGAACGATCGGTCAAAAACAGTGACTTTGATAAATATCTTCATTATTTCCGAAGATTGTAGGCTGTTCTTTCGCAAACATTAGCCTTTTTAGATAAAACGTTTTTTCCTTTGATGGGTTTATGTAAGGAAAGAGTTACTAAAAAAGTTGCAAGGGTATACAAACTTCGACGCGGTCGAAGTTAGCCCCGGCCCTCTGGTTTTTTAATGCTGCTGGAAGAAATTTGCTAAATTTCTATAAAAACTCTTTTAATATTTGGGACTTTCTTATATTGTAACCATTTACGTTGCGTTGTCTGTAGAGTATCTCAAAGTCAATAGATCAGTTTTGATGCAATTGTACAGAAAACAGCAGAAGTAGAGAAATAGTCAAAATAATAGTAATAATAATAACAATAATAAGAAAGAGAGAGTTTCTACTATAAGTTAGATACTGAAATAACCTTTTTGGCCTTTTCTCGCCCACACAGCCAATTTATATCGCCGTCTCTCTCACAACAATGAGACATGATAAAGAACAAGTGCAATTTTTAGAAGATCTAAGTACTTTTTGTTACTAAAAGGAGAATCCCTTGATACAAGTGATCTTAGGAGAGTGTGCGTCCTACCTGCGTGAAGGATACAAGTGTGTGAGAACGCAAGTGGTCAGTGTCTGCCATCTGAGTGAGGTAGACAAGACATTGTAGAACGTGGAAAAGGTCAAATTCAAGATAATATAAAGAAACCGACAGCGAGAGAGAGAGAGAGAGAGAGATAAAACACTATTGTGAGTGAAAAATGAGTCGCATGCAAAAACAGCATAGCGAAATTATGGCCAGCAGTAATAAGAGCCGAAAGAGAGGTGCTCCGCCGCCACCCTTGCCACCTCCAGAATCCCCCCCACCACCACCGCCGCCACCAGACGATGAGAATTTGATTGACATGATGGAGCAGGATGAGCAAATGAATAGCCATTTTAATGGCTCATTGAAGTCGTCGCTAACCAATGGTTCTAGGAAAAGGAAACACTCTACCATAGATGGTCATGCCACAAGCTCCTCGACCTGCTCGTCCCATTTGAGTGATCCCCGAATTACGAACAATACAAGGACCTATAATCATCATAATCATCATAATAATCATACTCTTAACAACAATAACAATAACAACAATGTGACAAACAATGGTCAATACGGTAATATGAACAACAATAATAAGAAATCGTCAGGAAACACAAATTATACATACCGCGATACCATATCACCGCCCTCACCTCCCTCACCGTCACCGCAATCGCCGCCACCCACAAGCAATGTGCCCGAAGTGGTTTACATTTCGGATGTTGAAAGCGATGATCGCGAAGATGGCGACTACTACGAAGAGCACGAGGAGACCGAAGAGGAAGAGGAGGAGGAGGAGGAGGTAGTGCATGATCTCGACGATAGTGATTTGCAGATCTATGATAGCTCCTCGCCAAGAGCATCAGCTGCTGTCGCTGCTGCAGCATCTGCAGTCTCTGTCGGCGGCGGTGGGGCAGGGGGTGGTAGCAACAAGACCAAAATAGCCCAAGCAGCGGCAGCAGCAGCAGCAGCGGCCGCAGCAGCAGCCGCCACATCAACAACACCCACCTCATATGCCATGCCCACGAGCAATACAACGCCTCTTGATTTGTACAATGAATCGCATCAAAGGGATTTGGAGAACGTCACCGATTTGCGTTCATATGGTGAGTAATGCAAAAGAAACAATATTCAAATACATTTATACATACAAATTTTGTATATCTAAAGAGCCTTGATAGGTATATCAGCTCCCGTGGCACGTTTGCCAAATTGAAAGCTATAGAACTCAACTGATATAGGATGCATAGATAGATAATCTATCTACTCCCATCTAAATAATAATAGTGTAGAAATCTTTTACAAAAATAAGCCAAGCTAAATTGCAGTGGATTGCATATATCTACATATAGGATGTATCTTGGTTTATGTTTGATTTCCTACATATTTGATATAAAGATATTCTATCGCTTAATTCGATTCCATTTTATTGATTAAGAGGTTATTGAGCGTTTGACTTTGCCATTGCTGCCCCCCCAACCCATCGAAAAGAGAAAACAAAACTTTGTGTGTGTTTTGGGTAGATCGGAATAACTTTTGACTCCCCTTTGTGTTATCCTTGTCTCTGACAGCAAAAAGTGGAGCACATACTTTTAACCTTGACACGTTTACCTAGAAAAGGCGGGCTGCCGAATGTTGCACTGGCTCTTCACTTGGCTGGCCTGCGCCTGCCCTGCCTGGTTTGCTATTAGTATTCTTTACTCAGCTCTCCGTTTCATTTTGTTCACTACTCCACAGTTTGCCTATTCACCTAACTACAACAAGAGCCAAGTCAAGCCAGGCCAGACAATTGGAAGTGCACACACACACAACTCTCATATACACTACTATTCGACACTTTGTATTCAGTGTACACAGTGGTACAAACATATTTGAGAATTGTGTAGCAAAATACAAGTTGGAATATTTTGAATTGTTTCTTCTATCTTTTGTTTTCATGTTTGCAATAGCAAAAAAAGGAAAGTCCTCAACATAGTTGAAAAATACTATAGTTATATCATAATTTCGTTTAGATCGTTATCGCCCTCTTATCCAACGAAAGAAAAATGGTAACCTAGCTAGGGCTAGTTCTAGAAGAGTTCGAAATGACCCCTATTAGATTTTGACCTTACGGAGGAGTCATTTTCGGGGTTTTCCAATGGACATCTGCATGGCTCCATTCACTCAATACGCAAAATTGAGTACATTCGAATGGAATAGAATTGAATGAGTGAGAAGCGCATAATGAATGAATGTGTATACAGTAGTGGTATATTTTGACACTCATGCAAAGCGAATTGATTGAGAATGAGACATGCTGAAAACATTCGAATTACTCGGGTATCACAGAACATACATTGTATTTAGTGTGGATTGCCGAAGTTTAACAAAAATGGAGGAGGAATGGAGAAAAATAGCCACTGCGTCACACATAAAGTGGCAGTGTCAATCTCGTTCTTCCGCAGAGCAAAAGAACAACAACAACCCTTTTGACATTCAAATACATTCGAATGTAGCCTATCCTCTCATTTTCGCTTGTTTCGCTCGTACTCATTGCTTCTACATTGTGCGTCCGAAATCACTCACTCATTCATACTCATTCCGCTTTGTACTCATATTCACTCAACTGAATTTAGCTGTTGTACATTCGAATGTCACTTTATTGCAACTCATGCAGATGTCTATTTTCCATATGCCCAGGAATGGAACTTATCAAGGTGATTTCTGTAAAACCAATCCAAATGCTGGGTGATTATAGATTTAGTTCCATAAATCGGGGAAACTAATAATAATTTATAGTAAAAGTATAAATTTCTATAATCAGTTTGAACTTTTCTGCATCTTTTGTCATCCACTTAGTTCTAGGATTATTATTTAAAACAATTGGCGCGTGAAAGTCTTCAGATCTTTCACGGATTGTGAACAACTATGTAACGCCAAAGTCAAGATTTTGAACCCACTGTGCTTATGACGTCGACAAAAGAGTCATATTGTTAATGTGTGTGTGTGCGTGTGTAGGAATCAAACATGCTTGTTTGCATAATCGTGCTGCAGCAGCACTTTTTCACGTTCACCCAACATACAAACGTAGGCAATTTGGTGACTTGAACTTGACAATGCAACTGGACGAAGACCAAGCATAGCTCACACACAGAGGCACACTAAAACAAGTTAGCCTTTGAGCTATGTAATTGGCAAACATTTCATAGGAGAAATGAAATCGTTTTTACATATTTTATTTTTATCATCTGTCTATATAAATACATTTCCAGTATATGTTCATGCATTTTGTGCTGTGTCTCTTATCAGTTGAAAATGCAGTTTGTCTCTGTCTCTCTCTCACTCTCTTCTCTCTCCTTTCGTTGAATGTTAGTGCATGAGAATAAGAAATATTTACAAGCATATCGAAAAGAATATACATACATATGTATGTGTCTATATAGTCTTTTCTTTTTGCGCGTTCATTAAACCTTCTAGTCTAGTCGGGCAAAAAATAAATTCAAAATACATTCTGTACTTGCTGCTCGCTCATATGGCTCAGAGTTTAAGAACCCGGCTAAAAGGCATCACATGCCAATACACCCTCGTGTGCATCCGGTCATAGCTCGAAGTCCAGCTACCCCTAAGTTCCATATTCCGAGCCACTTGTGAGTCATTTTAGATCTTTCTGGGATCTTCCTATCTGCTATCTGCTGCCCCCTTCTAAAAGATATAATGATATCATGGCATTATATGTTATTTGATTGTTTTTGATGGACATTCCGATTGCTGACACAAAAATGTTGTTTGTTTATTTGTTCATGAGTCTCGTGCTTGGTTAAAAATAAATTTAGTTGTACACTGACATTGAATTTTATTTATTTTTATATTAAAATTACAGAAAGAGATGGAGAGAGACTGAGATAGAGCATTTATGTGTGTATTGTTAAGTATTGTTTATGCAGTAGAGTATCGATAACATTTGTATACCCTTGTAGAGGGTATTATAGAATTGGTACGATGTTTGTAACGCCCAGAACGATACGTTTCCGACCCCATTTATATATTCTTGATCAGCTGAGTCGATAAAGCCATGCCCGTCTGTGCGTATGCGTTTTACTCAGCCATCTTAAGAGCTATTGGGATAAAACTCGGGATTTGAGCTACTTATAATCCGGGTAAGAATATGAAAATCAACAGGATCGGACCACTATATCATATAGCTCTAGAAGAAAGATAAGTGCGAAACCTTATAACCCAATAAGTAGGTCAAATACCAAGTTTCATTCCAACAGCTCTTAAGATGGCCGAGTGAAACGCATACGCACCGACGGTCGTGGATATATCGACTCAGCTTCCCATGCTGAACAAGAATATATATACTTTATGGGGTCGGAAACGTCTCTTTCTCTGCGTTACAAACATCTGACTAATCTTATAATACTCTCTGCCAGGGGATACAAATATTATTGCCAAGGACTGCAAGGGTATGTATATGAACTTCGGCATAGCCAAAGTTAGCTTCTTTGATATTTATAAACCAATTTTCATTTCCAGATATATTTACCGCAAATTGTTGGCCAAAAAGTTCAAGATATACTTTGTATAGATAATTCCACTTCAATGATGAACGAAAAGAATTTGTCGATATCAAGATACATATGTTTATAAATTAATCGTGATTTGATTTTCAAGATACCCTTTGAGCACTAGCAATTCAAGAATTTGAATCAAGAACCACTAAAACCAATTTGTAAGTAAGATCTGTTTTATGGCTTCTACACACCTCTGGGCGGGGTAGGCGAGGGGATGAAAGCTCGCGAAATTGTTATTATGATCTTGGTTCAATGTACTGTGAATGAAAAGCAAGAACAACAACGAAAACAATTTTTGCTTTGACACGCGTAATATTCTGTGCCTTTATTCTATATAATTTGGGTAAATATTTATATACAAAATGTATATTATTTATATATAAATGTATTTATTATGTAGATTATAAACTGAGCCGAACAGGTTTTAATTGGTAAAAATTTCATAAACCTTTGCCTAATTTGTTTCTTTTAGAAATAATGTGAACACATTTCTCGGCCCAAGTTCTAACCCCTCAAGTTTTCCCATTTCTGAGAGTTCAAGGACAAAAGCTAAACCAAAGGCATTCAACTCGAACTTCTCTCACCCACCCAACGCCTTCTCTTCCGTCTCTCCCTCTGTGTGTAATGGCCTGTTCATTTGTCGGCAAAAATTGTGAAGGGAAAAACTTGATATAAATTAGTCTCTTTGGGGATACACATTTTGTTCTGTACATTTCTTAAATTTGGCTGGAATTTGTTGTAAACATTTGCCATTCAGTACCACCCACCTAATTCTGCCGCATCTTCTATATGTCCAGACTTTTTTTGGGTCGCGCAGCGGCAAAGTTTGCACGTGCAACTAAGTATATGAACATATATAATTCCTCTATGGATATGTATCACCACATGTTTTAAAACAATGTGTGTGGTTGTGTTTCATTATCACCAAGAAATCTTATCTGGAGACACTTTTGGTTTAAGTCATCGACTGGTTTTATCATACATACTGTCAATTAAACAGAGTATAATTGCTTTTGCGTCTAAGATGATGTCTTTTAGGATTAAGTATGAGTAGTAACTAGTAATATGTAGTGGTTTATAGTAGCTATTTTCTTCAGGAATTACATTCAATTATATTTATATGTCTATTAATATTGATTTTTGATTTTTATAGTTAAACTATATAGCGATGAGGCTGTGAGTCTGAACGATTTCAAAATAATACGTGTACTTGGCACTGGCGGTAAGTAATTTCGTCTCTTCCCCGCTTTTCTATAGTTCGGTTTTTATATCTAAATTTTCATATCTTTGATATAGCTTATGGTCGGGTATTTCTGGTGCGCAAATTGACACGACACGATACTGGAAAACTCTATGCCATGAAGGTTCTCAATAAAATTACAGTGGTCGCAAAATTCAAAACCGCTGAGCACACCAAAACTGAACGAGTGGTAAGTACAACACAATACAATACTCTATCTACAGCTAACCAAAAATAGAAGAAGCCACAAAGTGAATGATAACCGAGAGCAAGATTGACAAATTGATTGCGCATACATTCGGGCGACTTTGATAGAGAAACATAACTACCCGAAATAGCTTTTTTTTAGAGAAAGGGTATTCTGCCATCTTCACTTGCTGCAATTGTTAAGAACGTGCTCGAATCTCCGATGTCTTTTACTTCCTTTTCTTTGCCGTTGCTTTACCGTTGCACGTTTCTTTTTCGTTTGTTGTTGTTTTTGTTCTTTCCACTCTCTCTCTTTCTTTCTCCCTCTCTGATTCTTTTTTGCGACAATAAAGCGCAGCTAATTGAAATTAAACTTGGAACCAGAATCAACACAAAACAAATTTCAGTGGAGTGAATGGGGCTGTTGAGGAAGGGGTAGAGGGATTACCCAAGTTACACTTGGGAAGAAGAAGGTACAGTTACCAATAAAGGCAAAGCAAATGTAACAAGTCCAAGCTCGAGTAAAGTCTGGACTAAGTGTTACCTCCTATTAGGTGGGATTATATTATGTACATATATCTTTAGGATGTTATCAACAATGATTTGTTTAACCAAGGATTTGACCAGTTCGATTGTGTAACATGAGTAACTAAACTATATCCTAATAAAGATTCAAAATTCAAAAGGGTTTTATTAGGTTTTTAAAACATTCTTACATTTGTTTTTATCAGACATTGGATTACAGTTGACTCGCTTACATATTTGATGCCTGCAGAAACTATTAAATATTGAAAGAACAGATTCCTTCAATAATAGACATATGTACATACATACATATGTATGTACATACATACATATGTATGTACATACATAGTTAACTTAACCAATATATCCATTTGTCTGTGTGGGGATAACAAGAGCAGGGTATCAAAAATACTTGTTGTTATTCTTTTGACCCACATTATGGACTTGTTCTTCTTATATGTATGTATGAATGTTGCACCGGCAAAAACCTAACGGAGCTAAGGAAAAAGAGAGAATCAAAACAGAAACAAGAGATACATATAAAAAATTTATCTCTTTCAGTCTCCCTCTCTCTCTTTTCGATCAATAGTTTTTAGTTTATGGGCAACCGGTTTACTATGCCGACGCCACCGCAACGACGACATTGAGAATCGCCCCTCGATATAGTCTAATCAATGAAGGAAAACTAGTAGAGACAGAGAGAATACGAATTTTGAGTCAATTAAGTAACTGCAAACACAAGTGCATATACATATGTAGAGAAAGAGAGAGAGTGAAAGAGAGATAGAGTAAGCAAGAGTGTTGAAGAAACAAGTGTATGGGGGAGGAAGAGGAAATGAGAGATCATAAGCGAATTGTCTGTCTATTTACATACATACATATCTTTCGGTCTGTCTGTTGTCCCTCCATTTGTCACAGGGATTAACTGAAAGTTTACCAGGTGGCAAGGGGGGGTGCGGAACATCGTGTTATTTATAGAGATACATACAACGTGTAGTATGCCCCACACCTTCCCTCCCACCCACACACTTACAGACAGACGTACAGACAAATTCGTATGCGTACTTTAAGGCCTTTCCAAGGTACTCTCTCTCTCCCTCTCGGTTCCTATATATTTGTGTGCCACTAACCTAGATACATGTGGCACCGGCGTCAGTGGTCGACCTATCTTTCAACATTTTTGCGCCTTTTTTCAATTACTTTTACTTCCCAGCCGAAAAAAAGCAACAACTGAGTAGAAAGGAAATTAATATGCAAAATGTGAAAGTTTTAATACCCTATAAGCGTCAGTTAGTTGGGTTACACGGGTGATTGCAGCCAAATGTGAGCTTTTGCTTGCTTACTGGGTAACTCCAAGTCGGTCTGACACCCCGTTTGATGGGTTTTAGGTTTTGGTTATGTTTAGTTTAAAATATAAGAGATTCTCGCGTGCAACTTTTTAAT
This sequence comes from Drosophila paulistorum, assembly GCA_018152135.1. Lineage (NCBI taxonomy): Eukaryota > Metazoa > Arthropoda > Insecta > Diptera > Drosophilidae > Drosophila > Drosophila paulistorum. Next base: position 17,632,843 of record JAECXG010000690.1, read on the forward strand.
TTTCAAAGCTGTTGCATTTTGGCCATGGTACAGTCAGACACGTAGTGTGTTATATTTGCTGGCAAAACCCATAAAATAACGACGACAACAACAACAATAAAAACCCCCGCTAAAAACTGCCTTAGCAACAACAACAAGACAAGAAAAAAATTCAACAACAACAACAACAAACTGGCTATACATATATAAATAAACAAAACTAAGAAGGAGAAAAAAATGCGAAAGAGCGAAAAAACGGAGAAATAAATAAACGAAAAACACAAAAAAATCAACCAAAAGTTATAAGAAGCAAGCCACAAAACTGGAGAGTCATAGCCATCGTCGTCGTCCAAACCCTATTCCTAATCAAAATACTAATTGAGGAGAACGGAATTACCCAGAACGGAACTGAAAACTCTTTAACCAATATCAAAGTTTCCATTGGTCTACTGTAGACAAGTTTTAATTCATTAGCTGCGATTTGAACGACAATAAATGTTATATTCAATTTGAATTTAACATACATATGTATGTATGTATGTAATTTGTATAAATATCCGACACTTCAAAAGTCGTAAGACGTCTGGGGTTGTAATGCCCATTAATACAGAACTCCTTAAAAAGTGAAGCTTATGTAAACACTCTAAAGTGTTCGTTTACCACTGTTCGATCACTATGACTCAAAGGTAATGTAGTCATTAACTCCTATTTTATTATGAAAAAGATCTCTGGTGACTTAAATAACAATTAACATTCATTTGTATTACAAATTACGAAAAAAAAAAAAATGTTCAATTTCTGGACCCGGCCCCGGCCCCTAAGTAGTCCTGCTGGCACGAGATATGATTATGGGGGATTCCCCAGCAACTTGTAGATTTCTAGATAGAATTTGAAGAGATATCAGGAGGAGATCAAGAATAAAAGCCATGGATTTTACAAACTCTTACATAATATGGTCACAGGTTAACAGGCGAAAGCTGAAAGCACGTGGAAGTTAAGTAGAAAGGGATAGTTAAAAGGGAGAACGAGAGTGAAAGAGAGGCAAATAAAAATAAACCAAAATTTCAGCATGCTCCTTGCCAAAATTACATTACATTCAAGTCTTGTTTTTTTTTAGGTTCTCGAGGCAGTACAACGTAGTCCGTTCCTTGTGGGACTTCATTATGCTTTTCAGTCCGCATCCAAGTTGTACCTTGTTTTGGGTAAGTATTTTCGTGGCCTTAAACCAACTTCCTAGGTTGTCACTTGTTAATTCGGGCATTTGTTTCACAGACTTTGCCAGGGGAGGTGAGCTATTCACGCATCTCTACTATGGCGATCATTTTGAGGAGCCCCGTGTCCGTGTTTATATTGCCGAAGTGGTGCTGGCTCTGGAGCAATTGCATCAGTTGGGCATTATTTATCGAGATATTAAAGTGGAGAATATTCTGCTCGATGGCGATGGACATATTGTTTTGTCCGATTTCGGTTTATCCAAAATTCTAACCGCCGAAGATGACTATCGAGCGCATAGTTTCTGTGGCACTCTGGAGTATATGGCACCGGAAATTATACGGACTGGGCCGCCGGGACATGACAGTGCGGTCGATTGGTGGTCCGTGGGAATTCTTACCTATGAGCTTCTTACTGGAGCCTCACCATTTGTTTCCGATAACCAGAGTCAACAGTCAGAGATCTCGAGGCGGATACAGAAGGAACAACCGTTGATACCAGACGATTTTAGTAAGGAGGCGCGAGACTTTGTGCTTAGGATGCTGGATAAGAATCCGAAACGTCGTCTAGGCGGCAACCATCGGGATGCCAGCGAAATCAAGGAGCATGCCTTCTTCCATGGCATCAATTGGCAAGAGTTAAGAGCCAAACGCCGCAAAGCGCCCTATAAACTGAACCTTACATCCGAGGATGATGTGCAACATTTTAGCAATGAGTTTACCGATCAGTTGCCCGAAGATCCCGACTGTGAGGCGCCGCCAAGTAAGATACGTTTATTCCGTGGCTACACATATGTGGCGCCACAGCATTTGGAGCAAATGCGACGGGATAATAACTGTTGTATAGAGTATTGCAATCCAGGATTACAGGTAAGTTGTTGTTGCTTCAACACCAAATTTGTCGGTTACTGATAACTGATTTCTCTCTGTCCCACACCAGAATATACCAAATCGACCGGATGATTTGGAGCTTGGTACTCGCACCGTGAGCGGGTCATATGGCACTTGCCATTTTGTGGTGGACAGCACCACAGAAATGGTCTTCATGGCTAAGGTCATTCCCCTATCGAAGTTTCGCGCCTCCGAGGTAGATGCGTTGACATCATGTGCCCTGGATAGGCACGGCCATCCGAATATTGTCAATTATCATGAAACATTTCGTGATAAATGCGATATCTGGATAATAACAGAGTATTTGTGCGGCGAGGAGCTAACACACCTAATACATAGACAAAGACTTGATGAGGCAACATGTCAGGATATCTTTCGGCAATTGGTGATGGGTGTGCATCATATGCACTCGAAGCATTTCATACACGGTGACCTGAAGCCCGAGAATGTGGTTTTTGAGAGTCGGGATGACTTGAACGTGAAGCTTGTAGATTTTGGCAATGCCTGGTAGGTGATTGGTTGGCAGATCATTAAAGGCTTCCTCGCTGTTTCTCTAATCTAATGTCTCTCCCTAATCTTTTTGCAGCTATAACAGTAAATTTGAATCCTGGCTGGATAAGCCACGCTACACATTGGACTATGCGCCGCCTGAGTTACTTAGCGATCCAAATGTGGTTAACTATTCACCTGCTGTGGATATTTATGGTTTGGGAGCGACGCTTTACACCATGTTCGTGGGCCATCCACCGTATCGGCAGCATTTGGACGATGTAGAGCATAATGTCACAGTGCATCACAAGCTCAGGCGGCGCATGGAAAAGGAATCGTTTAATCAGAACTCTGAACGTTGGCTAAATGCCAGTCCCTCGTTCCAAAAGCTGGTCACCAAGTGCATGCACCGTGATCCAGCGAAGCGACCCCAAATAACCGAAATTCTCGATAGTGAATGGTTGCAAGCAAACTTTAATAACACTAGTGACTATGCGGCATCAGAAACTCTCTTTGATGCCACAATATCGGCTATGTCACCACCACCACTACCACCAGCATCACCACCTCCATTACCACCAGCATCACCACCTCCATTACCACCAGCATCACCTGCCCCTCAACAGCAGCAACAGCAACTGCAGCAGCAGCAGATACCGCAGCAGCAGCAGATACCGCAGCAGCAGCAGATACCGCAGCAGCTACCGCAGCAGCAGCAACAGCAACCGCAGAGGTCGATTGTCGATTTGAGTGATGATACATTGCAACTGCAGCAACAAGCAGCAACAGTTGTCAAAACGAAGCCACATAAACAGCATAAACAAAAAAGTCATAAAAAACAGCAACAGAAACTCAAACAGAAGCAACTAAAACTGCAAAAAGAGCAGGAGCAGCAGCGTTTGCAGCAGGAGCAACAACTGCGGCAAGAGATAAGACTGCAGCAGGAATTGATACTGCAACAGCAGGAGCAACTGGAGCAGGAGCGACAAAAACTGCAGGAGCAGAAACTGAAGCAAGAGCAGCATGAACAATTACTGCTAGAGCAAGAGCAGCAATTGCAGCAGCAAATTTTGCGGCAGCAGCAGCTAGCAGCCGAAAAGGAGCAGGCAGCAGCACAATTGTTAGACTCAACTGCTAAAGATGAGGGTATCACTATGTCGTCTGATAGGAAAGAGCAGCGGTGGAAGGAAGAGCATGTACAAAAACAAGAGCAGGAGCAGCAGACAGAGGAGGATGAGGGACAGGAGGAGTCGCAGGAAGAAGGAGAAGAGGAAGAGATGGTGACCGATGATGAGGATTACGAAGTAATCCTTGGCGACATAGATACTTTGCCGGATTTGCTTGGCTTCGATGAGGATATGCCGCCCTTGCGTCTGCCGGCCGACTATTATGTGTTTGAGGCCGATGAGCAAGCAGACCAAGAGGAACAGATACCAGAGACCGAGCCAGAGCCAGAGACAGAGGCAATCCCAGAGCCAGTAAACCTGGCAGCGCTAAAACCAGAGCCATCTCCAGTGCTAAAACCAGAGCCAGCTCCAGTGCTAAAGCCAGAGCCAGCTCGAGTGCTAAAGCCAGAGCCAGCTCGAGTGCTAAAGCCAGAGCCAGCTCCAGTGCTAAAGCCAGAGCCAGCTCCAGTGCCAGTGCGAGGGAAACGTGAAAGAAAGCCAGTGGTGAAGCCCGATCCCGACCGTGCACCCATCTACTTTGAACGCCGCAAGACCCGCCTGCAATGTCGCCTTGAGAATCAGTTGAATGACAGCAAAGCTGGCATGTATCTGCTTATGCAAAAAGTGCCGCCGCCAGAGGAGGAGACCCCTATCTACATGCCCCTGCGCGCGAATCGCAAAACTCGCGGCGGTTTTAAAAAGCCCAAGCGGACAGGCGATGAGGATGTGCTTGGTTTTCCCAAAGCTCCATCTTTGCTGCGCAGAACTCGTGCCAGTTGGCGACTTTTCAACGCAAGGATCAAGGGTGTGCAGCATGTTCTTAAGCACCAATTCCAGGTGACGCGTCGTGTGTATAATGGCAAGACCAAGATTAAGACGGAGAAAATAGATGAGGCCGATGTCCAAACATTGATCTATCCCCGACCCAAGCCGCGTGTGAAGAGGGACAAGAAGCCGAAGGAGCCACAACTGCCTACACGGATTCAGCCAGCACGCGCACGGGCGATGAGGCAATGTTACGTATTTGAATAGCATCAGAAGCAGCCGCTGCAGCAAATGCCGTCGCTGCAGCAGCGTCAAAAATCACAGCGACAACAAAAACAACAACCACCAAACTTACAAACAATTAAACAAGAGAAAGCCACAAAACAACCGAAACCCACAAAACAACCGAAACCCCCAAAACAACCGAAACCCCCAAAACAACCGAAAATCAAAAAAGAAAAACAAGAAAAACCATCAAAACCAGCAAAGCCGAAAAAACCAGCAAAGCCGAAAGAACCAGCAAAACCGAAAGAACCAGGAAAGCCAAAAAAACCAAAACGAATTAATCAGCAAAAGATAAAACAAGAGAAACAGCAAGAACAAATACAATCACAACCAGATCAGCGAGAACAACAACAACAACAGCAGCAACAGCTACCGAGACCGGTGGCATCGGCAGCGGCACCAGCGGCTCCTTCCGCACAGCGACCACAATATCCACCACAGCATGTGGTTAAGATTGAATTACAGCCAGGACTACGCGGTGACCAACTGCATGCGGTGCTGGCGACGGCCATGCAGTGGGCAGCAAACTTGAAACATCGGCAGGAGCAGCAGCAGCGGCAGCAGCTGCATCTGCAACCGTACAGCTGACAGGAAATTCAAACCAAGACGAAAATTCTTCGGGCAAGATTGGGCGAAGAGGCCGAGGAAGTGGCTACTTTAGAGCAAATTTAAGGTGATATATCCGAACGGGAGATCTGATTGTAATGCGCCACCTGCCGTCAGCTCTTTATAGTACATATGTATATCCACTATATATTGACAACGCGTCGGCTCGGTGTGTAAAGTTACTTCAAATTGAATATTAGGAATTTTATATTTTCTAAACCAAAACGAAGATATATCGCCAAAAAGAATAGACACATAATGGAAACAGAAAGGACATGTAGTAGGACGACAGTAAAAAGAAAATGGGATCAACAAAATAATATATATACATATTTTTATGTATAACACCAAAGATCCTGACATGAAAACAAACAAGAAAATACAAACTTGAAACACATATTATTAACGAAGTTGTTATATTCTTATTATCATAAACAAACTAATCTTAAGATCAAAAGAGAAACTAAAATTAGGTTTAAAGTGAAAAGAAAAACAAAGCAATTAATTGCTTTCTTTTTCCATTTGATAGACATAAATCGCAGCCTCCTCTATATAGACATTATATATAGAAGTAATCGATATACATACATGTATATGTATATAGTATGTATATGTGTGTGTGTACATATGCATATATAATATAATAATCTGTTAGTTAATTGTTTAATATAAAATCCAATGTAAAAAGTCAAAACAAAAATAACAAAACGACAAATGGAATGTGTTTGTTCGCTTTTCATGACTCTTTAAGACGATTTAAAGAACTAACAAAAAAAATAAAAATATAAATACAAGAAATGAAATCCAATTTACAAACAATTAACAATCACTACGAAAAAAACAAAAAAAAATATATATATATATATCATAATTATTATTGAAACATTTTTGCAATTAGTTTAAAGCAAAGTTAGATATTAAGTTATTAATACATATATATTATACTTCATGTATAATAAGGGCCAAGGCTAAATTCGGCTTGATCGAAATTTTCTATACACTTCACAATTGTTTTTTTGCGATTCTCTCCAACCATCTTTGTTTTTCTTGGTGGTCTGAACTTTTGCCAAATTGTTTTGACCCCCGTACATATCTGATGTTTCTCTAAAAACAACTATAAAAAAAAGCTAATCTTCTAGTCCGATCTCAGTGGTTATATATACTGCATGCAGCTTTAGCTTAATTAAATGAATGTTGATGATAAAAAGGCCAAGAGGGACGAATTGTTAAGTCAAATTTTTGATATATAAAGTGTACATCCATACATATGTACATATATCGATATTAGTAGACACAATACATTGAATCCAAAATTTCAAATGAAGTGTATAATTTGTGAGAGACAAATGAATCATATTATTAACTCATACAACTTGTATGTGTGTGCGTGTTGAATATGCTTTAAGTTGTGCTCCATAAAATATATGTTTAAGGTCTGGGATCTACCGAAGACAGCATTCTATTCAAACAAAACAAAATCCTTCACTGCTCCTCCAACACTCACACTCGAAAAAGAAAAAAAAAAAAAAAAAAAAAACGAAGCCGAGTTCAAATTTGCTTTCCCCGTCTCTCACTCCCTCTCTCTGTCTATTTCACATGCATCATATTGAACTAAAACATTTCTACCTGTTCATTTCTAAGTCCGTTGTGAATGCAACTAAACCTTAATTACTAAGACTTAAAGACAAGTGTCGGCCAAAGGGGGGTAATATACATATTATTATAAACTATATTGTTGTATGCTAAGCTTTCTGCAACATTTTCTTTAACGATTTTAAAACAAAAATTCAAACGCAACAGTCGTATCTGTTAGTTTGTACATCTCTGAGAACAGTAGAGAAATGTTAGTTAAACTAAATGAGACCTTGTCTCTGATCATGTGCAATTTGAAAGACTGAGGACGAGAGACAGACTTGGCTTGACTCTCCTTCCCTTAACTTGGCTAAAACGGTGAATATCTCCATCTCCTCCATACATTTTGGAAGATTCGATCAATTGGTTTTTTTAGTCACTTAATACATTTTCATTTACACTTAGTTTAAGCATAATTATAATTGCAATTATATACGAAATATACCCAACATCCGTAGATCCGTAGAACTACGATCACAAGATTTACATATATCATTTCCCTATCAAAAAAACACGGGAACATTTTGTTTGTTAATTAATCAGGTCTATTATTATTATGATTATTATCATAAATACATACAAATGAACATTTTTTTGATTTGTTTTGTTAAGTAATTTAAAACTTGTTTTAATTTTAACAAATTTTTATTATTATTATTAATTCTTTTCTTTTTTTTTTTTTTTTTTTTGCATTTTGAACCTTGTATGTTCAAATTGAGTATGAGATGTAAGTGTATGGAAATTGATGAAATAAATGTACAAGAAAAAAAATTATAAACAATTTATTGCTAAATTGGTTTTGCAACTTGTTTTTAATCCTAACCCTTGCCCCTGCCCACCTGAAGTTCATAAAACAAAATAAGAAAAAAAAGCGACATATCTTTGTTGGATTTATTTTTGTTTTAATTAAATAAAAACTCATGATGTACATTTTTTCTTTTAGTATGATGAACAACAACAACCAAAAAAAAAAAAAGAAAATAAAAAAATTTATATATTAAAGTTGCCTTTTAACAAGTTGCCTTAGACAAATAAAAAACAAAAGAAAACCAAAAACTTCACAACAACAAAAACAAAACATTTAAAATACAATAATAATGTATTGTAAAAGTTATATACAAAAATAAAACAAAAAAAACGTATTTTTTAAACAAAAAGCAACAGCAGAAAAAGGTTACCAAAAGCAAAAGAAAACTGTAGAAAATGCATGAGTTTTTATTAATAAACAACAAAAGCAATTCGTCTTAGTTTAAGTTAACACAAATATTACAGAAATATTATAATTATTAACCTCAACCGAAACATCAAAAACGGAACGACAACAAATTAGTTTTAAATTGTAAGAAGTCAATATCAATCAAATGGCAAGAAAGTTGAAAAAAGTTTTATATACATACATGAATTGTATGTATATGTATGTATCAAAATCTATTTCTATATACCGACTCTATAGTACAGGGTACATTAGATAATACTTAAAAGTGTGTGTGCATATGTAACGCTTGGATGGAGAAGAGAAACTGATTGATCTAATCTGATCAATCGCATATAAAGATATCTCGAGCATGGAAAGATAAACAAACAATTGATTTACTAGCCATTAAGTCACCAAAGTTTGTACATAAAATTACAAAACAAAAACACAACAAACAAATTGATTAATACGATTAAAATAAAGTATTTGACATACAAGTTACAGGTTTGTTTTCAAACAGTTTTCGATCGAATTTTGAGCGATGACAATTCTTTTTATTCGATCATCTCATTTTTAGTTTGAGATAGGTAAAAGATATAAATTTGTCAGAGTCGTTTGGAAAATAGTGTAAATTTTTTATATTACAAACTTTATTAAGTTGTATAAAGAATGAAAGGAGAAAACTCATAAAAGGCTTCGTTTAATCCAATTTACCATTTCCTATATTTCTGATAGCTTTTTTATCGCACGAGAAAATCAGCCGATTTTGATTTAGCATATAATGATGATTGTTTTCCTTTTTATTGCAGTTATGACCAGTAAATCAAACAATATAACATGTAAAATTATTATAATTCATTTTATTAACACAAAGAGTTAACTTAACACTGCATTTGTTGCCTTAGCTAATGTTTCCTCTTTTTGCCCAATTTGGATTTCGATTTTGAGTCACCTTTTTTGCCGGAGAACCTTTTGCTAGTATAGTTTTTGCTATTCGAGCGCCGTTTCTCTTCCCATTTCATCTGTTTATCGGATGATTTGTCCTTGTTGAAGACAGCATTACTGGTGCCCTGACCTTTCACCTTGCCCGTTTCCTCAAGAAGAGCGGAAAAGTCATCGGCAGCGGCAAACAATGATGACATATCTGTGTGGAGTGACAGCAAGTTTAGAGAAGTGATATAAAAAAAAGTGATGGATAACTTACCATTGCTATGCTTCAGTTTCTGGGCAAAACCACGCTCATTCAGCATGCTGGCGGAATCTTTGCGCGATTTTTTCGTTTTGGGTGGAGCATCGTCATCATCGTCGGGACTCTCAGGTGCCTCACTGGAGTCTCCATCTGAAATGGAGCCTTCATCATCATTATCATCGTCGTCATCATCTTCGTCAAGGGGTTCCAAATCAATAGATCCCGTCTCATCATCAGATTGATCCTCTCCATCTCCTGCAATTTCATCATCCTCATCGTCCTCATCCGGTATGGCATCATCACCCCAATCATCATCAATGTCATCCATATCGTCCTCTGCCTTGTCGGCTGCTTGCTTTTTAGTTTTCTTATCTTTCTTTTTGGATTTGTCTGCTTCCATTTCACCGCCGAGCTCTTGAAGAAAATTAAGCTCATCCTCCTCCTCTTCAGCGTCGCCACCATCCTTGAATTTTTTGCCAAAGTATCCATCCAGATATGCCTCAAACTCATCATCATCCACTTCACCTTCTTGAAGGACTTCGCCAGCCCCATCGTCATCATTTTCATCCGCTTCACTCTTATCCAATTGATCTGGGTGCTTTTGCTTCTTGGCCTGGGCCACCAGATCAGCTTGCTTACGTTTGTGTTCAAGGAAATTGAAAATAAACATCTCATCTTCCGTGCAATTGATCTTGGTCAAGGATCTCACTGATTTGCCACGGGAACCAAATGCCGTATAACGTTTGTGGGCAATGGCAGCCGCTTCGGCAGCTGGTTGCTGGTCTAGTTTCTTGGGATTTTTAAAGGCGAAACGTTCCAGAAAATGTGGTAGACCGAAATCCCGGAGAGGATCACCATAGTAATCAATGCGTTTCTCTAAAAGGCAAGCAAATTTCAGTAAGTTGGTCTCATAAATCAATTAAGTCTGACTTACGCTGAAGAATCTGTTCGGCAAAGACCTGGACAGTGGGATGGTAATGTTGACGCAAGAGCAACAGCTCATTGCGAAGGGCGTAGCCAGCTCCGGCAAAGGCTGGCACACGGTGATAGGGATCATATTTGCATGAGTCAATATTTTTCACTTTGGACTCGCTTGTGGCGGCGGTGGCTGTGGCCACACTAGCATGATGCCAAGATGACCCCGTTTCCGTTTTGATGTCCGGTTTCTCCTCCTCTTGTAGCTTTTCCTCAACTTCTTTGTCTTCAACGTCCTTATAGGTTTCTTCCTCATCATCGTTGCCAAACTTATCCAAATCTAGAGGGAGAAACTTGGCATGCTGTTGATGCCCCTCCTCCTCCTTTAGTCCACTACCAGGGACAAGTTCGCGGCGCATGCGTAGCAATTTGTGAAGAACTATGAGACAACCGGCAGCTATGTGGGGAGGAGCATACAATGACAATTGGAGCAGACGTTTCACAAAGGCCTGTGCCCTGGCCACATGGTTATCAATGTGTATGGCCCGGTGAACTATGTGCAGGAGTTGGGCAGCTGTCTTGCCACCCACATTGATTAGATTCAAATCCAACAATTTCACATACAGAGCATTATAGAAACGATCCGATTTCTCAGTTTTCACCGTGATCAGTTGGAGGAGCAGGCCCAGGGTTTGGACAGAAACGCGAATGTCGGCCAAGTGAACCAGACGATAGACAGTATCCTGCATCTCCTTATTGAGCAGCTCACCGCCACCATCCTTGGCCGGCTGAGCTTCTACTATGGCCTTTTGGAGGCATCTTAGAATTGCCTGCATGGTGCGATTATTCACCGCTCCTTTTTGCACAAGAACTTTGAAGAGGGCAAAGCATATATTTACCAATTTGGTGCATACATCCGATTTACCCGATGGCGCTATGCTGGCCAGGAAGCACAGAGCAAAGTGTTGAGCCCTTTCCGAGATGTTATTACGGAAGAGTAGCTTTTCCGCCTCAGCAACAATGACACCACACATATTGGGATGCCTGTGGGCCACCTCGCTGAGATGATGCAATGCCTTGGAGGCTATTTTGGCAGTGGGATCGCCCAGTTTATTGATTAACATGGTTAAGAGCATTTGTTCCTTCTCAGGGGCATAGGACAGGAGTTTGGCTCCCGCCACTATAGATGAATTCTTATTGTGATCCTGACCAGTTTGCAGTCCTTGCATTAGATTCTTTAGGAACTCATGATACTGATCCTTTAGCTCGTTCTCAAAATACCAATAGGAGTAGAGGCGGCGTTGCTTTTCCTTGCTTAGCGTTGTGTCTTTCTTCAGTTTTTTCCAGTCCGCTCCACGCGTATGAATTGATAGAAGTTTCCGTTGAGGTGGCAGCAGAACCTCTTGCCACAGATCTGTAAGTACAGCAATGACTTCATTGCTGGCCTTATTGGAGATCTTGCAGAAGCCAATTAGGGTGGAGAGGGCCTCCAGATTACCCAAGGGATTGCTGGTGACCAGCAAGGCTCCAGCATTGGCACGATCCTTGGCCGTACCCTTGTGCAAGGCGGTTTGCAGCCAACGAGCATCCGTCGGATTACGTTTACTATAGATAGATTTTTCTGCTTCAAAAGAACTCTTGCAGAGATTAAATAGTTCCAATTGCTCGGGTTCCTTCATATCTAAAAATTCATCAGTCGAAGGATAGTCGGGATGCTGGAAACGAAGAAACCTCTAACTTTAGTTAACTCCAAATTGTATCAACTTACCACATGATACCATTTTTTCTGGGAATCTTCATCTTCCTGTGCTTTAGCTTGGTATTTACTGTGCTTCTTAAAAGAAGACTGTTGCCCTTCCGTCTCGGAATCGGTATCTGAATCGGCCGAGTCGACTTTTTGCTCCTCGCCATCATCATCGAATTTGATGCGTTGCGATTTCTTTGCCTCCAGTGGTTTCTCCATCTTCAGTGGCTGCTGTGGATCCTTCTCCTCTACAATGGAATCGCCATCATCACCAAATTTAATCTTCTGCGGCCGCTTCACCTGCTCCTGACCCTGCCGCTGTCCTTTCCCATGGTTGGCTTTTGATGGTTTGGAGTGGCTGAAATCACGAATTAATCAGTTCGTATATACAAATACCAGTATTTTGATCTCATTTAGAAATTTACCCATTTTGCTGGTATTGTTGTTTCTTTTGATTTTTCACATTCTGTGCTTTGTTGTGCTCTTTATATTTGTGTTGAGGTTTGGCCACTGCTTCCCCTTGATCATCAAAGATTATTTTCTTATTCTTCAAGCCGCCATTAATCTGTATGCCTTGAGCCACTGCAGCCGGCATGATTCCAATAGATTAATATATGTGATTTTCTGGCATACAAAATAAAAACGAAAACCAAAAATTCAAACTGCACGTGTAGGCAACAATTTTAGACAATCGCCCCGAAACGTCAACAGACAGCTGCCGTCAGTGCTGCCGAAGGTTTCGATAACCATGTAATCGAGATATCGGGGGATACAATCGATAAGCAGTAATTTAAAATTATTTGGATTGGATAGCTATGTACAATTCGGGATCACGTTTATTTATTAGTTTTAGGTAAAAAAAAAAAAAGAATTTATCAGTCATTGGTCTGGCAGATAAGGGCTACGCTGCGCTTCACCCAGTGTGATGCCTTGGCATTTGTGTTGAGCAGCAGCGGCACCACATAATTCGTTGAATGTCCTGTCGTGGACAGAGTACCCTTGCGTTCGCCTGTCTTGTATAGGGGACAGCGATAGCGTGAGCCTTCAGTCAGCTCTATTATTAGCACCGGACGAAAATAGATAACGGGCATTGCATAGATAAGTATCTTGGGTAGCTGCTCAACCAGTAGACCTGCCTTCCAATCCCATCGTGCACCCTCCAGGTATAAACCATTGCAATAGACACCATCGTCCGGGGGCAAAGGTTTGGTATCCACATTGAGAACATCATAATCAAAGGTTAACGTGTCGATCGGTATCTTGTATTTGCGGGCATAATTCTGCATGGCACCCGTGAGGAAGGCTTGCGTGAAAAAGAAACCGGATAGCCAGAAAGTCGGCGGTTTGCCTTGACGATGCCACTGATGTAGCCAATTGAGTCGTTTGTACAGATCCTGGACATAGGAGCCCAACGGCTTGAGGCAGGGATATGATTTTGACATCCATTTGCTGGGTATACGATTGAATTTCATGGCCGTCATCACATTCTCCAGATCGGGTGTCATAACAATGATGCCCTTAATGCCCATCGCCAGATCTCGGCAAGAGCCGCGTATTTCCTTTTGAAGTTTAAGGAAACGCTCCATTTCCTGGACAACCACAGTGTTCATAGATTCATTATAATCCACGGGATATTTCTCTGCCGCTCCCTCGATATCCATATCAGGTGGCATATCCTTCTCAATCTGTCTAATTGTATCCAGTATAATCTGTTCGGCACTTAGTCCAGCCCCAGCGGTGCCAGCGGCCTCGGTGCCCAGCAGTAGAATCATAGAGTCCAGCAGAGTTTTGGTCGTCTGAAGATCTCGGGTTATTCCAGAATTTGCATGCAATCCATACACTTCAGGCGGTGCGAGTGAGGGTATATGCTCCTCCAAATACCGCAGAATCTCACGATGCTCGGTCTTACGTGGCAGTATATAACGGTCGTCGGTGGCAAAGCGATAGCGATTATCGGCCACTACCTGGGGATTACAGAAGTCGGCCAATATTGTAACAATGGCACGACGATCCCAATTGTCCGTCACACGACCACCATAATTACACTCACTCGTCAGATACGAGATGGCATCATAGGGCACATGATCGTATTGGTTGAGTAGCATCTGGAAAAGGAGATAATGTGTTGACGGATAAGACTTCAAAAGAAATTCGACCTTTACTCACACTCAATTGCAGCACAGAAATCTGCAAGTCCGACTCATTGAATCCGTAGGCAATATTCCAACCTAGTGGTCCATATTTACGTCGCTCCTGAACAACTGCATGGAAGAAGCAAATGCCATAGAGAAGACGAGTAAAGGCACGATCCTGTTTGGGACAACCGGCATAGAATTCGTATTCATTAATCGGTTCCGAGTTGTAGGAACGCATTAGATTCTCCCTAAGACCAGTGGGTGGTTCATTGGTCATTTTAACACTGTTCTGAAGAATGGTCACTGGAAATTGAGGCGTTGGATACGCTGTCAACCAGATGCGGAAATTGGCTGTGGGGCAAACAAGGTATAAGTTAATCCAACAAGATATAGATCTGCCTGGCGCTTACGTGTGGTATTGAATGTGTCCATATTCTCCCAAAGATACTCCAATGTTGACATCCAAGATGCAGCCAAATGGCAATTTTGTAAACAAACCCAATAACCCATTTCTTGAGCATTCTTGATGAGTGCCGTGGCAATTGGACCCTGTCCCTGACCCAATGATATACTTTGGAATGTCTCCTCCTGACCCATCTTCTCGGCAAATGCTAGTAGAGAGCCTAAGGGATCGGCACCCGGCGACAGGATGAAGACCAACGGTGTTAGAGCCGTCGAATCAGCATAAGACTTCGAAATATCGAACTCTGGCGGTGAAACATAGGCATCTCCAATGGATTTCGCAATGAAATTCCGTACGCCCAGAAATACTGAATCGGGTCTTAGAGCTTTCAGTACAATAATCTTTTCAAATGCCGTTGTCTTATCCTGCCAAGGCGCCGGCAGTGGTTGCAATTCGGGAGAGGCGTGATCGTAGATTGCTTGCCATGCGCTTAAATTCTTACGGAACGAATCCACAATGCCTACCAGCTCTTTGAGCTCTTCCAGACGCAATACATTTAACCAAACGGTCTCGGTGATCCAACTGGGATCAGGATTCGAGGGTATATTGGTTGACTCTTTCGCATTAGTCACCAAATGAGCCAAATGACGCATTTGCACTTGCCCAGTGCCCAGGAGAATGCGGGCCGTCAGTATGAAGGAGAAAAGTAATTTATCCTTTTCGAATATCGATCGACAGACATTATTATATAGATTTTTAGTGAAACCATCCACTAGAAATTTAATGCGTCTGGGTAAATCTTTTGATTTGTTGGCCGTCTCAATGGAATACATATATAGATTAATATACCAATTCAGAGAGAACTGATACATGGGATCTATATTGGGTAGATCGGTAATCGAATAATATAATATGGACGAATGCACGGCCACTGGCTTATAGTTCAAACGGAAAGCATCTATTTTAGCTGAAGTATCTTTGGCAGCTTCCTGCTTCTCCAATATATCCTTGGACAGAGTTTTCGATTCGGCTAGAATCTGAATGGCGGCTTCATTCTCAAGAATGTCACCCTCACTTGAGGTTAGGGTCTTAAGAATCATGTTTTCGGCATCGAGCAGAGCTCCCTTATTGGCGGCTGCCTCTGTGGTTAGGGTAATACGTAATTCCTGTAGATCAGGTCGTTCCTTGGCCACAACAATGCTCAGCAATTGATCCATGAGAGCCGTTTGGGTTAGAGCGAAGTTAATTACAGTCACCTTGTTGAAGGTCTCGGGCAGAAAATGGGGATTACGCAAATTGCAGGTCATATAGAGGCGAAAACTGGGCGAAACGGGAACAACGGCTTCTCCAAGACTTATATGCTTGACGCCGCCCTGAATGAAAGTCTGATGCATTAGAATGGGATCCAGTGGAACTTCAAGCTCTTCTTGAACATTCTCAATGATAACCGGAGTGCCGTATTCCATGGCCTCGGCAATGACTTTCATATAATTGCCCTGACTGAATTTCACACATTGTAAGCGATTTTTTCTTTCCATATTCTTAAGCCAATTATTCGCCTGTCCTTGGGGATCGATAAACAAACTGTAGCGACTAGAATTGGCTGAAATGATGGCATTCTCGCTGGAGAACTCATCGTTGGGTAGTCCGTCCAATTGCCAATTCTGTATGATCACCTCCTGGCCAAGGACCGATGATATTGAGTAGGTTTTTGAGCACGGTATGGCAAGGGCAGTGACCTTGCCGAACCAATCACGAACGCATTCAGCTCGATATTGTAGATTAACTGCCGAGAGATAGGCTATAACACCGCACGAGATAAGCACATCGCCAGGCAAATGGTCGTAGAGTTCTTGTAGATCTTCGGCCGCTTTATTCCAACGTGACTTCTCACCTCCGAGACCACCTATGAGAGCTTCCGCCCGTAACAGTTTATTGCGACAATTTTCCGCATGTTCCTCGGTCTTTCGCATTTCGGCATTCGCCTTATCCAATTCGATGTTGAGAAGAGCCACCTTCTCTTCAAGAGCAGCGGCCAGGGCACGCTTCTCGGCAAGGAAACTCATTGTGTCGGAGTACTCTTTCTCGGCAGCAGCCAATTTGGCTTTTTTGGGTGCCACCACCTTGGCCACCTCATCGTACATGTCCATGGCAATGATCCATTGACAGAGACCCTTGGCGGCACTAGAAGCTTTTGCCACAACCTTGGGATCGAAATCCTTGTTGGGTATAAACTCTTTGCGTATACGCTTCATAATTTCTGGTGGAATGTTATCCTTGTCGAACTCTTTCAGAGCTGGCAGAAAATTCATTTCGCCCAAAAGTCGCTTGCTCGGACCCCAATAGTCCTGAACCATTTTGCCCGTGGAGGGATCCGGTATCCGCTCGGGTGGTATTCCCTTAATAACGCACACAGCGGCCATGACGAGTTTAATCACCGGCGGAGGATTCTTCATCGACTTGACGAGTGTAATATCAGCCGGTTTAAGGGTATTTAGAGCAGCCAGGGCGTCTTCCAGAACGGGTATGGCTTTGGCCAGATCCTTTTCGCACTCGTTTTTCAGGACTTGGGCAGCCTCGGCTTGCACTGAGGCCACTTCCTCGTCACGCTTGACCTGTTCGGCAGCGGCACTGGCAGCTAGGGTTTCCGTATTGATCTCCAGCATCATTTTTCGTGATGCTTCTGCTAGGGCAACCAGTTTCGGTTGCAGGGCATTGAGATCCTTTTGCATTATGGAAATGGCAGCAGCTGCATTGGCTAATGTGTCCAGGCCACCAATATAACGCATTTTGGCGAACATAGTCTCACTCTGCTTGCGGGCAATGAGTGTTTGAAAGGAGCGGATTAGCTCAATGAATGATGCATTCGTCTGATAGATGTGACGACTTGCCATCTGGCAAAAGGAGCGAGTGACACGAGCAGCTGTCGTATGGAAATACTGACATGTATCCACAATTGCCATTTTGATATCCTCCGAAGGGACATTCACGTCCACCAGCGACATCTTAGCAATCATTTGCAGCGCCTCCTCGGGCCAACTGTCATACCAATCGATGGTGCAGCAATTTACCAGCGAGGGATAGAGACGGACGCGCGTTCGCAGGGCATCACCAATGGGCGAGAAACTGAGAACCACATGAAGCTTCTGTTTGCAACGATTCACGAAGAACGAGAAGACCTGCAGCGGCGAGACATCGATATTACGATTTCCCCCCTGGGCGGCTAGACGGACCATTTCCAAGACTTCCTGTTTCTCATCGATGGGAAAGATGTTCGGCACTTCGCCCTGATTCAAGAGGCAATCAATGTCCTGGAGAAAGAGTTCCATTTTGATTTGATTCTCGGTTATCAGGAATGTCGTATGCTTATTCATGCCACCGGCCTCTTTGAGAATGGCTTTGATATCCTCGTGCCAGTCATTGGCTCCATAGTTTTTCGTTATCTCCGGCTGGAAAAACGAAGTCTGCACCATATTGGTGGCCAACTTTGTCAGCGACTGACGTCCTGAACCGCCCAAACCAATGAGCAGAGCACTGGCTCCCTGAATCGAGATAATGCGACAAATCCGATTCAAATGCTGCAGGGCGAATGTGAAGAGGGTGATGTCCATTTTGGACCGACGTGTCGAATTGTAATCTTCTAGACTAGTCGTCGCTAGTTTATAGAAAATCTCCATACTGGGCACTTCCTCATAACGTCGTTCATCCGGCACACTATCCTCATCGAAATAGACCCCAAAGAAGATACTATTGGCGGCCTCATTGGTGAAGACCTGCTCTTCGCCCTGCACCTGACTGCAGTACTTGTCAAAGATGTTCTCCACCTTGTCCTTGAAGTTTGCCTTGAGGCATTCATTTAACTTGTCGAACATCCACTTGCGATCGATGTCATCGACAAGGCGATCGTAGAAAACTCGCATTGCCTCGTGATACCAGACACGCACCAACATCTTCTTATCATTGACAGACTCTTTACGTACCAAGGTACAGCCGGTTACGACGCGGGAAATGTCACGCAAGTTGAAAATGTAATGCGACTTTGCCGGTGTTGCTCGCACCTCCGATTGGACACTCTTGTAGATGCTCTGTGTGGCACTCACTATCTGATTCGTTACCACAAACACATCCTGTGCATGGCCAGCACGTCGAAAGCCATTGAGTGCCACATTAAGGAAAATGCGAAACATAGTGTCGTCACTGAAGGTGTTAATCGAAAATACATTGAAATGGTTGAGAAACCGGGCATACACATCCTGTCGACTGCCGCCGGGTAGACCGCAGGCAGTTATTATCAGTACATCGTTAATCCAAATTTTGGAACTATCCCTTAGATCGTAGACATGACCGTAGTCGAAATACTGACGCAACAGCTCCAACGGAGGCTGAGCTCCATAGACCTCCTTCACCGGCATATTCATATCGTCGACAAACAGAACACTCTGCATACCCTTGGGTGGGCCATAGATGCCACGTTTCCATTTCTGAAGTTTCGATATAAGCAAGTCCTGTGTCTGATTGGCCGTTATCATTACGGTAAACGTTATGAATCCCGATTCATATGCTTCTACATCCAGTTTGTTCATCAAATAGTTTTGTATATAAACACTTTTCCCTGTACCCGTTGGTCCCACAAGAAGCATGCGTTTCTTGTGCTCCACATGCATCTTTAGAAGGTGCACATATCGTGCCGTATCCACAGTGGGTACAATCACTCCAGTCTTTGTCTCCTCGACATCCATTCGTTTTGCCAATTCTGGCCAGTAGCGCCAAGTGCCACGTTGCTTAAATACGTAGACATAATCAACAATAAGACCTTCAGCTGGTGGTGTCACTTCCATTTTACCCAACGTGGCCGGTGGACTCGATTCGTCACTATCATATATCTGCATACGTATAAAAAGAGATAATGATATGCAAAAGATTTAATTTTCTTCCAGCCTCGACTTACCTTTCTTAGAAAAACATCAAACTTTTCCCGAGAAAGGGTATCCAGGACACCGCCAACTCCCCAAACCAAGGCGAAAAGTATTGCTGCCTGAAAATAGAACGTCAAATATTTTTGGTAGTCCTCGGGATTCTCCTCGATTGCTTCATCCATCAGCATGTCGAATAGATCAAATGTAGTTCTCAAGCAATTGAATTCTCCCGGTTTTATAAACTGGCTGCAGTGGCGTCGAATAAATGTCTGGCACTAAATAGAGGAAGAACATTATAGTGTCAGATAACAGATAGATCCCATTTCAAACTAACCGGAACTAAGAGCCATTTGAATAAAGACATCACATACTCAATGTTCTCCTCATCGGCCCAACGGGGATCGGCTTGCTTTAACCAAGTATTGGCAAAGGAACCCCAACCCAATGTGGACGGCTCCATGTAGATCATGCCACATCGTGAGACAGTGGCAGGGGAAGCTTGAGCCAGGTCCATTACTTCAAACACCATAGACATTTCGTTGGTCATGGTTATGACTTCGCCGCTGGTAAGACAGAGTTTCTTATTATCATCTAGCACAGTGTTCATGTTCTCAATCCAAACTGCATCAACGGGACCATCAAAAATTACCTAAAAAAAGAACTGATATTTCAAAGAAAGAGAGAGAGAGAGAGAGAGAGAAATAGAGGGAGGAACTAACCCATTTTCTATCTGGAGTCGGTGTCATGGCAAAATCACGAAATATCTTGGCCACCAGACCATCTGTCCACTCGTATGATATGGGATCAAACGAGCCATATAATTGATTCATGGTAATCGATTTGGGATTCATGATGCCCATCAAAACGTGCTGGAAATAGTTACTCTTGCTCGGCTCTTTGATCTTAAGAGCCGATAAAACCTTGGCCAAAACCTGCAGAGTCTTCGATTTGCCAGCCAGCGGTTCGCCTACCAACATAAAACCATGCCTCACAATAATCATCTCGTAGGTCTGAATGACTTTGGTGAGAAATGATGGAGCTGGCTCTAGTACTTCCTCATCGCAAACGCGATTGAATTCCGTTTCAATCAGACTGTAATCGATATGAGGTAACCGAATGCCTGGGAATATATCCGAGATAATGCCCTCAAAGAGGGGGACATCGAACGATAGAAATTTCGGTAGATTAACATCAATTAAACTTCGCAGGAGCAGAATATCCTCCAGTTCATCTGGATACTGCTTCTTAATATTGCCACAGGCAGACAGAACAGTCTTCACCGCACGCATGCCATAATCGTAGTGATTCTGACTTGATAGCTGCTCAGAACAGAGCCTATAGGTAGTCACTATCTTCACTGCCAATTTGCGGGCATCGACAAAACCATAGGAATAGAGAGAGATCTCGCCAATCATGGCATAATCTGGCACCATCATGGCCACCGAACGGAATAACACTTTCAGATTATCTGGCAATTCCGAACGACCCGCGTAGCCGGGATTCATGGTGATGCAGACATAGCAGGCGGGATTCAATAGCAATTCGGTTCCCTCGAACATAAACTTGGACACATTCGCTCGCACCGCTTGAATGATGAGCAAAATCTGTTGAGCGACCACCGAAAGTACTTCCAATTCAATGCGATTAAACTCATCGAAACAGGCCCAGGCACCGCACGAGGCAAGCCCCTTGAAGAATTTACCCATAGCCTTGTAGTCGAGGCCATCAGAGCAATTGAACACTTTGCATTGGACAGCCAATGCCTTTGCCAGATCCTTGGTGGTCTCCGTCTTACCAGTTCCAGCCGGTCCTTCGGGAGCTCCATTTAAATGCAATTGATAGGCTCCCACCAAAGTGCGATAGCAACGATCTGTAAGCGGGGTGATGACCAATCTATCCGAATTACCCAAATACTCATTGGCAAATGGAACAGTGGCATTGATAATCCTAACCAAAGTCTTATCCTCTTCCCAATAGTAGCGCATCTGGGCCAACCATTGGAAGTCGTATTCACTGTTGATCTTCAGCCGTATCAATTCTTCGGTTACATCTTTGGCATGGACATCTATCACAATCAATGACTTGATAGTAATGCGATTGAGATTACTTATGCGTGGGGAACGCACCAGCGTGACAATATCGTTTAGTTCTTTGGCCAATTCCTGAAAGAAATTCATCATAATTGTCTGATTGCCGCCCACAGAACGACGTAGACAGGTGTGCACTCGGGATGCCCAGAAGACCTGTGAAATGGCAAGCACCACCATTTGCGGCCACTCCAGAACCCATTCGTGTCGCTTCACCGTCGGATAGTGATTGAAGGAGAGTTCGTTTTGATTTCGCACTGCCTTTAGCATCTCATCCTCGACTCCAATCAACCATTTCTCTACACTGCCACCAGCTGCCGCTGTCGACACTTGTTCAATGAACTCTATACGTTCCTTGTCGCTGCTTATCATGGCCAGTACATTTTTGCCCTCATCGAAGTCGAGACTATTGATACCTTCGAAACATTTGCCCAAATGTGGAAGGACACGCAACGGGTCTTTCGTCTCCGATAGAATCTCGAGCATCTCATCATTAGCCAGAAAAAAGAAACGCGGAAAGAACAAACGTTTTTTCTCCAAATAGTTACTGACACCCGTTGAGATATCTTCCAGCAGTTCATTTGCCTTTTGCAATGACTCGAGAAGACCAACAGCAGGAGCAGTTTCCATTACAAGAGGTTGCCTCAAAACTAGGCCCATGTTCCGTGTATAAGTCTGCTCGACAATGGTAAACAGACGCCCTTCCTCTGGCATCTGGGCCACAATATCCTTGGACGAAAAAATGGGCAGCAAATAGAGGAAATTCGCTTGTACTTTACCCCACTGATCGAGGGTTTCATTCACACGCATTATTTTTTCATACCAGGCCCGAACCTCCTCCTCACAAGGCTTCATAAAAGCCGATCCGCGCATGGCCAATGTTTTCAGTATATGATCATCAAGAAGGGCCTGTATGTCATCCAAACTGGAGAGTATTGTCACTCCTGTTTCCTTGTACGGACCAGTGGGAAAGATCTTATTTTCCCATTCCTTGATCATGGCCTGTAGATTATTCCACAATTGCAATTCCTTATTGGCACTAATACTGATTATCTCAAACTGATCCAATATATCATCGAGGCCAGCATTGAGAATTTTGCGCAGTGTAGTTCCTGCATCTGGAGTTATATCGAATCCAGCTATATCCGACATTTCCTTCCAATGACGTTTACGTAGCGCTGGATTACACATGGTATTAACAATGAAGACGCCAGTGGTGAAGTCCTTTATCGATTGAATCATCGAGGAGCAAAGGCGCAGTGGCACTGGATGTTTTTCCGGATCGGGATCTTCTGTTTGTCCCTAAAGAGAAGGAGGAGCCGAACAGACGGTAAATATTCCCTTGAAAAAACGTGTACAAGATAAAGCCTTACCTTAAATTTGCATACAGGATTCTCAATGAGATCCTGTTTGATTTTAACACGATAATATTTTTGATTCTTCTGAAACTCCTTGAGATAATTGTCCGTTGTGGTTTCCACAAATTTAGGCTCCAAATATTCAAAGGGTCCATCCTGCCAGACATTCAAATAGCGCTGCCAATCGATGCAGCATCTACCAAAGAGAAAAAAACAATATACAATTACTTTCCGGATTGAAAAGAAAGGCCTTACTGTAAACTCACTTCATTAGCTCAGCGAAGGGATAAACAAAACTCTTGATTACCTCCAATGTGGGATATTCGGTTTGGGCGATTTTAAACAACTTCTCCTCCTTGTTTATCCAGGCCACATAGTCATCAAAAGTCTTCAATTGATCAATGAAATTCTGTAGTATTATATACGAATCACGAAACTTTTCCGGCCTGCTCATATCATCAATTACAGCCAGCTTTGGTAGCAATTCCTCAATGTCCATATTGAGCTTCTTGACCACCTCCTGCAGATGCTCTTCGAAGAGAAATTTATATTGCTCCTGCTGTGAGGCATTGTAATCGCATATCTCGTTAATATCCTTGATCCAGTTGATCGTTCGTATGGTAAGATCAAAGTGATATTTTGACATTTCTGTCAACTCGACAATATTCGTGCCCACTTGAAGACAATATTGAATGCGATCTGTAAGCTCTGCCAGCTTCTCCTTCTTCACATAGATCATGTAATCGGCACTTTCCAGCAACTCTTCTGTGGACTTTGGTATCTCGAGGGCATTATATTTAATCTTCTCAAACTCGGCACAAATCTCCTCCTCGGCCTTGATGTGCTCCTGGATGATAATCGATGTGATCTCGGCTATTAAATTCTCGGCTAGAGTCCTCAGAGCTGTAATGGCCGGTTCATTATGGATAACAGCCATTATGAAGAATTCCGTTTCCGGTTCACTACGCAGCTTATTGATAAATTCATAGTACACATCGATGCGGGCAAAATATTCTTCGAATTTATGAGGTTCAGCCAAAAATTTGGTCAACTCATCTCGTTCTTCCCATGAGTAGAGAGCATAATACTTATTGCGATACGATTGAATATAATCAATTACTTCCGTATAGGAGCGAGCAATTGTATCCTGCACCTCATTGACCACATCCCTTAGGGTATTATCATTCATTTCAATCTTGAGATAATCATTGGTCTGGGAATACATGGCCATTGTGGTAAGATTATCCACCTGTGGCTGCAGCGATTCCATGCGATATCCGACCATTGAGATTTCTGTAGCTATCTCAGCAAAAGTTCGCATTATGTTATACACATTGGGCTTGGTATCCAAATCCCCAGCCAGATCTACCCACTCCAGGGAGATCCTAAAGACGGGCATTAGTCGTGGATTGGAGCAAATACGAAACATTTCTTTAAACGTGCGCAATTTCATGTTATTCAGCTCGCGATTCATTAGACCCTCAAGAGCGCCCCAAGCACGTTTCCACAGACCCATGGGCATCACTCGCTTTCGCAATAATTTGCGCAACACTAACACCAACTTGGTATACCACGTCCATCTCAGATAGGTGTTCACCTTGTCCAGCTGATTCTGTATGTACTTGCGATAGAATTTATACGAAAGAACTTCACGACCACCCAAGCCCATCTGGGTTTGCTGACTACTCATGATGCTGACATAGTGGAAAATGCACGCCAATTCGGGTAACTCTGTCACTGATATGCTTAGAACGATTCGCATGGGTTGCTGTAAAATTAACAACTTCTTGGCAATCTTCCGTCGATTCTCCACATACGATTTGTAGTTGGCCGTTTTTCCGGGCCGCTTGAAATCGAAATCTGTGCGGGGCAGCTCGAATTGTGCGGCATCTTCATCGGAGAATTCCGGATGTCGTAGAATATTCTTCATACTATAGATTTTCATCAGACGATCGTATTCATCGTGCACATCTTTCATATACTCTTCCACCAATTCAGGATACTTTGTCTTCAGTCGCTCTGATGCGAAACTTAAGATTTTTGCCTCTGTTTTCCGTAGCATTCGAGGTACGACAATTTTGCGCACCTCTCGCCGCAAATTGTCCACATAGTGGGATTGGGGCAATGGTCGTATATCCGGATCGGCTGCCCAATGTTTACGAGCTATTCTCACCTTCACATCGGCCGCTTTCTGTTTGAGGAATTGAAAATGACGTCGCTCATGCACTTCCGATATGTGGAATTTAAGCAATGGATTCTTCATATATGGCTCATTGTCATATTTTGTGATATCCGATGGTGGCCGATGCATACGCTCGAGCTTGCGGGAATACATGATGACATCGATGATCCGAGTTAACGGTTGCTCCGTGTGCTTTAAGTGAGGAGAACCTGTGACGTTTCTTGTAGTAAGTTGCTTAGAATTCAGATAATTGACAATTTATTCTTTATTTGTTTTATTTGACGTTGTTGTTGTTGCTAAGGAAACTTGTTTT
This sequence comes from Drosophila paulistorum, assembly GCA_018152135.1. Taxonomy (NCBI): domain Eukaryota; kingdom Metazoa; phylum Arthropoda; class Insecta; order Diptera; family Drosophilidae; genus Drosophila; species Drosophila paulistorum. Next base: position 17,658,304 of record JAECXG010000690.1, read on the forward strand.
AAGTTCATGTTGAGGTTGGTTAATATATTTATTTATCCTGTTTACCAGGCAACGGCAGACGAGAGTCGCCAAAAAAAAAAGCAATGAAAAAAATTTTAAGGGAATAAGGGGTTTAACAAATGTTTCCGCTGCATTTCTTCGCCAACTGATCACAATTCTTTGGCAAGTCCTGAGTTAAATGTGTTTGGTCCGAAGTTAGCAATAGCCTCTCAGACTATATTGACATGTAAATGTATATACATATTATTTTTTTCTATTATTAACAGAGATTTTAATTTTATGCCATATATGTATAACAGATTTTTAAACTAACGATTAAGAGTTATACAAATATTTTTACTGACGATGTATATTATTATAAACTTTAAAATTCTACATAAGCATTTTAAAATGTCCAAAGATGATTCGTATTTCTTAAAAGTTTAATTTAACTGCTGAAAACAATTTTTGCAAAATTTAAAATTTGAATCTCAATTGGGTACCATTAACAAGAATTCGTTTATCGATGTACAAATAATCGATAGTGTCGTAATCCACCAGAATGTCACAACTAAAATAAATGCTATCGCTGTGCATCCCATCTCTAGTGTTGTTTTTGTTATCTGGGCGTGCGGGCGCGTACGTCGCGCATTTGAAGCATTTTTTTTTCATGTTTTAAACATTATAAATAAATTGCACCGTACAGAAACAACAACAATAACAGCAACAAGCAGTAGCGGCAACAACAAGTTTCCAAAAACGAGTCACAAAACAAACACAAATAACCGCAGAAACAACAAAAAGGCTATTTCAAGTAACAACAACGCATATACACTTCGCTTTTGTTTCGTGCAGTCGCCCCTAATAACAACAACAGCAATAACAAGAGTAAAAATTAGGTTTTTTTTGTTGCTGTTTTTTGCCTGCACACATTACATTACATTAACATTTTTCACACAAACGAAGAAAATTGTGCAAAAAACTGTGACGACAGCAGCAAACGGGTACATATACATATGTATTCATTATATATGTGTGTGCATGTGTGAATTGAGTGGAAAAACTGTATATAATTCAGTGTGTGTCTGTGTGTGTTGAAAGCTAAGGAGGAGCAGGAGGAGGAGCATTGTGTGTGGCCACTAAATTAATATTATAATTTTAGTGTTTTCTTTTTGTCTGCCGTTGTTGCCTCAGCCATATTTGAAATATCCATGGCGCATCATCATCATCATGAGGCAGCTGCTCATTTGGCATATGTAAACAAAGCAGCAGCAGCAGCGCAGAAACACACATAAAACAAAAAAGAAAAAACACAGCAGGCAAGCAGCAGTCAACGTTGACGTTGACGTCGACGTCCTTCACCTTGCCACTGCGACTGCATATAATATATACTATATTGAGTTTCAATCATCTTTTGGTTTTGGCAACCTGTTTAAAGAACAGGAAGTTTCCTCTCAGACTCTCTCTCAACTGCAGCTGTTCTTCCAATAAAAAAAAGAATACAAATACAAAAAAGAAGAAGAGATCAAAAACAACAAAAAACGTAATCCAATCAAGTTCAGTGAATTAAAAGCAAAGCTCTCTGGGTAAGTAACTTTATCTATGTAGGTAATCCATATGTCTACTAAATGTACATACATATATCAGGCGATATTTAACATCAATAATGCCATTTACTTCATCCCTATCATCGTTATGATGATGGGCAAAGTACGGCGTTAATTCCCTTCGTTGGGATTTCTAAACAAATGTTCATGTTTCTTGGAAAACTTTTTCGCAATATTTGTGACTTTATACCACCGCCCTTCAGTGTTTCCTCTCTCTCTCTCTCTCTCTCTCTCTGACTCTGTCTCGCTCTTTTACCGGGGCGTTGTTGTTTGTCATCCGCTGCCCGCTCAGTTTCCGCCTGAATAATTACCCTGAACTATGTATTGTGTAGATTGTGTGTGTCGCTCTACTAAACGGAATTTGTTTCATTTACACTAATCAGTTGACTCAATCGCTAAAAATATAAAAGAAACGTAAACCACCCTCCTCCCGGAATCGCACATAACTCCCACTTAGGCACGTGTGAGAGGGAAGATAAGCATTCCTTGGAAACCGCAATTGAACACAGATACAACTCGATATCGGTGGCGACCTACCCTATCTATCTACCCTCGCAACTTCCCCCTTCCTTCCTTCTCTTCGACTTGGCTTTTGCTTTTAAAGCATTTGACGTAATAATTATAAAGTCACACACGAAGCTGAATACAGCGAATACAAATACCCTACACACATACCTGAAGCAAATCTAAACAGATTTTCAGTTTAATATAACGAGTTGTTCTCAAACGCACGTAGCGATCCCTGAAATATATGCTGAACTTTATTGTAAGAGTATATAAAAGTCGTCTAAGCCCAGAAGTAAAACATAACCACCAAGGGGGATTTTACTTGTTTTCCATTTTAATTAGTTGACGGGGGCCCATAAAAGCTTTTGTTTTTTTTTTCCTTTTTTGTTTTCATAAAACACTTTCCACCTTCATCGCCATCAAGTGGATTGGCTGGCTGGCTAGTTACTACCTGTAGCGAGTTCAAGTTCGTTGCGGTTTTTCCTTTTTGATTGACGGAGCGCAATAACCACCATTGCCTTCTTTTCCTTCTCCTCCTCGGCCTTCAGAGGCCCAAAATGGCATGCAGTTTGAGTGTGAAGGGAAATTTGAATGCCTGCATACAAATTTATCCATAACAAACTAATTCAGAGCGCAAAAACGTTTGTTTATAACGATCGGAAGATGATTTGCACGTTCCATATAATGGGTAACATGAATTATGGATATATCGGTGATGGCATTAAGAGTAGAAATTCTATGGAATCTCAGGAAGGCATTCAAAATGCATGTGAACCAATTATCATTTGTTTGTGTGTGTCTCCCAAGGTCTGTTTAGGAACAAATATACTAGGTTAAATCAGATGATTCAACTGGGAAAGCATGTTTCTCACTAACCCGATGAGTATACCGAGCACTCCGCTTAAAAACTAGCACATAGAGTAGCCTGAGCGTGTAAGTTTAGTGCACGTCTCTCCATCCATAAATCTCGAATCCGATGAGTATTTCCCCAGGCAATAAAACGATAATGTTAGAGGGGAGTAATAAATGTCAATCGATTTTTTCAAACATCTTACAGTAGAATAGAGTGACACCTAATTTGTTTTATTCAATTTTCATGATGCATTCAATAAATAAATCTCAGTTTTTCAAATCTTTACAAAAGTTTTCAAACTTTTTCGTTAACATTTCAAACTCTTTGGTCCCTCTTACCGATTTCCAGAGGAATATGATGGCGTCGACGGCAGCGACCATGGGAGTCGGAGCTGGCATGGATGGGATACACAATGAGACCGCTTGGCTGGAGGATTTGCTGCGCGAAGTGCAATTGGAGCAGTTTCTCGAGAGGATACGTGATGATCTGCAAGTGACGCGACTGCCACATTTCGATTATGTGCTACCCGATGATCTGGAACGCTGTGGCCTAGGCAAACCGGCCATACGTCGGCTTATGGAGGCGGTGCGCAAAAAGAAAGCCCATCAATGGCGCAAAAATATCCTCTCCAAGCTAATCGGTGGCGGCAAGCAGCCATCGTCTAAGAAGCAGCAGCAGCAGCAGAATTCCAATCGCGATGGCGCTGGGGGTGCTGGAGGGACACAGCTAACCTGCCTCATACACGAGAAAGACATTACCATGGGTCTGAAGCTGGGGGATGGATCGTTCGGAGTGGTGCGGCGCGGCGAATGGAGTGCCTCACCCACAGGCAAGGTGATTCCTGTGGCCATTAAGGTGCTTAAGGCCGATAATCTCACCCAGCCGGGCATTATTGATGACTTTTTTCGTGAGGTCCAGGCCATGCATGCCCTGGATCACTCTAATCTGGTGCGTCTTTATGGTGTGGTGCTGTCGCAGCCGATGATGATGATCACGGAGCTGGCGGAACATGGCTCCTTGCTGGATACTCTAAGGAAACAATGCCGGCATACATCCTTAACCCACATTTGGAACTGGTCAGTGCAAATAGTGACGGGAATGGCCTATCTCGAGCAGAAGCGTTTCTTACACCGCGATCTCGCATGTCGGAATGTCCTTCTGGCTTCAGGAAATAAGATTAAAATTGGAGATTTTGGTCTAATGCGTGCGCTGCCCCAGGAGGATGATTGCTATGTCATGTCCGAGCACAAGAAAGTTCCATTTCCCTGGTGTGCCCCCGAATCTTTGAGATTCCGACAATTTTCGCATGCGTCCGACACATGGATGTTTGGGGTTACCTTGTGGGAGATGTTTAGCTTTGGTGAAGATCCCTGGGTGGGTCTAAATGGTTCACAGATCCTAAGAAAAATTGATCGCGAAGGAGAACGATTACATCAGCCGGATGCCTGTCCACCGGATGTCTATGCCATGATGTTGCAATGTTGGGACAAAACTCCAGCGGAACGACCCACTTTTGCCGCCCTCAAGTGAGTTAGCCCCCTTGCTACTAGTCCTTAAGTAAATATTATTGAACTTAATTTTTTCTTTCAGGGAATACCTGGCCAGCATGTCGCCTCCGTTAATGCAAGCCTCGCGTAGCTATCACGACGCGAAGGGACTCCAAATTGAATCCGGCGATACAATAGCCATTATTGATGGGCGTCCCGAACTGAAGCTTATCAAGGGTCAAAACCAGCGAACGTTTGAGATTGGCATCTTTCCGAAAACTCTGCTGGAAGCACAGCACCAGCAGAAAAGAAGGGGAGACAATCATTTGGCTGGCGGAGATGTTGCCATGCGAAATAGTTCGAGCAACAGTTCTGGTTCACCGTTTGGCTTCTGTTGGGGCGGTGGTCTTATCAATGGAGAGGATCGCCAGCGAAGAACTGCCTCGTTGGCCACCGGATCGTCACCGAATCAGAATTATGCCAAGGAAAGGAAGTCCACATCGAGCAAACAGTTCGCATACAACAAGTTGGTCAATGAGAATGCTGCCAACGGTCTGCAGCGACGCAATGCGGTAAAGCACAAGACCAGTGGTGCCGGCCCCCAGCGTCCTCCGCCCCCACAAAAGCAGCAGGAGGGCATACTCATAGACATTTCGCCAGAGATGCGACCGACGGCAGGCGGAGGAGTGGGAATGGGAGACAGTTCCTCCCTGCAAATGGATAGCTCGTTTTGTATACTAGATGCACCGATTGATGTTCCCACGTTCACAGCGGCGGCCTCCTCGCCCACATACTTCAATGAGCAACCGCAGTTTCAATTCCACGATTCGTCGACGAACGCGACATCGACGACATCATCACCTGGACGTCTGCAACCGCCACCCTATCAAATGCCCCCTACTTACTCCAATACCATGGAGTTTGCCCAGAAGCGAGACCAGAATCATCATCAGCAACAGCAACATTATCAGTCTCAATCCCAGCTGCAGCAGCAGTCGGTTCCGTTGGATCCGTTCGATACTACCAATCTGGAGACAGCTGTAACCTTATATACGAATGTAAATCAACCTCTAGAGCCGGCTAGCATCTATAATAACAGTACATCCACGGTAAGGAAGAGTCTCTTCGGTGGCTGTGATTCCTCGGTGATAGGAGCGGGTGTTAACAATTCCAACAATTGCAACAACAAGGAGAATATACCCGCCTTAGAGTCAGCTGCCATGCAATTGAATTTAAATAATCTCTGTCAGGAGCAGCAACAGCGTATTTTACCCGAGTCCGAGATCTCCACTGTCTCCTCGAGTGCCACGGAGAGCGGTGTCGTGTTGGACAAATCGTTTATAGCCGAGCTGGAAAAAGATATGTATAGTGGCAAGGCCCAAGAGGACTATCAGCGAAATTCCACACATGTTTATGCGAATAACAAGGATTTGGTCTACAAACAGAATCTCACACCATTGAAAAACGGGAATACCAACTCGAATCACTCCAGCCCAGGTGGCGGTGTGTCACCCAAACAAAACAATCTCGAAGTGGCCGCCAGCAGTTCAACAACTCAAAGTGTGGTTAATCGAATTTGGTATGAAAGGGTGGCGGCAACTCCAGCCTCCTCTACGCCCGGCGCCGGCAGTGCCACATCCGAATACTATTCCCAGCCGCCTACAGAGAGGCTAATGGAGGAGCAGATCTATCAGAATCATCAACAGCAGCAGCAACAAGTCATAGGTGAGACACATCACTCATTTGTGGCCATATCGAATCGTGTAGTGGCTCCCAAGACGAATAATGCAAACCAGTATGTCTCATCGGCCAGTCTCTATGATGCAGTGGCGGCCAGTACAGCTGGATCCACCTATTACGACCAATTGCCCAGTGGCCACTATGATGAGGTCACTTTCGATGATTATTTGAGGCCACATCGTCCTGCTCCATTGGCACCGCCGCCGCTATCGGCCCAGCAGATCCAACGGCGGTTGGAGAAACTGCGGCAACAGCAACAACAACAATTGGAGGGAGCTCATCAGCTTTATGCTCCGGTTCCCTCGGACTATGGTCGCGAGGAGGAAAAATTGAAGCAATTGATGCAGGAGCTGGGCACCTCGGCTGTCGAACAGGATGTCCTCAATGCATTGAGAGCGGCTAGCGGTGATTCCAATCTCGCCATGCGCCACTACAAAATCGATCAGTTGACCCGCCTCGGTTTGGCTGGTCGTCCGCAGTGCGAACAGGCGCTCCAGCAGAGCAACTGGAGCCTGGATATGGCCGCCGAGCTGCTCCTAAGTGGAGGGGGAGGAGGTTAACACGTAACACCCAAATATTTTAAAGTAATTATAGATTTTAGTTAGCTTTTCCATATTATGCTTATTCAGTTCTCTATACACACTCGATATGTTCTCTCGAAAATCGTCCTCGAATCTATTGCAAATCAAAAATACTCGAACCCTCAATCCCAAAACGTCGAACTTCTAATCCGTAATGAATGTAGAATCAATTATACCAGCCACAAATGTCAACGACTGTACTATACCTATACTATATACATATATATAAACATATATGTATATATATATAGTATATTTATATTTCTTATTTTATATAAACCATGAAGTAATTTTATAACTGTTATATGGACTGTATATATAATTTACACAACATGCCAGAGAAATTATTTACACACACACACAACAAACACGAATGTATGAAAATGTAGCAGAAAACGGAAAACGGAAATGATTTCCAAGTTAAATTGGGTAGTTATGCAACAATTTTAGTTAGTTCATAAACCGAATAAATTATAACTAATTGTTACAAAAAAAAAACCAAGACTAAACGATATGAATTATCAATTGGTGCACATAGTTTCTCGAAAATGAATAAAAAAATATATTTTTAAGTGCCCGCCAACCATTAGCGCCCATAAATTCTGCAACAATTTTTGCATACTTTTCAGTTTTTCTGCTCCCACTATTTAAAGATGTTTTCTTGTGGCGCCCTCTTTACATTGGTGTGACCGAGTTTTGAACCTAGGTTGGTTGGTACTTTTTGGATTTTTACATTTTGCAGCTGGTCACACTGTATGCAAGATTTAACATTATCACACTTTTGGCGGCTGGTTACACTTTTTTTCTATTATTGTTGTTGTTTATATTTTCGAGGCGAGCGGACGTGCGTCGGGTGTTTTCTTTGGTGGAAAAGTGAAGAAAAAGCAAAATAAATTGTTATAAATTCTTCTTAATAAAAACAAACTCAAAAATTTAGTATCGCGTGTTTTTATAAAATTTCGAGGTGAGCGTGGACGCACCCTTTTTTTTTTTTTGCCGCACGCGCAACAACAATAAGCCAATTTTATAATTTTTTTTCACAAGTGTGTGTGTGTGTGTAGTGCGTTTGTTATTTTTTTATCGTGCAAATGTCGCTTAAATTATGACGCATACTAAAAAAGTGCAAGCCCATATTAAAACATATTCTAATGGGAATAGCGACAGACGAAGAATAAGAGCGTGTATACAAGAGAGAGAGAATTTCCAAATTTGATATTAGGATCGCAAAGAAGAAAAAGCATATCCAAGTGCGTGCACTCGGCAATTGTACTGACTTGTGTGTGTGTGTGTTGGTGCAACGTGTGAATGTGGTTGTGCAAAAATTATGTAAAAACAACTACAGTGAACAGAATAGAGAGAAGGAGAGAGAGCAACACGGTAGATGAAACGTTCCAACTTTATTTCCATTTGAGAAAACTTTTCCAATTGTCAACTCTCAGTTACAAAATGCAATTGGGCCCTCGTTCTCTCACGCTGTTTCTCTCCCCTCGCCCTACACTTTCGTTCGTTTGCGCTCTCTCTCTCTCTCTCTCTTTATCCGTTTTCATGTTGTATGCGCAAATGCAGTGAAATTTTTCTTTTACGTCAGCAAACAATAATAATAACAACAACAATAACATCAACCAAATGTTGACCGGCATATGTATATGAAAATACATTTTCCCTTTTCTTCTCATATTATCCTAATTTCTTGTGCCTTTTACCTGCTGCCGGCACAGACAGCAACTTCTTTTACCTGTCGTTTACCTTAACCACCAAACACACACACAAAAACAAAAAAAAAACAGATCCAAATAATGTAGGGAAATAGACAAGAAATGCGTTTTTCTATTGGAAGTTGTTCTCTTTCACAGAAAATTAAACAACGCGTCGTAACAACAAACAGAAAGAGGCAAATAGAGAGAGAGAGAGTAAACGTAGAAGAAACGAAACATAAAAAATTTAATTAACCTTTTGCGGGAGCAACAACAATAATAGCAACTTCTCATCATCTTTCATACGCCTCTTCTTGTTCTTCGTCGTCGTCTACTTATGCTCCCCTCTTTGTACGCGTTTTTACATCGCCTTTGACCGCTTTTGACCGTTTTAAATCTTCATCATCTTCCTTCTTCTTCTTCTGTTCTTCCTTTGCTTCATCTCTTCAACTGTGGATTACATTACCTTTTGTGGATTACAATAACAACAATAACAACAGTGTCAAGTGGCAGCGGATCAAGCATTAAACTGGCTGCCGAATCAGAAACCACAACAGGAGGAGCAGCAGCAGCGGCCGCAACAGCGCCAAACTCCGACAAAATGAGTTGGGGCACTGAGCTATGGGTAAGTCCTAATTCCCCAATTCTCTAGAGATCGCATTCCATACATCTATACATACATACATAGGATATTGTTATTCCAAGTTATGTAGAAAGCTTTTTTTACTTCCATATGCAAAACGCATCACTGAAATTTATAGAATTTTTTCATTTTTCGTTTATGTTAACCAAATAAGTAAGTGTTGGCACATTGTTTTTCCACGTGACTGGCACAGTAATTCAATTTTTAACAACATTCACAATGGCTGATAAATGAAAGTTGCTTAACAATTGAAAGTTATGGCAAAAAAGGAAACTATAACTAGGACTAAATCTTCGATCTTTGCTTCCCAGAGACGAGATTGAGATGTGGTCGCTCAGGGGGGGCTTTCTCTTACTAATTGTTTCATTGATAATGCAAAACGAACGATTCTTCAATATTTAAAGTCAAAGTGCAATCTTCAATAACTAGAAACACTTCTACCCCTCCCCCGACTCGTTCAAACTGAATCTGAGCCTCTTGGTCTCCGGCTCTAAGTCTGTTCTGTTGTTGGCCGATTCCCCAATGACTTGACCAAGTTGAAACTTGAAACTAAATGTGGAGAAAAAACAAAAAAAAAAAAAAAAAACAAACTGGTTCTGCTGGTTTTATGTAAATTGTTTGTTGGCCACAGACAGCCACATGAGAGCGCCAAAGCATGCTTGCTGCCCCCACGCCCCTTCTCTCCCCATCTAGCTGTTATTGTGTTCTTTTTTCATATTATTTTACGCATACCCTCGGGCTTAGCGGGTATTTGGACTTTCCTCAGATGTCCTTTTTAGTTGGGAAATCTTGATTATTTCTAATCTATATTTCGTGAATTACTCGTTGCCGATTCCTTCCCTCTTCCTATCCGAAAAATGTCCAAAAGTGTATACGAAACGCGGTCTGTTTTTTATTTTGTCGCTTTTGGAATTTTCATGCCTTCAACATTCTTTCGAGTGACCGTTGCAAGCTGTTTCTGCTGTTCCAGCTGTTTTTGTGAACAGTTTCTGGGTTTTGGCATCAGGCATAACCACAACCGGGCGTAGTTTAGTTAGTGGGAGTGAAGGGGTGGTAGACACGCCCACTGTCATACGTGGTACCTGAAATTGAAAATGTAAAACGGTTGCAGCGGCTACTCAGCTGTTTTTTTTTGTAGTCGGCATTTGATACCGAATCAAATCGATGGATTAATTTTTTTTGCTTTCGATTTGGGGTAGTTTTTCAGCAGCACACCCTCAAAATGTGTATCTCTACCTTTCTCCCTGTGAGTGTGTGTGTATGTGTGTGTGTGTGGAAACTGCTTCCGTAAGCAGAGCCACCAGCAGCAACCAAAAAAAAATAAAATGGGAAAACTGAAACTGCAATGTCTAGACAGCGACTGGCAATCTATTAGCATTTTCTCTCTCTCTTTGTGTGTGTGTGTGTGTGTGAGTGTGGGTGTTGCCGGGATTTTCAGATAGTCTCTCTTTTTCTCTCTCTCTATCTCCCCATCTGTCTGGTATTAGTTTTGGAGGCTTTTGGCTTAAAGCTGCTAACAAAGTGGCAAATATGTTTGGCTAAAGGATTTTCCGGAGACTATGAAGAGGAAACAGGAAAAAGAAAATATGTTGCACCAACGATTACGATGAATGATGATTCAACGATAGATGGGACCGACTTGATTTTAACTAGCACTGAATGATGAGAATATGTTAACCTGGACCATTTTTAGACTAAGGTACAATGGTATATTAAAGTCGACAAAAGTATATACAAACATATATTCTTGATCAGTCGACTCAATCTGGCCATATCCGTCCGTATGGACATCTAGATCGCAGAGACTATAACAGCTAGAGTCACCAAATTTGATAAGCAGACTCGTGTAGTTCCTACGGGGATCAAGTTTATGCCACGCCCCCTTTTGCCACAAGTCCATAAGGGCAGGCATATTGAATAGACATGCATTTGGAGTTACTTGCTCCATTAACCTTATCTACTGTTAACTAATCATTAATCACTGGTGAGGTAACTCAAGCGCAGGCGTCGGATACTCTCAGGTGGTCGAAAATGTTAGTCACAGCTTTATTGACAATATTTAATAAGTTCTACTACCAATCTAATCTAATATAATGAAGCCCAGTTTTTGTAATAAACTTTAAGTGGAACGGATTATTCATTACTTGGCACACTTTTTCGTTTTTGACTCTCTTGTGCGGTCACAGACACACACACACACACACACACATACATACATACATATATGTATATATGCCAATATGTATATTAATGATTTAAACTTTTTATTTGCATAAATAATTTGCACGCAATTTTGTGTGAGGACTCTAGAAAGTAGCAAAAATTCGGTTAATTGAATTGGGCACGTCAGCAGCAGCAGCAACAACCACACTCAATAGGTGTAACCGTAACAACAATAACAAAATAACTTTATGCTCAATATTATTATAGTTATTTTATCATAGTTGCTGCTGGCGGGGGGGTTCGCCGCTCTGGCTAAGCGGGTCAATTGTAGGGGACTCCTAATCCCCACCTCCGTGCACGGCCCTCCACCGTCGCCGTAAGTTGCATAGCCAAAGTCACTCAACTAAGAAAACACACTATATATGTATATATAGATATCTCCTGTGCATATATAGGTATATAATATAGATATGTATGTATAATGCATAGAAAACGGCCAAACGAAACTTTCTTTACAAAATTTTCACTTTAATTAAATTTAAAGCATGCGCCGCGTCGTCTTAAAGTCCATTAAAAACTTGGCGCATTGCATATGCAAAAAGCAAAAAACCATAAGCTAAACATGTATAAACAAAGGCTGAACGAATATGCAATACCCTGCCGAAGTAACCAAAATAAACTTGACAGTAAACCATTTTCAATTTTCACTTCGTTAGTTTTCGAAAATCGAACAAATAATACAATTTCTGTATATTGTTTAGAGTTTTGTCGAAGAGAACAACAACAAAAAATAAAACCGAATGCATTTATTTGTCTCTCTCTTTCTCTCTCTGTCGTTCTGCTTTCTTTTTCGTTTTTCTTTTGGCCTAAAAATAGTTCTTCGTTTTCTTTTATAATCTCAAATTGTTTTACAAACAGACCGCCTACTTTTCATTTTACTTCCGATTTATGTATAAAGTTTGCGAAATAAAATTTAACAAATCTCCAAATTGTGAAAAACCTTGACACTTTTATACGCTCGTCTCTCCAAGAGAACTGTGAAAATTGTTAACAAAAATTAAAGTAGTAGCTTTGGCTTTTGTTTTAGTTTTACCTTCGTTTTTCACATCACACACAATATTTAATGATCAGCTGTTTTTTGATGGGCAGAGTGGTGGAAGGGGGGGGGGAAGCACTTGTCTCTCCTATATATGTATGTATAAATATAGATTATATACAATCTTGAAGATCTCCTTAACCGTTTTAGCTCCTTCAAAATTCAATGTCGGCATTGTAAAACCATTCCTCTCTCTCCTCCCCCACCATTCGTCTCGTCTCATCCGTAAAGTGGCAGCTGTTTAATGTTGTTTGGAGTATTGTGTAAATAAAATAATTTTCATGCTTCTTGTGGAACATCAATCGAACTTTTCATGACATTGAAAACGCATTGATTACGCTGCGTTTGCGGCCGACCTCACATAATAATAATAATGAAAATGGAATGAGAACAACTCGAAAACCGAAACATTTACCAATTGGCAAAACCAAAAAAACCGAAAACCACAAATCGAAAACCGAGAGCTGAACCAACAAATTGTATCGACTTGATGTTTAATGACTGCGGAAGATACTAAAAATAACAGAAACAGACAGTTTTATGTCTAAAATAATAATGAGTGACATACATAAATAGTTGCTAGTGTTTTGGGGGCATAAAAAAGCAAGCTTGCATCATCCACCCATTGCCATTGGCATGCAGGAGGGGTTGTGGGGGAGAGAGAGAGAGAGGGGAAGAACTGAAACTCTCCTCATATAAATCTCTACGCAGCAGGTAATTATATACGATTCGATTCTAGTTTTGGGCGTTGGCATCATCATCATCTGAACACCCTCAACTAGAGCATAATGAAAATTTGAACACACACAGAGACGCACCCCAAAAATGAAGATGACGTGCCAATTTCATTCCAATTGTACAATTTCTCCCCCAATCTGAAGAAGGGAATCATCCTTTAAGATTCGCCCGTTTTGGGCACAATTCCAATTAAAGCCAAGGCCCGGGATGGCCCCTGGTCGTGGTGACCCTGTCTTAGCAAGGACAACGTTTTCCTTGCATTTTCGATTCGATTTTTCTCCCCTAAAAGACGTTTATGCGAATCTCTAGTTATCTACAATATCTTATCGATTTTCTCTAACCTTACGTCTAACATTATGTCAATAAATATATATATATTTCCCTTTCGTTTTCCCTCTCTCTCTCTGTTAAGTCCATGGGTGGTGGCTGATTTTGTTTTTATTGCATCCGGCTAAAAACTGAACTTAACTTCGAACGCCTCCCAGGACTCAAGTGGAGAGTGGGCGAATGATTTGTTACTGAGTATTATAGTAAAATAAGGGACATGTCCAGTCAAGGAAGATTGCTAAGTGAAAAAAGAGAACAAAGTTAAAATCCTTTATAATATCACATTAGCTGGAAAAAGTTCCAAAGATCTTTACTTTTTGCACTTTTTTTTCTACACTCTTACTCTAACTTAGAGAAGAAAAGGTATATTAGTTAGCCACACAATCAATTAATCAGTTTTTGTACCCTAAAATTGGTCAGATGTTTGTAACGCACAGAAGGAGACGTTTCCGACCCCATAAAGTATATATATTCTTGATCAGCTGAGTCGATATAGCCATGACCATCTGTCCGTCAGTGCCATCTTAAGAGCTATCGGGATGAAATTATTTTTGGGGCCTTTTTATTATCCGTGTGAGATAAAGTATGAAAATCTTTGGGATCGGACTACTATATCATATAGCTCTAGAACAAACATTTTTGCAAAAATTTGAGTATCCCCTTGAAATATGATAGAATTTGATATAGAATCTCAGATCCCAAAATTTGAATCTGATCGGATAAATAGAACACAAGTTACAGTCAATACAAATCGGTTCAAGCGCTGCCGGCAGCTTTGCTTGCTGCCTACTACGTCATCATGAAATCACATGCATAAACACACAGACGCAGCGCTACATGAACTGTCTGTATGTGTATGCGTGCCGTGATTTGCTTAGGGAATGATGGAAGAAGAATAAAAATTTTAGTAAAAAGAGAAACAATTTGAATGTTTTGTTTGTGTATTGATGAATTGAGTTGCACGGAAACAAATTTCGAAATGTAAAAATATTATTGCCAAGGACTGCAAGCGTATACATATAAACTTCGGCATTGCCAAAGTTGGCTTCTTTCATATTTATTTTAAAGAAATGAGTTTTTCCTCTCAGGTCTTTGGAGTACTTGATGATGATGATAGTATGCATATCCTTGCAAGGGTATGCAAATCATCTTGTCGTTGTACCCTTGCAAAAAGGGTATATTAATTTTGGTCATTTAGCTCTCCCATACAAGCGGCAAAGTCACGAACAGTGACTTTGATTAATAACTTCCTTATTTCCTTTGCTAAGATTGTGGGCCGTTTGTTCGCAAACATTAGACAAACATTCTAATGTTTCGTTTGAATTCCCAACTACTAGTAGCGTTGAAGATATGGTATGGCCATTACAACTGTGGATTCTTTAGCAAAGTCTGCTGATGATAGAACTTGGTGGTTCTTGAAATAGCTATACAGACACCTGCTCACCTTTTGTGCTGCCTATGATTTAAAATCTTACAAATAAATTAGTAAGATTTATTGACCTGGAGCTCAGCTAAAACTTAGTTTTGATTAACTTCAATAAGGTCGAAATCTAGACAAAAATTAGACTTTTTAGATGAAACGTTTTTCCACTTTAAGGAAAGAGTAACAAAGAACTTGCAAGGGTATACAAACTTTGAGGCTTTGGATCTCTATTTCCATTCTCTCACTGCTTGATTTCAATTCTACTCACAAAATGTCTTTTTGAGTGCATTGTAAAATAATCTTTGGCTGACGTTGTGCCTGTCTCTATGTCTCTCTGTCTCTGTGGTGTCTATTGATTTCAGTAGCCTTCAGCCAGTTTGCGTTGCATGCATATTAAGCAGACGTTTGTATCCAAAAGATAGATTACACAAACACACAAAACGCATTTGGCAAAGCGAACAAAACAAAATACCGAACAGAAAAACGTTTAAAATGCAAATGCAAAAGCAACCGTTGCCATTCAAAATATTCAAAAATTGGCGGCGCCACAGGTTTGACCATATATGTATGTAGATATATGGTGTATATATAGGTATATATCTTTAAGTGACTAGGAAAAAGTGCAGGAATTTTGTTATTGTTGTTGTTGTTCTTGTTGTTGGACAGACGAACCTCACAACCAAAACCAATGATTCCTTTGTCCGAAAACAATAATTATCACTTGACCGACAAACACAGTTTTTTATTTTTGTTTTTTCGACTCTAATAAATACAATAAACAATTTAATACAAAAGGAATTCCTGTTTAACACCTTACACCTTTCTCTCTATCTCTCTCTCTCTCTTTCTTTCTGTGAATGCCACGCCCCAATCAAAACCAAAAAACTATTTGCCAACAAATTGAATTTGTTTAGACCAAAACAAAAAAAAAACAAAATTAAATGATTCACAAAAAGTTTGTTCATTAGCATCTTTGGCCATTTGAGTGAATCATCCGCTAGAGAGTCTGTTTTTTCCTCTTATTTTCTGTTAAGAATTTATTAGGCATATCAATTGAATGCTTTTCCAGCATTTCCGCTACATTTCCTTTAATAATAATCATCTTTTGCTCTCTCTCGCTCACTCTATCTTATTATTCTCTTTCTATGCATTTTTTCTCATCGATGCGTCAGCTGAGGTATTCGTTGTAAGAAACTTATCAGCAAAAATTCAGTGTGACTAAATTAAATGAACCTGTTGCTGGTCATAAATGGCCTTACACACACACACACACACACACAAACACACACACACACACCATTTATCTACAGGTAGTGGAGACAGTTTCTGGTGTTGGTCGGGGGGAAAGGAATTATAATAAATATTTTATCTAGACTGGGATTTTGTTATCTATAAATTTGTTGTGTTACTCTATCCTGGAGTAGTTTCAGAATCGATAAAGAAACTTTTTCCTCTTCTGAATAATTTAGTTGGCTCTGTAGATATATGTATGTTAGTTAGTTAGTTGGACCTCGTCTTGTTATGTAATGTAAATTCTAATCGTGTCAAATGTCTCTTATTATCGCTTTTTGTCTTAGTTAGGCTTTAGATCACGGGCAAGAGTATGTAGAATTCAGCAAACTGTCAATACACACACACACACACATACACATACATAATCATTTGGCATGCTATCAGCAAAGGTTAATAAGTAAATATTAGTTGGACATTAGATACACAAATGTGTCTAGTTTTTTTGTTTGTTATTTTGTTTTTGTTTTTGTCTTTGTCTTTGTTTGCCTTCTTTAGGGGACAAAGGCCATTAATAAAGGGTGCGGCGTCTGGGTTAGTCATGGAACTATCGTCGAAACTATCGCTTTGGTTTCAAGGTATCCTGTGGTGGGATTCCAGAGTATGGCTCTTCATTCAAAGATTCTTAATACTCCGCACTATTTCTATTTATGGTCTAGTTAGTTGGTTAACCATAAAGCGATAGTTTTATGGCATTCATTAGCATTATGATGACGCACCCTGTATGCCAGTTTTTGGCTGTGTGAAAGGAATGTTACGGAGAATTTGGTCTCTCCTTTTGTTTTTTGTTCATTTTGGCATAACGATTTATTTTTAATAATTAAAAATTCCATAGTGATTTATGTTGTTATGTTAATTTTGCAGCTTGTGGCAGAAGGGGAGGGAGGACGAGCTGATTGGAGCCCAAGAGGCCAATCCCCTCTTTGTACACGACCTTATCAGTCTTCCTGTTTGTTTGGATAACATTTTTATCAACAGGTTTTAATGCTATTGTTTAAAGTTATATATTTTCTGTTCACCCCGTGTAATGTGTCACAAAGTGTACAATATATTAATAACATGTAAGATTTATGAGTGTGTGTGTGTGTGTGTGTGTGCATCCGCCCTGCCATTGCTTACCCCCTAGGCCAATTGTGGCTGGTCGACTCTTGGTTTTTGTATAATTGATTTACGCCTTAGTGACTTCTCTTCAACATGTGGCCAATGAGTGGGAAGAGGCCCTAAATGTTGTGCCATTTTTTGCAAATCTGCGACAAAAATCGACCACAAATCACTTGAATCATTCCCCCCCTCCAACATGCTCTTGAGATTGTACTCGCAGTGAAGTGGCCAGTTTCAGTTTGGGAGTTTGGTTTTTGTTGCTCTGCCAGTTTACATCACGTTTTAGTTGTTGATTAGAGCAAACACGTTTCATTATTTACTCCTTCGCCACCTTCTTCTTATCGTCCCCTCTTTGGCATTCCTTTTGAGTCATCTGCAATTCGGTCTGAGTCATACTCTCTTTCGAAAGGGGGTGGTTGGCTATCCCATCCATCCATCCACCAACCAACCCCAATATAACAGCTGGTATGACTCATAGAGCCACAGCTGACTGAGATAGAGGGATAGAGAGAGAGAGAGAGAGAGTATGTGGGTGGATGGGTGGGTGGGTGAGTGGGTCGGTGGTTGGTTGGTTGCCTGCCAGCCTGCCTTACTTATTTCCCTTTGTTCCTTTGCCGTGATGAAATACAGAAAAGGACTCTTGTTGCTTACATAGCGGCAAAATGCTTGATTATGATGTTTGTTTAATGCTGTGTTCAAAGTGGAACAACATTGAAAAGAAAGGAGTTTATACACTGACAGAAAAAAGGAGTAAAGTAAATGGGTCATTCAAAATATATCTGGAAAAGACTTCAACTTCAAAACTGTAAACAAATCTTCCTAAACGCGATTCTAATTAAACAAAGTCAGCAAGTGTCTCCTAAAGTCTTTTAAGACTGTCTGCCAACTTTTACATACATATTTTTCCCACTGTGCATCATATTGTATGAATATGCTGGCCCGTATGGAATCTGTGACAGCTTTGGCCCTATTGAAAAAGCTTTTTGCTGCTGCAGGCAAGTTCAAAGGCAAGAGAAATGAGGCTGCCAGAGAGAGGGACGCCGGGAAGAGGAAGTTGGGGGAACGACCAGAAGAAAAGACACTTTCTTTGTTGTGTCTCTCTGGCAGTGTGTGTATGTGTGTGTTTGTGTGTGCGTGTGTATGTTCATCATAAAATATTATGCAAAAATAAAAAAAGAAAAAGGAATACGAGTACAAGGCTGCCATAAAATGTGTGCGTCCCTCTCCTTCTTAAGTCCCCGCTCCTTCCCAATCTCTGGCCCTCATTTTGTGTGCCTGGGCAGCCAGCCTGGCCGCCTGGCGTTCTTCTTGGCTTTCCTTTTCGGCCTGCCATTGTCAAACCCAACCAAACAAAACTGCGAGCCGCCACACCCGCAAAATACAAATTAGCTTCATTTCCTGTCACATGACATGCCCAAAGCTTGAACCCTTCCATACCCGAAAAAACCGAATACCAAAATTCTTTTTCTCTCTCTTTTTTAAAAACATTGTTTTTGAGTTGTATATTTTTGCAAAATTTGCAAAAAACTCAATGCCTATGCTCGGAAACGACTGTTGAATACCCTGCCTAATGGGAAGAGCAGAAACCTCGCCAGAAAAGGTACTCGACATCAATATACCTTTACCTGAGCTTTAGGTAATGGGTATTTATATTCATAATGTTGTTTTGTTTGCGTGGGTAATACGACTCCTCCACAAACTTAAGAGTATTTGATGAGTGGGGTAATAGAGAGGAGAGGAGAGGGAATTGAAGGAAGGAGGGGCGGCAGCAGTAACGGAAATCGTTAAATGCTGCCTCTCTTTTGAGGTGGCGATAAGCTAAGCAAAATGTTTCATCAACATGTTGCCAAGCACCGCACCGCATACCCCTCCCCACTCTGCACTCCCTTTTCTTATGAAGAAATCGATTCTTTTCGGGCCCAAGGAGGAGGGCCCAATGGATCATCATCATCATCATCGGTTCGGGCGATCGCTAGCTGGCACGTAGTTGGCTACCGGGCACGATCCGCCACCGATCCGCTAATGTTTTTTGACTCATTTCTGAACGTACGTACGAAAGAATTATTGGGGTCGCTTTCAATTGTGTGGTTTGTTTTTCGCTTTCAAACCCGACAAAAACTGAATCATCTGGCAGAGTCATAAGTGTGTGTGTGTGTGTGTAAGGAAGAAGGGAGAGACTATACATATGTATATGTGTTGTAAATCGGTTTTTGGCTTTAACAGAACATAACAATATTTGCCGAAAGAAATGGCGAGATCAATGAACTTTACACTTACATACACAGATAAGTGATGTCCTAGATGTGCAGAAATATCCTGATAGCACATCTAAAACGAATCAAGCTCCACCACTCGAGGTAATTAAGTAAGTAATGATTTGGATCAGTTTAGGGTCCTTCTTCTTGCTCTTCTTTTAGTTAGCTATTATATAATTTTAATTACACCCTTTTAACCCTGTTACTACAATTAGTAGACATGGTTTAGAGAGGTGAGGAATGACGATGGTGGGGTTTGGGAAATATAAAAATAACTTGTATGCCCAGCTCTCCAGCTACAGCCTAAATTAGGCAGACTCTCAACTCTAGAGCAACTTTGTTATAGTTGTTTTTGTTGCCACTCGACGTGGCACATAATAATATTACAAGAAATAAGTAAAAGAGAGAAAAAAGGCATAAAAAAGTTGCTGTTAGTAGTAGTTGATGAGAGGAGCGCTGTGCCGGTGCCGGTGACCGGGTGTGGGGTCTCGGGTGGGGGGAGGGGCAAGGTGTTGGGGGTAAGAAGGCGACAACGAAGGCATAAAAGTTGCGCGTTGTTTGGTTGCACTCGAGCAGAGCAGAGCAGAGTAAAGAAGCAAATAAGAAGAAGTTGAAGCATTGCTCCGGAGCAATGCACTCCCCATGCACACATAAAGAGGAGAAGGAGAAGAAAAGGGGGGTGGGGTGGGGGGAGTAGTAGGCAGTTGCTGCAACAGTGGCAAAGGCAGCGGCAACTTGCGAAGGCAGCTGCCAACTATTTTGCATCCATTTGAGTGCTTTTTAGCAAGCTGGTCTCCCCTGTTGTCATGTATGTCGCTGCCGTCATTGCACACGTCGTCATCGTCTTTCCTTTACCCCTTTGACAATGACAACAGCAACAACAACAACGACCATGACAGAAAGATAATGATTATAATACTATTATGGAATGATGGTAGCCGACTGATTTGCAAAAACTTTGCCAAAAGAACATTCAAACAACTCTATTTGAAATGTTGATAAAATTGATTCCAGCAAATCTTTGGTGGAATATTTTTATCTATTGCACTGTGCTAATTAGAGCCAATTATTAAAAACTGCAACTTATCAATATCATAAACGAGATAATATTACCGATAAGAAATAAGAGTCGCCAATCGATATCAAATGATGATGCCTCTAGATTTATTACTGATAAAACCACAAGAGAACAATGTGGATCGGATGGGATTCCCAGTACTTAAACTTCAACTGAACTAACTTCTCCTCTCTTCTCTTCTTTCCTTTTTGCTTCCAGGTAAGTTCAATGGCAATAATTAAACAATTGGGGGCTTGGGGCACCAAAAATAAACGATTGATGGATGGTATAAACAAATGTTCGTAAGTTGAAAAACAAAGTCAAAAACTCGATTTTCTCTCGCCTAGACTTTGGCCGTCGTCTCTCTGCATTGCAGTGAGTTTATTTTTATAAACCTTCGGTACATTTTATTATAAACAATTGCCGCGGCTGGGAATCGGGAATCTGATGCTGCGTCTATAAGGCTGTTGTTTATGTTAACATTGACTCGATCGATAACAACCATTTCGAAAAACAACCAGCCAACCAACCCACCCACCCAATGAGCGGGGTCCAGAAAGAAGTTCTTTCTTTTCTTGACGCATATCCGTGGTATTTTCTGAACAATTTGGTAAACAAATTTTCTCGATTTTAGACAGTTTTCCCTTCTTTGTTCGCTTTGGTTTTGGGCAAGCAGCTGGTTACTTTTACTTTTGAATCAATATGAATTTTGTATGTGTGTGTGTGTGAATGTAAATATGTGGCTGACTTTATATGAGTATTGCGTTTGTGCAGCGAATTGAAAATGAATCAATTTGTATTTTTTAAACGCATTGCGTTCATAATTCTCATTTTATTATGTCCATTTCCGCATTTCATTCAGCCACTTTCGGTTTTCATATGTTCATATGAAACTATCTACAAAATATATGTATGTATGTAAGTATATTATGCATTCTCTTTATTGTCTCGTCTCATTTCGGCTTGGTTCGTTGCTGACTAATGAAGTCTCGTCTCATCAGCATTAATTAACATTACAAATCATAAAAAATGAGAAAAAATAAACAACAAAAACAAACCAACAAAAATAAACCAACTCGTCAAAGTCAATTTGCATTTTTCATCCATTGTTTGACTGCATATATATTTGTTTTTTTTTAGTTTGTCTTCACCTGTTTGTTGTTGTTGTCCCTCTCTCTCTCTCTCTCTCTTTCTAAGCTTTTGGAGATTTTTATTTAGTTATTCTATTGAAAAGTCTTTCATAATTTTCTAAACAAATCGATAAACCGGTTTATCTTTCACTCAAACAAGAAAAACAATCAACATTTTGTTGATTTCTTTTTGAAGATTCTTTTGTTAATTTGCGAAAGTGAAAACTGTTTCCCCCCCCCTCTCATAGATGTCATTTAAATATAAAGAAAGGGGATCAAACAACAATAAACAAAAGCTACCACCTGTTGGATCATCAATTGTTATCCAAATACTCTTGCAATGGGTATCAAAATGTTCCCATGACAAGGCACATTCGTTTTCACATTCGATAGCAAAATCAGCAATAGAATATGTCTAGTTAGATAAAAAGAAGGCAAAGAAGTTGGCTAAATGTTCAAAAGGGCAAAGTCTAGATTGAAAGGATTAAAGCCTAGCCAAATTCACAAACTCTTGAGTCGGCTTGGCAAGAGTATACACAATTCGGGAATGTCAATTTATTGCATTTGTGATATCGTTTCGAGTCAATTAACATACAGAGAGAAGGAGACAAAGAGATTCTTCTTAACGGTTTATGCATTTAACTGTAAATGCATTTCGAACGGGTTCTATTGGATATTGTTAGTTAGCCCGGTTTTTCTCGCTTACTCTCTCTCTCTCTCTCTCTATCTCTGAGTCTGTCTCTGTTTCTCTTGAAAGCAACCAAAAATATGTGAAAAATTTATACAAATAAGCTAAAAATATAAACAAGAAAATTTACACACAGAGAGAGAGAAAGAGAAGGTAGATAACGAAAAACACTTGGAAAATTTTCAAAAAACAAAAACCACTCGAGAAATAAAATGTGTGTATTTTTTCCTTTCTTTCTATTGTTGTTGTTTTTGCTGTTGTTTTTCTGCACAGATTTCGCCCACGCAAAATGATTCAACACACACAAGTCAAGTCTATGGATGAAAATAAAACGTTGTTAAATTATTGCTTTATGATTTTATTTTGCTTAATTTTCAAACTTTTTTCATTTTTGAAAACATTTGGCAACACTTGTTATGAAATGTTTCAATTTTCCATCCGAACATGGACAGAGCGGAGGCGGCAGGCGTTGACTTGGCCTCCTGGTCCATACTTACATATAACGTATAACGAAAATAAAGGAGAAAAAATCTCACAGAAAAACTGCTAAAACAATAGACACAACCCAGACTGACTGACTGACTGACTGAATGAATAACTAACTAAGTAACTGGCTGGCTGGCTGGCTGGCTGAGTGACTAACTGACTGGCAAAATAAAACTCGTTTAAGTTTTGAGTTGTAATTGCAACTTCCCCAGCTTTTCACGATTCGTTTCTCCGTTCACCCGGCATAACTCACTACTTGCCCACCCGCCCCGCTTTCGATTCCCTATATCCATCTGCTGTCTACCTACTACCTACCTATATCTACCTACTCTAGATCGTTTAGCGTCGTCAAGCAGCTGGAACCAGAGCTAAAATCTTGGTCTAAACAATGGCCCTCAACCGCGATAGCTAGCAATTGAAACCAGAATACAGTTTGGTTTAGATTTTCACTTTTGCGGCTGTTTGATGGACATTTCCATCCCTTTCTCTTTCCCTCCATGTCTGTCTGTCTGCCTGCCAGTCTGACTCTATATCAAGGCTCAATTTCAATACGAATTTACGTTTATTTTCAAATTGCGGACTAACTGGCACGTGGTCAATTGATATACTCTTGCTAAGGCTATTCTAATTGTAAAATTAATACTGAAAGCATAAGTAGGTTTGTATATATTAAATGAAGAAGATTCATCGACAAGATATAGTTGCAAATCAGTTGTACAGTGTCAAGGAGTTGCCTGAGTTAGATTTGTTGTTAGCCTCAATTCATGTCAGTCCAAAGAATTTTAACTTTCATTGATCTTGCATCTTTTCCTAAATTGCCATCATTTCACCTGTAGGATAGTGGCACTTCGGTGCATTGGAGTTACCTTATCCACTAGACAATGTTTTGTTGATTGTTTGTTCTATGGCTAAGGCATCGCAGCTGTTCTGTTCCATTCAATTGCAGCTTTTGTTTTTGCAGATTTGTGATTCTGCCTTCTATTTTCTTTTCACTTGGTTAATTGAAAGCATTTGGTTGGATAGCTGGAATGGTTGAATGGGGCTGGTAGCATGCAATTGTTCAGACGTTCGAATAGGAGGTCGGGGGAGGGTTTCTTTTTTTGTACTCGGACTTTGTCTAAGCAATTGCCTTTGAAATTGACATTGACTTGAACTGCGATTTCGTCGAGAAGTCTTTATTGCGGTGTGGAGTCTTTTGATGTAGAGGGAATCGAATTGAATAGGGCCATAAAGAACAACGCGTCAGTTCAATCAGTGATAAGAAATGATGAGAAATCAAAGGAAGCAATTGTTGTCGTTTCGATTGATCTACTGTGCTTTAAAGGAAGGAATAAATCTGTAAGAATCAAGAGAATTTATATGAATATACAAAAAAACCGTAAGACTCTTCTTGTAAAAGGACCATTCGATTGTTTGCCTGCAGAAGTTATAGCTATATAGTCAATATGTATTTGTTATTATACTATTGCTTCCGTCTTAGCTGGTTTTCATTTATATTTTTGATAATTTGCTTTGATAATAATTTTGTTGGCCTGTTTATTGCTTACATCAGAGTTGGTCTGACTCGAAGAAAGAGGGAAAACGAAAAGTCTCTCACGTTCCATGGTGTGCCCAATTTAACCTTTTGAACTGAACTGGCCAGTGAGAGACTTGAGAAGGTATTTGTGACGTCAGAGTTGATGTGGTATCTGACAATCAGCTCTTCTCTCTCTCTCTCTCTCTCTCTTAGATGCCCCAACATGAGGCCAGTTGTCGTTGTTGTTGTAGCTCGGTCTCTGTTTGTTATTAATTGACTTTTGAGTTGACTTGCATTTAATTTATTGCGCATACGCCCCGTTGACTCTAAGAAGGAGACACAGACAGTCAGGCAGGCTGGCTGGCTAGCGAGCACTCCAAGTTGGAGGCGGTGGAGGATGAGGTGAATGAGTGAGTAAGTGAGGGAGAGAGATACAAGAAGGAGGAGGAGGGGGGGGAGACCCCAAGTACAGCACCCACAAGATCGGAAGCTAATGCTTAAGGAAGTTGATAAATTTTTTTCACTGCACATTTTCCCCCTGCTGGGTGCATTTTCATGGCTCATAAATAAACAAGAGAATAATTATCCACATATAAAAATAGCGAAAAAAAGAAGAAAAACACCATTAAATTAAAAAACGAAAGAAGCACGGGAAAACCCGGGAAATGGTAGCGAAAGTTATGTTCAGTTCGTCGTCATCGGTTTTTTCTTCTTCTTAGTCTTTCGCAGTTTCTTATGTGTTTTCAAAGCATTTTAAAGAATTTTTGTTCTTTTGTTTATTTACTGTGAAGCGTGTGAGAGAATCGTTTCTGCCCGCTCCCATTACTCCCCACCCACTCCCCACTCCCTCCCAATCTGTAAGTTTGTTTTTCTATTATGATATATTCCAGGTATTTGCATTAATCCCGAATCCCCACACCCCCCACCTCCCACTTTAGCTTTATAATTGCCACCTTGTTTTCCACGAACGTATCGTATAATCAAAACGAGCGTGCCTGTGTGTGTGTGTGTATGTAAATACATATGTGAGAAATTTTAATTACAAGCCACAACAACAACAATTTGTGTACATATAAAG
Organism: Drosophila paulistorum; assembly: GCA_018152135.1. Lineage (NCBI taxonomy): Eukaryota > Metazoa > Arthropoda > Insecta > Diptera > Drosophilidae > Drosophila > Drosophila paulistorum. The sequence continues at coordinate 17,683,743 of JAECXG010000690.1, forward strand.
ATCTATGCAGATACATACATACATATGTACATATGTATATAGTTACATATGTATGTATATGTGTTTATTGTAATATCTGCCAGTGACGGATTAGCCGTTACATTTGTTGTAAATTTGCTTCTTCCACAAAATTCCAAACCATTCTAGAATTAAACACAAATAGATTAAAAATCAACTTTATTGTGGCTTTATTTTATTATTACAGAAAGCTAGAAAGTGAATTATTTTAAACTATGTAAAACTATAATAAAATGATGACTCTTCATGTGAAACATAGAGAATTCATACAGAAAGCTAGAAAGTGAATTATTTTAAACTATGTAAAACTATAATAAAATGATGACTCTTCATGTGAAACATAGAGAATCATAAACCGGATTCGGATTATTCTTTCTATACTAAAAATAAATGTCGTCTTAAAATAAATTCATTATGAAGAAAACCAATTAACTGTAGCCTCCTATTAATCCGCTCCTGTCGTCTTCTCTAGTTGCAATGCTCATGAGATTAATGATAAGTTGAGGACCAGTAATAGTAGAAGGAGAGGAGGAGTATAAGCGGATTGGCATGGGTGGGGTGGGGGAGGGGGCATCGCATCGTACCGCGCTTCATGATCCCGGCACTGAAAGTATTGGAGAAGAAATAACATGAGAGCATGAGAAATGACTTACTTGGAAAATGTTGTTTGGCTTTTGCTCTAGTTAAAAAACAAAAACAAAAAACAACAACAAAACATAAACAGAAATGAAAAAGAGTTGCATTTTGTTGTTGTAGTGCTCATGTTGTTGTTTCTTAGACAAGCAACGGAAATGCAACGAATTTTTGTTGTGGTCACATTGTTGTTGTTGTTGTTGTTGGTGGATGGGTTGAATGGTTGGAAAAAGCGAAACTCTTGTTGCAACTTGATAAGAGTTGCAAACACATAAAACTATTTATAGATATCAGCTCATAGACCGAACGACATAGACTTCCAGCCAAGCTCGCAGTTAGCTTAGTAGTTAGCTCTATATAGGCTGTCTTTGCCTTATCCAATTGGTCAATTCTGGTCAGTCATTTTGGTTGCACTTTCCATATATGTATGTATGTGTGTGTGTATGTATGTGCGTAGAAATGTCCGGGCTTCTTTACTCGGATACAACTAACTCCTCTTCTGCCAGTCCTCCGCCCAGGTTTGCTGCTGCACATCGTTTTTAGCCAAAGTAGTTCAACCTGTTCGGTGACTTTGACTGCTGCTGCGACCAAAAGAATGTGGCTGCGAATTTATAGCTCTTTTTGCTTTCAACTTTACGACATGACGACGTCTCACACGGCTGCTGCTTCTACTTCTACTCTAGTCGGGCTAGAAAAATTAAACTTTCATGGCGAAATTTACCTGCAAGAAGAACAACACAAATTATATTACAAAAATAAGCATGACCTGCCGTTTGTTCAGTTTCTTCTAGGCTATATCTTTACCCTGCAACTTCTATCTTGTCTCTAGGCTCCAGGCTTGATATGCAGCTTGATGTAAGTGATTATCATATCAAATTGTGCATCAAAGCGGAAGTTCTTATAGGCTGCCTATACCCTGCAATTATTTCGAGACAGAGGTTAGATTAGTTTGTTTGCAAGTAGCTTTATTTACACTGTGATTCTGTCCCCCTTTGGAGGGTATTTGCAAGTCGTAGCGGTTATTTAAATGTCCATTTTGCATATGAAATTGAAGCTTAGCCTAGACAAGTGTGACTATTTTCTGTCAAGTGGCTCAATCTCTTCCTCATAGACATAAAATGAACCAAGCAACCACTGCCCGTTGCCATGTCCATCCAAAGGCATCTGTTTGATGGCTTTTGTTTTGTATCTTGTTGTTGTTTTTTTTGTTGCTGTTCAGCATCATATAGTATCGTCGTCGTCTTCTTCTTCGACTTGGTTGCCAGCTCTCTCAATTAAGTTTAATGAGCACATGAGCATTTTCATAATTGGAGCAAATTAACTTGAATGGCGCTTCAAGACCCAAGATAACCAATTCTCCACTATATATATATATATACATTGATATGCTATAGATGTATGTATTGCTATATATGCTTCTACATATGTATATAGCATGGATCACTTTTTAACCGGAAGTATATTAGACTCACTTTTGTCTGACCAACTTCCCTCTTATTCAATTCACTCATTTTGGCCCTCTAATGAGCCACAATTGTGTGATTTTTACTGTTGATCCCATGCACTAGTTTTTGCATTTGGCACGTTTCGAGGTTACTTGGGCAATCTCTACAATGGTTTTTTTTGGTTGTTGCACTACCACGGCTTGACAAATACTCTATTTTGGAGATCTTAGTTCTTCACTGATAAACTCTTTTGTCAATTGGGTAATATAATGGATTCTCTCACGAATTCTTGGCTTATCGTTCCACACACATTCTTTTGTGAGCATTCTGGTAAATGAGTTTTTGGACCACTTTAACACTGTCGGCTTGGTAAAGCTGTCAGTTGGTCAATTAGTACGTTTCTGGCTTTCAGCATGAACTGCCTGTTTGGCTATTTAAATGCTGCTCGCAGCGCCTATTCAACGGCAACGGCACTTTTGGACCAGCACAACAAGGAGGATTGGCATGTGGAATTTTTGGTGAGTGTTAGATCGACTCTCCACTCGACTCGACTCGACTGTTTGCTTGAGTCTTGTCTTGCCCCATCTGGTTGCAACATTTACAAGAACTGCCCCGCAGGTGGTTAACCATTAACCATGCATATACAGATATATATTACTTACTATATTGCTTGAGTTGAGTTGAGTTGAGTTGGGGTTCCGCAGTTGTGCCGCAACCAGTTTGCAATTAAATGTCGCCGTTTAAATGTGATTTGATTTTTCGTTTCGGTTTCTGTATTCCCAATTTGCACCTTTTGCATAACAAAATGCAATCACAATTCACACAGATTGCTTGGGACCATATCAATCTATTGATGGCATCGTGTGTGCGGCTAGATAGGACTTTAAGATTCCATCTAATGGAAGTGGGAAACTATAACATTGTTTTTAATATAGATCTGGAAAGAGAACGTCCTAAGACGCCACAAAGTGAGTTCTAAATATCAAATTAGGTGTGAAACTTCTAAACTTGCCAAACTCCCTTACAAGATTTCAATGCCTTTTTGTACTTTTGGTATTTTTGTACTTTTCTTTTCAATTAAAGCTAAACAAAGCCTGTTTTAGGTCTATCTCTCTTGCCTTTGGCATTAGTCTAATAAGTAGTTGACCATCTCTAATAACAATTTGAGTTGCTTCTTGACCAACCGCTGTGTCGTCTGTCTGTTCATCTGGCTTCTGTCTTGATGGGTTGTTGCTTCTGGTTTGCGGTTGCTGAAAGTTAAAGTTCAAATAAACGATGTGGCTCAAGTATTTTTATGATTACGCTGACTCTCTCATGTGTGTGTGTGTGTGTGTGTGTGTTAACGGTTAACACACAACATGTATGTATGTATGTATGTAGTATCTAGCATTTTTCACATCTTCTATGGTTTTTTCCTCGTTTTTTTTTTTGGCCTAATGTTTTTTATGCTTCCTGTTTATCGTAAGCTTCTTCTTCGAGCCAAGATCATGTTACCGTCTCGACGAGATTAGCAGCTTTGTTTTGCTTCCTTTTTTTCTTTTCTAGATTTTCCACATTTTTAGTAACTGTGAAAAGGCGTCATTTGATTTATTAATTTGCATATTTATTGCACATTTTTTACATGTTAAATAATTATCACACAATTCGTGTTTACATAGAATTCATATACATAATTGGATTTGGGGGTAACCTCAATATAATGTGATATCGATCGATTTTGGTTAGAAAATGGCAAAGTTATTTAATCAATAGTCAGTGACAGGCAAAATCGTTCGGTTAGCAATGGGTTAATGTGCCAATTTTGGCCACATTCAACACAACAGCAACAGCAACAACAAATACAACAAATGTTGCCGTTGTTACTGATGTTGAGTGACTGATAAAATACATAGAAAAAGGAAAGCAAACGCAAATAACAACAAACAAGACCTCAAGTCTCTACAAGGGTTAACCGAAAAGTAGCCTATTAAAACTGATGGTCTTAATAAGGTCATCCTTAAGAGGTTTTCTCTAAATGAGAAACTATGTAAGAGAACCAAAATTCGGATATTAAAAACAAGTTGTCTGATGACTTTATGTTGAAATGGGAATTTGCATATTATCAAGCATTGAAATTATCGTGACGTGACGAATTTTAGTGACGCATTTTGCGAAGGTCGTCATTGATTAAATGCCCCAACAACAAAACACTTGAAAATGGAGGATGGAAGGAACTCTTGGTGGGTTGGAAGATTCCAACTGTTGGGGTAACCCTCGCATGTGTGAGGGTATGCAAATATAGAGTAGAGTAGGCGGTGGGGGACTGCGACTTTGAGTGACTGAATGACTGTCTGAATGAATGGGTCTCTGTGAGGCGGAAAAATCGTTACAACAAATTAACTGAAAATGTGCAAATAACAACAACAACAACAACAGAGAAGAACAACAACAATAACAATACGAGGAAAAAGCTGCTTATAAATAGACCCAAAATGGGGTCAGGTCAGGCGGGAATAGGTTTTCCATTCCCTTCCTCTCCTTCTTTTTCTTTTAACTTAATTCTATTTTTCAACCCACAACCCTTCAGAGTTTTTCAAAATCAAAGAAAACAAAGAATGTTAGTAATAGGTAAACGAAAACGAAATGAAGAATCGTCAGCTGGCAAATTGCATTTGCTTGCGTGTTACTTGCATGCAAAAGGGAGAAACGAGAGAGTGTGATGGGGGCGAGGAGGAGGTTAGAGGTGAATGAACCTGACCTGCCTTCGACTCTGTCTCTTTAGTGTGTGCTTTTACTCACCATATGGATTGACTGACAAGCGACCAACTCATCATGAATATAACATTTTTATAGTCAAAACAAAGGCGCCGCCACCGCTGCTGCTGATGTTGTTGTTGTTGTTGTTGTTGTTGTTGCAGTTGCCGTTGCCGCTAAGCGACGTTGTCATGCAAAAACATTAACATCATGGGGCGTGGCACTCCTCCTCTCATGCACACACACATAAACGCACACATGGGGGGCAATGTCAATTTGGCCATCCAAGGCCCAACTATAGTGTTTTTTTTTCGTTTTTGTTACTTTTTAGTCATCTAAATGTCAACTGGGTGCAGGCAGCAGCAGCGAACAGTCATGCCGGGCGGTCAACTTCTGTTGTCGATAGCAACATTTCCATCATTCCATTCCATTCTATAGCATACCACTCTAGGGCGCTTATCAGGAGGCAAGTCGTCGCCCCGAGTTGTGGCACTTATTTTTGTTGGCGTGCCACCACGTCCGTTGCAGATAAAAGCGCGCGCAGTGCGGAACTTCCATGATTCTCTCCTTCCACTTTGTTTGTGTTCTTCTTTTTTTCTCTCTTCTCTCGTCTTGAACTCATCATCATCATGCAAGTGTTGCAGCATTGCGACAATTTTTCACTAGGCAAAACGGAAATTTTGCGATACCATAACAAAATGAGAACAAAAAAAACAAACCACACACAATTAAAATTGAAGACGAAGACAGAAAATATGAAACAGAAGAACAGAACATTTCATCAGTAAATAATTAGCAAGAATTACTGAATTGACTGAAGCCTTTGGGTGGTAGTTATTATTACAGATTAAGTTCTCTCAAGAGAGAGAGGGGGGGGGGGGGGGGGGGGGGGGGGGGGGGGGGGGGGGGGGGGGGGGGGGGGGGGGGGGGGGGGGGGGGAGAGAGAGAGAGAGAGAGAGAGAGAGAGAGAGAGAGAGAGAGAGAGAGAGAGAGAGAGAGAGAGAGAGAGAGAGAGAGAGAGAGAGAGAGAGAGAGAGAGAGAGAGAGAGAGAGATATTTGGTATATTTTAATGTGGATTATAATAAAATTATGAAATAGGATCATTTGTGTTTGACTACTTCTGAATCCTGACATTTAATTTCATAGTGCTTAACTTAAAATTTCTATTCAAATTTTCAAATATTTCATAATCCTTAAAGTTAACCTCTTTGTTTACTTAGTATAATTCCAACCCAACTCCACAAATTGTTGACTGAATTAATATGAATTTGTAGCAGCTATAGAGACCTCCTCTGGATTAGACTCAACTCAAGACTTAGTTAGAGCTGACCTAGTGATCCATAAAGAATAACTTTTATTTTAGTTTCGTTTTAGATTTCCGACAAACTGTGAAAGCGTAAGAGATAAGCCACATTATAGGCATTCGATATGGATTTAGTTATGGGGTAAAAAAAATACTTGTCCGGATAATTACTTTTAAAGTAGTTGGGGTATTGCATTTCTCTGTTTACCATTAGTTCTTTTTTGTGTTTTTTTGGTTTTGTTTTCCTTTGAGTGCATTATAATTAGCATGGAATGCTTTGGCCGCTTCGAGGCGTCTCTCCCCTGTCGGTGGTCGGTCCGTGGCATCTAACTAAACTAGCCTATGGCTTCAAAAAAAAAAAAAACCGCAGTAACAAAATCGTTTGCGTTGAACCCCGCAACTGCTGCCGCTGCTGCACCTGTTACCCAGTTTTTTTTTTGTCTTTCTTTCTTTCTGTTTGTTGTTGCCTAGAGGTGGCAGCGGCAGCGGCAGCGCAGTTAGCCAAGTTAGCCAGTTTGGTTAGCTTGTTGGTTGGTTGGTTGGTTAGTCGGTCGTTTGTTTAAACTGGGTCTCTGGCGGCTTAACCATTAAAACAAAAGCTATGCCAACAACAAGCAAGCCAGCCAAAAGGAAGCCAACGTTTCTGGTCGAGTGAACCAGAGCCACCGCCTGATGCCGACAATTGTAACGCAAACAGGAACCCATAGTGTACCCAGAGACCAAAGACTGGGGTAGGGATCGGAAGAAGGGGCATGCCATGCTTCAATTGATACCCTCAGCTTGGCATTGGCTGCCGTTGCCGTTGCAGTTGCAGTTGCAGTCACTAATATTACATAAAAAGACAAACAATTGACAGCATTTCGGCTATGGCCATCATCACTTAGTCACTTAGGCTCAAAAACTGTTCAAAGGTTTTCCCATTCACCGTTTTGGTTTTTATTTGCCACAAGTTGCGCAACATTTGATTTGCCCCTTAAACCACTGCGGTTACTATGCCGCCCTGTGATGCTAAAGTTCTCTCAGCATTATGATATAGAGAGATACATATGTATATTGGAAATTGAAACTGTCAACCGATCTAGCGGTAAAGACAGAAATTCTCCCCAGATAGATAAACCAAACGGCGGCAGCGACACTTCCTCCTCAATCCGGAGTCTCTGTCTCTGTCCCTGTCTATGTCCCCGTTCCAAATTCATTGCGATTGCGGCTGCATTTTTTGTGTTGTTGGTGTTGATCAAATGTCACGAGCAATGAAGAATCGAATCAAAATACACGATGAAATTAATGAAAACCCAACAACAACAATAATAACAATGACGCACAGTGGTACGGAAATAAATCAAATAAATAAATACTCGGAAAGGTTTTGAAACTAGAGCTTGGGTATTCTTTTTTCGATACATATAGGTATACATAATACCCTGAAGTGGATAAACCATGAATATAGATTTAATACATGTATCTACATACATATTAATTGTGATCATTATTTTGTTGATACTGATCCACTGTTGGGGGAAGGGGGCACACACGCACACACACACACAATTCTTTGGTTGGTTTTTAATCAATCAATCAATCGATCGACCGACTCACTCGCTCACTCAGTCAGTCTCAGTCTCTCTCTCTGTGGTCTTCAGTGCTCAATCTTGACCCAGTGGCAGACCTCGGCCCTTGATATATTATATGTTGTGTTTAATTCCACATTGATTGCTGCCGCTCCATCGACACAATCAGCGATTTTCAATCGAATTGAACACTCTTTGATTTTTGGGTCTCTATTTACACGACATGAAAACTGTTTTGTCGTGTTTACTTAATATTATTATTATTATTACTAGCATTTTTTCACTCCCTCTCTATGTCTCTCTCGCTGTCTCTCTCTGGCAATTTATTAATTTCTTTATGGACTTTTGTTGTCACGGTGTTTGTTGTTGTTGTGTTTTCTTTATGGGTTTTGTTTGTCTTTGGAAAGTGTTCAAAAATGATTGTTGTCTTTAGATTCTGATTGCTACATTTTCGTTGATTGTTTTTGATGGACGACGACAAGTTAAGGTAGCAGCGGTTAGAGTGGCTAGTGGTGGATTGACTGACTGACTGAATGTTTGAGTGAAAGCCAATACCATTTATCGAGGGTTTGGGATTGGTTTTTACTAATAACTTTTTTGCCTGGTTGACATTTTTCGAGAAAACTTTCGCCATGATTTATTGGCCAGCTTGTTAGTTTGGCGTTTATTTTTTTTTTTCGGTCATTTGCCGGACATTAATCTCCGCTTCCCAAACTCACCTCTCTCTCTCCCCCTCATTTACACTGTGTGTGTGTGAATAATAAATAAATAATATTTAAATGCTGTCTTCGAATATGTGTGTAACAAGAGATGAAGATGCTGGCTTCATTTTTCGTCTCCGAGTCTCTTCATCATCATTATCATCTACTGCTTTAGCTGGTGTCACTAACCTGGCCCATCTGGCAAAGGCATGTCGGAGGCTGGATGATGATGCTGCGTCACGTGCTCCCGGCGTCATCTCCCTCGAATCTCCTACTGCTTTTAGGCTGCTGCTTTTTTTCTTTCGCTGCAGTGCGCCGCAGCTGTCATGCCAATTTTAAACCCTCTGATGTTCATTTAGTTTTCATTCCTTTTATGCTGAACGCCAAAGAGACAGACTGTTTGACTGACTGACTGACTGCCGGCCGGCAAGTCTTCCCGTCACCTCACCTCACCTCGCCACGCCTCGACATGGAATGGAATGACAGAGAGGTCGGTCGGCCTGCTATGGGCACGGATGGTATCGTCTGGCTTGCCTTTTTTAGTCGACTCGCGAATCATTTGCTTGCGGCTGATCTCTCTCGCTCTGCGGTCAAGGTTAACTATGCGATCCGATCTTCCTCCCCTAGCCTCCGTGTCTCCGGCCCCCTCTCACTGACTGGGTGTCGGCAAAATAACCTCCAGAGTCGTCTATCAATGTCAACCAATATGACAGGGTGTGCGTGTGAAGCATTTCATTTCATTGAGATGCAGTTGTTTATTTCTTCTTCTTCTTTCTCTGGCATAATCTAATCATTATTTTATGATTATATAAATCAAATGGTATGAGGAAATCATCAAGCACAAATATCTACAGTTATTAAGAAATCTTTGTTTATGTTACCTTAGACAGAAAGTCTCGTTTGTAGATTAAGCAAGAAATATTGATGTGTAAAAGGCTTAACATATGATATGATTCCTCAAAGCCAAATCAATGGTAACCCTCGTCAAACATCGACGATAAATTCCATTCCATTCCGTTCTCACCTAACTAACTGGCTAATCACATAGTTTTCTCAACTTGCAAATGTCTTTCCACTAGCATGATCTGCTAATCAATATGAATGAATGAGTTATCAATTATATATTTATATAAATCAATGGCGCTAATAGCAACTTTCCTGCCACAACAACACTCTCTTAGCCACACACAGACACTTACTCGGTTGGCCACTTTTTAGCTAGCCATTTCATGCCATTTAATCATTCATTCAGCATCATGATACTTATAAGTTGGTCAATTGGAAAAACAGTTTCCCGCTTGCAAGGATGTTGCGCAAGCCAACACACACACACACAGTGTGGCAAGAGGGGAGTGCGAGAAAGAGAGAGGAAAGGTAGGCAAATAAATGAATTTGATTGAAAGGCACTTGGGGGTTTAGTTGCCACTCAATTGGCTTTAAGCAATATGGGTTTCGAGGCGAGTGACAGACAGAGTTTATAGGCCTAGTTGGTGGCACACATTGCCTGGCCACCCACCCACACCCATCTTAATCGGCATCCAAATCCACATGGAGTCAAAGTCGGATCGGATAGGTACGAATCATTATGCATGGCAAAGTAGTTTTGCCTCTAAAAAAACCCGCCGAATGGTTGCCGCAGTTGATGTAGCCGCCTGCTGACGCCTGCAGCAAGTTTTGCAACTCAATTATTTTCTGTGGCAGCTTCAACCTACTCCCCCACACACACAGACACACACTCACACTCCCACCACACACGTGTGTGTGGCATGACATTTTCCTTGTTGTTTCTCCACCAATTTAGTTGGTTGATTATTTTGTTTTACCACAAAAATGTGTTGTTGTTGTTGTTGCCACACCTTTGGCCTGGCTTATAAGAGAAGCGCAATAGAGTGGGGTGAAAGTTTCCTCCCTCTATCTCAACTTCTCCTTCATTGTGACGTAAGTAAATTCTATTAATTGAATACAAAGACTAAAAACTGTATAATGTTATTTCACGAATTGTATTCAATTAATGGGTCTAGTCTAACGTAACGTTGCCAAATTTCATTGATCATTGATCACAGCAAGCAATTTGGCAACCTTGTTAAACATTGCGGGCAAAACGAATCGGCAATAGCAACAAACATTAAGAAAAGAAGACCTCAAAAACGTAAATTTGTTCAACAATTTGTTGCCGCTCAAAAATTGTTTAGGCCATGATCACAACTGGGTTTCATTACATAATTGATGTTAATTTTCTTGAGAGCCAAAAACAAAAAAAAGAGTGTGAGAGCGTAAGTGTTGGGTTGAGGAGTGAGGAGATGTGGGGGGAGACCTCGTTAAGTATCTCATGCAAATTGGGTTGCTTTTGCCATTTGTTGTTGTTACCTGGTTTTGTTTTGCCTCTATACCCTAACAAAGAGAAGGGGTATATCGTTTATTCCCTAGAAAAAAACTGCACACCCAGTTGATCAAAGTTGTAGCTTAAACTTGGAAAGGGCATCAAGTTGCTGGCATGGTCGGGCTCGGAGTTTTGCATTTTATTTATTTGCTGGCAAAGATTGCGTCGAGGCATTGCGTCGTCTTGTGGGCGTGATTGGCAGCCTAGATGACAGACACACAGACAGAGCTACCAAACAACCAACTGATCCGGCCAACTGATCGACTAACTGATCAACCGTTCGGTAGTGTCTTTTGATGTTGTCTTTTCCCTCCATTTCACTTAAATGCGTGTGTGCGCGCAAAAAATACAAAAAAAGAGTGAAAATAAGTGGAGCAAACGCAGTTTGTTTTGATTATGCTTCGGTTTGCTTGGCTATTGACAAATCGTATATTGAAAAGTGTTGCAAATTAGAGAAAGACTTTGTGAGTGTAGTGGCCGTTGGCGAGGGCGAGGGGGATGGCGCCGCAAAAAGGTAATAATGCCGAGTGTTATGACATAATAACAAATAGAAATACATAAACGATTGTTGTTTCGGAGGAAGTTGCCCATATTTGTGTCAACGGTAAATTAATGAATGAATTTCATTTAATTTTTGTGTTAAATTATGGCTAACTAGTAGCGATCCCCCGCTCTCCGTCTATCTCTTTTGTTGCCTCTTGTTTGATATCGCTCAATATGGCCACCTCTAAGTGATTTTGGATTCATCATCATTTAATTTTGTTTGCCTGAAACGCAATATATATCTCATATATATCGAGTCATATACAGTTTGTGTGTATATTGTGTGTATATAATTATATGATCTTTATCATATATAGCGCACACTCTCGACATTTGTTTCTTCTTTGTGGCATGCCACTACGCAGTTTCTACTTCGGCGGCTAATTAAAAAATTAGATTATAATTCTCTTTACGTTTTTTTTCTCTCTTCTGGCCTAGATTTTGCTGGCCAGATAAAGGCATTCGTGTGTTGGCTCAATGTCAAATGCATTAAGGCTTATTTTTTGTTTCTTCTCCTCTGCCTCCCCCACCCACTGCCAATGACTCGAAGAGTGAAAAGAATAATTCGCATTAATCCATTTTCATATGTCTATTTACAGGATCAGAATGAAAATCTATCAAATCACACAAACAAAGGCATCGACGCCTTAGATAAATTATGCAATCTTCTAAGGGATCGTGCAGCCATAGAAACGGAATATGCCGGCAAATTAAGGTAAGTCTTTGAATTTCATTACAAATATTTATCAAATAAATTTATCAAGGATGACAAGTCTCGATTCTAGGATGGTAGAGAGTAAGAAAACAAAATTTGCCATCTCTTTCATTAGAATATATTTTATTTAGTTTTAACGAATTCTGGATAAAAATATTAGTAAATAGATTGATAAGAACGAGTATTTTGCCTCTGTTAAGTTTGGATTAGCCTTGGCATGGTTATTTGATAAGAAATACTTTAGTACTTCCCGCAATGCCGATGAATCATTATTTACTATATGCTATAAAATTTTAATCTTGTTAGGTCAGTGTTTCAAACTACCTCAAGTTGAATCATGCTCAAGTGATTTATATATGTACATATATGCATGTATATGATCCCGATAGTTGCAATGGATAGTTTGATATTGACTTGTGATATTATTTAATGAGTTTTTATTTATGTTTTTTAGTTTTATTTTAGTTTTATGGCTTAAAGTCAATTTAAGCCTATGATTTGTCCATTCAGTTGGTTAATAAATTGTTTAAAGTCTTGAGCCATTTGGTGTTTTTTGCTATATGTACATATGTATGTATAATTGATTGGCGCCAATACCATATCGGTTTATAGTCACAACCAGCCAATTAAATATATGTAGGAATATATATTTCGATTATTCTTTAGATTGTTTGCTTGGTTTTTTGTTTGTTGTTCGCCAAAGCCTCACCCAGTCGGCATGGAGCACGGCATGTCATGTGGTGGCTAGTTGTTTTTTTATTTCTCATTTTTCCATTTTATTAAAATTGTTTTTTGCAGCTGCCCAAAAATTCCTTACAATGCCAACAAAATTCCGTTGTTGTTTTATGGAAGTAAAATTCTCATTAATGTAAGAAATATATATATATATATATATATATATATATATATATTATATAAATAAGCACAAGGTCGTCCAGTAAAGACACTTGTTGTTGTTGTTGTTGGCCAAGAGTAAATGCTGTGGCTCAGTTCCATTGGGTTCGATCTCTCCTTCTCTCTTGCGTGTTCCTGTATAAAACGATAATAATATAGTTTAAACCAAAACTGAACTCAACTGACATTTTATATGAGCCGCGCTGCCATGTCAAGACAAGGCAAGACGAGGCCTTGGAGCCAAAACAATAAGACGTAATTGCCTTAATACCCCATACACTGGGCAACATAATTTAATTGAAAAGACTTTAAGTACTCAACAAAGAAAACATAGAAATCTCTTAGTCTCTTAGTATGCATCTACTCAATTAAACACACATAAAACTCTTCTCGAAACATTCTTATCATTCTATGTCAGAAAAATGATAAGAGTTTAGTGCAAAAATGTCTTGAGAAATGCATGTAAGCCACAAACATTGCTCTGATTCACTTATGTATGTGCTGTGTGAATGACATCATGACATTTTTTGTAAAAGATAAATGACTTTAGTTTACTTATCACTCCCGTGTCTTGGCATGCACTCATTTTGTTTGTAGGACAGTGTAATAAATGGCTAATTGTCAATGTTTTCCTATGTCCACTGTTTATTTTTCTCTCTCTCTGACCCAAGAATGTGCTAAGCCACACCTATTCGGGGCAAGAATTTTATAGCTTCAACCCCCACAGCTACTGCTGTCCACATCATCATCATCATCATCATCATCACCATCACCATGATGATTATCATGATGGTCTTTCATCATGATGAGGTTGTAAATTGCACAATTGAGTGACACCAAAATAAACATGAGCTGACCACGACCTGCCCCACGCAATTGACACGCGACACCGACGCATTTGGGAACATTGTGTGTCTGTGTGTCCCCAAACTCTTCGGGTCTCTCCCCTTAGCCGCTCTTAGATGACGAGTGATTTAATGTGATTAGGCTAGGGTTACCCATTTGCCAGAGCTCCCCAAGCCAAACTGATGGCTCTGACTGTCTCTTGGTCGTCATAATTGTTTAATTCACTTGAAAGATTACTGTGGCTTCACCACCAGCGCCACCAGTGCTTCGCCTCTGCTAGCTTGCCGCTCCGGCCAAGGTGTTGGGAACTCATCATGGTTGGCTATCGGTTTCCCACTGCTGTCTGCCTGCTATGCCATGTCAGTTAGATTCCCACAATGAGTTGAGACTTTGCTAACACATAATGACTGACTGACTAACCGACTGAGACTCTGCTGCTGGCTGCTGAACTGAACTGTGGCCTCTGCGATATGACTTGGAGCTACTGTTTCTCGTTGGATCGTCTTTTAATGACTTTATCATTACGCCGCAAAAGTTGAGTGTAGTTTTTGGAGTTGCAAGAGATTCCCAGCCCCTCAACTAACTAGACCACAAAAAGCAGAAAAAAAAAACAAACTTATATTAAATATGCAGAGTCTTGTACTTTACTTTAACATCAAGTGAAATCTCTTTGCGTGCTCCGAGCGCCAGCTCTAACTCCAGCTCCAGTTTGGCTTTGGCAGTGGCAAAATGAAAAGTCTCGTGTTTAATGCAAATGCTCCTATTATTATTATTATCTACTATTATTTTTTCTTTCTATTTATAAGCAAAGTTTCACTAATACCATGTTGTTGTTGTTATGGTTGTTTTTCTAATACATTTCTTTCGTTTTTATTTTTCTTCTCGTTGCAGGCGCTTAGTGAAAAATTATCAGCCCAAAAAGAAGGAGGAGGAAGACAATGAGTAAGCAACAAAATAAAAACTAACAAAAAATGAAGAAAACAACAACAAAGAAAAAAACGTCTTAAAACCCAAAACAAAACAAAAATTTTCTCTTATTGCTTAAAAAAGTTTGTTAAATCTTTTGGAAAATTATCCATAATTGAAACTGTTTTGTTTGCCATAGATGTTAGCAAAGTGCTAAGTGGATTGACGTACTCTTCAATTGCTTTACGGCGTATGGTCGTTCGCTGAGAGACCCCGATCTCATATGACTTGATGTGTAATTGTGCGTGTCTGTGGCATCATTTAATTTGCAAATGCCACTTGGTTATATCACAGTCTAGTCGAGCTAAATCTGAAGAGAACTAGCTCAATGTGTGGTCTCTTAGAGAATCACAGTTTTTAATTACACGATGGATCTGGCCCGCCCTCAACATACAAAGCCAAACCGAACCAAACCAAAACCAAAACCATCATCTGCCATACCGTACTTTCCAAGTGCCCTGACATCATGGCCCGCAAATAGAGTGCCAATGAGGCAAACAACAAATTGGCCCTGCCTGGCACATGGTATGCCGTGGCATATGAGTGTAATATGACAATGAAGCCATAGCTTTAGAGCTTCAGTGTAGCTTCATGTGTAGGATAGCCTTGTGGCCAAGTTGAAGAGTTGGTAATGAAATGCCAAGCGACGTATTTGTATGCCTTATAGAGTTGTAAAATCCATAAATTTATGCATGGTCTCTGGACTTGAGACCCATATATTGAGCCAGAGACATACCGAGTCCGATGAAGACGCGTGGGCGTTCATTCAATGCGCGTCACAAAAGCGCGTGTCCAACTCTGTCAATAAGACCAACCATAAATCCGCATTCGAGTGGATACACTCGAAAAAACAAAATATCAACATAAGAGTTTGTCAAGTGGAAATGTTCGCTAGGAGTGCATTAGAAACCAAATAGATTGGAATCACATCGTCACGTCAATCTCTCAGCTCAGCTCAGCTCAGTTAAAAGGATATACTTTCAGATTATGCATATGTACATACGTCTGTAGATATTTCTCCCAGTGTACAAGTATCTCTTTAGGCGTGAAAATATGTGGGTTGAGGCGTAGAGGAGAATTGATTCACATGCTTGTCTCTTGTCTCTTTGTTTGGTCACAGATTTACATCGACGCAAGCGATTCGCAATGTTCTCAAGGAAGTGGGCGATTTGGCCGGCCAACGTGAGGTGGTATCAGAGACCCTGCTGCTCCAGACTATACAAGGCATGACATTGCTATCAAAGCAATTGCGTGAGGATCGTAAGGTGAGTGAGAAATAATCTTTATGCGAGAGTCGAATATGAATGTATGTATGATAAATGCATCCTTTATATAGAGATGCCTAGCTGAGGGTGGCAACCTGCAACAAAATCTCACAACGCAACTATCCTCGCTGGATCGCGCCAAGCGTAACTATGAGAAGGCCTATCGTGATTCAGAGAAGGCTGTGGATAATTATAAGAAAGCCGATATGGATTTAAATCTGAGTCGTGCGGAAGTGGAACGCTACAAGACCATAATGACATCGAAGATTCAACAATCGGACGATGCCAAGAACGAGTACGCCAATCAATTGCAGAAGACGAATAATCTGCAGCAACAGCACTTTACTATCCTTTTGCCCGCCGTCTTCAATCGCCTGCAAGAGCTGGATGAGAAACGTACGCGTGGCATAAGAGAATTTATCATCGGAGCAGCCGATGTCGAGTCATCTGTGGCGCCCATTATAGCCAGGTGTATGGAGGGTATGGTCAAGGCTGGTGAATCGATAAACGAGAAGGAGGATTCGTTTAAAGTCATAGAGCGGTGAGTTTATGCGAATTTCCTACACGACAATCTACAAATACTTGACTCTCTCTCTCTCTCTCTGTCTCTTAGATATCAATCGGGTTTCACACCACCTACAGATATACCATTTGAGGATCTATCGAAACTTGATCCGGATGCTGTACAGGATTCAACATACAGCAATTCCACCTCACATCTCTTGACTGTCAAGGGTACAATTAGTGCGAACAAGATTAAGAAACGCGTGGGCATCTTTAGTTTGTTCGGCAGCACTAAGGTGAGATAAATCTTTGATCGATTGGATGACTGAATGGATGGTGGTTGAATTCCTTCTTTTGATTAGTTGTCCACTCTCTTCTGATCCTGCCCTCCTGCCAAAACTCCCATGTTTCTCTCCGTTTCCATAGCACTACTGTCCATTTTATTAATGTGATTTTAAAGCACTCGCCTCCATTTGATTTTAAATGCTTTTCCATGTGTGTTTCTTTATTTATTTCCTTTTATTTTTGAAATGTTTCAATTTGATTTTGGTTTTAAGTCGTAAGTGAAATCAATTGTTTAGTTTTCTTATTACTCATGCCGTCTCTATTTCTCTTTTCTTCTTCTACTTATGTTTCAATATCATTTATATATCTATATACATTTTATGTTTAATACATGGACGTTGATTTCAATGATTGCTGTAAGTACCAAGTGTACCCAGTCTGTCTCTGACTCTCACTCTCACTCTCACTGTTCAGGCCGTTGTTTTTTCTTTTGTTGTTTCGTAACTTCTACTACTACTACTTACTAACCGGAATCGATCGAGAAATGCCATTTGCCATTTTCCCATTTCCTTCATTTCCATTATACATACAATTCAATCTCACTCTCACCCACTCTGAAACAAATCTTAACAAAAGTGCATACGAATTGTGACTGTTTCTTTGCTGTGCTAAATGTTTTAACATGAAATCGAAAACAAATTAATAAATTCGCAAGCTTTTGCTTTTTGTTCGCAAAATGAACTGAAAAATTAATCAAACTGAAACTTATTGTCTCTATATGTATATATATAACACGTATTAATTGAATTAATTCTTGATTTCTTTCTGTTGCTTTTCAATTTTTCTGCTTTTAACACTCACACACACACACACACACACTCACACACCCAACACAAACACACACCCCACATACACACGGACAAATGTGATACAAATTTAAAAAAATATATATAAAAACAAATCCCCTCTATATATATAAACTATATAAATGAAATACTAAATCAATTTGCTGCCAATTATCATACAAATAAATAGCAAAGGCAGATAATTGAAGCCTGTATCACAATGAAGGTATGATGAAATATTCCCCAGCTTCTTTACTAACTAACTATTTCTAACTAAGCATAGCCTAATGATACCTACTTAATTGTAATTATTTGTTTAACAATAACCAAATCAATCAACAAATCACTAAACACTAAAAATCCTAACACTAAAATCACAACTAGCAAAACCCCAAACTGCATACCCAACAAGCAAACAAACATTTCAACAAACATTTATTCATATTAACTAAATCTTATTTAAAACGATATTTAGCATATTACTTGCAAACCATAAGAAAAACAAATTAAATTAAACAAACCTAAAATGAGTATTACCAAAATCTATTACAAACATAATCTAACTTTTGGTTGTGGTAAAAATAAACGATTCACCGTTTTCCATATGGTAAACTAGGAGACAAGTAGAAATTCTCAAGTATCTAGATTCACTGCATCTTCTATATTATGTTATATAAATTCTTATATAGACAAATATAACGTTTTACAATCAAATTAAAGTCAACTTTTTAAAGTCAGTAAAGTAGTTGAGAACATTTTATCACTTGTTAGTTTCTATTCAAAGCACTCAATATTTAAGGGTTATTCCGTTATTTTGAGTCATAAGAAACTATAAAAATAGGAAAATTACGTATAATAAATTAGTTAACTCTCAAACACAGTTGCCATCAAAAGAGTATTTGTTTGTTTTAATAATAAAATGTATATGAATAAGATTCCTTTACCATATAACAAAAACTCTTTCAAATTGATATTGAAACTTTTACTTTTACATGTGTAGCATTTTTCTTTCGTATACACTTTCTTTGGAATCGAAATCGTTAGTTTTTACGCAACCAACTGTGAATGGATTTATGTATATATATATCCACAATAATATGATCGATCTATTAACATATTGAAATCGTTAAATATAGTTAGTTAGCATCAAGCTAAAGCAGAGCACACTCACACATTTGTTATAATTTTGTTTGATTATGATTTGCTTATTGTTCAGTTTATAAGCATGCGTATTATGATTAAGGTATATTGAATATTTTCTGATTTATTCATTTGTTCATTCGTTCGCCAACATCATTCACATAATTATTTGAGATAACCTGTTCTTACACGGATAGAACAGGTTTTCTTTTTGATTGTTTTTAATGTGCTTGATTTTGTGAAAACGGGGCATTAGGTTAAAGCTAAGCTCTCTTTTTAAATCTGTTCGTTTTATATGATTTTCCTTTGTGTTGTGTTGTTCTTTTCGGTTTGTCGTTGTCTCTTTATCTTTGTGTCTTCTACTCTAATCACTGCGTAAGGCGTGCTACTTTTGTCTTGATTTGTATACGTACTCGTTGCATTTGTCGTCTAAAATAACTCTATATATATGTATGCATATATATCTGCTATATATACTTATATATATATTTTCTCCAAGTGGATTCTGGAATTAATCGATTGTATGTTGACAGAACTCTCTAACGGCTGACGGGCAAAAGGAGGACTTTAGCGATTTGCCACCAAATCAGAGACGCAAAAAACTGCAGGCCAAGATCGCCGAATTGCAACAGAAAATTTCCCAAGAGACAAATGCTCGTGATGGCCTAATGAAAATGAAAATCGTCTATGAGGCGAACTCATCGCTGGGCAATCCGATGACCGTTGAGGGACAACTTAACGAATCCGAGCACAAATTGGAAAAGCTAAAAATCGATTTAAAGAAATATCAAGGCTATTTGGATAAGGCAAATCAATTGCAGACGGCAAATAATAGCCCGCAAGCGAATCGCAATCAACTACAAAACGGGCACAGAGCATCGAGGTAAGTGTTTTATATACATTAACAGCAATGTATGTACATATGCATGTATGTAATCGATTTACATCTTTACAGACATTCCAATGGCAGCGCCGATGATCATCATGATGATGGCGATGATCAGCCCGACGATGCTGGCAGCTTAAGCAGGTCAGATTCTGAGGATAATGTGGCGCAAATTCAAAATGGGCATAATAATAACAATAACGGGTACACTCATAAGTCTACGTTCAATGTTTATATAATACACCTACATACATACATCTCTCTCTCTCTCTCTCTCTCTCTCGCTCTATCTCCCTCTTTGTTCATTATCATTATCATTGCCTTGACTTTTAGCTTTAGCTTTGTCCTTATTTTTACCATTACTACATATGTATGTATGTAGATTCATTTTTTGATCGATACAAAAGCTTTTTGATTTTGTCATTGCCATTTTTATTAAGTTTCCATTTGCATTTTGCATTCGGTGTGTGGCATTGATCTTTTTCTTCTTTTTTTTTTTCGTTTTTGCGGTGTTGGTTTTCTATTTCACCTCAATTCAATGCAATTCTCTACATTATTCCAACGATCATCAACGAATTGTTATGTATTTAAACAAAAAGTGCCCGAAATAAGTCCACAATATGCCCAAAGGAAACAAAATTTATTTCCGATTTGATTTTGTTTCTCAATATTTTATGTAGTCTTAAAAGTTTTCTAAAAAGACTGTTTGCAGCTTGTAAATATGAGTTTAATTTTCTACAATCTTGTGTTAGTAAGATATTTATTTCGGTTCGCATTGTGACAGACTCTTCGAATTGATTGTCTATATGCGTCTCTATCTAATCGATGTGGTCAAGAATGGACAAACGATTTTGCAAAAAACTAAAGCGAAAAATATATTTCTGTAGACGAGCTGTAAAAAGTCTTTTAATCGAAAGCCAATATCATTACAATTTTCTTTATTTTCTTTGGTTTCTTAAGTTCCTTTTATTTTTATTTGTTTTTGCTCTACACAAAACATAATAACACTTAATAATGTTGAAATTGCAACTTCTTGAAATATTTCGTTTCCGTTTGCCTTTTCCATGGTGAAATCCAGCAGTTCGGCTAGTCCGGAAAGCGGTCTGGGCACATCGCATACATCGCTACCAGGTTCGGGGCAGGGCAGTGCCAATGAGAATGCCATCGGCGAGGATGCGTATTACGAAACAGAAGTGGAAACGCTGCAACCATTGGGCACATGTCGAGCTCTTTATCCCTTCGAAGGTGAGTATACCCTACGGTTTATTCTGAGTTTATATAAACTCTCTGAAAATCTCTGTCTTTCTGTCCCCCAGCCACCAGCGAAGGCAGCATACCGATGAATGAGGGCGAGGAGCTGCAAGTAATTGAAATTGATCAAGGCGATGGATGGACGCGAGTACGACGAGCTAACAATTCCAATGGCTGGGACGAGGGATTTGTGCCCACTAGCTATATTGAGTGCACGCTCTTTGCTTAGGCTTAAATTGAATAAGAATTCGATGGGATGACGAGATCTACTAAATGTTAACTACTCAGCAAACATTTGCATATGTTTCCAATCACTTATAATTTTTTTTTTATTTTAATTCTTGTGTACTTTTGTCATAACTTTGTGTTCTTTATTGAACAGCCA
This sequence comes from Drosophila paulistorum, assembly GCA_018152135.1. Classification (NCBI taxonomy): domain Eukaryota; kingdom Metazoa; phylum Arthropoda; class Insecta; order Diptera; family Drosophilidae; genus Drosophila; species Drosophila paulistorum. The sequence goes on from JAECXG010000690.1 coordinate 17,705,050, forward strand.
TACACACACACACACACACACACACACACTGAGAGAGATATACATTAACCTCTCACAGACACATTCACACCCACACACACACACACACTACGCACAACCATGTACATTTTTTGACTTAAGCTAAGTTTAAAATTTTTACACCTTTTCTAATACTTTGTATATTTACTTTGATTTTACACACGAAAACGAAATGGTTATGCAAAAACGATATCATACTATATCTATACTATATAGTCATATAATATGCACCTAAAAGCCGACCTCACCTAATTGTAAGCACCGTAAAGAAACGTAACGTTTCCCCTCCTCTTCTCTTCGCAACCGAAATTCTCTAAAAACACTCACAAAAGAAACAGAAGAAGAAATCACAAATTTTAACAATCATGATAACACACCTATTTATATACATACATGCAAACGTATATATAGTATATATATACATACTTATATGGAACATACCATTTACATACATATATATAACACTTCAACTAAGTGAACAAGACATGAAAATTCAATATTGCAAAAAGTGAAATCATTGAAATGCAAGAAACAGTTTCTCTTTAGTTTTCGTTGTCTTCAGTTAACAATTATGTTTTCATCTATACGTACGTGTATATATATATGTTTGTACGGATAATACTCAATTCCGGAGTAATGTTATGCTATCAAAACTACTAAGAAAAGTGATAAATATGTATGCAACTTTTGAACTGAAAGCATTAGACTAGTAAAGGAAAATTATTTGCATATATTAATATAATGATATATTTTGTGCATAATAATACTACGGAATTCAGTGTAAATCCCATAAACTATCTAGTTTTTATACACATTTTATATTGACTTCATTTGCATCTGCCACTTTTCAAACACTGAGCTATAGAAAAGCCGCAGACTGCATTTAAGTGCTAAAAACTTCTAAAAGCTTGGTAAATATGCAAAGATTATTGTGAAAATGAAACTACCATTACACACACACACACACACACACAAACATTACCACCAATTAATCAATCAACCAACCAATCCAAGATTATAATAATATATGTATGTTATTATTATATATAGCAAAAGTTATGGCAATGGAACACGCTTGCTTGGTTTTATATATGTGTATAATTCACTACATAAAATATAGCAACAATTGTATATTTAAAACAAACAAAAAAAAAAGAAAGAAACAAACAAACACACACACACACACACATACACACTATGCATTAAAACTTAAACTTAATTCTTATTTTATAACTCTACTATTTACGAGATATACATATTTAAATGTATCTATAAATGTATTTCTATTATTTTGTATTTGCTTTTATTTGCCTTGTACATTATCCACACACATGCACACACACACACAGACCGACACTTACATGGACCCAACTTATAAGAATATGTAATCAGATCCCTATACCCAATCCCCTCTCACAATTTATCTGTATGTATGCTTAAAGTCAAGCAACATTTAAAACTTGTAAGTCAAAATGAAGAGCAAAGCCGGGCGGCGCTGCAAAAATTTGTTGGATTCAACGCCACTTTGTAATACACTTATTTATAAATAATATATAATTGCATACATATACCTAAGCACACATATGTATTTATGTGTATGTGTAAGGTATATATGTGCTGATAAACTAAAATCAAAATGGAAGGAAAGGGAGAAAGTACTGCAACTGATGGCAAATAGTAAATTGTAAGATTGAAAGGAGACGATCGATCATCGATCGATTGACCAGGCGAGTGAATTAGTTTTTTAGTTTGGTTCTCTTCTTCCTCTCTTAGAACTTTTTAATTACCATTATTATTATGTATTTTTATTTTATTATATGGATTTTTTTTTTAATTTTTGTAATTTTCATAAATTGAGCGAAAGCGCTCGATGATTTAGCGTCTAAGTTGTGCATAAAAAATGATAACTAATAAATATATATATTCATATATACACAGATATATATATATATATATATATATATATAAATACATATTTTTTTCTTATGTTAAATCTAAATATAAACAATGTAAAAGAATGATAAACTAATCATAGTGCGAGGGCAACAAAAAATAAAAGAAATTCCAAAATTCTTAAATTTATCAGAAATAAAATAAAATCGAAAGCAAAATTTAATTTATAATTGAATCGAAACACAGGCATACTTATATACATACATACATATATACATATATGTAATGAGAGATAAAAAATGTTCACATCTAATAGAAAGAAAACAATTTTCTGGATAATGTGACAAATGGCGTCATTTCATTTGTTCGAAGTGGTCAATCAGCATAATAATAAATGACTTATAATTAAATGAAATAAAATAAATAAACAAGTCTGTTTTTTTTTTTTTTTTTTTGGGTTTCTTGGGAGTAGCAAATATGGCATTCGGAAAACTACAAGAGAAAAGTGTGACTAAAGGAGCAGAGAAAGGACGACCTTAATGACCCGTATCATCAGGCATTACAAAAATTGGGAGTCATTTAAGATTGACGGAGATGAGGCTTTTTTTTTGGAAAGATCCTGTTTTTCCTGTTTCAAATAATATTCCAGGATCCGATTACGTCAAGAGACTTGTAATTGAATACTTTTGGAAGCGAAATCGCTAATCGATAGTCCTGATCCTGGAGGATCTAAAAAGGCCTGTCGAAATCGATTTGTCTTGCGGAGATATGGGATGGAAAAAATTATTCTTTTTTTAGCTCCAGAATCCACAAATACTGCCGCAGGATGAAAAGACATGGGTTCCTAGCAAGTCCTTGATGCTCTTTATCGACTAGAATCAACAAAAAGTTGAGTCTGATGTACGACATGCAATATTCCGAAAAGGGCATACTTAAAGGACATTCCAGGACCTGATGATGTCAATCGATCTGCATGGACAACGACTTCAAGCTGGCCTAAGGACATCCCAATCGTCCTTAAAATGACCAAGTTATAGTTAACTAGAAAATTTATGAAGCACACATTTAGGGTGAATAATATTAATTTTTTTTAAAAAGTGTTGCCTACTCATTGGGGGAATTCGAATTTATCAAATATTTCGCATTTCCTTGCAAGAATCAGCACGAAAGTGCTGTGAAACGAGTCCTATTGTGAAGGACAATAATCCGTGTAAAGGACATTTCGGAATTCACGCAGAGAGCTCAGAAATTAAGTATTTTACAGTTTCCCGAATTTGTTGCACAAAAAAGTGCCCACCTGACCGTTAAATTCAAACATTCAAATGCACAAAAGTCCGTTAAACATTGAGAAAAAGTTTTAACCCAGCCACCAGCACAAAAGTCCGTTAAACATTGAGAAAAAGTTTTAACCCAGCCACCTACTAAGTAATTCTGTTGGCCTGGTATTTCACATTTGCTCCAGAGCAAATTCGTAGTTAAACCTTTTAATTTCGTTGCCTGCGAAATTCAAAAAACCCGCCTGGCAGTTAAATTCAACAATTCAAATGCCCAACTGTCCGTTACACATAAAATAAAATGTAAACCAGCCGCCTACTAAGTAATTCTGTTGGCCTGGTATTTTATATTTAGAGCAGGTTCGTCGTTAAAACTTTAAATTAAATCAGAAGAACGAAAGAACTGCAGAAAACTACAAAATCCTTGATATCTCAGCTCTCCGCAGGACTATCGCCATGTCCTTTGCACCGACTATAGTCCTTGATGATTGGAAACTTTTGAGACCACTTTCGTCCTGATCCTTTAAAGGACTCGCGAGATATTTGCCATTTTTCTTTAAACAGAAATGTCTCCTTATCTCAGCTATCTGAAGGACTTTCCAGGATCTGTTAGTGTCAGCCGAAGCGGGTCATAAAGGACTACAATCTGACCAATGGACATCCTGATCGTCCTTGAAACGGCTGAGTAATAAGGACATTTTTAGTTTTTTCGCGGTTTTTAGCCATTTTTCTGACTAACCCCCTTACAAAATTTCAAGTAATATTTTTGGAAGGATATTGAAAATCCTTGGATGCAGATCGGTAGTCCTGATCTTGGAGGACCAGAGAAAGTATGTCCTGTCGAAATCGATCAATGTCCTGCAGAGATATGGCGTCAAGAAAATTATCCTTTTTTCGTTTTTTAGCTCCAAAATCCACAAATCCTGCCGCAGGACGAAAGGACATGGTTCCCTAGGATGTCCTTGATGATCTCTACAGATTGGCATCAAAAAAAGTTGGGGTCATCTAAGGATGAAGGTCACGAAAACGATCAAATAGGTCTTATTTCTCAACAATTCGAAGGACATTCCAGGACCTCATGACATCACTCGATGCGGACGAAGAAGGACTTTCACCTGGTCAACGGACATCACGATCAGTCTTAAAATAGCCGAGTTATGAGCAGTTTTGTGGTTTATGGACTTGTAATTTTTAGCTGCTAACTGTGTAATTTATGTAGCATACTTTTGGGATGAGTAAAATTAATTTTTGTGAAAAGTGTTGCCTACTTATTGGGGATAAAAGGAATCATCAACAACAACGACAACAGCAGCAGCAACAACAACAACAACATCAACAACAACAACATCAACAACTACAACATCTACAACAACAACTACAACAACAATAACAACAACACTAAGCACTATTTCTGGACTTGTAATTTTTCTAAGTCCCAAATTTAATGAAAATTTTTCCAAGTCCCAAATTGAATCGGAAGACCAAAAAAACTGCAGAAAACTACAAAATACTTGATATCTCAGCTCTCCGCAGGACTATCGCCATGTCCTTTGCACCGACTATAGTCCTTGATGATTGGAAACTTTTGAGACCACTTTCGTCCTGATCCTTTAAAGGACTCGCGAGATATTTGCCATTTTTTTTAAAACAGAAATGTCCTCTTATCTCAGCTATCCGAAGGACTTTCCAGGATCTGTTAGTGTCAGCCGAAGCGGGTCATTAAGGACTACAATCTGACCAATCGACATCCTGATCGTCCTTGAAACGGCTGAGTAATAAGGACATTTTTAGTTTTTTCGCGGTTTTTAGCCATTTTTCTGACTAAACCCCTTACAAAATTTCAAGTAATATTTTTGGAAGGATATTGAAAATCCTTGGATGCAGATCGGTAGTCCTGATCTTGGAGGACCAGAGAAAGTATGTCCTGTCGAAATCGATCAATGTCCTGCAGAGATATGACGTCGAGAAATTTATCCTTTTTTCGTTTTTTAGCTCCAAAATCCACAAATCCTGCCGCAGGACGAAAGGACATGGTTCCCTAGGATGTCCTTGATGATCTCTACAGATTGGCATCAAAAAAGTTGGGGTCATCTAAGGATGCAGGACATGAAATTTTCTGAAAATGTCCTTTTTCCAGCTATTTAAAGGACATTTCAGGACCTGGTAATGTCAGACAACGCGCATGAACAAGGTCTTCCATCTGGCCAAAGGACATCCCGTTCATCCTTCAAATGACTGAGTTATTAGCACTTTTCTGCTTTTTCGACTTGTAATTTTTCCAAGTCCCAAATATAATGAAAATTTTTCCAAGTCCCAAATTTAATGAAAATTTTTCCAAGTCCCAAATTTAATGAAAATTTTTCCAAGTCCCAAATTGAATCGGAAGACCAAAAGAACTGCAGAAAACTACAAAATCCTTGATATCTCAGCTCTCCGCAGGACTATCGCCATGTCCTTTGCACCGACTATAGTCCTTGATGATTGGAAACTTTTGAGACCACGTCCACGTCCTTTAAAGGACTCGCGAGATATTTGCCATTTTTCTTTAAACAGAAATGTCTCCTTATCTCAGCTATCCGAAGGACTTTCCAGGATCTGTTAGTGTCAACCGAAGCGGGTCATTGAGGACTACAATCTGACAAATCGACATCCTGATCGTCCTTGAAACGGCTGAGTAATAAGGACATTTTTAGTTTTTTTCGCGGTTTTTAGCCATTTTTCTGACTAAGCCCCTTACAAAATTTCAAGTAATATTTTTGGAAGGATATTGAAAATCCTTGGATGCAGATCGGTAGTCCTGATCTTGGAGGACCAGAAAAAGTATGTCCTGTCGAAATCGATCAATGTCCTGCAGAGATATGACGTCGAGAAATTTATCCTTTTTTCGTTTTTTAGCTCCAAAATCCACAAATCCTGCCGCAGGACGAAAGGACATGGTTCCCTAGGATGTCCTTGATGATCTCTACAGATTGGCATCAAAAAAAGTTGGGGTCATCTAAGGATGCAGGACATGAAATTTTATGAAAATGTCCTTTTTCCAGCTATTTAAAGGACATTTCAGGACCTGGTAATGTCAGACAACGCGCATGAACAAGGTCTTCCATCTGGCCAAAGGACATCCCGTTCATCCTTCAAATGACTGAGTTATTAGCACTTTTCTGCTTTTTCGACTTGTAATTTTTCCAAGTCCCAAATATAATGAAAATTTTTCCAAGTCCCAAATTTAATGAAAATTTTTCCAAGTCCCAAATTTAATGAAAATTTTTCCAAGTCCCAAATTGAATCGGAAGACCAAAAGAACTGCAGAAAACTACAAAATCCTTGATATCTCAGCTCTCCGCAGGACTATCGCCATGTCCTTTGCACCGACTATAGTCCTTGATGATTGGAAACTTTTGAGACCACTTTCGTCCTGATCCTTTAAAGGACTCGCGAGATATTTGCCATTTTTCTTTAAACAGAAATGTCTCCTTATCTCAGCTATCCGAAGGACTTTCCAGGATCTGTTAGTGTCAGCCGAAGCGGGTCATAAAGGACTACAATCTGACCAATGGACATCCTGATCGTCCTTGAAACGGCTGAGTAATAAGGACATTTTTAGTTTTTTCGCGGTTTTTAGCCATTTTTCTGACTAAACCCCTTACAAAATTTCAAGTAAAATTTTGGAAGGATATTGAAAATCCTTGGATGCAGATCGGTAGTCCTGATCTTGGAGGACCAGAAAAAGTATGTCCTGTCGAAATTAATCAATGTCCTGCAGAGATATGTCGTCGAGAAAATTATCCTTTTTTCGTTTTTTAGCTCCAAAATCCACAAATCCTGCCGTAGGACAAAAGGACATGGTTCCCTAGGATGTCCTTGATGATCTCTACAGATTGGCATCAAAAAAAGTTGGGGTCATCTAAGGATGAAGGTTACGAAAACGATCAAATAGGTCTTATTTCTCAACAATTCGAAGGACATTCCAGGACCTCATGACATCACTCGATGCGGACGAAGAAGGACTTTCACCTGGCCAACGGACATCACGATCAGTCTTAAAATAGCCGAGTTATGAGCAGTTTTGTGGTTTATGGACTTGTAATTTTTAGCTGCTAACTGTGTAATTTATGTAGCATACTTTTGGGATGAGTAAAATTAATTTTTGTGAAAAGTGTTGGGGATAAAAGGAATCATCAACAACAACGACAACAGCAGCAGCAACAACAACAACAACATCAACAACAACAACATCAACAACTACAACATCTACAACAACAACTACAACAACAATAACAACAACACTAAGCACTCTTTCTGGACTTGTAATTTTTCTAAGTCCCAAATTTAATGAAAATTTTTCCAAGTCCCAAATTGAATCGGAAGACCAAAAAACTGCAGAAAACTACAAAATCCTTGATATCTCAGCTCTCCGCAGGACTATCGCCATGTCCTTTGCACCGACTATAGTCCTTGATGATTGGAAACTTTTGAGACCACTTTCGTCCTGATCCTTTAAAGGACTCGCGAAATATTTGCCATTTTTCTTTAAACAGAAATGTCCTTTTATCTCAGCTATCCGAAGGACTTTCCAGGATCTGTTAGTGTCAGCCGAAGCGGGTCATAAAGGACTACAATCTGACCAATGGACATCCTGATCGTCCTTGAAACGGCTGAGTAATAAGGACATTTTTAGTTTTTTCGCGGTTTTTAGCCATTTTTCTGACTAAACCCCTTACAAAATTTCGAGTAATATTTTTGGAAGGATATTGAAAATCCTTGGATGCAGATCGGTAGTCCTGTTCTTGGAGGACCAGAAAAAGTATGTCCTGTTGAAATCGATCAATGTCCTGCAGAGATATGGCGTCGAGAAAATTATCCTTTTTTCGTTTTTTAGCTCCAAAATCCACAAATCCTGCCGCAGGACGAAAGGACATGGTTCCCTAGGATGTCCTTGATGATCTCTACAGATTGGCATCAAAAAAGTTGGGGTCATCTAAGGATGCAGGACATGAAATTTTCTGAAAATGTCCTTTTTCCAGCTATTTAAAGGACATTTCAGGACCTGGTAATGTCAGACAACGCGCATGAACAAGGTCTTCCATCTGGCCAAAGGACATCCCGTTCATCCTTCAAATGACTGAGTTATTAGCACTTTTCTGCTTTTTCGACTTGTAATTTTTCCAAGTCCCAAAAAAATCTAAAATACTGGAGAAAACTACGAATTCCTTAATATGCTAGCTCTCTGCAGGACTATCGGGATGTGCTTTGCACCAATTATAGTCCTTGTTGAATGGAATGTTTGGGTACCACTTTCGTCATGATCATTCAAGGGACTCGTGAGATATTTGCCAATTAGTCATAAACAAAAAAAAATCCTTTTATCTCAGCTCCCTAAAGGACATGCCAGGATCTGATATTGCCAGTCGATGCGAATTATCATGGACTACAATCTGACCGAAGCACATCCTGATCGTCCTTGTAATGACCGAGAAACAAGGACTTTTTAAAAAAAATTTTAAACCAGCCGCCTTCTAATTACTTCTGTTGGCCTGGTATTTCACATTTGCTTGAGAGCAAATTAGTCGTTAAAACTTTGAATTTCGTTGCCCGCGAAATTCAAAAAATGCAACTGGCAGTTAGATTTAAAAATGCAAATGTCCGTTACACATTTAAATAAAATTTAAACCAGTTGCCTACTAATTAATTCTGTTGGCCTGGTATTTCACATTTGCTTGAGAGCAAATTAGTCGTTAAAACTTTGAATTTCGTTGCCCGCGAAATTCAAAAATGCAACTGGCAGTTAGATTTAAAAATGCAAATGTCCGTTACACATTTAAATAAAATTTAAACCAGTTGCCTACTAATTAATTCTGTTGGCCTGGTATTTCACATTTGCTTGAGAGCAAATTAGTCGTTAAAACTTTGAATTTCGTTGCCCGCGAAATTCAAAAAATTCAACTGGCAGTTAAATTTAAAAATGCAAATGTCCGTTACACATTTAAATAAAATTTAAACCAGTTGCCTACTAATTAATTCTGTTGGCCTGGTATTTCACATTTGCTTGAGAGCAAATTAGTCGTTAAAACTTTAAATTAAATCAGAAGAACAAAAGAACTGCAGAAAACTACAAAATCCTTGATATCTCAGCTCTCCGCAGGACTATCGCCATGTCCTTTGCACCGACTATAGTCCTTGATGATTGGAAACTTTTGAGACCACTTTCGTCCTGATCCTTTAAAGGACTCGCGAGATATTTGCCATTTTTCTTTAAACAGAAATGTCTCCTTATCTCAGCTATCCGAAGGACTTTCCAGGATCTGTTAGTGTCAGCCGAAGCGGGTCATAAAGGACTACAATCTGACCAATGGACATCCTGATCGTCCTTGAAACGGCTGAGTAATAAGGACATTTTTAGTTTTTTCGCGGTTTTTAGCCATTTTTCTGACTAAACCCCTTACAAAATTTCAAGTAAAATTTTGGAAGGATATTGAAAATCCTTGGATGCAGATCGGTAGTCCTGATCTTGGAGGACCAGAAAAAGTATGTCCTGTCGAAATTAATCAATGTCCTGCAGAGATATGTCGTCGAGAAAATTATCCTTTTTTCGTTTTTTAGCTCCAAAATCCACAAATCCTGCCGTAGGACAAAAGGACATGGTTCCCTAGGATGTCCTTGATGATCTCTACAGATTGGCATCAAAAAAGTTGGGGTCATCTAAGGATGAAGGTTACGAAAACGATCAAATAGGTCTTATTTCTCAACAATTCGAAGGACATTCCAGGACCTCATGACATCACTCGATGCGGACGAAGAAGGACTTTCACCTGGCCAACGGACATCACGATCAGTCTTAAAATAGCCGAGTTATGAGCAGTTTTGTGGTTTATGGACTTGTAATTTTTAGCTGCTAACTGTGTAATTTATGTAGCATACTTTTGGGATGAGTAAAATTAATTTTTGTGAAAAGTGTTGGGGATAAAAGGAATCATCAACAACAACGACAACAGCAGCAGCAACAACAACAACAACATCAACAACAACAACATCAACAACTACAACATCTACAACAACAACTACAACAACAATAACAACAACACTAAGCACTCTTTCTGGACTTGTAATTTTTCTAAGTCCCAAATTTAATGAAAATTTTTCCAAGTCCCAAATTGAATCGGAAGACCAAAAAAACTGCAGAAAACTACAAAATCCTTGATATCTCAGCTCTCCGCAGGACTATCGCCATGTCCTTTGCACCGACTATAGTCCTTGATGATTGGAAACTTTTGAGACCACTTTCGTCCTGATCCTTTAAAGGACTCGCGAAATATTTGCCATTTTTCTTTAAACAGAAATGTCCTTTTATCTCAGCTATCCGAAGGACTTTCCAGGATCTGTTAGTGTCAGCCGAAGCGGGTCATAAAGGACTACAATCTGACCAATGGACATCCTGATCGTCCTTGAAACGGCTGAGTAATAAGGACATTTTTAGTTTTTTCGCGGTTTTTAGCCATTTTTCTGACTAAACCCCTTACAAAATTTCGAGTAATATTTTTGGAAGGATATTGAAAATCCTTGGATGCAGATCGGTAGTCCTGTTCTTGGAGGACCAGAAAAAGTATGTCCTGTTGAAATCGATCAATGTCCTGCAGAGATATGGCGTCGAGAAAATTATCCTTTTTTCGTTTTTTAGCTCCAAAATCCACAAATCCTGCCGCAGGACGAAAGGACATGGTTCCCTAGGATGTCCTTGATGATCTCTACAGATTGGCATCAAAAAAAGTTGGGGTCATCTAAGGATGCAGGACATGAAATTTTCTGAAAATGTCCTTTTTCCAGCTATTTAAAGGACATTTCAGGACCTGGTAATGTCAGACAACGCGCATGAACAAGGTCTTCCATCTGGCCAAAGGACATCCCGTTCATCCTTCAAATGACTGAGTTATTAGCACTTTTCTGCTTTTTCGACTTGTAATTTTTCCAAGTCCCAAAAAAATCTAAAATACTGGAGAAAACTACGAATTCCTTAATATGCTAGCTCTCTGCAGGACTATCGGGATGTGCTTTGCACCAATTATAGTCCTTGTTGAATGGAATGTTTGGGTACCACTTTCGTCATGATCATTCAAGGGACTCGTGAGATATTTGCCAATTAGTCATAAACAAAAAAAAATCCTTTTATCTCAGCTCCCTAAAGGACATGCCAGGATCTGATATTGCCAGTCGATGCGAATTATCATGGACTACAATCTGACCGAAGCACATCCTGATCGTCCTTGTAATGACCGAGAAACAAGGACTTTTTAAAAAAAATTTTAAACCAGCCGCCTTCTAATTACTTCTGTTGGCCTGGTATTTCACATTTGCTTGAGAGCAAATTAGTCGTTAAAACTTTGAATTTCGTTGCCCGCGAAATTCAAAAAATGCAACTGGCAGTTAGATTTAAAAATGCAAATGTCCGTTACACATTTAAATAAAATTTAAACCAGTTGCCTACTAATTAATTCTGTTGGCCTGGTATTTCACATTTGCTTGAGAGCAAATTAGTCGTTAAAACTTTGAATTTCGTTGCCCGCGAAATTCAAAAAATGCAACTGGCAGTTAGATTTAAAAATGCAAATGTCCGTTACACATTTAAATAAAATTTAAACCAGTTGCCTACTAATTAATTCTGTTGGCCTGGTATTTCACATTTGCTTGAGAGCAAATTAGTCGTTAAAACTTTGAATTTCGTTGCCCGCGAAATTCAAAAAATTCAACTGGCAGTTAAATTTAAAAATGCAAATGTCCGTTACACATTTAAATAAAATTTAAACCAGTTGCCTACTAATTAATTCTGTTGGCCTGGTATTTCACATTTGCTTGAGAGCAAATTAGTCGTTAAAACTATAAATTAAATCAGAAGAACAAAAGAACTGCAGAAAACTACAAAATCCTTGATATCTCAGCTCTCCGCAGGACTATCGCCATGTCCTTTGCACCGACTATAGTCCTTGATGATTGGAAACTTTTGAGACCACTTTCGTCCTGATCCTTTAAAGGACTCGCGAGATATTTGCCATTTTTCTTTAAACAGAAATGTCTCCTTATCTCAGCTATCCGAAGGACTTTCCAGGATCTGTTAGTGTCAGCCGAAGCGGGTCATTAAGGACTACAATCTGACCAATCGACATCCTGATCGTCCTTGAAACGGCTGAGTAATAAGGACATTTTTAGTTTTTTCGCGGTTTTTAGCCATTTTTCTGACTAAACCCCTTACAAAATTTCGAGTAATATTTTTGGAAGGATATTGAAAATCCTTGGATGCAGATCGGTAGTCCTGTTCTTGGAGGACCAGAAAAAGTATGTCCTGTTGAAATCGATCAATGTCCTGCAGAGATATGGCGTCGAGAAAATTATCCTTTTTCGTTTTTTAGCTCCAAAATCCACAAATCCTGCCGCAGGACGAAAGGACATGGTTCCCTAGGATGTCCTTGATGATCTCTACAGATTGGCATCAAAAAAAGTTGGGGTCATCTAAGGATGCAGGACATGAAATTTTCTGAAAATGTCCTTTTTCCAGCTATTTAAAGGACATTTCAGGACCTGGTAATGTCAGACAACGCGCATGAACAAGGTCTTCCATCTGGCCAAAGGACATCCCGTTCATCCTTCAAATGACTGAGTTATTAGCACTTTTCTGCTTTTTCGACTTGTAATTTTTCCAAGTCCCAAAAAAATCTAAAATACTGGAGAAAACTACGAATTCCTTAATATGCTAGCTCTCTGCAGGACTATCGGGATGTGCTTTGCACCAATTATAGTCCTTGTTGAATGGAATGTTTGGGTACCACTTTCGTCATGATCATTCAAGGGACTCGTGAGATATTTGCCAATTAGTCATAAACAAAAAAAAATCCTTTTATCTCAGCTCCCTAAAGGACATGCCAGGATCTGATATTGCCAGTCGATGCGAATTATCATGGACTACAATCTGACCGAAGCACATCCTGATCGTCCTTGTAATGACCGAGAAACAAGGACTTTTTAAAAAAAATTTTAAACCAGCCGCCTTCTAATTACTTCTGTTGGCCTGGTATTTCACATTTGCTTGAGAGCAAATTAGTCGTTAAAACTTTGAATTTCGTTGCCCGCGAAATTCAAAAATGCAACTGGCAGTTAGATTTAAAAATGCAAATGTCCGTTACACATTTAAATAAAATTTAAACCAGTTGCCTACTAATTAATTCTGTTGGCCTGGTATTTCACATTTGCTTGAGAGCAAATTAGTCGTTAAAACTTTGAATTTCGTTGCCCGCGAAATTCAAAAAATTCAACTGGCAGTTAAATTTAAAAATGCAAATGTCCGTTACACATTTAAATAAAATTTAAACCAGTTGCCTACTAATTAATTCTGTTGGCCTGGTATTTCACATTTGCTTGAGAGCAAATTAGTCGTTAAAACTTTAAATTAAATCAGAAGAACAAAAGAACTGCAGAAAACTACAAAATCCTTGATATCTCAGCTCTCCGCAGGACTATCGCCATGTCCTTTGCACCGACTATAGTCCTTGATGATTGGAAACTTTTGAGACCACTTTCGTCCTGATCCTTTAAAGGACTCGCGAGATATTTGCCATTTTTCTTTAAACAGAAATGTCTCCTTATCTCAGCTATCCGAAGGACTTTCCAGGATCTGTTAGTGTCAGCCGAAGCGGGTCATTAAGGACTACAATCTGACCAATCGACATCCTGATCGTCCTTGAAACGGCTGAGTAATAAGGACATTTTTAGTTTTTTCGCGGTTTTTAGCCATTTTTCTGACTAACCCCCTTACAAAATTTCAAGTAATATTTTTGGAAGGATATTGAAAATCCTTGGATGCAGATCGGTAGTCCTGATCTTGGAGGACCAGAGAAAGTATGTCCTGTCGAAATCGATCAATGTCCTGCAGAGATATGGCGTCAAGAAAATTATCCTTTTTTCGTTTTTTAGCTCCAAAATCCACAAATCCTGCCGCAGGACGAAAGGACATGGTTCCCTAGGATGTCCTTGATGATCTCTACAGATTGGCATCAAAAAAAGTTGGGGTCATCTAAGGATGAAGGTCACGAAAACGATCAAATAGGTCTTATTTCTCAACAATTCGAAGGACATTCCAGGACCTCATGACATCACTCGATGCGGACGAAGAAGGACTTTCACCTGGTCAACGGACATCACGATCAGTCTTAAAATAGCCGAGTTATGAGCAGTTTTGTGGTTTATGGACTTGTAATTTTTAGCTGCTAACTGTGTAATTTATGTAGCATACTTTTGGGATGAGTAAAATTAATTTTTGTGAAAAGTGTTGCCTACTTATTGGGGATAAAAGGAATCATCAACAACAACGACAACAGCAGCAGCAACAACAACAACAACATCAACAACAACAACATCAACAACTACAACATCTACAACAACAACTACAACAACAATAACAACAACACTAAGCACTATTTCTGGACTTGTAATTTTTCTAAGTCCCAAATTTAATGAAAATTTTTCCAAGTCCCAAATTGAATCGGAAGACCAAAAAAACTGCAGAAAACTACAAAATACTTGATATCTCAGCTCTCCGCAGGACTATCGCCATGTCCTTTGCACCGACTATAGTCCTTGATGATTGGAAACTTTTGAGACCACTTTCGTCCTGATCCTTTAAAGGACTCGCGAGATATTTGCCATTTTTTTTAAAACAGAAATGTCCTCTTATCTCAGCTATCCGAAGGACTTTCCAGGATCTGTTAGTGTCAGCCGAAGCGGGTCATTAAGGACTACAATCTGACCAATCGACATCCTGATCGTCCTTGAAACGGCTGAGTAATAAGGACATTTTTAGTTTTTTCGCGGTTTTTAGCCATTTTTCTGACTAAACCCCTTACAAAATTTCGAGTAATATTTTTGGAAGGATATTGAAAATCCTTGGATGCAGATCGGTAGTCCTGTTCTTGGAGGACCAGAAAAAGTATGTCCTGTTGAAATCGATCAATGTCCTGCAGAGATATGGCGTCGAGAAAATTATCCTTTTTCGTTTTTTAGCTCCAAAATCCACAAATCCTGCCGCAGGACGAAAGGACATGGTTCCCTAGGATGTCCTTGATGATCTCTACAGATTGGCATCAAAAAAAGTTGGGGTCATCTAAGGATGCAGGACATGAAATTTTGTGAAAATGTCCTTTTTCCAGCTATTTAAAGGACATTTCAGGACCTGGTAATGTCAGACAACGCGCATGAACAAGGTCTTCCATCTGGCCAAAGGACATCCCGTTCATCCTTCAAATGACTGAGTTATTAGCACTTTTCTGCTTTTTCGACTTGTAATTTTTCCAAGTCCCAAAAAAATCTAAAATACTGGAGAAAACTACGAATTCCTTAATATGCTAGCTCTCTGCAGGACTATCGGGATGTGCTTTGCACCAATTATAGTCCTTGTTGAATGGAATGTTTGGGTACCACTTTCGTCATGATCATTCAAGGGACTCGTGAGATATTTGCCAATTAGTCATAAAAAAAAAAAATCCTTTTATCTCAGCTCCCTAAAGGACATGCCAGGATCTGATATTGCCAGTCGATGCGAATTATCATGGACTACAATCTGACCGAAGCACATCCTGATCGTCCTTGTAATGACCGAGAAACAAGGACTTTTTAAAAAAAATTTTAAACCAGCCGCCTTCTAATTACTTCTGTTGGCCTGGTATTTCACATTTGCTTGAGAGCAAATTAGTCGTTAAAACTTTGAATTTCGTTGCCCGCGAAATTCAAAAAATGCAACTGGCAGTTAGATTTAAAAATGCAAATGTCCGTTACACATTTAAATAAAATTTAAACCAGTTGCCTACTAATTAATTCTGTTGGCCTGGTATTTCACATTTGCTTGAGAGCAAATTAGTCGTTAAAACTTTGAATTTCGTTGTCCGCGAAATTCAAAAAATGCAACTGGCAGTTAGATTTAAAAATGCAAATGTCCGTTACACATTTAAATAAAATTTAAACCAGTTGCCTACTAATTAATTCTGTTGGCCTGGTATTTCACATTTGCTTGAGAGCAAATTAGTCGTTAAAACCTTGAATTTCGTTGTCCGCGAAATTCAAAAAATGCAACTGGCAGTTAGATTTAAAAATGCAAATGTCCGTTACACATTTAAATACAATTTAAACCAGTTGCCTACTAATTAATTCTGTTGGCCTGGTATTTCACATTTGCTTGAGAGCAAATTAGTCGTTAAAACTTTGAATTTCGTTGTCCGCGAAATTCAAAAAATGCAACTGGCAGTTAGATTTAAAAATGCAAATGTCCGTTACACATTTAAATACAATTTAAACCAGTTGCCTACTAATTAATTCTGTTGGCCTGGTATTTCACATTTGCTTGAGAGCAAATTAGTCGTTAAAACCTTGAATTTCGTTGCCCGCGAAATTCAAAAAATGCAACTGGCAGTTAGATTTAAAAATGCAAATGTCCGTTACACATTTAAATAAAATTTAAACCAGTTGCCTACTAATTAATTCTGTTGGCCTGGTATTTCACATTTGCTTGAGAGCAAATTAGTCGTTAAAACTTTGAATTTCGTTGCCCGCGAAATTCAAAAAATGCAACTGGCAGTTAGATTTAAAAATGCAAATGTCCGTTACACATTTAAATAAAATTTAAACCAGTTGCCTACTAATTAATTCTGTTGGCCTGGTATTTCACATTTGCTTGAGAGCAAATTAGTCGTTAAAACTTTGAATTTCGTTGCCCGCGAAATTCAAAAAATGCAACTGGCAGTTAGATTTAAAAATGCAAATGTCCGTTACAAATTTAAATAAAATTTAAACCAGTTGCCTACTAA
Source organism: Drosophila paulistorum (assembly GCA_018152135.1). Classification (NCBI taxonomy): domain Eukaryota; kingdom Metazoa; phylum Arthropoda; class Insecta; order Diptera; family Drosophilidae; genus Drosophila; species Drosophila paulistorum. Next base: position 17,722,070 of record JAECXG010000690.1, read on the forward strand.
TTAATTCTGTTGGCCTGGTATTTCACATTTGCTTGAGAGCAAATTAGTCGTTAAAACTTTGAATTTCGTTGTCCGCGAAATTCAAAAAATGCAACTGGCAGTTAGATTTAAAAATGCAAATGTCCGTTACACATTTAAATAAAATTTAAACCAGTTGCCTACTAATTAATTCTGTTGGCCTGGTATTTCACATTTGCTTGAGAGCAAATTAGTCGTTAAAACTTTAAATTAAATCAGAAGAACAAAAGAACTGCAGAAAACTACAAAATCCTTGATATCTCAGCTCTCCGCAGGACTATCGCCATGTCCTTTGCACCGACTATAGTCCTTGATGATTGGAAACTTTCGAGACCACTTTCGTCCTGATCCTTTAAAGGACTCGCGAGATATTTGCCATTTTTCTTTAAACAGAAATGTCTCCTTATCTCAGCTATCTGAAGGACTTTACAGGATCTGTTAGTGTCAGCCGAAGCGGGTCATTAAGGACTACAATCTGACAAATCGACATCCTGATCGTCCTTGAAACGGCTGAGTAATAAGGACATTTTTAGTTTTTTCGCGGTTTTTAGCCATTTTTCTGACTAAACCCCTTACAAAATTTCAAGTAAAATTTTGGAAGGATATTGAAAATCCTTGGATGCAGATCGGTAGTCCTGATCTTGGAGGACCAGAAAAAGTATGTCCTGTCGAAATCGATCAATGTCCTGCAGAGATATGACGTCGAGAAATTTATCCTTTTTTCGTTTTTTAGCTCCAAAATCCACAAATCCTGCCGCAGGACGAAAGGACATGGTTCCCTAGGATGTCCTTGATGATCTCTACAGATTGGCATCAAAAAAAGTTGGGGTCATCTAAGGATGCAGGACATGAAATTTTCTGAAAATGTCCTTTTTCCAGCTATTTAAAGGACATTTCAGGACCTGGTAATGTCAGACAACGCGCATGAACAAGGTCTTCCATCTGGCCAAAGGACATCCCGTTCATCCTTCAAATGACTGAGTTATTAGCACTTTTCTGCTTTTTCGACTTGTAATTTTTCCAAGTCCCAAAAAAATCTAAAATACTGGAGAAAGCTACGAATTCCTTAATATGTTAGCTCTCTGCAGGACTATCGGGATGTGCTTTGCACCAATTATAGTCCTTGTTGAATGGAATGTTTGGGTACCACTTTCGTCATGATCATTCAAGGGACTCGTGAGATATTTGCCAATTAGTCATAAACAAAAAAAAATCCTTTTATCTCAGCTCCCTAAAGGACATGCCAGGATCTGATATTGCCAGTCGGTGCGAATTATCATGGACTACAATCTGACCGAAGCACATCCTGATCGTCCTTGTAATGACCGAGAAATAAGGACTTTTTAAAAAAAATTTTAAACCAGCCGCCTTCTAATTACTTCTGTTGGCCTGGTATTTCACATTTGCTTGAGAGCAAATTAGTCGTTAAAACTTTGAATTTCGTTGTCCGCGAAATTCAAAAAATGCAACTGGCAGTTAGATTTAAAAATGCAAATGTCCGTTACACATTTAAATAAAATTTAAACCAGTTGCCTACTAATTAATTCTGTTGGCCTGGTATTTCACATTTGCTTGAGAGCAAATTAGTCGTTAAAACTTTGAATTTCGTTGCCCGCGAAATTCAAAAAATGCAACTGGCAGTTAGATTTAAAAATGCAAATGTCCGTTACAAATTTAAATAAAATTTAAACCAGTTGCCTACTAATTAATTCTGTTGGCCTGGTATTTCACATTTGCTCCAGAGCAAATTAGTCGTTAAAACTTTGAATTTCGTTGCCCGCGAAATTCAAAAAATGCAACTGGCAGTTAGATTTAAAAATGCAAATGTCCGTTACACATTTAAATAAAATTTAAACCAGTTGCCTACTAATTAATTCTGTTGGCCTGGTATTTCACATTTGCTTGAGAGCAAATTAGTCGTTAAAACTTTGAATTTCGTTGCCCGCGAAATTCAAAAAATGCAACTGGCAGTTAGATTTATAAATGCAAATGTCCGTTACACATTTAAATAAAATTTAAACCAGTTGCCTACTAATTAATTCTGTTGGCCTGGTATTTCACATTTGCTTGAGAGCAAATTAGTCGTTAAAACTTTGAATTTCGTTGCCCGCGAAATTCAAAAAATGCAACTGGCAGTTAGATTTAAAAATGCAAATGTCCGTTACACATTTAAATACAATTTAAACCAGTTGCCTACTAATTAATTCTGTTGGCCTGGTATTTCACATTTGCTTGAGAGCAAATTAGTCGTTAAAACTTTAAATTAAATCAGAAGAACAAAAGAACTGCAGAAAACTACAAAATCCTTGATATCTCAGCTCTCCGCAGGACTATCGCCATGTCCTTTGCACCGACTATAGTCCTTGATGATTGGAAACTTTTGAGACCACGTCCACGTCCTTTAAAGGACTCGCGAGATATTTGCCATTTTTCTTTAAACAGAAATGTCTCCTTATCTCAGCTATCCGAAGGACTTTCCAGGATCTGTTAGTGTCAACCGAAGCGGGTCATTGAGGACTACAATCTGACAAATCGACATCCTGATCGTCCTTGAAACGGCTGAGTAATAAGGACATTTTTAGTTTTTTCGCGGTTTTTAGCCATTTTTCTGACTAAACCCCTTACAAAATTTCAAGTAATATTTTTGGAAGGATATTGAAAATCCTTGGATGCAGATCGGTAGTCCTGATCTTGGAGGACCAGAAAAAGTATGTCCTGTCGAAATCGATCAATGTCCTGCAGAGATATGACGTCGAGAAATTTATCCTTTTTTCGTTTTTTAGCTCCAAAATCCACAAATCCTGCCGCAGGACGAAAGGACATGGTTCCCTAGGATGTCCTTGATGATCTCTACAGATTGGCATCAAAAAAAGTTGGGGTCATCTAAGGATGCAGGACATGAAATTTTCTGAAAATGTCCTTTTTCCAGCTATTTAAAGGACATTTCAGGACCTGGTAATGTCAGACAACGCGCATGAACAAAGTCTTCCATCTGGCCAAAGGACATCCCGTTCATCCTTCAAATGACTGAGTTATTAGCACTTTTCTGCTTTTTCGACTTGTAATTTTTCCAAGTCCCAAATATAATGAAAATTTTTCCAAGTCCCAAATTTAATGAAAATTTTTCCAAGTCCCAAATTTAATGAAAATTTTTCCAAGTCCCAAATTGAATCGGAAGACCAAAAGAACTGCAGAAAACTACAAAATCCTTGATATCTCAGCTCTCCGCAGGACTATCGCCATGTCCTTTGCACCGACTATAGTCCTTGATGATTGGAAACTTTTGAGACCACTTTCGTCCTGATCCTTTAAAGGACTCGCGAGATATTTGCCATTTTTCTTTAAACAGAAATGTCTCCTTATCTCAGCTATCCGAAGGACTTTCCAGGATCTGTTAGTGTCAGCCGAAGCGGGTCATAAAGGACTACAATCTGACCAATGGACATCCTGATCGTCCTTGAAACGGCTGAGTAATAAGGACATTTTTAGTTTTTTCGCGGTTTTTAGCCATTTTTCTGACTAAACCCCTTACAAAATTTCAAGTAATATTTTTGGAAGGATATTGAAAATCCTTGGATGCAGATCGGTAGTCCTGATCTTGGAGGACCAGAAAAGTATGTCCTGTCGAAATTAATCAATGTCCTGCAGAGATATGTCGTGGAGAAAATTATCCTTTTTTCGTTTTTTAGCTCCAAAATCCACAAATCCTGCCGCAGGACAAAAGGACATGGTTCCCTAGGATGTCCTTGATGATCTCTACAGATTGGCATCAAAAAAAGTTGGGGTCATCTAAGGATGAAGGTTACGAAAACGATCAAATAGGTCTTATTTCTCAACAATTCGAAGGACATTCCAGGTCCTCATGACATCACTCGATGCGGACGAAGAAGGACTTTCACCTGGCCAACGGACATCACGATCAGTCTTAAAATAGCCGAGTTATGAGCAGTTTTGTGGTTTATGGACTTGTAATTTTTAGCTGCTAACTGTGTAATTTATGTAGCATACTTTTGGGATGAGTAAAATTAATTTTTGTGAAAAGTGTTGCCTACTTATTGGGGATAAAAGGAATCATCAACAACAACGACAACAGCAGCAGCAACAACAACAACAACATCAACAACAACAACATCAACAACTACAACAACACTAAGCACTCTTTCTGGACTTGTAATTTTTCCAAGTCCCAAATTTAATGAAAATTTTTCCAAGTCCCAAATTGAATCGGAAGACCAAAAGAACTGCAGAAAACTACAAAATCCTTGATATCACAGCTCTCCGCGGGACTTACGCCATGTCCTTTACACCGACTATAGTCCTTGATGATTGGAAACTTTTGAGACCACTTTCGTCCTGATCCTTTAAAGGACTCGCGAGATATTTGCCATTTTTCTTTAAACAGAAATGTCCTTTTATCTCAGCTATCCGAAGGACTTTCCAGGATCTGTTAGTGTCAACCGAAGCGGGTCATTGAGGACTACAATCTGACAAATCGACATCCTGATCGTCCTTGAAACGGCTGAGTAATAAGGACATTTTTAGTTTTTTCGCGGTTTTTAGCCATTTTTCTGACTAAGCCCCTTACAAAATTTCAAGTAATATTTTTGGAAGGATATTGAAAATCCTTGGATGCAGATCGGTAGTCCTGATCTTGGAGGACCAGAAAAAGTATGTCCTGTCGAAATTAATCAATGTCCTGCAGAGATATGTCGTGGAGAAAATTATCCTTTTTTCGTTTTTTAGCTCCAAAATCCACAAATCCTGCCGCAGGACAAAAGGACATGGTTCCCTAGGATGTCCTTGATGATCTCTACAGATTGGCATCAAAAAAAGTTGGGGTCATCTAAGGATGAAGGTTACGAAAACGCTCAAATAGGTCTTATTTCTCAACAATTTGAAGGACATTCCAGGACCTCATGACATCACTCGATGCGGACGAAGAAGGACTTTCACCTGGCCAACGGACATCACGATCAGTCTTAAAATAGCCGAGTTATGAGCAGTTTTGTGGTTTATGGACTTGTAATTTTTAGCTGCTAACTGTGTAATTTATGTAGCATACTTTTGGGATGAGTAAAATTAATTTTTGTGAAAAGTGTTGCCTACTTATTGGGGATAAAAGGAATCATCAACAACAACGACAACAGCAGCAGCAACAACAACAACAACATCAACAACAACAACATCAACAACTACAACATCTACAACAACAACTACAACAACAATAACAACAACACTAAGCACTCTTTCTGGACTTGTAATTTTTCTAAGTCCCAAATTTAATGAAAATTTTTCCAAGTCCCAAATTGAATCGGAAGACCAAAAAAACTGCAGAAAACTACAAAATCCTTGATATCTCAGCTCTCCGCAGGACTATCGCCATGTCCTTTGCACCGACTATAGTCCTTGATGATTGGAAACTTTTGAGACCACTTTCGTCCTGATCCTTTAAAGGACTCGCGAGATATTTGCCATTTTTCTTTAAACAGAAATGTCCTTTTATCTCAGCTATCCGAAGGACTTTCCAGGATCTGTTAGTGTCAGCCGAAGCGGGTCATAAAGGACTACAATCTGACCAATGGACATCCTGATCGTCCTTGAAACGGCTGAGTAATAAGGACATTTTTAGTTTTTTCGCGGTTTTTAGCCATTTTTCTGACTAACCCCTTACAAAATTTCGAGTAATATTTTTGGAAGGATATTGAAAATCCTTGGATGCAGATCGGTAGTCCTGTTCTTGGAGGACCAGAAAAAGTATGTCCTGTCGAAATCGATCAATGTCCTGCAGAGATATGACGTCGAGAAATTTATCCTTTTTTCGTTTTTTAGCTCCAAAATCCACAAATCCTGCCGCAGGACGAAAGGACATGGTTCCCTAGGATGTCCTTGATGATCTCTACAGATTGGCATCAAAAAAAGTTGGGGTCATCTAAGGATGCAGGACATGAAATTTTCTGAAAATGTCCTTTTTCCAGCTATTTAAAGGACATTTCAGGACCTGGTAATGTCAGACAACGCGCATGAACAAGGTCTTCCATCTGGCCAAAGGACATCCCGTTCATCCTTCAAATGACTGAGTTATTAGCACTTTTCTGCTTTTTCGACTTGTAATTTTTCCAAGTCCCAAATATAATGAAAATTTTTCCAAGTCCCAAATTTAATGAAAATTTTTCCAAGTCCCAAATTGAATCGGAAGACCAAAAGAACTGCAGAAAACTACAAAATCCTTGATATCACAGCTCTCCGCGGGACTTACGCCATGTCCTTTACACCGACTATAGTCCTTGATGATTGGAAACTTTTGAGACCACTTTCGTCCTGATCGTTTAAAGGACTCGCGAGATATTTTTCATTTTTCTTTAAACAGAAATGTCCTTTTATCTCAGCTCCCTAAAGGACATTCCAGGATCTGATAGTGCCAGTCGATGCGAATCATCATGGACTACAATCTGACCGAATCACATCCTGATCGTCCTTGTCATTACAAGGTCATTACCGAGAAATAAGGACTTTTTAAAAAAATTTTAAACCAGCCGCCTTCTAATTACTTCTGTTGGCCTGTTATTTCACATTTGCTCCAGAGCAAATTCGTCGTTAAAACTTCCAACTTCGTTGCCCGCTAAATTCAAAATACCCGCCTGGCAGTTAAATTCAAAGCCACAACTGTCCGTTGCACATTTGAATAAAATTTAAAGCTCCCTCCTAATAAGTAATTCTGTTCTGCAGTGCAACTTTCCTGTTCTTCATGTATGTTGTATTTTAGCAAGGAATCGATTCACAAATGATCTTAACAATGCTTTTAACTTAACTTAATCTAACGCGCCAAACAGTTACTACTAACAGTTAATTTTTAATATTTTTTTTTTCAATTTTTAATCTTATTTACATAAACTTATATTTTAGTGGTTATATGTTATATATTTAGTTAGTTACATAAATCAGTCAGCAACTTAGCGTATCATTGTAAGATATTGCCTTCTCTTTGCCTGTGGATGGTACTTTGGCTCGCAAGGGGTCTAGCCAGTCGATCTGCATGTGTCTGCAGCCTGTCATTCTACCGTTTCCACGTCAAGATTATGGTGTAGTGAGGCGCCTCGGATAAACCATGGGCACCCTGTCATCTGCCGCAGAGCTTAGTTTTGAAAAGTTTGTACCTTTTTTCTATTGGAATCTGCAGTCATCCGCCAGATTTGGACTCCATATCTCCTAGCAGGAGCTATTATAGCATAATATAGTGCCTGTTTGCATCTTACGATTAGTGGCAATTTGCCTTTGCCCTTTATCAGCCAATTTACTTTCGACCATTTGATTCTACACGTTTTTAGAGAGGCTTCGATGTGATCTAGGACTACTCCCAGTTATTTTGCCCTTGCTTCTGTTTGTAGCACCTTTCCGTTAAGCCATACACAAGGAGGACGCTTTCTTCTCAATGTCAAGCATATATTTAAACATTTGGTCTCGTTTAGCATTATATTCCATCATTATATTCTTGCACTCCATCAGCAGAATACTCACAGAAAAAAGAATAGAAGGGATCGCCCTCAAAATATGCTACACATTTTGAAACATTTTAAGACCAACCGCCTACCACATAATTCAGTTGGCCTGGTATAACACATTTTCTCCAAGAATCAATCTTCAACCGATTTTTCAAATTCTTAAGAAATATTTGTATTAGGAAAGTAATCTTTAAGGGGTTATATTTAGTTCGAATTTTCAAAAAGCCTTCCTTTTGACATTTCGAATGTATAGGGTTTTAAGAGTATGCTGTTATTATCATGACGATATTGACGGCATTTTAGGTTTTAACAGTGTTTTCGGAATCGGTGATCACCCAAACTCGAAAAGTACTGAACCGATTGAAACCGATCTGAAATTTGTACACAAGTTTCACGGATATTTTTATTATTAAATGACGTAATGATTTTGTTTTTTCTTAAATGCAGATAGATAGCCCTGATACTGGAGGATCCGAACCAAATGTCCTGTCGAGGTCGGTCGAAATGATCCTATTCCGTTCCTTACATCCTACCTCAGGACGAAAGGAAAGAGAATTTATTAAAGGATCTTTTCCTCGGCTTCTCGAAGGACATTCCAAGTGATGTTAGTCGATGACAATAATCAAGGACCTTTTTCTGGCCAAAAGACATTCGGTTTATTTATAAAATAGCCGACTTATAAACACTTTTCTGTAATAAGGGCATCTCGATAGGTCCTTGGATACTCAACGATTCGAGGATTTTCAAGATCCTTCCAAAAATGTTACTCGAATTTTGAAATTGTTAAAAGAGTTGCCAAGGATGCATCATAGAAAGTAAAGCAACCGATTTTGTTTTTTTTTTTTTTTGGTATTATTACTTTTCATTTATTTAAATTTTTAAGTCTTTTGCTTTTTTCATATACATATCGTTCTTGTTTTTCCATGCACTTTGCTCTTTGTTATACTCGTATTATTTTAGGTTTTGGGTAGTTTTGGCTCTATAAATATGAATAATTATAGCTAATTGCTGTTAAATTAATATTCAATTCACACATGTATTGTATTTGTATTTATACACACACACACATGTGGTATGCACGAACGTTTTATCTACGTTCTTTTTGTTGGTTTCCGTTTCTGTTTTTTTCTTCTTTTTTTTTTTGTTCTTGTTTTTAGTAACACGAACACTTATTATTTTGGATTTTCAAAAAAAAAAAAAAAAAAACAAACATAAAAATTATATATTTATAATGTACACGATGCGCACTCCTCTTTGATGAAAGTGCGTTAGTGCTATGAGAACTAGATTCTCCAAAATCGCTTAAAGTTTTAGTATTAGATAATAACAAAAAAAAAAAATCGTGGCGGAAAAATCGAAGATGCCCTTTGTAAATTGGTGTTGAAAGTTTTGGAGCAAGTTAATAATTAAGTTCAATTAGTATATTGTATACATATATATGTATGTATATAGTGGTTATCATAGATCGTAGCGGGTATATATATATGTATGTATATTTATAAGATTATGCTTGATATATGTACAATTAGTTTTGGAAACTTACTTAAGTGTTTAAATAGTTGTGGGGAAGGGGAAAGTGGTGGGTGTAAAAAAAAAAAACATTATTTAATGCTGAGTTTTATTTACATTAATATTAGCAGAGAACGAAGGAACATTTAAGAATTTACTAGATAAGCTGCTGCTGGGTATTAGATGTTTAGAAAAAATGGCGTTCGGTTCGTTTCGATTCGTATTGATACTGATATATCTCTTCATGTTCTAAATATATATATAGGTATATATAGATTTAGTATTTATCGCTTTGCTGAAGAACTGAAATGTACAAAAGTTGAGACTGTGCTGCTCCGCCCGTAAACCTAGACTTCCGTCGAACGTGAGTTATCATCGGAGCGTGATGCCTTCCTCTCGCGTCCTGGTATGCGTCCTGTGACTACAGCTCCAGCCTGAGCTTGAGCTTGAGCCTGAGCCTGAGCCTGGGCTTGGGCCTGGGCTTGTGCTTGCGCCTGCATTTGGGCCTGCTGTTGAAGCATTTGCTGTTGCTGCAACATATATGTCGCCTGCGATTGTTGCACAAAATTTGCATGGGTATATGCCTGCATTCCGGGCGCTGCATACACATTACTTGGGCCGGCAATGCCCGCCGATTGGGGCATATTATAACGAATTTTGGCGGCCGCTGCGGCATTCGCTGCCGCTGCTATGGCAGCGGCATTTTCACGCGATGCACTTGAGGTTGTTGTGGATTGAAAAGAGATGCTCATGCCACTGTCCAAGGATCCGACACTTCCTCGTCGTTGTGGCTTCTCGTTGCCAACTAAACAAAGAGACAAGAAATTGCAATTAGAATTGTGCTCAGTTTGTTCATTTGCATTGATCAATCAAAACTTACATTGCTCGTGCATGTCCAACAAACTATTGCTTAGCGCACTGCGTTTCAGCTGCTGTGTGGAATCGGCCGAATTGGCGGCCTGCTCACCGGCAGCTTGAGATCCCGGTGGATAGGGACAAGGACACACTTCAACATCGGCCACACCGCTGTCACGATTTTCGGCATTGCCGGTGGCTCGATTACGTGCCGATTTCTGTCGCTCCAGCTCGGCCTCAATGCGCAGGGATTCCATTTCGTCCATTTCGCTAATAGACTCCTTCAGATCCTCGGCAAACTTACAGCGATCATGCTCGTTGCGGGCATTGAATGTGATTAGAATTTTGCCATCGACCTTTTGTGACAATTGAATACAAAACGGGTAATTGGGCATATCCAGTAGAGTTACTATAGTGCCACATAGTGGGAAACTATTACGGAAGGTGTACGTCACAGAGGTTTTCTTTTTGCTAAAGATTTTGGTGATAACCAATAGATCATTGAATAGAAACACCTCACGCTGATGGACGCCAGGGCGTTCCTTCTTATTGACATCGGGTATTTCATAGAGGCGACAATAGCAGACCAAACGACGATGCGGCAACGCCAAATTTGGTTTTTTACCCACAATGGTGGCCTGGACCTTCATCACCTGGGTGACATGATCACTGCCCGGCTTGAATTCATCGGATTTGACACGCTCATAGATGCCAGATAGCATATCCTTATCAATGTCATGACAATCGTCAATTCCCCGCAAATTCTTTATAAAGTCCTCAACGCGCATGCGTCGCTCTGGCTTCAGATTGGGCGTATGCAGATCCGTGTTCAGCATAATGATGGCAAAAGCCAGCACAAAGATCTAAACAAAATTGTAGAAAAATTTCGATTAATCTCCAATCGTATAGGATAATATTCAATCGATCGCTTACCGTATCGGATGATCTCAAACGACCAACAATATCTGCATTGCACTCGCAATAACGTTGCGAGAATATCTCCATAAGTCGTTCAATTTTCTGAGCCTCTCCTGGCATACGGAAATAAGCCTGAAACTTGCGTAAAGCCACATCCACTTGTCGGCCAGACAAGTCCAATTCCATGGCAAAACAACTAAGGACAGCCATATTGAATTGATTCTGCAGATTGCCCAGATACTCGCCAATCATCTGACGCGACAGTCCCTTGCGGGTGATCAAGAATCTTGCCACTCCCTGGGGCGTATTCTCGAGGAAGCCTCGTCTAATCAAATATGTGATGCCCTTCTCTGGCTTCTTATTGAACAGATTGAGGCCCACACGATACTGACGTTTGCGTATGGTCTCGGACATCTTGTAATTTTGGGCCACACCGGCAGCGGCAGCGGCGGCCTGAAGTTGCTGCTGTTCGTGCTGCTGCTGCTCGTGCTGCTCATACTGAGCGGCGCTGGTGTGCGAGGATACTGCATGATCATCTGCCGGCGGTATGCCACCCACAGCTGTGGCAGCTGCCACAGCAGCCTGCATCTGGGCAGCAGCGGCATACTGACCGGCAACAACGCCAGCGGCGCTGACGACAATGCCACCGCCACCAGCTCCTCCAGCCGAATCGGCCGAGTGTGTCGAGAATTGCTGCGAACTATTGAGAGCTGTGCCACGTTTCCAGGTGTGCGGCGAATTGCTGCGATCGGATCCAAGGTCCGAATTAATTCGCTCCGCTGAGGTTACACTTGAGTCCGAACCGGAGCTCTGTACCGAGGTTAAGCTGCCATTCTCGGCGGTCTTGCAGAGTCCATTAGTCCTTAGCAGGGATGGCGGCGGCGGTGTCTGTCGTTGCAAGAGAAGCAATTGACTCTGCTGCTGGGCCGTTATGGATGAGGTACGTTTGGGCACCTCTGGTGGCACCTTCTTGCCACTGCCACTGCCGCTGCCACTGCTGCCGCAGCTCGGTGTTGGCGTTGTACTGCCACCCTTGGGTCGCATATAGATCTGAGCGGCCGAATAGTATGGGGTATGTGGCGAATGGCCACTCGTATTCACCCAAGAGGCATTCAGTGAGGTGTCCGCCGAGCTGGCATAGCTCAGATCATGCGGTGATCCATGGTAGCTTGTATAATAGGCAGCTGCTGTGGGCATGGCCTGTGCATTATAATAATGCGGCTCAGCCGCATGCAATAAATTGACATGAGGATGCGAGGCGATGCTCGAAACTGATGCTGTGGATCCCGAAATGGATACGGGTGAGGCTCCTAAAAAATAAAGAACCAGTTTAAATTGACTTCAACAATTCGAATTGTCATTACTTACCCGATTGACTACGTGGTATGGGACTGCAATCCAATTGGCGACGTTCTCGCATGGATAGCGATCGTGTTGGTGGTGTCCTTGATAATCCTGGTGAGGCGGCACCAGCTGGACCAGCCATTATGGTGACACGTGGCTGTTGTCCCTGTCCCTGTCCTGTTGCCTGCTGTTGTTGTTGCTGTTGCTGTTGTTGCTGCTGCTGTTGTAGCTGCTGCTGCTCCAACTGAGATTCTGTTGCACTGCCATAGGCCGATGATAACGATACATTCGCCGATGCATTCTCCTCCGCCAGACCCATACTCGAGGCCGTTATCACCATGCGACGACTTAGACGCTTCTCCGCTTTAGCCATGGCCGTAATGGATGCAAATTTCTTAACCATCATATAATGACGAAATGCTCTTTGTATGGTAACCGCTGCGTTACGGGCTCGCACACCGCCGTACTTGCGCTCCAGCAACTCGATCTGTTTCTCCAGCAGATCTTGCGAGAGTTCGTAGCTGTAATATATATGTATATATATCTATATATATTCACACCGTTGATGACAAATTTGCAATTTATGAAAATTAAAATGAAAACTGCGCCACAGCGTGACGTTGCTAGACAAAATTTGCACATAACTGCCGCCCCAATTGAAATGCTTTCACAGTGAGAACCCCCCGAAACCACCAGAAAAAAGAGCAAACCTATTCGTCCGACCACTCGTACCATTCGTTTGTTGTTTTTCCCTTACCCAAAAGATAAGATAAGATGACGACGACGACGACGATCGTATATCTCTTCAAATACAATTCCTCTTCGTTGTCGTCGGTCGTCTGTCGTCTGTTTCTCCCCTTGAGGGCAGGCTATCGACCTGATTAAAATTGTTTCTTCTACCCACAGGGCATAGGTAAGGAGAGGTAAGGAGAGACGTCGTCTCTAGCCAACATTATTGTTATTAAAATTCTGATAATTTCTAATTATAATTTGCGCATTTCAATCAGTTACGGGCCGCAAAACACAAAAGAGTAATATGAATACCATAAAAATAGGTAGTAAGAGAAAAAGACTTGTTAACTTGCTGACCGATTAAATGCACACGCACGCTCCTACCTCTCTCCCTCCCTCCTGCCGACTTCCCCTACCGACTCTGCCTACCCTTGCTTGCATTTCACTTTTACATATTAGTATAGAGTAAATAATTTCTGACATCAGATGATGTCGACTGCAGTCATTTGTTATCAAATATTTACTGCTATCTTGCGTCAAGCTTTTAATCTTAGATATCACCCTCAAAAAAAAAAAAAAAAACTTATCCATTTGATATAAATGTTCTGCCTTTTTTTTGCGCCGGGTTAAAGTCCAAAAGCAAATTTAAATTGGAAAAGAAAACTTACGCTGATTGAGCTCGCGTGCGTTTGAGTACATCTCCGCCATTCCGTATGGAGTTCTTTTTGTGGACATTCTGTTGCAGTTGCTGCTGATGATGATGTTGCTGCTGCTGTTGATGTTGCTGCTGTTGCATGAGAACTGCTGCTGCTGCTGATGATCCAATGCCAACGCCACTGCCAGCAATGACCACAGCACCGCCATGATGATGATGATGACCATGACCATGGAGCATATGATGATGATGGGCATAATGGCCACCAGCTTGTGATGGTGTTGCCGTCGCCGCTGCTGCTGATGCTGTCACCTGCATGTACGTCTGATGCAAATGTTGTTGCTGCTGTTGCTGATGGCACGTGGGATACTGCTGGATCTGATAGATCATCTGTGGATGCTGTTGTGCAGGATAGTTAATGGCGGCCCCGGCATTATGGGCACCGGGTGCATAATGATTCTGCAAATAGACATAACCGCCGCCAACACTCCCACTATCGGTGGAGGTGTTAGAACCACCCGGTGGTGGCGCTCCGGCTAAATCATACTGAGTGGATCCACTGCGTTCGATGCTCTTTTGGGGAAAACTGCAAAGAGAGAAAATGAAGAAGAAAGTTTAATAAAGGATTAACGAATTGTTAGATAGAAACCACTATGAATTCTATTTTAAAGGGGGGAGAACTTTCATTTTCTAGGTCACAACTGATTTTGTTTTTGTTTCCTACCTTTCGCCAATTATAAAACCCGATATGCAAATTATCATCTTGATATTTTGTTTCTTGTTTTGAACACAACAGAAATTTATGCGGTTTCTTGGACCGTTTGTTTTGATTTAATCTAGAGAAGTTCACACATCACAGCAGGGGTAGCAGGAGAAAATTGGGAGTGGAGTTGACAAGAATCACACAAGATCATGGAGTATGTTAATTAATTAGTTAATCATTAATTAAATAGTTGGACCGCGAGCACGCTCTTCTTTTGATTTGTTTGTGTGTTTGTTATTTTTAATAATATTCAAATTGTATTTCGGTCAGACCGACAGAGGAAGCACTTAAACAAAAACAAAAATAAAACAAACAACTACTAGCTAAACGGAAGAAGAGGAGATTGTGAGAAATCGAGATTACGATGATGGGCACGTCCAAGCCATGCGACAGTCGTGTTTGAACTAACCGAGCCAATGTGCTCGGCAAGGTTGAGTCGTGGATGGATGGATGGATGGTTTAGTACGTAGGAAGGCACGGCGCAAGCGCGTCGGCGTTGAGAAACGTGTTTCGCATGGATGAGTGAGTGAGTGAGGTGCAGTGTGTGTGTGTGTGTGTGTGTGTGTATTGCTGCCTACACACGAAACCCACACACAGGCAAACACGCACACGGGGGATACATAAAATGCATCTGTTTTGTTTAGCCCTCGTCGGGTTACCCAAAAAAGAACAATTATGCTACCCTTAGAGAGACAAAAAAAAAATGTGAGGGAATTGAATGTAAAAGGATCCATTATAGGATAGGTAAGCGAGCGACCCAAAGACACATAGGGAAAAGAGAGATGAGATGAGTGGAGTAAGTAACATATGGCAAATGGAAAGTGAAGGAAATAATGATTAGCCAACGATGACAAACATAGACAGGATGAAGCCAAATACCAACGGTTTCTCCATATAGACCAAAGTGTGAAATATTGAAAAACAAATCTCTCTTCCTGCGTATGCCGAGTGTTCTCGAAGCCGATTCGAGATTTCGTCAAATTCAAGAAGTGCCACAAATGAAAAGCAAAAAATGAATTACCACTAGTTGAATTATTCTCTCTTTCTGTCTCTCCATCTCTTGCAGCCATCTCTTTGGGATTTTCAATCAAAATTAATCAATTTCCTCTACAGATTTACAGCTATGGCATATCAAATTGATTTGAGTAGCATTTCTTAACATTTCATAATGCATTACCTATGCATTTGGAATATGGTTCGTATCATAGGGCAACATTTTTGAGCTCAGCGGGTTGCTTGCTCGACTCGACTCAACAAAACACCTAAAAACAGAATCGACAGCTGCAATTTGCACCTTAGCCAAGAAGACACCAGAACCGATCAGACGCGATCCGACCCGAACCGGCCTGGCCAGACCAGTCCACAGCAGCAGCGAGCGAACAAAACAGGATCAACAGGATTGTGATGAAAAGGATAACCAGACAAGGGATACAATACAATAAGGATTTTTGCTAGCATCCTTGGCTCTGGCATGGTTATTTCTGATGTTTTCTTTTTTCCCTTCTTCCATCCATCTTTTCCTTTTTCTGTGTGTGTGCCAGTTGCACCTGGTGTTCTTTTATGTATCTCCCCGTAAGGACAACACAACGGCAGGTAGTTGCCACTAGTTGCCTCTCTCTCTCGCTCTCTGTTGGCATCAACTTGTCTGATTTTAAGTGCCTTCTAAAAAAAAGAAAGAGTCCTGCTTTCAATTTGAATCGGAATCCAAGCCCGCAAGGAAAAACATCTGCCACACGTCGGCCCTAATTGTTTGCCGTTGCACATGTGTATAGACATGGACAGCTGTTTCGATTATCTCTCTGTCTCGCTCTCCCTCTCAACCTCTCTCTTTCGCCCTCATTGTTGCAAGTCGCATTATCGTAAGTATCTTGTATCTTTTTTTGTATCTTTGCCCTGTCTGCCGCGTTTACTGGTCGCTGACACATAAACGTCACATGATTTGCTTTCGGGTTTCGGCTCGCGAGCCAAAAGTTTCCTCAGTCCACTTCCTCCTGCTTGGTATGCAACAAGTGTGCCTCCAGCTCCGTCTCCAACTCTCCAGGCTGGCTGGCTGACTGACTGACTGACTGCCGGGTTGCGTGACCCTATGTGGCCGCCTTTGTAAAAGCAAAGCAGTCGTAATTATTATTGATTTCATATTAGTTTTGTGTTTAAAGAACTTATGGCTACGATTCGTATGACCGAAGAAGTGTGCCACCAGACACACACACACACCAAATAGCCATAACGAGTGGGTATCAGGCCATGCATTTTATATGCAACATCCTTCCGCAATGGTTACTTTTTCGGTCATTTTCAAGTTTCAGCTTTTGAAGTGACCAATTTGCATTGCCCCCACCATGCACTTAAAAACAAAAAATTTCAAATCGAATTAACATTGAAAGAAAAGCAAAGAATATTCAGACTCAATTTTAGTTTGCCAAACTTTGAATGTTAGTGTCTTAGGTGTTTGGACGAAGGAAATACTCTCAAATCACGATCATCGATCCTCCAGTGGCAGTTTCTTCGGGGATGAAATTTCCCTTAGTTTCTAGCCAAAAAATGGCTTAAATTGCTACAATGTTGACAGGTGGGATGTCAACATTGTAGCAATAGCTATCACCCTTAAAGTCCACACCTTAAAACCCGCCACTGCGCTGAGCGGAAGGAGAGTCGATCATTTTCTGAGAGACCTACACGACTCTCCTTCTCGGATTTGTACATGGTGGAAGCCCTTACTAGAAATAAATTTATTTCGTTTACATGTTAAAATTGATTAAATGATTTAGAAACTACCTGGAAGTAGGCAATGATTTCTCACCATATTCACATGCATCCCAAGAGTATGCAACAAAAACACACACACACTAAATGATGCTGATTTCACAACAAATTCCACACATTTAGGTTCCACAACTGTGTAGAATCCATGTAGATAAGCCATTGAGACGGTTGGGTTATTAAAAAATAAAGATAATCCCACTTCTCGCACAAGTGGCAAATGGGGCAACAAAGACCAGTGGAACGCTTAGGTATGCCCAAGAATAGCCAACTAAATCGTAAATACCTCCACGCACACCACACACTCATAACGAGCCCCATAAAGATAAGAGACGAAGAAAACGCGGGGCCATGTACTACTAAGTGACTGCGATAAGCGGTGTCCATTATAGCAAACCCCAACCAGCGCCCCCGTCCCCGCCATCACAAACCCCCACCCCACCCAAGTGCCATTGGCTGACTAACAAGATGACTTGTGGCTTACCTGACAGCCGTCACATGATGCGATGTGTGAGTCTGTGTCTCCTTGTGTCGTGTGGAGAGACTCACTACGGTTACGTGTCGTGTGGCAGTCCTTACCACACGACGCACACGACTTCGCCCATCGCCGACAACAACAACAATGGGCGGTGGCTTTTTATCGCTGTCGCTGCAATACTGCAAAAAGGATTCACCTTCCACCGCCAACGGCGATGACGATGACTGAGGCGGAGACACAGGCACAGGATGCCTACGCGACTTGACGTGATGATTGTCACACTTGGACATATTGAATTACGACTCCTCGTTGATGGTTGATTGTTGCTGCTGCTGCTCCTTGCATTCGATTAGATTGGTTTATTCACACTTATCATTTACATAGATAGTTGCAATTGATGATAGATTAACTTCTGGGCGGTTACTTTCGCCTTCACTTTCGTTTGGGGCCGCCTTACAATACCCCCTCTTTATTTTCTCTCTCTCTCTTTCTCTGTCTGCCTTATTTATTGTTATTTTTCGCAGAGTTTTGTTCGTGTTTTTTGATTTTGTTTTGGCTGTTCGATGGGTTTTTTCTCTCTCTTCTTCTTTTGTTACTTTCGTTTATTCATTTGCAAATTGATTTGTTATTGTTTTTGATTTGTTGTTGTTTGTTGTCTTTATATACATACATATATATGTATATAAGTGTGTATGTTTTATTAATTTATTGTCTTTGCTTTCGTTTTAATTTATTTGGGTTTTTTTTTCTTTTTCTTGTTGTGTACTTTTAAATTTCTTTGCCATTTTATCTTTGGTTTAGTTTTGGTATTTTTCGTACCTACTACGCGGCGTTCCGTTGCTATTTACATTATGCTGTCGCTTCTACGATAAGAATTGGAATTTTATGGAATTTGCGATAATGAGAATTTGTCCCAATAATTTCCGGCTTAAGAAGACTTCACACACACACACACACGGACACACACACACACACACACACACACACACACAGAGAGAGGCAGCAAATCGCGTATACGCCCCCCGGTGCAACTATAAATGAGAAGCGATCAAAGTTTTCTTTCATCAACATCATAACGAATGCCCTTCAAATGCGGTTAAAGTAATGATAGGAAATCACCTAAGCTTCGCAGCGCAACGAATTATAGACACCCTTAAATACATATCTCACCAATATTTTGCCCTTGATAAAAACTTTAAAATGCCATTAACGATGGACAAACTACGATAAGCACACAAAAGACTCAGACTGTGATACTATATATAGATGAAGTCACATTTGCATATATCTAATGGTAGAAAATGAGCTAAAAGCGAGATGTCTAGACTTTGGTCTGGGAGTGCAAAAAGCTTTTATATAAAAAGTCAACTTTTCACATAGAAACAACACAAGCCGGAGTTGTGGGTCCGTTGGGAATATATATAACAAATTTATTTATGAAAATTTGGTATGGTTTTTCGTGTATTTTTGTATCTATTTGATATGGGAGGCCTACAATAAGTGGCGGGATCCACGACAAAGTGAATAAAATTCCCGAGTACCTTTAAATCAATTAAAGTTTAGATATACAAAACCGATTTTCCTTTTCTTCTCCACCCTCAAATGTCGTGGAAATGTTTTCTGTTGATCCAAAAATACATAGAGTATGAATAGTTCCAATTTAAATATTGCTAAAGAATCTCCATTTGTATGTTAAATTAGTAGTTGCTTGATTTACATAAAGTCGGTAGAACCTGCATAAGTCTTAAATAGTTTTAGACTGTTTTCGGCAAGTAACAAATATATATTCTAGATGTGTCTCGAAGAATATATAATAATAATATATTTACAACGGAAACGAATAACAAAACAACATTTAATAAACTTGCCATAAAAATGATTAAATAACAAATGCTTCGCATTTAACACTTTCGATTCTTATTCTATATAAATGGCTTTTAGCTTTCTTTCATTTGGTCTAAACAATAATCAATTATAACTAGACTTATCTTTTCCTTGGGGGGGAAGGGGGGTTGTGCGACTGTTCTAGGTCGGAGAAGAGTGAAAGAGAGATACACTCATATTACTACTATAACCCATTATTTTTTTTGTAGGACAATTGTGACACTTGCGAAAATTATTTCATATGCACACACACAGACATACACACTCACACATGTATGAACACACACACACACACACACACTGACTGTGAGAGATGTTGGCAATCGCATTCAATCAGCTTTTTGGGTCAGCGATTGCTGATCGCAAGTAAAAGTCGCAAGTTGTCAATTGCAAACTAGAAATGAAAATAACAACAACAACAACAATAACAGACAACAAGTCAAGAAAGAGAGACTGCAAAATAAACAATAAATATTTAAATTGAATATGTCAGACACGCACACAAACACACACACACACAGAGAGTTTGGCGCCCAGTGCAAGAAGTACCTTCAAAAAACGTGCCAGACACACAGGTGTTGGTGGATAAAGGTGGAGGTGGGATCTAATCCATTCCAGACTTGGCAAACGTGCTCTGAGAAAGTGTGTTTGGCATCAGGCCCAAACCCAGGCTCAATGTGTGTGTGTGTGGAGGGGAAAACGGGGGTGATCTCTATCTTTCTGTCGCATTGACTGACCTGATCCACTTTGCACACAAGCAACAAAAACCAACCAAAACCGTCTATCCATAAATCATATGAAAATTTATGTGCGAAATGCGTGAGAATTTCGTATGAAAACAATGAAATCACAAATATAATACATACATACATATATATGTACATATATATACTCATCGTATGTACGTACGTACAATCAGAGTATAGTTTTGTCTCGTAAGGTAAAAAATCAAAATAGAAAGGGAAATATAGCATGACAAGATCAAGATCGCCATCCAAAATAATATATACAATGTATATGTATGTTTTATGGAAATGCGTCTATATACATACATACATATATGTATATATATAGATGTTAATTTCGCTACCCCCACACTTTCTTTCCATAAATCTCTTTTTGCTCATAAAGTTCAAGAACCTTTTTCGTTGTCATCGTTGTGTCTCGAGTGGAGCTCAAGAGAGCTTGAAAACGATCGCTTTTTGTTGGTAGGGTGGAATATGTATATCTGACTCTCGATATATAAATGTGACAACACTTGCCAACTGTTTCGTCATACATCTGTACATATGGTTCTAAAGAAATAATGATGATGACAAAAACAAAAACGCTGTTTAAACAAACGATTTTGAGCCTCACAATGATAATCTCACGAATTGTTTTGGGCCCCAGTAGCGAGTAGCCTTGGAACAAGTCATGGAATTATTGGCCAAAACAAGTCGCCTACAATCGCTTCAGGGGAGTTGTCCATGTTCTGTCTCTCTGCGTCTCTCTCTCTCTCTCACGATCTCTCTCTCTCTCTATCAATGAACTGGCTTAGAATGCTGCCCAAAAACCCACTCACAAATCACATAAAAACGCTAAAAGCGGAATATTTAGCAACTATTAGTTGTTGTTCTTGTTGTTGTTGTTGTTGCTATGACTGTGGCTAGAATTGTTTCAACTTGTTTTTTTTTTTTCTTTCCATTTAGCCTAGGAAACTTGTGTCTGTAATTACAATTTTGTTGAACAAGTTTTTGGTTTTCTTTGTTATTTTTAAAGAAATATTGTCATACACTTCAATTAAAAGAAAATGTCAAAGTAGCCAACTTAGGCTATGATCTTACAGTCCCTGTCAATAGGCTTAATATATAATGTTCCTTAGCTTTGTCTCCTTGTTGTTAATTGTTTTCATTGAAACTCGGATCGAAGCTATTTATATCCCAATTGGGTAAAGATAATGCCTAGTTTTTTCCCACTTTTCAAGGGACAAGGAGTAATCGAATCAAGAATGTATAAATGAATCATCATCAAATGTATCATGAAATCTAATCAATTTTAAATACTCTTTGAAAGGGTATAAGCAACTAATAGTACAGGCCTTTATATAATTATTGACGTTCTCTTTAACTGAACAAATGCTAGATCACATGACCTTCGATGATTAACGATCAATTAGCGACCTTAATTGCAACCCTAATACATAAACGATTTTCTTTTCTGTTAATGGAACAATATATGGTTCATAAGAAGGGTAATGAGGTCTTTCTTCACTATGAATGAAAGGTTCACTATTCGTTTTTCATGTGAATTTTTGGTTAGTTCTTTCTGCAACTGTTTTTTATTTCGTGGATATCGAAGTTGGTTTAATTTCGTGTTTAGTTAAGCTCAAAAGCTCTATCAAGAAGCGTTGTTGTTGCTGCTACTGCGCTGCAGTTGCATCCGCCCGATTGCACGTACTTATCTATCTATCTACTAGGAACAGGTAGCAAGCAGCTAATGTTTCAGATAGATAGAGTTGTCTTTGTTTTACAGGTGTTTCGCCAGCACGAGGAATAGCAGCAGCAACAACAATCAGTTCCAAAGTTGTTTTGTTGCTTGTTATTGTATAATTATTTAATTTACAATTATTTGTTGTATACACTCTCTCATACACACACAGAATGAAAGAGCGAAAGAGCAAGAGATAGTCAGCCAGCTTATAACTTGGCTTGCAGCTGGAGCCCCTTTGGTTGTTGGTAACCCGTGCTTGATGTGTTTTTTTTTATTCACTTTCGTGTCATTAGTAACGGCGCACGTAACAACAACAACAAAAACAAAGTACTGCTTCTCCCTCCCTCTTTCTTTCACTCTTTTGACTTATCAGTCTTTTTCTTTCGCTCCCATGCGTTGCAGGAGCACAACGTTTGGACAACTGAGCGGAAGAGGAAGTGGCAACACAATATGCAACAAAAGTTAACGTTAACAGCCAACGTCAGCGACTGCGACGACGCAGCGTAATTGGGTGGCAAACGGTTACACAAGCTAAAGCCAAACCAAGCAGCGCAGCAGCAGCAGAAAACACTGAGCAAAAGCAAAAGAGTCAGAGAGCGCGCTCGCTGCGCTGTCGCAGTTCAAATTTAAAGCGCAGTGCAGCTTTTTTTTTCTGTTTGTAAGTTTTTTGTATGCAAGGGAGAGAGAGAGAGAGAGTCAAAACTGTAAATAATTTTAGGCTTATGAATGAAATCGAACGAATGGTCAGCTTTCCAAGCTCTGTTTACCTTCATCTCAATCAGCTGATAAAAAAAAAGAGAGACAAAGAATATAAAATCTCTTGGAGTTGGAGGAAGGCGAAAAGGAAAATGATAGAACGCATGCAAACGCCTTCTGATGATTCATATTGGCCAAGATAATTGGCAAATTAAACTGTTCTGGCTAAACACTTGCATCGGACATGCAGCTAGTAGGAAGGAACTGAAAGCTGGCTGCTCTAGGCTTGTCCTCTGGACGAACTTTACTTTACTTGCCGCAATTTTAATTATAAAATAACAGAAATTTCTAGTAGACTCCACACTTGGAGAGAGAGGGAGAGTGAGTGAGACAGACATAAAACTTGGGACGCTTCGAATGTTTGCCGAAACGTAACGGGGCAGTGGCCGTGGCTCCCGCCGCTGCTGCTGCTGCTGCTGTTGTTGCTGTTACTACTGCTACAACTGATATTGTTGTTGTTGTTGTTTTTTTTTTTTTTTGTTGATGGTGGTGGTGGCACTATTGTTTTTGTGTGGAGAAAGGCGATTTTCTCTTTAATTATATTTTATTTTTTACATAAAAAAAATCCAAAAACCAAAAAAAAATTGTATATTATGCTTGTGTTTTGTTTTTTCTGTCGTTTTCACGGTTTCCGTTTTGTTTTATTCAATGTCTTTCAGTGACAAGGGGAAAAGACGGGGCAGTAGGGGAGGAGGAGTGAACTGGCGGACACAACAACGATGTCAAATTAATAAACCGGCCCTCTGCCTGGGACATAAAAACAATAATAACAACACACACATATAAACAAACAACAAAAAAAAATAATAAGTGACGAAAATAAGTTGTGCGTGTTGCGTATTTTGCAATGTTTTTGTTTTATGATTTTTGTATCTTTGGGTTTTCCCTTTTAGTTAGGGCAGCGAGGGGGGTAACACACACAATCGCAGTCGTGAATGTTTGCAAATCAATTTGCATTGAATTTTGTATTAAATTTCCAAATATTATTCATAAAACTGAAACGGACTGCATGTTGCTGAGCTATAAAATACTAACAACAATACAACAACAAAACAAAAAATAATAAATAAATAACAATTAAATAACGCACACACCACACGACTATCGGCAATGAAAACGAATCAATCGATCGACGACGACTTCGACGACGACGACTACGAACGGCAAAAAGCAGCACGCTAAACTCTGACTACAAAGCGACAGAAGGTGTCGACGGCGACGACGGCGGCGGCAGCGGCACAAGCGACGAGATCGAGCGTTTCCCGTGTGCTGCCTCGATGAAACTTTGAGAGAGACTGAATATATTGTTGGTACCCCAACTTGTTGGAGAGGCAATGTTGGTGGTGGCAGCGATAGCTCCCGTTAGTGGTAGTGTGTGCGTGTGTGTGTGTGTGCGACGACTACAGGTTGTGTGCCTGTATGTATGCGTGTTGCCAATTGGTTAGTGTATATGTGTCAGTTATTGTTTTTGCCACTGCCACTTACAACTTGGCTGAGAGCTGCTTCTGTTCTGTTTCAATTTGATCTAGTGCAAACAACAAAAAAAAAAGCCCAAATAAAAACAAAAGAAATAGAAGCCGAAGAAGAGGAAACAGAAGGAGAACACAAAACAAAAACAGTTTATAAGTGAAATTTACTAAGAAACACACCTGTACCTACACACACACACACACATGCATATATATATGCATTATATGTTCATATTTATGACTGTATGTCTATTTGTTGGTGGGGTAATGGAGGGGACTGAATCTAATTGAGATTATATAATAAATTGATTGCAGGTGAAGACTTGGATAGATAAATAAAGCATTAATCATGATATCTTTGGGCCATATTAGTATTAATAATAAAAAAAAAGCTCACACACACAAAATGCACTTTGCTTGATCTTAAAAATTTAGTTTTTTTATTGTTTTTGGCTGGTCTGAGCTTTTACAGTTTGCTTCTCAATCATCTCATTGCGCTCTCAACAGCAAATTGTTGAGACTTTTATTTATTTTTTTTTCCCAGTCAAATTGGGTAATTGCAAAAACCCGAAAAATACATAAATCTACAAACAGTCGTAAAAAGGTGTAAATTTGTATGCAAACGACAAAAGTACCTACATATACACACACACACGCACCCATACACACATAGAAAGGTACCTACACAGTTATATGCATGTGTGTGTGTTTAAATGAGTAAGACTCGCGCTCTGAGCTTAGCCGAAAACAGCTGAGTCTCAAGCCGCCAACAACAACAGCTTCTGCAGCTACTTCCACTGCAGTTGAGAGAGTCAGTGTGTGGGAGAGCAACAGGGAGAGAGACTAAAGCCAGCAACAATAAAATAAATATAAAACCAGAGAAATGAATATTATCCATAAATATGACACAGTTTAACATCCTTACAACCAACAGTATCGTAGTTGAGGGAGGGCTGCAGCTGTTAATAATGTATACCCCGTTTTTGGAAAGGGTATTTTAAAAAATATATGCTCGTGCTTGTACTCGAACAATAAGCTGCGCTTACGTTACGCTCAGGTGACTCACGAACGACAACAAGCAGACGAATTTGAGCAAACGAAAGACCGCCCCTCGCTTGCTCAGCTCCCCTTAATCACCCTGATACATGCCTGCTGCCAAAGAGAGCAAATGTGAAGTAAAGGGCTGACGGAGAGGCGGGGTCGGGGCTTCAGCTTCTCCATATGTGCATGTGCCGTACATTATGGCTGGCAGTTTGGGTAGTTAGTTGCTTGCGGTGGGCTACTAACAAAATGGGCAACGTAATGCCTCACTGGCTACGACTCTAACTCTCAGATGGTAACGACAATGGCAAAGGGGGCGGGGAGGGGTGAGAGACTCAGAGACTACTAGAGACTGAGCCAAGCGTTAAGCTTGATGACTGTATTGCTGCTGCATATACATACATACATACATACATACATACATATGCATGTACATATATGTGTGTGAACACGCCGTGTTTCACAGACAACAAACCATTTATATCCGGACCTGAGGCCTGTTTTGACTTTTCATTGAAACCTGCTGTTGCTGTTGCTGTCGCATTCACTGTCATCGTTAAAACCAAAGTCATGAAAAAACATTAAAAACTAAAATAAAAAACGTTTGCCCACTGTCCCCCGTCTTCACACACACACACACACACGAAAAGATAACTCTCCAAGCTTTGAAAATATTAACGCATTAGGCACAAGGTACACAAACCCATTTGCTATACTATAACAAGTAAAAGCCAGTGAGTCTCACACAGTCACCCCACCTCACTTCAGCTCACCTCATCTCATCTCACTCACTCACTGACTGAATGACTGTGAGCTGTTGTTATGAAACAATAAACAACATATATGTACATAGAGTCAGCGATGATGACAACCTAAATCAACATAATAACTCCACTCCGCACCGCTCTCTCGAGGGTAGTCCGATTATATGTAGTAGAGATGAACTACGTCTTGAAGGTTCTTCTTCCACTGGCCATAAAACTAATTTAGCAATACGACAATACCAAAAACGTAACATACTTTATATCATTTTGGTCAAGTCACGAAGCCAACATTTCAGTAATATGTTTAACTTGTTTCATTCAATGTGTATCGAAAATGGGGATCTTATTTGAAAAGGGTTTAATTGTTAACCAACCTGTGGCCCGTGTATTTTTGTATCACTCTCTTTTTATCACTATCTTTCGTTAGAGAAATACTTTAGCGGCTACCCTCTTTGATTGTATATTTCATTAGTAAACACATCGCGAAAGCTTTGTCATATGTTGTAGTTACTAACTAAGCGATTACCTCCGCTCGCTGACTGACTTGACCTTAAGCGCTTTGAACCCAATTTGTAAATACAAGCAGCCCTGATGCGAGGGTCTTAAAAGACCTTCAATCCGCCCCGAAAAAAGAAAAACAAAACGAAAAATAAGCAAACGATTGCGAGAGCTTAACCGCATGCCTCCGTTTCTCCCACTCCGCCATAGAGCACCTTCAACTTGCGTGTCTGGCGGGGCCATTGGATTGTGTGCATTCGGTCATGGCTGCGACTTTGTGCTATTGGGCCCAAAACCACCCTCCCTCTTCCCCCCTACTAGTCATTAGAAAGTGAACAGCGAATACTAGATAGCGATAGAAAGAGAGAGAGAGGGAGAGGGAGACAATGCTCTAGAGCTGGGCTAATGAAGCGTGGCCCACCAGACGACAAGACGTCGTCGTCAACGACGAACCATCATCGAAACGGATCAGTCAACCAAACAGATTCACTCTCTTTTGTCATTAAGTTAGTTGGTTCCTCTGTTCGTCCCCCCTTACCACCCTCCACCCATGTTTCTTTCAATTAAATGTATAACACCAGCAGTGAAGATGAGCAGCTGATGGCTGACGACGACGATGACGACGATGACGACGACGATGATGATGACGAGCCACATGAGCAGCAGCATCTCCGACTTCAGACCACCAGACAAAATGAAAATGTTGAAAGAAACAAAATTATGTTAGTGGGAAATTTTTCGTGGTTTCACGAAGTACACGAACCGCTGCTGCTGCTGCTGCTGCTGCTGCTACTGCTGCTGCCATCAACTTCACTTTCACTTGCACTTCACTTGCTCATTTGTGGTTATGTTTGGCCATGAATGAATGCTCCTCCACAACTATTCGGTGCTGGTGCTGGGCTGGCTGCCCACTGGCTAAAGTTATTTCTTTACTACCACCACTGCCGCCGTCGCCGCCGTCAATGTGGCGCCTTCATCAATCACAAGATCATGGCAGGGGTGTTTGGGAGAACGGGCGGACGGGTGATGGCCGGCGGGCGGCATCGCTTGCTGCTCATGTGGCACAATGGGAAAGTTCGCCCACAAGGGTTCTGCTGCGCTCGTTAGGCTCCAAATCACGTCCACTCTCCACCCTCCACCTCCACTTCCACCTCCACTCCCAACCCACCGCAATTCTTCGACAAGTGTATCATTAGCCGCTTGTCTGCTTTCTCATTGATTTTCGTTTGAAATTTTTTCATTGGAAAATTCATGTTTACAAGCGATTAGCAGCTTATTATTTATGTATGTATCTATCTATCTATGTACCTACTACATTTCATGCAATTGAATTTCTCAACGATTTGTACTTTTTATGATCAGCTGAGTTAAAGTGCTGAGAAATAGCCGATGGCCCCATGATGATTAACATGAATAGAACAGGGCCGGAATACAGGGCCGAGACAAAATTACAAAGTCCATGAAAGATTTGGAAAAAGTTTTAGCCTGAAACTTTCAATTGAAAACTATATAAAGGTTAGTACCTTTATGGATAAGAATGATAAACACACATTTAATATAAAAAAAAAATCAAGTAATTTAAAAAAATGTTACAAAATGAATTAAGATTTTTCTAGTTTTCAAATTGTTTTATTGGAATTTGATTTAAGAAACTGTCTATAGATAAAAACCCCCCTGTAATAGATCTTAGTCCGCTCCTGCTTATGGCGAAAGACAAATCTACAAAAATTTTACATAATTCCATGCAAAATAAATGGTCATAATTATGCGAAAATTACACAAAATTTTTGCTATTTTTGGTAAAGTTTCTTTTAGAGACAATTTCAACACACAAAAGCTAATGAACTTGAACTGACTTTTGTGGCAACTATCTACATACATATGTATATATACATACTCCATATTAAATTAAGAGCTTTGATTTGAGTTGTTGTTGTTTTTTGTTTATTGTTTTTGTATTATTAGTTCAATTGCCAAATGGCAACAGAGAACAGTCTCTTTGTGATTAATTCTATAGAAATTGCATTGCCATGTTGCATTTCGTCAGCTATTCAATTCAATGCAAATTACCAAACGAACCGACAAACAGACAGACGGAACAACAACAACAAAAATAACAATGGAAACGCGTTTTACCTGTGCTGCGTTTACAATCGCTGCTACTAAATTGGGCAACAAAACAAAAAATACGAACTATCTCAAATTAGTTCTTACTTTGCATATCCATTCATTGTATCTAGGTATCTGTGCAGCACAAAAACAACAACAACAACAAAAAACAACTCAAAATACTTGCTACTCTATGTAGAAGCGAGAGCAACTGGCTTTAAGAAATTTGGCACATAACTAGGACGACAACAACAACAACAATAACAGAAACTGCTACAAGAACTGGTAATCTGGTGTGCCAACAACCGGCAACCGGCAGCAGCGACCCCCACCAAAACCCCACCCCGCCGCCCCTCCGTCTATACGTAAATACATGACGTCAGCAAACCAACTTCCCCAACTGGTTTCTTCACTTTAATTTAGATGCTTTCCGTGTGTGGGGCTGGATGTTCATCGGGTTTTAATTTTTTTATTTTTTCTTTCATTTTTTGGCTGCATCTCCCCATCTTCTGAAAATTTATTTACACATTTGCGTAGGCCTACAAACCCAGAAGCCTACAAAAGCCAAGACCAAAGCCAACGATCCGAGAGATCCAGTCCACAAAAAACGGGAAGTCAGTAAGCAAAGTAAACGTTCGAGCCCGATTTCATTTCGAGTATATCATCTCACCCTCCATCTCTCTCTACACCTCACTCTCTCTCTCTCTCTCTCTCTCTATTTGTCTTGAAGCACTACTAGAGTTAGTCTTCGTCGTCTGGCATTCAATTAGCATCAGGTTTGCCTGCTTGCCAACCAAAAACAAAATTCGTAACTAATCAATGTCACATTGGGTCACGTGGCGCTATAATAAAAGTTAGAGTTGAAACTCATTAATAAGCCACGATTTTCTACCTGCAGAGTCATTGTCTAATACAGTCAGATCAAAGAAAGAAAAGACTAAAATATACCTTTTCAATTGTAATTCAATCGATAAGTCTGAAAAATTCATGACCTACTTGATCCCGTCTGTTGTTATCTTATACGTATTCATACTCCAAATGGACAAAAACAGAAATAACATAGAAAATTTAAGTTGCAATATTAAAACACGGGTTTCTTACTTTTCTCATTGGTTTTTTGGCTTGAACTTCCAATGGATGCAACAGAAAATCGCTAAGTAATATGGAATTACGATAGAATCGAAAGAGTAAAAGGAATGTAAGATATATTATGGTGCAGTTCTTTTTAATCCTTGTCTTGTGGAGACTGTGGAGAAATTCTGCCACAAAAACCATCAAAAAGGAAACGGCTTGAAAGAACGGCCCACAATCTTAGCATAGAAAATAACGAAGATGCTGATCAAAGTCACTGTTTACCACTGATTGTTCCTATCTTGATCAAATTTGGCACAGTCGTTTATAGATGTAATAAACTCACCAATATGAAATTTCACGACAATAGCTCAGAAAACAACGAAGTTATTGAGAAAAGTCGCTATTCGTGATTTTGCCGTTTGTATGGGAGCTATATGATATAGTGCTCCGATCCGGCTGATTCCGAGATAGAGAACCTGTGCACTATATACAAGCCTACATGCAAAAGCTATGTAGCTCGTACGGTCTAGGAAGAGTTTGCGCTGATCCAGACGGACGTACGGACATGGTCATTTGAACTCGTGACGTCGTGCTGATCAAGAATGTATATACTTTATATGGTCGGAGATGCTTCCTTTTATGCGCTGCACACTTCTGACCAAAATGAACATACCCTTTTTGCTAGGGTATAAAAACTACATCCAGAATAGTCAAAATACAACAAATCCCATATGATTCGAGACAAAATAGATAAACATTTAAAGATCAAAAACTAACTGACTACACGGAAGATAACGGAGGGTTAAAACCACAACATTTATCTGGATTATGCGTTTGAATTTGAAGAACCACTTTATTTGCTATTGTGTCTACTTATCATAGTAACAGAACACTGTGAAAATATCAAAAGTTGGAAACATATTAGCAGTTATGTACAGAGAATCACGTGTTTATCACTGGAATTCAATGCGCGTGTCTTCGTTGATGTCGTGGGAGTTCTTTTTTATCCCAGTTAATGTACAAATAGTCATAGCATGTACTACATATGTATGTACATATGTATGTACAGATGTATGTATGTACATAGTTTGAGTAGCTGCTACTAGCTTATTTGGTAAATGGCAAAGTTCAAGGTTTTTTGTGTGGCTGCACAAAATCTCTCAGATGGCTACTTACACATACAGAGACACACACACACATACGTACATATATGCGTAGGCGGAAAGCTAGATCTAGAGTTTTCCACATTCTGTTTTGTTTTTTATTTTTTCTTTTGCCGAATTGAAAAATTTTCTTCTATCATTTTGGGTGCAGCACCAGCATACAATTTTCTTAGAACTTTCGTGGGCGTGTTTCCAAAGATTTTGTTTTTTTTTTTTTTTGTCTTTTGGGCGATTTGAAGAGGCGCCAATTCGGAACGGAAGTGCCTCATGAAGTAATAAATCGTCTATAATGCCTTTTATGTGCTAGTATGGGGCAATGTATACAATAAACCATATTTTCAGTTCAACTTTAATCACACAGAAATATGTGTAAACATGCAATTTTCATTCGGGTAATGAAATTTCAAATAAAACTACTGTACAAAGTTGATATCAATTGAAGTAATTTCAAGTAATTAACTATAAAAGGCCTTGAAATATTTCAATCTAGACATAAGACAAATATTTATAAGTCTAATAGATATGCATGTCTTATTAATTACTATGCACTTATTCTCATTAGTTAAAACTTCAAAAAACGCCATTGAATTTTCATGGCTCATTCTGAATAAGGATAACAAAATTTAGGGAAAATAATTAACGATTTACTAAATTATTAAGGACCCCTCAAAAATCTCTGCAGCTGAATGAAAATATTGAATTCTTCTCTAATTAATGAAGACGTTCAGCCAATTTTCCTTCCACAAGGTGGTTAACCAATTATAAAATGTATATACCTGGTCCTTATATTAGTCCATATCAAACTTCCCTCGAATGCATTCAAATGCATTTAGTTCCACATTTTCTACAGCCCTCTTTTAAGATCCACATTCTATCTACATATCGTGTACGGTGAAAATGATGGTGCATACTTTTCGGCTTTGCTTGTGACCACATTGCATACTTTTTTGGGATAAGATCATGTAAAATTTATGAACCGTTTGCAAGGGCGTAGCGAGTGGATTCCCAATTGAGATAGAGAGGGGAGTAGAGATGGTGCTATTTACTTTCTGTCGCCCTTTTTAATATGCATATCCTGACTACGCCTTTGAATATTATGTGTACATTGTTTAAAAACAAATTGAAAACTCTCTGTTGATGCAAAAGATATGAGAAATGAACTGCGGTGCGGGTACGAGGGGGAGGGAGGGAAAACACACACAGGGCCACTGTGTGGGCGTAAAAAGGCGGCTTATAACCTTTTGTTTTTGTTGTTGTTGTTGGCTTTGGACATGAGCGGGATTCGGCTATGAGATTTCCTCACATCGTGTGTGGGCTAAGTCGATAAGTCGACTTTGAGATGCCCTTTTTGGCCGGCATTTCAAGTCAAACCTGAGCCTTATTACCATAAACTGTATTTTTGGTCTGTAAATAAAAGTGAGCATTGCTTGATTAAGACTAATTGCATATACCTTTGCAATTCGAATGGATTACAGGGTATTTAAATCGTGGGCAGTAGCTATTTAAAGTGCACTTTATTGATCGCTAAGGATGAGTGAGTGAGGGGATATAAAAAATGGGCGAAATAACGAATCGAAAAAAGAAGACTTATAGAAGGATGTTATTGATTTTGTGCTCTTTTTTCATTTTTTCATTTTTTTGCGGCCCTCTTCTTACTCACTCACTCTCTCTCTCCCTCTCTTTTTCTCGCAGCAGCAGCAGCAGCATCATTCAAAAGCAAAGCAATTGCGTCATAAATGCCCTCCAGCTTCATCTAACCGAAAAAGCGAACCTTGAACTCTTCACATTAGCGACGAGTGGGTGCTAATGGTCGCTCAACAACAACAACAACCAAAAAGAAGTCATACAACAGCAAGGATAATTGGAAATAGTTAAGGGGTTTGTTTGCGGGGGGATATAGCAGGACTATGTGGGAAATGGAAACTTACCAGTAGATTTCATTAGAGGTAATCATATTGGTGGTCTTGTAGTACTGAGCGGCCGTATAGCTGCTCATTCTGCTTCAATAGAAACGTTGTGCTTTTGTTCTGGTTCTGGATATGGGATATCCTGCTCTCTCTATCCCTTTTCCCAATTCCTCTTCCTCCCGCACTATCCTCGTCTTCAATTATGTATACGGGTAAATAGTTAGTTAAGGCAATGTCCAATGAAACGGAATCGTTGACTATGTTGCTTGTTGGTTGGTTAGTTGTTTGCTTGGTTAGTTGCTAGCAGTTTTTCTAGGTTCTAGTTTAATACATTTCTTCTTTATTTTTTGTTGTTTTTGTTTGGACGGCTTACAACACTTTGGCACCAAATTGATTGGGTGAGGGTGGTGGCGGTGGCGGTGGCGGTGGCAATGTTGGTGGTGGTGGTGGTGGTGATGGTCGGACGTGATGAAAAATCAATAGACACAACAACAACAAAAAAAAAACAACAAAATTCACTTTGAAGCTATTAAACGGCGAGCCGAAAAAATTTATATCTTATTTATTTATGTTTTTTCTTCTTTTCTTTTAATAATTTGCGCGCTCTCTCTCTCTCTCTCTATATATATATATATATATATAGTTATAATCGTTCATATATGCGTAAGCGTGTGCGTGTATACATATATATGGAAGGGAAAAAAATCTTGCACATATGTGTATTATTAAGAGCAGGCTAGCATCAGCAGAGTAGGAGTATGAGGCAGGGGAGGGCGACGACGATGTCGCCGGGGGTGGTGACGACGACAGCGACGAAGAAGGCAGACAAACGCATACATACACAGGCGGCCGCAAGGAGGCGAGGGGGTCCAAACAATAAAAAACACCAAAAGAACACAAAAAAAAAAACAACCAACAAAAAAAATGAACAAAAGGATTTTCAGATGCTAAAAGCAGTAACACTGAGGAGACACCGAAATACCGACACGAATTTAACTTTGATTCACATATATGTACACTTGTATATATCTAAATCGCGTATATGAGTTCCGTTATCTATTTCTCGTTTAACTTTAGTTTTTTTCCTTCTTTTAGGGTAACTATATGAACCATATAGATGTATATGTATAATAGATACTTTTATATGTATATGTCTAGGAGTGTTCGAAATGCTTCTAGGCGGAAAAGCGTCTGCGAAAAACTAACGTTCGGCTAGCTGACTGAATGGAGAACTGACTGGATAACATAACTAAAGGCGTCGTCGTCCAAAGGCGGCTCCATAGAGAAACAGAGACAGAGAGATTAAGAGAGAGAGAGAGAGAGAAGGAGAGAGAGCGCAAACGAAACCCTTGTGTGACAGATGTCTCGTGCGGGTTGTTTTTCTCAATCTTCTTTTGGTGGTTGGTTGTAATTTAGCATTTTACATTTGCAAAAACAACAATTCACAACATCAAATGCAATTTTAAATATATTATTAACATTCATTCCTCATCAGGACAACTGATTTGGCTCCCCCGATCCTTGGGCCACTATGTTTAATTATTCACACTGAGCAAAACTGTTGTGAAGTAAAAATGGTTTTATGGCGCTGCCATTAAACCTCATAAAATCATTCAGAATGGGTGGACCAACTGACTATTAGCAACAATTTCCGTTAAACAAAGAGCGAGAGAGAGAGAACGAGAGAGAGCCAGTGGAAAATGAGAGCGATTCAAGCAAAGAGAGCGACGGCGACAAAGAGAGAGAAAGTAAGCATAAGGGGGTGATTATCCTTTGCGGCATTTGCTTCTACATCAGGCCACAAAAACAAAACTCCAAAAATGCCGTTCAATAAGCAAAAGAAAGAAAAGCCAAGCTCGAGGAATGTGCACCCTCCACCCCCTCTCTCACACACTCTCTTCTTCACCCTCTCTCAAGAAGTGCGAAAAACGTGAAATCACAAAAAAAGAACCCAACAGCAGACATTGTGAGCCAAGCTACCCTTATTTTGAAATTCACAAGGGGAGCAAAATGTGAGAAAAGAAAGAGAGCAAAGCCACCAGTAAACCAAAAGAGAGAGATAGAGAGAAAGAGAGGGCGAGAGATTTTTGAGGCATTGCCAACATAGAATTTACACAAATACACTGCAAGAAATCCCACACCTAAAACAACATCCTAAGCAGACAAGTCTTAAATGGGATAGAAAATTATTCAAATATCTTGAGTAAAGCATTTCGATTTATTAGTTTCATTTCATTAAATTTTTCATACCCTTGCAAAAAGGGTATATTACCGACCATATAAAGTATATATATTCTTGATCAGCACGACGACACGAGTTCAAATAACCATGTCCGTCCGTCCGTCCGTCTGGATCGACGCACCTCCTCCTAGACCGTTAAAGCTACAGAGCTGAAATTGTATATACTGCACAGTTTGTATATCTCGGATTCAGACGGATCGGGCCATTATATCATATAGCTCCCATACAAACGGCAAAGTCACGAACAGTGACTTTTCTCAATAACTTCGTTATTTTCTAAGCTATTATCGTGAATAGTCAGTCTATTACATCTATAAACAACTGCGACAAATTTGATCAAGATCGGGTGACTATATCATATAGCTCCCATATGAACGATCGGTCGAAAACAGTGACTTTGATCAATCACTTCATTATTGCATATGCAAAGATTGCGGGCCGTTCTTACGCAGACATTAGACTTTTTACAATTTGATGGCTATGGGTAAGGAAAGAGTTACCAAACAGGTGCAGGTGCACAGGTGCGGTCGAAGTTAACCCCGGCCCTCTGGTTAATAAGAAAGTTTTACACTACTTTTCAAAAGTTTCTGTTGTTTTGTTGATTCCTTGTGCAAATATAGTGTGCTGATCCTGAATCCCGTTTTTATGCTGACCGATCGGTACTGTAGGACCCAT
Source organism: Drosophila paulistorum (assembly GCA_018152135.1). Lineage (NCBI taxonomy): Eukaryota > Metazoa > Arthropoda > Insecta > Diptera > Drosophilidae > Drosophila > Drosophila paulistorum. The sequence goes on from JAECXG010000690.1 coordinate 17,757,655, forward strand.
ACGATAAATCATCCGAAGTCGTTAATCAGTAAATTACAGTGACAAGTATCAGATTTTCGGACAATTACTTAAAAAATAGCAAAGTTTTTGAGAAACGTCGCCGTTCTTCACTGATCGTGGAAGCTAAGTATATGATTTAGTTATCCGATCCTCCTCCCAGTACGGGAAATAGAATTCAGGGCAGTAGCTTTAACAGTTTAAGAGGAGTTAGCATTGATCCAGACCAATGAACGGACTAAATGTTCTCTTTTCGTTGTGCTGACCTATTTGCTATTTGTGATTTTGAATTAACATTTTAAAGATAAACATGATTTGAGTTTAGTTTAGTTGACTATGAAAAAAAGGCTTGTTAAGCTTCGTGAGGGAAAACTTTAATTAATTTCCAATAATTACGAATTGCAAATCGCAAATTGCACATGGAAACTATACAAATACCAAAAGAGAACAATTAAACACGACTTTTTTTTTAGTTTTTTCATCATTAACTTTCCCGCCGTTGACTGTCAATTGACATAATTTACATATTATTATTAACAACCATTTGGTGTAAAAGGGCACACACAATTTCCCAGGCTTGAGCTTAGCTCCAGTTTCCATATGTAACCACACACACACACACACCCAATGCCCAAATGCCTTGTTACCCATGATTAGAGGGCGAGAGCAAGCGGGGAAGAGACCCAGAAAATTGATATCCCTGCCTCCCCCCACCCACCAACGAAGTCATTTTTTTTGTGTGTGTGTGTGATGCGTGCTCAAGTTGCTGGTTTTTGTGTGTATATTGGTGCTCGATATGTCTCCGCCAACTCCGTCTCCAACTGCAACTCCAACTCCAACTCGAACTCCTCCCTCCATAGAGTGTGTCTCGGCACTTTCTATGGCCCCGTTGTATGGCATGCTATGCAATTCATTCCATTCTCCAACTTCAGCATGGAAACCCAACTTCAACCAACCACCACCCAAACAAAGCCAAAGCACAAAGCACAAAGGTCTAGCAGCCGGCTGTTCCTCCCCTTCTCCATTTGGTCTGAGGTTACCCCAGAGAGCAATGCGACTTCAATTCTTGTGCGCGCTTTTCAAATACAACAACAACAACTGCATACAAGTATTTAATAATCAACAACAACAACAACAACGATAGTCGGGTAATTGCAAACTGCAATTGTGACTAGCCACGCCTCCACACTTACTCACTCACCCATCACCCCTTCCCGCCACCCTCTTTCCCGCCCCTGCACTTTTAACTTGTTCGTGTGCATTTTTTTTTTTTATTGTGTGAAAGAAGTCGAAAGAAGTTCAAAACTTTGAATAGGCATTGAATTCTCAGGCATTAATATTTTCGTAGGCAGGCAGGCTTTCGGTGGGGAGGGTGTTGAAGTGTGGGAGCTACCACGCCCCATAAAATGGGTCAAACGACAATGAAGCGCATCAAAAATGCAACTTTTGCTAGCAGGACACTAGCAGACAAATTGTTGAACTAGTTGCAAGAAAAGGGAGCAACAGAATGAGTGACAAGAGGGAGGAGTGAGAATGGGAGAGATGATTTGGCGCCCCCCTCAAACTAGAGAACAAACAAACAAAACCAAACCAAACACACCAACATCACAATGAACTAAAAACTGAACAACAAGTAGAAATCTGAAGTGTAAACAAAAAGAAAACCCATGCCACATTATCATCTTCGTCTTTATCTTTATCATCATCATCGGAATGGACTTGAGAAATGAAAATGGAAATGAAGATAGTGCAGCAGCAGCAACAACAATCATAAAGATGACAACCAACAACAACAAATAAAGCCAACGACCAACTTTGAGATGATGATGATGCTCGAGATGAATTAAGCGCAAAGGCAACAAAAGATTTTCCTCTTGCCTGTCACAGTATTGGGACAACAGGGGGTGGGTGTGCGGGAAGCAGGGAGTAGAGACCAAAAAGAAGACAAGTTATTAGCGGGGCGTGTGCATTGCCCTCTATCTTGAAATTTACATATATTAATCTAGAAAATAACCAGATAATCTAGAGAATATACAAAAGAACTATATAGAAAACTGATTTATATAGAAATCTCTACCTCTCTCTGTCTCTCCCTCCCTCCCTATCTCTCTCTCTCTCGCTCTCTCTCTTAAGTGGCTAAATAATTAAAATTGATAATAAAAAAAAAAAAAGAATAGAAATGAAATTGCAAAAAGAAAAACCACACGAAACATGTTGGAAAAACATTTTGTCAAATTGGAGCAGCTGCTGTTTGCTGTACGCAAAAATATTTCCATTCGCTTTGTGGCGAGAAAAGTCAGCAAACGCTAAAGAGCACTTCATCCGAATACATATACATATGTATACACTCCCCGACATATCCAAGGGAGAACATGATGAGGAGCATTCTAGCAGTTGAAGATGCAAATGGAGATGGACATGGAGTTGCCGATGGGAAAAGGGGAGAGACAAAGACTGGGAGAGACAGAGAGATGTTGAGATGGAGGGCAACAACACAGTCTTTGTCACATTAGACAAAAAACCCTACCAAATCAAGTAGAGTATATACTGTTTCGTATACTCTTTTTCTCAATTCAAACACATATTTCCTATAAACTACCTCAAACCGTTGAGAGATCGCCACCAATTTCATAAAGAAGAGAATTTCAGATCATTTTCATTAGAGTTTGTTAAAGTCCCTACAATTGGCATGGCTATACAATATTTTCAGTGCTAAAACTAGTTGAGAATTACAAACGAAATTACACTGCAAAAGAGCTAGCTAGGCAAAGCTTACAACATTATTGTTCGTCCTTGTATATAAGTTTCAAAATTTAAATTAATGAAATTTGGAAAATTTTATTCAAATGTTTGGTATGAAATTATAAAATCTTTGCAAAGGTTTGTTAAGAAATGTTATTCCTGTGGCTGTTTCTCAATTTAACTTTACTAACTAAGGAAATACACTTGTGTTTTAATCTGAAACTGATATATTTTAGATGGATTGTAAATTCCATGCTTCTTCTATTGAAAATTTATAACAATAGCAACGATTAATCATTGACTAAATTGCAAATTCTGTTCTACGTATATCAATTACAAATTGCATTATCATCGAATTTGTTTACACTTTAAAACAAAGTAATTGGAAAAATAATTATCAAATCTGTGTGTGTGTCTGTGTGTTATCTATGTTTCACTTGAGAATGCAGTTTCCCATCTAAATATATAAATAATCAAGTTAGCCCTAATGAAAGTTTTCCCCACTTTGTTAAATTTAATTAACTTTTCATGCTAAATGCCAAAGTTATTGTACTCTTTTACATGGGACATCGTATCATCACAAATGAACACGATGGGTGGGTGGGTGAGCGGGGAGGCTGTCGCACCCGCTCAAGAAGCGAAAAACAAATGTTCAGGGCTCTGGGCTCTGGGCTCAAGCCCAAGAGCCTGGGGGCAAAACGTTGAACGAACAAGCGAACGAACTTTCAGTCGTCATTCAGTCAGTTATTCAGTTAGTCAGTCAGTCAGCCAGTCGCCTCATTTAGGGTGAGAGGACAATGACGCCTTTCGTCACTGTGTTGAGATTTTCCTAGCATGCCTATGCACGGAGATTTGTTTTTCCTTTCCTTTTTTCGCAGTATGCGAAAATGGGAACAGAATCAGAAACAGAATCACATGCATATATCCATATATATGCGGATGTGGAGGATGTGGAGGAGGCTCTCGCTCTCGGTGTGTGTGTGTGTTGCATCAATGCGCGTCATCCCCCAAATGGGTGTGTGCTTGTGTGTGTGTGTGAGTGCTCTTGGCTGCCGCTGCGTCGTGTCTTTGTATGTGGTGGAATACTTTTACAGTTTGTTAAACTCTATTTTTAGAGCGACGGCCATGACAAAAACGGAGGAGGCGAAGGAGGCGGAGGCGGAGGAGGAGAGGTGGTACAATCTCTGCTCTCTGTGTTTTGTTTCTTTTTTTTCATAGTGCAACGTTGTGGGGGCGCTTGTTGGCTTAGTTTATTATTATTATTTTTGTAGAAATTTTCTTTCGATTTCGATATGTTTTACATGTTAATATGACAAACACGAAATACATTTTCGTGCCCCAAACTCAATTGAATTTGGTTGTGCACCAATTTGTTACGTATGTCGTATAAGATTGAGAATGGGGAGATGGGGAGGAGAGGCGCACAGCCAGAGTTTGTTAATTGGGTGTCGCAATTAAAATGCAGTGGAGACTGAGAGAGAGAGAGAGAGAGAGAAAAAGATTCGCTATAGTTCATGCCCCCAGGAGGTTTATGTTGTTTTTTTTTTTTGAGGGGGTTACTCCTAGACGCTAGGCAATTAACGGTAACTCAATTTTCATACAAGTGCAAATGATGTTGGCCCCGCTTGACACTCTCCAGAGAAGAGATGGAAAGAGATGTCGGCGGTGGTGGTGGAAGAAGGTGGGTTCAACTGACAGCCAGTGATATAAATGTCTATGTTAGCAACCGCCAACCCTCCCCTCTCGTCACTCCCACAGCCACGTTGATGACGACGATGACGATAATGGTGTTATGGTTTTTGCTGATGGTGGCCAGTCCCCAAGACGGTAATATAATCCGCTAAGGCAACTCTCTAAGCAGCTTCCACTAAACAGAAACTAATACGAGCAACTATTAAATGCAATAACAATAACAACAACAACAGCAACAACCACAAAGTGCAATTAAAAATTGCTGCTCGATTTTGTTGTCTTCATTCTGCCAGCAGTTTCCAACGAATTTTGTATATCCTTGTATTAATATTGTTATTAATAAATATTTTTGAAGCCATCCAATCCATTCGCTCAAATTCAATCAGGTGGCAAAAAGGGAATTGATTATTGATTTTGTTGCTCTACGAAAAGTCAATCCAGTGGAAACATTATAAATATAGATCAACACAAATTATGACTACCTTTATATGTATTTTCCCCCCGATATATTCAAAGTCAATCATTTTTATATTGATTAATTAACATTTAATTAAATGTATTTTCAATAATTATGTAAATATCTTTGTGTTTAATTTGCATATGGCACAATGAATATCAATTTTATGATATTTTTCAAACTTATTGGAAACCCAAGAAGGTTATTCAAAATACTAATTAACATTTCTTGCCTAAGTTTGGCTCAAAAACAAATTTGTTGTAAAAGTAGTAGGAGGTGTCAATCTTAAGTTTGTGAGCTGACCAAATGATATAAAGTTAATTAGACACTTCTTAAAGTTGCCTAAGAATTAATAGCAAGAATCGGTTATGATTTCAAATCGGAACACACACAAAGTCAACTCGTAGATTCTCATCTACGGATCGTTGCAGTTTTATACAATATCTGTCAAAAATTTCGATCTAAAGAGTGATATTTTAGCAGCTTTCTTTTTGGCCACTTCTATCTAAGATTTCACCATGAAAAGAACGAAATTTTCTTCAAGTTTTAGTCAATTTGTTCAGTCTAAGGTTTGAGGCGGCTCTATGGAATCTTGAGATTATATTGTGCTGGCTATATCGTATGTTCTATCAACTCTACATGTAAAACATGTTCAAAGTGTTAGAAATCCTCTCTTGGAGTAGTTTAATAGTTTTCAATTGATTGGCACTGGAGTAGATACGTTAATTTGTCTATACAAGTTCAGTATAGAATCGAATATATATATATATTTTGCACAATTTTTCAAACAGAATAGAAAGAGCTAATTGTTTCCTATCTTATCGGAATCGGTGGTTATCTGTGTGATAAGCATTAAGGGGAATAGTGTCTCATGTTGCCTATGTTAATCAATGCTCCCCACTTTACATGAAGAGGGAATCAAACAACAAGCAACAACTGGTTATCGTACAGCAACAACAACCACAACAACAACACAGTCCGCGTCCAGTGGCTATGACGACGTTGCCGTTGTCCGTCGTCGCCTCTGACAATCGATTAATGGCACATATAAATGGCTATCTTCTGGTTGGTTAGTTGGTTGCTTGCTTGACCAGCTAGTTCCCTGGCCCGAGCTGGCCTGGTCAAGTTACTTTGACTTGGCTTCGTCTCACAAGTAAAGAAAAAACAAAAACCGATTTCAATTCGCTTTCAATTTGCATGTTTTCGTTTTCAACGTTTTTGCCTTTTTGTCGATGAATGGAAATAAACATAAACAGCATTCAAAAATATTATATATACATTTATATATTGTGGGCGTTTAACTGAATGCGTTCAACGGCGCCGCTGCGACGACGAAGCAACCAAAAAACAGAAAAAAACATTGGGTCACCAATCATTCCATTGGCGTCGGCGCAAATGTTGCCGATGGCTGCGTCGTACATTGACGTTGGCGAGTCAGCAACAACAACAACAACAAAACCAACAACGACAACTTTAAGCTGCACAAACAAGCTAAGGTCAATTTCGAGAGTGATGCGTTGCGATGCGATGCGATGCGATGAGCAAGACAAAGTCATTGGAACATAACTCGAAGATCAACACACAAATAATAACCCTCAAAAAAGAAAAACTTTTGAACGAGTCACCGATTTTAAGATACCCTATAACCTCGCCCTTGCTTCCATAAACTCTTCTTTTTGACCCTTCTTAGTGAGTCTGAGGCTTTCTAAGCCAATAGTCCTTTTCTTTGGCTGGTCCAAATTTTCGATAATTTTTTATCGTTTGACTATCGTTAATCGCCAACACCAAGAAGAAGAAAATCGTACACTTTCTCTTAAAACAAGACAAAATAGACGATTATTATATATTAATTTGAATTATTTTCTACATTAAACTTAAGATGATACACTTCTTAAACAGAAGTATTATTAAAACAAACGAAAATTTCTTCAAAAGGAACTAATTGAAATAGAATAAATAAACTGTGTTTGGATGTCTTTAGAATGATCTATCAACATTTACTGTCATTCATCATCAAATGCTCTATGATAAAACCCAAGGAAAAGTCTCCATTTACTCAAGAACTAACGAGAAACTTCCAATCATTAATCACAGAGAGGTCAAAAATGAAGCAAAGAAACCAAAGATTATCAAAAACGTGTGAAAAAAACTAACCATAGTTTAGTTTTTCTTATAAAACTATAATGTGCACATGAATTTATGAATTTTTGAGCGGGTAACTCAGCAGAAATTGGAACATATCAAGCCAATCTCGTTAAGGCACGCACGCAGGGGAAATGTACTTTGTGGTGGGAGGGGGAAGGGAAGAGGCGCTCCCACATAATGATATATGAAATACGAAACACTGAGACTTCAAGGTATTTCGTTGACAGATTCTAGATTCTTAGCTATTTATCCATTACAAACAATAGAAAAGAGTCTGCTAAATGCTCCGATCGATTAATTTCGATACACTTCGATTAATTCGACGATTATTCGACGGGTAATTAAACCTAATATCATAAACACATACAGTAGAATCCGGTTATAGGATTTTCGTCCTTATATCCGGAAGACGTACTAACCGGAGGCCCTTTCATATAAGTTTGTATGGGGACCAACCAATCACTCATCGAACTTTTGTCGCTATAACTGTTAGTTCTTGTGAAACGAACTTGGACCTCAGGCCCAGTCTAGGGTATAAAACAAAATATATATATAAATCGTAAGACACTTTGCTGCTGCAGCGCCTACACTTACACATATGGAAAGCGAGTGAGCAGCTGTCGAATTTACGTGCTTTTAATTTTTGAACAAAATTTCATTTAAATATTTAACAAACAGATAGAAAGAGATAGGCAGAGAGAGAGAGAGTGAGAGTGCACTCTAATGATAGCCATGAAACGGCAAGCCAAGATGACGAGTGTGGGAGGGGGGGTTTCTTTTTCATGGAGTGAGGGGAGTGGGCGCGGAGGTAAGGGGTCTGAATAGAGGGAAGGAAATTAAGCAACAACGCATTTTCTTGGCACCCGCAATTGGGGCATGCAAGCCAAGTAGGAAGCAAATGGTGGGGGGAAGAAGCTACATAGAGGGGGTAGAGGCACAACTACTCAGCCAGGGCGATGAAAAGCCAAACACTTCTCTCTCTCTCTCTCTCTCTCTCTATCACTTAAGTAGGAGACAATATGTGGGTCAATGTACAACTAATTTTTCACTTTTCTTTTATGGTTTTTTAATTTTACAACATTAATATTTCAAAGCGAGATGAACAGAGAGAGAGCGAGAGAGAGAGAGAGCGGAAGGGAGCGTCTGCAATGCATATTATTTATTGTTTCTATGGAAATTTTCCTTCATAGTTTTTGTTTCTTTTTTGCCCATTTTTTAATGGTCGAAGCCGTGTTAATTGATTGACAGCGGCAGAGACTCAGGCACGCGCTGCAGCTGCTTTTCTTTTCTTTTATTTTGTATTGAGAATTGGAGAGAACAATTTTTGGTACATTGTAACGACATTTTCAAACGCTTGCGAAAGAGCCCAGTTCCTCCAGCTGAAAGCTTTGGGCCAGGCCGGAAGTGCCTGTCAGTTTGTGGCAATATTTAATTATTCTCGGGGCGAGGAGTTGAAGAATTAAAACAAATTAGAAAACACTTTGTTCAACAGAGTGAGAGAGAGGGAGAATTCTCATTCGTGTTTGTTTTTTTATGCTTAGAATGTCTGCAATAGATTACTATGATAAGCCACATGATTCACGGTTAAAAATAATCTAAAATAAACTACACCAACAATGCTGAAATGTTGATAACTGAAGTCAGCATAAAGGAAACTCAATAAAATGAAACATTTGGGTCATTTTGATAAATGTTATAGAAACTTATTAGTTCAAGTACATATACATACTTAGTCAAGGTCTCGTTAGACTAACCATCAAGAAATATATGTACAGTGGAATCCGGTTATTACGACTCCGCTTATAACGTCCGTGCGGTTATAGCGACTAAAGTTCGATAAGTACAAACTTATATGAAAGGGCCTCCGGTTGTACGTCTTCCGGATACAACGATGAAAATCGTCGGTCCCTTGGGCGTCGTTATAACCGGATTCTACTGTATATGTATGTGTATGGAAACCAACACATATTCTTAGGATTTACTTTAACTACTTAGTTAACTCATAAGCTATAAAACACATAACACATAGCTAATTATTTTATTATTTGTAGGTTGGACAAGGACTAGAAACTAGAGCTCTACGTTTGTCCTCACCTTTTGTTAGGTTTTAACCAATAATTACTTTTATCTGGCCAATTCGAACTAGAACAAGCAATACATGATCAGAACTTAAACCTCGAAATCAAAAATTACCATCGCACAGTGGCTGATTTTGAAAAAGTTAAAGTTAATTTAAAACCAGAGGGCCGAGGCTAACTTCGACCGCGCCGAAGTTTGTATACCCTTGCAAGTAGTTTGGTACTCTTTTCTCACTTATAGACGTCAAAGTGGAAAAACGTTTTATCTAAACCTTGCAGTTTAGCCGGCTCGAGGTCAAGATTATTTCAAAGGCAACACAAAAAGGTGAGCAGGTTCTCTGTATAGCTATTTCAAGAACTACCAAGTTCTATCATCAGCAGACTTTGCTAAAGAACTCCGGAATTGCAATAGCCATAACATGTCTTCAACGCTAGAATTATTTGGCAACTAAATGAAGCGAAAACAAGAGGGTCGGGGCTAACTTCGACCCCGTCAAAGTTTGTATACCCTTGCAACTTTTGTGGTAACTCTTTCCTTACCCATAACCATCAAAAAGGAAACGGCTAATGCTTGAAAGAACGGCCCACAATCTTAGCATAGAAAATAACGAAGATGCTGATCAAAGTCACTGTTTGTTCCTATGGAAGCTATATGACATAGTCGCTATGTCCGATCTGGCTGATTCCGAGTTATAGAACCTGTGCACTATATACAAGCCTACATGCAAAAGCTATGTAGCTCTTACAGTATAGGAAGAGTTGCGCTGATCCAGACGGACGGATGGACGGATAAACGGACATGGCTATTTGAACTCGTGCCGTCGTTTCTCCCTACAAAGGAGTCATTAATGTTCAAAAAACGAGGTCATTTATTACTATTTGGTCAGAAAAAGGATTCAAAAAGGATTCGTATGTTATCATTTGCTTCAAGGGTGGGTACGTAGTGGCTCCTTTGGCTCCCGTGGCTCGTTACCGGCAGAGGCTGGGCAGAGAAAAATCGCTTGATCCAAAAAAGGTGAAGGAACAAATCGTTCCACCAAAAAGTACAAATCTTTTACCATCTATTAGTTAGTATGGACAATTCTGCAGGCCAAGGTAATTGATTTGGCACCCTGTATTAAGTCATTGATATTTCACATTTCTCAGGATTTATATTCTTTTTCCAACTATACACACACACACACACACGATCAGAAGTCACGCATTCATCCGACAAGTTCTTTTATTATCCATGAATAATTACATGCGAATTTATCTGTCCAACCACGCCCCTCCCCCACTACCTCCCACTACACACACACACACATCAATCCACTCGATCTCTAGAGAGACTAGACTATTATTTATTATGCATGCAATAAACAACAACAAAAAAAAAATAAACTTTGTGGTTTTTTTTTTCTTCTTTTTCAGCGGGTTGTTCAATTGAAAAATGAGATCATCGATTCAGTAGGAAAAAGAACAATAATTAAAATTATTTATTTAAATATCCATCCATTGTGAAATGTTTAATAAACAATGTCAATGGCATGGGGCATGACATATACAAAAATACAAAATAAATAAAGAAAACCAGAGGACCGGGGCTAACGTCGACTGCGCCGAAGATTGTATACCCTTGCAACTGTCTTGGAAACTCTCTCCTTACCCAAAGCCAACAAAGTGGAAGAAGTCTAATGTCTCTGAAAGAACGGCCTACAATCTTAGCATAGGAAATAAGAAATATATTGACATAAGTCACTGTTTTCGACCGATCGTTTCTATGATATAGTCGAACGATCTTGATCCAAGTTGGCACAGTCGTTTATAGATGTAATAGACTTGCCAATATGAAATAGCTCAGAAAACAACGAAGTTATTGCGAAAAGTCACTGTTCGTGACTTTGCCGTTTGTAAATGATATAGTTATCCGATCCGGTTGAATCCTGCCGTCAATTAACCCTGTAGGTCTAACGGTCTAGGAGGAATTGGCGTTGATCTACGCGGACGGACACACGGACGGACAGACGGGCATGGCTATTTGAACTCGTCTCGTCGTGCTGATCAAAAATATATATACTTTACATGGTGGACGATGCGTTGTGCGTTGCACACTTTTGCCAAACACGAATATACCCTTTTTGCAAGGGTATAAAAATTATCTATTGCCAAGTCCAAGTCAGCCAGACAGACAGACGGTTGCAAATGCCACTTGGCAGCGAGCTTAAGGTCTTTGCGGATTAGTTTTGAAACGAACTTAGCAACCAACGAATAACCAACAATGTAATCAATTAGAGGACATCACTCGCAATGGCAGACGCATACAGTTTCGAGTACATGAAGTCAACTCACACTCAAACTCACATGTGTGTGTGTGCTCTCAATGATTGATGTGGCATGCCCATCTGTGCCCATTGCCTTGACAGCAACAGCGACAACTTCCGAGTTGCTTCCAACAACGGCGAACGGAACTCGACTCGTGCAGCAGCTTGTGTCAATCGTGGCTAAAATAGACAGCCAACTTACTTTACATGGCCATAACTCAGACTTGAGGCTCAAGCGCCCCAAGACTCTACACCATGTGATGTGATGGTGTGTTCTAGGCCAGTTCCAGTTCGTTTTGCTTGCGTCCAAAAATGGCAAGGTCCAAGGCCTCAAGTCTTTCATTTTTTGGCAACAAAACTGTGGGACTTTTGCTCTTTACTTTTTATGGACAAGTGATGATTGCAAATCAGTCAAAAAGGGCTTGATTAAAAACTATTCTTTTTGGACAACAAAAAAAAAAAAACAATTTATGCAGCGGCATGAAATCAATTTTCACTCTCAAAGCTTTTAATTTATAGTGGAGATAGTGAAGAAGTTTGCAATGTCTTTTCACCCAGACACGAAAAGGAAAGCAACAGTTTTCCTTGATAATTTATTGAGTCATTCAAAAACGACGATCTTGGACGACCAGCATCTTTTTCTGCCATTTGTCTTTATAACGTTCGATACACTTCTTATACCCTTGCAAAATGGTAGGAAGCATCTCCGACCAAATAGAGGATATACATATATTCTTGATCAGTCCGAGTCCCCTCCGTCCGTCTGTGAGAGCTGCAGAGCTTTAATTTTGCATGTGGGCTTCTATATACTGCTAGGTTTGTGTATCTCGTATTCTGCCGGATCGGATCACTATATCATTTAGCTCTAATGCAAACAGCAAAGTCACGAACAGTGACTTTTCTCAATAACTTTGCTATTTTCTGAGCTATTGTCGTGAAATTTCATATTGGTAAGTTTATTACATCTATAAACGACTGTGCCAACTTGGATCAAGATCGGGTGACTATATTATAGAAACGATCGGTCGAAAATAGTGACTTTTGTCAATAACTTTGTTACTTTTGACGCGATTGCTTTCAAATGAAACGTTTGATAGTTTAATATATCTGTTAATGACTGTGCCGAATTTGATCAAGATCGGGTGGGTATATCATATAGCTCCCATAGGAATGATCGGTCGAACGCAGGGACTTTTGTCAACAACTTCTTTACTTTTAACGCAATCGTTACAAAAGTTAATATTAGACAGTTAGATATGCCTATTAATGGCTGTGCCAAATTCGATCTCAATATCTAATATGTCCGTTTGATGATCAATTGCTGAAAAGACAATGAACATAAAAGAAAATGTCATACAGTTTGATGGATTTTGGTCTGTTTACAGTGATTAAATGGATTGTTCAGTGTATCACAATAATTTGGAACGTGCCAAATTTACCAGTTTAGTGGTTCATTTTATCAGTTGAACCCCAAATATGCATAAATAAAAGCGGGGAAAACTAACAAAGACGTTGTATCTTTGACCCAAAGATTAGGTTAGTGTTTTGGGCTAACTATAAAATCGTTATACTCAAGTATAAGTGTCAATGAGAGAAATAGAGAGAGAGGGGGGAAGACATAAGCTGATCAATTGGCTAAAACTTTTTGCTTGAGTCGATAGAAAATTGTGCAGAATTAGACGTAAAGTTTGTTTGCATTTTCGTGCAATTAATATACATTTCTCTCTCTAGTCGTTTGCTGAGATCACCGACTCCTTAACCTACCCCACCTCCTCTCACACACACACACACACACACACACACACACACACACCCCTCCACCTCTAGCAGTACATGCATGTGTATGTCCATTTTGTAGTATCTTTTAATTAAAAGCAAAAACTTCAAAGATATTTTTGCAGCACGCATGTTTGCCCCGTTCCCCCACTGACAGATGGATAGATATATATCTTTGCTTTTCTCTAAATGTTGCATGCAAATGGAGGGAACAACTTCACCTACTAAGCACAGTACAAAACTCATTAAGTAGTTCCCCTCCCCTCCTGCCCGTACTCGAAGAAGAACTCTGCCTCTACTTGACCTTTTTTTTTTGTTGTTGCTGTTTTTAAAGAGGGGCGTATGAAATTAATAGACTCTCCATTCGCTTAATTATCACAGAGAGCAGCAGCAGCAACAACAACTACAATGAGCAAGTGTTTTTTGTTTTCCAGAAGTCCCTCGAGTAAAATAGAGAGAGACAAAGGGAGAGGAGAGTCACCTCGCTGACCACCAACATCATCATCATCATCATCATCCCACCATTCAGTGGTGCGAGTGCTGCGTGTGTTTGCTTTATTAGATGATGATAACTGGCTAATGAGTTGAACTGCGGTGCGGAAAGCCAAAAACATGTTGTTGCTGTTGTCTCTGACCAAAAGCAGAAGCCACCAAAGACAACCGCAGCAACAATAACAAACAATAGCAGCAGCACCAACAAAACAACCAACCAACCAACCAACAACAACTGGCTACTTCCTTTGCTCAGTCACTTAGCTGCCCGCGCAATTTACAAACTGAACAGAAAAACAGAAGAACGACAAAAAAAAAAAAAGAAAAGATTTTTGCCTTTCTTGTTGCATACCCTAACAAAACGTTAATGTATAAAGGCAAGTCACATTAAGGATAACAGATCTCTCCCTAACCTCTCATTGAATTCATTTCCAAGTTGAAAAGGACCAAGGCAAGGGGAAACCCTAGGTTGGTAGGTGCCTCTACTGGCAAGGACAACCCTTAAGGGCCTTAAGACTCTGGTTCTAGAAGCTCTCTGGGGAGGGAGAATCACCTGCACTTTCTCCCCCGTGAGAAGGAGAAAGACCACTGAGAAAGACAGTGTTTTTTTTGTTTAAATAGAGTATTGTCAGGGTCTAACAGAAATCATAACGGTATACTTTATCTCGTCTCGGAAAATGACCAGTCCCTTAAAGTCAGCTGTTTGTTCACGTGAACTTTCACTCTGTTCACTTTGAAGTGAATCCAAATGGAAAGTGATCTGTTCCCTTGCCATTTCTAATTATCCAGACTCGCCTGTATATATATATTATGCAATGGCATTAACCTTTTTTGCACAACTTTGCACACTTTGGTGAAAATCACCCTGTTTCATGCAAATGCTAGAGTTTCGCTGATATTTTTCTAGTTTTACACACTTTTTGAACAATACCAAGAGTATTCTATCCGTCTAATATCCATTTAATGCATCGTAATAAGGAATAAGTAAAATGACTTATCGACATCTGGACCATCTATGCAGTGGTGGTCACTAGGTTGGGGGTTTTTGTCTATTTTAACTTTTTCGATTTTCTCGGGTTGAATTGAACAAATATCCCCCATTTCGGGCTGGTCAATATTTTAGTCTTTCCAACACAAATTTAAAGCGTCTTTAATTGTAATTTATAACGATTTCATTAATTTGTTTTATATTTAGAGTTTTATCTCAGAACGACAATCTTATTTAAATAATATATGCAAATGTTGAGAAATTAATTTTGAATACAAATCACGATATGATGAATATTTGCTTTTACTTAGGGTATATGCTATGTCGGTGTTGATTTAAATCATTTGCCATATTTTGCTATTATTATGATAGTTTGATGTTGTTGTTGCTGTTGTTGTTGTTAGCCCCGAAGGTGAGAAGCGCAAAGTTTTTGTGAAGAGCCCCCACACGAGACAAGATTAGAGACTTCTGGCCTCTAGCACCAACTGTCCCTGTCCCTGCTCCTCTTCCTTTTCCCCATCTCCACTGTCCGTGTGTGTGTGTGTGTGTGTGTCTCTTTGTGGCAGAGTCTTTAACTTTAACAGAGGCCACCAAGCAGCAGCAGCAGCAGCAGAGAGATCAGCGGCCAACGGTAAGAAATAACTGCGCTTTATATATTTATTTATTTATTTGCGCATAAATGGGGGCTTCAGTGGGCATGACCGCATGCAAAACCAACAAAACATAAATCCGTATACGATATTTTTTAGTTTCGGTTACCCTTCACCCCTCTCTGGGCATATTAGAGCAGGCAAAATGTAGTCAATATAGCCATATCCTTAAGCTGTTCAGGCAGGACATATGTAAATACAGTAGAATCCGTTTATAACGACTCCGCTTATAACGTCCGTCCGGTTAGAGCGACTCAAGTTCGATGAGTGATTGGTTGGGGACGTACTAACCGTCTTCCGAATACAACGACGAAAATCGTCGGTCCTTGGGCGTCGTTATAACCGGATTCCACTGTAGCTAGAGATAGTGAGAGCTGCAAACCTTTCTATATAGTCCTTACGCCATCCTAGACCAGCCAAAGGACAAATCCCAACACCTTGCCTCGCTTTTTTCATTCAAATGAGATTTCCATGAATAAATATTGTATTAACTGGTTCTTTAACATGGCTAAAACGGCACCGAATGAATGCGGCTAAAAATTAAATTGAATAACTCATTTCTCATTGCTTCGTAATTATGAATAACGTGTCGAAAAAGGTCGACATCGAATTCGAATAATTTCTGATAATTCTTAATCTTTTGATTTTCTTCTTTTCTGCATTTGTAGGGTAAGAAACAGTCGACGTTAATGTCTTGGTGCGTTACGGTAATTCTGTTTTCTCTTTCTCTTCTTGTTGGTTTCAGTTTTGTTCTTGGCCAATTCTTTGGTCTTTTGCATTTGGTTAGTTAGTTGATCGATATATTCGTTTTATCTTGCGCATTTTGCTTATTTGCTTTTTGGATTTCGTGTTAATCATACATAGTTGTGAGGGGGGGACTCTATCTATCTATCACTTGTACTTAACATTGAATTTCCGTGCATTTTTCGTGGTCGTTAATTCTTATCTACCTCCAAGAAGAAGAAGAACAACAACAATATTTTCTATCGGCACGGTAAAAAATGAACTCAAATTGATAATGAAAAAACCCAAAACAAATAGTAACAAAAAAAAAAGGTTTTTTGTGATAAGCCTTTGGTGGCTGGCGGGGAGGGGGTGGCGAGAGGCAACGAAAGAAGGAAGGAGAAAAAATGAGTCAGAGAGTGCAAAAAAAGACGCAAAAGAAAGGAAAAACCACAGAAGTCGATCAGAGGTGGCTCTATTTTATGGACGGCACTGTCGAGTGTCGATTAGCAGTCTCAGTCCCTCAGGTAAAAGGCACAGGTAGCCGGGGCAACAACAACAACAAGAGCAAAAAGGGGTTGCAAAAAAAAAAAACAAGGAAAACCAGACGACTTATTTAGCCTGCAGCAGCTGCCCCTTATGAGTCAGTCCCCCATCCCTGCTAATTCTCAGCCCATTCCCCCCCGCCCATCACTCACACACACAGTGAATGGAAGAACAGAAACAAGGAACTTGCACTCACCCTTCATAGCCATCCAATTCCAAGGGCAGACGTTTCAGCTCCGACATATCCAGTTCCAGGCGCAAATTGGAAACCTCGCATAGCAAGCGATCTCGTTCCATGGTCAAGTCCTTGATCTTTGAATGCAGAGCGCTATTCTCTCTCAGCAGGTCCTCGACATTGAGACAAACTGATCCTCCGGCCGTTGTGGTTGCTTGCTGTCCGGTGGCTGTTGCACCACCCACACTAACACCCACACAGCCCGTGTCCACCATCAACATGGAGCTGGCCATAAGCAGCGATTGAGTTCTTTGGTGCAACAGGTCGGATTCCGGTGATATTTCCGACATATTGGCGTTTGTGTGATTTTGTTAGTGGCCAGCAAAGAAAAACTTGTAATCTACTTGATTCACTTTACACTCCTTTGCTTTGCATATTCCTCGGGAGCACAACACACACGCGCGCACTGCACACACACACCGACACAGTGACACAGCGACAAAGAGGAGCCGTGGCGGCCACGCACTCGCAATGCACCAAAAAGGAGCGCCACAACAACAACAACACTTTGATGAATCAAACAATAAACAAAAATTATGAAAAAAAATTAATAGAAATGACTTGGATTGTATTTCTAATTCAAAGCGGGTAAAAATAATACCAACTGATCTTGAATGCACTTCTCTTCGGTTTTCGTTACGTTTTGATAAAGAGTTGATATATTTTCGGTTTATTTTCACGCGCGACACGCGTCGTTCACTTGGGCAACGGCTAACAACAACAACGGTTAACAACAACAACATTTGATGGCCATCGAATATATCGATGTTGCTAACATCGATACTCGATATATCGCCACTAGACAATTTTTTTACCATCACTTGAAATGCAACCTGCGCGGTCATACGAATTTCGAACCATCGAACTTCTTGTAACCACATCGAACTCGAGTCATTAAGTCGAACATGCAACAAAATGGTCGAACATCGAGCAATTGATGCCAATTCCAACCGATGATGCTAACTCATACCGATGATGCCAAACTCGAACATTCGCTTACAACCACACGATAAATTCGCCCAGCCATACTGTATATTTTCGCTTTACCAAACCGAATTTCGCTCAGCTAGTTCGATGACACTCGTAGCCAAACCTATCGTAATCGACATTATCGGAGCAAAAAAGTACCAGCTATCGAAGTGTAGTGTGACCAGCGCTTAAAAACATTGTTAGCTGGATTATATTTTCGTAATTACATTGTTATAATTTAAGAATAATTCTAATTAATTTTTAACTGGAACTAAAGCGCAAAATGCCACGACCAAAGTCAAACGTATACCGGAAATACTTTACATTCGACTCACAAACAAACACAAGCACCTGTATGGTCGAAAAGGATAACAAACAATGCGGTCATCATATTATGGTAAACAGAGAACTGGAAACGTTTTGTTGTATTAAAGTAATTTGGATTAACAATGCTTTCAATTAATAGGGCAATCATGGCTCAAATCTAACCAGTCACATAAGGCGATGGCACAATGATCTGGTTATTGAGGAGCCGGAAAGAAATGGCAAGAAACCCAAGCCCAGAGCCCCAATGGACCTGCATGATGAGGTAGATGTTGTCAATATGGCCCAGGTGGAACTGGAAGAGGATACACAAACGTACTATAATGACTCCCAATGGCCCTCGCACACGCCCGATACCTCAACACGTTCCGAATTTGAACAGAAACCGAAAATCAATGACAAACACGATGCAGAACTAACGCCCAATTCGTATCTGTATCGTCAGGACTATTTGCAACTAAAGCGGGAGGAACTCAATTGGACCAAAGAGCTCGAACATCAAAAACTGCAAATGGAAGCCAAAAGACTGGAGCTCGATGAAAAGAAATTCGAGCTCGACCGTGAGCGAAGTCGACAAGAATATGAGCTAAAGAAACTAGATTTAGAGCAAAAGGAACGTTTGGTCAAATACGAACTGGAATTAAAATATGGCAAAACTGTTCCTTAAGCGGATCCAACAAAGAAAAAGGGAACCAAATGACTGTATGAATTCCAATTTAATTAGAGCCCTTGCAAAGAAGTGGTACACCAATTTCTAGCCAAAATCTAAATGACTGCCTGAAATTCTGTATCTCCTATACATACATAGATATATCCTATTTGTACTTGTATAAAACACACACACACACACAATCAATGTTATGATAAATTGTTAATAAGAGTTGTAAGAGTTATTCCATATACATTTATGTATGTATGTATGCATTCGATCTACTTCGAATCGAATTTAATTAATTTATAAATTTCTATTGAATATTTTTATAATGCATGTGTATATAAATAGATTTAAGAACAACTACATTTACTTGAAATTAGTCATACGAATTGTCCAAAATCTGTACAATGTGTAAATAAAAAACGAAACTCAAATATCAAGTCATTCTATAAAGTTTGTTTCATTTAAGTGAAATCATTTTCGACAGACTCGAAGTCGCAAAAAACATGTCTCACTGGTGTGCCGTTATTTACGATGTGTAAACCGTTAATCGACTCGGAAATTCCTTTACAGAAAACGTTCTCCTGAAATCGGCAGGGACACGTTCAGTTTGGCATCAGAATGAGGGAGATGGCATACATTTGATATCTATCTCTATCAGTCTTACTCTTTGCACAGTCTCATTTGTCTATGGAAATATTGAAATTCAATTAAAATCTACATATTTTGCTAACACTCGATAATAATGTAAAATGTTTTTTGTTTAGAAAATCTCAACATACATATGTATTAGAGATCTGCATGAATGATAGAAAAATCAATTCGAATGACGTAAAAATCAGTCGTACAACATTCAAACGAAACAAAACGAATTGAATGAGTTAGAAAGTGAGACAATGAGTTCCCATGATTCGAATGCATTCGAATTTCACTTCTGATTTTAGTATTTATTTGTATTGGATATTTTTTAACTATCTGTGATTACTATACGGCGAAACTAGTGTGGTCGGTGGTTCAGTGGGGACCTACCGCAACTTTAATACTGTTGTTATCGGGTTCAAACCCCCAACAGAGATAGAGATGCATTTTTTTCCATTAAAAGGTAGCGAATATTATTTTGATAATATATTAGATAGCCTTATTTATGTTTTCTCGGTTCGTTAGAAAAATTCGATTTTACCAGATTTGTCCCAAATTGTACAATCCATAACATACTAAAGTTTTTTGGTGTATAGCATATTTTAATTTGAATAGCCCTCATTTCGCCATTATTTTCCCTACATTTTGGATAAAATAATTAGTTTTTGTAGCTTTAAAACGTCCCAATGAGACAATTCGAATAATTCGAGGGCCTTAATTCAATTCATTGCCTTTCATTAAACAGAGTTACGTATTTTTAGAGATTTCACAAGTACTAACTCACACTCATTCATTTCATTGTGGAGTTGTCACTCATTCATTCGAATTCAATTTGAATGGATTCATTTGACTTTGATTTTTCTGTCATTCATGCAGCTCTCTCTAATATGTATGTATTAGATATTTTCTAATCAGTTTCTAAAATATTTGAACCCAAAGGAGGTTTTGGAATTCAATTTTAAGAGTTAAATCGATCAAAAAATACATTGAAATTGGAAAAGGAAAAGTAAATGGCCTCTGGTAATTGCTAAATATATCTTTCTAACTGAGGGAGAGAAGATTTTGTTTTAATATTCCTCTTACTTGCACCACTGTGGCGAGTCATAAGCAGCTGATTGCGTATCCTCCACTTGAATACAAACCGGCAAATGGCAAATTCCTCTAGAATTGTTCTAATTACTGGACCGCCAGGTAATCCACTTCATTCTGCCTGCCATTTGGTTCTAATTCCTAATCCTTTTAGGTGTGGGCAAGACCACTTTGGTGCGCAAAGTCTGTACAAATCTTACCGGAAAGAGAAAACTACGGGGTTTCTATACGGAAGAAGTCCGGGATGAAAGCCATCAGCGCATTGGTTTTGATGTAGTCACACTGGCGGGACAACGTGGCATTCTGGCACGGAATAGGTCCCCACCCGAAGGCAATTTACGGTGTCCGAAAGTGGGCAAATATTCCGTGTATGTCAAAGAATTTGAAAATCTAACTTTGCCCATACTTGAGATAAATGATGATGATGATAAGGAGCCGACGCCGGCATCTTTGTGGGTTATTGATGAAGTGGGTAAAATGGAATTGTGCAGCGAACCCTTTGAAACCGCTCTCCAAAAACTCATCCTTCGTCGAGTGCCTTTGGTGACCACCATACCCCAACAGAGACAGCCGCTACCTGTGGTGAGGCAACTGAAGCAACAAACTGGAGCTGTTATCTATCATGTGACCAAAAGCAATCGAGATGCTTTGTGTAAAACTATTACAGAGTATCTTACAAAATAAATCATTTGGATCTTTATTTAATTATATTATATATGCGTGTATATATTCTAACTAAGTGCTAGGCATCTGCTAAGGAGTTGGGGTTAAGTGCAGGCGGCGGCATTGTTGTAGATTGGGATTCACTTTTGCGTGTGGAACGTTTGCGTACCCGTTTTGTCTCTTTAGCCCAGTCCATTTCATTGTAGAGCTGCTCAGAGGCTCGCCAATGCAATTCCTGGCGCTGCACTAGATCTGGATGTTTCTGCTCGAACTCCTTATCGGGTGGTACAAGTAGCTCCCAGCGTTTTGTGGCATTCACACGGGCCACAGTACGAAGTACATCCAATGTTTCCGCTGCGGGCAGCTGAACGGCGGCCATTACCTGAGTGCGATATAGGCAAGCAGTCCGAGAGAATCGAAAGAGCTACACATGGAAAATGGAAGGCATATTACTCTCTATACACAAATGGAGTTTCAATGACTTAATGACTTACTATGTAATCTCGTGCTCGTATCATTTGCTCGGCAGTCGCACCATTGGCATGTGAGAGCATCTTCTCAGGATAGACCACTTCCGATCTGGGTACCCAATTGCCATGAAGCAATATGCCCACTTGCGGCAACAGGGCTAGCACCTTATCGGCTGTCACCTGAGGATCGACATGATCACTAAGAACCTTCATCAAATCACTGAACGATAACATGCGAGCATCTTTGAGCAGGACCCGCAGTTGCTCCAACAATGGCATCGTCTTAAGCATTGCCTTATTATATACTGGATGGGCCATCATCATCGTATTCACTTGCTGCACCTGCTCATCATGGGGCAAGAGTTTCCTCAGGTAATCATTGGCATTCAGGGCCAACGATTGATTGGCCTGGTGATTGGTTGCATACAATTTGTGCCGTTCGATTTCTGCAGTCGACGAGTTCCGGGCATGCCAGAATGTTTCGCACCATGGTTCGTCCATAATCCGTTGCACGAAACTGTTGTACGTGCCGCCGCGTTGCTCCTTGGTCTTCTTGGCAGCTGCTGCTCCCGGACCACGTGCAAATTTGACAGTCACTTGTTGTAGCACCTCCTCTTCGTCGACATCGTCAGACTGAGCCTTTTGCTCGGCCTTTCGCCGTTTATCGTCCTTGTCAAAGTGATTTAGAGCAGGTCGCAGCTGGACAATCGATGCAAGTGGCGACAAATGGACTTCCTTGTCCGCATATATGCCCACAATGTATTTCGAAATGTCTGTAAGGGATCGAGTGCTGGTAAATGCCTGTTTGTCCATTATGCCACGTTTATATGTCGGCCTCTCGGTCGCCTTTGCCGGTCCAGTTCCGTATGTATTCTTGCCATCGGCGGCCACGGCAAATTGCTCAGCCTTGAAGCTGTCATAGTGCTTGGATTCTGTGTTCAAGCCAAAGTCAACCTTCACCTCCTGAGTGAAGGGTTTCACACAGCAATTGACGACCACAGCGTCGTCATGATTTGGCAATTCCGTTTTGGTTGGATATTGGAAGAGATAGAGGTTGCCCTGTAGATTTTTTGACAGGAACACTGGGATCTGGGTATGTGATTTCAAAGGATCTTTAATTTCTGCTACTTCATGAATTCATCAATAGCCAACTTACCTCTTCAACAATGGGATCTTCCTCATCTTCGACTTCCATCGCTTGCCAGACAAGATGCACGCTTTTGAGATAGTGTTGCAAGTCGCTGCAAGGCCAGTCAGCTGTGCTCAACACTAAACTTGTTGCCAATACACATTGGGGCAAGATAATAAGAAAAAGAATCAATCCATTGGGATAGTCGCGTTAAAAAATAAACTACATATTTCCAAAACAAAGTAAAATATGAAAAATATTTCTTGCACTTCTGTACAGTGTTGGGCATATTTTTGGTACCAGATTGTGTGGTTCGCATCTTTTGACTAGCCAAAAAGATCTGCAATATAGAATGAATATTTAAAAAAAAAAACAAAAATTAAAACGAAACAATTTGTTTCCATTTCACTTTTTCTGCAACAATTGATTTAGCATTTCATTGCTGCACACCACTGTGTACGTTATTTTGCAACGGACACCGATTTCAAATATTGTTGAGCTGGTCACACTTGTTGCCCAGGGTCTAGCCGACCTAGGGCCAAGAGAGAGACCTCAGATTTTGGCAAAAGGCCTATGTATATATTCATAATGATATAACTGGCTTCTAATAATGTACACGGTCAGCTCGGAGATCTACAGTGAGACCAATTATCAACCAACTCGCACAGAGGATGGCCAGAAAGTGGTGTCCAAGTTCCGTTTCCGTTATCCGGAAACTGGGGAAAAACAGGATAACTCATTGAGCAACATTATTGACAAGGATGGAGATCTGGATGTTGCCCGTCCCCGGCGAGGCGTCATTGAACTTGAACATTCCGTGGCAACCGAATTAAAATTGGTGGGCCTGCAAGTTTGGCGGGGTGCTCTGCTCCTGGCGGATTATCTATTCCATCGGCGCGAGTCAATGGCTGGCCGGACCATAATGGAGCTGGGAGCTGGCGTTGGCCTAACTAGTATAGCAGCCGCCATCCACAATGCGGGCCAGGTTTATTGCACCGATGTCGATTTGGGTTGCATTCTCCAACTTATAAGCGGCAATGTGCAAAGGAATCTCAAATTGCTCCATGGTCAAGGTCAAGTGAAAGTAATGGAATTCAACTTTCTCACACCCAAGGAGGAGCAAACTGAACAATTACTCAGAGCCATAGATGCCAGCGATATTATATTAGCAGCCGATGTCATATACGATGACACCTTGACGGATGCCTTCATACGGGTCATCGATGAGATTCTAAAAAAAGACAATAAAAAGACATTCTATGTGGCCTTGGAGAAGCGTTATGTATTCACATTTGCCGATTGTGATTCTGTGGCGCCCATGTACGAATATTTTGTCGCACAGACAAGGTCAAAGCCATGGCTTATAGAGCACCTTCCATTGGATTTTCCCCAATACTTTGAATACGAACGCTGCCCCCAACTAGTTCTGATGAAGATTACCTCACGATAGCTGATCCCCCTCTAGCATTTAGTAATCAAATAATTCAATTCATCCTTCATTATGTCCATGCATATCTATGTAACTAGCTGAATAAATGGAATCGACATTAAAATAGATAACCCTTTTGCTAGGACAAATTGATTTTGGGCTTCCATAATTGACTTTAAAGCTTGAGTTATTTGTTTTTTTTTTAACAATCTTATTTTATTTCATTTAATTATTCAAAAAGATTCTTACTATGCTAAAACCCAATTACCCGCAAATTGACGACCATCAACAAACATCACAGATCCTGCATGGCTAGTATGATATTCTCCAATGCCTGGCGAGCATCTGTGGCTGGAAAATGCTGAAGCACCGCAAGAGCAGCTGCAGTATGCTTACGTTGCAGCTGCTTGGTCTTGGCCAGGGCAGGACCAGCCAGTATAGCCTTATGAATCTGATCGTAGTCAATATTCTCCACAGACTGTTTGCCCTTCTCCAGTTGGGCATACAAGCTGGGATCATGTTCCAAATGGAACAATACCGGAGCACTCACCAAACTGAATGTGGCATCCAAAGGCAATGTGGAGCACTGGAAGGGCTCAGCATCTAAGCAGGCCTGCCAAGCCATGGCCAAATGCTTGCCAAAGCGATATGCATGTCGCTGTAGCTCTTCGCTCTGGCCGGCCAGTTTAAGTGATGCTTGACAGGATTTGCCTAGAAGGCTGCCGGCATTTAAAATATTTCTACATTCCCATTCCTGTTCGGGATTGCCCAAGACCTGGGCAATTGGCATGGGTGTCATGACATCATGCTCATTAAAATCGACGCCGACATTCAACGATGGGCGCTGGAAGGTGCCCGGTTTATAGGGCAATGGATTGTTTTGCTCATCACGTTCGCCAATGAATTCGGATTCGGAAAAATCACGAACAGCCGAAGAGATTAGCTCCACGACCTCTTGGTTACGCAAATTGGCCAACTCGGCACTAGAATGACCCAATAGATAGTCACCAGTGAGCAGGCCAATTTTATTGCCAAACGACATATCATCATAGGTGGCCACATCCTGGCCAGCTTCCGTGCTGGCCTGTAGATTAACCACGCTCTGCAACCAAACCATTGACCTGAGCTTTAGTCCAAATAGTCCAAATATGTATGAGAAATGAAAACTTACATTATGCACCAGATGAGATATTCGAATCATTTCAGTGACTTCGGCCAAAGCACGTTGAGAATGCAGAACCCCGGCGCTTTTATCCTGCTCCACATCCGGTATGCTGGCCGCATGTCCTGCTGCCTTGGATACGAGTAGGACAATTAAACCCCATGCCTGCATCGTATTTTTGCCATTATACAGGAGATGCCTGAAATGAATTAAGTTCAGAGAAATTGTACTAAAATTGAAATGACTTGGAATGTAATGGGTATTTACTTGGCGGTCTTCATCAGTGGATGGGCACTGCCGACCAGTTTGCGCAAATGCAATGCAACATTGGCTATCTCATCGCTAAGGAGCCAGCGAAGACTTAGAAACGATGTGGGATATCCAACTATGCGTTCTGCCTCACTGACAGCCCTATTCCAATCGTGTCGAGGCGGTGGCGTAGTCACCTGTTGCTGCTGTCTGCTACTTATGGTTGATGTTGCTGTCCAGCGATGTGGTTGTTGTTGTTGCTGTTTCTGCTGCTGCAAAGTGAAAGTTTTCAGCGCAGGCGCCGCCAGTGCCAGATAGCGTTTTTGCATCAGGCTCAGGGTCTCCCCATGGGACATCCTTTGGCTCAGTTGTTGCATAATCCTAAACATTTTGGCTTTCTATTTGGAGGGGGAACGATTGGATTTACTAATTGCAAAACTTTGTGTATATTTCTATCCAAGTGGAAGAATTTGTTAATCTTGACTTGGCTGCGCTTGGCTGAACTGCTTCGTCGCTTGCCTTGTAGAAAAGTGAAATCTTCAAGCTCCAACTTGGACGTCAACGTCGCCGTTGCTGATGTTCGACGCCACTGCTCTCACCTTCACCTGTCTTGCTGTCGATGCCGCTGCTTTAGCTTCTGCTTTTGTCTCTGTTGTTGCTGTTGCTTCTTCCCTTGGCGGCGGCGGCGGCGGCCCACTTTTACAATTGTTGTTTGCAGTGGAGCCGCCGTTTTGTTTATTTTTATTGCCCCACGCTTTAACATGGAATTTCGGGTTGCCATAACAGGTTTTGCCAACAGGGCTGCATAACATGCAAGAATTTAGAGTTCGTAATAAATGAGTCGCAGCCCTGGTAAATTGATTCAAATGTTGCCGCTGTTTTTGGCCAATTGGCATCTCTGCTGGCTTTAAACAGTGGCTTGGCCAACATTCCCTGTATTTTCACGAAAACAGAAAGAACATACCCAAAATACCAAAACTACATATAAATACCAAAAAACCCACAGAAATACCAGAAAAACACTAAAATACCAGAAACACACAGAAATACCTGAGTTACAAAAATTGCAAACTTGTGTGAAAATCCTTATCCAAACAAAAATGTATTCTTGATCAAAACAAACGACAATTAATATTAAAATCTGATGAAAACAAACCAAAATGAATTTCTCTGCAAAACAAATAATTCGGATTTCTTAATCAAAGCAAGAGAAAATAAAATTAGTGGTTCAAAACGAGCATTTAAATATTTCCGCAGCAATTGACGGGCAATGGTGTATATGTGTGTGTGCTTGTGTGTGTGTATGCTTGTGATCCAAAACCTAAAGAGAAAGGAGCAGGAATAAGAAATAAGAACAAAAGGAAAGTGGCTGCAATAAACGGAAACAATCTAGATCTATTGAACGGCTATTTTGAGGGTACCTAAGAAATCAAAATCTCACATACAAACACAAACGTTTGTATGTGTTTGTATGGAACATTACTACAGAGAAAATGGGAACGGAATGGGGCGAAAGAAAACCTACGAAAGTGGTTGCTGCTGCTGTTGTGAGAGGAATTCTGCCGCTGCCTTTTACTCGTGCGTGTGTCTGCATGTGTGTTTGTGCAGTGTTGTATAGTGCATAAATTATGATTTCTTTTTTTTTGTTTTTTGTGTTAATTTATTCGGAATTTGTTGCGAGAAATATGGAAAGGCAAATTCAAAAAAAATCTACAAGTTTAAATATGAAATTAAAACTTCGGTTGGGGTCTCAAAATCGATCTGGGTTGCATCCATCCCTAAACAACACAAGATTTCAGATGCATGCAAGCGAGAGAGAGAGAGAATAAAAAGAGAGCGAGTGGTGCGTATGAGGAGAGAGAGACCCGATGTGGACGCCGATGCCGCCATGCACACGCACACTAGCATTCAAAAACTTGTTTGGTAGCTCACTCACAACACACACACTCCCTCTGCTTGCTTGCTCTCTGTCTCTCTGTTGGCAAAAAAGAGCAAAAGCCGCTATTCGCTAGCGCTCTCTCTCATGAACTGAGAAATCTTTCTCTCGCCACTCGCTGGTTCCCACCAAGCAAAAGCAAAGCTAGGCGAGCAAAATTTCCATTGTGTGTGGCGATGTCGCGTCGTCGTCGTTTGCTTTTGCTGTGCCCGTTGCCAGAGCCAGAGCCAGAGCCAGCCAGCAGCAGCAGCAGTAGTAGCAGCAGCAGCAGAAACAGTCGGTTTAAAATTTTCTGACTCGTCATTTGTGCTGTGCGGTGTTGTGCGAAAAAAAGAAGAAATAAAGTGTATATACACACATACGTATACATTGAGTAATAAAGTATAAATAATTAAAATGTAACAAATACGCAATAACCAAATCTAATTCACTTTCCACATTAAAAAAAGAAAAGGGTTCGTTATATTCGATTTTTCCCCCTCCAAGTACTTTTCGCGACCGTGTAAAGTGCAAAGCAAAATTAATCGAGTCTCCCTCCTCAACTGTGTGTCTGTTTGATTGTGCGAGTACATTTGTCTCTCTGTGTGAGTGTGTGTGTGTGAACAAACTTTATTACTCATCTGCTGCTTCGCTAGTCTTTTTTCCGTTTATTTTTTATTTTTTTTTTTGTTTTTACAAAATAGTTATTAAAAAAGAAAATTCGAATACAGAAAAATGAAAGAAGATGCTGGAAAGTGAACAAAACACAAATGGCGACAAGCAGCGGCAAGCAGCGCCGTGTTGGTGAGGGGGAGACGGACCTGGGGTGAACAAATGAACAATTTGAATAAACTGTCGCCGCAAATAAAAGTAAAAAAAAAAAAAGAAAGAAAAAAGGCAAGAAGGAAAAAAACTACCTATTTTATTTTTTGTCTACATCAACGATTAACGAAAAACTCAACGACTTTCATCGTCGTTGTGCGTCGGTGTCGATGTCGATGTCTCTGTGTGTGTGTGTGCGTTCATGTATGTGTGTTTGTATGTGACTCGCTTGGTCTCGCTCTTTTTTGCCATCACGTCTGCCTCTGCCTTGAAAAAGGAAAAAAAAAAAATTCATTTCGATGTGTGCGCGACTCTCTCATCATAAACTCGCTCGTTCGCTCGCTCGCTCTCTAGCTCTCTCTGAATCATATGAACGATCCACCCTTGTAATTGTGTATGTGAGTGAGAAAACCAGCAGCAGCAACAAATAAAAAACAATAAGAAAAATACTTGCTCTCTCTCTCCCCACTAATGTGTGTCTATGTATGCGTGTGTGTGTGTGCGTGTGAGTGAGTGCAATTTGCCGTTGTTTTACCTACACACCATCCATCGGTCTCTCCGTCGGCTCTCGGCGGTTGCTGACTCTCAACGGTTTCGAAATCTAAATTATTATTGTTTTTTTTTTTCATTATTTTTTTTGTCTTTTTTTTATTGTAGTAACAACAGCAAAATGAAAACTGCTGCAGTGCGTGGTGTATTTTGTTGCCAAAGCAAAAATTTATTTTAATTATAAAATCAAAGAAAGGAAAGAAAGAGAAGAAAAACCTAATTCAACCAACAACAACAACAAATAAAAACAAAACCAACAAGAAACAACAAAAAGAAGAAGAACAAGAAGAGAAGCATCAGAGCCCCATTTGTGTATCTGTGTGTTTGTTTTCCCCCCCGCCCTAGTATTCCCTGCCCCCCAGTCCCACTCTACAATATTGCTCCTCTTCTTCTATCGTCGTCGTCGTCTCTGTGTGTGTGCATGTGTGTCTTCTATGTGAATCAATAAAATATACACAACAACAAGAGAAAATCAACAACAAATGTGCAAAATATTAGTAAATCAAACAGCAGCAACTACAATTGCATCAAAAACAACAACAACAACCACAACAGCTGCAACACCATCAACTTTAACAACAACAACACAAACCACAAAGCAATCGAAATCAATCCAAAACACAAACTTGAGAAAATGAGGTGCTGCTGTTGTTTAAATAAAACAAGCCAAGAACTATGACGCATCAAAATCATCAGACAAACGGCGCAAGTTTGGAGGATTGCCATACAAACTTTTATGCCTTGGTAAGCAATAATACATCACATATACATACATACACACATACACATCAAAAGAATCTTTGTAGAAAATTATATGTAGGTCAGTGACAAAAATTGCGATCTAACTGCCACCGGTTTTTGTGGGTGGGTGGGGGTATTGAGGGGTATGAATGATCCATCACCTTAACTTACTCTTGTGGGTTAGCTATGTGTGTGTGTGTGTGTGTGTGTGAATATTATCGAAAACTTCGACGATCAATCGATCTTCTTCTCGTTACTGGACAGTCAAATTTGTTTGCCGGCGTTTTAAACTAAAACACAAAGAGAAATATCTTTGGATCAACAAATATTATTCAATTTGAAATATGCAAACCTAAAATGCATTCTCCACTACCTACTTAGAGATTGGCCTTGATTTCAACAGGTTGATTCCTACTATTAATAGATTCCTCTCAAAGGAATCAACACATCAAATCATACAAATCGAAGGATTAGAGGAAACAAATTAAAGAGTTTGGGGTAAATGAACTGAACTAATCTCGTCTGTCTGTCTGTCTGGGCGGAGGAGGGGGCGGTATATACTCTTCGTTTACCGTTAAAACAGCAACAGGGTATGAAGGAAGACGAAAGAAAACAACAACTGTTGACATAAGGAGACACAATGTTTTGTTTTGTTTGTGGAGAAGGAGAATTCGTCTTTAGTTTAGTTAGTTTGACTATTTATAAAGCGAATTGTTGTATTTGCTTGGCTATTTTTAAGTAGTGAGTGAACAAAATAGTTAGTTTCTTGGCCACACTGGCTCGGCTGCTGTCGTCGTCCGTCCGTTCATATAACAGGTTCTTCGACTAGTTTCTTCTTTCTGTCTTTCCACCACCATAAGGTGGCATATTTCTTTAATGAATCTTGAAGTAGCAGCGGAAAGCAAAGGCAAAAAAAAAAAAAACCAACCAAACACGGACTGCCGCAAAGTGGAAAAACTGACAATGACGACGACAATGCGTACAAGTCAACGTGCTCCACTCGCGGCCAGCCCCCGCGCGCGTTCTCTCTCACTCTCTCTGTCTCTGTCTCCTATGTATATCCAGTCGTCCCAAATACCCGCTTCGCTCCACTAGTGGAGGCAGAGGCCGATGCCGATGGCGACGCCAACGAATGCGGCAAATACGAAATAACGAAACAATAACAAACGCGCGAAACTTTCTTTGAGAAATAGAGGGAGAGCAATAGCCAGCGACACCAATGTGAAAGAGAGGGAGAGGCCAATATGTGTGTGTGTGTGAGGGAGAGAGGGAGCTTGAACTTGAGAGGCACGCGCGCGTGAACAAACACAAGTAAAGCATGTCGGAATGATAACACACACCAATACAGATATGCACAACACGCACAGAGAGAGCCAGAGATGTAGAGAGAGAGAGAGAGTAAAAGAGAGCACTCTCACAATACACTCGCAATGCAAATGTGGCCCATAGGCAGCAGCACCGAAGAGCAGAAAAAGAAGAAAGGAAAACAAAAAAAACAAGAAATATATCTCGAGCATAAAAGCCAAAGCAGGCAGGCAGAGGCAGGCAATGGCAAGTGTTGGAGGAGATTGAGTATGAAAATTGCAAATACACACACTCGAGCGCGCACACATGCAAGATAAAGATAGAGATACAAACGAATGACGACAACGTAGACAGATTACGAAAAGAAAAAAATTAACTCTGACTGCATTACAACAATGTTGTGAAACGGCTGCTGGATGGGTAGAGGGCAAGGGATGGAAACGAGGTGCAGAAGACGGTAGTAGTAATATGGTTACAAAGCGATAGCAAGCGGCGGCTGTGACGACGACAGCGGCAGCGGCGCTAGCCCAAAATAAAAGCCAATAAATAAAAGAACAAGGCGCAAAGCACAGCACAGCAAGAAACAAAAAAAAAAAAAGCACAACTCTAGCGAGTGTGTGATGGTTGGTTGGGTGGGCAGACAAAAAACGAGAGCGAAAATGAAAACACACAAAAATTGCAAAAACGGAAGAATGTGGAACATATTTGGATCGGGGGATACGTACGACCGTCCGACCGACGACGACACTCGATTTGCCATCGTCGACAACGACGACGTTGTTGCTGTTGCTGAGCGTTGGTGCGACGCAATGCGGGGAACTGTAAAGGGGCATGGAGCATGGGGCAATGAGTGGCAAGTGTGAGGGGGTAGGAGAGGAACTACATCGGCTGCTAGTCGGCATTGGCAGCCGCCGCCATAGCCAGGCATTCGTGTGGTTTGGGGGAATACCTCTTGGTATCGTTGTAGTTTCTGTCTCTCTGTGTTTGTGTACATGTTTCAGCTCATTGTGTGTGTGTGTGTGTGTGTGTGTGTAAGGTGCAGTTATTTAGCTCTATCTCAGTTAAAACGTACGCGCGCCGCTCTTTAAGGCCAAGATTGTTGTTGCTGCTCATTGATTTGTTGTGTGTTTGCAACACAGAAGCAACTTGTTTCTTATGAACGAACGAACGAACAACAACAACAACAGCTGCATACGTAAATACATACATACATATATACATACGTACATATGTCCAACATTTACTCTCAACGGAAGCCGCCAAGTCGACAACGACGACCCTAAGAAGCAGCAAGCCAGTTAGCCAGCTCAGCTAGCCAGGCCAGACTTAATTTAGTATTTTCTTCTTCTTCTTTCTTGTAAAGAGCTTGAGGAAGAAGCTTTGCTTTGCTGCTTCTTTTGGTTATTATTACAAGTGTAGTAAGGAATGCGGCGTGCGTTTTGCAACACTGGGCAAACGTGTGAAGCAGCGGCGAAAGCGCGCGAGTGTAGTGTGAACACTAGAAGTCTTAATATCTCAACAGCAACTGATTCGGAAAGGAAGAAGCGTTTAAATTAGAATAACCAGATCTTTCTCTCTCTCTCTCTTACTCTCCCTCTCTCTCTATTGTTGTCATAATAACCGTTAAAGGGTAAAGATCAATTCTTGGTTATTTATTTTGTTGTGATAAAAGTTCGTAGGGTTGAAACTGCAGGATAATTGAAAAAAGTAATGCGAAGGTCACTGACTTTGTCAGATTATTTAGACAAAGGAAGAGAGAGACAGAGAGAGAGAGATAGAGAGAGAGAGTCATAAGAAGGAAGTGTTTACTTAATCATTGTGACATTAGCGGCGGTCAATAACTGATATGATGGCTAATAGGCCTATGATCGATTAAGTTAAGGGTAGCTCCACCCGTTAGAAGCAAACGGTTTTCATCTTAGTGCAGCAGTGGACGTGGAGGGGTATGCGGTAGATAATATATGGTGAAATTTGTTACTACATTTATATGTATATCTAGTTGATATAATTCAAAAGCTTTATACATCTAACCAGCGATTGCACTTAAATTCCTCGAACAATATTGATACTGCGATATGCTGAGAGAGAGATGGGGAGATTGACAATCGAAATCCATATCTATATAATTAGAGCTTAGAATGGGTATGTGGGTTTCGGGTTGGTCGGGTTGGGGTAAGATTCCTTATCTGGATTATGATTTAAGCATAATTAATATCATTTTCTCACTCTTTCTATGTATTTCTATCCATTTTGCAGACTGATTTGTGTGGAATAAAATGGCGCAAATTCGTTAATGGGGAACGGCCGAATGCATCTAGCGATCCATTGGCCGATCCAATCCTTCGATCCTATTCACGATGCATGCAAGCGGATATGCTGTGCGTGTGGCGGCGTGTGCAATCCACCAAACAGGATAACACCGATCCGAATGCCTTAAACTTTGAGATTACCACATCGACGAAAGTACACCCGCCTTTATCGTTAGCCGCCGCCAAGGAGTTGTGGATATTTTGGTATGGCGAAGAGCCTGATCTTAGTGATCTGGTTGATGCTGAATTGCTGAGAATAGCGGGTAAGTGAAAAGCAAATAAACAAACCCATAAACCAAGAAACAAGCCGATGGGTGAGGGAAAGGAAATATGTCAAACTCTTTTACTCTCTCCCATTTGAGAGAGAGAGTCTCTCTCTCTCTCTGTTCCACACTCACCCACATACACACACACACAGACACAGACTAGAGATTTGTAGACACATACAGATACTTCTGCACATTTTACACGCCGCCGCTTGTGTGCAATGTGATGAATTTAATAAAACTTCAAGGCCGCGCAGCTCATGCAGCGCGCCGCACCAAATACAAAAAACACACACACATACAAACACATGCGAGCAGATTTGATTGCTGCTGCTGTTGATGATGATGATGATGATTATTTATTCGCCTTTAACGTCACTCACATTCAGAACGTCAATCGTAGGCGTAAACGTCACCTGTCATTTGCAATGTTTTCTAGCTAGCCCCAAGCGCGCTGCTGCTCTCTCTCTCCCTCTCTCGCCTTACTGATTTTTCTCATTCTTCTCTTGGCTTGCTCGCTCGCCTAATTATGCAAAAAGGGTGTTTGCTAGTATTGCTGCTCTCTCTCACTCAGTGAATGGCTGGCGTGTGTGTGTGTGTTTCGACTCTCTTTTTATTTTTTTGTTTCTGCGCTCTCTCTCACTGTGTCTCTCTTTTCTGTCTGTCTGCCGTATGTCTGTGTGATATGTGTGTGGGCGCTTTGGCAATTCTTTTGTAGGGTTGTTCCGCCAATATTCATATGTATGTATGTATGCACACACATACACACGAATAGCGCCGCTGCCTCTGCCACTGCCATTCTGGTCGCCGTCGCATCTGACAAGATTGGCCTTCGGGTCTCTCCTCAAGTCTTATCAGTCTTTTTTTTTTTCTTGCGTGTGGCCACTACTTCTATTATCTCTGACCGACAACGACGACAATCATCAGGAACGAAACGAAAAAGAAGAAAACTATTGTAGAATTCGAATTTTGGGGCTAGCTACTACGGCAAATTCCATTAGTAACCGCAGGTTGTAACCTTCGTTCGCTTTCTACCTACGTCATGTTGGCGTTTCATTTTACTTTTTACTGTTAGCTTTGTCAGTGTGTGCGTGTGCGTGTGTGTGAGTGTGTGTATGTTGTTGATAAACGTTTCTGTTTCGCGCGCGCTCGCTCTGACTTGAGTTGAATGCACGTCGTTAAATTGTGGTGAAATTGTTGGTGACCCCGACTATACGACATTGCCTTGTTGTGTTTGTTTTTTGTTTTGTTTTCATAATGTTTTTGCCTGATTCTTAATGGCAAGGACATTGACTAATTGCATTGACATTACTTTGTCTCGACTTCGCTGCTGTGCCTGTCTCTGTCTCCTCTCATTCGCGCAATATCATTTCATTTTCTTTTTATAGCACCTTTTACTTTGTGTGTGTGTGTGTGTGTGACTGTCAGTCTGGGTCTGGTCACCAAATAGAAGCGTCGTCGTGTGTCAGTTGTGTGAATGAAACTTTGAAATAAATACATGGCTTGTTGCTCGGCTTAAGAGGAAGGGGAGGAAGGCAGGTGTCTACTGCTCCGCTCAGGGAGAAGAAATAGAAAAGAAGAAGAGTTTGAGAGAAAGCACAGATGTAAGACGGCTCACTTTGGTCTTTGGTTGAGTTCTACACCACAACAACAACATAAAGGGGCTGTCACAGTGGTTTCAAAGTTATCAAATTCGAAAGTACATAGTTGAAATCTTTGTGATAAACTCTACAACTTCCAGCAATGAGGGAATGTCATGTTTAGTATGCAAATCATACAATCATCATGTTGATTCACTTACTTAAAGCTGGCTTTGAATGTAATAGTTAATATACGTTTAAGTTTGAGTCAAACCCCATCCGGTTAAGTGAAGGAAGGGGATTTTCCATTGAGTCCAAATAAACCACAAACGATATGATGGCAGGATAGTCCTTAGACCGACTCTTCTTCACACACCAACTAATCCATCCTTCTTCTGCCTGGTGCATTCATCTCGTCTTGCTCCCTTTTCATAAAGGCTTTTACAATTTTCCAACACACACACACAATTAGACACACATATGCATGTCGGATATGTGGGCGCCACAAAATCACAATGCTATTCTGATGCCCTGCCGCCTCCTTCTGATACTCCGCCTCCATCTGCTGGTGCTGTAGCCATTTTACCTTAAACAGCTGTCACTTTGTTTGCCTCTGGCTGTTTGTGTTTGTGCGTGCTCCACAATTGGAGCTAGTGGAATTACGATGTGCCTTGTATTCATGTATCTCTGCTATACACAAACATTTGTATGTGTACCGCGGGGGCTCTCTAAAATTCTCTCTTTCGCTCTCTCTCTTTTGTGAGCTTAAAACTGGTTTGCAAGCAAGCTTAATTACAATGCGCTTTGCTGTTGTTGTTATTGCAAATTTATTTTGTTGTTGTGTATTTTCTTATTATCTGTTACATTTTTTCTTTTTTTTAATTTGTTTTTCTTTTTGTTTTAAACTCTTTTCTTTGAGTCGAGTTTGTTGGTAGCAGCGTGTGAGGTTGACTCTCTTTACCTGTTTTCTTGTGTGTGTCTTGTGCTTATTAAACAATTTTCGCAGCCGCAGATTATTGACCTTGATTAAACACATTTGTTGCTGCTTTTAGCCATTCTCCTTGGCTTGTTGCATGCAATGCAAAATTCATTCTCCCTCTCTTTCGCTTCTTCACCACTCACTCATTCACGATGCCTAGCTCTCTTTCTCAGTAAATTACAGCTTTATTAAACTGTTATTACACACACAAACGCGCACGTATAAACAATAGATGGAAAGCGAGAGAGAGAGTGAGAGAGAGGACATCATTTGTCGCCCGCCTCTTCTTAACACGTCATTTTGCTGTGGTAGCAAATTTTTAACCTAAAATAGCATTTTGTTTTTTATATATGGGCCACAAACAACAACAAGAGAGACCACTGCAGAGAGTAATGGAGAGAGAGAGAGAGAGAGAGAGGGACACTGTTGCCGTGAGCGAGTGCACGCCTAGCGGCACTTTTAGTTCCAAACAACACATCTTCTTTATGACCGAAAAGCTTCAAGCCAGATACATAGATACACTCTCTCCCACACACACAGTTGCACACAATTACTCGTTAGTTTTCATGTCCGCGCTCTCTGAGTATCTGCAATTTTTTGTGTTTTCTCTCTTTCGTTTCTCTCTGAGCGAAGAGACAATAGCGTTGTGTCGTCGTCGACGGCGGCAGCAGCAGCAACATGTGCACAAACCACACGTGCTACAAAAAAACACCCACACTTGCACACGCACGCACGCATACACACACGATTATATAAAAGGGAGATACATGCATACATACATTGATACATATGTATTTGGAATTTGCATTGAGCAGTCGCCGTTGTCGTCAGATTCGGATTCCTCTGTTTTTGGGGGGGGGCTTTTAGACAAAGTTCCATGGTATTGTTGTTGCTTCTCCAGTTTTTTTTTGCTGTTGTTATTATTGTTGGCGTCATTGTCGGGGGCAGTAGTCAGTTAGTTTCAGTTACTGCTGCTTGTTGTCGAACTTGTCGTTGGCTTGCCATTTCCTTTTGGCTTGTCGATTCTTCTTTTGTTTGTTTGCTCCACACAAAAAGAGAGAGAGACAGAGAGAGAGCGAGACGTAAAGAAAGATAGAGAAAAGAATAGCGCTGAGGCTGCAATAAATGTTACCCCTTGCGGGCTTTTAGCGAGCTTTGAACTTTTACCGTTGGTCGACCGACGCCGCTGAGAGTATGTGACCTCAGAGCCAGGCCAAGACAGGCCAGGCCAAACCAGACCAGACCAGCCGGCAGAGTTACAACATTCCTTTTTTTCTTCTTCTTCTGCTCTTCCCAAGCGCGCACACATGCAAAGACACGCACTCATGAATACTTATACATAATCGTACATTGCCCTCAGAGGAGACGCAGGCAGGCGACGACAAAAAAACTACGCGCTGATCTCATTGAAAGAAAAATATACAAAAAGGAAAACACACACACACAATGACGCAGGCTTGTAAAAACAGCAGCAGCATCGGCACCGACAACAACAAAAACAACAACACACAAACATTAAGAATGGTTGTAACATAAATTTTCACAAAGCAGCAGTAGTAGGCGCTGCAATGTTAGAGCCAGCTACTCGTTACTCGCTCTCACGCGCTCTCTCTACATTACTCTCTCTCTCTCTCTAACTCAATTTGTTTCTCTCGAGATGGCGTTTTGTTTTGTTATTTATAATGTTGTTTACCTTTACGTAATTATCTTTGCAACATTTTTGAAGTCAAAAGAGGAGAACGAGAGGATGTATGAGGGGGAGAGGAGTTGTGGGACAGAGAAGAAGGCAAAGTAAAAGCTGCTCGGCATCTTGTAAAAATCATCAGCGCGTGTAGGTGGCTGTGCCTCTCTTGGTCTCTATAATTTACTCTCTGGTTCTCTCTCTCTCTCTATTTTACACTGCCCCAGAGTGTGTCTGTGTGTGTTGAGATGCTTGGAATTTTCCAAAAATTTCTTTTCTCTCTCATCCAATCATAACGACAACTATGTATTTACTCGTTGTGTGTGTGTGTGTGGTTGCCTTTTTGTTTTAAGTGGGCATTTTGTTTGTGCTTCCGCTTTGGATTTCCCTTCCCTATTTCGTAGTCTTCTGCTTCCCCCCCACAATCACCTTTTTCCATTCTATTTCTTTCTTGTTTGGTTATTCGTCTTTGCGAGCATCTTACAGTCTTTCTTTTCCACTCATGTTTCTGTTGTCTTTTCTTCTTCTTCCAAATGTTGTTGCATTTGCATACAGACACGCACAAACTTGCTCCACATATGGATTGTCCGGATTGGAGTCTTATTAGTAGAAAGTCTAATACCCAAGCGCTCTAACCGCCCCTTACTGTTCATACCTCTCCCCCCATTCCTCCTTTTCTCCGGATAATTGTTTGTCATTCAAATGCAAAACAATAACAAAATTAAGTTTCCGACGCATGCGCGAGGCATTGATCGTTCGTTTTTCCCCCGTCTTTGGAGGGGTAACGGAGCGTGGTGTGGAGGGGGGAATTACAAGCGACGCCAGATGAGGAAGAAACCGACGACGATGGTTTTGCGTATTATTATTGTCCGGCCAGAAATAGAGAATCAGCAGTTTTTCTGTTTGTTTTTTCCACAACGAAGAGAGTTCCCTAAATTTTTCCAAAGTGTTTGCAACTATTCAAAATAAATTGGAAAACTTCTACTTACAAAGGAATGCTGAAACGATCCGTTGTCCGTCCGGATATTGTTGTTGTAAATTTAATCGCCATCTCCAGATCTTCTTTGATATTGTTTGCTTAATTCGCTGATGTTTCATCTATATAGTCTTCTTTGGTGGGGCTAATGTTAAGAATATATCTATAATTACAGTCAAAATATATATATAACGATAATTCTTTATTATTTACAGCTAACCAACCACTTTGGAATGGCACCTGGAAGGGGGAGCTCACCTATGAGTGCCGATCGCTGCTCTTTAAGGCTCTGCACAATCTCATGGAAAGGTAAGTTGGGAATCGAATGAATAAGATGCATTTAATAATCGAATCCCCTCCTCACTTCCTCAGATTCGTGCTCACCAAGGACATTGTGCGTTTTGGTAAATGGTTTGTACAACCTTGCACCTCAAGCGATCGTCTGTTTGGACGTAGGTGAGTCGCCGGTTAAGAAGAGACCGTTCATTGTGCGTGGGAAGCCCATTGAACTGATGTGCAAATGATGGAAATTGCTACCATTCGTTTGACATTGAAAATGGCATCCTAGAGAAAATAATAAAAGGAACTCTGTGCGATTGCATTGAAGCTTGTGGAATCGCATCGTTCTTCCTGTTACAAATCAATACACATTTCATTTTGGCTTCTATGATTGTCCATCAACAAAGGATTTATGTATGTAAATTTGTTTTGTTACAGTTCGCAACATTTGTCCTTCTCGTTTACGTTCTTTGTGCATGGGGATACGGTTTGTGCCTCCATTGACTTACGAGAACATCCCGCTGTACGTCCATTGACCAAAGAGCACTTAGCTGATGCAGCAACTGCGTTTGCTGCGGCTAGCAGTGCTCAATCCTCTGGTAGCAATGGCACAACTGGCGGAACAACGGGACAAAATCAAGAACCGAATACCAATTCTGAACCACTGGAGGCCCCTGGTAGCAATGGGGAGACAGCTAAGGCATCCAAACCAGCTCATGCTAGGAAAGTGATGTTAGCGCCCTTCGGTATAGCTGCTATACTCACCGGCAACAGTTATAAGGCCACTGACCCCATGGCCGAGAAGATTCTCGAGGATTGGTCATCGTTTTTTCCGCTTTGCAATAAGGATAATACAGATGTGCCACCTGTAGTGGAAGTGGTATCGGGTAAGGACACCCCACATTGACTTACTTCTCACAAGTGATGTCCCATGATTCTAATTCGTTTTCAATCATTACAGGTGGTCATAAGATGTATCATCCCACGAAGTATGTACTAGTCACAGATCTGGATGATATGGAGCAGATGGAGTTTGCCGAACTGGACAAGGCACGCTCGGCATCAGCGGCGGCTGCTGTGGCGGCGGCAGCCGGCGAGACAGCTGCTCTTGCATCAGCAGCAGCAACAGTTGCTGTATCCTCGTCGTCGTCTGCTGTTGCTGCTTCCTCGCAAGCGATGCCACTGGCTACTAACAACAACAACAACAATGTTTCAGCCACCTCCGCCGCCTCCACCGTCTCTGTCGCCAATGCTGCTGCCATCGCTTCACGAAAAGCGACGGCCCCTCAAGCGATCAGTGCTTTGGAGCGTTTAACGTTTCAACCCTACTACGATCAACGTCCAACTTCGGGTTTCAGCTTCAATACCAACAATACTCATATACCCCCATCGGCTGCTATCGAAATGCCCGAGCGATCCTGGCAGGATTGCATTATGAATACATTGCAAATAGATGCGGCAGCCACAGCGGCAGCAGCAGCTGCAGCAGCAGCGGCAGCGGCGGCGTCATCTGCTTCAATCGGCGGTGGCGGTGATGAGGATGAACAGAATAAACCACCTCCAGCGGATTCCAAGCAATTGGTTCAACAGCAAATCCAGCAGCAACAGCAACAACAGCAACGTCAAAAGCTTTGGAAATTTGTGGATCCCATGCAAAAGGCGCCCTGCATATGCACTAAGTAAGTTTTAGCTATCTGAAAAATGACTAAATACAAAAACAAAAGCAATCTTTTCCTCCCAATGGAGAGTAGTAGTATGTAACCATTGGATGAACAAACACTAAACCGTGAAAAGTTGAGTCATCTCTTTATGGAATTTCAATTTACTCGATCGGCCGAATTGACCTGAGAACGAGTGAGATGGCAAATGCTTGTTGCCCCTCCAAAAGGTGTCCACTCTATAGTGGCCGAATGCTGCTGTATATCCTGTTATATAGTTAGAAGTATTTGTGAGATCAAATTCTTTAATGAATTCCCTTTGGGGAAACGACGGAGATAGGATGCCAATCTTGCAATGAAATTCCAAAAAGAGTTCTCTCTCAACTTTTGAGTTGGATTGCTTATCTTATGGTTATGATAATTGTGTCAGACTTTGCCTCTTTACCTCTTAATCTTCCAACAACAACAACAACAAAATCAACAAAAATATACAAAAGGCGCGACAAACAGTTTCTCCTTTTCTTTGTTTGTTCTTTCTTTATTTTACATTTTGATTCGTGTAGTGCCTACTACTCTTCTATTTAATTATTTATAATATATATACATATATATATATATATATTTTTTAAATATATAATTACTATAAAGTTATTTGATGTACTTTTGGAGATATATATATATAAACAAAAACGTTTCCGCTTTGATGACAGCATGCGCCTAGGCCTACAATTGAATCCTGCTACGTAGTTCTATATATTTTTTCTCTACCTTTTTTTTGTTGTCGATATGGAAATATATAGAGATATATGCATGCGAATTGGGCACATAGTTGTGTCTATTTTAATAATATATATACATATATACTCAGTCTAGCCAGTCAGCTTTAAATTTATTAGAAAGAGAGAGAGAGAGAGAGAGAGAGAGAGAGAGAGAGAGAGAGAGAGAGAGAGAGAGAGAGAGAGAGAGAGAGAGAGAGAGAGGCAGTTAAAATGATGTTTGAAAAAATTATGTTAACACCAAAAAATCCCGCCCCGCCCTCAAAAAAAAAAAAAAAAAAAAAAAAAAACAAATTTCAGCGCTCAATGTTGTGGCAGCAGTAAGCGTCATCATCATCATCAGCAGCAGCAGCAACAACAACAACAACAGCAACAGCTACAGCCGTTGGGGTCACCTGCTTTACGTGCTGGTGGTGGCAACATGAAATCCTCTTTCCATCAGCATCATTATCAGCGTCCAGGAACACCTGCACCTGTATCCTCAGCAGCGGTAATAGCAGCAGCGGCGGCGGCAGCTTCAGCAACAGCAGCAGCAGCAGGATCACATCATTCCACCTCTTCCACCAACACCACCAATAACAACAACATTTCTTCCTCCTCCTGCTCGTCAATGATGACTGCCCTCAAGCGTCACATTGTGCCGTTTCACAAACGTTTGCCCAATACTGTGACGTCGTCGTCCTCTTCGTCCTCGTCGTCGTTGTCATCGTTGTTTAAACCCAAAACCAACATCAACAACAACAACAACACAACAGACACCAATATACCAAAACAAAGGTTTGTGTTGCTGTCCAGAGCGTCGTCGTGTGTGGAGCGTGTGTCCTTATTTATATTACAAAAAAAAAAAAAAACAAAAAAGAAACAAACAATTTTGTGCTGCTTAATATCTCCTTTTTCCTTTCTTTTTTATTTCCTATTTTCATTTACAACTTACCCCGCCCACAGACACACACCCACACCTACACACACAAACACACACACAATGCTCTGTTGTGAAGTTTGTTTTATAATTTTCATTTAAAACTTGTTGGTTGATGATTTCTTGCGCGCCTATCTCACATGCTCCTCTTAATCTTCTAATTTCTTTGATACTCCTTTTTGTTTGAGCAACACTCACACACACACACACACCACATCCATTTTTGAAGCAATTTTCATTCACAAACCTTTTTTAATCACACATTGCCCGTATATGGAGTAGAGCAGCAGCAACAACCACAACAACAGCGTCCACCTACTACTATTTCTACTACTACTACTACCACTACCACCCACGCCCACTCAAACACACACACACACACACTATCTACTTAGCTTAGCCTAGCAGCAAAGCAAAGCAAATGCAAATTTTTTCTAACTCTACTCAATCCATAATTTTGGTTTATGATTTTTCCCTCCCTTTTTTTGTTTTTTTTTTGTTTTTGTTGATTTGGTTTGGTAAAATATTTCAATCGGATATCATCTATGAACGAAAGGTGCAAGGGTATGGAAAGAGGAGTGGTTGGTGGAGATCAGATCATGAAACAGATCGTTAACTGAATGAAACTAAAAGAAATATTGAGCGTTAATTTAGATACTTTGCGATCTATGATAAAATGTCGTGCATCGTTCTATTGGGTCTCTGGGATTAATTGTTTATTAATATACAATTATTTAAATAGAATGAAAGTCGTCCTTTCCTCTTGATTATATTGAGATCGGTTTTTGGAAATACACACCCACACATACACACACACACACACACACCTTCTTTCCCATATTAATTATTCACCAAGACTATTGGCATTCGAAGTGAAAAAAGGAAATTCACATAGTTCCACCTATCTACCTTCCACCATGCCTTTATGTCCTCCACCACCGACGCCTTGAGAAGGCGTGGCCATTGTCGTTCATCCATTTGCTTGAGCATTTTGTCATTTGGCGAGGGAATTAATAACTTGGTTTTGGTGCATGCTCGCTCGATCGGCCCCCCTCTTGACTCTTGAGAATGAATCCTTCCCCCACTCCGCCGCTCCACGTTTAGCCACCGTGTGGTGTAACCTCCTTTCATCATCTCTTCTTATATACATTTTGTTTTTGGCTGAATTTCGGTTATGATTTGTTTTGATTTTGATTTACTCTTTTGTAGTATGGATATATTGTAAATAACGTTTGCATATAGTACATACCTATATATAGGAAGCTATATAATAGTTTTTAGATTCATGTATACATACATATATATTTTTTTATGCTCGACAATTGTGTTTCACCTACAAAAAGGTTGTTGATTTTCCTTTAATTTTTCACTTATGGTTTTTATTGGATGTGGTTTATTTATTTATTTATTTTTTTCGCTTACCATTTGTTTCATGGGGAAAGTGCCCCTAATGTATAAGAAGAAAGCATCATTAATAATAAACAATTTCCTTTTATGTTATATACTCAAAAATATATTATTAATGATTAATTAATTATTATAACCAAGTGCATATATAGATATACTACTTAGCCAGCTACATTATTCGTAGTTTTTGAACATTTTGTTGTACATAACTAAACCATTTTTAGTTTCTAATTGAACGAGAGAGTTTCTTTCGTGTTTTTAGTTCTTTCTCTAATCAATTGCAATTTGTTTAATTCTTTCTGCCACAGACATCTCGCTGGTGGTGGCGGTGCTAATGCTGGAAGCGGTATCGGTATCGGTGGCACCACACCACATGGAACACCGCATGGCGGCGCCTCGCAATACTTGCGCAATTCTCTGGGAGGCGACTCATCTATGCCAGCCGTGGCCTCAGTTGGATCACCCGCCACGCCGGCGCCCTCACCACATCCAAATTCGGCACATTCGCAGCCCACATCTGTGCCACCTGCAGAGCAAGTGAGTGCAAGTGAAGGACCACTACCATCTAATATCTTATTCTCTTCCCATACGAAAATACTATAACTTTGTGTGTGTGTGTGTGTTTTACAGCTACTCAATATGAGTCCACATGCCCCCACATCAGTTCCGAATCTACAGCAACCTCCCACGCCTATTGATCATTTACTGGACAAGAATACACCAGCTCCGACGCCCACAGATCAACATGATAATAAGAGCATTACAGCCTCCCCATATGTCCATCAAACGCCCAGCGTTGAACCGCCTTCCTACACAGAGCACACAGCGGGTGGAGGAGGCGGAGGTGGTGCTGGTGGTGGTACGGCATCCCAGCCCAGTCTCAGTGGACCTGGAAGTGTACAACCGAATACGCCCACGCCTTCAGCAAATACACCAGGCGGCGGTGGAGGAGGAGGAGGACCAACAGCATCCTCAGGTGGAGCAGCTTCAACAATAGCAACAGCAGCAGCTTCAAATACTCTTCCATCTGTGGCTTCTGGTTCGTCGTCATCATCGTCATCAGCAGCAGCGGCAGTAGCCACAGCGGCGACAACAGCAGCACAATGCGGTACAATTACAGTAAAAAAGTTGGAAATGCAACAACAGGCATCAACGGCGACGTCAACGGCATCTGGTGGAGGAATGTCTGGTACATCGCTGGCCTCGGTTATCAAACAGGAGCC
Source organism: Drosophila paulistorum (assembly GCA_018152135.1). NCBI lineage: Eukaryota > Metazoa > Arthropoda > Insecta > Diptera > Drosophilidae > Drosophila > Drosophila paulistorum. The sequence continues at coordinate 17,802,642 of JAECXG010000690.1, forward strand.
TGGCTTGAGTGGTGGCAGCAGACCAGCGGCGACAGTCGGAACAACGTCTTCGACAAATGTTGCCGCATCCACAACAGAAGCAATTAACAATTTGCTAAGTCTTTACAAGCCGCCACAATTGACGTTAAAGGATCCCGATAGTTATTACGATGAGGAATGGCTCAAGGAAGTGATCTATGACTTTCGCTTTCAAGAAAACTGGTGAGTATAGAATGCAGATTCACATATTTATGAGCCAATGGAATGTTAATATCTCTTTCTTTTCTTTGATGTAGGGACTATCTGGCTGTGAAGAGGCCAAAGTTGGAGGATCCTTCAAAGCAACGTAAGCCGCGGTATTCGAAAAACTTATACGAGGGCCACACGCATTTTAAGCCATTGATGCCATCACCTGGTTCAGTCTATGGCTCCCAGTTGCTCTCCTTGGATCTTCAAGCGGCAGTTGGCGGAGGCAGTGGACTATCCGGTGGGAGTGGCACTTCAAATGATGGTTTAGTTGGGATTGTTAATAGCAGCGGTGCAAGTGGAGGAAGTGTCGGCGGTGGTGCTAGTGGGACAGGCAATGGCGGCATCGGTGGTTGTGGCATTGGCAGCGGCGGCGGCGGCAACAACAATTCTGCCAATGGAGGCAGCGGAGGCGGTGGTGATGAGCCCGATAATGGCAATAACAACTATTTCCAGGGATTGGATATCAAAACGGAGCCGGGCTTGCTTTCACCATCGTGCAGGGAAACCAAATCATCTAATACGGGTGGCAGCAGCAGCGGCGGTGGCAATAATCTCTTCACCGCCGAAGGACTTAATCCCTCATTGAATGATCTGGAACAGTTGTTCGAAACGAGCTCCAATGACGAGTGTAGCAGTGTCCAGATACACACACCGCCCGATTCCAATAATCCTTCGAATGGAGGATGTAGCACCGTGACCAATACCATTGATGAGCTCAAACGAAGCACTGCGGTAACTAGTGCCGTTGTGATTGCTGCTGCAGCAGCCGCAGGATTGGCTAATTCTGGAGCGGGCAGCATACAGGCTGAGGATCTGACAAAAATGTTTCCCACGCCGCCGTCCCATGAGCAACAGCATCCCAATTCGAGTCCCTGCCAGACAGATGTTGTAATGACGGATCTCAGTGTGGACACCACCAGTATTATGGCCACTCCAGCAGTGGCGGCAACTGCAGCCACCGTCACAGCTCTAGTGCCTCTTGGCATCTCATCCAGTGTTGTTGGTGGTGTTGCCATCGGTGGTGGTGGTGTTGGCGGCGGCGGAGGTCTTGGCGTTGGTGTGGGCGGTGTAGTCCTCAAAGTGGTCAAACAGGAATACAACGTGGAATTGGGTAGCCCTGTGGAAGAGCCCATTGATGATTGGACCTATGTGTATCGTCCGCCACAGCAAGAAAAGTTTGTTGGCTCTTCCCGCTATGCCCCACTCACCAATTTGCCTAGCCAAACGCTGCCGGCTTTGAATATTCCACCCAATTGCTTCTACAAGCCTACCTGGAGCACACATAAATCTCGAGCCGCTTCGTTGGCCAAGGCAGCCGCTGCCCAGCAGCAGCAGCAACAGCATCAGAAGCATCAGGCTCTCCAGCAGCGTATACAATTGCACCAACAGCAGCTTCAAATGCACCAGCATCAGCATCAACAGCAGCAGCAACATCTGCAGCAGCAACAACAACAACACCAGCAGCAACAACAACAGTCGGCAGGAGCTGGGTCGTCGTCCCATCCGCATCAGAAACATCAGCAATTACAAGAGCTTCTCTTGTCGAATGCACCAAGAACACCTTCGACAGCTATGCCCTCACCATCGACATCAACAGTACCCCAACCACTGAGCAGCGCTGGCAGTCAGTTGCTGTTGAATCAACTGAATTGCCCCCAAGCACCGCCAGGCAGCTCAATGCAGCAGCTAATGCGTGCCGGAATGTCACCCATTTCACCGGGACCTGGTGGAGTTGGTACCGTGCCCTTTCCGCGCAGCAGTCCTATGCATAGGCAGACACCCACACATCCACCACCACCATATCCATACGATTTGGCTGTGGTCAGTCCGGCCACATCGACATCTTCGTATTTGAATAAACAATTCAATTCACAGGAGCCACATCCGCATTCACATACGCCGCAGGGCAGCATGCATCATATGCAAGGCGGCGCCGGTGGCGGGATGGGAATCCATGGAGCTGGCAATGGACCAAATGGTGCTGGACCAACGGTTGGCGGTGGAGCAAGTGGCAACTCCCACCTAAGCATGATGCATTACACAGGCGATGCGGGCATTGCCAGTGGCAGCTCATCAGCAGTGAGTGTCCCATCTAGTAGTCTGCTGCAGGAGCTACCCGAGGTGAATTCGGTTCTGGTCAACATTCTGCTTTATGATACGGCTTTGAATGTATTTCGGGATCATAACTTTGATAGCAGCAGCGTTTGTGTGTGTAATGCTGATACCCAAAAGATTGGCAATATACGCGGAGCCGATTCAGGTGTTTATGTACCATTGCCTGGCGGCAGTTTCAATCCATTTCCGACGCATTCCTCTACCAGCCATACTGCTAATTCAGCGGCAGCTGCGTCATCTGCCCAAAGATTACTCAACGGACCAAGCTCCTCGTCGTCGTCATCGTTCGCTGGTGGTCTAAGGATGATCAGTGCCTTTGGTGGTTCTCCTGCCTCTTCCTCAATGCCCGGAGCTGGCTCTGGGCATGGACATGGGCATGGGCATGGGCCAAATGGAGGCTCCAGCTCGTCATCGTGCACTCCACCCAGCAGTAATCCGCATATAACTGGCTATGTAGACGATGATCCCGTTGATTGCACCTGTGGCTTTAGTGCTGTGGTCAATCGTCGACTATCGCATCGCGCCGGCCTCTTCTATGAGGACGAGCTGGAAATAACAGGCATAGCTGATGATCCTGGCAAGAATAAACAACCCACATTGCTAAATCTCATCCAGAGTCTGAGCCGCCGCCAACAGGGCAAACTTATGCCGGGCGAGACGAATTCTTCGACAGCCTTGGAGAAGTCAACGGGCGTGGCTACTACTGGTCAAGTTGAGCAACTGGCTCATGCCATATTCGATCTGCTGCTGGATCAGTGCTCGATTATCCAGACGTCCAGCAGTTCTGTACATCGTGCCGTACAATCGCATCGGCGACGCATGTCTAGGCAACGACGTTTGTTTGGAAATAGTGGAGCACCGGCTGCTTCAATGGCTTCCATAGCCAATGTCTTGGAATTCATTGATGCCCACGATGTGATCAGTTTGGCCCTGGAGCAGGCACGTCTCGCCTTTGAGAGTCAGCGGATGGACAATATCATGGACTTCCATGGTGGCAACAATCAACATAGTAGTAGTCAGCAATTGACTGCATTCCAGGCTGCTCCGCTAGCGTTGCGTCAAAAATTAGCCATCCTGGGCAGTGGCCGACTCACAGTGCACAAGTGGCCCTATCTGCCAGTTGGATTCACGCGTAGCAATAAGGAAATCGTACGCACCATGAATTCCATTCAGCCCATGCTGCAAAATGCCTTTCACTGCAAATCTCGAGGCGGTGCGGCCGGTTCCAAGGATGCCAGCTCGTATAATACTGTAAGTGGACCACTCACCTGGCGACAATTTCATCGTTTGGCTGGCCGGGCATCCGGACAATGCGAACCTCAGCCCATACCATCGGTTGTGGTGGGCTATGAGAAAGACTGGATTTCGGTGGCACCCCATTCCATACACTATTGGGACAAATTCCTGCTGGAGCCATATTCCTATGCCCGGGATGTTGTCTACTTGGTGGTCTGTCCGGATAATGAGCATGTGGCATCATGCACCCGGTCGTATTTCCGTGAGCTAAGCAGCACGTACGAGATGTGCAAACTGGGTAGGCACACGCCCATTCGTGGCTGGGATGGCATCCTTCAGGTGAGCTCCAGTCGAAGCGGCTTACCCAACGATAGGGAGGGACCCACACCGCTGGATGATTGGTTGCGGACCTTGGAGCATGCACCACTAGCCGAACAGATACGCCGCTATGCAGTGGCCTTCCATCATCAATTGGCACCCTATTTGAGTCGAGTGGCCACTGATAAGACATTGCTTAATCCACCAGATGGTAACAGCAGCAGCAGCAATATTGGCGGAGGCGGCGGCGGCAGCGGCTCATCCAAGACAGGAGGATCTGGCCAACATTTGGGTAACTCTTCTGGTACGGAACTGCCAACTGATGCCGCCATTAAACTTGAGCCGGGTACGGAGCAACAGACACCTGTGTCATCGTCATCTGGTCAGCAACAACAGGACAACAGTCAGGATACCAAACCCGATATTAAGGGAGCTGCTGGAGCCAATGGAAGTGGCGGCGATACAAAGCCAGCTCTAATTCTCGGCGATCCACTGGGTGTAGGCGAGACACTGGAGGACATTAATCCATCGGCAATTGTCCTCTATGTGGTAAATCCTTTCACCTTTGCCTCGGATAGCTGTGAACTGGAGCGTCTGGCCCTAATTGCCCTGCTACGCTGCTATGCGGAGCTACTAAAAGTGATTCCAGATTCGGTACGTGCGCAGATGAATATTCAGATTATATCACTGGAGGCCGTTATGGAGCTGGGACCGTGCGGCAACCGGAAACGTTTCTCCGATGAGATCAAGTGTCTGGCACTGAACATCTTCTCCCAATGTCGTCGTCATCTCGTTCATGCGCAGTCGGTGAAGAGTCTAACCGGATTTGGCACTGCTGCCAATATGGAGGCATTCCTGAAAACCAAGGATGAGCCGAATCGCAAGGCCTACAAAATGTACACAGCTCCCTTTGTCTTGGCCCCCATGCACGAGAGGAACGACAAGACGGATTTCTCAAGGGCAGCTGGCAGTATGCATGGCCAGAACGAGCATCGCTATTCGGTGATGTATTGCAACTATTGCCTGAGCGAGGATCAAGCATGGCTGCTGGCAACGGCCACAGATGAACGCGGTGAGCTGCTTGAGAAGGTTTGCATCAATATCGATGTGCCAAATCGTCTAAGGCGGCGCAAAGCACCGGCCCGCTATGTGGCCCTCAAGAAGCTAATGGACTTTATAATGGGTCTCATTTCGCAAACTCCGCAAATGTGGCGTCTGGTCATTGGACGCATCGGTCGCATTGGTCATAGCGAGCTAAAGTCCTGGAGCTATTTGCTTAGCAAGCAACAATTGCAGAAAGCCTCTAAGCAATTTAAGGACATGTGCAAACAGTGCACCTTGATGTATCCGCCCACAATCTTGAGTGCCTGCTTGGTAACCCTTGAGCCTGACGCTAAATTGCGTGTCATGCCGGATCAATTTACACCCGATGAACGATTCTCTCAGATTTCAATGCAAAATCCGCTATCCACCCCACAGGATGTGACCTGTACGCATATACTGGTCTTTCCCACCAGTGCTGTGTGTGCGGTAAGTTGATTGAGATGAAACTCAATTCAAAATTCGAATGAATCTCATCCATACATGTACATTTCTCCTTCCTGTAGTCCTTTACGCGACAGTTCCAGAACGAACCCCCAGTGGACGATGATTTTCTCACATTTGAAGAGGAGGGTAATGAGGAGTTTAGCGATGCCGATATTGGCGACATCTTCTGGGACAGTAAGTACAAAATTTAGTTCTTGGGTAGTATCTCAAATAATCTCATGTCTCACCTTCAACCCAGCAGCTCACATGGATCGTGTGTCACCGACTGGCAGTCCAGGACGCATGGAGGATAATCGCAGCTGGCCAAGTGCCGGTGGCAATAATTTCAAATGTAGTCCACCCCAAGAAGTTGAGGAGGTAAGCGTTGGCGTTGGCCACAAGCATAGACATTTCAATATCCATCCTTATCGTATTTGCTTTTAGGTTGGATCTTTGAATCAGCAGCCCATTTCGGTTGGTTATATGGTATCGACAGCTCCAACGGGTCGTATGCCCGCCTGGTTCTGGTCAGCCTGCCCGCATCTGGAGGATGTGTGCCCTGTATTCTTGAAGACAGCTCTACATTTGCATGTGCCCAGTATACAGATTGCCGATGATATGTTCAATCAGACCAATGCCCATCAGTCGGCCAATGATCATCCGCTTGATTCCAGTTTGACGGCGGATGTTTTACGTTTTGTACTGGAAGGATATAATGCTCTCTCCTGGCTGGCATTAGACTCCAATACGCATGATCGTCTCTCATGTCTGCCCATAAATGTTCAGACGCTAATGGATCTGTATTATCTAACAGCTGCCATAGCCTAAATGTCATCTATCTACTACCAGCCTAGCAATAGCAAAAACATCGTCCTTCTCCTCCAGCAGCTAAATTTAACAATTACAACAACAATATACACTACAATGCGAACGAGAGACAAGGAACAACAAAGCAAAACAAACGCACAGATTAATGTTTGAGGAGAAATCTGAAAGCGAGCGACAAACCTACATAATAGCTGAGAAAGAGAGAGGGCGGCATAAGGATTTAAAGGAGAAATGGAAAAGATAACGAACCACACGCAATGACACCAAAAGATGTCAATTGATTATATATACTGATAAGTCTTGAACAGCAAACGCAGCATTATTATTTATTAACAAAACAAATGGAAACATTGAGGATTGTAAATTGTAAAACTCTCTGACGCCCACGTCCAAATATGTCCTAATTTCCCTTCCCACCCTATACCCACAACCCCCTCCCTACCCCCACCAAACACATGCAAACGTGTTGTCAAGTGCAAGAATTGTGTATTTTATGCAAACAAATTTTTTTTTTTTTTTTTTTTGTTTTAGCGTTTAATATTTATAATCATATATACACATACAAAAAAGGAAACATAAGAAACCAGAAACAAGGCAAAAAGAGAAACCAATACACACACACACACACACACACAGATATAGGCATATATATTATACATATAAATATATCTATATATAGAACATACGCAAAAAGAAGAGAGAGAGAGAAGTAGAAGAAAACGTAGATCAAAAAGGATGATAAGAGAATGAGTAAGAACGAGAGAGACAGAGGAGAAGTAACATACAGATTGTATTTATATTAAGTAAAAAGTTTGTACATATTTACAACAAAATGCAGTAAGCAACAGCAAAAATACAAAAATAAAAAAACATCTTAAGAAAACAGCAAAATCAGAGATAAAACATAAAAACAAGGAGGTGTAATTAATACAAGTGTTTAGCCTACAACAAATTGAGAGCAAATACCTATTTAAATCTATATTATATATGTATACATATAATTATAATAATAAATTAATCAATTGTGTAAATTTTTTGTGCAAAGCGAAATTTAGTTTAAATTAAATTATACGAAACAAAAAGCAAAGAAAACAAAAACCAACAAAAAAAAAATTTACAAGAAAAAGGATTAAAAACAACGGTAGAAACCAACACCAACTCACACACACACTCACACACACACACACTTACACACACACTCACACACAAATACAGACATATACAACAAAGAAACAAAAAAATCATGAACGAAAACGGTATACTGTAAATTGCATATATAACAACTATATATTATATAGGAATCTAAACGCAAAGCGCAGCAGATAGGAAAGGACTGTAGTAGATGAAGTATAAGAAGATCTAATCCTCCCGACCCTCCGCCCCAGCCTAACCCCCTCGTCGCAGAGTGATGAAATTGCGGTGGTCATGCAAAAGGCGGAGACGGGGGCATAAGTCGAGAAGAGAGAACTGATGTGTGTACGTACTGGGTTAGTAATATTAGAATTGAGCGTTAGGAACTGTTTTTATTTTGTGTTTATGTCCAGATTTTGTTGTCTTTGTAAATGTGTCCACGAACCTTTTTATCCCCAAAGTCCGGAAAACCTTCCCAAATAAGGCAACCTTTGTACTTTACACACACACACACACACACACACATACACACACACAACAAACATATGCATCCACCAACCAACTCACATAGCCAATTGTTTAATAATGAAATACTTAAAAGAAATGTGTACAAATTAATAATAATGTTTAAATGAAAAACAAAACAAAACAAAACAAAAAAAAACGAAAAAAGAAAGAAAGCTTTTTACACTCACCAACACAATAAAAATTGATTTTGCACGTTACAACAAAAAATAAGATGATAAAAAAGAAACAAGATTTTCGCCTAGATTTAAGTTTAAAAAGAAAAAAACAACAACAATTATTAAACAATGAAATTATTTTTACCTGTGTATTTTAATTAGCATAATTTTCTCAAACAACAACAAAACCTAAAATTACAAAGACGTTTTCTAGTAATTATCACACACACACACAAACACACCCCTCCAATACACACACACACACACACACATGCATATCTTTTAAGTAGTTTGGTTTTTCATTTAGTATTTTATTCTATTCTAATTATTTTTTTTGTGTAATAAAAGAAATATCTATTTGCAAAAACAAAAAAAAAAACAAAAAACAAACAAAACAAACCCAATCAACCAATGTATGTGATGCTTTATTTTTGAGTTTTGTTTCAGTTTCAGTTTTTATTTTTTAATGCTCTATCTCGCTGGCTCTATCCCCCACATCATCATTCCTAGATCCGATCATCCATATCTTATATATCACGCAAGTGCATGCTGCATATATATGTATTCAAATACATAGATCGCTTATAATCATTTTTAGAGATTGATATACATATGTGCTTGAAGAACCGAAACCGAAATCGAAATCAAAACCAAAACCAAAACCGAAATGTTAATGCTGTCTCATTGTCAACGTCGTCTTAGTCGTCGTTGTCGATTTGCTTTATTTGGTCTCCTAAAGTCTAGCTAAGGTTTCAGTTAATGAAAACATAAAACTATATATAAAAGTCATCTCAGTTCTTTCTTGATTATAGCCACGATCAGGATGTTAACCCAAACAAACAAAAACTCACAGACATACACACACACATATATATATATATATATATAATATATATAGCAATAATTAATTGTAGAGCACAATACAGAGAAAAAAGTATAACAGAAAAGATTAAAAACAAAAAAAAAAACAACCATGAAATGAAAAACCAAAATGAAGGGAACAGTTTTTTAAAACCAAACTCATCTTTGTGAGTTAAACAAACATTTTCTAATAAAACCAAATACAAAACAAACAAAAAAAAACAAAACAAAAAATCTAACAAAAAAATAGTATAAAGAACAAGAAAAACCGAAATTCATTTGCTATATGATCAGCTATAGCTAAATTGCTGGCATAGAAATTGATTTGAAAAATATATATATACATATACATATAATAAAAAAAAGAGGGGAAAAAAATGAAAAAGTTATACATTCTTTGTAAAGTTAGTTAAGTGAAAAATTGCAAAATGGCTTGAAATTTCATAGGTTTCTAGCCGCAATTAACAAAAAAAAAAAAAAGAAAATAACAAAAAACAAATACCAAAATCAACTAAAGCGAGAAAAAGGAAAAGCAAAGGAAATTACATAAGTGCATTAAGCGATGAAAAAGGAAAAGCCTAGCCTAAAAAACCAAAATGAAACTCAAAACCAAAATGAATGAAAGAATATATAAGGGATAAATAAAATGAGAGTAAACAATTGTATGCAATTATTAAGCTAAATTAGTTTCCACTGCACAAGAACAAAATCATCATCTCCACTTCCACTTCGAAATGGGATCCCAAAAGTCACTTCACTGCGACTGTGGACAGAAGTCACAGTCGCAGTGAAGTAACTAGTGTGATTGCATATTAAATTGTATTCAATGTTGGCAACAACATTAGGCAGAGAGACATTTGTTTATAAAACAAATAATTTAAGAGGGGGAAAAACTCATGTTATACACTCACACATCCACTCACACACCCACACACACACACACACACACACTACATGCATATAAATATATTTAGTATATATATTAAACATAATTTAGTGGGAGGCCGAAAGAAGGCGAACTCGATAAAAAAAAGATGAAACATGAATGTCAAAAGAATTAAAAAAAAACAAAAACAAAACAAAAAACTAGCTACAGAATTGCATATTATATACAATTTAATATTATATAATGGGCAAAAACAAAATGTTGTTGTAGTAAAATTACAATTAAGTTTTGTTTTGCTACTACAAAGAAAAAAAAGAGGAAAAAAAGGAAAAAGAAAAACAAACAAATGTAATGTCAAAAGCAAAATACATAGCAAAAAGGTCAAAATGGGTCAAATTTTAATGTGCAAAGCAGTGAAAAAAAAAACAACAAAGACAAAAAACAAAAAAAAAAAAACAACAAAATGTTTTGTTTTTGGTAAATTCTTTATAAATTCTAGATTTTTTTGGCAAGCAAGGCGAAATAAAACGATTTTTCAAATAAAACCTAACATCAAATTTAAATTTTGCGGCTGTTTACTAAGCAAATCGAATTCCCAAAGCACTTTCATCTGAATTATATTCCAAAAGTGCTACAGTAAAATATCATACTTAGTGGGTTATATGTTTTTCCAGTACATGCAAATGAAATGAAACTTCTAAACTGATTGATATTTAAGTCTTTGCCGATCCCGGATCTGCCAGACTCAGGGCCGCAGAGAGAAAATCAGGGCCCGGGGGTAACCATGTTCGGGCCACGTACTTCCCTTCAAATAAATCCGCTATATTCGACTGTGATGTATCGCGGGCCCTTCTGAAAACTCCGGGCCCGGGGTAAACCCACCCGTCTCCCCCCTCTCGATGGCACTGGTCAGACTTGAGGTTTACGAAACTACGATTAGTTGGATCGTTTTTCCAATTGGATGTCAAGTTGGTAACTTTTATGATTGGGAGAATATGTTGATATGGCCAGGGTAAGTTTTCCTTATGTGGACTTGGAATTGGTTGGAGTATTTGATTTTTGAGGTGGGTGTGGAAATCTTTATAATGAAATGAAACCTTAGTAATTATGCAATTTCTTATTTCCTTCATATTTCGTAATTAAAGGCAAAGTTTTAGATTAGAAATTCTGTCGTACTTGTTATGTGGATCAAGGAATATCGAAATGCAAAATCATTTTTCGACTGGATTGTTGTCTGTCTTTTGACTTTCTAAATGCATATAACTTTTCCAAACTTAAAAAAAAGAACAAAAAAATGAAGCCTAAAAGTATGCAAAAAGGCAATTTATTAAAATTTTGAGCTAATTGGGATAAAAATTAAAATTCTAAATTTATTAAGATTTTCGACATAGTATTTTTTAGTAATTTTATGAGGAGGAGGAGAAGTATAAGGACCTAGTTGGCGGTATTATGTCGGGGAGTATTAAGTTTTGAAATGTCGAAAGTATTAAAGATCACTGGCATCGCTTGGACAGGAAAAACTCAACAATGTTTAGATAATTCTAAAATAAGTTAAGGCATTTAGCGACTATTGCAATTTAAAAATTACAAAAATAAACGAAACTAACCCTGAAATTAAACTAGTGTCTTTGGCCGTAACAATTTCATTATCACGTTGAAGAACTGGCTTCACATAGGGCATTGGAAGAGAGTTCCTTTGACAGGATTAGTTCACAATTCTGATTGGAATGGTGCATCAAATATAACGGATTTTGTAATTGCAACTGCTACTTTGTTCATGCTTTGGGTCTATTTTTGACATAAGCAACTCTTTACATGATTATGGTGTTGAAAAATGTTCATTAAGTATACGCAGACACAAAAAACTTGCTGCTTCTGGGTCTACCATTGCGTGCCAAATTGATTAAATTATCCCGAAAGAGTCCCATGCACAGTGGGATACACAGCTAATTAAGTGGATAACTATCCAGTAATCCTATCGTTATAGGAATAGTTTATATAAAAATGACATTTGAGGACTTTAGGGAAATCTGCAAGGAACAAATATAATGATTTACTAAATCTTCTTTTAAGTAATTGTCTATTCATGGCTACAATTCTTTGGATTTTCATTAATATTCTGTGAATATTTGGTCATCGAAAATCATTATGAAGCCCATTGCTTAGCTACTAGATTGGGTCGCATTAATTGCGATCATGTTGCCCTGGCTACTTTCCCCCTTCCCGACATTGCCCAAGATGGCAATTAGCTGCGTGACGCTAGGAAGCGATTTTCTCTCGTTCGTCTTTCATTTTTTGGTTTGCTTCTTTTTTTTTTTTTTGTATTTTGGGGTCGTCTTGAGGTACGGCATGGTGGTGCTGGTGGTTGTGGCGGTGTTGCTGTGCTTGGCCTCCTGTCAAGCGGCATGAATTACTGTGGCTTGATTGCGTTTAAGGTCTCTGATTGCAAGTACAACAACAGCAACAGCAACAGTTGGGCACAAATTGCTGTCCTCGGATGGCGGCAGGCGGCAAACTGGTTCCCTTTTTCTGCAACTGTATTAATTATCAACAAATCATTTTTCGTTGCACTGAAAGGCACATTTATCAACGATTATGCATGGGACCCGCCAAAAGAATCTGAAGGAGAGACAAGAGCCACCCGATCCTCATCAACAGAATCAGAGTCAGATCGACCCAAAGGCAGCAAGTGAAGTGTCGCCGTAACATGTGTTGTAACGGCTTGAAATCTTTTGGCTTTTGGTGATCATGGATCGTGGATCCGGTGATCTTGATATGACGCCCAGTCAGTGGGACAGTGGCGAAGTGAAGAATTGTGGTCAACAGTCTACAGTCTACTACCATCCATGGCAAGTCAAACTGCACAAAAAACCAAAAATAATAATAATAAAAACGGTATTGCAATTAAGATATTTTTATGTAAACTAGTGGTAGCCATCGCCAAAAGAAGAACGAATGCGTGTAGGCAGCAAGAATTCTGCCATGGCAGAATGAAGTTGCAGCAAGGGTTTTTCTTGTTTTTGTTTTTTGCGTGCAACTTTACAAATAAGTACAAGCCCCAACGATTGGCAGTCCAATTGCGTTGAAAACCATGCGCATTTTTAATTGGAAAGGCACACACAGACACACACACGCACACACATACGGGAGCAACGATCCTACAGCGCAGGGGAAAAAAAGAAGGAAAGAAGTGACGCACCGAAAATTTATTGTTTCATGAGGTCCGACGATCGGCAAGCTTCTTTGCTTTTGCCTTCTGATTCTTCTGCTCCATCTTCAGCTTCAGCTCCAGCTCCAGCGTCAGAGCTTCTTCTTCACCTCGTCGACGTTGTCGTCGTCCAAGCATGTCCAATGGACAGAGTAAACAGGCAGAAAAAGAGACCGCAGGGCGCACTATATACAATACACAAAAACAAAGACGAAGGATACAATGTGCTTGTGGCAGTTGATTCTGCCTTTGCCTCTGTCACTGGGTTTGCCACTGCCTCTTTTAAGCCCTGGCTTCTCTTACTTAGGCATTTATGTATGTCTGGCACTTGACACATTTTGTTATGGCATTTTTTAGCTACCGCTCGCCTCTCTTTTTGCCGACTCGGCTTGACCCAATCAAAATTCCTCGATCTTGCACTTGAATGCGTTTAATTTGTTGGATTTGTGAGGCGATCATCAAAGCCGACTCTCGAGTGTTGAACTTTATGTTAACGGTTTTGCCCCTTTTAACTTGTCCAGTTGTGTGTCGATAGCTAGTTAGAGAGTAATTTGTTGAATTTTGCAATTTCGTTACTTCAGCTAATGATGGATAATGCAAGTAAAAATCTAATTGGATGAGTTCAAAAGATTCGTGATTCGTTCTACACTTTTTCTTTTTAATTAGCACAATGTATAAAAGTTCAGACTTACTTCGCTTAGGGCAAAATAAGGCCGTATAAGAAGGCCAAATGGTTATAAAATCAACTTACTGTGGCCGCTAGCCGGTCCGGTCATATCCCCATCTCTACGCCGTTGGTTGGGTCCTATGCAAGTATACGCTGTTCTAGAAGGATCGATGGGACCACTGTGAATATATGTTAAGATATCTACCGTTAATGTCCCCAAACTATCAAACCTCTTCGTCACACAGCAGCAGTAACTATCCTCACTTCCATGACACGGGTTAATTCACTTTCTTTCAAAATGTCACACTGAAAAAACGGCAGTAATAGATGAATATGAGGCAAATGCCTTTGTTGTAGAGCTGTGCAAAATCCGATAGATTCCTCTATCGATTTTTTACGAGGCGATAGTAGAAACTATCGATTTTATATCGAAAAAAACCGTGTTGAAAAATATTTATTTAGCTTTTTATGTTTAATTTAATGCAATTTAATAGGGAAAACATTCTGCATACATATATAATCTTTATTGATTATTCATTTTTAGGTATAGAAACAGAACAGCTCATAGCAGAACAGCTTCATTTAATTCAAATTTCCCGAAGCACGAAGCACATGTTGGGTAGCAAAATCCATTCCATGTTTTATATTTTTCTTCCTCAAGCACGGTACTTTTCGAGCATTATATGTCTTTAACCGCTTTGATATCTCTCTTGCCCGGTTAGTTAGCCCGGATAGTTTTACTCCTAATTGATGGATTTATGGTGGGTTTCTACCTTGTTGGCCCGAAAAAGCGCTGTTTTACAAGAATTTTGTTTGGAATGAAATTTTCCACAGTTGGAGAAGTTTATTCTATGTATAACTTTTTTTTTTTTTTTTGGCGATCCGGGTTGGTCGGAAATTATCTGAATTAAAATTTAGTTAAAGTATCATCAAATCCTCCCCCCTATAGTCTCTGATTATTTTTTTTCACTTAAAAAATTTTTGATTCCCTTTGAAGTACAAACTTCAATTTTTCGCGAAAAATTACGCCGTTTTGAGAGTAAAAAACTTTCTTAATAAAAAGTATCAAAGAAGCTAATGTCATCTTAAGAGTTATTGCTATGAAACTTGGTATTTGAGCTATTTATAACCCGGGTAAGATAAAGTATGAAAATATTTAGGATCGGACCACTATATCATATAGTTCTAGAAGAAACATAGGTGAAGAAATTGGAGTATCCTCATGAAATTAACCAATATGATAGTATTGGATATAAAACGTCAGATCCGATCCGAATCGGACAAATAGAACACAAGTTACAGTCAATGGTTTTATTTTTTTATTTTGTCACCTAACAACTTCGACTTCGCTATAAATAATCTATAATATTTTGCAACGAACATTGGCCAAAATGGGCAGAAATTTTTGGACCGTTGCAAAATTTATATAAATTTTGTTCCTTGGGTGGTTTTTGCCATTCATTGTTTACATTTTCGCTGACAATGCACATTTTTTTTCAGTGAATGACAAATTGTTAGTGTTGCATTCGCAAAATATCGATAGAAAGGCCAATCGAACCGTCTGAGATAGGAACGTCTCTTTTGGATGGTGAAATGGATGGTAAGATTTCGATACGGCATAACCGTATGCACCATCCCCATCAATCAGTTTTATGTACATAAATTCTGAGGGCGTCGGGGGCCTGGGCGTACATATGTACATATGTATATACCAGAGATCTGCAAAATTCACTTTTTTCTTGATTTACTCATACGGTAAAATTCTGACTCAATTCCACTCCCTGAACGAAAGTCAGCATTGAGTGAAAATCAGCTCATGCTGATGAGCATACGAATTGCGTAAATTGCACAGCCTTCGGTACACATTTCGGCGTATCCGAATAATCGTGCCATTCGGCTCAACCGATGAAACATTCATATGTACACGAACTCACTGCTGAGTTTATTCATGGTCAAAGTGTTACCGATCATTTGGGCGTATGTTGTTTCGGCTCAACATTGATTTAAATCAACGCGTATGAGTTTGTTCATGTGCTAAGTCAAGGAAATCAAAATACGTATGTACATATGTAATTTCACAACAGATTATACATATATTTTCATATTTAATGACAACGAAAAGAAAATTAACAAAAAAAATTAAAAAATTAATGAAATAAAATAAAAAAAATACTTCACACTCATGTACATATATATATATATATATATATATATATATATATATATATATACATACATATGTATGTATGTACATATATATGTATATATATACATATGTATGTATGTATGTACATACATATACATATATATAGGAATACATATATATAAAAATAACATAAAAAAAGGAACACATTTTGACTTCATAAGTAAATTCCTATTAATACTTAATGCATAAATATAAAAATAACAAAAACATAACGGTAATGCATCTAAACGAGTTCAGTGACTTCGGCATCATGAGCTGATTTTCATTCAACGCTGATTTTCGTTCAGTGAGGTGAATTGAGTAAAAATTTGGGCGTATAAGTAAATCAAGGAAAAAAATCAATGGTGAGCCGAATAAACTCAGTAAGAAAAAAATATGAGCGGATTGGAGTGAATTTAAGTCGACAGTGAGTTCGTGTACAGACGAATGTTTGATCGGCTGAGCCGAATGACACGATTATTCGGCTATTTTTGTGTATGATTTTTTTTGCCATCACGCCCTGCCGTTCTCTGGTATATACATAATTTATGTGGATGGAAAAGCTTTTTTCTGCCTGTTACATACATTTTAGCGTATAAAAATAGCTGTCTAATTAATTTACTTTTATATGCAAAGAAAATAAGGAAAATAATAAATAATGGTAAGATATGGGTAAGTTTTGCTGAACAATTTGCGCACTTACATATACATAGATCGACTTACTTGATTCAAGTTATCATTTATTAAAGTTTTAGTACTTCAAATTAGTGTAGACCTTAGTATACATAATAAAATAATTCATTGCCAACCCATCCATACCAAGTGCGCTGCTGCTGTTCCTTCTATTGCATTCTCCTCCTGGCGTATGCATTATTAATTCTTATGCCTCGCTTATCTCTTAGCAACTTCCTTTCGGTCGATGCGCCAGGCTCTCGCACTTAATAGGAAATCGCTTTCAACTATCCCGAGTTTCCAGTCCATGGAGTGCAGCTGGGGCCTAGTGTGCCTATGCTTGAGATTGTTGCCGGTAGCGTTTACCGATCGCTGGACAAGCGAAAACCAGAGCACTGAACAGAGCAAAGGCGACCGTTTTTGGGGCCCAAGTTGATTTATTCTAATCTGTATAAGCGTTGCTATAATAAAGCAAAAGAGGCCCACGGAGTGGACAATGCTTGGCCAGCGGCTTTTGGTCATGTCCAAAAGCTGTAACCAAATTGCAGATCAGGCCCAGGAACTGGTTGTTCCAGCCAGATCATTGTATTTGTGTAAGTGTATGTCTGTATATCTGTGTGTGTGTCCAAGTGGGTTCTGCATTGTAATTGGATTTAAGCCGCCGGTGCAAGCGCAGCTGCAGATTCTAATGACTCAGCAGCAAAATGGTAAAAGGGAATCGGTATCAGAATGGCTATGGCTATAGGAGTGGAAATGGCCAGTGTGCTTGGTCAATGCTGATGGGTATTTGGGTCCTGGCCATTGTTCTTGATTTTAGGGGGCAACCTTTCACCGTGACTAATGCACAAATAAAGACGCAAGCGTTAATTTATCGATTCGAGAGCCAAGTCCAAGGTGCCCAACCATTCCAGACCCCCAGTTTCGAAATGTGGCGACATCTTGGGAATGTTATCGGCTCAGGTTGTGAAAACGAATGTTGGAATGGTGCCTCTCCTGCTTCTGATGCCAAAGTACTGCCAGCTGAGGCTGTCCTCTTAATTCTGTCCAACACCCACATTTCTTGCTGCCTGTCTGTTATCTCTGGCAAGTACTCTGCCATGGAGCGAGAGCCATGCCTTATCATCAGAGCCACATCGCCCACAGAGGACAACAGAAAAATTGTATAAATGTAACATGGAAGAAAAATTCATCTAAATGAATTTTTCTTAAAATTCTGCACTTTTTACTAATACTAGATTTGTGCCAAAAATATAAAAGTTTCCAGGATCAAGAAGTATTGAAGATGTTTCGAAGTTCGTATTGTTAGAAAGAAAGGAATAGTCGTCTGCGATACTTCCCTTTCAGAATATGCCCTCAAATTTTAAAACCGAAATGTTTTTTTTTATCTTGTCTTGCAAAGAGTGCATCTTAATTTTGGTCAGAAAAGTTCTATGCTTTTTTGACCATACTTATAAATTATCATCACGACGAAATGAGTTCATATTTTATCCATCGACATATAGCTCCCATAAGATCAATTGGTATTTTGATATTTTCAAAGCAATTGTCTTAAAATTAAATTGTCATTGATATCTTTTCCAAGTTTGAGTATATCCGTAACACAAAAACTGGCAAATTCCGCTTGGCCTCATGGTTTTTACTTACTTTGGTAAGATTACCAAAGATCTCGAATGGGAAGTTTCATTAAGAACTTATAACACTTCATTAAAAGCTAATAACACATTTTTTACTTCTTAAAATTCTTAGTGGAATTTGAAGGTTTGGTAAAACAAAGAAATACTGTAGACTAGACATCCTTAACAAGATTAAACATTAATATATCTTTAATATTTTCATTCAGATTTTCATGAAAGATTTTGATTAAATTTTGGGTTGGATCAAGAAATGTCTAACTTAAGGTTCTCCTTCTCCTTTTAATTATATAGCTTATGTAAATTTCTGCCAAAAATCAGCTGACCTATATAGGAAATGTTAGAAGTTTTCAACAAACTATTTTAATTGACCATTGAGTGACTGCTTTTAAAGCCGTTCCGTAGTTTTTATCCGGGCTGATAGGGTTCGTAGTCTTTAACTTGAAGAAATAACTATTATAAATTTTAATTGAATAGCTTAATAATGCTCTTAAAAAGTCTTGAATTTAGTTATTTTAGGGTATTTTGGCATTCGTTACATAACTTTCACTTCTCGTTTTCATTGTTTTCCATTGGCTCTTGTTGCTGTTGTTGTTGGCGTTGCGTTTTTATTCAAATTTCAACATGCTGCTAACACGCAAAGGAACAACGCGACGCAATAGTCGACTACTCCTTCAGCTCCTACTCGGCATATGAACTTGGAGTAGGAGTGAGTGTAGGAGTAGGCGGTGGCCAAATCACGTAATGCGCCATGCAAACAATGTTAAAACACTTGTGGCCCAAAGACAGCAACGACAGACATTCAGCGAGAGAGAGAGAGAGAGAGAGAGAGAGAGAAACCGGGTCTAAAGGCCTTTTTGCCACTCTTTGTCGAGTTACTTCACTTGATTTTATTTTGAGCTCAAATTTGCATTTTCAATTCTTTTGGTATGGGGTAGAAAAAGAGCGAGAGGGAGATTGTGACAAAGAAGAAGCAGCAAAAGTCTTTGCATTTATTTAAATTTATTTTCCTAGAATGCCACAAGTCGCCATCGGTGCATCCCATCGATGTGCAATTTGTTGACGGTGTGAGGAAAAAATAAAAAAAAAGAGAAAAATAAACGCTGCATCCGTTGCCAGACAGTAGTCAGTAGCTAGTCAGAGGTGGTTCCTGCAGCTTCTCCAACTGCCAAGCCAACTGCGTCTGCGTATGAAAATTAATTGTTGCCACTCGTGACGACGGGACCAAGACCAAGACCAAGACGACCATGGCAACAACAACTTTGGGGCAAGTGGGCGGTAATGGCTGGCATATCGTTTAGATTTATGGGCCGCTCTTCTCCCGGGCAGAGAGTGTCGCGTGATAAGTCTATAAAATGTACTTTACATTTGTACGTGCAAATGGCAGTGGGACGATTTGCATATTTGCGAAAGTTTTGCGCCCGTAACATTGTGTAGGACTTTCATTATGTCCGTCCACACATCTCTCCCCTCTCTCTCTCTCTCTCTCTCTCTCTCTCTCTCTCTCTCAGAGAAAGAAGATTACATTCAAGTTAAAGGCAGGCTTTTGGTGAAAGGCAACAACCGGAGTGCTCCCAGGAAGAGGTGGTGCTAGTGGGCAATGGAGAAGAAGGAGAAGGTGGTATCGGTGGTGGTGGTGGTCGTCTATAGTATGTGGGCTGGTCCAACAACATATTAACCGTGTTAATTGTATATCATATGTGGCAATTGAATTATACCTACCTACAGAAATATATATTTATATGTGTATGTATGTATATGAGATTATTTGAATGGTGAAAGGAAAGTTTTGTCATTTTGCCTAAGGCCAGAGAGTGAGAGAAAGATGAAAGGATATGACACTGTAAGTGGGAAGTGTTGCAAATCAAGTGACAGGTGAAAAATACGTGGGTCTATCAATCAATTCATTTATTTATTTATACATACCTACATATGTATGTACTAACGAAAAAGGAAATGTCCCTCAATCTCCAAGACTTCATTTCTAGCAGAGAGAAGAAAACATTTGCTGACTTGCAATAGGTTAGCTTTCTTAATAGTTTTTTAGTTTACCAGCTGGTGCCAAACAATCAAAACTGACTTGATGCAATTAATGGAATGTAATTTATTTTGTATGCTTATGAGTAAATCATTTTTCTATGATTGATTTCGAGTCGGCTTTAGCCACCATATTACCACTTTAATGTTAAAACAAGTTAAAAATCACAACTAGAGAAAGTGAACAAAGAAAAATTTGGCAACGTACAACTCCGAAGTTAGGCTATTGTAGTCATGCACGAAAGTCGAAGTTGATAACTCTTCTATAACATTTTTCTCTTCTTCGACATTTTTTCTGCATATTTTGAATAGGACATTATGATATTGATCTGATTCCCCGAAGAATTTTTAAAGCCTAAGATGGTTTCAGGTTAGTTGAACTTATTTATGTTGTTTTAGGATACTGATTTGATATAATTTGTTCGATTTAAAGGTTCTTCAACTATTTTTATCAACTTAATCAATGCGCAAATCTACTCAACACATTGCCACTGGTCGCACCGCATTCCTTTGCAGTGTTCTCATCTCTCTACTCTCCATCCCTGTCTGCTTGCCTCTCATTTTGTTCTTTTACTCCTTGGTTTCTCAAGCGCTGCGCTTTGTTCAATCAATTTTTGCTTGATTTACAATTTCAAGTTGATGACATTTCACCAGCACCAGGAGGAGCTGAATGGGAAGCAGCAGCAGCAGCAACATCAGAGGTTCCAGTCAGTTCTTCTAGTTATCGTTGCGACGCATCGTCAGTTTGTCAGGGCGTTGAGAGCGAGAGAGAGAGAGAGAGAGAGAGAAGGAGATCGGGGACAACTGGGAACCGAAGTGCTCCTCGTGACACATTGCTCCATTAATTTGATGGATTGTAAAGTTTTCCGCTTCAGTGACTTTGAGCATAAACGCCGAAAAATAAAAAAACGACGACGACAAAGAGAAAATTGCAAGAAAAAGGAAAATTAAAGCGCTCACACATCGATGGGGACAGTTGGCAGAAGGCCGAATGGTCCAATAGCTGCCAGCGTTGTTGAGGGAGGGGTTGGGAGGCGTTGGCAGTGAATGTTGTAAATTTATGCCTACCCAAGTTGACGCTTCACTGAATTTGTGTGTTAAATTGTCACCAGCACAAAACAGAGACGAGTCCCAGCCTTCCTGTGATGATGATGCCGATGAGGACGATGGAACTCTCCTACCCTGAGGTTGAAAATGTTAACCAAGTGACCAGGCTGAAGGCTGGACCCAGGGATCGCTGAAAGGACCTCATTTGCATTGTGGTGCTACGGTCAGTGAAATTTGTAATGCTTCGCTTGAGCTGAAGTTTTAAACGAGAACTGGACCGAGCCCAAAAAATTACCGAAATTCGAATGGACAGGGCGATGACAAAAAAAAAAAAAACAAACAAATAAGTTTCATCCTTTTTGTAACCATTTGTGGAAGAGATCGATAAGATTTATTTAATTTACATAGAAACTACATACTACGTCTACTTCTATGCCACTTTCCACATGTTTCAACCTAAAAACTTTTTTTTTAGTTCAGTTGAGCATCGACTATGCGATTCCCTAGGCCTCGAGAGTTTCGCATAATATCAATATTTTAACTTAGGATTAATTTTTTTTATTCATAGTTTTCCCAAGTAGGACTTAAGTTAAAAATGATAAAGTTACCTAGTTTAATAAGTTATATTTAGGAAAATTATATAACAAGTTTAATAAATACATATATGTATGTATGTATACAGAAATGTTTTTGAATTGAGTTGTCTATAAATTAACAAATGCAAGCCAAACAGGAAATTACTTATATTCAAAAGATTTATCTAGTTATATAAGTTAATAGAAAACTGAGAAAAATGCTTTAAAAATTTCGTTCAACAATTCAAACCATTTCTTTGATAGTCTGACTGTTGGATTGTTAGTTTCGAAACTAGGGAATAGTCTGTTTATTTGGCGAATTTTTCAGGATCTTATATCCTGAACATAACCAGTGAAATAAAAGGTTTTTACTGCAGTACTAATAATTCCATCATATTTGGACCATTTTTTGACGGTTTCTGACTTTAGTGGGCTAAGCTGAACACCGTTTAGGAAAAGGTCTAAAGCCTTTTAAAACGAAAAATTTCCACATAAGGTACATGGGATATAAGCTTTAAATGTGTAGATAATAGATATCGATATCGAGAATAAAGCGACATCGAAAATATCCAAATTCCCGAGTCTGTTATTTAATCTGCTGTCATGGTCTAAAATGTATATACGTTTTTTTTTTTATTCCTCTTTCTGGTGAATAATGTACAAACGATTCACACCATAGATGGCAACCTACATATGCACATAGTTAAAAACATACTTATTAAGTTCACCTGAGCGTTTTTTGTCCATCACCTTTATAAGGACTCATAGGTTCACACGTAATGAAATGTTTCCTCTAATTCCATATTGTATGCATGCGCTAGTGATAATAGCACATTATGATATAAAACTACAATACAAATCCAAAATAAATCGATAACGATAACAATCCGCAAACAAGATCTAGATTTTCATATGAATGAATTAGTTTTTGATCTTAGGTCTAGCTCCCCTACACATACCTTGAACTATGTGTCTAATTTTGTTGAATCGTGCTGTTTCATGATAAATGACAAAGGAAACGACTCTTGGCGAAACATCAAATTACTGGGTATCGAAAGGTGCGTTTTGGGAAAATGAAATGTACATGGCAAAAAGGATTTGGTGCTGCCTAGTTAAACAATTCGGTATAAAACAAGCTAACAAGCAATACGTTTCCCTTGTGATTTGCAAGCGATTATGGCGAATGCTTTGTTTTGCTTACTAAATATGACAAGCCGTGGGGCAATGGCTGGTCAAAACTACAACGGCTCCTCTTCAACCTTCGCCTACTCCTGCCCATTTAATCCCACTGACTCCAACTGGCTTCCATTTCCATTGCGATGGATGCGTCTGATAGGCTGTGAGGGCATTTTTGTTCACTTTTTTTTGTTTTTTTTATTGCATAAAATGCAAAGCATGGCTGTCGACGGCGGAAATGCGTTTTGGAGTCCTTGGAGCTAGCCTGTGCCTGTGCCTGGTTAGTGTATTAACAACAACCTGATGTAGCGAGGGACAGCAAGAGAGAGAGAAAGAGAGAGATGGCAAAACACCAACATTTGCCACCAAGTTGGTCGGCGTATTGTCTGCCATTTCAAAAACCTGGAGATGGAACTGCACTCGTTCCATGTTTGTCTGCTCCTCCAATGGTTGGGCTTTGTTTAATTGCGAACTGTAGTTTGCCTGCCTTCCTGCCTGCCTGGATGATTTCCTTTTACGAGTCTCTCTCTCTCTCTCGGCATCGCTGTTTGTATGCCTCCTATATGAATTATCCCTAGAGGCATATGCACCATGCACCAAGACTTGCAATTGAGAATCGGAGCACGCTTCATGCTCGGCTTGGGCAGGCTTCACACAAATTCCTATGCCCATGTCCAGTTCCTGTTGCCGGGGCCACGCACAATGCGCGCATAATAATGAGACAGCGGCAGAAAAACGATGCAGGAGAAGGCGGAGGAGAAGCAGAAGCTATCGGGACACAGAAGGCGATGGAGCGGCTGTAAAACCAGTCAGACCTGCCCAAAGGAGACAACCCATCTCACCTCGCCCTCCCCCATTCTATGTGTACATTGATTATAAAAAAAAAGAAAAACAAAAGGTTTAACATTTTGCGATATGTTTCTTTTTTACCTTGCATTTTGTCATATATGTGATTAATGGTGATTTTTTGCTTCGGTCTTGTCTGATCCCCCAATAGAGGCATTAGAATGCCATTTGTCTATGACTGGCCGTATGATTCGGGTGGGAGGTATAACTTGAAGCAGTTCATGATTTAAGCGGATTTTTCATCGTGTCTCTGTGTGAGTGTACGTGTGTATGTGGGGAGTTTTGGGGCTTTTCAGTTTGTTTGTTTGTTGGCCAAAAGTTTGTCCCATTTCTTCCACTGTTAACCACAACAAAGGAATGGGGACTGAAGCCTCAGCCTCAGCCTGGACCACAAACACAAAGCGAAAGCCCAGCAAGAAGTTGTTTAAATCGCGCACGAGTGAGCATAGATCCCCTCAAACCAGCCCCTACTTTTACCTGCCTGTCTCACTTTACCCTTTTATATGGGTTAGTTGCATATGCAACCGCGCCCGCTTGGTGCCATGTCACAACGTTTCTGTACTGGTCGCCGCGTCTCTGTCCATCGTTTCGTTCGTTCTTTTTGTTTTTTATTTTCGGCTGTTGCCTTTCGCCCAAGTAGTCCACCATCTTTCCCTATGCCAGGGCAATGCATTTCATTTCTATTGTTCTTACCAGAAGAGAGCCAACTTAACTGCCAACGGGACCAAAAACAACCAAAAAAAAAAAAAAAACAAAAACAAAAGCCATAGCCATACTCCTGTTAGGCACTCCTTGAAAACGTAACGAAGTCGCTGTTGCAGTTGCCGTCGTCGCTGCCACAAAATGAACGCTTTATACCTACTTAGATCGCTATAAATTTGGCTTAAGGCAAGAAAAGTGTTGCCAATGTCTACAGCTACAGTGGGGCAATTATACTCTATACTGAACAAATCAGCTAATGATCAATTGATAGCCAAACGAAAGAATAGCAATTTGATCAAACGAATATGTTAATTTAATCAGTAAATACACTTAATCAGTAGTAAGTATTTCCAAGATTTAAAAATATATTGTTTATTTAGATATTTTTATGATCATTCAGTATCATTACAGAGGAAGATAAGTTCATTAACTTTTAAGCAAAAATAATGCATCATAAATTCGATTGCTTTCTCGAAAATGTCATATTTCAAATACTTTAAATCTACCGTTCTAGTTTATAGACGTTTTCGAATAAAGCATTAATGGAAACCTTTTAAAAAATCATTTAAATTATAGCCAACAAGAATTTAACAGTTTCCTCTAAGATTTGTTCATAATTTTTGATTTTACATACATTTATATTTAATATATTAAAAGATTAATTGGTATTGGGACTTAATAAAAATGTATTTTGTTTATTTGGTTAAGTTTAACTGCGTATAAATATGTCAAAAAGTACCTAGACACTAAAATGACAGCGACCAAACTACTATACCAATTCCGAAAGTAGTTGAGAATTACAAGAGTAAAACAGATTGTATAGATTTTTCTTGAACTATTAAATTATAATATATCAATTATATCAAATAAATAGTAAACTTTCATTAATGAAGCGTATAAAACAATTACCAGCGATAATTTACTAGACTCCAATATGGATCCACTGAGCTCTAGTCCCGTGGGGAAATCCCCAGAATGACGACGGTCTCGGACAATATCGTTACCGCCCTCCTTTGGAAAAGGCTTTTCATATCATCTGAAATTTAGTTACCTTGTATAATGAATATACCTACATATATTCTTGATCAACATGAAATACACCCAAGTTCGTCTGTGTCAGCGGATCCTATTAGCTTAGTTTAAGAGCTATTGTGCTACCATTTGGTAATTTAATTCTTTTCTTAAGTAGGTTTGGTGTGCTTTTTTAAATAAAACGCTCTTAACAGAGATATAATTGCTTACATTTTTTAGTGAGTTCTTTAAGACTATTTTAAAGAACGTGGTTGTGGTTTTAGTCACTCTTTCTAAAAAAAACCAACTTGAATTGCTTAGTACTAATAAGAAGGATTGTTTTATGACTGAAACAATTTCTCACGCAGAGTATGCTGAGAAATATGGGATTATTCAAATATGAAAAAGGGACATAATTATTAAACCCGATCCACTGTAAGGCGTCGCCAAAAGTTGCAAGCTTTTGGTTGCCGTTAGTGCAGCTTAGTTAGACGCCGCTGCCGCAGGTCCCCAAGACTGCATGATTTATGCGATTATTCTTTTGCGCAGCGCCTAACTTTATTGTTTTATGTTTTTGTGGCCAAGTGATGGTCGGTTGGTTGGTTGGTCGGTTGGTCGGTTAGTTGGTTGGCTTGTATTGGACTTGGTTTGGTTTTGGTTACTATAGGGAGGTGATAGAGGAGGGGAACAGAGACTGCAACTGCACTCATATCTTGTTCAATCGCCGCTGGCAGTGATTCCAGCTTCCCGCCTCGCAGTCAGCAGCTGTTTGGCGCAGCTCATAAGCAATTATTGGACAACGCTGATGGGGAGAGGCAAAAAAAAAAAGAAAGAGAACAAGATAGAGTGTGTGTGAGAGAGAGAGAGAGTGTGGAGCATATGCAGCATAAATGCAGCTGTGCTGTGTGCTGTGGCCAGGCATGCGCCGGGTTAATGTCTTGTTGGTTATTGCCACGTCTGTTTTGCACTTTGCTGCTACGAGCCCATTTGTAATTTGGCACTAACGGGTCTGTTGATCCCATAAATTGCATTCACAAGAACGCTGGCCAACTGGTCAACCAAACCCCAAACAGATTGCATTGCTGTGTTATCATTGTGGACCTAGACAAGTTCATTAGGATGCCCCCCACTCCATCCCTCTCTGGACCACTCCCGCCTTTAGCAGCCAACAGGCCCAGCACAATTCCGTTTCGGATTCTGATTTTCGCTAATGGGAACGGGGCGTTCTTTCTATAATAACTGTCAGATCAGCTCAACTAAATGAAGGAAAATGCATAAACCCATAATTTGATGACTTCGAATGCTGTGCACCAAGTCTGCAATTAGAGGCGTCAACTGGTGCAGCACTAGCAGAGCGCCAATTCGAGTCTGACAAACGACAGTTCGGGGCGGTCTTTGGGAGTTTGTAGGGAGGCAGGCGGCAGACATTTGTGATAACCTTGGGCATGCAAATTATCACAATGCATTTCTATACATATATACTTACATACATATATATTTATTTATTTCTTTTTGGTTTTCCTTCTGGTCTGGTTAACCATAAAAGTCCAACATGAATTACGCTTCATGCTCTTAGTTGTGCTCTGTGTATGAATTACTAGCCATAGTTAGTAGTAAATATAACCGCAGCAATTATTTGCAGTTTATTTTTTTTCATTATTTTGCTCTCTTGGTTGGGGTTGGGGCTAGGCGGATCTAGTGCCAAACAACGCTAACCAAAAAGTTCATAAATTTGTGCAAGACAATTTTTTAAACTGAGTTTGGTTTGTGTTTTATTTTTTATTTTTGGGTTGGCGGTTTTTTTTCGGTCTATTTTTGGTAACTTGTCCAACAAGAGGCAGTTGTTGCAAGCCTGGTTGTTTGTTGCTTTTTGGGCGTGTACCACCGACACAGAAAGCTATAAAAACCATAACTGAATGTGCAAGCAACGCAAAAAAAGAATTACTCGACCATAGTAATACCTTGTACAGAAGAATTTTCATAAAAGTGGAAATGTGTGTACAGGTTTGGTATTGGTTTAAAAATGTTTCAAATTAAGTAAGTTCTTAAAGGAATACCCACATAATATTTGTTTAAAACAAAAGGCAGTTTGCTTTTGAATACATTAACCCTATTAAATATTCCATATGTACATATGTATGTATGTACATGCTGCCAATAAGAGAAAAGTGGAATCTGCATTCATATTTGTGTGTTTGGCAAATGACAACCGCTTCTCGGTTGTAACAAGAGATAATACAATCATGACAAATCATTGATAATAATCGAGAATTAGTACGTAAATCGACTTATTGTTAGACGTAACTTATTTCTCACTGCTCGTATTATATTTTTGTATAAAAATCAAGTCAATTGAAAATCAAATCAATTTGCCCCCCAAAATACAGACTTCATTAGAAGACTATAACAAACCATAAGAAGAAACTAATCTTATAAAGTAAATAAATATGCTAAACAGTTTTAAATGACTTAAAGCCAGTAATTTGTATATTAAACAGGAATTAAACAAGCAATTATTCTGTTTTTATTTTTTAATTCAATTGTGAACATGACAGAACAAATACATAATGAATTTAGCGGTCACATCCTAGTGTTGTCATTAGTGATAGTTGTATCTCGATAATTTATGAATATATCGATAACATAGCAGTTTTAGTCTACTCATCCCTAGCTATTAATAAGCATTGTATGTGAATGAAAACAGCATTGGCACCCAAAATTTATCAACTGATTTTGAAAATAGTTTTTCCAACTTTATACGGTCAGTGACAGATTATCCATGTAGTACGATAAGCAAATGCTGCGGGACCCGCGCCTTCTTCAATGTAAAGTGACAAAAAACTTTACAAACCTGTAACTTAGACAAATATTAACTGATTTTCGAATGTGATGTCTCATTTTAATTGATTTGATTTGATTTTTTTCAGAAATCGATTTGAAATTAATTTGAGTCTGAGGAAAATATGTTTTCGTTATACAAAACATTAACTTTGCGAGTCGGTAGTTCTGTCAATTTCCAACTGGTTTTTAAAATTTAAATCTATTCTCAATCTTTGCATTAAAACCTCAAAAACTAAAATTCGGACAATGTTTAAAAGTTAAACAAAACACATGATTTTTACGCTTTGATTTTGATCGTTTTTCATTTATGTGCTAACTTTCACATTGAAAAGTGATCTTTCTGGCTTAATCTGGCACTGATTACGCTACGTCAAGTGATATACTGAAACAACAAAAAGCTTTCAAGAAAACTAATATACCCGTTTACATGGTACGATAATATGCTTAGCTTATACAATATGTAGTGCTTGAGACTCGCCCGTTGCTGGTTGCTAGTTGCGAGTTGCCAGTTATTGCAGCTGCATTGGAAATTGTTGCAGTTGCAGTTGGCTTTTGGTGCGGCTGCTGCTGCTGCTGCTGTTGTTAATGTGAATTTGATTAAAACGAACGGGCTGTAAAAATGAAACCTAATAGAGCAGCACATAGTCCATAGTGGAAGGCTCGCGCCTGCTCTCTGCCAGTTAGTCGTATCTGGTGCCACTCACTTTGTCTTTGACTCAGACGGACACCACCGAACACAATATTCCGATATCGAATATTTGTTGTTGCTGCTAACCAATTCAATTGCTTATTTACCATGCGCCTTTGCTTATTTTTGTTGAAACTTCGCGACAATTGTTCATTAAAAACTCGACACGAAATGATATTGATTTTGGGTTTTCCAATTGCTGTTTTTTCTCTTTTTCCTCGTTTTTTTTTCTTTTTTTGCTGTCCAGCCATTCTGTGGCATAATTAAATTGTGGGCACAGCCGCAAAAACACGCCAACTATCCAAATAATAATAATAACAAAGAAACCAGCCTCGTCATTGGCCCCACGACTCAGTTTCAGTTTTATAAACCATTTCCATTTCCATGTCCATGCTCAATTTCTGTTTCGGTTCCAGTTTTATATCCAGCTGCATGGAGGCACTCAAAAAATTTGCATTTCATTTAATGCAAAGAGTTGGAGAAATCCATATAGATTTGTGAAAGAAAATAATGCAAACTTCAATCAAAGATCGTAATTGTCAGCTGATGACGATGACATGGCAATTACTCATACGCCCTGTTAATCGATAGCATAAAAAGTTTGCCAATTAGAGGTAGTAAATAGTAGAACGAGGGAACGATATCAAGAGCTGTCTACTGCTGCTGCTGCTGCAACTTGTTGCCCACTGTCGCATTCGTAATGAGGCACAATATACCCTTTTTCTCTTTCCTCCACAGCCATGCAAATTGTGGAGACTGTTCTCCCGCTTGTCAGGTGATAAGCCAAACAGAAGGCACGTTGAATTTTTTGCCACCGGCGTTGCTTGTTGGTTAACAAGCCGGTTGGCTATCCGGATTCCAGAGTGTCAGGCGATAGCCAAGTCCGGGAATGGGTGTGGCAACACGAGAAATCAATTTGGTTTCATTCCCACCAAAACGGAGCTGACGCAGGTCAGCAGTGGTTAACTGGCCCAGCTGTTTGACATAGAAACCTACAAATTAATGCGCTATTTTGTGTCTCTTGGCCAGCTCATAAATGCATTTGTTATAACTAAGTATTTTAAACGCTTTCCACGCTCACTTTCCTTTCACGGTAGCTGGAACAATGCTCACATTTTATGCTAATTTTAATCATTCCACACAATTTCCCTAGATTTTGAGACAACAATTAAGCAAAAGAGGAGCCCGATAAGTCCAACAAAGACCATCAGAGAGTTTAGAGCTTATAAAAGGTAGCCAATCAACTGGCAACTGGCAACTGACAACTGGACGAATGGGCTGGATGGTTGAAGACCAAAGCTAAAGCTAAAGCTAAAGAATTTATTCTCATTTGCATATCTAAGGCATTAAATGAATGCTCGTTTTTTGGTCTTTTTGATGTTGCTTTGCATAGATTTTCAAAAACTGAAGCTCAAGTATTTATACATTTGTTATTTTCCTCTTGTTGTTACTGTTGTTGATGATGATGTCGATGAGGATGGTAGTCTCTGTATACATAGATTGTGTATGTGGTAGTAGTGGCAGTGCATTGTTCAAACATTTATCTACCGTTAAGGGAAACATAAAGTAGAAAATCCATGCATCGTCTGCCTAAACACGAAAAAAAAAACAAATCAAAACTCATGCAGAAATACTCTGTGACTATGCAAAAGATACATTTACAAACCTTTAGTTTAGATGGTTCATTGGCAAGTTTTAAATTGTTCATATTTATAATGTAATCAAAAATATGGCATTAATAATTTAACTTTTGGATCCTGGAGTGAAATCAATTGTAGTAAAATATAAATTTAAGTACAGGACGTCGTAAACTTAAGCTTTGAGTATTTCTAAGATGATATGTGGTCTCTTTCAGATATGGAATTAACTTGTTGATTCCGGATGGGAAAAAGGAATAGCTTGGTGCTTAATCATGGCAAGTCGTTTAATAAGCAGTTAAGATGCCCTCTGCTTGGTAAGAGTATATATTGTCAGTCTGTGCAGTTTGCTGAAAATTAATTAGACTCAATTTGTTGCTTAACCATCGACAACAACAAGTTGGCAGGCAGGCAGCAACAGCAGCAGCAACAGCAGCAGCAACAATAACAAATGCATCTTTTTCTTGTTTGTATTTTTTTGTGTTTTTGCTGGACAAATTCTATGCTCATATTGTGTATATAGTAGTAGTTTTTTTTTCTTCTCCTGTTTTGTTTAGTCTTACAATTCTCATGTAAATGTCAAAAGTTTTCACATTGTTAAGGCATTTTCGGTGAGGCATAGGGTGGAGGAAGAATGGGCTTATAGATAGATAGACTCGTACTGCTGGCAAAGGTGAACGGTAAACATGTTGCTGTCAACATTTACAAGCCAACATGTTGCTGGCCACAATTCAGTATTAGCGATTAGAAAGCGCCGCCTAACCAGATAAGGGGCTAGCTAATACATTGATGAAAGAAAGCAAAACAAAAAATAATATAATTAAGTGCCACTTTCTCAGCAATCGCCTGCTACAGCTGCCTCCTGCTACCCAACAGTTAACGACTGCTTCGAAATTTGGTATAATCTTTCTAGTTTTTGAAATGCAATTGAAGTGCAGGTGAAAAATAGACAGACAGACAAAGCGCTGAGTAGTAGAGCAGCAGATAAACGACAAACTGGCGGACAGCAACAACAAGACAATTCGGGCACTTGTTATCCAACATAACCAAGCAACTCCATCCAATATATATACATATATTGTGTATATGTGTGTGTGGATCCCATAGCCGCAAATCAAATAGCAAACTTTTATACAGATGTCAATTATTTTCGCCTGAAGCCAGCAACGGCAGCATCAACAGCAGCAGCGGCAGCGGCAGCAGTTGATGCAGCTTCGATTTAGTAGCGGGCTAGCAATTTTTGGTTTGATTTTGAATACCCATTACTCATGTTGAGAGTGGGTATATTATGATTTGCAAGCTAACACAATTTCAGCCTCATTGAGATGAGGAGTTACATCTTAGGCTCTTTCGATTACCTTGACAACCATTGCTCTGCATAAGCTTGACCCTTGACGGATGCCAAGGTATATCGATGTCGGTGATTCCTTTCGAACTCGATTTGCGGATTTGCAGATATTTTTTTTCCTTTTTTTTTTTTTGAGACAAAATTGCAGCCTGAACTCGTTAGGTTTCAGCAAACTCACAATTCCAGAGAGTCAACTACGTGCCTTAGTTGTTACTGCTTGTTGGCAAGTCATCCAATTGGAGGCTAGGAAATTGCTTTTGCCATGGACATGTACATGGACGGATCGGCCTCTATATCGCTCCCCCTTCCCACTCTCTCTCTCACTCTTATGGTCCCTCTCGCTTACACACTTCTTGTTGGTTGCTTGCAAATTATAAATTGAATGATTGCATGGCTAGCAAACGATTTGCTCGTCATTTTCTCAGCTGCTTGTTATAAGGGGGGCAGATCAATTGATATTGATTGGATCATTGTGAAGGTGTCAAAACTATTGGCTCTTAATAGGTATGGGACAACGAACTGCTGCTGCTGCTGTTGTTTTTGTTGCTGCTGCTGCTGCTCCTGTTGCTGTATTTTTATTTAAGTTTGTTTTCTAACATTTCGGCACATCTCTATATGTGAGGCATTTCAAGAAAAAAAAAATTGGTCAAACGTCTGTAAAGTTCATTAAATTATTTCAAAATGTTTTTTGTCTTTGTCAAGTCTAGAGATCTGGGTGACTTATTACCGACAAAGTAAAGTCTCCAACTCCAAACCTAACCAACTGACGAATGTAATGGCCGGAGTCAAGACAACGACACAAAGACACACACACACACACAGCATTTGGCGAATGTGGGGACATTTGACAAGAAATTTATTTAAAAGACAACTTGCAACAAATAAATTTCACCAGAGGCCCAGTCAGGGGACCTACATACATACATTTAGATACATAGATACCAGGAATGTCGAGCTCTTCAGTTAACTCATGGAGCCTGTGTAGGAGTCGCCTTCATTCGTTTTTCCTCTGTCGTTGTTGTTGTTGTTCTGGTTGTCGTGGTCGTCGTCATCGTCAATAAAGCGATAGCTTGTTGAAATTCATTCATCAATGTAATCGATCAGACATGGCAAAGCTTTGACATGCCACATAACATGGTCTTCGTATGTAAATGGAGCTGCCATCATACACACACATACATACATGCATACATTCAAACAAACTTACATACAATGCAACATTCAATTTAATCAATTTATTGGAAACGAGCCATTGTCACTGCCTACAGCCACAATTCGATTGAACATGGAACAGAAGTAAGGCTTAATCCACAATAGCAAATCGACACTTTCTCCTCTTACTATCAAGTATGGCAAATATGTAAATAGCAAAAAAATACCCCTAAAGTGCAAGTAGAGCATAGTATAAGGTTTGTTAAATATTTTAACAATTAAAAAAAAGTCTATTTTTGAGGCAAAATTAACTTCTATGTCAATACCGTAAAAAATAACCGAGTTATTGATTTAAAACGCTAATTTCAATTGATTGTTCGTATGGAAGCTACATATGTGAAATAATGCTCCGATCCATCTGTATGCGAGACATATAATGTTTGCAATAGATGCAAAATTTAAGCGCTGTAGTTTTAAAGATTTATGAGGAGTTTGTTTTGATCCCGACAGACAAACATGGCTAAATGAACTCGTTTGATTCGGAATACATATCCATTAGTCAAATAATTAAACAAAAAAAGACTTGAAGTGATTTGAATACCAAGAAATTAAATATATATAGTTCATTTCATAAAAAATTGTTCAATAAAGAAATGTGCATTCAAATTTTAGTGAATAACTTAAGTCAATAAAGTTAACTCTTAAAAGATGTATGTATTGTTTTCATCATGATTGTATATACAATACTACAATACTGTTAATACTCCATATGGTTGGAGATACTTCCTTCTTAGCGCCGCACATCCAAAGAAAAAGCTTCAATGAACTTATGTAAGAAAATAAACTAGATGAGGTATATGATATATATCAACAATTTTTGAATTCAAAAATTGATTTAAGTTAGGATTTTATTGGTCCTCAATGGTAAATACCGCATTTCATTGAAGTCCAAGCATGCTTAACAATAAGTACCATACTTTTATTACCATTTTAAAATCTGATCACATGTCTGTTATAAGAAATTTGTAAACGGCCTTTGGTAATTGCCTAATTTGACCATCATTGAAAACTGTAAAAAGTGCCTTTTAAAAAAGAGGCCTTGCAAGTAATTTATACGACCAAGAACGATGACTTTGGTTCCTATTCTGTTGAACATAAAAACAGACTATAAATAATTGTTTAAATTATCTATATTTATAAAATTTATTGAAATCAAGCAGCATTAAAATATAAATTTGCATATTAAGAAGTGAAATTTTGCAATTTCATACGCTAGTTTTGACAATATTTTAACATTTTGGAATGAAACATCAGTTAGCCAGGTTTTAGGAATCAATCAATTGGTTTGAATGAATATCTATATAGAGGAATACACATTATAGGCACACTAGAAGGATGGTTAACGGCAAATCGATGGCAACATTTTCAGTTCCCATGGAACACCATATAATTAGCGAGTCTGAGATGGTGGAGAGGGAACAAAAGCAATTGCAACGACTCCAAGATGTTTCCGTATCCTGCAATTTTATGAAGAGTAAGAAAACACTCGTCTCGAGTCTCGAGAGTCATCTGATTTTCCATTTCCATTGCAGTCGCTGTGGAAGAGTTTGCCCATTTGGAAGAGGAGCGGGCCAAACGTGCGCATTGGGAGCATCATTTACGTTGTGATGGCTTGCCGCGTCCCTATTCACCACCTGAGATACGTACATTTTTGTTTAGAGAACAACATTTCCAAAACATTTTTGATGACGACATTATAGACTGGACATTGTCCGTGGACGAGCGGAGTATCCTGACACAAAACACACAACGCACCGACAACACACGCCGTGCATTGGCCGAAAGGAAACGCGATCGTATTGGCGAACGGATCGAGGCAAAAGTGAGATTATATTTGAATACTTTGCTGCAAATCGAAACGATGCTGGGCAATCAAGCTGAAATGGCACGTTTAAGCCTAAAACATCAAATGGAAATAATGCAGGTAGTAAAACATTCACAAATTATTTGATTATGTATTAATATATTTATTGTTTGAAGACTCGTTCGGATGTCGAGCAGGAGATAGAAAATTCATTTGATTATTTAACATATCGCGTAATACGCATGGATGGCCTTTATATGGAGTGAGTGTTAGGTAACTGCTAGAGTGGAAAACTCCTAACGATTTTTATTTAATTAGCTCTACAGACGCCAAAATTGCAACCTGGAGCCATTGCTGTGATCTCTTCCAAATAGACATTTGGAGTCTCCGTGATGTGCCCCTACGCTTCGATCGAATGGAGTAAGTTTTTGTATTCGAACTCAATGAAAATTTTTTCAGAGACGTATGAAAGGTTATAAAAATCCCTCAAGTGTCGCCTAAATTGTCTAAAATAGCGATTTGTATATTTAGCTGGATTTTGGTTGACATTGATTTTATGGATAGGATATTTAGTTTTAAGTCTCAATTATAAGCGATCTACTTTGAACAGGGTACCAGCTATGATGGCGGAGTTTGACGCTTCAAAGGTTCGTGTTCAAATGCCATTGAGTGTACTTAAGGATAGACTGACTGTGCGTTGTATTCACACCAAATTTGACATGCTTACACAAAATGCCAAAAGCTATGAACGGGTGACCTTACAGTCTGTTAGCCATTTAAATGCAGGAATACTTAATATAGAGGACTGTTTGATTAACGAATGGTATATGCAGCTAGATATACAGCAAGAGTTGGTGGATAGAATGAAAAGTAAATGGGATCAGTATGAAGAAACTATGGAGATGATAGCCGATAAAATGGAAAAGGCAGCTAAGGAACAGCGAAAAGCGCGAGATAAGCCAGTCAAGCATTATAATATACCAAAGCCACCTAAGCAACCACCTCAGTTATTGGAAGGAATGCTGCCAGATCCACATAGTGTATTTCTCGATAGGGAGGAGAGTCAATACGTGGACTTTATTAATGATTTATATCATCCGAAAACAATGAATTTAACTAGCGATGAGGTAAGATGATGATGGATGATCTATGCGAAAGCACATCTAGGTTAATCTCAAATATTCTTAGATAAATCTTAGGGAAAATATCATGTTGGGTGGGATCTATTCCATTATGTTTGTGCGTCGGCCCCAGCATAGACACTTTGAGAGATTCAACATTACTCTACACGAGGATGGACGCATTTTGTATACCATGACCAATGTGGTAGCCGATTTAGAGGAACGTGAGAAAAGTATAAAATCCACGAGAGATAGTAGAAAATCAGCAGTACCTGGTTTAGACAATCATCTTCTATCGAATACTCAGTCGCGTCCTAATGGCGACGAGGAATATAGTTCCTATCACCTGGATAAGAAAGAGTTACCGTATTTCTTTGTCACTTTTAAGCTATCACCAGATCTCTGCTATTGGAGCGAACCAAAGGTGTGCCAATTTATGTCTTACAGTCAAATGCCAAACTTGGTGGACACAAATAGATCT
Source organism: Drosophila paulistorum (assembly GCA_018152135.1). Taxonomy (NCBI): domain Eukaryota; kingdom Metazoa; phylum Arthropoda; class Insecta; order Diptera; family Drosophilidae; genus Drosophila; species Drosophila paulistorum. Next base: position 17,839,344 of record JAECXG010000690.1, read on the forward strand.
ATTATTCCCGATGTGGATGAACAGCCTAAAAAAAAGCATAAAGCAACGCAAGAAACCACAAGATATTCTGGTACCAAAGAATTTCATCATTATGCTTTCTCGTTGATTCAACGAAGGGAGAGTGAACCAGTTAATGTCTTTCGGCCCACTCTTATGTCGGTACTAAGGCACACGAAATTAATGCAACCAACGGAGTGTGTCGTTCCATTTGAAAACTTTGTACTCAGCGATCAATTGAATAGTTTAAAATTGCAAAAATTGGAACAATTTCTATTGCCGCGTATACTTTCGTCCTTTAAATTTCCCATAGACTTTAAGGATGAGACTGAAGAACTGCTGGAAAAAACAAAGCCCCAGAAGGGCCTAATTCATTTGCAAGATGTTGTGATTCAGGAGATCATTAAAAATACGGATATTAATTTCGAGTATGAACCCCAACATAGTCCTGAGCGCATGTTTCCTATATTTTCCGGCGTCGGTCCTGTAATCTTTCCCGATAATGTTGGTAGCAGCGATTTGAATGCTAAAAATACATCATACGGTATATTAAATGCAATTGAGAAGATCAAATTAAAGTATATGTTTAATTATCGTAACATCAGTAACCAAACTGATTTCGAAATAAAGAAATCCATATTGAAGCGAAAATTCGAAGAGAAGTCAAATGATAAATTAAACATAAAAGACAAAATGGGAAAGAAAAAGGAAACGAAAATCAAGACGGTAAAAAAAGTAATATCGATCTCAGAGCGTGTGGGTTATGGATCTACCAATATGTCTAAATCAAACACGGCAATATATGCAGGTTATTCGCAACATTCGATTGCAGAGTTGGAACGTCCGAGTGTGCACAGTGTAGCAAGTTTACGAATGGGGTCGGAGGAATTGCAATCTGAGGAGAAGAAAAATGTAACCCAAGTCTTTCACTGGACCACCAAGCATATTTTTGAAAGCCACTTTAATCGCGAGGAGGCTACAATAACCCTAAAAACAGATCGCTTGGGAATTTTTGGTCTGGCATTTAAACGTTATGAGCACTTTCCCTTTAAAGACTGGTATATGCAACCCAGTGAAGAGAAGTGAGTAGTAAATTTGTACTATTTGAATGACTACTAAAAATTTCCCTTTCTCCACTCAGTCCCGAGGAGATTATGCTGCGAATAGACACTTTCCATGTTCGTGTTATACTTTATATCTCAGGCCGTGGCATTCGTGGCTATGTGACTGATATATCAAAGGGTTATGTCACGAAGCCCAAAAAGTATTTAGAAATTATTGAACCCATAAGTGATTTTCAAGAACTACGTCAGGTTAAATATACTGAGTATTATTTTTAAATCCTTGCAGGGAGTGTATTCAGTATCTGTCTGTCTGTTTCTATGCAAACTAGTCTGTCAATTTTGAAGCTAAACTTTGTTATACCCTTGCAAAAAGGGTATATTAATTTTGGTCAGAAGTGTGCAACGCATAGAAGGAAGCATCTCCGACCATATAAAGTATATATATTCTTGATCAGCACGACGAGACGAGTTCAAATAACCATGTCCGTCCGTCCGTCCGTCCGTCCGTCCGTCTGTCCGTCCGTCTGGATCGATGCGAACTCCTCCTAGACCGTAAGAGCTACAGAGCTGAAATTTTGAACGTAGGCTTGTATATACTGCAGGGTTTGTATATCTCGGATTCAGTCGGATCGGACCACTATATCATATAGCTCCCATACAAACGGCAAAGTCACGAACAGTGACTTTTCTCAATAACTTCGTTACTTTTTAAGCTATTGTCGTGAAATTTAATACAAGTAAGTTTAATGTAACTGTAAACCTCTGTGCCAAATTTGATCAAGATCGGGTGACTATATCATATAGCTCCCATAGGAACGATCGGTCAAAAACAGTGACTTTTGTCAATAACTTCGTTACTTTTGATGCGATTGCTTTCAAATTTAACATTTGTCACTTTAATATATCTGTTAATGCCTATGCCGAATTTGATGAAGATCGGGTGACTATATCATATAGCTCCCATAGGAACGATCGGTGGAAAACAGTGACTTTGATTAATATCTTCGTTATTTCCGAAGATTGTAGGCCGTTCTTTCGCAAACATTAGCCTTTTTAGATAAAATGTTTTTTCCTGTGATGGCTATAGAGTTACTAGATGCAAGGGTATACAAACTTTGACGCGGTCGAAGTTAGCCATGGCCCTCTGGTTTTTTAATCTTTTTAATAATGCAAATTTATCGAACTAGACTTTCTCATGACAGAGAGAGAAAGTTTCAACTGTTCTAGCCTCCTCTTAAATAGAACATGAAGAAATTTTCTTGGTCTATGAGAAAATTTTCCATGATAATCGAAAATACAAGAACTTCGAGTTTGATTTCATTACGACTAAATAATATTTTTAGCATAATTTTTTTCTCAGGCGTCAACAGTGTTTACTGATCAATGACTGCAAGGGTATCTAAACTTCGGTATATTCGAAGATAACTTCATAAATATTTAAGTGGTTTTTTAATTAATTAAATCTTCACAGCGTTTTTGGGAGAAAAATATCAATATTTTTGCTGAACATGATGCCAGCTTTTATATAGACAATGGTTATTTTACTATCAAGCATGTGGCCGTTGAGGATCATACCTATGATGCGATGGCATTGCACTGCAAACTAATGAAATTTTATCGTTCTAATTGGAATCGTTTGGCCTCACGTCGAAATATTTTGCTATGCATGAAGAATGCCAAAGATAATACAGAGTATTCCGAGGTTACCGTTCGCATAACACCGGACAATGCAACATTTGTAGAAGTTTCCGAACTGTGCTCATCTAACTTGAATGTATTTAAATTGGATTACAAGCCCACGTGGCGAAACGTTGGTGTAAGTGTATGAACAACAAAGTGTATATTTTTCCATACGATTCAGTTTTTAATTGTTTCTCTCTTTCTACGTTTTATTTTAGACATTCACGGATCTGCATCAGATTATCAATTCTATGAATCCTCATGCAACTGAAGTGCGCAATAAAGATTCCATGTTACTCCATTTGGTGAAGAAAATGTTGAGTGAGCTGCATATATTGAGTTTTTCATAGAAATCTTCTATAGCATTCTATAACCTTCTATATAAACTCTATATACTTATAAGTATTTTCAAATAATAAAGAAAATGCAGCAATTATATTATATATAAAAATTAAATCAACTGATGGTCATAAAATGACAACCCCTGTTAATAGGATAAATGTCCCTAAACATAGCATAGATATTATAATTGTCATTCTGACATATTATACAGTCAGTTGGATTCCAAATTTTCAAACACAAAATACACAAACAAGAACACATACACAAAAAAAAAAAAAAAAAAAAAAAAAAAAAAAACCAAAAAGAATTATAAGGGAAATGGTAAAAAAAACAAAGGTGGGTGAGGATACGAGCACCTTAAAATTGATAACAGAAGAGGAGTGGTCGATTCGCGAGCAACGTCACTTGCAACGTTTACAGGATATTAAAATATGTTTGGGGTTCATAAGCGGTATGTACCCGATATTTATACATTTCGATATATCATCGGTATGGATAGCTTATAATTGTTGTATTGCATAGATGCCCAAAATGATCATGCTTCATTGTTGGAAAAGCATCGCCAGAACGAAAGGTGGACTCATTATCTAGATTGCGATGGATTGCCACGCCCCGAATGTCCACCTGAGATCCGTTGTTTTCTAGCCCAAATGCACTACGAGGAGGCCAAGAATGAGGATGAATTGGTCAATTGGACATTGTCGGTTAACGAGCGTAGTATCCTATCGCAAAATATATTTCGCAGAGATCTGACTTGGAAGACCCTGGCAGCCATACGACCGAATATTGGTAAGCTTTATGATATTTGTGTGCAACGTATTCTCGAAATGGTATTGCGTATTGATCGTGTGCTGCTTAATGAACTGGAAATGGTTCATATATCGGAGGAGCGAGCTGCTGAAATGTTACAGATGCGTCACGAGTTGCACGAAGAGATTCATGTACTTTTTGACAAGTTGACCTATCGAATTATTTGTGCGCCCAGCGCTTATATGGAGTAAGTACATAGAAATGTATATGTTTTATTTCTAAACAAAAGAGAATCCCTTTGCCTTAGTTATAACGATTGCACAGTGGCTGTCTATTGTTACAAGGCAGTAAATTACAATTTTCAAATATGGTGCATTAAGGATGTACCCATACGATTTCCCCATCTCGAGTGAGTTCTTCACAAACGTTAAACTCATTTAAAAATTTCTTAGTTAATTAAAAAAGATCCACAGTATACCTGTAATGGTTGCCAATTTGGAGGGACTTGGTGTTAGCCTACAGATGCCATTTAGTATACTTGGTGATAATTTAACCCTGCAATGTGTTCACACTTTTTTCGATCCCTATTCCGAGAAGGCTAAAAGCCATGATGTTGAAATCGAAACAGATACTACCAACATAAGTTCGGGTATGGTAGATATTGAGGATTGCTTGATTAGCGAGTGGCTTAAGCAGGTTGAGATTCAAGAGGAGGTGATTGCCAAAATGGAGGCGAAAATGCAGCAATATGAGGATGCCATGAGGTAAATTTCAATGAAAAGTATTCAATATGTTAACGATGAATGACTCAAACGTTTGATTTTCAGTACTCTGCAGACCAAGGAGTCGGCAACAGGGAAGAGCAAAGAAGATGCTAATAAGGCGAAAGCATTAAGGGCACCAAAGCAGCCTCAAGGTCTGCCCGAGGGTATGATACCGGATCCCCATCAGATTTTTCTCGATCGTGAGGAGCAACAGTTTATTGATTTTCTAAATGATAGTTTTGATCCAAGCAAATTGGACTTACGTACAGACGAGGTCGGTATTTGTGGTAGCTGCTAAACTCAGTCGAAATTGATTTCCTAATGCCTTTTTTAGATCAACTTGCGAGAATTTCTCATATTGGGTGGCATCTTTTCGCTGGCATTTGTACGTAAGCCTAAACATACGGATTATGAGAAATTTAATATAACATTGCATGAAGATGGGCGCGTAGTCTATATAAGACAGGAAGTAAGAATTGGAAATGAGAGCGAAGATGAAGAGGAACATTTCGGACCGCTTCTAGCGTCGATGTCGCAACAGTTATCAAGGCGAGAGACAACACGATCAACACGTTCTCGTCTTCAATTGGCCGAAATGGAGGCAGACGCAAAAATTCGTTTAAACGATGATGAGTTACCATTCTTTTTTGTCACCTTCAAGTTGCCCCGGGAACTTTTCCTCTGGGGTGAGCCCGTGGCATGTCAATTCATCGAGGAGGAAGAAGAAGTAATTGAGATTGAAGAGGAGATCCTACAACCCGAACCAGATAGAATAAGGCATAAGAAGAAGAAAAATAAAGCTGTTAGCATTAGAAATACGGACACCACCACAGATGAATCCGGTGAAAGGGTCCTCATTCCGAAGGGTAAACAACCACAGCCAGCTGAACGTGTAGAGTACCATAGGCCAAAGCCCACGGTTATCATGAGGGTGCGTGCCGAGCCTAGCAATATCTATAGACCATCCGTATTGGAAATGCTTCGCCGTAGTACCCTAAATAAAGAAATTGCGCCAGGTACAAATTTGGCTAACTTCGAGATGACGGGTCATAAGTTAAATAATCTGCAGTTGCGTAATATTCAAAGGCATTGCGTGCCGCGGATTGTGTCGTCCTTTAAGCTACCATATGAGTTCAAGGAGGAGTATCTCGATGAGGTGTCTGCGAAAAAGGTACAAGGCCCCATGCTAATGATGCGCCAACAAGCCGAGAAAGAAGTTGACAACAAAGCCAAAGATGTTGAATTCTTTTTCAGCTATGAAGATCAGTCGGCACCAGAACGCCTTTATCCAGTGTTGAGAAGGCGTGAGAAAATTTCCTATCATCGCAATCCATTCGTTCGTGCGCATATTTTCGGCCAGGATGATTCCGACGAAGATGAAGTGGATGCCGACCTGCAATATAAAGAACCCACAATGTATGGTATTTTAAAGCAATTAGAGGATATCGAAGGACAGTATACAACCAACTATAAGAAAATTGTGGATCAGCCAATGTTCGTCGTGAAGAAACAAGTTAACAAGCAATCCATTGATGCAACCGTTGTGTCATCCGGTCATGATGCAGCCTCAACGACACGATCGAAGTCAAAGGTGCCAACACGAAGAAGTAAATTGCATTTACTGCCAAAAATTGGACCTGTCGATACTGCATCAGCTCGGAATACCGAAACAATGGAAAACACGTTAAATGAAATGGATCTAAAGGATGCCGATACAATCAGCATTAAGACCTCAATGGATGTATTTCGAAAGTCAAACCGGAAAGCCGAATATAATCTATCCGATAATGAAGATGATGACATAAATTCGACAAGAGAAAGACCAAGCCTGGAACGTCCTAAGGTCATCCATTGGACTACCAAATATATACAAAGAACGGAACTTGATCGAGACAATCTAAGCGTAACGGTGAGAACTGATCGTGTGGGTCTATTTGGGTTTGCCTTTAAGCGTTACGCACACTTTCCCTTTCGCCACTGGTGCATGGAGCCCAGTGAGGATAAGTAAGTGGTTAAGTAACTTTACCTCATAATCGTTTAATTTTGTTGGTTTCTAGTGCCAATGAGATAGTTTTCACATTGGATACATTTCATGTCCGTGTAGTGCTATATATTAGCAATAAGGGTATACGTGGCTATGTGACGGATTTGACTAAGGAATATACGGCAAAACCGGTTAAATATATGACAATTGAAGAGCCTATATTTGATTTCGCTGATTTTCGTAAAGTAAAAGAAATGAAGAGAGCTAGATGGAAAATCATAGTAATCTCTTTTCGCCTTTTTGTCTTTTTCTTACTCAGCGTTTTCAAGAGAAAAATGTGAATATATTTGCGGAACATGATGCAAAATTTTATATTGAAAATGGGTATTATTCATTGAAAATGTTGGCTTTAGAGTTACATGTCTACGATGCCATGGCCATACATTGTAAAATGATTAAGTTTTTCCGTTCCGAATGGAATCGTTTGGCCACCAGACGTAATATTGTGCTATGTTTGCGTAATCCCAAGGATCCGAACGAGGGGGCAGAGGTCACTTGTCGTGTGACACCGGATAATTCAACATTTGTCGAGGTCTCCGAATTGTGCTCCGATGATTTAGATGTGTTTAAATTGCACTACCAACCGACATGGCGAAACATTGGGGTAAGTTGGAGGACTTTAACTTATACCATCATCATCGAATTCCGCATTCATTTCTTGTCGTTTTCAATTTGTGTAGAACTATTCGGATTTGCATCAGTTAATCAACTCTATGTATCCACATGCAACGGATATAAGGAATCGTGATCCAAAACTAATTTATTATATACGTAAATTGTTACTGGAACTTCGACCGTTAAGTTACTCATAGTTTTAGTTGCAATTCTTTCGATCTCCGATTCGACACTCAATTCTGGCACCATGCACACATCAACACACACCCACACACCTACACACACATAAATAGTTCAATTAACATAAATTAAACTCAATTGATATTATTAACTCTCCCTTACTTTTTACTTATTGTCGTTGAATTCCCGTCATAAAAGGGTTGGGGGTTTTGGTATAAACTTCATTCGTTTCAGTTAAATAATTTGGCTTCGCATATTTTTTGCTTGGGTATGATTGTATAATGCAATACATTCAATTCGTATTATAGCCTGGATTTCTTAATCAGCAACAGTCTTGAATTTGCCATGAGGCATTTACTGCTTGCATTTTTCGTTGTGTTTCAACTGCTCCATGTCCAGGGACAGGATAAGAATATGACCTACGATACAAAAGATTTGGCAAAGAAATTTCTTCCTCCGGCTTATCAGGCGCGTGTCATTGGTGGCGAAGTGACAACCAATGAGAAACTGGGCGGATATCTGGTAGCACTTCGCTATTACGGTGACTTCATTTGTGGTGGCACTCTCATACACGATTATTTTGTTGTCACGGCGGCTCACTGTTTCCTGGGACGTTCAAATAAATACCAATGGACCATTGAGGGCGGTATATCGACATTAGACGACACCAGTGGGATTAAGTCTGAATTGAAAGACTATAAAGTTCCACTTCACTTTCGTGAGGATGATATGCACATGGATGTGGCGGTAGTTCAACTGAGAAACCCATTGAAAGGACATGGTGTGGGCAAATTAAAACTGTGCAATACGCCGCTAGTAGCTAACCTTACACTGACCGTAGCGGGCTGGGGCTTAGTTGATACCAGGGCGACACAACCTCACAATTATTTGCGTAAGGCCGATGTTCCGGTCATGGCAAGACGTGAATGTAGACGCGTCTATTGGCCATCTGGTGAGCTAATATTTTGATGCTTATTATTTATATTTGTTTACTTACTTATTTGTAATTTTCTCAAGTCAAACTAACAGACAGCATGTTCTGTGCCGCTCTACTCGGCCAAAAGGATGCTTGCACCTTTGATTCGGGTGGTCCTTTGGCATATAAGAAACAATTGTGCGGCATTGTGTCATTTGGCATTGGCTGTGCCAGCAACAAGTATCCTGGTGTCTATACGGATGTTAACTATGTCAAGCCCTTCATTAAAAATGCAATTACAAGTTTAAACCAGTCTTGAAAATATAAACAAATTTATGAAATTCTGACAATGACCCAGAATTGTAGATATATGTACACTTTCATCTTGTTTTCGATACACATATGTATATACATATACATATATACGTGTATATCCTATATATTTTCTATCTATATACATACACACACACACATACATACATATATAGGTTGTTGTGATATGTGTTGGGAATATTTAAATAAGTTACTCACACCCTGTCTTGCAGAACACGCAAGGGGACAACACCAATATTTTCATCGTTAATTGTTGTCATTATTTGCATCTTTCTGCATTTTTCGCGTCCTTCTCTATACTCTTACATTGTTGCCGAAGTTGGGGTATATGCCTTTTTATTATGTACAAATGTTTATATATTGTTCTTCCTGCCATGTTTCTCTAAAAAAAAGTTTCCTTCAAATCAGAGCATATACTTTACGAATCGAAGAAGTTCCATCAATCAATCCAAATCTATTAGCTTTGGCTAGATGGAATACTATGTACATATGTATGTATGTATATATGTATGGACATTGCTTTTTGAAGCAAGGCATAGAAGAATTTTAAAATGTAAGCAACATGGAATTTGCAAGGGTATTTGTACTTCGGCTCTTGGGTTACTTTCTTTCTCCGCCCTGGAAGCCTGATTGCGTGTTGCACCAGGCACTATGCACTGGGCAAAGGCTGCGGCAGCTCCTTGCTGATCATTGACTTATTCCATAATTGATTGTGCCTTGTGTCTTGGGCCCTGGCTTTGAGTCTGTATGAGTGTGTGTGTTGGCCTTTTTATATTTCTGTTGTGGCCTTAGGGCACAATTTTAGAAACGACGTTTCGACGTACTTTTACTTTTGCCTGTCTGACATCAAAATGTAAATTAGCCGCAACGGTCAGCAGATAGCACATCAAAAGAAAGACAAAGAAGAAGTAGGGAAACAGGGTGTGAGGGAACCGATTTTATATTGCCAAATTCATCGCATGACTGACGGCCTTTCATCCCAAAAAGCAAAACAAAAAAAAAAAAAAACAACTCAACTGAACTCAAAACATTTGCTACATTTGCCGAATTAGTTTAATAATACAATTAATTGTTATTTATAGCTTCCTTTGAGCAACGCAAACGTTGCGTTTATCGCTGGGGATCGCATAGAGGAAAAAATCAGACGTAGTTTACAGCACGCAAACCAATTAGGACAACGAACAGCGGCAGGACAGGTCAGACATCACTCTTAACGGGTTTTTGAAATGAATGAATTATGAATAATAATAGCGAATTGGAAAAACAGTGGACCTTGGCATGGCAATTAGATATATTTCAAAAGACTTAAGAAACTAAACTCAGTTCTATCTCTAACGAGAGATAGATATAAGATTTGAAGGCAGGTAGGTATTTATAAGAAATTGTATGCCCTTTTGCACCACAGGATATCTATAACATACGAGTATATACCGAGTATACATATAGCATAAAGTAGCCAAAGTACGACACTTTTGTTGCGTTTGTATGTCTTGTCTGAGTCCTGGATATTGGACTGAGTATGGCAGCCCTGTGGAGCGAAATGGCATTAAGCTTATTTATTTGCTTTTAAATGGCATTTTCACTTGCATATAATTCTCATTCTCGTGTAATGTGACTGAAGAAACAAAGGCAACATAATGTAACAGCCGCCGACAACAACACCAGCAACAACAACATTAAATAACACAAACAGAGTCCTCCATAATACACACATGGATATTACCTACCTACTTACTAGCTCCACAACCGACTACTGACTACCATTACCACCACTACTACCATCACTTATTACTACTACTACTACTATTTTTAGTAGTGTCATAAATTTATAGCACATTGCAACCCAGTCGTTCGACTCACGCGGTGAACACACAGTCCAACGCCATCCCATCCAGTTCATCCAGACCAAGTTGAAGTCGAACTCGATGCCGATGTCGTTGCAGATGCCGAGTTGGAGTTGGTACCAAGACAGATGAGTGAGATGCGAGTGAGCCGGCAGGATTTTATTTTGGATAACATGCTAAAAACATGCAAGCTAGCACCTACTTTAACCCGCTCCACTATGGGTAAAAAGGAACAATATATTGGAATTTCAATGATGTTTGATTTCAATTGACGACCTGGCAAAGACATAAGAAATCCATTGCGTTGTTTTTCTTTTAGCCAAATGTAATTTCTAAATAAAAAGTTCTTAAAAATTAGGTAAAAAAAAGTGCCTAAAATGGTAGCTCAATGTTTTGCTAAAGAAAATATGTAAACTGTGTAATTAAGTTATAAAATATGATTTTAATTTTGAACATACATATGTAAGTTCACTAAATGTTTTTAAAATTGTTTGGGAATAAGAAAAAAAGACACCTAGCTCTATGTCAATGGAAACTTTTTGTATGTAAAAGGAAATTCCAAATGTTGTCCCATAGTGCACTATCTAAGATTCACAGATTTATGTTTTTCGCGGCATTTGTGGTTTTGCATTGCATAAATGATTATGTCTCGGATGGCAGATGGTATGGGTGGTATGGGAACGGTAATGGGAATCATGAAATCGATTCGAACTGTATAAATCCAATGAAATTGTCTCGCTTACTTTGTTTTATATACTTACCTATTGATAGAGGTCCCCCAACCCCATACTGTGGGTTTTTTTTTTGTTTTGTGTTAATTAAAAGATACATAAAGAGCAAACGAAAGACCTTTAACGGATGAAAGGGGCTGAAGAGGTTGATTTTTCCATCTCTTTCATTTTGGTCGGTTCGGTCATTGAATTTCTATAGAAATAACGCACTGCAAGTGCCTGATGGTTGATTCGGCAGGGCAAACAAATCTTTAAACTCGTCAAACACTTGATCAATAGCGGCATATTGTGTGTGTATCTGTATGCATATGCCTGTGTGTGTGTGTGTGTCCATATGTATCTTTGAGATGCTATAGAAAACAACAAAACATTTTTTACGATGCGCTTACTGTTTTCTGAGCATGTGTGCGTCTCAAGTGTTTGCATGGCTTAAAAGCCAATAAAATTAGTTGTTAATTGTTTTGGTAAATTGAAAATTAGGTTTTGGGAAAAATCATCAGAGAAGTTAAAAGAGATAGATGGAGAGAGTGAGTTAGATGGGAGTGGGGGGGAACCGGGTCGTTCGAGTTTTATGTCTGTTTGCTTAACTTATTAACTTGGTCAGTTTTAATGAACTTTTGTGAGCTGCCTCTGTCTCTCAGACCGACATTAACCAAAACTAGACAAATCGAATTGAATGGCCAGAATGAAGTGAACTTTAATCCGCTTAAATGTAATTTAACTATTTTGAAACTATGATTTTGGGATTTCTCCTCTCCTCTTTACGTTTAAACAGAAAATCGGTTAATTAAAGTTCAACAAAAGTCTAAGACCGATTTCATGCTGAGTTGAATCAACAAATTGTTAACGTTAAAGTTCGGTTGGTTTGTTTTTTTCTTTTTGGCCATCATTTGTACTTATTTAAGTGCTTGATCATGCTGATATCATCACCTGGTAACTTTTCCTTTGTGCCCATTCGGACCATCAATGCAATTAGTGTTCTCTGCAAACGCCAGGTGGTCTCTTTACTCTCTTTGCCTCTCATCGAATTGGAAATCACATAACTAAAATACAATCTGTAAAGAAATACAACAATTTTTTGTATTACATTTTGGGTGCAGCTTCAAAGAGTCAAAAAACACACACACACAAAATTATGAAAAAGAAAACAGAATTAGCCGATTATCAAGTACCCTTTCCATTTCTTATAAAACAAGTAAAATAGAAATGTCAAATACATAGTAATGGGTATCAATACGAATTCGCAGAAAAATGTTGCAAAAACTTTCTAAAAACAAATAGAATTATCTACTTAAGGTTTTTTTTTCGAATTTCTTTTTTATTTTAGTGGCATTCGATAAGTTTCAGTATAATTTTTGTAAGATTAATAAAAATTAAATTGAATGAAATATGTGATATGATACCAATTGAGGACTATATGATATATACTCGGCCCTATGTAGGGCACTTCTTCCTTTTGCCAACCGCTGTGTTGACAGTTATTGATCGATGATATTGTAAACATAATGTTGAAATTAATTTTGATTTGACTTTCTGTTTCATTTTTTTCTTTTCGGGGTTTTTCTTTTTGTCGATGATCTTGTACCTTGAATTGTAGCAACTCATTGTGATTTGTAATTGACTTTTATTTTGACTTCAACGGGAAAAACTTTGTAATGGGCTAATGAATGGGTTTTTTTTTGTTGTTGGTGTTTTGTTTACAGAAAAGCGCCTTAAATAGGCCCATAGGTTATGCGTTCCAATAGGTGACACTGACTAATTTGACATCATTAATCTCTGATCTGCTTAATGTCAGAATCTGCTGGCCAGAGATAGTGCGAGAGCCAGCCATCAATACGCATCAAAAAAATTGACTGCGAATCGTGGTCTATGGACATGGAAGCAGGCAAACATTCATGATGAATGTATGAGCTAGAGTTGCCACGCGGTTGGGTGTCTTTTGATTTGCCTCCATCTTCATCTCCATCACCATCAGCATAAGCATCAGCATCAGCATCACCATCTCACCATGCCATCCATTCGTAATGGAACGTGGACAAGGCGAGCAATCAAGCCGCGTGTTTGCCAGGTCAGTCTTCTACTTGGTTATAAGTCAGTCAGTTAGTCAGTCCGTCAGTCAAAAGCTCGCCTTAATTTTACATTGCTCCGTGGCCTGGCATGACTACCGGGCATAATTTTAGCAAGCCAACAAAATATGGTCTCAGAGCTGGAGTCTTGGAAATGAACACATTGCCGGTTTGGCGGCTGCGCACGCGCACAATTGTTGTTGTCTTGGGCCAGCTCCAACTTCCTTCTGTCACTCCACCCCTTTCTGGTTGGTTGGTCCGGCGACATTCGTAACCGCAGGGCGACTGCGCGCCCGTTTTCGATTAACGACCCAACGACGATGGCGACGACGACGTCCACGTCGACGTCGACGACGACAGAGGCAACTGAAGCGTGTGCCAGTGAAGCGAACTAGAGCTGGAGCTAGGCTAAGGCCGAGTTGGAGGAGAAGCAACGCCTTCGGTTTACATTTTACAATCCTAACAAGGTTAGGCTAGCCGATAAACGTAGCTTGAGCTCAACTTGTTGTTGGCTTAAAACTGAAGTTGAAGTTGAAACTGAAGTTGGAGCTGTGGCTGGGGTTGGGGCTGGGGATGGGTATGGGGCTGGGGTTGTGGCACATGCCTAACCAGCTTGCCTTAGCTATGCAAACACAAAGAGACGAGTACTACACACACTCTATTGCTACGAGCTGCACATACAAAATTGCACATTAAAATGAGGAATGGAGAAATGGTAGGATGAATGAGGGGATGCCAAGTGTGGTGTGCGGTGGGGGGAGGCGAAGGGGTTTACCGGCGGTCGAGCGATGCCGATGTCTTTTTCTGTGGCAGAACAAGGTTGCTCTGGCTTTTGAGTTGGATATGGAGTTGGAGTTGGAGTTTTGGGCCTGGGCTTGGGCCGCTGCCTCTTTTTAATGCAATTCAGGCGAAAGCCGCACAAAGGGACAGCGAACAAGATGCCGAGTTGCTGATTGTGCGAGCGAGCAGAGCCGCAAGAGCTTTTGTCGCCGCCACAAACATGGAATATGACAGGCGGAGCAAAGCAGAAGGCGGAGAAGAGGCGTTGAGGGGGTTTTTATGGATAGGGGGAGGGACATGCAAAGCATTGTCAACTGAAGGAGAAGAAGAAGAAGAAAACCAAGTGCTACAGAAAATTCAAGCAACAAAAAATAAAACAAAAAACTGTAGGAGCTCCAGTAGAGATAGAGACAGAGGAGAGGGGAGTTGAGGATGGGGTTAGGAAGTGGAAACAGCACGTGAGATGGAGTTGGAATTGTTGCCTGCTGTATGTCTATGTGTGTGTGTGTGTGTGTGTGTGTGTGTGGGCAGAGGACCTGGAGTTGGAGAGAGAGCGAAACAATGGCGACAATAAAAATGCGATCGCACAACATGCTCCACAGATAAGTTAACGCAAAGTGACAACGTACAACTTTTAATGGAATTGTCGTCGGCTGACGGCAAAAAATATGGAAGAAGCTGAAGTTGGAATTGAAGCTGGAGCAGAAGGACGGCCATGAAAATAAAGACGCTCCTCTTTCTTGTCCTCGCTCTATCTATTTTAGAGCCACCAAGGCTCCTTAGTTGGTATATTTCAGATGTTGTTTATGGATGCAAATAAGGACACATAGGAAACATGTCATTGCTGGCTGGCAGTCGGGCACAAGACAGGATAAGGCCACAGAACGAGATGACAGTTCTTCCACTCGCCCACGACTCGTGTCCCCTCAGAGAAGATAGCTTTCGGCAGCTTCTGTGGCACATGCCGAGTCGAAGCACGATCAGCAGGTCGCGGCCATAGATCAAGAGAGCGAGAGATAGAGAGAGAGAGAGAAGTAGAATGAGAGAAAACCTACCATAACTAGCATGAATGAGAGAACCGTATGCAAGAGAGCGAGAGAACGCGAGAAGCGTGCTCTGGTTGGAAAACTGCAGTTTCAGTTGCATTGTCATTACTGCACTTCCACCCCCCGGTCGACTCTTTTTGTAGCCGCTGACGGCCTACGCTTCCAATTGGAGCACACACAAACAAACACACACGCTAGAGAGAGGGAGCCCAGTTGCTCTCTCTCTCTCTGTCGATGTATTTTCTGGTCTTTCTGGTTTTTGTTTTGTTTACGATTTTCGCTGGAAGACCGACAGGCAATCGGGCTAACTGACACTCACTGAGAAATCCGATCAGAGTCCAGAGTCAGTTGCCCAGCAAACTTGCCCCAAGCAAGACGTATGCGCGCGCGCTTCGTGATAAATAGCGATTTCCATTTAAAGGATCGGACAATTTTACGAAAATAAATACAACTTGACTGATTTAAGCTAATAAATTTTGCAAGCTAAATACATATAAATTAAAGTGAACAAACAAATTACAATAACAAAATCAATATACATATATAAAAAATAAAATCCAACATTTTTTTGTGTGATTTTTTGGGTGCCTAGTGATCACAGAGAATACGGCCGGTAAACAGCGGACAGCGATCGATGTTCGCGTAAAGTGTGGCTGGGGCCCAACATATGATGAGCCTGACTGTGCTCTCGCTGCCGCAACGTTTTAAACGCCTCCTGCAAGCCATGACTCTAGCCGTTGCCGTTGTCTATATGACGCTATTGCTCTATCAGAGCGCCTACGGATATCCGGGCATGCAAGTGAGTTAATCTTCTATTCAGTCCATTGCCATCCAACTCCTACTCTACCATGTTGGGCCATTGAAATTTGTACTCGTTGCGTGGGCGCCCTGGAGCCAGCCAAATGCTCGTAAATTGTCATACGCAGTGATCTGCATAAGCCCGAATCGGCCTCGTCCCCTCCTCGACCCTGGCCGGCACACACACACACACACATGCATCCATGTACATGTATATGTATATTGCCAATTTGCATGATTCCTGATTCTCCCCTACGTCTACTACGTTCGATCTCCCTGGTTGTTGTCGGTGTGTCCATTTGTTTCCCGCTTCGTGCACTTTCATAAATCAACGCCGGTGACGCTTGCAGCTGCGCATGCGTCCGGACTATGGACATTTAGACCTTTTTACGCCCTTGCTTCAGACTCGGGCTCAGGCTCAGGCTCACAGTCTTTGAGTTTTTACTCTGCCTTGTGCATATAAAACAGTTTTTGCTCGCTCTCCCTCTCTGACCGTTTTTATATACTTTTTTTGCGCTTCATTGCCGACGGCAGAGCGTCGCCAAAGCTTTCAGATCCCGATCCCGATCCCAATCCTCCAATTCCCAATTCAGTCCTCATTTGCCCTGTCAAAGTCTGAAGCCTGTCCTGTCTCCAGTGTATTGTTGTTTTTGTTATAGTTTTTGCATAAATTTCGATATAATAAAATATTGTGTGCTAATATAACAAGTGGGAAAGGTGGTAGAGGATAGTCAGACACCTCCTCCCCAACAGATTCCTCTAGATCCCAATCGTTAACTTTAAGTAGAGATAGATAAGAACTCTAGGTATATATTATGTATGTTCCTGGGATTTTTCATTTGGATCCGGGTTTATATCATCAGTTTCCCTACACAGAAAATACATATATCTGATTTATCGTTTCTTGTGTTTCTGTGTTTTTTTACTTATAAGAAATGTTACATTTATACTCTTCTAAACCGGAAGCTGACATCACACATCCTCTAGATCTTATAAAAAAAAATTCGTTGGCTATGCAAATTATCCATTGAGAGAAGGTTACACATTTTTGGAATAAAAACAAAATATACAAAGCTATTTGAAAGTGAGAAATTCTTTGTTATAGATTTGGAATACTTAGGCTTTGCGAATCAAATGTCTATTTATGCATATTCAAAATTGACAACAAAATAACCAAAGACTAATATCTTTTAAAAACTTCAAAACCTATACAAAAAATTGAATTTGGTGTAAATGGCAAGAGGACAAAAGGGCAAAGGGAGAAATCAGTGATAGATCCTGGTACGGGAAATGCTCTAGTTTCAAAATTATTAGCTGCATCTGCCACTAAAAAGGGGATTCGCTTTCATTTCTTGTTTTAGTAAAAATTGTAGCAAATTTTCTAAATTAAACACTCCTTATATAGTGTAGGACTCTTCTGAGATGATATTCTTCTTTTTCAAATAGAAATTAAATATACAAATGTATGTATGCATTCTTTACAATCAATATTTCCATTTCCATTTAAAGTTTAACTGAATTTGAATGAAAATTTGCAACTCAATTGTTTAACTTTAATTGGCCAGTTGGCAAACGTTTTTGTCTCTCTCTCTCTCTGTCTGTCTGTCTCTTGTGCTTGTTGTTGTTCTTGCTGCTCCTAGTATAATTAAAACTTTATGTTGTTTTAATTTAGACTACATAGTTGTTGTTTGTAGATGTTGTTCCTGGGGTAACCGGAAACTTGGCAGAAATTAATGTGCTACACACAGAGCGAACTAAAAAAACAGTTGACGTTTTGTTGGCTTTTCAATTGAAGTTCTTCCATCATATGCTTACGCCGAGGTCTGTGACTTGTCCCAGTTAATTTGTAGCTGTTGCCATTGTAGTAGAAAAAGAAAAAACAACAAATTGCATGCAATGTACAATTCTTTTTTCCTTTTATTTTTTTTTAATGAATCGCCTGCTATGTAGTAGTTGTTGTTGCTTTTCGTTGGATTCTATTTATTTGCCCAAATGTTGCGCAAAATTTTGCTGATTGTTAACTTTGCCGGACTTGATTCCTCGAAATTGTGCAGTTGACAATTGTGACTGGACAACGGCATTTAACTTATTATGGGTTTGGCTACTTTTGCTGATAAAGCAATGTACAAATACTTGTATATATATATATGTACTTATATGTTGCTGCATGTAGGTAGATATATGAAGACAAATATACATTTATTTTGCTAAAGTTTTTTAGGTGTGCACGTCCACGTCGCCAAGTCGCGTGTTGCTGACGCATAAATCATAAATGAAATGACAGAAATAATAATCATCAAATGAAATTTGTTGTTTATGAATTTGTTTAAAGTGGCGCGCAGAATGGACAAACGTTTGTGATTGATTCGAGTATGGTAAATATATAATGACAACACCAAAACCAACAACAATAACAACAACAACAACAACAACAACAAATGACTTTTGCCTGAAGAGCATGCAAATCAGCTTGAGGAAGCAAAACTCCTCCTCAGACTCTGGCTCAAAATCAGACAGAGCCTTGACAGGGAGTAAAGACGGGAACGACATGAGTTGGCGGTGGGGGAGGGGGATGGGGAGGTAGTGGAGATTGTCAGACAAAGACTTTGATGATGTTATTCCTGTTTTCAAGCAGGTGCCTTGTGGACCAAGTTACTGCAGTTCCCATGCAGCAGCAGCAACAGCAGTTCTCCTCCATTCACCTTCAGCCAGCAGCAACAACAACCATAATCAGCGTCGGCAGCCGAAACCAAAAAGTTGACGACATTAAGCTGCAGCAAGCGCTTGTAGGCGCCTGATAAAAAGGCGGAATGTATCTGGTATCTGACTGCAGCAGCTCTGACTAACTGACTAACTGAATGTATCTTGACAGAGAGGTTAAGAGAGCGAGAGGGAGAGAGTAGGGAAAAAAGACAACAAGAAGATTGTGTGCGGGGGAAGCCAAGTTGGTGGTCGCTTAATTGAGGACCAGGCCTTATATGAATGTGTATCTTATCTTAGATTTGTATCTTATGGATAATATTGTTAAACAGCATTTAATGAAGATTTTTCCGCTTGCTCGATTTCTCTCTTTTCGTTTCTCTTTTCTCTCTTGCATGCACTCTCTGGCGCTCTCTCTCTCTCTATCTCTCACACACTTTGTTGTCATCTTTGCTTTTCTCAGCTGGAGTTGAGAATTTTGATTGCATTTTTTTGTTTAGTTTTTGTTGCTGATTTATGTTTTCCGTTATGCACAAACCCCCGACTCCCCTCTGTCTCCAAAAAAAACAAAAAATTATGATCATTAATCTTTTGCTAGAAGATTTGGCGCCCTTTTATATCACTCACTCACACACACCTCTTTCTATTTGTGTGTCTGTCTGTCTTCTAATTCGTTTTCATGGTTTCATTATTAATTGACATGAAAATGTTTATAAACATATTAATCACACAGCTAATGAAGCATTAGTCATTGCTGGTCAAAAGGGAGGCGGGTCCCAGGGGTCCCAGACAGAAATTGTCTTAAAGTGTGTTAAATTTTACAAGACACATTTATTTGTAGGTATGTAGATAGATAGATAGATAGATAGATCTATGGCTTGGTACTTGTACCTAGTTGTGCGCAGGCGTCTTTGACAGCTGTTGGTCAGATACACATATGGACATACATATATGTACATGTAGGAGTTCTGTATTTAAATCACGTTTGAGTAATCGGCCACTATCCCCCTCTCTCTTTCGCGGCAGAAAATGTATTTTGTTTGTTTGTTGTTTCGGTTGAATTTGCATATTTGCATCACTCAGATCCGCAAGTGGTTCACATTCTAATCTATGCATTGAACCTTGAATGCCATTTTGTGGCTGACTCAATTGAAATAGGCGTTTACAGGTAGAAACCTCACCTCTCCCTTGCCAGCCAATCCCATCGTCACACATATGCGCCACTACTTACTACATATGTGTTTGTGATTTCGTATGTATGTACTTGAGTACAAGTTGCTTTCACTGCTTCATTCACAAGTCACGATTTTGGCTCAGGTCTCCCTCTTTTTTTTGCTCTCTCTTCTCCGATTTTCCCTATATATTATCTCTGTTTGGCAAATCTTTATTGAAGTTCATTTTTGGTTGAGCTCGTTTACTCAATTTCCCATACTTTTCGTTATCGTTTTTTGGGTTTTTGTTTTCAGTTTTGTGCCGTTTTGTGGCCAAATTAATATTTCAACTTTTTAATTACTTTCGCATTCACATTGAAAATTCCCAGCAGTTTTTACACCTGCCACTGTCATCACCATTTTTGCCTAGGCAAAGAGCGAGCTCATTAGGAAGCTGCTTCTGATCATCATCATCATCATCATCATCATCATCGACAAGCGTCATCAAGTCTTTTAGAGACTCTATCATGGCATGGGGCTATTATATTGAACACCGTTTGTCGATCGTGCCGCAATAAAATTGTATGAGACCAACTTGTCGCTGCTGACTATCAACGAGACAATATCGTGTGAAGCAATATAAAACAGCAGGGGAGGCAGAGAGGGTGTGAGAAAGACAGATAGAATGAGAGACAGAGAGACAGTCAGGCATAGAGAAAAGACAGCAGATGATCTTCTTCTTTGGCTATGCCAAATGAAGAGAAAATGTTTTCAAAAAATATAATTATCAGGTTTATAGCGGAAGTTAACCAACTAATTTAAATACATAACTTTAGCCGAGCGGATATATGTCGAAGCTAGAAAATGTTCGACATTTGAGATGTTGAAAAATAAACCATATTAAAATATATTTATTAAACAAAAACATTCGACTTTGGCCTATTTCATGTCAATTTACTATGTAAATATCTGAATAAGAGCATTCCCTGAATTTAACATAAACTCCACAATCAAAAAAGGAGATCAAGTTTATGCTGAACTAAATCAGTACAAAAAGTTTAAACACTACCACTAACTACTTTTGGCCTACTAAAAATTAGCTCAAATCAGTTGATTATATTTTTTACTAACTTTAAGCTACGAACTTGTTTTTTAAAGGTATAGAAATGGTTAGTTTTAGTTTGAAAATTCTATGAAATTTTTGAATTATAAGTAATAATAAAAGGCCTAAATTTAAACATGACTATTTATGAGTAATAAGTTTATTTAACGACTTTTTCTTTTAAACTTTAAATTTCTGGTTGATATTTTATATAGAAAACATCTCAAATTTAGATAGTTAAATTGTTGTTAATATTTGAGAACGGTATAAATATATCATTTTTCAAATGTTTAATTAATGCAAGATAATAAACTACACCAGAGTGTCGATACAATGATTTTTTTCTTCTTTTTTTTTGGATTCAGCTTATCAGTTGTATTCAATCAGGAATAAAGAATTCCTCTCCTTATTACTTGACGGTTTGGCTCTCTTTTCAATCTGACAAGTTAGGACCCCATCACCCTCGCCTACCCTGCTTACTTTACCTTACACACAGTGCCGCACCGTCACATCGGAAAGCCATTAAAAATAAGAAATAAAATATAAAAAAAAGCGAAAAAGAAAAAGGAATCTGAACAGAGCAATTGAAGAATCGCCGCCGCTGAGCGATTCAACAAAAGCAAATGAACCTGTTATCAGTGGAAATTAATCAAGCAGTTGGCTCAGAGCACTGAAAAGAAAGAACTCAGGCAACGTTCCATCCCAAAGCCATTCTCCAGTGTTAGTTGTCTTCGATACCGTTTGTTGGTTTGTTGTTTGTTTGTTGATTGTTTGCTCTTACTCAGCATTTATGGCATTGTTGTTGTTTGTTCTGCCTGCCTGCTTGCCTGCCGCTTATTTGTTTGCCATTGAGCCAGGTGAACACAGAAAAGGTGTCTTGAATGGCGTAGGATCCAAAGCGTCTTCGTTTTCATACAGATATACCTATAACCGTATATATATTTTTGTTTTTTATTGCAATTTACACACACACACAAGAAAATTTACATTATTTGTTGTTCCATTGTTGCAGCAGCTGCCGCAAACGCAGCCACAGCACAGCCAAGTGGATGCCAATGAACCTGTTGCGGCCACACATCGGGATCAGTTGCTCCAGGACTATGCCCATTCGTCGACACCCACACAGCCGGCGGCAGCAGCTGCATCTGCCTCGCCAACAACAGTGATCATTCGCAAGGATATAAGGAGTTTCAATTTCAGTGACATTGAGGTCAGTGAAAGGCCAACGGCAACCCTTCTAACCGAATTGGCCAGACGTAGTCGGAATGGTGAACTGCTTCATGATCTGTCACAGCGAGCGGTGACAGCAACGCCACAGCCTCCCATTACCGAACTGGATGACATTTTCATCAGTGTAAAGACAACGAAAAACTATCACGACACCCGATTGGCACTGATCATTAAGACTTGGTTCCAATTGGCTCGCGATCAGGTGAGTCTAGATCATCATTACCATCTGGAAAGATTGGGCCAAGCTAATTTGCTTGAACCCGAACGCGAACCCGAACCCAAGCAGTATGTGTGTGGGCGACAATTGGCAAAGTGGGGCCAATGAAAAGGTTGTCAGCGATTTAAATTAAATGATACGAAAATTAACTAAACTAAGGCAATCTACATACAAAAGAAAAAAAAGAAACAAAAAAGGGGCAAGTTGAGCACCAAATTTGCATAATGAGTTTTTAAGCTGCTTGGAATTGATTTTCAATATGTATGTCCATTTTTTGCTGTTTTTTTATATTTTTTTTATTATTTTCTTGGCTCATTCAACGATTTATGATTTTTGTTGCGGCTGCTTAATTGGCCATAAAAATGTCTTCATTCATTTGTGCCCAAAACGCTTTTGAATTTCTGAATTTATATATGTGTGAGCGAATATTTTGGCAATAATACAAAAACAGTAATGACCACAACAACAACATCATCATCATCATCATCATCATCGTCATCAGTCAGATCAGGGCTGGACTATAATGGGAGCAAAATCAATGCGAAACTTGACGCTTGACTTTTGTTGGCAACTTCAAAATAAATTTTAATAGATATTTGTATAAGGATTCAATACTTTAGATACCTTGAAATGTGAAATCAGTTTTAGTTCAGTTTAAAAACGTTAAAAAATACAAAATCAGATATTACAAAAATATATATTAGTTTGCTTAAATTTAAGATGTTTGTTTTTTAAGCTGTTGAATTATAAATTAGTTAGTCACATTCGTTAAACATTTTAGGGCCCATGCACATGTAGGTAGAAACCAGGCCTGTTAATTATCATTATCAGCATCTTTTTCAGTATTATGACCATTATTATTTATTTTTGGTTTTGTTTTTGCTGTTTGTGCTTCTGATGGGATTTCATGTGAAAGGATATTGTTTAAATTTTGAAAGAGGAATTCTTGTTGCTGTTGTTGTTGTGTTGCTGCTGCAACAAAATGTTATTTTGCCTGACTTTGTGCCAACTTATGCAAAATCACGCGTCACAAATGTGTTTTGTTATTGTTTACATAAAACTGCATTCGTCCGACTTGTCCATTGACGTTGCCTGCAGCAACAACAGCAGCAGCAACAGCAACAGCAACAAAACATAAATAAATAAGCCCAAGAAGTGAGGGGGATTGGTGGCAGCAGCAGGGCACATGTGTGTCCGTGTTTGTATTACCTTTTTGAAAATTATAAAAATGCCTGACGGGCACGTTTTGTAGTCAGCCAAATGTCCGGGGACCTAGAGGCAACATATACATACATAGGTATGTTTTTTCCCCTATTTATTTATTTGTTTGGTACATAACTGCATAGTTGAAAATACAAGCAAATAAGAAAGAGAAAGAGAAGAAAAAAAATAGTAGACTGGAAAAATAGTAGAGTGGAAATGTGAATCGCAGTTATCGCGATATCGAACTCCATATCTAGTGATGATTTTCACACTAAACAAGGTAGCATTCCCATTCACCACACGGCAATTTGGCCTTAACTGGCCATCAGAAGTTGTCCAGACACTAGCATTGGCATAGGCACTTGTCAGTTAGCAATAAATACACACACACACACTCACTTAAGCAACATGGCATTGGCAACATGTTGCTAGCAACAATTGGCCTTTTGTTAGTTTTTCTTTTTGGACGGATTTCTTTTCTTTTTTTTTTTTACTCCTCTCTCAAAAGCCAATTATTTTGATGAAAATGCTGGTTTTGTTGTTGCACGTCATTTGCTTTGTGGTTAACAACAATGTGGAGCAGCGACAGGCAACAATAGCAAAACACAACTAACCAACTAACTAATACTGCGTTCAATTTGATTGGTTGTCTAGCATTTTGAAAACAATTTGTTGTAATTGCTTGTTTTTCTGTTTGCTGGTGTTTTGTTGCTGTTGTTGCTACTGTTGATTAATGTTTTTGTGTTGTATTACCTTTTGGCTTAGCCAACATCAGCAGCAGCAGCACCTTAAAAGGATAAAACAACTTAAGTTTTAATTCCCCCAAGAAGGAAGTATCTGGATATATATATACATAGCTTGAAAAAGAACAAAGAAAGCTGCCTTAGATTTTAGCCTTGAGTTATATCAAAAATCCATATATACATATAAGTTTCGATCAAAATTTGACGTTTCGACGTTTCGGTTACGAGTCCAGTTTTGGTGAATAATTCATGCTTACTTGCCTCTTGCATTTGACCATTTGAATAATGTTAGACGTATGCATTCAAATTTTTCATGCTAACAAATGAGCAGGCATTAAACTGGTAACGACTTTGATTGAATGCCGCCGCCGCCGACTGTCTTGAGGCTTGCCGCAAATCGCGTTTTGCATTTTGGCTACCGTTTAAACGTGTGTGTTGGCTCAAAAACAGAAAAATTTGCATCAAGCAGCTGTATAAATTTGTTGCAAGTTGCAGCCAAAGTTCCTCGAACAAACGCATGTCAAATGTCAGGATTGAATTTGTAGATAAATCAGAGGACAAACTGACTGACTGACTGACTGAGTAACTGACTAACTGACAGACTGACTAACAGTCAGAGCTTGTTTACTCTACATACACGGTCCTGTGAATTGTGGGCGGGTTAGGATGCTTGATTTAAGTTTTTGCCTCAATTTGGTATTTATTTTTTAATGAAGCTTGTCTATGGCATTTGTTGTTGACTTATTGTCTGATTGATTTTCTTTGATTCGTGTAAGTTGTATGTCCTTACGTTTCTCCTCTCTCTGTCTGTCCTCAGTCTTTAAATATCAGACAGTTGTTTGTTTTTTCTTAGAAATACTACTACAAAAAAAAAAAAAACCCAAAAACGAGATTCGTGTTGACGATGTCTGAAGCTCTTTACATTTTATTAGACCCACATGTGTTCGTCTAAAGCGGGGAAACAATGTCATAAAAATTTTTCGCTTTGACTTCCCGTGTACACTTCTTTCTCTATCTATCTCCCTCTTTGGGTGTCTTGCTTATAAAGCTTTATGTTCAAAATGTATTTTTCTCCCTAAATCTCATTAAGTTGCCTTTTGTGAACAATTCATGCCGCATTTTACTATATACATACTATAGACTGGACTGGCCATGGGCTTTACTGTGTGTATATTTTTTTGCGCTTTAATGTGAGTGAACAAAGTTTGAGCACGTTGCTAGTCACTGAATCACTTGGCAAGTTGACAGCTAATCCCAGGTTCGAGTCCCAAGTCCCAAGCCCCAAGCCAAGACCAGACTTTGTCTCAGTCTAGTGACCATACACAGAGAGAAAATGCTGCAGGAGGCAGTAAGAGAGACAGAGTGATAGTTATATCAAGGTTTTGTTTGCTCTTCCAAGTTCTAGACATTGATTTGTTGATTTCGTACCATGTGGCGTATGAGCAATGTTGTCAATTAAAAGTCAATTAAAAGTGTGCCGCCAACACACATACAGAGAGAGAGCGACATGTGGATAGATAGATTAGTTTACTATTTGGCATATAGACTATAATCCAACCATCTGTTGTCTATGTAAGTAGTATCAACCCGTGCCTGAACAATTTCGCCTCTGGCGACCTCATCCCCTCTTGTTTTCATTGTAAATTCTCTTTTCAATGCTCTTCAATTTAATTTAATTTCGCAATGAATTGAAATTTCAATTATTGTTGGTTGGTGTGCGCGGCGACACAATTTCGTCAGATGAGCCCACACCCCCCTTGCCACTTCACGTTTCAATCGTCTCATCTCTTTGCCCGCATGCAACTTCCTTTTTAATGGCGCCTTTTTTTTTGTTTGTCATTATTTGCATCATTTTATATTACATTTATTTAAAAGAAGCTCATTGCCGCTTGTGGCTTGTAGTTGTTACTCTTATTGAAAGCCGACAATTTCCATTTATTCATGATCAATTTAAATTGCATTTTATTCATCATACGATTTGAATGCTCTCAATCGATAGACCTAAGCCTAACAATTTATCAGACATTTCTAAATAATTGATTCATATGGGTGTGTGTTTTGCTTGTGCTAATACCTTAAACAATCAACACTTGCTACACAGGTGTAAGAGGACCACTCACCTTTAAGTTTCGAAACTATAATTAAAATTTGAACCTTTTGTGGTTTTCGGTTCATCCCCAACTGAGGCCCAGGGTCTTACTTTAACAGCAATCCCCTCAATAAGATTGCGTAAAATGTGTGTGTGCGTTGTGGACCACGCCTACTTCTTCAGTTTTGGTTTTCTGTGTGTCTCTCTCTCTCTCTCTTTCTATCTCTTTCGTTCGTTATTGTGGTTACTTATTAAGTTATATGATGGATGCTATGGTTAATGAATTCATTTTTGGCCCAGATGCTGAGCTCTCTAGGATTTGCCTAGAAGTCAAAATTGTTTCCTCATCTCAATTAGTGGTTTGACCCGAGGCCAAAATCAGATTTTCTTGCCTGTTTTTTAATCAACAAGAGTAGCTGTTATAATTCAAAATATATCTACCTATGCAAAACCAAGTTGGATATTCATTTTAAAATATTGCACATATTTAATTTGGGAATCTTAATAATTACGTGAGGATATATATATATTTAATCTGTCATGGCCTTTGTTTAAGAAACAAGAAAAATGAAGCCATTTTGTTTTGTTTTTCGTTGTTAATTTGCTGCCTTGTTATGGCCACGATTATTATTTTGCTCAAGTCTATGATATATCTGAAGAGTTTGCCAACTTTCACTTGCTTTAGTGACTTGCTGGTGGAAGCGGAAATTTTCGAAAGCATATCCCATTGCCGACGCCCCAACCATAGATTATATCTATACATATATATTGCTTTTTTTTGTTTTGGCCACTTTTCGTTATTTCGGGCTGGCCAATGCACAAAAATGCAGACAAAAGGCCAGTACACCACAACAACCGAAACTAGCCAAAGTCGAAGCTAGAAATGGAGTTGGAGTTGGATTTGGTCCACATGTAAGGCCACCACCACGCTCCCTGGCTAGCCCAGCTGCAACCGCAGACGAAATGTACGCAAGCCTGGAGGTAGTCAACCGCACCCCACGTGCTTTTGTAGCTGCTTTTGGTGTATAGGGTGTTAGGAACGCGATTGGGGGTCGAGGGGAGACTCGATATCTACAGGGGTGGGCATTAAATTTTAGCGCGACCGAGAAAAACAAAGCAAAAGCCGAAAAAGCAGCTGAAAAAGCCGAAAGCCAAAATGCTTCAATGGTTTGTCCAAATGGTTGGCCGCAGTTGCCTTTTGCCTGCAGCTGCAGTTAGAGAAGCAAACGCCATTGAAAATGCATTGAAATTGTCGTTGTTGTTGTTGTTGCCAGTGGACGACGACAGTCAGTTAGCCAAGTGGAGTTGTGCCAGGCCTAGCCCCAACTCTTGTATATATATACATGTATATATATGTATATGTTGAATTTTTTTGTTTCTGCTTTTCTGCGAGCGCCGAAAACATAACGAATTGTTGTGGCAATCGCTTCGTTCCAATTGAATGCATGCCACGCCAGGAAAATCTCCAACTCCAATTCCAACACCAACTCTGTCTTCAACTGGAACGGCAAAACAGTTCTCTTTTGTGGTCAATGATAAATTTGCTTTGGTTTAAATGCTGGCCAAAATAACAAATGCTTGTGTTTTGGCAAATTATTTATGAACCCAATTGAAAAGGCTTGAACGCTTTTCCAAACAATGATGGGGGGAGGTGAAAATTGTTAAGGATTTTGCCTCACTTTTCCGAATCAGATCAAGTTCAAGTTGAGTTAGAGTTCGAGTTGCAATTGAAGTTGAGATGACTTGACTTGGCCCGCTAACCATATGTGGCTGTAGATTCCAATTGAATTGAAGTTTAAACCATTTAAGGGACTTCAATTAAGTTGGGCCCTCAATAGTTAACAGTCAACAGCAACAGTAACAACAACAACAACAACAACAATAACAACTTGGTACAAAAGTACTAAATGCTATATTTATGTGACAGTTCCATCAGGCTGGGCAAGTTTTGCCATAAATTTGCGAAACATGTTGTAATGCTGTTTGTCAACAGTTTTAACAGTCACATAAATTAAAAGCTAGTCAAGTGCTGGGGCACAACTGCAGTTGCAGCAGCAGCAGCAGCAACAGCAAGAGCAACACCAACAGCAGCGGCAGCGGCAACATCACCAACAATCTGGCAACATGGTGTTAACATTTTTCGCCCCAAAGCCAAAGCAGAAGAGGCAAAACGAAACTGAAAAGAAAGAAAGAAAACCAAACAAAAAAAAAAAAAAAAAAAGGCAAAAGAAAAGAAAAAATCTCGTAAAAATCCATGAAAATTCAACAGACGACAATGAAAAGTTTTGCTGCTACTGCTGTTGTTGCCAGTTGTTGCTGCTGTTGTCGTTGCAGTTTCTAATGCATATTCTCGTATATATAAATGTATATTTTATGTTCCTTAATAGTAAATGATTTAAATACGACAAAGATATAGACATATACATATATAATCAATATAAGTAATAAGTATTTAATGGTCAACATCTTTTACCCCTTTTTGGAAGGTTTTCGCCTTTTCGTACAGTAGATTTAGACATCTTCATGCTAAAATTAAAATTGCTTTATTAGCTTTTAGTAAGCAAGTTGGTTTAGTCCGCATCACTCTAGCAAAATAAAGGCAGTAAAATCTACCTTATTTTCTGATATTCCTGATTAAATTACTTAACAGTATTGCTTCGAAGGATTGAGAAAAACAAATGTTTCATGTAATTCCAATCTATTTATGTCGTTCCCTCTTAATTAATTGGAATATGTGACTTCTCTGTCATAGATTTATAAGACATTATGCAGTATAATGTTATTATAAAAAAGAGAAATTTCTCTTAAAAATTATTAAGATGAACAGCAACCGTTGCTAACTAATAGAGATGTTGTTGTTGTTGAAAGGCAAATTTATTAGACACGAAAAAAGCTTACAAAAGAAACAGACTATCAGGAATAGTTATTCTCCCTTCCCTCCACCCATACTCTATACCCTTCAGTTTGGTTTTCTAATGATCTAAAAATCCAGTTCCCTACCGCAGTCAGCGATGCATAAAGTAAACTCAACTTTAAATGGGAATAAAAATTAAAAAAAAAAAAAAAAAAAGAAATTCCACCACTAAAGTTGACTGATTTCTAAAATTCTTCCTACCACCATATTATATAGTGTTTTGTTTTTTTCTTTTTCTTATTTTTTGCTTGAGTTATTTCTTTTGTAGACTTATTTCTGCCAAGTTGCCACAAGAGTGTGTGTGTGTGGGAATTTTCTTATCTGATTGCTGGACGCTTTCTTGTAAGAAAATAACAACAACACAACAAAAAAAAAAAAACAAAGGTGCTTGGTCCGGTAAGACATTGACCAAGCGCGTTTTCGTATAATTAAGGTAAAGTAGGTCTATATAGTTAGAAGTTTCTCACACAATCAACATAGAGAAAGAGAGAGTGGCAAAGAGCGGGGAGAGGGGAAGCTGAATCTTTGCCTTGTAATTTACATGATGATGTATTCAAAAGTTTACAATATATGCAAATCTCACACTATTCGATCTCATCAAGTATTCATTTTCGATTTTCTGTTTTCAGACTTGGTTCTTCACCGATACCGATGACCATTATTACCAGGAGAAGACAAGTGAGTAAAGGAAATCATAATTTAAGCAAGTCTCAAAAATTGTGGCACCCGCGCTTCTTCCTTCCCCTTCCACACACACACACACACACACACACACACACACACAACCATACACCCCCACCCAATACCTTCTGTTGCCCAAAATTATACTTTTGAGGAAAAAAAGAGAAAAAATAACCAGCAAATTTATCACAAAAGATTCTCGAGCCTGTAGTCCGACCTCTTACCTTTCGATCCGTTTTCGGTTGTTGTTTTTTTCTTTTTTTTGGTCCGTTCTCAATTTAGTTTCACATCAGCCACGGGACACGCCCACCGGACCGCCTAATATTGGCCACTGTCTGGCGTTCGGGGCCAAAAGAGACGAAAACAAAAAAAACCGATTAAAGTTTATAAATTCCATCATCTCTAAGGGGAAAAAAGTGTGTGTACCGACCTCGATGAAAAAAAAAAAAAAATAAAGAAGAAAAAAATCTTCATCACTCACCCGCATTTTAATTGAATTGCAGCTTGGCCTGCGCTTCGGTTTCAAGATTGAAGTTGCTGCTGCTGCACGAAAGAACGAATGAACCTCTGTTCGAAGAGTTTAATTAAAAAAACAACAACAAGAATAACAAAAAAAAAGTTCAAATTTCAATTTCGCTTAAAAAATTGTGGTTTATTTTTGCATACACACAGAGAGAGAGAGAAAGAGAGAGAGAGAGAGGGGAGATTGATGAGGATGGTGGGACAAAGTGTATGTGATCTCAAATTTCATACACACGCACACTCAAACACATACAAACGCACACAGACTCCTTGCAGATTTTGCGGTATTTTGATTAGGCAAAGAACTGGCCAAAGGATTCTGCTAAACACACTTGGGGATTTTGAGTTATGTGTGTTCGGTTACCCTTACCCTGAGACCCTTAGCCATTCTCTTCTTTTTGGTATAGGACAAAGGATAGGAAGGATTGAAGTTTGTCCCCTTCAGCCAACTGTGCATATGTGTGTGTTTGTGTGTGCGCTGGTGAGTGTGTGTGTTTTAAATATTTCAACAATTTTCATCCAATTAAGGCGCAAAAGTTTTTGTGCGTTGCTCTGCTTTTTTGCCGCCTTCTACTCCATCTCCTCCTTAGTCATCTCTCTCCTTTTCTCTCTCTCTCTCTCTATCTCTCTCTCTCTCGCTCTGTTGTCCCTTGTATCTTTATCGGCGTCGACAACGACGGCGGCGGCGGCTGTCAAACGATACAAAATGTATCCGCTGGATATGAGCGGCATTCTCGACTAACAAGCTACTGTTTTTGGTCTCTCCCGTATGTGAGTGTGTGTGTGTTTTGTATTTCGTTGATATGAACTTGGCCTTTTAGTTAATTAACATAGAAGTGGTATCCTGCTTTCGCCCCCTCCGCCTCATCCACCTGACCAGCCTGCATATCATCCTTCTGTTTCTTGTTCCTCGCTTGCTTAATTACTTACCAATCTTTATCAAAATGTTACCACAACCCTTTTTTTTTTGTTTTTGCCTTTTACTCATCTCTTTTCTTCAATTCGTTTCCTTTTTTTCCGCAGAGGGCCATCTCATAAACACGAAATGCTCACAGGGCCATTTTCGCAAGGCCTTGTGCTGTAAAATGTCTGCAGAATTGGATGTCTTTCTGGAGAGCGGCAAGAAGTGAGTATTATCTACATATTAACATATTGAACATGTTTTATTCGATTTTCTTTTTATGGGGCAGATGATATTCCCATTCTCATACACATTTCTTCACATACGTGTTTCAATTTCATGCAAAATTATTACATTATTCTGTTGCAAAAGAGATGTTGCTAAAGGTCATGTCCCTGATGGGTTACTGCTGTAAATGTTGTCATATTTGCCAGCTAAATGCTCATTCGGTGCATTTTTACTTAACAACTAGAAATATATTGCTGAGAGCAATGACTTTTTATAGTTGTTGCTGTTGCTGCTGTGGTTGCTACTTGGGTTGTAATAATAGACTTTAATGCTTTTAATAAGCAACCGCAAGAGAAGCCCATCATTCTATCCATGGGTAAAGCAAACACCCAGCACTGTTGCAGCTGCCATGCGTTCTAATTTGCGCAATTAAGACGCAGCAAACATCGTATCTCTCTCTTTCTTTCTTGCTCATTCACTCTGCATCAGCCACTCAAAACTTGTCCGGCAACAACAAAACCGCAAAGAACCAGAAAAGACACTTCAACTAGCGCCCAAAGGAGCAGCCTAGAAATTCTTTACTTGGTTGTTACTTGGCTCGTTCTTTTCCTTACTTCTTATTTTACTTATTTGTAATTACGCTGAGCAGAAAACTAGAAATCTAGAACAACTCGGACATGCTTGGACTTTAGATAGATGATGAGGATGACGAGAGCTGTTGTGGCTGTTGTTGTTGTTGTAGTTTTCATCTTAAGTTGACTGGCCGTTTTGGCTTAGAACTTGAAACTGTCATTATAAAAGCGCAGAGCATGCAATCAATAGCAATAGCCATAGCAACAACAACAGCAACAGGAACGGCAACAGTAAGAGCAATATGTGGCCTGCAACATTTTGTTGCTGTTGTTGATGCTGGGAGTAGCAGAAAAAAAAATGAAACAAAATAAATGGCAAGCAATGAAAATGTGCAGTTATGAGCAAAGAGAAGTCTCTTGTTGCTGCAGTTGATGCGGTTACGATTGCGGCTGTTGCTGGTGGTGGGTCCAAGTCGAAAAAAAAATATGAAATGGTATCAGGTGGCACAGGAAACTGCTTGGGCATCCTTCTTCCCTCCCGGGCTTGGGTTGATTGGAGACGTTTAAAAATTTTGCTTAACTGCCAACCGACCAGCAGCAGCCAGCACCAACAACAACCACAGCAACATTGAAATCGAAATCCCTGGCCAAACAAAACCCCAACGAATCATGAAAAAGAGGTTAATTAACGTGCATTCGAACTGGCAATTATGGCACGCTGCTGTGCCCGCTACTTCACTCCGCTGTTGCTTGGCTTACTTGCTGCTGTTGCGTTCCTTTTTCTCTCCTTACAACACCGTGTTGCTGCCGTGCGTATGTAAGCTGTACAGCAGCAACATGTTGCTACCAATGAAATTGGTTTTCTTTTTTGTTTTACACTTAACAGTGGGGTGCCACTGTGGAGTGGGGCGCCCCTCCTCTCCCCAACACCCTCGCCGTCACCCCATCAAAGCAAAAGTAGTTCTATTAAATGCAAATCTTGCAGAGAGTAGATTTTTTAATTGCATTTTCTGTTGTATAATGTAAATTTATTTGCGCATAAAAAATGAATTATTTGCTCCACTGTGCCATATACATATAGAGAGAGGGGAACGCCTTTTCGTTCGCCTTGGCTGGCTAATTGCAGTACGAAGTGGTTGTTGCTGCTGCTGCTGCTGTTGGTGTTGGATATCTATTATAATACCGAACAATTAGTGCAATATAATTATAATTACAACAGCAACAATAGCTAAAGCTAAAGCAACTGCAAGTCACAAATAAGTCATAGACAACAACTAGCCAATGACCTGGCACGTCACTCTCAAAACTCTATTCCATTAAATGAACCGACAGCAATCATCAATTATAAACTTAAAGCCGTCGACGTCGTGAAGTCGTTTCGGACAGTTCATAAAGAAATTCCACTTAGGCGCCGAAGGTGTTTACGTAAAAAAGGGTTATGCCCCACTGTGCGCGACATTTTGCTTGGAAAAATATATATATTTATTAATTAGTTTTTTGTTGTTTTTGTCTCATATATGTATGTGTGTGCGTTTTTGTTGTTTGCCTTGTCTTAAGCTGAAAATTCCTTTCTCAAACAAAAGCAAAAGCAAAAAAAAGCAGCTTTGCTTAATCTCTTTCGATTTATTTGTTTCAAGTTCTAATTTATCTTTTATTTTTTTTTCTCCATTAAGTTTTGGGTGTGGATATTGTAGTGGGGCAGCAGCAGCAACGGCCACACCTAATGTTTTCGAGGCGATACAGTTGCTTGCTGGCAAAACTTGTCAGGCAATTGTATAAACAGACACTTATCTGATTGCAATCACAGGTTTTGTTTCGAAAGGGAGAGAAAGAGAGAGAGAGAGAGAGAGAGATGTAGGTAGAGAGACCTTCAATGACGCATAAGCAATTTCGATACCCTATCCTTCAGATAAACAGATGAATAGCCATTGATTGTCCTAGTCGTTAGTTATAAATTCTTTGCTTAGACTCAGAGTGTAAGAAAAGTTTGGTTATGTGCCATGAAGTAGTGTATATCCGACAACGACTTACTATGTTACTTGGTCTTGGTTTCTTTCTCTTTGGCATCTTCATCATATGGCATGCCCAACGTTTTTCACGTTTCGTAATCACAATTTTTTGACATAATAACGGCAAATAAACTGGCTTTGGGGGACTGTTGATGAGGACTTGGGTAATTACAACACGTATTATGCGTAATATTCACAGCATAAAATGTAAATGGAGTACACAACACCACCAACAACAACAACAACAACAACAACAAAAGCCAAAGACAGGAATCGAAGGCGCAAAAGGATGAAGAGGATGGATGAGGAGCAGCCGTCAGGCTCTTGGATGATCATAATGATGTTACATGCCATTTAATGATGAACTGTTTTGTTTTGGCAATCCTCCTTCTTCCTTTAATAAGGCTCTGTTGCTTGTTGCTTGGAATTCCCTATATTTTGCGGGTTGCGTGGGAATTTTAATATTTTCTTTATGTAAAAATTGTTGTTGTTGTGGCTTTTCGTTACTTTAATATGATTTCAGTTGTTTGCTCATCAATGAAAATTTCCCAGGCGCCAATGCTTGCTTGCTACTTGTTGCAGGCTTGTTTTTCCCCTAAGCTAATCCCATATTGAGCCATGAAATAATAACACTAGAGGGGGACGAGAGTGTGTGAGTGAGCAAGAGAGAGAGAGAGACAGACATAAAGACCCATCTCCATCTAAGTCTGTGACAATTTTTAATTGTGGTTGCTGTTGTTGTTTTTGTTGTGGTTGGCAATGCACTCAATGCAATGGGATTTTCTTTAATAACACAGAGTGAGAGAGAGAGAGAGAGAGAGAGAGTGATAGAGAGACAGGGAGAGGGGGAGAGAGTGTGATCTAGGGGGTGTCTGGTGAGGGGTTAGGAAAAATCATAAGCATTCCGTGGCATATGTGGAAAACCAGATGTTGCATGTGTGAGAAAAATTTTCTCTTCGTCTTTTTTTTTGTTGTTGTTGTCTCTGTTTATAGGAGATGCGTGTGAAGCGAACTGCAACTTCACTTTTTAGTTGGGAGCTACCAAGCACTCAATGCGACACTTCCACAAGCATTTTAGAAACGCATCCATTTCATTTATATGCCACTTGTGGCACCACCGCCAACAACAACCACAGCCACCGCCACCTCAATTATTCAATTGAGTCAATGCAAAGGGATAAATGGGGTAGAGAGATGAAGATGTAGATGGAAATGTGGATGGGGATGTGTTTGGTTGAAGGTAGAAAGGCCGCAGTAAATAAATGTTGACATTGCTGTCGCTGGTATTGTTGTTGTTGTTGTCGTTGCTGTTGTTGCTGCAAAATCTTTTTATCAGAATTTGTGGCAAGCGGAAGCAAGCAATTCCAATGTATTTATGCATATGAAGTTGCAACAGAGAAAAATGCAACTTCTACTCTAAAGTTATCCACATCCGGGAAGTAGTAGATGAATCAAATAGAGCAACAGACAGATAGAGAGAGAGAGAGAGAGAGAGAGAGAGAGTGCGAGAGA
Source organism: Drosophila paulistorum (assembly GCA_018152135.1). Lineage (NCBI taxonomy): Eukaryota > Metazoa > Arthropoda > Insecta > Diptera > Drosophilidae > Drosophila > Drosophila paulistorum. Next base: position 17,875,068 of record JAECXG010000690.1, read on the forward strand.
GACTGAGCTAGTTCTAGTTTAGATGTATGTAAACCTCCACCCCCTCTTAGTCGCTTCCTACTCCCACACACAACACAATTGTCAACAATTGGCTTCAATTTGCAAACATGTATCTAAAAGATACATATATATTCACGCTTTTGGTTGCGGTCTGTTTTGTTGTTGTCTCAGAAATTAATGATTTGCTTTGTCAGCTTCGGGCAAACTATGGCAAAGTGGCAAGGCAACTTGCGGTGTGGTCAACGCTGACAAATGCGTTTCAATTGTTCAATGAGCGCGTCAAAGGCAAGGAAAAGTGAAATGCTTCTTATTGTTGGCTATTGTATCTGCCAGATTCAGATACATAAAAGCAGCGGGTAGGCAAACAGGCAGAGGAATGGGCACGGGCACGGGCGCAGTCACTGAAACTGGCACTGGAATTCGCATTGGGCATGCGCGCAGACTCTCTTTCTCTCTGTTTAAATCTTCAACTGACTCATGCTGCACTTAATGGCAAAAAAAAAGAAAAGGGAAACCAAATGACAAAAAAGAAGAATTCAAAACTGCATTCAAAATAAGAAGATTAATTTCCCTTTTTAGCTCGTGTGGTCGTTATTATTATTGTTGTTGTAGGCCTTGTTGCTGTTGTCATTGTTGCTGTTGTTAATGAGCTCAACATTTTTATTTTTCCTCCTTTTTTTCCCTTTCTGCTGGACTGATTTAAGTGCCCTGGTCTCTGGCTTAATGTAAATATCTTGTTGTCTGCCTCGTGCGCGCTCTCTCCATATCTCTTTCTCTGTCTTTCCCTCTCTGTCTGACATGACACATTGATTTGTATCAATCCGCAAATTCGAATCTTTAAAATATTTCAACTTACTGCGACTACTCACCTTTCGTTTCGTTTGGATGACAGCTGACTTATTGCTAATTGCAAGATTCAGTCTTGGGTTTTTGTAAGGGGAAATGAAATGAAATGAAATCAGTTCGTCATCCTCTCTCTGTCTCTCGGTCTCTGGGTCTCTTGGTCTCTTGGTTTTTGGCGATCGCTTATCTGGCATGGTGCTCGAGTGCCTGTCAAAATACTTTTAGCGCTGGCTGTTCTTCAGCGGCAACTAAGTTGCCCCAGCTCTTAATGCGAAATCTATTAAGACTGCGCCTTCCCTCTGACTTGTTCTCTCTCTCTATCTTTGCACCAACTCCCACTTCTTCTTCTTTGCCTATACCCTTCCTCTCTCATTCACTCACTCACTCCTTGACTCTGGCTCGAGTTGAAGTGCCCCGTCAATCATTTTTTATTATGGCCCCAGACATAAACTCATTTCGCCTGCAATGTGAAATGACGACGCAGCCGCCGTTGCCGCCAACGCCCCCGGGAGCAAGTTTTTTTGAGTCCATTTCAGACCAGGCAGCTGGTCCAAATTTGCCCACATCAGCAACAGCAGCAGCAGCAGCATCAGCAGCAGCATCAGCGAGAATAATTGGAAAAACTGCTATGGAAATAAACTAAAGTTTGCATTCGTTTCGTATTTCATTTTTATTTTTCTTCCCCCCTTTTTTGTTGCTTATGTTGCTTTTGTTGTTGCCGGGCCACACAGAGAACAATTTCTAAGCGATCTATAAGATAAACAGAATCGAAAACCTGAAAAATAAAAAGAAAAACCAATAGACACTACAATCAGGACGATCCACCTCCAGCTTCAGCTGCAGCACCAATTGAGAGTCGCATGTCTTTCGAAATGAAAACATTTTCATAAATGGCAACGAGCAAGCGTTAATTAAACGACAGCAAACATAAAATAGCAGCTAGATTTCAATTTGAGAGAAGGCAGAAAAAGGGAATACTCCATACTATTAGTAGTAGTAACAGATGGAAACAGCACAAGGAGCAGGAGATGAAGGTGGTGAAGATAGTACGACTGGAAGTTTAAGTTTGGGTTTCATTTGCTTTATGCTATGTGCATAATTAAGCAAATTAAACGAGCATTTTTATGCGTCACGATGCGGCAAAAGGCAGCAACAAATATCCACATTTATGGGTTGCTTGGCTGGCTGCTGTTTCGCACAGGTATCGCATGTGGCAACAATATCTATTCAGACAATTTATGAGTGCCACATCGTCGAAGAGCTAAGCACTGCGGTCCCATCTACTAGATACAACTCCCTACTCCCTAGTCGCACTTTCTCTCTCTGTCTGTGTCATTCTGTTTGTCTGTTTGTTGTCTTCCTTCGTTTGGCTAGTTGCGGCTTATGTAATAAAAATTATATTAAATTACCCAACAGATGCCAAGCCAAATGATTCGATTCGATTTTATTGAATACTTACGGTCTCAACGAAAGTTTAAGGCACAAAGTATATTTATGCATTAAAAAGGCGAAGATTTTAATACTCTGCTAAAGTTCTAAAATTGACAAGCAACAAGTTGTTCAATTTATTTGAAAATAATGAGCATAATTTATTTTCTTCCAGTAATCAATATTTCTGGTTATTTTCGGAAAAAAATTTTCTTTATCAAGAGTTAAACATGGACCCCGTTTTTTGTATCCAATTTTCGTAATTTAAGGATAAAGATCTCTTTGCACAAACACTAAGAATGGATCAAAGCTACTATATTGACCTTCGAGACCAAAATAGTTCTCCCCTTTGGTATGCAAAGATAAATGTAAATTTGCAAAATAAAAAAATGCAAAAATTCCTTTCGATCAGTTAAGTATTAGCGGCAAATAGTTATGATCTGCATTCCCCTCCTCAGAAAGGGTATACCATAAAAAAAAGGGGGACCCCTCCACAGTGTGGAGCAGAGCTTAATGCCATCATTAGTCCACCTCTGGCTGACCGGATATGGCTGATCGTTTGTCACTATAAAAAAAAAAGAAAGAAAACAACTCCAGCTCAACAAGAAAAAAAAACAAAACAAAGAGGGGAAAAGAAATGGCAGACAGTGAGTGCGGTTCTCCACTAGCCACCTCTTGGTTTACTCTCCCTTAACCCCTCTTCTTTGTGGGTAATTGCAATTTAAATTAGTGCACTTCTTATGCAGCTCAGCGGAAATAGCCTTGAGAGTCAATCAAGTCTGATGTTTTATTGCTTTAAACGAAACGATTTGGAGATTGTGTGACTACTACACACTAACGGGCAATGGGTTGATGGTTGGATGGGTGGATGGATGGATGGCTGAATGAATTTAACCAGAAAAACAGGAATTACGCACACCATAGATAGGGTCATTGGCTTCGGGCAATTTGCATACTTTTCCCGTACTGGGACGATTCAAACGTTGGGCCAGTACACTCAAATCCAGATTATTGACGCGTACCATCAAAGTCGGCTCCTTCTCAAGGGAGCGACAAACTAAATTCTTTTGACAATTCAATGGGGTTGCATTCATAGCCATAGGCAGCCTTTTCTGTGGGGCGTCTGGCAGCAGGCTCATGGATTGGGCACCAACTTCAACGCCAATTTTCGTATTGCCACACGAGATGCAACATATGCCCGTATTAATGAATCCAGCTGCTCGTGGACATGCTTCCTTGTCCTCAATTTGATGCAAACGCTGCTCAATGTCATCAAAACGATCGCGTATGTATTTCTTGAGAGCCGGCATATGGACCTTATCCAATTTACTATCAAGCATATCCTGTAACTCCTCCATGGTGCCAATGAAAGTTAGATTGTATTCCTGGACCAAGTTGCGTAGATTTTCAATTTCCACCACACACTGCTTGACCAGTTCCAAGCGCTGGAAAAGAGCCTCCGTTTGACGAAGGAATTCCTTCAAGGTTCCATAGAATTTCTCCAGCTTTCGACTGACCTCATCCATTTGGTCTATAATAGGCGATGCAATTCGTCGCATTAGTTTCTTCATGAAATCAATATTATGAAGCAGACTGCAGGCAATCTTGTTGTCCTCATCGCAAGTAGTGCACAGATCTTCGCACGGTGATGCATACTGCTCCCAAACATGGGTTTGAAACTTCTTATCGTTGACTTTATTGCAGATGCGTATCTGTTGAAAATGTCCTTCCAATTTACTCTCCAGTTGAGCAATGCGCTTCTCCAGCTGCTCCACTTTACCCAATTGCTCTGATATGGGTACAATATTCTCCAGATCGAATGGCAGCGGCGATATTTTAGATTTCTCCAATATTTTACTTATGCATTTGCCCTCAAATCCACCAATGGTGACCAGATCATCTTTACAATTGAGTTTCTTCAGTATAACATTCAATAGACTATGGAGAACGGCCACATTGACTTGGCTTAGCTCTGGTACACCAAGAGCAATTCTAACCAATTGCTCCAAACTTAGCTCCACATGTCCTGGCATTGTTGTTTTTTCTTTTTAAGAGAACAAATATTATATAGAAATATTATATATTGAAGAATAAAGAGACGAGTATGTATGTATATGAAGTAGAATTTAAAGTGAGTGAAATTGATATTTTTCCAGGTGGTTCTGTCACTTTGATGATGACAACTATGTCAATGTACCGAGGCTGGTTAAACTACTCGATGAATATAGCCCCAGTGTGGATTGGTATCTGGGTAAGCCGAGCATCTCATCGCCGCTGGAGATCCACTTGGACAGCGTAAGTGCAAATCTCTGTTATTTTTGCATATTTTCCTCTCTATAGTATATATAATTACAAGTTTTGTCTGTCCGATCGATCGCCTTTCTCCTTTTGGCGTACATTGGTACCCCGTTGAATTAGTTGGAGTTGGTCGGCCGTTATTTATGTGGCCGCTTTGGCCATTTGTCTATGCCGCCATTTGGCTTCCAGCTGCCAGAGCAAGCTATCATTAATAACCGATATGATCTGGGCTCAACAGCAACAGCAGCAACATCAGCCAAAGCACTAGCAACAGCCATAACTATACATAGTCTCAGCCTGAATTTGAATCTGAAACTGAATTTTGAGCCAGTTTCCCCACCAACTCCTATGGACCATGACAGGAGGCATTTGAAATATCGCCAACTGATCCCGTAATGAATGTGCTTGCCACAGTTTTGTCGGCTTAAACCGGTGGACTTGTTGTTAATGTTGTTGCTGTTGTGGTTTAATCTGTGAGGATGGACAGGGATTTGAGTAATTAACTAACCCAAATATCTATCTCTGTTTCTGACTCTCTCTCCCTCTCTCTCTTTCTCTTTCTGTCCGTTCGCCTTGCATGATTAAAAAATCCCAAACTTTACGCTTCATTTGCTGACCAAAAAGAGAATAACCAAAAATCGAAAAACCAAAAACACGAAAACAACAACGAAAAATAAAATTAAAAAAAAAAAAAAGAAAAAAGGTCACTTAAGATCCTGGCAAGCATTTTTTGGGGTCGGCTTTCTTTCGATGATTTTTGTGTATTAAGTTTCCACCTCGCACATGTCCACATTACATGGTCAATTAATCATGTGCTGGGCCAGGTTTCTTAAGCAATTTTCTCTGGTCCATTGGCAAAAATGGATTTTTATTCCTGTTTATCCTTTGCTCTGCTCATCCTCAACCCCAATCCTATCCTCAGTCATTCATGAACCAGTTCTTCCGTTAATCGTTCTCTCCATCTCTTTCTTTTTCTCTTTCTTTTTTGCAGAAGAACACTACAACTAATAAAAAGATAACCTTCTGGTTTGCCACTGGCGGCGCTGGCTTCTGTCTGAGTCGAGCCCTGACATTGAAGATGCTACCCATAGCAGGTGGTGGTAAATTTATAAGCATCGGCGATAAGATACGCTTTCCGGATGATGTCACAATGGGTTTCATTATAGGTGAGTAAAGATTGGCACCAACCTCCTCTCGCTGATTGAAAACTAACGGACTCAACTAATCCACCATTTCACCCTGTCCTCCCCTCTCGTTTATCTTCTTCAGAGCATTTACTTAAGGTGCCCTTGACAGTAGTCGATAATTTCCATTCGCATTTGGAGCCCATGGAGTTCATACGTTCGGAAACCTTTCACGATCAAGTATCCTTTAGCTATGCCCACATGAAGAATCAATGGAATGTGATCAAAGTGGATGGTTTTGATCTAAAAACCGATCCGAAACGTTTCTATTCGCTGCATTGTCAACTATTCCCATACTTCAGCTTCTGTCCGCCCAGATGAGAGATAAATGGTGTATCGATGTCTGATCGATCTCTCTCCTAGAGAAGCTGTTGCAGGCGTGCGCTTGCCTCTTGGACGGTTCTGAACTGTTTCCAATGGGCAAACGTCAATAAAAACAAACAAACAAACATATAAATAAAAACAAATCTCGCCACTGTGATTTAACATTTAAGTATACGAAGAACAACTCCATTAAATAACGTTTATAAATATATTTTTTTCGAATACCATTTTTTTTTTTTTTTTTTGCTCTCATCCTGTATATAGTATATACTTATTTGTGCTTCCTATGTAAACCGATTTTGAATCTTCCAAAAATCCGCATAAGTAATGCTACTTATAAATATTAATCTAATTAGGTATTGCAATTGCCACAACTTCCAAGTGCTTCCTTCAACCCTAAACTTCCATTTTTAAGTAGTTTATGCTTTCACTCAAAGTTTAGTTTTAATTAAATTAATTTGTCTAGTCTATGCTTAAGTTTAGATTAGATTTCCAATGAGAAGAGACTACTAAGTCGTCTAACTAACTAAAAGAAATAATAATATTAAACTAAATTCAAGTTTCCTAGTTAGTTTTGTTATTCGTTTAGAGTTTTTTCTTTTAGTATATACTTTTTCGGCTTTTTTTAATAATCGAATTTTTTTTTTTTTTTGTAGAAATCATTTTTAATGAATTTTAATTGTAAAAGAAATGTTTGTTAATTTTTAGTTGGCTTCAAAACAAAAAATGCACCTGAAGAATATATATACATACATATATATAACAATAAAAAATAAAAAAAATAAAAAATTATAATGATGCGTTTGATTCTATTGGAATTGTTGTTACTGCTATGCAGCTTATCGGCTCTGTGTCACTTAAAATTCTGTCTACTTGTTGTTCTTTTGGTTTTTGCATTTCGAAAATTCGTTGTTAATTAACGCTAAAAGCCATGTTTAAGCCGCTAAAGCGTTAACTTTTAACGATATGGATCAGTGAGTGGCCAGAGAATGGCCAAAAGAAAGAGAGAGCGATAGAGAGAGGGAGAGAGAGAGCGAGCGAGAGAGAGCCAGTTGGAGAAGAGGAAGAAAAAGGAGCTTCGAGGGGAATATAGGCATTGACATGTCCACGTCGATGTCGATGTTGGTGTCCATGTCCTGCGCAGTCAACGTTGAGGGTACCTCAGGAGTTGTCGGTCGGCTGTTGTTGTTGTTGTGTGGTGCCTCACGATGCCGTTGCCAATGACATGTTGTGAATTTTTATAAAAGACTCACTCGACTGCCGGTTATCCGAATCAACAAGCAGCAGCAGCACCACCACCACCGATACCACCTTCAACTGCTGCCCATCGCCTTGTGATATGTTAAACAGTTCTGGGCAATTATTTTTGCCGCTGTGGTATCCAGTTTTTAGTTGCTTATATATAGATAATCAGTTTCCTTGGCCGATGCCGTTGCTCAGTTTCAGGGGTGCGCTTTAATGAATGAAAGCTGCCAGGGAGTACCACCATCTTGGGCAGAGGTCTCTGACTTGTTGGTCTGGTCTGGTCTGGCCTGGCCTGGCTTGGACTGGCCTCGACCCAGGCTCAGGCTGGCATGCATTTTTTGTGTCTTGTTCGTTTTAATTGCAAGTGAAATCCTTGTCAGCTGTGTGTCTGCCATCCCGTCTGCCCGTCTGCCCGTCCGCCTGTCTGCGAGTCTGTCTTCCTGTCTCTGCAGTCACACAGCATCGATAATGAATTAATTATCATATATTAAAAGTCAGTTTTGTTGCAGTTGCCCTCAGATAATCTGCTTGACTTGGGCACGCCTTTGCATAATTTACGGATTTTCAGAATTTAATGAACTAAACCCCCCATCCACCCAAAAAAAGAAGAAGCAAAATCCAGAAAAAAACAAACTCCAAGATTGAACTTTGCTTAAGTTTTTACTAATACCCCTCCTCGGCACACGTTCCCTCCCTTTTCTTTTTTTCAATCTATCTTTTCTTTCTTATTTCTTACTTTACATCTCTTTCATTTTATTTTTTTCCGTTGTGGCATACGCATTTTCTCGTTTCTCATTCATCACTTCTAACCACAGAAAATCCGGTGGCAGGTAAGTTAACATTCATTTCGGAGTTCGGGGTTTTTTTTTTTTTTTGGTCAACAGTAACTGGTCCATAACCATAAAATAAACAAAAAACCTTAAAGATAAAGTCATAACGAAAGATTCATTCATTCGGTGGCAATAACAAAAGGCATCTCAACATTTTTCACTTCTTGGCGCCGCCCACGAAAATAAAATGAAATTAACAGCGGATGGTTTCGATTGAAATTCGTTTAATTTGTGGTTAGCTACAGTAAAACGATTCATTAGATACAAATTGTAAAGCAAGGGGTGGGATTTGTCGGTAAAGAGGGCACAGGAGGGAACAGGAGGGAACAGGAGGGAACGGGAGGTAACGGCCTCACTTAAATCCACCCTCGCTCTTGCTCAATTTATGCAAAATCATAATTTTAATTGAATTTGGGAATTGAGCTCACTGGCTGGCTGCGTGCTGAAGCTGCTTGGCTAAAGGATTTTAGCCAGCTGGTAAAGCAATCAGAGATACTGATACGGGGTATACAAGAAAAGTTTCTAACAGTAGCCTAACAAGCCATAACAGTTTGGAAAGTGAGTTTTGGTCTTTGTGATGGAATGGGAAGATGGTTCATTTGTATGCAGAGCATTCAGCGAGGCGCAAATTACACAAGAAAATGTCGAAAAACAAGCTGATCGGGCGATAAAGAGACGAAAAGTATCTTGTAGATGTGCTCAGCCTATATGGCATGTCCCGCTCTCGTCAATGCGTGCCCAAAGTATCTGTAAGATGCTTATCGTTTAGTTCGCCTGTGCCACCAGCACCAGCTCCAGCTCCTCCTCTTCATCCACACTTACACACAAATATATACAAGAAAAAAAAACACACACACACTGGTCTCCTGCTCTGTTGAGATTTTTTTGTTTTTGTTTTTTTTTTTTTGCATTAAATTTTGGATGTGCTCAGAGTGCAGCAAAAGAATCAGAAGCAACCGAAAAAGGATGAAGCGAAATATCGCGACCAGGCAAATAATTTGTCCATTCCTCCCGATAGAGGTCCCCCTCTTGTTTCTGTTTGCCTGACTGGATGACTGGATGGCTGGATGTCTGCCTGCCTGCCTGGCTGTCAGTCACTCAGCTAGTCAGCAAACTATAAATTAGTGCAGCAGCCAGCAATATCAGCAGGAGTTCCGATGTTCAGATGAAAGAGGCAACCCAACACCCAAGTGTGCCAGACGCAAAATTTATGTTGGGCAGCCAAGCGATCGGGGCGTGGATATGGAATTGGTTTGAAGTTGCCTAGGCTACCTAACTAACTGCATACATACATGCATACATCCCATTCCCGTAATTTCATTGCAGAATCCCCAGCAACAGGTGTAACGAGCAGAACTCTAGTTGCACTGCCGGTCGGAAAAAAGTGCCAATACCCTGCATTTTAATAATCATCAAAGTAAACTCATTTCTAATAACAAAATAGAGAAACTATTGTTTTATACCTATCACTGATTAAGCCTTTGCAACCATATTTCGAAAATTGCAAGCAGAGACAAATCTCATTAACCTAAATTTTTGGTTATTTATCAAGAATATTGAATACAACTTAATTGATTGAAAACTAAAGTTCTTTTATTATAAGTATAAAGTCCAAGATATTGGATCTCCTTGGAGAGTCTTGTATATTTAGTACAATACTCAACATCATGGAAAGAGTTAAAATCTTTATTAAAAAAATTAATTCTCATTCAACAGCTTCATATTTGTTGGCATTTGAAAATCTAATTTGTCCATGTATACTTAGTTTTTCGAATTTCTGCTGCAATTTCTCCAGGTGATGTCAGCTTTTTAAAATGGTCGTGTTAAAAGGAAATCAATTGAATTACAATCGAGTTAATTGACATTTTTTTTATCTTTTAACTTTCAAAAATGAAGTCAATATTTGGAAATGTCTTCAGACTACAAATGCGCCAATTAATGATGCCACAAAAGACAGGATGAAAATTCGCCCTGTAATGCTGCCACAAAAGACAGCTTTTTAATTCCCAGATCCTAAAAACGTAGTCGTGGGTACACATATCGTCTATAACTCTCAGATTGAATCAAAGACTTCTGCTCTCCTGTCTATAATTGCAAATGTGAGGCGGTTGCAGCAGCGAAATGAACTCAGCTGCAGTTACTCTGTTACCAAGTCGCTCATAACTTAAGGCTGCTAGTTGCAGTTTATGGCCCAACTGAGCAAAATTATGTGAAGCCACGAAAATGGGTGCTGAGGAACGCCGGGGAACGGGAAGGAGGTGAAACAAGAATCTTTTCTGATCTGATCTGAGATGTAGATCAGTGTATATATATTGTAGTAGTATATTATGTATGTATCTGTAGTTGCTGCTATAGTGGCACAGCTGCAAGCTATTAGCGTTTGGCAAAAGATACTTAACGGTCAACTACAGGCAATATCGCTTGACTCTGACTTCGACAGCAGCAACAACAACTTTATTAGGGTGGGGAAGAATCACTGCCTCTGATCTTCTTCCTTTTTCTTTTCTGTTTTAGTTGAATGTCGATCTTATGTTGAAGACTTTAACAAATTTACGCTGAATTTGCAAGACAAGAAGACATCATCGCGTTCATCTCTGTTGATCTGTGTGTGTGTACAGGCGTGTATGTGTGGGGCAACCTACCACTTGGTAAAATGCTTCATGGGTCCAAAAGTTGTCAAAGTTGCCGCTGGGAAACCTTTTGCTCGATGCTTATCTTCCTCTCTCTCTGTCTCACTTTTTCTTTGGGTTTTTTCTTTCATTTTTTTTTTTTGTGGGGTAATTGTTTTTGAACGTGCAACAGCAACAACAACAACAACAACAACAATAATAACAACAAAGACATTGCTCATGTTTTCACTCAAAATGTGATAAAGATAAGACGAATGTTTTTTGTTGGGGCATTTGACCTGGAAAATGTTTGCGCCTGCGCAACGTTTCGTTTCAACCTACACATCAAAAAGTAAGCAACACAAAAGCAAATGATGGGCTTATCAGTTGAAATTAATCAGGCGTTGCCTCTTCAGTTGTTGTCTTTTGCTCTGTTATGGCACGCACTTGAAACACACTAAATTCCCTCCACACCCCCGACACATACACACACACACACACACACACCAAAGTAAATACCTTTCAGCGCCAGGTTTTCTGTCATTTTTTGTTTTTTTGTTTATTACATACTTGCAGAGAGAGGGTATAATAAAATTACTCAAATGTTTGCAAAGAAAAAATGGAAACTTTTCAAAATTTCTAAACTATGTATGCATATCTACTTGATCAGTTTCAACAGTTGTGTATAGTTTGGTCAAATTTTCGTCAATATATAACTAGGCTAGCATTGGAATGATTCAAGGCAATTTAATAACAAGTTGACGGTAGTTCCATTCCACTAAATTTTGATCAGATCTAACTACAAATTACATATAAAAAGTATAACAAGTTCTTGTAACAAGGAAAGAGAGAAAGATTTTATATATGTCTATGTTATTTATAGAGTATGTAGATCGTCGGGTCAACTTAAGTTGGCCCCCTTTGATATATTTTTCAATTGTTATTCTTTTTAAAAATTTACATGATTTTCGAGTTGTGGAACAGCAGCAGCAACAGCAACAGCAACAACAACAACAGAAAAAGGAAGAAGAGGAAGAAACCTTTTTTATAATAAAGCACCTCGAGTGTGCGAGTGTGTGTGTGTGTTTATACATATGTATGTCTTTTATGTTCTTATCAGCGGCTTTTGGCCCATCTTAAGATCCCTGCTGTTTAGTTAGACACTCGTCCCTCGCTAGCTCTCCCTGTCATTCGTAATTCATTTGCCGTTTTCATGTTTCACTGGAAATCACACAAGGGACAAAACGAAAAGCAAACACATATAAACATGAAAATCCAACTACGGGTTAAGGTACTTAAACGAAACGAACAAAGGCAAGAACCAAAAAAAAAAAAAACAACAACACAAAACACAAAAAATATGCGTGGTAGCCCATAGTAAACAATCTATCTGGTAGTTTTCATCTGGAGGTTTTGGCTAAGTTGATGTGCTCCTCTCCTGTGGGCACGTTGGCGTTGTTTTTATTGCCAACTCATTTTAATACACTACAACTACTAAACTCAAGTTCAGGGGCAGAGGCTGTGGCACACGCCCACTTCAGGAGCCACAACTTGCAACACACACACAAACACACACACTAGCAGAAGCACGCATTTTAAATTAAGTTCAGCTGTGTGCACTTAACACTAAACAAAAAATCATTCTGCATTCGTACATATGTATGTATATGTATATGATTTGAAATTTTAAACATCAAAGTCCAGATGCCAAATAAACTCTTGGAGTAAATAGCAACAATCTTTGAAATTACAAGTACATAAAACTGCTTTGTATTTATTATTAAAAACGATTTGGGAATACCCTAGCAAATGTCGAATACAACATTTTGAAATTGGCCAAAACTCATTAACCAAACATTATTTTATAATTCTAAATTCTTGGCCAATTTTCAAAGGTGAGCTTTTGCATTAAAATCTTAAGGTCTAAGCTTTGCGACAAAGAAGAAGTCTGGCTCGAAGAGCGATGAAATACTTGGCTTGAGAGGCAGATCGTTTCTGTCAATTTCCACCCAACTCAACTTCTTAGTGGACACGGCTGCATTATGTATTACTTTGCTTCTGCCTTTAGCACATCCTGTGGTGAGGACATTATTAAGGGCGCAAGGCACGTCTTCTTCAGCTGCGACCGATTCTCCAGACAATGTTGGTACCACCCTCACAGAGGACAACTTAATAGATGAGATGATATCGGGTCAGTCAACGTGGGATGCTGTGATTCTCTTTGTTGCCTTGGTAATACGCGATCTGAGCGCTATAGAACGCCTTAGGGCGGGGGTGTAGGCATGTCAAAATTAACATCACGGCTACTGCAGATCAGAGCCTTGAACCGTGTTGAAGTTTGTATACACTTAAAAAGATCTCTGTTTCTTAACTTAAAAAACATTTAATCGAACGTTTATTCTGGTTCTGGTATATATGAACTAGTCTCGTCGTGCTGGATCATGCATATGCACATACTTCTTCTATGCGTTGCCCACTTCCGACCAAAATTAATAAACCCTTTTTCGTAAGGGTATACGAAACGTAGAGGCACGCAATGTCAGTGCCCAGCGCCTATAATTATAAACCATAGTCCAAACAGTGTGAACTCAGGGAACTCAGGCAGCCAAACAACAACCGAGAATCCTCTTGAATTTACCTTTTACTTAAGCATCTCCAGGTCCAATCTTCATCTCCAAGTTTCAACTCCATTTGGAGTGTTTAATTGCGAAATGCTGCTGAAAATAGCTTCAAGCTAAATACATCCATACATACCTACATATACAAACATATAATGTGTGGAGAGAAAGAGAGAGAACATACTAACCCCCGTATGTCGACTTTTGAGTCTTTTTGAAACTTTGTGGGTTTTTGGCTCATCTTTAGCTCGTCTGCTTCTTCTCTTCCTCGATAATTACAATGTTTTGTTGTATCAATTTGTTAATGAGTTAAGTTGAGTTGGAGGCAATGTGTACACACGCGTAGAGTTCTTCACTCTAAACAGCAGTAGGGAGAAGAGTTTTCTGCCATTGCCTACCTAACGACTCCCATATAGTTCAGTAAATTGATGTCTTTTTTATGAGGCGGACACTTGAAACAATAATAATTTCTTGTTCTTTTTCTTGAGCTCCAGATGATACAAGATGATGTCTTTCTGTTTGTTTATAATGCCTCTCAGTTAGTTCATAAACTTCACACAATTTCAGTCTGTCTCTCAGTGTCCGTGTGTCTGTCTGTCTGTCTGTCTTTCTAGCCGTCTTTTCTCTGCGTCCATTTTATAACATTTTTGGCATTCGTTTGCCTCTGAAGTTGGTGTCATTATTATGAGCATAAAATATTTCATTTCATTTCATTTCAGTTCATTTTCATTCAACAACTTTGGGGTTTCTTTTGTTCATCTGTCTGCTCATCTCGTGTCGGCCATGTGTTTGTTTAGTCATAAATTTTTGCAATGCCTTTTTTCTTATTCATTTTTTTTTTTTTTATTGTATTTTTCATTTTTGTTTATTTTTGATCTAACCGCCGCCCATTTTTAAAGTCTGATGGCAGTGACAGGCAGAGGCAGGAGATACTAATATTTGGACAGACCACAAAGCGACCATTTTCATCTTAGCCATTGTATAATGGAAATGACATTTCTGCAAAAATTGCCACACACCTAAAAGGAGGACGACACTTTTATCTATTGGAAAACTTTCAACTACACATTCTCTCTTGTTACGTAACTACTTAGAACAAAACATGTTTACCTTTTAGGTGCTGGGGGTTGATGGGGCTGAGGGTCTGAAATATTTTATGCAACTATGCATGAAACTGACTAAAAACTGAAACTAGGCAAAAACATTCAGGGCATCCTACTGCCCCCAACCCAGGCCCAGAACCAGCCACAATATTTCGATTACGTTACTGGCAAAAATGTTGACCAAAGTTTAACGAGTCATGAGAATTTGAGAGTTTTCAACTAGATATATAGCTAGAGGAAGGGTTGTGGGGGCTATGTGGGTATATGTGCTTTGGTCAGCATTGAAGAGGAAGGTTACACAAAAACTTGATAGTGAATTATGCCAATTTTTTCTTTTTGGGAAAATTGTTAGTTAAAAGAGTTACCAAAGGAGGGCAGAGGGGTAAAACGTAGCGACGAGTCAACTTCAGCACTTACTCATGGATCTCGATTTGGCTATGGGCGTGTCGCTTCTCATTGCCTTTATGCTCCAATGGACTTACATGCAAACAGTCGCATTCAATGACAAATAAAGCAAATGAATGAAAACATGGGACACAGGCCAAGCACAAGTCCATTTGACGTTAATTAAAAAAAAAATACACATATATTCGCTGGCAAATTTAAATGCAATTGCAGTACAATAAAAGTTACAGTGGGGTAAGGGACGTCGTGGTACACCAAGAGTTGGGGGGGGCTTAACACAATTGTCACGCGCCATAAAATCAACAGCCAAACGGCATGCAAAAAATAAAAAGCGAAAGCAAAGTTTGTCTGGACAAAGTGGCGTATGCTTAATGTGGGTGGGTAAATAAATTGGTGGGTCAACAGATGAGATGATGGAAGGAGGAGGGGTGCGGAGAATAACGGGTTTTGCTCTGCTGCTTTTACTGCGGCCATGACATGAGTCTGTCGAGCTGCCTTTATTAAGCCTTCTGTTGCTGCTGTTCTTCTCCGACATCAGTTTGTGGTACATTCCTTTTTGTTTTTTGTGCTAATTGAAATAAATTAACACAGCAATATTAAAAAAAAGGAATGGGCAACAAAATATAATAAAATAAAACCAAAGGGAAAAGGGTCAATCCAAACGGGCAAACTCTTTTAATTTACATTTCGGACTTGCATCTTTCTAAACGAAAAAGAACGCTTGTTTTTATTTAAATGCAGAAAGCCAAACAAAACCGACCACCAAAAACAGTATAGATCATTAAAAAAGTTTGAAATAAACAAAAATTGAAGACGACATAAATATGTATATTAATTTTTTGTTTCGTTTTGAAATAATTTATTCAGGTTTAATCGAGAGCGGCAAAAAAAAAGGAAGAGGCAGATTTCCAGTGATTAGCTATAACTATATTCATATTTGTTTTTTTGGAAAATAAATCCCTGGGGTAGAAAACTCTGTCCAGCATTTCTCTTTCCACTGAATGATTAAATGACAATAGTTTGCCGAGTTTATCTCATCCTAAAGAATGTTTTGAGTATAAAATCATACTGACTAACTTTACGAAATGCCTTTTGATAAATATAATTGATGATAAATTAAAATACTTGATACTTTAGATTCTAATTATGCTTAAATATTGTAACGTAACATACAAAAAAAAAAGAAACCAGAGGGCCGGGGCTAACTTCGACCGCGCCGAAGTTTGTATACTCTTGCAAGTTGTTTGGTACTCTTTCCTCACTTATAGCCGTCAAAGTGGAAAAAAGTTTTATCAAAAAATAGTAATGTTTGCGAAAAAGCGGCCCACAATCTTAACACAGGAAAAACGAAGTTATTGATAAAAGTCACTTTTTCGACCGATCGTTCCTATGGGAGCTATCTTATATAGTCACCCGATCTTGACTAAAAGTCGTTTATAGCTATAATGAACTCACTAATATTAAATTTCACGACAATAGCTCAGAAAATAACGAAGTTATTGAGAAAAGTCACTGTTCGTGACTTTGCTGTTTGTATGGAAGCTATGGGGATGATATAGTGATCCGATCCGGCTGAATCCGAGATATACAACGCCTGCAGTATATAGAAGCCTGTAGCTCTTACGGTCTAGGAGGAGTTTGCGTTGATCCAGACGGATGGACAGATGGACGGACATGGCTAAATGAACTGGTCTCGTCGTGCTGATCAAGAATATGGTCGGAGATGCTTCCTTCTATGCGTTGCACACTTCTGACCAAAATTAATATACCCTTTTTGCAAGGGTATAAAAACCAAAAATTAAATAAAATGAAATACAAGTTGTTTAAAAGGCACACTAACAAAAAAACAGAAAAAAGGTTAACTGACCACAACAAGGTAAAAAAGTTGCATGGCAGGAAAGTTTTGTTAGAACAAAAATGTTAACTGGAAATGGGTCTCTGTGTAACTTTTCCTCTACAGTTTACTAATAAAAGTCATTTGGTTACCGCAGCGATGGGCAAAATGCGAAGGATGGAGCTTAAAACCACATACTATGGACAGCAGGGCATAGTCCTTTACATCCTCGACGCAGTCGTTGTCCTTGTCTTTGTTGTTGTTGTTGTTGTTGTTATTGTCGGCGTGTCCATTACCAAATGGACAGCTGTTATTTAGGCACCTCGAGGCTCTCAAATGCCTGGGGCGTGTGTGGAGAGTGTAGAGCGTTGAGAATTAATGTAAATATTGACATGAATTCGATGCCAGGACTACTAGGCCTATTTGAATTTGTGCGTTTTGTTTGTTGGTTTGTTTGCCAGCCAGCCAGCCGGACAGCCAGTCCAGGTAAAGGTAAAGGCAAAGGTAATGGCAAAGGAGATAGGCAAAAGGAGAAAGGAGCTAGGCAACCCATTTTCCGGCACTAATGGCATTGTGGTTAGTTAGTTAAATTGTAACTGCTCTTTGGGCCATCTCTCTCTTTTTCACTCTCTTGTTTTTGTGATAAAACGAAATTCCAATTAGAAATAAAAGTTGACAAAAGAAACGCTATCACATTTGACCAGTCTCTGATTGGGTTTCTTCCTCCACATTACCCATTTCTCACACAGCGTCCGCATCAATATTGTTGAAGGGAATTGGAGAAAATGCGCGACTTGAACATAAAAAAAATTAAATTGAAATTGCTATTTTTCTTGGAGAATTTGAGTATCTGTTGATTGATGTGCCAACATTAAAGAGGCAGCCAATTAAGCTAAATCTATCAAATACAAAGAGAAAGAAGACACCGCAGCGAAAGAGAGAGTTAGAGATAGAAAGGGCCAATGGGGGAGGAATGGAAATGGGAGGAGAGGTTAAATTTCCTGTGTGTGTGGCAGACCCAAAGAGATTTTTATGTTACTTGCCTCGAAATTGATAAATGACACTTTTATGGGCGATTCCCCGCTCCACCTTCCCTTACCGTATCGTTTCTCTCTAGCTCAACATCTGGATTGGCTGACTGGCTGACTGTCTGAGTGTCTGGATGGCTGCCTGTCTCTGCCTTTTGGCCGGCTTAAATGCTTGCCTCTGATTAATCAGCCACAATCATCTGATGTTTTAAGCAGCTTAAACTGGACAAGAGTGCCGGCCCAGCATCGCATTTGGGGATCTCTTCCCCCTGCTCAGTGTGTCTCTCTGTCTCTGTCGCTCTGACAGCTGGAGTGCAAATGAATTTTGATGGCCAATACTTTGGACGTTCATTTCATGGATTTTGAGTTCATTAAATTGCCATTTAAATTCTTTTATTTCTGTGTTGACTTTGCCTTGCTTTAAGTTGGAGAGATATCTTCTGGAGCACCTAATAAACACACGCCTACCCAAATAACAAGAACAAAAAAAAAAAAAAAAAAGAACACACACACAAAAAAAAACTTGAAGCTCGTTAAACATTTATAATGCAGATATTTTTATGTAAATTCCAGAAATTGTGTGTTTTGGGGCGCCTGCCTAACTTAGATCTCATCTCAGCTAATAAAGGATCAAGGATTTTTTGTTTTGTTGTTCTTGTTTTTTGCTGGGTTTCTTTTCATGTTTCATTGTCTTTTGAGTTCTTTCTCTTTCCTTTTTGAGTTTTTCTGTTAATTTAAAATCGAATAAATTTTCATAAAATTCCAGTTAAAAATGTCAAAAGCTGATTGATAGCTGGCAGACAGAGAGAAGTGAATCGCGATCCGCCAGACGACTCTTCAGAAAGAGACACACAGAGAGACTCGAGACCGACCTGAGGCCAAGATTGGTGTGTATGTGTGTGTGTGTATCCTGTTTCTTTTGCTGCCGTCCTCTAACCCATTCATGGCACCTGCGATCTCACAGACAACGAGAGAGACAGAGGGATATCCCCTAGGAGGCAATCTTTTAAACAATATCAAAAAATTAATCATTTTTGCTTTTGCCTGTTTTACAGCTACAAAGGGCAGGGTGAGATGAACAGATGCTTCAGTAGTTCCTTTGGGGCGTTGGTAGAGGCGTTGCACAGTTTGATGTGAAACGAAATTGGATTTCAAAAAGAGTGAATGAATATGGAGTGGGATTCCACTTTCATTCTTCTGCCTCTTTGACCAATACTCTATCAAATCATCATCTCATCTTAAAGCATCTCATGGTATATCCTTATCAAAATGTGTTGATAATTAGCTAGTTTTGTATGTGTTTACTTTCTTCCTTCCTTTCATGTTTTTTTTTTTTTTGTTTTTTTTTTTCGCCTAACAAATGAACGACCTTGTCCTGCTCTTCGGGTCACTTCTCAATGATTAATGTCCAGGAACTAATGAGCAATTGTAGACGAGAACAGAGAGATACAGCATAGTTTGGGGGACTCAGGGCTTGGTGAATCGGTAACATCAATAAATTATAAATTAAAGAAATACATTTTTTTCTTTTGGTTTGGTTTCCCTCAGTTGTTGTCGTTGTGTTGCTGCCATCTGAGTGGACCAAAAGTCAGCTTAAGAATTCCAGGCGGTAGTCATTAAGCTGCTGCTGAAAGGATGAGGGCAACGGAGAGAGGGACAGAAGCAGATACCCAAAGTGGAAGCAGAGGCAAACAAGAGCTGATGACTTTTGGAATTTTGATTAGGAGCACAGACATGTTCAAAAGGATTTTTCTTAACGCGCTTTGGACTTTGAAAAATGCTTTCAAAAAAAGGGGAAACAACAACAAGAACAACAAAGGGGAGAAGATGAAGCTATGGATTGCAAATTGTATTGATGAGCTGCAGTATTGTTGCTGTTATTCAGGGTTGCTGTTGCTTTCAAATATTCAAGCAATTTGATGCCAATTAAGCGAAAAACAGAAAACCAGAGAGGACAATCAGCTTCAGTTAGAACGAATTGCAACTCCATCATCTCAGATACTGGAGAATTGGTGGCTGTAACGAAGAAGGGGACTATCAAGTGTCTCCACCAGAGCAATTTTACATATTCCATTGCATTGTGTGTGTGCATGGACTATGGAGTGGAGGTGGACGACCCAATTTAGGTGGACAATTCTGGCTAAATCTGTCACATAGTCAACGAGGCACGTTACGAGGCAACGGCAACGGCCACTAGATATTCGGGCTTAAATTTGCCTGCGTATATGTGCGTGTGTGTGTGGGGGAAATTGGTGTCAGACAAATGGATTTGGCAAACTTGATTTCTACTTGGTGGGGCCTAAAGTCAGACGCAAGTCACAAGAATCTTTTGCCAAATGGGTTGTGCATTTTTATGGCATTTTGCAATTAGCGCAGCTGTCACAGGTTTTTGGGGGGGCAAAAAGGACACCTACCGCACACAGATTTGACCACATTTTCAACACCTCTTTCTCTTTGTCTGTCTTTCTTACTCTCTGTCTTGAGCGCGATTTTGTTTGCTGTGGTTTTTTTTCTAATGCCAGCCAAAGACTTTTCACTTTAAGGCCAAAACCCATTTCCGCTTCTTCATTGCCTCAAGAGGTGGGACGCGACTGGGCATAAAACTTGCTAGCTGCTGCTGCTGCTGCTGCTGCTGTTCAGTTTATTACCTACCTACCTACCTAACCCATCTACCGACTAACCACTGAAAGCGACCGGCCAAACTAACGCAGCGAAACGAGTTCAAGTTTATGGCCATAAGATGTCAGTACACAAGACAAGAAAACAGAGTGAGAAAGAGGGATTCAAAGTGGAATGCATGCAGATTCATAGCCAACTTTTTGAAGAGGTCTTGAAAAGTCGTCACTGTCGATTATCCCCTCTACCTCTCGATGTACAACAAAAGGAAAACGAAAAAGAATTGCGGGAAAAACTAATTAAATTTCGGCATAATAGACTTTTTTCTTCTTGCTCTCCCTTCTCCTCTGTGTGAGCTTCCGTTTCTTGGCCAGAGAAACAAAAGTAATGATCCTTTGTCATCGTTTTTGTTGCATGACTCAAATGCAAGCGATTACATTGCCTTTCGATATTTGGTGTAGTGCCTTGGCATGCGTGCCTTGGTGCCCACCGCAAAGCTCCAAATCCAAATGCAACTGCAACTCTTGCTTGGCATATCTGTGGTCTGAATCTAGCCCAGGCACAAAACTAGGCAAGTGGACAGCAGCAGCCACAGGCCCAACCCCGCCCACTCTAACCCAGTTGCCTGTCCAGTGTGGCGCGCTAATTTGATTTCCTACTGGCAACACTTGCGGTTCTGCCTCAAGTGCGGCGACAGAGTGATGGAGTCCGTTGCGGACGTGAATGTGTGGCCGTCCAATCTGGCTAAGCTCTGCTCCATCTAGCTAGTGCCATTGCCTGACAGCCGTTGAGGAGTTGTGTGCTGCAGTCGCTCCATTTTGCAATTTGCATAATTACCGTTGTTTGACTTTAATGCAACGCCGCATCCGACAAATTCAACGAATCCAACCAAGGCCCAACAACGATAGAGAAACACGTAGGCAAGGGGAGGATATGATACAGAAAGGCGTAATGGGCAAGGGGTAGGTGGGTTGGGTTGGAGGGGCACTCGATGACGCTGTGGCAAATGTTGAGGAAAGGCAACTTTTTGTTGCTTTACACAACTTTTCATTACTTTTAATTGCTGTGGCCAATGAGGAAGCAATTTGTAGGGCCACACTACTACATTGAACGAGTGTGAGTGAGAGAGAAAGGGGGGATGAGTGGTTAAAGGAGAGGGACGAGATGGTGCAACTGTTGCTCGGCTGCAGTTATTGCCAGGTGTTTTGTTTTGTTTTCTTTTTCCCGTTTACGTCTTCTTCTACTTTAGTCCTCCCACAACGATTGCTTCATTGCTATTTGTCGTCGTTTATTCGTTGGTTAGGTGTTTGATGGGTTGGGTTGGTGGGTGAACAGAAAAATAAAAAAATATATTTAACAACCACGCATACATATGTACATACATGATGCATGCGAGTTTTTCGTTTTTCTTTTACACAGTCCGCAGTTATTGTTGTGGTTGTTTGTGGTGATCGACTCGCACAGCAATTGATGGTGGAAATTGTCAGCAACCAGCAGCAACCGGCAGCAACCATACACCAACAGCAGCAACATAAAATGCGATATTTGTGTGAGTTGCATTGAACGAGAATTAAGGTTTCACTTGAATTTATGGTAAAAACAAATCAAAGAGATTTCAGTCACATGTAGACTTAATTCCTTTTTTTAAAATCAATTTCAAATCTTTCCAAAGGTTAATTTGCATATTACTATGACTTTGGGCAACCCTTTAACTAATATTTATTTAATTTTCAGCAATCTAATATTACCTTAATTACAAATAAGTACTATAAAGTCTCAGCACCACGTGAGATAAATGCCAAATTAGTCACACTTTGAAGTTTACTCAATAAATACATAAATTATATGTTAATTGATGCCCACAAATCACTGGATAATTTGCCAGTACTCCTGAAATGATTGATGGATAAGCATAAAGAATTCTCATTTTAATCGGGAAATGAAAGGACAAAGGATGTAGGATGTCGGGTTGTATATAATTGAATCCATTACATTGTGATAGATTACCAACATTTGCCAAGAAGTCGTGTGTAAAGGTGTAATGGTTTACGACAAAATTGCATCACATCATAATCGAAAAGTGCAAATTAAACATATCGAGGAACAAGGTTAATAAATTTAGGGTCTGCTTAGAACTAATAGCTCTGAGATCCATAGAAGGAGTTGAGCCTAAAATGTTTAGGTTGGCCAAAAAGTTTTTGATAAAATTAATATACTTTTAGTTTTTAAAACCTTTTGTAAATGCCAAGAGCCGATTATTCCATGTATTGCGTTTTTCTTCTACATTATTTTTAGTTAGAAAATAAGTTGCAATAACTCTGAAAAGTCATGTAATAAAACCAAATAAGAGTCATTAGAATTTCATTTGCTTTTAAGCCGGCTTGACGCCAATCATCAATAGAACATTATTTCAAAAGCAGCTCAAAACCAGACGGCCGGGGCTAACTTCGACCGCGTCAAAGTTTGTATACCCTTGCAAGTTTGTTAGGAACTCTTTTATCTAAACTAACTGTTTTATCTAAAAAGGGTAATGTTTGCGAAAGAACGGCCTTCAATCTCAGCATAGGATATAACGAACTTTCTGATGAAAGTCACTGTTTTCCACCGATCCTTCCTATGGGAGCTATATGATATAGTTACCCGATCTTTACCAAATTCGGCACAGTCATTAACAGATATATTTAACTGTCAAATGTTTAATTTGAAAGCAATCGCATCAAAAGTAACGAAGTTATTGACAAAAGTCACTGTTTTTGACCGATCGTTCCTATGGGAGCTATATGATATAGTCACTCGATCTTGACCAAACTTGGCACAGTGGTTTATAGTTACAATAAAGTTACTTATATTAAATTTCACGACAATAGCTTAAAAAGTAACGAAGTTATTGAGAAAAGTCACTGTTCGTGACTTTGCCGTTTGTATGGGAGCTATATGATATAGTCACCCGATCTTGAAGCTCAAGAAAGGCCTTCGGCTCAGTTGATGGAAATGTGGAAGTATTCCATTAAATAAGTGACATGGCAAGATTGTGAGAACATGCTTTATTATATTTGTATCAATTTTGAAACTAATCAGTTAAGAACTGATTATAGTTATAATTATAGTTTCCCTCTCAAAACAATTCCCATTACATTGTAATATTATTCAAAATTAAGAAATTTGATTGAACTGAGAGATGTTATTTTTTGTGTGGAGGGCTTGAAAATAAGTTTGCATTATGGCTTGGAAAATTAATTTGGAATAAATTTTCCACACAAGCTCTAATTTGAAGTAAAAAACGATTGAGCCAAAAAAAAATAACATGGCTTTTAAGATCATTTAGAATTTGTTTAACTTTATCGTAGTTCTGCTGCTAGACTTCTAAAACTTGCTAAAATTGAAATGAAATGAAAGTATACATATGTATGTAATTTATACAAGTTAATTTAAATGTTTTTTCATTCCATCTTTCTTATAAGTCTAGCATCACATAGATTCTTAATATTTGTGAGAGGAAAAAAAGTGAAATGAAAGACCGAAACTTTCTTTTAACAGTCAACAAAGAATGTTGATCGAGTTATTCGAGTTACTTTGACATTGCCATCCGCTTTATCTTGTTTATAACTCCCGTTTTGTTTCGAATGAAAATTGATTAGTCTGTCTTTAAAATCATAACATTCTATCGAAATCAAAGGTTTTAGTTCAATTTATATTATTTCAAGCTATACAATTTAGAGATCAGATAAAATTTAGTTACAAGAACTGTTTTAGATGATGGCATTAATAATTATTTGCTTGTAGAACGAATAATTCAACTGATTGTGGTTATATTTTATTCGATTATTACTAATTTATATATTAAAAAAGAGTCATTTTTTGAAAAGTATTTTTTGTTCATTACGTTCAATTGTTTGCCATGGTCAAAAATACAAAGTACATATAAAAAAAAAATAAGAAAAAGATTGAAATTTATAGTCAAAATCATTCTAAGAATTAATAAATCTCAAATTTCCAGCTGATGCGAAGATGCTGAACCCTTTCCATGAGCCAAACAAACGTTGAGTAGGGTAACAAAAAAAACCCGCTGATCTGTCTATTTGGCAGGATTCAGTTCTCCCTCTTTCTCGCTCTCTCTCTAAGTCTGTCTCGATGGTTTTTTTGAGTCCCTTTTTCTCTCCGCATCTTTGTCTCAGAAACAAGTTTATTTTGTTTATTTGGTTCCTTTTTTTCGGAGTAAAGTCGACATTGAATGCTTAGTCGTTGGCCGCCTAATGTTCATGTTGCGGTTCACGTTCGATTTCATTTTCAATTTATTTTAGTCATCAAACAGAAAAAAAAACCAAAACATTGGTCGAAGGAAAATGAAATAATGTGCCGGTATTTCGGATTTTTGTTTTTTTTTTCTTCTTTTCTTTTATTCTTTGGGGCTAATAGCTAATCGGATTTGTCGCTTTAATGAAGCGCAAGAAATGCGCCGAAATTCGCGCTAATGAAACATATTTCAACTAAAAATACAAATACACAAAAATTTGGTTTTTGACTTTTGGCGTGGGCTTTTTATTTTCTTCATTTTTGAGGATGGAAGTTTGGAATGAGGCACACCGGTAGCTGTCATGTTCTGATTATTTTAATTTGACACTTTGCCGGCAAAAACGAAAAGAAACTTCATTAAAAAATTGTCAACGAAACAAGACCAAAAAAAAAACTGAAGAAGTAGAGTATTTAAGGGAAAAGAGATCGGGAGGGAAAACCCAAAATGAAAACTGAAACTGACAAAAACAATATGTTAAAAGCGATAAAAATGCCAAAAGAAGAAAGAGAACGAAATGAGATGAGTGTGCCGCTTGAAGCCTTCTCCCTTTTGGCAGTTGGCAGTTGACAGTGGGCCGAATCAGTTTGAATTTCGGGGTTTGCAAGGCCAATCCACTTGGTTGACAGCCGAAACTTGAATACTTCATGGAGCCAAGCAACGATGAGTGTGAATTTGATTAAAAATGGCAAATAAAATATGAAATATATGTATTGATGAACGGAGAATGAAACCCAAATGGTCGACTATGTCGGCTGGCATTCAATAGAAAGGGGCGAAATGGAATTTAAAATAAATGGAAAGGTCAATGTGGCCATCTCTGCCTGGCAAGCCGCCCAGAAAGATGCAGAGTGAGTGAAAAAGAGACAGAGAGAGAGATAGAGAGAGAGAGAGTTGGCCATCCATGATCTCTACCCTGTTCTGGCTGTAAAAACTCAATGATGTGTTAAATTTGGTAATCTACTTTGGATGTCTCCTTTTTTTTTTTGGGTTTTTTTTTTCTTTTTTTTTGTTTTTTGCTATTTTTGAGCCGAGACAACATGGCTAGTTAATCTATGCTCTGTGTAGGCGTCAGACTATGATGGCAAATAGACTTTGCATGACCAAAGAGAACATGTCGTCCTGTTGCCTGTGTCTACACTAAACTGTATGTCTAGGCCATTGGCCCAAAATAATTAGCCGGCTTATTGAGCCGTAAAAACATTCTCGATGTTCTCTTACATTTTACTTGAATTTTAAACTTGATTTGATTTTCAAAGGCAAATCAAATTGCTGTGGGCAGCATCAGCTAGTAAAACCCTCCTCCTTTACCTCTCCCTTTGTGTCTCTCTTTAAAAAGGAAGGAAATTAAATGAGCAGAGTTTTTCTCAGGTCATGATTTTCTTATACACTTCCGCTATTTATATATATATATCTAATTGTCATCGCCATAGATCGCTTTAATTTTTAAGTTTATGATGCCTTTTGCCAATCATTGAATTTTCCAATTAAAGTGAAATACATTTAAGATCTTTAGCAAATCAATCAAAAGGTAACAAATTTGGTCTGTTTGTTGTGCGTTCAACATGTTTGGGGTCTTAGGGGTATTATGTTTGACTCTAACAACAATAACCGTAACTACAACAACAACGACAACAGTCAGGCCGAAACCAAAGCAAAGACACAGTCCCCTTTGCTGCACGTATTCAATAGTAATAGATACGTTTTCATTAATCATCATCTATAAGGAATATGAGACTTAGAGTGTAGAGAAGAGTGAGAGGAATTGCAATTACAAGGCAGGTAAGTCGGATGTACATATAGAGTATGTATATACATACATATAGTGCCTCGGTGTCGCCTACGTGATTTGCTAAATGTGTACAGGATTAGCCACTGAGCTCATTACACGCCAGTCTCAGCGTCCACAAGCAAACGGAAATAAAGTGAAAAGGGAGCGGAGCGAATGCTAGTTTTTGATGTTTTTTAATTTTCATAATGAAAATAAACGAGTTGGACAAAATAAAAAACGCGGGCTTAAAGTTTGAGACTAATGAACTTTTGTGCGCGCAAACGCAAAACGAATTAAAATTTAAATAGTTTGGCCATTAAGCAATATCCTGTGGGGATATTAAGGGCAGCCAGCAGTGACAACCGACGAGCTAGTAAGTATAGTAGGAAACTTCCGCTTGCATGAGCCAGCCATCCACCCACCACCCACCAGCCAACCAGCCAACCAGCCAGCCGCCAGAACGCAAGGGGAACTCATACGGGAGACAGAAATAGAAGGTCCTCCGGATGGGAATGCTACCTCAAAAGCTCACATGATGCGATTGGGACGCTGTGTCTCTCTGTGGATTTGGCTAATGCGCGGTCTACTGGCCTTTGCATGGGCGTAGTCAATAGATTTAGCGATTTATCAGGGGTTAATGCCAATCAAATATCTAAATTTATCCCATTCCAAAATATCAAAATTTCGTAAAGTGCCAACAATATGTCAACTATGTTGCTCCTGTTTTAGATGCGCCCTTTTACTCAAAGTGCATCGCCCTGTGTGAGAGTGTGAGTGTGTGTATGCATTATCCTGGCTAAAATACGCTTTATTCAATTAGTTATATCCGATTATTACCTGCATGGCTACAGCTTCTAATTCCAATCCCATAGCCACCCACTGGTTAATGGCCAGGACAACTGCACAAAGAGCGAGAGAGAGAGATTGGAAACGGGTGGGAAAGATGTGAGAGACACAAACAAGTACATTAAATTCCACTTCTATCCCATGGGCATGTTTATTTATGCACATTTCCAGCTGAGCGCTTCACTTTAGCAATATTACAAAATCATTTTCGCAGCAAACAGCAAAAAAAAAACTATCACAGCTTCTCCTTCTCCTGTAACCACCATTCACCGACCCTAAACCCGCTTTGGTAAATAAGTTTAGCTACAAGTGCAAATTTAATTTTGTGTAAAAGTCAAAACCACAAAAAAAAACTAAATAAATATAAAACTATAAACATTTTCATTTCCACTTTTCATTTGTTTTTCTCCTTCTTTCATTTTTTCTCCTCTCACCAGCAGCTGCATGAGCTCATTAAAAGTTTGTCTGGGCAACATTTGCCAGTTATAAGCATGACTATAAACAACATTTGCAGTTGCAATGGAAATGTCCTTTAAATTGTGCTCTTAAAGCAGCCCAATTGATACATATTCAGTTTGCCATTATTAAATCCTCCAGCCGCAAAGTATGCAATCATTTTAGAGCGTCTCATTTTATGGTATAAAGAAACAGGGTGTCGCTGCCTAAACAATCAGAATTCATTCACAAGAAAGTATTACACACACATCCAAAAATATATTAAATTATCCGACATTGATTAATGGTAACGATATTATGTTAGTGCCATCTATTTGGTTAACACTTGCAACAAGGCTAGAACAAACCGTATAGATATTGTAGACAATTATAATTGATCAGTGAGACGAGATTTATAGATATTTTTATAGATCAACTTCGTCTAACCCGCTGAAATATGCATGTCGGCTTTATATATGCCATAGGGATTATATATCTTGGATTCAACAGGATGGAACAGCTTTACCACAAAACGCCGTGATTATTAAATAAAACGAATCGTATTTCATATTTAATTGTGTCACAGCATTTTCTTAAATGGGCCATTTAAGGTATCCCTCTTCTTTCCAAAAGCTAACAAAGTTACAACCACAAAAAAAAACTTGAAATTATGCATTTATATGTTTACAGGTATGGTATATTTGTTACTTTTGTTTGTTTGTTGAGGTATTTCTGATCAAACTATTTCTTTTTCAAGTTTCAGTGACCAGAAATAGTCAGTATTGTGACTAAAAACATGAATTACACAGGCCGACATGATTTTTGGTGACGGTAAGGTGAGAGGTGTTCTTAACTAATTCGGGTATGCTGATCACGACCTCATACTCAGTTTATGTCCATCACGTCCAGATTCTGTGAAATCAGGGGATCTAGGGTCGGAAAATGGGCACCCAAAAGTATACTATAGAAAGTTTAAAACAAAATTTTTACCTTTTTTATCAGATTTCGGAATATCCTGTGTAAGAAAAATAGCTCTTGCTTGCAAACATTACTAATAAACAATTCGTAAGATGCATAAGAGTTACAAATTTCTTTAAAATTAAAAAGCAGACAATTCTTGGAATCTCTCTAGCATACTTTTTGGTTCAAAATTAAATCAATATAGAACCATATCCAAAGTGTAAGATATTATGCTTTATAACAAAGAAGTACCGCTTTGATATTTTGTAAATTGCTATTAAATAATACTTAATATATTAATAGGTTAAAATAAAACTGTTTTTAGCATACTATTATGTTTATATTATACAATAAAATACTGCAAATGCGGTCAATTTGAATAAGTTGAACGCACTTTTCTCGAAAACCTGACGTGATGGACAAAAACTAAGTACAGGGTCGTGTTCAGCACCCCTCAATTACTATAGGGCACCTATTGAACTTAAAACACTTTTTCATGACCTCAAAAATGTCGGCCTGTGTTATTATAGTCAGTATTGCTATATGGTAAATTCATTTGCTTATCTTCATAGGGCCTCGATGGCAAAGAAATTGTCCTAGGCCAGAAGACTTAGTCTGACAGAAACTGAGAGAAGACTTAAATTGATAAAATGAATATGTATTAAACAAATGTTATGCCATCCAACTTGCATTTATATTTATTTCTTTTATCATTTTTGCAATATCATTTTTTAAATTAAATGAGAACAAAACAAAAACCAAAATGAACGAACATAATTTATGCAACTTTTGTTGATTTATATCTGACACATAATTTAATTTATTCCGATGCAGAGTGGCAAAAATAAAAAACACAGCAAACAGAAACAGAACACAACACGAGAATAAATTCCAGCGACAGTTTGTAGACAACTGCCACATGTTAGTGTCATTCCACCTTATACTGTCTTCCATTTGCCATGTTCATTGGCAATGCCAATTTCCTTTTTTTTTGTCGTTTGGTTTTTTTTTTTTTTGTGGAAAACCAATCCAATTCCTTTACCAATTTAATGATGACAATAATCACAATAATACGCTGGATAACAGTCAAAATCTATGGAGAAGAGTGCGGTGGGATGGGAAAAAGTCGCAAGTCCAAGTCCAAGTCCAACAACTTGAATGACAAATCTCATAAGAAAATGCGAAAATAAAGTTAGAAAGAAAAGTTTTCTTCTAGCGCCAGCAGAGCAAAGACATGATGACAAGCGAAAAATTGTCCAAAGAGGGGAAACATTCGCTACTAAAATGAGGAAACTTTTCCTTTAACTTGGCCCCCATAATAACTTGTATTGTCATGGCCAAACCCTACATTGGATGGGTCCACCCACAATTAGCCGAAAAGAAGCTTACTTAATAATTTAATAGAATTGATTATTATTTAAGTGCGGACAAGCCAATTTTTTCTTATTTCCACCCAAAAAAAAAAGTCGCTAGATAAATGTCTGGCCAAAGCACAAGAAAAAAAACAAAAAAAAAAAAGGGTCAGCAACCGGCAATGTCTGTTTGTGGCCATTGGTTGCTATTGGTGGCTGCTGTTGCACAATGGATAAGAGAAATCAATTTAAAAAAAGGAAAAAAAAAAACACTTTAAGAAGCCGCAGGATGTGGAATCGCTCTACAGTACATATATAGTCGGCCAAACAATGTTGGCAATATTCTACGTCCGGGCATAAATATTTATATCGAATACCCATCGCCCACCCAGTCTTGTCTGTCGAAGAATTCAATAAAAACATGGCCAATAAATAGGTATTCAACTCGGTATGGGTGGTAGATTGTCTATCTATAGATATATACCCAAAGAGGGGCTGTTAAAGTGAAAGATCCACCAATAAACTGTAAATACATAGGCGTATTCTACCCAACAAGAAACCAAAATAAAAAGCGAGTATAAACAAGGAAATGCCAAAAAATTATTGTTTGTTGCCAACAAAATTCACTTTAACCTTCCTGCAATTGCACCGCCAGAGAAGACTAACGACAGTTGGCAGGGGGGGCGGGGGTGGGTCGGTATGAGGGCTAAGAAGATGGATTTATCCAAATAGTATGGCAACAGTTTCCATTCGTATCCTTGTAACGAAAACCCATTTGCAATGACTTCACACAATTAAGATCTGCCCAGAGCCACACCCCCCACTCGCACACGCCTACTTTGTATGTATATATGTGTGTGTGTGTGTGTGTGTGTGCTGGTAAACTCCTTAAAATTCATGAGGCGTTCACTGTAACTGTAAATTACATTTATACGTAAGTCAAACAGCACTCAAAAATGCCAAAGGGTGCAAGTGGAGAAGGGACGATGGGCAGAAGGGATAGGTAGGTAGAAGTAAAGCTATTTCTCAACGTGCAACATTCTCGTGGCGGAGTCCAGTCTTGAATGTTGTGTTGAATGCTGTTGTGTTTGGACACTCCTTGAAAAATGCATTTGGTTTGGACAAACACACTGACAAAAAACTACAAAAACAACAAAAAAAATACCCAAAATAAAACCAAAGAAATATAGAGTAACATGTGTGCCCAGATGCTACAGCAACATTTGTTTCTTTTTTGTTTTGGTTTGTACCCGTTTGGCTATGACAGACAAACATGGCCAACAAGTACGCCATCTAAGGACGGCCAAGAACGGCGGCGAGCAACTAAACCATAAATTATTTTGGCCAAACAGAAAAGTCAACAAGAAAAGTCTCCGGCATAATTAGCAAAAAAAAAAAATATTACTACACATAGTTGTATTCACACATTATACTCTTGCCAAGTGGCTAGATGCATACATATATAAAATAAGAAAGCGAAATATATATCTACATATAAATATGTATATAGACAGCCTGAAAAGCGAAATTAAAGGAATATTAAAGCTAAACGGTCAATTTCTAACCGAGTCCATAAAGTTATATCTCAATTAAATCGTAATTTCGCATTCTTTTAACTAGCTAACTCACTAAAATAATGATTTCGATGATTTATTTAGTTTAGTTCTTGAGAGTTTGAGTTTGTGAGCTTGCCAGTTTTTGGTTACTCTTTCCTTACTTAAAGTCTTCAAAAAGTAAAAACGCTTTAACGTTTTTCTAAACAGTCTAATGTTTGCGAAAGAACGGATTACAATTTTAGCATAGGAAATAACGAAGTTATTGAACAAAGGTACTGTTTTCAACCGCTTGTTCCTATGGGAGCTATATGATAGTCGCCCGATCTTTATCAAATTTGGCACAGTCATTAACAGATACATAAAACTGACAAAAGTTTAATTTGAAAGCAACCGCGTCATAAAAGTCACAGTTTTCGACCGATTCAAGATATACAAACTGTGCAGTATACACAAGCCTCCTTGCCTCCACCCTGTAGCTCTAACGACGGGCGGACGGACGATCAAGATCAAGAATATATACTTTATATGGTCGGAGATATGGTCTATGTGTTGCACACTTCTGATCCAAATTAATATCCCCTTTTTTCAAGGGTATAAAAACTTGATAATATACATGATTTACGTTCCAAATTAAAAAAAAAATGCAATATCACTTACGAAAATAGATTAAAATATTTGTGAGTTTCAGAATTTTAAAGAATTTTTTAAATAAAAGTTTTTGTCAATTAACCTATTTTACTCAGAACTATATACATTACGGATTTTTCACACTTTTCCTCCTATTTTCGGTCCTTGTTGATGTTGTTGTTGTCAGGCCAATGAAATTGGAGACTAGACGCGCTTTTGATAGCTATCGTATGAATAGGGGGAATTGGTGTTGGCTGGGGATGTGGCAATGAGGGGTGGAAAGCAGCGTGACAAAGTCGATTATTTTCGTCTCGAGTGACAGCAAACAAGAATTAAATTACGGAATAGTTAACTTGGCCAAGTTGCCCGCCTGGCAAGGACAAGACTTTGAATGAATGAATAAAATGAATGGCTTATCTTTTGTTGACATTCGTCTGTGACAACATTGACCAGTTGTCGACTAACACACAGACACACACACACACACACACACACAGACACACAGCTGAGGGCAGGATCTTTTTCACATATCCCTTGCTTTGCTTTATGTGTGTCCGTGTAGTATGGTGGTAGGGGCCGGTGGGCAGGGTTGATGGGGGGAAACTCGTTAGCGCCAGAGAAAGGAAATTTCTTCAGGCTGACTCAGCATACCCAAACAGAAAGAGTGAGATAGAAGAATATACATAGAAAGAGGGGGTCAAAGAGAGGTGGGAATGGGTATTCTCTTTGGCATAATTTGTGTGTTCGTGTGCGTGTTTATTGTGCAATAAGCTGCTCCTACCTCCACCACCACCACCTCCACCTTCATCTCAACAATATTCACCTCGGCCAGTATTGCCATCAACCACCACGACCACGACCACGAGCACATCTACTTGTGCACCTTCCTCTGCTCCCCGCATCATCCTTCTCTCGAGGTATACATACATATGTAGCCTTTTTCTACTTTTCTTCGTTTTGTGTGTGAGTGTGCGTAAATCCGCTTTTAATGAAAAGAAAACCCATCTGAGTTTTATGTGTTGTTGCTTGGTTGCTCCTTGGTTTGTTGCAAAACGGCTCAACACCCAGCACACATGCATACACGCACACACACAAGCATTGACAAAGTCTCTCGCATCCTGTATGAAAGGGCCAGTACAACAAAAGGGCAACAGTTAACGCCGGGGCAACTAAATAAATCTTGTTTTATTTTTCCGAGCCATGTAAAAATGCAAACATCTGTGTGTGTGTGTGTGTGTGTATATTCGAATGCGTGTGTTTGTAGCCAAGCGCCACGCCCACTTAGCCGACCGCTTTTGTTGATAAATCCTTGGAAATCACCTAAATAATCGAATTGGCAGACTTTCTTTCGGTAGCGAAAATTATCGCATAAACAAGTCAATTTGTGAAGGTTTATTGAAGGCTTTTACTACATGTGACGACAGGACAACACAGGCGCACACCTTAGGGGAGCATGGAAAAGCTATTCAATGGATCTGCAACACAATTGATAACTTATTCTCTGTAGAATATGGACTATCAATTTGTTATCGATATCATTTTTCTTGGAGATTTTCGCTTATATTTTGCCAAACCAATTCCTTTCGGTATACAATAATAATACAAAGGATTGTCAGATATTTCAAACACTTAAGGCAATGATCCTTGGAACCTACACTTCAAATTTAATATCGATATCCATTTTTAAAAGTACAACTGGTAACAACAAATCTCTTTATACTTTAGATGATTCTCACTTGTATTTTGATTTTGTTATCAATATTGTGTTTAAACGATTTTCGGTTTGCGTCTTAAGTTCAGCAAAAGGTTTTAATCATTTTAAAGTCTGCTAATCATATAATTTTCTGTCGTATTTCTGGAGAAATCACTTTTTGTAAACTTTATGCTGGATAATCCATATTCTTCATTGAAATCATAAAACACCTAACCGTCAGATGCATATATTTTTCTCTTACTTGGCAGTTTTCACTTTTCATTTTTAGGGCAACTTTCACTGTGATTTATGAGAGAATCTAACACCAGCCGCCTTTTTGTCTGACCCATTTGCATGTGACCCAGAACTGAACAACGAATCCTGTTCGTGTTTCTTTTTCGCCACATTGTAGGCGTTGGAGACTTGGCCAACAAAAAGCATAAAAAAAACGGTTGAAGAGAAATCTGCGGCCAATTCAATTGAGCAACTTTTCACAGCCTGGACTCCGTCGACTCTGTTGACTTCTATTCTGACCCCCACTAGGCTCACTAGCCGGAGCTGGTATTATCAGTTGCATTGCAGTTTCTAATTTATGACCACCAAATGCGGCTGCCTGCCATGGTGCTGGCCATTGAAATGAATTTTGACGTAATTGTAATAAATTGTCGGTCAACCAAGGCTGTGTCTCTTCCTGCCTCTGGTCCGCCTCTTTCGACCACTGCTACATTTTGAGTTTTCAAATTTATATTTTCCATAACTTTCTATGAAAAACAGTTTGCGTTATGGAGATGAGATGAAGTGAAAGAACAGAAAGAGAAGGAAAGGGAAGAGGTAGCCGCACTCGCAGCCGCAGCAACAAAATGCAAATAAACTGAAAATGGCCAAAAAGGAATTTATGTGCAAATCTAATGGCCATGAAATGCGTGAAATGTGGCAGCCACAGCAGCAACAGCAACACAAGGAGGAGATGGAGCCAAAGCCGGAGACTGAGCCAGAGCCAGAACCAGAACCAAAGCCTGAGCCTGAGACGGAAAGAGGCTCAGCTGCAGACGATATGGCTAGATGTGCGAAATGGAGATAAAGATGATGAAATTTGCATGCCAAAGTGCCAAAGTGGAGTTTCTAGGGAAGATAACGTTGAGGTTAAGTGAAACGAAGAATACATTAAATGGAAATTTTCTTGTTAAGTGGAATAGGGGACGGGGTGCTAAAAAATGCCAGGATGCCATTCCTAAAAGAAACCTTGCCATTTAAACTTCGAGTGGGCGTTCTTTTCTTTCACCTTTTTTTGTATATTTGTGTGTGTGTGTGTGTGTTTGCTTAAATTAAACAGAAATTAAAATAAATCCATTTAAATTAAATTTTCATTTGCCATGCTAACTCAAATTAGATTACGTATACGCCACCCACACTGACGATGATTCCAGCACAATCCCGCATTAATTAAAAAATTCCCAACTCATTGTAGCTGCAGAAACTTGCTTGCCAAGGCCTAAACAAACAGGTTGATTAGGAAACTAGACAAAAAAGGAAAAAAGAGCAAAAAAAAAGGAACAAAGATGAATATGGAGATGGGGATGAAATCGGGAGCAGAGACTGCTGCTAGGATTCAAGGGAATTTACAAAACATTTTCCATGTTTGCTCATCTAACCACAAATGTGGCAAAAGCAACTAACTGGAGGGGCACAAGAGAGGCCATTATAATTTGCATAAAAAGGTTAAAAGCATAAAATGTTGCTAATTTTTTTCGAGTTTTCGTTTTCCTTTTTTTGTTTTGTAAGGAGTCGGGCTTACATTTGCTTGTTAAGTGCAAACTAGTTGACAGGATATATGTATGAATGTGTGTGTGTGTGTATGTGAGGCAGAAAAACAAATGTCCTGTAACTGAACAAACGTGAAGGGCACAAAATTTTACCAAGAACTGCAAACGTTCGCCTAGTGCTACTCTTGCTGCTGACTCAGCTAAAAATAGACACAGAAACACAAACACAGAGAAAAAAATCGCTTAAATATTTGGCAGTTGCTACACACAGTTCTGTCTCTCTCATTCTCTCTTCCATTGGCCCTCCATTTGACACCCCCCCCCATTGTTTTGTTGTTATTCAAAAGTTAAATCACAAAGTTTTTCTGGCTAAAAACAATTCGCGCGCATTTAACCTGAACGAAACAAAAAGTTGTTTGTGTTTTTCCCCGCTGGCCACTATTACCGAGAACGAGTGAAAAATCTCCTTCAAAATATTTTTGCAACATTTCTATTTAGAAAGTTCTCCTTCTAGTTGTCTCTCTCACTCACTTTGTCTATTTCTCTCTATTGCCCTCTTTAATGCTGGATTGCTGGAGGGACTTCTTCAACTCAAACTGTGATTTTGGCCAAGTAAATGTGAATGCATTTTGCTCATCCAAAGAAACATGAAATGATGAGCCACCTCTTGCCACTCTCATTATGGGCAAAAGGGCAACTAAAATGTGCTGAATGTCAGACCAAGACAATACTCATTCTAATTTCAACTCACATCTCTTCCACTACCCACTTCCCCAGTCCCTTATTGCTGCTCATAAAAGTCAACGGAGCATGTCAAAAGCAATTTATATGTGGCTAGGAGTATCCTGCACATGACAATGAAACGGGCTAGCAGAGTTGGCCTTAGTTGGCTGATGTGGCAGGAGGTGTGGCATTTAGTTAGTGCACAACAAATGCTCAAATGGCATAAATAAGTGAAAGAGAATAGCATAGAAGGAGCTGGAGCTGGAGGTGGAGCTGATGCTGAAGCAGGCAATGCCAATGTTTGTCACTTTGACAGCTGCAAATCCAATACGAAACAATGGTTGACATGTTGTGTGGGCAGAACACTAAGCCAGCTGCTCCTGCTAACCAATTAAATTGTAATTGAATGCAATTGCTACTAGTGTTGTCGAGGGACTGAGCTGCGCGAAAGAGAGGGGGAGACGGACAGATAGACGGAGAGCGATAGGTTTCGAAGAACATGGCAGATATCTTTAAACTCCTTCTATTCCCTGCCCTTTTATTTCTTGGTTAATCAGTTAGATGAGCAAATTAAATAGATAATTTATTTCAGGTTAATGTTAGACAATTTTTAGCATTTATCAGCAATATACACAGACCAGACCACAGACCTGATGAACAGGCTAATAGCCATCATAATAATAATAAGAATAATCATCATCATGATGGGTTGAAAAAGGCCAAAAGACTTTTACCTTTCATTGCCAATGCAAAAAAAAAAAAAAGGAAAAAAACACCGAAAGCAGAATGAGATTTCCATTAGTTTTTATAATGCCAAGGAGGCCAACAAAAGTTCACATCGACACATCAACGAACACACACACACACATAGAAGCATTTCACACGTGACGCACAGGCACACACAAACACAAATTGTTCTCTTTCTTGCAGCCTGTTCAAGGTCACTGCTGTCAGTGGCATTGCCTTCATTTTGTATCTGTGTTACAAAGCTTATCTCAATGTGCGTGTGTATCTCCATCATAACACAGATGTTTGAGTATGCCACTACCCCACCGTCCCCCCCCCACCGCCTCTCCCTGCCGCCATTAGCCCACGCATTGCGTGCGACCAACGCCTAAATTCCAGCCGCATTTTATGCCATCCCATGAGCCTTCCCATTCCTTTTTTCTCCTCTATCTCAATTCTTTTCTTCAGTTTGAATTTTCTTTTGTTTTTCATCCCTTTTATATATATATACATATATATATATATATATGTACTTATTTATATATATATACACTTGTATTTTTGTTCTTTCTTTCTTTCTTTTGTTGTTGCTTCTTGGCGCTTTACAAAACGTTTATGCATTGAAGGAGGCTGGCAAATATTTATTTTGGTTTATCAATCATACGCACTGTGGGTACTAATAGATACTGGGAACAGTTTTTCTACACGAACTGCGCAGTCTCCTAGACTTGGCAAAGCACGTGGGTGCCGCATAATGCCTAAATATATACATATGTATATGTATGTATGTACATATATCTATAGAATACATGTGCCACACACAGTTTACAATTTAACAGAGCCACTGTTAATGGTTGGGGCCAAGGCTAAGGCTTGTCCAATGCACTGGCCTTCCGCCTCCCTTCGAAGCCACTTTCCACCCATCCTTGACGTGAACATGGAGAAAAAGTTCAATGACAATGATGACGATGACAAGGAAATGCTTTTCGGAAACTTTCCAAATCAAGAGTTTACTCTGCTGCTTAGCTCAATTCTCGATGTTGCAATGCAGTTGCAGTTTTTGGTCAGTTCACAACGACTAACGATTTCTTTGGGGACAAAGGGAGCAGCTTTGGGCCATTGAGCCTGAATGTGGGTATGCAAACATATGTACATAGCTCCATAGACACGCTAACAACCACACAGAGACACACACACGTACACACCACATTGATACACTCACTGAAAGTCAATAGAGTTCAAAATCGTTGTCCTGCCTTGGTCAGTTTGACCCAAAAGTTGTCGGCAAGTTTTTGCAAAGTTTCCGATTTGCTTTGATAGGATTTAAAAAAATAGCAATAAAATCAGTCTAAAGAAAGCAAGCAAAACATAAAAAATAAAATGATACATCGATAGATGGCTTTGAGATTGTCTGGCCAGGAGTAGACGGGCTTACAGGCCCACGCCAATTACAGTGGCAAACTGTTTGCTTGTCTCGCCTTGCCTTGTTTCCCAAATGATTTGACTTGGCCTTGACCTCTCCGGCCACCTTTGAACTGTAAACTGGGCGTTGTCTTGGCCACCTAAAGGCAGACGGTAACTGATTATGTGATGCCAAATGGGCCCATCATTTTTCAAACAATTGTAAGCAATTTTCTTACAAGTCAAACTTTGTCACTTTAATCCGATTAGATTAAACAAACAAAATTTAATTCTATGAGAAAACTTTGTTTCTAATAAAAATTTCAAACAAAATGTAAGTAGAATATAAGTAAGTAAATATGTTGCTTGAAATTCATTTAACTCTTTACTCAGTCTCTCAAGTCTCAGGAAACAAAGCGTTACATACATATGTGTATGTATATTGTAAACCCACATATGAATATGCATTCATAAGTATTGCCTTTGCTTGAGAGTTTGAAAACACAAACACAATGTTCAAGAGTTATCAGAGGCAAAAAGGACACCATCTTAAGTGTTCATAGTTGAATTCGGGCTGTGGTTAAGACAGTTACAATTAGCCTGCCGGCGGTTCGACAAGGTAAACACATTTGAAATGTGTTCCTTCTACGAATTTAAATTAAAAGTAACCTTAAATAAATGTGCAGGCAAATGGCAACAGGCGAAACAAAGTTCCATGCAAAAGGATGGAGCAACGTTTAATGAAAAGCAATTAATCGCATTATGTTAAACACACACAGACCCACACACTCCATTATAAACTAAAAGAGAAGAGTAAGAGGAAGAGAGAGAGCGAGGGTGTGTATGTGAGTGACAGAGAGAAAGTCTTTTGTGCAAACAGATAAAAGCGCAAAAGTGTTGACATTGTCAAGAGCTGAACAATAACAAAAAAAAAAATGTGTTGGTATTGTCATTGATGTTATATGGTTGTGAAATAAAAAAAATAATAATAATTTGTACTCATGTGGCATCATTTAAGTTTTTTAATCAACATTTCTGACTCTTTCACTCAGAATTTTGCAAATTCAAACAACTACTCGACTTCTCATTTAAAAGTGCAGACATACATACATAGATAAATGTGTGTGTGTGTATATGTAGAATAAGCTGATCGAATCTATATGCACATAGTGTAAAATGTCTCCATTCATTACACCCACTGAATGAATGAAGACATTTGCACGAAAAGTTGATGAATGCTATAAACAAAAAAAAAGAAAGAAGCAAAAACAAAACCAAAAACCATAAACTTTTGCATCAAGTCAAAGTCAAAGCACAAAAGTCATAAGGACCAAGTTTTGTAACCTTAAATAATACATATAACAAGAGAAACAACAAGAAAAACAACAAGGACAACATAACATTGCAGACAGCGCGTAATTTTAATTATTATGAACTCGAAAATGCGCAAAATTAGAGATTCATTGGGCGCAGCCAAAGGCAGAGGCAATTAGGAAGAAAAAGGGGGGGGAATGGGAGAGGGTCTAGTAACAATGGCAAAACTTTTTACTTCAGTATGAACTTTGGCAACAGTTCATTTGTGTGTGTGCGTGTGCGCGCGTATGCTGATGCTG
Source organism: Drosophila paulistorum (assembly GCA_018152135.1). NCBI lineage: Eukaryota > Metazoa > Arthropoda > Insecta > Diptera > Drosophilidae > Drosophila > Drosophila paulistorum. Next base: position 17,915,190 of record JAECXG010000690.1, read on the forward strand.
TCTACTCATGTCTTTCGGCTTTGCTAGCCCAGAAAAGTAGGCAATAGAAAATTTCACTGCCAGACATTTAGGCAATACTAATTGCAAGCCGCGCCAACGATGACTCTGTGTATGCTTTTGTGTGTCTGTACATATGAATGTGTAAGGCAAGTGCGAGGGTGTGTGTGTGTAGGCATTTTGCTGTTTGTGTGTACTCAATATCAAATTCATGTAAATTTAATTACGCATGCTTGCGTCTTGTTTGAATGCCTAAGTAAGTTTAGATGTGTGTCGTTTGTGTGTGTGTGTGTGTGTGTGTATGTTTATGTGTATGAGCATCAGCATGGAAATGTTTTAGTCAATGTTTACGCATATTTGATTTCTCTCGCAGAGACTCAGCCACATCCACACCCACAGCAACACCAACTAATTGCCGACCAACTAATTAAATTGTTTATTAAGCAAGGACAAAACTCCACACAAAAATTTTGTTATGAATAAATAGTGGGAACTTTTGAATGGCATACATTTTACTTTATTTTCCATTAACTCTTAATACATTGCAAATTGTTTGCAATTAACGATGGCACACGGCAGCAGCAAATTACGTTGATGCCTGCAAAATCGTAAAAGTAATTTGCAAGTTTTCTACCAAAATTCACTTGTATTTTATTTTGTTTGTTCCATTTCGTGCGAAAGAGTGAGCGAGAGAAATCGAGAGAGAGGGGAGACGAGAGAGAGAAAATTCCATTCCCGTAAAGTTTATGCAAAGTACAAAAGTGTTGCCAGCTAAACAAACTATAAGCAAAGCCAAGTTTGAAGTCTTCGACGCCATTTATCCGTCGGACCCCCAAAAACCACCCACGACCATGGCTACCTACAAAGCTTTTTTATTTTGCCTCTACAGAATTCGCACAAGTTTTTCGTGCTCTATCCTCTCCCTCCCTCTCACTCTTTTTCTGTTTTTTTTTTCATCTTATTTTTGAAAGGTTTTGTTTATTGTCAGCAGAAAAAACAACAAAGTTGGAACTCCATTGGCAAAGCGGGAAAAAGTTAAATTTCCACACAAACGTACGCACACACAGAGAGCTAGAGAGAGAGAGAGAGAGAGAGACGAAAAAACATAATCAAAAGGAGAGAAAAATACAATACGAGAAACTTTGTTAAGCCGAAACGAAAGAAAAGAAATTGAATTTTTGGAATATGGATTTGTGGGAAAGGATATATACACTCGTATATATTCGTTTGAGCCAGGAGTCAGAATCGGTGGATGGGTGCAAAAGTCAGTTCAACTGGCCTTTAAAGACATTGGCATAGATTGCCAGGGAAATTTTAATTTTCAGCAATCCTTTGGCTTGCTTCTCGAAACTTTACGCATAAATACGGGTTGGCTGGGTTAAGCTCCATCGTCATCCTCTCCGTCTTTTGCCGCCTTTGTCTAGTGATGCTGCTGGCAGGCAATAACCCTTCAGTTGCTTTTAGTATCAAAATGTGTAGCAGTTGAAAGCCAAAACTCGTTATCGTTTAATTCAGGCAAAAAACAAGTAGAACAAGCAAGTAAAAGCAAGCAAGTAAAAGAATTCTTGTATTGGCAGCTGCCCTTAGTTGTTCTTTTCTCTTTTATCCCTCTCCCTCTGTCTCTCTCTCTCTCTCTCTTTCTCTCTCGCGCTCTTTCTCTTTCTTTTGCTTGTTGTTGTTGATGTCACCCTACAAATGCAAGTGACAGCAACAGGACAAGAATGGTTGAGGTGAGAGGAGAAAGGGAATGCGAATGTGGATTGCTTTCTGACAACTGACAGGCTGCTCTTCATTCTCGTTTACTCGATGCGCTTTTGTTGCAACATTCAAGCGAATATTTGCATAATGCAGCTTGATTGATGTTTGCCCATGCAGCCAATAGGCGGGCATAACGAAGAGGAGGAGGAGAATGAATACTGTGCTATTGGTAATGAAAAGCGAATTGAATAGCTGGTGAAAAGATTGAGAAATGGCAGAAGAGGGGGACCAGCAAACCAGATGACAACACGGCAATGACAATTCGCTGAGAAACTTGTAAACACATCACAAGGCGCCTTCATATTTGCTAAGCAACAACAACAACAACAGTAAACAGCAACAAAAATATCATCAACAACAACAACAATAAGCAATGGACGACTGTTAGTAAGTAGCACAAGGCAAAAACGAATCGATGTTGAGTGCAAATAGTTTTTGGTTTTCTTCAATGGCATCTTCACTCCACGCTTCTGTCTCTGAATCATTGTAAATTCCTCGCTGCCGCTCCCTCTCACAGCCCTCCCACACCACCCAAACTAAACAAGCATCTGGCACTGAGCCAGAGCATCAACCAAAGACAAGACAGGGCAGAGCAGAGCAGAGTGTGGCAGTTGGCTGAGTTTTTTGTTTACCAACATTTACAACGTAACTTTTTGTGTGTCTGTGTTGTATCTTTTTTTTTTTTATTTTCATTTTATTCGCCATTGTATTTTTACTCACATGTCTTGGCGAGTGAATAACAAATTGAATGTAGCTGGTATCCGAGCCGCATAAATTATGTTGAGATGTATGGAAATTTATGGGAATACACGGGGAGACCAATAAAATGATTTAACTTATTTGCCCTTTTGTCAATTTTGCTACTTTCTTTCGATAGATAATATAGAATTCGATATGATCCATACATAATTGCATTTCCCGAATCAGATTGAACAATTGCATTAAGAAGTTCCTCCACAATTATATTATCCTGTAAATTATATAAAGACAATACTTACCTTGACCTTCTATCTTTAATTTTATAAGGGATTTGCAGTTTAAATTCCTGAAAAAAAAAATGTTTTTTATAATTAGTAGAACTACGTAAGTGTCTATGTATATAGAGTTTCCGAATCATTGTATTCAAAGATTGACTAATTGTCAATCAGCTGTTTAATGGAGCACAGCATTATAAATAAATTATATGAGGGCCGATGAATGTCAAGATATTTAATATTGGTACGTTTGTTATGCCTATAAATGATCTTGATAAAAATCGTGTGACCATATCGAATACCTCGCATAGGAATGATCGTTCGAAAACAGTGACTTTTGCAAGGGTATACAAACTTCGGGGTGATTGATTAAAAAGTATTTTGATTCTCTGTTGAATAATTCACTTTTCCATCTATTTGGAAAAAATCGCATAAAAAGCCTCAAACAGTTTCCCAAATTGGCAGACGGACAGCTGCCGCCACACTACGCCCATGATCTAATTATATGTGTAAATCAATTTTTACTTTATTTTACTTTATTTTAGTTTTTATTTAAATATTTTAAAGCCATTTTTGTTGATAAGTCTTTTAGTATATAATATAATTAATATATATAATTAAATGTCTCAGGTAAACGTTGCACCAATGCAACGTTTAGGTGGCTAAAAGCCATCATTACCGTCGATGGTTATAAACTTTAGCCAATTTTAAAGCTGCCAATCCTGTGACCAAACTCTATTTGGCTTATTCCTACCATTCTCGAATACCAACCACAATTGCCTTTACTGTGTAAGCACTCTAAACTGTTAAATTTATTTTGAACATTGTCTGTATTTATTTTTTATTTTTACTTCTTTGTTAATTCGCAGGATAATATAATTGCAGAGAAACTGCCCATTGACTATTTGAATGCACAATTCAGCGTTGTTTTGCCCTTTACGAAAGGAGATTATGCCTTCTTCAGTAATCTTCTCGTTCCTTGCCCATTTCTAGGGTGCGATGAGCAAGCATCAAAATTAATGATATTTAAAAAAACATATTTTTAAATATTATTTCTTCTAGGATTTTTATGGGTGGAATGTTAGCACAAATGCGAAGATGCATCTCCCTCTCTTCATCTTATAGCAAACGTCTCTACATTTTGGGTATTTCAATTTTCCTCACCCTCACTCTTACCCTCACGCTCATCATCAGTAGCAGCAATATCATCGTTTTCTTTCCCGTTGTCGCCGGTGTTTCTTTAGTTTTTGCAATGGAGCTTATTAAATGCACTCGAGCGAAACATCAAAAGCTTCTCCAACCGCAGCCGAAATAAGGGCTGCACTCCCTACACCAGAATAAACTAGCATTCAACCTGCCTCCCAGCTAAGCTAATGTTTATTAAATAGCTGCACGTCGTGTGTTGGCGATTTCCCTCTGAGCAAAAGAGCAGGGCAGAGTGTATGTGTGTGTGACAGCTGAGTGGCAATGGAGGGGAGTTGCTCCTTCATGGCTTACTGCATTTCTGCAATTCATGCAATATTTCAATTTTGCATTCGCCCATTTTGTCTATAGCTGGAGTATTGCCATTGCCATTGCCTACGTTTGCTAAAGGGATGAGAGAATGGCAGGACTCCGGGACTTCAGCTCTCATCCTCTGGCATTACCATGGCAACCTTTGAGCCTGTGCAGCATCGAAATGAAAACCAAACAAATGTCACGCAGGCAACGCGGCAAATGTTTCAGCCTCTCTCACTCTCTCTCCGTCTCTTTCACCTTTCTACAATATCCTTTTGCATTCCCTCTCGCCGATTGCCTCACTCGTTTTCTGTTCGTCTGTTGACTTAAGCTACAAATTGCAAAATTTTCATATTGCTGCCGCACCAAAAAAAAAAAAAAATATCAAAAATAAAAAGAAACAAAAAACATAATAAAAATAAAGGAAAAACGAACAAAAATTTGTTGCATTCACTTTGTAACCTATGTCACCAGCCATATTGGTGGCATAATGCGAGTTTTTTGGTGTACATAGTCAGCTTACGGTTATAGCCAATAAAAGTTATATATGTATGAACGTATAGCAAATGCCGAATATTTTTTCGCTATTTATTGTGTAAATCGAGTGAATCAATCTGCCAGCGATTTCAAAGTGAAATTGATGCTCTTGTCAATGAAGCATAATGTAAAGGTTTACACTTAGAGAAAATTTTGAAGCGCATGCAACCAAAATTGGGACTTTATTTTACTTATTATTCGTTTGCAATTGCATGCAATTGTTTTGGAAGAGTACATAAAATTCGCCACTTAACAAATTGCGTCCTTTTAGCCGTAAATACCGCAAAATTTTTAATTGCATATGCACTCACATAAGCGATTTTTATTTGCCTATCAAATTTCTGTGATATAATATAAAAATGCGGCAGAAAAATTTACATACATATGTATATGTATACATAGAGCCACTATGCGATTACAAGGAGTTAATTTGATAGAGATTAATAAGATGTAAAATATATTTCAGCTGATTGAGAATTTTGGGCTTGAAACTAGATTTAGTTTGGAACTTTGAGCCTTTAGAATGAGCAGGTTTGAGATCATCAACAAATTAACAGATTACTCGTATATCTCTATTTAAGAGCTACATTATAAGTCCTCGTCAGTAGACTTGGCTAACTACGAATTCAATACAAAAACTAATTATTGAAAATTTTCAAGTCAAAGTGGAAGTAACAAAAAAGACGCTTCTTATACCTTTGAAAAACTTTTATCGATTAAACAAAACAAAAGTAAAAAACATCAATTACGCAACATATAAAACACTAATACCTTATTACAATTAATGTATCTATTGAAAAATGTATTATATTTTATATTAGGCACCATGAAACAGCGAATAGTGGTAACCGTGTATTTTGTTAATATCTTTGGATTACTTATTTAAATTCTTCTCACTTTATTCTTGCTTCCTAGAAGAAGATAGATAAAGGAATTAGACCTTGACTTTTAGGCTTATTTTCCCTAGTTCTCAGCTGTGTAAAAATAAATCAAAACATAAGTACTTATCAAATAGAATATACAAATACAAAGCTGAGAGAATATCAGACACATCAATGGAATAATGAATAATAATACTATAATGTCAGCGTTGGTAAAAGAATTGCATAATGTTTGTTCGTTTAATTGTTAATGATAAAATGATTACAATCATATCAGTTATAATGCTGAGCTGCCATTGTTTGTGCGTGTGTGTGTGCGTGTGGTTAGCTGAAACATTTTGACGTGAATTATGGTTAAATGACTTACAAAGGAAAACATCCAAAATAATGTGGAATGACTGTCCCTTCACACATGTTTTGGTTTATGTGCTGAACATTTGAATGATGAATGGAATGCTTTACAACCTGGTTTAAAAAAAAACACACACACACACAAATGTAACATTTTCCAAATTCTTAGATATGGCCATTTTTAAAGACTTTTCATTATTATATTTTTCATCTATCTCACTCTCTTGTTCTTTCTCTGTCTCTCTCTCTCTCTGTCCCTTGTGTCCCTTCTGTCTGGTTTATGTTTGCCTTGTGCATAATATGGCAATAATGTGCCTTTATGTTGGTCTTCTATCTACCACAAGCTCTGCTTCCATTTTCTCTTTTCCCTTACTCTTATGGCATGAAAATATTAACTCAACTCACTTTCACATAATGAAATTTTTCGACAAAATTTATGATGTTTTGCCACGAAAAATACGCCACAATGCCAAAAATCATTTTTCATTCTGGGGAGAGGAAGGAAACACATTGAAAATTTGTTTGCATTGGGGCTGTTAATTATTTTGTAGCCTATTAACTAAAACAGCTCAAGGACACCTAAGGCTAATGGGCTAATGGCTGAAGAGACAGAGACTGAGATGGATAGATAGCTAGGAGTAGAGAGATAGAGAAAGAGATGAGTAAAACGACAGGGTGAAACATGCGTTTAGTTTAGTTTTTGGAGGACAACTGCACTTGACACTTTAGCGCAACAATTTCTGGCACAAATTGCTGCAGTTACCCAAAAACGACATTTCTAGGCCGTTCTCTCCCTTGGCTCCCCCAAAAAGTGTTCCTACGTTACAACCCGCAAGCCCCCATTTGGCGCCATTTACAAGTCACATTAATCAATTTCTCTGGCTCCTGTCAGCAGCAGAAGCAGAGAAATCCTAGCGTAGCCAAGCCAAGCGAAACCGAAAGCCGCCTCATGGGAAAGGTTTGTCCAGACCATGTAAATTATAACCCGTTTGTATGTAGCTTATATGTATGTATGTGGTATATATATATGTGTGTGTGTGTGTGTGTGTGTGGTGGTGCAGTTTTTGGTCCAGAGCCAGTTAAAACTTAATTAAAACCATAACAAAACAAATGCCAAAAAATAAAACATTTTACTCCGGCATCTCCGGCATAAACTTTATGGTTCGAAACTTGGCGTTGGTCCGACAAAATCTTGGCGCTAAACTCGCCACTTGCCCGGACTCTGGACTCCCGGACTTGTCCATGTTGTTGTACAACATTCATTTCATTGTTGTACTTGCACTTGTTGTTGTAGTAGTTGTAGTTATATATTTCGTTTTCTCCTCTTTTCTCTTTAATGCAAAAATGCCAAAACAATGCGAAGAGAATGGCGGAAAAGGAGATTGGGTCCACGGGGGTACAGGATTCGAAAAATACTGAAATATATGTATGTATATGCAGAAAACATTGCAAACATTTTCATTTACACACATGGATGCAATTAAAGCAAGAATGGCTTTGTGTATGTTTCACAAAACCAACTGGCTAGACCCCCCCACCCAACCCAACTACTCCCATCATACCACGACAACATCTCAACGTGTCGTTAGTTCTTTTGTGCATTTGAAATTTAATTAACACGCATACAACGACAAACAAGAGCCAATATACAACGGATGGACGAAACAAAAATTGAGATACACAGATGTTGATGGAGAGAAAGATAGCAAATAGAAAGTGACAGCAAAGAGGAGCAAAAAAAAAAAAACTAATAAAAACTCATTTCAAAGAGTTTTTGATGAGGCAAGCGCAAACCCTTTGGACACGAAAGCAGCAACATTGACGGATGATGAAGAAGCGGCGAAGGAGGAGGATGAGAAGGAGGATGCGAGATTACTGCCATCAAGGAGCCAGGACATTTTCTCTCTTCTTTTGCCATGTTCCTGCTAATTCAGCGCCTGTTGCTATTGTCGAATGACGATAATGATGATGTTGATAATGATGATGGTGATAATGAAGGAAATGGAAGAAAATGGCAAGCCAAGCAGCTTCCGCTTTTGTCTTCCTTATTGTTACTTGTTGTTCTTGTACAACTTTTCAGTCTAATGAATGTCAACTTTGGTGTAAGTGTTCAGAGCTTATTTCTTCATGTAGCTATAGCTTCTCTCTCTCTCTTCCTATATATATATATATATATATACCTAAGAGCAAAACAACAAAACCAAACAAAGCAAAAAAAAAAAAAAAAAGATCGGAATGAAGAAAACTTTTCTGCATTTTAAATAGCGTGCCAGTTGTCTACCTTTTTTCCAGTTGAGCGAAACTCGCAAAATTAATCGGCTACAAGTTTTATAGCCAAGTTTTATGGCCAATTATGAGAGTACGACTAAAACGGTTTAACGGCCCGACAGCAGAAGCAGCAGGTATATAATTCATATTATTCAATCAACTGAACATCAAATTTGTTATATGTAGTATGAAATAATATAGGTACCTAATTACACACCCTGCACGCGTAGGATGTAAGGGTATATAAAAGATGACAGAATATAAATAATAGACTAAGGATGTCTACAACAACCATGTATGTCTGTATGAGCACTTAGTCTTTCACCGTCTCTGAGAAAATCAAATTAAGAACTTGATCTGCAAAAAGACTATACATATGTTGATGATGTACTTTATTCGCTTCAGGCTATATATGTACATTCAAGTCAAAGCGTTGAATCACTTGCATTCTTTTTTTTTTAAGTTTTCCTTACATTTTATGGCCATAAAGAGAAGTATTCAAGGACTTAGTGCAGAATAAGCTAATAGAAGCGAACTGTTGTTGTTGTTGTCGTTGTTAGCAGCTGTTACTAGTATTGCTATTGTTGTTATTGTTGCTGTTGTTGTTGTTGTTGCCGTTGTTGCTGATGTTGCTTCCTGTTACTGCTAACTAATGTTTGCCATAGTTACTCTTTCAGCAGCTTAAAGTTTTTGTTGCTGCTAGGAACTGTTGATGGGGGACCAGTAGCAACTGTTGCTATTATTACTGCAAATGGGAAATTTTCTATAGCTGCTATAAGCTGTAAGTAGCAACTGTTGCTCTTGTTGTAGTGTTTTTATTCATCGCATCTTGCAATTGGTGGGAATAGAAATTATTGAGATTATTGATTTGCAGCTGTTGTCATTGGTTAAATGTACATATGTATGTACATAATATCTGACCGGATCTCATTTCATGATAGTTCTTGTGTCATCTCTCTTCATTCTATCTGTCTACCTGTTAAACTGTGCAACTTCATCTGTATACCATACTAGAGCTGCACAGTGGCGGATTAACCAAACTTGGGACCTGCAGAAATCTAAAACCTAAATTGCAGTTTTCGGAGATAATGAAAATTAGAATATTACTTTCAATATACAAGTTAAGACATGAAAGAAAATCGGTTCAAATGATTCACAAATTTTTAAACATAAATTTTTGGTAAATAGCGTTTTTCCAGACTAAATTTCAATCAAATCGGAATTGTGTATTTTTTACAATGACATCAAGCACTTGGATATTTGAAGAAATGAATTACTAATTAGAAACCTGAACACAGCTTCGCAAAGTAAGCGTTATTTAAGAATATTGGAGATGTTTTTTTATTAATTTTATGGCAAATCTGGCACTGATGCTGCATTGACACACCTGTTTTAGAAATACATACTACAATTACACAGAACAAGGAAATCGAACCTTTTGTCTTTTGAGTGTACTAATCTGGAATTTGAACATACTTTTTTTTCGTATTTTGATGAGTGGGTACATAAATCGATAAGATTAATAAGTATATAAATTTAAATAAACAGCCAACAAATCGTTGAATTCGACGTACTTCAATTGGATGGCATATAATCACTGCAGAAAAATTCAAACAAATATAACATTTTTTTATTAAATTATGACGATTTGTAAAATGTTATTTATCGATCAATTAGATTTTCAGCCAACGTGAAACTTGTATTACTTTCAAATTGCAATTTATTATCAAACTACCAGCTAATCGCCAATTAATAATTATCAGTGGGAAGCTTTTCCAATTCCGGACGCAGATATAAACCATTTACAATTTGCGTACCCTGTAGAACTTAACCAGTTGATAAATTATATAATTGAAAATTCAAAGCGCTTACGTTGTATGGACATGTGTGATTAAAGTTTGTGAAATCTATAAGCAAACCATCAACTAATTTGGCAATCGGATCATACATATATATTCATCCGTGTATTAATCAGCCAAGGCTTATACCCGTTGGCCCTTTTAAATATTTGAAAATTGACAGATAAGTATATCGTGAGCCGGATGCAAAACAGTCCCATTGAAATATAGATTTTTAGGCGACTTTTATGTATCACAAACCATGACTAATTGTGGCTCATGCATATTTGTTCATTTAAAAACAATCGCATCCTGCAGATATGAATTATTTCTATTAAATCGGAACATTCTTAAAAGTTTGTGAAGGACTTACATTGATACCGGTTTTCAACAACAAACAAAAATTACAAATATTATTTTCCGAACTATTAAAATTCCCTTTATGTTATTTGAACTCGAACAGAAAATATTGCAAATTATTTTGAAATTGCAAACTATTTTATATAAGTCAATCACTACGCTTCACTTAGTTCGGTAATTATAATTTGTGTGTACTCGCAATTCTCTTCTGAGAGACGTTAAGTATTATTTATCGATTAATTTCAACTCGACAGAGCTGCATCGAATCTTCTTATTTTGTAAATCATTAATTGGTAATCATAAAATGATGTTGCCATTACAAAAAGTTTCAGGATGTAGGACTCCAAAAATGGCGGCTGGTTACTTTTACCAAATAATCAATCTGTTGATAATCATAGTTCTTCTTCTGTTAGTTTTAAAATATGAACAAATTTTCTGTGTAAACCATTAGTTTGTCACGTTTCAATATTGTATTGTATTTTTAATTGTATTTCCATTGAGACACAATTATAATTATTGTGAAGCGTGACCAAACTAGATATTGAATCTTTGCGGAAATCAAAATTGGCCAGTCAAACTTAACGAGCCCGGAAAATTACCTCGATTTCCCGCTTGGATGCTGAAATAAAAAGTCTCAATGGCTATGTCCAAGTCTATCAAAGTCAAATTTTATGTTGCATAATATTAAACTGTATCAAATGAAAATATACTAAATGATCTATAAGATGATGATTAAAGCTGTTGAAATTGAAGAACAATCAGCAAGTGACTTTCTCAAAATTTCAAATGTTTATTCCTATTATTTCCATCACCGATTTTAAAGTCAACTACTTGAATTTATCTATTTAAATTTGTAAATTTTCACCTTCTACCTTGAGAATTAGTCATGCTAGTGCATGACCAAATTATTTTAGTGACAACTCATCTGATAGATTATGATGACTAAATTTAACCAAAACCCATTAGATGTTTAAAGAAAAACATAAATCGTAAGGTTACTTCACAACTAAGAACTTATGACATATAGACCATAGAATGTTGATAATTTTCGATATATTTTATTTACTGATCTATTAGATCCTCGGCAAAGGCGAAACTAGCATTTGTTTCAAATTGCAATCTCTTATTAAAATGCCAGCCCAAGTATAATTTATATTCGCCAGTGGGAAATGGAAGCCTCAATAGTTCTGGCTGTAGATAAAGTCCATCTACAATTTGCGAACCCTGTTCAATAGATAAAAATCAAAAAAGATCAACGCACAGTTCAAATAATTTGCTCACATTATACGGGCAGGTGTGATTGAAGTTTGTGTAAGGCAACACCATATTTGCAATTAATTTTGCTGCCGGATGATATGCATTTTTTATAAATCGACAGCCATCTATGAGAAAGTTTAGCAGCCAAGGTTTATATCCACTAGCCCTTTTAAAAAGCTGTACATGAACGGATATGTCGTTGGCCGGATGCAGAACAGTTACATTGCAATATGCACCAATTCGATTGCGTTGCATCACCTTCAAGCGACATTTATGTATCAGGACCCATGACTGATTGTAGCTCTCGCAAACGAGATTTGTTATTTTGAAAACAATAGCATCCTGGATTAAATAAAACTTTTGTATTGGAGCAGAATATTTTTTGTTTTCTTGGGACTTACATTTGATTCGATATTAAAACTTACGAATATTGCGACTACACCAAATAAAAGCATTAATCGCTGCATTACATATGTAAAGTTCTAACTAAAAACATTGAAATAATTTCTGACTGATTATGCCTTTATACCAATCGTGTCGCTGGCTTGACTTCCCTTTAAAATTTACCTGTATTTACCCATTAAACATAATTATCTATGATTATCTTATTAAACTATTAAGGTTTGAATAAATATAAATAACAACGCTTCGCTTGACTACATTCGTTTATGTCTTCTCTATCTCGTAGCAAACACTCTCAATTGATCTATCATATAATATATGTATGTAGTATGTATTTCTCATGTATTTTTAATTTTCTCACGAATGTTTGTAAATGAAGTAAATAAAAATCAGGCTCTCAGCTTGAAGCTCGGTTCTAGCCAGCTGAGTGTCCAAATGAAGTGTGAAATTTGACCACTTACTTAAGTTGTACAGTTTCGGTTGGTCAGTCACTCAGGCGGTCAACATGCAAGAGCTGTCCGCACTTCTCTAACGGAAGGAAGCCAAACGTAAACCCAAATCCAAAAAGGCAAAAACCAAAAGCCAGGCACGCAAGCCATGTCATGGCGTGCCTTTTCTTTATTCCATCTCCCACACCCTGCCACTAAACACTATCCCGAGAGACCCTCGAACATTGAATAACCGATTCCTGCTTCTACGAGCCTTCACCCGCATCGTACAAACTGCAGCTGTTAAAAATTAAATCGCTTTTCATTATTTATACGCTGTGATTTTCTGTAAAGGCAACAGCAGCAGCAGCAACAGCAGCAACAGCAGCAGACACCAAGCAACCAAGTGGGAGGCGGGTTTTTAAGGATTGGCAGCTGTTGATGGTAAAACCTTCCATGGTCATGGCACATCCGCTGGACAGCGGTATTTGGACACAACACATACACAGACACACCAACCCATACAGTTGTGTGTCTGTTGGCCGCTTCAAATATTTGCTACGCTGAACGTTTTTCATTGGACTTTTATGAACATTTTGATGATTTCGATTTTCACAAGTCAATATTTACACAAACGTAACGACTCTCGTGCTCTCTCTCTCTCTCTCTCTTTCTCTCTCTGCACTTTATTGGATGTGCAGTTAACCAAAATAAATCGCATATCGGATTTTGCATTGCTCCCTCTCGATGGCAGCCAGAGCATAAACCGCTTAGCGAAAATTACTCATACGTCAAGTGGAGCAGTAGGAATAGCAATACCAATCCCATGGGTGGAGGATGAAGCCAACAGAATGAAGATTTAGCAATATTATTTTTTCAACGAACCAACCAACCAAACAGGAAGAAACAACAACAATTTACCATTATTGGCAGCAGCAGCAACAGCCCATAGAACGAGCACTCGCTAAGCAGTTGACCCAGTTGCCAGTTGCTGCCCACGACGACCCATCAACCACTCTATGCCACCCGATTCCTCATCTTTGGCATAATAAGCTGTATCTGTGCACCGAAAGGACTGTTCTGGTCGAACAATGGCTAGCCAGCTTTCCTGTTATTCCATCTTGTTTTTTTTGTTTTGTTTTGTTGTTTCTGTCATTTTCAATTTTGCTAATCGACACACCCTCTGCCTTTTTGTATATTGTAGTTGGGTAGTGCAGGGATAAGCTGGGAGAGCTTCCAATTGTTCCAAATAGTCACGTGGTTTGGCACGCTTTTTCATCTCTAGCCTTTTCTCAGTCTCTCTCTCTCTCTCTGTCTCTCTCTGTCCCTTCCTCTGTCTGAACGAAAGCCAAAAACTGCACTGACCTACATACAAAAGCCGAAGCCACAGTCAAAACTAATGGTAAAGCAGGAAACAAAAAACAAATTTTTAAGGGCAACTAGGCTTTTTTATACCCTACTCCTAGCTTTAGCAATATCAATGTGCCAAAGAAATGCCTATCAGAAATCCTAGCGAATATTACGGCTTTTCACTTTGAAATAAATCTTTCAAGGAATTTCTTGCACTATGTTAAATAGATACAATCCGTATGCAGCGAGTAGAGTATCCTGTGAGTGCTAACCAGGGAAAGATTATATAAAATGCTCCAACGTTGGCCGGCCCAGTGCTAACGGACGGACACGACGACCACAAGAATTAATTGGAAAGTGAAAGCTGAGCCAAGCCGCCAAATTGAAAAGCTCTCAAGAGTAAACTACAGTTTCACTTTTTCACGATGCGACGGGTTGAAAGTGAATAACCAGTGGCGAATGGTGCGGGGGGAGGTGAAGGGTGAGGTCGCTGAAACTGCATTGAAATGAGTAGCCAACTTGAAGTTATACTTACACATACAAAATGCAGACACATCTGCATAATTCAAAGGCAAAGAAATGGCTCAATTCCTTATTTCCTTTTCCTTTCTGTAGCATACTTTTCAGCTTCAGTTAGATAAGTGTAATTAATTTTAAAAAAGTGCATCAAACTGACAAACTGACAAGCTGGCATAAGCCCATGACGAACTGCCACTGGCCGCATTCAATTAAAAGCGGCTTGTAACTCAAATCTAGCGCAAGGCTGAAGCACAATTCCCTTCCATTTGCCTGTCATTTGCCACTCGTCTCCTTCCCCCCTCCCCATCCATCGTGCAGTTAATTCGACAAGCCAATTTGAAGCCAATTGCGAATGCAACAGCAAAAACTTTTCAACTACTCGACAACTATGTATGTAAGTGGGTGGCAAGAACAACAGCAACAACTGCTGCAATTCACATGGGTGTAGGACTCCAATTTTCCCATATTAACCCTAATAAAGTTAAATGAAATATGATTATTTAATGATATAGCTCCAAATCTGTATTAAAGTGTCCCAAAAAGGACACGACATGCTTTAAGAACTAACCGAATCTATAATTTTTGGTTTTCTATGTTTAAATAATATTACACATACGCCCCATTGGCTGCAATAAATCGAGTGAATGGTTCACTTTAAGTTGAAAATATGTTCTAACCGCCTCTAACTGTTCGAAATATATTCATTGGAGGCAATTTACGACTAACAAAGCAAATACAAAGTATTTAATTTTATTTTTCTACACTCAATTAAGTTTAGAGGAATTTTGATCAAATTGTTCATTCAGCTTGCCCCACAAGGGAAGAGCATTTGTAGCTACGTCCATGTTGATGCACAGTAACTCAGTGAAAAAAAGCAAAATAAAAAAAGAAAACGAAAGGAAAATTGCTGCACATTGAAATTGAATTATTTGTTGAGCGACTGAAATTGCACTGTAGAATTCGCTCACAAAACTCGCATCAAAAAGCAACGGCAACAAACATTCGACAACAACACTTGAAAAGTTTTTGTTGTGCCATGCGTGTGGGTTGTTCTGGGCATGGTTTGGCACTGAGGATAACGGTGTTGGTGTGTGGGTGTGCGAAGGGTCGTGCATATTTCAAAACTAACAATAATTGTTGTTGTTGTTGCCGCTAGTTGTTGCTGTTGTCACAGCCGTTGATGCTGTTGGCGGTGCTTTTGTGTTACTACGAAACTGAAGGGCTAAAAACTTTCCTATTTCTTTTTTCCCCCTATTTTTTTTTTGTTGGGTTCACCCATCTCTTTTACTCCTTCTATTTGGAAACGCCAACGGTCCACTGAAATTGATTACCGATAACGCCAAAAAGGATAATGGACTTTTGTTGCTGCAGCTGCAAAAAAAAAAAAGAAAAAAGAGAAAGCAAAAAAGAAAACGCTCACACAAAACCTAAGGCCCCCCTACACCAACCGCCTCACTGCCTCTTCCACTCAATGTCCAGGCCAAAACTATATATGCGAAACGCAAAAAAGGAAACCGTAAGAGAAACGGAATTCAAAGCTTATGGCCGTAGTAAAAAATATGGCTCGAAAGGGCACGCCGATTGGGGATTTGGGTGTTGAAAACTGGTTAGTTGCTTGTTGGTTGGTTGGCTGCTACTCTTAGATGGCAGACACTTGTGTAACAATAGAAAGGGCCGACAGAGAATATGCATTGAATAGGAGGGCCATATGTTGGAAAGTGAGGTCAAATGGAATGATTATTCTGCAAACGTAAGAGCTAGGGAATTGAAATTCAATTGAATTGCACTCAATAGCAGTTGGTAGATATAACTAATTTCTCATTAGGCGACATACACATCTTACTCTTCCTCAACACATCGTTAATAAATCTCATGTCTTCGACTCAAGCTAGTAACATTAAAGAACAACACGCATTTAATCTCTGATGTTTTTTAAGCAAATTGTTTTTTTCCATTCTGTGTTTTTAGTTTTATAATATTGCCTAAAGAGCTCAAACTCTAAGATACGGACATAATTTAATTTTTTTCTGCTCCAGTATAAAAAGTGCAAAATATGTTGCAGCTGAATCCAAAGATCGGTTGTCTAATTATGGCCTCTTGACCGACTATTCATCTAATATTATTCAACGTAAATCTGTTCTCGTATATTTTGTTTTCCTCTTATAGGGTATCCGAAAGAGGAGGTTAATTCCGCTTCTTCTTCTCACACCAACCTCGATAACAATTATTATTATTGTTTTTTTTTTGAAGAATGAGAATTATATGCATGCATGGTTCGTAATTATGTCATGGTGGATGAGCTTGGGGAAAGGGCAATGCGGTTAGACCCACTCACTGGTCACTGAGCAAGTATTTGTTCAACCGCTAAAGATTTTCCAGGCATTATCTTCCACCAACCCGAAAAAAAAAACAAAATTTGTGCAAAAAAAAAAAAGGAAAACGGACAAAGGGAAATGGATTTGAACATGTAAAGCAGCGCGGGAATGAGAAGCTTTGATAATTTATAATATTTTGCTCATTACACATATAAACACACACACACACACACACATAAATTTGTGGCAACTTCCGTCTGCACAAAAATGGCGCCAGTTGAAGCGCAGAGCAAAGAAAAAAAATGTAATAAAACATGTTTAAAAAAAAAAGAAGGAAAATGAAACACAAAAGTGAAGTGGCATTAAGCAGGAAGACAAAAGCGCATAGAAACACACATAGACAGAGAAAGAGCAAGAGAACGATGCACAATGAGAGGAAGTTGCAAATGTAGAGAAGTAAGGAGGGGGGGTAAGAGGGAATGGAACAAAAACACAGCGTGTTTAACGAGCCATTTGCTGCTTTGGCTCTGAACTTGCTAATTGAATTAGAGGCACTCGCTGACGATGTGCCGGCGGCAGGATGTGAGCTGAAATAAGCGCATAGCCACCCCGATTTCCTTTCTCTCTCTTTTTCTCTCTCTCTCTCTCTGTCTCTATCTCTCTCTCCCTCTCACATTCCCATCAAAATGACAGGAGCAAAGAGTGGGTAACGCAGAAAGCATCCGCATCAGCAGCAGCGGGTGCCCTCTAAACGCTTTGGCAGGCCACATGCCTCAGGAGCCAAACCAAGAACCAAGAGCTTTGCCCGCAGGATTCAATTAGGTGTAAGTACGCGAAGCACACATACACACACACTCCACACAGAATCACACGCACTGAAAAGGGGAATATTTAGGAGGGGAATAATAGGCAGCATTCGTGCAAAGTCACTAAGATATAAATACGCTTACAAATCGCTTACAATAGCCTTCCACCTAATGACCACAAACAGTCGAGTTGTTGCAATCGAACTTTTGCCTCAAACTTGCCAAATTGCTCTTTCATCGGCTATCATTTATGATTATGCCACAACGCTTGAGGCTGTCATAAAAATTTCCCACGCACTTTAACACTCACCAAATCGAGCGAAACTGAAACGAAAATTTGTGCCAACCAAGTTGATGAGGAGGGGATAGAGAATTCTATTTGTTTGTCCTCACAATTAGGTAGGCAACGAAGTCAAAAAATATTGAAAGTCAGTTCAATCACGCCTACATCTAGCAGCAAATGACAGGAGCCGCCCACCTTGCAAAGTCGCCCACACACAGTCCCCGCTCTCATTTTATTGTTGTCCTTGTAAACGTTCATTGATAAAATTCGGTATTAGGCTTCAGATTGGCATTTCTTACTGTTTTTGCCTACGCACAGAGGCCATATAACACACACACACACACACATCTCACATGTATGCGTCATGAGGGAAAGCTATTTAATTGATTTGGCGAATAGAAAAGTTTATAATGCAATTAAATTCTCTCTCACATCAGGAAAAGTTTTTAATTAGTTATTAGAAATGATTATTTCATTAGCCCCTGCAAAAAAAAACCACACACACACACATTTGCAAATGCAAACGTTAGATCGCATCCTCGTAACCATTGCCCTAGTTTCTACTTGCTGTCAATTGCAACTGATTTTCTTCCGCATTTCCAGTTTAATGTTTTGAAAAGTTTTTCATGCTTCGATTTTGAGAGAAAATTTATCAAACGCATTTTATTGCCGAAAGGCAAAAGTCGAAAGTGGAAAATTGAAAATTGTTCTCAGAAGCAAAAGGACGACAAGGCTATTTCATTATTAAATTCCAAAAGTGCCTTCGAGCAGAGAAGAAGGGAGGAAAGAGAGTGGATGTGGCATGTGAGTGTGGGAGTGGGATGCAATATAGGGGAATAGGTAGGAGAATCAATATATATTATGGGTAACTTGGTGGCAGGGATGTGTGCGGCAGACTAGTGGATAGTGACATTTGGCTTTGGCTCGTTGACTCTTTCCTCGTATAAAGAAAATAAATGAAAAGCAACAAGAGAAAATGACTTGAAACCAATCAGCGTGAAAATTGTTGTCGACTAACCAGAGAAAGAAGAAAAAAAATAGAATGAGAAGAATACGCACAGGAAATGGCACGTGTGCTTTTTCTTTGTGTGTATAGGTTTGCGTGTATGTGTGTGTGTGTATCTTTGTATTATTGTTAGGGCATTTTGCGGTCTCCTTTGTTAGAATTTCTCAAATTGAGTCATATAATGGTCAGCCATGCCAACGGCATGTAATTTGTGGCACACGTGGCAGCATTTTCTAACTTTTCTTTATGCAGACAAAAATGATGTTAAAAAAACGAAAAACTTAATAATTTAATTAAATTTCTATGCGAAAATATACAGATTCTTATACAAACATCAAATGGGGACATCTTTTTATTTGTTCCGTTCATTTTTGGCTTTTATTTTTCTAGCAAATCAATCAACATTGATTACCTTCTCAGCTTCTCAGCATCTAAGTCTGCCCACGTGGCGTATATTTAATTTTATTTATAGATTGGCACAACATTTCACCTAAAAATACACTTTCCATTTGCCACAACAACAAACACAATGTAAACAATGCAGTGGCATGGTTAGTGTCGAAGAGAAAAAGCCAGAGAGACAGAGAGAGACCGCGAGAGAGAGAGAGAGAGAAAGGGAAATGAACGCAACAGTGTGTGACGAGCTAAAGGAATATGAATTTGTTAAAACTGCGCCTGCGCCTCTGTCGACATAAAACTGTTACCATTATTTTCGCTGTTTGCTGTTGCTGTTGCTGCTACGGCTTGGCCATGGCTTTGCCTCAATTGAGGGAATCAGATAACTTGGCCAACGAGTTCAGTTTCAGTTTAGTTTTGGCAGCGAGCGCAGTGTGACGTTGGGAGAATTGGTCTCTATATCTCGCTACCTCTCTCTCTGGTTGTCCTTTCGGTTAAGAACTCGGTAACATTACAATTTTTAATCTGTGTGATAATTTCACGTGATTGTGATAATCCAAAAAACGAAAACGAAATAATTTTTGAAACTTGAATAATTTTCTAATTTTGTTTTTTTATTTAAAAAAAAAAATAAATTTTTGAATTTAGTTTATAGCTTTTTTTTATCAATTTTTAAAATAACAAAAAACAACATTGTGACATGCTTTTGGTGCGATGCTTAAAAATCAATGAAAGTGAAAGTGAAAACAGCACACACACAGACACACGCACGCAGAGAGACAAATATACACACAGCTGCTGCTTACACACGCACACGCATACATAGAGAAATTTTTTGGTAAGCTGACCGAAGAGCGAAGAGGAGAAAAGCAGCAGCAGCGAACCAGTTTTATTTTTGACGTCATTAAATTGTGACTGTGTGAGTGGATGTTTGATTATGTACACACATACATATATATATATATATATATATAGACAAATTGTGCTTGTATTTGTGTGGACATTGAGGTGTCAAATTTAAGAAATTAGCTCGACAAATTAGGCGGCAATTAAAACCTAAAAATAAAAACGGAATAGGATAAACAACAAACAAAAAAAGTGTTGCATAACCTGCAGGCGCAACTTTGACTTACATATACCAATACAGAGTGACTAGTTTGTAGCAGAGGCAGAGGCAGTGGCTGCGGCTGTGGCTCTGCCATGCAATGTCCTTGAACGTTTGCATAAACTGTGTGCCTGCCTGCCTGCCTGGCTGGCCTGGCTTTGTAAATGGAATGGCTGCTTGTGGTTATGTCGTTGTCAGTCAGGTTCGCCTGGCATTGGCACATTTGCTACTCGTCTCTCTTTCTGTGTGTGTGTTTTTGTATGTGAGTTGTGTTTATCTTTTTGCCCAGAAGCATAAACAAAAATTCTCGGCACGCTAACTTTGGAAAAAAAAAAAATGAAAAGCAAACCAAACCTCATATGTATGTAGTGAGGGGAACTAGGTTGGGAGCATGCCACATTTCTAGGTCGGGTCGCATTTTTAGGGTTAAAGGTTGTCAAGGTAGGTTGGATGATGATGAATATATATGTATGCATATCTTTTTTTGTTACACCCGTTTTTCTACACATATACGCTTTTTGCGTAATTGGGTTGGACTCGTGCAGCATCAGCAGCGGCAAAAGAGAGAGAGAGAGTGGGCGGAGTCCTTGAACTAGTGAGCCACATACGTACGTTGTATGCGTATATGTATGTGTGTATGTATATAGAACTGCACGGATTGTGCAGGTAAGGGGACGCTGGGCATCTGTGCGTCACATGTGAGCCGAGAAACCTTAAATGTTAGCCATTTGTTACACGAGCAAGCCGAAACGAACGACTGTCTAAACTATTTGGCTCGCTTATCTTTATGTTTTAGCATCACTTAAAACTAAATCAAGCAGCTGAGTCAACGTAATCGGCCAAATGTAGGGTCTGCTCCTGCTGCTCCTTCAGGTTATTTACGAGCTCAACCCTTTCGAAAACGAGACTCACAGGCCATTAACCAAATTGCCCAAAATGTTTCAATATTTTAAATTATTTAAATGTGGGAAAACTCCCGACCCCGCTGCCAAGAGTAAAGAAAAGGGCAAGGCCATCGAACAAAAAGTTCTCACACAATCTCCCTCTCTCTCTCTCTATTTTTCTCTGTCGCTCCCTATCCTCTAACTCATTCTGTTTCTCTATACACAAAAAAGACAAACAAACAAAATGAAAGACCTTGGCAAATACATAAAAATAAAAAGAAAACCAAAACCTAAAGGCATGGCCATAGCCACGCCCCCTAGTGGCTCATAAATCTTACTTAGCAACGCTCAAGTGCTTAAAATTTAAAGAGGTGGAGAGAGAGAGAGAGAGAGAGAGAAAGGGAGAGTGGGGCTAAAATGTCTCCTAATATACATTATGATATTTGTGGCTACTTTGGCCCCAAAATACGCAAAAGGAAAAGATTCCCCATGCAAAAGTACAAAATGAAAAGGCTTATATGCGGCAGTTTAATTATTTTAAATTGAATCTGAACAACAATAAATTCATAGGGGAAAGAAAATTAGGCTGGCTGGCTGTATGGCTAGCAAGCCAAATGGTTCACGGCTGGAATGTGGCCAATTTGAATGTACATTTAACGTGGCGAAAAGTTTATATTTAATTAAACCTGATGCTATTTTACATTTTGCACATAAATCGAAAATAACTCTTCAGCGTTATTATACCCTTGTTTTTATAGTATTTTACCTCACTGTGTATGTGTTTGTGTGTGTTTAATTAAAAAACAAAATAATAATATTTATTAATTTGCAAGAGCGAAATAATAATGAGATAGACCCAACAGTAAATAAATAAAACTCTGGCCATAAAAATTCAATCAAGTGTTTTTTGTATTTTTTATTATTATTTTACCCCTCTCCTATTATATTGCAATATTGTTAATGGTAATATTTATTATTATGCGGCAGCGAAAAAACGCCATAAGAAAGGCAAAACAATTTATTAAATATCCTCTTATATAAATTCCACTTGTAAAAAATGGTAAGAACAATGCAAAGTACGGTACATTAAATAAAATCCTTTGTAATGTATTTCATTTGTGAGATAATCCTTATAGCCTTTCATATTGAAAATACGCTTCAGTGGGCGATATGCAAAAATCTGATCTATCTATACAACCAAACTATCTTTATACATTTCAGAATTAATACATACAAAATTTAACTAACCTTAATCTACTATTTTCTCCAAGTTTATGTTATCAAAGGCATATTATTTCAAAACTTTAGAACAAAAACACCACATCAAGGATTATGTAATAATGATAGGAAAGACAAATTAGGAGCTAAACATACAGCATAATTAAATTATTCAAGTATCAAAGTCGGTGATTCACAGCATACAAATTGTAAAAGTCGTATTTATTTATCATATTTTTAGCAATGAAAATAATTGAAAAAGGGGAAAATTAAATACAACAAATGTATTTTGCCACGAGCTGGATTAAAAAAGAAAAAGATAAATATTTTTGCAATATGCTTTGGGCTACTGTTTTTATTGAATTTGATATTTTCCACTAGATTGCTCATATTCATCAAAGATGAAGGCAAATTTTGTATTCATTGCCAACCGCAATAACAACAATTCTTTCATAACACTTTGCACATTATTCAAATGAATTATAAATTACATATATACTATAGAAATATATGTATATATTGCTTCATTCAACAAAATGGAAAACCTAAAAATTTCATCAACTCCCCCCCCCCGTCTCTCTTGCTCTTTCGCAATGACTATGTCTGCAGTAAAAATAATTTACATAAATTATTGAAACAAAAGCCGAAAATGTGCCCAAATATAAATAGTTCGAAACGAAAATATGTACGTACATTTTTTTTGTGTTTTGTTGAAATTTAAATAAATGGGATAAATAAATTATATGAAAAGCCCACCAAAATTGCATTTGTCCGTATTTTGGCCAGTGTTTGTGAGGACTTTCTATTTTATTTTTAGGCAGTGGCTAACAGTTTTTGATAAATAAATTAAATATGCACATTTAAATGACAATCAAGAGCAGCAGAAACAACTGATTCAGCTGCCATTAGTCTGTCTGTCTCTCTCAGTGTGTGTGTGTGTGTGTGTGTGCGTATGTGTGTGTTGGCTATCTATGATAACAAAATTTTCCATGTTTTGTGTGTAATTAATAGTCCGGCTCGACATTGAATAATGCAAAACGAAGGACTTGAATTTAATAAAAATTAAAAATACTAATTGTTTAGCTAATTGAAATTTTTTTTTTGTGTTGGTGCTAATTTAAGTCCGCCATTAGGCGAGTACGTGATAACATTTTGAAATAAATCCAAATCGACCAATACAACAACAGCAAATCGTATATAATAATGGGTAAGTACTTAATTGCTTAATACTTATAGGAAATAAAAGTTACTAACTGCCGTTTATTTAGTTTAAAATTATCTAAAAGAAATCTTAGTTTTTAGATATTTGTAACAATAACATCGGCTTGCGATTTTCATTCATTTCATTTGCTAGCCCAAAACAGTTTTAGCCAAGTGCCCACCCAAGCTACTTGGCCACTTGTGTAAGTGTTTGTAAAATAATTGGCACAAGCTTTCAGTGTTAACAGTAATCAGGGATTCGATTTAGATTTTATGATTTTCAATTTACACAGATTACTTTGCTGTAAACTGTGTGCTTTTGCAATTGGTTGCTTAATTGGTGACTAATACCATTACAAGTTCAATACACATGACGTATACGCAATGTTGGTAAGTACTGGTGACGGCTAACCTGCTCAAAACTTCAGCTCCTCGCTCCCCGCCCAAAACTCAATTAGTAAGCAGTAATTTTTGAGTCAATTTGAGCAAAAAGCATTGTAATTCAATTTTCTTAAACGTTGCCAAGTGAATGCCATTGATGTCGAAAATGGTATCGAAATCGACTAAGCGCATTAAACTTAAATACTTGACAGACCGCACAACAAAAACTATCAGATGGAAGGCATAAGAAGCACAGAAACGAGATGGAGCCAAAACATAATAGATATGAAACAGAAAGCTTAAATTGCCCTTCGAATGGAACTAGGTAGGAAGTGGTCGTGGTAGTGGTAGAGGTAAAAGGACTTGAGCCCTGAAACGGATTTGCTTGTCAGTTGTGGGAGCATTTGCCTGTCAGTTTGCCAGCTACCGAAGGGCAACATGCAAGAATCTCTTCATTGATACGCCTCTATGTTGTCTGATGGGGCAATGTTTATTGCATATCAATTAAAAGGGGAGAGAAAACCAAAAAACTTGTAGTGGCCTACCAATTTGTGGTCCTGGGTTCAGGACGAGAACCAGCTGCCGCAGCCGGTAACTAGCCAAGCAAGAAAACGGAGTACGAAAACCCCTCAAGGGACTAGAGCTCGAACGTACGTGAAACGTGCTGAACTTTTGCAAAAACAAAACTTTTGAAGGATTCAAGGATGCGCACCATATATCTACATACCTATATAGATATATGCCTGTGTCTCTCTCTCTCTCTCTCTCTCTCGGTCACTGTCTCTCCCCATCTCTTTCAATTTTTGTGTGTGTGTGTGTATGTTTGAGAGGGCCTTCTGCCTGCCTGTCAAAATCAACTTGAGTGTGCCATAATTTCCACGCCAAATGAGTTCAAGTAGAACTACCGCATCCTTGCCAGCTCATTTCTTTCTCCCAGCTCTGCTACCCTCGGGCTGACTTGCACGTATGCGCAATTAAAAATGCAGCTTGCGGTTGTTCTCCCCTCTCCCACTCTCTCTTTCTCCTCATCATTATTACTCTTCTGTTGCTGGTGCTGGTGCTGCTCCACTGACATACAAAGTCGGCAAAGAGACTTCAAAATGTGGCGCATTCATTTGGCCGCCTTTTCAGTTCAATTTGTTGTTTGTCTCTCTTTGCTGTAATTAAATTAATGCTTGCATTCAATTCAACATGGCGTATACGTAATTTCAATTTAACATTTCTTTTTTATATATATGTACACGTTCCTTTAACAAAGCTTTTGCAGCAGCATTTCGAGAAAGAGCCATTTACCATCTAAATCCCTGACCTGATTTAACAGATTCCCTTCTTTCTTCCCCTTTCAACTGGCAGCTGCATTGGCTTTTGCTTTCCGTTTAGTTACCTTCTGTCTCTTTGTTTATTTACTTTTTATGCCAACTTTCCCTTTCCCAAAAAAAAAAAAAGAAACAAAACAATACAAAAATTGTCGTCGCCCGTTTGTCTCAGAGCGAACGTCGAAAAGTGAACGACAACAATCAGCCTCTGGAGTTGGGTCAAAGATTCGTTCGGAATGCTTCTGCTCGAAGGCACAAGGCAGTAGTTCTAGAGCTCCTTTCAATGCATTCAGTTCTAGTTTTAAAATTTGTTTTTTTCTCTTTTCCGTTCTACTTGTAAATGGCATTAGAACCGTTTCATTGCTCCGCAGCGCAATGGAAACGTGCCCAAGTTGGGCTCCACACAAGTTGGCTCTCCTATGCCAACTGAAATCTATTTTTAACAATTCGCAGCCATCCTTGTGTCATCTCTGCAACGTCATGTGCCAACGATTAGGGTCATGAAATGTATCTACAATTTTTTTTCTTGCGAAATGAAATATCATTTTACTTATAATAGATTCCCATTGAAATAACTGTAAGGGAAAGAGGGCTTTGTAAAAAATTCCTTTGATTAATTATATTAGGACTACTTACTTATACTGTTTCATAGAGTATCCATAAGTTGTAAGCTTCTCCTAATTTTTGTTGTTTTTCTTTTTTGTTTTGTTCTCGTTTTTATGTTTTCCGCTCAGTCGAGTGCAAGATCAGCCAACTTCTTTGGGCAAAAATGGAATGGAATCGGGAGCTAAAGCTAAAGCTGAAGTTGGAGCTGGAGCAGGGCCATAAACATAAACTTGCATTATGGCCAAGTAAATAAAACTGCAGCCAAATGACACGTACAACTGCCACACAGATGTAGCAGAAAATGGGGAGGGGCTATTGAAGAGGTAAATGGAAACAGGAAAGCGGGGAGTGGATGTGATTTACTGCGACTTTGCTTTCGGTTTTTTCCCCTTTTTTTTGTTTTTGTTTTTATTTTACTCTCACTGCCTTTTTTCAGGCCATCGATTTTGCTAGTCGACATTTTTCTCTTGTTTTTAACATTTCCCGACCCAAAAAACAGAAAATGGAAAAAAGCAGAGGCAACAACAACAAATAAAAGAAGAAAACTGTGTCAATGAAATTGTTGTTGCAATTTTTCTTCTTCTCGCTATCTTTTCCTGCATTGTCAACACTTTTTTTAAAGCTCTGGCAGCTGATGATAATTTGTGGCTGCCAAGTGTAAGTGAGAATGGAACCAAAATACACAGATAGATAGAGAGGAAAAGAGAGTGATGTGGGGAAGAGAGGAGTTCAAGGGGGAAATGAGAAAATTGTTCAGCTCTTATTTCAATTGCAATTGAAATTTTAGATGAATTGCATGATGATTGCAGTTCGAGGAATGCAAAGCATATTGTAAACCCTTTTAAATACATTTTTATTTGGCTGCATTACATGTTGAATTCGTTCATTTTTTGGTTTTAATAATTCATTGCAAATTTTTAATTACTCAAATGTATATCCAATTCTTTACTTTAAAAGACTACTCTCTGTGTTTCGTATCCTTTTATTATTATAATTATTATTATTATTATTAAGAAACGGACAACTAACTTAATTTTCAGCCAATAGAGCCAACTAGTTAAGAAGTGTCTCCAAAGCAATTTAAATTCATACAATTTAAACAACAAGCATTTGCGTTTAACAACTTTTTTTAAGTCTTTGAATTGAAATTGAAATTTGATATGTCGTCTATAAGAGTTAATTTTCTTATAGCTTTTTAGCTAAGAAGGTTAAATTTCCACATCAAAACGTCCCAGAAACTTAACTCTAACTTATTGTATTTTTCATTGACAGCAGCTACATATATGTTATAGTCGTTCTATTTGAATATTTGATTGCCAACTCATATGTAGCTTATTATGTTCAAAGTTTGTTGATAATCGCAATAGAAAGAAATACATTTTTTTGACAAAAAAATAATTTTTCGACGCCATTGAAAATATGTAAAAAATAAAAATTAGTCGTAATAAACGTATTTCAAGCTAACAAATGTAACAAAAAAAGTTTTTGATTTGAAATTCAGCAGGCGAACGTGACTATTCCATTTGTCTTGCTTTCTTCTATGCGTTACACACTCCAGATGGTAATTAAATAAATATAAGAAAAAGGGTACAGAAACAAAAACCTACTATCCGACTAGTAATATAGTTTTCAAATTTGTTGAAAGATCTAAAATAAATTAGAAATAAGATGATCAAAAGACTACAAGTGTACAATACTAACTATGTTCATTTACGCCTAAATTAATTAATGATTTCTTTGTTGAGAATACCCATTAATAAAAATAGGAATGGGCTACTTAATTTCTTGAAAACATGTTCCCTTATTCTACTTATTCTGATCGAGTGAAAACTATAATATAAAGTGCTCTCAAAGCAACAATATTTGCCTTCGGTGGCAAAAATAAAACTGGGAACAGTTATCCAAATGCTTCACATCTGCTCCATTCATGTCGCCCACGACAGCATGTCTCAACATTCTCATATATCAGAGGATACTTTTCTAGCTTATTAACTTGATTAGCTTCAATTTGTTGTCTTCTGCGAAACTTTTTATTTATGGTTCGCCTTAACTCAACTATTATTGTACCCAGCATCAAAATGGTCATTATAGGGGCTATAATCTTAAAAAAAAAAATTAATATTTATTGATTACAATTTCGTTTAGTAATTTATGGCAACTTATTCGATTCTCGTTTATTGCTGCTTGTTAAGTAAATCATTTGAAATAATAATCACAAAGTGATTAGCCATAAAAGTTTAAACATGATTTGGTATAGTTTAAGTCTTACAAAGTCTAAGGGATTAAGTATTTTTTTTATATACTTTATATTTATAATTCGTTATATTTTGTAGCATGAATTTTATTAATTGAGTTATTTTCGTTAGTTTATGTCTCAGTTTACAAGTCAAAAGAATTAAGGAAATCCATAAATAATCCTGATCTTCATTTGTGATTGATTATGAAATATTATATCCTTTCTATTTGATTGCCAAGTTGTGACACATATGTATGTACGACATACATGGCGTATGTGTGTGTTCTTTTCTTTGGTAAAATATCAAAATCAAAATTGTTTACTTCCCCAAGGGATGTACTAAACATTTGCCTAAATTTGAGGCCAAATAGCGTATTCTAGGGGTTTTTGCATTGATTTCTCCATTAAACGTTTTCCGTATTTGCTATATATAATGAACAATAAAGATACACACACACATATAGGCATACACCCACACAAACACACACAGGAAAAGGGAAAAATAATATATGCAAGTCACACACACTCAATATACATACACTTCTAAATAGAATACAGACATATCCACTTATATATATACATACATATATACGAAATGTATGTAAATGTAATGGAATGTAAAGGAGCTCGTCGGCTCAATAAAATGCAATTGCAAATTTATACAAATGTCTACGAATTATTATGTACAATTCGTTTGCTTTTCATCGTTTTCTTACGCCATTGTCTGCGTGGCAATTTCAATTTAATTGTTTTATCAATGGCTTGGTGTTATGTCTGTTTGTGTATGAAATATGACAGAGACTGAGTAAAAGCTGTATTTCTGTCGCCTTTGCCTTCCTTTTTGGCCGTGTATTGAAGCATTTTGAATATAAACACTCTTGCCGAAAGGAGTGTACACTGCTTAGCAGATGCTTCTTGCAGCAATTAAATAAATTCAAATTTTATTATAGATTAATTTTAGCATTTTTTTCTAATAATAAAAGGCATTTTCACTAGGGGTTTTTAATTGGCTTCAAGAGCTTTCTAATGCAATTTTTCGACTGTGAAAGAGTATACAAAACCTTAGCACAGCTGAGGTCAATTCTGTACTCACTGTTCTCTTGCCTGTTTGTTGTTATTTGAGATACGTATATTTCTTATTTCCTTTGCTCTGTGTTAATGGTAGGACATTTTCTTATTGCCTGGGCACGTTTCTCGACTGTTTTATGTACATACACACACACACACGCACATACATACATAACTTATGTATATGTTTTTGTGTTATAATCAGGTTTCAGGAATTCAGTTTCATTTTGTGTGGCACAGCTGGCCCACAAAATGAAGATGGAGACGAATCATTTCTCTGGAAAAACAAATACGCATATTTACCACTGAGGTTTTTCGCCTGAGCCTCCAGGCCTCTCAGTTTTTATAGCCACAAAGCGGCAAAATAACCTACATACAAATAACGTACACATATATATGTGTATGTACATATTTATTTGTTTTATTTTTCGGATTTTTGCCAAATAAACTTTACAGAGTTTTTAAAATCGCATAGCGGAAACTCCACAAAGGACCAAAGCGTAACCAAAATACAATAAAGTAAAATAAAAAATTAAATTGAAAATGAAAATTGTAAAAATATGTGTATATGTATGTATATGTATGCATAAATAAATTGCATTTAAATTGAATACAAAACGCAGAGAAATATGCAAAGTAATTGCACAGTGAATGAGGGGCGGCAAAGTGATGGAGGGAAGAAGGGTGTTTATTACATATATACATATACATACATATGTATGTATGTATGACCATGTGGATTGGGTTTTTCTGGGTGTTTGTTGTTGTTGTTTTTTGTTATTATGCCGCCCACCAACTCAACTCGGACATGAGAACAGGACCATGGGCGCACTTTACATTTCCCTACCCGCTTACCCTCATCTCAAACCCTTACCACCACAAACATACACTCGTTGAACTCATTTCGGAGTCATAAAGTTGGTCACATTTAAATTAAAATTCAACTTTTGCACGCCTCGAGTGTTGGCAGTGGCAGCAGATGTTACCGTCCTGCTGCTCCAAGAATTCAGGTTGGCTCTCAGCAGACATTGGGCTGGGCATCTGAAGAGGGAGAGTAGAAGAAGGAGAGGGCTGGCAGATATGGTTTTAATGAGGCGACTGCAAAAAATTAAACGGCAACTGCACTTAAACTTTTGCTGACAGTCAAATTGTGTTTACTCACTTTTGATGGCTATTAAAGAGAGGGAGAAGGAAAAAAAAAGCTAATGAAATTAGCACCATTGGAAGTTGTGTCAGGTTATGCCTCTAAAGTACTTAACTACCTAGCAGACGATCGATTTGGGTCATAAATCAGGTCTCTCTACCTCTGTCAAAAGCCATGCCATGCAATACTTACTCGCCTGAGTAAGAGTAGCCAATCGAAAATCAATTTAGGACAAAATCGGTCGTCTAAAAGCAGACATTTGGAGTGAAACCAAAGCCAATGCTCAGCTTTTTTGTTTCTGCCTCTTGTTTTCCTCTCCACTTCTCTCTCTACCAGGCAATAACCGCATTTAAATACCCTGAAATTCTTATATGTTAACATGGGTTGACTTGAAAATGTCAAAAAGTATCAGCGTGACTATATGTAATAAACGCATTGTAATTCTCAACATCAATATATATATATACATATATATATATATGTATGTATTTATTAACTTAAATTGTCGTAAAGACTCCTTGTTAATGAGCCAATTCAGAGGTAATACTGTCTAAAGGGGTAATTCAGAGTCGGTATTATAGTTTTTTGTATAAAATGTTCATTTAATGCATGCTTAAAAGTATGCAACGCTTGCTTTATGGCCACATTTTTGCGTGCATATGTGCGTGTGAAGCGTTTGTGTGTGTGCCTCCTTGTCTCCATGCATGCGTCTGTGTGTGTGTGTGGGTGTAGCTTAAATCTGTGTCAACGGCAGCTGGAGCTGCCATGTTGCTGCCCCCTGCCAACTAGTTGCATGTTTGCCCCGTGTTGCTGGTATTATTGGCGTTGCTGCTGTTGCGGTTCATGTTGTGTTGCAACTCGCGTTGACATTTTTGTTTTTTTTTTTTTGTGTATTGCTGACATTTTGATGTAATTTATTCTTCTTCTTTTTTTCTTTCCTACACATTGTTCCATACTATTTTTCCATATTATTTGTTTTAATTTTAACTGTTAAAGATTTAATTTAAAGCCGCTAAAAAAATCAATCTTACGGCAAGAACAAAGAACATCTGATAGAGGGAAGTGGAATTTGGGTTGTGGATGGAGGGGGTGGCGTCATACAAAAATAGAAATTCGCAATCAGCATATGCAAAATGAAAAAGGAACACAGACACGCCCACTCCCACACAACGTCTGTACCATTTACAGCTTTTGCGTTTTCTGGCACGCCTCAGCACCTGCCTCAAATATACATATATGGAGCATTCCCTTTACCCCGCCATATACATAGCACGCTGTTGTTGTTTTTTTGTGCATGCATTTCGAAAACAAAAGCCGTGGCACAAAAAAAAAATGAAAAAAGAAAGACAGAAGAAGAGTGAGAGGGGTAAAAGAATATGCTCTCATCATATCGCATAAAAAAGAAGCCAAGCAGGCGAAGTAAAGTGGCAAAGCACTTGAAAAAGCCAACAGCAGCAAAAGCCTCGCATCGAATTGCATTGTGTGTGGTCGAGGGAAAGGCGGAAGGGGAGGTGTAGTAAAGATTGTGGCGAGGACTTCTACTTCACATTGAAGCAGAGCCACAAAGCAAACATATTTTCATTTTAAGCGCTTGGGCATAAGAGAAAACTCATTAGAGAGCGCTGCGAATATAACTTGAAGCATTCACCGAAGACGACAAACGGCGACGACCAAGTCGACGACGATGACTATGAAGACTGGCAAAAAGGCAAGGATATGAAATTGAAAATTTATAATATCCGTTTAGGCAAAGCTGGGCTGGGAGCTAGAAGTTGGGAGTTGAGAGTTGGGTGCTGGGAGTAGGCAGAGCAACTTGACTTCAATTGCTGTTGATGTTTTCGTGCGGCAAGTTATCTATGGATATTTTATGAGATGAAGTGCAGCAACTTGAAGCTGTTTTGTATGGGTGTATATGTGTGTGTGCCAAAGATGAGGCAAGGCGGGGTAGATGAGTATTTGGGGGATATGAGGAATCGTTCATTTTATTAAAAACTTAACTGGGGAGAAAAACTTGCCAAGTGGCTGCAAAAGTGCAAAGCTAAGCCCATTAGTTCTATGTGTGTGTGTGTGTGTGTGTGTGTGTGTGATTGTGTATGTATATATTTTTATACGTGTGTGTGTGTCTTGTAAGCAACTTCCTTCCTGTGCAGCGGCATTAGCAACACTTAAGGACACTTTTGCAGGCAGCAGGAAGCAAACAAGCAAACTTGCCAGCAAGTTCTCTTTTCTCTTGCACCCCTACCTCACCCCCGTTGGAGAAAATCCAACATTAAGTTAATTTGCAACGTGCGCAGCAAGGCAAGCCAAGGATAAGGAACCAAAGTACCAGTAAAAATCCCAATAGCAAACGTATCCCCCACTCCACCTTTCCCCAGTTACTTTCCTCTTGAATTCTATCCGCCCCATAGCCTCATCGATGAGGTAATTTCAGCGCTGATTCGCTGCCATTGGCAGTGCAGTCACGACGGCATACGATAACAAGGGGCATGAAGGAAGAAGAGAGGTGAAACGAAAGGACACCAAAGACTGAGCTGGTTGACTGTCTTTGATTAAGCCATCACACACAATAAGCATATTATTTTCCATTGACTTGAAAACTTTACAAATTCAATTCGCATGTTCTCACTCAAGTCAAGAACAACAATAATAATAAGATGGATTTATATTTCGATACACTTTGCGAAACCACACACAAAATGCACTCGAACGGAAAATCCAACATTCCGTTAGACTTTGTGGTCAGCGGCAATTTTGGTTACTAGCCGATTTATGTAAATGTCAATTAAATTGCCATAAATTGAAAGTACGCGATAAAATCATTAATTAGACAATTGAGTATAGGAAACTAATTATAATTATTTAGCAATAGTTAATAACGGCTTATACGCAACATTAAGGCGATTAAAACATTTTATATGAAATATCTTGGATTTGTTTGTGAACTTAATTTCTTAATTTATTAGTATCTTAATCCATTAAAAAACCCATATTATCTACAAAAATTTCCCCAAAAAACAAAAAAAAAAAAGGTGGCCTTATGAACTTTTCTCAATAAGATGAACTCAAAATTCAGAAGATTGCAGTTGACTTAACGAAAATTGAAAAGTCGAGATAGCTGGTGCCTTGTGAATTTTGTTTTAGTTTTCTCTATAACAGAGGATAAATTCAAAATGTTATTTCTGTTTCTTGTCCTTTGGTGGTTCTTGTTTTTCATTTGGCAGTGGTGGCAGTTGGATTTCTGCCATAAGACTGATTATAGTGATTACATGGGGCTAACAATTTCCTTTATTTTTGCCAGCTGATGGAAGAGACTGAGTACGTTTTGCCCAAGAGGCATGCTTTTGCTCATTCCAATTTGTCTGTCAGTCAGTGAGTCAGTCAGTAAGTCAGTCAGCCAGTCTGTTTATCCAGTTGCGCCAATTGGGAAACGGAACATGGCTAAATTGGGACAAGGCAGGACAACACAACGGTGGTCACATTGCAGAAACAACCACTGCAATAACTGCAACTTCAACTGTAACTGCAGAAGCAACAACAACAACAACAGCAACAGCAACTTGGCTCTTCGAGTCGCGCGCTCCTGACACGGAAGTGGCAACGCAAACGAACTAACCAAGAGCCACTTACTTATATCCATAAGCCACAGGGGAACAAAAGGGGCAGACAGCGGCACACACACACACATATACACAGAAAGACTGAAAACTAAAAAAGAAAGGATGAAAAACCCTACTACACGCGCCTTTTGCTATTTACTCAGCGGGAAAAACACTACGGAGATGTGGGTGATGGAGAGACAAATGGCAGCCCGCGGGCTGCAACCACTGCTGCTCGTGGTGCACCCAAACTCGTCACAGTTGCTTATCCAGAGAGATGCTGCCGCTGCTCGTAGAACTCCTTTTACGTTTTGTTATGCACGCTGCTTCACACTTCCTGCTTGGCAGGATGACGACGGCAACCAAGCAACTCCCTTCCCCGAGGCACCTTATCAAGTGCCATTTTTCATGCAATGCTGACGCCATCGTTGTCGTCTCCTTCTTGTTCTCGTCCTCGTCGTCCATCTCTCATCTTGTCCTCATCCTTATCGCAGCTACGATGCTTTGTCAGACCACGAAGTTATCCATGGAGCAGTGAGCATATTGTCTTTTCTTCTTGGGGCGTTAGATGGGCGTGTCGCTGGTATGTTGGCCATGCTGGAGATTTCTAGTTTTGCTCCTACTTTAATTCTTTTTAGTCACACATGCACATTGGTATGTGCAGAGTAACGTAGGCCACACAAAGGATTCCCAGCCTCCCGTTGCTCTGGATGTGTTTGTGTTGAAGTTACGAGTGGCTTTTGTCTGCTGCAACACGCTGTTATTCCACCTCCCCCATATTCTTTGGAATTGGCCAATGTGTCGATAGGCCTGGCCAAGACATCTCTATGTATGTATATGCCTAATTGGTTCAAAAGCTGAAAGGAATATTACCAACCAAAATATATCTAATCATATCCTATGCATGTAGTAGTGCATAAATGAATGAACGAGACCATTTTTAAGGCTTTGTTTTACCACCAACTGCTGACCTCCTTTAACATGTCGCCAGTTAACTCCCTAACTCCCATTGCATCCACTCGGATGTGCTTTGCATGCTCCAGTTGCTAGTCTCCATTCTCATTCTCTCCTTGCTCTCGGGCTGCCCTTTGCGCTAGCAACTCTTCCAACTGAAATGAGTTCTATCAGCAGCTTGCCTCTTGCCTATTGCCTCTTGCCACCTGCGAGCACATTCCACTTCAACTTTTAGCATTAAATATGTGGCCGGAATGTGGCAGTCTCGCCACTCTACTGTTCGCCTCATTCTCTTATTTCTTTTCTCTTTTGTCCCCGCCGACTCTCTTTCTCTCTCTCTGTCTTTTTTCTTATGTTTTAGTTTATGGAAAAATATTACACAGAGATTTAAGTTTTTTTGAGTTCTGCCGCTTAGCCGCCATTTACCTGGCCGCCAAGGGTTGGGTGGTAGCTAAAGGAGGCGTGGCCCTTAGTTTACCACAACAATTGCTCTTGTTGTTGTTGTTGTGGTTGCCTGACATAGATATTATTGTCTGATTCTAGGGGGCAACACAGTGTCGGTGAGTTGCTCTGGAATATTTTTCCGCCATTTTCGCTTCTAATTTAAGTGAAATGTTGCTTGTTTTCTTTTCTCCTTTTTTTATTTTTTGCTGTTTTGTTTTAGTTATATTTATATTTATGTGTATTTTGTGGCTTGTGCATTTACATATTTTCATATTGTGGTGATGTCCTCTTTTTCTCCTGTTTTTGTTTTATTTTCCCCCCTTTTTTTGGCTGTTTCCCATATTGTAATTGTTCTTCTCGTCGCTGGTTTGGCCCATCTGTCCCTCTGCCCCAGCTTTGTATATGTCCATTGTAATTATTTAAAGTGGTTTCTCTTACGAATGCTCTCCATGGCAAAAGCATTTGAAAGCATTAAAGTCAAGCCAAAGCCCCAATTTCCATTGGGAATGCGAGGCAAACTCATGTGAGGGTAAAGCAATGTTAGTAAATGGCAAAACAGAAACTGGCCAAGAGTTTTTCAATAATTTCGAAAAAGGAATGATGACTTTTAAAGAAAAAACAATAACAGACTTTAGTTGTTTGGCAATTTAAAGATCTCATTGAATGTTTGATTGGACTTTTTGCTTGATTTCGGCCCCAAAAAAAATATATGCACTTTTCAATGACTTAAAATAATCAAGAACTAATAGCGAAATATAAGTTTGCTAAGAGTTCGCACCCTTTATTTGCTTAATACATCATTTTCTGAGCATAATAAAGTATTATTTTAAATTGTTAATAGATGCAATGGCCTTAGCACAAGTCAAAGTCTTAGAGCAAATGAGTTTAAAGTTTAAAGGATTGGCTATATACAAAGATGTTAAAAATAAACACATTATGTTTCCTATCGAATTTTTATACCCTTGCAAAAAGAGTATAATAATTTTGGTCAGAAGTGTGCAACGCATAGAAGGAAACATCTCCGAGCATATAAAGTATATATATTCTTGATCAGCACGACGAGACGAGTTCATATAGCCATGTCCGTCCGTCCGTCTGTCCGTCCGTCTGGACCAACTCCTCCTAGACCGTTAGAGCTACAAAGCTGTATGTATATATAAGCACGTAGGCTTGTATATACTGCATGGGTTATATATCTCGGATTCTGCCGGATCGGACCTCTATATCATATAGCTCCCATACAAACGGCAAAGTCACGAACAGTGACTTTTCTCAATAACTTCGTTATTTTGTGAGCTATTGTCGTGAAATTTTTTATTAGTGAGTTCATTATAGTTATAAACGACTGTGCCAAATTTGGTCAAGATCGGGTGACTATATAAAATAGCTACCATAGGAACAATCGGTCAAAAACAGTGACTTTTGTCAATAACTTCGTTACTTTTGATGCGTTTGCTTTCAAAATAAACATTTGTCAGTTTAATATACATATGTGTGAATGACTGTGCCGAATTTGATAAAGATCGAGTGACTATATCATATAGCTCCCATAGGAACGATCGGTCGAAAACGGTGACTTTGATCGAAACCTTCGTTATTTCCGATGTTAATATTGTGGGCCGTTCTTTCGCAAACATTAGACTTTTTAGATAAAACGTTTTTCCACTTTGACGGCTATAAGTGAGGAAATAGTACCAAACAACTTGCAAGGGTATACAAACTTCGGCGCGGTCGAAGTTAGCCCCGGCATTCTGGTTTAGCTTAATTTGTTTCGCATACCTTAATTGATAGCTCATTTGACCTAATTTAATCTAATCGGACAGAAATGCAGTTTTAATAGTTGATCCAAAATATATATATAAGTTTAACAACTAAATATGTTGTATTTTTAATATATGTATATTGTATATTTGTTTAAATTAATTGAGTTTTTTTATTACAGATCCGACGTATGGCTTTTTGTAAAAACCAAAAAAAAAAAAAACATTTGATAAGGTAAACGTTTTTATCACATTTAAATAATTTTGGTATACGACTAGTGGAGATACTTGAGAAATATTGAGAAATAAACTAGTTGCCCTATATTGATTCATTTGGTCAGCAACAGGGATATTAATGATTAATTTTGGTCTTAGTCTTTTGGTATTTATATTCTAATAAAAAGAAGCATACTTCAAAATTCAAACACGGATTTGAAGAAACATTTAAGAACCATTACGTTAAATATAAAAGAAGTTGTCTCAAATTAAAGCGACTTTTGTTGCTTCCCTCTAAGGCTCTTTAAAATAACTATTTATTTTAACTATGCTAAAAAGAAGCCACAGCTGTGTATTGATTAAATAAATCGTTTAATCATCCAACATTGCTAAAGAATCAATCGGAAGCCAGTTCTCACCTGCTATTGTAGTAAATGCAGCATTCACTTATTGCCACCTGGGACAGCGTTCTTTGTGGTTGTTTAACATTTCATAGGGTCAAACATTGGTGGCAATGCATAAATAAAATCAGTTATAAATTATAAAAGTATTGTTAAATTTAATTAAATAATAAAAAAAGAGAATTCTAAAATTTATGTTTGAAAGAAAGTCCGACTAACGAACTTAGACTACTAGTTAATTACAAAATTTAAATAGGATTTTTTGGCATTTATTCAAATTAAATCCTTTTATTTTATAACTTAAACTATCAGGATGAAAAATTGACAGGGAAGTAGCACTTGCCTGTTCAGTTTAGACCATAAATAACTGCTGGCAGCGTTGTCCTGCAGAGCTATGACAGGAGAACCACAAAATTGTACATATGTGTGTGTGTGTATGAGCATGAGGGTTCCGGAGAATACATTAAGAAAGGCGTGAGCTGCAGACAAAATCCGTGCGTGCCTGGTTTTGTGCGTGCCTGCATGCCCTAATTGACGGTTTCACTTGCGCCAACTAAACGGATTCGCATTCGTAATTCCCAGTTAGCCACTTGGCCAAAAAAAGCAAATGAGCAAATTATTCTAGTCTGTTTTTTTATCTCAGCTGGCATTCACTTTTCTCAAACTGGGTATATAGAATGCATTGACAAGGCTATATTTCCGTCATTTACCAAACGCTACCTCGGAGTGCCTTTATCCTGCAGAGTTCATTAGAGAAAATAGCAAGACAAAAGACTAAATAGTCTTAAGAAAAACATCGACATTGATTGACAGATACATTTCATGGAAACAATCGGATCAAAATATAAAATAGTTTCCCGCTGAGAAAAAGTATTAGCAAGGGTATTTAAAGGAAATAGTCTGGCCGTCTAAGATAACTACTTTACTTTCTTTTTCTTGTCGTTTTTGTGCGTTCGGTACTTAAATTTAATTTCCTCTGTGCTGACAGTGCTTTTGAATTTGAATTTTCTTTGGGCAGGGCTCAGTTTCCTTTTGACTCGGTTAATGAGCTGAGTGAGTACTTACACAAAATTAAGTGTTGTCCCACTTCAGTCTTCAGCTGACTGGGTAAACATGTCTCAGAGTAGACGGCAAAAGATGGTGGATGGCGGACACACACACACTGACACACACTCACATACAGACACAAAGGAAATGGAAAAGCAACGCACAACACAAATAAGTAAGTATGAAAGAAAGAAAAAATAAAGAAGCAAAAAAAAAAAAAAAAGGAAAAACGTATCAAAAGCAACAAGAAAAAGTTGAAGAAGCAAAAGCATCGTCCTCATTCTCCTACTTGAAGTTGCTTTTTCTTTCGCTGTGTGGAAATCATCATAAAGTTGGAGATAAGTTTTCTTTTCATTAAAAAAAAAATGCGAAAAAATGGGCAGTGCTTGGACGGAGAGCAGCGGAATAGGCCAAGGAGAGGTGGAAATGAAGATGGAGGTCGCAACGCGACAGGAAACAGGCCCCAGCGACAGGCAACGATGGGAACAGCAACAGCAACAGCAACATCAACATAAGCAACAACAATAACAATGGAAAATGTCTGTAGTACATGCTTGTATATACGCAATAGGGAAATGTATATGTGGATGGAGGTGGAAGTGGCTATGGACGATGGAAGTTGGAAATGGAGAAGAAGTCATCTGAGTAGGGCAAAAGGAACTTTTCGTTGTTTGCTTGACAGTTTTGCCCGTATACTATGGTCCCAGTTAGCAGTTACAAGTTGCTAGCTCCACTGCTTTCACTCCTCCATGTCATTTCAAGCTGATGCCCAAAAATTTACAACCATTTTTAGCACTTTGCAACACTGGGAAGGAGAGACTTGCTAACTATAACTCACACTAATTCAATAAATGCACGTGGCAAGCATGCAGGACACGTAGCCCAAAAAGTTGACATAAATCTGCATAAAATATTCGCATATGCAAAAATTTTCACCACCAAAAACAAAACAAAAAGAAAAAAAAAATAAAAACTCTTAAAGTCAAGACAACTTTTACCCAGCCGAAGTTTGTATACCCTTAAGTAAGCAGTTATTAAAACTATGGTTCCTACAGAATATAATTGGACAAAAATTTTAATTTTATTTCAACAATTCTTGTCTAAACCCTTCAATTATAGGCTGATCGATTGCTCATATATGTATGTCGATGTTGCCCAATTCGATTCATTAATAAATATCTTACGTTTTTTTAAATCCACCTGACAAATTTTGAAAGAATATTACAAGAACATTCAGAAAGAGAGAGTGAGTGAGAGAAATAGTAT
Source organism: Drosophila paulistorum (assembly GCA_018152135.1). NCBI lineage: Eukaryota > Metazoa > Arthropoda > Insecta > Diptera > Drosophilidae > Drosophila > Drosophila paulistorum. The sequence continues at coordinate 17,955,255 of JAECXG010000690.1, forward strand.
TCGTAGACGACGAACAAGTTGCTGAAGTAGGTGTGTGTGCGTGTGTGTGTGTGTGTGGAAGCTTAACTGCCATGTTTGCCAACACATGTGCCCCCTTCCTTATCAAGGGACTGGCGGAGGGGGAGGCGGAGACACAGAGACACAGAGTCCTGGCTATCACTGCAACTGCTGGCAAACACTTGACGTAGGTCCTTGCTGCACATTATGCATGACAGCCATTGAAAAATCTGTAAAAATTATGCAAATAGATTTCACCAATCACTTAACTCGGGAATGCGCCGGATACGTAGCATGATGATAGAATAGAGCGTAGAGATGGAAATGGTAATGGTTGAGAGAGAGAGAGAGGGAGCAGGTTAATGTCTGACTAGCATAGCTTTATATGTATATCATTCGTTCAATGTGCATGCAAGGATATGCCATTGAGCTGATATGTCTGACAGAGTTATGCATCATCATAGCAATGAATGGCCAGAAAGCGATAAGGATAATATGGTCTAGAACGGAGAACGCAGAAGCATCTCTCGGAGACTGAAGGACTTTATGTCTGGGTCAATTGTAGCATGACTATGTAGAAATTGTAAATTCATTAAGCATTCATTATCCATATTCCCGACTAATGCTGTATCAGCATATAACCTTGTACATATACTGTTGCTTGCCAATCACATTCCATTTGTCATAAAATTTGACAATAAGATTGATTGTGTCTAATTGTTGGAAGTTCATTATAGAGATCGGATGAGTTATACAGGAACCAGGGACGGCTCCAGGAGGGTAGTAGGCAGAATCTAAAAGACAAAGAAAGCAGGTAATAGCAAAACATGCCAATCAATCGGAGAATTGTTGTCTAAGAGATCACACAGAGAGATTTTCATAAGCTATCAAGGTCCATAAATATTAATCCGAAGTTATAATAAGAAACCTGCAACAATAATTCAATTTGTTTGTCATCGATGAATTTATATGCTACTCATAAACCATAAATGAAATCATGACTACAAATATCATCTCCTTTCCTCTCGAAAAATCATCTTCCTCGAACTTGCATGATTCTGTTACGTTCACCGAGCTTGGTTTGTTAAGGGATAACACGATGCTAATGTCAATTAAGACTCTAATTTAAACTATTTTTGCACTGTCTATCACCTGAAGGTGTACTTTATTTATTATGTTTGTTTTGTCTTTTAGAGTTCTATATGTATTTGCCAATTAAATTATATCAACATACTATTTATAGTGTCTATCCAGTTGAGAAGGATATTAAACAAAGACTGAGTTCACATTAATGCAATGCCGTTTGAAATGATTTTGCCTTTAACGAAATTCTATAATTAGCGATAGATAAACAGCATATTGTATACATTGTTGTTGTTCAACATCTCGCAAATTGTTCACCCCACATTAGATGGCTATAAATGACATCCCAGTCCCTACCCCTCACACTTCCCACACCCACTCAATTACCCTTCAAACGCATTTACACTGCCTGAAAACAGTGCCAAGAACCCGAGAGCCTTCATCAACGCATATGACAGCCACCCCGCCAAAGGGTAAACAAATTCAAGGCAAAATTGATGACATGGTATACAAACACACACGCAGACAACACTCACACATACATATGCAAAGACTAAGCAACTCATATACACATGCCAGTTATTTGACATTGCTGGGCTCAAGCGAAGTCAACGTCAGCATCGAAGTTCTCGTCATCGTCAATGTCGATGTTGGAAGGAAAAGGTTGAACTAACATTGGCGCAGCAGTTTCTCAGGTTCCTTATACTCAGTTGCCTTCGTCTCCTCAGTTTCAGTTTCAATCCACAAGCCGTTGACAATTTTTACAGAATTTGGATTAAGTGGACTTTGCTGTCGACATCCTTGCTGAGGTTGACAAGGGGAGCTGAAAATTTAGCATGCCCATACTGAATATCGAGGGTGGACTGAGCAGGTAAGGGACGTTGGATGGGCGAATTCCTAAGAGTTGCCCCATTACAGGCTGCCTTGCATGCCGCAATGTGGGTGCAGGTGGCAGAAGGATCCGGGCGGATAGGTAAAGAGGACATAAGGGATGAGGCGAGTTGACATTTTGCAGGTCCCTTAGACCCACCATGCGGTTGTAAATATTTGCTTACGTGTCAATAACCCGCCCAGTGATTTATTTCATATTTGGCCTGAAGACGTGTGTGTGTGAGTGTGTGTCTGTGTGTGTATGTATATGCTAACGTCCTGCGAGTCCTGCGAAATAGTTTTTACTTTGCTGCCGCGCTGCGGCTGTCATTGACATTTGATATTCATTGTCAGTTTTGTGTAGTTTTCCAAAAGGGTTTTCCATTTTTATACATACATATATATTTCTTTTTTGTTCGTCTTTTTCCATCAGCCAGCTGCTATACATTTTTCATGGCATACTTATGAGGGCAAAGGCCCAGCGGCAGCCGTAGATGTCCTTAAAGCCACATAAATTGTCCTTAAATGGCACAGAGGGGAAGTAGAAGATGATGAAGATGGAGCTGGCTGGCCAGACAAGGTATTCTGCAGCTGTTTTTTTTTTTTGCGACCATTTGCCTTTTACTATATTTTTTTTTTCTTACCCTGGCATTTCTGCTGGCACAAAAAAAAATGTTCAATCAAGCGTGCAAGGCTTTATCGCTTCATGTGTCGATATATCCTTTTGTGTATTAGTTGTATAGGGGGGCATGTGTGTGTATGTGTATATATGTATATGTGGGCGTGTGCATCATCATAACCTGTTCAGTCGCCGCGGTGACTGTAGAATTCTTTTAAAAAACGAGCTTAAAAAACATTCCTCGCCTGATTTGATTTAAGCGTTTTTCTTTACCAACTGCCACACACAGACAGACAGAGAGATAGAGAGAGAGAAAAAGAAAGAGAGCAGTGTGAGAAGGTAAAAGGTTCGCGGATTCTACACGATGCCATCTTCAACATGGTTTATTCATGCAGCAGTCGCATTATGCAAATAGCCTTGCCCCAAACCGCCCATGCCACATCCCATTTACCACTTGAAATTTGATTTTTTTCAATTTCTATTTCGATTTTTCTTTGCCATTTTCATTGCAAAAAAAAAAAAAAAAAAGGAAAGAAAAATAAAAATATCCTACCAATTTTATATTTATTTTTTTATTTAGGGACTGGGACAAGCAGCCACTTCTCAACGCTTTCACTTCACTTGTACAAGTTGAGTGGCACTTGTAGCATGGGTTCAGTGTAAAGAGAGACAGAGAGAGAGTGTTGACTACACAGAAAAGCGAGTGTGGTGATGGAAAAAGTTACGGAAGGGGCAGGGAAAGAAGGTGCCAAAGTATGGCATTCATTTGCCTTTCAGGCAAAAGTGACTAACGCTCTCTCACATCAGTTGATTTTAAGCAATTGAATAAAAAATAATACAATTGCTTAAACAGATTTACAAAAAATTTCCTTTAGTCGAATTGCCAATCATTTCTTATTAAACAAAACAAAAACAAAATTCCCAATAAAAAGAAAAAAAAACAAAAAAGAACCCAACAAAAAATGTACAGTAAATCTTTAGACATTTTTCAACAAATTTGAAGGATACAAAAATTTGCATAGAAAACAAATTACTGAGGCAAAAACAATTTGACTTTGAAATAAAATGAAGCGTAAAGAGAAATGAGAAGCAAAATTATTGCTACAAATAAACTCACCCACACACACAAAGATAGATGTGACACACTCACACACACAGAGCCACACTCGAATAGAATTGGAATTATTTGCAATTGCTTAGTTGTTGGGAAAATCTTTTCCTTCCCATTTGCCAGCAGCTTGCCTGATGTGAGCAGAGACATTGTGACAAATGTTTAGCAAATACAACACTCACTTCAGTCCGCCTTTCCCATCTCCCCCCCACACCCAATCTCCCTACGACCTCCACAGTACTCTAGCTAACACAAATTTTGCCACAGTTTACTTAGATATATGTATACGTATGTATTTACTCTCTGTTTGTGTGTATGTAACTATATATCTATTTTGCATAGAATTTTTTCTTTCTTCATCTTTTCCATTTTGTCAGGCGTTGTCTTATTTGTATTTCGCCTGCATACACATATGTGGGTCGCGCGTATCCTTGAACATTTCACAGCTTACAAATCCTTGGCACGCACATCAGCATGTCATCCTCCGACTGCTGCTGCTGCTCCAACAGATCTTCTCTCCTCCTCCTCCTCATCATCAGCTTAGGCATTGTTGTTTGCTTTTAACAAAGGCAAAAGTAATTCATGCAAAATGCGACTGAAGAATCAACGCACACACATTTTTACATATTTGTTCAACAAAATAATCGCAACAACAACAACCGAAGCATAAGATAATGACGATGACGACAACGATGAAGATGATGATTATGATAATAATGATGCGAAAATGAAGGACGAATCGTTGACAGCGACAGGCCTACCAGTTGATAGAAATCCCTCATATGCATATTTTACGCGCAAGATTTCTGGGCATTAAAATTAATGATACGTATGAGAAAGATAGAGAGCGATCAAAATAGGGGAATATCAACCACTTCAATCTGTTTAAAAGCTCATCAATCAGCAGATTCCAATGGCAATTTGCCAAACATTTACCATTTACCATGCACAATTTCAATATACATATATCTGCACTTCAAATACATTTCATTTCTATTGGGCAATATAACAACAACAACAACGACAACAGAAATAGCACTTTAGAGCAAAACAAAACCGATGTAGACCCAACATGGCGTATGCTTAATATTACACATTTAACTATTGCTCTAAACTTTTAATTAAAATGCTTGCAACATTTGATTTGTTGCTGAGTGACGCAATTGACAGACATTTGATTTGATTCGTGTGGGCAGCATTTTACATGGCATCTATTGTAATTTCAATACAATGTAAAGGATATATTTACATACAAATGTCGATACTTAATACAATTTTCTAAGGCATCATCATACAAATTGAATGACAATTACGAAAAATTCAATTAATATTCCTCTAAAAAGGGAAGTTGAAATCTGGCAAAAAATCAAAATCAAATTCAAATCAAGTTCCCCTCTTTACCTTTACCTCTTTATCAAATGAAATTCAAATTTTCTAATGTCCTGCCTCCCAAGCTTTGCCAGTGCCAATGCCTGTGCCTATGCCTGTTCCTGTGCCTGTTTCGATGTCTGTGTCTGTCATATTAATTAGCCAGTCACCAAATTCACTCACTCATTCCCAGTTCCCAGATCCATGCAAAGCTCCATCACTATACACTAAAAACTAATTAAAAAGCCGTGTCATTTGAAAGCCTGACAACAAGGCACGCCCATTTTGCCTACAAAATGCGCCACCTTCACGCTAATCGAATTGTTGAAACGCAATGAAACGAATGTCATTTGAGGCACAAAAAAATGGCTTCCCAACTCTTTCTCTCTAACCCAAACAGCTCACAAATGCCGCCATCCATTTTCAATTCATATTCCCCTTGGTTCAATTCATATTCATTTGGCCATCAAATGCCATCGAATGGCCGTCAATGACAGAGAACAATGAAATCAAATTAAAATACACTTTAACGCCGCATTGTATGAATAACAATCAAGGGTTAAATAATGGCAAAATGCTGCTATATATATGTATGGATATAGCCATGTATATACATTTCTGTTATACGATCCTATACATCACCCAATGACAAGCAGAAAAGTCGGGGCTATAAATTTCAATCGCAAAATTAAATTAAGTTTTGAAGTGCGTTGCGTGTTGTTTAATTAAGTAGGTACACGGGACATTAAACCCTGGCATTGAAAATATCCATAAAAAACGCAACTTTAACACTTAAATTTTATGAGGAGAAACAGGGCGAACAACCAAAATGAAATTTGTAAACTAAGAAATCAGAGTTAAATTTAACTTTCACAGAAATTGGCTACATAAACGGAAACAAAAGGTTATAAAATAAAATGAACTCTTTGATTCAAGTTCACTTAAAAAGGACTTTACTTTCTACACAAATAACTTCAAGACCTTTCAAATATATTACATTTATCAATTACAACTGTTAATTTTCAATTATTTCATCACAAAATTTATCACATGTAAGTAATGATAAGAAATTAATAATTGATAATAGATATCCTATTTACAATTATATAATTTTTTTGTATTTTAATTTATTTGCAAGCGATGAAATCTGATTGTTTGAATATTTGTTTTTTTCAACTGTTAAGAAAGAAGCCACATGGAAAGTTTTATAATTTTAGGAGATTTTGCTAAACAAAAATTATAAAACTTTTATATTTTTCAGTAGTGGAAGATATTAATTCATAAAATTATCTTATAATTTGCTGAAATGTGATTAACAATATATAAGAAGTAAGTTAGGGCCTATAAGACAGTCAAAAAAGTTATCAGACCATATTTATACTTGGCGCCATTCTAAAAGTTTTTAAAATCTCTTCATTTTAATTCTATAACTATTTGACTCTTAGAATATAGATAATAGAATGTACATAATAGGAGAAATATATATGTATATATGTATATTTTAAATATATGTTGTCCATTTAAGCCAATTAGTACATCACGTTCCATCAGTTCGAATTAATCTGCTTTCTTCACATCGTTAAATAACCGCCTAAAAATCTCAAAATTCATTAACTGCGTTAAGCAAACAAATAAACGAAAGGCAAGGCATTCAGCCATATAAAAATTTAGGATATTCTTGCTTTTTGCCAAAGCACTTTAGTGCCGCTAAGCAGCTTAGTGAAAGTCCATGGTAAAGAAAAAGAGGAGAGGAAAATAATAATAATAAAAAACAAAAAAAAAACACAAAACCAGAGACAAAAAAGAGACTTATGTATGTGTGTGTGTGTGTGTGTGTGTATATATGACAGCCTTTTGAAGGAAACTTGAGTAGAAGGAGCCGCCTTGGTGTTTAAATAACTTTGACGCGCTTGCTTCGCATACGTGAGTTTTTTCCTACAAATACGTTTGTCTGTATGTGCCATTAGGAGCGGAAATGCCACACAGATATGTACACACACAGGCACCGATAGAAGTAAGGGAAATGCAGAGGGCAAAAGAAAACTTTTGATGACGAGGAGCATGAGTTTGACATGCCCCAAAGAAATGCCTTTTGCCTCGCTCACAAGGGTAAACGATTTTTCCCCCATATGAGTGTTGAGCTCGTTACAATTTAGCCGCACTGCCAACAACTCTGTCACTGACTTCCAATTTGAGTTGACAAACTTTTCAACTTGTGCGCTATAATTTGTTACAGTTTATATATTTATTTCGTTTCTTCTTTTTGTTTGGCAAATTGTTGCAATTATCATTTGGCAATGCTAATGAGACGCAATTGCATTGAACCGCAGCCAAAAAATAGATATATATTTCCTCCTTCAAGTATGCAACAAAATTTAAAGACTTTAACATACCAATTCACCCATGCACACACACGCACACGGTTACACATGGAGACATATGCAGTCTGTGCACTTCCCTTTCCGCTGCGCCATTGAGGCAAAGTTTGTTTGCTATGGAAAATGACGAGGGACAACGAACAGCAAAAAAAAAATAAAAAAAAAGAAAGAAAGAAAGACTTACCGCTGCTGTACCATAAGTCAAGTTCTCTTCCGGCTTGCCAGATGACGATAATAATGATGATGATGATGATGATGGCGATGGTGATGACTGCAAACGCAGGCGGGCATTTACAAACACACATATGTACACATATCTTTTAACACTTCTTCTACTATGCAACTATTTTGCATATACATATCTAAGAAAACGAAAAAACCAAATGCGAGGTTATCTAAGTAAAAGAGCTTGAATTTATATTGATGTTTGACTTGGCGCGTGTGCAACATTACACAAGGATAAGAGAAAACGACAAGTGTACACACACACACACACAGATACTGTTGACGAAAACTGATATGAGTTCTTTTTATCCCACTCCATCAAGCTTTCTACAGTGCTCCATTAAAGCCAACAGCATTTTGCTCCTCTTCGTTGCCTCCGTCATAGCCATCGTCGTCGTCGTCATCATCATCGCCATAGTCATCTTACAAGCCATCGTAAACAGATATGAGAAGAGCTATGGCTATATATCCTCTAAATGTGTCAGTGTGTGTGTCAGTGTACTGATAACCTAGCCCAGCATCAGCGATAAACAAGACGCTGTTGGTCCTATGTATAGAAAAAAAAGGACTGTAGAAGGGAGAAGCAGCCCAAGTGCAAATTCGAAAGGTTTTTGACATTGGACAAGCTTGTTTGCTTGCATGTTCCTTAACTTTATTGCTTACTTAAGTCTTTAAGCTCGACAGCACTTAACTGAGATTTTCTTATTCGAAATGACCAAAAAGAAAAGAAAAAAATAACCAAAAATTAAGGTAGTTAACAGCAGGGAGGAATAGATACAAAGTTGGCTATAACAAAAATTATTAGCAATTTAATGCACCACTAGTCCACGACAAGCAAAACCCTGAAAAACCGACCATACTTTTCCATTTTTGTTATAAAATTTGTTGCAACATTCACTGACGCCAGACTCCAGACGCTTTAATGGTTACTGCAGCTAACTCTGGCTGCCTCATATAGGGGCAAGGCGCTGGCAAAAGAAACCCATGAAAATCTTAAAAACAACATGTTTTTAATGCAACTATATTCTCTGCATTCACATTGAGCTTATTGGTTGATTCAGCTGCGATTCTTTAGAGATTGAATAATGAAAATCGTAGCCAGAAAAATATTGGATAATAAAACCATTAACATATTTAATAGCATTATCATGATGATTTATGAATTAATATTTATCATATTAATTTAAATTAATTTTTAGTTCGTCTTAAGCAATTTATTATTTTATATTTTCATAGACTTACTAATAGCGAAAATAAAAATTCAGAGTTTGATATTATTATGGATTATGGATTATTCCAAAGTGATTTTTTATGTTTTAAATTGATAAGTGCTTTTAACTAAGAGTAAGTTGCTAATAATTGTGAATTATACCATTTTTTTTCTTTTAATTTTTATATTATATGGAAGAAGGCGAAGATAAATAACCCACTAAAATAGACATAATCATCAAGCACTTAAAAGAAACTCATCTAATCCATGTATTTAAATTCGCATTTTTCGTATATAGTTAACTTTGATTATCTTCGATTATTTATCTATATCTTTCTTTATAACTTTGTATTAAAAAGTTGTAATTTTTGTGGCTTTCTTGGCTATAAGCTTAGAACTTGATAAAAAAAAAAAATAATTTGGAATCTTTGATTTTCAACTATGACGAATATATATATTATACTCAGTATTATTATTTCAAACTCGTTCTGGTTTTCAAAAGAACAAAATAAAAATATTGCTTGGCATCCCCTTAGCTGAGAGCTGATAGACTTAAAGAAAACTTTGAAAACTCTTCTCTCTCTCATTTACATACTTATAAGCAAATGCCTGTTTATTGACTTGTTGACTTAAAATTAAATTTAAAGACTCAAACATGCATTAATGGCTGTAAAAAATCGCGTATAGCACTCAATTTCATTTTTGCTTTGGACGATTTGTTTATACTATAGCCGTTCAATCCATCCGACTCCAACAAATGTCCTGCCTACATTGAAAAAAAAGATTTAATACGTATCAGTTCGTATCAATAGTTCAAAAACTGACACAGCGTAACATTTGTAGTTACTCCCTCTGCAAGCAAATAAAAAAGCTAAAGTAGTCAAAGTCAATTTCGGGGAATAATTTTAGAATTTAATTTCAATACCCTTTTGCCAAAAATCAGCTCATTCCAGTTGGGAGATTAGGTTCATGATGTGGACACCCAAAAAGTACTTAAAAAACTCATTCATTAAAATTATTTACATAATTTGCTAGTTTACAAATTACAAACATTATTAAAATTGTAGAGTATTTATGTCGATGCTGTATCTAACTGAATTAGCCAACCGATTCGACATAGTGAAAACTATCAGAATCAGTTTCTGTTGTTGTTGTTTTTGTCGACTGCCAAGCTGATGTCTGCCGCCGCTGCATCCGTTCCCATGTCTGCTTCATGTCTGAGCATCTAATTTAAAATTATGCAACTTTCCATGTGTGTATGTGTGTGTGAGTGTGTGTGTGGGGGGGGAGGGGGTTTTGCCATTTTTGTCAGTCCCTCTGGCGCTGTAATTTCCCAATGGCACTCATTGACTTGCCGACTCCTGGCTTTTTATTGTTGTTGTTGTTGTTGTTGGACAACACGCTGTTTTGAGGTCACCCGTTGCAAGGCCCCAGCCTCCATATTTACCTCTTACCCCACCGCTCACCCAAAACAACATTCATAAATCATCATCTGCCGAGAGTGAGAAAGAGAGAGAAAGAGCAAGAGAGAGAGAGAGAGGGGGAGAAACAAAATAAAAAACCCCATGGATAAACCAAAGTGTTGTTTTTGTTTTCTACTCATCGTTATCACTGGCTGCTGCTGCTGCTGCAATCGACAGGCATTCTCTTCTCCCTGGAATCTCCTCCGTCGCTGCTGCTCCTCCGTTTCTTTCCTTTTTTTCTTTTTGTTGTTTTCCCTAGCAACATTGCACAAAAAACACATTAATCAATTCCTACATCGTCTCTGGCATGGCATACCAAACCAAACCAGAGCAGAGCATAGCCATTGCCATAGCTATTCCTCTGCATATATAGTACAAACATACATACATATATCCATTGTGCAGAGTGGAACAGAAGCAACAACAACAATGGGAAAAAAAATTAAACCGTTACACGCTCGGCAAACGGCAAAAACAAAAAATGGATGAGACTACAACAAGAACTTTACCATAATGTGCAACGCGCGTGAAAATTCGTCCTTAGCTCGGCGTGAAAAATATGGTTTAAAAAAAACACACGAAAAATATTGTTAAAAAAAAAAAAAAGAATACAAGACAAAACAAAATGTGAAAAATCATCGCAAAAGCTAAATTTCATGTTCTGAACTTTTGCATACTCTCTTTTTGTTCTTCCACGAAGTTGACTTCAATGGAAAAAAAAACAGTTTGAATCGCAAACAATTTATCTTAAATAAAAAGAATTATCAATATGTTTTTTTTTTTTTGTATTAACAAGCTTAAGCAAGTTCATAATAGCCTTTTTTGCTACAATAAAGGTATCAAAAGTTATGATACAATAACTAGACAGAAAACTGTTTATGCTGCAAATATTTCTGCTCTTCATTTTGTCGAACGGAGACAACGGCTCCGTGTCCGCATTTATTTCAATTTATATGCCCAGCGATAAATATTTGGCCATAAATTTGGCATACTGAAATCGCTCATTCAAGCGTATTTAAAATTGTATATACATCAAACCAAAAACACAAATTGTATAAGATATTCATAAGTGAATTGTGTAAAGTGCTGTGGGCAGATTGTTATGAAGTTTAAGTATTAGTTCACAATTGAAATGATTCTTTTCCTTTGCTTGCAGACAATTAGTCACTGTGTTAACCTACAAAGATTTAAATTTCCGATTCGAGAAGAAAACAACTTAAGGTTTAAAAACTATGTGGAATTCGTTTTTTTAAGTGAATTCATTATACTTAATTATTTTAAAAGTTGTCATTAAAGTATGAACCCTAATTTGAAATATTATTTCCCTCTGTCCCTCTGGATCAACGTAAACTCCTTATAGACTTAATGCAGACATTGTATAATTTGGATATATGTAGATACATGGACGGGCCTAGAAAAGATTTTCGACGAGAGTCCGATCGGGGATTTCGGTCCAGAATTTGAATAATTTTTCGAAAGTTGAAGATTAATCGAAATTGCACAACCCTTTCGAAGTATTAAGAGAAGATAAATAATAAAGATATATAATCGGCTGTAATTCTAATCAAACTCGGACCAATTAGTTAGAAAGCGTTTCTTTCTTTGACTTTAAGGGTCTCTTAGTCATTTAAATCAATATTTAATTATTTAAAAGGCTTTTCTTTTTGTCAATCTTAAGAATCTTATTCAATTAAAAATCACTTAACTTTGACAATAAAGTGCAATAATATTGTATAGTTAAACCATAAGCTATGCCAAGAATATATAGAAACTCTGTGTCTAGGTCTGGGACACTCACTAGACTGTGGCTACACATATGTACATATATGTCTATGGTTTATAGCCATTAGATTTAAATCTTTTGAATAATTGATAATTCTTTATTCTTACGTTTTTTTCTTCTTTGTTTTGCTTCTGTTTGCAGACACAACAAAAATGGCATTGAAATGGCGACAAAAATATAAAAGCAGAAAAAGGCCAAAGAAACTGAAACAACGAACAACAGCAACAAGAACAAGCACTGCCCGAGCAACAGCAACATTAACACCAACATCAACCAGACTGAGAGAAAAGAGAATACGGAGGGTAGGAGTTGAAAAGTGTAGAAACAGGATGCAGTTGCAGATGCAGCTGCCAAATGAGCGACACAGAAATGTCACAAAAATGTTGCAAATGCTGCAAATGTCATATGAAATGGCAACAGCAAGGGCAACAAATCTAACACAATGTCATGCAATTAAAGCAGCAGGAGCAGCACCAACTACAACAACAACATCGACACCATTGAATACAATGACTTCCAGCTGGAGGAACAGCAGCAGCAGCAGCCTCCTTCTCCATCAGCAACAAACACAACAACAACAACAGCATCATCACCATCAGCATCAGCATGAGCGGCAGCGGCGACAACCGTTTCCGGCGTCAATGCTAACATGGCTCGTCTGTGTGGCATTGAGTCTCGTCCTGGCCACTGCCTCACCCTCTCCCGCCTCCGCATCTGCTGGTCCTGGTGGCTCTGGTCCCGGCAAACCTGCCAATTTGCAAATGGGTCCCGCTTCCGGCTCCGCCACCGGTTGTTCCCTGGCCGAGTTTAGTTGCTCCAATGGACGCTGCGTGCCGTTGAGCAAATTCTGTAATAACAACAACGACTGCGGCGATGGCAGTGATGAGCCACGATTTTGCACACGTAAGTACAAAAAGGATTTTAATAAATGCCCACTGGGCCCACAATTACAAAGGCAATTATCTAAAGCTGTAACGATTAGAAGTTGGCCCAAAGATCGCTGTTAATCGCTGTTGAACATTTGCCAACTTGATTAGTGATAGATTCCATAGCAATGCCAATTGAAGGACTTAGAAATCCACAAATGGACGGACGTAGTCAGGGAATGGATTTCGATACGAAATGCCCACAAATGAATCACCATCACAACATAGGATAGTTTAGATCAGTAGCAGATGCTTATCTATTATTCTCATGACATGCTATCCACCAGCAATCAGCCTTGTCAAACCATATAAATATCCAATAATCAGAAACCATTGCATCACCATGTTCATTCCTCTTGGCCTGCTCTGACTCTTTTTCCTATCTACTGTCTGATATGTCCTTTCTCCAGTCTCCTCTCCGCCAGATGCCACACTCATCGTGTATACACAGCCTCCATGTGTAAATGTAATTAAGCACTCGCATTCGCACATCGAACCAGACTAGCTCTCTCTTTCTCGTAGTTGCCGGGGAGATCTCGTGGCAATCCAATGGCCCTCATAATGGCGGCAAAGTGAACTTCTCACTTTGCCAATTGGCTGCCTATATATGCCGCGCACAAGTGCCATATATAGGCCCATTCTCTGCGCCCTACCGCCCATTTTACTGTTGTTGCTGCTGCTGCTGCTGCTGCTGCCACTGCCGCGTCATGTCAAGCGTTGATGAATTTAATTAAGTATTTTTCAATGACATTCAATGAGGCAGCAGCAGAACATCTCCCTGGGTTGAAACCCAAATCGAGAGGAAAGGGATCTTCCATTCCATTGGTTATGAGCAAAACGACAACACATTAGATTTTAATTGGAAAAAAAATAACAAGACATCATGAAGTTGGGTTGGAAAATGTTCTTTCAAAGCATCTTAAGCAATTGGAATTTCATTCAATATTTCATAGTTGCCATTACTTGGCCCACACAGAGCCAGTGAGCTTCAAATTTGTTATTGTTGGGGCAATTATGGACACACTCCATACAAATTGCCCCCCGCATAGGCAATCAAAATACAAATATCGACGACTACAAATCGCTTTCATTTCTCTTTCTCTCTCTCTGCCTCTCCCATACACTGAGCAAAATATTCGACAATATTCGAGTTGTGTGTTGAGCCGGATTTACTACAAATTTAAGAATACAAATTGACATAAGTTCTTTGACTTTGACTTACTTATTGGTTAGGGCTTAATAACATTTTGAGCTGTAAAGATTTTAATCCGATTATTAAATACCTTCTGGCTAAATGGTTGCAATATTTATTTGCAGTGTATGTACATAAATGAGAGGCATGCTCCATACATATGTAGGTACATATAGGCAAAAATGATTGTATTATGCACATAATTATCTAATTGACTATTGATAGCTGAACGCATAATAAATTTGATTGAATGCAAAGCCAATAAAATCAAATTGAAATTGAAATTTTCTTTCTCTGTCTAAAATATCTAATCTCACCCTATGCATTTTTAATAAAACTAATTGAAATGCCATAAGGAGTCGAAGTGCGCAGAGAGAAAGAGACAGAAATTTTCATTTGTCATAGAAAAAAATACATATACATATGTACAATATATGTATGTAAGTATATAGGTGCTCCTCTCGAAATGTAAGCCACCTGAAATCCACCCACTGCCCAAATTGATTTTATTGCTCCCGGACTGATTCTTCCATAACTCTCATCCAGAGGCAACAATAACTTAATTCCATGAATGCAAATCTTGCAAATGTAAATCATTCACATCCACTTGTTCATTTAATTATGTAAAGAATTTATGAATTTATAATCAAGTGAATTGGCAATTGGCCTTTTAATTAAATAGTTTTGCACTGTTGCATTCGAGAATGTGGATAAACGATTTAACAATTTTACATTTATTGTCCGACAATTATAATAAATGCCATACAGTAATAATAATTATCAGTAATCAATGATATTAAATAGACAATTGCATAATACGCATAGCGCGTGGAATCTAAAGTATCCAGAAAGCGATGAATTCAATAATTGATATTCAATTAGATTCCATATCAATTGTCTATTTTTTCTCTATCATTAAATGTCAAAAGGAAATACGACTATGTTTCAAATTTAACTAATAACTCTCAGCAAATTCAATTAATGTAGAGTTAGGAATGAGTTAGATGTAGGAATTAAATTATTAGTTTATAGTGCGATTTTAGTTAATTAAAACCGACTCATTTAAATTATTATTTATCATATAAAACTCATAATATATAAAGAGATAATATTAACAATTAAATTCAATTAAATTGGAATGACTCTAAATTCAGCTGAATAGGAATCAGTATAAACTCAAAAGTCAATACTCAAAAGTCAATGACAAATAAAGACAATTGGCTTTCCTGTGTACTTCAAATGATTTCCCTGTTCCTGTTAGTTTTTTTTTTTTCAATATAATTTTGGTTTCTCTTCCAATTTACGGTATACAATGAATGTATTTGGAAAATACATAAAAATGTTATAAGATTCTCCTTTCAAATTGAAGCTGTTGCTTACAAAAGGTGGACAAAGCCTGGGCATAGCCTGCGTATACGTAATTTTGGCAAAACCAAAAAAAAAATAAAACAAGTCATCCAGATGGAGTGGCATTAAATATTTTTGGCTCAGAATGTGCCAGCTAGTGAAAAATCAAAAATATATTTACAACATACAGATTCTGAATAAGCATGAGAATGATCAAATTAAAAATAATCCAGCGGAACACCCTCCGAAAATCTATATTTCGAATTATTCTTTTCTTTTTTTCGGCTGTCTTAACGATCTACTAGTTAATACTCGAAGTGGAAAAAAATGACAAGAAATGACTTTTTGGATCTGACAGTTATGGAGTTGCTTATTCTACTCATTTATTTACTCTGAATAATTCAAAAATAAATTTATTTGGTGTTTGAGAGTTAAATGGATGAATGAGGGATCTTGTGATGGATTCATCCTTGCACAGTTGAGGTAATTGCCAGTTTTATTCAGGTTGATGTGATAACCTTCATGTTAATATCATGTTAATGTGACACTGTGGTCTGTGTGAATGACTGTTAATTCCCAGCTAGCTGTTGATTTATGGCGCGACAAATGCCATTCCTTTCATTTGGCGCCCACACCAATAACAAATGACGGGATGACAGAGAGTGGGCGGAGCAGGGGCAGGGGCAGGAACATGGGCGCACAGGGCGAATGAGAAATGATATCCAGTTAGTTGCGGTTGCTTGGCAGCGCTACAAACAAACTAATTGCCAAACTAACGCTAATTGCATTTAATATATATTTCTGTTTTCATCCTTTGCGTCCCTACCGTATACAGGCTGTAATCGCACCTACTATGGCGACATTGGACAGACTTATGCCTTGGAACTGCATCGACCCAAACAGGATCGCGTGCCCTTTGTCTGTGTGCTAACGTTTACGGCGGCAGGTGGCCAGCATGGCGATGTCGTTCAGGTGAGTAAGTGGGAGAGTGAGCGAGATAGTATATCTATTGCTGCTGCCTTTCACATTTCATTTTGTAAACGGGATAAACTATGCCATTAAAAAGATAAGCAACAACTGAACCAATAGATTGACGAGCAGAGGGGAGTACAAAAGGTGTCTGGGTATATCGGAAGACGAGGTGTGGCGGATGAAGTGAAGGTGAGGTGGATCCACTGCCAGGCAATATTGATTTCAAAGCCACTCACTGGAGCGCTGCAAGTCGCAATCCCCTAGAGTCAAGGAGCCACATGAAGCGTAACTACAACTGACAGGGCAAGCAATCGCATCCTCCTTTCCGCTCTTCGCTCTTCACCATCGCCCCCGCCCATGCCTTTGGCTAGATGTTCCACTGGTTGTGGCAGAAAGGGAAGCAAGTGCCGGCGCCTGTTAGTTATTACGCCACTTCACACCTACAGCAGCTACAAAGCTAGGAAGCCGTAGCCAAAGCCAAAGCCAAAATCCTTTAGCTGCCACACTCGAGTGCGTCCAGACATTGCATTGATAAATATATTTATACATAGTACGAGATACGGAGACTGGCCAGCAGTTTATTACACCGAACCGCTAGCTACAACAACAGCAATAACAATGCTCGAGAAATTGATTTTAAAAAGAAAATATATATCTACCTATGTATGTGAAGATTAAATTGTTCATAGCTAGTTTTTTATTGCTGTCATTTCAGGTGACTCTGGATAGCTTTACCATTGGCCGTTTCACATCCTATGTACATGAGGGTTGCCCGGATGGCTATATGCAAATAGCCGAATCAGCACGTACCCCCATCGGTGGCATGTGGTGTGGCAGCTCTTGGGGTCCCGTATTATTCTATAGTGAAACGCGCTCCTTGATATTCACCATCAAGCTAAACAGGTCCGAAAAATCTATACGCTTGCCTTGTCCTTTTGCTAATCTGCTCAAGCTGCTTTTCGTTTCTATTTTCTTTTGCTTTTATAGACTGGCAAGGGATCAAAGCGGTTACAATTTCGACTTTCGCATTCGATACAAAGTTCTATCCAAGGACAGTTCAGTGACACGCTATGGGGGCATAAAGCTAGCAGGTGAGTAAACGAATCCACAGCTTAAACCAACATCCGCATCCAATTTTAATCCTCACACAGAGCTCGCCCAGTGGCACAATCGCAGCAGTTTTCTCAATCAGCAGCAGCAGCAACAGCAACACCAACAACAGCAGCAGCAACAACAGGGCACAGGAGCTGCCTTGCACGAGTTTACCAACTCAAGTGTAGCTCGATCGGATCGGTATGGTCAGGATTTTAGTCTTTTTAGTGCCTATGCCAATAACAAGACATTTATGGCATCATTGGAGAAACCATTGATCAAGGATGAACTTAATTACACCGAACCGAAATATTATTTGGGTGAGCTCTATTTAGAAACTCGTAAGTCCTATTTTTTCTATATTCTTATTCGTTTGGTTTAGGTGATCTCATACCTGGTACATATTGCTCACGCATATTCAGTGATTGTGACAAGAAGTCGTGTCGCCTGCAATCACCCAATTTTCCTGGCATCTATCCACGTAACCTTACTTGCTACTATGCGGTGCGACAGGTAGGCGTTGTCACAAACAGAAACAATTAAAATTAAATTAAATTACCATTCATCCCATCTGGCATCGTGCGACCCATCCCATCCCATCCATCCATCCATTCATCCATCGCCGACTTGGCTCGACTTGGCTGCTTTTCAATCAGTCTCGGCATTGTCCTGGCAACGTTGTGCATACGCAGTGTGTTGGCCTTAAAAAAGGTGTCACAAAGCTGCCAGGACAACGCTCCTCTAGGGTTACAAAAGCAGTCACCTAAGCCGGGTCATAGCAGCCTTGCGAACGAAGCCAAAGGTTAGACTGTCATTATGGTAGGCCCACAGACATCCACAGATAGCCTTTTAAGCGCATTAAAGCCCACGCCCAGTCCCAGTCCCACTCCCACAGTCCGACTATGACTAGGACTTCCACTCTCATGCCCATGGCCGCAAACATTATCCTTCGTCCTTGCTCATAAAAATGCCACAAAATCGTTGACGTTGATGTTGATGTTGACGTTGACGTTGAACTTGTCTATCGTCCTACAGCTTTAGCTTCGCCTCCATCACTCTCTTTCTCTCTCCTGTTTTTACTTTTTTACTGTTTTTTTTTTTGTTGTGAAGAAAGTTCAAAAAATCATAAGGGAGGGATGGAAAAATTAAAAAGCAATTTACATTCCAAATAAAATGAGCTTTTATTATAATTAACTGAAGTATATGAAGTGTGTATATAACACTGAACTGAAGTCTAAAGTGGCCTAGACAAACATTTTTTAATATGTCCCGCTTTTCAAGGATACTTCAAAAAAGCACATTGCTGACAATGAAAATAATCCAATAAGCCATGGGTGTAGTCTACACTGAGGTCTATCCCATTTGTTAAGATAGCCAGGGAAATACTCTCATGTAGAATCTAAATCGTAATAATAGTATAAAGTTCAAACGAAACATCGATTATTACAATTGCAATATCATCTAACTAATGAAAAGAACTCAAGAAATAGGAATTTCAATTCTCACAATTACTATTAGTTAACTTGGTTTTATTTTTACAATTTATTTTTTCTGTCGAATCTGCGTCTATTTAATATATTTTACTACAATGTTCTTTGGCAATGTTCTGAGCGCTTTGTGCCTCATTAATTTACATTTAATTCTCCTGTACACACAGCACGATGTGCCCCATGGCAAACATGCTTTGATTCTAGTCAAACAGCCGAAGGGTAATCTGGTCTGGATTTCCACACAGGAAACGGCCGCCACTAACAAAATGGCGCCACCACCCAGTGCCAGTGACAAGGACAAGAAATTCGAGCCGAGACTAAAAACATGGAATGACTGCGATTACATTCAGGTAATTAAATCTGCCTTTAAATGCACTTTTCTTTGTTCTCCCGCTATTTCTCCTCCATCCCATACTATTCCATTCCTTTTTTTTTTTGTTCCTCTTTTTCCACCGCCACTACCACCATCTATCTCTCTATCTGTCTCATCTATCCCCTGAAGGGGGAAAAAGGGACAAACGAACTTCTCTGTGTTTGCATTTGCCAACTTTAACGAGCGCTCCAGCACAAAAATTACTTCCTCTGTTGGCCAATGGCCGGCAAACAGGACAAACGAAGGCAACACTGGAGGAAAAAAACTGCGCAAAAAACGACAAATTGAAAAAGAAATGAGCAAAAATCTGAAATCTGTTGTTTGCACGAATTCCTTTTTTTTATTTTTTTTTTTTTTTTGTTATCCCCCTGCCAACAACTGCCTTTGGTCCGCCATTGTGTTCGCATCTGTGTGTGTGGGCATGTGTAGGCTATATGCCTCTGTATGTGTGCAATAATGTGGGCAGTTGCAAACTGTTCATGTCCAGCAAACTGTCCAAATGTCCGACATTGCCTTGAGCTTCGATGGGCTTCTCTACCAAGCCGTGGGAAGTGTTAATTTCATAGCCTCATTGTTTGTCATTGGAGAGAGGGGCGAGCTTTAAATTGAAAGTACCCCTACTTTTGCCCGAGCTCTTAATGAGTGCAAAAAGTTGCAGCTGTGAATGCCAAACAGATGAAAAAAAAAAGAAAAAGAAAAACGAAAGGATTTCAAATTGGGGGATAAGCCTACAAAAGTGGAAGATGGGATAAAACTTTTGTCCATAAGCCTTAAGAGGGTTCACCGAATGGACGTCAATGTTGGGCCAGCCAACACATCAACTCTTTGCCATCATAACCTTTTTCAAATAGGTCAAATCGAGAAGGAATTTAATTAGAAACATTTTTGGATTTAAAGCCAGGGGAAGAAAATTGAATAATGACTAAACTTTGTAAGTTTCAGAATGAATGATAATGTCCACAAGGCAAGTTTCGACACTAATCGATAACTATCGATTTGTTCGATTTAAAGTTGTTCCATCAACAAGGTCTTTGAAAAAGCAAATTCAAAGAACAATTAAATTTTGTAGCATACTTATGTGCAGTGGCGGATCTACGGGGGGTGAAATAGGGTAAATTTCCCCCCCCAAAACTCCGAGTCGGATAGGAAATCGGATTTTGGTTAAGAAATTTTACTTGGTCAAACAAAATTTTGACTTCGATTTCCCCCCCCAAAATCGAATGCACGGTCCGCCACTGCTTATGTGGGTACATTAACAGAACTTACTACAAGGCCGTTATATAGTGCAACTTTTGGGGATTACTTTAGACCAAAATCTTTCGTTTTAAATCTAAAAAACTATTCGAATCCAATATGCTGTTTAAAGGGTTTCAGGTTTTGTATCAAAATGTAATATTATATTACGATAGGTTGCCCTGAAAATGATAAAAATGACGCGTTCTTTCGGTAGACAATTAAGTGAAAAACAAAACTAAAATTAGTCTAACAATTTAGGTTTTTCGATTGGCTATTAATTATTGGGAAAAATCGATTTGTATGTCGAAAATAGAAACATAATTAAGATTCTCGACCAATTTATTTTCCATCTTCCATCAATCAATTATTTTCCATTGCACATAAATTGAACTTTGAGCTTATTTATAATCACGTTGCTTAACTATATAGATGAGTATATATGTATGTATTTTCTCTACTAGGAAAATGTAAAACCCAAATGGAAATCAACGGTAATGAAATTAAATCAAACTAAATTCTCTTGTTCAATTACTTCATACTGCGCGTACACCCACTTCAACAATAAACTAACAAATATAAACAATTTCGAGTCCATAGTATCTCTCCCTCTTTCTCTCGCTCTCTGTCTCTTTCCACCAAATTAGAATGCACTTGTTCGTAACTAACTATTTGCAATACTAGTTAAACCACTCAACCACCACAAAGTCCACCAACACTAACCAACCACTACCACTACCACCACCACCACCTCCTCTTGTTTACTATCAAATCTATTAGCAATAAGTATAATCGTAAGCAACAATTATTTGTCATCTTTAGTTGTGTGCCCAAGGCGGGAGACCGGGTTGGTGGTGTGGAAGTGATGGAGGGGTCAAAACAATTAATCATACTAAAAGTATATGCAGAACAACAAAGCAAAATGATTCAAGCAAATCGACAACTATAGAATATTATCTATAGACTAGATAATGTATTCATTAGGATAACATAGACACTTTCTCTTCTTCTTCCTCCCATACTTCCATTCTCTCTGTGATATTGAAAGAAAGTTTCCTCTTTGAGCAGGAAAGTCGAAGGGGACGAAGAGTGAGGGGAGGGGGTGAAAAATCTGTCATTGGATTTATATTAATGAACACTTGGCACGCACATCATAAATCGCACACAAGAATGTAGATCGTAGTCGAGAGGGGCTAGGGGGAAATTCTCATCAAGGACATTAGACGACTATAACGACAGCGTCCTGCCCAAGACTAAGAGTGGACGAACGTGCCTTGGACTTATCTATGTCCATGTGTATGTGTGTGTCTGTGTCTGTAAATTATTACCCCAGGCATTCATCATGCATAAAATACAGAGAGACCCACCACATCTCATGAATGAGAATGCCACATTTGATGAGTTTTCCACTTCCGGGCTTTAGTTTCATTCAACTTTCTTTAAGCTATCCAACAACCAACCACACCACCTCCGGATCCCCCTTTCTCTCTCTCTGTCATGCCTTCTTTTTCAATTAGTTGTTCTATTCCATTTTCATCATCAACATTTGATTTAGTATTTTGTTACTTGATCAGGGTTTCGTTCGAATTTCTTTTAGCATCTTTTGCAGTCATCTTCTGCATTTTGAGTGTTGTCCCTTAAAGAGCTCTCGGCTGGTCGGCTCTCTGGCTAGTGCCATTAAATACTCGTTGTGTTGGCGCGCTGGTGGTAAGGCGAGCAAATCCCATCGCCCCTATAAACCCCCTGAAAAGCAAAGCCATTCGCCATTGCTAACCCCTTTGCTTTTTGCTTATTCAGTTGGAAAGCAATCCGCTTGGACGTTAACGCCATTTGGCCAACAGCCGCAGCAGAAGAAGCACCACCACCGCCAGCATTTGCAAGGATTGCATGTCTTTCTCTCTCTCACACTCTTTGCCTACAAAATGTCCCGTTTTTTTTTCGCCCTCAACTTTTTTTCACTGTTTTCTTTTTTCCTTTGTTTTTTTTTTTCCTTTTTTTGTCGCGCTCTTAAGCCAAAATGTCCAAAAGTGCTGGCCATTTTTGGTGCGGCATGTGTGAATAATCGCCGGAAAGCAAAAGGAACAGGAACAGGAACCACAAGGAGACCTCTACTGATATACACAGTATGCAGTAAAAAGTCAACTTCAACTCCAACTCCTGATCCTGTTTCTGTCCCGCATTCCTGATCAAATTTATGCAGTTATGTGTGCACTAATTTGTACAAAATCCCCGCGCTTTCAATAAATTTGCGGTCACAAATTACCTGGTTCTGCTACTCTTGCTGCTCCTGCTGCTGATGGTTGTTCAAATTTCGGTTCTGTGGTCCGTTGCATAGTTTAAATTTGCGGTCAGATCCATAAACATTGAATGCCTGCGAAACAGGAACAGAAGCAAAAACCTCAGCTAAATTAATGCTAAAAGTGTGGCGGCCACAAAACTAATTTGTCAAATGGTACAACCATAAAAAAATACACACACACAGCAAAAAAAAAAAAATAAAAGAAAATACCTAAAAACGGCAGGAAGGAAATGCCCCTGTACTAGAGAGGTCGTCTCTTCCCTCATCCATATCATCAAGGGCTCAGGGCAAGGCCAACTCAATTAAAATGCGCACAAATTATGCGCAAAATGCTATACGAAAGCATTTCGCATCAAAGGCCCAGCGGAATTCGTGTACAGCACAAAATAACAGTACAGTACACATATTTGAAATGTTTATGCCAGTTAGCTAATTCATGTTTTAAAGACATGATCTGGAAGTCAGTCTCCTTTATTCCCTTGAAAAAATTCTCAGTTGATATGTACGTTATTTGTCTTTTGCTGCCATTTTTTATTTAACAATTTTGTCGCTAGTGAAATTTATTGAGAATCTTCATCTTAATCGTAAATATAACCATAAAAGTAAATTCTAATAAACATGTAAAAGTTATTATTATTTTTTGAAATGTGGTTTTTGGAATTTCAACTTGAATCTAAAATTAATTTGATTGGCTTTCGGTTTGCATTTATGGAATTTTTTATCCTAATACATAATAATTGCATTGCATAAACCAAACCATTTATATTGGTGAGCATCAAAAGAACTTTAAATGAGCTTAAAATGTTCGACATTTAGTTGAGGGGACACACACGAGAACACACACACACTCACGTAGATATACACATCAAAAGCATTGTTCTGAACTGCATAAGTACTTTTAGACCCCATTTCGCTTCCATTAAGGCCACTGCCAAACGGTTTCTAACCAAAAATCACGTATACGTCCAGTGGCCATTAAGTAATATGAGAGCACAGTTGCCAGTCGTTGCACTTTAAGCCCAGTTCTTTACAGCAATTACCGTTCTTTCACATCTCTGCCACATTTCTTTTCTCCTTTTTTTTCTCTCTCACACACAGACACATACACACACTCTCCTTCTCTCTGTGCGTGTGTGTATGTATGTGTGACCACCTACATGAACTAACAAATATAACAACCAAAAAACCAACCCAATCCACCCACATTTGTCGTTGCTCGTTTCACTCATTTCGTTTACTCCTCATCTACTTTGCTCTCTCTCTCTTTTTCTTTCTCTCTCTCTCTCTCTCTCTCTCTGGCGTTCTTCTTCTGTTTCTTTCTGGTCCTTCTCTCTTGCTTGATTTTACACACCCGCAGGACTACGTGACTGTCTATGATGGTTATACCACACGTGATCCCATAATATTGAAGTTTTGCGGTGGAGGTCAGGCAGTGCCCGCAGCTGTCTCCAGCGGCCCGGAGCTATTGGTTGAGTTCAGCACGTCGCCATTTGGCACCTTTACGGGCACCTCATCGCAAGTGCTGCCACTATACGGATTCCAATTGGAGGTAAAGGCCCACTGTCCATATGTTAATTACCATATTCCGAACCTTTCCTTGTTTTTTTCTTTCAACTGCTTCAGGTGGAAGTTCAATTCGTGGATATTCAAAGTCCAACATATTCAAAGAATAAAAAACCATGCGAATTCTGGATACGCGGAGCTGGTCGTGGCATTCTAGAGAACCCCAAACACTCGTTGGCCCCCAATTCCACGTGCCTGTATCATTTACAGGGCATGGGGGTCTTCAAGACCTTTGATCATTTAAGTTTATCCCGTCGCACCAATAGTCAATCAGGCATACATCAACCCTTGTCAAGATTTAAGGTTTGGATTTCTGTATTAAAATTCAACTTGGATCCCGAATTCGGTCAGATCGATGAGACATCAGTGGGCGCAATTGGAGTACTACAGACCCAGGAGGATTGTAGTGGCATGCTGCGCATTTGGGATGGCACGCTAAGGGATCCACCCGTCTGTAAGGATCTCAACTGGTAAGTAGTACTGTTTACTCTTCTGCCCCAGGCACTCACTCACCAGTTCATGGGACTTCTATTAGCATCAGCGAAACGAGCGGCTACAACTCATTGGGCCACTATAATCATAATTCCACCAATGTCATTGCTCGCTTCTGTCGGGGAACTATACCACGTACTTGCGATCGCTCGAATATCAATGAAACCTATGCCAGACCATGCACCATTTCGGAGAGTTATGTGTCCAGCAGTGATGCCATTACCCTGGAATTACGCAATACCGAATCAACAGTGTTGAGGTAACTAAAACTCGGAACCTTGACTCTCTTTGTCTATGCCTTTATACAAAATGATTTCTCTTTTTTGTGACTAGACCCTTGGATTTTAAGCTAAAATATGAGTTCATTGATCTGCATCAAGATGGTCTGCCAATGGGCGGTGGGGAGCACGATTGTAATCGCAAGTTTCTTAGCAACATGATGGATCGCAAGGATCCGGCCATCTTTCGTAGTGTACGCAACATTTTTCTATTCGGACGCGGAGGTACACGAAATTTGAAATGTGTCTATAAATTTGAAGCTCTGCGTGGCGAAAGGGTTCGCATTAAATTGCGCAAAGTGACAACAACAAATCGACCATGCTATTCAAGATTGGATGAGGACATTAATCGATCGTTTTGCTATGGCGACACAAATGTTCGAATTGAGGTAAGAATACAATAACACAAACATTATCAAATAGATAATGAGACTTCTTTTCGCTAGATATTTGAACGTCCCTATCAGGACTCGATTCTATTGCATCGTGGTTGCCTTTGTAACTCTTCAAATGAATCACATTTACCCGTGGAATATACATCGACCAGTCGGGATGTGGAAGTGCATTTTATAGCCCAAAATATGACGACTCTGGATGACCCGGATACAGTTAACTTTGAGGGGATGTTTGAGTTTGTCAAGGCACCAACTAGCTGCAAGGATGGACGTCGCAAATTCGGACCCAGCGGCACCATAGACATGACCTTTGGAGATGTGAGCTAAGCCCGATCCTTATACTGGGATTGAGGAAAATAAAGACATAATTTGAGAGCACATGGACAGTTCTTTCGTCGTATACTAATTTAATATCTCTTTTCGCCCCAGATTGAATGCCGCTCTCGACCCTGGCTAATTGAACCGTCGAATGGAAACAAATTTCTTTATGTGCGTCTTAAGGCCATCTTTCTAAGCAAACACAATCCCAAGAAGAGTCTGAACTCCACCTTTATACAGGCCGATAGCTGGCGCTGTGAGACAAAGTCAAGAGCTGTTCTAACCACATCGGAGGGTAGGGCAACCAGCATAGATTGGCATTAAAAGAGTTCAACCAAAATCAAAGTATCTTCTTAGGTCTCACCATAGTGGCCTGCCCCTTGAGTCCGGAATCGAGTGCATATGAGTTTGTCGAGATCTTTAGCTCTGGCTGGAATGAGCGTCCCAACTTTGCCCTGGTCAATAGATCCAAAGCCATAAGTGTTGAGTTTCTAAGGCCAGGCAATGGCGAATACACATTCAACTGGATGGAGCTAATGCCCAGACCCACACTCAGCATAGCGGGTGAGTGTCTCCCACCTCCAATCCTCCAATTCAGTTCTCCATACTAATGCTGATTCCCATCTCAGAGGATTGTCAATTCAAATGCGCCGAGCTGGGTGCTTGTGTTAATGCCAGTGTTTGGTGTGATGGTACTGTCCATTGTCCCTCCGGCGATGATGAGGCCTTCCTGCAGTGTTCGGCCCTAATGAAATTGCCCGCCGAAATTTTGGCCACACTTTGCCTAATTTTTGTGCTCTCGTGTTGTGCATTTGCTGCCTTTGCCTACAAGTAAGTGAAAAGATTCCATCCAATCTACATGTATGTAGATCTTTGATCTAAATTTTTAATTTCATTTCTTAAAATTTTTTTGTTTAAGGAAAATCAAACGGAAACTACGCGGCTCTTCGGTGCTGCAGACGCGCCTCAAATCTCTCAGCTCTATGGATACAGCCGTTTTGGATGAAAAGGAGGTGATTTGCTGACAAAGCGACAATTCTGTGCGTTATGTTGAGATCGATCGTGTTACCACGGTCTGATGCTCGGCGACCAATAACGTACAGAATTGTGCCCCGGAACTGAACCACAAAACCACAACCAAAAAAAAACAAAAAACACAAAAACACAAAAACAATGCGAAACGCAACAAACAAACAAAAAAAAATACGATCAAAAAGGCAACACTTACTATACTATATACTATATATTCAGCAAATCAAAACCCAAATCAAACTCGTTCATTGGAATTTTTTGTTTTTTGTTTTTTTCATTTTTGAAATGCCCAGAAACTTTTGTATTGACTTTTATATTTCACTCTTACTCAAGACTCGATTTGATAGAGTGTCTGGAGGTGTACGATGTTTTTAATATTTTACATATACCTACTATAAATATCTAATTTTTGGTTTTTTTTTGTAACGTCGCGCAATTTTTATAAGCAATTTTTCTAGATGTTAGGATCTTTTGATATTATTTGAAATTTTTATGTTTTAAGAAGGAACACGAAGAGGAAACACATAGAAACTGTACATACAGACTAGGACAGTGTTTTAGTTACGATGAAAGAGAACTTCCATTAGATTCTTAGGTTTTCTATCTGGTTTTTTCTAAGGATACTATACATACATACATAATACATATAGCATGGAAAACAATTACTATCCCATGATATCAAATTTGCTTGAACGAGTTGTTGTCTGTCTGTGACTACAAATATTTACACATATAGAACTGTTTCTATGACTTTTGAATGGAATGGAATGCTGACCGCTAGGTGGCGCCAATAATTGTTCTAGATGAACAAAAGATAAAACCCTATTTGGTACAGGGTACTTTAGAGTACTTTAACAAAAAAAAAAAAATTTCATTTATTTGTACTTACATAAATGTTTTTTTTTTTTTTTTTGTGTTTTTGATATGAAAATAATCTTACAGAATGCTCATAGACCTATGTAGATAAAACTGTTTCCTAATAGCCTTTAAGTAAACATAAATCGTACTATGCAAATCAAACTGACTATAACAGGGGGCAGAGCAAGTTTAAGAGGAGAAAAGTAAAACAAAGACATATGTATGTGTAGAGGTTTAGTAGTTTGTTGGAGTGTGTGTGTGAGTCTATGTATGATTATTTTTTTTTGTCCAAAGGAAGGGGCAAAGGTCATGCTTTCGGAACTGCCCAAAAACCTCCCCTCCCGCCCCCCTCAGCATTTATTATGCGTCGCACAAAAGAAAAATTAAACTAAAAAAGATTGAAACAGAAGAGCAAAACAAAAAAAATATAAACAAAACAACAAATTTAAATGACAAATTAAACACAAAAAAAAAAAAAAACCAAGGGGAAAAAATACAAGAAGAAGGTAGATTGTAAGTGAAAAATCAATTAACATTCTAAGATTGATAATGAATTCGTAACGTAATCGCCAGTTTCAGTTTCAGAATGAAGAGCATAGTCAAATATATGTCAATACATATATATATATAGTATATATACATATATACTTAAAACATACATATTTATATATACATACATACATAGAAGCTAGATTGAACTCGTTAGTTGTTTAATAGACGTTGTAGTGATCATCGATAATATCAGCATAATCAAAACCAAAACAAAAACAAGAATCAAACTAAACTGAAAATTATATATACAATATATATTACAGTATATAGTTTAATTGGTACTGCGTGTTCAGAACCCAAGTCAGGAAACCATTCAGCGTTAGCCCGTTAACTCTTCAGCTCGTCATTCTCAATGCTCACGCTCACACTCACTTTTACACTCATTGATTGTTGATTGTCCTACATACTGTAAGTAAGTAAGATCTCATTGAACCGCCCCCTCTCCACCACCCCTCCACCACAAGCAATTCAGAAGCAAGCACATCCCCACCCAAAAGAAATGCATCATCAAGCGTCGCCGCCTGTACCTGCTCCAGCTTCTCCTATTTAAAAACCAATCCAACGATCTTGCATGTTAATTAACTTCACACATAATACATACTAGTTATTATATTGAAAATTATGTATAACCTATGCAATGCGATTCCAACGCGCTGTGGGAATCCAAAGTGAATCCCACTTGAATCCACCAAGTGATTAGCAGCTGCTGACTTAATTGAATCCTTTTTTTCTATTTTGTACTCTTTCTTTTAAATGTTTTCCACTTTCTTTCGTAAACAACAACAAACAAACCACAAAAATAATAATAACAATAATAATACAAAAGAGAAAAATCGTCGTCGAGACCAAGATTTAAGCCTTTTTGGAGAGCAGCCGGCAAAAAGGGCAGGGATCAGGGATTCCAAAAGCAAAACAGCAACACAGACTGATACAGAATGAGAAAAAAGCAGAGGCAGAGAGAGAGAGAGAGAGACAGAGTGTGAGAGAGAGAAAAAGTGAGTGAGAAAAGAGAAAGCGAGAGAGTGAGAGAGAGGTGAGAGCAAGAGTGTGTGGGAGCATAATTATTTCCATTATTGTTGTTCCAAAAAGAAAATTTCCCTTTTTAAGAATTGTAAATAAATGCCAAAACGACAAAAAAAAGAAAACAAATTAAATAATAATAATGAAAATAGAAACTGTATGATATGAACAATTTTACATTGAGCGTTTTATTTCAATTCACTGCTATATATATATATGGAACATACCATACATAAACACTATATACACTTATAATTTATCGTCCGTCAACTTACAAGTTGCTTTCGATGAAAAAACAACACACACACACAACTGCAAATCAATATATAAATATAGAAATATTTATATATTAGGT
Organism: Drosophila paulistorum; assembly: GCA_018152135.1. Taxonomy (NCBI): domain Eukaryota; kingdom Metazoa; phylum Arthropoda; class Insecta; order Diptera; family Drosophilidae; genus Drosophila; species Drosophila paulistorum. The sequence continues at coordinate 17,985,149 of JAECXG010000690.1, forward strand.
GTATATTCTTATTACATATTCAAATCAAACTCAGACAATAAAAAAAAGAAAAACAAAACAAAAATATATAAATTCATTTGTTTACCCAATTGCTCGATGGAAATATATCAAAATCTCAATCACCGATTAGAGGGAGATGTCTATACATAAATATAAGACCTTGCATGATCTCTGTATTAAACCATAACTTAATGTTCAACTAAACTACTAAACTAATTAACACAAAAACCTAAAAAACAAAAAAAAAGCCCACTAAACAAAAATTAGAGAAATCAAAAACAAAGGAAATTAAAGTAAACTCTAATACACAATTTTAGCAAAACTGCCCAATTAAAAAAACAAACAAAGAAAACAAGTAATTAAATCAATTCTCGTCAGTTATAAAATATAAGATTAGAATTAGGCGAAAAATTAATTTGCGCCAAACAAAAAAGAATCAGACACCTAGGCGAAACTGAGAAGACGTTGTGAATCGGAGTGCACCGGCACGCCGGAGACCATACGAGATTAGAATTTTTTTTAAATTTAAAACCTAGTCTAAATAATGATAATATAAATACAAATTTAAAAAAAAAACACACACACACACACAAAAACAAAAAGGTATTAGCATAACAAGCTAAGCGATAAACCATAAATGGCTAATAAAATTCCAAAATGTTGCAAAAATCATATCAGATTCTAAAATGATAAACCCATTAAATGAACTGAAAAAAAAACAAACTTAATTCAATAAATGAACATTTAAATCCAAAGTAAGAAAAAAACACATAAAAACTATAATCAATGGGGAAGGAATATGTTGTTGTTGTTTTTGTTGTTGTTGTGATTAAAGATTAGAGAGCAGCATGAATGAGAGAAAAGTCAAAGTCAAATGAATCCATTCGAATTGAATTCGAATGAATGAGTGACAACTCCACAATGAAATGAATGAGTGTGAGTTAGTACTTGTCAAATCTCTAAAAATACGTAACTCTGTTTAAGGAAAGGCAATGAATTGAATCATTCGAATTATTTGAATTGTCTCATTGGGACGTTTTAAAGCTACAAAAACTAATTATTTTATCCAAAATGTGGGGAAAATAATGGCGAAATGAGGGCTATTCAAATTAAAATATGCTATACACCCAAAAACTTTAGTGTGCAGTTATGGATTAGACAAAAACTTCATCTCTATCTCTGTTGGGGGTTTGAACCCGACAAAGTTTGGGTAGGTCCCCACAGAACCACCGACCACATTAGTTCAGTCGTACAGTAATCACATATAGTTAAAAAATATATAAAACAAGTAAATACTAGATATGGGATTCGAATGCATTCGAATCATAGCAACTCATTCAATTCGTTTTGTTTCATTTGAATGTTGTGCAACTGAGTTCTACGTCAACACATTCATTCAGTTGAAGTCGATTTTCAAAGTCATTCAATTCATTCATTTGGTTTTGAATGTTGTTATCTCGAATTGATATTTCTAACATTTATGCAGCTCTCAATTAAAGATATACCAGATTACTAGACTAGACTAGACTACTCCAAGTATTGTAACTCGCTCGATCGGCGAGTTTTTTGTTAGGCAAGATCAATTTTAGTATTGGATCGGAAATATTTTTCTAATTGAAAATGACAGAGATAATTAGAATCATAATCAAATTCATAATAACACAGTAACAAAACGAATTTTCAGTCTTTTAAGTATGTGGGAAATTGTGTATCCTCTGAGGGTGGAGCCGGTATGGTGACACCGCCTGTGTCCACAGCTGGCTCGTGTGGCAAGGACAGGGAATCAATGCTCTCCAGTGGCATGAAACAGTCAGCCGACACCTCATTGTTCTTATCGCTTAGCTTGGCCGGATATTTGAAACCAGTCGAACGCGTTGCATCCATAGAGTCCTCACAATTGGTGATCAAGCCCTTGCGATGATCTTGCTTGTGGGCCAGTAAGCGTTCCGCATTGATTGACGTATAATTGCAGAGATCACAACACAATTCACTGTAGGCCTGGACATGATTTAGCCTCATGTGACGTTTAAGGGCATTGGCCTGAATGCAGCTATAATCGCACTGACTGCACTTGAGTGAAATCGATGGCTGAGCGCCACTCACGCTACCGTGACGCTGTCGATGCTTGTGCAGGACACTGGGATCCCGGGTCGAGAATTTGCATTGCTCGCAATGCAGCGGCTTCTCGCCCGTATGCTGACGCATATGTATAATTAGGCTGGCCTTGCGAGCCGTTTTCTTGCCGCAGACATTGCATATGAATGGCTTTATCTTGTTGTGCACAGTCTTGACGTGCTTCGAGAGCGTTTTGCCGTTTACGAATTTCCGACTACAGATCTCACATGTCTTCTCCGCATAGTATTTGTTCTTTTTGTTGGTCGAACCGGGGGGTCCGGCTGATTGATCAGCTGAAGCTGTTTCGTTTGCCTGCTGCTGTTTCAGTTTTCGTTGTCGCTGGACAGCGGCAAGCGATCGTAGGACTCTGGCACGCCACTTCTTATGGACTCGCATGTGACGCCAGACGAGAGCTGATACTGGAGATTTGTACTCACAACCCAGAGCTGGACATTGCAATAAATCCACATCGATTTGATGGGCTTTCCACAAATGGGCGGAACAGCGTCGCCAGTTGGCTAACTCTAGGCCGCATTCGCTGCAAAGGAAATTGTGTTCCTTGTGGCACTTGACATGCCGTTCCATGCGCTCTTCATTTTCGAACTTGAAACCGCAATTCTGACCGGTTGAACATCTGTGCAGAAATGGGATTTATATGTGCATGTGTATACAGCTGCAGTTTAGTTGGTTAATTACTTACGGCACACGCATATTCGCTCGAAGGACAACGCGAAAATCCTTAAATGGCATGGGCTGCATCTCAGTTGTAGAAGGTGGGGGTGGGGGTGGTGGTGGTGGCACGGATTGAGCCAAGGGCTCTGGACGAGATTCCTGGGGCGGCAGATTGTTCGGATTACTACTTCTGGTGCTTGTTCGGGATCTGGCGGCCAACATAGCCGCTGGGACACATCCATGGAAATAGACCATGTGACCCCGCAAGTCTTCTAAGAGATCATATTGACGAAGACACAGACTACACACGTATACAATACGAGCTGCGTTATCCATTTGTTTTTTTGTTTTTTTTTTTAAATATTAAATCACATCAACAATAAATAATACGTCTTTACGTCATTTCAGTGCACATTACGTCGATAGTCGTATCGATAACTTTATCGATTACCAGTTTACCGGCCGCAGTGTTGGTTAGTATTTTTGAGGAGATTCGCAATCAGCCAGTGTTGCCCAGTTTTCTCCACTGACTTACAATATTAATAGATATAGGGTTGGATTATTTTCATAATTATTTTCATAATTTTATTTAAAATCATATAGTCTCGGAATAGTGCCGCAAATATGAGCAGCGCGCTGGAAAACTACGTCAATCAAGTGCGCACGCTAAGCGCTGCATGTAAGTGGGCGTGGCCTGCCATTCGATTCATCCAGACAAAGCCGCCTTGGTTTTTGTTGTTACAAGTATTTATGCGGTTTGCGAATTATTGTTGTTAATTTGCTTACTACCCACACACAGGCAGTTACCGTGAGCTGGCGGACGAGCTTGCAGAATCCCTGTCCCTGCTTGTCCGCAACTGGAGCATATTGGACAATGTGCTGGAAACTCTTGACATCCAACAGCATACGCTGGGTGTGCTCTATGTGTTGCTTGCCAAGCTACATAGCGCGGCAACTGCTAATCCAGAGCCGGCACAGATCATTCAGCTAATGCGGGACTTTCTTCAGCGCAGCAGTGTGGAACAATTGCGATTCGCCGTGTGCGCCTGTGAGTAGATTCCGGGCTAGTAGGATCATCGATTCATTATTTCACTTAATTACTCTGTCTAGTTTACGAGACTTGCCATTGCTTTACGGAGTTTATAGTCCAGAAGCAGTTGAGCATTCTCGGCATTAAAATTCTGTCGCGTGCCATTGACCAAATACGACAAATGGACACTCAGCTAACCCCCTTACATGCCGATCTCTGTCAGCTTAGCTTGAAGGCGAAAAATTTCAGTGTGGTATTGCCCTATCTAGATGCGGACATCACTGACATTTCCACGGTGGCGGCTGAGAGTAAGAATCAACAGCAACAGCAATCGCAGAACACAATGGTGAGAGACCCTTTTGCCCTTTTTTGATTATTTGGTAAATGGCTTTGCTCCTCCAGGATGCCAACAACGATGCCAAGTACTTTTTGCTCTACTACTACTATGGCGGCATGATATACACAGCCATCAAGAATTTTGATCGCGCCTTGTACTTCTTTGAGGTGTGCATCACCACACCGGCCATGGCCATGTCGCATATCATGCTGGAGGCGTACAAAAAATTTCTCATGGTCTCTCTCATTGTAGAGGGCAAGGTGAGCGGCTGCTGCAATCAAGTGCCTTCAATCAAGTTGCTATCAAAGGTTTATTCCACGTTGCAGATTGCGTATATACCAAAAAACACACAAGTCATTGGACGCTTCATGAAGCCCCAGGCCATTTACTATCATGATCTGGTGAATGTCTATGCAAATTCTTCCAGCGAAGAGTTACGCATTATTATACTCAAGTACAGTGAAGCATTTACACGTGATAATAACATGGGCCTAGCCAAAAAGGTAAAGTCCCCTCGGCAAGATGATCGAATCAAAATAAATGGATCTTGTTTTGTCATCCTTTTTGCAGGTGGCCACCTCTTTGTATAAGCGTAATATACAGCGACTGACGAAAACGTTCTTAACGCTCTCCCTTAGCGATGTGGCCAGCCGAGTCCAGCTGGCCAGTGCATCGGATGCAGAGCGTTATATTCTAAACATGGTACACGATAATCATTATATTTCCCATCTATTATATACATATATCGTAATTGTGTTGTAGATCAAATCGGGTGAAATCTATGCTACAATCAATCAAAAAGATGGTATGGTCTTGTTCAAAAACGATCCAGAGAAATACAATTCACCGGATATGTTCCTAAATGTGCAAACGAACATAACTCAAGTTCTGGATTTGGTAAAACAAATTAATAAAATGGAAGAAGAGATTCTTTTGAATCCCATGGTATGTAAAGATCACATTCAATTTCAAATAAGTTTCGTGTTTTCAATTTCTGTTGTTTTTTAAGTATGTTAAAAAGTCTCTTGGCAGTCAGGATGATGATTTGACGTCGCAGCATCCAAAAGCATTTTCAGGTGATCCCACGGATTGATGTTGCCAGTGCCAACAGCTCAATGATGCCGCCGCCGCCGCCACCACCAACACTAACACCACCTACACCACACCAACAACAATTACAATTACAACAATCAGCAATTAACATTAGTTTGCTGATTGTTATCATCTTTATGCTCATTCATGAACAACACTCATCCAGCTGTAATAACAAGATACTGCGCTCTTACATATATCAAATTTATAGATGAACATTCTATTTTAAATAAACTATGAATCTATAAATCGATGACTAAGCATTTGGGATATATAATCGAATAATCAAATTGGACAACATTTTATTGATTGACTCGCTCACACAAACAAACACACACACACACAAAGTTTATAAGATAAGATAAGGATTTTTATTTCGACCTTATACACACGATCAGGCGACTTTTACGAGGCCAGCTTATATTGTCTAGCCTGGATAATTTTGTTGTATTGTATGTATTTGTGGCGTCTTAGCCCCCCACCTACTCCATTCCGTCTGAGCATCATAAATAATTCTTATACGCTTAACAGTCGAGTTGATTTTATTTACAATAATAATAATCATAATAACAAGCGTCAGGCGAGTCAATGTACATGTCATATAACTTCGTAACCCTAAATGATATGGCTAATTAAGTGACTAGAGGCTGCCATAGCATTAAGTGGCAGCATTTAATGCTTAGTTATACATATACTAAACACGTACACATGTACATATACTTATATATAGACATATTAAGTATAGTAATTTTAAACAACTAATTATTGGTTGGTTGAATGCGCTTTGTGTTCTTTATATAGATAGATATATACATATGTGTATCAACAGGCCGTTTCTCATCATGCCTCGGATTAAAAGGCGTCTCAGTGTGCGTGTGTGTGTGGGTGTCTATTTACAAACGGTGGCTTCAGCTCCGACTTTAGCTCTAGCTGCTGCTGTGAGCTCCACTTCTGATTACCTTCCAATTCATTTTTGGGCTGGCTCTTGCTTATTTTTGTTTTTGTTTTTACTGATGAGATTCTCACGTGTCGTTTGGCGCTCTCTTGCTCTAGGTAGCTGCTGTTGGCCAGCGCCTTCTAACCGGTTTTCATGGCATCTACATCTAGTTCCATAATGCTGGTCTTCAGTTGGCTTGGAGTCGCAGTTGATATGGATTCCACACTATTGATGCTACGATATAGCTTATGTATAACATTGACCAAAATGAAACATAATATAAGCACCAAAAGTGACATAAACACATAGGCCAATACCAATGGTGTATCGGAAATGGGATCCAACATTTTCCACGCGTCTTATTGCAATTGATTTGAAATTTCTTCACTCGATTTACAATTAGCCAATCTTACTGACTTGGCCTGGAATTGCGACTGGCGGGAGGGAGCTGGTTGCTGGGAGTGTGACAATTCAACCAAAGACACAAAGAGCAATAATAATAACAACAGCAGCAGCAACAACAACAAGAGACTGAGGCGCTTTGCGTATGCTAATTAATTATCATATACCTTGTATATCTGTACGTTTGTTTTTGCTTTTTATAGTGTATAAAATACATGCATATGCATATATATGTGTGTATATATACAAATAAGATATACAAGTATATATGTATATGTGTATATATATTCTTGAACAAATGCCGCGCTTCTTATGCCGTGTGTGCGTTGGTTGACACCTGCCTGGGAACTGAAACGGGCGAGTTAAATGAATGGAAACTTTGTTTGGCATTACGTATACGTATGTATGCTCGATTGCCAGACTGCTTCTAGTTGTTGTTGTCGTTGTTGTTGTTGCTGGCGGCATTGCGGCCTACAGCGACAGCAGCGGCAGCGAACCGCTTTTTGATAAGCCTGGCATCATGCAATGGCTAGCCTGCACTCTGACTTAAACTTAACTCTTTCACCTCCCCACACCCCCTCTCTATATGCCCACCGATAACAACAACGACTTTAAGCCGGAGTAGGGGTAACTTGGACCGGCTTAGCTCTAGAACTTGCTTCATTTTTCTCGCACAACCTTTGGATTTTCCACATTTTCCCCACAAATACACATATATAAATATATAATAAGCTGCCTTTCTCTACAAACCAATATAAAAAATATTTTGAAATCACTTAGATCAGTTATATAGGTATTATATGTATATATCTATAGCTTACTACTGGGTTATTGTTTTATATCCAAAGTTGTTTAGAGACATCATCAATAAGAAAGCTTAGCTTAGTTAAAGTTCGATTATTGTTACCAATTGTTGTATTACATATCGTTCAGGTCTTAATGACTTCCCCCCGCCACCCTCACACACACACACACACACACACGCATATCCACACAATTTAAAATTAGCCAGGCCCTCTCATTAAATGTCGAGTGTTCGTTGGGTGGTCGATCGATCCTCCTCTCAAAACTTGCATACCAATTAAATCGACTTCGTATTGTGTTAATTGAAGAATGCCAATAAAAACAAGGAAAAATAACAAATAATGACTGTACATCATATAAAAAGAACAAAAATACAAATATATATATATGTACATATACAATCTAAGTGTATATGGAACTGAAATGGCGTCAATCGACAAATTGCTTGGTTGAAATGGGGTTGGCTATAATATGGTCATGCATAGTGGGGGGTTCTAGACCCGGTATGTTTGTGATTTGGCAATTATCAGAGATAACAATGGAATGGCTAACAAACCAGTCTAGAGAGTCACCACCATCTTATCTATTGATAAGAAAATAATGTGTTAAAAACGTTCTCGTTTTTTCTTTCGGGTTTTTTTTCTTTTAGGGCCAATCATTGTGATATGAAGAAAAAGAAAACGTTACACCTTGCTCCACATTGTCGTGGCTTAATGGATTGATGGGTGAGAGTGGACGTTCCACCTTAAATGTCAGGCGATTTTAATGAGTCGTTGAACATTGTTCTCCCCGCACTCGCAGTCGCGTACTTTAAATGGGGAGAGGGGAAGGTTTTTTTTTTTTGGGGCCAAGCAACCAAATGACCCCAAAATCCACTGTTTGGACAAAAATATTATTGGTTGCTCGTCTCTCGTTCTCTCTCTCAGGCGGATTGAAAACAAGTTCTAGCATAAACATTGGAAAAACAAAAAGCAATAACAAAAAACACAATATAGCAAATACTCAAAATCTATTTATAAATGCAAAAACTAAAGCCAGTATACTTCAAATTCAGCTTTAGCTTGAGCTCGTTCTCTTTCTCTCCCTCCTCTAGTCTTGATCTCTCTGTGCTATGGAACGCCTTTGATGTGGAGCACGGCAGGCTGCCGCACTGTCCGTACAGTGGGCATCCAGGGCATTCATTATAACATCGTCCAGAGTGACACGCATATGCGAGTCCATGTGCGTGTCCTGGGCACGTTGATTACACTTTAGCATCACCCGGAGACGTGGAATTTTGGTTAAATGATCATAGAAGCGTACTATATGGGTAGTGGATGGTCTCTGACCATGTTGGGCAGTAGCAGCGCATACCGGCGCATTATCCTGTTGGCAGCGACACATAAAACTAATGGCCCGATCTCTGGAATCAATATCAAGCTCAACGCTAACCAAATAGCATGGCTCCAGCGTAAGAATAATCCGCACTGCACAAGTAAATAGACTAAGACAGTTGTTGATGGAATCACTGGATCTTTGCCACTTACCCGAAGATGATACATCGATTTGGGAACGATTTGGTATCCATATGGAACGCATGCTGGGCTGCATTGAGCGCACGCTGCGGCTTGTTGACTTCTCCATGTAGTCCCGCATGCTCATCATTCGATTGGAGCCAGGACCAGCGGAGAGTGGCAAATTATCGTAGACGGATATATAAATCTTATGACTTATATAGACCACTATGAAGCATAATATGAAGATAAGCAGCAGGATCAGGCAATAAGTAAATAATGTGGGTATCAGGAAGATAGCGTCAAGCAACATTTCGAATACAAAACAAAACAAATAATAACACGAGAATGAAAAAAACAAACTATAAAACGAAAAAACAAACTAGATTCAAAAACCCAAGAAAACTAAGTTTTCGAAAAAATCACAAATAACGTGAATAGAAAAACCCCCAGCAAAACCAAAACCAAGGAATTTGCAATGGATAAATATATATAGACGTAGTCGTACAACGCTCAGTACAAACAAGTGGCCCATATGACAACCTCTACCCACTCCGACCTAAGGGCATAGGCGTATTACATATATAAACATAAAATTAAACTAAAGAAATAGAAAATATTAAATGTAATAAGATAATAAGTTACATATAAAAAGAAAACAGGATAAGTTAAAATAAAGATGATTACAACTAATTACGAGCGAGGAAGGACAAGATCGCAGTTTTTATACCAGGAAGCGATGTTTCGGAACCGATAACGTGCCAAAGTCTGTTGTAGTGACTACATAGTATACGAAAAGGTTCATGCAGAGAAAATTTAGTTGTGCAAGTGGGAAGTAAAAGCGGTGTGAAATTGCGGGTCCTTCTAGATGGAACAGAAATGTTAATTTGGCTCAACAGCTCCGAAGAGTCAATCTCACCGTTCAGAAGTTTGTAAAGAAAAGTTACACCAAGCATAGTTCTACGATTAGCTAAAGAAGGAAGGTTAATTAACTGAAGCCGACTAGAAGAAGATGGAAGTTGTACAGTTGGATCCCAGCGCAAATCAGGAAAGGCAAAGATTAAAAACTGTTTTTGTACAGATTCTAATTTGTTTTGATAAAACTCATATTGAGGAGACCAAACACAAGATCCATACTCCAATATGGGGCGGACTAAAGAATTATAAAGTATTTTGGTAGTATATGGATCCTTGAACTCCTTCGACCAGCGCTTTATAAAGCCAAGAACACTCTTAGCCCTACTAACAGTAGTCGATATACATATGCTACTATATCGACTACTGTTAGTAGGGCTAAGAGGGCTAAGAAACTGAAAAATTCATAATTGATTGATTTATGCTAAAGCTGTAAAAAAGAGAAGGAGGAAAATAATGTTTCCCAGCTACAAGGATCGACCTGGATCAATGTGCTGTGGCATGGGCAAAGTAATTTCAGAAAATTGAACACACATTTTTTGATTTCGATTGGTTTTTGCAACATCTATGTAAATGTATTTATTTCATTTTTGTTTTCTTTGTCAGTTTTGTAGTTTTCTTTTCGCCTTTGTTTATACATATGATTTTACATTGATAATATTATTATTATTATTAAATTGTATTTTTTTTTTTTTTTTTGTTTTGCCTTTTTTAGTTTTTGTTTGTTTTTTTGTTGCAAAATGTTGCATTTTGTTTTGTCGCTTGGCCTGGCTTAATGTAAAGTGGCAACGATGTTTTGCTTGTATGACTTTCTTTTGTTTTTATTTATTTCTTTTTGTTTTTGCCTATCTGTTGCTCTTCCTCTCTTTCTGTGTCTTTCCCTAGCCTAACCCGCCGGCGGGTAACTCTCAACGCCCATTGAAATGGGCGTAGTTTGCACACTGCGCAAACCCTTCAACGAAAAAAATAATCTAGGACCAACCTTTTGCTTTAATATGTGAATAAGTTAATGTGTATGGAGAGATAGAAAAAAAACACACACACACCCACACACACACCGACACACACATGCACTTTATCACCTAGGCCCATGTTTGGGGCATCTAGGAAGGATTCAATGAGCGTGCCAAGATCAGGACTAAAACCTGTAACTGAACTGAGCCAATGCCAACAATCGATTAATCATACAAGTGTGTTCTGTTTGTGGTGTGTGTGTGAATGATTGGGTGTGTGTGTGGGTGTGTGTGTAGCTTTAGGATAATGTGCCATGATCTTTATAGCGCAAAAGCTTTTTATATACACAATATGTTTGTTGTTTGTTGCAATTAAATTTGATTTTGTTTGTTTGTTTTCTTGTAAATGCAACTTTTCGTTTGGGTTTTATATAAAACGTGCACACACCACCCAACAAACACACACACACACACGACCAGCACGCATTTACAAAGTGTGTGTGTGTGTGTGTGTGTGTGTGTGTGTGTGTATATAACAAAGTATAACAGATTTAATTTCAAACTCAATTACAAATTAATGATGCAGACTTTCTTAATGAAACAGATTAAATTTAACATTTTCCTCGTTTTTTCTTGTTAATTAAAATTAAATTTCATGTAAATTGTTGCTGCTAGTTTGGCTCTCAGTGTCTGTCTGTGTGTGTGTGTGTGTGTGTGTGGGTGATAATTAGAAATAATTTACTAAAAATTAATTGTTAATATTGTTAAATGACTCATCCTTTAGCATGCCAGCTTGTTTGTTTGCTTGTGTGTGTGTGTGTGTGTGTGGCGACAATAAAAAAAAAACATTCAGATCTTTTTTTGAATACTTAATGAAACGGATTTTCTTTTATTAAATGTTTTGTCTTCTTTTTTTTTTGAGGGGAGTTTTTTCATTTTTTTTTTTCTGTGGCAGCATGTTCCTTTTTTTTTTGTTGTTTTTGTTTTTTTTTTGTTTTTGTTGTTATTTCATTTCCTTTTATTGTTGCTTTTGTTCTAGTTATTGTTGTATAAATATGTAGAAAAGGAGCAACAACAAAAAGTTTGCAGTGCAAAAAATTACTTTTGTTTTTCATTGTTTTGTTTGTTTCTTTTTTGTCTCCTTTCTTCATTCTTGTTGTTGTTGTTTTAAGTTTTGCAGTTATTGTTGGTTTTAAGTTAAGAAACTTTTTTTGTTTGTTTTTTGGTTTTTTTTTTTTGAATTTCAGCTCCAGTGCAAAAGTTTGACAAGTTGCAGGATGAAAGGGGAACATGCCGCAACTGAGACACGCACACACATACATATACACAAAATGCATACATATACATATATCTTAATACATATATACATACATATATGCGTATTGCATATGTAACTTCAGCACAACATACAGAATTCATATATATAAACATATATATATATATATATAAATATAAAGTAGTTAATTATAACTAACATACACATCATCATCATCATCATCATTAATCGAATCAAATCTGATAGAATTATCCCAGGATCAAAACCCACATAAATTCAAGCTAAAATTTACATACATAGATGAATTACAATAGTCTTAGCTTTGCTTTGCTTTTGTAGGTTGTTTTCTCGTTTTTTTGTTTTTCTTGTTGTGTGTTTGTTTTTGTTTTTAGTATCTTTGTTTTCTCTGCTTGCATTTAACCATTACACAATTACAAACGTTGAAGTTTCTTTTTTATGAATTTTTTGCTCTTGCTTTATTACTTTCTTCTTGCCTTGATTTAGCTTATTTGTTTTAGATTCAGCTGCAATTGCAGCTGATTCTGAGCGTTTAACAATTTCCTTTCTTTATTATTCCATCTTTCCTTTCAATATATTTTTGTGTGATTGTTGTTGTTGTTGTTGTTGGCATTCGCTGCATTGTTGTTCTCAGTTGTGGTTGTTGTTGTTGCTGCTGTTCTTACTGTTGGTGTTTGCTGATGTTCATTGTTGTCCATTTAAACAGACAATGAAACGAAACTGTTATACTGCGTAATGTTCCGTTTAAGTATGTCTGCGCAGGGACCCAATACACGTTCGAACCTGTTTACATATAAATATATTAATTTATTGATCCAATTTCTTAGAGTAGTTAGTATAACACTTTATCTTTCTGGGCCTATCCTACTTATTGGAATCATCTTGCATTCTTCTTCTGCTCCGCTAATGATAATTCCGCTTAATGTCATCTATTTTCGGCCTTCAATCCTCGTGTACTCAATTATAAATGTGTCCTTGCTGCTTTTAGAGTATTCTAACATTTCTAGCATCCATATCCTTGTCTCTTGCATCAAATATGTACGTATACCATCTCGAAGTACTTATAGATTATCTGCAATCATCAAATACTTTCCATTTCTCCAAGTCGGCTGGCTGGTCTACTGCTATTTCCATTGCTGATAATAATGATAATCAACTCTTCTTCGCTTCTTCACTTTTTTATATACTGTATGTAGCTGTTTCATTTCATTTCTCACTTATCAATGCGGTAAACCCGCAAAATATAATTCTTTTTCAAAGTTTTTTAGACAGATATCTATTTTGGTATGATTATTTTCATACTTGGCAATAAGAAGGGTTAAATTTGACCCTTCCATAAGCTCAAAATCTAATATATCAATCAATCATGCAGGAGATTGAAATACACCTGGCCCTTGCTTAGCACGGCATTTCTACGAAATGTTCGAGCATAGATTTTCCACCACATCTTCCACCTTGCAAATCTTAATTGTCTGATCTTCAAATCATTCACCTATGACTAAATGAGCAGATGCTGGTATAAGTATTATGGAGTTCGCGCTGGGTCGATTGCCTTGGAAAGTACGAAGATTATAGAGCCAAAACCATTTCAAAAATCATTGCAACCAAAATCGAGTGAGCAACGACCAGGTGTTTGAATACAATCCCAATCTTTTCTAAAAAAAAAAAAAATAGAACTTATTGATACTAGGCAAAGTTGGAAATTCCGCCTCATTCTTATGCTTTCAAGTTTTGCAGTTTTAAAAACAAATTCGCTTTTGCCTATACCAAGCCGAATGGTCGAAGTAATAAAATGTTATATTTTTGATCCTAGTATAAGTCCATGGACAAGGATATGTAAGGTGAGAAGAACAAGTTTATAAAAGCAAAGAATTTCAAATAACACAGTAAAAAGACTTTGCGCTCGTTAAACAAAATTACTTAGCAAAAGGAGTCGTAACTAGGATAGTATTTCCTCTCGACAAGGGGGGAACAAGCTTATATATGCATATCACTTTGATTTTTATCAGCATTTTCGTTAGCATTTAAATAAGCAAAAACTCACCTCGCCCTATCCAGTTTGACACACTTGAGCGGACCGCGAGCCACTACAGTGGCTGCACGTGGTCGATCTAATAGCAATGCAATCTCTCCAAAGTAATCGCTGGAACCCAAACGACCCACCTCGGCAGGCTCTTCGCCCTGCTGGGATTGAGCATGGAGGGTGATAAAAAAAAACAAAAAGAAAAGGTTATACATAAATTAGGGTCGATTAGTTTATCCCCATTCAAAATGTTACATACCTCTGAGCGTTGCTGCAGGACCACCGCACAGCCCTCGAGAATGATATAGAAATCATCGCCTGCCGCTCCCTGCTTCACAATCGTTTCACCGTCCTCAAATGAGCAGGTCTCGAGGGAATCGGCCACTGTCAGGCGTTCCCATTTATCTAAACTTTCCAATATGGAGACACGTGACAAAAACTCTTCGTACATTTTGCGTTTGCGTATGGTTGAGCCCATTAAAATACGTCTGTAGGAGTCGCGATCAATGCCCCACAGTTTAACATCGCTCTTGGCGCGTACAGTGGCGGCTCGAGGTGTGCCATAGATGAGGGCCAATTCGCCAAAGCTACCGCCTTCGCTAATGGTAGTCACCAGCTCGGAGTTGACAAAGACCTGTGACAGAAGGATTATCATTTCATGACCTTAGTAATCCTACATATATAGCCATACTTACATCAACTTCACCCACATCTATGACATAGAAATTGTCACCCTCATCGCCTTGCTGTATGATATTCTCGCCAGCTGTATGATTAACCGGAAACATGGCGTCGAATATATCCGAACGTTCGCTCTCATCCAAATGGGCAAATAGTACATTTTTGGCAATTGCCTTGGACAGGGCATTCATTGTTTTGTAATCCTTTGGTACCACTTTCTTAACATAATTGGCGGCATCCTCTTCGGTGACGGGTTCGGCTGAAATGCCACCGCGTCTACGTACGGGCGGTGCAGCTGTTTGTGGCATTGGACTGAGATCTTCGCAATCGTCAGGGCTGATAACCTGTTTACTGGCATCCAGTTTCACTTGTTCCTGCAAAAGGAAAACAAACAAATCGAATCAGATTAAATCACGAATCACAATTATATTCCAAACTCGATACAAGAAGAGCGTGCAGTTGAAACCATTTAGTATGCCAAGTGCAATGTATCATAAAATGCAAATGTAGCACCAACCCAACCCAAGCCAATCCACCCACCCCACTTGGCCACTTTAATGAGATGGGGATTCATATGACGATAATGATGCGCCCGCCCTTCCTCCCTACCAATGTGCGTCATTGCGTAAATTGTATTTGCTTCGACTCACATCAGAGAGTCGTAGTCGTCGTCAGGAGAAAAGATTTATAAATGTTGGGTTTGCTGGCAAAAAACTTCCCTGAAAAAGCTCCACCTACGCCAATTAATAACCATGTGCAATAGTTTTAAATTAAAACTTTTAATGTCTATTTTTGTTAGCTCAAAGTTTGTGGAGAATACAAAACGAGAAAATTCCTTAAGCTTAATTAACACGAGGACCAGTACCTACCCTTCCCATCCCATCCAATGGAATCCGAATCATATGCATCGCATCTCACCACGTCTGTTCCGTATTAGCATTTAGACTTTTGGTATGCACCAGCTGTCTGTCTGTCTGTCTGTCTGTTTGTCTTAGGTTCTTATGCAAATTGAAATGGCAGCAAGAGTTTAACAAATGCAAAAACAATTTCCATAGTCGCACTCGCCCCCCCCTTTTCTTTTAGATCCCGCAAAGCTACCGAGTTCCGCTTTTAGCTGTCCAGCTGTCCAATTGCAATTCCTTTCTACCGCTGCCTCTGCTGCTGTGACGTCAAAGCAGTCAGCCAGAAATGACCAGCAGCTGGGCTGATTAAGTTGCATTAAATTGTCACTCAACGGTGAAATGCAGCAGACTGTGGTCCATAAAACATTAAAAATTTTTGCATAGAATTATTAAATAGAATCCAATATCTAATCCACACAAAGTCCACAACGGACTAGAAGAAAGCTGTAGACAAATAAAACAAAACCAAATTGCCGCAAACTAATTCACAATTGGAAACAACTTAATCTGGTGACTATAACTTAACTATCCTGCAACAAAGATGCCTAGGCATATGAAAGCAAATTCCGGAGGTTCAACAGTTTTTCCAACAACTTGCTATTAACTTGGGTAGCTCCTAAGCCGATTTTGCAAAAGAACAAAATACAACAAGTACACTTGGCTCATATTATGTTTATCCTTTCAACGAAAGCAACAAATTCAATTTAGATTTAGGCCCATCAAATAATGAAACTCACCGATCCTTCCTATGGGAGGTATTTGTTGTAATATATTTTCTCTACAAGTTTTTGGAATCTAATAAAAAGTAAAAGTCTCCGTTTACAATCAATACGGTTAGGCAGACGGACGACCCTGGCTGGCTTTGTTGGCTAGTCGCGTGGTCGCGACAAGCTGATCAGAAATATAACTTTGTACTCTATATATGGTCGGATTTATTATATTTATTATATCCTTTTTGCCAGATTGTAAATGTTCTTATTTCCACTTTGGAAAAAATGTTCGTTTTTCGAATCAATTTACTTAGTTTCAAGTGAGAGGAATGGAATTTTAGAAATAAATTCATGTCATACCTTATGAATTAAACAAGTTCACATGATTTTTGGTGACTAACTAGTTTGGGTACGCTGATTTTACCCAAATCACGTCCAGATTTTGAAAAATCGGATAATCTGGGGTAAGAAAATATGCACCCAAAAGTATAGTATAGCAAATTAATCAATTTGTTTTGTACTTGTTAATAGTTTTTGGAATATGCTGTTTAAAACCTAAACAATTTGTAAAAAAAGTTTATTTTTCCCTTTGGCCAGTTTAAAGTAATTGTTAATATTGTAATTGTTAATATTGTTCTTAACATATTAATAAACATATGAAACATATTTGAAGGGTCTAACGAAAATGACTTCATGAGAAAACTGACCATAACCCATTATTAAGACTATTATAGTAGATTGGACAACATCGTGTGAATCCTTTTCCTTTGTGTGTATATTATGTATACGTGGTCTATGAGCAGCAATAAGAGCACTTTGACTGGATGCCATAAACATGAACACGAAACGCGAAGCAAACATCAAATGGTAAAATGAAGGCCCACTACTCAGGGAATACAATTTGTTTTTATTATCTAAACAAATCATCATATGAAATACGCACAAATTGTGTAAACAGAAAGCCAAGAAGAAAGAAAAAAGCAAAACACCGCACACAAAAGGAATGAAATCGAAATTGAAATCGGAATCGAAATCGAAATTGCTAATTGTGAAGCTAAATTGCTTGATGATGATACTGATAATGATCATGGATTGTAGATTATAGAAGATCGTGATGATGATGATGATGATAATACTCGCAATGACGAGTGACTAGTGAATGTTGATAGTGCGCGCTTGGCTTGTGGCCTCAAATCGAGTTTTTGTTAATGTTTTTCAAACTTTAACTCTTGGGCAGTTGCCAGTCACTTGAAGGTGGCGATCGATCGATCGGTCGGTCGGTCGGTCGTTCGATGGAGACAGGTGTCAAAGCAATGAAAGCCTCCGCCCAAACGCGGCTAAATCAATCAACGTCCGGAGCATACAAATGGCTGTTAAGTGAAATACATTATCAACTTTTTTGCATATTGAACCGCAAGACGACATCCTCACCACAAAAACCAAAATCATCATTATCATCGGCATCATCATGTAAACAGAGAGAGAGAGAGAGAGAGTGAGAGAAAGAAGTAGAGAGGAGTAGAGTGCAACAATGTTTATTACCATTTTGACTTTGATTTTTGCAACCAAGGGAGCCAGCCAATCTTTTGACCCTGACCTTTATGCAGACGCGGAGTCGGCGCCCAGCCAACTTAACAGCCATCGCCATAGCCACAGCCACAGCCATAGCCACAGTCATGGTCATGGCCATATGTCACCCCACACAGAATGTCTTCTCTTTTTCTGTCTCTCCTCTCCTTTCTCTCTCTCTCTCTCTCTCTCTCTCTCTCTCTCTCTCTCTCTCTCTCCATCTCTTTCTCTAGTTATTTCCTTTGAGTTTCCTTGTATTCGGTTTGCCATGGGCTTTTGTGTGCGTGTGTGTTTGTGTATGTGGCTCCCCTTGCGATTTTCTGCCTTTTAGCGACATATTAAACGGAAATCGATTTCGAATTGTAAATTGGGATCGTCCCACCAACCGGTGATGGAAATGGAAATTTAAGTTGGAACAGTGGAAACTTCAGGCGGAAATAGAGATAGGGAAATAGAGACAGAAACTGAGGCGCCGCTTATCAAAATGTAAAGTAATAAAAGACAAAAAACCACAACAGCATTTATGACATTGATGATGACAAATGCAAGTCTGATTAGATGTCAGCGATTGCCTGGGTGGGCAGGGTACAGGGCTGGGTCTGGGTCTGGGCACTGCCATTGGCCCTGGGCCCTAGTCCTACAAATATGGGTTGTGCAACTGTGACTTGTTAAAACCAAACAAACAACAGAAACTCACAAACAGTGATCAACTTTTACACTCAACTGTACATGCATACAGTTGTTGTTGCTTTTGGCTTTTGGACATTTTCTATAACTGATGCAGTGTTTGAATTCCCAACTAAGTAAGCTCTTTGATGGCTTAAAATCAGTTAGATCATGCCCAAAACCTAGAGATCCACCTAAATCAATAGACAATCAATTGCTAATGCCTTATTCGCCAAGAAAACATTCAGAAATGGTTTCAACCTTTTCAACTTAACTCTTTAACCTCACTAAATCACAAACACGATCCATACCAGGACTTGCAGTTAAGCCTTTTATGCCTTTGGCCCATGGGCAAACCAAAATGCCTTACATTTATAAGTCTTTCCATATTCAGTCGGTTAGTTGACTCTACAAAGGATTACTCAATACGAAAAATAAAGGAATGCTAATTAAAAACCAAGTTCCATTCTAAATCAGAATAAAATTTGTTGTTTGTTTCTTTCCGCTTATTCTCTTTCAACTCATTAAAGTGCAGTTAAATTTGGATATAGATTTTGGGCGTTAATATTTCTGCATCTGTTTCTCATCATTTCAACACATCAAACTAGTCTAGATATTTTCTACAATTGACATTTCATTACCCCACAGACTTATCTTCAGACTTAAGCTACAATAATTGAAATAACGTTTCAAAATAGTTTTATGAAATTGATTCTATACGTTTGTAATTGAAAAATATTTGATGAGACGTTGATATGATGGAATATGACAGACAATGCGCAACACTTAACACTCACAAACACGAAGAAGAAGAAGGAGAAGAATATAAAACAGCAATATGTTTGTGTTGTTGCATCTCGAATGCAATATACTCGCACATGAATAAATAAAGAGCGAAAAGAAACATGGGCGGGCTCTGTTTGCTAAGGGCAATCAAAAGTCAGGCAAAGATTTGAGTTTCAGAAATTGTAAACCTAGATAAAAGAACTAATAAAAACAAATATCCAAACGCGTTCTCATTCATTTCTTGTTTAGGGCTTGTTTTGTTTTATTGCTACAGGTAAATATGTATACATATATTTTAGAGTCGGAAAAAGTATGGCAAGATTGAATGACTGACTATATCAGTTAATGCAACCCTTGCTTAGATCACTTTAGCTACGACCATGCAATGAGAAAAGCGGGCGTCGACAATTTGTGTGTGTATGGAGGAAGAGAAGATGTGTGTGTGAGTGTGTGTGGAGGGACAAGACAACAAAATTGCACAACTACATACAGAACAATTGTGCAACTTTGAATAAAAGCGTGTAAATTTAAGTTTATGACGACCAAATGAAGGATGGATGGATGGATGGTTGGAGTGAATGAGTGAGCCGCATTCAGTCAGTGAGTGAATGACCAAATGAATGCATATATACAATGCGAATACGTAAAGAACTTGTGCACTAAGAGATTGTGGGTTGGGTGGTTGGAGAGGCAACTAAATAATTAGCTAACTAACTAACCAACTAACTAACTAGTTGGTATACATAGGCAAACACACACACGCACACTATTAGGTGTGTTGTTTGTGTGTTTTGGTTTTTGTTTTTCGTATGTGCAAACCTTAGACATGTTTTTTGTTTGTGCTTTATGCTTTTAGCCTCTGGTTTTTTCTGCTGCTGGTATCCGTGTATGGCTATTTGTGCCGTGACTTCTAATATGGACAGAGAAACAACCACAAATGAAAATCAATGTTCAGTATGTGAGAATCAAAGCTACACACATAAAACACACTCACAGATAGTTACACGGACACACACACACACACACACAGCGATTGTAATTTCTTCAAAAATAAAAATATATATGTGTATCTACATATATTTTTAAAAAATGAGAAAAACAGAACAAAAAAAACAAAAAAAGATACAAGTATAACGAAAAATTATAAAAATATTACGTATACGCAACGGTGGACAGCCGCCAAAGAGCAGCAATGACAAATCCAATGTCAAAGTTTTATAAAAATAAATATTTAAAAAGAATGCTGCCTAACATCACCATCAACAAGAAGGTGGAAGAGGAGCAGGAGGAGGAGGAGGGATGATGATGGCGACCGACGATGATCACGACCATCATTAACCGTCGTCCTTCTTAGCACTTGACATATTTGCATGAAATTCCTGCTGAATTTTTCCTCCTTCGACTTGAGTTTAAAGTGTTAGCAAGCAGCGGCAAAGGATAGGAAGAAACGATTTTTGAACTTGTACAACAGTGCGTATGAATAATATTTTGCTCTTATTGTGGCTGAGATCTATTAAAAGAAATCGCCGAAGGAAATTAATTGGCTTAAATGTGACTGCGGCGGCAATCAAATTATGTATATAAAAAAAAAATATCAAAAAATCACAAAATAGTAAAAATATATTTCATTTTTCGTGCGTCACAAGTGGAATGGTGTACATAAATAATTTTATTTATTTATTTTTCGTTTTTTGTGTGTGTTTCTAATTTAATTCTTATGCTGAGCTTCATTTTGTTGTGTTAATGTTGTTGTTGCTGTTGTTTTCCTGCCATTTTTAATTGCTTAATTAATCCAATTGCAGGAACACAACAATTTCTCTCTCTCTCTCTTTCTCACACTGTGAGTGTGCGTGTGTGTGAGTGTGTGTGTATGAGTGTGAGAATCTACCCGCTGTTTCCGTTTACTTTTCTTTCGACTCGACTTTGACTCGGCGAAATGTCTTTCGCGTATTTACAAAACGGAGGCGCGACACAAACTAAAAACTGAACAAAAAAAAAGTGAATTCGAATTCGCGTTCAGTTCGCAACATCGTCCGTTGGCGTCGCTTCGTTGCGACTGCGGCGGCTTCGTGTCTCTTTGCTTGCTCACTCACTCACTCACTCACTCACTCACTCACTAGTTGCCTTCCACTACATATGAAATATATGTGTGTGTGTGTGTGTGCTGCTAGTGGCAGCAGCTAAGACCATACATTTGACGTTGTTTTGTGGTAGGTTGTTGGTTTTGTTGTTTCTTTTCATTTCTTTTCTTTCTATGCCAAAAGACAGAAGATGTGTGTGTGGTTGGTATGTGGGCAGATAGCAGCTAACTACATTGTATATACACTCATAAATGAGACAAACGACGACTGTGCGTGCCACAACAAACATCACACACACATGCACATCCACATCCACATCTCACTACTTTATACACTCAAAAAAAACCATCGGCCCATCAATTCCAGTTAGACCAAGCAAAGTATGCTAAAGGGCCTTAAAGATGGTCTACATAATCATTTATATCTGATATATAATTGTCGAGATATAGCCACGATTTCAAGTTTGGTTCCCTGCATCTTTAAGTCCGAATCTTTTTCAGTCCGAATTTGCAGTACATCATCTTAAGAGGTTACATCTTGTTAGATTTTCCTTCCATATTTCGAATGTATAGGGCCTGAGGAGTAAATTTTCATAAAGATATTGAAACTATTTTAGGTTTTATAGGTTTTTGAAAGAGCGCGGTAGGCCGTGTGTTTTTCGAGTCTTTTTTAAAAACTCGAAAACTATTGAACCGATTAATCTGAAATGTTTACAGAAACTTCTTGGATATATTTTTTATTAAATAACGGGATGATTTCTGAAACTAATTCTGACTTTTTGAGCTTTCTGACTAGATGTAACCACTTAATACAATTGCCAAATCAAAGCTATATAAAAAACTTATTAAATGAGAATGGAAGAACACAAAATCAATGTGTGTCTTGTAAATGAGTCCCAAATCATAATTTTTAACAGTTTTCCCCTCTCAAAAGCTACATTTTTGTCAGTCCTTTCCTCCACAAAGTAATACTTTTGTCTCTTTACAATAAATAATGTTAGTATTGCCCACTAGTCTAATGATAGGTACCTACTAATTGCACATCAAAAGCTTGACTGCAGACCTTTATTCACTATTTAATTAGGCATCAGTGTTAAGCAAAGTCACATATAATGATCTTATGGTTTATTATCTTATTGGTTTGAAAAATTGATTTAAAAAAAAGCTGAGATGTTCTCTACCAAAGCTCAAAGACCTTTGAGTTTTATCTGATCTGAGAGAACATAAGTTTTCCTTATACATATATTCCCGTTTTCATTCTTGTATGAACATTTTGACAACAAAGAGAGTTCTTAGAGTCATCATCTGTAGGAGTATGTGCAGCATTTCTTGCAGTGTAGCCACAAAACTGTTTCAAGCTTATAATACCTTCATATATGATGAAAGTAAAAGTCGCCACAGCAAAAGAAAAGACGAAAAACAAGAGACATATATTTAGGTACTATGAGTGTTTTTCTTAAAAATAACAAAAACACATATAAGCTCGAATAGACAACAACAAGAACAAGAGAAACCAACAATCAAACTACAAATGTCGACCACAAAATGTTGCCCAGAGTGAGAAATTGTCCGCTGGCCGCCCCCATGGCCAAAGGGGATAAAAAGATACAGATACTTGAGTGTGGTTAGGCTAGGCTAGGCAAGGTTAGTCTATGGACAAAATCCATTTCATTTGCACACTTTGCTTTGACCACTTCCAGTTTCAGCCATGTTGCGGTTAACAAACCAAACGGAAAAAAGGGAAAGAAATCATAATAATAAATATTTGTATGTAGGTATGTATGTATGTACATTGTGTGTATATAACAAATCAATTTGAGCTTCAGTGCCAAAGACAAAGATTGTGGGCGATTTATTTGTCTAGGCCTACAGACACACACATACACACTCGTCCACTATATGTATATATTTTTCATTTTTTTGGCGAGGCACTAAAAATGCTAATTCGATTCAGTTTTTATGTTGTTTTGATGTTTGTTCATTTGAAGAAATTGCCGATAAAGATTAGAATTATAATTGTGTAAAGAGCAAACAACAAAATTCAATGACGACGAAACTTTAACCCAGACACACACACCTTTCTCTGTATGAACAGAATAGAATTAGTCAATCTGGCGGACAATAAGTTCTAGATTATACATATATATTAAAAGAAAAAAGAGTTGCCATATTTTTCTGGCCATACTTATGAACAATTTTACTCAACTTCTTAAGGCTTCTCGTGTGAAATTCTTGTTTGTGGCTTTGAAAAACAAATTTTCTATAACTTTTCTATAACCAGAATTCGTCTTGAATTTGTCTTAAGTCTTTTGTGAATCGTCGAGCATAAAAATTAGCTGCTACTTTCTGCACATTCGAGACTTTTCAGTCTGCCCTCGCAGATAAATAGATGAATCAAATAATGAAATGCCAATAAAAGGGCAATATGTGAGGCCTTTTCAGATAGCCCTGAGAGATCTGGGACTTTTTGAGAGACAGAGAGAGAGAGAGA
Source organism: Drosophila paulistorum (assembly GCA_018152135.1). NCBI lineage: Eukaryota > Metazoa > Arthropoda > Insecta > Diptera > Drosophilidae > Drosophila > Drosophila paulistorum. The sequence continues at coordinate 18,009,101 of JAECXG010000690.1, forward strand.
GAGAGAGACTGGGTCATGGGTCACAACAATTAAATCAGCACAACAGTTTAATAAATCAATTAACTAAGAAAAATTTCTCTAAATTTCTCACTCTCTCTCTCTATCTTTTTACAAGTGTAAGTCCTATTTTCTGTTGCCACTCAGAAATTTCCAAAATTCTCACACTTGAACTAACTTTGCCAGCAAACAATGTTATTATAAAACACTCTATAGAAAATAACCTTAGAGAAACGCATTATTCGAATGGAGGAATAGGGGGAGGTGGGAAGCCGTGGGGTAGCAGACATAGGAAGGATGCATTGCATAAAATGCGGAAAAGCTTTTTGTCTGCCAGTTTTCTGTTCTGTTGGGTTCTTGTGAAGCAACTTCAGGTGAAATTTATGTCTTTATGTAGGAGAATGTGTGTGAGTGAATGTTTGTGTGTGTCTGGGGGGGAGGCTGCGTGTGTGTGTGTGCGTTTCATAATCGAATTAATTAAAAGTTCGCGCGCTGCTGCTCCTTTTTGTGCTCTGATGATATGCTCCTATGGATGTGAGGCTCTTTAAAGCTGAAAATACTCATAAAATATATGTGATACATACAAAGTATACGTATAGAGAGAGAGAGAGAGAGAGAGACGGAGAAAGAAAGAGAGAGTGTTCTCGAGGGGGTATGAGCCGGTGGTGTCGTGGCCAGCGAACAAAGTTTGTCCAGTGAAATTTCCAATTCAGTGAACATTTTGTTGCTTGTCCATCGCCAGGAAAATGGTAAAATGCTTCTTTTTTGCTGTTACTGCCTGCATAAACATTATTTTCGTACAGAAGGACAAAAGGCATCATCATCATCATGCCCAAAAACCCACACCTCCTACGCCACATACATATCAATGCGTGGGATTCACATTGTTGTTACCCTTTTCTCGTTTCGATTTGGTCAGCACAAAAGAGCAGCCCAATGGCCGTTACCACAATCGTTACAGCTGTCACCATGCAACAGCATTTGACATTTGAAGGATTCGATTCGATTCGAATCGATGTGATTCGACTGATGACGTCATAACAGAAGGAATGGCCCCAATGAAATGCTTATTATTCAGGAGATGAAAGACGAGCACAGTTAGCAATCAGTTAAACAATAAGGAATATTAATTTTTTTCTTCATTTTTTTTGTCGGGAAACTAATCAAGAATCTTTGAATCTTTTATCCCCTCCAAGGTCCAAAAAGGCTCTACGGACAACTTTAGGGTCATTGCCGTTTGCTGTTACTTCAGTCTCAATGCCTTGCCTTTCGTCTGTGTGTGTGTGTGTGTGGACCATAAACTGTTGCGCCTAAGAGTATGCAAAAGTTTTGTTACTTTACCTTCTTTCTCTCCTCTCCTGTCAGCATTGTCTTAGTTGGAACACAAAAACCATTGTTTCCATTATTCCCTTAATTATTCATGAACATTTTATACGCAGAATTTGTGTGGCAACGTTTATAAGCCTCTTAATGGATAGACAAACAAAAGGTCGCCACATCCGGTTGACTGATGGGTACAAAGATGCCCAGCTTCAGATACATTATGTGAATAAATCACATCCTTCTAAAGCAAAAGTTTTTGCCCATTGATTTTAGGTAAAAGACCTGAGCCAAAAGACTTATCACGCGTAAGCCACACCAAGACCATTCACTTCCACATACCAAAAGCCATTTCCGTCACACACACACACACACAAGAAAGGAAAATAAAAGTGAATCCTGTAATCTTAGGGGATATATAACCATAATGGAATAGGAATTAAATAGATTCAAAGCAAATTTCTATATAAAAATATAAAAGTTGTTTAACCCACCATTTTCAGTTAGTCCAAAAAACAATTAAACAAATAACTATTTACACGATTGGTTTCACGCTTTCACACAGATACCGGCAAATTTGCACACAATGAATTGAATCGGTTAATCGGTTAAGGACAACTGTAACTGTAACTGTAGCCGTCTCCACATGATACGGTCATTAACAAGAACCATTAATTGTTCGATGACAATCCATAAACGTAATCAATCAGCCAAGGAGCCACTACCAACTGCTAACTGGCTAAAAGAAACAAAATACAACTGAATTTTTGGCAACAAACCAGTTGGTTGGCCGGTTGGTTGGTTGGTTGTTTGGCTTGTTGGCGGCAAATAGAAACACACGCAAACGGAGGACGACAACGACTAATCGAGAATGAAAGCGTCGAGAATGAGAATGAGCCAAAACGATGGCGTTGGCGACGACAACGACGACGATAGCGACGACGACATGATGACCTTCACCAACACGCACAGCACAGCTGCCAAAGGATATGCGCCCCGAAAAAAAAATCAGAAGGAAGAAAAGTTTTTCGCACACACACACACATGCATTCCATTTAGCTATGACGCAGCCAAAAGAGCGCCTGGTAAAAAGCTTTGATTTCCTTTACAGTTACAACTGTGTGCCGAATTTCAAGTGCAAAATTGACATAAACTTGGCTGAAAAAGCTTGTAAGCCTGTGTGGGTGGGACAGGTGGCTGGGAGGTGTGCCAGGTAAGTCGAAATACTCTTTTCAAAAATAAGCACATATGCATTTTGCAAAGATTCAACTAATCAAATTTAGTCTGAATTGATTTCTACAGATTTTACATTTGTTTCGTTTCGAATTGACTAAAACCCTAAAGATGTGAAACATATCTAATTTCGATACCGACAAATTTAGAATACAAATCGGCAACATATCTAATATCTATCAAATATATATAAAAAATTGTCTTTCAAACTCAAATGAAATCACAAAGAGGATTCCATTTAAAACTCATTCATGTTTGTTTTAAATCGTCTTATAATCTTAATCCTAATCGTTACAACAATTTTTGATCAACTTTGTCGACAATTCTAAATGAAATCTAAAATAAATGTTTAGATAATAAAATTCAAACTCTTAGAGAGCATTTCCATTTTCGTTTGATGAAGTTGTCCTTTTCCTTGTGCCTCTCTAACAGGATTTGCCATTTACAGTTAGAGATGGGTTAAATGAAATCAAAGCTTTCGCACGCGCATACTCACACAATCAAAACTCACTAGCCCTCTCACTCTCACTCTCTTAAACTTACAGTTCCGGACAAATGAATAGCTGTAATATAGAAAGGACATTTACATATAAGTTACGAGTCTGATCCCTGCTCGGGCGCCAGTTACGAGATTCGTTTAAGAGCCTCCGTGTCGGTGATGATCCTTAGGATACACAAGATGACACACAAGACTCTTTCTTTAACCACCAGTTGACCATGAAACTAATTACACATAAGTTTCGATTGAACGTTCCGAGACCAGACTAAGACTAAAGCCTTTCGTCCGGAAATCGGCGCCTTAAATTTACATCAAGAGGGCTGAGATCTTGAGACTAGATCGCTCTTCCGGTGAAGTCAGCAGAAACGAATCGGTTACAAAGGTGAGTAGAAAAGTGCTTATACTAGGTGATAGGTCTTTGGTATTGCCTCAAGCATTAAAAGGCTTACTCCAGGCATAGGATAGTGGGAATTGAAATGGGTCACAATATACTTAAGGTTATGGGATATGTGGGATGTGACCTACTCCCAACTGGAACAACTCTGCAAGGGTATAAAAACAAATCTCAATCTCTCCCTGTAGATGGGAAACCCTTTTTACGAGACTAAAGAATAGAGATTACTATCACAAAAGAATAAACTATACGAATAGTATTAAATAGTTCTTAATTTCGATGAATTGTTACACATAAACTTTAAAAAACCAAGGTCGATTGAATAATTCGAATACTTTTGAGTGTTTACAGTCCTTTAACCACTCATACGTCACCGACTGAATGATAAACTTGTACATTTGACAACTCACTCTTCCTTGAATACTCAGAATACTCGACAATTTCAATTTATGGACTCATTCATTTAATTTGGTGCTCTATTCAGTCGAGCATTGAACGAATCAATAGGACTGCTTATTCAGCAAGCTTTGATACTTTGTGAACCTTTCTTTAAAAACTACGGCAATTATTACTGGGAATTATTTCGTTTACCATCTGGTTAGAATGATAAATGTTTTCAATTTTGATAGACTTGCAGTGTGCATCTATTAATTTGGTCAGAGGTGTATACATACATTCAAATTGTTTATGCTTTGGAATAAAAGCTTTTTCGTTAGACCGTAAACAGAATTTACACAAAGATTAGTAGCTTTTGTGGAGCAACGGTATATACCTGTGTCTTGGGAGGCAGCCTCCAAGGGCCGCTTTTGATCAACACTTACGATATCCTCCTCGGGTATTGTGGTACAAGAAGTACGCACATGCCGCACTCGATGCATGGCATCCAAACTGAGACGATGCTCGTGATCATCACGAAGAAGGGCATCGAATACAGCCACGCCGCCGTCAATGCTGCTTTCGCGTAAAATGCGACCACCACGACCGCTGCAATGATGTGGCCCAGTTGTGTGGCTAACGCCACTCTCGGAGAATGATCGAATCCGCATAGCGCCATTCTCGTCAGTTGTCAATGCCACCGATTTGAAGCGATCAATAACCGCATCTTGTATGCTATTCACACTCAGCTGGTTGCCCATTTTACACACACACTTAACTTAACACTTGAACAAACAAATAACACAAAAAACACAAAATCCACCACAATCCTCCACAACAACAACAATTGGCCAGCGGAGCCGCCTAATGGACGCTTCTGCACGGCGCCAGGATGTTTATCAAACTGAAACATTGACGCTGGGCACATTCAACAGGCAAGCAGGAAAAACCACAGAGATTATACAGACGACAAACAGGGCCATTCACATGCATATAGAACCAATTTCAGAAAAAGAGCGAAGCGTCAGAGAGAGAGAGAGAATGACAGTGCCAACTAGGAGAGGGAGGAGGAGGAGGAGGAGGCTGAGCAACGGGAGAGCAACTGCAGCACAGAGTGACTGCAGCTTTTGGACAGGATTTTTTTGAGTTGCAGCCGACTTGTTGTTGGTCGGACAGAAACCGCAAGGAAAAAGCTTTTGAAGCTTTAAACCCGTCCGTGCCTGCAATACAAATGCAATTTCCCCTCCGCCCCCTCTTTATTCCGAATATTTACATACATTAAGGTGTCCCAAAAAACAACAAAACTCAGATCCACACAGCAGAATCAAAGGATGAAAATATTACTTGAATTTTATTGGGACACCCTAATCTACATACATCTAGTGTATGTATGTGTGTGTGTGTGTCTTTGTGAGAGAGTTTCAACTTGAAATTAATGAACCGTTTCAAAATTTCGCTTCATGGGGTGGAAGTTATGGTTCAAATCCTGACCACAAAAATAGCCTTAACGGCTATTATTGATTTTCGCATTTTAACCAACTGACCAAACCAAAAAGCCGCTTGTTGCTTCAACAACAGGCAGTCAGTCAGTCAGTCAGTCAGTCATTGAGACAGACAGAAAGGGTTGTAGCATGTCCTAGTCTTTCAATCTGTTAACAGTTCTGACGGACAGCCCATCGGACCAGAGTTCACATTCTCTCCCAAAAATTGAAATGGGCAATTCAGTCAAACCAGGAAAAACCAAGCATCCAAGTAGGCCCTGACACCGAACTGCGAATGTCGAATGTTAAGGTACATGAAAATCTCGAATATATATATATATATATTTTATTATACAATATTTCAATAATTGTGAGAAAAGCCGATAGCATAAACAAGTAAAAGTCCAAGTCCTTTTGAGTAGAAAGTTAAAATTTTTGTTTTTTACTAATGGAAATTTCTTGGATTTTTGTTTTAAGCTTGTTCTACAATGTCCTCAAGTGAAGGATCTCTGGAAGACAACGAATCTGTCGATCCGAAAGTTTCAAGACAATCCAGTCTCGATGACATAGACATTGAGAAGCTAGTTAAAAGAACTTGGAGGCAGTTATCCAAGAAACAGCGCTTGGATAGATCTGACAAATATGTAAGTGTTCCCTTCTGTGTCCTGTCCTGTCGGTAAGCAATTTGTTTTTGTGTTTTTGCAGAACATGAAATTGTGTCAGATAAAAGAGAGACCAGTCAAAGTGAATCACACAAGCCCATGTCTGTGTCCCGACTGCAAAGCATCGACCTCAAATCTTTTGCCAGGAGTCAGCACTGGACTCGTGGAGGATCGTGATTTTGCATTGGACGAAAATCGCAAGGCACCACCCAAGAAGAGGCCCGAGAGGGACGCCAAGAAGGCTGCTATGCGGCTAAGAAAACCAAGGGTGACCAAACCACTTTGTGGCGAGAAACCCAAAATCCCCATCCCCAAGCCCAAGAAGGCAGCTGCTGCTAGCCCCAGAAGAGGCAAGAAGTAGAGGAGATGTGAGAGGCGACAATTCCCCATTCCAAACGTTTTCAGCATCTTATCTTTCAAATTTGTAGTTTCTTTTACAGGTGGGTGGTGGGTGTGTCCATCGCCCACTTTAAACTACTCGTTTTCTTGATGTACGCGGTCGTATACGTATGTTTTAAAATATATGAAAATATTTAACGTTTTGGCGCACTTACCCGTTCCAATTTTTGAAAGTATTGTCGCAGGAATTGTACCGGATTTTCTGGACGACACACGCAGAGTTGGACTATGCAGTCTTTGAGTACCCGCTGAATTCCATGGGTCTGTATATAATGTTCGCATTCTCTCAGACTCTGCTCCTCCAGCGTTTTGGCCATCATGTAAGACATCTGTCTGTCTGTGTTTGTTTGTTTATGTGTGTGTGTGTGTGTGTGTGTGTGTGTGTGTGTGTGTGCGTTGTTGCAGTTTCTTTCTTCGCTACGCAATATACACAATTCGTATGTGGTGTGTGTGTGTGAGTGTGTGGGTTTCTTATTGTGTGTGTGGGTGTGTGTGTGTGTTTTTGATATTGAGGCTAGACTAAAATTCAAGTAAACTTTTATTTAATGCGTCAATTGCGAATGCTACTGTTGCTATTCGTTTGACTAATTGATTTAGTTAGCGGTTGCCGCATGCGGAACACTTTATTATGCGTTTGAAACACTGCTATATCTTTTGTTTCTCATACAAAAAAAAAAAAATTAACTTTAACTAATTTTCACGCACGTAAACAGTGTTGCCAGAATCTAATCTGATGCTGCTGGCAACCCTTCAGTGCATAGTGCTGCCAGACACGGTAAACGGTTGAGCAGAAAAGGTCGAAACGATAGAGCAGAAAAGGTCGAAAACGAGCGAGCAGAAAGGTCGAAATCACGTCAACACGCGAATGGCATATATCCCACATATACGTTACTGTTACAAATTTAATATCGAGAAAGCAGCAAGCAGCAGAAAGTAATATTGATTATATGTTTGCCTAATTCAAAATCAGAACAGACTAGCTATGTTGATAATGCCACCAACAATAAAGATTAAGTGTTTAAAGGTAAATACTCTTAGCGGCAAACTCGTCCCTTTTGCGGCTCTCTTATAACTTGTATTGATTTTTCGTTTCAAAAAAAATACAAAAAAAAAACAAAGCTAAAATGCACCCGGAATTGCTACCCACTCATATCTATGCGCCGCTGAGCCAGGCCATGACCGATTCTGATGATGAATCTGATGAAGAGATTGAAATTCATAATTCAAGCAAGCATCGTAGTCAACAGCAGCAACAACAACAACAACAACAACATCGCCAAGAGGAGCAACTGCATCAGCAACAGCAACAACAACAACAACAACAATCCCAACGTAATCGTAGCCGTATACCGCCAAACACTTTGGCTTTAAAATCACCACACACCACACGATCTACGTCTATACGTAAAGGCAATCCTCCTGCAATAGACACACACACCCATACCCACACCCACACACACACGCAGCAACAACCACTGAGATTCCAATTGGAGGCAGAGACTCCCAAGAGTCACAACACCACCACCTACACCACCAATATGCAGAACACATTCCGTTCGGTTATGCTTAGCGATTTGGGCGGCGGCGGCGGCGGTGCCGGCAATTCTGGACCCGGCACCGAATTCTCCAATTTTAATAGTGAATTCGATATGAATGGCGATAACGTTGCCATTCTGGGCAACAATTTTGGCGAGGAGGACACTAAAGTGCCCATGTCAACGGCAAGACGTTGCTGTTTCATTGCCTCCGTGCTCATATGCCTTTTTGCCATAGTGGGTTTCGTCTGGCTGGTGCCATGTGGCAATCCCGATGGCACCGGGGCCTGTCCGGCCATCGGTGATCGTGTCAAGACCCACAACTGGCTGAATAACTATACGAAAATCGAACTAAAAGGCGGCATCAATGTAGTCAGCGGTCTAAGGGCTTGGGAGAACAATCTAATATTCCTATATCGGGGAGATGCATTCTTTCCATCCGAGTTTCGCCCCAGTAATCACAGACGTAATGGCATCATCTCGCTAATTGGGAGTTCTGGTGCCGTTGCCTGGTACGATCAGACAGTGGACGAGCCAGTGGCTGTGGATTGTACACTGCTGGATATCGATGGCAATTCCAAGAACGACTGCCTTGTCATGGACGAGTATGGCGAATTGGGAGCCATCAATCCGGTTTCGGGTCAATGGCATTGGCGTTATAAAGAGCGTTCATCCCACAAAGTAGATGAATATGATTTTCCCATCATTTTGCCCGATTTGGATGGAGATGGCATTCTCGATATATTACTAGTATCCAGCCTAACGCTAGAACAGCGAACAAAAGCTCTGGTACAGCAGCAACAGCAGCAGCCTCCCTCCCCCCAATTGGAGTTGAGAAATGTCTTGCGTCTGCTGTCCGGACGACGTGGTGAACCCATTGGCGATGGCTTCCGCATGCATGAATGCCAAAAGTTGGCTCGTTTACAATTGGAGGCCGGAAACGTTAGCTTCAGTTGCCTACGCTCCAACAATACCGAACAGCAACGCTCAAAGACATTGGCCGAGCTATATGCCCTAATCACCAACAAGTCGATTGTGGGTCAGCAACGGTTATCGCAAGCTTCCAAAATCTCTCAGCATCGCCATCATGGACAGCGGCGAGAGGTGGAGGCCCAGCGCAATATTTACTCTTTAAGCGGACGGGAATTGCTGGTGGAGAATCGTGGCAAATGTCCGGAGGATTGTAATGTCACATTAGTGTTGAGTGAGATGCGCAATGGCAAACCATTTGTCCTATGGAATTTAACCAATAGCGCCATGTATGGAATGGTGCCAGCTGAATGGCATTTTAAGAATACCAAATCAAAGATGTCCGGTTTTGTGATGAAATTCTGGGAATGGCATACGATATCCAACAACAACAAGCAGTCAAAAGCAGCATCATCTTCATCGTCATCCTCATCCTCATCCCCCTCCTCAGCAGCCACACAAAATAATAATGTGCAGAAAAATAATAGTAATACAAATAAAAATTTAAATAGCATCAAGGATAAAGAAAAATCCCATGCCAGTAAAAAGCAACAGCAACAACAACAACCACAGCCGCGTCTCAAAAGGAATATTGACCCCCCCAAGGAGGAATTTGACATTTTTGATCATCTGATCGAGAAACGCGAAACCTACGGCATGCCTTACAAGAATCAAACAAAATCATCATCATCTAGTTCTAGCAGCGGCAGCCTAACTACCAGTCCGTACAAAATGCAAATGATCACCGAAACTGTAATTTTAGCTCTATTCATGGGCGCCGATACCCGCATCGAGAACACCTCACAAAGTAATATTGTTCAATTTTGTCGTCACGATCGGAACGAGGTGATATGCCAACCGGATTTAAATAATCAAGAGCATTCAATGCTCATTGCCGATCTCGATCAAGATGGCTCCCAGGAGCTGGTCACCTATATGTCCACCTTTGTAATGGCCGAGGAGCATGAATGGAAACTGATTACCTATGTTCGTCTTCTACGCATCCAATCCGAGTTACCTATCTACTATGAGGATGAAAAACACAATTAGGCGGCGGCAATGCATTTAAACATCATCAATCAAAAGCATTTCTCCCTTCCCTCTCTCTCTCTCTATCTCTCTCTGTCTTTCACAAACTTTAGTAGTAATACTAAATAGTATAATTCCTACCAATTTATTAGTACATTGAATAGAAAAACCTTTTCTAAATACCACAAACAAAACATACAAAAAATAAACCAATCAATAGCAACTAAACAAAAATCGTTATCATTTTTCTTTGCCCCGTCGAAAACAGAATTGAAAATCCTAAATAGTAATAGTAGAAGAGATTATTATTATTAGTTTTAAAACAACAAAAGACGAACATTCATCTAATTAACCAGTATTAGTCATTTCTTTTCGAATTGCATTCAGTCCAGTTTTCCATTTCATCTATTTTCATCTATGAAGGAAACTCGAGTACAAAATATCAAATTAGAATCAAATGAAATTCAAACTCTCTTACATCTATGTATGTATTAATATACATATTGTTGAACTCAATCAAACAGTATTAAATGTTTAATTTAAAAATTAGACAAAATATGATTTACAGTGCATTTTTTAGCCCTACCATTCTCTTAACCATGGTATGTGGCCTCATTTGCCTTATTATATTATAATAATATAGATTTATGTACGTCCGGTGTATGCGATGACGATGATGTGTCTCTATTTATAAGGAGGAGCAGGAGGAGGAGCAAGAGGAGGTGAAATTGTTTGCCTCTAAATATTAACATCGCTCAGATAACGTTTAAAATTCGCCTGACAATTCGCTGTCGACCATTGTTCGGTTATAATTTCGAATTCCTCCTCAAGACGCGCCAAATTAGCCGTATTAGTGTTTATATGATTTAACTTTTTCAGGGTCCGATATGTCTATAATGATGAATTCAATTAAATTGCCGCCACAATTATATAGAATATAGAATATGTTACCTCTGCCGAAGATGTTGATATAAGTTTGGCAATGGCCAAAGCCTCGTCGTTGACGTTTCGGGATTTACAGGATTTGTCAATAAAACTATTTGGCGTTAATAGATCCGCAGTGCCCAATCGCTCACCCAGCAAGAATAGACGTCCATGCTAAACCGAATCGAATTGGAAAACCAAAAAAAAGTAAGTAACGTGAATAAATATTGGAAATTTCAGCAAACACCAAATGTATGTCCATTGCATGTGCTATCTCGCTCACCCTCACACGAGCACTCTAGCGCCGCCACTAGCCTACGGGCAACTCCGCCCTAAGAGGCAATCGGGTTTTTCTACATGCTGGAGGCGAAAGTGGACGTGACAGAAATGTTAAATATCAATGATCTGCACCGCATCCTGAACAAATCTACATACCAAATTTCATTTGCGGGGCCATAAAGGGGCGTGGCGAAAATTTGAAATAAACTTGAATTTCGTAGGTATTACAGGAGTCCAAGTTCTAAATTTGGTGACTTATACTCCTTATAGTCTCTGAGATTTACGTGTTCATACGGACAGACAGACGGACGGGAGGACGGACAGACATGGCTAGATCGATTCGGCTGTTGAACCTGATCGACTTTAATATATAACTATATAAAGTGAATGTTTGAGTAACCTTTCTTACCGTTTGAGTCGACACCTTTTCATGCTTGTGCCACAGAGCATAGCCCTCTGGTAATTGGCCCAGTTTGTTGTAATTTGTCTCGAATGTGCAATCCTCGGCAGATACAACATAATCGAATAATGGCAATTGCATTACGCCCAAGTTCTTTAGATTGCCTGTAACACCGGCCACCAAAGGCTTCGGGAATGTTGCCAGCGTACGTAGATATGTTCTAAATGTAGAAGAAAAATGGATAAGTAGTTGGATTTGTTTGCATTTTGTTCACCCACTTGAGAACGCTTGCCAATTGACTGGCACAGCTTCTACGCTTCTCCAGCGCTCCAGCCACCAACTCCTGGCAATCAATGCCTTGACAGAATTGTTGACCCTGCACGGATAGGAGCACCGTATTGTATTCATTGCTTTTGGCCAATTTGCTTAGAGTTTCGCTTAGCTTATGCAACAATTGGGCATTGTAGGTTTGTCCAATTTTTGAGTGATGGGTATTAATGATCAATTGGGCGACCTTATCAAGTTTATTAAAGACAACCAAATCCGTTTTGACGCCACCACCAGATGTCGACGAGGCGCTACGTTTCAAATCGTTGGCCAGTGTATGGGCCGTATCCACTCGACCGACTCCACTTGTTCTCTGGCTATTGTTGGCCTTATTTTCCGGTTTCAAAAACTTGAACGAAGGATCATTGGTATCGGCTGCATCGTCTGAAAGCACAACGCCCGCTTTATTGTCCAGTGAGAGGCGACTAACAGATGCATTGCTTGAATAGGAACTATTTGATCGCCTTCGCACAATCATGGACTCTTCGCTGGCTCGCTGTTTGTACACATAATCCCACGACGAGTCGGAAGCACGTGATTTTACAGGTGTGACAACTCCACTGAATTCCGATGACCCACTGGCGGTTCCTTTTATAGTTGTGGTTTTTGTTGCATTGTTGCTGTTGTGTGGGGAATCTTTTTTAGGTGGAGCTAACTGGACTTCGGCTGCAGCTGCTGCTGCCGCTGCCTAAGGCGGAGAGAGAGATAGAGAGAGTGTGAGAGAGGAAGGACTAACTAACTAACTAACTAACTCACCCTTCCTGTTATGGTCATGGCTCGCTTACGCATCAATGGCTTATTTGACAATTCTCCGCCACTCATTTCCCTTTTCTCATGCTCGACAGCCTGAATCATATTGGCAGCTCCCTCATCACCCATCAGACGATCAATTTCGCTCACTTTCTTTTTTTTCACAGCTCCATTTGTTGGTCCACCCGATCCCGCACTACCCGTAGTGGTACCGGGAGTCTGAGAACGCCGCTTTGTAGTCGGCATGATTACAGAATCCGTTGCATTAGGTGTGGCCGATCTCTTCGTTGGTGACTTGTTCTGTTGTCCCTGGTCCTTGGGTGTTGAGGCACGTGGTTTCTTGCTGATTGAAGCAGTTCCTTGCGTCTCCTTGCGCGAATTCACAGACACCTTACTGTTCCCGTTACCTTTGCCACCGGTTCCAACTACCGTAACCGCTAGCGGCGACAACGGGGTGGCCGAACGTTTGGTACTGCTGCTGCTGCTGCTGCTGCTGGCATATTGAGCAAATGATTTCTGCGTCTCGGGTGCATCTGGATCCCAAATAATCTTTCGTTTGATCACTCTCTTAAATCCTACAAAGGAAAAAGATGCATTAAATAGGTGCAATTTTTGTTTATATGAGATTAGGTGGGCTTGCCCCTCTTACCACCTGCGGGTGCCTCTGCAGTCACTGTAATTGTTGGCGGTGTTAATGAGGTCGCCTTGATCTTGGCCTTTTCCTTAACTGCGTTTGTTGTTGCTGTTGTTGTTGTTGTTGTAGTAGCGGCTGCTGCTGTTGTCAGTTGATTTTGGCTTACAGATTTACCAACAACTTTTACATTGCCTACCACCGCCGGCGTTGAGGCCGTCGGCGATGAGGCCGACGTCTTAGTCTCATTATTGTCATTATTCTGCGACTTTTTAGCTGAAGCTGCTGCAGCATTTGAAGACTTCTTAATGGTGGTCACCTGGTGATGACTGGTGGTGGTATCACTGCTACCACTATCGTACTCATTCCAGTCATCATTGAGCGAGCTAACTATATCCTGAGACTTGACAACCACAATGGTCTGGGATGATTGCGTCTCTTTACGTCTAGCCGCCTTCTGCGATGAGAGGTCAGCCATTTGTTCCAGGGCAACGGCACGTGCTTGCTCTGGCGAAAGTTTTGTTTTGCCACCATAGCTGGAGCCAGAGGCTGTGATTTTACTGGATGTTTTAGCTTTTGATGACAATTTGCTACTGCTAGTAATGGTGGTCGTGGTCGTGGTATTCGGTGCACTGATAGTGGTAGTGAGTGCCTTTGATATATTGGCATTGTCGTCGTCATCAATCTCGATTATTTCATATTGTCCCTCACCCTCGATTGTTACACCTACATCCATTTCGGCCAATGGCAATTCGATATTTGATTTTTGTTTTGGCGTCTGCTCCAAGCTGGTGTCAGTGCCCTTGAGCAAGGCTATAAGATCGGCATCTTCCAGCGTAGACTCACTGCGACCCTCACCCGTACTACTCTTTGCCTGCGTTGTTCGTTTATCTAATTGATGGGACAGTGGTTTACCGCTATGCGTTTGATTCTGTTCATCGTTGGTAGGTGGCTTGGCATCTAAACTTCCACTAACCGATAACGAATCAGTCGCTAGCTCCTCAGATAACGTCTGCTCTAATTCTGGTTCGCTCAATTGTGCATTATGCATTTTAGCAATTTCCTGCTCCAGTGAACTCAACTCGTCCATTGTAATGTTAAGATTCTCACTAAGCTTGGCGTCATTTGATTTTACATCTATTGAGACATCGGCATCGGCGTTGACCAGGACATTCTCCGGCTTAAAGTCGGCCGCCTTTTCATCGTCTATTGGTTTGGTTTTGGTTTCGGTTTCCGGTTTGGAATCCGCCACCTGCGCCATGCTGATACAATTCCGTTTTAATGGTCGATGATGATGGGAAGACAAATTCTTTACGATCTCACTTACAACTCCATGCACTTGTCGAAAAAACAAAAAAAAAAAAAAAGATGCACTATGCGGCCATTTTAGGGCTGCACAAGAAATATATCAATTTGTGTTATCGATAATGCAAGCAAAGAAAACACGATACACTTTTTTGATAATTATCGATTCACATCAAACTAATGTAGCACCAATGGAAATATCGTGGGTTTGCCATCTCAAACGCGCCCCCCTCTACCAACCAACTCCGTTGAATACTTTATGGAAAAAAGTCTCTCTCATCTACATCCAGTGCAAGGATAAAAAGCTTTACAGAGCAAGGAAATCGGTAAATTGTTGTTATTGGGAATCCGAGTTGAGGGGAAAACGCTGGAAATTGGCGGCGGTCCAGCGGATACAAACTATTAGCAGCAACGCGCTCCAATATCAAAACTCTTGCACAGTCTTCTTCGTTGGTGGTGGCGGCAAGGCAACAACTACAACAACAACAACAAATACATAATTTCCATATCCATCCTCCTCCCCCTCCTCCCTCTGTTCCCAATCCAAGTGAGTGTCAGTGGGCAGTGACAGGATGTGGGACTCATCAATGTTTCTGAGCACACTGACGCCAAAATTTTATGTGGCCCTCACTGGTACCTCGAGTCTGATATCGGGATTGATTCTGATCTTTGAATGGTGGTACTTTCGCAAATATGGAACATCCTTTATAGGTGAGCAAGCATTGGAGCATTTGCATTCGTCTAATACGAAACTAACAATCGCAACTATTTCAGAGCAAGTATCTATCAATCATATTAGCCCGTGGATTAATGGTAGTGATGGCCAATCGGATTCCAGCAATGGCAGCGGCAGTAGCAGCAGTAGTGGCTCAAGCAGCAGCAGCAATGGGACAGGTGGTGCTGGAGGAGGCGGTGGCACAGCAACGGGGGCAGGTGGTACGGGTTCGGCTACCAGTAGCACAGGTAATCAGATGCCCGAGTGTAAAGTGTGGCGGAATCCGTTAAATCTGTTCCGCGGCGCCGAGTATCAACGCTTTTTTTGGGCCACCAGCAAAGAGCCACTGACCTATTACGATATGAATCTGAGTGCCCAGGACCATCAGACGTTCTTCACATGTGAGGGTGATGCACGTAAGGATGAATACGAAATCATGCAAACGGCCTGGCGTGAACGCAATCCGATGCAACGCATCAAGTCTGCTCATAATGCATTGGAGATCAATGCTGAATGTGCCCCGGCCTACATACTGCTGGCCGAAGAAGAAGCCATGACCATAATGGAAGCAGAGAAGATACTGAAAACGGCTCTAAAAGTAGCCGAAATAAACTATCGCAAATCGCAGGCCACTCAGCATCAGGGAGCCATTGCAGATGGAGTGCATCGACGGGATACAAACGTCCTGATCTACATCAAAAGACGGCTGGCCATGTGCGCCCGTAAGCTAGGTAAACTAAAGGAGGCGGCCAAAATGTTTCGTGACCTCACCAAGGAGATACCATCAATAATGAGTGTGCTAAACATTCATGAGAATCTAATCGAGACACTGCTGGAGATGCAAGCGTATGCCGATTGTCATGCCATACTTGCCAAATATGACGATATCTCGTTGCCAAAATCGGCGACAATATGTTATACGGCAGCGTTGCTCAAGGCGCGAGCGGTGGCCGATAAATTCTCCCCAGACATTGCCTCAAAGCGTGGCCTCAGTCCGGCAGAGATGAGCGCCGTTGAGGCCATACATCGGGCCGTTGAGTTTAATCCGCATGTACCCAAATATTTGCTGGAAACGAAACCGCTCATCTTGCCGCCCGAACATATTCTTAAGCGTGGAGACTCTGAGGCCTTGGCCTATGCGTTCTTTCATCTAAAGCACTGGAAGCAAGTTGAGGGAGCTCTTAATCTGCTGCACTGCACCTGGGAGGGCACATTCCGCATGCTGCCGTATCCATTGGAGCGGGGCCATCTCTTTTATCCATATCCGACATGCACCGAGTGCGCTGATCGGGAGCTCTTGCCGGCTTTTCATGAGGTGTCTGTGTATCCCAAAAAGGAGTTACCCTTCTTTATACTCTTCACGGCCGGTCTGTGCTCATTTACCGCTCTATTGGCCCTACTCACGCATCAATATCCAGAGCCCATGGGTTTATTGGCCCAAACCGTACTTACTTGGATCTCGTATCCGTTTCAATTGCTCAAGGAACGTATCGAGGCATTTTGGCCATGCAATTTGTTGCAGCAATTGTCGCGTGTCTAAAATGGAATCATCATCAATGATCATGGCCAAATGGACGGGATCCAACTAAAACGGAGCGCCCACTTATCCCCGTTTAAGGCCAATGCACGCACACATTATTACACACACACATACACACAAATACACACTCATTGTATGGTAAAAACAAAAAAGAGTCACCCGCAAAAACCAAGCTACAAAAGAACTCACAACAAAATACATTAACACGTATATATATATATATATATAATATATTTATATATGTATATATATATGCATATATATATATATTTTGGATCTTAATATGTCTGTGTTGTCTTCGTGAAATAAAAAGAAAAACAAACAAACAAACAGAAAACAAAAACAAAACAAAACAAAAATCTAATTTTCCAACAGCAACATGAGCGGAATTCAAGTATTTATTAAGTTTTATTATTTTAATTATTATAAAAAAACAAAAACCAACAACAAACAAAATGCTAAAAATTATAATTTTATGTATTTATTTCAACAACAAATGCTTTCGTTTTTATTGACGCATTTCAAAAGTTTTTCAGTTCATTTATTTCACTTTTCTAAAAAACTGAGTAGACTTTGACTCGACTTGACTGTTCCATTGATCATCCTTTCACTTTATTCTACATTTTTCTTATCAATTGGCATTGCCTAACAAGTTTTTAGGTTACTCTTATTGACTTGAAGCTGATCCCAACCGATCGTTTCTATTGGAACTAAGTGATATGGTTGCCCGATGTTTATGATATTAAGCACAATCAATAATAAATAAACCTTAATTACAGGTATTCATTTTCAGTTATTGATAAAAGTCAGTATGCTACTGACAATAAATATGGTTATTCGATTGGGCTGAATCTCAGGTGTGCATCAAAATGTTAACACGTAGTTCGATCTGACTGAATCTGAGGTATATTTTGCTTATACATAGGCAGAGAACTAGCCGGGGAATTCTATTTTGTCGACTTTAATATACCATGTCACCCTGTTAGGTGAAGGGTATTAAAAGTAGCAATCTAAAGTTAAATTCCTTATCTATCTATAGTCTGCACCAAATGTTGTTCGTGGATCTTTTATTGATTATAAATTGTTATACAAAAATAGTGTATTACTTATATAAAAATGTATGTATATCTACATAGTTTGTGCATGATTTTTTGCGACTTTCTTGTCCCGTGTGGGTTTCCTGTAATTGTAGCTTCCTTATGGGCGAAAGCGTGCTTAACGTAGAAGTGGCCGATATTGTAAAGGATTTCTTCCTCATCACGTTTTTATTTTTAGCATTTTCTTATCAGTATGTTAAATATATGTATACGTATAACAAATATATAAGTATGTATATAAGGCATTTGTGATATTGTCATTTTGTGGACAATTTACAATTGTGACACATGGAAATAGCCTGCACAGTTTTTGCATTTAGTAAGCAAACCGGGATATGAATTGGGATTTAGTGATTGAAAATAATCAAACACAGATTTTAAAATAACTGAAGTGAATTTTTGAATTTCCTCCAGTTGTAAACTGTTGCGATAATGCTTCAAAACCTCCTCTAAAATCTGATATAGCACCGATTCTGATGAAATACAAAATTTCAGAACTGATGTCAATTCGTCCAATAAGTTTTCCACAAATATTTTTGTCAAATTCATAATATGATCAAAAACCTCGGGCGACAGTTCATCGGCCATTCTCCTGATGGCGTACTCAAAACTTTCGGCATTATAAATGTGCTCGAAGAGAGCAGTTCCATAATTGCTTAGCACAAACCGTATACCTCCGATCACAATTGTACTTAACTTTAGAGCGTAGACGCCAGGAGCATAGTTTGTTGGCTCCAATCCTGGATCTTGCAATGTCGGGTTGGGTGTGAACAATCGATACTGCGTATTGGGACGATTGCCTGTACCGGAGGAGCCAGTCTCATAGCTCTGTGGAATGTCCTGGCTGACCTGACCCAAAATATCGGGGCCTATATTGTGCTGGGCACTGGCCCTCAAATCGGCTGCATTGGTTCGCACCTGATCGTTGAGTAATATATCAGCACCATCGCTGGCAAAAGAGGGTTTCACTCCTTTTGCATTTAGCTGCTTGTTGATCTTAAAGAGATCGTTAAATTGCTGCTTTGAGCCCTCATTCACGTTGCGTATGACGTCAAGCTTGCCACGTGTCGGTCCGCGTATTCGTATAGTTTCTTTCGAAACTTTATCAAAGGCTCGCCTTATCGCAAAACATGGAAAATTAGCGAAACATGCACATATGAGAATCCAAATAGGCACTTACCGCTGGCGATTGCTTAGGGTTTCGCGATAACCAGCTATTTTGCTATTTGCCGTGTCACTGACAATTGTCGATGCCAAACGGAAATTGTAGACACTGTTGGTGAAGAGCACCATCGATGCCGACAATTGAAGCACATCTACGGTGGTAACATCATCGCCATCCTGATATTTCTGCCAAATCCAAAAACCGGTAGTCACATTAAAGCAGCAGGTAGAAAAAGCACAGTGCAGCTCTTACCAATATCAAATCGAGCACTCCGTTAGCGACACCTGTACCTGATATGACTATCGAGGTAATATTCATACCATTGACTGTTAACTGGGCAATCTATCGGTAGGATATTAAAAGAGTTATTATATTCTTATACGAAGTAGAGAGAATATTGCGAGACCTACCGCCCCTACTTCTTTTCCGGCTGTTGTAGCTGAAACAATAGCAGTTGAAGCACCAGCAGCGCCCAATCCAACGGCACCAGCAACTACACCGAACCAGTGGCCACGCGCCTCACGTTCTGTTACATTAATTGATTGCTCATGCTGGCTGCGATCCACCAGCTGACTACCTGAACGAATTGTGGCATATCCAGCCGCAAATAAAGCAACGACTCCAGCAACTGCAGCTACAGGTGCTGCGACAGGAACACTGAGAACAGCAGCTATTGGCACGCAGGAGGCTGTGAGTCCTCCAATCGCTGAAGTTTTATCTAGGATACCAATGGCCTTCTTCGTTCCGGACGCCGCGGGCGTTAAGTACTTGTCCAATCTAAGTTGGACATTCTCGACCAACTTATAGATACCACGATGGGGAGCCACCATAACACCAGCGGGTAAGACATTATCCGACACGTACGAATCCCAGTTCGGATACACACGTCCAGTTTCATCGACAAATATCATGCAACAGTTTGAGCTGTCACCGCTTTGCCCATCGCTGTCGACTAGATGTTCATAAGTATAATGCGCTTTGGTTAGGTTCACTTCAAAGGATTTACATGTAGGGACATTACTCACCCACACAGCGGCGTGTGCGAAACACTGGATGACATGACCAAGTTGTGGCATCCTCTGCGAAATTGATGTCAGTTGTATCACCGGCAACGAGGACATAAATAATATTGGACAGCAATTGTTTATTTGAATATTTTCCTGGAACAAGAAATATGTATACGTAAGTATGCATATCGATTTGATTTCTGTTTAAGATCAATTTTAGATCATCTTACGTTGATTCCACACCGCATTATGGAGCGTCTCACGCAGTCTTTTATTGACTTCGATTTGTTTTTCCAAAGCAATTTTGTTCTTCTTTTCTTCTGAAGTTTCTGGAATAGCTTCCGGGATCGTTGGATCGCGTATAAGCTCTTTCACTTTGGATTTCAAATTTTCTTCTGTACCACTGTGCAAGCCAAAAGGTAAGTGATTACGTTATTGCATCTGATGAGTCAACCATAAAACGAGGGAATACAAAATACTTACTGGTCCCATAGAATTTCTTCAGTTCCCAATAATTCAGCGAAATATTCCTGCTGTCTTCGGGTAGTTCTTGTGATTATTGCTTCCGCCATTGTCACTTGTGAATGAACGACCTTTTTGGTTTTTGTGCCGACTCAAAATGATGCAGTTTTTGAGGGGAAACACAAATTTATACATAAATGAGTGAGCAACGCGTGCACGTAACTGTTATCAATTTATGACATTTATTATCGATATCTATTCTGCCAGTATGACATTATCAAACAAATAAAATTTATAAAAAAAATCAATAGAAGCAGAATTTAGGATTTGGTCGAGGGTGACTTATGTTTCAAAAGTCTATCAGTTTTTGGAAATGCCAAATATTTAAATCATTCGTCAAAAACAAAGTTTGGTTTAAAAATACTAAACACAGTTTTTAATATTAAACTTAATTTTTTAAAGGTATAATTCAGCTGGATAACAATTTTTTGCCTTTGATTTTCGTTTAAATAGAGTTTTCTTAAAATAAAGCATTGGAAAATATGGCGCCATACTTGATTTTCTTTTGATTTTGATATTATCAATTGGACAGTTCATTTACTAAAGCAATATTGTGGATTATTACAGTGTTGTTGTGTCCCTCTTAATCACGCTACTTACTTTCACAAACATCGATATACGTAGGTTCGAGCACATTAGTATCGCACTCTGCTATCGATAGGCCAATACGATTATCGATAGTTTTGACACACTATACGTGTCAGTGTCTCATGAGACGAATTTGTGTGTTTTTTTTTGTCGATTCGCGGCGTAAAAATATTATTATTTAAACATCAGAAATTGGTGCTTCTTGCCGGTGTAATTGTATGAAACGTACATGAATCGGTCAGACTATAAAATATAACAACACAAGAGGCAGCCGTTCATCGAGGCAGTAAATCGGTCAGCTTTCCAAGCATCAGCTGGAGTTGCCGCAGCCGCCGACACCAAAAAAAAAAAAGAAGAGAAAAACGGCCAGGCCTGGCCATACAATTAGCAGCAACAATAATCGCAATTGAGACATAATTTTATATCTCTAGGCGGCGATGGCTGGTCAAAAGTTTCAATATGATGAAAGCGGTGGAACGTTCTACTATTTTGTGTTATCGTTCTTAGCGTTAATATTAATACCAACAACAATTTACTATTGGCCACGTAAAAAGAAAGAAGGTTAGTGTTAGTTAGTCGCCGCCGCAGCTGAGCTCTATGCTGATTATAATCTCTGTTCCCACCTGCGCCTGCATTTCAATGTGTGTGTGTGTGTGTGTGAGTATGTTGCTGCTTCTGCTTTTCCTCATTTAACCGTTCTCACATGTGTTTTCCGCTCACCGCTTAAAATGGACACGTTCCAATAATTTATTCTAACAACGTCAACGTGTAGAGCGTCTTCGTTCGTATTGGTGAAAGCTGCGATTACAGCAACAACTTCCACCAAGTCAAGCTCTCCACACAATTGGAACACCCCGAAGATGCGTTTATGCATATACGCAATATTGCGATAAGTTTTAGAAATCCGAAAAACGAAAAAAAAAAAAAAACAAACTCTTTCAAACATTCCAAAAATCTCAACTGTAAATAATTTGAAAACGAAAAATTTTAAAGAACAGCAATTATATTTTGTGGAATAACACGAATTACTACAACGTGTAAGCTTTGCCTGTCTTCCTCTTTGTACGCGTACTACTTTCTTCCACACACACACACACACGCTCACAAGTTGTTTCTGTGTTTGTTTTTTTTTTCCTATAATAACGCCCAAAAATTTGTATGTGATTCCACAGATCCGTGTAAAGTGAAAGAGGATTGCCAATGTGCCGATTGTCAGAAGAAGAAAACTATATTAGCAAATGCGGAACCCTACCGTGCCCTTAAATCATGTACCATCAAGTTAACCATTGTCCTCGGTTGGGCTCTGTTGCTCTTCCTTACGTATCGTGTATCACAATTCGATTACGAGATGGCCAGTTTCGATCCATTCGAAATTTTGAGTGTACCGCCAACAGCCTCACAGGCGGAGATCAAGAAGGCTTACTATCGGCTCTCCAAGGTCCTGCATCCGGACAAGGAGACAGGTGATGAGAAGTCATTCATGATGCTGAGTAAAGCCTATCAAGCCCTTACCGATGATGTGGCCAAAGAGAACTACGAGAAATATGGCAATCCCGATGGACCTGGAGCCATGTCATTTGGCATTGCCCTGCCATCGTGGATTGTGGAAAAGGAGAATAGTGTGTGGGTGCTGGGATTATATGGCTTGGTCTTTATGGTGGCCATGCCATCGGCTGTGGGTGTCTGGTGGTATCGGTCTATACGCTTCAGTGGCGATAAAGTCCTATTGGATACGACACAAATGTACTTTTATTTTATCCACAAGACGCCGCATATGCTGCTGAAGCGTGCCCTCATGGTGCTGGCGGCCAGTTTAGAGTTTGATAAACGTCACAATTCCCAGGTTGTGGAACGGCAGTCTGACAATGATGAAGTCCCAGCGGTAAGTGACTTGATTTCTAAAGAAACAATATTGCAATTATTCGTTTGTTTATAATTGTGCAGCTTATCCGGCAACTGCCCAATCTGAATGAGAAATGCAAGGAGCATCCACTTTGCCGCATGTATTCGATTAAGGCACGGGCTATTCTCCACGCCCATCTCACACGCATTCCACTAAATCCAGAGACGCTTGAGCGTGATCGTCAGTTCATTGTAAAGAAGTGCCCGTATCTAGTGCAAGAGATGGTCTCTTGCGTCCATCAGCTGGTCATGATGGCTTATGCCAGACGTGTTCCCCGACTGCCTAGCATCGAGACTATTGAGAATTGTATGAAAATGTCGCCGATGATTATTCAAGGCTTGTGGGAGTTTAAATCACCACTGTTGCAGTTACCTCATCTCACCGAGGATCATTTGTACTTTATGAATAAGAAGCGTCATGTTAAGAATTTGCAACAGTTCGCACAGCTCAAGCCAGAAGAGAGTCGCACTCTGTTAAAGAATCTCACCGACTTTGAGTACGAGAATATAATGAAAGTGTTGGGCAAGATGCCATTGATTGATTTCTCTATACGGTGCGAGGTGATCGATGATGAGAATACCAATGTGGTTACCGCTGGGGCAATTGTTACTGTCACAGTTACGCTGGAGAGGAAGGATATGAAGAGTTTGTTCGGCGATACAAAGGCACCTGAAAAGCAGGGCATCAACGATGAGGCCAACCAAGAGGCTGCTGCTGGTGATGAGGGTGATGATGCAGCGCCTGCCACAGTGGCCGTTAAGAAGGCATCGGCATGGGCCAAGCCACGGAAGGGTGGTAAAGGCAAAGGTGGCAAGAAGCCAGCCAACAATCAAAAGAAAAAGGTACAACCCAAGGTGGCTGCAACAACAACAACAACAGCAACAACGACGAGCCCATTGGAAGAGCAAGCGGCCAATTCGGATAATGATTCAGATGACGGTGAGCATAGCGATGTGGATTCAGCTGCCGGCACAGGCAGTGAGGATGAGGATAAGCAAAACAAGAATAATTCATCCCTTGACGATGATGACGACGAAGAATGGGAACGCCTTCAGGCCAAGTTGAATAAACGTGAGCGCCTTGAAGGCAAATCGCGTTTATCGCACACCGTCCACTGTCCCTACTTTCCCGAGGAGAAGCAAGAGTACTGGTGGACTTACATTTGCGATCGCAAATCTCGTACGCTTCTAACAGCCCCCTACCATGTGACAAATCTGGTTGAGAAAGAGGAGATCCAACTGAAATTTACGGCGCCGCGTTGGCCCGGTGTCTATACCTTTACCGTGTGCCTGAGATCGGGTAAGTGATCGGTAGATAGATAGATGGATGGATTGGCAAAGCATGGAAACATATGTATATATATATTTCTTCTTTTTTTACAGACTCGTATTTGGGCATGGATCAGCAACAAGAGCTTAAATTGGATGTGCAAAAGGCTCCAGCACCACCGACAGATCATCCGCAATGGGATCTGAGCGAATCAGAGCCAGAGCATAATGATCAGCAGGAGAATCTGAGTGACTATACAACAGATACATCTGACGAGGAGGATAGTGATTAGAGAGTCAATGGACCACCATCACCACCTCGCCCTCATCCCTCCTCCTCGTTAAGCCATGGTCCAGCAAATTTAAGTTTCTCCCCTCCCCATACACTCTGCCATGTGCTCCCTACACACATACACACACACACTCACACTCACACTCTTTTTGCACTTTCGACATCCTTCCTTCTCTTTTAGTCAATGATTCATATATGTACGTCTTCTTCCTCTATATATAAATATATATTTTTTTTTCTCCTTGGGATAGCGAAAAACGCAGTTCGCATTTTAACTAGTTTTACAAAATGGAAAAAGACCCGGAACTAGAGCGTAAATTATATTAATAATAATAATGATAAAAAAAAAAAGAAACAAAATAATAATAATTGAACTTCATTTTACCGTGTACTGTACTAAACATAATTACATATATAAATGTACTGTATATTTTTAATTATTTGGATACAAGATGAACTATAAAAACAAAAAACAAGAAAAATGTGAAACATATAAGCAAAATATTGTTTATTTGATATTTTTGTGTGGTCATTAAACTGTAAAGAAAAACAAAAAGGGATTTTTCGAGAAAAAAAAAAAACAAACAAAAAATAAAATGACGAAAACGAATTAACACTATTCCATTACGTCTCTCTCTCTCTCTCTCTGTGTGTGTGTGTTGCTGATCCTCCTGCTGTTGTTTTTCTCCTGTTCCTGGATCAACTAATGGGCAGCTGAAGCGCGTTCACTGTCCAAAAGAAGGGCCGATTGCGGTTCAGTCTTTGTATTTTCGATAATCCGACGATGCTGTGAGTTGGGCGGTGGTGGAAGAGGGGGTTTGATTAGGAGCGGTAGGAGGGTGGGGGGTGGAAGTGGGGGAGTAAGATATTTGAATAATTATTCATCAGTTTTTTTCCTTCTACGTGTGTGTAAATGTGAGTTAAAAATGGATTCGCATTCATTACCCGCCGCCAAGTTAATTTAGTGTAGAGAAGGGATCGATTCTTGTTCTTTTTTTTTTTTGTTTTTATT
Organism: Drosophila paulistorum; assembly: GCA_018152135.1. NCBI lineage: Eukaryota > Metazoa > Arthropoda > Insecta > Diptera > Drosophilidae > Drosophila > Drosophila paulistorum. The sequence goes on from JAECXG010000690.1 coordinate 18,034,719, forward strand.
TACATTATTTTACTTGTGATGTGCATGAGTGTGCGTGGGTGTAGACATGTATGTGCGTGTGCGTTTGGGGTGAATGGTTATGATCATGTTTAGTTTCTTTTGCAACGGTTTTCCATTTCATTGAGTTTCTTTGACACTATTATTCCTCGGTTTCACTCTCTTCGGCGGAAGATTCGTCGGAGGAGGCTTCTTTAGCGGGTGCTGTTATTTCATCTGTCTCTTTCTTGTCGGACTCATCGTTATCGTTTTCAGATTCTTTAGACGCAGCATCGATCTCTTCTTTTGATTCCTTTTCATCGGTTTCTTCCTTTACTATATCTTCCGTTTTCTTCTCATCAGATTCTTCACTTTGTTTCTGCTCTATTTTGGCGGGTTCATCGTCTTGATTACCTTCTTCAGTTTTCTTTTCATCAGAATCTTCGTTTTCAGTTTCGTTTGTTTTTGCAGGTTCCTCTTCTTCCGTTTCCTTCTTGTCAGATTCATCGTTTTCTGTTTTTTCTGTAGATTCAGCTTCTTTGGCTTCTTCTTCTTCTGCTTTTGGCTCTTTATCTGTTGTGTCCTCTTCGCCCTTTTTCGTTTCTTCACCATCATCATCTTCTTTATCTACATCCTCCTCATCGTCGCCTGATTTTGTTTCTTCTGCATTCTTATCTGAGTCTACTTTATCATCCTCCTCTTCTTTTACCTTTTCAGCACTCTCTTCCTTCGTCTCCTCATCCTCCTCGGATTTCTCCACCTTTTCGGCATCATCTTCAGCCACATCTTCGCCATCCTTTGAACCGCCGTCGTCATCGTCGTCGTCGTCTTTGTCTAATTTTCATCAAGTGAAAGTTTTGTTAAATTTCCCGTTTTTGTCCCACTTTTAACCATTTACCTGTTGTGTCCGTTTTCTTAGCCTCCTCGTCATTGTTTGTTTCTTTGGGCTCAGATTCTGCATCACCTTCACCTTCGACGGTTTCAGTCTGACGTTTGCCGTTAGTACATTGAATGGTGGATTGGGGTGGAGTGGATTGGAGTGCAATGGGTGCGAATAATGTTGAATACATGTTTGTATAAAGGATCTCGGATCTCTAATTACTCTAATTTCATACGCTTAGATAGCTTTGCTTACATGCCTGGTGGTTAGCTTCGCTCAGTTAGCCTCTACTAAGTCAAATATTAATACAATGTATGCATATGTACATATGTACATACATACATACATACAAAAGATGACACTCTCTTATATGTACATCATGCATTAAAGTATTTTTGCCATTACCTTTTCTTCGCTATCTTCCCCATCTTTTTTATCGACATCAACAGCATCAGAGGATTTATCGTCCTCACCCTTGTCCTTGACCTCGCCCTCGCCAACGTCATTGCCATCTTCGTCGTTTTTCTTAAGAAAATTACGAGGGGTACACACACCCATTCAATTAAAACTCACTAATATGCTAACTGTTCCTACTTATGTATGTATCTGTGAGTGAATGTTTTTCATTTTGGTTAATTGTGTTAAGTAACAAATTAAGTGTTAATAAAACAAGCTTTGCTCAAATGGTTATTTTTTGTTTTTAGTAAATACAAATATATTTTCTTTTCTCGTTTTTATATATATTTTTTTTTGTGTTTTGTTTTCTCTTAGTTTTTGTTTTTAACATAACTTCCTTTTAGCTACACAAAACTTTCAGCATTTTTTAAAAAATTGTTTTGTTCTTTTCTACACACACAATCAGACATAGGCTTAAGTGAACTTAAACTGATATCCTCTGCTGTGGTGTCATGTGTTGTTGTTGTTGTTGTTTCGGATGTTTTGCGGAATCAATAATACAATCAATTTCATATAATTTTACATATGCATCCATCTCATACATACAAAACATGTGTATTGGGTTGTGTAAGTTAATGATAAATAAATATGTATATGTATATATATTTTTGATTAAAAAAAAGATCTAAAAGATCCAGGAAGATAACGTCGGTCAATACCGATGTTCATATACCCTTGCAGTTCCGATCAAATCCCTTCTCCTTCTTTTCGCCACACCGCTAAGAAACACGGTAATGAAATTCAATTTTACATCTCTATAATGTTTAGAGTAGACGGACCGACTTAGATATATACATATCAGATGTATATCTTACAAAACAATGCGCTTCCATCTGCCCAATTTTCGAGTACCCCCAATTCTGCAAGGGTATACAAATTGTCTTTTCGGTCTTAAATTAGTGTAGATGTGTGGGTGCATGGTATGCATGGTAAATATGTATGTACACCCAAAGGCAAAGTGTACGAACACTTCTGGGCGTGTAAGTGGGTGTGGGTGTAGCTTAGCTTAGCTTAAGAACCGCAGTCGTCATTATAATTTCGTTTTGTTTTGAGGAAAATTTTGGAGAATTAACACACAAATAGAAGCGCAGATATATGAGCTTGGATAGATGAATAGATACTTAGATAATGGTTTGTAGTGGGTTTAAAAAAAAAAATAAAGAAAATAAGAAATAAAACAAAAAATGCCGTTAGACTATGTTATTGCTGCTGCTACTGATGCTGGTAGAAGAAAGTTGCTTGCTGTTTGTTAATTTCTTTGTTGTTGCTGATGCTGATGGTTTGTTGTTTTTGTTGTTGTTGTTGTCGCTTCGTTTAACAGTTAACAGAAAAGGTTAAGTTGTTGTTATTGCTTAAGCTCAAACCTCTGGCTTCTCGGCCGAATCGCCATTGGCAGCAGACGCAGCAGCATCTGCATCACCGCTGGCTTCCGTATCTTCTGCAGCTGCCGGTGACTTCGTTTCGTCCTCCGCTGTTTCCTCCGCCTTCTTCGCCTCACCGTTCTCCTGTTTCAATTCAATCTGAGCACTGCTCACCGCTGTTGTATCTGCAGGGGCCAGTTTCAAGAACACCTCCAGTGTGTCGATCTCATTGGCCATATCGAAGGCATCGTAATCTCCGCAATATTCCTCATCGTTAAATATTTGCGGTGGCAATGGATGTCTTGGCTCAGGATCACTGACTGTGCCACCATTGCTGGTCGATTTGTTTTGCATTAACTCCTTCTCACCCTCCTTGCCGGGCTCTGTGATATCCACAGTGTCATATTGGATGTTCTTGCTATCCAAGATCATCAGAACGCGCTGTTGGCGTTTCTTTACCTAAAGAAGACAATGAAAAGATGAAAAAACAAAAAAATAGAAGAAACATTAAAGAAGTTATCGATCAAAAATTTAGTGTTAATGATCTAATATGTACGGGCTGATTCATAAACCAGTTTATTCAACGGCTTGTGCGCCCAGCCCTGGTTACCGGCAAGCCCAAATGCTTACAGACACACACACAGACACATTACGCCTACACAGAAGCGACCACACATGCATGCATATACAAACATCAATATACATATGTATGTATGTACGTATCTATGTACATACATATGCACATTCATCGAATATGACAACGAATCTTAATTGAACTGATTATTGTGTTTTATGACTGTTGTTGTCTTTTTTACTTTTTGTGTAATTATCTAGTGATAAGAAATTGTTTTCAAATTTCGAAGTAATTTGCTTTGAGCTCATATATACCGTTATAAATGTTGACGCGTCTGGTCTTCTATGTATGTATCTCAACCATATTTTCCGTGCTCTCTCTCTCTCACTGTGTCTCGCTCTCTTTCAATCACTACAAAGTTGTTGTGTTATTGTGGGTGCCTTGCACAATGACCGTTATGTTATTGTTCTTATTAGCAATTTGCAAATTAAACAAAGGGAGCGGTACCAGGAGTGTCAGAGAGATTGAGCGAGAATTGCACAAGTGAATCATTCACACACACACAATAACAAACATATAGACATTGGAGGAAATGAAAACTGTGATCAATGAATTCTTTCTTCTTTAACGCTTTACAGTTCATAGACATCAAAATACATACGCTTTATATGGGCAATGAAATGTTTGCGGTCGTTGGTGCTTCTTCTTGCCACCACCACCATCATCACGAAAACTTAATCACACACACACACGCGGAGACTCTGACTACAACTCATCAAAATACCCACTTGCTGTTTTCTCTGGTTCTTTTTTTTTGTGCTAGGGGTTAAGAAGGGGCGAGCGAGAAGTGGTGGGGGAGCAATGGTCCCAGCCAATGCTAGATGACGTTTTGACTGTACACACACACTATACTACATATTGGAACGTATGAGCGAGTGTATGTTTTATGTAGACACACAACACACACACGTACGCACACATAAAGAGGGATATATAAAATAGATTTTGCATTGCATATCGAGTCACCCCCGCCCCAATTGCCACCCACTGACCAGACAATACCCTATATTTCCTTTTGATCGCTACTAATCTAACGGGCCAACAAACATTCCAATATCATGACACTGACAACCGCTTGACATCCTCCTGCCTCTGCCTCTGCCCCGCCCACGAGCATCACGTTAGGACAATTTGTAATTATTGTCATCACACACTCACCTCCTTGTTACCGGACATACCGCTGACATAGACTTTTAATACCATTTTTGCAATATAATTCGCTTGTCCGTTTCTCAAGTATTAATTTAATTCTTTTTTCGGCGATTCTCGCTTTTATATCCGTCCGTAATAATGATGATACTACACTGAAAAAAAAAAGAATTTCACTCTTTTGTTGTTTTATAATAACAATCTTTAACAACACTGTTATGGACATTAGTATTGACAAGCAGTTGCAGTTGCAATCGATAACTATCGAATAAACATATGTGACGCTGTTTTCCTTTTCACAACACTAATTATCGTTTTATTTTTTGGATTAATTGTTTTGTTTTATTTTAATATTTGTGTATAAACTCAACATTAAAACCACATAAAAGTGCTGCCTACTTATTTACCAAAACTAATGCTTTTCAAAAATGCTGTGAACATTGTCATGAACGTTAGTTTCGATTCCTATAACTCTTGTAATTTGTTTGTTATCAGTAGCTTCCGAAAAAATATTCATCTTATATTTATATTATATTTGAAATTTATTTTTTAGAAATATTTTGCATGAAAGAATCATTATGAGTAACAACAACTTTGAAAGCGATGGTCCTGGCGATGAGGAATCAAGTTCCAGTGAAGATCAGCCTCGAATGCGACGCCAGCAGTGGCAAAGAATCATTTCACAGAATGCCGAATCTAATTCCAATGATGATGAAATACTAATGGATAACGAAGCTGAGATCCTCGATGACCAATTGCAACCCATTTTGGAGGAAGAGCTTCCAGTAGAGAGGCAAGGAGAACAAGTTCATGAATTACCAGAAGAACAAGACGATGTACCAGCAGAAGAGCAAGTAGAGGAACAAAGAGAAGGACAACCGCAGATAGAGGTTGAGGAGGAGGCGGGCGATATTGAAGAGCAACCACAAAATATCCCAGTCACCTTCAGCCCACCGACCACATCGCGCCAGGTGGTTCAAGATTCGAATGTTATTGACCTGAATACTCCATCGCCGGCTAGAAAAAGGAAACGCCTAACTAACTCAAACGAAACTTCACCAACATTGAATTCGCAGAAATCTCAAGCCACAGGGGCTGGCCCCATTGATGATGATGAAGATGATGGATTGACATGCCCCATCTGTTTGGACTCGTGGGAAATGAGCGGCGAGCATCGATTGGTTTCCCTCAAGTGTGGCCATCTTTATGGCGAATCATGCATACGCCGCTGGCTGAGCGAAAGTCAACGACAATCCTCGATCAAAGTGTGTCCCCAGTGCAAAGCTAAAGCCGGTTTTCGGGACATAAGACATCTGTATGCTAAGCGCGTGCAGGTCATAGACACTGGTCTGCGTGAAGAACTAGAGATCGAGCGTCGAAAGACTGTAACGTTGACATCCGAGTTGGCAACAGTGAAGCTTAGCCACACCATGGCCACAAAGAGACTATCATCTCTGCAGCTGGACTACGATCGTCTGAGGGAATTGGTGCGTGCTGGCGGTGTTATGGGTTGCCGCGGAGCATTCTCAACGGATTCGGATGCCAAGAGCGTCCGATCCCTGGCCAATTATCGCTTGTATATGGAAAAGAATTTGGAAATTTGCCGTGAGCCTGGTTGCCGGGTGCTACTATACTCTCAACCACATTCCATGCTGATAGCATCCCAGAAATCAGCCCAGAATCTATTCCCTGGCTTTGGTGTACGCTTCATAGATCCGCCCACCTTTAAGCCAATGCATTTCATGCACACATCATCCCAGATAATCCGAGATATGGCATTCAGTGAGAGCCAACATATGCTGACTGTGGCCAGTCGGGAGCGTAAGATTAAGTTGTTTGATGTCAGATCTCGCTTGTGCTCTTCGATGTTTGAAGCTCATAATAATCAACTCTGGTCATGCGCCCTGGATCGAAATGAACGGGAGCACTTTATCTATGCTGGTGATCATCGGGGTGGCATCTATATCTATGATCTACGTTTTCCTGGCAACATACTCAGCGAGTTCCAGGCAGACGGTGAGCATTTCGCATTTGATTAAATTAAAATTGAAATTTTTGTGTTTATTAACAATATCCTCCAATAACTCCAAATTGCAGAAAACTTTAGCCCTGTGATACACATTGCCGCAGTGCCAAGTGGCAAAACTTTTACCAGTGGAGGATTTTTGGTCTGCCAATTGACCGCATTGACTTTCTATGAATATGCCCAAGCTGCGGAGGCAGCTATACCCACTCGTTTGAATATCGATGGACCGTTCCTATCAATGCATTATGATGCCATACAGGATCTTTTACTCATATGCGTGCGTTCCAATTTGAATTGTCCCCAATCACGTTACATTTTGGCCAAATTGAGTAAAGTTGATAATACGCCCGTAATTATAATAAAAACATCGGTGTATGGCTCCAAAGCGACGCCAGTTATGACACGTCCCGCCCAGATGGCTGTTGAAAATAATACACTTATCGCTGGCTATCTTCAGGATAAGAAACAGCTAATATTGCATGATGTTCGACGTGAGGAGCGTGTCCAAACGATGGCAGTCAATGAGATAGTCTATGACATCTGCCCCCTGGTAACAAGCCAGTCTGATCACTATTTGGCTGCACTCACGGATAACAAATGTCGAATTTACAAAGTCAACAGTTCAAGCTAGTACACAGTAGATTTACATACATATTTCGTTTTTTGTTTAACCTTTATATATATTTTAAATTGAAGTTACAAATTATTTTCTGTGAAAATGAAGCCTCATGAAGAGTCCGAGGGTCTCGACAAATTCCAAAATATTTATATTCCCTCTAGTTATAATTTGACTTTATCTATGTAACAAGAATTGCTATTATGTAATATTGTGCCCCTACGATCCTTTAAAGTATATCACTTTTTAATGCATTTTTTTTGTTCTTTGATTTTGAATGAAATCCGATTAGTTTAGTAAACAACTTTGAATATAAGATTCACACACACGTCTATACATACATACATATATGAAATAAATAAACAATTATTGTCCATGTTGTCTATAAAATACAGTCGAACTACTGTTGTGAGTAAAATGTTTTAATAGCCAGCAGTAATCAAGCTGGCGAGGATTTGTGAGTCATTTTTGTTGGGTTCTCTTGCAGTTGCGACTTTCATTTTGAGTATTAAAAGAATTACTATATGTCATCTCTTTAGATGAATCAATCAGTGACACATTTAAACCATATTTAATCTAAGAGCTAACAAGTTAAGATTTTGTTGATATTATTTAATCGTATACTTCCATATTTCGTAAGAAACTGCTCAAAGAACTTCGTTATAATGGAAAACCCGGTAAATCGCAAAAATTCTGTTCCCTTGCCATTTCGAATTATCGAGACTCGGCTGTATAACATTTTGTTGCATACTTTTGTAGGCAATAAGAAAAGGATGGCGAATTATTCATCAACAGTGCCGGATTAAGCCAGTGCGGGGTCTTTAGTTTTACTTTAATTTCATTTATATCCTAATAATTGAATTTCAATATTCATCAAGAGGAACCAAATCCTCATCAAATTGACTGAACTCATTCGTAAAGTTCAAGAATTTGAAAATAATTTTTATACATATAAGACTGAAAGCTTCAAAATGTTCCCAAATATTGATTTTTAAATAACAAAGACAAATTTACAGAAAACACAAACTAATGAAAATTTGGAGAATTTTTAAAATATTTGACAAAGTAATCAATTTAATTTCTTTGGACTTGCTTTTCCTTTTTCCCCAGAATATCTAAGAATATCTAACTCAATCCCAGTTGGATTACAATTTGAAAACCTTGTCAAACATTAGCAAATTTAAAAAACAAAAATATTTTCGATTCCAATGCGATAGATAAGACGTGAATTTTGAAAATTGATCAAAAATTTGAAGAATTGCAAATTCGCAAAGCGAGCTTATCGTTTTTTTCTTCAGTATCTCCTAAAAGAGTCCCAGGAAGGGAAGCCCATAACGAGTTAGTCTTATACTAACATAATATGTATCTTGTTTCGTTTCAAGTTTTTTGTCGGCTAAAATATTGAATGAATGACCCCCTCTATGACTTGTGTTTTTTAAGACAAGGTTATATAATTTTTTTTCTTTATATTTTTTATTCAAAAAACATTTCTCGGTTTCATTTGCATGGTCTTATACATGTTTTAAATTTGTTTACACATATATATTTTATATACTATATGTGTCAATTAATTTTCAGTTTTGATTCTTGAATTTCAAATTTTTGAATGTTTTGCTTTTGAATGAAATCTTATTACATTAATGTATTATAAAGCTATAGCTATACAATAAAAAATAATTGTGAATGTGTTTTGTTTAAGCTGAAGAGTTTAATTTTTGTGTAATGGTGTATTGGGTTCTCGTATCGTATTTGAAAACAAAAAAAGTACAGTCTTACAGGAAAAAAGAAAAGAAAAAACATAAAAATGTTTTGAAAACATTTTCCTGTTCTTTTGTTCTTCTTGTTTGGACAAAATCGCTGGTTAAAAGACTTTAATCTCATTTTTGATGATTCTTCTTTTTTTTTTTTTTTTTTTTTTTTTTTTTGTGTGTGTTTTGTTAGTTAATATGAAGTGCTACGATGATATATAGTGAGATAGAAATGGAGAAGGGGAGAGCGATTTCAGTTGAAACTGAAATACAACCATCCATTCAGTTCAATCTACGAGATTGAATTCTATATGTTGTACAACTAATTCTATTTTGAGTTCTGTGTTAGCCCCTTTTTCAGTTTTTGTTTTTTTGTATAAAAAAATTATCTATGTATATCGAAAATTTTAATCGTTGGTCAAATTTTGTTTTCCTTTTTTGTTGTATTTTTTAAATTCTTTCCATACAAGTTGATTTTGATTCCTATTCATAAGTAATACCGTTTTGCGATTGCAACAAAATATCGAATGGAAAATTAAGAAAGATGATTGAAAAGATCGATCGTTTTATTTATGGTTTGTATTTGTTTTAGTTTGAGTTAGAAAGACGCATATCTTATACTTTTCAAGTATTCAAATCAATATATTTTATCGAGTTTTATTTTGTGTGTGTGTGTGTGTTGTTTGTGTGTGTTTCAATTTATGATTAGAGAATGATCATATATATGCTTCGATATATATATATACATATATATATGCATGTATATATGATAGACATAGATCCATTGTTAGATTTTAACTTACAAACTTAAATTGTAAAAGAGAACTAAATGTACATAATATAAATATATATATATATATATATATATGTATTAATATATATATATTTGTATGTAAATAGATGCATATATATATATATAGGTTTATATAAAAAAAAAAAACACTAGAATCACTTAGGCTAAACTAAACTCGAAACGAAAATGAAAGTTACAGATTCAAGGAGAAAGATTATGATATAGCATAAAAGATAGAGAAGGGGCGAGGATATGGAGAGGGGGGGTCGGGATGGTATATATTTTGGTCTCTTCCTAATCGATGCGCGCATAACGCGGCACAATATCCTTGCTTATCCAATAATTGCAATTTTTATGATCCTCTTGCGGCTGGGCATCTTGTCCCACATTGATGACCCGGCGTCTTGAGTCATACGACTGAACCGTGCCATGGGATACATAATAATAGAATAGCTGCTGCATGGCCGAGACAAAGCGTCGCTGCTCCACTGTGTGCGGCTCATAGCGTCCCAATATTGCCTGGACATCGGCATCTACATTGGCCAATTGATCGTCGCCCTCACCCTGAGTGACCACATAGAAGGGTACACTGGGCTGGAGTCTGGCATTGGCCAGCAGTGGGCAAACAGTTCGGATATCGGTGATAATGGCCAAGAGGGAGGCATAATTGGTGGCATTATACAGTTGCATCACCTCATCGGTTAGTGATTTTGCACCCAGTTGAGATTTATTCAAGTAATCCTGAATTTCGGCCTTGGTCCAATTTGCATGCAGTTCTCGCAGCTTCAGCGAATGGGCCTCATGGGCGGTGGCTCCCATAACGAGCAACGGTTTGTCTGTGGCCTGCTCCAGCTTCCAGGATTCCGATGGATGTTGGTAAAGAATATCGCCATCTAGGACGAGCCATTCGTGCCGTTGGCCTGAACTGCTCAGCTCTTGACGCTGCGGTAAGTCCATGGGGAAATGCAACCAGGTATCAGGAGTGGCGGCCCACAATTTCTCAGTGGACGCCTCACGCAAACATTCCACATCCTGGCAATCCAAAGTGGCCATTAGCTGTTGGTTCACCTTCTCTGATTCGGATAGTGGTTTACCCGGAAATATGGCCGACGCAGATGAAGCCCAGGCCCGAGTGTATAGTCCCTGCAGTTTGGGTGAACTAACCAGGGCTGTGACCAAAGTGGCTCCCGCTCGATGACCCAAGAGAGTGACCGATTTGGGATCACCACCGAAGTTCACAATATTCAATTGGACCCACTTGAGAACGGCTATGATATCGGTGAGGGCATAATTGCCGGAAGTTCTGGGATGCGACTCCTTTGTCAAGGCGTCCAGAGCCAGGAAACCAAAGATGCCCAAACGGAAATTGGGACGCACAAAGATGACATCATGGGAACGGGAATAGCGAGCCGATGGACGCAATATGCCTGGCGAGGGACCAGCCAAAGATTCAGCACCAATTAAAACAACAACTGGCAATGGATTCGTATAGCGTACATGGGGCGTAACCACATCGAGATACAGGCAATCCTCATCTCCGACAGTGGTGCCATTGCCCAATCTTTGAGTGCACACAACGCTGCTATTGTGGGTCTGCAGTGTGTCATTCCAACAGCCATCGATGCTATCAATGAGCTGAGCTGGTCGCCATCTCCTTTCCTCGATGGGTGCCTTGGCATACGGAATGCCACGGAAAGCAAATGCCCCATCCTCCTTGATGCCCTCCACAGGTCCGCATCCGGTGACGGCCAAAATGAATTTGCCCTCTCTCAGAGGCGGCGATGTCAATGTCTCATGGGTCAGGACATAGCCGATGACTGCCATCAGCAAGACAAACAATAGAATGCCAAAGACAATTAGGGCATCATCCACGCTGCATTTGTAGCCACGCAGACGTGTCCATAGGGATGCTGGTCGCTCTTGTTCCTCTTCCTCGGCTGCCAGTTTTTCATTTGCCGGCAGTTTGTCATCTTTCAGTTCAATTGATTTCAAATCGTCAGTGCCATTGCTTTTCACTGGTGCACGATCAACGGTATCCTGATCTTTAAGAGAATCATCCAGTGTCTCCATCGAAGCTAGTCCCGCCTTATTGCCACCGCCAAGACCCAATTCCACATCATCGGGTGATTTCTTTTTTGGTATCATATTGGCAATGGGCAATTTAATGGCATTCAATAGGCCACGTTTCGGTGGTGGGTCAACTGAGGACTCCTCCTGACCATTGGCTTCAGCAGTGGCTTCTATATGTACCAAAAAAAAAAAAGGTGAAACGATTAGCAAATCATTCGATATTAAAATCTGTCTGGTACTTACCCGATTTATTATCATTATCAGCGGTTTCTTTCCCATTGATTAGCTGCTGCTTCTTCTCCTTATCCGTTGCTGGTTTCCTTACAAACAGATTGCGCAATCTCTCGCCGAGACCGGGACGTGACTTTTGCTGCTGCTGCTGTTGATCATCTTTGCCCTTGGCCTCGCCATTCTCCACTTTGGCCTCTTTGCTGTTCTCATCATCGTCCTTTTCCTTTTCCAACAGTTCACCTTCGGCTCCATCACTTTCGGATTTGGGTTTGTTTTTCATAAAGAATCCGGGTAATTTTAGACCACCAATCGGTATCTTTTTGGGCTTCACTTCACGCTCCTCTTTGCTTATCTTTTTATCCTCATTTTCCGATGGTTTGGTGCCATTCTCATTGGGTATATCAATGATTTCCTCACCACCAATACTTTTCTTTTCATCATTTTCCGATTTTTTCTTAGCATCCGGTGTACCGGGCTTTGAATTGTGGGGCGTGGCTGTCTTTTCCTGGCTCGTCGGCTCATCCTTCTTATCGAGCATCTTGTCTGTCTCCTTGGGCTCATCCAAAGTTTCCTGCTGATGACCCGATGATGCGTTAGTTGTTGTCTCCGTGGGTGGAGTTTCCTTCTCCTCGAGTTCACCCATTTTCTTCAGCTGTTTTACAATATTTATTCCGATCCTTCAGAGAAACTCTACGAGTAAGCTGAAACAAAAATAAAAGCGTTCGATTAGTTCAAAATTTGATTTCCGCGTTTTTGCTTTAGTTTTCTAACCACGACTAGTTCCAAACGAAAAAAAAAAAATGTTTGAAAAAAAAATTGTGGTAAAACGATCTAGGATCTATCACGATCGATGGGTAATCTTCTACTAGCTAACCAAGGATCAGGATACATTGCATTTATATCCCCCGCTGACGCTGCGTCGTCGTCGTCGTGCTCGTAGTGGCGGACGTTATTTTCCGTCTCGTTCTATACCTGAGCGGAAAATAATGAGACAGCTACCTGGAAAATGCAGCAATTCAGGTAAAGGCCAAAACGACGCAACGCAACGGCCAGGAGGAGAGAAGGACAAATAAAATTTGCTCGAATTTCCTTGACATATTCTAGCCTTATGGCATTTTCTCTCATTTTCGGGGCGGGAAGACCGCAAATTTATTAACTAAAGCGCAGCTGCTGCTTTTGCGTGACGACTCAGAGTCCTTTCTATAACAATCCCAGTTCCCGATTCCCTTTTCCCGTTTTATGGTACGTGCTTGCGTGCGCCGTGCTAGCCGACGAATTGGTTTCACACGTTTTCCTCAATTTTACACAGAAAAATCAAAGTCTTTAATTAGCGTAAGACTAGAAAAGCCATGTTGTTGCTGACTGCAGGACTCAAGGACACAAACTCGAAATGATTACTCGCCCAGCATGCACTACAGTAGCCCGAAAAAAAATCATGTCGCGACTCTCCTATGACCCTCTATGAAAATTGCCCAGCTAATTGACCGCAGCGCGCTCAAAAATAAAAATGTTGCACCAAAGTCATGGGAAAACAAACATTTTCCCACTAATAACTTGTTTTTTTTTGTTCCTCCGTTTTATTTTTTTTTTAGATTAGATTTGCATTAGCAATAGATTAAGCTAATGATGCCATGGAAATCAGTAAAATGGTCTACTCAATGTAAAGTCAAAATTAGGCAGCAGTCAAGGTTAAAATACATACATAGTTCCATTTCAGTCCAAAGAATGTTCAAGTTAAACCTTTTCTAGGATAAATAGAAAACCCTTTTATGAGTGAGTTTTACTATCTACGGAAATGGGGAAATGATTTTTATCTTTAAATAAAATCTATCCAACTAGTTTCGCTAGTTTCAAACCTTCTATCATGGGTCTAGATCGAATGAGTAGATTCAAGTTAAATTAAATAGATCAAGTGAAATGAATCATTTATACAATGAAATGAATGATAATGAATACGAAGAGTGGAACATAAGGAAGTAGCTCTATTAAATAAATAAAAAAATGAATACTTTGATATTAATTACAAGTGAATTACAGCATTACATGAATATATTCAAAAAGCAAATAACCCGAAGTAACCCTTTAGAGTTAAATGCTGACTTAACTAAAAACAACTGAATCCAGGTCAAAAGAAAAATATTAGAATAGAATTCAACTCATAAATCAACAAAACCAAGTTAAACTCACAATCAGACTAGTATTCGAAAAAACGTATGAGTTCTCACTGCAAGTAATTCAAGTTCTCACTTTAAGTAATTTGAAAAGAACTCTTAATTCAAAGTAAAAAAAAAAAAAACCGAATCCTATTTATTAAGTACCAAGCACCAATCGGTTTCTAGAAACATTCGTTTTCGAGTTCAAGACATAACTCTATTCGCTCTTTGTTCAAAATATTCGTTGAAACGAGTAAAGTGAGTTCTGAGATCTTACAAGAACCGAATATCTGGTTTGGGTTTTTGAATTGATTCATGCATTGTTCTATGTATTTGAAGTATTTGAAATGTAACAACTTAATTTCTCATGTTTATACTCATTAAATTCGGTTTGTTTTCGATCCATCACTTGGGCAACTGTTTTAACACATTTTAACTTTATGAGTCTAATTTGAGCACTATTGATCTCAAAATTCGTAATTCTCTTACTTGACTCTAAAATAAGTCACGATAATATGACATTAAATTGAATTAAAGCCGATGATTAGTCGAAAATGATTAAAAGAACGGATTATAAGCACGTTATCACGACAAGCTACAATAATCTCTTGTCAAAGAAGTTATTTGAGGATTCGAAAAAGATTCATATGCGATTAGAAATTTTCTAATGTGTTGGAGAGGATTGTTAGACGACAGATTCTTATATCAAGCTCATATATTCATTCAAACTCGTTTCTCTTTGTTATAAAGTAAATTATTGTTTAAAATTTAAAGTAAAAGTGGCCAAAAGTTTTAAAGGAAAAACATTAAAAGTGCCTAAGGGTAGGTAGACACTTTTAGAATGTTTTGCAGGATATAGTTTCTAGTTAACATCTTTAAGTGGAAGCGTTTTTAACTTTAATTCTAAATGTCTATTTAGATAGATAGTTTTTCATTTCGAAAATGTACAAATCAAATTCTCAGAGTACTTAAATCATTTAATTGTCTTATAGGAATGAAAATCCAATCTCAACTACACTTTATTATCTTGTAAATTCTTAGAAATTTGTTAAAAAATCGTCCACAGTATGAAACAAAATCAAATGTTCAATATTAACCTATATTCACATATGTCTAATGAACAAATCGAATCATTATCAACTTATTATCTCCCCACTTTAAACTAAAAGTCAAGCCCTTTTTCACACATTTTCCTTCTCTGTCAGCTACGCACTACACACACAGACAGACAGACATAAGTAAAACACACACATAAAAAGTAAAAGTGAAAACAGATTGGGGGAAAAATGAAATAAAATAACGATGCCAAGTCGTAACCTCTGTCATGTGTAAATCAAAAGAAAATTCCATTAAAATGTGAACTTAAAGTTCAAACGTAGGAAAAAGGAGGAAAAAATAAACAGGCGTTGCGTGCCATAATCTTTTCTACAACGATGACAATATCATTATCAGTAGTCCGGCGATGGGGTCGGTCCCGGTTACGGTTCAGTTGATTCTCTCCGTATTCTATTTCTGTCTGGTGTTTGGTTTGGGTTTGGTTTTGGTTAGAAGGAAGGAAAATTGAAAACACAACAACAAACCCAACCGAACTCATGTAATGCGTATCGAAAGTGAAAAACAAAAAGTGTCAACTTGGCAATCCAATTGAAGCGGATTTAAGAGGGCATTAGGCAATAGTATTGTTGCTATTGGCCCCTCCACCCATAAGTATGTGTGTTAGCTAGCTCTTCCTTCTCTCATTAAGCAGAAGCAGGTCAAAGTAATTATATAGAGACTTCTGTCTGCTGTTGCTCCTACTGCTCTCTCTTTCTCTCTCTCTATTTCATTGCGATTGACCAGACAGGCTTCAATTGCAAAAAAAACTGAAAAAGATACATACTTATATGGCCACCACATAGTCATCAAATATTGTTAATTAACTAAGAAATGTGTCTGTTAAAAACTTTGTCAACGCGCGCCCCATCACAAAGAGAAAGACCCAAAAACGGAAAGTCACGCATTTATCTCTGGACATATGTACATACATACATATGTGTGAGTCCATAATTTGTCTTGGCCCATAAATTAAGCCAAATATGTTTTTTGTTCTCTAAAAACTTGCGTTTGACATGCGATTTTTACTGACTCTTAACCTGCCCCTGTCAACCTCCCTTCCCACACTCCCCATGAATCACTCCAAACCATTTCATTTCCCCGCATTCTATGTAAAAGCATTTTCTTTGGTACAATATTGCCAAGTTTCAAAAATTGCCTTTAAAACATTAAATGACCACAATCTGTTGGCTATGCCTTACTTGAAATTTACACTACACAGTGGGTCAAAGTTTATTTAAATTCAGGAATTTCAATAAATTCATGTTTTCGTTTTCGATTCCGTCTAAAATTTGTCGAAATGGGAATTTCGTTTATCCACTTCTAAATCGATATTGAAGAATGAAGAATGATTAGGAATGATTTTTTTTTACAGTGCTTGCACTAAATAAGCAATAAATAATAAATTTACTTCAATACTTTTTCAGTTATATACAAATATCTAGTATACATATAAAGAAAATTATTTATAATTATAAATTGTTTTCTTTTTATATAAAATATAAAGTAAAATAATCAGTTGTACTTTCTATATGCATAAAAATAAATGAAAGTCGTAGAATGGCTTACAACTTTGGTATTGGAAGAAGTTTCTAGAAGATTAAGTGATTATATCCTAAGATTCTATCTATCTTTACCATAATCCACGAGACGCGCCAAAGCGTGTGGGAGGAAATATTCGAAACTATCTCAAAAATAGACAGGTCTATGGGGGCTGGAGAAGTTTAAGTTCCCGAAAATTTATAGTAACTTTTAATGGAATAAGTTCCTAATAATATTGATCAAATTTTGTTGATTAACTTGAAAACGATTTGGATTAGTTTTGGGTATTGTTTAAAATTGAATATACAGAAATAAAGCATAAATTTGTAATACACAATCTATTTATTAACAATTTAAAGCAAAACAAAACAAAAAGAAGATCAAAAGTAAAACAGTGATATGTAGATTTAAGTTTTCTTTTTTCTTGAAATACATTTGAAACCACTGTGCGTAAGGGCCCAAAAGCATGCAACATAACAGTAACTAACACTAAGCTCCTCCCTGTTTCTCTCAAACACAGTCGTTCATTATCTTGTAATCATTAAAACTTAACTTAAAACCACACACACACACACACACGGACACACGGACACGCAGGGAACATTAGAAAATGCAATAAATTTCTTTAGCTGTATCTGTGACATGTCAGAAAACACTTTGTGAAAAATGCATAAAAACTGCAATTGGTTTTTTGATTTTGTTCCCTTTTCCACTTCCCCTCCCTCGAGGCGCAACACCAAACTCTTGTTGAGTGACCAATTGTCGTTAGATTAACAAAAATCCGGCGACACAAAAAAATAAACCGAAAAAGGCGGGATGGGGGTGGCTATGTTACCCTTAAGGAGTAACGCAACAGAAGTAACCCAAAAAAACATAACGGAAATAAATTTAACTGCAACCTGTGAGTGTCTGTTTTGCCTTTTTGCTCCTCTCACACCGCCACCGCCACTAACACCCCCTAAAGAATGCTTCATCCCCGCCGCTTTGGTTAACGGCAGTCAAGCATGAAATGAAAACAAAGGAAATGACACGAGAGCAATATAGAGGGGGGAAATCGGACAGGGGGTTGAGGTGGCGGAGGTGGAGGAGCAAAAGGCAGCAGTAGCTGTACCATTACATATATTTGATTACAATTTCTCTTCTTCTTCATGTTGTTGCGCTCGACAGTAATATAAAATACTATGGCGCCAATACTTGCCACCTACTCGCCAACAGATGGCGCGATAGTGTGCGTGCGTGCGTGTGTGTGAGTGTTTGATGCGTGGGCGAGGCAAAACAATAAAGAAAAAATAAAATAACAAGCATTGTGTTTTGACATGCTCGATGATAAAGTGAGAGAGTGGGTGACTGAGTGAGTGAGATAGTGGATGATAGTGTTGTTTATGCTCAATTAAACAGGATATCAGAAAATTACAGGACACCAAGCACACACAAACACACACACACAAAGAGAGAGAAACATTAAAAATCATGATAAGGTAAAAAACATTTTCAAAATGCAATTAAAACAAATGTTTGCTTAAGCAAATTATATACCACCACACAGTGGGTTGAAATGCAATAAAAAAGCAATAGAAATTTTTTAGATTTTGATATATGTAGATAAGTAAGTGACAGTAACAAAAATGCATTCTACATACATACATGTATGTATGTAGTTTAGACTTTAGCTCCAGATACAATTTATCCATTGGGATTACTTTTTAGCCACTGTAAACGCTGATATCTGTATGTAAACAATTTATATTACAAGGAAATTGGTCTAGACAGGTTCCATCCGAAGCGGTAACCACAACAAATAAATGCAATTAACTCTCAACAGTTATGAGAGGTGCAACGAGGTGCACTCACCCACCCACCCACCACTCATTTAACTTGGCTTCCACTTTGTGGCCTTCCCACGAAAGCAATCAACACGACTCTGAACAGGAGGAAAATTCAACAACCTCGGGGGCTAAATAATTTTTCAATTTGTACGGCGTTCAGCGTCAAGCGCTTCATATTTCCACCATGGGGCATGGAACACACTTCTAACGAAGTCAATTTGTCATCCGGACGCCGTCGACAAACGAAGCAAACCCCACTAAATAACGAACCAACGGGCAAGCGAACGAACCAAATGTTAATGGCCTTTAGCTATAAGGGCTAAGAACCTAACGAATCGCATTACCCACCAACTAGTTAACAAGCCAAGTTTTGTGGTCAACTGGCCAAAAACCAAAAAAACAACAACAACAGACAAAAAGCGCCTCAAGTGATTGTTAAATTAACTTTTTATAACATGTTGATCTAACAATATTTCTAGATTAATTTCATGGTAATTTTCAATGATGAGCTAATGTAGTAGGCAGATGATGATGAAGAGAACGAGGTAAAGAGGAGAAGGAGGAGGCGCAAAAGTAGGATGAGTCGTAGGCAAAATATAAAAGAGGGTGATATGTATATAAAGTTCATTTGCCAGACACGTGTTGGTCGGCCCCCCTTCTCCTTCCACTTCCACTTAGCCATCCCTGCGCCAAAACCACAGAGAAACTCAAACCTGAGTTTATGCACGTGCAACTAGAGTGTAGAATTAAACTGTAGGAAGGGCAGCAGGTAGACCGGAAATTTGTGTGTGCGTGTGTTTGTTCTGGAAAAAAAAAAATAAAAACCTCAAAGGATGTCCCTGATGGATGGATTCCGATTCCAGTGATGTTTGATCAAGGCGCCGGGGAACAGAATTCCCCCTAAGCTGAGCACAAAAATGATTGAAACTAGGTCTTTAGGCGCAGCCATATCGACTATGCTATACCCTTTAGCAGGAAACTAGCATCAGGAAACCATCCCCATATTCTCTTAAGATCAATATTTGTTTTGTTCAACCAAATATACCTTTCTTCTATACCGTAAAGTAAGCAGGGTATCGAAAGCAAGAAGAACATTTGCTGAATTTTTAAAACGGCCAAGGATAGAATTTTTATTTGGCTTTTTCCTTTTTGCTTAGGATCTTTTCGTTCGTTTGTTTTTTTATTTTGTTGCTTATCCAATTTTTAGGATTTTGAAATCTTTCTAGATAGGCCCAGATTTGTTCAAGCTGATAAGCAGAAAAGGGCAAAAGATTGTTGCATCATGGCTTACCAACAACCAATTGAGATTGTCAACAAATAAGCATAAAATTTACGAGTTTGTCTTATGTTTCTTGTATTTGATGTGATGATTTTTTTTTCCCTTTTTCTTTCCTCCTTTCATTAGTCCAAGCAAAAAAGAAAACGAAGCGAAGGGGAGGAAAACTACTTGACTTAGCTTGACTTTTTGTTGATGGATTTACAACAACAACAAAAACAAAGGCAACAATTTCTGACCCTGAACTCTGAAAAGGAAATTTTCGATTTCAATGTGTTTTTGTTGTTTTGTTTACAAACCAAGAGAGAAGAAAAAAATTTGTATTAAACAATTTGGTTTCCATCTATCTAATTGTTGTTTACATTCAAGTGAAAGCAGCTACCAAACATTATATAAATCATTAAGTAAGGAAAATGTTTGATTTAAACTAAGGAAAATCATGAAAATTGTAACACATTGTCGGCTTTTGTCTTTGTGGAGTAGAGGAAAACAAAAGAAATATCCGTGCTGGCAAAACAATAAGCAACAAATCCCCCTCCATATATAAGCCGATTTTTAGATACCCTTCTTCGTATAAGACATTCATTGAATTTCATTCAAACTAAATACATAACTACTATGGCTTTAGTTGGTTAGTTTATCCTGGATGTCAACCTCCGATGACCTATTTCACTTGCGGCAGGGTATATGACAATGAGAGAAAAATCAACGACAGAAAGTCGGACGGAAAGTTGTGGGTGGGGGTGGAGGCAACGGAAGCAACGGCCTCCCATGCCCAATAAATCTTTTTTTCGTATGCAAATGTTGCAGCTTTTCAGCTTTTCTTTTGCCGTCACCTCCTTCTCCTTCTCACTCCTCTCACGCGTCAGTTTGAAGTTTTTGTTTTCATTCGCTCCGATTCCCCGGAAGTCATTTTCGTTTTTTTTCGCTTTTTTCTTTTGTTTTTTTTCCAGTTTTTTCTTTTGTGGAGCAGCTGCAGAGATTTTGATATTTTGTGTTACTTCTTTTTTTTTTTTGATTGTTTCCTTACTTACTTAATTGTCTTTCGAGAGAAGCTTAAAAAAATATTTCGACGCAATATTTTTGTTTTGGATTTTGAGTTTTTCTATTTTGAGATCTTGCCTTTGCCTGTGATGTTGCTGATAGATTGAAATATTTTACATCTCGATGACATTTCTTTTGGCGGGGGGATTATATATTTATGAAAATGTTCAAAAGGATTTGGTTTCGTGATTAATGTAATCGAAAACATGAGCCAGATCATTGACACGAGCCATTACATGAATATATGCACAGATGATGAAGATGATGATGATGATGATGATGATGACGATGTTGAATGAGAAAGGAATCAGAAATAGCTATTAATCTTATTCGCGGGGCCACAATGTAAAGCAAGGGGAATTGAAAATGGAGTTGTTGTTTTTGGGGTTGGATTTTTCTCTCAAAAAAAAGGTAATTAAAAATTATTTTTGTTAGGCTTTAGATGGGTATTAGTGTGATTAATTTAGGGCTTAGGCGGGGTGGCGGCTAATTAATAAAACGTTTAGTAGAGACAATTGAAAATTTATCACATTTGGCGGGGTTGAGGGAAAAAAAAGAAATTTATGGCAACATATTCTATTGAAATTTCGCCTTCAAGCACATAAGCCAAATATAATTCAGATTTTTATTACATATCCAATGAGAACCAAGAATATACTATATAAAATATGAATTACTAAACAGAATATTTACATTAATCTGATAAATAGACTGATTATTAATTCTTAGAATATGGTGTCCTTCAGAATAAAAGTGTCTTAAATATAGAAAAAACTAAAGACATTGAAATTAAGATAAAGATCATAATGAAGAAAAAGATGATACTCGAATACTTAACATTTTCAAGACGGAATTGGTACTACATAATGCCTATAGTCAACAACATTGGTCCTAGCCTTGGTTTGGATATAGCACAATCGTGATCTAATATTTATTTATTATTAAACATATGTTATCCTTGGATTTGATCTAATTTTAAATTGTCGTAGTGCCTAATCTTGGTTATATTCCAATTGCATTAAATATTTTCTTATCCATGGTTCATATCATTTGCGATCTCAATGATTTTGATCTTTTAGGATAAAATTTTTCACGAATTTTTCATAAGATAAGGCACAAATATTTCAATTTATAAAATGTGTAATTTTGCTTACTTGTTTTTTGCACAACAAACAACCAGAAGAGAAATGAAAAAACCAAACGGATTGTAAATCTGATTTCCTTTTTCTTTTCGATTGAAATATGGCAGCAGTGGACTGGAAACAATTATCCTTGAGTGCAGAACGAGGGTCGAGTGGCGGGCATGTATCCTATAGTTCTGTCATTCACCGCACAGGATACGGGTTACGGGACACGGGACACCACACTTAGGTGTGTATAACACGAGAACAAGGAGCACCGATTTCTGGCGTTTTTTCGTTTATAGGTTTTGTTTGATTGTGTTTTTTGTCGTTTTTTGAACACTTTGAAATCTAAACAAAAAACAAAAAAATGAATGCACTAATTTATATGCAATAGGAAATGGCCAGCAAATACAAATCGCGAGGGTATGGAAAAAAAAAAATGTTTTGCCGGCTGCAAGTTCACTTTTTGATTGGGTTTCTCGGTGTTTTTGTCGCCCCCCACACACACTTGGTCTCCCGTCTTGGTTTTATTTTTGAGTTTAAGTTTTTTGGTTGGGTCTTGGGTCTTCCACGCTTATGTGTGTCCAGACGGTATAAACAAGAAGATTGCAGGAGCGAAGTTTTGTGTGTGTCGTTTGGTAGTAGTTTCTAGCGGCGGCAGGCGGCTGGCAGAAGAGGAGAGAACAAACCGAAAAAAGCGTGCGGCGTCTAGCAGAGCGTGGCTCAAACTGGCGGCCCATCATGAGAAAAAAAGTCAGCCAGACGCCGCCGCCGCCGCCACACACAATTGGAAACACTGGAAAGTGGCTTGCTTGCTCTCTCTCTCTCTCTCTCTCTCTGTCTCTCTGTGTGTGTTTGTGAGTGGAAATACTTACTACTAAAAGAGAAGCTGGCGAGCTGGATGGATGGCTGCTGCTGCTGTTGTTGCCGGCATATGGCATAGGGGTTGCCCCATGATAACTACTAGTAAGCAAGCTGGAAGTATCTTCAGCTCTCTCTGTCTATTGCTCTTGCTTTCTCTCTCTCTTTCTCTCTATCTGTGGGTCTCTGGTCTCTCTCCCTGCAGGGATTGTTGGCGTTGCATTTGCTGCTGTTGCTGCTGCTGACTGATATGTTGTAGTTGTACAGTAAATGCAAAATATATTCTATTTACGGAGAGGACAGAGGTTTGCCGTTTGATTTGGTTTCTGTTATTTCGTTAAAATGGTTAAGGGTAGAGAGAGAGAGAGAGGAAGAGCCAGTCGAGAGCCTTCTTCTTTTGCCCTGCCATTGTATTAGATTCACCTAGAACGTAAAAACAAAACAACAACTACAAAAAAGTGTTGGCAAGTGGCATTTGTTTGAGGCGCAATTTTTTGGTTTGTCGAAACATCTGGCAGCAGGGAAATCCAAAAGCATTGAATGGATGCGTCATTACCAACCGTTCAACCGCCCAACCGACCGACCGACCGACCAAGCAAGTAACAGCAACCCTTACCCCGTTCAAAAGTGGCAAGAAGATCCTACTCTTACACCCCTTTTTCTACTACCCTTGAGAAAAATAAAAAAACAATTTTTTTTTCTCCCTCAAACTTATTATTTATGCCATTGTTGTCCATATTGCGATGATTTTTCATGTCAGATTTTCATCGTTTGCGTTTGAAATAAAATTCCAAAGCGTAGTAAATTGCATTAAAAGAAAATCCCCTTTTTCCATAAGCTGTCAAGGCTAAATAGGCAATTTTATAAGCAATCATAGTAAGGAAATTATTACAAAATTAATTAATTTGAAGTACAATTTAAAAGTTTCAAAAAGATCGTAGTCTTAACAGAGAAGATCACTTTATATTCATACATATAGTATATACATATATCTGGTTAGGTTTCAAAGGCAACACAAAAAGATGAGCAGGTTGTCTGTATAGCTTTTTGAAGAACCACCAAGTTCTATCATCAGCAGACTTTGCTAAAGAACTCCACAATTTCATTAGCCATACCATGTGTTCAGCACTGAAACTAGTTGGGAATTGCAACTAAATGAAACGAAACCAGAGGGCCGGGTTTAACTTCGACCGCGTCGAAGTCTGTATACCCTTGCAACTGTTTTGGTAATTCTTTCCTTACCCATAGCCATCAGAGTGTAAAAACGTTTTATCCAAAAAGTCTAATGTCTGCGAAAGAACGGCCTTCAATCTTAGCATAGGATATAACGAACTTTTTGATGAAAGTCACTGTTTTCCACCTATCGTTCCTATGGGACCTATATGAAATAGTCACCCGATCTTGATCAAACTTGGCACAGTTGTTTGTAGGTGCTGATCAAAAATATATATATATTTTATATGGTCGGGGATGCTTCCTTCTATGCGTTGCACACTTCTGACCAAAAGGAATATACCCTTTTTGCAAGGGTATAAAAAGATTGGCGAAACCTACAATACCGAATATGTATATACAGACAACATAGTCACTTTTTTGTGTTGGCTTCTAAATAATCATTTTTTGAAGAATGACATCGAGCCGGCTTTCCTTTCATAATACATCTCAATGTAAAGTAATTCTAATACAATTTTTAATCTTGATCTTTAATCAACTATAAATACTTATCAATTAGAATTACTTTCTATAATGCAAAAAGTATAAAGAAAAGTGTATGTCGAATTCTTTTTGAAAACAGACACTAAGAGTATTCAGTTTTTCATGAATCTTTAGTGGCACGTGCTAGGTAAAAGTTTACCTCTCGTTTTTAGTTCTCCCGCACGTTTATTTGTCGACTGCTTCCCACATGTCAACAACTTTCACGCCTAACAACTTACCGCATCGGATCGCACGGTTTTTATTTTATTTTTTTGACAACGACTCATAGGGGTTCCCTCTACTTTACATTCAATTAAAAATTTTGTAGACACTTTGGAGCTACTGAAGCATTTCATTAGAAATTTGTTAGTAGCTGACAGCGGGCGCAGCTGCTTTTTTATGTGGGACACAAAATGTTGCATGGAAATGATATCAGGTTACTTATATGTATAAAACTATAGCGTTAGTTCCTCTTGACGTATGCCTGTCACGTTGTGAAGATCCTCGGATCATTGTCGATAATCATGATGATAATGATGATGACGATGGGTATGATGATGATTATGCGATCCAGGAAACCCGCAAAATGCGCACAACGAGGGCGTGTCACAACGAAAGGAAGTATGAAGGAGAACACATGTTTTTTCCTCTGTGTGTGTAGGTAGAATGAGCTCACATTCAGTGGAATAATTAACAAGTTCTTGTTTAATTTAAATTTTCGGTCACAGGTTTTGTTTATTCTTCAGTACAGTTCTGTGGCCATATAATGGATCCACAGGAAATTAAGGGAAATAAAATGGAAGAAACCTTTAAGAAGTTCAGCTAAGTTTGGGTTATATGTATCCTCCTTCCCCCCACGCCTTATAAGTAATTCAATCATTGAATGATTCAGTTTATTTTCTACCCCTCAACAAATAACCAAAAAGCCGCTTAATGTTTGAGCTCAATTATATGGCTTTTGGGCTGTTTTGTAAGAGACGCAGAAAAGGACTCAAGGGGAGGAGCAAGGGTGGAAACACTTAATCTTCTATCTCTGCCCCCCTTAAAGTAGACTATATGAATATATAACCGAATAGCCCAAAAAAAGAAAATAAAAACTCTACTAAAATGGTCATAAAGTGCTTTCATATTCTCGTATTCATTTTCAGTGCAAAAATGTAGCTTCTTTTTGTTATGCGTCGTCGTCGTCCGTCTGTGGGCAACCACAAAAGTTAGTTTGAAATGGGCCTCGCCTTGGCTTTTGCTTTATGTTAGAATAGAAGAAAGTGTGGGCCCTTAATGGACTGCAGTCCTTCAGTCTCTTCTCATGGTGAGTCGCACGTCTCATGTTCTTGCCTGGATGTGAGGTGGATAAAACATGAGACGTTTTTAAGTGTTCTGAGGTTAAACACCTTCGTGAGGATGAAAACGGCGACAAAGTATTGAGTGGGTGGCAAAAAAGGGTTTGTCAAACATCTGTTTGGTCGAAATTGACGCCCAAATGCTGACAAGTGAAGGTGTTTCTAGTAGTAAATCAACGTTTTTATTTGGAAAAAGGTTTTTCCATAAATTGCTTTAATAAGAGTTTCTAAACACCTGAGAATTTTCTACTAGATTTTACTATTCTATCCCACTCCTTCTCTCTCTCTCTCTCCAATTCACTCTCTCTATTAAATCTCTAGACAATTGCCTTTCCGTATTGATTAATTTTTATTTTGAGTTGGAAAAAAGAATCCCCAGTTCAGTATGGGCAAAGCGTTTCCCTAAGGGTCAATGTATATAGCATGTATCCGTGCCTGGGCTATGAAAAGACGATCAAGATGATGCGCTGCTGACGATGGGTCCAGGGGTCTGGGTCGCTTTCACATTTCAAGTGGCTGTGCGACATTGTGTATTCAATCTTTACAAAAAAAAAAAAAGAAAACACCAAATGCTACAATGGAGATACAAAAAAAAAAAAAAAACACAAAATACAGAGAGAGTGAGAGAAAGAAAGAAAACAACAAGCATTAAAAGTTACTTAAATATCGACAACAATTCATGATTATACATACGCTCAAGTGAGTGGAAATAATCACTAACAATAGAGTGTGTGGTGCATGAAGCATGCAGCATGCACCAAGAACACTGACGACGAGAACGACAACGACAACGCCAACAACGACGACGACTACGACAAAGTGCGAAAGCAACTTGACAACGGTTAATAATTGACAATACTCGTCTTGGTCGTCGACGTAGTCATCGTCGTTGAGCTGCAGCTGCAATTGAGGATGCTGGATGGATGCAGGCTGAACGCAGATTAAGCTGAAGTCAATGTTGCAACGTTTGTGACTTTGCCTCGCTGCACTTTTCTTTCACTCTTCTTCGCTCAAAAGTGTTGCACTCGACAAACACCCACCGAGCATCGAGCTCAGCTACATACAATCAATGGAAAGGAATGGGTAAGGCGCGGAGGGGAGGGGACTCCCCTCTTTCCTTCTGCTAGCAACTTCAATTGAAAGCAGCGCCGGATTAACACCAAGAAAAAGAAAATTTTAAAGGCAAATTTCGTGGGCATGGTAGCGAATTACATACACAGTGGAACCAAAACAACTTATTTTGTATCTACATAAATACTTTTGTTCTTCAGTTCGAAAGCCTTCGTAGGATACTTATCAAATCAAATCGCATCCTAATAAACGTTATCTCTCTTTTACTTCTCTTTCTTTGCCAAGAAACTCATCAAATTTGGCATATTAATACTTGTTATTAAGATCTATATGCATACCAAATTTCTTAAAAATTGGACAATAAATAGTTCATTTTTTTTATAGTTGAGCTTATGGAGGACTTTCAGTCTTATTATATTGGCTAAGTTTGCTAAGATTGACCTTGTTCTTGATTACTTTTATGATTAAATTTTTGTTAGATTTTGCACAATTTTGTGACACTGTTTCGCCCCCCTCAAAAAGAGTGTGCAAACAATGCAGTCAGAGGAGGCTGCCCTGACATTGACATGAAAACACAAGCAAGGAAAGAACTTTGGATTCTTTTTTTTTTTCTTCTGGAGATGAAGGAGAAGCAACACCCAGGCAACAACAGCAGCGCAGCAGCTGGCCCCTCATAAAAAGTTCAGTTCCTGCCTTGTGTGGGCGGATGAAGAAGAATCATCGACGGCTATGGACTGGGTGTGTGAATGTGTGTAGCCATATCCATAAAAGACCTTTGGGGGCTGCCTCCTCTATTAATATTTAACTTCCTACAATATGCGTAAATTGTATCTCAAAGATGACGCTCGTCGTCTTTCTTCTTCAGTCAAAAATGGGCAAAAACGTTGAATTTTAATGCGGCATAATTGATGGACAATGCCCCATGCCCCACACCATGGCCATTCATGATTCATTTAAAATATTGGATTAATCAGAGGAGATTTGTATGTATGATCTATTCAAATGACATATAATATGTACGCATGATTCTGTGAGATACTTGTGAACGCCAACATTTATCCGTGTACATCTTGAGTTACTACCAAATTATTGATTTTCCCTGTGAAAGTCAACAGCTCGCCAGAAGTAAGTCAAATGTGGGCGGCAGTCTTTTGTGCATAATTTTTAATTTTGTATTTTCAAGGAAACCCTTCAAAGTTTTTTTTTTGCTTTATTTTTCTTTCTCAACAACAATTATCCGCTTAACATGGCCAAACAGGCCAAAGCAACAATGGGCAAAGTATCTCTTTAAAGTTTTCTCTAGGCATCAATTTCAATTACAATCGGTAGTGTGCGTGTGTGTGTGTGTGTCTATATTTCATACTTGGTTTTTCAATTTAATGGTTATCATTGAACAATTGGTTTATCTTTTATTCTTTCTCTTCATGATGCATGATGCAGCAGAAAATCCAAAAATTAAGACAAGAAACACACGAAAAACAGTTGAACAAATTGATCAAGTCACAATTGCAGCAGCAGCTTAAGCAGCAGCTCAAAGAAAATAGAAGGAAAAACCATCTGACAGATTGCTATTGAGTCGACAGCTGAGTTGAAATTGAGGATAGAGAAAGAAAGCCAAAAGCAAAATAAGAGTATAAGAAAAAAAAAGAGGGGATTGCTTGGAATGGAATAAGCCATTAAATACTTAGATATATGTATGTATCTATGTATACAATTTTACAGTCTCAACGCGAACGCGTGCCAATGAACTTTTCTAGAGAAATACATACATTTCAATTTGATGGATCGATTTTCTTTTTCGACAAGTTCAATGCAGTTGGCCATAAGTCATTTGCCAACTTCAAGTTGGCATTGCCAAATAAATATATACATATATAAGCTTTCAGATGGAGTGAACTTTTTGTGGGACACCTGTAAATCTGACCAAAAATCAAAGTCAAATAACTCTACATATTTGCCATAGTTTTGGGGAATTTCTTTTATTCTTGACACCTTCTTCTTCTTCTGTCCTGCTGTTTTTCTCATTTTCCAAGCAGGAAATTGATTTGTTATTGAAAATCTGCTGCAGCTGCAGTTATGAAAAATATATCTTATGATTATAGCAGCAGGAGCATCTTGAAATTGAACAGAAATCATATTTCCCTTTTCTGTCTTTGGTTCCATTTTGGTTTGGCTTCATCAAAATGCTCGCTTGGTGGTCTTCTTTGTCGAGTTGAGAGTGTTTAATTAAATTGCCAAATGGCCAGAAGACGTCATCAGCGAGTATATAAATACATATAGACATTTTTTTCTTTCTTATTTTCATCTGCGTGGGTGGCCTTTTGGCGACTCTTTGCTCTCATTTTAAATTGTCATTCCTTTAGTTCATTCATTAAGACTTGAGAGCGATTTCAAGCGGATGTTTTAAAAATCATTGTCAATGTTTTAGATTCGTTTCCCACATTTAAATGTTAATGAAACACGTGCATCTATCTGTCGATTCGACAGTGTCCATCGATTGGCGGCTACTTAAGGCCAAAGCTGGAGCCAGCTCCAAGTGTTGAATGTCATTAACGCTTTGTCGCCTCAAGCCTCTTGACGAGGGAGTGCAGCAGTTTGTATATGGTCAGAAGCTTGATGACCGGAAACGGCACTAAAACAGTTACATGTGGAAAACACCTGAGGCATACAATGACAGGCAGTTAATGATTGAGACCCGGTCGCCCCTCTCTCTCTCTCTGTCTCTTTCCCTTTCCACTTCCTCTTTCTCACTCACTGAAAAATTGATTGCCTCTTACACCCACACAAACACACACACGCAACCAAATCAGGAAAAAATGAATCAAGTTCAGGGCAAAATTGCAATTCAAGCGCAAAGCTGTCAAATCACTTGAAGAGGAAGAGCACAATGGTTAGCTAAAGGTAACAAGGGTTGTAGGGAGGAAGGGGAATGGGAGGGAAATGGGCCAACAGCATGCAATTTTCAAATCGCAGATGTACCAAAAGGCAGCAGCAAAACGTTTAAAAATAGCTACATGTCACCAACAGACCAAAGCCAAGCCATTTTACTGCATCAATGTGGCAATGAAGCAGAAAGCTGGAGATACAGATATAGATACAAAAATAAGCGCAAGCTAAAGCGAGAGAAAACATATCCTCCTCCAAGCATAACAAGCTGGCTGCCTGGTTGATCGCAAAATGCCAGGGACAAGGGGAGAAAAGATGGCATTGAGTTGGGCTATAATGACTTAAGCGATCCCCCTCGAAAGCCATGTAGAATAAAGTTTACTTCTCCTTTCTTTTTTTTAAGAAGAAAAATAAACATAAAGTATATGTAATTAGAAAATTCAACAGAGAATGATATTTAATACAATCTGGGACAAATATGTAACACTTGGTTTTTTTTAAACTTAAGAATCATAGCACACAATTTTTGAGAATTATTACAACAGATGTTCAATTTCAATTTACTTTTGAAAACTTATGGCTTATAAATTTCATATATTTCCAGGAATTTGCAGGGACCAGGTATATCAAAGGTGGCGTTTAAGTTGGCTCGTGGTTTTTCAGACTTCATTTATTTGTAATTCCCAATGGGTTTTAGCGTTAAAGATATGGTGTGCCATTGCAATTTTGACATTTGATAAAACTTTAAACAAAAATGTCTAGCAACAGTTGAGCTAACTCTTTATATTGAACTAGAAATCTTTAGACTTTAGACTTTATTTTTTCGATCGATATCTCAAAAATCACAGACTAAAACTCGAAACATCTAGTATAGCCTTAGAAAACATTGGATAATTTTTGATTAATTCCAATGATAGTTGAGGTTTGATGAAGAAGTTTTAATCTTTTCTTTAGGTTTAGAATAATAATGGCTTGTAACTCAAAGATTATTACGCCGGCAAAGGTTGTATTAAACTAATATGCCCTGCACTCATGACGATGTGTGCAACTTACTGCAGGTTTTTGGGTCGTGAGGCCTCTTTGCAACATTGTATGTATGTATGATGTGTCTTGGGGTAATGTGCTCGCCCACTAAATTGGGCCCCAATGGAGGGAGGAAGAGCCAACTAGAGGTAAGGCAATGGATGTGGCTAAACATTAGTATATATCGGTATTGGTGTATTATATATATTTTTTGTGCCCTGCAGCAAAGTAGTGACGATTAGAAAGGATGACAACAAAAGAGCCAAACGAAGCTAAACTTTGATTTTTTATTCTTTTTGCTTTTTTTTTTTTAGGCTTTTGTAAGGCCAACACGAGTGGAAAATCAGCAGGAGGATCGGACTGGCTGTGCGTGATGCGCATGAGCGAAGCGTCATAGCGCCTTAAATGGGAGCACCCCAACTACTTGTCATGACTGACAATGAAGTAGCAAAGTAGCAAAACAGACACAATAAACTTACTTGAGTTTGAGAGGCAAGGTAAAGAAGAAGAATGCACCGCACCGCACCAAATAGCAGCGCAGTGCGATGAAAGAAACAGCATTGCAATTTAAAAACATTTCTTATTGTTTCATTTCATATGACAGTGCGTTCAGCGATGCGTTTATTAATGTCGGGGGTGATCTATGAAAAGAATTCATCGACGTCGTCGTCGTAGTTGTCGATGTTGTTGTCGTCGTCTTTGCCCCCTTGGTAAACGTTGAGTAAGATTCCTTCTTTAAACTGAAATTGTTGTTGCCTTTTTTGGGGTCGGCTATAACTCTTTCAAAAGGTTGAAGAAGGGGAGAGATAGATATTGTATGTTTCCTTTTTTGTGAATTATTGAAATTGCACAGCTTTTGCTTCTTATTGCAATAGGGTCAGAGTCAGTCAGACTAGCTGGATTGACATTGGCATAGCAATCAATCAATCAGCAATCACAGATATATAGTGAAGATATCGCCTCTCAACCAGAGTATGTCTTCCGTGTGTGTGTGTGAGGAGGAGATAAACGAAAATTGAACGACGAAAATGGCATGAAATATTTATGACAAGTTGAAAGACATTTCAAACTAGTCACGAATCTCGCTTTGGGTGGGAATTAAAGTGTTTTTTGACATGCCAAGTGAGGCAAAAATTCTTATGTAGGCGGTAGACCAAGTGAAGTTCTTGCCATGAAAATTGATTTTGAAAATATAATGAATTGGTTTCTTGTTTCTAGCATTATTGCTTAAGTTAATCCCAATAGGATTGAGAAAACTTTAAGGCTGAAGACTAATTAAAAACATATGATATAATCCCTCTAATCAAATGCATTGCAATTCTGATTTCAAAAGTCTGACCCCGCCTACTGCTGTCCTCCTACCTCCTCACCATCAAACTATTTCCATGTTCAAAGTCAACTCCCCTTTTGAAGAATTTTTTGCGCTAACTAAAAATAACATTCAATCTTCCCCCTCTGTACGGAGAGAGCAAGTGAACACAGATTTTAATGGAAGTGTAATGGAAACAAAAACAACAAAACAAAAAAAATTAAAAAAATAAAAGAAAAACGGAGAAAACAATCAGAAACAAATTAAATAGGGAACATGGGGTTCTACAATATAAATCCGGTAGTGATATTCATTTTATCTTTCTCTTGACGATCACATTTAATTCTCGAAAAAGCACTAAAAAACAAAAAAAAAACAGAGGTCCGGGGCTAACTTCGACCGCGTCAAAGTTTATATACCCTTGCAACTGATTTGGTAACTCTTTCCTTCCCTATAGGCTATTTAAAAAGGCTAATGTTTGCGAAAGAACGGCCTACAATCTTCGGAAATAACGAAGATATTGATCAGTCACTGTTTTCCACCGATCGTTCCTATGGGAGCTATATGATATAGCCACCCGATCTTCATCCAATTCGGTATAGTGATTAACAGATATATTAAACTAACATATGTTAAATTTGAAAGCAATCGCATCAAAAGTAACGAAGTTATTGACAAAAGTCACTGTTTTTGACCGATCGTTCGTATGGGAGCTATATGATATAGTCACCCTATCTTGATCAAATTTGGCACAGTGGTTTATAGGTGTAATAGACCAACCAATATTTCACGACAATAGCTGAGAAAATAACGAAGTTATTGAGAAAAGTCACTGTTCGTGATTTTGACGTTTGTATGGGTATGATATAATGCTCCGATCCGACTGAATCCGAGATATACAACCCCTGCAGTATATACAAGCCTACGTGCATTTCAGCTCTGTAGCTCTTACGGTCTAGGAGGAGTTCGCGTTGATCCAGACGGACGGACGGACATGGCTATTTGAACTCGTCTCGTCGTGCTGATCAAGAATATATATACTTTATATGGTCGCAGATGCTTCCTTCTATGCGTTGCACACTTCTGACCAAAATTAATATACCCTTTTTGCAAGGGTATAAAAATATAAATGGCCAATTATGACAAATTTTTTACATGCTTTTCTTTCTAATACCCTTGAAACTCAAGCCAAAAAGGGTAAATATGTGACCATGTAAAATCCTACTTTATGTATGGCTTTATTTCGGTTTTCATGTGATATTTCCCTGCAATTCATTTACATTTTCGTCATCTATAGTTCCTTATGATTATTGAGAAGAAAAACTGGAGTAATTATCCTATCAGTTTACTTACCAGGGGGTATCTAATATTCGTTTCTCTCGGTTGAGGTTTTAGCTTCTTGTCTTTAACCACTTGAAAAGCCATTCAGCGTCATCATTAGCGCCCAACCAAAAAACATTAAAAATGAAAAAAAAAAAAACAAAAAACTAAAAGAAGGTCTTTCCACGCCTCTCTTCACATTGCTGACCACAAAACGACAGAATTGTTGTCACACACTGTTGAAGTTTTAAAATTGATGTTTAAATCGCTTTTAATTGCCTCGCAGAGGATGAAATGGGAGATGGCTTGGAAGTTGCATGCAGGGCAGGGCAAGGCAGGGAGTGGTGGGGGGTGGTGAGGTGAACAGGCAGTCAAGAGAGTCAATCTTCCAAAACATTTAGCCTAGATTCCATTGACTTCCTTGAGTTCATATTGTGGGTCAAGCAATTTCCTTCTCCACCTTCAACCATGATGATCATCATCAGCAATTACCTATTAAAAGAGTTTTCACGATTTATTCTTCTCTCGCCCCCCTCTCCCTAACCCCTTTTCCCGTCCAATTTCAATTCCACCGAATGCACACCCGGCGCTTCCTCTATGTCTCTTTCTAATTCGCTTGCCTGGAAGTGGAACAAATTCTGTTTAACCATTAACAATTTTTCTTTGAACTATCTTTATATCTTTTTGGCTTGGCCTGGTCATAACTCTCCTCCATAACCAATAACTGGCTCGGTTCATGTTTAAGGCTAAGATATCTGAGATCACTACGAAAAAAAAACTTACTAGAATAAAACGACGAGAGAAAGAGAGAGACAGAACCAAGGATTGAGAAAGGGGAAAGAGATGGGTTTCCATTAGAGAGAAATATTGCCTGGTCTCTGCTTGAGAGTTTTATGCAATGTATAAAAATGTCAAAGATCGAATCTCCACAAGTCCACACAAGGATTAATGATCTTGGC
This sequence comes from Drosophila paulistorum, assembly GCA_018152135.1. NCBI lineage: Eukaryota > Metazoa > Arthropoda > Insecta > Diptera > Drosophilidae > Drosophila > Drosophila paulistorum. Next base: position 18,069,180 of record JAECXG010000690.1, read on the forward strand.
CCCCTTCGGTAGTAGCCAGCATTTAATGACGTCATTATGCAGCTAAAACCCAGCACGTGCTTTAAACTCCAGATCTTTCTCCAGCTCTAGCTCTAGCTTCAGCTCCATTATTGGCCCATTCCAAATTCAACCAACTACAGTTTCCCGGTGTTCCCCGCTCCCGTTCCCATTCCCATTCGTATTCCTTTTCCTGCTGTGGCTTAAACATTCAAATTTAAATTCAAATTTTCACTAGATGGCGACTGAGAGAGGGTGTCAAATTTCATGAATATGCAAATTAGAAAAACGACAACCAAAATGCCCCCAGGAACTGAAATAAAACAAAATACAAGTACACAAAAAATCCATGTACGAGTATGATGATAAATTTATGGTTAGAAGTTGTTGCTATTATTTCAGTTGCTGCTTCGTCGTGCGTGAATTGTAAATAAATTTATGGCGTTGGCAAATTCTGTTTCCTTCTTCTTCTTCTTTTTTTTTTTATATTCTTCTTCTGCATACTCTTCTTGTCGAGAGAGTTTATTGAATTCATGTCCATCTTCTGTTTTCTTGGGCTTATATCATTCATTTTGTTATTCAAATCTGAGAATTAAATATTTGACACAACTTTTGAAAATTTGACATGAATAATCATCAATATTTACAGTGAGATATTATCTTTTGAACAAGTTTTCAAAATTGAAACATAACCTTTTCAAAGAGATGCTTTGAAAAGACACAATATAAAATCAAAATATAAAGTATATAAAGTGTATAAAATATTCGCAAAATAAAAAGTCAGTCTCTATCAACTTTTGTCTTTGAATTTGGCTTTGGTTTTGGTTGGGTCATGCTGAGATTCAATAAATTGTAGGTAAGAGTATTACTGCCAAAATTTCCTTAATGGAAGATGTGCGAATATATTATCTCATAATCATAAGTAAGGATGAGAGGATATGTACATACCCATACTAATCTGTCTTTTGAAATTGCAGAATTAATGAATCAAAATTCTACTGACTATTGCAAATGCTTAAATCGATTCGAAACAAATGTGAACGTGGAGTATCGAATTTTAGTTTGGTTGATCTGCTTTTAAGATTCAAAACGAAAACAGTAATCATAATAGTTTTTATTCGATTTTTAAGAATGATTCCTCACTGCTAAAAACTACATTCAATTTGAAAATTTGTAGCACACAGATTAGTTTTGTTTAGTTAGCCTCTTTTTTAGTTTTATTCGATCCACAATGTTTTCCGAAGGTTACTTTAAAGACTCCTTTATTAAGTCTTACTGTGATTAGCTTATAGTTTCCTTATCGTTAAGTTTAAAAAGATCCAATTTGATGGGAGACTTTAGATTTGCTTTGTATACCTTTTATGAGAATTAAAACATTTCGAATGCCTGCACAAACAGAAAGTTTCTCATAGTCGTCGTCTGTTTGAGTTGATTGTAATTTGCAGGTCTCTTAATTGCTTGACTCAACTGAACGAGTCCATGTTCAGGCTGGGCATCTGGGGTATTTCAATTATAAAAGTTAATGGCGATAAACCTAATTGATTGACTTGGACTCTCTTTCTAGGAGGTGCAGATAATATTTATACCATGAACAAAAGCAATTTAATTGCATTTAACGCAAACAACAACGTTCTGACTCAAGTTTCTACATACAATTCAATATATGTAGAATTCAACGTTAAAGTGCTGGGGACCAGCTGCTGCTGTTTATGCCGGTGGTGATGCTGCTCCACTGGCCCATCTCTAGTGCTTCATCTGCTTCAATTGCAGTTAAAAATTATCTTGAGGCAACGGTAAACACAAAAAAAAAAAAAAAAACAACTAGCAAGTGCAACGTGGCACAATTTTGCGGTACTCACGATTTTCACCCCAGGAGTAAAGCGAAAAACAAAAAAACGAAGAAAACAGAATACAGAAAACAGAAGAAACAAAATAGAAAAGCCACCAACCAAGTTAGTTTTATAGGAGGATTTTATCTAGCACAGCGTTTGCATCCATCAACTGGAGAGGAGCCCTCAGAGAGCTGAGAGTTGTCAACACAGTTGGCAAAAAGAGGGTGGCGGAATGAAGGAGCACACAAGGAAACTTTCCCAACTAGCAAAAAAGAAATCTCAACAGGCGGCGCCCCAAAAGTTCAATGAACTCCAACTATACATGAAAAGCTAAAGCAACAAACAAAAAATGGTTCACTTTGCGGCCACAGGTAATGATGATGATGATGAGATGATGATGATGAGGATGACGATGATGTAGATGTAGTAGATTCTGCTCCCTGTGAAAGGAAACGAGGCCAGACCAGACCTGACAGACAGTGCGACGGACCTACCAACCAACCGGCAGTCCAACTGAGAGAGACAGTCAGACCCAGTGTAGAAAGGAACAAAGCGGGCAAAAAAAGCAGGAAATGATTCACAATAGACACAACAGAAGGGACACTCAAACATACAGACGCTTCTTACAATAAAGAAAGAGAGAGCAAGATTCGAATTGGTGTTTACGGCTCTTCTCCTTAATCCATCCACAATCAATGCAAGAAACATACGCAAAGAATACAATAAGAAAAAAATAGAAGCAAAGCAAATAAAAAAGAAATCTACAAGATCTTCGTTTTAAAACAAAAATTGATAGAGACGTGACTCTTGAGGCAGAGCAGAAGATTCAACTCGATTGGGTGTGCAGCATGGAGTTGGAGTTGCCTGGAAGTGGGGATCTTCCACACACACACACACACACAAACCACTGCCAGAGACCATTTGTAACTCAATGGTGTGTAAAATAGCTGCCGGGCATTGGTTAGCATCCATCGGACATTGCAGCTGCTGTTCTAGTTTAGAGATGGAACCCCAAAACCCTCACATGAACTTGGCATGGCATCTTGAAACTTTACTTGATCAGAAATTATAATCTTCGATCTTATTAGAATTTCAGCGGAATGTAGATTTTAGATTATTCTCATTTTCATTTGATCTAATTGAAAGATTTATACAAAAGAATCTATAAATTACATTCTACAATCACTCTGTGTTATTAATATACATAACTATATTTTTATGTAACAATGTGAAATTGACCACTGTTTCGATTTTGGTTCATCTCTAGCCCCACTTAAGATCTCTTCTTCACCAAGTGAATGGGCAATTGAGTTGATCGAGTGGCCTGCAAAAATAAAAAACAAGAAAATGTGAAAAAAATAACCTAGTTGGGCATAGTTTCAGATACCCTTTGTGTTTAAAGGAACGTTTGCTTCTGCAATCACACGAACAGATAATATCAAACTGAATGTGGAAAAAGCAATAAGTTTCCTATAAATAAAGAGGAAAATACTTGATCGGGGATCATAACTATACTACGAGAATCAAGATAGACAAATTGTTTATACCCTTCTTGTGGCTAGTGTATCAAATATATGTATAGGTATAGAGCAAAATCAGAAGCTGGGGCAGCAAATAAGCAGCTGCTGCTGTTGCTGCTGTTCGATCTGTTTGAGATATAAGCAGCACTGAGATGAGATGAAGATGATCATTATGACGATGACGACGACGATGATGATGGTGATGATGATTGTGTGATCAGCATTATGTTGTTGTGCTAAAATTTAATAAGTGCAAAAATAATCATCATCATCATCGCCCCGCTTTATGCAAACTTGTAATGATTTTGCTTTTGGCCTCTATTGTTATTGGCAGCAGCAGCAGCAGGAGCAGCAACCAGAATCAGAATCAGAATGCCTCAGTCTCAGTCAGTTAGTCAGTCAGTCAATGAACTTACCAGTTGTGCAATGTGTGTAATTCAAAGCGAAATTATTATGTTGAAGCAACAAAAAACAAAACAAAAAAGAAACAAGTTGACGCTGTCCACCCCTTTGAGCCCGCTACACCTCCCTTTTTCCTCTACCTAGCACATGTTTCAATGCATATGTCCAAACCCTATCTCTCTCTACCCCAACCCAGCTCAACCCGGCCCCCCTTCTCCGCACCACCTCTGGCCGATGGAGCGAGTACAGCAAGCGAAAGAGCGCGTAAAATAATTTTTTATGACACGAAGAATTTCTTGTTGTCGCCGCATTTTGCTGCCCATGTTGCTGTAGTAATTAAATGAAGTTATGTTTGAGACTCCATCAAGCTAGACACTAAAGTGACACGCGATCTCTGGTCAAAAAGAAAGAAGACGAAGCCAAAGAGAAAGGCGGTAGAGCGATAGAGAGAGAGAGGACACGCAAATATAGTTTTATGTATAAAAATAGTTTCAATGTAAAATGCCTGACTGCTCCTCGATGAATGGGAGTATATAGGGGGGTACACCATGCACTTGACATCTCAACTAAAGCAATTGGTTGAACACATAATTTAATTAGAGTGGAAATTGCAATTTCTGCTGTTTTTTTTAGAGACATAAAACTATCCCATATTGATGGAAATGATGATCGTACTTTCAGAAAGGGAAATACTCGCATGAAAAACTCACCATATTTGCTTTGATATGGAAAAGCAGTTGAAATTATTAATATTTCCTTTTTAAGTAATTTTATTTATATTATTTACAGTTAGGACCTTTAGCTATATCAGCTAAATCGTGTACATAATAAAACAAATAGTTATCTTTAGTGAAAATCATCTTTAAGAACATTTAAGGGAAATTACTCTACTTTCTATAATTTACAAGAATTTTTCCAACAAGAAGTGTGTCAAATTGTTGTTTTGTAGGTTTTATTTATCTAAAAATATATGGATATAAATATGTATATATTTAAATGTTAAATGTGTGTGTTGAATTTTTTTTTAAAGATATATTAGGAGTCCGCGTTACCAAATGGCATCTCCTTAGAAATGACCGGAAATGAGAAGACTAAAAACTAACTACCCAGAATTAAAATGTTGTTCCCATAGGAGCTATATAATATAGTCACACGATCTTGTTCACATTTGGCACAGTCATTAACAGATAAGTATATTAAACTGACGAATGTTTAATTGTAAAGCAAAATGCAGTTATTAAAAGGTATACAAAACTAACAAATTGCTTAGATAAAAACGAAGCAATTGAGCTTCAAGTGAGCTGTATGATATAGTGGTCATATCCGGCTAAATCCGAGATGTAACATCTTAGCTCTGTAGCTTCTACGGTCTAGGACCCTATCTGCAAGGGTATAAAAAGGTTTGATATTATGAAAATATATATATATAAATGGCAATGCGATGAAGCAGAATTTCTCATATGGACATTAAACAACTCCCTGCAGTTATTTCGAATTAGTTCTTCTAATAAAGTTATGTTGTTATTTAGAATTTTCTTTTACCTTATTTGTATGCCTTTAGCAAGTTATTCAATTAAGACGATTCTCTTAGTTTTGTTGTGTTCTTTTTTCAATCAACTTTCAATTCTTCTAAAACTTTATCACAATTGAAGTATCATCGAGTATGAATGTAGAATGGAGGAGGAGGCGGTGGCGGCGGTGAACGAAGAAGCAACAAATTGGTCAGACATTAGAAACGCATAAAACTTCATTAAGATATCTATTCGAATGCATTTTTCTCCTACCCATCTCCCCCATCCCACCTTCTCTTTTTACGATTAACTATAGCAACCTAGATGGAGAACAACAAAAAAAAAAAAAAAAAAAAATGATAATAGTGATGGCCCCCAACCTGGACATTTGGGAAGGCAGAGAGAGAGAGAGTAGCTCGCCGCTTGAGTGCATCCGTTGTGGGTTTTGCGTTTGTTTGTCGGATTTGGGTTTGAGGAGCTATTCCAAGGGACGAGGCATTTTATTATTTATCATTGCTGTTGCTGTTGAAATGAATTGCAATGATAGAGTTGAGTCAGCAGCAGCAACACAAAAAAAAAAACAACAACAATAAAAACAGAAATGTGGTTGTTTATTCGTACAATGGGTTTGAAGTCTGTCTCGTCATCCGCGAGGTTAAACCAAAAGTGCGCTTTTATGGCTCAAGGGGGGCATGAAATTTGATTCTTGGAAGAGTCTTTGCTTTCAGTCTTTTGTTGTTGTATATATACATATGTATATATATATTGTTGTTTGTAGCTTACCGGAGAAGTTTGAATCTTACTTACAGAGGTAACTTAATTAAGAATTTGATTGCACGGGGCCTTAGAGAGAAAGAGAGAGAGAGCGAGAGAGAGCAAACTGCATTTGGCATTTGGAGTTGCCATTTTATTTGTAATGTTTTTGTTGTTTTTTTTTTTGCCAGCATTGCCCTCTTTCTTTTTATTGTTGTTTTTGGTGGTTAACAGAAATATGTACATATATGCCCATATATAAAGGCCATTAGTCTGCCCTATTTGTTGTAAATTTGATTTTGGCAAACATTTTTCACTTCCCCTGACAATTTTATTGTTGTTGTTGCTTTTTGGCAATATTTATTACTTCCTCTTTTAAGCGGAGAGAGAGAGAGAGAGAGAGAGAGAGAGAGAAGTTTTCTTGTTATTTTTGTTGTCATTGCATCCCCGTGGGAGCTCTGGGAATTGGCAACCTCAACACATGTTTACCGCCCCTTACCAACCCCCCCACAAAAAAAAAGAAAAGAATACACTGGCGACAATGGCAACTAAAGCAACAACAACAACAAATTGTTTGTTAGCTGTTGCAGGATAAACTGCATTGATTTCTGACAGTGGCCATGGAAGCGTGAAGAGAATGAAAAGAAAACATCGCCAAAGCAGAGGACAATGCATAGTAAATTTGGTCGCAACATCTATACCCTAACATTGGTAATGAGAATACGTTACATACATACGTTAAGTAGTTTTAGTTTTTCAGAATCTTGAGGCTCCTTCATTGCCATTTGGAGTAATATTTTTATGCACTCTTTAGTTAGGGTATTACAATAGCCAAATAGCATGATTAACTCCATTTGTGTGGCATCGTCTCATTCTCTTCCTTTGCTTCTATGATTTCCTGCTACTGTTTGTTGTTTTTGCGAGGGTAAATTGGTAACATTCAATGGAATTTTATTTTGCCCGTTTATTTATTTGATGCTAGTGTGACCAGAGGTCCCATTTTTTTTTTCATTTGTCAACCACTTTAACTCACACACGCACACACACATTTGTTTGTTTTGTCTATTAATTTGGGAATGTAAATGAATTTCCTAGACTAATACTAATTTTCGAATTATTTTGTGTTAATTGTTACCTTCTATTGTCGCTAAAACAACTACATAATCTAATACAATAATAGATAATGCACTTAGTCTCAGATACTCACAGTAGGACACACATACACGCATGGATGCATGCAAACATTCTCTTACCTGATTTAAAATAGATTCTGTTTTTCAGCTTTTTGCTTGATTTCGATTAGTTTTGCATTTAATTTGCCGTTTGCTCACTCACAAACTGTATTTAGATTCACCTATTTTTAGTTAACTAAATCAATTACACCACTTTTTAAAGCAATTTTAATTTGCCGTGAAGCTTATGGCGCAATGACCAAGAAAATGTGTTACAAAAAATACCGAAATTGCGGCGTCTATGCTAAAAAGAGGCTTGCCAACACTATTCATTGTTAGAGCGAGATAGCAAGGATACACTTTGACCCGAATGCTTCTTTTTTTGCTGTTTGTTGATATTCGATTGTGGAAGAAAGCTGATTAAATTGAGGTTAGAATATTTTCAAACCAAATTTAAATAGATCTTTTCATATTTGATTTTTATCTTATATGTATATAGCAACGGCAATTGTCAAATATACATACAAATAAAGGGGGAGAAAGCGGCATAATCCCCTCTCCCAGACTATTTGCATTTTGCCAGTTTTGAAAGGATTAAGAACCGGTTTGGTCACCATCATCATCATCATCATGGATGGCGTCGACGCCACCGCCACCGCCACCGCTACCGTCACCGCCAGTGTCTGGTCAATGCCTGCTCCTGGCGCTTTTTTTTTGTGCTGTTGTTCTTCTTGCTTTTGGGGTGGACTGTGATTTGCTTCTGAGGGTGGCTAGCGTTGCCAATGCCATTCAATATGCGTCCGCAATCGCACTTCATGTAAATGGCCAAACATTAAAGCAACACTTGAAATTGAGTCTCTTTTGGGGGGCTGCAACTGCTGCCTGTTCCTCTGGCTGTCAAAGTCATGCCACCCTCAGTAGTAGAAACAGCAGGCAAAGTTGGATATATGCAAATGCAAAACAATGAGGAAAAGAAGTCACGTGCCTTCGACTGCGGACTCGGTTCTAATAAGCGGGCGTATAATTGGCAGACGAACTTGAGACTACCCCAAGCAAACTGCTCCTGGGTTCCTTCTCATCCTCCCGACTCCCTTGGCAACTGCAAATTTGTGCACTACAAAACATAAAAACAACAGAAAATCGATAGGACGACAAACCACCCTCTCGTCTGGTTTCTGTGGCTATGACTGTGGCCAGGTTGTCGATCCTTGGAATGTTTGACCTTCCAGTGTGAAAGAGACACAACGAGAGCGAGCGAGCAGGAGATTGGGAGAGCAATTGCATTGCTCTTGCATTTGATTTAATATGCAGGTAAAAGAAAAAAAAAAACAAAATATAGCCCCCATATTCCCTTGGTCAGTTTATGGCTCATGGAAGCATAAAACTTTGAATGTGTCTTTTCATATTTCATTTTTTGTGTGTGTGCTTTTTTTTTTTGTAGGTAACTCAAAGTGTTGAAACCTCAACCAAAACAACAACAATTAGAGTTTCCGGCTATAAAACTTGGAGAACTAAGAGAGAAACACGGGGAAAACTGTGAGTCGGCGGCGGTTTTACATTTTGGTCGTCAACTGTCCAAAATCTAATGTCAAGCTTGGCGAGTTATAAAATACGTTAGAAATTGCTCTTAAGTTGAATGATCAGGAGCGGAGTAAAGGGACCGCCACATACAAACTTACTATAAAGGCTAAAGGAAAGGTAAGCAAAATAGAAAATCCTACAAATAGACTACGTACTAAGTGTAAATTATAATGCAGTTCTATTCTCATACCCACTTGCTTTAGGGTAGTAATAATTTCGAAAAAGTTTTAACGATTTATTGATAATCAATTCAATGTACATACTTTCACCTCAAATAATTGCACTCCGCTACTGGTTAATGGCCAAAAATTACGATCGCTATGGAATTTGCTTTTCAGTTGCATTTTGGTTGTTGTTGTAATACTTAGACACTATATCACTCCTGGCTCTTACACCTTCATCTCGTGCAGCTGAACCGAACACGAACCCAAACCCGCCGCCGACGCCACCGCCAGCGTCGCTGTTCAATGAACCATTTTGTTGTAGTTGCCACTAAGCCCCGACATGGGCCTCAGCAGCAACACAACATTGAGAACAATTAATATGGTCAACGATGCGCATCTAATAATGTGACTACAATGACGACAATAGTCCCGCTCCTCTATGGTATTATGTAAGGTACTGGTAAGAGCCTCCCACTCTACTCTCGTTGTTTTTGGAACAAAGCTTGTCTCTCTGGCTGGCTAACTGGGGGACAGCTGGAGAGTGTGATATGTTGGCTGAACTATACTATAACGATATATCATTGTATGTATAGTCAGTTGTTGTAGTCGATCTATCTGTATATACTGTGTGCCATAAATTAACACTCTGGTGTCGAGGTAGTATAGAGCCCAGTGGGCGGCAACTTGGTGGGCCATAAATGAACAGGAAAACAAATGGAAAACAATTAAGCACGATCAAGATCAGGAACCCTGGCAGACAACATTTGGCTGAGTCCGTTGGTGTTTCGGCTGCTGCTGCTGGTCAGCGGCCAAGTGCGTGAGATTGCCAGTGGGTGATAACAACCCGATATGGCAATAAGGGACAAATGGGCGATCGTTAATCTAAATGCCCAAAAAGGGCAATGCAACATTTTATGTGGCCAATGTTTTGAAGGGGAAAGTGTAATAATAATAATAGTAATAATCAGACTTGTTTGCAATGTTGTTTAACAAATTTTATGTACTTATTATAACTGAATTCAATATTGGAAACGCCATGGTAACTTTAGTCAATCTACGTTATAATCTCTTTAGGTAGTTCTATTAATTTCAATGTGACACCATAAGAATTTAAATTTTACCGCAGGTTTCTTTTTTGAAATTTGGACAGCTTTCAACCTTTTTAATAAGATCGTCACTGTCAATACTTTAAAGAGCCACTCTCCCACCGAAGAGTGACCAGGAGTGTGATCTGATTGACAAACAACGTGCCATATATTTATATTCCGAAGTGCATGTATTTTAATTAAAAAAATCAAACCCTATGAAAATCTGTTTAAAATGCATTTGGCATTCAATTATTTCTTTGGAAACTGAATATTGAAAATTTGTTAATTGGGACAATTGAATTTTTACAAACTTTATTTTAAAATTATTCACTATGGGTTTTTTCAAATCACTTAACTTTTTGTGCTTACTTTTTTGGTTGTTTAACAAGACGATTTCTTATCCAGCTGATTATCCCTTTAGTCCTATTCAAAACTCTCACTCTTTTTTAAAATAAACAAAACCTATACCCCATGAGCCAATAAATCTCGTCAACACAATTCCAGTTAAGCTATATATGTACATACATATGTAGAAAAGTTGAAACATGCAAAAATCAATGGACTTGAATATACAAAAATAAAAATTGCGTTCATGAAGATGAACGCACCACACACAAGGCATCGAAAAAAAAAGAAACGAAATCGAAAACCACCCGAATCAAAGTGGAAGACCTCCCTTCAATGTGCGTTCAACAACAACATCAACATGCATTCCCAGGCGATGATAATCGCTCAGCTCAGCTCAGTTCAGTTCGGTTCGGTTCGACAGGGCCCTAAGGGTTGTTGGTATGAAAAAAAAAGCTACCCTTGCAATAGTGAAAAAATATATACATAACAAAAACTGCAACTGCAATTGGAAAACGGTCCGGGCCAACCCCTAAAGGTAGTAACTGAATCGCATATATGTTATATACACTATGCTTACTACCCGATTCCGATTTTTCCCTTCCTCCAGTGGGTATGGCGAGAGCATTTGCAATGACAAACAACAATAAAAATTCGATATCGAGACGATCGATCAATAAGCTGTTACAAATACCCACAACACACACACATTGGCGCAATCTCTTTCAATGATGATGATGATGAGGATGATGGTCCATTCATTGCGTGAAATTTTTCAGACAAAGCGGCGACATGCCATGGCCATAATGTAGGCTCCCAATCGGGAATAGAAGCAGCTGCGCAGGCGCCATGCCACAGGAGGGATTCATCCTCATCAGCAGCTTTGCTTCTACTGTTGCTGGTGGTGGTGGTGGTGGCTAAGCTGTTTGTCAGCTGAATTTCCTTCTTTTTTTTTTGGGTACAGTAGCCCAATAACTGGATGGTTTCTCCTGGCATATGATAAGGTTTATGCGTTCGATGGTATTGTGATAAAAAGATGTTTGGGTAAACTAGTTTGAGCTGAAAAGAGGAACTAGTTGCAAATATTGCATCAGGATTTACATTGTAAATAACACAGAATTCTATTTGGAAACCGGTTAATCCTTCTCGAAAGGCCTAACTGAAAATGTGATTTAAATCTAGTTGTTGAGATGTCAGAATAAGATATGAAATGGTTTAGACGTATTGAAGGTATTGAAAACTTTTTGGTTGTCAATAAGATGTTTCACATATTTTTCTAAACTATTCAAAAACGATTAATGAATTTTTGTATGGTATAAACATGATTACGTTATCATCCTCCTCATCCGAGGCATTTGTCATTGTCTCATCATCAATGTATGGTTACTATACGTAACTTTCTCATTCTCTCTCTCTTTCTGTCCTTCCTTGGCTGGTTAACTGTTTGACATGCCAAAAAAGGGGTGACAAACATGTCATTTGTACAATTTGTTACAACGACCAGACCAGACCAGAAGCAGAAGCAGAACTAGTCCCAGGTCTCATGGACTGTCCTTAGCTGGTAATTGGTTTGTCATTAAATGGCCACTGGGAAAAAAAGGCATTGAACTCTCTCTCTCGTTCTTCCTCACTCACTTACTTTTGTTCGGTCTATAGATTCTCTGAGATTGGCAGCTGCCTTTTGATCCTTGGCACGTTCTTCCCCACACCCTTACTCTGCTTATAGCTTTGGACCTTTGCACCTTTTGCCTTGTTGTTATAATTTATGGGCCACAATCAAAATACAGCTGATGAAAATTGAAGGTTCGGTGTACATATCCGGTTTTTTCTTCTTTGTTGAGAATTTTTCCAGGACGTAAGATCATTTTCCATTCCCAGGCCCATGATTTCGAGTTTTCACATTCGAAAAGATTTATGGACTTGAGCAATTTATATGCTAAGAACTTTTCATATCTAAAATGGCCATATCTCTTGAGCTGCCGTTTAAATGCTCTCTTAAATGTCATGAGGGTGCTCCATCCAAGCTGGCCAATTACTAAATGCGACACTTCCCCCTGCTGTTGGGCGGCCGTGCCCAGTCTATGGATTCCAATTTAATGATCCAACAAAAGCACAATGATACTTTATCACCAAAACTTAATCTGGATACAAGGGAAGAGTAGGATGGCATATACTGACATCTGGATGAGTGTGTGGAGTGGGGTGGTGATGGTGATGGGGATGGGGATGGGGACGGGGACGGAGGTTGTGCTTTGAGATGATGAGGGCATAACCCAGGGCAATCACAGTTCGGGCAATGTTTCAATCAGTGCAATTTTCAAAACTGAATGATTCTCCCATAATGTCTCTCTTTTTGATATTTTTTTCAGTTGGTTTGTGAATTTGTGTAATTGAATATTGATTGGGTAAGGGGTTAAAATTCAATTGTAATTTTTGAGGTTTTGTTATGTACATATACTTACATATGTAATGGAAACTTTGGAGAGGGACAAACCCGCATATCATGCTAGTAAAATTGTTAATCAAATTATCTACACCATCGACAAAATCTGTGTATATATTGTTATGTCTTGCCCCAATTCCCAAATCATTTTTCTATATTGAATGACTTTCGAATTCGAGTTTACGTTCCATTTTAATACACACACACACACTCATACATATATAGTTTATCATTTATTGATATTTAATCCTTTTTGATTCTCCACCATTATTGCAGTTAGTTATCTTCACTCTCTTCCCTTCTCTCTGGGCAGATGTTTGACTAGCTCTCTAAATGCCTTGTTCACAGGATTAAAGGACGAGTAGTGCCCAAGGGTTCAGGGTGGTTGTAGGCAGCATGTGTGCTGATTTTTGCACTTTATTGTTGGATATGCTTAAGCCGTATTAATTTTCAATAAGTGCAATGAGGTCTATAAATATTTGATAAATGTGCACAAACAGAAATGCAGACACCACAGGAGACCTTCGGCTCCCCGTTCTTCGTCACATCCAGACGAGTGCCTGGCACGTGACTTCTGGCTATCAACGTGGCTATGCATTTTTTGACTAATTTATTTAAACCAAAGATCATTCAGGTCCTCTACAAATGCACGATAAATCAAATGTTTCTCAAATTAAATAATTGAGAAAAATATTTGAAAATGTTCTATAGTAACGACTTTTGCTTGAATAACACTCTGGCTCCATCTGTGGCTAGGTAGTGAAATTTCATTCTAGCGGCAGCCTGAAGCATTGATATAGATGGCAGCACTGCGTAACTGAGTCGCCCTCTGGCAAGTTTTGTAAGCGTAACGGCTAGAAAAGTTTGACTAGTTTGAAATATAGAGTATAGGCGTCTTTATAAACTAAGATATTTTCCAATACAGAAAACTTACGAGTAATTTTTTGTATTCCATTTTTTAGAATTTACATAATCTATGTAGACATATATTACTTGATTGCAGTTTCAAAGTTTCACAAAAAATGCATATCATGCGGGTCATATTACAATCCATAATCGGTAGACGACTATTTCCTATCCAACTCTTCAGATGATAATTTTTTCAAAGCTTACTTCTTCGAGTGAAGTAAAAAGGACCATCCTGTAATTGGTTTGGCTGCTTCACACGTAGCACATTGCTGACGATTGTCTGGATATGTTATCATGCATGTCTAGCATTCCCATTTTGTGGAACTTCTACTAAACAGTGCGTCCAATCCATAAATTGTACCTGCCCGATCATTCTAGGAGTTCATAAAATCCTCTTCCAATTCGATAGGTGGTCCCTGCCTCTCACTGCCCCTGCAATGGTGATTCAAATAGTAAGGTGCGTGAAACCTTTTGGCTAGTTGGAAATTTTGACTAAAAGCCTTTGAAGAAAATTCAAAAAATGTTTCAAACATCAGTTTAATATATGTACACTCATGGACAAATAAATAGATTCGAGTCTCAGGGTTCAAGAACTCCCTATGTTCAAATTATGTGGCAAGTTCTATGATCAGAATTCCCAATGATTAGTGGTAGTGTCATGAAGTAAAAAAGCCATTCGCAGCAATTATCACCAGCCTTAACAAATTTTTTGACCATAATTCGTAACACACAGTTGGCCATAATAATAGGTGCGTTTAACAAACCTGGTGATAATTTGAAAAACATGCAAAATGTGGTCCAATATTTAATTGAATTTTAGTATTATGAATATTCAGAATTATTCTCGATAAGTTGTTCCAAAATCGTGGGCACAGACCATATTGTTTATCTGCAGGACTCTACAATTGTATTTCTAGATTTTTTCCAAAAATTGTGTGCTGTTGGGTAACCAAGGTTAATTATTATAATTACAATTGGTTGTTAAGGTGGTTCTCAAAAGTTCTTACTAAAATTAAGGTCCGAAGATTTACTTTTCCACCCAAGGGCAATCCTAAGGTGTCAGGGTGTTGCTGTTTCTTCAACATGTCTAAAACACATATTATTATTATGTCTAGGCCGTTTTTAGGGTTAACTGACTAAAATAAGGGACATTTTTTAAGAGCTATAAATTATAAGGTATCAACTTTATGTGTTTATTGGACTTTTTTTGAAACCTACATCCTGTTTATCAAAAATTTAAGACAAAATAAATCCTAGAGGTGTTTTCGTTAACTTCTTTTTGAAAGAAAATGAGTAGTAAAGTCGGTTTTGGATTTTGATCAATATTAAATATTATATTACAGTTTTTTGTACAATTGTTTAAATTCGGTTACAGGCCTCTCTTTGCCTTTAACCGACTCTCTCTCTCTCTCTCTCCTTTGCTCATTCTCCGTCTCATTGTATCTCATTCTCTTTCATTCAGTTATTCTCTGGTGATCTTCGGCTTACAAGCCAGGTCGAAAAAAAACAGCTGATGGCCATTGTAAAAACAAAAATGCATTGTACTCTCCCACATACACAGAGACAGTGAGACAGAAGCAAAGAGAGACAAAGAGAGAGAGAGAGAGAGAGAGGGAGAAGGCCGCTGAAAGAGAGAACTGATCAGGCATATAAAAGCTAAAGGCAAAAAGCATTTCGTCTACCTGTTGCCAACTAAAAAAAAACTTTTTGTATCTACAAAACGAAAAACAAAAAAAAAAAAAAAACTACAACAAAAAATGAGTTAAGAGCCAACAGAGCCCAACTCCAGAGCGCAGTTTGTATGAGTTTGGCGAGCTGACAGGTTGTGTGTGTGTTTGTGGCTCAGCTCAGCTCAGATCGGATCGGAACAGACACCAACGACGGATTCGAAATCGGAATAGAGCTTACAACAAAAAACAAAAAAATAATAATAAAAAAGTAAAAAGTACAACAAAAAAACACAGAAAAAGCCAGGCCCCAAGCGATAAACCCGTCGGGTGCGTTGTTGTCGGTACGTTTGTTGTTTTACTCCAACTCATTCGCCAGTTGATCGTGCGGAACACCAAAAGAGAAAAAAACCCAAAAATATATACAACAATTTCAGCCAGCAAAGCTTGAAAAAAGCAGAAAAAAGAAAAACAAAACAGACCATCAGTATTTGTTTTACTATGCTGTAACAAAATAATAGAAGCCAAATGCAAGTGTATAAATAGAGTGCCAAAAAAAAAACCAAAGAATGAAAAAACACGCACAAAAATCTACAATTAAATATTATGTAGATTAAAGTGACCAAAAATGAAACAAGCTTCAACTTCAATCTACACGTAGCTATCGGTTTTTTGTATCTCCATCTTCATCTCCGAATTGTATCTGTATCTGTGATCACAGGCGCGTCTCACTTTTAGCGCGTGTCTCCACTCAAAGCCCACTAGACAGATGCCCTGGCCTAGACTGACTTTTACACACACATATAGATAGATACATACATACATACATATATCTACCTACATACATCTAGATATACGTAGATAGGTGTTTGGTCCCGAACCAAATTTGGTTGCAATTTTTCAATTGATTAACAAACATTTACAGTCCGGACAAGAGCAATTAGTCTACTATATACATATATATATACATCTAGTTAGTTGGGTATATAAAGAATTTGAAAAAAAGAATAGTTAGATAATATATATACATATAACTTGCATTATTCAAGCCGCCATTAACAGAGTAATCATATACTATAGTAACAGAACTATAATGATAAATTGAAATAATAAGAAAATTGTTTATAAATTTGAAAACACAGTCATAAAGTCAAAAAGACAAAGTATCTGTTAAATTGATTGCCTCCAGTTATTTATAAAACTTGTATACAATTAGGTACCCATCAACATACATACATATATTGCCGATCATTATATGCTAAATGTAGGTATTCAAATATTAATGCATTTTTGTCATAAAATTAGCGTTTCAATAACTCATTTTGTATTGATTTACAACCAGAACTCGATTTTAATCGATTTACTTCACCTCATTCTCTACATGTGTGAATTAGTGAACAAATTATCGGATCTGAAACTATGAAATGCCCGCCCAGGGTATTTAAATTTATCGATATAATGGGCAAAGGATCATTTCTCTTATTAATATAGTGATGTTTAGTTTGTGATTGTTCTCTGAGATTTTATAAACTGAAATGAAGATGTGTCTTTAAAGAAGATCCATATTGAATATTCAAATTTTAGCAGTTTTTGAGGAACATTTTCCTTCCTGAAGATACGCCACTAGATATTTGCTACAAATTAGATAACTGATTTCAAATTATTGACATTTTGAACAAAAACATAAATCAATCATCATTTATAGAAGGAAACATCAAAGAGAAGGAAAACATTTTGTGTGTGAGTCGCACATTCAATACCCTCACAAAAAGCATTATAATTTCGAGTAATTTACATATAAAGGTTCATGTTTAAAACTTACTTAAAACTAGTTTCCAACTCGATTTCGTGTGTAACGATTAGGCTAACCATTTTTATACCATACACCCATAGGGTGAAATGGTATATTAAAGCCGCCAAAATGTATGTAACAGACAGAAGGAAGCTTTTCCGACCCCATAAAGTATATATATTCTTGATCAGTATCAACAGCCGAGTCGATCTAGCCATGTCCGTCTGTCCGTCCGTATGAACGTGTTTGATATCGAAGACTATAAGAGATAGAGCCACCAAATTTGGTAAATAGGCTCATGTAGTATGTAGAGTGATCAACTTTATTTCAAATTTTTGCCACGCCCCTTTCCGCCCCCGCGATTAAAAAAAAAACGTTTACAAACGTTGGCACTCTTAAAAATTGATACTAATACCAAATTACTAAATTTGATCAAAATCGGACAAAAAATAGCCAAGATATGCATATAAACGTTTTTCCATAAGGCCGGAGTTGGCCGCTGGCTATTGGGGGCGCTAGGGTACTCATATGGATGAGTGAGCGAGATACTAAGATATGCTTGTAAAAAGCATGTGGACAGAATTTTTTTAAAATAGGCAAATGAATTTGTTATTACAAATTAGAAATATTTGTTTTACTGGTGTATGGTATACCTAAGTCGGCGAGACGACTTACTTACTTCATTTTGTTTTAGAGTATCATTGTTAAATCTTGTAAAAAAAATTCAAGTTTTAACCACAAAATTAATTTTCGTTTTGCCATATTAATTATGTAAATGAAGTTGAAATATTTTAATTACAACTAATTCGAACCACTATCAAAATTATTAAGTTATCTCATTTACAAAAAAACTAAATTTTTCAACCAAACAATAACAAAAAACAATAACCGCAAATAACAAATACTCTTGAAATCAATTCAATAAGAGAAACAACAGAAAATACATACTTAATGAGTTTATAGAGAAAAAATAACAATGCTAAATGGACAATATACCTATAATATATACAAACATACATTCATATGAAAGGGGTATAAGTATATTGTGTACCTTCAACGGATATTCAATTCTTTATTGTGTGCTAATGAAGTATCTTTTATTTCATTGGAGACTCCCATTCATTACTAATATGTAGGAGGAGTATATGTATCCCCAAACTCTTTACTTCCAATGCCATGGCCAAGAATGGAACAAAATCTGCACAATCAGAAAGAGAATCAAAGAAGAAAAAAGAAAAAAATGGAAATCGTTCGCCTTAAAAGCCGAAACATTGTTTTCATTTCGATTTGAGTCATTAGGTAAACATAAATTTGGTCACTTGGCTGGCTGGCTGAAAGATTGACTACGTCAGAGGAAAGTGAAAACGGCTAACGGTTTCATTTATTTCATTTATTTGAATTGAATTCGTCAGCAATCAATGTCAACGGCAGCATTGTTGGCCCAGTGACTTTTTAATACCCTCACATGAATGGGCATATTGATTTGGCCAATTAGTTTTACCAAAGCTCTTGCTGAGCTAAATGAATATCATTGTGAATAGTATCCAAGGATATCCAACTTCTGTACCTAGAGTCTTCATTCCTTTTGATTCAGTTTGAAATTTTCAAAAATATATCTTATAAATAGTTTTAAAATATCTGGCGACTTTTGATTATAAAAAGAATTTTAGAAAGATTTAAGTGTTACATGGAAATGGTTTTTCAAATTAAGAAGTGCAGAAGTGAAGGGTAATACGATTTTATAACTAAAAGATAATCGAAAACGAACAATCAGCAGAGTTCGCTAGACAATCTAGCATTGTAATGTCATATCGAAAAGTCAAAGCTAAAACTAGTTGGGAATTACAATGAGCCAAAGAAAAGAAAAGCTTCGCTAAAAACTCTCGAATGCAAATACCTAAATACATTTTCTAAACAAGGTTTAGGTAAAAGTATTTGCTATTGTACTTGGATCTTAGATATGCATTCCGTTTTTACAGGGTATAGAGAATTCTATATTACCTATTTTGTTTTTGTTGTTTGTCTATTTATTGCGTAGCAAAAGATTTATAGTTGATTTACTTATGATTTTTTTTTTTTTTTTCTTCTTTGTTTATTATTTTTTTACATAATGCCAGAAAAGTTGTCTTTGGTTTTATCTGGAAACTGATGCTATCATCTGTTTGCTGTAGATTTGTGTGTTTAATTCGTTATCGTGAAGTATTTTCAACCGCAATGAGTAAGATTTACCTTGCCTGGGTCAAGGGTCAATTATAATTAAAAGATGATTGAAGTGAGACAAGTTTGAGTAAATTGCGAAACTTAAATCAACTTGAGAATATTTCACATACAAATATATGTAGATTCGTTTTTAGCCATAAGACTGCAACAACAACAACAAGTGGGTGGCAACAGCAACAACAACAAAAACAACAACAATAGCAACGTGACTTAACATAAGGCTAAGATGCCGCCCTGTTGCTGCCTCTCTGTTGCCACTGATATTGCCGCTCTGACACTCTGCCACTTGGCTGCTATGGCTAATAATAACCGGTTAAGGCTATAGAAATTTTTACATTCTTTTAGATACATATGTATGTATTTGTTTTTTTATTATAGTTACTTATCCACTCCAGTGTATCGCATCTATCCAAAACTGTTTGTAAATGAAATTATCGTGCTAAAGTGAAAATTGCTTATAACGAAAGAACTCGTTTTGTATAGAAATGTTAATACGAGTTGCTATAGTAAGTATATACATATGTACATACCATATACACATGTACCTACCTGCATATATGATTCTTAATCCAAGTCAGGTTGACATTTTATGCATATATTTCGAACGACTATCGAGCACAGTACAAAATATTGTAAAGAGAGTTTTGTTTTCTTTCTTTCTTTTTTTGTATTTTTATTATTATTTTTTCTTATCGGTAAAAATAGCATTTTATCCGGCCAACTGGTTTGTGCCCAGGTCAGCTCGAAATAAAAAAATCCCATACGAAATATGCAAAACTCTTCGAAAACAAATTTGTTTATTTAATCAATTAATCAAATCGCATCATTTACTTTAAAATTGAGTCAAACAAAACACAAAACGGAAACTGATGCGAAATCCCATAAAAACTCTTCAAGCTGACTTGTCAAAAGAAATAAAGAAATAGCTGACATAAAACAATCATACAGATACATATATACATATGTATGTATATATAAGTATATGCTTGTATGTGCAGTCTGTATATAGCCAAGGTTGTGCTGATCAGATCAGTCATTGTCTCCAAAAAAAAGTGGTTTTTGGAAAAATCCTGTACTTAACATGATCTTTTAGTGCTGCTCGCCCCCACCCCGTAAAAAACCACACAACGAATTTGCCAAGGTAAACATTGTAATAATGAAGTTGACCCAAATAATTATGGGTGCATCTTTTGGTGCAACATTGAGGTTTTTCCCAATACGTTGAAAGCTAATTATTTTAACTTATAATCATCAAGTTGAATTGAAGTTCACAATTATTATGAATTGATCAGATAATTTTATATGAACATTCAAAATTGTATTTCTAAGCCTCAAATTATTGAAATCGAACTAAAAGAACCTTACTTTTATCCTTGCCTTTGTCCTTTTCTTTGAACTAGCTTTATTCAGAATTTTCAGCTAAAAACTTGTATTTAAAACTCAAATTCACATCTTGGTATTATGTACATATTTTATAAATTGTGACAATAAAATTTTCTTTTTCTTTTTTTGATTTTTGGGCTTTTAAACTTTAAAACTGTATAATCAATTTTTAATTTTGTCATAAGTTTCTTGTAAAATAAACAGTTTATTGAAAATGTTATTAATTAGTTTATTTGGGATATTTCTTTAGAGAACAATATGCGAATTTGATTATAAAGATTATAATAAACAAAATATAAAACTCACAATAAAGATTGTTAACAAACTGTGAAAAGAATAGCAATCACATGAAACTGCAGACATTTAAATAAATCTAGGAAAGCTGGCAAATGATATACTTAAAGCCGATATTTTTTGGGAAGGATTTCCACCTTTAAATTTGCAGGAGAGCCACTAATTTGCTTGAGCAGTATTCTAATCTGAAGTAAAGAGAAAGATGGTTAAAGACATTTATGATAATGGTTACCCTGCAAGAATATCATTTGACCTAATCGATCTTGGTCAATAGCTAAATGTCAACGGAAAACATCGAGAAAAATCGATACACGATGCATTGATTCAGGAAGTAAAATGGATGAAAATTATTTGTTTCTTTTCTAGTTTATTATATAGTGGTCCAATGTCAGTTTTTTCTCTACAAGACATGTGACTTAAACTGTCGTGTTAAGTAAAAGGTAATATGTAGTAGCCTTTTTTACTAGTTTATAGTCATACTTTAGTTTGGTTGCACTTCTAACCCAATATATGTACATAAATGTTTGTTAGGCGTTTGTAATGTTTAATAGAATTTGTAGAAATACATAGGTCAAGTGTAAAAGTTTGTATGAATTAATGCAAAATTAATGAATATATTTTCAAACTCTTTCTGTACGCTTCAAAAAGATTTAAGGCTTAAGACCACATCATCTAAACTGAGTTAACCGGATCGAAATGTGCACTACAATTGATATAAGTTAACAGTTAAAAACACATTCATGGTGACATATGTCTATAACTTAAAACAACTTTGAATACCAAAAACACATTTCACCTGAAAATACGAAAGTGCATAACACCAAAAGCAAATCAAATTAAAAATGTACCAGCAATAACTTAAAATATATATACATATATGTATGTATGTACATGTGTATGTGTAATGGTGTGTGTGTGTATATAAATATATACATAGGTATGTAAATATAAAATGGAAAATAGCCCACAATACAACGGCAACAGAAACTGTTCGAAACGTGTTGGAATTTAAGTTGAAGCGTTTTTGTTTTGTGTGTGTGTGTTTTTTTTTAGCCGCTTTAAGTATTTTGCATGAATTGCATTTGTGTTGGTGTATAATAACAACAACAATAATAACAAAATGAATTTTGTCTTTTGTTGTTGTTGTTGCACGTGAGTGTAAACGATCAAGCCAAAGCCCTTACAACTTCTTTGTCTCTCTTTCGATTTCAGGCAAACTTTTTAAAACAGAAAACATCCAAATCAAAAAAAATAACCTATAAAATAAAATAAAAAACCCATTGAAAAGACCAAGCAGCAGTGTCACCCACTCCCAATCCCAATCCCATTCCCCCCTATCCATCCTCCTATACCAATTATCCGTACTCCCTACTTCTTGACCACCCACTCACCCACCCAATCATCTTACTACCCTCCACAAAGTGGGTGTTAATATACAGTGTGTCTCACTCCGTGTGTCTGTGTGT
The DNA here is from genome assembly GCA_018152135.1 of Drosophila paulistorum. Classification (NCBI taxonomy): domain Eukaryota; kingdom Metazoa; phylum Arthropoda; class Insecta; order Diptera; family Drosophilidae; genus Drosophila; species Drosophila paulistorum. The sequence goes on from JAECXG010000690.1 coordinate 18,091,719, forward strand.
GGAAAGTGTGTATATGTGTATGTAGTGTAGTGTAGTTGTTGCTGTCAATGCGGCGACGACGACGTCGAAGCCGTTGCCGATGCCGTTGCCGCTGCTAATGTCGCGACGCTCGCCAGCAAATCAAACAAGTTTTTGGCCTCGTCAATAATCAAATTAATAATACCAATTGATATCTAATAAGTACAACAACAACAACAATAACAACAACAAAAATTAATAACCTAAAGTGAAACAACAACTAAGTCAAGCCTGTTAAAATGACCGTCTCCTATGCTGGTGAAGTGCCAAACGGCAGCAGCTTTGGATGCTTTTGGAAAATTCTGTGGAAGTAAGTATAATAATGAATCAAAATAAAAGAAATTTAATTAATTTTACTTAAACATTTAATGAACATTCTTCATAGCAGTTAATTTATCAGAATATGTATATGAGAAAAACTTTAACTTTTGTGTTAGTCAAGATGATAAAGGATTTGTTGCTAACAAATTACGTATACGCAGCGTGAAATGCCAGCTAGAAATATAATTTTGAAAATGAAAATATAAATAGAAATATTATAAAGAAAGAAAAAAAAAGTAATAATTTCGATGACTTTGGGATATTTAAAATCAGCTTAAATTTCCATAATGTCAAATTGAATAAATTAAATTCTTCTTTCACTCATTTTTTTATTAAGACTCAAGTACTTTGGGAAACTTTTAACCTTTTCGATTGTGAAGTAAAACCTCGATTCATTATATTTCTATAATATAGAGAGAGGAAACATATCTTAAAAGTTATTATTCCAAATATAGTCTTCAAGATCGATTTACGTAGGTTTTCATGAGAGTGGAAAGAACAATTTTAATTAATTTTTTGTGAGGAGAAAGAGGAAGGAGAAGTGAATAAAAGATTTAAAGTCATATGCACCACAAAAGCTCATGATGTTGGGCCGGTCAACATTTACCCTTGCCCTAACAATCCCCACCTAATATTTCATGGATCAAATTATGGCGGGGGCAATAAATTTCCCTTCAATGACCATATTATTTCATTTATTCATGAGTATTTGACTACTATTCATGTCTGAATGAAAACTTTCTATGTAATACAAAGTCTGTCCTGCATTTTTTAGTTTCCTTTTCACAGTTGTAAATAAACAAAGAATGATTGTATCATTTTTCGCCAAGAAAGTAATGGAAGGTAATGACTTTGTTAGATCTAATTGCGAGACATTTGAAATACTGATTGGTTGAAAAATTTGAATGAGTTAGAGCGAAAATTTATTCGAGTTTAAATAATTATTTCGATTGATCTAATTGAGATCATTAAACAATTAATACACAAACATCACTTCGATTAGTCGGTGATTAAAGGCAGTTTTAGGATGGCCTTTTGAAATTATGCCTAGTTTCTTCTGGATATTTCAATAACAATTTTTTCAATGGCTAAAATAAATGTGGCAAATTTAGTGTTGATTTAAGTGGGTCAGCAAACTATACATATGTATACACACGTAGTTAATAGTTGAGGGGAATTTTCCTCTCTGAGTCATTATCGTAGTGTCTCCCATTTTGTTTACCAATATAATTAACAGCCACTGATTCCATACCAGACAGATTCAGATGTCTGTTTCTGTTTTAGTTTTGTAGTTTTTTGTTTTGTTTTTTTTTTCAACTTTAATTGTAGTCCAAGTGCAGTCACACGTAACTGGGCTTAAAAGTGACCAGTTAATGGTTTTAGCTGGTCGGCAACTAATACAAAACGTGGCTTTTTCAGAGTTATTGCCAAGATAAGAAGTAATTTTAACCGATCAATTTCCCTGGCACGAAGTAAGTTGCAGAATTCTTTGTTTCTGAAACTCACAATGTTTGTTAACAATTAAAAAACAAAAAATGTAAAGCTGGAAAAATAAATGGAATTAGCATAACTAACAAATGAATTTAGCTGAATTTTTTCACATTTTTTTTTTTAAAGAAATTTGTAAAATTAGATTGAATTTAAAAGATTCAATAGGTGAAAATTAGCAAATGATGAAATTATATTTTTATAGTTTTTGTTTTTTTTATAATTGTAAATATTAATTATGTAGGTATCTATAAACTGAGAAATTCCTAGGAATTATTCAAATATTATTGCCATTCCATCAAACTTCATTAAGATAATCACTTTAATTATTATTTGCTTAGGACTTATGTATATATGACTCAACAACAACGGCAACAATTTCTTAATGAACTGAAAACAAGTTGTCAATTTACTCCCCGACTAAATATATGTATATATATACCTATATATCTATTTCCTAACAAACAAAGGTTAATGCCATATCAACCCAAATTCATATTTAAGAACCTTGAACAGACAACGATACAAAATTTTTGTTTTCCAGTTTATCACAAAGGCTATATGCAGATTATGAACATATCAAATCACACCTAGCAAAAATTCTATGGAATTGACTGACTGACTGACAAGTAGATAATTGTTTAATAAAAAACTAAAAAAAAAAGTTGCAAAACAAGCATAGAATGAAATGTGATAAGGAAATGATGGTAAATGTTTATAAGTACATACATATAAATGGTAAAAACTGGCTTATCGTGGTAGCAAAATATGTGAAAATTAATCGTTATATTTTCTTAATTTTCTCTTGCAGATGGCGCGGCAGTGTCTATAAATTAATATGGCGTGAATTGGTAGCATATTTGTGCCTATACTATACCATTAATGTTGTCTATAGATTTGCTTTAACCAGCGGCCAGCAGGCGTAAGTTTCCACACCTATATTTCATACGTAGGAGGTATGGCGATTAGAGAGAGATTGTTTTCTTTTTGATACCATTTCAGAATTTTCAACAAAATTCGTCAATATTTTGGCCAACAAGGCGAAAGTATACCGATGTCCTTTGTCTTGGGCTTCTATGTAAATCTTGTAGTAAAACGTTGGTGGGAACAATATCGTCTATTACCATGGCCAGATACGTTGGCCTTGTTCATAAGTGCAGCGATACCAAATGGGGGATTAAATGTAAGTCATTGATTTTATGATCTTTGATGCAATTATAATTTATTTCATATGTAGAACGAAACTGGACGCTTGATGAGACGTAATATTATGCGCTATATGGTCCTGGCCTATGTGATAACTTTACAGAGAATTTCGCTGCGTGTGAAGAGACGTTTTCCCACTACTCAGCATTTGGTTGATGCTGGTCTAATGCACGAATCGGAAATGAAAATCTTCGAGGCTTTAAATCAAAAGAGTCCAATGAGCAAATATTGGATGCCACTGGTCTGGGCCACAAATATTATCAATCGTGCTCGCAAAGATGGTCTAATTGCATCCGATCATATTGTACAAACTATATTGGTCGAATTATCAGACATACGTAGACGTTTGGGTGGCCTAATTGGCTATGATACGGTCTGTGTACCTTTGGTTTATACACAGGTAAAATTTTCGACACATATCAAATCAATTTCGAAGAATACTTTACAAAATATATTTGAATTCTTGTTTCTAGGTGGTCACCCTGGTATTGTATACATATTTTATAGCTGCTCTACTTGGCCGACAAATGTTACCCAATGTTCTTGATCGCAATGGACGTGAAGATCCAGATTTATATTTTCCCCTATTTACCGTTTTGCAGGTAAGTTAAAGAGTTAAAAAGTGAAAAGAGTCTGAAAACGAAAACAAAACGAATTATGCACGTTTCACTTTAATATAGTCATAATATGGGAATAAATCATAGAACATTTTGCACGTCTCGACACAAAAGTATTGTTTCAGATACATATTTGTTGGTTTTGCTTTGTTTTTTTGTTGCTTTGTTGGTTTTATTTTTGCGGTTGGCTCATTAACAACAGAAACAGAAATTGAAACGCAAGTGAGCTGGGAATGAGATGGGGGCTACCGCTAAATTGTAATGGTTATACCTTGTTAACCGATCTAACGATATGGCTCCCTCAATATACGTATATAAATACATATATATGTATAATATCTATATATATGCTCTTTAGATGTATGCATATCCATTTGAGATATGACCAGTTACAATTTTTTTCAATTTTTTCTTCTTTTTTTGTGAGTTTTGTTTTGTTGTTTTCCGTTTTGGTTTTTGCGGTCGTCTCAAGTGTGTGTGTGTGTGTGTGTGTGTGTGCATGTGTGTGTTTCTTGTTATGTAAAGTGTGATGGAGTCACGTTCAAATTTTTTTCCAGATAAAAATCAACAAAAAGCGACAAGTGTTTAGGGGCTGTCATTAATAACTGTTAAATTTAATAAATATAATAAGTTTGATACCCTTTAAAAATCTACACTTGGCCATATTCCAGAAGTATGTAACGATTATTGAGATTAACTCAAAAATTACAGACTTAGATCACGACAAATTTGAGGCAAAACTCGTTAGTTAGATTAGTCCTTTGTTTAGAAGTCAATTAGAGTATGTCATGTGTAATAAATTCACAATTAACAAATTATTAATTATAAAAAAGGAGAAATGGGAAAAAAACTAAAAGTATTAAAAAAAAGAACTAAAAGCTTGCAAGATATAGAATTTTGCCTGGCATACGACTATATGGAAGAACTTAATGAAATTCATAGGACCAAATTGTTTTGTATCTATTTCAAAGTCTTAGAAATTACTCTGACGAGGACTTCTGACACCGTCAGCAGCTAATTTTGACCTTTCGGTTCAAGTTCTAGTGAAATTATATAGAATTTGCCTATTTTTAATGCCATTTTTATGACATTTTGTAGCCCCTTGAATATTAATAAGTAAGTCAGTTTTTATTATCTTAAACATTGCGGGAGTAAATAAATTTTTTCAAAATTACATGAGTGGGAAAGGGCGTGAAAGAAATTTTAGAAAATACGAGTCTACCAAGTATAATAACTTTAGTTTTTAAAGTCTCTAAGATTTAGATGCTCATCTTGATGGATAGATCGACTTGGCTATACTGATCCGTAATATATTACGATCGATTATATCGAAATATATTTCGGAATCTCTCTTATTTCGACATTTTGGCGACTTTAATATAATTTTTCTCCCTATAGTTGTTCTTTTGAATTGTGATCTTTGCTTTATATTTATTTCTTAGACTAATATATGTCTTTGTAGCAGTTGGCAATACTAATGAACCTTACCGCACATTAATTTAATCGTTCATAGGAGTATTCTGACACGGGATTTTCTAAGAGAATTCTAAGAGAAAATTTAAATGATATTGTATAAATAAATTGTAAATTAGTTTAAAGAAAACTTTGAAAGAGTTTTTCAACTAAGATATCATTCAAATTTCTTTGGTTAGTTTATAGAGGTCGCCTTAATATATTTTATGAGAATATCATAAATATCATTAGTTTTTAGAGGGTATCAGCAAGTCTGTATAGTCCCCCTTTCTCGTTTTGGCTGGTTGCTGCTGCAAGGGGAATGGGAAAGTTTTTTTTGTCCCATTCACTCACTCACTCACTAGCTGGCAATTTTAAGATCTGGCTATCTTGATATTTAATTAATTACATTTTATAATCGTTTTTTCTTTTGTTTATGATGCAATTCGAATTTAATGATTTTTATACGAAATTCAATTACCTGTTAAACTATTTTCACACAACTTGTTGTTGCTCTGTTTGCAGTTTGTCTTCTACGTTGGCTGGCTAAAAGTTGCCGAGGTGCTTATCAATCCCTTTGGCGAAGATGACGACGATATTGAATTGAATTGGTTAATTGATCGACATATTAAGGTGAGTCACACAAAATAGCTAGTAAAAAAGAAAACGAAAAAAAAACCCCCCATTCAAAAAGTCTAATCTCCAAACCGGTCCAACTCCTCCAAAATAATTTCGCTTATTTAGCATGAAAATTTAAGTAAATATCACAATATTTAATTAGATATTGTCAATAAATTTTGGAACAGGTGAGGAGAATTTAAGTTATTTCACCTTGCCATTTGCTGCCATTAGTTTACGTTTAGACCTTGAGTTTTAAAAAGCACAAACAAAGAAAAAGAAAACTAACATTCGTCAGAGTTTGGCATAACTTAAAACTGATTTTAGAGTGAAGAATAAAGTCTCCGCTAATTGGGTTAGCGTGCTAAATAATGTAGAATCTGTTGTGGAAATAAAAAAAACAGCTTAATCACTTGAGTCTGCTACAAAACAGATGTGTTTACATACATATGTATATACCTGAATATATATATGTATATATATATATGTATACATATATATATGTACATAAGTATACAAGAAGTTTAACAAAAAGGAAGAGAATGGACCATAAACATGTGTGTGTTTTTGCCACGTGTTGTTTTTTGGTTTAAAGCAGTTGAACAACTTCAGAACAGAAAATCATGATGACGATAATCAAGATCAAAGTCCAAAAGAAGAAGCCCTAACTACCCATTTGGAGTGAAAGTTTCATTCAGATTCCTTGAGGTTTCCCTTTGTAACAGGTTACTAAAACCAATCAAATTATTATGATATGAGAAATTTCAACAAGCAAAAAACAAGATTTTTTTAACATTATCAGATATCGTATTTGGCCGATTATGTGAAATCCTTACGAATACAGAAGTGAAGAAGTGCTTGGCTTATAGAATTTAAACTTTATTACCTATATTGACTGGATCTTACTATATGTACATACATTTCACTTCACAGCTCATGCTATTATCACTGAACGAGGTGGTTAACATTAAAATCGGCAAACTATATAGGATGCATTGTTTCAGGTTAACTTATTGGCAAACTTTTATACAAACATTCGCAATGCTAGAGTTAGCCCAGATATGTACATATGTGATAGATAACATTTTGTTAGCCATAGCATTCAAATGCAAAAACTTTATTACATATTATTCAGATGAAAGTTAATATATTAATTTATAAACATTTCCTTTTATCTAAACTAAACTCTATCTAAAAAGTATTTAAGTTAGGTACATTAACTCAAATTTTCCTTATGCATTTATTGAAAGATCATCCACGAATATTTTCGAGTCGTATGATTACCTAATTTTAATAGATTTATTCACAGTTCGACCATAACATGGATGAAATCCATTATGATTTGTTTAAGGAAGTAATAAAACTTCAAGTGAAGCAAATCAATTCAAGAATTTTGAATCAAGTTTTATTATATATTATATAATGACAATTAGTTAAGTTTTATGCAAATATCAATTAAACAGCTTTTCTAATAAAGAGATATATTATTTATCTATAGAGATAGATATACAGATATTTAGATAGGTATAGAGACATTGATTAATGACTGATAAATCACAACTTAACTTTGACTTTGTTTTGTGTTTTTTGTTTTGTAAGACAAATAAAATATTAAAATAAGTTGTAAGCCAGAGGCAGGTCATAAATCTTTATTAATTATATCGATACTTGTGAGTACATGTAATAAGTATGTAAGAAAATTGCCAGTTATGCGGGGAAAACCGGGAAAAGCTGTTTTTCAAACCGAGATTAAAAAATTGGTAAATTTTAATTGCCTTTTGCCAGATTTGTTCAGATTTCTCAAATATTTGTTAGTTCGAAGAATTAAAGCGAATAAGTAAGAGAAGAGAAGAGAAGAGAAGTAACAGAATCGATTTTTTTGTTTTTCCTACAATTAGAATTTGTGTTATTTGTTCTTGGTTTTTATACCCTTGCAGAGGGTATTATAAAATTGGTCAGATGTTTGTAACGCACAGAAGGAGACGTTTCCGACCCCATAAAGTATATATATTCTTGATCAGCATGAGAAGCTGAGTCGATATAGCCATGTCCGTCTGTCCGTCCGTCCGTCCGTCCGTCCGTCCGTCCGTCCGTCCGTCCGTCTGTGCAAATCAACTTCACGCTGTCATCTTAAGAGCTATCGGAATGAAATTTCATATTTGAGCTACTTTTAGCCGGGAGATAATAGAGTATGAAAATTGTCAGGATCGGACTACTATATCATATAGCTCTAGAACAAAAATTTTTGCAAAAATTGGAGTATCCCCATGAAATTTACCAATATAATAGAATTTGATATAAAATCTCAGATCCCAAAATTTGAGTTTGATCGGATAAATAGAACACAAGTTACAGTCAATACAAATCGGTTCTACGTCATCAGCAAATCAAACAGAGCACATGCATACACACACACAGACGTAGCGCTACACGTATGTATGTATGTGTATGCGTGTTGTGCTTTGCTTACGGAATGATGGAAGAAAAATTTGTAGTAAAAGGAGAAATAATTTGAATGTTTTGTTTGTGTATTGATGAATTGAGTTGCAGGGAAAGAAATTTCAAAATGTAGAAAAATTATTGCCAAGGACTGCAAGGGTATATAAACTTCGGCATTGCCGAAGTTAGCTTCTTTGATATTTTTTATTTTATTTTCGTCAACAACATTTGGTTGCCAAGTGCAAGTCAGGATTAAATTCTGTTAATATTTTTATTTAAGGAGTTTTTTTTTCTTTTTGTATTATTGTTGCTTTTTGCATGTATACGAGATGTTGTCTGTCTACATATGTACATACATACATATACATATATGTGACTATATTTGTTTGTATGCACATACATCTGTATGTGTAGGTGTGTGTGTTATGGGCCTGAGGCTTGCAATTATTTACAAAAAGCCAACAACAGTGGCAAAAGTAAATTGAAAACAGGTTTTGTTGTTGTCGGTTATTTTATTTTTATTTTTTTTTTGTTTTTTGTGTTTTTTTTTTTTGCTAAAAACATTGAAACCTCTTTTGTCGAGCTTTTTATCATTGAATGTTTTGCACATATGTATGTACATACATACATATGTATATATCGTTTAATTTTTGAGCTTGATACTTGGCCCATTTCTAGAGCAAAGACAGAAACACAACCAAAAGATTTGATTATGAAATAATGTTAAATTTTCACTTTTGTCCATATATTGGCTATTTTCAACAGGCTGCCTACATGATTGTCGATGAAATGCACGAGGAGCACCCAGAACTCCTACGTGATCAATATTGGGAATGTGTAGTGCCCAAAGATTTGCCATATACGGTTGCCTCCGAGCACTATAGACGCGATGAGCCCAAAGGTTCAGCCGAGAAATACAAAGTGAAGAAAGAAGATGCCACATATGCCAATATAATGCCCGGCGGTGGCAAACGCATGCTCAGCGATGATGTCTATGCGGATTATGTAAGTGAAATCATAACAGCACAGAATTCAATTGATCGATATCTATTTTGTTTTTTGCAGGAGAGTGTCGATACACCCATGGTTGAAAGACGCAAAAATAATTGGCTAGTACGCCAATTGTCACGCATGGGCTCAATGCGTAGCCAATCGACTGCATATTCATCTGGCGGCATGCCCTTTAATAGGAATCGTTTAAATTCCGTTTACTCTAGTCCCGAATCAGGCTTGCCATTATCCATTATGCAGCAGCAACAGTTGCAGCAACAACACCAGCAGCAACAGCAGCAGCAGCAACAACAACAACAGCAGCAGCAACAGACAGGCTCGCAGCAGAGCAAACCAAGTTTATATGAGAAATTTGTACATCGCAAATCTCTCAGAGCCCAGCGTCAACTGATCAAGCAGAGTAAGTAAAAAAAAAAAACGGACTACAATTTAAAAAACTATCAACCACCAAGAAATTAAGTAAGTAAGTCGTCTTGCCGACTTAGGTATACCATACACCACGGGAGATAATCGAGTTTTTTTAAATTACGGGGGCGGAAAGGGGCGTGGCAAAATCTTTACACATACAAAATGTGCGCACTTACAAAGCAAATATACATACCAAATTTCGAGTCTCTAGTTAGAATAGTTTTTGAGCTAAACGCTTTTTTTAAATTGCGGGGGCGGAAAGGGGCGTGGCAAAATTTTGAAATAAACTCGACCACTTTACATATACACGAGCCTACAACTAAATTTAGTGGCTCTATCTTTTATAGTCTCCGAGATCTATGTATGTGTTCATACGGACAGACAGACGGACGGACAAGGCTAGATCGACTCGGCTGTAGATGCTGATGAAGAATATATACATACATATACTTTATGGGGTCGGAAAACCTTCCTTCTGCCTGTTACATACATTTTGGCGACTTTAATATACCATTTCACCCTATGGGTGTATGGTGTAAAAATAAACTATAATTCAAATCTTCTGATAATTGTATTTTTGTAATTTTGAATCAATTTGTCAACTTAATTCTTAACTTAATTGAAAATATTTAAATTTCAAGAAATATCAGATGTAGAGTAGATGCAACGACCTTACTCAATTTGATTCGAAGATGAATTTCAATTAAATTTGATTAAAAAAGATCCTTTTTAAACCTCATAGTTTATCTCCTAATATACGTACTTATGTATAAGTATGTCTATAACATAAACAGGTCTACATCAAAATCTCTTAACCCAAGTTGAAGAAAATAATAACATGTGTCTCTTAATTAAATCAACTTTCGAATTTCACTCAAAATGCTCTAGGTCAATCTATTTCTTTAATAAAAATATAGATGTACACCAATTTCGTCACTAAATTACATACTTTAAGAGCCATACAAAATCGGATTTAAGCATTTTCGTATTCCAGATTTGTTATTTTCCTAGTGTTTGGGTCATGTTGAAGGATTTCTTTCTTTATTCATATTAAATGAATTATTGAACGTTGGAAAAGTTTACATGATTAATTGAATGGAAGGGCATTGGAAAGGGCATTGGTTGACTCTAGCTTTAATATTCTTCAAGATCAAGGTAACCCAATTCCTTTAGACTATTACATATCATATACTTTGGACGATTTTCACCAAATGGCCGCTTGATATAAAAATCACTAAACTTTTGTTGAAAAGTTATACATAAAAATACTGAGGAATATATGTTGAATCTTTGCACATATTTAGTGTTGTGTTGAATTTGGTTATTTTTTATTTTTAGATTCTAAACTAAATGGCCTCAATGTGAATGTGGCCAAGACCCGACCACGTATACCCACACCCGAGGTGGCAAAAGATGGCAGCAATTTGACCGGTGAGTGTAGCGAAACAAAGATCTGACATTGGTTTCGTTTTTTGTTGTTGTTCGATTTGATTTGTTTTGTTTTTAATTGAGCACCATAATAATTAAATAAATTTGCACAAAATTAATATATATATGTGTATATATAGCCACCGGTGCAGTCATAATGTCACCACAACAGCTAGGCACGAACACACAAAGCACTTCTCCTGGCATATATCCCTCTTATACGGCAGCAGCTGGAGCACAGGATAGTGGCCAAGTGCTAGGCACCTTGCTATTGTCACCCATTAAAGAGATGGATAGTTCATCATCGAATAACACTCTGATTCCAGGGCATCCATCGACAGCGGCATTGGCTCAGGCAATCCACAAGGAAGGTGGCGGATTTGCAGCAACTAGTAAGTATTGATCTATAAAATGTTCAAATGGATTTGTTTAATTGCAATTTGGATTATTCAATTTCCACAGCGGTGCCAGCAGCAACAAATATAACAACACTATCGTTTCCATTCTCTGTGACCAGCAGCGGTGGAGAGTCCATACCCACTGGGACTCTAAGTATCTTACCGATCACAGCCAATGCACAATTGCCAACGATAACGACGACATCGAGTGGCTATGATCCGAATGATGTGTTGACCACCATTCCCGTCTCATTGTCCATACAGCGATCGCCATCGGCCTTATCCATAGTCGAATTGACTGGCGGTGGCGTCGGAATTGATGGGGGTCCGGATGGTTATAGCCACAGTGGCTCAAGTAATAATGGTGGCGGAAATGGTGGCGGCATTACCACAACAGCTTTACTGTCGGTTAAACCGCTCAATGGCCATTCCAATATCTCGAGGAATAATAGCTTCAATTTGAGCCTAAATCTTCAGGATCCGCATCAGCGGGCAGCCTCAGTGCGTTCGGCGGGGCCGATGGCGGACACAGTGGACAATTCGTCGACGAATCCCTTGCCACGCAAGACTAGCAAGGAGGCAAGCAGCAGCACTACTGGCAACGGAGTGGCAACCGCCTCTTCGGCCCCCTCAACCATGCCTAAGCATAAACCCGAACCCAAAACGGGCGAGGTTTATGTGTGACGTTGATGACGATGACGATGACGATAATGATTGATTGATTGGTTCTTGTTTTTGCATATTGAACTTTTTGATAGCTTTTTTGTGTTGTTTTTTTTTCTTCTCTTACATAAACATAGTTTTATTTAGATATAGAACACAAACCCGGAACCAATAATACGATATTACAAAACAAACAACAGAAAGAAAATTTCGGAGAGATCGAAATTTATTTTTATATCCTTGCAGAAAATATTCCCCATCCTTGCTTCTGTAAATATATCTAGCTGATTCTGTGTAAATGTATGATTCGAAACTATTGGATGAAAGGTGTTCTTAAGGAGATCTCGAGGTTGAAATATGTTTTAAAAAGAGACATTAGAACCATCAGATCGCTAGCTTGGAGTTACTCTGCCGCCCAAGCGCGAGTAATGCTTTTCATTAAGTTCATCCAGTAATCAAGTAATTCGTTTGTTTTTACAGACATTTAATAATCTAATCTAACACTGCATAATTTGCCATTAACGATATAAGTCCGATATATTTCGAAAGTATTATTACTCTCAATCACAGATTAAAAATAGACATCATATAAAAGGATCATATAATTCCATATGTTTATCTCTAAAATAAGTATGAAACGAGACTACTAACAAATGATGTTGGCTATAAACATTTATAAGAAATTTCAATAGAGAATTCTAGCACCTGATCATATATACATATGTATATAGTTTCATTGACTGTGTCTTTATATACCAGTTTCAATCTCTGCAAGGATATGAAATATGACTTCCATATGTATAGGTATATATAATTTAGTAGTGATAGATATCCTGCGTGTATTTGAATCCTTTAAATATTTGATAATTTCTTTGCTCACTCTAGATGAATTGTGTAAATGTAAATCTCTAACAAAGATTATATATTTGTATATATACATATCTATTGATTTAGTGTTTTGTTTACCTTTATTATTATTACAATTATTATTATTATTTTTTTTTGAAATTGGCACTTGCCATATTAGTTGTATTTGAATCTCTAACGTATAGGCAATACCTACATACTTATAAAAATATAGGTACATTTACCCAAACACAATATGTGATATGCGATTTGTAGAGTTGTTTTTTTTTGTTTTTTTTGGTTTTTTTTTTCGTATTTTTTTTTTGTATATGCTTAAATATTTGTATATGTAAATACTAAAAAATAAAAGAAGCGAAAATAAAGAAAGAAATCCTCTAACTATACATACATATATATATATATAATTTAATGTTTAATGTCTTTTTTTTTTTTTTTTTGGGAGAGAACTACAAACATATTTTTAGGAATATATGTATGTAGATATTCATAGTTTAGTCAGATGTACAAGTAAAAGTATAAGAGCCGAAGGCTGGCAATCAATGGCCGAGAATCCAAGAGCAATATGATACGACGATCAATTGAAAATTTGAACTTTAACTGTAATCAGAAATTTAAATGAATGCCCCAAGGCAGTTGGAAAGTCAGTCAAGCTCTAGCCAGCGAGCAAACAAGATCGGAAGCATCAGCAGAACTAGTTACTATACTCTCTATATAATCATTGAGAAAGTCTCCAAGATACAGGACCAACAATCAAGCAAAAGGTGGGCCAAGAGGTGTAAATAAAATGGAGCCATAGGGAGCCACAATTGATATTTGTATATGTATATGTACATAAATATATTTATGGAATTCTATTACTTGTTAACCCTAAGGGTCAATAGAAAAAAGCAAACATTATAATGGAAACCAAGCAGAGCAAAAACAAAAAAAATCTTATAACACTCAAGAGAGCAGGCAGCCAGCAGTGTTTGCTTAATTGAATTAACCTTTTTGGCGTTGCGTCTCGTCTTGTCTGACATATAAATATATCACGAAAAAATGTTCAAAGAACAGAGAGAGAAAGAGTGAGAAAGAGAGAGAGAGAGAGAGAGACAGTGAGATTGAGAACTATGTATAAAAAGATGAATGTGTTCTACATTACAGATCGATAGCCGTCCATTGAATTATTGCATTTGACACTCACACACGTCTACGCGATGGATCGCGATGACATCTCTTCGACATCGGGCGAAGCAAAATCCTTGGAGGAAATACCCTTAGCCGCTGGCTTGGAGCCGGGTCCTTCGATAAGCTTTTGGCAATTGTTTCGCTTCTCGACATGGGGTGAACTCTTTTGGCTATTCATCGGTTTCATCATGTGCTGCATCAAGGCTCTAACTTTGCCAGCTGTGGTCATCATTTATAGCGAATTCACTTCCATGCTGGTGGATCGCGCAATGGATTATGGTACTAGTTCCAATGTAAATGCCTTGCCTCTTTTTGGCGGTGGCAAAGTATTGTGAGTAGTAGTATTTGGGGTCTCTCCTTTAAGCCTTTAGATGTCCTTATTTCCTTTACAGAGTCAATGCCACACGAGAGGAGAATAATGCCGCTTTATATGATGATTCTATCTCGTATGGCATATTGCTAACCATTGCATCGGTTGTTATGTTCATATCGGGCATATTTTCGGTGGATATATTTAATTTTGTTGCCCTGCGTCAGGTAACACGCATGAGAATTAAATTATTTACGGCCGTAATGCGACAGGATATTGGCTGGCATGATTTGGCCAGTAAACAGAACTTTGCCCAAAGCATGACTGAGTAAGTTTCAAAAAGAAAAAAACCACAGATGTACATACATACATATATTAATAAATATTTTGATTCTTAGTGATATTGAAAAAATACGTGATGGCATATCGGAAAAGGTGGGGCACTTTCTTTATCTAATTGTCGGTTTCATTATAACTGTGGCCATATCTTTTGCCTATGGCTGGAAATTGACCTTAGCTGTCAGTTCGTATATACCCCTGGTCATAGTGGTCAATATTTATGTGGCCAAGGTGGGTTTACATCATCGCCTCATGCGATCGATCGATCGATTCCACCACTGATTGTTTATCACTTTTTGATTAGTTTCAAGGTAAACTGACAGCCCGTGAACAAGAGTCATATGCCGGAGCTGGCAATTTGGCTGAAGAGATTTTGAGTGCCATACGCACAGTGGTCTCATTTGGTGGTGAGAAGGCCGAAGTTGAACGTTTTGAGAATTTCCTAGTGCCCGCCCGTAAGGCCAGTCAATGGAAGGGTGCCTTCTCGGGTCTGTCGGATGCTGTATTGAAGTCCATGCTCTTCTTATCCTGTGCCGGTGCATTTTGGTATGGTGTAAATCTTATTCTAGACGATCGTAATGTTGAGGATAAGGAATATACTCCAGCTATTTTAATGATTGTAAGTATATATATATTTATGTGGACGACTATATATGCGTATATATGATTTTAGGCCTTCTTTGGTATTATTGTGGGAGCTGATAATATTGCGAGAACTGCACCATTTTTGGAGAGTTTTGCCACCGCTCGAGGATGTGCAACGAATTTGTTCAAGGTCATTGATTTGCCATCTAAAATTGATCCCCTATCGACAGATGGCAAACTCTTGAACTATGGTTTGAGGGGAGATGTTGAATTCCAGGATGTCTTCTTTCGTTATCCCTCACGGCCAGAGGTTATAGTTCATCGCGGCTTGAACATCAAGATCCGGGCTGGTCAAACAGTGGCTCTGGTTGGTTCATCGGGTTGTGGTAAATCCACATGTGTCCAATTGCTGCAAAGATTCTATGATCCAGTTTTTGGTTCGGTACTTTTGGATGATTTGGACATTAGGAAATACAATATACAATGGCTGCGATCGAATATTGCCGTTGTGGGACAAGAGCCAGTATTATTCTTAGGTTCAATAGCGCAAAATATCAGCTATGGCAAACCAAATGCCACACAAAAGGAAATCGAGGCGGCGGCCACTCAAGCAGGAGCTCATGAATTTATCACCAATTTGCCCGAGGTAAGTGTGACTTTCCCTACATAACTAAAAACGGTAGTGATCTTTGTTTGTTTCTTAGAGCTATAGGACTATGATAGGTGAACGTGGCTCTCAATTATCTGGTGGCCAGAAGCAACGTATTGCCATTGCCCGTGCTTTGATACAGAATCCAAAGATTCTTTTACTCGACGAGGCAACCTCTGCCCTGGACTATCAGTCGGAGAAGCAGGTACAACAGGCTCTGGACTTGGCTAGCAAAGGACGCACCACCATTGTGGTATCGCATCGTTTATCTGCCATTAGGGGTGCCGATAAGATCGTTTTCATACACGAGGGTAAGGTCCTGGAGGAGGGCTCACATGATGATCTAATGGCATTGGAAGGTGCCTACTACAGCATGGTGCGGGCCGGGGATATTCAAATGCCCGA
The DNA here is from genome assembly GCA_018152135.1 of Drosophila paulistorum. Taxonomy (NCBI): domain Eukaryota; kingdom Metazoa; phylum Arthropoda; class Insecta; order Diptera; family Drosophilidae; genus Drosophila; species Drosophila paulistorum. Next base: position 18,108,108 of record JAECXG010000690.1, read on the forward strand.
TGAGGCCGAAAAGGAAGAGAATATCGATGAAACTAAACGTAAGTAATTAGAATATTCACCCGAGGAGTTGGAAATTGATTTAAAATTAAAACTCTCAGGCAAAAGTATGGCTCTATATGAGAAATCCTTTGAGACGAGTCCCCTTAATTTTGAAAAAAATCAAAAGAATAGCGTACAATTCGATGAACCGATTGTTAAACTAAATTCCAAGGATACGAATGCCTCCCATCAATTGAATGAACCAGCCGAGAAGCCCAATTTCTTTCACATTTTCGCCAGAATAGTTCGACTCTCTCGTCCCGAATGGTGTTATCTAATTTTGGGTGGCATTAGTTCCATAGCTGTGGGATGCCTCTATCCAGCTTTTTCTGTCATTTTTGGTGAATTCTATGCTGCTCTGGCAGAAGAAGATGAAAGTGTTGCTCTCAGCCGCACTGCTGTGCTATCCTGGTCCTGCCTAGGATTGGCTGTCATCACGGGACTGATTTGCTTTCTGCAAACATATCTATTCAATTATGCTGGCATCTGGTTAACCACACGGATGCGAGCAATGGCCTTTAAGGCTATGGTCAGTCAGGAGATCGGTTGGTTCGATGATGAACAGAATTCGGTGGGTGCTTTATCGGCACGATTGTCTGGTGAAGCGGCTGGTGTCCAGGGAGCGATTGGATATCCATTGAGTGGCATGATTCAGGCATTATCCAATTTCATTTCTGGTGTTACCGTTTCCATGTATTACAGTTGGAAATTGGCCTTATTATGTTTGGCCAATTGTCCTATTATTGTTGGCTCAGTTATTTTGGAGGCCAAGTGAGTAATATTAAAATCTTTCACTACAACTGATTTAATACATTTTTGTATTCATAAATTTCTTTCCATTTTCTCTCAGAATGATGTCAACGGCTCTGGTGAGAGAGAAGCAAATTCTAGAGGAGGCTTGTCGCATAGCCACTGAATCCATAGCCAATATTCGTACAGTTGCCGGCTTGAGACGTGAGGCTGATATCATAAGGGAATATACAGTCGAGATCCAACGTGTGGAGAGACAAATTAGGCAGAAATTACGCTGGCGAGGCATTCTAAATTCCACCATGCAGGCATCGGCCTTCTTTGCCTATGCTGTGGCTCTCTGTTATGGTGGAGTTTTAGTCTCTGAGGGACAATTGCCTTTCCAGGATATTATCAAGTAAGTGAAGTAAGTAGACTTCTGTTTCGTTTTATTTTTCAACTTTCGCATTTTGCAGAGTATCGGAAACACTTTTGTATGGTTCCATGATGTTGGCCCAATCATTGGCCTTTACACCTGCATTTACCGCCGCCTTGGTGGCCGCTCATCGTCTATTCCAAATCCTTGATCGCAAACCACGCATTATCTCTCCAATGGGCACTATCAAAAATACTTTGGCCAAACAGTTGAATCTCTTTGAGGGTGTGCGATACCGTGATATTGAATTCCATTATCCCACACGACCGGATGCGAAAATTTTGAACGGTTTGAACTTGGAGGTCCTTCGAGGTCAAACTGTGGCCCTGGTAGGACATTCGGGTTGCGGCAAGTCCACATGTGTTCAGCTATTGCAGCGTTACTATGATCCAGATAGTGGTTCAATTGTAAGTATTGAAAACTTATAAATTTCTTTTGATGAACTTTATTGATTGAGAGATATTTTCTTTTTCCCTGCCAGCACATTGATCACGATGACATCCAACATGATTTGACTCTGGACGGGGTACGCAGTCGTCTGGGTATTGTTGCTCAGGAGCCAACACTGTTCGAGCGGTCCATAGCCGAGAATATAGCCTACGGAGATAATCGACGTGTCGTCTCGATGGCGGAAGTTATAGCCGCTGCCAAGAGTGCTAATGCTCATAGTTTTATAATATCCCTGCCCAATGGTTATGACACGCGCATGGGTGCTCGCGGCACCCAATTGTCGGGTGGACAAAAGCAGCGTATTGCCATTGCTCGGGCCTTGGTGAGAAATCCAAAGATTCTGCTACTGGATGAGGCCACTTCCGCTTTGGATCTGCAGAGTGAACAATTGGTCCAGCAGGCCTTGGATTCGGCCTGTTCGGGTCGTACTTGTATTGTAATTGCTCATCGTTTGTCCACTATACAAAATGCTGATATTATATGCGTTGTACAGGGTGGCGAAATTGTCGAACAGGGTAATCACATGCAATTGATTGCACAGGGTGGTATCTATGCCAAATTGTACAAGACTCAGAAAGCAGATTGATTAGACTTTGCAAGAAAGGCAAACTGAAGTATACCTGTAATTGCCAAATAAATATATATAACATTTAGATATCCAGGTAAATCAATTAATAAAATTGATTCAGGAATAAAAATTGCAGAGATTTTATATGGAAGTTACAAGTGGAGATTATTTTCCTCCTTTTTCTCTGTTTACCCTGATTAAACTTATTCTCAACAATTTTTTAAAAATTCGCCTTACCCATATATACTATATTCGAAGATTATCTAAAATTTGTAAAAAAATTTTTTTTTTCGTAAATTAATTTAAACTAACTTTTGAAATACTCTAATATTATATGTTTATATAAAAACCTCTTAAGATTTGTACTTTTGGGGTTGATTTTTTTTGTTTATTAATTTTTAAATTTGATCACCATATTATATGTGTAATAAACATTTTTCACACAAACTGATTGACTTTTAATTGACAATGAAGATTTGAAAACAAATCATATAGACAAGAATATTTACATATTTTATTATTGCACTACATCTTATCCATTTGTTTTTTCTTCTTTGCTCTATGCCGTATATCTATACACACATACATAAGTATATCTTATCTATTTCTTTTCTGCGGCTTGACTTGACTTGAGTTTTCTAAAAGTATCTCACATTTTACATCAATCTTACATTATTAGTAGCCATATCTTATCATATACATGCAATATTCTAGCGCCAAAAAGTCACGGTCAATGCCATATAATCTGAACGAGTCGCCAATCTGATTGCAAATACTACTATACTACTACATACATACGTATATAGTACATAGTATATACTACTAAATGGTTTTTGTTTTTTCTCTATGAAATTATGCAGGAATTTTTGTCATATTTTGACCTAACATTTTACACCTATTATGCGTTTTTTAATTTTTCAATATTTTCGCAAGTCATTGGCTAGAAACCTTGAGCAAAATCAATTCAATTGATATTAATCAAATGCCATCATAGAAAATTATTAGACATACTGAACCGAATCTGCCCAAACAATGATGGCCTCTCTCTCTTACTCTGCTCTTGAATTGATAAAAGTCGAAGTACTTTAGCGGGCGAGACATTAGTTGAAGTCTGCATTTCAAAGGGAAAACACATCAAAGCCAAAGGCGAAGCTAAAGGAAAACTAAATGAAAGAATTTCTTCTGTTTTTTTTTATTGCGTTCTGTTGTTGTTGTTTGCGCGCCTCAATTGAAAAGTGAAAAACGAAATAATTAAACAGAGTCACAGCAAAAATAAAAAGAAAAAACCCAAAGGGAGTGAAAATAAAAGAGTTAGTTATATAGAGAGTTTGTGGTTGTGTTAAATAATTAAGTAAAAGTTTCAGACAACTATTGCCTGATTGTGTGTGTGTGTGTGTGTGTAATTGATGTTCCTTGTTTTTTAGCGTTTATTAACTATTAATTAACCTTTGTGGTCAAATAGTTAAAGCCCCATTCAATGCCAATAGAAGCCAATGGAAACGATGACGATGAGGGACATCAGCCAGAACCACAAAATACATCATCAGCAGAAAAGAATAAGACTAAATCCAAAGAGAAGGCACCTAAATCACCGATGACAAACTATCATCAACTATTCCGCTATGCTTGTGCATCGGATTTTTTTCTACTCATACTTGGCATCATATCGGCGATACTGCAATCCCTAGTCTATCCCATTGCCATAGTGGTATATAGTGAATTGGTGGCCATGTTCATTGATCGCACCCTGGGCACAGGTACCAGCTCCAGTACAGTTGCACTACCCCTATTTGGTGGCGGCAAGATATTGTAAGAATATATTGCATATATGCAAATATTGAACTATATGTGTGTGAATACCTTTAGAACCAATGCCAGTTATGAGGAGAATATGCAGGAATTGCGCAAAGATAGTGTCTCATTTGGTATACTATTAACATTGGATTCCATATTAATGTTAGTATCGGGCATTGCCTATGTGGATATTTTCAATCGTCTGGCCCTACGGATAACAGTGCGCATAAGAAGGGAATTTTTCAAGTCAACTTTAAGTCAGGAAATCGGTTGGCATGATATGTCTAAAGATCAGAATTTCGCTGTACGAATAACTGAGTAAGTGTCACAAAAAATATAAAAATTATCAGAGAAATTTTTTTAAAATCTAATTAAATTATTTTTTTTGGTTTGCTCTAGTAATATGGAGAAAATTCGTAGTGGCATTGCCGAAAATTTGGGTCATTATATTGAAATTTTATGCGAAGTGGTGCTATCTGTCGTTTTATCCTTTGTCTATGGCTGGAAATTGGCTTTATCCATAGTTGCCTATATACCCCTAACCATGATTGTTAACGCTGTGGTGGCTCATGTAAGTTTAAACATTACAGAGATCTTTATTTTAAGGACTTTTCCCGTTCTCAATGACTCTATTGAAGTCTTTGACTATATATTGCCTACTTCAAGGGGCAATATCAGTTTCTCAGATCCCTTTGATCACTTTGATGATATTTTCGATAAATTTGACAAGAAATACAAATATGAATTCTATGCATTGTAGCAATCAAACTAGGCATAAATAATTTTCTGTTGGCGTTTTTATTTGATTTTCTAGTACCAGGGCAAATTGACAACTCGCGAACAAAGTTCCTACGTGAGAGCCAGCTCAGTGGTCGAGGAGGTAATCGGTGCCATTCGAACTGTTGTGGCATTTGGTGGCGAACAATCGGAATCCCAGCGTTATGATAACCTTTTGCAACCAGCTCTCAAGGCAGGCAAATTGAAGGGAGTGTTCTCCGGTCTCAGTGATACAGTAATGAAGGCCATGATGTTTATAGCCGGTGCTGGAGCCTTTTGGTATGGTGCCAATTTGATATTATTCTATCGGAATAGTGATCTACCCATTGAGGAGAGGGAATATACTCCAGCTGTGGTTATGATTGTCATATCGGGAATTATTGTGAGTGCCAATCAATTGTCACGCACTTCGCCATTCCTTGAGACATTTGCTATGGCTCGCGGTTCGGCATCGGCCATATATGATGTAATTGATCGTGTATCACTTATTGATCCTCTATCTAAAGCTGGTAAAATTTTGAATTATGGCTTAAAAGGAAATGTTGAATTTCGAGATGTATTCTTTCGCTATCCGGCCCGAGAGGATGTCATCGTGTTGAGGGGTTTAAATATCACAATCAAAGAGGGTCAGACAGTGGCTCTAGTCGGCTCATCGGGATGCGGAAAATCCACTTGTCTGCAATTATTGCAACGCTTCTATGATCCGGTTTTCGGACAAGTTTTCTTAGATGGCGAAGATGTAAGAAAATATAATTTAAATTGGTTAAGATCAAATATGGCTGTTGTGGGTCAGGAACCAGTTCTATTTCTAGGTACCATAGGTGAGTAATTCATTGGGGATGTTAATGCTAAATAAAATCGAGAATTCTTTACATTTATCAGGTGAAAATATACTTCATGGCAAGCCAGATGCAACCTATAAAGAAATGGAAGATGCCGCCAAGGCAGCCAATGCCCATGACTTTATTATAGCACTAAATAAGGTTAGAGATTCGGATCTATTTATTTTCAACTATTAACTGTTTAATTAATAGGGCTATGACACTGACATAAGTGAGAAGGGTGTCCAATTGTCGGGAGGACAGCGTCAGCGGATTGCTATAGCTCGTGCTCTAATACAGAAGCCAAAAATTCTGCTACTCGATGAGGCTACCTCGGCCTTGGATTATCATTCTGAGAAATTGGTGCAATCCGCTTTGGATAAGGCCTGTAAGGGACGCACCACTTTGGTGGTCTCCCATCGTCTATCGGCCATTAGATATGCCGATCGTATTATCTATATAGAAAATGGCAAATCTGTCGAACAGGGAACGCACGAGCAACTAATGAAGTTACAAGGATTCTATTATAAAATGGTAAGCGTACACTCTTACGATGACCAGGCCGAGGAAATGCTAAGTGAACTCGAGGAAGAGAAGGAACGCAAGTTATCTTTGGATGAACCTCAAAAATACAAAAGGAATCATTCGATAGTCTCGCTGGGGAAGAATACAGAATTTCAAATGAAACATTTAAATGGTTTCAATGGCCAACTAAATGAAATGCACAAGGAATTGGAGAAAGAGAAGAACGAGAAACTCTCAGCTAATTATATCAAGACATTCTTTCGGGTTTTGTCTTGGGCACGTCCAGAATGGAGTTTTCTAATCATCGGAGCCATATGTTCTGGCTTGTATGGCATCACAATGCCAGCATTTTCCATAGTCTTGGCCGAATTATATGGCTCACTGGCACAGCCCACCGATGAAGAGGTATTGGATCAAAGTGCCACTATGTCCATAATATCCCTGGTGATTGGTATATGTGCGGGTATAGTTTGTTTCATTCAAACATATTTCTTCAATTTGGCTGGTGTCTGGCTGACCATGAGAATGCGGTTAGTTTTGCAATTCCGCCTAAATAGATGTCCAATTTATGATACACCTTTATCTCGTCCTAAATTACAGATCGAAAACCTTTGGTGCCATAATGCAACAGGAAATGGGCTGGTTTGATGAGAAGGAGAATAGTATTGGCGCCCTGGCGGCTCGTCTAGCGGGCGATGCGGCTAGTGTACAGGGTGCCATTGGATTTCCATTGAGTAATATATTGCAAGCCTTCACTAATTTCATTTGCAGTATTTCAATTGCTTTTCCCTATTCCTGGGAATTGGCAATGATTTGCCTGAGCACATCACCCTTTATGATTGCTTCGATTGTTTTTGAGGCAAGATTTGGTGAAAAGTCAGCATTGAAGGAGAAAGCTGTTTTAGAGGAAACAAGTCGCATAGCCACCGAAACAATAACTCAAATAAGAACAGTAGCTGGTCTGAGACGAGAAGAGGCTTTAATTAAGATCTATGATCAAGAAGTAGACAGATATGAGAAACAAATCTTGACTCGCCTGAAATGGCGAGGTGTGGTCAATTCTTTAGGTAAAACCCTAATGTTCTTTGGCTATGCAGTCACCTTGACCTATGGCGGACACATGTGTGCCGATGGGAAAATCAAATTTGAGACCATTATGAAGTAAGTGCAATATCATATAACTCACATATCTATGTAATGGACTGTTTATTTTATTTGCAAAACAGAATATCCAATACCATGTTGTATGGTCTGTTCATATTGGCTCAATCTCTTGCTTTTACACCCGCCTTCAATGCAGCTCTATTATCGGCTAACCGCATGTATGAGATAATAGATCGAAGTCCTTCAATACAATCGCCAAAGGACAAAGAAATAATCAATGGGAATATGATCAGAACAAATAAGACAAATGCTATAGATCAGGGTGTCAGCTATCGTGAGCTGAATTTCTCATATCCCTCACGTCCCAATCTACGGGTATTGGATAACTTTAATTTAGATGTGTTGCAAGGACAGACAGTAGCTTTAGTGGGAGCTTCGGGTTCTGGCAAATCTACATGTGTTCAGTTGCTAATGCGGTACTATGACCCCAATGCTGGACAGATTGTAAGTGCATAGAAATTGTATTCCTTCGCATATAAATTTCTACAAATCTGTCTCCATGTCTCTCTCCCTCTCACTCTCTCAGCTTATTGATCAGGAAAGTATTCATCAGGAAATGGGCTTAAAATCATTACGTCGACGTCTGGGCATTGTCTCACAAGAGCCTTCCCTTTTTGAGAAAACAATTGCCGAAAATATAGCCTACGGGGATAATTCACGCGAAGTGCCAATGCAACAGATTATGGAGGCAGCTAAAATGGCCAATGCCCATGATTTTATTATGACTTTACCCGCTCAATATGAGACTGTTTTGGGATCAAAGGGTACACAATTGTCCGGAGGACAAAAACAACGTATTGCCATAGCCAGAGCTATGGTAAGAAATCCAAAGATTCTTCTACTAGATGAAGCCACTTCGGCCCTGGACTTTCAAAGTGAAAGGGTATGACAGTTTTTTGTCCCACTACAAATAAAATTGTAAGCCACATTTTTTCTCTCCATATAGGTGGTTCAACAAGCCTTGGATTCAGCCTGTTCGGGCCGTACTTGTATAGTGATTGCCCATCGCTTGTCGACAGTTCAGAATGCCAATATCATATGTGTCTTACAAGCTGGTCGCATTGTTGAGCAGGGTTCACACTCTCAGCTTTTGTCTAAAAATGGAATCTACGCCAAATTATATCGCAGTCAAACAAAAACCACGTAAAAAACAAAAAGTGAATAAAACTATCTAGCCAAGACACAAACCTTTAAGCCCTATGCATGATATATTTTTACATAATTCAGACTATAAAAATAAATTTTAAAACAATTAAATTAAAGATTTTGCTACTATAAATAATTAGATATTGGATAGTAGATTTAAAGATATATGATTATATCTGTAGAAATATTTTTAGCTAATTTATATGTAACCCGCTGGTTCTACACCCACTTACAGAAATTTGGCTAAATAGTGTTTGCTGCCTATCTTATCTTACGAGTATTATCAGCTCCAAACTTCTCCGTTTCAGCCTTAGATATTGCGCTTTAATACAGGTGACGATGCAAATATTGCTGCTTGTCTGAAAAGAAAAAGTAAGTACAGTACCAAGATACATTGTAAAATATAAACAATGATTAATATCGTTATTAATTTCAAAATGTTTCTCTAAAAATGATATATAGGATATAAAAGCAAATGTATGCTGAGAAACTACAACTTGAAGACCGAATCCGTGTTAAATTGGCCATTGAATTCATCCAAAATATAGAGTTCTATTCTAATAACCTTATAGAACCCCTAGGAAAGCTTGTATTAGTTAAGTTTAAGCTGTTTTTTTTATTGGTGGCTATCGTTTCAGAATAAATTAAGCAGGTGGTATTAAATATTTATAGTGCCAGTGCTTAAATAGGAAGTGTTAAGCGAGTGCCAATTATACTTCACGATTTGGCCAGAGCATAAGGTGGTATTCTGTGCTATGGTTTGTGTACAAACCAAAAAGTGATAAATGTAACAAGTGTTTTTGCACCTGTTCAGCATACATGTGCAGGAAAGAAAATAATACTTGACCTGCATAGTTTGAGGCATAAACAAATATGCAAAAAAAAAAAAAAAACTAATCCAAGACACAAACCATGAACAAAAAAATACTTTTGCAACTCTTTGCACGAGTGTGTTTAAAATTAACATAAGACATAAGTGAAATTTAAGGCAAGAACCAGCTGCGAGATTTTGCAAGCTTACAATACAAGAGATGAAAATTTTGTTAAACTAAGTTACTACATGTTATTTCGGCTTAAAGAATAGAATGTTTTTCTTCTGGAATCTCTAGTGCTATTTAAAAAAGCGTTACATAGATTATACCGAATTTAAAAATATGTTCTCATTTTTTTCGGAATGAATTTCCTAATTTATTAAAAATTTTGCTTAATTTCTCAAAATTTAGCTTATATTTCTCTAAATTGTTTACTATGAAAAACATTACATTTTTCTTGATTTCGAAATTAATAATTACACAGTTAAGTTAAGTTCAATAGGTCTTTTATAGTAATTTAGGGGTGCTGATTACGGCCCTGTACTTAGTTTTTGCCCATCACGTCAGGACTTCGAACAAAAATAAACATTTTTCATTACTTTTTCAATTTCAATGCTAAAACCAGATTTAATTAGAATTGAGTTCTATTATGTCAATGAAAAACATATCATTAAAGTGATTCTTTTTTATTCTAATGACCAATGCATTACAAAAGTACTATAAAATTGTGCCTGGCTGAAAGAAGGATCACATGAAAACAATTATTATATTTAGGTAATATTATTAAGGAAAAATCTTTCAAAAATATAATTCAATAAGGAAAATGTGGCTACTCAAAGAAGTACCAAAAGAACCTAAATCTCTTGGGATAAGAGCTCTTTTGTTTTTGGAAAATTAAAATGTTTTATGGTTGGAATAAGGAAAAATTGATTCAGTTGTTATTCAAACAGAAGGAAGTGACTGAATGAGTCACCTGTGAGTTGGCCCAGTATTTATACAATTTTCGTAACATATCGATAATTATCTAGGACCAGATCCCATATCTAATAGCGAATTTTCTTAACAACTTTTAGTATATTACGAAAAAAAAAACTCTGAAGTCCACATGCGACTATGAATTAATTTACTTTTACACATGTCAATAAATAAAATGGCGTTGTTTTATGTTGTGAAATTTTGCTTAGTTTATTTACTGTATTTTTGTAATTGAAAAGAATTATACATTTCTTGCATTTTAGCAGACTATTTCGATACAATACACCTGGTATTGTCCGTTGTGTTTAAACTGTATATTGGTAACTTGTAGCGTCTTATGGAATGTTCATTATACTTTTTGTTGTCCAATGGGAAAATCAAATTTTACAATTAATTAAAATTCATTTTAAATTATTTTAATAATTTATTAATTCTGCAGGGAAGTCCTTACTGCAGGAGAAAGAATGATTTTACAGCCTGCTGTAATGAAAGGGCTCTAGGACTTTAGAACTTTATACATATTTTGTTCTTTACTTGTTTTAAATAAGGAATTGTGTAATAGATGGCAGTTACATTCATATTAAACCTTCAGTGGGCCACAAAATACAAATTGAACACTAGAATCGCTTTTCTATGCGTTAATATTAGCAACAAAATCACATCAAGCAAAAATGCGTTCAATCTCACAATGTCCAACGACTAAACATTCAAATTCGAAGAATCGCATACTATCCAAATCACAATCTCTTACCAATATCTCTGTAGAGACATGCATAGTCAATGTAAGGGAAAACATCAATGGTCGAATTGTTTATAAACAACGAAAAGTAGTGGATTATGACGATTTCATAAAAGAAATGCAAGAATGCCAAGCCAAGGACACCTATATTAAAAAGATGAATAACTGTGCGCAAAAACTTAAAGATTTTACCTTGGCCAATGAAGAAAAAATGTTGGAAATAAGTAAAGGGTTTGAATCATTAATTATAATTTATTCCCAATACAGCGAAAAGAAATCGATACGGAAAACAACCCGCGATAATAATAATAATAAATAAAATAAATTTGAAACAGAATTATTAATAGAAAAAAATCGAAGAATTTCTCAGCCTACGCAAATAATACGCTTTGCAAAATGCGGAAAAAACGGATCCAAAACAAAAAATTGGATCTCTTCAAAAATGTTAATTATAGTTGGAAATAATGAGCTAAAGACAACCAGAAAGAGTAGGATGTACACGAGTTTCTTATTCTGCCGGAAATAAACGATGTCTGAGAAGGAAAACCACAGCACATCTTTACTTGTTCAAGCGGCTTTAGTATCAGCAAAAAAGGCAAATGCAACGATTTATCGTTTGTTTTAAAGGAAGCATCAAAAGGCAACGCAACTCAAATAAGAAATAAGTATTTATCCAAGGATCCTATTCCGTTAAGTCCTGAAGAAGCTTTGCCGTTTTCACTGGAAAATGGATTAACCAAGAGCACATACATAAACATCAAGTTAGAGGCTCTCATGACACAGATTTATATAAGCAGGACAGAAGAATGCACGCCAGAAAAAATAGTAGTTTGAATTATATGCAGGGCGTTTTCCACAGACAGTAGCGAAAACTTCGGCTTAGACGACAACTACATCCACGCAATAGCCTGGGATTCCAAACCGGGATCCTCATTTATCAGTGAACTAAATTACTGGGCCACTGACAAATACTGACAACTCATCTACCGAGGAAGAATTAGATTATCACATGTGTTTAAACATATTAAAGGTTGCCTGTGGAACAAGCATTTCTTTCCATCAAAAAAAAAAGAAACCGGGCAAACAAGTCTCTACAATGGCTGGAAGGATGCGGAAAGGCATGACCATAGAGGAGAAGACGCCTTTTCGCGAAGCGGCTCGCAGGGCGAACTACGTTTTAAAAAACAGCCCCGGTGTGTAGTGTCTACAGTTATTATAGTCAGGCAATATTAATATTAAGGAAAAATCTTTTAATCTCAATAATTATTGTTATTAATTATTAAGTTAACTAATACTGCTAATACTACTTATTGCCATTTAAGGAATAACGAAAAGGGTACTAAAAGAGGCCGATTGCAACTAGTTCCCTTGAAATAAAGCTTCTTTAGTTTTAGGAATATACAAATATTTTATGAGATGCTTTTAAATAGAGAAACAAGTTTTCTTTAAAACGAATAAGGAATAAGGAAAATTTGATTCAGTTGTTATCCGAACAGAAGGAAGTGACTGAATGACGAAACCTGTGAGTTGGCCCAGTATTTATGCGTTTTTCGTAACAAATTTCTCCATGGCAACTTGATGAAAATCAATATTTAAAGTATTATGCCACACTGGCAATTTTATCGATAACTAATACATGACAAATAATGGGAAACGGATGAAATTAACACTGGACGTGAAACACTGATTTTTAGTGGCGTCATTCCAATATATTTATTAGGATATAGAAATTTTGCACAGTTTAAGTTTATTTTATTTCAAAACAAAAAACGTGTTCCCTCAATCTCTTTTTGGGCTCTTTTTTCATGCCTACAAAGATGATAAAAGTATTTTAATATCATAAAGCTTTTCTTTTCATACGTTTCTTTGTTTATAAAAATCGTTCTTTCAATAAACTATTAACATTTAAACTTGAAAGTATTAAATAGGCTGGAAAAACCATATTTTTTGGAACCATTCCAAGAATTTTATAACACTTGGTAGTAGTTGGTGATGGCATTCGAATGGTATGTATATCGATACATACCAGGCAAATGCCACCACCAACGTAATATTAATAGATACGCTGTGGTCTGTTGAGAATGAGAATTTGAATAAAAAATGAAAATCTAGCCGGCGATGCGGCTAGTGTCCAGGGTGCCAGTAGTGCAGTATTTCAATTGCTTTTCCTTATTCCTGGGAATCGGCATTGATTTGCCTGAGCACTTCACCCTTTATGATTGCTTCGATTGTTTTTGAGGCAAGATTTGGTGAAAAGTCGGCATTGAAAGAGAAAGCTGTTTTAGAGGAAACAAGTCGCTTAGCCACGGAAACTTTAACTCAAATAAGAACAGTAGCTGGTCTGAGACGAGAAGAGGCTTTAATTAAGATCTATGACCAAGAAGTAGACAGATATGAGAAACAAATATTAAGTCGCCTGAAATGGCGAAGTGTGGTCAATTCTTTGGGTAAAACCCTAATGTTCTTTGGCTATGCAGGTCACGTTGACCTATGGCGGACACATGTGTGCCGATGTGAAAATCAAATTCGAGACCATTATGAAGTAAGTCCAAAATCATATAACTCACATATTTACATATATGTATAATGAATTGTTTATTTTCTTTGCAAAACAGAACATCGAATGTTGTATGGTCTCTTTATATTGACTCAATTTCTTGATTTTACACCCGCTTTTGAATGCAGCTCTATTATTGGCTAATCGCATGTATGAGATAATAGATCGAAGTCCTTCAATACAATCGCCAAAGGACAAAGAAATAATCAATGGGAATATGATCAGAACAAATAAGACAAATGCTATAGATCAGGGTGTCAGCTATCGTGAGCTGAATTTCTCATATCCCTCACGTCCCAATCTACGGGTATTGGATAACTTTAATTTAGATGTGTTGCAAGGACAGACAGTAGCTTTAGTGGGAGCTTCGGGTTCTGGCAAATCTACATGTGTTCAGTTGCTAATGCGGTACTATGATCCCAATGCTGTACAGATTGTAAGTGCATAGAAATTGTATTCCTTCGCATATGAATTTCTACAAATCTGTCTCCATGTCTCTCTTCCTCTCACTCTCTCAGATTATTGATCAGGAAAGTATTCATCAGGACATGGGCTTGAAATCATTACGTCGACGCTTGGGTATTGTCTCCCTTTTTGAGAAAACAACTGCCGAAAATGTAGCCTATGGGGATAATTCACGCGAAGTGCCAATGCAACAGATTATTAAAATGCCCAATGCCCATGATTTTATTATGACTTTACCCGCTCCATATGAGACTGTTTGAACAAAAACAACGTATTGCAAAGCCAGAGCTATGGTAAGAAATCCAAAGATTCTTCTACTAGATGAAGCCACTTCGGCCCTGAACTTTCAAAGTGAAAGGGTATGCTAGTTTTTTGTCCCACTTCAAATAAAATTGTAAGCCACCCTTCTTCTCTCCATCTAGGTGGTTGAACACGCGTTGGATTTTGCCTGTTCGGGCCGTACTTGTATAGTGATTGCCCATCGCTTGTCGACAGTTCAGAATGCCAATATCATATGTGTCTTACAAGCTGGTCGCATTGTTGAGCAAGGTTTACACTCTCAGCTTTTGTCTAAAAATGGAATCTATGCCAATTTATATCGCAGTCAAACAAAAACCATGTAAAAAGCAAAAAGTGAATAAAACTTTCAATCTAGCCAAGACAAAAACCTTTAACACACCGAAATTTGGCCAAAAAGTGTTTGGTGCCTATCTTATCTTACGAGTATTATCAGCTCCAAACTGATCCGTTTCGATGGTTTTATATCTTTAGCCGCATTGCCTTAGATATTTCGCTTTAATACAGATGACGATGCTCCAGAAATTCTTTATAATTTGGTTCTTTGACAGTTTTTGGGGTTCGTAGCTAAATGGAAGGAGTGACCTTTTTAGTGGCTATTCCAGCCACACCGATTTGTCCTTTGGCCACAAGCTGTGAGCCTTTTAATGAGACAACAGCCGTTTGTTTTTTAGATGAAGATGAGGGCAGTATACGAAAATATGCATCAAAGTGTCATTTAAATATTGCTGCTTGTCTGAAAAGAAAAAGTAAGTACAATACCAAGATACATTGTAAAATATAAACAATGACAACTTTTTTATCCTATTTAAGATTATACGAATTATGATCAGTTATATTGCTCAATGGAGACTTATATTTGAGAAGCAAGTCCCACATACGCACGTTGCACAATATTCTTTGGCCATAAAATGGATTAATATCGTTATTAATTTCAAAATGTTTCTCTAAAAATGATATATAGGATATAAAAGCAAATGTATGCTGAGAAACTACAACTTGAAGACCGAATCCGTGTTAAATTGGCCATTGAATTCATCCAAAATATAGAGTTCTATTCTAATAACCTTATAGAACCCCTAGGAAAGCTTGTATTAGTTAAGTTTAAGCTTTTTTTTTATTGGTGGCTATCGTTTCAGAATAAATTAAGCAGGTGGTATTAAATATTTATAGTGCCAGTGCTTAAATAGGAAGTGTTAAGCGAGTGCCAATTATACTTCACGATTTGGCCAGAGCATAAGGTGGTATTCTGTGCTATGGTTTGTGTACAAACCAAAAAGTGATAAATGTAACAAGTGTTTTTGCACCTGTTCAGCATACATGTGCAGGAAAGAAAATAATACTTGACCTGCATAGTTTGAGGCATAAACAAATATGCAAAAAAAAAAAAAAAACTAATCCAAGACACAAACCATGAACAAAAAATACTTTTGCAACTCTTTGCACGAGTGTGTTTAAAATTAACATAAGACATAAGTGAAATTTAAGGCAAGAACCAGCTGCGAGATTTTGCAAGCTTACAATACAAGAGATGAAAATTTTGTTAAACTAAGTTACTACATGTTATTTCGGCTTAAAGAATAGAATGTTTTTCTTCTGGAATCTCTAGTGCTATTTAAAAAAGCGTTACATAGATTATACCGAATTTAAAAATATGTTCTCATTTTTTTCGGAATGAATTTCCTAATTTATTAAAAATTTTGCTTAATTTCTCAAAATTTAGCTTATATCTCTCTAAATTGTTTACTATGAAAAACATTACATTTTTCTTGATTTCGAAATTAATAATTACACAGTTAAGTTAAGTTCAATAGGTCTTTTATAGTAATTTAGGGGTGCTGATTACGGCCCTGTACTTAGTTTTTGCCCATCACGTCAGGACTTCGAACAAAAATAAACATTTTTCATTACTTTTTCAATTTCAATGCTAAAACCAGATTTAATTAGAATTGAGTTCTATTATGTCAATGAAAAACATATCATTAAAGTGATTCTTTTTTATTCTAATGACCAATGCATTACAAAAGTACTATAAAATTGTGCCTGGCTGAAAGAAGGATCACATGAAAACAATTATTATATTTAGGTAATATTATTAAGGAAAAATCTTTCAAAAATATAATTCAATAAGGAAAATGTGGCTACTCAAAGAAGTACCAAAAGAACCTAAATCTCTTGGGATAAGAGCTCTTTTGTTTTTGGAAAATTAAAATGTTTTATGGTTGGAATAAGGAAAAATTGATTCAGTTGTTATTCAAACAGAAGGAAGTGACTGAATGAGTCACCTGTGAGTTGGCCCAGTATTTATACAATTTTCGTAACATATCGATAATTATCTAGGACCAGATCCCATATCTAATAGCGAATTTTCTTAACAACTTTTAGTATATTACGAAAAAAAAAACTCTGAAGTCCACATGCGACTATGAATTAATTTACTTTTACACATGTCAATAAATAAAATGGCGTTGTTTTATGTTGTGAAATTTTGCTTAGTTTATTTACTGTATTTTTGTAATTGAAAAAGAATTATACATTTCTTGCATTTTAGCAGACTATTTCGATACAATACACCTGGTATTGTCCGTTGTGTTTAAACTGTATATTGGTAACTTGTAGCGTCTTATGGAATGTTCATTATACTTTTTGTTGTCCAATGGGAAAATCAAATTTTACAATTAATTAAAATTCATTTTAAATTATTTTAATAATTTATTAATTCTGCAGGGAAGTCCTTACTGCAGGAGAAAGAATGATTTTACAGCCTGCTGTAATGAAAGGGCTCTAGGACTTTAGAACTTTATACATATTTTGTTCTTTACTTGTTTTAAATAAGGAATTGTGTAATAGATGGCAGTTACATTCATATTAAACCTTCAGTGGGCCACAAAATACAAATTGAACACTAGAATCGCTTTTCTATGCGTTAATATTAGCAACAAAATCACATCAAGCAAAAATGCGTTCAATCTCACAATGTCCAACGACTAAACATTCAAATTCGAAGAATCGCATACTATCCAAATCACAATCTCTTACCAATATCTCTGTAGAGACATGCATAGTCAATGTAAGGGAAAACATCAATGGTCGAATTGTTTATAAACAACGAAAAGTAGTGGATTATGACGATTTCATAAAAGAAATGCAAGAATGCCAAGCCAAGGACACCTATATTAAAAAGATGAATAACTGTGCGCAAAAACTTAAAGATTTTACCTTGGCCAATGAAGAAAAAATGTTGGAAATAAGTAAAGGGTTTGAATCATTAATTATAATTTATTCCCAATACAGCGAAAAGAAATCGATACGGAAAACAACCCGCGATAATAATAATAATAAATAAAATAAATTTGAAACAGAATTATTAATAGAAAAAAATCGAAGAATTTCTCAGCCTACGCAAATAATACGCTTTGCAAAATGCGGAAAAAACGGATCCAAAACAAAAAATTGGATCTCTTCAAAAATGTTAATTATAGTTGGAAATAATGAGCTAAAGACAACCAGAAAGAGTAGGATGTACACGAGTTTCTTATTCTGCCGGAAATAAACGATGTCTGAGAAGGAAAACCACAGCACATCTTTACTTGTTCAAGCGGCTTTAGTATCAGCAAAAAAGGCAAATGCAACGATTTATCGTTTGTTTTAAAGGAAGCATCAAAAGGCAACGCAACTCAAATAAGAAATAAGTATTTATCCAAGGATCCTATTCCGTTAAGTCCTGAAGAAGCTTTGCCGTTTTCACTGGAAAATGGATTAACCAAGAGCACATACATAAACATCAAGTTAGAGGCTCTCATGACACAGATTTATATAAGCAGGACAGAAGAATGCACGCCAGAAAAAATAGTAGTTTAAATTATATGCAGGGCGTTTTCCACAGACAGTAGCGAAAACTTCGGCTTAGACGACAACTACATCCACGCAATAGCCTGGGATTCCAAACCGGGATCCTCATTTATCAGTGAACTAAATTACTGGGCCACTGACAAATACTGACAACTCATCTACCGAGGAAGAATTAGATTATCACATGTGTTTAAACATATTAAAGGTTGCCTGTGGAACAAGCATTTCTTTCCATCAAAAAAAAAGAAACCGGGCAAACAAGTCTCTACAATGGCTGGAAGGATGCGGAAAGGCATGACCATAGAGGAGAAGACGCCTTTTCGCGAAGCGGCTCGCAGGGCGAACTACGTTTTGAAAAACAGCCCCGGTGTGTAGTGTCTACAGTTATTATAGTCAGGCAATATTAATATTAAGGAAAAATCTTTTAATCTCAATAATTATTGTTATTAATTATTAAGTTAACTAATACTGCTAATACTACTTATTGCCATTTAAGGAATAACGAAAAGGGTACTAAAAGAGGCCGATTGCAACTAGTTCCCTTGAAATAAAGCTTCTTTAGTTTTAGGAATATACAAATATTTTATGAGATGTATTTAAATAGGGAAACAAGTTTTTTTAAAACGTTGAATAAGGAATAAGGAAAATTTGATTCAGTTGTTATCCGAACAGAATGAAGTGACTGAATGACGAAACCTGTGAGTTGGCCCAGTATTTATGCGTTTTTCGTAACAAATTTCTCCATGGCAACTTGATGAAAATCAATATTTGAAGTATTATGCCACACTGGCAATTTTATCGATAACTAATACATGACAAATAATGGGAAACGGATGAAATTAACACTGGACGTGAAACACTGATTTTTAGTGGCGTCATTCCAATATATTTATTAGGATATAGAAATTTTGCACAGTTTAAGTTTATTTTATTTCAAAACAAAAAACGTGTTCCCTCAATCTCTTTTTGGGCTCTTTTTTCATGCCTACAAAGATGATAAAAGTATTTTAATATCATAAAGCTTTTCTTTTCATACGTTTCTTTGTTTATAAAAATCGTTCTTTCAATAAACTATTAACATTTAAGCTTGAAAGTATTAAATAGGCTGGAAAAACCATATTTTTTGGAACCATTCCAAGAATTTTATAACACTTGGTAGTAGTTGGTGATGACATTCGAATGGTATGTATATCGATACATACCAGGCAAATGCCATCACCAACGTAATATTAATAGATACGCTGTGGTCTGTTGAGAATGAAAATTTGAATAAAAAATGAAAATCTAGCCGGCGATGCGGCTAGTGTCCAGGGTGCCAGTAGTGCAGTATTTCAATTGCTTTTCCTTATTCCTGGGAATCGGCATTGATTTGCCTGAGCACTTCACCCTTTATGATTGCTTCGATTGTTTTTGAGGCAAGATTTGGTGAAAAGTCGGCATTGAAGGAGAAAGCTGTTTTAGAGGAAACAAGTCGCTTAGCCACGGAAGCTTTAACTCAAATAAGAACAGTAGCTGGTCTGAGACGAGAAGAGGCTTTAATTAAGATCTATGACCAAGAAGTAGACAGATATGAGAAACAAATATTAAGTCGCCTGAAATGGCGAGGTGTGGTCAATTCTTTGGGTAAAACCCTAATGTTCTTTTGGCTATGCAGTCACGTTGACCTATGGCGGACACATGTGTGCCGATGTGAAAATCAAATTCGAGACCATTATGAAGTAAGTCCAAAATCATATAACTCACATATTTACATATATGTATGTATAATGAATTGTTTATTTTCTTTGCAAAACAGAAGATCGAATACCTTTTACACCCGCCTTTGAATGCAGCTCTATTATTGGCTAATCGCATGTATGAGATAATAGATCGAAGTCCTTCAATACAATCGCCAAAGGACAAAGAAATAATCAATGGGAATATGATCAGAACAAATAAGACAAATGCTATAGATCAGGGTGTCAGCTATCGTGAGCTGAATTTCTCATATCCCTCACGTCCCAATCTACGGGTATTGGATAACTTTAATTTAGATGTGTTGCAAGGACAGACAGTAGCTTTAGTGGGAGCTTCGGGTTCTGGCAAATCTACATGTGTTCAGTTGCTAATGCGGTACTATGATCCCAATGCTGTACAGATTGTAAGTGCATAGAAATTGTATTCCTTCGCATATGAATTTCTACAAATCTGTCTCCATGTCTCTCTTCCTCTCACTCTCTCAGATTATTGATCAGGAAAGTATTCATCAGGACATGGGCTTGAAATCATTACGTCGACGCTTGGGTATTGTCTCCCTTTTTGAGAAAACAACTGCCGAAAATGTAGCCTATGGGGATAATTCACGCGAAGTGCCAATGCAACAGATTATTAAAATGCCCAATGCCCATGATTTTATTATGACTTTACCCGCTCCATATGAGACTGTTTGAACAAAAACAACGTATTGCAAAGCCAGAGCTATGGTAAGAAATCCAAAGATTCTTCTACTAGATGAAGCCACTTCGGCCCTGAACTTTCAAAGTGAAAGGGTATGCTAGTTTTTTGTCCCACTTCAAATAAAATTGTAAGCCACCCTTCTTCTCTCCATCTAGGTGGTTGAACACGCGTTGGATTTTGCCTGTTCGGGCCGTACTTGTATAGTGATTGCCCATCGCTTGTCGACAGTTCAGAATGCCAATATCATATGTGTCTTACAAGCTGGTCGCATTGTTGAGCAAGGTTTACACTCTCAGCTTTTGTCTAAAAATGGAATCTATGCCAATTTATATCGCAGTCAAACAAAAACCATGTAAAAAGCAAAAAGTGAATAAAACTTTCAATCTAGCCAAGACAAAAACCTTTAACACACCGAAATTTGGCCAAAAAGTGTTTGGTGCCTATCTTATCTTACGAGTATTATCAGCTCCAAACTGATCCGTTTCGATGGTTTTATATCTTTAGCCGCATTGCCTTAGATATTTCGCTTTAATACAGATGACGATGCTCCAGAAATTCTTTATAATTTGGTTCTTTGACAGTTTTTGGGGTTCGTAGCTAAATGGAAGGAGTGACCTTTTTAGTGGCTATTCCAGCCACACCGATTTGTCCTTTGGCCACAAGCTGTGAGCCTTTTAATGAGACAACAGCCGTTTGTTTTTTAGATGAAGATGAGGGCAGTATACGAAAATATGCATCAAAGTGTCATTTAAATATTGCTGCTTGTCTGAAAAGAAAAAGTAAGTACAATACCAAGATACATTGTAAAATATAAACAATGACAACTTTTTTATCCTATTTAAGATTATACGAATTATGATCAGTTATATTGCTCAATGGAGACTTATATTTGAGAAGCAAGTCCCACATACGCACGTTGCACAATATTCTTTGGCCATAAAATGGATTAATATCGTTATTAATTTCAAAATGTTTCTCTAAAAATGATATATAGGATATAAAAGCAAATGTATGCTGAGAAACTACAACTTGAAGACCGAATCCGTGTTAAATTGGCCATTGAATTCATCCAAAATATAGAGTTCTATTCTAATAACCTTATAGAACCCCTAGGAAAGCTTGTATTAGTTAAGTTTAAGCTGTTTTTTTTTATTGGTGGCTATCGTTTCAGAATAAATTAAGCAGGTGGTATTAAATATTTATAGTGCCAGTGCTTAAATAGGAAGTGTTAAGCGAGTGCCAATTATACTTCACGATTTGGCCAGAGCATAAGGTGGTATTCTGTGCTATGGTTTGTGTACAAACCAAAAAGTGATAAATGTAACAAGTGTTTTTGCACCTGTTCAGCATACATGTGCAGGAAAGAAAATAATACTTGACCTGCATAGTTTGAGGCATAAACAAATATGCAAAAAAAAAAAAAAAACTAATCCAAGACACAAACCATGAACAAAAAAATACTTTTGCAACTCTTTGCACGAGTGTGTTTAAAATTAACATAAGACATAAGTGAAATTTAAGGCAAGAACCAGCTGCGAGATTTTGCAAGCTTACAATACAAGAGATGAAAATTTTGTTAAACTAAGTTACTACATGTTATTTCGGCTTAAAGAATAGAATGTTTTTCTTCTGGAATCTCTAGTGCTATTTAAAAAAGCGTTACATAGATTATACCGAATTTAAAAATATGTTCTCATTTTTTCGGAATGAATTTCCTAATTTATTAAAAATTTTGCTTAATTTCTCAAAATTTAGCTTATATTTCTCTAAATTGTTTACTATGAAAAACATTACATTTTTCTTGATTTCGAAATTAATAATTACACAGTTAAGTTAAGTTCAATAGGTCTTTTATAGTAATTTAGGGGTGCTGATTACGGCCCTGTACTTAGTTTTTGCCCATCACGTCAGGACTTCGAACAAAAATAAACATTTTTCATTACTTTTTCAATTTCAATGCTAAAACCAGATTTAATTAGAATTGAGTTCTATTATGTCAATGAAAAACATATCAATAAAGTGATTCTTTTTTATTCTAATGACCAATGCATTACAAAAGTACTATAAAATTGTGCCTGGCTGAAAGAAGGATCACATGAAAACAATTATTATATTTAGGTAATATTATTAAGGAAAAATCTTTCAAAAATATAATTCAATAAGGAAAATGTGGCTACTCAAAGAAGTACCAAAAGAACCTAAATCTCTTGGGATAAGAGCTCTTTTGTTTTTGGAAAATTAAAATGTTTTATGGTTGGAATAAGGAAAAATTGATTCAGTTGTTATTCAAACAGAAGGAAGTGACTGAATGAGTCACGATTTCATAAAAGAAATGCAAGAATGCCAAGCCAAGGACACCTATATTAAAAAGATGAATAACTGTGCGCAAAAACTTAAAGATTTTACCTTGGCCAATGAAGAAAAAATGTTGGAAATAACTAAAGTGTTTGAATCATTAATTATAATTTATTCCCAATACAGCGAAAAGAAATCGATACGGAAAACAACCCGCGATAATAATAATAATAAATAAAATAAATTTGAAACAGAATTATTAATAGAAAAAAATCGAAGAATTTCTCAGCCTACGCAAATAATACGCTTTGCAAAATGCGGAAAAAACGGATCCAAAACAAAAAATTGGATCTCTTCAAAAATGTTAATTATAGTTGGAAATAATGAGCTAAAGACAACCAGAAAGAGTAGGATGTACACGAGTTTCTTATTCTGCCGGAAATAAACGATGTCTGAGAAGGAAAACCACAGCACATCTTTACTTGTTCAAGCGGCTTTAGTATCAGCAAAAAAGGCAAATGCAACGATTTATCGTTTGTTTTAAAGGAAGCATCAAAAGGCAACGCAACTCAAATAAGAAATAAGTATTTATCCAAGGATCCTATTCCGTTAAGTCCTGAAGAAGCTTTGCCGTTTTCACTGGAAAATGGATTAACCAAGAGCACATACATAAACATCAAGTTAGAGGCTCTCATGACACAGATTTATATAAGCAGGACAGAAGAATGCACGCCAGAAAAAATAGTAGTTTAAATTATATGCAGGGCGTTTTCCACAGACAGTAGCGAAAACTTCGGCTTAGACGACAACTACATCCACGCAATAGCCTGGGATTCCAAACCGGGATCCTCATTTATCAGTGAACTAAATTACTGGGCCACTGACAAATACTGACAACTCATCTACCGAGGAAGAATTAGATTATCACATGTGTTTAAACATATTAAAGGTTGCCTGTGGAACAAGCATTTCTTTCCATCAAAAAAAAAAGAAACCGGGCAAACAAGTCTCTACAATGGCTGGAAGGATGCGGAAAGGCATGACCATAGAGGAGAAGACGCCTTTTCGCGAAGCGGCTCGCAGGGCGAACTACGTTTTGAAAAACAGCCCCGGTGTGTAGTGTCTACAGTTATTATAGTCAGGCAATATTAATATTAAGGAAAAATCTTTTAATCTCAATAATTATTGTTATTAATTATTAAGTTAACTAATACTGCTAATACTACTTATTGCCATTTAAGGAATAACGAAAAGGGTACTAAAAGAGGCCGATTGCAACTAGTTCCCTTGAAATAAAGCTTCTTTAGTTTTAGGAATATACAAATATTTTATGAGATGTATTTAAATAGGGAAACAAGTTTTTTTTAAAACGTTGAATAAGGAATAAGGAAAATTTGATTCAGTTGTTATCCGAACAGAATGAAGTGACTGAATGACGAAACCTGTGAGTTGGCCCAGTATTTATGCGTTTTTCGTAACAAATTTCTCCATGGCAACTTGATGAAAATCAATATTTGAAGTATTATGCCACACTGGCAATTTTATCGATAACTAATACATGACAAATAATGGGAAACGGATGAAATTAACACTGGACGTGAAACACTGATTTTTAGTGGCGTCATTCCAATATATTTATTAGGATATAGAAATTTTGCACAGTTTAAGTTTATTTTATTTCAAAACAAAAAACGTGTTCCCTCAATCTCTTTTTGGGCTCTTTTTTCATGCCTACAAAGATGATAAAAGTATTTTAATATCATAAAGCTTTTCTTTTCATACGTTTCTTTGTTTATAAAAATCGTTCTTTCAATAAACTATTAACATTTAAGCTTGAAAGTATTAAATAGGCTGGAAAAACCATATTTTTTGGAACCATTCCAAGAATTTTATAACACTTGGTAGTAGTTGGTGATGACATTCGAATGGTATGTATATCGATACATACCAGGCAAATGCCATCACCAACGTAATATTAATAGATACGCTGTGGTCTGTTGAGAATGAAAATTTGAATAAAAAATGAAAATCTAGCCGGCGATGCGGCTAGTGTCCAGGGTGCCAGTAGTGCAGTATTTCAATTGCTTTTCCTTATTCCTGGGAATCGGCATTGATTTGCCTGAGCACTTCACCCTTTATGATTGCTTCGATTGTTTTTGAGGCAAGATTTGGTGAAAAGTCGGCATTGAAGGAGAAAGCTGTTTTAGAGGAAACAAGTCGCTTAGCCACGGAAGCTTTAACTCAAATAAGAACAGTAGCTGGTCTGAGACGAGAAGAGGCTTTAATTAAGATCTATGACCAAGAAGTAGACAGATATGAGAAACAAATATTAAGTCGCCTGAAATGGCGAGGTGTGGTCAATTCTTTGGGTAAAACCCTAATGTTCTTTTGGCTATGCAGTCACGTTGACCTATGGCGGACACATGTGTGCCGATGTGAAAATCAAATTCGAGACCATTATGAAGTAAGTCCAAAATCATATAACTCACATATTTACATATATGTATGTATAATGAATTGTTTATTTTCTTTGCAAAACAGAAGATCGAATACCTTTTACACCCGCCTTTGAATGCAGCTCTATTATTGGCTAATCGCATGTATGAGATAATAGATCGAAGTCCTTCAATACAATCGCCAAAGGACAAAGAAATAATCAATGGGAATATGATCAGAACAAATAAGACAAATGCTATAGATCAGGGTGTCAGCTATCGTGAGCTGAATTTCTCATATCCCTCACGTCCCAATCTACGGGTATTGGATAACTTTAATTTAGATGTGTTGCAAGGACAGACAGTAGCTTTAGTGGGAGCTTCGGGTTCTGGCAAATCTACATGTGTTCAGTTGCTAATGCGGTACTATGATCCCAATGCTGTACAGATTGTAAGTGCATAGAAATTGTATTCCTTCGCATATGAATTTCTACAAATCTGTCTCCATGTCTCTCTTCCTCTCACTCTCTCAGATTATTGATCAGGAAAGTATTCATCAGGACATGGGCTTGAAATCATTACGTCGACGCTTGGGTATTGTCTCCCTTTTTGAGAAAACAACTGCCGAAAATGTAGCCTATGGGGATAATTCACGCGAAGTGCCAATGCAACAGATTATTAAAATGCCCAATGCCCATGATTTTATTATGACTTTACCCGCTCCATATGAGACTGTTTGAACAAAAACAACGTATTGCAAAGCCAGAGCTATGGTAAGAAATCCAAAGATTCTTCTACTAGATGAAGCCACTTCGGCCCTGAACTTTCAAAGTGAAAGGGTATGCTAGTTTTTTGTCCCACTTCAAATAAAATTGTAAGCCACCCTTCTTCTCTCCATCTAGGTGGTTGAACACGCGTTGGATTTTGCCTGTTCGGGCCGTACTTGTATAGTGATTGCCCATCGCTTGTCGACAGTTCAGAATGCCAATATCATATGTGTCTTACAAGCTGGTCGCATTGTTGAGCAAGGTTTACACTCTCAGCTTTTGTCTAAAAATGGAATCTATGCCAATTTATATCGCAGTCAAACAAAAACCATGTAAAAAGCAAAAAGTGAATAAAACTTTCAATCTAGCCAAGACAAAAACCTTTAACACACCGAAATTTGGCCAAAAGTGTTTGGTGCCTATCTTATCTTACGAGTATTATCAGCTCCAAACTGATCCGTTTCGATGGTTTTATATCTTTAGCCGCATTGCCTTAGATATTTCGCTTTAATACAGATGACGATGCTCCAGAAATTCTTTATAATTTGGTTCTTTGACAGTTTTTGGGGTTCGTAGCTAAATGGAAGGAGTGACCTTTTTAGTGGCTATTCCAGCCACACCGATTTGTCCTTTGGCCACAAGCTGTGAGCCTTTTAATGAGACAACAGCCGTTTGTTTTTTAGATGAAGATGAGGGCAGTATACGAAAATATGCATCAAAGTGTCATTTAAATATTGCTGCTTGTCTGAAAAGAAAAAGTAAGTACAATACCAAGATACATTGTAAAATATAAACAATGACAACTTTTTATCCTATTTAAGATTATACGAATTATGATCAGTTATATTGCTCAATGGAGACTTATATTTGAGAAGCAAGTCCCACATACGCACGTTGCACAATATTCTTTGGCCATAAAATGGATTAATATCGTTATTAATTTCAAAATGTTTCTCTAAAAATGATATATAGGATATAAAAGCAAATGTATGCTGAGAAACTACAACTTGAAGACCGAATCCGTGTTAAATTGGCCATTGAATTCATCCAAAATATAGAGTTCTATTCTAATAACCTTATAGAACCCCTAGGAAAGCTTGTATTAGTTAAGTTTAAGCTGTTTTTTTTATTGGTGGCTATCGTTTCAGAATAAATTAAGCAGGTGGTATTAAATATTTATAGTGCCAGTGCTTAAATAGGAAGTGTTAAGCGAGTGCCAATTATACTTCACGATTTGGCCAGAGCATAAGGTGGTATTCTGTGCTATGGTTTGTGTACAAACCAAAAAGTGATAAATGTAACAAGTGTTTTTGCACCTGTTCAGCATACATGTGCAGGAAAGAAAATAATACTTGACCTGCATAGTTTGAGGCATAAACAAATATGCAAAAAAAAAAAAAAAACTAATCCAAGACACAAACCATGAACAAAAAAATACTTTTGCAACTCTTTGCACGAGTGTGTTTAAAATTAACATAAGACATAAGTGAAATTTAAGGCAAGAACCAGCTGCGAGATTTTGCAAGCTTACAATACAAGAGATGAAAATTTTGTTAAACTAAGTTACTACATGTTATTTCGGCTTAAAGAATAGAATGTTTTTCTTCTGGAATCTCTAGTGCTATTTAAAAAAGCGTTACATAGATTATACCGAATTTAAAAATATGTTCTCATTTTTTTCGGAATGAATTTCCTAATTTATTAAAAATTTTGCTTAATTTCTCAAAATTTAGCTTATATTTCTCTAAATTGTTTACTATGAAAAACATTACATTTTTCTTGATTTCGAAATTAATAATTACACAGTTAAGTTAAGTTCAATAGGTCTTTTATAGTAATTTAGGGGTGCTGATTACGGCCCTGTACTTAGTTTTTGCCCATCACGTCAGGACTTCGAACAAAAATAAACATTTTTCATTACTTTTTCAATTTCAATGCTAAAACCAGATTTAATTAGAATTGAGTTCTATTATGTCAATGAAAAACATATCAATAAAGTGATTCTTTTTTATTCTAATGACCAATGCATTACAAAAGTACTATAAAATTGTGCCTGGCTGAAAGAAGGATCACATGAAAACAATTATTATATTTAGGTAATATTATTAAGGAAAATCTTTCAAAAATATAATTCAATAAGGAAAATGTGGCTACTCAAAGAAGTACCAAAAGAACCTAAATCTCTTGGGATAAGAGCTCTTTTGTTTTTGGAAAATTAAAATGTTTTATGGTTGGAATAAGGAAAAATTGATTCAGTTGTTATTCAAACAGAAGGAAGTGACTGAATGAGTCACGATTTCATAAAAGAAATGCAAGAATGCCAAGCCAAGGACACCTATATTAAAAAGATGAATAACTGTGCGCAAAAACTTAAAGATTTTACCTTGGCCAATGAAGAAAAAAATGTTGGAAATAACTAAAGTGTTTGAATCATTAATTATAATTTATTCCCAATACAGCGAAAAGAAATCGATACGGAAAACAACCCGCGATAATAATAATAATAAATAAAATAAATTTGAAACAGAATTATTAATAGAAAAAATCGAAGAATTTCTCAGCCTACGCAAATAATACGCTTTGCAAAATGCGGAAAAAACGGATCCAAAACAAAAAATTGGATCTCTTCAAAAATGTTAATTATAGTTGGAAATAATGAGCTAAAGACAACCAGAAAGAGTAGGATGTACACGAGTTTCTTATTCTGCCGGAAATAAACGATGTCTGAGAAGGAAAACCACAGCACATCTTTACTTGTTCAAGCGGCTTTAGTATCAGCAAAAAAGGCAAATGCAACGATTTATCGTTTGTTTTAAAGGAAGCATCAAAAGGCAACGCAACTCAAATAAGAAATAAGTATTTATCCAAGGATCCTATTCCGTTAAGTCCTGAAGAAGCTTTGCCGTTTTCACTGGAAAATGGATTAACCAAGAGCACATACATAAACATCAAGTTAGAGGCTCTCATGACACAGATTTATATAAGCAGGACAGAAGAATGCACGCCAGAAAAAATAGTAGTTTGAATTATATGCAGGGCGTTTTCCACAGACAGTAGCGAAAACTTCGGCTTAGACGACAACTACATCCACGCAATAGCCTGGGATTCCAAACCGGGATCCTCATTTATCAGTGAACTAAATTACTGGGCCACTGACAAATACTGACAACTCATCTACCGAGGAAGAATTAGATTATCACATGTGTTTAAACATATTAAAGGTTGCCTGTGGAACAAGCATTTCTTTCCACCAAAAAAAGAAAGAAACCGGGCAAACAAGTCTCTACAATGGCTGGAAGGATGCGGAAAGGCATGACCATAGAGGAGAAGACGCCTTTTCGCGAAGCGGCTCGCAGGGCGAACTACGTTTTAAAAAACAGCCCCGGTGTGTAGTGTCTACAGTTATTATAGTCAGGCAATATTAATATTAAGGAAAAATCTTTTAATCTCAATAATTATTGTTATTAATTATTAAGTTAACTAATACTGCTAATACTACTTATTGCCATTTAAGGAATAACGAAAAGGGTACTAAAAGAGGCCGATTGCAACTAGTTCCCTTGAAATAAAGCTTCTTTAGTTTTAGGAATATACAAATATTTTATGAGATGTATTTAAATAGGGAAACAAGTTTTTTTTAAAACGTTGAATAAGGAATAAGGAAAATTTGATTCAGTTGTTATCCGAACAGAAGGAAGTGACTGAATGACGAAACCTGTGAGTTGGCCCAGTATTTATGCGTTTTTCGTAACAAATTTCTCCATGGCAACTTGATGAAAATCAATATTTGAAGTATTATGCCACACTGGCAATTTTATCGATAACTAATACATGACAAATAATGGGAAACGGATGAAATTAACACTGGACGTGAAACACTGATTTTTAGTGGCGTCATTCCAATATATTTATTAGGATATAGAAATTTTGCACAGTTTAAGTTTATTTTATTTCAAAACAAAAAACGTGTTCCCTCAATCTCTTTTTGGGCTCTTTTTCATGCCTACAAAGATGATAAAAGTATTTTAATATCATAAAGCTTTTCTTTTCATACGTTTCTTTGTTTATAAAAATCGTTCTTTCAATAAACTATTAACATTTAAGCTTGAAAATATTAAATAGGCTGGAAAAACCATATTTTTGGAACCATTCCAAGAATTTTATAACACTTGGTAGTAGTTGGTGATGACATTCGAATGGTATGTATATCGATACATACCAGGCAAATGCCATCACCAACGTAATATTAATAGATACGCTGTGGTCTGTTGAGAATGAAAATTTGAATAAAAAATGAAAATCTAGCCGGCGATGCGGCTAGTGTCCAGGGTGCCAGTAGTGCAGTATTTCAATTGCTTTTCCTTATTCCTGGGAATCGGCATTGATTTGCCTGAGCACTTCACCCTTTATGATTGCTTCGATTGTTTTTGAGGCAAGATTTGGTGAAAAGTCGGCATTGAAGGAGAAAGCTGTTTTAGAGGAAACAAGTCGCTTAGCCACGGAAACTTTAACTCAAATAAGAACAGTAGCTGGTCTGAGACGAGAAGAGGCTTTAATTAAGATCTTTGACCAAGAAGTAGACAGATATGAGAAACAAATATTAAGTCGCCTGAAATGGCGAAGTGTGGTCAATTCTTTGGGTAAAACCCTAATGTTCTTTGGCTATGCAGTCACGTTGACCTATGGCGGACACATGTGTGCCGATGTGAAAATCAAATTCGAGACCATTATGAAGTAAGTCCAAAATCATATAACTCACATATTTACATATATGTATAATGAATTGTTTATTTTCTTTGCAAAACAGAACATCGAATGTTGTATGGTCTCTTTATATTGACTCAATTTCTTGATTTTACACCCGCTTTTGAATGCAGCTCTATTATTGGCTAATCGCATGTATGAGATAATAGATCGAAGTCCTTCAATACAATCGCCAAAGGACAAAGAAATAATCAATGGGAATATGATCAGAACAAATAAGACAAATGCTATAGATCAGGGTGTCAGCTATCGTGAGCTGAATTTCTCATATCCCTCACGTCCCAATCTACGGGTATTGGATAACTTTAATTTAGATGTGTTGCAAGGACAGACAGTAGCTTTAGTGGGAGCTTCGGGTTCTGGCAAATCTACATGTGTTCAGTTGCTAATGCGGTACTATGATCCCAATGCTGTACAGATTGTAAGTGCATAGAAATTGTATTCCTTCGCATATGAATTTCTACAAATCTGTCTCCATGTCTCTCTTCCTCTCACTCTCTCAGATTATTGATCAGGAAAGTATTCATCAGGACATGGGCTTGAAATCATTACGTCGACGCTTGGGTATTGTCTCCCTTTTTGAGAAAACAACTGCCGAAAATGTAGCCTATGGGGATAATTCACGCGAAGTGCCAATGCAACAGATTATTAAAATGCCCAATGCCCATGATTTTATTATGACTTTACCCGCTCCATATGAGACTGTTTGAACAAAAACAACGTATTGCAAAGCCAGAGCTATGGTAAGAAATCCAAAGATTCTTCTACTAGATGAAGCCACTTCGGCCCTGAACTTTCAAAGTGAAAGGGTATGCTAGTTTTTTGTCCCACTTCAAATAAAATTGTAAGCCACCCTTCTTCTCTCCATCTAGGTGGTTGAACACGCGTTGGATTTTGCCTGTTCGGGCCGTACTTGTATAGTGATTGCCCATCGCTTGTCGACAGTTCAGAATGCCAATATCATATGTGTCTTACAAGCTGGTCGCATTGTTGAGCAGGGTTTACACTCTCAGCTTTTGTCTAAAAATGGAATCTATGCCAATTTATATCGCAGTCAAACAAAAACCATGTAAAAAGCAAAAGTGAATAAAACTTTCAATCTAGCCAAGACAAAAACCTTTAACACACCGAAATTTGGCCAAAAGTGTTTGGTGCCTATCTTATCTTACGAGTATTATCAGCTCCAAACTGATCCGTTTCGATGGTTTTATATCTTTAGCCGCATTGCCTTAGATATTTCGCTTTAATACAGATGACGATGCTACAGAAATTCTTTATAATTTGGTTCTTTGACAGTTTTTGGGGTTCGTAGCTAAATGGAAGGAGTGACCTTTTTAGTGGCTATTCCAGCCACACCGATTTGTCCTTTGGCCACAAGCTGTGAGCCTTTTAATGAGACAACAGCCGTTTGTTTTTTAGATGAAGATGAGGGCAGTATACGAAAATATGCATCAAAGTGTCATTTAAATATTGCTGCTTGTCTGAAAAGAAAAAGTAAGTACAATACCAAGATACATTGTAAAATATAAACAATGACAACTTTTTTATCCTATTTAAGATTATACGAATTATGATCAGTTATATTGCTCAATGGAGACTTATATTTGAGAAGCAAGTCCCACATACGCACGTTGCACAATATTCTTTGGCCATAAAATGGATTAATATCGTTATTAATTTCAAAATGTTTCTCTAAAAATGATATATAGGATATAAAAGCAAATGTATGCTGAGAAACTACAACTTGAAGACCGAATCCGTGTTAAATTGGCCATTGAATTCATCCAAAATATAGAGTTCTATTCTAATAACCTTATAGAACCCCTAGGAAAGCTTGTATTAGTTAAGTTTAAGCTGTTTTTTTTATTGGTGGCTATCGTTTCAGAATAAATTAAGCAGGTGGTATTAAATATTTATAGTGCCAGTGCTTAAATAGGAAGTGTTAAGCGAGTGCCAATTATACTTCACGATTTGGCCAGAGCATAAGGTGGTATTCTGTGCTATGGTTTGTGTACAAACCAAAAAGTGATAAATGTAACAAGTGTTTTTGCACCTGTTCAGCATACATGTGCAGGAAAGAAAATAATACTTGACCTGCATAGTTTGAGGCATAAACAAATATGCAAAAAAAAAAAAAAAACTAATCCAAGACACAAACCATGAACAAAAAATACTTTTGCAACTCTTTGCACGAGTGTGTTTAAAATTAACATAAGACATAAGTGAAATTTAAGGCAAGAACCAGCTGCGAGATTTTGCAAGCTTACAATACAAGAGATGAAAATTTTGTTAAACTAAGTTACTACATGTTATTTCGGCTTAAAGAATAGAATGTTTTTCTTCTGGAATCTCTAGTGCTATTTAAAAAAGCGTTACATAGATTATACCGAATTTAAAAATATGTTCTCATTTTTTTCGGAATGAATTTCCTAATTTATTAAAAATTTTGCTTAATTTCTCAAAATTTAGCTTATATTTCTCTAAATTGTTTACTATGAAAAACATTACATTTTTCTTGATTTCGAAATTAATAATTACACAGTTAAGTTAAGTTCAATAGGTCTTTTATAGTAATTTAGGGGTGCTGATTACGGCCCTGTACTTAGTTTTTGCCCATCACGTCAGGACTTCGAACAAAAATAAACATTTTTCATTACTTTTTCAATTTCAATGCTAAAACCAGATTTAATTAGAATTGAGTTCTATTATGTCAATGAAAAACATATCAATAAAGTGATTCTTTTTTATTCTAATGACCAATGCATTACAAAAGTACTATAAAATTGTGCCTGGCTGAAAGAAGGATCACATGAAAACAATTATTATATTTAGGTAATATTATTAAGGAAAAATCTTTCAAAAATATAATTCAATAAGGAAAATGTGGCTACTCAAAGAAGTACCAAAAGAACCTAAATCTCTTGGGATAAGAGCTCTTTTGTTTTTGGAAAATTAAAATGTTTTATGGTTGGAATAAGGAAAAATTGATTCAGTTGTTATTCAAACAGAAGGAAGTGACTGAATGAGTCACCTGTGAGTTGGCCCAGTATTTATACAATTTTCGTAACATATCGATAATTATCTAGGACCAGATCCCATATCTAATAGCGAATTTTCTTAACAACTTTTAGTATATTACGAAAAAAAACTCTGAAGTCCACATGCGACTATGAATTAATTTACTTTTACACATGTCAATAAATAAAATGGCGTTGTTTTATGTTGTGAAATTTTGCTTAGTTTATTTACTGTATTTTTGTAATTGAAAAAGAATTATACATTTCTTGCATTTTAGCAGACTATTTCGATACAATACACCTGGTATTGTCCGTTGTGTTTAAACTGTATATTGGTAACTTGTAGCGTCTTATGGAATGTTCATTATACTTTTTGTTGTCCAATGGGAAAATCAAATTTTACAATTAATTAAAATTCATTTTAAATTATTTTAATAATTTATTAATTCTGCAGGGAAGTCCTTACTGCAGGAGAAAGAATGATTTTACAGCCTGCTGTAATGAAAGGGCTCTAGGACTTTAGAACTTTATACATATTTTGTTCTTTACTTGTTTTAAATAAGGAATTGTGTAATAGATGGCAGTTACATTCATATTAAACCTTCAGTGGGCCACAAAATACAAATTGAACACTAGAATCGCTTTTCTATGCATTAATATTAGCAACAAAATCACATCAAGCAAAAATGCGTTCAATCTCACAATGTCCAACGACTAAACATTCAAATTCGAAGAATCGCATACTGTCCAAATCACAATCTCTTACCAATATCTCTGTAGAGACATGCATAGTCAATGTAAGGGAAAACATCAATGGTCGAATTGTTTATAAACAACGAAAAGTAGTGGATTATGACGATTTCATAAAAGAAATGCAAGAATGCCAAGCCAAGGACACCTATATTAAAAAGATGAATAACTGTGCGCAAAAACTTAAAGATTTTACCTTGGCCAATGAAGAAAAAATGTTGGAAATAACTAAAGTGTTTGAATCATTAATTATAATTTATTCCCAATACAGCGAAAAGAAATCGATACGGAAAACAACCCGCGATAATAATAATAATAAATAAAATAAATTTGAAACAGAATTATTAATAGAAAAAAATCGAAGAATTTCTCAGCCTACGCAAATAATACGCTTTGCAAAATGCGGAAAAAACGGATCCAAAACAAAAAATTGGATCTCTTCAAAAATGTTAATTATAGTTGGAAATAATGAGCTAAAGACAACCAGAAAGAGTAGGATGTACACGAGTTTCTTATTCTGCCGGAAATAAACGATGTCTGAGAAGGAAAACCACAGCACATCTTTACTTGTT
The DNA here is from genome assembly GCA_018152135.1 of Drosophila paulistorum. Classification (NCBI taxonomy): domain Eukaryota; kingdom Metazoa; phylum Arthropoda; class Insecta; order Diptera; family Drosophilidae; genus Drosophila; species Drosophila paulistorum. Next base: position 18,143,290 of record JAECXG010000690.1, read on the forward strand.
CAAGCGGCTTTAGTATCAGCAAAAAAAGGCAAATGCAACGATTTATCGTTTGTTTTAAAGGAAGCATCAAAAGGCAACGCAACTCAAATAAGAAATAAGTATTTATCCAAGGATCCTATTCCGTTAAGTCCTGAAGAAGCTTTGCCGTTTTCACTGGAAAATGGATTAACCAAGAGCACATACATAAACATCAAGTTAGAGGCTCTCATGACACAGATTTATATAAGCAGGACAGAAGAATGCACGCCAGAAAAAATAGTAGTTTGAATTATATGCAGGGCGTTTTCCACAGACAGTAGCGAAAACTTCGGCTTAGACGACAACTACATCCACGCAATAGCCTGGGATTCCAAACCGGGATCCTCATTTATCAGTGAACTAAATTACTGGGCCACTGACAAATACTGACAACTCATCTACCGAGGAAGAATTAGATTATCACATGTGTTTAAACATATTAAAGGTTGCCTGTGGAACAAGCATTTCTTTCCACCAAAAAAAGAAAGAAACCGGGCAAACAAGTCTCTACAATGGCTGGAAGGATGCGGAAAGGCATGACCATAGAGGAGAAGACGCCTTTTCGCGAAGCGGCTCGCAGGGCGAACTACGTTTTAAAAAACAGCCCCGGTGTGTAGTGTCTACAGTTATTATAGTCAGGCAATATTAATATTAAGGAAAAATCTTTTAATCTCAATAATTATTGTTATTAATTATTAAGTTAACTAATACTGCTAATACTACTTATTGCCATTTAAGGAATAACGAAAAGGGTACTAAAAGAGGCCGATTGCAACTAGTTCCCTTGAAATAAAGCTTCTTTAGTTTTAGGAATATACAAATATTTTATGAGATGTATTTAAATAGGGAAACAAGTTTTTTTAAAACGTTGAATAAGGAATAAGGAAAATTTGATTCAGTTGTTATCCGAACAGAAGGAAGTGACTGAATGACGAAACCTGTGAGTTGGCCCAGTATTTATGCGTTTTTCGTAACAAATTTCTCCATGGCAACTTGATGAAAATCAATATTTGAAGTATTATGCCACACTGGCAATTTTATCGATAACTAATACATGACAAATAATGGGAAACGGATGAAATTAACACTGGACGTGAAACACTGATTTTTAGTGGCGTCATTCCAATATATTTATTAGGATATAGAAATTTTGCACAGTTTAAGTTTATTTTATTTCAAAACAAAAAACGTGTTCCCTCAATCTCTTTTTGGGCTCTTTTTTCATGCCTACAAAGATGATAAAAGTATTTTAATATCATAAAGCTTTTCTTTTCATACGTTTCTTTGTTTATAAAAATCGTTCTTTCAATAAACTATTAACATTTAAGCTTGAAAGTATTAAATAGGCTGGAAAAACCATATTTTTTGGAACCATTCCAAGAATTTTATAACACTTGGTAGTAGTTGGTGATGACATTCGAATGGTATGTATATCGATACATACCAGGCAAATGCCATCACCAACGTAATATTAATAGATACGCTGTGGTCTGTTGAGAATGAAAATTTGAATAAAAAATGAAAATCTAGCCGGCGATGCGGCTAGTGTCCAGGGTGCCAGTAGTGCAGTATTTCAATTGCTTTTCCTTATTCCTGGGAATCGGCATTGATTTGCCTGAGCACTTCACCCTTTATGATTGCTTCGATTGTTTTTGAGGCAAGATTTGGTGAAAAGTCGGCATTGAAGGAGAAAGCTGTTTTAGAGGAAACAAGTCGCTTAGCCACGGAAGCTTTAACTCAAATAAGAACAGTAGCTGGTCTGAGACGAGAAGAGGCTTTAATTAAGATCTATGACCAAGAAGTAGACAGATATGAGAAACAAATATTAAGTCGCCTGAAATGGCGAGGTGTGGTCAATTCTTTGGGTAAAACCCTAATGTTCTTTGGCTATGCAGTCACGTTGACCTATGGCGGACACATGTGTGCCGATGTGAAAATCAAATTCGAGACCATTATGAAGTAAGTCCAAAATCATATAACTCACATATTTACATATATGTATGTATAATGAATTGTTTATTTTCTTTGCAAAACAGAACATCGAATGTTGTATGGTCTCTTTATATTGACTCAATTTCTTGATTTTACACCCGCTTTTGAATGCAGCTCTATTATTGGCTAATCGCATGTATGAGATAATAGATCGAAGTCCTTCAATACAATCGCCAAAGGACAAAGAAATAATCAATGGGAATATGATCAGAACAAATAAGACAAATGCTATAGATCAGGGTGTCAGCTATCGTGAGCTGAATTTCTCATATCCCTCACGTCCCAATCTACGGGTATTGGATAACTTTAATTTAGATGTGTTGCAAGGACAGACAGTAGCTTTAGTGGGAGCTTCGGGTTCTGGCAAATCTACATGTGTTCAGTTGCTAATGCGGTACTATGATCCCAATGCTGTACAGATTGTAAGTGCATAGAAATTGTATTCCTTCGCATATGAATTTCTACAAATCTGTCTCCATGTCTCTCTTCCTCTCACTCTCTCAGATTATTGATCAGGAAAGTATTCATCAGGACATGGGCTTGAAATCATTACGTCGACGCTTGGGTATTGTCTCCCTTTTTGAGAAAACAACTGCCGAAAATGTAGCCTATGGGGATAATTCACGCGAAGTGCCAATGCAACAGATTATGGAGGCAGCTAAAATGCCCAATGCCCATGATTTTATTATGACTTTACCCGCTCCATATGAGACTGTTTGAACAAAAACAACGTATTGCAAAGCCAGAGCTATGGTAAGAAATCCAAAGATTCTTCTACTAGATGAAGCCACTTCGGCCCTGAACTTTCAAAGTGAAAGGGTATGCTAGTTTTTTGTCCCACTTCAAATAAAATTGTAAGCCACCCTTCTTCTCTCCATCTAGGTGGTTGAACACGCGTTGGATTTTGCCTGTTCGGGCCGTACTTGTATAGTGATTGCCCATCGCTTGTCGACAGTTCAGAATGCCAATATCATATGTGTCTTACAAGCTGGTCGCATTGTTGAGCAGGGTTTACACTCTCAGCTTTTGTCTAAAAATGGAATCTATGCCAATTTATATCGCAGTCAAACAAAAACCATGTAAAAAGCAAAAAGTGAATAAAACTTTCAATCTAGCCAAGACAAAAACCTTTAACACACCGAAATTTGGCCAAAAAGTGTTTGGTGCCTATCTTATCTTACGAGTATTATCAGCTCCAAACTGATCCGTTTCGATGGTTTTATATCTTTAGCCGCATTGCCTTAGATATTTCGCTTTAATACAGATGACGATGCTCCAGAAATTCTTTATAATTTGGTTCTTTGACAGTTTTTGGGGTTCGTAGCTAAATGGAAGGAGTGACCTTTTTAGTGGCTATTCCAGCCACACCGATTTGTCCTTTGGCCACAAGCTGTGAGCCTTTTAATGAGACAACAGCCGTTTGTTTTTTAGATGAAGATGAGGGCAGTATACGAAAATATGCATCAAAGTGTCATTTAAATATTGCTGCTTGTCTGAAAAGAAAAAGTAAGTACAATACCAAGATACATTGTAAAATATAAACAATGACAACTTTTTTATCCTATTTAAGATTATACGAATTATGATCAGTTATATTGCTCAATGGAGACTTATATTTGAGAAGCAAGTCCCACATACGCACGTTGCACAATATTCTTTGGCCATAAAATGGATTAATATCGTTATTAATTTCAAAATGTTTCTCTAAAAATGATATATAGGATATAAAAGCAAATGTATGCTGAGAAACTACAACTTGAAGACCGAATCCGTGTTAAATTGGCCATTGAATTCATCCAAAATATAGAGTTCTATTCTAATAACCTTATAGAACCCCTAGGAAAGCTTGTATTAGTTAAGTTTAAGCTGTTTTTTTTTATTGGTGGCTATCGTTTCAGAATAAATTAAGCAGGTGGTATTAAATATTTATAGTGCCAGTGCTTAAATAGGAAGTGTTAAGCGAGTGCCAATTATACTTCACGATTTGGCCAGAGCATAAGGTGGTATTCTGTGCTATGGTTTGTGTACAAACCAAAAAGTGATAAATGTAACAAGTGTTTTTGCACCTGTTCAGCATACATGTGCAGGAAAGAAAATAATACTTGACCTGCATAGTTTGAGGCATAAACAAATATGCAAAAAAAAAAAAAAAAACTAATCCAAGACACAAACCATGAACAAAAAAATACTTTTGCAACTCTTTGCACGAGTGTGTTTAAAATTAACATAAGACATAAGTGAAATTTAAGGCAAGAACCAGCTGCGAGATTTTGCAAGCTTACAATACAAGAGATGAAAATTTTGTTAAACTAAGTTACTAGATGTTATTTCGGCTTAAAGAATAGAATGTTTTTCTTCTGGAATCTCTAGTGCTATTTAAAAAAGCGTTACATAGATTATACCGAATTTAAAAATATGTTCTCATTTTTTTCGGAATGAATTTCCTAATTTATTAAAAATTTTGCTTAATTTCTCAAAATTTAGCTTATATTTCTCTAAATTGTTTACTATGAAAAACATTACATTTTTCTTGATTTCGAAGTTAATAATTACACAGTTAAGTTAAGTTCAATAGGTCTTTTATAGTAATTTAGGGGTGCTGATTACGGCCCTGTACCTAGTTTTTGCCCATCACGTCAGGACTTCGAACAAAAATAAACATTTTTCATTACTTTTTCAATTTCAATGCTAAAACCAGATTTAATTAGAATTGAGTTCTATTATGTCAATGAAAAACATATCATTAAAGTGATTCTTTTTTATTCTAATGACCAATGCATTACAAAAGTACTATAAAATTGTGCCTGGCTGAAAGAAGGATCACATGAAAACAATTATTATATTTAGGTAATATTATTAAGGAAAAATCTTTCAAAAATATAATTCAATAAGGAAAATGTGGCTACTCAAAGAAGTACCAAAAGAACCTAAATCTCTTGGGATAAGAGCTCTTTTGTTTTTGGAAAATTAAAATGTTTTATGGTTGGAATAAGGAAAAATTGATTCAGTTGTTATTCAAACAGAAGGAAGTGACTGAATGAGTCACGATTTCATAAAAGAAATGCAAGAATGCCAAGCCAAGGACACCTATATTAAAAAGGTGAATAACTGTGCGCAAAAACTTAAAGATTTTACCTTGGCCAATGAAGAAAAAATGTTGGAAATAAGTAAAGGGTTTGAATCATTAATTATAATTTATTCCCAATACAGCGAAAAGAAATCGATACGGAAAACAACCCGCGATAATAATAATAATAAATAAAATAAATTTGAAACAGAATTATTAATAGAAAAAAATCGAAGAATTTCTCAGCCTACGCAAATAATACGCTTTGCAAAATGCGGAAAAAACGGATCCAAAACAAAAAATTGGATCTCTTCAAAAATGTTAATTATAGTTGGAAATAATGAGCTAAAGACAACCAGAAAGAGTAGGATGTACACGAGTTTCTTATTCTGCCGGAAATAAACGATGTCTGAGAAGGAAAACCACAGCACATCTTTACTTGTTCAAGCGGCTTTAGTATCAGCAAAAAAGGCAAATGCAACGATTTATCGTTTGTTTTAAAGGAAGCATCAAAAGGCAACGCAACTCAAATAAGAAATAAGTATTTATCCAAGGATCCTATTCCGTTAAGTCCTGAAGAAGCTTTGCCGTTTTCACTGGAAAATGGATTAACCAAGAGCACATACATAAACATCAAGTTAGAGGCTCTCATGACACAGATTTATATAAGCAGGACAGAAGAATGCACGCCAGAAAAAATAGTAGTTTGAATTATATGCAGGGCGTTTTCCACAGACAGTAGCGAAAACTTCGGCTTAGACGACAACTACATCCACGCAATAGCCTGGGATTCCAAACCGGGATCCTCATTTATCAGTGAACTAAATTACTGGGCCACTGACAAATACTGACAACTCATCTACCGAGGAAGAATTAGATTATCACATGTGTTTAAACATATTAAAGGTTGCCTGTGGAACAAGCATTTCTTTCCACCAAAAAAAGAAAGAAACCGGGCAAACAAGTCTCTACAATGGCTGGAAGGATGCGGAAAGGCATGACCATAGAGGAGAAGACGCCTTTTCGCGAAGCGGCTCGCAGGGCGAACTACGTTTTAAAAAACAGCCCCGGTGTGTAGTGTCTACAGTTATTATAGTCAGGCAATATTAATATTAAGGAAAAATCTTTTAATCTCAATAATTATTGTTATTAATTATTAAGTTAACTAATACTGCTAATACTACTTATTGCCATTTAAGGAATAACGAAAAGGGTACTAAAAGAGGCCGATTGCAACTAGTTCCCTTGAAATAAAGCTTCTTTAGTTTTAGGAATATACAAATATTTTATGAGATGCTTTTAAATAGAGAAACAAGTTTTCTTTAAAACGAATAAGGAATAAGGAAAATTTGATTCAGTTGTTATCCGAACAGAAGGAAGTGACTGAATGACGAAACCTGTGAGTTGGCCCAGTATTTATGCGTTTTTCGTAACAAATTTCTCCATGGCAACTTGATGAAAATCAATATTTAAAGTATTATGCCACACTGGCAATTTTATCGATAACTAATACATGACAAATAATGGGAAACGGATGAAATTAACACTGGACGTGAAACACTGATTTTTAGTGGCGTCATTCCAATATATTTATTAGGATATAGAAATTTTGCACAGTTTAAGTTTATTTTATTTCAAAACAAAAAACGTGTTCCCTCAATCTCTTTTTGGGCTCTTTTTTCATGCCTACAAAGATGATAAAAGTATTTTAATATCATAAAGCTTTTCTTTTCATACGTTTCTTTGTTTATAAAAATCGTTCTTTCAATAAACTATTAACATTTAAACTTGAAAATATTAAATAGGCTGGAAAAACCATATTTTTTGGAACCATTCCAAGAATTTTATAACACTTGGTAGTAGTTGGTGATGACATTCGAATGGTATGTATATCGATACATACCAGGCAAATGCCATCACCAACGTAATATTAATAGATACGCTGTGGTCTGTTGAGAATGAAAATTTGAATAAAAAATGAAAATCTAGCCGGCGATGCGGCTAGTGTCCAGGGTGCCAGTAGTGCAGTATTTCAATTGCTTTTCCTTATTCCTGGGAATCGGCATTGATTTGCCTGAGCACTTCACCCTTTATGATTGCTTCGATTGTTTTTGAGGCAAGATTTGGTGAAAAGTCGGCATTGAAAGAGAAAGCTGTTTTAGAGGAAACAAGTCGCTTAGCCACGGAAACTTTAACTCAAATAAGAACAGTAGCTGGTCTGAGACGAGAAGAGGCTTTAATTAAGATCTTTGACCAAGAAGTAGACAGATATGAGAAACAAATATTAAGTCGCCTGAAATGGCGAAGTGTGGTCAATTCTTTGGGTAAAACCCTAATGTTCTTTGGCTATGCAGTCACGTTGACCTATGGCGGACACATGTGTGCCGATGTGAAAATCAAATTCGAGACCATTATGAAGTAAGTCCAAAATCATATAACTCACATATTTACATATATGTATAATGAATTGTTTATTTTCTTTGCAAAACAGAACATCGAATGTTGTATGGTCTCTTTATATTGACTCAATTTCTTGATTTTACACCCGCTTTTGAATGCAGCTCTATTATTGGCTAATCGCATGTATGAGATAATAGATCGAAGTCCTTCAATACAATCGCCAAATGACAAAGAAATAATCAATGGGAATATGATCAGAACAAATAAGACAAATGCTATAGATCAGGGTGTCAGCTATCGTGAGCTGAATTTCTCATATCCCTCACGTCCCAATCTACGGGTATTGGATAACTTTAATTTAGATGTGTTGCAAGGACAGACAGTAGCTTTAGTGGGAGCTTCGGGTTCTGGCAAATCTACATGTGTTCAGTTGCTAATGCGGTACTATGATCCCAATGCTGTACAGATTGTAAGTGCATAGAAATTGTATTCCTTCGCATATGAATTTCTACAAATCTGTCTCCATGTCTCTCTTCCTCTCACTCTCTCAGATTATTGATCAGGAAAGTATTCATCAGGACATGGGCTTGAAATCATTACGTTGACGCTTGGGTATTGTCTCCCTTTTTGAGAAAACAACTGCCGAAAATGTAGCCTATGGGGATAATTCACGCGAAGTGCCAATGCAACAGATTATGGAGGCAGCTAAAATGCCCAATGCCCATGATTTTATTATGACTTTACCCGCTCCATATGAGACTGTTTGAACAAAAACAACGTATTGCAAATCCAGAGCTATGGTAAGAAATCCAAAGATTCTTCTACTCGATGAAGCCACTTCGGCCCTGAACTTTCAAAGTGAAAGGGTATGCTAGTTTTTTGTCCCACTTCAAATAAAATTGTAAGCCACCCTTCTTCTCTCCATCTAGGTGGTTGAACACGCGTTGGATTTTGCCTGTTCGGGCCGTACTTGTATAGTGATTGCCCATCGCTTGTCGACAGTTCAGAATGCCAATATCATATGTGTCTTACAAGCTGGTCGCATTGTTGAGCAGGGTTTACACTCTCAGCTTTTGTCTAAAAATGGAATCTATGCCAATTTATATCGCAGTCAAACAAAAACCATGTAAAAAGCAAAAAGTGAATAAAACTTTCAATCTAGCCAAGACAAAAACCTTTAACACACCGAAATTTGGCCAAAAAGTGTTTGGTGCCTATCTTATCTTACGAGTATTATCAGCTCCAAACTGATCCGTTTCGATGGTTTTATATCTTTAGCCGCATTGCCTTAGATATTTCGCTTTAATACAGATGACGATGCTCCAGAAATTCTTTATAATTTGGTTCTTTGACAGTTTTTGGGGTTCGTAGCTAAATGGAAGGAGTGACCTTTTTAGTGGCTATTCCAGCCACACCGATTTGTCCTTTGGCCACAAGCTGTGAGCCTTTTAATGAGACAACAGCCGTTTGTTTTTTAGATGAAGATGAGGGCAGTATACGAAAATATGCATCAAAGTGTCATTTAAATATTGCTGCTTGTCTGAAAAGAAAAAGTAAGTACAATACCAAGATACATTGTAAAATATAAACAATGACAACTTTTTTATCCTATTTAAGATTATACGAATTATGATCAGTTATATTGCTCAATGGAGACTTATATTTGAGAAGCAAGTCCCACATACGCACGTTGCACAATATTCTTTGGCCATAAAATGGATTAATATCGTTATTAATTTCAAAATGTTTCTCTAAAAATGATATATAGGATATAAAAGCAAATGTATGCTGAGAAACTACAACTTGAAGACCGAATCCGTGTTAAATTGGCCATTGAATTCATCCAAAATATAGAGTTCTATTCTAATAACCTTATAGAACCCCTAGGAAAGCTTGTATTAGTTAAGTTTAAGCTGTTTTTTTTATTGGTGGCTATCGTTTCAGAATAAATTAAGCAGGTGGTATTAAATATTTATAGTGCCAGTGCTTAAATAGGAAGTGTTAAGCGAGTGCCAATTATACTTCACGATTTGGCCAGAGCATAAGGTGGTATTCTGTGCTATGGTTTGTGTACAAACCAAAAAGTGATAAATGTAACAAGTGTTTTTGCACCTGTTCAGCATACATGTGCAGGAAAGAAAATAATACTTGACCTGCATAGTTTGAGGCATAAACAAATATGCAAAAAAAAAAAAAAAACTAATCCAAGACACAAACCATGAACAAAAAAATACTTTTGCAACTCTTTGCACGAGTGTGTTTAAAATTAACATAAGACATAAGTGAAATTTAAGGCAAGAACCAGCTGCGAGATTTTGCAAGCTTACAATACAAGAGATGAAAATTTTGTTAAACTAAGTTACTACATGTTATTTCGGCTTAAAGAATAGAATGTTTTTCTTCTGGAATCTCTAGTGCTATTTAAAAAAGCGTTACATAGATTATACCGAATTTAAAAATATGTTCTCATTTTTTTCGGAATGAATTTCCTAATTTATTAAAAATTTTGCTTAATTTCTCAAAATTTAGCTTATATTTCTCTAAATTGTTTACTATGAAAAACATTACATTTTTCTTGATTTCGAAATTAATAATTACACAGTTAAGTTAAGTTCAATAGGTCTTTTATAGTAATTTAGGGGTGCTGATTACGGCCCTGTACTTAGTTTTTGCCCATCACGTCAGGACTTCGAACAAAAATAAACATTTTTCATTACTTTTTCAATTTCAATGCTAAAACCAGATTTAATTAGAATTGAGTTCTATTATGTCAATGAAAAACATATCAATAAAGTGATTCTTTTTTATTCTAATGACCAATGCATTACAAAAGTACTATAAAATTGTGCCTGGCTGAAAGAAGGATCACATGAAAACAATTATTATATTTAGGTAATATTATTAAGGAAAAATCTTTCAAAAATATAATTCAATAAGGAAAATGTGGCTACTCAAAGAAGTACCAAAAGAACCTAAATCTCTTGGGATAAGAGCTCTTTTGTTTTTGGAAAATTAAAATGTTTTATGGTTGGAATAAGGAAAAATTGATTCAGTTGTTATTCAAACAGAAGGAAGTGACTGAATGAGTCACGATTTCATAAAAGAAATGCAAGAATGCCAAGCCAAGGACACCTATATTAAAAAGATGAATAACTGTGCGCAAAAACTTAAAGATTTTACCTTGGCCAATGAAGAAAAAATGTTGGAAATAAGTAAAGGGTTTGAATCATTAATTATAATTTATTCCCAATACAGCGAAAAGAAATCGATACGGAAAACAACCCGCGATAATAATAATAATAAATAAAATAAATTTGAAACAGAATTATTAATAGAAAAAAATCGAAGAATTTCTCAGCCTACGCAAATAATACGCTTTGCAAAATGCGGAAAAAACGGATCCAAAACAAAAAATTGGATCTCTTCAAAAATGTTAATTATAGTTGGAAATAATGAGCTAAAGACAACCAGAAAGAGTAGGATGTACACGAGTTTCTTATTCTGCCGGAAATAAACGATGTCTGAGAAGGAAAACCACAGCACATCTTTACTTGTTCAAGCGGCTTTAGTATCAGCAAAAAAGGCAAATGCAACGATTTATCGTTTGTTTTAAAGGAAGCATCAAAAGGCAACGCAACTCAAATAAGAAATAAGTATTTATCCAAGGATCCTATTCCGTTAAGTCCTGAAGAAGCTTTGCCGTTTTCACTGGAAAATGGATTAACCAAGAGCACATACATAAACATCAAGTTAGAGGCTCTCATGACACAGATTTATATAAGCAGGACAGAAGAATGCACGCCAGAAAAAATAGTAGTTTGAATTATATGCAGGGCGTTTTCCACAGACAGTAGCGAAAACTTCGGCTTAGACGACAACTACATCCACGCAATAGCCTGGGATTCCAAACCGGGATCCTCATTTATCAGTGAACTAAATTACTGGGCCACTGACAAATACTGACAACTCATCTACCGAGGAAGAATTAGATTATCACATGTGTTTAAACATATTAAAGGTTGCCTGTGGAACAAGCATTTCTTTCCACCAAAAAAGAAAGAAACCGGGCAAACAAGTCTCTACAATGGCTGGAAGGATGCGGAAAGGCATGACCATAGAGGAGAAGACGCCTTTTCGCGAAGCGGCTCGCAGGGCGAACTACGTTTTAAAAAACAGCCCCGGTGTGTAGTGTCTACAGTTATTATAGTCAGGCAATATTAATATTAAGGAAAAATCTTTTAATCTCAATAATTATTGTTATTAATTATTAAGTTAACTAATACTGCTAATACTACTTATTGCCATTTAAGGAATAACGAAAAGGGTACTAAAAGAGGCCGATTGCAACTAGTTCCCTTGAAATAAAGCTTCTTTAGTTTTAGGAATATACAAATATTTTATGAGATGTATTTAAATAGGGAAACAAGTTTTTTTTAAAACGTTGAATAAGGAATAAGGAAAATTTGATTCAGTTGTTATCCGAACAGAAGGAAGTGACTGAATGACGAAACCTGTGAGTTGGCCCAGTATTTATGCGTTTTTCGTAACAAATTTCTCCATGGCAACTTGATGAAAATCAATATTTGAAGTATTATGCCACACTGGCAATTTTATCGATAACTAATACATGACAAATAATGGGAAACGGATGAAATTAACACTGGACGTGAAACACTGATTTTTAGTGGCGTCATTCCAATATATTTATTAGGATATAGAAATTTTGCACAGTTTAAGTTTATTTTATTTCAAAACAAAAAACGTGTTCCCTCAATCTCTTTTTGGGCTCTTTTTTTCATGCCTACAAAGATGATAAAAGTATTTTAATATCATAAAGCTTTTCTTTTCATACGTTTCTTTGTTTATAAAAATCGTTCTTTCAATAAACTATTAACATTTAAACTTGAAAGTATTAAATAGGCTGGAAAAACCATATTTTTTGGAACCATTCCAAGAATTTTATAACACTTGGTAGTAGTTGGTGATGGCATTCGAATGGTATGTATATCGATACATACCAGGCAAATGCCACCACCAACGTAATATTAATAGATACGCTGTGGTCTGTTGAGAATGAGAATTTGAATAAAAAATGAAAATCTAGCCGGCGATGCGGCTAGTGTCCAGGGTGCCAGTAGTGCAGTATTTCAATTGCTTTTCCGTTATATATTGTAATCGATTTATAACTACGCTGCAGTCTGTTGAAAAATGAAAATTTTAATGCGTGGGTGGATACGTCTTAATGGTGCAAAATATTGGACTACTGTTTCCCATCTATTTAATTCTAATGTAAACTGAACAAGAAACTCGAAATTTTTTGTGATAAAACTCCAAGTAGTTGTTCTTGTCACAATTTGGTTGTTGTGCAAAAATGTAAAAAAAAGAAACACTGAAATTCCACAGAATTATATTTCATTCATGAGGAAAATATCTTTTCCGTAATTTCCGGTCCATTTTATGAATGGGTTCTAAGTTTTCGGCTTTGATATGGAAAAAAGTCAGATGAGTATACATACATATATGTATGTATAATTTGAAATATGCATAATTTGTTTAAAACTAAAGGGCGAGTGAAAACCGAAAGATGATTTCGACTTCAGAATGGGTACAAATAATTGTTGTATGGTACAAATGTTACATTTGTTTGATGTGCGTGCAAAAAAAAAAAAAAAAATCTTATCATTTCTTGGTAATAGAAGATAAATAACAAGAACAAAGAAGTTCTTTTATCATGTGAGATGGCCGTGTTGCCCTTACACATTGCTATTTAATGCAAATTTCTATTAGTACTACCCATAACGAAGTCTATAAATGTCAACTTAGTTAATGGAAAGGTTTCAGTTTCAGACCAAAAGCAGCAACATGAACATCCATGGTATAGTGTGGATACTGTTGACACTAGGGCGACCCCTTTGGGCGAGATTCCAAGTAGGTTTCTATAAAATATATGTGAATAACATAAATAGTTCATATTTTTCATATTTTAGGACGGATTCACGTTCAAGACATCCATATGTGAGGGCAAGGATGGTGTACTATTGCCGATGTTTGGGACATGTCGTGGCTATTATATATGCAATAATGGCAATGCGGTTGTGGGATCCTGTGACGAAATAAGTCGATTCAATCCAATTAGTTTGCATTGCGATGAGGCTGATAATGTTGACTGCATGTATGATGATGAGAAGGCAAACAAGCTAACAGTTGTTAAACAGGTTGACTCTCAGGAATTTCAAAGCGTGGAGAGTGACGAAGATGAGGATGAGGAGGATGAAGACGACGAGGAAGAAGAGGAGCTGGAGCTGGAACCTGTGACGACTGTCAAGCCAAAGAAACGACCGCAGAAGCAAAAAGCAAACTCTACCAACATGTGTCTGGGCAAACGAAATGGTTATGCTTTGCCAAAAACGGATTCCTGCAACGATTACTATGTCTGTAAGTCGCAGCGGTCTCAACTCCGTAGTTGTCCTGGCCGCCAACAGTTCAGTCCAAAACGTCGTCTCTGCCTGCGAGCAAGTGAAGCCAAATGTCAAGTGTCTGAAGAGCCAAAATCGAGTCCTCCTGTTATGGGTGGCTTCTGCTCGGATGAAAGTGAAAGTGCTCTAGTTCCTCATGCCAATGATTGTACCAAATTTATGCTTTGCAGTAATATGATGTTTCTGGTTATGGATTGCCCAACTGGTTTGCATTTCAATGCCGAGAATAAACGATGCGATTATCCAAAGATTGCCAAATGTCAAGTGGATAAGCTAAAGCAAACAAAATCGAAACAAAAATTGCGAAATCGTAAATCGAAAAGGCTTCTTACATTGTAACTTCAGTCTGATAAATGGTTAATAAAATCAAAACTGTTTGGAATTTTAAGCAGAAATATTTGGTTTGTTTTAAGTTATCTAACATAATAAAAAGAAGAATGTTAAAAATGATTTAATCCCTTTACAGTTCAAAATATCTATAACATTTATTTATATTTCTGTTATTAAAAGATTTTAGAGGCTCGATGGTTTTATCGATTATAATCGAATAAATTAGATTATAATAATTATTAATAATATTTTTGTATACCGTTGCAATAAGGTTATATTGATTTTGGTCAGAAATGTGCAACGCATAGAAGGACCATATAAGGTATATACATATATTCTTGATCAGCACGACGAGACGAGTTCAAATAGCCATTTCCGTCCGTCCGCCTGCCTGGATCAACGCAAATTCCTCCTAGACCGTTAAAATTTTGCATGTAGGCTTGTATATACTGCAGGTCTTGTATATCTCGGATTGAGCCGGATCGGACCACCATATCATCTTATAGCTCCCATACAAACGGCAAAGTCACGAACAGTGACTTTTCTCAATGACTTCGTTATTTTTTAAGCTCTTGTCGTGAAATTTAATATTGGTGAGTTTATTACACCTATAAACGACTGTGCCATATTTGACCGGCTGACTATATGATATAGGTCTTATAGGAACGATCGGTGGAAAATAGTGATTTTGATCAATATCTTCGTTATTTCCTATGCTAAGATTGTAGGCCGTTCTTTCGCAAACCTTAGACTTTTTAGATAAAAGGTTTTTCCACTTTGATGGGTTCTACACCCATGTTACCAAACAGTTACCAAAAAAGTTGCAAGGGTATAGAAACTTTGAAGCTGTCGAAGTTAGCCCCGGCTCTCTGGTTTTATTTTTTAGTTGGTATATGGATTTAGTTAAAAATAAATTCCGTATTGTTCCTTTGTTATTCAAATGATCCAAATCAATTTCAACTTTTTTAAAGCTGGTTTCTTGATTTCAATTACAAATTACAAACAACTCAAAATAATCAAGTAACTATATTCAACTAATTTATGTATATTATGATATTGATTTGCCACGCCAATTGCTCGATAAATCGTTAGACGAATCTACCATTACATTATCATTAACAAGTGTTGCAAATAATTTTCTCATAAACTATATTCAATCTAAACACAAAAACCAAAATTTAAGCAGCTTCAGATATGTATATATTTTGAAATCAGAAAAAAAAAATATATATAAAAACTCAAAAGGATGAATTGAAGTTTAACATTCATAGTTGCAGGTACGAAGTTTTGAATTGAACACTAATCCGTTTGGACAAGGGAGTTCAACCTCACATTCGCATTGACACACTATATATGTTGAACCGCAGGTATTTGCAACTGCGTCAAGCATTTCGCCATCTTGTAGACCAACACAACGTCCATGACTCGCACAGTATGTGCCCGAGGGACCAGCTGAGGGACCACTTGGAGGCAGGCTACCATCTTCACAACGGACAATGTGGGGGTAATCGCAAGCATTCGTTGCGTTGTTGTATTGCAGATTATCGGGACACCTTTGTTCGTACATAACTCCATGAACGCACTGAATAAACGCTGAGCAGTTACCATCGATTGGTCCCTGCCAGTTGTCTGGATGATCGCAGCATTCGGGATCACAGGTTTTGTTTAGGCACACGCCATCGCGATCGTATACACATTGAGTCTTGTTGAAATAGGTTCCCTCCGGGCATTTCTGTGTCAGCCAATTGTTGTTGTTGCAAAGCAAGTAACCAGCACAATTCGCAGAATCGACTTTTGTGCTTCCCTCAGTACAGGTTGAGTTGTTGCCATTGCATTCACCATTGTCGTAAGTGCAATCCGTACCGTTCCACCAATCATTAACATCACAGGACTTTGTCTCATATTTTCCATTGACGCATTCAAGATACTGGGCACAGTTGGTCTTATCAGATGTTTTGTTGCCTTCAACACAATTCACGCAAACCCCATCGGTATCAATTTGGCATATGAGCAATTTCTCGTTAAAGAAGGAACCCTCAGCACAAGTCTTGTTGATCCACTCGTCATTCTCACATTGCTGATAACCAGCACAATCCGAAGGATTAACTTGCAAGGTTCCGTTTACGCATGTTGAGTTGTTGCCATTGCATTCACCATTGTCGTAAGTGCAATCCGTACCGTTCCACCAATCATTAACATCACAGGACTTTGTCTCATATTTTCCATTGACGCATTCAAGATACTGGGCACAGTTGGTCTTATCAGATGTTTTGTTGCCTTCAACACAATTCACGCAAACCCCATCGGTATCAATTTGGCATATGAGCAATTTCTCGTTAAAGAAGGAACCCTCAGCACAAGTCTTGTTGATCCACTCGTCATTCTCACATTGCTGATAACCAGCACAATCCGAAGGATTAACCTGCAAGGTTCCGTTTACGCATGTTGAGTTGTTGCCATTGCATTCACCATTGTCGTAAGTGCAATCCGTACCGTTCCACCAATCATTAACATCACAGGACTTTGTCTCATATTTTCCATTGACGCATTCAAGATACTGGGCACAGTTGGTTTTATCAGATGTTTTGTTGCCTTCAACACAATTCACGCAAACCCCATCGGTATCAATTTGGCATATGAGCAATTTCTCGTTAAAGAAGGAACCCTCAGCACAAGTCTTGTTGATCCACTCGTTATTCTCACATTGCTGATAACCAGCACAATCCGAAGGATTAACCTGCAAGGTTCCGTTTACGCATGTTGAGTTGTTGCCATTGCATTCACCATTGTCGTAAGTGCAATCCGTACCGTTCCACCAATCATTAACATCACAGGACTTTGTCTCATATTTTCCATTGACGCATTCAAGATACTGGGCACAGTTGGTCTTATCAGATGTTTTGTTGCCTTCAACACAATTCACGCAAACCCCATCGGTATCAATTTGGCATATGAGCAATTTCTCGTTAAAGAAGGAACCCTCAGCACAAGTCTTGTTGATCCACTCGTCATTCTCACATTGCTGATAACCAGCACAATCCGAAGGATTAACCTGCAAGGTTCCGTTTACGCATGTTGAGTTATTGCCATTGCATTGACCTTCATCTCGTTCACATGCTCGCTTCTCTGCGTTCCAGTAATCGCCAGTTGGACAAGATTTCGTTACATATTTGCCATTGCTGCAAACACGATATTTGGTACAGTCATTGAGATCCTCTTTAGTGCAGCCCTCAACGCAGTTCAGGCAAACGCCGTCTTCATCGCTCACACATATGCCATTTTGGAAATAATAACCTTCGGCACAAGCCACGGGCACCCAATCGTCATTTACGCACTTCAAGTAGCCAGCGCAATCTGAGGGATCCTCTTTAATAGTATCCTCCTCGCAGTTTGTATTACCACCATTGCATTCTCCATTATCCTCTTTGCATACTCCTTGCGTGGCATTCCAATAGTATTTATCGTCACAAGATTTCAACACAAATTGTCCGGTACAACAGACATAGTATTGGGTGCAATCATCCTCATCAGCTTTGGTTTCACCATCTTTGCAGCAATCCTCTGCATGCAGTGATCCTATAAGCAACGAAAGAGCCAAACACAGGGAGAGCACTGGCAAAAAAAAAAAAAAAAATAATAATAACACACAATAAAAAAATAAAGCAAATTTTTCACTGTTTTCCGAAAGTTCTTACCATAGTACGGCTTCATCTTAGCGTTGAGATATTCAAACGTTAACTGAAGCATCACTGGGCAACATATCACCTTTTATATTTTCCGGCAATTAAAATAATGAAATGTTTCATCTACAAGTCGCATGTGCCGTTGATAAAGCGAAGGCATTTTAGTGATACCATCTAGTAGTAGCATAGCATATAGTAGTTAAACGTGCTACAGATTTTTATCGTTTTTTTTTTTGTTTTTATATATAAATAGCAATATTTGCCAGAAGAAATCAAAGATTACAAAAAAAAGAAGGAAAGGAAATCAAAATATTAAAGTGATGTTACTGCTTAGTTTTGTTGCGATTTTTGTACAATTTTTATGTATTTTAATTTCCTTTCGGGCGGTAGAGTCTTGTGCCCCCCCATTCGTTTTCGCACAGTAACAAACATCTTAGTATCTCATGGAATTCAGGGTTAAAGAGTATAGTAGCGGTTCCTCAAAAAATATATTAAAAGGTTTGGTCTTGTTTCGAATAAAACAAAAAATAAATATATAATTTAAATATTTTTTTCTTGCATGTATTTAATAGAAGAGAAATAGAATTACTAAATGCCAATATATAAAAATCGGAAAAATAGAGTTAGAAATAAATCTTGTGAATCTAACGATTTGATTTTCAAATTGTTAACTTTAAGAAAACATTGAAAGAATCTAAACGTTGATAGTCCTTTTTAAAGGACTATCTGTGTGTCCAGTCATAAAGGCAACTCAACAACGAGGATAATTCATGTTTGAGTCCTAGGCTAATGTGTGGACCTCAACCGATGGCCACAGTATACAACTATATCTACTACTATAAAATAATAATAATATAAACATTTGCTGCTTTAAGATTTCATATATGTACATATTAGAGAGCTGCATGAATGATAGAAAAATCAATTCGAGTTAACAACATTCAAAACCAAATGAATGAATTGAATGACTTCGAAAATCGACTTTAACTGAATGAGTGTGTTGACATAGAACTCAGTCGCACAACATTCAAACGAAACAAAACGAATTGAATGAGTTAGAAAGTGAGACAATGAGTTGCTATGATTCGAATGAATTCGAATGAATGAGTGACAACTCCACAATGAAATGAATGAGTGTGAATTTTAGTACTTGTCAAATCTCTAAAAATACGTAACTCTGTTTAATGAAAGGCAATGAATTGAGTGTCAAAGCATAACCAAAGTCACTCACTCGAGTGAATTCGATAGAATGAAGCGTAAAGCCGAGTGAAAACTTTGGAAATGCCGAACACACTCGAATTATTCTATTTGTAGCACACACTAGAGAGCTGCATGAATGAGAGAAAAGTCAAAGTCAAATGAATCCATTCGAATTGAATTCGAATGAATGAGTGACAACTCCACATTGAAATGAATGAGTGTGAATTTTAGTACTTGTGCCACACACATTTTGAGCATCGTTCATTTCGTTGGAGACAATTGTGGCAGGCATAATGGAAAACAGTCAAGCGGACGAATTTGTATGTATTTGGCAAACTAATTTTGATGGTTTTGTTTTTATTGTTGTTGCTAGTTGTTATATATATGTATGTATGTATTTATGTAGGTAATGTAGGTTAATATGCATAAATATGTTTTCTTTTTGTTTCATAAATTATTATGTTTGTGCTTAGTTAATCAACTTGTATTTGTGACCTGTCCATAAATGTTTCTTGTGCGTTATTTTTCAGATTTAATTTAATGATTTTGAAATATATAGGTTATTAATAATCCAAGTGATGTTAAGGAGAAGCTTCAGAGTGGCCTGTATTCTTTGATTGAAAAGAGAGGCCGAAGCGAGGTGTGGAATTTTTTTCTAAAATAAAAAATAATATGGGAGACGAGTTGCAGAGTTTTGTAGCTTGTAAGATGTGCTTTACTGTATATAAGTTTACAGGAAGCACATCAAACCTTGTGAAACATAAATGCTACTTGGTTAACGCGAGTAAATTTAATGAAGCCGCCCCAATTGATGTCAACCCTGAAACGAAGCAGGAGGGTGTAGCAGTCGCAACAGAATGGGTTGTGACGAACTGTCGTCCTCTAAATATCGTTGGTGATTCAGGATTGAAAAAGTTTGCAGCCTTCTTAATTAACGTAGGAGCAACTTATGGAAAAAACGTGGACATAAAAAGGTTATTGCCCCACCCCACAACAATATCGAGAAACATTAAAACGCTTTATGAGTGCCATATCGGTCCTATTAAGATCGAGATTCAAAAGTTTAAGGAATTGGGTTACGCCATAACAAGTGACATATGGACCGACAATTATTTGAAAACGTCTTACTTGTCGTGTACTATCCATTATGTGAAGGAAGGTGTACTGGCTGACCGACTAATTGCCATGAAGTCTATGAAAGACACGTCGTGCACAGGTTTGTTTATCTACACTTGTAATCGAAAGGTTATTTTAATTTTCTTGTCTATGTTTAGGCCTAAATATTCGAGCAAAAATGGATGAAATACTCGAAGACTTTGGCTGTCAAATTGAAGTGGACAATCCCGTAGTTGTAACAGACCGTGGATCAAATATGGTGAAGGCCTTCCAAGATGTAGACAAAATGCATTGCGTTGATCACCTAATTAACAACGCTATTGAAAAAGCCATCAATGCTGTGCCCGAGATGGGGAGTATTATTACAATTTGCAGCAAATTGGTTAAGTACTTCAAAAAATCAGGAATGAATTCAGCATTAGGTTTATCTTTGAAAAGCTTTTGTCCCACTCGATGGAACACCGTTTATTACTTGCTGAAATCTATTGAAATGAATTGGATAGACCTTACAACAACGCTAATAGATAAAAATCAAACAGCCAAGATTGATGGAATTAACATTAATCATTTAAGATGTATTGTAACCCTTTTAGAAGTTTTTGAGAGTGTGTCAAAAAAGCTCGAGGCCAGTAAACGACCAACTATACATTTAGTTTTGCCGAATATAAATAAACTAAAAAAAGCATGTCAGTCCGATAGTAAAGACATTGAAATAATACAGTCCTTTAAGTCCGCTTTACACAGCCAAATTCTGACTACAGTTATCCCTAATTTATCTAAGTTTCACAACATTGCCCTTTTTCTTTTCCCACCGACAAACAAATTAATTCAATTTTCTCCCACTGAGAAAGAATCTATTTTCGGCGAGTGCATAAAAATGATGCGAAGCTTTGATAAACATAACCCAAACCCAACAGAAATTGATTCGCCTAGTGATGAGTTTGCTGACTTCGTTGAGCCACACCATCATGACACAAATAGGGACCCAATAGAAGAAGAAATTAATGGGTATTCTAATCTTAATGTACCATATACAACAAATTTTGATGTTTTAGCTTGGTGGAATACGAACCAACAATTTTTCCCTTTGTTATTTAAGGCTAGCTGCAAAATATTTTGCATTCCAGCAAGTAGCGCTGCATCTGAGCGTGCATTTTCTGCAGCTAGAAATTTAATTACAGATAAACGTTCACTAATCACCACAAATCCAGAAAACATTAATAAGATTATGTTCTTACACTCTAACATACATTAATTTAATTATAATTAGAATATAATGTATACATATATAATAAAATAATAAATATAAAAACATAAATTTTGTTTTGCATTTTCCCTTGTTCTTCTTCTGCTTCAAGCATGACAAAGCCAAAAAAAATGTTGTTGGCATTCGAATGAATTCATTTGGCGTTGAAAATTTTTCGGCATTCTCACTCATTCAATTCGTCTATTGTCGGTTAAATGTCGTGCGACCGAGTCTTTCGCGAGCGCTTTCACTCACTCAAATTCATGACGTTTCGCATTCAATTCAATTCAACTCATTTTGAGCGTTGTTAATTCGAATGTGCCTTTTTTGACATTCATGCAGCTCTCTAGTTCGAATCCCCTACAGAGATTAACTTTTTTTTTTTATAACTAGTGAAGTAATATTAAAAGGTAGATACATCGTGTATATGATGGCTTAGCGAATATTATTTTGTAGAATATGTTAGATAGCCTTATTAATGTTTTCTCGATTCGTGGCAACTAGGAAATTCTTTTAAATTAGATTTTCCCAAATTGTCCAATCCATAACTGCGCACTAAAGTTTTAATTTTTCATTTCGCCATTATTTTCCCTACATTTTGGATAAAATAATTCGTTTTTGTAGCTTTAAAACGTCCCAATAAAAATGAGACAATTCGAATAATTCGAATGATTCGAGTGCCTTAGTACAATTCGATGCTTTGACACTCAATTCATTGCCTTTCATTAAACAGAGTTACGTATTTTTAGAGATTTGACAAGTACTAAAATTCACACTCATTCATTTCATTGTGGAGTTGTCACTCATTCATTCGAATTCAATTCGAATGGATTCATTTGACTTTGACTTTTCTCTCATTCATGCAGCTCTCTAGTACATATATCGTGACACTTGGCTTAATAATGGCTGGAAATATAAGTAGGTTCACTTATTTAGATATATCTACGGTCTTTTAGGTGACAGATCGTAGTTGATATCTATTGCTGATTTGATTTCTAAAAACAACAGTTTAAGTGCAAAGCCTCAATGAATATATAACTTAACAACAATATATTGAAAAATATATGTCAGATTCAAATAAGTTTTTATAATAAATGAAATAATAAAATCTTGTAAATTAGTAGGATCAGCATAAAACTTGAGTTATGTACAAATTTAAGCATATCCTGCTCCAATTCTTATTACAGGAGAAAGTGCGATTTTTACAGAGATTTTCTGTAAAGTCCTAGAGCCCCTAGGACTTTAGAACTTTATACATATTTTGTTGTTTACTTGTTTTAAATAAGGAATTTTGTAATATATGGCAGTTACATTCGAGTTAAGCCTTCAGCGGACCACGAAATACGAATTAAACACTATAATTAGTGATGGATTATTCTCGATACAGCGAAAACAAATCGATATCGCAAACAACCCGCGATAATAATAATAAATAAAATAAATTTCAAAAAAAAGAAAAGATATTTGATTTTTATATGGTGTTGGATAAACTTTGTAGTGGTTTGGCAGGTGAAGTAGTTCATCCACAAATCTTTTAGATTTTGATCGAAGCAATTCAACGTTGGAGGAGAAGTCCTGAATTTAAACTCATTAACTTAATTATTCTGAAATATTAACCATTATGTTAAATAGCTAAACTATCGATATATCGCAAGCTCAAAGAGAATTCTATCTAGCATCACTAATTGCTCTCTTCTTGCCTTTGCCTTTACAATTAACTTTAAATTGCTCTCTCTCGCAGCACACAACTTTAAGAATTTACTGTACCAAGAGAACTCGAATGCGACGAACGCAAATAAATGGACAAACTGTATAACGTCGTCTATTTGTTTCGGGAACATTGTGGAACAATATACATAGGCCGGGAAGATATGAGGCATCGAATCTCTTAACGAGGAAGCAACTTAGTTAAGTTGGCCGAGAAATTGACCAAAAGATAGTGCGATGAAAAATCTTAACCGCGAAATGCGTAGAAACTTAAATTAAACCAAATGATTCTGATGATCCTGTTTAAATTGTTGTTAGGTGATGTGTATTCAACACTCTACACTTTTTATAGCTCAAATGTTTTACAAAATCATGCTTTAGCAAAGTGAAAAAAAACCAGAGGGTGGGGGCTAACTTCGACCGCGTCAAAGTTTGTATACCCTTGCAAGTTTTTTAGTAACTCTTTTATCTAAACTAACTGTTTTATCTAAAGAGGGTAATGTTTGCGAAAGAACGGCCTTCAATCTTAGCATAGGAAATAACGAACTTTTTGATGAAAGTCACTGTTTTCCACGGATCGTTCCTATGGGAGCTATATGATATAGTTACCCGATCTTTACCAAATTCGGCACAGTCATTAACAGATATATTAGACTATCAAATGTTTAATTTTATTGACAAAGTCACTGTTTTTGATCGATCGTTCCTATGGGAGCTGTATGATATAGTCACCCGATCTTGACCAAATTTGGCACAGTCGTTAATAGGTGTAATGGACTCACCAATTGCTCAGAAACTAACAAAGTTATTCAAAAAAGTCACTGTTCGTGACTTTGCCGTTTGTATGGGAGCTATATGATATAGTGGTCCGATCCGGCTGAATCCGAGATATACAACCCTTGCTGTATATACAAGCATACATGCGAAATTTCAGCTCTGTAGCTCATATGGTCTAGGAGGAGTTCGCATCGATCCAGACGGACGGACAGACATGGCTATTTGAACTCGTCTCTTCGTGCTGATCAAGAATATATATACTTTATATGGTCGGAGATGCCTCCTTCTATGCGTTGCACACTTCTGATTAAAATTAATATACCCTTTTTGCAAGGGTATAAAAATGTCTTTTAAAAGCATTTGAATTTATTTAATTTAACTTCCCCTCAATACATCTTGACTATTAGAGAAAAACAAATCGCAGTAAACATTGCCCAAGACAAAACCACATACGAATGCTTTAAACAACTTTGAAATTTTAGTGGGCATTTTAACAGTACTTTCTGCTTAAATCGAGGAAGGAAAATTATATTTTGCTGATATTAATCGTGGAGAGTATATGTATACTCTTCTTGAGTATATGTTGACGATGAAGCACTTGTACGGTGGTCCTAGTAAAATTGGGTCGTGGAAAACTTATCATGGGTCTGGCCTACAAATTAAACCATTTTGAGTGAGAACTCTTATCAGTGTAGAAAAGCAAATTATAAAATTGACTTAAAATCTACCTCTCATCACTCAGTACTCAATTTCACAGCCCCGTCAGTCAATGCTGCTTAAACCGGAATATTCTTTAAAAATTATAAGACATAGGAAAATGACTGGACCATTCTATACGTATGCCAATCCATTATTACAGTAGGTAGTTTTAATGTTATAACATCCAAACCAATAAACTTTACCGGTCAGTTATTTAGGAATTCTGTTAAATGCTAACATATATATCGAAACCAGTATTTTAAGTATCGATTGTTAGTAGTAAGTCAGTATTTTAAGTATCAACTGTTAGTATTAAGTCGCCTATGGAAAATATCGGTATGCGGCCTAAGGCCACACTGAAAGGTTCCTGCTTCTTCTTACGGCAACGAGACACACAAGACGCACTAGCTGCGCAGCTAAAAATAAATCTCTTGCCATCGTTATTTATACTTATCATTTCAGGATATTAATAACATATAAATAAAATAAATTTGAAACAGAAGAATTATTAATAGAAAAAAATGGAAGAATTTCTCAGCCTTTGCAAATAAATGCTTTGCAAAATGCAATAACATGTCAGATCGACTCAAAACGGATATAAAACATAAAAATTGGATCTCTTCAAAAATGTTAATTATAGTTGAAAATAATGAGTTAAAAACAACTCCAGAAAGAGTAGGATGTCCACGAGTTTCTTATTCTGACGGAAATTAACACTGTCTCAGAAAGAAAACCACAGCACATCTTTACTTGTTCAAGCGGCTTTAGTATCAGCAAAAAAAGGCAAATGCAACGATTTATCGTTTGTTTTAAAGGAAGCATCAAAAGGCAACGCAACTCAAATAAGAAATAAGTATTTATCCAAGGATCCTATTCCGTTAAGTCCTGAAGAAGCTTTGCCGTTTTCACTGGAAAATGGATTAACCAAGAGCACATATGTACATAAACATCAAGTTAGAGGCTCTCATGACACAGATTTATATAAGCAGGACAGAAGAATGCACGCCAGAAAAAATAGTAGTTTGAATTATATGCAGGGCGTTTTCCACAGACAGTAGCGAAAACTTCGGCTTAGACGACAACTACATCCACGCAATAGCCTGGGATTCCAAACCGGGATCCTCATTTATCAGTGAACTAAATTACTGGGCCACTGACAAATACTGACAACTCATCTACCGAGGAAGAATTAGATTATCACATGTGTTTAAACATATTAAAGGTCGCCTGTGGAACAAGCATTTCTTTCCATCAAAAAAAAAAAGAAACCGGGCAAACAAGTCTCTACAATGGCTGGAAGGATGCGGAAAGGCATGACCATAGAGGAGAAGACGCCTTTTCGCGAAGCGGCTCGCAGGGCGAACTACGTTTTAAAAAACAGCCCCGGTGTGTAGTGTCTACAGTTATTATAGTCAGGCAATATTAATATTAAGGAAAAATCTTTTAATCTCAATAATTATTGTTATTAATTATTAAGTTAACTAATACTGCTAATACTACTTATTGCCATTTAAGGAATAACGAAAAGGGTACTAAAAGAGGCCGATTGCAACTAGTTCCCTTGAAATAAAGCTTCTTTAGTTTTAGGAATATACAAATATTTTATGAGATGTATTTAAATAGGGAAACAAGTTTTTTTTAAAACGTTAAATAAGGAATAAGGAAAATTTGATTCAGTTGTTATCCGAACAGAAGGAAGTGACTGAATGAGTCACCTGTGAGTTGGCCGTATTTATACAATTTTCGTAACATCGATAATTATCTAGGACCAGATCCCATATCTAATAGCGAATTTTCTTAACAACTTTAAGTATATTACGAAAAAAAAAAACACTGAAGTCCACATGCGACTATGAATTAATTTACTTTTACACATGTCAATAAATAAAATGGCGTTGTTTTATGTTGTGAAATTTTGCTTAGTTTATTTACTGTATTTTTGTAACTGAAAAAGAATTATACATTTCTTGCATTTTAGCAGACTATTTCGATACAATACACCTGGTATTGTCCGTTGTGTTTAAACTGTATATTGGTAACTTGTAGCGTCTTATGGAATGTTCATTATACTTTTTGTTGTCCAATGGGAAAATCAAATTTTACAATTAATTAAAATTCATTTTAAATTATTTTAATACTTTATTAATTCTGCAGGGAAGTCCTTACTGCAGGAGAAAGAATGATTTTACAGCCTGCTGTAATGAAAAGGCTCTAGGACTTTAGAACTTTATACATATTTTGTTCTTTACTTGTTTTAAATAAGGAATTGTGTAATAGATGGCAGTTACATTCATATTAAACCTTCAGTGGGCCACAAAATACAAATTGAACACTAGAATCGCTTTTCTATGCGTTAATATTAGCAACAAAATCACATCAAGCAAAAATGCGTTAAATCTCACAATGTCCAACGACTAAACATTCAAATTCGAAGAATCGCATACTATCCAAATCACAATCTCTTACCAATATCTCTGTAGAGACATGCATAGTCAATGTAAGGGAAAACATCAATGGTCGAATTGTTTATAAACAACGAAAAGTAGTGGATTATGACGATTTCATAAAAGAAATGCAAGAATGCCAAGCCAAGGACACCTATATTAAAAAGATGAATAACTGTGCGCAAAAACTTAAAGATTTTACCTTGGCCAATGAAGAAAAAATGTTGGAAATAAGTAAAGGGTTTGAATCATTAATTATAATTTATTCCCAATACAGCGAAAAGAAATCGATACGGAAAACAACCCGCGATAATAATAATAATAAATAAAATAAATTTGAAACAGAATTATTAATAGAAAAAACTCGAAGAATTTCTCAGCCTACGCAAATAATACGCTTTGCAAAATGCGGAAAAAACGGATCCAAAACAAAAAATTGGATCTCTTCAAAAATGTTAATTATAGTTGGAAATAATGAGCTAAAGACAACCAGAAAGAGTAGGATGTACACGAGTTTCTTATTCTGCCGGAAATAAACGATGTCTGAGAAGGAAAACCACAGCACATCTTTACTTGTTCAAGCGGCTTTAGTATCAGCAAAAAAAGGCAAATGCAACGATTTATCGTTTGTTTTAAAGGAAGCATCAAAAGGCAACGCAACTCAAATAAGAAATAAGTATTTATCCAAGGATCCTATTCCGTTAAGTCCTGAAGAAGCTTTGCCGTTTTCACTGGAAAATGGATTAACCAAGAGCACATATGTACATAAACATCAAGTTAGAGGCTCTCATGACACAGATTTATATAAGCAGGACAGAAGAATGCACGCCAGAAAAAATAGTAGTTTGAATTATATGCAGGGCGTTTTCCACAGACAGTAGCGAAAACTTCGGCTTAGACGACAACTACATCCACGCAATAGCCTGGGATTCCAAACCGGGATCCTCATTTATCAGTGAACTAAATTACTGGGCCACTGACAAATACTGACAACTCATCTACCGAGGAAGAATTAGATTATCACATGTGTTTAAACATATTAAAGGTTGCCTGTGGAACAAGCATTTCTTTCCATCAAAAAAAAAGAAACCGGGCAAACAAGTCTCTACAATGGCTGGAAGGATGCGGAAAGGCATGACCATAGAGGAGAAGACGCCTTTTCGCGAAGCGGCTCGCAGGGCGAACTACGTTTTAAAAAACAGCCCCGGTGTGTAGTGTCTACAGTTATTATAGTCAGGCAATATTAATATTAAGGAAAAATCTTTTAATCTCAATAATTATTGTTATTAATTATTAAGTTAACTAATACTGCTAATACTACTTATTGCCATTTAAGGAATAACGAAAAGGGTACTAAAAGAGGCCGATTGCAACTAGTTCCCTTGAAATAAAGCTTCTTTAGTTTTAGGAATATACAAATATTTTATGAGATGCTTTTAAATAGAGAAACAAGTTTTCTTTAAAACGAATAAGGAATAAGGAAAATTTGATTCAGTTGTTATCCGAACAGAAGGAAGTGACTGAATGACGAAACCTGTGAGTTGGCCCAGTATTTATGCGTTTTTCGTAACAAATTTCTCCATGGCAACTTGATGAAAATCAATATTTGAAGTATTATGCCACACTGGCAATTTTATCGATAACTAATACATGACAAATAATGGGAAACGGATGAAATTAACACTGGACGAGAAACACTGATTTTCAGTGGCGCCATTTCAAGCACATGAGAAGGAATGTAAACATATTCGTCAATTCAAAACCTTTTGGACCTTCTATTTTTTTAAAAGCATTTTTAAGCCGTTTTAATAAATTTCAATTATTTAAATACCTATGTATTTTTTATATATGTAAATAAAAGCTTTATAAAGACTTTGTTACGAAATGGCTTGCCAGTTTTTTGAATATTCTGCCCAGTATACTAAATTGCCAACGGAAATTTATACTTTTCTGTAAAAAAGAGAGTACTTAAGTGGTCATGTTGTAAAACTGATTTATGGGACCCGCAAGCGATTAGACTAAAAGCAAATAAAGTTGTTTTTTAAATACAATAGAAATACTGTTAAAAATATTTATTTGATTTTCAATTTCAATGTCCCGCACCTTTCATAATTAGAGTGTGCAGACCACTTTCTCCGGATAGTTGCATGTCATGAGGTCTTGATCCCAGTAGAGTTTATCGTCACAGGACATTTCTACCTCGCATTCACATTGGCAGACCACATAGTTATTGCAACTGGTAACTGAGGGCAAGTAGGTTCCTTCGCGTTTTCCCAAACAGCGACCGTTACTCTCACAGGCAATGCCCGATGGTCCGGCAGTTTCTCCCGACGGTGGCACATAATCCCATTCGCATTTGACGTTCTGTGGATAATCGCAAATTTGCGTTTCGGAATCATATATCAGATTATTGGGGCAATCCTGCTCGACAGCGCAATTAAAATTGCATTTGTAGAACTTATTGCATGTACCATTTACGGGAAAGAGTGTTCCCTCGGTCTGATTCTGGCATATGGTGCTTGTGCTATTGCATACGATGACCGGCACATAGTCATCGGGATAGTCGCATTCATCTGATGTGGCATTGTATACCAAATCACCGGGACAAATGATATCACTGGTGGCATTCGCATCACTCACAATATCCCAATCCCAATCGCATACTTGGGCTGTTTCATTGAATTTGGTGTACTCGTCGCACGGCATGGCGATGGGGCACTGACACTGGCATACCAAATAGCCATTTGTATCCGGATTGGCAAACATTTTGCCATCGGGCTGTTTGGCGCAAACGCTCTGATTGCTGCATGTGGTGCCCGAAGGTCCGACTATGATATCATCATCGGTTTCATCCCCACTGGCCTCATGCGGGGTACAGTCCACCAAATAGGCATGATTGCATAAATTATATGTGGGATCGAAGAACAGGCTACCGGGACAGGAGAACTCCTGGACACAGCCGTGCGCGCATTGGATAAACTTGCCACATTCCCCATCAATGGGCAACATGTCGCCATCTGTCTTGTTGGCACAATCAGCACGATTATCTGAGCAATACGCTGGAACCTTACCAGCTGGAGTAGTACTTGAGCTGATCGAGTTATCAGTAGTTGAACTGCTAGGTGTGGTTGTTATCTCAGGATCATCGGTTGAAGTTGGCACAGTTGTATCGTCCTTATCGTCGGGAGCACAGGGTGTTGTGGTTTCTACATCGTCTTTGTCATTATCGTCATCCACATCCAAATCCAAATCATTGCACTCATCTGCACAACAACTGCAGGTGCATTTGTCATCGCTAGTAGCAAAGGCCGACAGGCCTAAACAATTGGCACGCCATTGAAAATCGCATTCACCGAGCACACGATTGAAATGCAGGCCGCGAGGACAACTGCCAATGAAGGCCACCTCCCGGTCTTGGCATACAACAAATCGTCCACAATGGCTGGACAAAGGTAAACGCGAACCGTCCGCTTCCTGTGAGCAAATATCGACAAGCTCACCCAGAGCCAATTGAAGGACAAGTACCAATAATAGCTGGCAAAACCAGGAACCTAATAGAAAAGAGCGTTCAATTATTCAAATTTATGCATCAAATTCGTTCATTCCTTACTCTCTTTCCGCATTGTGAGTGGGCCAAAAATTCACCAATAACTAAGCTATAAACTAGCCTAGGCCATGGCATTTATGCCAGTCGCAATATATCAAATCAGTAGTCAATCTTTAAGTCGACTACTGATTTGATTCCTTACCATTTCATTTCAACGTTTTTCTTATCGCCTCGTGTAATTGGAAATATTCGGGGCCTAAACTGCTGAATGAAGAGGAAACTTCACGACAGCTACCTAATTTATGTTCTTTGCCGCACACTTATCAACGATAAGACAGAAGCAGCCAACACCTCCTCTGTCCCCTCTGACCACCTCATTCTTCCTAGCATTATCGAGCACTCTAGAGCTCTTTGCCTGGTAATCAATGCTCGATCACATTATTGATACTTGAAATTAAAAGGCGCTTCAAATTAACCGACAGCGCAATGAAATACCTTCAAGTTTCATTCTTAAACTTGAACAGATACACACTTTAACGAAAAAGCTCTTAACAAGTGTATAGATGTAAATATAAATCATGATTAGGTAATTTCCTCTTTAAGGTTTAAAGAAGTTGTTCAATTAGAATGACTAATTCTAATCAAGAATTTAGAATTTTGAAATTAGAATACCCACTACAAGAGTATAATAAACAATGAACATTGGTCCCATATTCATATACGAGAGTATACATAAATGTTTTTTTTGTCGTTTTTATATTTAGAATCTGGCATTCTCGGAATTGAACGCAATCGCACTGATATGAAAAATCACGATAACAATATGATTTTGCTAAACACAACTCTGACAAGAATAAAAACCAGCAAACAGAAAAAAAAAAAACCAGAGGGCCGGGACTAACTTCGACCACGCCGAAGTTTGTATACCCTTGCAACTATTTTGGTAACTCTTTCCTTACACATAGCCATCAAAGTGTAAAAACGTTTTATCAAAAAAGTTTAATGTCTGCCAAAGAACCGCCTACAATCTAAGCATTGAAAATAACGAAGTTATTGATCAAAGTCACTGTTTTCCACCGATTGTTCCTATGGAAGCTATATGATATAGTCACCCGATCTTTATCTAATTCGGCATAGTTATTAACAGATATATTATATGTTTATATAAATATATTAATGTTTAATTGGAAAGCAATCGCGTCGAAAGTAACGAAGTTATTGGCAAAAGTCATTGTTTTCGACCGATCGAAACTATGGGAGCTATATGATATATTATTGAGAAAAGTCACTATTCGTGACTTTGACGTTTGTATGGGAGCTATATGATATAGTGGTCCGATCCGGCTGAATCCGAGATATACAACCCCTGCAGTATATACAAGCCTACGTGCAAAATTTCAGCTCTGTAGCTCTTACGGTCTAGGAGGAGTTCGCGTTGATCCAGACGGACGGACGGACATGGCTATTTGAACTCGTCTCGTCGTGCTGATCAAGAATATATATACTTTATATGGTCGGAGATGCTTCCTTCAATGCGTTGCACACTTCTGACCAAAATTAATATACCCTTTTTGCAAGGGTATAGAAATATCAAAGAAGCCAAATCGTTTATGCCGAACTTAATATACCCTTGCAGTTATATTTTTTAATGCTTTTAACTTTTTTTGTGTTCCAAAAGGCTTGAAGGCTCAAGCTCTAACTATGTATATCCCTTTCAATTTCGCTATATCCGCCCTTGCCTATCTGTCCCAGCTGTCAGCAGCATTTGAGCAGAGCTGATTTGTATTGACTATAACTTGTGTTCTATATTTCTGATCTTATTCAAATTTTGATAAAAAATACTCCCACACCTTCATTTTTTGTATAGCACTTGAAGATATAGTGGTCAGATCTGGATGATTTTTAAGCTATAAATAGCTGAAATGCCACGTTTTATTTTAATAGCTTTGAAATTGGCGTAGCAATCCATATATGCATCGACGTACGCACAGACTGACATGGCTATATCGACTTAGAATGAGAACATGCTGATCAAAAATAATAAACTTTATGTGGTCGGACACCTTCTGTGCGTTACAAACACCTGACCAATTTTATAATACCCTCTGCAAGGGTATAACAATACAATAAATAAACTAAGCCAAATTTCATAACATACAACAACTCCATTTTATTTATTGTCATGTAAAAAAGTAAATTAATTCATAGTCCCATGTGGATTTGAGTGTTTTTTTATTCGTAATATATTAAAAGTTGTTAGGAAAAGTCGATATTTGGGTATCCCATATCTGGTCCTAAAATAAAATTATCGATATATTTGTTGTGATTATCGATTATCATACTTAAAATTTTCATATTCGTCATTCAGTCACTTCCTTCTGTTTGGATAACAACTGAATCAAATTTTCCTCATTCCTTATTCAACGATTTAAAAAAACTTGTTTCCCTATTTAAAAACATCTCATAAAACATTTTTATATTCCTAAAACTAAAGAAGCTTTATTTCAAGGGAACTAGTTGCATTCGGCCTAATTTAGTACCCACATTTTCCTTATTCCGTATTCCTTAAATAGCAATAAGTGGTATCAGCAGTATTAGTAAACTTAATAATTAATAACAATAATTATTGAGATTAAACGATTTTTCCTTAATATTAATATTGCCTGACTATAATAACTGTAGACACTACTCACCGGGGCTGTTTTTGAAAACTTAATTCGCCCTGCGAGCCGCTTCGCGAAAAGGCGTCTTCTCCTCTATGGTCATGCCTTTCCGCATCCTTCCAGCCATTATGGGGACTTGTTTGCGCGGTAAATCTAACAACAAGACTTGGCTATACATAAAAATCAAATTTCTTTTTTTTTGTGATGGAATAGAAATGCTTGTTGTTTTAAATAACTCTCCCTCGATTTATACGGTATGAAATATTCCTTTTCTTTATGAATTGATTCATTTTCCTTCCTCGGTAGATGAGTTGTCTAAGTGGCCCAGTAATTTAGTCAACTGATGAATGACGATCCGGGTTCGAATCCCAGGCTAGTGTATGGATGTAGTTTTCGTCTAAGCCGAAGGCCTTAGAGGCTAGTGCTTGTAAAATATAGTTAGGTTGATAGTCTGTTTCAAATTTATTTTATTTATTATTATCGCGGGTTGTTTGCGATATCGATTTGTTTTCGCTGTATCTGGAATAAACCATCACTAATTATAGTGTTCAATTTGTATTTTGTGGCCCACTGAAGCTTTAATTTGAATGTAACTGCCATCTATTACAAAATTCCTTATTTAAAACAAGTAAAGAACTAAATATGTATAAAGTTCTAAAGTCCTAGAACCCGCTCATTACAGCAAACAGGCTGTAAAATCATACTTTCTCCTGCAGTAAGGACTTGCCTGCAATAATAAAGTATTGAAATAATTTGAAATGAATTTCATTTAATTGTAATATTGGATTCTCCAAGTGGACAACAAAAAGTTCAATGTACTTTCAATAAAGTCTTTTAAAGTCAATTTTGGAAAGAATGTGGATACAATAGTATGAATAAATGTAAACAAGAACTTCAAACTGGATGTAGAGAAATGAAAGACAATTGTGACATCGCAATATGTACAGTTATAGACATGTTAGAAGAAGATACAATATAACATATGTAGGTATGTATGTTTAGACATGGGATAGACTGCGGTGACAGGCTTCCTGCTTCGCGGCTTAGTTCGAGACCATCATCATGATCGCCATCATTGTCAGCCTACTTGCATAGGTGCTTTGGTGCCTAGATGCCTAAAGGTGAAACCCAAGCCAATGCAATTCTAATTATTCAAATGCAAATACTAAAGTACGCTTGAATTAAATTACACAAACTTCTACTACATAAATGTCAGGGAAAAGCATACAGAGGAAGAGACAAAAAATACTGTGCAGAGAGGCCAAAGGCAGGCTTAACGGTGGTAATAATATACATTACACTACATATACAAATGCATAGTTATCACTCACACATACAAATGCCCATATATGCATGTTTGGATGTAAAAGGGACGGGACCCCCAACAAAAGACCAAGTCTAAATGGGAAATATGAGTTGATCACTCTCTTTCTCGCTCAAACGGGCTACATACAAACACACACACATACACGCAAAGACACAGAGCACTGTCCCCCCCATTCGCTCTATTGTAAATATCTTCTCAGGTGTAACAGGTTTCTCAGATTTAAACTGAGGTCGCGCCTGTAATACAGGCCAGTCGTCAGTGCAACTCGCTACGTAATTGATCGTGAGAAGCAGAAGGAGAAGGAGCTTTCAGTACACCTCAATGGGGATTCCTAAGGCATCAAGGACATACGATAACATATAAATTGTTCGAATTAAGGAACTGAGATCGATTGGTGCATAGATAATATGCGAATTCTATCATTTGATTTCATTCAATTCTAGCACCATTCGAAATCAGTGCTTTTGATTAGAACCAATCAACACGAGATGGCATTAAATCACAATTGATACAGTAAATACTAAGTAAATGTGTCTGACTACGAAAGCTTTTTTTTTTCTGTTTTGTTTTTGTTGTTACTGTGATAACCGCTGTGCTGTGTTCAGGGCAGAAGAAGCCTTCAAAGTGCCAAACCAACTTAACCGGGTCTTCGGTCATCGATTGCCTTTGTGTACCTCTTTTATGTTTTCAAAAAACCAAAAACAAATAATAATAATTTAAATGTGGTTGTACCATTCTGTCATCGATCGATTAAAAAACTAAACTAAAGCAGAGTGTTCAGTCAAGTGAACTGCTTATGTATGTGGTTGGTTTCGTCAATAGATTAAAAAAAAAATAGAAAAACCCATGTTATATATACAGCTTAAATTGCAGATCATTGAATTTGTATTAGTTATCGCAGCTATAAATAATTGCAAGCACAAATGAAATCATTATTTACATACTAATTTAAAAACAATTATCAGAGCCTTATCTTAGCCACAAATATTTTTCCACCTAAAGAAAAAAATATGAAACTTAAGTGAGAAATACTAAGCCAGACGAAAGAGATAATTATTTTGCAAAACAAAAAAGCTTTGGCAAAATGGAAATCCAAAAATTTTCCTAACTCAAAACGATAAGGAGATTCCCTAATGAAAATTTTCAGTCTTGGGGGGAAAAATCTGAAAAAAAGGGTTAATTCTGTGTTTTAATGGAAAATCTAAGGAGGGAGAAATCAGTAAACGGAAAAGTACACGAATTGTGAGAAAATGGCAAAATGAAGTAAAACAAAAAAATAATAATGAATATAGAGAACTAAAAGTCAGATTTTAGAATATTTAGAAGTGAAAACATCGAAAGGAAGTTTGTTGAAAAAAGCACAAAATAGACAACATTGTTTTATACTCTATACGTTATCTGTGAGTGTATATGGTATTCGTTGTCAATTTGAAATTGAGATTTTCTCTTATCTATGTGATTATTATTATTTGTTCGATTAATTAATTTTAAAGAGTTGTGTGTAAATTTGAAACTGAAATCTTATCTAACTTCAGAACATTAATTAAAATTTTATAAATTATAGAAGGAAATTTTTTTTTTATTCGCATTGACTATATATAAACTGGCGCATCAGCCGTCTCGATGTTTTGTTGTTTAACAAGAGTGACAATGAAAGGTTCGATTTTAGAAAAAACAATCACAAAATGAGTAAAATATTGTATATATGTATTTCATTCCTTTGATTACAGGATCATTGCGTTGTTTGTGTGTGCCAATTTTGTTGCTGGCTACACTAGTGCAGCTGAGCAGTCAAACCGTGTACCTAAATGGCCAGGAAGAGGATATTTGTCGTCTGTTCAAAGATGGCACTTTATTGAGAAAGCCAACTACTTGTAATGAGTGGATTACATGCAAGAACTATACCACCACAGAGGGAGGAATATGCGATGATGACAAATACTTTAGCTTAAGCAAAGGATCGTGTCAAAAAAGTTTGGACTCTACCGATACTTATTGCAGTTCGCCATGCAGTTCGTCGACTCAGGGGTATGTGGGCACGACCACTAACTGTGCTGGTTGGCATTACTGTGAGAAGAAAGTGGAACTGGGCCAAGGTGTTTGCCCCAGCGGAATGCATTTCGATGGAACCACACAGACATGTCTCTACGCCAAGGACTCAGATTGTGTGGAAGAGTACGATTTTTGTGATATAGTGCCAACAGGTACTGCCTTTTTGGATGAATACAATTGCCATCTGTACTA
Organism: Drosophila paulistorum; assembly: GCA_018152135.1. Lineage (NCBI taxonomy): Eukaryota > Metazoa > Arthropoda > Insecta > Diptera > Drosophilidae > Drosophila > Drosophila paulistorum. The sequence continues at coordinate 18,180,226 of JAECXG010000690.1, forward strand.
TACGTGCAGCAAATATAATCTTGTCCCCAATACCTGCGACGATGGACTCTACTTTGATGTGGCAACAGGTAAATGTGTCGATAAGAAACTCGTCACATGTGGCAAACATCCGATACCCAGCGATATTTGCGGCACCAAGAAGTTGGCAGTGCGTAATAAATTTGTTGCCGATGGCGCCACTTGTCGTGGTTATTACTATTGTCGCGATCTTGGCTCAGGTGTGCCCGACACCGAGCCCACCTGGCTGCAGTGTACTTCCGATAGGTTCTTTAATGAGGATCGTCAGGGTTGTGTGGCACGTGAATCCCAAAAATGTACTGCCAGTCGCTGCGATGGCCGAGAGGATGGTGAACTCGAGGTATCCGAAGTCGAAGGATGCCAACATTATATAACTTGTCTCAACGGCAAGGAGAGCGCCTCAGTGGCGTGCGACAGTGACATGTATTTCAATGTTGCCTCTCAAAGCTGCTCAACCGTTGTGACATCATATGGTGCCTGTACAAATACTTCTACTTCTACTTAGGCACCCTGTACTATTTCTGTATAATCGTAAATATAAGAAACACATGACATTCTGATATGTTCTTTAAATAGCTTCTCTGGATGATTTAAACTTTTATTCACGTCACAAAAAAAACAATTAATACAAAGCGCAATGCTCTATAATCTTTTAATCAAAATGTACTACTTGGCAAGACTTATGAATTCTCTTAGCCAAAGTGACAAAGTAAAAGCTAAAGTCTCACATCCCTTTATATCACATATGTAAAGAGGAGAAAATTATCGTAACAGTTAGTAAAAAATAATAGTTCATTATAGGTTTTAAATGAAACTGCAAAGGTTACTAGGAAATAACTTTAATATAATTTTGTTTTAAAATTTTGTTCTATTTCTATTAGGCAGACATTAACAGACCGGGACGAAGTTTGTATACCCTTCCAAATTTGTTTGTTACTCTTCCCTTACCTTTAGCCGTCAAAGTGGAAAAACGTTTTATCTCAAAAATCGAATCTTCGCTTAGGCGGAAGCAGTGCGTCGAATATGTACATATGTATATGTGAATGTTCATATGACAGCTATATAATATAGTTATCCGATTTTGATCCAATACGGCACAGCTATTAATAGGTATGTTATTGTCAGTGACAGTTTTCGACCAATCTTTCCTATGGGAGCTATATGGTATAGTCACCCGATCTGGATCAAAATTTGGCACAGTCGTTTAATGTATATTAAACTTACAAATATCATATTTCAAAATCAATGAATTTATTGAGAAAATTCACACTTCGTGCCGTTTTGTATGGAAGCTATATGATCCGATCTGGCTGAATCCAAAATATACAAACCATGCGTTTCGGACGGATGTGCCAATTTGAACTCGTCTCGTCGTGCTGATCAAGAATATATATACTTTATTTGGTCGGAGATGCTTCCTTCTATGCGTTGCACACTTCTGACCAAAATTAATATACCCTTTTTGCAAGGGTATAAAAAGAAAAAAAGGAAACGAATAAAATAAAACCATTCGTGTATGTATATGTATTATTTTTGAAAATCGGTTAAAATTGGGAAAATTTACAGAATCGCAAAAAAAAGAGTTTATAAGAATTTCAAATTTTTCTCAATTGGAGCATATTTTGGTAATTGAATGAACATTCAGTCATATTTTCAGTGATCGCAAATCTCTTAACAGCTATATGAAAGTGCGGAACCCGTGGCATTTGCCAATATATATGGCTGATCCGGCACTGCTTCTAACGAAAGTTACATTCAGGTAATTCGGTTGTCTAACTTGAGGAACTAAGAAGAATCTGCCCGCAAGTTTCTTCCCCTCTGGATCTATGTAAATTTGGCACTTCCTTGCAATTCCTATAACAGTTATTGGTAATGGCTTTTATGTTTCGTGTAACGAAGCAGTCACAAGTTAAAGTCAAAATATTGAAGTTTCTAACTTAATAAAAGAAAACAAAATTTGTTGTATATACTTCTTACACATTTGTGAACAAAAAACGATATATGGATTTTGATTCCAAGTCTTTAAAGTTAAAAAAATAAAAATTCGGGATAAAAATTAAGCACAAAAATATACCACACCAGCAACTAATAAGTTCGTATTCAGGTAAAAATGACTTTCACCACCTCAACAAATTGAAAAAAACAAACCGGCACGTTTCTTGTAAAATTTCAAATTGTGGCCAACAAGTGTCAAGGAACACGAAGGCTGGACTATTCATGGTTTGCGAACGGTGATTTGGTTAATATTGGACACTCTTTTACTCATACCTATTGAATTCATTTTTGAATCCGTCAATTGGACTATGTTTTGGGTAGTTTTTCGGACTCTTTGCGAAATAAAGCTGTTCACAAAAATAACAGTTTTTAGTTTAGTTGCGAAAAAAGTAAATAAAAAGTTTAGAGATCTATCAATAGTAAGTTTAATTAATAAGATAATTATCTTTTACTAATATTTGCATTCAAATACATTGATTGCTGTACATAGGAAACATCAGTGACCAAGTAAAGTTTTAAAGCAAACATTGGCTATTTATCCATTATATTTCATATATTTTCCGAAACTTTTAGGTTGAGCAATTCACGCGAAGTCAGTAAAGCAATTTAACTCAAAGCACTTTAGGTAGGTAAGTCAACTATGTATGTATGTATGTATATAGTTTCCCAGAACAATGCTTCAACAATCTGAGACATTAAAATTAAGCAAGTTAAACTTGTTGCACTGCTTAAAGGGTCTTTTTTCCTGGTGTGCATACTTTTAATAATATTGAAATGCAACCAGTGCGAATACCTTCTTAAAGTTTTGCCATTAAAATCATACTTTTCACCTTTATTTCAACTTCTATATACATCCATACGTAAGTATATATGTATATGTAGGTACGTATTTATATAGGTTTATTTCGAAATTTAATCGAGAAAGTTTTCGCTAGTCAAAGATTTGGCATTTCCAGTGGTTTTCCTGTTATTTTATAAGTAAGTCATTTCGCGCCATGTGTGCTTAATTGTTGAATACGAATCGTTTTGTGAAAGTTTGTACTTTCAAATTTGTTTTTAATCATTTGGAAATGACTTTGCTTTTCCTTATCCACCACTCCTCCTTCTCACCCACATTTTCTTCTCATTCATTCCTCCAAACATAGTTCATAAAACTTAATTTGTTTAATTAGTTGTATTGTGCATAGTATTTGATTTGTATTTCACACTGAGTGAATGGGAAAACAATTGCTTAGGTTTTCACTCTTACTTACAGCAAAAGGCTAAGGAAATTTTATATCCTTTTGGTGCACATTCCTTATTTAATTGCCATTCATTACGCATACGCACACTCACACATACCTACATACATACATATACGCATTGAGAATACTCCTAGTGAGATTCAAGAGCCTTTTCGCCTTTCATTTTCATTTTAATTAACCAACTTTACGCATTTATTCTCATTTGCAAGCCAAAGTTTGCCGCACTAGCGCAGCAACATTTGTTGCTCGACCAAAAACAGAGCACAAAAAAAACCTACAACAAATAAACAACGCAACGTAAAACAAAAAAAAAAAAAAAAAAAAACGAAACAAAAAATGCCGTATAATAAATAAAAGTTATTCAAACGCGAAGCACCAACTAAGCAACAACAACAATATCATCCATTGGGAGTACTTCTATTTCAACTTTTAAAATCTGTGATACTCCGCAAAACAAAAAAAAGTAGTTGAAAATTTTTGCTGAAAGCTTTATACTCTTGCAGCATTCTGAATGTAAAATCGCATTCACTTCTCCCAAGCCGATTCCCCACAGAATCACGGTACCCCAAAAAATTACTCAAAAGAAGTCAACCAAATACATTGACCTAGTTTTACCAATATGATTAGTGGGACTCATAAACAGTTTTAAAGCCTCTATTCTACCTCGGTCAGTTGAAGTTTAACTATTTGTTATATTAAGAAAGAGCTCCAAGTTAAAGAGTCATTCTAATTAGATGGCCAAAGTTGTCAAATCAACCACAAGGATATAGACACTATTAGTTAGAAACAATTTGTCTGATTGCGAAATCAAACCCATTCTGGTTTATTAAAAATGTAACTTTAGGTTGATAAAAATCGAATGCAGTTCTTTGTAAGGACTTTAAGGTTTAAATTGAGAATCTCTCTCTCTCTCTCTCTCTCTCTCTCTGTCTTTGTCACTCGGGCTCTCTTTATTTCAGATATTTTTGTTGAACTGTAAACCAAATCCGAATGTCAACATGCGAAATAAATCAGCGACTGTTGGCACCAGCAAGCCGCTGGTCCATGAATTCTCCCATTGTTATCGTTAGCCCCCCCGTCAAATATGCGAATTGGAAATGTTTAATGAATTTTGGATCCGCCCCATCTAACCCAGTCTACACAAACCATCCAGTCACACTCTATACAAGGATGCATGTTGTATGCGAATTTATTACGACTCGCATTACATTCGCTGAGGTCTAACACTCTTTGCCTTTTGCTTACCCCTCCCTCCCCCTATCACTCATTCTCTCTTTCTCTTCCTGTGTGTGATACACGTCATTTGCCGTTCGGGGCAGGCAAAAAGGCAACCATTTTGTTGACCCAAACCCAAACCCATGGCGCATGGTTTTCATCTGTTATTGTTGGCAATTAACGTATTTCCATTGGCAATTTTTTGTTGCTTTTTAATCCCATTTTTGGCAGGCAAAAACGAGAACACTCTTAATGAAAAACAATACCTACCAATTTTAAACGAAAGTTCATCTGTTTTTGGCCTCTTAATTTTCATAATCTTATATTTTTTAGCTAATTTTTCATTATATGTGATTTATTAGGCAAATAAAGCACAAGATGTATTATCAATTCCCTTTCAAACGGACTAGTTCGTTTTTGGTCATCATTTTGCAAGGCATTCAAGGCGAAACATATTAAGTTAACGTTTAATTAGATTTATATAAATAAATAAACTTTTTGCAAATAAACTTTTTTATAGCATACTTAGGGGATGATAAAATAATAAAGTCTTTGGTTTTTTACAGATCTCTAACTATAAATCAGTCAATACAGTTAGAGCTTATATTAATTAATCTGTAAATACTTAAACAATCAACATGAAATTTAAAATTTCAATTTCTATGACAAATGAATATATAAAATTTTAGTTAGAGGTTTTTCGTTGCAGTTTTACTGAGTTTAAAAAAAGTTAAGAAACTGATCGAGTTCTCGCAAGAGAGTATAGAAACTTTGGCTTGAAAAAAACTTTACTTTGCCTTCTAGTTTAGTTTTAGTTTTCTTATATTTTCATCTTCATATTTTTACTGGCGTGGTGGAAAAATTATGCAACTAAATTTGAGTCAGGCCACAAATTTTCGTTTCATTGTACATTGTGTCAGGGCCATAAATTTTGGCAGAAACATGCTGGCACCAACGAATTGCTCAGTCTCCTCCCTCGACAACGACCCCAGAGCGAAAAGTGTATGTATGTCCATGTTTGTTGTTGTGTGTGCCTTAGGAAGGAGGGCGGCAAAGAAGTCAAGAGTCAAGATCGGAAAACAAGCTGCTATTTGGAAAAGTTGCAACAAGCTGGAAAGCCTGTTGCAGCCAAGAAACATTTAATTTCTTTCATTTCAAGCCAAATCGAATAGACAAAAGTTCTGGGCCAACAAACCAAAAATCGAAACCGCCCATCTAGGAGTGCCCTACGCCAATGTCACTGGCAAAAGTTATAGAGTCTAAAAACTTAATATTTTTGTTGCTTATGTTATGCTTTACCAAACTAAACCATTCTCATTTTTATTTACCCCGTACCTAAAACGCCCCAAGTCAGACCCTTTAATATTTCTTTTGAAATACTTTTAAGCTAGTGGTTAGATGCCTTCTGGACTTGTGATTAATTTCGGTTCACTAACACGACTACATCTAGGTGAGACACCTATAATTCTTCGTTTCATTTGGCACTGTGTGTAAAAGTTTTAACTTTATCTAATGAAAGCAATTCAAGTCAAACACCTCGAATAACTTTTCACTACTGTAATTAACTAAGCAACTACCAAACTATTTATTTGTGATGGAAAAACTGCGAGTGGTAAATAAATTTTCCTCGTATTGATTTTACTCTAAAAGTTGTTCATTGCTTGTCGTTTTCACTTACAAGGGATTACAACCAACAACAATAAAAACAACAACAACAACATTCATTTAAGTATTTTCTCTCATGTGAGTGAGAGTACTTCAATATGAAGACATTGATTGAAAGTAAGCAATATGGAGAAACTTCAACCTAATTTAACGATGGATATTACCAAAAAATATGATTAGAAATTAAACAAAAAAAAGGTTTCTCAAACGATACTTCAAAAATGTTAATATTACTTGTACTGTTATTAATTTTAATAAAATGATGATACATTTTTGTTGATTTTATTAAGTGTTTCTAAATGAAAAGGGCGGATATATTGTTAAATTAGTTGGTATTTTAACATATTTGTTAGTTTTTATATTTTAATTCTTTGGGTTGTTTTCCTCAATAGTTATTATTTTGTAGCACAGTTTTTGGGGCATGAAAAGTGGTTGATTTTGAAATCCCAACATGGTGTTTAATAAATTTTTTCCAAATTTATATTCATGTAACTATCTAGGCACATATGTACATATATGTATATGTATTTGTATATGCATTTAGAATGTAGATGCAAGCATGCATGCATGTACACTGGGGCAAACACTTGGAATTTCATTAACACAGTTCAGAGAGTGCAGTTAGAGGAAGGTTAACACCGGCACCAACAGCTTGCTTGATGGCCATACATCAAGATGAAGGATGAGCATACCCAACAGCCCCATATGCAAGTATGTATTTACATATGTATGCATGTATGTGTGTGTGTCTGTGTCTGTGTGTGTGTGTATGTATATAAATATATGACCCTTGCATTGTAACGTTAACGGGTGTCGCTGTCAGGTCCGTTGAGGTTAACAAAAATGTCTGCAAAATTGCTTGGGCTTGTGAAATGAATGCACGTGCATAATTTATACCCTTGGCTTTCGTCTCATCAGTCTCTTTTTCTCTCTCTTCGTGCCTCTCATTTCTTTGAGTCTGTAACATGTCTGTTAATTGTGAATTAACAGCCAATGCTGCAGCATTGTAGTTTACAGAATGCGACCCAATGGCTTACAATTTATATCTTACTACTGGCGGGAGAGTAGGACCCAAAGTGAAATGTTATACTAGGTCACTTACGTTCCACAAGCAGCACGTGCGAATTGTTATAAAATAACGGTGCTTTTGCCAGGCAGCGCTCAGTGCGCTGATAACCTCGTGTGTGGCAAAACCATTTTTGAGGTAAATTGTGTCGTCTGCCTTAGAGTAACGAAAAATGTGAATGGAAAAAGGCGAAAGAAATGTCATCGGGTGAATGGGATTTGCGTGCCCTTAAGGCGCTCGAGGAGGAAGAGCAAAAAGAATTTCTGGCCCTAAGTCAAAAGAATCTCTTTGATGGTCCTCTACCGGGCGGTGGTGGTGGAGCTGGTGGCTCTGGTGGCGGAGGAGGCGGTGCCGGTGATGGGATAACAAACAAAATATCAACTCTAACATATGCCCAACTGCATCCCCATCTACTCAAATTACCCACCATTGATGAGTGCCAACTAATAGCCGCCAAACGACACGCCTTCAGTCCCAATGGCGGTGGTAGCTCCTCCGGATTGAAGTTCACCCGTGCCCTATCCCTATCGGCCCATTCGCTGTCACCACGGGCCAGTTCCAGTTTTGGTAAGAAGCTCAAGGCACGATTGGTGGGTGCCAAATCAAGTGGCTCCCTGTCTCCGTCACGGCATTCGCATAGTTATAGTGTGTCGCCGGTTTATACACCGCCGCCCATGCGCCGCTGTGCCACATTGCATCATACTCAGCCAGTACGCAAGGCATTTAAGAATCTTCAGCAACTTGAGCGTAAACGTGGCCAAAATCAGCAACAACAACAACATCAATTGCAACAAAATTCCGTTGCGATGCTACCCCCACTGCCCCCACAACTTCAACGTATAGCGGGAACGAATAAAACATATTGGAAATATGGCGCCAATTCAACGGCTGCCTCGATTATTGGCCAACGAGCCCAACGACAGCAGAGACAGGGACTAGAACTCGAATCAAATACATCCGATGAGCATAACTCAGAGTCCGATATACTGGATAGTGCCACGGAAACGGGCTCTTGCAGTGTTCCTCTGCCGGCAGCAGATTCCAATGAGTTGCTACGTCTGATGTTAAATGCCGCCAGTTCGGCCGTGACAGCAACTGGTGGGCCAATGCCAATCCGACGATATCAACACCAGCAGCAACAGCAACAGCTACCCGTCAGCGATGTCGACGAAGATGAAGTGGAAACTGTTGCTTATGAAGCTTACCATCAACAACCACACAATCTTCAGAGCAAAAGCTTTGAGCGCAAGCTCTTAGGCCTAACAGGACAAGAGAATAACAGTCATTGTAACAGTCCAAAATTAAGCCCCAGTCGTTTAATACAATCCACAACTAACAGAAGGATGTACAAGTCCAATTCACTGGATGCTGCTGTCCCCCACCAGCAGCAGCAGCAGCAACAGGAGACGAATGAGTCTCGTTACCATCATCAGGGCAAGATTGTCTGCTATGGTGGTCATCAAATCACTCAGACCGCAGCTGGTCTTCTAACTTCAACAGTAATCGACGATGAACTCGAACAACATATCAAGCATTGTTCGTGCTCATGCAATCACATGGGCTACGGCAATTCCATGGACTATCAGGTGAGTTGACCATCCCGCTGGACATCTGCTGAATTTCGAGTCCAAAGTTGTGTGCATTCTTTTGTAAATGATTCTGGCATGTACATATGTACATATGTATGTTCCTACTTCTCTTAATTGCACTCATTCTCATAATCATTTAGCCAATTCCCTTTGACCTTACTCTAGCTGGCCCCATGGACATGCCATTAGAGGGGACCCGAGAAATCGAAAAATCAATCAATACTTAATCTTTTGAAAGGTTCATACATACGTGTATACATGCAGAGATATAAAATATTAACATTTGTAAACGACATTTTTTTGCAACTATAGATCAACAATTGAATAAAGCAACAATACTTGAGTTTATCAGTTTGAAATTCGAATTGGACATGGACAATGCACTATATTAGTAGGTCCAAACTATTAGTTGAATAGTCGAAGACTAAGATTATGTGCAATAAAAACCAAACTTGTTTCGCATGATTTGTTTAGCTGTAAGCTATAGTTTTAGCGTCGGAAAAATTCGGTGGCCATATTAATTCCGTACTCACTAGCAGAGTCCGCTGATAAGCAAGCTTGATCGGTTTTTGGACGGCTTTACAGACAACCTGCGTTCTCAGATTGATACATTTTCAAACGATCGAAATCTAGAGAACTAACTTTCGAGTTTCTAAAAAGAATAATTTGGGTTTTTATTTTTCACAGTTAATAGCTCAAGAGAGATACGTCTAGAATAAAACGAAAAGAACACAATTTTAAAACAAATTTAAGTCCTTTTAAGTCCTTAAAAACTTTTAAGATAACTTCAAATTTAAAAAAAAAATTGTTTTTGGTAGATATTTGTATTTAGAGTAGAATATTCCAGTTGAAAAGCTGCCTCCATTTGATCAACGTTTCTAATTAACTGTGTTTGAGTCTTGCAGCTGTGTAAAACCCCTTTAATATAATAGTTTAAGCTTGTTTCCTGGCAATCCGCCCCACATCACGACGCCAATGTCCTTTGGCCCTAACTCCGAGGTAGCAATTGTGATGCTGGTAGCATACATTTAACGTCTGAGCCGTTAGTTGTAAACTCATTATCATTATGACTCTTTGTGGTGCATTTTGTGTTCATGGCTGGATTGGTGTCCGGAGATCGGCCAACACTGCAGGTTGCTGCTGTTGTTGTTGCTGTTGGCCATGCGTTCTGAAGTGCCCAGCCCTCTATTGTTTGAAATAATGCTGAGTGGCGTTGGTCCGTTGCTCACTGCTGGTTAAGTGAAAAGTTCTCGTTTTTTTTTTTTCGTTTGACTCAATTGGTAGGAAATGCTTTCTGAGTGTGTCAAACAATAAGCTAGATGCGAATCTTAATTAATTTGAAAGTTTATCTATAAAAATAAATTAAATATGTACAATTAAACATTTTTAATAGGGTCATACACAAGTACGTACTTATATGGATAGTCAAAGCAATAGTTTTTAATTTTTAGGGATTATCATTAGTTTTATTAAATAATTAAACTCTAGTATAAGCTGTTTAAGCAAGCAAAAAAAAAAAATAGGAAAAAAAAAATGATGTAGGTATATGTATGTATACATATATCTTTACTACTTTTATATATGTATATATAGTTTTTGGTGCATTGACGTTTTTATTTTAGTGTTTTGTTCTTTTCGGTCAAGCTATGTTTTTTGTTTATTTCGTCTGTTTTATAAATCTGGGATCTATTTGCTACAATGTTTCTTATACGTCCTGAGGGCTCGTATTCTCCAGATAAATGGTTACTAATTGAGATAATATTTATATATATATTTATATTTACTTTCGATTAAACAATTATAGGAAGATGTTTTACAGCATAAGTCAATCAATCTATGTATCTACTAATATGTATAAGAAAGAGATAGATAGAGAGAGAGAGAGTAAGAGGGAAATTTTTGAAACTTTTTTTACACATCTAATACGATCAGAAATATGGAAAAAGATTACGGGGCGAATGATGGGGTATAGAAGTGCTGGAAGGTCATGCGTCTAAGGGCTGTGGTCCTCTATATATTTTGTGTGTCCATCATCATTGCAAAGTGCTCTGGGGCGGAGTCAATGGTGTCCAAGTATCGGCGCTGACTGCCGCAGTGACAACTGATGTGGGCACAGCTGTTGGTGCAGTCACAACACCTCCTACAACAGCACTGCGATCTATGGAATGGTCCAACGATGATGTCGTCGATTCCAGCTTGATGTTGTCCCCATGCACGGATTTTAAGTTTGCACTTGCGGCAGCTGCACACTCTAGGGTGATGACCGAGCTCTGCTCTTCAGATGGTTTATACATGGCTGCGGATTGGGGATCTTCAAGTGATTTCGTTACATCCACCGGCTCCAGAGGATGAGTGGTGGCATAACTGTGAAATTTAGGGTGCGAATTCATTGATAACTGATTTAGGAGTTAGAAATATATAGAAATTTATGCCTCCCTCTTCGTTGCAACTTACCCAATTTCTAGGGGTATATACTCCGGCTGATAATAGGCTGCAGCCGGATTCTGATATAATCCGTATTCGGCGCCAGAACCATTGTGCCAGCAGCCACTTGTCGGATAGCTTAAAGCTGAGGGTGCATTCAAGACATTTGTGTACAATTGATGTGAGGGTGAGGTGGGTGTTGGATGGTACATCTGATGAGTGGCCGAGCCATAGGCTGTTTGAGGTGAACTCGAGGCAGTAGAACCACTAGCATACAGATCCGCTTGTCCCATATTGTACTGATGGCTGTGCGGAGTCAAATGGTGTATAGTATAGCCAGGCGATGGTGTTGTATAGCTTGGTGAACCGTTCGTTGGCGATGGTGAATTATGTGTGGCTAGATAGATAGATAAGTAGGAAGTTAGGCATCGTCATGGTTAAATTCTTTTGCTTGAGACAACTTACATATATTCCGACTGCAGACATTAATCGGCATAGGACCAGGAGCACTTGTGGGGTTCCAATAGTTGCCATTGCTCTGCCAACTGCTGGGATACGAGAAGACAGATGCTGTAGAACTGCTGGCCTCAACCGGCATAAACGATGCAGCTGCCCCGGACGATGATGATGCTGATGCCACCGACGATTGTGTATAGGCGGAACTGCTATAGCAACCCAAACCACCTGCACTTCCACTGCCACCACCGCTGCTGCTGCTGCTGCTATTTACGCTTGTGCTCACGGATCCTGTCGATGAGTGCAAACTCGTTGGGGTCTGTGGTGCCGATGGTGGTTGCGGGGATGAGGATGAAACATTACCCGCACTGCCATTCGATCCAGAGCCGGAGACAACGCGTGGCCTACTGTACGGGGTAGTGCGAGTGCTGTTGGCAACACTACGTGAGCTCGAGAGAGAACGGCCATAACGATCACATGTGGCGGATGAAATTGTGGCCGATGATGAGACAGAATGCGACGATGGGGCAGCAGCTACTAGACTGTGGGTCTGTGCCATCGGCAATGGTGGTGGGGCAGCGACTGCAGCGGCGCTGGCATAGTGTGTTGGCGGCGGGATTAGCCAGCCGTAGTGAGTGTCGTGCGGATAGAGGGTATCCGGACGTTCTTTGGCATCGAGAAAAGCCTTGGCGAAGGGATTGTACTTAATTTTCAGTGAGGTAACCTCCTCATTTTGATACGCTGTAACGGCTATAAATTGCGTCTCGGGAAATGGATAGGTCACCACATGACGTTGCTCGGAGCCGACACGAACAAGATGCACCCGTGGCTCATATTTGTGTAGCGAGTTTAACATTATCTTTGGAGGACAAATTTCAATAAGTCAGTAATAATATGAAGAGATTGCTTTCATTTCGCCTACCTGTCCGTTGCCATTGGTTTTATTTGTCAATTTAACTTTGGCAAACGAGATGGGTTCCTTCATCCAATGTGCACCGAAATTGGGTGATTCTGGGTGTACATATATGGGATTTGAGGGTGGAACTTCTGCCTTACCTCCAGGTACCTAAACAAGAAATATTAGATTTGATTTATCAGATCATCAAATTAAATGAAAATTAATGTTCCGTGAGATTAGGTGTACCTACCCATTCGCCATTGACGTATTTCCAGCGATGTGTGTCGACCTGTACGAACTCTAAGAGGACCGTATACATCGCAGCCGGATCCAAGCCAGAGGCGCTGATTTTGACCACTGGAAACATGCGTCTGAGGGGGGTAGAACAAAGATCAACAATTAGAACGGTTATATAACAGTAAGAAGTAGTTGTAGTTTCTCTCTCTCTCTCTCTCTCTCTCTGTCTCTCTCTCTCTAGCTCATTCATTTGTGTTGGACAAACATTGAAACTGGCATTGGCATCTTGTCCTGAGAACGGAACCGACTCCGAACCAAACAGAATGGAACGGAACGGAACGGGACGCAAGCATTCGCTTGTTGGGTAAATATTGAAAAAACGTTGCGCCGCGGCTGTTCCACAACAATTAGTACAAGATGGCCGACTGGTATCGGTTTAGGGGGCTGAGGCTCTGACTCTGACTCTGTTGCCGGGCCGCTTTAATTAGCACCTAAGCTGGACCAGGTCCGACCATCGACCAGCGACTCAGCGTCGCACCGACTCACCGACTCTCAGACCCAGGTCGGTCCGGTTCTAAACGCGCGCGTTTTGCATGGGTAAATATTTTTAGATATTTCGACAAATGCCTGGCATGTAAATAAACATACAGATAGTAGATGGACATACGGACAGAGGGTCTGGTCGGCGGACAGACAAATAGACGAACAGACCTGGACCTGAGCAGCAACAGAAAACGTTAACGTTTCATTATAACTTTGAAAAATCATTGCAACAACAGCGCAAAAAAACAAAAACCCATTGCCAATTTGCATAGGAAAACAAAATGCGCCATTTAACACATTGCGAGAGAGAAAGAGAGACTCACTCAGCCAGTTCGTCAGTCAGTTAGACCAGTTACTTACCTGCCATTCTTAGTGACGATCATCTCGTTGGTGAGATTTTGAAAACGCAACCATAACTCACGATCATCCAATGAGACACGCAAATTGCGATCCAATTCATTGGGACTACCTGCACCACCGACCACACGATGACCAATGCCACCAGAGGCACTGACAGCGACAGCCACAACGCCGCCGCCACCTACACCACTTAGTCCATGACCATGTCCAACATGTCCCACATGTCCACCATGTCCATGTCCATTGTGGTTTGCATGTTGTGGTGAAACGCCGCCGCCACCTCCGCCTCCATTGCCACTACCACCACCGGCGGCTGACACATTTCCATTAAGCCCGGTTGTTGGATCCACGGCGGATAAAATGTGCGAGGTGGTCATGTCGCCTGCTGCAAATGAGATATGCATTCATATAAATATACAAGTATATACACACACACATAAATAAAGATGAAGAACCAGCAAACAGCGAACATGCCTGTTAGTTAGCTAAATGCTGCATTAAACTAAGCTGTCAATGAGCTCACAAAACAATTTTATTGAACCTCCACTTTAATGCACACTGTCCCCAAGATTGAAGAAAACAAGCTACAAATTTCAATCAAGTAATTACAACTAAAAGCAATTAAGAAGCGGAGGTCAAGAAATGTTTAATGTTTTAAAGATTAGCTGAGTTTTAAAACCTAGTAGTAAATATCCGAAAAGAAAAAACGAAATATATTTTCTGTTTCAACATCTTTAAAGATTTGTTGTTACTTTTCAATAAACAGAGACCCCTGAGTTCTTGATATATATATGATATATATCTGTGTCATTTTTTCCCCCAAATTTTTATCTTGTGTTTTTTTTTTGTAAATTGCATTTTGCTTAATATATAAATTATAGGTGTTTCAGATAATTCATTCGTTTTTTATTAACTTGTGGAACCCACTGAAACCCTAATTGATTGATTTAATGATCGTTTAGATATGTTACCATTTTTGTCAACTATTTAATAGTTTATGGTTTTAAGACCCTATTATTAACACATTCTTTTTTTTATATATAGCCATTAAATAATCATAGTTAATTTATTCAATCTTTTCGCATCGATTGACTTTAACTTAAACAGTTTTATGTTTAAAAACATATCTGTAAATTTAGATGAACGTATTTGACACCTTTAACCCAGTGTAGGCCTTGGGAATTACATCAAAGAGACGATGCGTCAGACATTCAGTCAGTCAGTCCAAGCTGAGCACTTTATACCTTTACAATGCTATGAGAGTACCGAAAGCATTAGAAGAATACCTCTTTCCCAGGTCTCTTGTCGGCTTTTAATTATATTGCACACTTTAGCCATGCTTGGAACAGAGACTCAGACTGAGACTCCTCAGTCTTAGACTGATTCGCGGTGTCAGTTTCAGATTTAGTCTTTGGAGTGGTTTACCGGGATGCTGGCTGGTCGGCTGGCTGACTGTCTGGCCATAAACAGCGGGCACCCTTTTTTTCTTTTCTGTTTTTTTTTTTTTTTTTATTTATGGCCGTGCAGCAACAAACACCTCTGTTTACTTCGGGGTCGGCCCCTGGCCTGACCAGGCCCGTTGTTATGACCAGGCCAGACCAGGCCCAGACCATACAACACTATGGCGGTGCGGCAGGGCAAAGACAAATCTCTGATGTCTAAATTCTCTGGGTCCCTACCATACAATATGCGTACCGAAAGTGTTTCTCGCAATGTTTTCTTTTTGTTTCTTGTTTTGTAATCATAAATTAACAAAATGTATTAATTGTTTTGTTTGTTTTTATTGCTGCCATATGAAATTGGAGGTCTCGAATGCCGACGGCAAAAATGCTTCCATCATTCCATCCATAGTGGGAATGATTTGGTTTATGACTGAATATATATGTATACATATATCTTTTGATGAAAAACTCATTTGATTTATACTTATATTCTTTTGAAAAGTTTCTTTTTTTGTGGGTTTGAGAAAAATCTCTGTGTAAGCAGTTAAATGTCTTTCATATTTGTCAAGCATTAAATTTTGAAGGGTGTCAAACGAGCTGGTTTTATCTGATACATATACATACACATTTGAATTCAAATTTATATAAAAGTCATGTGTAATCAATCAAACTTGGATTTTAACGAGTTTGGTAAATTAAATTGGCATAAGACAATATTGGTTCATTGATAAGCAACCTCTAAAAAGAATCAGGGATTATAATCAATTCCGATTGTGACAAATTGGACAAGTGATGGACAACTAAGCAAAAGGTTTATATAATCACATCTAAAGTATAGCCTACTTAAGGGCATTTTAGCATTGCATCGGCGTTTAAATAGTTTCATTTTATTTATTTGATATATTAATTCATTTAGATTACTAATGTTGTGTAGAACTAAAACATTCATTGGCTCAAACGTTTGGTTATATAGCTAACCAATCTGTTAAATTTATTAACTTTACACTTTTACACCAGTTATTGCGATTTGCATGTAATTTTGATTAAACATTTTAAATTCTTCTATATGGGACAAATGTAAGAGAAAAGCAGCATTCCTTCCTCTAGCCACCTCTTTTTTTCTCTCTGCTCTGCTGTATTGGTTGTTTGGTTGGTGTCGCTGGTCTCCTATGGTATAGCCTGGTATTTGAATGGTAACCCTAACACCAACCATCACGGGTATGCATATTTGTGTTCCACATCAATCCACACCACACCACACCACACCACACCGTACCGTACCATACCATAACGCACCACACAACACAACACCACATACTCCATCATCTCTTCAGTTCTCTTCCTCTCGTTCTTCTCTTACCTCTGGCCACCATTTTTAGCCATCTACCATCACTAAGCTTAATGAAAAGCTGTTTTTGTGTGTTGTCTGAACGCGCGTGTGTTTAGTGTGTATAGTATATGTGCGTGTTTAGTGTGTGTGTGTATACACACATATACATATATCTATGTACTTTGACTTTTGATGGCAGCCATGACGATTTTGGACCGTTTTTTCCGTACTTCTCCTGGCCCTCTTGCTCCCCGCCAACCATTTTGTTGTGTTGATTTTTGAATGATTTCGTGACTTTGATATTTACTCAGACTTTTTGAGAGTTTTTTTTTTCTTTTAATTTTTGGCTTTTTTTCTTTTTGGTGGGGGTTTTTGTGTTCGGTTTGGTGTATGAAATATTCACGCTATTTGAAATCGAACCGAACCTTTTTATAATACAACCAAAATCTTGAAGAATTTACATAGACTTTAGGCACAAAAGTACAGCCATCAATAGTTGTGGTTTGCCTTTCAGTGTGCCTGACCTATATACACACTGAAATAAGCATTTCTATTTTGTCTTTGGTTTAGAGATAACTATAAAATATGTTTAATACGCATATATGTATATAATTTAAGCATAATTGGTGTATCTTGTTTACATTTCTATCACAAAGTAAAGTTTAATGTTCATATGAAATATTGTCCTTTCATTTCGATTTAATTGATTTTTTTATACATACATATTTATATATTGACTTCACACTTCATCACTTAAGGACTGTTCATGTACTCAATTAATTTTCGCACCTTTCGACAGGACCTTTCTGTTTGGCCCATTGACTGACTGAGTGGCGAGCGATAACGAACTACTGGAATGTCCCATCAGTAGCTTATCAACGGCGATTAAAATGAATTTGCTAAATTTCACACTCCGCACACTTCACATGAAAATAAACCAAAGCAAAGCAAACCCAAAAATAAAAAAAAACTAAGTCATTGTTCCCAATTTAAATTGGTTCCCATTCTGCATCTTCCTTTTGGTGCTGGTGACGCTTGCTACTGATTTCTGGTTAAATATGTATGTGGTTTGGTGGGCGTGGTCTCATAATTGTCACACTTTTGTTTTCTGCACACTTTGCCGTTGCTGATAAACGCACTTTATGAGCCGTACACTAAAATTTTGTACAAACTGTAATTAATTAGTAAGCATTTGTCAAGTACTAAACGCAACTTGATCTTGACCGTTGCGGGGGCGTACCAAGCACTAGAGAGTGTGTGTCAGAAGAAGAGAGAGAGAGAGATAGATCGAGTAAGCGAGCTGTCCCATAAATCTCATTCTTTCCTCTTCTATTTTTTTTTTTTTATTTTTTTCATTTGTATTTAATAGGATAATTTTCACATGGTTCGTAATTGGTTAGCTGCTGCTGCTTTTAGTGCTGCTGTTGAGATTAAAATGCCTGCGGCAAATTCTTATGTCCCTACTAATTTGCGTGTGAATATCCCAGGCGAACCGTTGTCATCTACTACACTCACCAATTCCATTCCCCCATCCACCTCGAATCTCTATAAACGACCACATGGCTCCTTACCCGGGCCATTGAGTCGCGTGGGCTGCTGCTGCTGCTGATGTTGGTGGTGTTTTATATTATTAGAGTTATTATTAGGATCATTAATATATGAGTTGTTTTTTTTTTTTTTTGTCACTTGCTTGTGGGATATTATTATTTTTTTTTTCTCTTTCGGCTAGCCAATTTTTCGGCAAGTGTCAAAATTTGTGTTTTGTGAAATTGTTAAATGTTTTTTTGGGTTTCTGATATATGTTTATTTGATTTTCACACATTTGTTTAAATAGGCTTGCCAATTTGTTAGATGCATAAATTTCTGATGTGAAATATAAATATACATGTGGCAAGCGATTCTTTAATAAATTTAAGTACAAATTTAATGGGGCAATTAGTAGTTGTGATAGTAGTTTTCTATTGAAATTAATTCAATCGTGGATAACCTTTAGTAAGTAGACTTCCTTGATAACTCCTAAACATTTTGTTACTCACATGATTAACGGTAGAGTGTGTTCTTAACGATCAATAGTTTCATTTAAAACTTTAAAAAATGTTATAATGACTAATTAAATAACGAATAAAAATGTTGAACTAGTTGGATGCTTTGACAAAAAAACCTTTTATGAAAGTGGAAATTGATTGCAAATCCATATTGGACTTATATATACTATATCTAAGCATTGAAATGAGCTTTATAAACAATAAATTGATATTTGAGATAAAACATAACTGACTGTCGAGAGTTATTACTACAATTAAAAATTATATAATGAGATGTTGTAAAATTAATCAGATCTTCGAAGAGTTCCTTACTCATTGATTTTTTTAAAATCCTAATATCCCTTCCTCAAAATATATGTCAAAGTAATACAAGGTCGTCGTTTTATTTCGCTTAAGTCATTGATTTGTTGCATTTTGCAAAGAATCCTATAAATTATTGACATATTTATAGGCATCTAATTAGAATATTAATGTCAATCATGTACTTAAAGAGTAAAATAGTTAATCAAACCAGCCAAAAAGGTATATTACAGACAGAGGGGAATGTTTTCGCCTTTTATATTCCTGATCAGCATCAAACCAGATCTGTCTTTAATCAAAAAGCAGCTTAATGAGCTTGGAGCCCTCCTGTTGATTTAAAAATATTACTGTCATACTTGATATATACATACAAATCATACGATCATACGATCATGTATGATTATAAATATGACTCTAAAAGGAGTCGACACTGATTAAAAGAAGTCATGACTAGTTTACGATTCTCTGCAGACAAAGAAGTCTTTTATGATCTGAAAATGAGCATCAGAAATTCGGAAAATGCAAGGTGGGTTTAAGGACCTAAATCTCGCAGACTATAAAAGCTAGAACTATTAAATTTGGTGGGTTGACCAATACAATTGTAATAAAACAGTTTTGCTCGAAAACTACAAAAACTAAGGCTTGAATGTTTGTTGATCAAATTTTTGCCATGCATACTTCCGCTTCCGTAATTTTGAAAAAAACCTGATTTTTCTCTCAATGTTTAAGGTACAAAATTTAATATTTGTTATATACCGGTGACCAGAATACCCACGTGATGCGTCTTAACGTGAGCCAAAAAGGCGGAATTGGCCTCTAAGGAGGACGTGTGAGCGATAAATTTGAAATAGTTATCTCTATCTCTAATTTTTACAAGATTTTCTTACAATTCGACTTTCTGAAAGACAGAAAATCCATCCAAGTTCGTTTGTCTCCTACATAGAACATTTGAATCATATATGTACAGACATATCACACAAGTTAAGCTACCCAAATGAAACTCTTCAATTTGGATACACATGGGTAAATTAACTATTTCTGATAAGGTTCAAGAATATACATCCGTTCCTATGTATAAAAAGCGAGCCTAATGTGCGTACATATTAGACAACTTATTGTATTATTTTGCAAGAGTTTGCAAGACTTTTACAACAAGAGTTTTTGTTGGTAAAAATTATGATTTGGATAGGGGATATATGTATACCCGAAAAACAAAATTAATTGTTTTGCAGAGGTCTGCAACGTATATTGTATAAATCAAATTTAATACAAGGATAGTTACACACATGAAGCCTAGGTTGTCATTCTCTTTTCTATTTCAATTAAGCTATTTACTTGACTTAAGTAAATCATAATCCTATACTTACTTATAGATGCAAAAATTAAGTCAATATTTAAAAATGTTTCGACAATTTAGTGAATTCATGATTTCATGATTTTTCATAAACTTACAAATCTGAATATCGATTCCGTAGATATTTTTCCGCCGCAAAACGGCGTCTTTCCCAATTTTCTTGAGAACAAAATGTATCTCGCCGATAGATTTGATTGATTTGAAACTTTTGTTACACTTAGATCACGCTGTTGGTGTCTTTTGTAGAAAAAAAAAATAGATGTATGTATTTTTGGCCACGCACAATGGATATAATCCAATAATTATAGGACAAGGAAGAATTTTTTGCTGCTGCTGTTAAAGATGATGATGATGATTTTTTTTTTTTTTTTTTCAATTGTAAGATCTAGATTTTGTACAACGTATTTTGTTTTTTTGTTTTATTTTTATTCAATTTCAGTTCGCGGCGCGTCGAATGTGTGTTTGCGTTGCCACCGTTCCCGAGCTAATGATCGACGATCGGTGCTAATTTTTTCAACCATCACAAGTCGCGCTTGTTGCCTTCTCTTCCTCTATTTCACTTTGGGCCCAACAACAGCAACATCATGTTGAGTGAGTGTGCCCATCAATGGCTGATCGGTTGCGGCTGGCAACTCTTTACCTTCCATCACGGTCTCCCGTACTGTCCCGTTCCATCTCATGCTGCCATTGCCGTAGAGCTGTCCTGCTCGCTCGCACACTAATCATACATGGTTAGGCCACACCTTCTAACAGGTAGTTGCAATCATGCGTCTCGCTCGTATTTCCAAGCCGGCCATTGCTATCGATGGACTTGGCAACAGGTACACAACACTCACTCACACACACACACACCCAGCGGGTCTCAGAATTCAGGTTTTGTTTTTTTTGTTTTCTCTGTAATTCTCGTCTTATTCTTTCAATAAATATCATTCATATGAAGCTGATCACTGAATGCTATAACTTTTGATCTGACCTGATCTAAAAGACCTAAAGGATTTGTCCCGCAAAAATTAAAACAACATTGTTTCATCCTTTCTTGTTAGTTTGGACAATTCATTTTTGTTTTTTTTTTTGCATTATCTCGTTTGTTAGTTGGTTGGCCTAACATGCGCTAAAAGTTAAGTGTATCGTGATCCAAAAAAAAAAAAGAAAACGATTTTTAAAACTTTTGTATTAGAGTGAGTTAGTGTGTGACTCTAGGTGTGTGTGTGTGTGTGTTTTGGCCGCGGGGTTTACTATGATCATCGTCGTTGCCGCCGCCGTAGTCGACTGGCTTTGATTTGTTTAGACGCTCGTTTTGTGTGTTTTTGTTTGTGCAACCAATTAAAACTTTGTATATTTTTTTCCATCATGCCTGTTTGTTGTACATATGTACATATATCTTGAAAACGGGTTGGCCTTTTTTCTCTACACTCTTTTACCTTAAGTTATTTCTTTCCAGCATTTTTTTCAGCTGAATTTTGAATTTAGTTGTTGTAAACACACTTAAACCGCATACGTCAATTTGTATTTGTGACCGAAATATATCCACGTTTATTTTTTTCATTTTTCGAACTTGAAGTTGTTTTTTTTTTTTTTTTGTGTCTCTGTTTTGGAAGGGGGCCTGGGAGTAGAATTGGGACTTGAATTAAATTTGATACGGTTTTGGTTGGTGTTAACCTTTTTTTATGAGTCTAAACCTTTATTTACAAGTAATTTCGAATTAATAAAAATCAGAACGAATTTTGCACACAAAATACAATAATCGATGACTAACGGTTCAAATAAGAGCTCTGTATCTAGGACTTACTTGAAATGTGAGAAAATGATTTAATTTCAAATGCTGATCATCAGCTATTAAAGCCTTCCATTGCATTTTGGCTTCACGGACATGAAATGCATCAGATTGTTCCATCTACTTTGTGAGGCGCTTGCTTCAGGCAGAGTATTCAGTTTCAAGAACCTGAGGGCGGCTGAATATATGTATCTCCCAAGTTGCATGTTAACCTGAAGGCATTTCTTCCTTTGTATAGGGAAAAGGATTGCAATGTGGCATTGGCCATGGTCATGGTTCCCATTGCAAAGAACTCAGCAATACCAGCAGCATCAGCAATACATTTCACAAGCTTTCAGAACTTCATATTGATTTACAAAGCTCAAATTTGTAATCAAGTATCATGAATGTATGACGTTGATTGAGTTCAAAGGCAAACTGTTTACAAAATCCGACCAGTTCTCGTTTTCAAATTTTGAATGATTTTTACTTGCTTTTGCTTTGGTACCAAAGACGTTTCTCTACGTTGCATATGAATAAAGATTTTACTACTAATCCTTTTCAATATCTGGTGCAATGAGTAATATAAGTTCATTCATGGGTTTTATCTTTAAATTTACAATATTTTTATGGTAACAGACAACTGGAAAATTAAGTGGCAAAAACATGAATATGCTCGATTTTAATTAATTTTCCCAATTTTAAACATTATCGATGGAATTGGTGATAGAATGCTTTAGCTTTTCCCCAAAACTTCCAGGTGTTTTATTTGAAAATATCTAAGGAAATCACTGGTCTATACTCTTATTTGGTTGTTAAGCCTTGGTAACAGCCTTGGGCGCAGAATTTTCGGCTTAAAATTACAATTGAAAACCATTCAAAGGATTATTTTAATTTGGCTCGAAATTAGGAGCACAATTTTATAAAATTATGGAAAATTGCTGACGATTCTGAAATGAAAAATTAGTGATATACCTCAAAACATTTGCAAGTTTTAAAGACCCTGATTTAATATGGGTTATTAAATGGATTTTTTCATTTAGCTACTAAAATTTAATCTAAAAGTTTCGGGTTTCTTTTTGTTTGAGTATCAAAATCATTTTGCTAGCTTTCAATTCAACATATTGTCTTACATTTGTTGTTGTTTCTTTTGAAAATAAATAAATTAAGAAAGTAAAAACGGAAGGTATCTTTGAGCTGGAAAACAAAAAGGTTAGTGATCTTAGTAATTGAATGTTACCCATTTTAAGTCTTACTTTTATTTGACTTATATTATTGTTTCTGTCTAATGTTTTTATACCATACACCCATAGGGTGAAATGGTATATTAAAGTCGCCAAAATGTATGTAACAGGCAGAAGGAAGCTTTTCCGACCCCATAAAGTATATATATTCTTGATCAGTATTAACAGCCGAGTCGATATAGCCATGTCCGTCTGTCCGTCCGTCTGTCCGTCCGTCCGTCCGTCCGTCCGTCCGTCCGTCCGTCTGTCCGTCCGTATGAACGCCTAGATCTCAGAGACTATAAGAGATAGAGCCACCAAATCTGGTATGTAGGCTCATGTAGTATGTAGAGTGATCGAGTTTATTTCAAAATTTTGCCACGCCCCTTTCCGCCCCCGCAATTCAAAAAAAACGTTTATCTCAAAAACTATTGCAGCTAGAGACACCGTATTTGGTATGTATATTTGCTTAGTAAATGGGCACATTTTGTATGTATAAAGATTTTGCCACGCCCTTTTCCGCCCCGGCAATTTGAAAAACTCGATTATCTCCCGTAATTTTCTACCTTGTGGAATCAAATTTGGCACACTTGAATTTGATACTAATACCCAGCAAAATACCAAATTTGATCAAAATCGGACAAAAAATAGCCAAGTTATGCATATAAACGTTTTTCCATAAGGCCGGAGTTGGCCGTTGGCTGGTGGTGGCGCTAGGGTGCTCATATGCATGAGTGAGCGAGATACTAAGATATGCTTGTAAAAAGCATGTACACAGAACTTTTTTAAATTAGGCAAATGCATTTGTTATTACAAATTTGAAATATTTGTTTTGCTGGTGTATGGTATACCTAAGTCGGCGAGACGACTTACTTACTTCATTCTTTTTATCTTTTCGTTAAAAAATGATCATTCAAATGTCTGTGATAGTCAATCTAGAAAATATTAGAAATGTTTTAACATAAAGAAATGAAAAATTGCACATATCTATATACATATATAATATTGACTTGGGTGTATCTAACATTTTTTTAATGTTTAGGTTTTCTAAATAAATAAAAATCAAGTTTTAGTAATAGATTCATTTGTCTTGATTTCAACTGGGAAAGCACACACAATTGCCACAATTTTTGTTGATGATATTTAGATCATTGTAAAGATATATAGTTTTAGAGCCAAGCTAAATGAGTTCTTTAATATAAATTGTTGTATTTATTGGATTAATATGAATGCTAACTGATTTTAATCAATGCATAAAATAAAATATTATTGATTGTACATACATATGTATTTGGTTTGGGTATATTTGTATGTATAAAAAAACCTATGGAATCGATTTAGAAAATATTGGCAATGGATCACGCGCCAGACAAAACGTCAAAATGTCGATTATTCTTCTTGACGTTTTATGTGTCTTTTGAACCAAGTTATTGCCGCATGTCAATGGACCTTATAGGCATAGAGATCACCGAGAAGGGGTTGGTCGACTAAAAAGGAAAATGAGAAAAATCAACAAACTATGAAATTCAATCAAAGAAAGAAGATAGAGAAAGAGACAACACAAGACAAGGCAAATATTGTAATAAAAGAACCCCAGTGGAGAGGGAGGTGGCGGCAGTGCCCCCCTTTCAGCATTTTTTGTTTGTTTGTATGTTGTTTTTTATTTTATTTTTTGGTTAAGAGAAAAAAAGAAAAAGCCAAAGTGATAGGTAGAAAAGAAATGCAATCATAATTTCGAAGCCTCGCATGCGACCACCCGACCAACCGACCGTCCGACCGATCAACCGACCATTCATTAAATGAAGACCACAAATTTTCATTAAGAAGAGAGAAGGCCAACAAAAACAACAATTTGAACAACTGTTTTGCCTACCATATAATAGTATTATCGGTAGGATGGATTCCAAGGAAATGTTTGCCACCCTTCAACCCTTTCTGTTTTTGTCTGGGCCTTGACCTTGCCCTAAATATTCACCGCATTGCATTGTAGCGGCGTTTTTCTTTTAGATTTGTTGTTGATTATTGTGCTCAGTTTATGGCAAATCCTTTCTCCGTGTGTTGGCAAACAATTCGATTTTATGACAGGCCTAAACGAACTTCCCCCGCCTCAATTAGGCTGAGGTTGTAAACTCATAAAATACAGAAACACACACGAGACCCGCAGGATATCTAAAAGGATGCCGTGGGCAATTAGGGATCCGATACGAGCTGCTGCTGTTGCTGCTGCCGACGGGAAAAACCAAACAACAACAACAACAACACGATGTAGTTTGTGTTCGAAGTCTTTCGTTTGCCCTCAACTCTCGCCCCCGTAGAACCCAGTCGTTGTCGCTGTCGCTATCCCAGTCTCAGACCCGGAATGGTCCTCTAGGCCAGGGCCTGGGCCTAATCGATCGACCACTTCCACTATTTGCTCTAGACTCGCCGTGTTTCGTTCGTGTTTCTTTTTCTTTAGACTCATTTACATACTGCCTGCTGTACGTTTTGGGCTCTGTTTGGTAAAGCAGTGTAATTTGTGTTTTCGTTTCGCTTAAGTATGTTTACCCTGGGTACGAAACAAACCTCTTTTTTTTTATTTTGTTATGTTTCTCCTCCCCTCTCTTAATTTTCATGTTGTTGTTCTTGTTTTTTTTTTCTCTCTCTCTTTTCTGCTGTTTGCAGTCTCACCTCCGCACTCCTCCACCCAGGAAAGGTCCAAGGCTTGAGCGGCAGTTTGCAATGTCTGTGTGCTTTTTTTTTTGCCATTTTGTTGGCACAACTAAAGGATTTACTTGGAAATTCTTAACTTTAAGTTAATCGACAGTTCAACTGCAATTGTAAAATAGTGTTACTTGGCAAACAACAGCTGAAAAAACGAAAAAAAAGCAAAAAAAAACCAAATGAAGCTTTTATTTCCATAAGTAATTTAGACACTGTGCTAGATTAAATGAATCTACGATCCTGAGATAAGTTCAACGACTTTGCGTTTCCTTATATCACAAGAAAGTGTCGCAATTTGATAAACTGCTGGAAGAATGTGCCTAGGGTGAATTAATTTTAATTAAATGAAGGTCAACTGCTAAACATTGACTTAAGGGTCGAAATACCGTTCTAAACTTTACATTTAATTTTTGAACTTCTTAAAGATTAATAATCTACATATATTCTTGATCAGCACGACGATTGTTAAGTTATGCAGCCATTGCTGTTTGCTTGTTCAAGCTAGTCGCTCAATAACCAAGTCACCTTTTGTACTTTGAAACAAGATGGGATGATTATACATATAGATGAAGACTATGTCAAGTTTATGCCCAATAAGTTTGGTTTTTTTTTCAAATGACAGATAAATACAGCTCTTAGTAACTAGATATTAACCATTTGTAAACCTCTGAAGCCTCATACTCAAGTAATAGTTACCAAACTTGGCAGTTACTGATTTTATCTAAGTATTTATCAAAAATTTGTATTAAAGTCTAATATAAGAGAACTGTTATACGATAATTCTGGTTTTATCTCTCGCTCTGGTAGCTAATCTCACGGAACATCGGTTTCTTTTTTTTGGCCCTGATCCACTTAAAATAATTTTTTAAAGTGCTGCTTCAAGTTGAAATATGCAATATCGATTTGTATAATAAATGTATGGCCAAATTAGGATCATTCATTTTGTAGTATTGCTGTTCTAAAAAGTGTCAGTTACATTTTTGATTAAATATCTTTGAATATAATAAAAAGGCACTCAAAATTAAACTCCCCAAACTAAACCACTAAGTTTCATACGCTATTCATAGCGCAGTTATCAAAAAATAAAACGGAAAAAACAAAGATGAGTCAACTGGAGGACTATTGAAACGCGAATGGGTCCAGTAGAATTTATGTGTGATTTTTTGCATCTAAATGGTATAATGCGGCGATCTTTGGATGTTTCGGACTATATCATAAGTACGACGCCATTGTAATTGGAGCGGGTGGGGCCGGAATGCGAGCTGGTTTTGAGTTGGCCAAGAAGGGATTCAAAACGGCGATACTATCGAAGCTATTTCCCACACGTTCGCACACAGTGGCTGTCCAGGGTGGAGTCAATGCCACTCTAAGCAATATGCACAATGATGATTGGAGATTTCATTTCTATAATATGCGTAGGAGTAGCGATTGGCTGGGCGATCAGAATACCATTCACTTTATGTGTCAAAAGACTGAGTCAGTTGTCTGTGAACTGGATCAATATGGAATGCCACACGGAAGACGGCAGAATCTATAAGCGACCCTTTGACAGTCAGACCCTGGACACTCTCTATGGCCAGACCTTGAAATATGATTACCAATACCATTATTACCATTGGACAATTTTGTTCTCAATCTAATTATGTGTAAGGGCACTTGTGTGGGTTGTTTGGCCTGGAAGCCGAACGATGGAACCTTTCATCGTTACATGGCCAAGAATGCAGTGATTGCGACTGTGCAATTCCATCCAACTGGAATCTACGGAGCCGAAAGTCGATGTGGCCAAGGAACCGGTTCGAGTATTGGCAACTGTGCATTATACTATGGGCGGCATACCCAGCATTTATATGGGACGTGTCCTCACCCTAAGCAGCCAGGAGGAAGGCAAAGACGAAATTGTGACCGGTATCTATGCCTGTGGCAAGGCGGCATGCACATCTGTTCATGGGGCAAATCGGTTGGATGCCAATTCACTGCGGACGTTCGTGTGCCCTGGACATTGCTGCCAACAATTGCCCGGGCGAAGAGATTCCGGCGATCGATGAGACTGTCACCAAGCAGTCAATGGATAATTTCATGAAATTACATTCTGCCGATGGCAAAATACCGCCGGCTGTTATACGTCAGGAAATTCAACGGACAATGACCAAACATGCAGCCGTATTTCGTGAGTTTAAATTGCTCAAGAAGGGTCTAGACAAGGTGGTCGAGTTATTTCTGCAATTCAATGATGTGAAAGTTTTCGATAGGATTCTGATATGGTTTGATACCGATCTGGTGGAGATTCTAGAATTGCACAATATACTGGCCAATGCAGTTCGCATAATCACAGCTATGCAGAACCGTAAGGAAGGTTCGTATACTCACGAGGATTTCAAGGACCGTATAGACGATTATGACTACAGTATAAACACATCGATAAAGGATAAGATAAAACTGGATGAGCATTGGCGTATGCATACATTGACATTTGCCAGGGGCGATGAGCGTTGTACCTTTATTAAATATCGTAAAGTTGTTGATAAGACGCTTGATGACCAATTGGCTTACATACTGCCGGCCACACAAACAAATATGTAATGCATTCAATTACTAATATCATATCAGTTTATTGTTCAGTTTATTATATTTCCACTTTATTTTTTTTCCAATTAGAGGCATCTCTATTTGGTTTTTCTCTCCATCGTTCATGGTTACCTTGACAGATTATCTATGGCCAAAGATGAAATGAGGTAAGAAATATATATCATCCAAACGATCATGGCTAGCATGCCAGTGAGCATTAGATAAATCCACCATGCAACTATTTCAAGGTCATCGCCAACAATTCTTGATTCCCGTAGATCCAAAGTTGATTTATAGGCGAAGACCGACAGACATGTCCAAATAGATCTTGGATGTCGCCAAAATGGTAACCCCGCAATCGATGACCACTCCTGGTTCTCGACCAATTGACGCAATTCCGTAATTTCCAAATTGGGATCCAGACTACGAAATTTACCATCTATCACATGATACAACGTGGGCAAGTCGTCGGCTGATAGACGTCGCAATAGAGTTGACTCCTTGGATAGATCCACAATGACAATACCAACTTTGAGTCTGCTGTATACACACGAAGTGGCCAATCGATACCCATTTATCTCCAATTGCCTGCAGTCTTCACGATTCTTAGCGCAAATGCTCACTATCCATTCACCAGTCAACAATTTTCTCCAATTATTCTCATTTATCTCGACAAGGATGCGTTGTAATTTTTGTAATTTATGGTAATTTTCCTTGCCATTATCAATCTTATAGGCCTTGCCAGCTGAGGCAACAGTATTTGCTATTACCACAAAAATTATGGTCACAAGAAAACCGCATTTGAACAGATCGAACATTGTTATATAAACAACACTAAAAATCCGATCTAAATTTCTAGAAATTAATAAATAAAATTGAGATTGCCTGTTTGGTTAAGGTAACCCAGACAGCTAATGAACTGAATGATTTTCATTGCAGTGCTTACTTAAACAAATTTTTGTTCACATAATTGACAGATGAAAGTATTTGCGAACGTCAAAAATGTTGATTTGACGCAAATCTTTTTCCAAAAGAAACCTAATATTTTTAGTAACTCGAAAGTTTTCATTATGTATTAAGCAATGAGAATTTTTTCCGCTAATTCCTTCGGTAAGGTTAAGGTGGGTTTCTTTAAAACAATTTAGACAATTTGTAATTGAAAATTTTTTAAATAAAGAGAAATAATTTAAGAATCAGTTAACTCATTAAGCAAAGCGCATGGTAGCCCTGTAGTGGCTTTCAGTTGAAACTAGAAAAACAACTTAAACAACATACAACATATATACATATTGAGCCAAACAGAGGGCAACTGATTTTATTATGCCGACTGCCTGAATGCAAGCTTCAAAACCACCTACTGGCCTACAGTTTGGGCTAGGGTTAATATGAAATCAACTTTGCTATATGTATATGAATTGGTGTAATATATATAGGTAGAAGGTAGACAAAGGGCGTTTAGGGAGAAATTTGAAGTTCTTTTTAAAATAACTTGACATATTTTCTAAACTTAAAAGTAGAACTGTCGCCCAAGGCAAGAGGAAACACCATCCTTCTAAAGGTGTATAAAACTTATATATAACAGGCAGAAGAAAGTCCCAACCCCATAGGGGTTTTATAATCTTAATCAGCATCGACGTCCACTTTGTGAATTTGAATGTCTGTCCATTTTTGACCGATTTTCAAAATTCTTCTATGTTATAGGTTCTTCAATTTGAAGTAAACCCTCGAACGTAGGATATTAACAATTCCTAAGTATAGATTGATACTCCTAAATATTATTATTATTATTATTACAATTAGATACAATATGAAATATTATGTCTAGTATAGTTTAGAGCGTACTAGCTGGTATGGCCTTTGACGCCTATTTTAATGGTTTTTGTTTGCTTGCCTCTTTTAAATTTGTTTTATAATTCTAGCTTGTTTTACAAATTTGTAAATGATGTTAATGTAACTTTCGTTGATCGTTTTTGGGAAGTCTGTTGGTTGTTGATTAAATATCATTCTTCTGATTGTTGCACAGTTGGGGCGCTTTTGACGTGATTTTTAATATTGGTGAGTTAATCACACATATAAACGACTGTGTCAAATTTGATCAAGATCGGGTGACTATAACATATAGCTCCCATAGGAACGATCGATCAAACACAGTGACTTTTGTCAATAACTTCGTTACTTTTAACGCGATTGCTTTCAAATTAAACATTTGATAGTCTAATGTATCTGTTAATGACTGTGCCGAATTTGATAAAGATCGGGTGACTATATCATATAGTTTCCATAGGATCGATCGGTGGGAAACAGTGACTTTGATAACTTCGTTATTTCCTATGCTAAGATTGTAGGCCATTCTTTCGCAAACATTAGTCTTTTTAGATAAAACGTTTTTCCACTTTGACGGCTATAGATAAGAAAAGAGTTACCAAAAAAGTTGCAAAGGTATACAAACTTTGACGCGGTCGAAGTTAGGCCCGGCTCGAAGTCTTTTGCAGCGGGGGGTGTGAATAAAAAGTACGGATATCGAGCTGCTGCATATGCTGCTGTGTCTGCGTTTTCGTTTCCCTCTATTCCTTGATGACTGGGGACCCAAAAATGGCAAAATAGCTCAATGTCTTGTAAAGATATGGATTCTTGTAAAAATTCTAAAGAAATAAAAAAAATTCATGCAATCTGCAGGTTTACATCAAGAGATTCAATTAAAAGAGATTGTCCTCTTTTGTTTGTAATAATTCAGAAATTTATTTCAATCAATTTGCTTTTCTTTTAAATACTTCACATATATAAATTACCAATGTGTGTGTGTTTTTGTCACATGATTGCTTTTATGGCAAACCATATATTTGGTTTACTGTTCAAGTGATTTTAATTGAGTTTTTAGTGAAAATATCTGCACTTGACAGTTGGCTAATATGAAATAATTGCCCCGTTTTACTGCACTAAAATTGGGTATATCAGAATCCTCTGGCAGTAGTAAGTAAAGAAGAAGAAGAACAACAAGAAGTATTTTGATTTTTATTTACATACTAATCAAGCACAGCAGGAGGTAATTTTCAAATGCTAAGATAAAGTGAGATTTTTCATTGTTTTAATTTTAATATAAAAGGCTTGAAAATAAATATTCTAAAGTGGAGCTTGGATATATTCTACTAATGACCACAATAAATTATATTCATTTAGGAGCATTTAACATACGAAAGAAAGGAGAAAAAAAAACCTCAACACGAAGAGGTTGTGGCAATAGCAGAGCGGCTGCCTGGTAAAGGAATAATTTATAGCTGTTGAAAACTTAACATGTTCATTTTAGCCACATATGGGCGTCTGTGTGTGTGTGTGGGTCCAATAATGGCGTTTGTTAAGGCTTATGCATCTGTGTATATGAGAGTATATGCATGTGTGTGTGTGTGTGCGTATTCGGGAAAACAAATGAAAAGCCAACAGAACATGCCGCATAAATACTTTGCCTACGACGAGTACACACACCAAAAATGGTAAAATGTTTGATGCTAGCCATACACCAGTAACAGCAACAGCAATTTAGTAACCCCCCGCACAACCCGACTTCCCCCGCCCGCTACTTCTCAACCATTGGACCATACACTCGAAGAACAAAACTATTTGGTATGCCATTCATGTAGGCCTGTATATGAATGTTACGTTGTGTGTGGGTGGGTGGTTGGCTGGTTTAGTGAGTAGTGGTAATAGGAGAAATAGAAGAGATCCTCAATTGTTGCTATTTTGTTTTGTGGCAACCGACACAAAAAATTACAGACACAGACATAGACATTTTGCCTGTGTTAAGTTGTCTCACAACCAATACAACAAAGTGACCTTTTCATTTATTTTTATGATTCTCTTCCCACTCATTTTCCCACACACACACACACACACACATACACACATACGTACCCACACACCACAAAGAAACGGTATATGCATATGCCAGTTCCCCTCCCAATTATTTTGGCCATAAAGAATGGTTCGCCTGATTCAACTTTCCTGCGGCTACAACAAAAGTTTTGTTACCAGCCATTGGGTTAGTTGGTTGGGTTGGCTTCTGGTCGAAATGTTTAGTTGCTTATTTGATTTTCGCCTACCCTTTTATTTGGTTTCTTTCTCTTCTTTTTTTTGCTTTGGTTTCTAGCTTAACCATTAGGAATCAAAGCATTTATTTAGATTCAACTCGAACTTTGGCCAAGTTACTTGGAGCAAGGGAAGTGAACAAATTTTTATGGCAAGTGAAGTATATTTATATTCTTAAATATTATATAATAACATTGTCAATTTTGGGGATCAAGTTAACTTAGTGAATTACAATGTTCTATATTATTACATCGAAACAATTTCTAGACTACAAACTCCATGAATCCTCGAATCATTTGGAATTAGTAAATAATTGAACATTCTTTGGGTTAAATGAATTTAATTTGTAAAATAAATAAGTTTTAGTTAACCGACTCTTAAAATTTTTTAATTTAAGCCAAATTTTTGGGGTGAAATTCCGTCCTGGATCCATAAAAATCAAAATGAAATAGCAATTTTTGTCTGCATTTAATTAGTGATTTAACTGAAATAAGCCAAAATCACCAATTCAAATATGAAAATTTCATATTTATATCAAAAAGTTATAAAATTAACAAACTTTTTCAAATTTTGAATTTTGAGCAAGTCGAAATAAAACTTTGATTAGTCGGCAATAATAAAAGAATCTAAATTCTAGATTAGTTCTAAATTGGAGTTGATTCCAAAAAAAAAGTGAATCTTAAGGATTCAAAAGAATCAAGTGTATTGAAGTTAATGCAAGTATTTTTAGGCATATTCTGCCAGGGCAAATATGCTGCCACTTGCATAAAAAATGGTTGTTGGCCATATTTTTTTTCGCTGTCAGCACTGCGTTTCCGCTTTACAGTCAAAGAATCCTAATTGGTTTACCCAATATCTTGCAGTTCCAACATTTGCGATTCTCTTTTAAGCAATGGATTGGCGTAGGTACTCTGAAACATCAAGAGCATCAATTTGCAAAACGGTTCATGGATTTTGGGTATTACATGAAGATCCGGCTTTTGGTCTAACTCTCAACGCAGTTTATGCATTTTTTCATCTCGCTTTTGGGACCGTCTGTGGTACTCTTTAAACTGGTTAGTTCATCATTTATATTGTATGCTGCTGCTTTTATGCCTTTACACTCAATCATCGGACTCGTTTCATCTCTTCTCTCTCACACACACACACAAATTCTCTAAGCATACTAGATAGACTTTTTGTTGTTATTTTTTCTGTTCAGGCCTGGACAAAAACTTCATCATCGTCTTCATTGGCATCATCGCCTTTTCCATTAGCATCGCTTTTGGGCCTTCCTCCCTCCACCCTTGGAACTGTATCAAAAGCATTTAAGACCTAACAACATCTCTGGCCCAAAAGCATATCTCCCACTTTAAACTAACTATTCAAGCTATGCGAAACTGCAAAATCATTTTTTTTCTCGTTTTCTGTTTCTATTTTCGGGTTGTGCATTCGAAATTGTTCTCTTTGGCTAAAAACTTTCGCCAGCTCGAATTTGATTTATTAATAAATTATACAAAATTTGGCATGAATAAAATTCATTTTATATTTCGATTTATTTATTTTCAGGTATGCGTTCGTTGGTATATATATATATATATATATATATGTATGTGTGTCTCATCCGGTACCTCAAACATAACCAGATGCCCCAAATAAGTTTGGTAAAAAAACAAAAAAGCAACAAAATTTTCAATTTGTATTTTGTAGTTACAAACATTTTTATCTCTCTGGGCAGGCGGAGGAGAGTCGCCTCTTTCCTTTCTCCGGGGTTCTCGAAAATAGATGTTTGTATATTGATGCTACCAATTTGCTTGTGAAATTGTTGAAAAATTGTAAATCAATTTTGTTTGTGTGTGTGCGTGTGTGTGTTTTCTTGCTGTGCCCAAAGCCTAAAGGCATGCTATTGAAATTTAATTGCAATTTGATGAAGCTACCAGCTTGAAACTAGACTACAGAAAATTAATGTCTATTGAATTGATTTTGATTTCCGGCTCATATAGAAATTGTTATTGGTATTCATGTTTCTCAACGATGATAAATGCCCATTTAATTACCTTTACGATTGACATTTAATATCGCTCTTTTTATTTGGCTTATTCTATTGATTAAAAAGTGTATTTTTGGCATAAAATGAAAGATGCCAACAGATTTCAATTTGATATGAAAAAAGTCTATTATATGTATATTCCTTTAATGTAAGTCGATTCAAGCGGAAACCAAAATCAATTTTGTAATTTGAGAAAAGACATTGCTAAGTTGCATTGAGCTTTGTCCTGTTTATATTTATCACTTGATAGTTTGCTTTGTTTCCATACGATTGACTTTCTAAAGTTCTATTACCTCATCTATCCATTGACATTTTAAATAGCTTTCTATATCATTTATAAACCATGACACAAGCCACACGTCAACAAGAATCCATGGATTGTCCTCTTAACACCCGAGATAGAGAGAAGCAAAAAATTCATGACGTTTGCTTATACTCGAGTAAACCCTTAGCAGCTCCACAGAGGATAGAAGAGAAGGAGTGAAATGAGTTTTGCATAAGGAAATTCTCAGGAAAACGTAGAGGAGCATAGAGGATGAGAGAGAACGAGAAGCAGAAGCTACTACAAATCTGTACAATGTTCAAACTGCGAATGCATAATTAAGAGCAAACAAGAAAAATGAGCAAAACGTTTTTCTTTCATGCTTTTTATTTCTCATCTATTTTATTCTATCTATTCCCTTAAGTTTTCACGCTTTTAACTTGAACCTCGAACTGGACCTTGGAGAAAACCGGAGTTGGTCTCCAATTTCGTGTCGGGCTTGGTTGTTCCTTTGGGATGTTTGTTTCGTTTCGTTCCGTGCCGTTTTTTGTTTTCTCTCCCTCTCTTTTCATTTTTCAAATTAAAATGCATTTAGCTTTAAAGTTCACGTTTTCATTTATCATTTTACTATGTCAAACCAAGAGGAAAAATAGCTTTCCTTTGCCTTTTGCTTTACTTCATGTAAACCACCCATTTTGCTTTACTGTTAGCTTTGCCCTTAGTGCCATTTACCATTTGCCTTTTGCCTCTTTGCCTTTTACCGCGTTTTCCAATTTTGTGCTTGGGGCCGAGGCAAACATCGTGACGCATGAGTAATATCAATGAGTTGGAGTTGGAGTGCTTCTGGTTGTGTTCAGTTTGGAACTAGTTTGTTAAACAAGTGGAAAATAATGGAAAATGTGCATCAACACTGAGAGTGACCAAATGTTTCCTACAAGCCCCCATTACCCTCTCACTCTCACTCTCATCCTCATCCTTAGCTATCCTATCTGACCATTTCCATTAATGATTTCATGTTGAAACTGTCTTTGGTTTCGTTTTTATTTTTTGTTGGCCAACAGGCAAAGATGAGCACGAAAAATATTAAACAATAACGAAAATTTTCCTCTTGCTATTTTCATTTTTCCCCGGTTTTCCATTGCATTCCTGGCTAGGGTCCTGGACTCCTTGCTTCATACTTGTTTTTCCTCGCTCTCTCTCTTTCTCTTGTTTCATTTTTCCATTTGGTGTTTTTTCTTCTTGTTGTTTTTGCCAAGGACTTAGTTTACTTCACATTTATATTCATTTGTTTTCCGTTTTATTTACCCAGCAGCAGCAGCTATACTAAAAACAAGAACGAAAATAACGACCAGTACAAAATGTTTGAATGTGTTTGTATAATTTCCCAGAAAGCTGAGTTGAAAAATACAAAAATACTTGTATAGAAGAGACGGTTGTATACCAACAAATACCCAAACACACATCTACAACACACACACACATAAAACCATATACACCACACATGTATGTATATGATGGCATCATAATTTTGCGGCTTCTGTGTTGTGGGCAAACTTATTTGGTTCAAACAATAAGTTTGCTGCCCCAAAATTAATTAATTAGTAGTTTTTTTTAGTTGTTTAACACAAACGGATGCACTAATCATGGTAAAACAATATAGGCATTAATAATTTATTGTATTATATATATGAATTCAATGGGTTTTAATTTAGATTTATTATTTTGTTGCAGCCTTTTTTTAATTACTTAACAAATCACGTTTTTTGACTATGTAAAATCAAGTAGAACATATTAGCACTTCTGATAGTAGTTATAAAGATATAAGTTGGTCATCCAATACCTCTCATACTCTCCTGGTTAAAAGTTGAGGATAAGAAAGACCATATTACAGCCAATCAAAACAAAAGGTGTATTTAAGGACTTTCAATTCAAAGAAAAAAACTATTCGAGATAAATTATTCAGGAGATGAAAAGTATTCAATTACATTTATTTAACTACTTATAAACTAACTCTGGTCCTCTACTGAAATAAAATACCGCTCACTGCTCATCTGGTTGGTTTACAGAAGGAAAGCAATTTGATTATGCCATCCTTTTAAAATTAATTTGTGCGTATTAGTCGCACGGACAAACAAATGGACAGATGGACGGATAGACCAGAAGGTACATAGATGTGCCTATTATTTTGGAACATTTTGTATTCAAATATCAAAATTATTTTTATTAATGTCACACTGCATTTAGCTAATTAATTTCTGTGAAGGTTCACCACTGCGTATACACAATATTCATTCTAATCAACACTTATCGAAATGCCGTTCGTTCGAATACATCTAAAAAATTGCAAGCAAAAGTTACTTAAACTATTTGTTCAGTTGTTGTCTGGAATGGTGTATCATTTTTGTTGCCTTTTATATTTGGGATCGTTTCGGTATAATGCAGAACTTGGACTACTGAAAAATTATCACATATCCTTGCAATGGGCATTTTGTGCAACCATTATAAAATTTTTGTTGTTAGCAGTGGACAGTTTTTATTTTTATTATTTTGTTTTTCTTTTCTACATATTTATAATTAAGGGTGATGAATACTATGAGTTTGGAAATGAAGCTTATTACATGTTAAATGTACTTACCACTGTATGGGTGTCTTTCGTGGTCACAATCCGACTGCTCCAACTGGCACATAGTCGCTCATACAATTCACTTTGCATTTCGAGTGTGAACGGCCTATTACGGATCCAACGTTGCATAAGGAAGACATTTGGATCCAATCACATCACATTCGACATGGACTTAGTCGTTATTTTCTGTATGAAATTAATCTTTACGTTGCTTCATATTTGGGCTCAATATACGCCTTCAAAATCTGGTATATATTTTGTAAGATTTCCAACCATGAATGTTTTGCTTTTTGAGTTGATTTTTATTTCATATTTTTTATATTTGTTACATTTGTTGAGTTGGCAACGCTCTTTGCGAATATTTTTGGAGTCCTATAGAAAACATATATCGCAAAGAGAAGCACCGACAGCTAAGAAGGCTCGAAAGTTTGTGGCTTCATTAAATCTCTACACTAGAATCGGTCGGCTTCATGATCAAGTATCTAAGGTTTGGCTTAAATCTTCCACCGCCCTATACGGCTTTATGTGCTATAGCCTATATGAAGGAACTTATACAGTATATTGTCTAATTTCTCGCATAGAATTGACCAAGCAGTATCGGTTAAAATTCTTTCTATGTCAAAAGTTTAGCACTCTTATATATGGATTATTGGACACATTTCTGATCACAATGTGTAATGATCGACTTAAACATCGTGAAATCAATATATCCGATCAAATATTCATAATCCAAATGAAGCATTTGTGTCTGCAAGAGGTGGTAGTGCAAAGATTTGCCCGATTTTTAAACGGAAAGGTGAGCTACAGCAAATTGAAAAATACAAGAACTCCAGCTTTTTGCAACTATATGTCTTCCAATTTACAGTATGCATGTTTCGAGTTACAATTGCTGATTCAACCCATACGTAACTATATTTGGAATATGAATATCATATGTAATAGGATGTTCTTCTTCGGCATTGCTATTGGCATGTTAATCAATGCGATAACATATATACAATATATTTATACTGCTAAGCAGACATACTGTGAATATGTTGTTTAAAAAGATTTTTATATTTGTAAATAGATGCATTGGCATAAGTTAAGTTAACAGTAAACATGATTAATTATAGTAATAGGTACTTAAAGTTGGAAATAAAAACCATGAGACAATCTATGACCTTAAAACTATATATTATGTAATCCCCACCCTTTGTTGACTTTTTCGGAAAACTCACTCGTGATGTGATTGTTGTAAAAGAGTCCTTGTTTACCCACTAATTATACCATACACCCATAGGGTGAAATGGTATATTAAAGTCGCCAAAATGTATGTAACAGGCAGAAGGAAGCTTTTCCGACCCCATAAAGTATATATATTCTTGATCGGGATCAACAGCCGAGTCGATATAGACATGTCCGTCCGTCCGTCCGTCCGTCCGTCCGTCCGTCCGTCCGTCCGTCTGTCCGTATGAACACGTAGATCTCAGAGACTATAAGAGCTAGAGTCACCAAATTTGGTACGTAGACTCGTGTATAACCTACGGTGGTCAAGTTTATTTCAAATTTTTGCCACGCCCCCCTCCGCCCACGGAATTTAAACAAATTTGATTTTCTTAAAGACTATAATAGCTAAAGACATCAAATTTGGTATGATTAATCCTTTAGAAGGCGCGCACAAATTTGTTGCAAAAAAATTTGCCACGCCCCCTCCGCCCACGAAATTTAAACAAATTTGATTTTCTTAAAGACTATAATAGCTAGAGACACCAAATTTGGTATGTGTATTTGCTTAATAAATGCGCATATACTGTATATGCAACGATTTTGCCACGCCCCTTTCCGCCCCCGTAATTTGTGAAAACTCGATTATCTCACGTAATTTTCTACCTTTTGTAATCAAATTTAGCACACTTGAATTTGATACTAATACCCAGCAAACTACCAAATTTGATCAATATCGGACAAAAAATAGCCAAGTTATGCATATAAACGTTTTTCCATAAGGCCGTAGTTGGCCGTTGGCTGGTGGGGGCGCTAGGGTGCTCGTATACTTGAGTGAGGGAGATTCTAAGATATGCTTGTAATAAAAACCATGTGAAAATGCATTTGTTTAATAAATTTAAAATATTTGCTTTACTGGTGTATGGTATACCTAAGTCGGCGAGACGACTTACTTACTTCATTTTTCTAGTGACATCATTTCCACCCACCCACTCGAAAATACTCGACCGTAATGACAGTAGACAGTTTTGGTCTTGTCAGAACAACTAATTTGCGCTTAGCTAATTAATGTCTAGGTTTATAAATGTTATCATTGGAACTATTTCACGCTTTTACTAAAATGCTTTCTCGTCAATGTATTAAACGCTGTAAGTGAAAATTTGTCTCATATCGCATTCAAATTTTGTTTCCCTCTGTTTTTGGGTGTTTTCTATTGAAGAACTTGATGGGTCTGAAAAGCTGTCTTCTTTATGAAACATACATTTTGGCGACTTTCATGTACCTTCCACCCTATGGGTGATATGATGATTAAAA
Organism: Drosophila paulistorum; assembly: GCA_018152135.1. Taxonomy (NCBI): domain Eukaryota; kingdom Metazoa; phylum Arthropoda; class Insecta; order Diptera; family Drosophilidae; genus Drosophila; species Drosophila paulistorum. The sequence continues at coordinate 18,220,162 of JAECXG010000690.1, forward strand.
TAAACTACACTGCACCATTGTGACATTTTCCTTTTGCCAATCGCTCTTTATTTTCCTAAATCAACATGGGTTGACTTTAGCAAAAGTCTGCGCGATATTATCCATTATACTAGTTTGGTTAAGACAGTTTTTGGAGCCAAATTTAAATATTTTTCTATGCCTCTTCTGAGATTGCAGCTCGAAATGTACTGACTATCAGAATTTTTCATGTTCGGACCTTCTTATATAAAGTGGGAACCTTTGCGTTATAATCACGCCCTGCCCAATAATTCGGCATAGTAAAGCTCTGATTTCACGTTTACGTCCAATTAGCTGCTTTTTCGGAGCGCAGTCACAGGTTAAAGTACACTGACTCGACTGTATCTTGACCTCTGGGGGTGTACCGGTGGATACATGTTTCATTTAGAGTCAGGAAACAATGAACAAGCTCTTTGAGATTGCGTTTAATTAGCTTTCAAAACGTCCACTACATTGCCTATTTTATTTACAACTATATGAAAAACTATCAGAACTATCAGATTTTTATCTTAAGTTTGAAATACATTATTGAATAAATTTTAATTGCCGCTAAAGAAGAATTATGTTAAGATCTATTTTATGTGATGGTTTTTGGATTAGGCATAAAGGACTTTGCTTCCATTTCAATTCCTAAAAGTCTGGAATTGAATTTTTTTGGTTGGTTTTCTTTTCTTTGGCTTGCATCTGTTTTGGACAAGTGAAAGTATTGCTAATTGCACTTAATACACAAAGCCTGAAAGCAACAAGCTGACACTATAATCTTTCTAACCCGCCCCCCATATACATATATATAAATTTTACGCCCACTGAAAACTTGGCTAAGCTACCGCTGTAATGTGGCCAAAGTACTACACAGAAGCTTCAAGTAGAGTGTGTTTTTTTTCGTTCTTGTTGTTGTTATCTTTTTTTCCTCTCCTGTTCCTTAAATCCACGACACAGAAACCAAACGAGAAACTGGGTGAGACAAAGCAAAAACATGCGGTGAATGTTTGTGGATGCCACGGACAGACAGAGAGCCTTGCTCTCGCCCTCCAGGGTCCAAAAAAGAGCGCGCGTTTTGCCGTAAAAATGCTATGGTTGTTCATAAGGATTGCCAGGCGAAGAGCAAAGGGGAAATAATAACAAAAAAAAAAAAACAGGAACGGAAACGGGAAGGACGAAGGAAACTAGTCGCTTTGAACTTGCTCTGTTGTTGCTCTGTCGTTGTTCCTGCTGCGACTGCTGCTGATGCCTTTTTTGTGACATTTTTGTAGAAGGTTTTTGCATTTGTGCAACTTTTTTTTTTTTTCATCTACTGCGGTTAAAAAGAAGAGGTTTTCGGAAAAAAGGGGTGAAAGAGAGGGGTAAGTGTGAGAGGGAGAACCGTGGGGAGGAGGGATGTGGCATGTCAGTTGTTGGCCGCCTTAAAGTTTTGCGTGCGCGTTAATTTTGTTTGCGCGTGCGAAAAAGTGTGAGAATTTATTTTTAAGCTTCTCCGCGTTCTAATTTCAACGTTTGCCAAGTCCTAGCACAACTTTCAGTGGGATGCTGAGTTGTAGAGAATGGGTTTGGGCTAGGGCTATCTGAGAAGACCAGGAGAAGAATGTGCGTGAATCTCGTTCTCTCTCACTCTCACTGTGTAAAGTCTCGTTGGGAAAGTTTTTAACACGAAGCGCCAAAAAGTATGCAAATTATTAGCAAAGTTTTTCGCATTTTTCATAAGGCGGTTGCGTTTTTCTCTTTCATTTTTTTTTATTCATGTTGTTTGTGTTTTTTTTTCCATTTCCCCGAAATAGCTAACGATAAATTCACATTGCAAATGTGTTGAATGAATTTAAGTGTCCATAAAAGTAGGCTACATTTATTTATGCCAAACTTATGCCGTCTCGCACACATATTGCGACAATTTAGGGCTCTGCACTTGACATTCGAGGTCCTTTTGCTTGTCAAGGGCCGCCAGTCTTTCCCGCTCATTCGCTCTGTGCTGCTGTTTTCAGCCCCCTCATTTTTCAGAATTCGTACATCCTTCGTCCTTTTGCGCTCTGCTCTCTGCTCTTGCGGAAATTATTATTTTGTTTAATGATTTGTGCTTAGTTTCGTAATTGAGCTTTAGGATCCGAAGAAGGGTCCTTCGATTCTTTTTCTCTTTCTCGTTTTTTTTTTTTGTTTTTTTGTTAGTTCTCTGTGCTCTTGACCCACAAAAAACTATCGAAACAAAAATTTGCCCTATGCTTTGGACAAACTCATCCCAGCATGAATGAACGGATGATGATGACGATGATAATGACGTTAGGGACAGAGAAAAAATATGTTACAAAAATTCAGTTTATAAATTTTTTCGTTTTGGCATCGCAAAATATTTTGTTTGCAACTGTCACTGGAGCAGAAAGTTCATTGTCAATTGATTTGCTGTCCACGCAGCCAGAAAATCGAAAATATAAATTATTGAAAATAAAATTCCACACACACACACACACACATAGAAAATAACTTGAAAAATATAGACAAAGTAAAATTTGTTTTTTTTTTTTTTGACAACTTTTTGCTAGTTAACAAATTAGTAGCATAATGCAACAAAATTTGAAATCATTCAGCCATTAATCAGACATTCAGTACGGCGTATAATTTAATTAAAATATTTCAACAAAAATGACAACATTGACAACAAATTGATTCATGTTAATGCAAAAACTCACTCGCGAATGCGAAACACGGTTCTTTCAATTTTAATTCACTTTTTGTCCATAATTATTTATTTCATTTTTTCCCTATTTTGGGTTTTTTTTTGTTTTTTGTTTTTGTTGCGTTGAAATTCATTTATCAGCAGCATATTAAATGTTAAATGCATTTTTTCCCCATAATATATTATGACATGGCATTGGCAATGGCCATTTGAACAGTCGGCCATTCGGCCAGTTGACCAGTGGGCCATGGCAACCGCATTAACTAGACAAATTAAAAGCAGCAAGCAATTAAAATCCCTGCCAAATGAATGTGGGCGGAAAAACTGTATTATCCAGGCACATCCCCTTTAATGTTCACTTGCTTAAATGCGTTTTATATTAATGAATAACCTTTTGTAACTAGTTGAATAGATACATATATACATAAAATCATACATTTATAATAATTAACTATGTATGTATGTACATTTGTATGTATGTATGTGTATATGTATTCTTCAATGAAAAGGTCAAATCGAAAACAATTCATTTATTATCAAGATACTTTGCAGCTGATGGAATTTTCTATTAATTCCTGCTGTTTGCCATACTTTAAAGTTAACGAATCAATATTATTTACATACATACATATATACATATGTGGTATATTCTAGGATCCTGTTGGACAAATCTTGCTTTTCTGTAGATATGTAATTGTTTCCAATAAATTTAGAACTTTTCGTATGCCTTGTAGCTCTAAAATTGTCTATAAGCAATGTTTGTTTCAAGGATGTTTTCCTTATTCACAGAATATACAAAAAAAAAAAAAACAGAGGGCCGGGGTTAACTTCGACCGCGTCGAAGTTTGTATAGCCTTGCAACTGTTTTGGTAACTGTTTCCTTGATCCAAAAAGTCTAACGCTTGCGAAAGAACGGCCTACCATCTTATCATAGGATATAAAGAACTTTTTGATGAAAGTCACTGTTTTCCACCCATCGTCTATGGGAGCTATATAATATAGTTACCCGATCTTTACCAAATTCGGCACAGTCATTAACAGGTATATTTAACTATCAAATGTTTAATTTGAAAGCAATCGCATTAAAAGTAACGAAGTTCTTGACAAAAGTCACTGTTTTCGACCGATCGTTCCTATGGGAGGATTATGATGTAGTCACCCGATCTTGATCAAATTTGGCACAGTTGTTTATAGGTGCAATAAACTCACCAATATTATGATGATAGCTCAGAAAATAGCGAAGTTATTCAGAAAAGTCACTGTTCGTGACTTTGATGTTTGTATGGGAGCTATATGATATAGTGGTCCGATCCGGTTGAATCTGAGATATATATATACAAGCATATATACAAGCCTACATGCAAAATTTCAGCTCTGTAGCTCATATGGTCTAGGAGGAGTTCGCATCGATCCAGACGGACGGACAGACATGGCTATTTGAACTCGTCTCTTCGTGCTGATCAAGAATATATATACTTTATATGGTCGGAGATGCTTCCTTAAATGCGTTGCACACTTCTGACCAAAATTAATATACCCTTTTTGCAAGGGTATAAAAATGGCTAAGTCGGACAAAAATTGTAGATAATTTAAATCATTTAAAGATTGTAACTCAGTCTTACTCACTCAGATCACTTACCGAATTGGCTAATAGAGAACGCGGGTTTCAAAATCCTTTTAAAATTCCAAATTTGGCCACATTCGTCGCGCCAAATGATCAATTATCTAAATTGAACTTTGCGATTGATTTGATTGAACGAATATTAAATTTAATTTCTGTAGCTTAAATTAAAAAACACATATTTGCCCCAATCTTTACATTGCACTTGCATTTATTGAAATTCAAAATTCTTGATTTGTTATTTGTTTGCACGGTTTTCCCATTAGCCGTATAGCTTTATTTGTGGCATAGTTTCTGTTTCGTTTGTGTTTGTGGCAGGAGCATTTAAAATGCTTTCCACTTCATTAGATGGAGCGAGCTAAGCAAAATGTAGAAAGGCAAAATGCAGAGCCAACACGGCGATTCAGCGTGGCAATAGCAGCTGCATTTTTTTCCATAGCATTTTGTTTACACTTTCGGTTGGATGCGGTTTTCGGTTTTTCGGGGTGCTTGGTGTTTGGGCTGCGTAAACCATCCGTATACCGTGAACCGTAAAAATGCATTGCATAGTTTAGGGGGCGTACGGGCGAATAAACATGCGGACCGCTGTTGATCTTTGCCTGCGAATTTTCACCAAAATAGCCAACGGTGAATTGAAGAACTTGGTCTATGCACATAGGTACATACATATGTATATGTACATACATTTGGATGTGGCTGAAAATTAATTCAATTTGAGTTGAAGTTGAGTTTTTCGTGCTTGGCATGGCAGATGATAGGGAAACTGTTTGACGGTTAGCCAGGCTGGGTATTGCAAAGTGTTCAATTGAACGCTCCAATGATTCCAAGTAACCGCAATCCAATAAGACTGGCCAAGTGCTAAGGAGGAAGAAGGCAGTAGAATTGTGAAAGATGCCCATGTTTACCCACTTAGGTAAATACGCGCGAGCCTGGAAATTGCCTTTCCCTCTCACTTACTCATTCACTCACTCTCTATCTTTCTCTCACTCCTTCTCCCCTCTCTCTCTCTCCCTCTCTCTCTCTCTCTCTCTCTCTCTCTCTCTGCTTCTCCTCTTCTCTTTCTCCATTTCTGTCTTTATTTTATCCCGCCCCAAGCTCTTGTTCGGTGTCTTTATCACAGTCTTAGACTTATGGCAAATGAAGCAGAAGAACTTCACGTGCCGCAGCAATACAAATTGAAAATCAATGCATTGAAGTAGAGAACCACCAAGGGACAAAGAAAGAAATAGAGAGTGTGAGAGAGAATAAGAGAACTGGCTACCCATTGGCGTTTTGTTCCATAAATTAACGCTTCAGTTGTTCTTCCAAATGATGGTGGTAATGGTGGCTGCTGCTCCTGCTCCTGCTGCTGCTGCAGAGTGGTCGTCAGTGAATTGTCGGCCGTTTTGTATTCAATTTGCCAGACATTGACTCCAGCCATTGCCTGATGTTAATCAGCATAAACTTAACTATTACTTGAAATGCCCCCCAGAAACCAAAAACCATAAAAAATCAGAGTTCATATGAGTGAACCATATGCAGAAGTTGTATAAAATCAATTTACTTTCAGAAATTCATTATCTATGAAAATCCTGAAACATGCTTTCCGTCTATCATAACATTTGCATATGGTAAAGACTATTAGCCGAAAAAGAGAATTGATAGAAACCATCAAATACAATTTTAAAATAATGACAGCAACTCTTTTCTGCTTACCTTTTTTTTCTTTGAGGCATTTAAATGCCCAGTTTTGCATAATAGTTTTTACAGCTGACTTTAAATGCCCACTGTGCCCCATCTGCTTGGCAATCTTTAGATGGCAGCACTTCCTCCACGCCATCTCCATCTTTGTGCTATTACGAACAACATCAAGAATCAGCTCAGAGCAGCGTTTACTTTTGGCTTCGCAATGTAAGCGGATTGATCCTTGCCAACGGGTAGCACTATGCATCCTTCGTCTTCTACTTTTTGTAGTTCCTGGCAAAGTGTGTCTGTGTGTGTGCGCGCGCGCTGTTGTACGTGTGTGTGTGTGTGTGTGTGTATTTACAGTAATTCAGCTTACAGCTTCGGCTTCAGCTCAGATGAGTGTTGCATAAATTTGCAAATATTTTGCAAGTCAGCAACAGCCGCCTGCCAGCAAATGCGCGCACCATGAATTCTTACTTCACGGCAGTAACAGCAACAGCAACAGCAACAACATGGTTCCTCTCTCTATCCTCTCGTGAGCATCATCATCATCATCAGGCAGACTCCAGGTCTAGTTGAAGCTTCGGCTTCGGATCCGGCCCTGCAGCCGTAGGAAACAAGCTGCAAACAACGGTAAAAGTCACACAGTGCCGTGTCTGTGCCGTGTGGAATTGATTTTACTTTTTCTTTTCTTGCTGTTGTTATTGTCGTTTTTGTTTTTGTTTTTTTAACGATGCGCGACGTTACCTTTCATTTCTCTCTGTTGCTTCCTTCTTCTTGTCTTCACATTCAACATTCGCCATAACTAACTTTCCATTTTGTAGTAGTTGCATGTGCAACATCAAACTACAACAACAATGCAAAACAATTTCACATGATGGGAACGAAACATTGCAAAAGATGTCACAACAAGGCAAACACTTGAAGCCTGATCAACAAATAATAGAAATACTTCATTCAGTATGACTTTTCAATTACACTTTTTATCATCTACATACATTCACTTACAAAAAAAACGAGGGAAAAATATATGAACTTTAAGCAAACAATTTTCAAGTATTTGCAAGTTGTTTAAGTTATAAATATAAATTTATCTCTATAAATAGATTTTTTTTGGTTAAGTTATTTATTTAATAATTTGTCAATAGTAAATCAATTACACTAGGTCAAATAGTTAAACTCTTTATTATAGATAAAAAAGTAAAATCAAAAATCTTGCCAAGTTTTTGAACTTAACGAAAAAGGGACTCTTTGGGGATACTACAGCACCCAAGCTTAGATCGTAGATCTAAAGTAGTAAATTTTTAGAATATAACTTGATATTGAAAACAAAAAGAAGAACTAAACTAAAAATTAAAAGCATTCAACGTAAATTTTCTTCATCTGTCAAGATTTCAAGTTCATTGAAAAATATATTAAACCTGGTATTAAGATCGATTTGATGTCATGTCGAAAACCTAAGTAGTAATTCCCAACTAGTTGTAGCATTTAGGATATGATATGGCCATTGCAAATCTCTCTTATTTTCTTGTTTCACCAATTTAGATTGCATCGTTTCGTTTCCTTTGCCTGATTTAGATTCTACTCCTTCTAAACAAAATGGCATTGCTTGCTTTGTTACTTTCTCTGAAGTTGTGAAACCTTATTTTTGCACAAAACTATTTGAAATCAAAGTATTCGTATTTTGATATTCGTCTTTTTCTCAACTTGAGTTTCAGTGGAAATAAGTTTTATTAACTAGTTTGCATGTACGCAGAAAACGAAAATTGTTATATGAAATCTTTTGGAAAACTTCAACTATAACATTTGGCTTCCTTCAAACGTAATAAAGAAAAGTTTTATAATTTTAACGACTTTTTATTGCACACAGTATGTGTAGGTGCGGTTTTCATCCATATCCAGTGACCATTGACTCAGACGACTGTAACTAGGAAACGAATTTTTCCATTTGGCTTTAACTTTGTGAATTCAATTCACTTTTGATTGCCATAAAAGAAACTTTCAAAACTGACAAACTTATTGAGAATATAGTATGAAATGGCAAATTCAATTGTATTGAAGACGAACTAACTGATGAAAATCAGACATGAAACCAAATTTCCTACTAGATATCAAGATGGAAATTGGCAACCACATGTACTCGAATGTTTTTGTTATATTGATTGGCCCTTAATTTGGGAGACCAACCAAAAGTCAATGAAAGTAATTGTAGTTAAGTGGATGGAATATGCTTCTTTAATGCTCATCCATCATTGTTTTTGGATTGATTGCATCTGGTAGATGCATCATCAATTCACTTCACAATTAGGAAGCAAAGAGTCCTGAAATATTCAAAGGCTTAGAGAGAGCAAAGGAGTAGCCAACTCCAGTCAGTCCGGGGAGAACAAAGTGAGCAAATTGATGTGAAAATGCAAGTGATTCGATTTTTCATGTTCAGACTAACAGTTTAGCTAACTGTTTGGCTAAGGGTATATCGCCTCCTCCCATTTGCCCCTCTTTGGGAGTGTGGTTCATGACGTTGATTTGATGAATTATTGATTCGTTTGATTAATCGTTTGACTGAACAGACCTGGCCCACTTGTAGTGGAGATTTTCACACTTTAATGGATTAAACTTTAATGACCAAAAACTTAATTCAGAGTTGGCCAATTATGTGCATACAATCGACTGACTGTTAAGTGCGTTTTTCTCGCCTTTTCATTTTATTATGGTTGTTGTTTTGTGGAGCGAATTAAAAGTATTTTCGTTTTCCCAATGTTTTTCCTTTTTTTGGGAGCTTCTTAAACCCACTGCCTGCTGTTGGCTCATCTCCTTTTGACCCAGCCCACCACCCATAAAGATAAATGAGAATAAAAACGAAATGATGCGCAGCAAAAAATAAAAGAAATATGAAAAAGAAGCCAAAAAAAAAACGCCAGAAAAAGGAAAAAGAAACAACGGCAGCAGCAATTTGCTGCAAGGACAAACGAGACATGCCACAACAATGGCAATGTTTGGCCACGGAAAAGAGGACAAGCCGCCTGGCAGGCAGTCAGGATGGTAGTGTCCCTACCACATTCTCTTCACACAAACGCCTCAGTCTCTGTCTCTGGCTTTGCCTTTTGCTCGCTGTAGAGGCCACAAAAAGTAACCAAACGTCGGACAAGTGTCAAACATTGCAAGAAAAAAATATGAAAAAAAAAATTCCCCCCTATGGAAAAAGAAAGCCAGAAGGCGGCTGAAGGGCCTTACAACAAGTTTAGGAAGGGGAGAAAAAGCAAAGGAAAACATTTCCCTGGCCATTGACATGGCATCGCGTAATCTCGGGCCATCGACGCCATTGGTTCAGTTGGTGGCAATGGGTGCAAGAACCCGAGCTCAACTAAACAAATTTGGCAAGAAGTAACAAAAGGAAAATAAAATCTCAACAGCAAAAGGATAGCAGAGATGCTAAAGCAACGAACTTATCACTTGAAAAAGAAAAACACTTTCAAAGTTATAATTTAAATATAATGCTTTTATATTATAATCTGGCAAAAACAATAAATGTGCAAGAGTCTTTAATTTCTCAGAGATTTTTGAGATGTTTCAGAAAATGTTAAGAGATGCTAACAGTATAATTAATTTAGATATAGAGTTCTTATATCAAATGATATATGACATAAATTGGTTCTCGAATACTGCAAGAAAAACAAAAATTATACGCAACGCATTTAATGTGAATAAACATTAGCTATGACATTATTATGTTTATGCTGATGGACAAGAACATTTACCAAATAACCAGAAACATTAATCAAAATCATAAATGCTTCCAACCAACTCCAAGCAAAAAAAAAAAGGAAAACCCGAATTCGCAACAAAGAAAGAGGAAACGAGAGGAAAAACAGAGAGAGAGAGAGATAAAGAGTCTTAATGTTCAATTTTTATTGCCTTGAAACGAATTGAATCGATTCCTTCTTCTTTTCCCACTGCTGGAATTTTTCTAATGTAATGTCCCAAAAAGTTGGGAGTCAAAAGTGTAGCAACATCAAGGACCTCGACCTATACACACACAACCACACACACACACACACAACCACACACACACACACACATACATACATACGAAGTCAGGTAGTGATAACTCGTACGACATTTGCCTTCCACCTACATGGATGATTAGGCATGCACACGCACACGCACACATGTGAATGGATATTTATATATTTTGGTATATATGTATGTATATGTATTATGTATGTAACTTTGCCCAGTCAAGAAAAAAAAGTAGTGGGAGAAAGAGAGGAAAGCAAAAAAAAGGTAAGGTAAGTGGGACCAATTTTGCTGACTTGTCACTTCCGGTCAAATGATTCTGAATGCTTCGAAGCCAACACTAAGCATAAATTTCAATGGTTATGAAGGAGGAGAGGTAAATGAGAGGTGGACAGCTGAGGAGTGGTGGTGGGGGAAGGACCCTGTTGGGATGGTATAGGTGGCCCTGTCATCACGTTGGCTGCCATCTGTGAAAATGTTACGAAATTTTGCTGAATGTCGCCGCATGAAATTAATGAAATTAGGCAATTGTCAACAATAATTGTCCCACTCTCTAGTTCTCTCTCTCTCTGAACCGAACCAACCGCCCATATATTCATCAAGCTAAAAATGGCATGATATTCATCATGGCGCCTAAACACACCACCATAATATCCCACTCTCTAACAGGCCTTTGTTCAATATGATTTGTCCCTGAATACAGGGTACACATACTATGACAGAAGATTAGGACCTAAACGGACATCTAAAGAATACATGTAAACGTATATTTTCATTCAAGGAGAACACTCTTTGATTTTCTATAGTTATGTATGTTTTTTAAGTTTTTTTTTTTTTTATTTACAGACTATTTACAGGGTATTGATAGAGCTTCATAAAATACATTCCTGACCTGCCTGCTATTCAATTTTGGCTTATTCATGATGCTTTATGAATTTGAATTGATTTTTATGCGAATTTATCGGCATTGCAGTTGACACGTTCGGCTACTTATATGCGATATATATTATTACTTAGACATATATGTTCCTACATTTATAAATATGTATGTATATGTATATTTTCTTGTGCTTTCCCCCCATATATTTAAGTATGTAATAATGTGAAAGTAATGGGCCAAGTTTTAGCAACAGTTGGTCCTTTGGACTTTGAAGTCTTTTTTTTTTTTTCTTTTTTACATTCACATCGAGTGGGCCATGGGTGGTTGATGATTTGAGTTGGCTGCACTTTGCATTGAAAATTGAAATCAAATACTAAGAAAATTTCAATTTAAAAAATTACGATTCATCTGTAATATCAAATATTATTTGTTGTTGGCAATTTGTAAACGAATTTTTTTCCTTTTTTATATTAATGTGTTTGTTTTTAGTTTGATTCCCTGAAGTGTTTAGTTATTGGATTGGCTTATTTACTTAAAATTACAATTTGTTTATTTTGATTTTAAATTATTTAAATAACTTTAACGACCGCACACTCTCACAGACACATACGAAACACGAATACGAAAAAACCGTCAACTATAAAAAAAAGGTTGCAATACATTTAGGCTAAACGAAATTTTATTCGTTTAGATTTCACCAGGGATTATTTGAAAACAAAATTAAAATCGTTTGGCTTCCTTAGAGTGCCATTAGCATTATAAGCAAGCACTTAGCACCATTTCATGCGTTCTGAATCTTGGGCCAATCTGTGGTGTCCTTTTTCTCGTTTTTTTGCTGAGTTGTTTGAAAAGGCTTGGGCCCTTCAATCAATTTAATGTTGTTACTTTTTTTTTTTTATATAAAATTTTTGTTACAGTCATGCCACGCGCTCAATTAAGTTATTGCTTGCACTTATTTTTATGCTTTTTAATCGCACCTTTCAAATGTTTTTCTGCTCTGTTTTCCCTTTCCACTGGTTTGCTTCATTTTGTTTTTCCTTGTCAGTTGGCCTCAGAAACAAATGAACTCATTTGTTCTAATTTAATCTTATTACATGAAGATTTATTGCTTGGCGCCTGATGATATGGCAACCCTTCCTACTACTTTCTTGTCTTTTTTGCTTCAAGAACTGCCAACCCTTTTTTATTTTTTGGCCTCAAGCCTCAGAGAATTCTGTAGAAATGATGAGGCGGCAATAGAATGAGTTGGGTTTTTGGGGGGGCAATTTAAAGTGATGCTTCAAGTGAATGTACTCGAAAGTTAATTATGATTGATTGAGTGGCCATTGAAATTGATTTTTACGAGCCCTTCAAATTCAAAAATTTGACAACGAAGAGAGTGAGTGTAATTGACATGACCGAATATTGCGTATACGCACTGTGTAACTCATTACTTCGTTAGCCAGCTGAATAAATAATATCCCCACTAAGCTCAACAAAAACAACACAATATTTAAATGACTGGGCGGTCTGGTGTGGTCTGTCTGTCTCCTAGTTTTATTTGTCCCTTGATATTTGCCCTAGAGCCAAAACAAATAACAACAACAAACGAAAAAAAACCACAAAATTTGTATGCATATATAGACTAAATAATTAAAAATAATAAAACTTTAATGAGTTGTGTATATGTGGCTGGGTATGTGGGTGGGTCATTTAGTTGGTTGTTTCAGAGATCGTGTGAGAGATTGTGTGGAAGGCTATAAAAACAAATTACAAACAACAGCATAAATGGAATTTCAAATGATTCCCAAAGGCAAGGCTAATCCACCAATTGGCCATGTTGTTGTGGTCAGTTTATCTCAGATTCTGATGAGTCGGCGTTAGCGAGGTGATGGGTTAACCAAAAGTACTAAGAGAAAGCTAGACATGTTTGGTGTGGGGTTGGGATTGGTGTTAGGGTTTGGAGTTTGGGGTTTTGGGGGTTAGCTACTGGTCGTAGCTAACATGCGTCTGACAAGATTGCAGTTTGCAGTAGTTGGAACGCCCAATTTCTACGTAAATCAAATCAGCCTTGTGCCAATTGTTGTTCAGGTGTGTGCTAGTTCATGTGTGCCTGTATGCGTGCCTGTGTGTATGTTGATTCAGTTATTTGTGGCATGTTGGTTGTTGCTGAAGAAGACAAACCCCAATTCCAGAGTGGCATCTGAAATGTGGCATAGTGGACATGTGGCAAATGAAAATGACAATAATCTGTATACTAATTTCTCAAAGTCAAAACAATTCTAGTTGAAATTATATTATGAAATTGTTTTCAGTCCATTCTGCTAAAGATTAATTCTTTAGTATAGTATATTTAGAGTATTACACCTATAAACTTTTAACTAATACCTTGTTGGATTGTTGATCTGGTTTTTTGTATTAAGTGAGACAGCAAAAGTAGTTAGTTGATTTGTAAAACCCACTGTATTTACCTCCTGCCACTGCACTTTTAACCTCAGCAACCCGTTTCCTATGCCACTAGGCAGTATGTAGTAGTAGTAGTTCTCACTTCCCTCTCTCTTGCTCTTGCACTCATTGTATCTGTCTCCATCTATCTCTTTATATATATGTGTACTATATGCATCTCTGTCTCTGTCTATTGTCTGTGTCTGTCGCTTAACCAGTTCATGGTAATTTATGTGCAGCAATCTAAACTCATTTAGCACGCAGCCAGGCGTATATGCGGCCACACACATACGCCGACCTGACCTCGATGATGGTGACCCCCTTCCATGTCCCTCGCCACCTCTAAGCCCATAGAAACGCCCATTTCAAGTCACCATTTAACCCCCATTTCAACCTTATGTGCAGAATGTTGTTGTGTAGGCAAAGTCGGTGTTTTGTTTGTGTTTAAATTGGCTTTGACTGAGGTTATAGTGCATCCATTCAGCCTTTACCAAGGATCCGTAATGAAGTTATCATGTTGACACTTGGCTTCGTTATTTAAACGAATTCGCGCATCTTTCTGCAACGTTTGCATACACAAAACAGTTGAAGAAGAGTTCGCGCAAGCGAACGTAGAGGAAGACAAGAAGAAGCTGTTGCTCATTTTGGCCCACAAAAACCAACCCACAAACAAACAAAAGGTAAATATACAAACACGCACTATACACACAACCACAATCTCACAATCTCTCACAGATGCACACACAAACACACACACACACTTGTACAAACTCACATGTATATACACTTAGATACACAGTGTAAACATTCATATTTTCTAAAAGCATTCGTCATGTGGTTAAAATTTTGCCTCAACTGCTTGAACAGCTATTCATCTCCTTCCAAGCTCTCACTCCCTCTCTTGCTCTGTTCTCCCATCAAGCCTTTGCCTGTATCCTGTCGTCCTCGACGTCGTTGTCGTCGTCGTCGTCGACAAGCTTTTCATTTCAGTCTTAATTCCTTTTGAATAATATCTACCACTTAAACTTACAAAGCATCAAGACCGCACACAGACAAATTCATTTCTATATAAAGGTACATACATATGTAGGCATATACGTACATATTATACATACCTACACAGAGTCTTTAGGAGAGGCAACCGCATGTACTTATCACCAAGTACAATTCAAATTCGCGCCCTCCAAGTCCTTTAAGCAATCCTCAAACGAAATTCTCTCTTACCAAACACATGGACATGGTTATTAAAAGGGTGTACATAACTGAGATACTATCAGAACGGAAACTTTAAATGGGCTTTTAGTTTTGCGTATTAATACATTAACCAATCCAAATGGGAATCTCTCAATCAAACTTTGACTTTCAAACGCATTGCAATTAGTGAGAGAATTTGATATGGGAATACATTGAGGTAATTTAAGAGATAACTAGGCCAAATACACTTGGGAGACTTTGAATCTGCCATTGTTGATTGGAAAATCTTTTAATATCTCTCGCGTTCGAATTAAGTAAAATAAATCGCAGTAAACTAAAGACTTTAGAGATTTGTACATAAATCAAGGAAAACAAAAGATTTATTAAACTCATTTACCACAAATCATTTTGTAAGAAAGCTTGCTTAATTGGTTTTATATGTGGTACATATTTGTTTTTGTTGGCAATAATATTAAAACTTGAACAACTTCTTTGAGATGGTACAATGAAAATAAAGATTTCTTGTAAGATATAGGTATTTCTTATTTAAAAACCCTTTGAACAGCCAACTACGACTTTGCTCTCAAGGTCCTTAGGTGTGTTTATGTATATATACATGCATGCATATGTATGTAAGTATGTATGTACTTTTATTTGTGTATGTATGTATGAATGTACATTTTGTGTGGCCATGTTCTATGTGCATAATTATTTTAATATGGGCTGTTTGTTTTCTTTTACTTTAACATTTACTGGGAACTCTTTTGCCATGCGATTTTCAAGATGGCGTTGAAAGACGACGAGTTTTCCTTTTTTTGCCATTTCCTGGCGACGCTTTTCCTTTCAATAGCAAGGGGAAAAATGAAACTGAAACAACAACATGAACCAGAATAAAAGCAAAAACAAAAGGCATAGGCCAAGTCAAGCGGTTGTCATAGTTAGCCGTCGCGCATCTCTTGAATGAAGGAAAATTCTATACATATATTCATTTAATATACCCTTTGGCCTTATTGTTGTTCTTGTTGTGATTGGTTTGCTTGTCATTGGCTCAATGTCAACAAGCATTTCCATTTCCACTTTATCTTGAGAATTCATCCCATAACGAATCTTGTCAACCACAATTTAATTATGGCTGTCACAGCGTCGGGAAGTTGTAAATATAATTTGAATACGAACAGTAAAAAAAAATGTATGAATTAAGATTGTATTTACTTACAGTTTGATTAAGGATGCATACAAACATGGGTAAAATTGAATTATATTTATACCAAAAGGAAATCAATGCTTATTGAATTGGCTTTGTTTTAGGCTACAGCCATTAATTAGATTAACAATTCATGGAGTTATTAAGAGTATTAAACTTTGTGAGTAGGTTCATGCAACTAAATGAACCGGAAAAAGATTGGCAAAGCTTACAATGACTATAAAATAAATTTCTAAGTATTTATTAAGATTGATCCTGAGCCATTAACAAGGAGGTCTGAAAAATTATCGCCTATGTGGTAGTACTGGATGATCCTTTCATCGTTTTTTATACCTTTGCAAAAAGAGTATATCAATTTTGTCAGGAGTGTGAAATGCATAGAAATAAGCATTTTCGACCATATAAAGAATCTATATATATTTCTTGATCAATAACACATTAAAAGTTTTCACTAACATTATAAAAAAATCGAATGAAATCAGAATCTAAGGTCAACAAAATTAAGTCTTACAATTATATTTTTTGATTCGACCTAGACCTAGCCACCGGGCTCTGTGAAGACCTCTAAATCTCCCATTTTGTTGTTCTCGAGTTCCAAAATCGACTTAGGTGGCTTTTCCCCCCGATGAAGATTATAGTTCACATGCTCTCAAAACTCTTTTAAATCACGGAGCATGAGAAGAGAGTACGGCTAGGACATTTCAATTATTCTATGTTTATACCTTTGATATATCTCTGATCATTTGCATATAATACCCACTGTAAGGGTACGAAAAATTGCCCGACAGTGACAGTTTTATCTGTTGCATTTCAGCTACTGCAGCTGGAAATCGCATGGCATGTCTGATGACAGCTGGAATAAGTTTAACTTGTGTGCACGGAGTATATTCGAACACACAAACATACACACGTACATGTGTGTACAACCTGCTTTCACAGTGTTTCGCTTGTTTTTTTTTTCGTTCGTTTTGTTACTTTTTTGACAAGAACAATTATCTGACCAAATGCCAGGCAGCTGCATCACAAAATAAAACCATTACTGAAAAATTTCGCGGCTAATTGGTTTCATTTTCAACTTACAGGGAATAAATTTATATAAAACAAAAAAATATAAAAAAAAAATGACTGTCGGGGTAAGAAAAGCGAAAAACACACAAAACGAAAAGTGGTATTGCCATTTTTAATTTCCATCAGGGAAAATTTTATACAAAGGCCTTGGAACCCATGTTTATCATGTCCCGTGGCAAAGCGGCTGTCAGTGCGAATATTTCATATTGAAAACAACTTTCGCCCTGTGTTGACCGCACACGCATACCCAACAAACAGTTGCGTGTGTGTGTGTGTGAAGGAAGAGGCAGAGGCAGTTTCATTGTTTGTTCAGCTACCCAAGGCAACGGTCTCCATGGCCCCTGTACCACTCTTGCTTTAATTAACCACCGGCCACTAGTTGCTGTCTCCTTGCCTCCAGGCATCAACGTGCTAAATGTAAGCCACGTCGTTTTAATTACAAAATTCCACACAAGTCCCCAGCTGCAATGTCAAGTGGAGAGTCCGGTACGTTTCGGTACGGTAGGGCAGGGTACGGTCCGTTCTGACATTGAGACCGAATGAGAAGTTTGAGAATCAGTTCGAGTCTGAATTGGGTTTTGCCCTCGTCATTAAAATCACTTTGCTACAAGCCCCGTAAAATTAACGTAGCATACTTTTTTGGGTGCCGAGCCGCTTAGCTTTGTTCGCAGTAGCCTGCAGTCAACTTGTCTTTGTATGTGTATGTCTGTGTGTGTGTGTGCGCATAAGTAAGGCGATTTGCGGCTCCTCCTTTAGTTCGCTGATGCTTAATTAGTGAAACTGCCACATTGGCACATTTTAGTCAGAACAGACTTGGCCGAAAAGCCTTTTTTGCATTTAAATTGATGAGCGGTGGCATACACAAAAGGCTACCGACATGGTGCCAAGTGCTTCATGCCTCATGCCTTCTGCTTCATGTCAGCTGCCTCATGCCATGTGATGGACTTTCTTTGCGGCTTTCTTCTTTCTTCTTAATTGGCAGAGCATCAACGCTGCTTGAGGTCAGCTTTTGGCATTCAAAGTGCCAAATAATTAGAAATTCAAATTCACATTCACATTCAAGCTTTGGAAAGTGAGAAGTGGCTTCCTGTCTGTCTTTCGTTGACTCTTAAAAAAAAAAAAAAAAACTAAATCATTTGCATTTCTTAAAGAAAGCCAATTATGCACTCCAATTGAAAATAAGCTGTCGAGGAAATTGCCCAAAAACTAACCAAAATAGTTTTGCCTCTAAGTCTCTTTCTCTCTCTCTCTTTAATTTTTCAGGCATTAAATTCCAGTTTTTGGTTTATCATGGCTTATGACCCATGCAAATTGCTCTGTAAACTCTCCAAAAACTTGAGAGTTAACTGACTACAAAAATTGCGCATACGTAGCATAAGCCGACGGCCAAAAACCATAAGAGATAAAAATGAAGCTTAATATGTGTTAAGCACTTTGTAAATACTTGGAACTGGCATACAAAACCAAACACAAGCCCAAACCCAAAACCAAACCCATAGCTAAAACCAAACAAAGAGCCAAAAGCAAAAAGGAAGAACAAAATGAATCACTCTGTAAACCCAGCTTGTTCTGCACAATTATTCAATTTTAACTTTCAGCAGCGAGTTTATCAAGTTTTCCACCATACAATTTTTGTTCTATTTAATTGAAGTATTTCTTTACGGTTAGTTTGCCAATGCGAAAATATTTACCATAGACATTTAAAATTTGGCTACCACTAAATGGCTTTTGCCAGCTGCCCTTCCACATTAATGGGTAAGGGTAAATCAGTAAAGTTAATTGTATATGGCAAACTAAATTACAAATTAAATTTTCAATTTGCAATTTTCAATTTGCAATTTTCAATTCTCAATTGACTCATTTGTGTTTCGTTTGTCAGTGTGAACATTTAAGCTTCTCTTTTTGGAGTATACACTAAGCAGCAAATCAAATGTTAACGAACTGGCAATGTTATGTGTGTGTATGTGTGTGTGTGTGTGAAATACCAATATTCATTTTAAATTGATGCTAAATGTGTTAAATAAACTATTTTGTCTCAAGTTTTAAAACATAAATGTTATTAAATGGAATTTTTTCATAGACGCTTTTACTGCTTTTATTTAGTTTTGATCAGTTGATAAGTTATTTGTTGCAGTGTTTACAAAAATATTCAACTAATGAAATTAGAGTTCTAAATTCGCTTTTCCCTTCCATAAAATTTGTAATGCAATTAAAAGATATCACTTACAGCATAAAATAATTTCCACTACCGCAAAAAGTTTGTCAGCAGAGTATCAAATATGAGGAGCAGGGGGCGTTGGGTTTTCGCAATGCCGCAACATGGATACGCCCATACAATTTTGTTGTTGTTATTTTTTTTTTTTTGGCCAGTGAAAATGCAATTGGCGACATTTTCCATTTTTATGTTTTTTTTTTGACCACTCCTCGCCGCTTTTCTCTCTCTCTCTCTCCATCCCCCCCCCCCTGTCCATTTTCTACTCCGCAACGCGTTGACAGCAAATTGAATTAGAAACGCATTTTTGTTGAACAAAAGTGACCGCAGGGAAAGGCACATGACGCTCTGACAGGAGCAGGAAGACAGGAGGATAGGAATATGGGAGAAGACTGGAGGGTAGAGTTGGATGAACAAGTCGATTGGTGAGCATAGGAGTGGCTCGAAGGGTGCCTATATGTATACGTATAGTGTGTGTGAAATGCTGCCGGATGCGAACAATGACAAACCGCAAAAATTCAATTTAAAGTTTGTATTTCAATGCCCCACAAACAACACCCACAACGAGTACAAACCAAATAAAAAAAAAGCAGAAAGGGGAAAACTCGTAAACTCTTCGATATGCGTATGTAAGGATATGGTTTGGTGAGAAGAGCAGAGCGTAAAGCACGTAGGGAGGAGGCTGGTTGGGTAGGATACGTGCATGTAATTGGAAAATATTGAACTGTGAACTGTGAACAAGTTTGCCAAGAAACGATGCCAGAATGGCCTTATTTATTATGCCAGACAAAGATGTAGAAATTGTTATAGGTCCCCCCAGGCAAATGAAAGTAATGTCAATCTACAGTTAGATCAATTCTTAATAAATTGTTACAGGTAGCTAATATAAACTTTTGAATGCAAATATTGAGAATATTCTATATTAAAATTTCCTTGACTTTCAGCTTGAAATGAAAACTTTAATCTCAATTTTTCACCGGTTATGCCCAATCACCATTATTTTAAGTAACAAAAAAAAAAAAAAAACAGAAAGAAAAAAAACAAATAAACCATTTCATGTTGGCATTTTGATTTAGTAGTTATGGCGTTTGGTGTGAATTTTTTTGGTCTCAAAGGGATTTTCATACCCTATAGTAAAAAAAAAAAGTAAAGCATGGCTTATTCGAACCACCATTTATAAAATATAAACATCAGGACAACAGAAAAACAAAAAGAAAAACTGAAATCAACTATCAAATTGCAATTTAAGAAGAACTTACATTTAATTAAGGGCGACTTAAAGAATATTTAATTCAGTTGGGACGACTTTTGAAAATAAGTTACAAATATTTGCCTACATATGGCTTATATTTCAGATTTTATAGGATATATCTCTAGCCGACTTTGGCACTAATATGTGAACTTTTTTCATGTGTTTTTTTCGGATTTAACTTAAATCCGCCGGCGAAAAAAAGAAAGAAAACCCTACAGAAAAAGAAACAACAAATAAGTAAAAGGAAACAAACAAAGAACAAAATCAGAGATCCCCAAGCGACATATGCACACACACCCACACAGTAACACCCACGCACATACACACACACACACAGAGACGAGCAGTAATACCCACGCATATTCACACACATGCAATATTTTAGCATTTGTCATAATTACAAAGCGCGAAGCCCATGGGAGGCAAACACGACGACGACCATAAAATAAAAGAAAATGCGCGAATTTGAAAATTTCATCGCCCACCCACACAAACACAAACAGACACACACATCCAGACACACATGCCACACGGAGAACTCTTGCTTCATGCTCCATGCTCCACAATTATTAACGTCTTACATAAAGGATGGCGGTGGCAGCGGCGGCGGCATCAGCAATGGCGCATTTATGACTGCACTTTTCACATCCGTTTCCGCATCCGTCTGTCGACACGCACACACACAAACATACCCGTACACATACATATTCAGACATTTTTCGGGCAGGTCGCAGCATTTGGTGGCAGAAAGCAATTTCGTTTTACATTTGTTTTACGGCAAATGGCAAGGTATGCCATTTTTCGGAGGCGTGGCGACAATATGCTACCGTTTGCCACTGCTCCGCCAGTGATGATAAGTATTTATTATTATGCCTTTTAATGCTTAAAACGCTTTGCTTTTAACCAAATGAGTTTCCCTCATTAGAGTTTCCTTTCATCCATCGCTTCTCATACTTTCTTTTCTGCGGAAATGCATGAGATTTGTGTGAAATGTTTTAAACAGGAAATTCCATTTTGAATTTGCATTCAACATTTGTCTTGGCTCTTTATCTGAGTTGTGTGAATTAGCCCATTAAGTTAATATGGTTCATTGAGTTGGTGAAACCTAATTATATAATCGTTAACCAGACGCAATCAAGTACAATCACCCAGCCATTCAACACACATTCTGTTTGCAACATTTTGTTGCAACAATAAAGATACGAAGAGAAACAAAAGATTTTTTCGAGCCATTAAAAGTAAAAGTAGAAAAGTTTGTTTTTTATTCGACAATGGCATTCGATACGATTCAATTCAAATTGAATACAAGACGTTGCGTTTAATGAATAATTTAATGGCTTTTTCTTCCTTTATACACATATATGTGCATATGTATGTATGATACATGAAGAATTATTAATTTACTTGATATGGCCATGATATGTAAGTACGTACATATGGAGAAATTATTTTAAAAATGCATTGGCATATACATACGGGAGATGAAAATGGTCGCTCAGAGGTTTTGGGGGGAAATCAACTGCGGCAGGAAGTGGCAAATGGGAAAGCTTTTTAAGTAATTAATATTGCTACAACAAGGCTAAAGGACCTTTGCCGCTTCCTATATCTCCACTCTCTTTCTCTCTAGGGGCAATAATGCATAATTATGTTAAGGTGAATTCGTGTGAATATTGAAAATTCAAGAATTTAATGTCAGGTCAAAATTCTCGACCTCTATTGTGTGCTAGAAGTTTCTTGCCTAAGATGTCATGAAGAGGAAACTTCATATTTTGGTCAAATTTTTGAACTTCTCTTTGAACTTTGATTGTCAGAATTTCTGCTGCAAAATATTGAATTGAGGTGCAAACATAAAGATTTTTTTTTCTGGTCTGTCTATCTCTGTCTTTCTTTCCTTTTCTCTCTCTCTCTACAATTACGTTTTTTAAGCTTTAATAAAGGACAATTCAAAACGGGTTAAAATAAGATGCACGAAATAGAAGCAAATTAAAACATTATCTATAATCATTTTAATAATCTTGATCAAGTGTTTATCACACCATAAACGTAATTAAATGATCATGATGAGGAAAGTTGTCTAGAAAATGGGGAATGGGTATGAGAGGACGTTGAAAAGTTCCAGTTGAGATTTTTGGTTTGACCTTAGTTGGTGGTACAAGTATACATAATTCATGGCCACTAAATATATTCAGGGCCAGCGCCCCAATTAAGAAACTTTCATGTCAGAGGGGTTTGTCTAACCCTAACCTTGGTTGGCGTGAACATTGAAAAGTTTTTGCAGATCTTTGCCCCATTCTGCCCCAATAGCAACGCTTAAAAGTTGTCGCCCTCACCGAAATAAAAGTTTTTTGTGTCGCAGAATTTATAACGAAGATGTAGAAAACCATTTCCATCTTACGTTACACCATTAAAAATTAATGCAATATTTTGGTTCCGGGCTAGTTAGTCCCTTCTCGGTATCGCAGGGCACTTCCACCCATCCTGAGGCATGTCACGTTGGTTGTGTGGGATACACGAACCAAACTGGCATAATTAACAAACAGTCAGCATATGGATTAAAGTAAAGCTTTTGCCACCAAGGGCCGGCCTGGACCTTACAATTTAGCCATTCTGGTCTAGAGGTCTTTTTTGGGAGAGAATGTAGCACGTAAACATAATTAGAGGCACATTTAAAAGGTCGTTAAACGCCGCAAACAATGGGACCCTTCCAGTCTACCTACCAACCAGCCAACCAACCTACCATCTTCTTTCTAACCCCGAGATACAGCAACAACTTACGCGTATTTGCATCTGTCCCCGGACTTTGTGTGCCGTCTGCTTGCATGACACTGGCAAAGTGTCCTACGAAGGACAAAGGACGACCAACATGTAAATACCATTAGCTGTCTCTGTATCTTGTCCAGAAGTGGGGTGTAGAAGTGGAGAATGCTAAAATGTTAAAGGCAAAATGGGGAAAATGGCAACTGGGCGGCTAAGCTAAGGTGCACTTAAAAATGTTGTCAACGACTTGACATTGTTGTTTCAAGAGCGCAAAGAAAAATATGACTTTGCAGCTAACTGGGGTATATGTAGAAATAATGGCCCAAGGACACAGGAGTTACTAGTTAGCAAGCTGTCCATACATACATATGTATGTATGTCTTTACGGCTCATCTGAGCGGCAGTTTGCCCACATTTTAAAGCGGCTATACAACAATTCTTATCGACAATATTCGTGCGCTTGAGTTTTGGTTTGAGTCTTATAAAATATAAAGATATAATACCATTTTTTATTTATTAATATGTAAATGCTATAGTAAATATTATTTGTTTTACAATTGTTGTGAAATTGAAAACTTCTCTATGGTTGTAACACGGGATCGGAATTCTTTCGCATGTCTCATTAATTTGAAGCGAAAACTATTTCTACTTCTACCACACGTATGTAAATTGCCTTTTTTTGATAGTAAGGTATTAATTATGGTAAAATATAACACCTAAATATTTTAGCCAACTTAAGAGATTCAGCAGTTGCGGTATTTAATAAAAATAATACTTTTGGATTGAAATCGATATAAGTTGCATCGCCAATCCTGCATCCCTAACGAGAGCTGCGAAACAATGAATAGTGGCCCCATTCGATATTTTTAATACTATCGATATCAGCAATCTGTTTAAGATAAATGTCGAAAACTAAATATGAAAAATAATATTAGAGGTTACGTCCATGAAAAATGAGAAAATTAAAAAACGAAACAATAAAAAAGCCTTTCTAAACGTATGCCCAGGTCCATAGATATTCCAGAAAGACATACAAATACTAAAACTATACTAATTACAAAAATTTATATAAAATACTGAAACTACTAAACATTATACTGTAATTAAAGAAAAGATCAGGGCTCAGCACTAACGATAGCGATAAAAACTATCGATTGTGGTTTAGAAAATTCAAAATCGATATTTCGATAGGGCCATCTCTACACTTTGTCATTCATCTAGTAGCCGATGACGCAAACATGTATAAATAGTCGACGAATCTTGTAAAGTGGTTCATTAGGTGTTAGCCTCCGATGGGCGAGCCTTAAAATGTTAAATTTTCCCTCTTTCAAGCATTAAAACGTGCTGACTTGATTTATTTTCCTTATTAATTATTAAAAGTTTATTGGTTTGAATGTTATAACATTAAAACTAACCACTGTAATAATGAATTGGTATACGAATAGAATGGTTTTTTCTTTCTGTTTTTTCCTTTAAACGTTTTTTATGTTTTATAATTTTTAAAGAATATTCCGGTTTAAGCAGCATTGACTGACGGGGCTGTGAAATTAAGTACAAAAAGTGATGAGAGGTAGACTTTAAGTCAATTTTATAATTTGCTTTTCAACACTGATAAGTGTAGAGTTCTCACTCGAAATTGTTTAATTTGTAGGCCAGACCCATGATAAGTTTTCCACCACCCAATTTTACAAGGACCACCGTACAAGTGCTTCATCTTCAACATATACTCAAGAAGAAACCTTTCTGGCCTCTTAGTCTACAATTTCTAATGTTTGCAAATAAAAACTCCCAACTGAACGTGGTTCCACACAAAATTTCATGAGCAGCATTTATGACACAAGATGCGAACGTTGTCGATGTTAGATACCTTGGACTACTACGTCGCATATTCATTTTTGGTCCTTGTCCTTCTCGTCTTGGTCCACTTCTTTACGTGTAAGAGCAAAATGAGTCTGCTGCTTCATTTGGCACACACCGAGTGCAAACTGTTACACATTTCACTTCCAAGCATGGCTCCATGCGCCCTCTTTACTCTCCACTTGGCATCGCCCTATACCAGCGAGTGGCCATTAACGCTTTTTTATCTGTTCATAAATTTTAATTTTGCCAAAATACTCCAAGTACGTGCTCTGCCCACCCCAGAGGCCAGTGTCAGTAGGACAGAGACTGAGACGGTGACAAAGGAGAAGCGGGGCGAGACAGAGGCCATACCATTCAACTTGAAACGAAGCCACCATAATTCTTCCTGTTTCCCTCATTCCTGCCCCGTTCAGTCCGCTCTTCCAGCCATGGGCAATTGTTGTTGGCGAGAAATATGACTTTGGCCATTGCCGCTACCTCAACCTCTGTCTTTGCTTTTGCACTTTTCCGTCTTGGCAACCTTTTTTCTGCAAGTGGTAAGCTTATTTCTGCCAGCGGAGCCATCAGCGGAACGCCGAGCTTGCGGGTTGTTTATCGTTCTTTGCATCTCATTGAGCTTGCTCCCAGACCCGAGCCAGGCACCCACCCACCCGCTTGGTTCGGGTTGTCTACATGGACATGGATCCGCCTTTGCCTTTTGCATTTCATTTTGTTCTTTGTTCCTTTTTTCCTTCTTAAACATTTTGCTCTCCTTCTTTTGACTTCCTTTTTCCCGAGTTTTATTTTTCCATTGCATATTTAACCTAATTAAAATGAGTTATACGAGCCAGGTGAAGAGACCAAGTTAATCCTTGACCTGCTTGACTTCTTTGTGGGTCTATATTTGCTTTCGCGACAAGGCGTAAAGGAGGGCTTCGATTTAATTTACCACATTTTATTTTATTTTGAGAACACTCTGTATCAAATTTGGGGATTTTGAGAGATTACTCACTTATCTGATTTATTTAGTAAGATTTAACAATACTATTACATCTTACATACTAAAATGAATAGGAGTTTAAAAAAAAAAAGCTGTAAGGATCAAAAACCTAATTTTTAATGTAAACTATTTTTTCAAAAAATTCTGCATCCACATCAACTGAGTATTCAATGTAAGTATCGGATTCATCTGAGTCATATCCATCGAAATCTATTTCTTCTAAATCAGATTCGTCAATCAGATTTTGGCGCTCACTGATGCTAAGAGCTGGTACTTCCAATAGTGCCAGCAGATCTGCAGGAATATGTTTCTTTTTATTTTATGTGCTGTGGTTTTCTTTCTCAGACAGCGTTCATTTCCGTCAGAATAAGAAACTCGTGTACATCCTACTCTTTCTGGTGTTGTTTTAAACTCATTATTTCCAACTGTAATTAACATTCTTGAAGAGATCCAATTTTTATGTTTTGGATCCGTTTTGAGTCGATCTGCCATGTTATTGCATTTTGCAAAGCATTTATTTGCATGGGCTGAGAAATTTGAATTTTTTTTTATTTCTTCTTTTTTTTCAAAAGTGATCCATTTAACGTTATTAGTATGAAGTCAAAAACTGACGATGCTTTGCGCTTGTTGTGTAGCGACACGTCAAGCAGTTCTGCATGCCCGAACTCAAAGATGCTTAGGGAAATTTGTGATTGTCTGGAATCGGGTGGATTTGGGTAAAATGTGATTAGTGTTTTATATAAATAAGACATTGACAAACATGATTTGATTAATAGTTACAACAATCCACTAACTTTTACTTCACGAAGCAAAAATTATTTTAGGTTAAACACGCTAAAATCAATACAGCAAAAAACACAAAAAATAAAGGACAAAACACATCTAAGCAAGAAAAACAAGCTACATTTTCCATTGTAACTTTTATATACTTTCTTCAAGCCACGTGCGCAGAGAATCAAAAGCAAACTTTTAGGGCTTGAGAAAACTTCCAGGGCTGCACTATTCATTTGATACTTTAATTTTTTTAGTTTGTGGGATATACTCAATTGGAAAAAAATACTATTTTTTTTATAAATCAAGATATTTTTTTCTAATTAATGTAAAAAAAAAACGAATTTGGGAGTAGTGCTTGTAAAATATAGTTATGTTGATAATTTACAACTATATCCTATACTTTTATAATAATAATAATTCTTCTGTTTCAAATTTATTTTATTTATTATTATTATCGCGGATTATTATCGATATTGATTTGTTTTTGGTGTATCGGGAAAAACCATCACAAATTATTGTGTTCAATTTGTATTTTGTGGCCCACTGAAGGTTTAATTTGAATGTAACTGCCATCTGTTACAAAATTCATTATTTAAAACAAGTAAAAAATTTTTGCTGTGATTATCGGTTATCAGTGTGACATAATACTTCAAATTTTCATTTTCATCAAGTTGCCATGGAGAAATTTGTTACGAAAAATTTATACATACTGGGCCAACTCACAGGTTTCGTCATTCAGTCACTTCCCTCTGTTTGGATAACAACTGAATCATACTTTCCTAATTCCTGCAAAAGTTCCTATCAACGTTTTAAAAAAATGTGTTTCCCTATTTAAAAACATCTCATAAACATTTTTATTTCCCTAAAACTAAAGAAGCTTTATTTCAAGGGAAGTAGTTGCATTCGGCCTCTCTTTTAATACCCACATTTTCCTTATTTCTTAAATGATTAATAATAAATAACAATAAGTAGTTGCAGTATTAGTAGTATTAATAATTAATAAAAATATTTATTGAGATTAAAAGATTTTTCCTTAATAATTATATTGCCTGACTATAATAACTGTAGACACTATATTGAAACTGTAGACACTGTATTGAAAACGTAATTCGCCCTGCGAGCCGCTTCGCGAAAAGGCGTCTTCTCCTCTATGGTCATGCCTTTCCGCATCCTTCCAGCCATTGTAGAGACTTGTTTGCCCGGTTTCTTTTTTTTTTTTTGATGGAATAGAAATGGTTGTTCCACAGGCAACCTTTAATATGTTTAAACACATGTGATAATCTAATTCTTCCTCGGTAGATGAGTTGTCAGTGGCCCAGTAATTTAGTTCACTGATAAATGAGGATCCCGGTTTGGAATCCCAGGCTATTGCGTGGATGTAGTTGTCGTCTAAGCCGAAGTTTTCGCTACTGTCTGTGGAAAACGCCCTGCATATAATTCAAACTACTATTTTTTCTGGCGTGCATTCTTCTGTCCTGCTTATATAAATCTGTGTCATGAGAGCCTCTAACTTGATGTTTATGTATGTGCTCTTGGTTAATCCATTTTCCAGTGAAAACGGCAAAGCTTCTTCAGGACTTAACGGAATAGGATCCTTGGATAAATACTTATTTCTTATTTGAGTTGCGTTGCCTTTTGATGCTTCCTTTAAAACAAACGATAAATCGTTGCATTTGCCTTTTTGCTGATACTGACGCCGCTTGAACAAGTAAATATGTGCTGTGGTTTTCTTTCTGAGACAGTGTTAATTTCCGTCAGAATAAGAAACTCGTGGACATCCTACTCTTTCTGGTTGTCTTTAGCTCATTATTTCCAACTATAATTAACATTTTTGAAGAGATCCAATTTTTATGTTTTGGATCCGTTTTGAGTCGATCTGACATGTTATTGCATTTTGCAAAGCATTTATTTGCGAAGGCTGAGAAATTCTTCCATTTTTTTCTATTAATAATTCTTCTGTTTCAAATTTATTTTATTTATAATATGTTATTAATATCCTGAAATGATAAGTATAAATAACGATGGCAGGAGATTTATTTTTAGCTGCGCAGCTAGTGCGTCTTGTGTGTCTCGTTGCCGTAAGAAGAAGCAGGAACCTTTCAGTGTGGCCTTAGGCCGCATACCGATCCATAGGCGACTTAATACTAACAGTCGATACTTAAAATACTGACTTACTACTAACAGTCGATACTTAAAATACTGGTTTCGATATATGTGTCAGCATTTAACAGAATTCCTAAATAACTGACATCTTACATATTTATTATTATTATCGCGGAATGTTATCGGTATCGATTTGTTTTTGCTGTATCGGGAATAATCCATCACTAATTATAGTGTTTAATTTGTATTTTGTGGCCCACTGAAGGTTTAATTTGAATTTAACTGCCATCTATTACAAAATTCCTTATACGACAACAAAATATGCAAAATATTGATTAAATGACTTTTGAAAGATTTTTCGTTAATATTAATGTTGCCTGACTATAATAACTGTAGGGACTGCTCACCCAGGATGGGATAGGTCTCTTGGTTCGCAAGAGCTATGACTATAATTAAAGTTGATACTTTTTGCCAAATGTGAACTACGATTTGTAAATGTTTTAAATTGAAAGTTATTTATTTAAAACTGAATTTCCTTTGTTCATCGAAATTACTGAGCAACTTTCATTGTTTTGGGTGTAGAAGGTGGAATTCACCAGCAATGCTTGCCATTAATCTATCTGATTTCACAAGGCACTTTGACTTTTTTGTGGGTCTTTATTGGTTTTCGTCATAAGGCAATGCCTTATGTTATGTGACATGCTTTTTATGTGTCTCTAATGTCTTTCCTTTTTCCGGTGTGATTGTAATAATGATACTATTAAAACAAACGTTTATAAACAAAATTGCAAATATTGTCTATTTTTACTGCAAACAAATTTGAAAATCGGCTGGAAGACTTTCGTCAGACGCACGTTTAGCTTTTCAGGTTGTTTTGAATGAACAGCTGAACAATTGTAATATGTTCTGTTAGTGTATACTGCTTCATAATGAGAATTGTACTGAAATGATGCTTCTAAGGAGGTATGCAAGATTTCTTCAGACGCCAAATTTCGGGAACAGTTGATTAACAAATTAACAAATACGTCGGCACCACTTTTTACAAACGAAAATACTGTACACTTTACAATTTTCCTCGATTTTATACAACAAAATTCATTACAGTATACAATATTCGGCTTCCAGAGCAAAGCAGGCGAATAGTCTTTGATTTGTCGAAACCAAGTTGTGTACAAAAATAGTCTGGCTTACATTTGCCCATCTAGGGTTAACTTAACAGTGTTAAAGCTTAAAAGCCAAAATAATGACAGTTTAAGCTACGAGCCAAAATAAAGAGAACAGAGTGGCCATAAAAAATAGCGTTTGCCAACACTGAATTCTAGCGTAAAGAGAGTTTTTCATTTTTCAACACTGAAATTTGCAGCTTAAGTAATATTTACCGTAAATATTTACCAAAATAGCGAGTAGCTGAGATATTTACCGGAAATAGCCCATTTAAATAAAAATGCTAAAGGCTTGGACATACACATACATACATGCATACGTAGATCTCAGATATGAGATCAGATAGCAGATATTTTAGGGTCGGACAGGCCAGGAAGATACTTACTCAACAAGTGGTAAAAACAAACAATGGCCCAGAAATGTAATCTAATGAATTTATGTGCGTCCTTGGTGCAAGAAGGTGCAAAACGGAGCCCAGACATACAAACTACGGGATGGAAGAACACAGAGAGGGAGAGAGAGAGGCAAATGCAAAAAGACTCTAACTGAAAGCACTTAAGCCCATAAAATATTCAAGCCGTGAACATGTGGAAAAAATTACAAAAGAAAAAATAAAGAAAAGGGAGTCCAGGCAAGGACACGCAAACATGATACAAATACAGGAGAAGTGAGAAAAGTGAAGGGGAGAGGAGACCAGGAATAGTCAGTCAGTTGAGTCGCACAATTTGCCATTGCCATTGCGTGTTGTGGGCCTGGGGAATAGGCCAACAGGCAGAGCGCTGGCGCTGATACGGGTACAAGGTTAGGGGCAGAGCAGGCAGCCAGAGAATGGTAGCAGACCCAGTCACTGATTGAAAAGAAAATTACGGGCAAGTAGTTGGCCGGGTTTGGTCGCCAGATGGTCTCGACGACAACGACAACGTTGACGACTACAACAACGACGTTGCTGATGTTGATGCTGATGCTGATGAGAGAAGCGGCCATAAATGTCGGTGCGGGAAAGGTTAAGGGAAACGGAAGCGCACGGCGCCGCTGCGGAAGTGGTAAAAGCAACAAAGCGAGACCCAAAGTGGCCCAGTCTATGGCATTGCCTGACATGGCATGCCATTTGCATGGCCGCCACCTCTACAATCACCACACTACATAGACAGATCCCTTCAAGCAATCCACCCATCCATTCAATCACCTACCCACCCAGTCACTCGCTGGAAGGCTGGCAACTGTTTTTCTGCTTCGGCAAGCTTCTGTAGGTTAGCTAGCTACTGTGGAACTAATTAATAATTTTACTCAGCAATTATAAAAATCAAATTGTTCATATTATAATGTGTTGCTAAATAAAAGGAATCTAAAAGGTTCTCCAATAATATTTTGTCTATTGTGTTTCTTAAATGTTAACAACGATTTGTCACCATGCAATTGCGCGGCCCATTGTATTGTAGCACAACCTCTTGAGATAACTCCACGATATCTGTTCTGGCAGATAGCACGTTAAGGATATTAAGTATGTCCTTAAGCATAAAATGTCAATAAATGCATCCAACCGATGCTAAGCAGTTTACATTGCCTGCCAACATGATGGCGACAAGCCACTCAAAGTGAACCCCCAAGACCCACTTCTTCAGCCATGTTTTTCATCTTCTTCTTTTTCTGTATTCTATTCCTAGTCTTGCTTTGGTTCCAGTTCCTCATCACAATTCAGCTCAGTTTTTTGCATTACCATAAGGACATCGCGAACAATGCAAAAAAAAAAGGATGTATGCATCTCATATTTTTTGATATACCTACATAGATAAGCGATTTTTTGACATTTGAAGCCAGTCGCCATTTTATTATATATGTATGTATCTCTCTCTACCCCTATCTTTCTCACTTTCTCTCAATCCTTTTTCTACGTGTGTGTGTGTGTGTATGGCTGTGTGTGGGAAAACTGGATTTTCAAGTCGCTTAGTCGTTGTGAGCTAACAAAATGCAATTCTTTGTCGTTTAACTAACGTTAAAAAAAAAAAGCAACGTATGAACTGACAGCAACTGTGCTAAGGATAATGTGATGAACCTTTAGTAAAATGGATGCCAGGACATATATTAACTGTCTGCAAAAGAGCAAACTTACATTTAAAGCAAAGAACAAAAAAAAAAGGATACAACTTTAACAACTAGAATAATAAATGGTGAAAGCATATTCAAAAAGGGAAATTCATTTTCTTATGTAGAAAACAGAAGGCCGGCAGCCGTCTTCGCCTTACTCTTTCCCTCATATATACTTAAGCCAGAGTAAAGCGGCCCTTATAGGTGTCAATTTGATCGTTTACTTGTATGACAGCTATCTGATATAGTCGTCTGCTATAATTAACTTTGAACTAACATCTATTTAATTTTATAAAAATTGTTTGATAAATAATAAAGTTATTGACTTTTATCACTGTTTTCGACCGACCGTTTCTGTGGAAGCTACAAGATATATGTATTAGAAGTAGCAGCATATGCAGAACTAAAACTATTCAAACGCGTTTTGGAACTTTAATAATTTTATCACTGTGAATGTTTCACTCAGAAAGTATTGTTTTTTTTTTTTTTTAGTATCAAATCAAACATTTACTTAAAATTCGAATGAAAATGTCATTGAAACTTAGCTGTGAGAAGATCTTACTTTAGCACTTTAGGAATTTCTTGTAGAAAACTTGAGTTCTCCAATCTTTAAGGAAATTAGTTTCATGTTCCCACTATCTCTTCAATTGCTGTTACATATTCAATCTTTGTTATAAAGTATTGTCTCTCTATAATTTTTTTTGTTTTTTGTGGGTCACCTTATCTTTACTTTCTATAAATCAAGCAGTAAGAATGTGGCATGAAATGTTTCATGTTATCAAAACTGTTTTTAGTTTGCACTGGCTTCTGGGTGGAGATGGTACTCATAGTCATATTAAGAGGTAGAACAGACTGCAGCTGACAGATGCAGGATTCTAAAATCCATTGACTGCAGCTTCCATGGACACAAAATTACTTGCTTTTCTTACACTGATCATCTCTGGCAGCAGTTGCCATTCGATGCAAGATTTATGTTATTTTTGGCCTGGCCCTGGATACATTGGCGATCCCACGGACTGTCGCAATTGGGGTTACTGTCAGGATGATCATCTTGTGACTCATGGCTCTTGTCCTGATAATCAACTATATAATTTTCGAGATGGAACCTGTAGAAAGGCAAGTGATGTGAATTGCCTAGCCAAACAAGAGGAAATTTGTACTCAATTGCAGTCAAATGATTATGTGGCTGATTTATTGAATTGTAGCATATATAGAAGGTGTGACGAAGATTGGAATGATGAGAGAAAGAACTTTTATTGTCAGGAAGGTGAACTCTTTAGCAATCAGCTGCAGAAATGTGTTAATGCTACAGACAACGAAAGGTGTCCACAGGCTCCAGATATTTGCTCAAAGATTCAAAATGGAAGTCGTCTGCGAGATGCCATGGATTGCAGGAATTATCGTCTGTGTATAAATGGCATTGGACAGCAGAAACGTTGTTCAGCTGAACGATACTTTAATCCCCATACAGCACGTTGTCAATCAATCCCGCCAGAGCACTGCGTCGACTTTGACAATGAGTACATTTCTTATCCTCCTCCAGAGACTGATGTCTATGTCTGCTCGAAATACTATCGAAACGATCGTTTTTCAGGGCCACAACTTGTTTCGGATGCCCTTACTTGTTATGGGTATTACGTATGTAAGTCTCAGTTTGATGTAGGCGTATGGCAAAGTTGTCCCTCGGGCTTACACTTTCAATGGTGGAGCCAAAAATGTGCCCCAGGACATACTTACAGTTGCCCCTATGATCGTTGTGCTAATTTGAATATATCAATGGTTAGTATCATTAACACAGGGTGCAGAGAATATGCTTTATGCTATAATGATCAATCGACGCATATGGAAAAATGTCCCAAGGATTATCCATATTTTGATGAGGCCACTGGATATTGTGGAAATGAATTTCCGAATTATACAGTTTGCTATATGAATGGTTAAGTCAAAAATTAAAAAATTAGTCAAGTGTCAGTGTTTGATAACTTCTTAAAAATGTTTTGTAATAAATTCGTAAAAAAAAACTCCACATGTATATAAATAAAGATCGAACAATACCGAAGATTCCGATCGCTTGTACAAAGAGGTAGTTGAACAACGGCCAGATATATTGGAAAGACAAATTGATGCATAAAATATAGATTAAACTATGGAAAATTTTCACTTGGCTTAGGGTATTTAAAGGTCGCTCTTTCTGTTGACTTACAATGTAACTTTCTTGTTTGTTTTCCGAATCGATATGCCCATAAATTAATGGTTTATGCATCAGCTGTCTGCCTGTAACAACACAAGTATGCCTGAACCCAGCCCGGACCCACCTCGGTAAGCCCAAACGCCGCACTCCCTATTGGCGTCCTTCTTCTTTCTGTTTACCAGGCATCTCTGCGCCATCTCGAACAGCAACTCAAGGATGGATGATGGCAAACGATGAGACTAAAACAAAAAAAAAAAAAAACAAAAAACAAGTCTGCGTCGGAGACAAGATTTATGCTTAGCCAATATTTTCTAGCGCTGAGTCAAAAATTTGTTCGTTTTAAGTTCGTAGTGAGCAAAAATAAAAACCCAAAAATTTGCCTCATGCCAGTAAAGGGCGGCAGGATTCTCAATTGGCTAAACTTGGATTAAGGCTAAGTAAAGGTAAATTATAAGGTATCAAATGGTAAACTTAAACGATTTACTTTGGTCTTAACTCGGTGTAATTGGATCGGATTTGCCAACTGTAACTTGCCATTAATTTCTGCTTTTGGGTTTTATTTTTGCCTCTTTCCCGTTTGCCACTTGCCACTTGAACACGCCCATTTTTAAGGCAATTAAGCAATTTTCCATTTGGCCGTAAATCAAACGCCCATCGATACAAACTAATTTTAAGCCCATTGACTAAAAGTACACCTCCCTCGAGAGAAATATAGAGAGAGAGAGAAAGAGAGGGTGTGGGCGTGGGCGTGGCACTTTTTGGGTGCCCGCTGAAGGCTTTGCCGTGGGTGACCGTTCAAAAAACCGCAAAACAATAAATTTAAATTTTCTGCTGCCGCCACAAAAAACTTTTTAACTGTGTGCTGCAAACTACAACCAAAGGACTGTCTGAGTGTGTGTGTGTGTTTGGCAGTCACGTAAATAAATGAACGGAAACGGAAACGGTTTGGTG
Organism: Drosophila paulistorum; assembly: GCA_018152135.1. Taxonomy (NCBI): domain Eukaryota; kingdom Metazoa; phylum Arthropoda; class Insecta; order Diptera; family Drosophilidae; genus Drosophila; species Drosophila paulistorum. The sequence goes on from JAECXG010000690.1 coordinate 18,255,240, forward strand.
GCTGCTCCTCCTGCTAGTGGTAGTCGGTAGGCTGATGGGAAGGCGTTCCCGATGATAAATAACGTAATTTCTTTATAACTTTTCATTCAAAAATGCTCGCTACTTTCAACTGCTCTTGTTGCGCTGCTGCTGCTGCGGCTGCTTCTGCTTGTTGTTAAGTAAAATAAATTGCAATTTCATGTAATAAAAGTCAATCATCATAATTCAATGGCAAATGGCGTGTTGTATTGTTGAATAAGCCGTGGCAAGCAAAAAGAAGCAGCAGCTGGACCGATTTTGTCTGTCATGCAAAATTATACAAATATTTGTGGAATTGGATCTGACAATGGTGAGATAAGCAAAGATGATAAAAGAAACAAAAGAAGAAGAGCACAAGAGACTGAAAAAGAAAAGGAGAGAGAAGGAGAAAGACTGCGAAAGCTTTAGAATGGCATCTTCTTCCAAGGCAAAGTCATAGTTAAAGAATTATAGCTGCACAAGTAACTAAGAGATTCGATTCACCCTTCAATCTTTAATTACAGTAAAACGTAATTAATGTGCCTTGCAAAAATAATATATATTAATGAAGTGTGTCTTTCCGTAGGTCTGGATCAATGCAAATTTTTCGAAGATTGTTTAAGCTACAGCGCTGATATTATCGCTTAGCACTTCTATGTACTGTAGACATTGTACATGAAGATAGGACAACCTTATCTATATGATAAATGAACAATCGATGGAAAATTTGGAATCTGATAAAGTATATTCTTGATCTCCATCAACAGCTGAGTTGATATAGCCAAGTTCGTCTATTTCTCTGTGTCTCTCCGTATGAACACTTAAATCTCGAAGACTGTAAGAACTAGAGTCCAAAAATTTGGTATGTAGACATGCTTAATATGTTTGCGGTGCATCTTGAAAAATAATTTGGAATATCAAACTTGGCGCTGTATTATATATACTTTATTAAATAACAAAATGTTAAACTTTGACACAAACTCGCAAAGTTATACAATTATCAGAACTGGTTAACCCAGGGCAATCTTGTATTTATTTTTCAGCTCTCAAGTGCATCCTTTTTTTCATAGTTTAATCTGATGAACTTTTCGTAAATTGAAAATGCCATCATTAACATGCTCAATATCCTGTCGGCTTTTATGTCTTTCTCCCTTTTTTTTTTTTTTTGTTTTTTAATTATCAATCAAATTGAGAATGAGGTGGCTTAAATGACTCGCGACAAGGATTGAACCTCGGCTTAATCTCGTCAACTTTAATCAACTTCTGTTAAAGTCATTGGCTTTCTGTTTCCTTTATTTTCTCATTATAAAGAAACAGAAAAAAAACAAAGGAAAATAATTAAAATTTCATTTAAGCGCTGCATATACTCCATCTGCATATCTCTTTCTCTCACTCTCGCGCTCTCTCTCTCTTTCTGAATCCAGTCCATCCGCATACAGACTTGGTATTTACTGATGGGCTAGATCCGGGTAATGGGGTGCGAACTGTGAGGAATCCTGGCTAGCGTGCGGTGTTGGCCATCAACCGCAGACCGCACTGCCGCATTCCAGTGTTAAGCACTTCTTTTGATGACAGTGCAACCGGTTGGCTAGCAGGTCTCGGTCCATGAAGCAGGGGACAGCGGTAGGAAGCGGCCTTACCAAGCAATTATTATCCTTGACTTTCATTCTGCGGGCTCCCACATACACAATGCAATACCAGCAACGACCCAAGGACCCAAGGCCAGAATCTAGCCTTTGTCTACCATCGCCCTGCAGGCCAGTTGTTGAATCTCTCTCCCTCTCTGTCCCTCTGTCTCGTGTGATTCTTCTCTTTCTAGCTTTTATCTTCTAGCTTGTCAGAAGAGGTTGACTCCTTTCGGAGTTTCGCTTTTCTTAGCCATCCTGTGCACAAACCACACCCTTATTGTCCCTGTCCGCCTGCCTTTTTTTGCCCTCTTTTGACTGCCTTCGTTGGTTACTTGTGTTCGTTCATCTGCTGTGGTTTATGTCCTTCGTTGTTGACATTTAGTTGACATACACACAAACATGCACACCCACAGACACACATAACACAGACATCCTTGTTTGTTCTACGTTAGCCATGAGCGAAACCAGACATTTTTCCTCTAAAGGGGTTAATATTATTTTACAACATTGATACACTATGACCCGCTGACAATCGATTGGGAATCGTGATAGTATATGTAAATAATCGGATTTAAATAACAAACGCGTTAGTTCATAACAGTTTTAAGTCCTTCTAAATAGATTTTGCATATCCGAGAAATTCCATCAAGGCAAATAAATGCCAAGTTTAAGAGCTGCCTAATTCATAACATAGTATTATTTTTAGAAATTTACAATGCTTCACGACTTTTTGTAGATTGAGTTTTTTAGTTTTGAAGAATTGAACAAAATTAGCATCGATTGTGTTATTTTACAAAGGTGTACGTATTTTCTATTAAAGTATCGTTAAATATGTATATTCATATAACTAATTACTTTCGATCAATTGTACTATCCTTTTTCACATAATCTGTTGGGATTAGGGGAATCCAGTACTTACCCCCTTTATAATAACGCCCCTGATGTTGGGTCTTGTAGGTTCCGTTCTTCTCTACTACTATGCATTTGCTGTGGTGTAAACAATTTTTTGAAAGGTTATTTCTCTTGCAACAGCCGCGGTCTGCACTTTGTTCCGTTTTGCACTTCATTTGCCCGACAGAGTCCTTCGTAGCAGTAAATTCTGTTTACTCTGTTCGTTGTCGTTGTTGCATCGCCCGGACAGCTATTTGTTATGTCATTTGACTGACTGAAACCGTTGACATTTATCCAGCAACAGCATCACCACCAGATATCCAGACAACCAGACATCCAGTTCTAGCCAAGCTGCAAATATAGTTTGGTTAGCTGCTCAACTCTGGCTTTGAGATATTAAATCGCTCCAAAGGGGATTTCGATTTGTTGCTTAATCTTGAATGCCTTTATTTATGCTTTCGTGAATAGCAATTCAAATCGTCAAGTTAACTCAAAAGACAAAGGGTAAAAATGAATGCGTATTCATTAACTTGCAGAGTGGATTTATTTATGCAATAGTTCAATTTATTCACATTGTGAAGATATTCCTTTCAAGTTCAATTCTTTTCATTGTTAAATTGCAAGTATTTAATAGTAGTAATTTATATTACGATTGAGAATATATTCAATCATATATAAATTGCATTAAACCTAAAACCATTAATAATGATTAAATTTTCGCAATGTCTATTTGTCGATGTAATGCTTATATTTCACTTAAACAGTTATGACATATGTATATGTATTCAAAATATTAATATTTGTTGTTGAACTTTATAAATACTGATACCTGGATTTAAATGGATAACTCAATTTTACCCTTTACAAGAAATACGTTTTAAAAATTTACATAATTTTGTGGACCCTTTCTTCTCTCAGTCCACCCAAAAGTTCTCATTTGAAACGAGAAGGATTGTCTGAAGATAATAAAAACCAGAGGGCCGGGGCTAACTTCGTCCACGCTGAAGTTTGTATACCCTTGCAACTTTTTTTTTTACTCTTTCCAGGCTTCAAAGAGGAAAAATATTTTATCTGAAAATTTGAATTTCCGCAATATATATACCATGCACATTCCATCGTTTGTTTATATAATATAGACATCCGATCTAGATGAAATTTGGCATAGTTATTAACATTTTTATAAAACTGTCAAATGTTAAGTTTTAAGGTAGTCTCGTCAAAAGTAACGAAGTTGTTCGACCGACTGCTCCTATGGGAGGTACTTGACATGGTCGGACGATCCTGATCAAATTTGGCATAGTCCTTTGTAGGACTGTATTGTACTACATTGTATATTAAGCTGACCGATCGTTCTTATGGGAGCTATATGATATAATGATGCGATAGGACAGGATGAATCCGAGATATATAGATGCTTCCATGCAAAAGTTTAGCTCTTTAGCTATTACGGACGGGCAGACGGACGGTCGGACGGAAATGGCTATATGAACTCTTCGTGCTAATCAAAAATATATCTATATACTTTATATGGTCGGATATGCTTCCTTCTAAGCATTCCAAACTTCTGATCATAGCAAATATACCCTTTTTGCAAGGGTATAAAAATGGTTCTTTGATTTTGTCCTATGAGACAACTACATTAAAGGGCAGTTAATTTTCTATTTACATTGGAGTTACTATTTTCGCCTTCCACCGGGAGTGGGCCTAAATGGTTTTCGTCTAGATTTCGAGTCCACAATAAGCACTGACTGACGTTTAAGAAAGTTTCGTGAGGGCACTTCATTATCATCGTCCGCGGTGGCCACTTTATAAAAGAATAGAACAGTAGTTGTCAAATAACTCTGATGAATGTATTTGGATTTTACCTGCTGCCGGGGCTTGTTCTGGCGAGGATGAGGAAGTGCCAGCTGCCCTTTGGGCACGTCCAGCAAAAAGATTGTAATAGCACATAGGCATGGGTTGAGGTTTTTCACCCTCATGCACTGATGGTGACTTTGGTGGCTCTGTCTTAAACGCCTCCTCCTCTTCTTCCTCCAGATCCAGCTTGGGTATCTCCAATGGTGGCACCTCATCAGGCTTGCTAAGCTCTTGACAACGTTTGATCTTTAACTTTAGTATCTGTACACAGATGAAGAGAGAGCGAGAGAGAAAACTAATTGGAATATAATGAAATATATATGTATCTTTCCCTTCTCTACCTCAATTAGATCCTCATCCTCAGCGGTGTGGGTAAGAAAGTTGGGCAGCTCGGCAACACTCACATGCAATTTACGCTCTGGCATGTCAATGTTGCTCTCATCTACCTCCTGGACTTTGAAAATCATTTCGCAAATGCGCTCTTTTAGATATTTAAGGACCCCCATGGATTTATCGGCTGCATCTACATCCTTTTTGCGTTCAACTTCCATGGAAGCAATATTATTTTTAATTTGCTCAATAACTTCTTGATTAACTTCACTCTCCTTCACATCGGAGAATTTCGAAGCCTCCAACTCGCTGGTGAGAGCCTCGCGTTCCGCCTCCAAATTTGCCTTTTCCGCTTCGGCAGCCTTGCGCAAATAATTCAAACGGGCAGCCGATTCTTTTTGTGCGCTGAAACGTTCAAATACCTCAAGGGGTGAGGTGGCACCAGATGCCTCCATTAATTGCTTAAATAGAGTCTCCATATCGCCAGTCACACTCTCCAGCTGAGACACGGGCTCCCCATCCACCTCCCCATTCTCAGTCTTGGCCGTATGCTGATCCCCCGAACTGGATCCAACGCTATCCTGATGGACTAAAGTTTTGGTCTCCGCAAACAATTTGCGTCCAATGCGCTCCAATTCCAGTTTACGTGCCTCCACTTGCTTGCGAAAATCAAGAGCTTGACGTTCTCGTGTCTTTTGCGATAAATTTGCCTGTTGCTCTTGCCGCTGAAGTATCACCTTGGCTGCATCTCGCATTTCGATAGCTTCATTATGAACTTGCTGCAACCGCTCAATTTCGGCCTTCTGTTCGCTCAACGAATGCTCCAATTCCCTGAGACTTCGCTCAAATCGCTCGGCATCGTTCATGAGAGATGCCTCAATGGAACGATATTTCTTTCGTATATGCTCTGCTTCCATCCATTGGACATTTGTGCGATGAATCTCGTTCTCCAGTTGGCAAACAAGCTTTCTATTAGCATCCTCTTCAAGAGTTTCCGGTGGTTTTTCACCAAGATTTTGATTCTGGGCCTCTTTGTTGGCCAAAAGTTCGCGATATTTCTCCACCAAACGTGTGAAATATTGTTGACGCATTTTGAAACGATGGCGCATTAGATCCATTTGCTTGCGACTCTCTGTGATCTTGAGATCGGTGAGAAAAATGGCATCTTCGGCATTTTTAGCACCTACCGGATATGTGGCTTTGCCTACAATAATGGTGGGCGTGGCACTTTGTGTTCTCCTTGGCTCGCTGCTAGGCTCCTTAATGACCACTGGTCGTTGTAGAGGATTACGCAAGCGACTCACTTTCACGGTCAGCTCTTTAATATCCTTTTTCAATGTGGTTATGGTATCACAATTAATGCGATTCTGTTTCTGGCATTCGGCTGCATTGGCCGTCTTTTGGCCCTCTTCAAAAGATGGGTTAAAAAAATAATGGCTTCTACAAAATATTAAAATCAAAATCTTACCAGCCAATAAAATACGTTTTTTAATTTCATTGATTTGTTTATTTAATTCGTTTAGCTTCTCGGATTCCATAACGTTAACTAAACTGAACTGTAAGTGGGAACAAATTTACTTGGCAAACAAGTTGGCTGATTATTTGTTTGATCAATTGAAAATATGTTACCACAATTTGGTTGCTAACAACAATGGCAAACCAAAGGGTCGGTTTAACTTCGGCAGATTCGATTTTTGTATACTCTTGCATGCCTCTAATTGTAAGTTATTTTTATTCTAAAAGTAGCAAAAGGAAAATTCTTTTTTGTTTGAATAAAAATTAAAGAATATAAAATGAATTTTCACGTAATAACGGCCTACAATTTTGCTAATATAAACCCACATGCAAAATTTTCAGCACTTTAAATGGTAAATTAAGACAACCCTTTTCTAGAGAAATAACAAACACATCCTGACTACACTTTGAGTTACCGCAAAAATTTCTATTTCGATTTCATTATTGCAATACACACAAATATAGTGGGGTTGTTGGTAAAACCGTCGCCCCTTTCGTTTCGTTTTCTGTCAACACAATTGAAAAAGAAAAATAAAAATTACTACTTCGTTTTCGGCTAAAATCCAGAACACAATTTTTCGACGCAATAGCCCACCAGCAACAGGAATTGCTCTGCTGTATTGGACTCTGGGAAACGACAGCTCAATTGTTCTAGTTTACCCTTTGGAGACTTCGCATAGTTATAGTTCATCCAGCGGCAAATGTCTGTGCTATTGCCGAACCACTTAATTTTCCAATTGGCATCCAGTTTCATATGAATCAACAACTCGATGCTCGCACTATCCCAGAGGAGTATGTAGTAGCTACCATGTCCATGTTTTTGCCAAATTTGAATTTTACCCTCGCCTAAAATATAGAATTTGAATTTTATTGCGCAAAATGGTGTGAAATAAAAATATTTATGTAATACCATAACGTTTTCAGTCCTTGAAATTTTCCATAAAATAAATTTTTGTGGATTCACTAGAAATCTTTATGCTAGACTTAACTGTATTCCTGGCATTAACAATTTCATAAGTTTTGTATACTTTTATCATCATTTGACGAATATCTGGCTGCTTACATATATGCCAAAAAGGGTATATTAATTTTGGTCAGAAGTGTGCAACGCATAGAAGGAATCATTTCCGACCATATAAAATATATATATTCTTGATCAGCATGACGAGACAAGCTCATATAGCCATGTCCCCCCGTCCGTCCGTCTGTCCCTCCGCCTGGATTAACGCAAACTACAGATCTACAGAGTTGTAATTTTGCATGTAGGTTGTATATCTCGGATTCAGCCTAATCGGACCACTATATCACATAGCTCCCACACAAACGGCAAAGTCACGAACAGTGACTTTTCTCAATAACTTCGTAATTTTCTGAGCTATTGTCGTGAAATTTTATATTAGTGAGTTCATTATAGCTATAAACGACTGTGCCAAATTTAGTTAAGATCGGGTGACTATATAAGATAGCTACCATATGAACGATCGGTCAAAAACAGTGACTTTTGTCAATAACTTCGTTACTTTTGATGCGATTGCTTTCAAATTAAACATTTGGTAGTTTATTATATCTGTTAAGGGCTGAACCAAATTTGATCTAGATCGGGTGACTATATCATATTGCTCCCATAGGAACAATCCGTGGTAAACAGTGACTTTGATCAGTATCTTCGTTATTTACTATGCTAAGACCATTCTTTAGCAAACATTATGTCACATTATATTATAGGTAAAAAAAAGTTACCAAAAAAATTACAAGGGTATACAAACTTTGACGCGGTCGAAAGTTGCCCCGGCCCTCGGTTTTTTTTAATAAATTGGGTTACTGGATAAATTCTTTTTATCAATTTCTAATAAAGAATTAAGTCTTGAGTCAATTTCCTAAAGTATGTCCTCCAATAAGGTTTTTGATTCGATTTTTTCAATGTGTTCATCAGTCTGAAAATCTTCAATTATCTCTTCATCAATTTTCAATAAGAGGTTAGAGTCAAATTGAAAAAGTATGTCTTTCATTAAGATTTTAGAATCGGTTTCTTTTTTACTGATATCTGAAGATATGTGTTCATCACTCTGAGAATCTTCAATTATCTCTTCATCAATTTCCAATTTGAAAAAGTATGTCCTCCAACCAGGTTTTTGTTTGAACGGCATTTGAACTGATTATGGCTCTTTCAGTTGTGCTTTCATAGGGATTTCTTGCTAATACCTTTGCAAATCCTAATAATCAATGAGGGAAAACATGACAAATTGGACATCAGATAATTTAAAAAATACATTCCAAAGTACTGAAGAACAATACGATTTCGGTATATGCTGTATCAATCTTACGAGACACATAGATAACACAATAAAATGGAACTTGGAAGATTTCTAAGGATTAGAAATAAACATTGGTAGAACTACAGTTTAACCCTTTTTGGGATTAATTTATATTTCACCAACGACAGCAACATTAAATTTATTTATTTCTATTTATTATAATTAATTTTTTTTTAGCCATCTAAGTTTGTGTAAGCATCCGGCCAATTGATTTGAAAAGTGGTGCAATTCCTTCTCCCATATACAAATTTTCTCCGTATCTTGGTATTTTTTTTTTGTCACTAAAAGTAGATTTAAATTTAATATTGTCGTTTGGTCTGCCTATAAGTCCTTGTATAAACCAAGAGCCAACGCTTCTATTGGCCAATACCAATGAAGGCTTTTGAGTACTTTCGACAGAAATGGTATTGCTTGCATCAGTCTCGTTGGTTGCTTGGCCAGGCATCGCGATATCGGATAGATTAGAATAATGAATGCAATATTTCTGCTTATTATAGCAGTGTTGAGGAGACCATTTCATTATATCCATTTGTTTGGCACCCTCCGCCCTTGAATGCTCTGCAAATGGTAATATGTAAAAAAAAAATAAAACGACAGCAATTTTAAATATTTACCTATCAAAAAGGTAAGCATCCGGCCAATTGATTTTAAAAGTGGTGCAATGACTATTCCTCCTCCCATATACAAATTTTCTCCGTATCTTGGTATTTTTTTTTTGTCTCTAAAAGTAACTCTAAAATTTAAATTGTGTATTGGTCTGAGTAGAAGTCCTTGTATAAACCAAGAGGCAGCGCTTTTATTGGCCAATAGCAATGAAGACTTTTGAATACTTTCGGCAAAAATAAAATTGCTGGAATCCAAATCGGTCTCGTTGGTTGGTTGCCCAGGCATCTCGATATCGGATAGACTAGAATAATGAATGCAATGCTCATCTGCTTCATCGAACTGTTGACGAGACCATTTCGTTATATCCATTTGTTTAGTATCTAGTTTTGGTTTAAATTCAGCAAAAATAAATCCAAAGTTTTTGATTAGGTTATCAATTTTTGATAGGGAATTGCATTTTAATGGCTCACTGTCGTGTTTCGGAGGTCCAAAGTTTGAAATATTCTTGTCGTCCGACATGATATACTGCACTATAAGTTAAATACTCTAAAAGAATTTTTAAAAAAAACCAGACAAATATAAAGAAATTCCGACTAGCAAATATGTGTATTTGTACAGACTAAATGAAAATAATGAGACTTGTTCCAATATATCTAAACTTCTGAATGAAAAGTCTAAGGGTTCTCAAAGCGAATTAGATGTTTTATCACAAATGACAGTTGTTTATATGCATGTATGTATGTATATAGCATATACATATGTATGTATGTATGTCCATATGTATTTGTGCATGTACTTATATTACTATGTTTGACCTGCTTGAGCACATCCTGAACCTATTGCTTTCTTTAGTCACATATCCTTACTAGCTCACACGCATGTTGGCCATCGTTCGAAAAGTTTTCCATTGTCCACATGGCAACTACTATTTCCTCTAATTACAATTTGCGCTTTGCCAAACAGAGCGTGCCGAAAAGTGAAAAAGTAAAGCACAGAAAATCCCAACAACAACCATAGCAAAAAAAAAAAATAACGAAAATTATATGAAAACGATGAGCAAAAGAAAAGAAAGAACAGAAAAAACTAAGGTGGAGACAATGGATAAATATGCTTTGGAGTGGGCATCAAATTACATTGACAACAAGTTTTTACTCTAGGGGCTCTTCAATAGGAAAAAACAAAGATGACATAACAAAATTCTTCTATGTGTAGCCGACATTGTGATATACACTTCAATTGCTATAGCTTAAGTCTCTCACCTAGCGGCTCTTTGAAGTCCATTGAGTCCCTTTGCTGTTTGCAGGGTATTAAAATAATGCAAAGTTTCTGCTGGATGGATGAATCAAAGAAGAGAGAGAGAGAGAGGGGAAGTTAGCCGCCAGCCAAAAGTTAATGGCAAAGTATGTAAAAATATTTGAATCTCAAATATGGATAAAATGTGTGTGTGTGCGTGTGGTACTAGAGAAAATGAATTCAAAGCGCTGCTAAAGTAAATAAATAGCGAATGCAAACCAAATGGGAAAAACGGTGAAAAACACGCAGACAAACAGACAAGCAAAAAAAAGAAGGCAACTAAAATGAAAAGAAAATTTTTAAAAGTAAAACAATCAAAATTTGCGCACCATTAAATTTGTATGGTATTCCGTTTTCCTTTGCCAGGATTTGATGTGTGTATGTGTGTGTGTGTGTGGACTTGTCCGTTTTGTGTGTAAGTGTCCGCTCTGATATGAGTGTGTGTGTGAGTGCTCTACATTGAGTTTTTTTGCTGCACTGTTTATACCTAGATTTACCTTCTTCTTTTTTCTTCTTCTGCTGGAATTGGCAAGTAGCTCACTTAACCCCTTGTTACCCTCTTTGTTGACACTTTCTTTACTCTTTCTCCCTCTGACTTTCTCAGTCTACCCATGGGTTCTCACTCTATTATTTACCTAACAGATTTAGAAGCAAACTTAACGACATGTTCAAATATGACTAGCATTGAAAATATTAGTTCTTCGCATATTAGGTGAGTGTCTCGCCTACAAAATATCATTTTGTATTAAAGAATGAATTGAAGTCGCCAAAAATGTATGTATTAGACGTTTATCATATAGAGTAAAGATTCATTTACAAAAAATTGGTAGGTCTACGACAAACTGAATAACACAATTTTTTAAATTTGCCCCAGACTTAAATTTAAAGCCAATTAAAAATCGGAATTTTATATGAATTTCTGTAATTTGGGTTTTCAACTTGGCGTGATTTTGCGTCACAAATGAATTCCGGGTAGTAAATTAGCATTTTTGATTAAAATGAGACTACCATAAGATACTTTTCTCTCTCTGAAAAATTAGGTATTCTCCAAAGAATACATTCATGGAAACCTCTAACAACTTTATTTGGCCATTCAATTGATTCCTCAAATATGCTCTTCCGTAAAATGTGTTAGAGGAATTAAATTCAAAACAAATACAAAATAAACCATTATTGATTTATGCATTTTTTAAAAACATGTGTGCACAACTTTTGTCAGTAAATATTTTATAGAGGTTCTAAAAGTTCCTGGTATGAAAATAAAAAAAAGGGGGATATAAAAAATTTAAAAACCAGAGGGCCGGGGCTAACTTCGACCGCGCCGAAGTTTCTTCTTCTACAACCTTGCAAGTTGTTTGGTACTCTTTCCTCACTTATAGCCGTCAAAGTGGAAAAACGTTTTATCTAACAATAAGAAGAGTAATGTTTCCGAAAGAACGGCCTACAATCTTAGCATAGGAAATAGCGAAGATATTGATCAAAGTCACTGTTCTCCACCGATCGTTCCTATGGGAGCTATATGATATAGTCACTCGATCTTTATCAAATTCGGCACAGTCATTTATAGCTATAATGAACTCACCAATATGAAATTTCGACAATTGCTCAGAAACTAACAGTTATTCACAAAAGTCACTGTTCGTGACTTTGCCGTTTGTATGGGAGCTATATGATATAGTGGTCCGATCCGGCTGAATCCGAGTTATACAACCCCTGCAGTATATACAAGCCTACATGCAAAATTTCAGCTCTATTGATCTAACGGTCTAGGAGGAGTTCGCATCGATCCAGACGGACGGACATGGCTATTTGAACTCGTCTCGTCGTGCTGATCAAGAATATATATACTTTATATGGTCGGAGATGCTTCCTTTTATGTGTTGCACACTTCTGACCAAAATTAATATACCCTTTTTGCAAGGGTATAAAAAACACGCTCAAAATGAATTTAGGATCAAAAGACCACTGGACGTATGAGTAATAAATAGTTTACAGAATTGAAAATTTAAAATGTCTCAAGTTAGATTAGACGAAGCCCATAGCAAAATCATAGTTTTTTAGAAGGGATGCCCTAGTGAGCTGCTATTTTTAACAATTTATATTAATTAAATTGGCAACTAATTGGAAATTTGCTTCATCTGAAATGTTGATTATAAATGTTTCGCTTTTAGCATTGAGTTATTATTTTTCATTAGGCGGCACTTGACTTAATTTACGAAGATAACATTTGTTATCTGAATTCTTACTTTCATCTCCCAGCTCAGAGCTTTCACCTGGCAGCATTAGCTCCCATACAAGAATACGGATGTGTAGAGGCGCAAGGACAGCTGCTTCTACTTCTGCTTCTGTTTCTGATGCTGCTGCTGCTGATGTTAGCTGCCAGCTGTTGCCAGGATATGCTTGCAGAGCATTAAAACTAATTACTCATAATCATTTTGGCGGCAAGTGCTGGCAACTGAATCTAGGGACTGAGTACTCCGCCGCCTAACTGTGAGCAGCCTGTGAGCTTCTTGGCACACATTGAAATTAATTAAAATTAAGCCACATGTGGCAAGAATTCAAATTTTGAAAATGACTCAACCGCAAATGATGGGGAAATTAGTGTATGTACATATGTTTGTTATGTCTGTCAATGTGTGCGAGAGGGGGATGTGTTTGTGTGTGTGGATGTGTATGAGAAATGGAAAAATCAAAAAGTACAAAGTCAAATTTAACAGAATGTATAACAAATGGTAAATCTCTGTAAAATTAATTAAATTTTTGTGATTTAATAAGAAAAAGAAAGCAAAGAAGACGAATGCCAAGTAGAGAGAGAGTCGACCGAGAGCAACAGAGATAGAAACAGATAAAGAATGAAAGAGATGATAATAGAAAGTAAGATGGGCTATATAATATGTACCGTTGTGGGTGGTTTTATGCTGATTATGCCATGTCACTCTGAATGCATGTGGTTGTGTGTGTGTGTCTGTTTGTGTGTAGTGAGAGTCAGGTTCGCTGACCTTTTGGTCTGACATTTGCTTTTATCCTCGTCACGATGCCCAGGCAAAGCCAGGTTTTGTTTGTTCTGTTCATTGGTGTGTATGTGTTTGTATATATATGTATATATGTGTGTGTGTTTTTATGTGTCTGTATGTACCTCCGCCACCTGCTCGAGCAGCAGCTGGCAAAACATTTGCAACGTTGCCAAGCGCAACGCAGCGCGAAATTATTCTAATTAGGAAGCAAACCTTTTCCTCTATGCCCCTTGTACTACCCTTTAGCCAGGGGCGGATCCAGAGGAAGAGATTTCAAATATGAGGCTTGTAATTGTAATATATGTATATTTATTTGTTCCAGATCTTGATTGTGCACTTCTTCTTTATCTGCAATCCTTTTGGTAGGAGGAGAACTCTCTACCAGTTGCTTCTGCCTGGATACGGCACTGTAATATTCAGCTGTCAGTCCGTCGTCAATTCTATTTCACCTTTCAAAGGTGTCTTACATTAAATACGTACATACATATATACATATGTACATATAAACATGCATTTATATATGCATACTTAAATATTAAATAATATTTTATATACCTACCATTTCAAAATGCTCAAGTTTTTGCCATGTATTTAATATACATTTGCATTAGCCAACTAATTAAATTTCCTACACGAAGGGTTGCCATTATTTAAAAGGGGTTTTTAGTTCAAAAAGAAGAAAACCTCATTAAACATTAATTTAATTTATTTTGCATATGTATTAAAAAAATTAATTTACTAGATTCCTAGACTATTTCACGCCTCATTCTGATGATAAAATTGAATTTCCCTTTATGGCCAACTGTATTTATGTATACCATCATATGTATTGGCCGCTACCTGCGGCTCTCGCATTCTAGACTCTAGGTAGTAGGCATCAAAAGAATGATTTATTATCAGCTATGTAGATGTGTGAGAGCCATGAATTTCTACCTACGGATGAGGATGTGCGATGGCAGCTTTTTGTGTCGGATACGATGGCGATGGCAGCATGTGCTTAATAGTTTAACGCTTCATGTGCCACTTAGAGTTAGAGTATCCGGGTACATACACGGAGCTAACTTACATCACACCTCATTCTAAACTCGATTCACTCTGCATGTTTGCAGGGATAACGGTTATGATGATGCTGACGATAATGATGTTACTTCAGTTTACAGCCACTGGACGACACGTGCTCAATTTTCACATCAGACTACGACGCGTTTCATTTTCCAACATCGCGATGCTATTTGCTGCATGTCCTGATGTGTGGGCTATGACACGGTGCATGACCAAAGGAAAAGGTATCTCTGATTCAGACGTGCTGAAATCTGAAATCCAAACCGAGCCAAGCCAACCGTATATCAACCGTTACCCTTCATCCTTTTCTACAGCGTTCTCTCATCAGTGGCAGTGTCGCCTTGATGTATGAGATTTTTGCGCCTCATAACCAAACGCTATGCTTATGACACGATCCTTTTGGTAATCAGGTGGAGATGTCCCTCTTCCATGTCGCCAGTTTGTTGCTCTTTTTTCAGCTTTTGTTTTTGTTTTTGTGCACTCGCCAAAAAGTCCCGATGGGAGGACTAGTGGGTGTTACTTGGTTTATTTTGGTTAGCTCGACAGGGCGTGAATACGGTGGCTGTCTATAGACCGGTGTTGTTTGTTTGCTTAAACGAAATTGGCACGACTGGCGTCGACTGGCATTGCTACCGTCATGTTGACAATTTGCTCGTTTACGTTGACGTTGACGTTGACATTAACTGCTGATACTGATGGTGTTGCTGACTTGGTTTTCGGCCCAATGGTACAATTCAAATTCAGCCAAAAGTTCCTTTACCCCAAACGATACGCAGCAGCACCAGCATATGCTGGTACCTTTTGACCCCCAACCTGCCATCATTTAGCTATGGTAACATGACAACAAACTTATACACAAACGTCATATAAGAATTCGCCAAAATAATGGGTTTGAATAGATTTTCATCTGATTCAAAAATCGCATAATTGTTTGAGCTTCTAGAGGAGAATATTTGCCTCAAAATGACAAAATATGTACATTTCAAAGAATTGCAGTGACAAACTTAATTATTGGCACAAATTTTGTAACTTCATATATGAGTTTTGTATCTAACAATTAAATTAATTTAAAACAAAAATTTAGTGAAGGAGAGGAACAAAAAACTTTGGCCCATAAACTTAAACTCAGTATTCATAAAAAAATGTATGTAAACCAAAATGGTTTCCTCCCTTCTTGGTTTTTGTTAACGTTGTCCTGCAGTTTGATTCATTATACCCTTGCAGAGGGTATTATAAAATTGGTCAGATGTTTGTAACGCACAGAAGGAGACGTTTCCGACCCCATAAAGTATATATATTCTTGATCAGCTTGAGAAGCTGAGTCGATATAGCCATGTCCGTCTGTCCGTCTGTCCGTCTGTCCGTCCGTCTGTGCGTATGCGTTTTACTCAGCCATCTTAAGAGATATCGGGTTGAAATTTTTTGGAGACTCTTTATTACCTGTGTGAGATAAAGTATGAAAATCATCGGGATCGGACTACTATATCATATATTGTTTAATAATCATTAAATGTGTTTTGAATTCAGTAGTTTGAAGTATGCGTTTTACTCAGCCATCTTAAGAGATATCGGGTTGAAATTTTTTTTGGAGACTCTTTATTACCTGTGTAAGATAAAGTATGAAAATCATCGGGATCGGACTACTATATCATATATTGTTAAATAATCATTAAATGTGTTTTGAAAATGCGTTTTACTCAGCCATCTTAAGAGATATCGGGTTGAAATTTTTTTTGGAGACTCTTTATTACCTGTGTGAGATAAAGTATGAAAATCATCGGGATCGGACTACTATATCATATATTGTTAAATAATCATTAAATGTGTTTTGAATTCAGTAGTTTGAAAAATATTTGAGCATATTCATAATACGACAACTAATGCTGTTGATGTATGAAATTTCACTTTTCTTATCGAATTAAATATAATAAAGAACTGCAAGGGTATATAAACTTCGGCAAGGCCGAAGTTAACTTCCATAGCTCGTTTTTCTTTTCGCTTGGTCTTTTCAACCAGTAGTCAATGGTTTTTTTTTTCGTTTTGTTTTTCTTATTTTGTCCATTGATTTTGGTTTAAGTTCGTTTCATTAATCAGTGAGGTCGCTATATTCGATTCATGAGGATTTTTGCGAATGGCATTGAATGCATTTTGTGTCTCATCAAGAATCTCATTAAGAGCACATTTCAATTCAATTTGCATAAATTGAAGATGAAGCAAACGTTTGATGGATTCAAAAAAATCGATTTGAAATCAATTAGAGAATGATTTGCGAAATATGTATCTCTATCTCTTGCTCTGCCTCTCTCTCGCTCACATACACACACACACACACACACACACAAACACACTCTATCTCGCATTTCTTTACTGTTCTTTTATTCGAGTAAGTAAATCATTCAATTGATTTTGGTCTTCAGTTGCTCATTTAACCGAATTGAATTTAACCTACCTCCGCTCGGTCGAATTGGGACTGGACCTAGGGCAGTAAAGGATTATGACACTTTTTGCGCTTGGCTGCTCCCTTACATATGCATATACATATGTACTACAATATATATATATATGTATGTGTATATATGGCTTTTGCTTTCATTGAGCGAAATAAAAAATTCAATTAAAATGCGCACATGGTCGTCACTCCAACCCAATTCCCATACCCATACCCAAACCCATTCCCATAAGCCCAAACCCCAAACCCTGTGTATCCAGTGCCAAAAACAAAAAAGAACAGACCAAGCAAGGCAAAAGAAACAAGAACGGAACAAAAACGAAACGAAAAATGTGAAAAATCAGCATAACAAAGTGGAGAAAACTATGAAAATGCATTTGTTGCCCGTGCCTGTTTTCACTTTTCCCCTTCTATTATGTTTTTTTTTTTTTTGTGTTTTTTGTCATGCACTATGGGTCTGGCGAACATCCAGCGAGGTATGTCCTGTCCTGCCACAGGACAGGCGACACAATATCTCTTCCATGCTATGAGATGCGAAGAGAGAAAAAGAGATGGGAAGACTATATGATGCTAAAACAAAAGTGGCAACAATAAATAAAGCATTGTGAATTGTAAATAATGCTCAAGAAAAAGAGTTTTAGGGATTACTAAACACAAACGCAAACAAATTTGTTAAAGCAAATGGCAATAAAACGAGCCAAACCATGATACAAATTATAAAGACTTAATATCTGTAGTTCAACAACTGGCGAAAAATTTGGACATTCAATTTACACTCCGACAATTATTATAGTTAGTCGGTTCCTATTGTAGTCGTAGATAAATGGGATACTTTAAATTAAGGAAGAGAAAAGAAACATTTGATACGGGATAAGTGAGTTTCAATATAAGTTATCGATAGAAATTTCAAAGGGGCCATAATACGTAAACTTTTCATTTTCATCAGGTAGGCATGGATAAATTTGTATCCAAATCGGTATAAATACTGCGACGACTAACAGTATTCAAAAACAAGACAAAAGACAAAAACAACAGATTTTTCCTTAATATTAATATTTCCTGACTGCAATAACTGTAGGCACTACTCACCGAGGATGGGATAGGGCTCTTGGTCCATGGGACATGACTTTTACTTAGGACCGTTTTAACTCTCACCAAAAGACTATTTTCCTTCCTTGATTTTACTAACTGTCAAACGGTTATCAAACGAATCACAACTAAAATCAGAATTCGACTTAATTTCCATCGAGTCTCCCAAATTTTTCGTTTAATAGGTATAAGGAAGCCATTCATTTCTAAAAATTAAATTAAAGTGGCAATTTTGTTTTGTAAAATGTTAACTGCGATTTGTAAATGAAGGCGAGTCGCTTTAAATTGTAAATTTAATTACATTGATTAGCATCTCTGAGACGAAATCAAAATATGACAGAAAAAAGAATATACTTAAATATTATTCATATATGTATATGTATAATTCATTTAAGAATATTTCATGCATTTAAATTGAAAATGTTTTGTTTAATCCAGTTTTTGGTTAACAAATTTAATAATTTATCAAAAAAGAACAAATATTTTAGTGCAATGTTAATATTTCATAAATAAGCCCTTATACATAAGTGCACTTTTTGTCCTTTTAAATAAATGACCAGGTGTTTGGGGCTTAAGTCAATAGATAATTAACACAAAAGTTTATTCCCATTTATTTTAGTTATTGTAAATTTGCGCTTTTCCACTTTTGTGTGTGTTTGCTCGGCATTGGTAAACATTTCAGTTAATGGTTGGGTATTTATTTATTTCTTTCATTTTGCTTTTTCATGGATTTAAATACTTTTTTCCCCATGCAAGCAACAATAACAATACGAAAAAGGCCGAAAACAAATTCATTTGCTTAACGGTGGGCGCTAATGAAACAGATTTCGATGCCCAAGTACCGTACAGGAGTGCCTAAACCCTCAGATTCGAAGACCGGAAGTCCCCTGCGGGCAGGTTTGGGGTTCGGTGCCTTGTTTTATGGCGAATTTTCGGCAAAGAAAGCAAAACAACTACAACAAGGAAAAGGAAAAAACGAAAAACCCTAACATATATATGTACATATAAAAATAAAATTGGATTTTTAGCGTAAAATGTAGAAAGCCGTAAATATATTTCAATTCGCTGCTGCGAAGGTCGCAGCAATATATATAGTACAATGTGATTTCCCAAAGGGGTCTAAACGAAAGGGCTATGGTTTTTTTTTTTTTTTTTGTTACTTGCGGTTGCCAAAATGTTGAGAATCGTGTGCAAATGATTTGGTAGAATTAACTCCCCAAAATGCGCGGCAAATGGAATAGGAGAGGGCAATGGAGGAGTAAGGAGATATATGGGTGGATATATGAATTGGAGCAGAGCAACATGTGCGTTGGCCTTCATTTGAATGCCGCGTGAAACGTTTGTTCGGCTTTGGTCTAGTAAACCCTTTTTTTTTTGTTTGTTGTGTGTTATGTTTTTGTCCCTCGCCTTGGGCGTTGAATGGCTCTGTATGTGAATTTGTAATGTCGTTCGGTACCTTTGCACAAATCCCCTTAAAACTCATTTTGCTTTTGATGGCGTCAAATTGATTTCGCTGCTTGTTTGTTTTTGAAGTTAAAATGACAGTCGTTTCGTGATCCCATCTCCCGCCCAACTTTTCCATTATTATTATTATTTTTTTTTTTTTTTTTGTTAACACCCTTTGCTTTATTTTTCGTATTTCTTTGTTTTTCTCATCGAAATTTATTAGTAAAATTTTTTGTTTTTCTTTTTGGTTTTACACGGAAAGTAAATCTACAAAATTTCTTATAAACAATTCTCATAGGCAATGTCATATCAGTGTATTAATGTGGAGAAATCTAGCGCTAACATTAAATCGATGGAAGTGCTATGCATTCAGTTCAAAATATCTGATATACACTAATTTGGGTATGTCCGTAACACTGAGTATGGCCGGTGACGCCTTGGAGCAATCATATGAACGTTACACTCGAGAAACTGATAAATGGGATCGCACACGCACCGTGCGAATGGGTATATCTGGATTTACCGTGGGCTTTGTGTGTCATTTTTGGTATAAATATTTAGATTATATTTATCCAAAGCGTACAATTGGTGTGGTTGTACGTAAAATATTGCTAGATCAATTCGTATGCTCACCCTTTTTTTTAGTGGTATTCTTTGTCACCATGGGATTGCTAGAGAATAAAAATTGGGCAGAGCTAAAAGAGGAAATTGGGGATAAAGCATTGATACTCTACAAGGCCGAATGGACTGTCTGGCCACTTGCCCAGCTCTTTAATTTCTTTTTCATTCAACCAAAATATCGTGTTCTTTATGATAATAGCATCAGTCTGGGCTATGATGTCTATATATCGAAAGTGAAATATAGCAAAGTCAAAAAGGAAGTCAAAAAGGAAGATGAACAGAAAATAAATTAAGCAACAACTATAACTTCAAAAAAAAAAAAAGAAGAAAAATCTCAAAATGTTTTTCTTTTACCTAATACTGTAAATGGAACAAAATTCAGCATACAGGCAGAATGGAATGCTGTCCTTTTTTCTATATAATCAAGTTTAAATTGTCAAAGGATATGGCTGGAAGGAAAAAGGCAACATCAAAAGAAATCAAAATGGCCCAATGACAACAGAAATGTGCCAAAAGTCAACAATGAATATCTTTCTCTCCCGTTTTAGCCGACCCCCCAAAAAAAGTATCTGGTGTGAATTTTTCAAAAGGATGACATTCACAAATATTACACTGGAAGAAAATAATAGGCGCATAACCTTTTGTCGATAGCCAATGTAACATTCGTGTAATAGCATTCAACTGAAAAGATTCATATCATTTATCATGGAAAAAAAATTAAGTACAAGACTTTAAATATCAACTGTTGCTAAATGCGTAGAATCTAAATTTGTTAGCTCTTTTAATTTTTGTGTCATAAGGTTTTTTTGTACATGTTGTATAAGTATAGTGGAAAAGTTAGCTGAAATTGCTTTTTTTTAGTGTTAGCATTGGTTGCCTTGGCTCATGCAGCATAAAAAACTAGGGTTTCTTCCATTGAGATAGACCGCGTATAAATTTAAGTGGACTTGAACTGAATATTTTTGCCATTAAACTTTGTTGTTATCCACATTACTAGAAAAGCAAATATACATAGTCACTAGCACGTATTCTCATTTGATGCATATAGAGTACATTAACCATATACAAAGCAACAGCAACACCTACACACCACAAACACATACACACACAAACACTCACAGATTCATACACGCAGCGAATGCCCCAGTTAGCTTATACTTGGCCACGTGCCTCAAAAAACTTTCCCCTCGTCCGGTGAGCTTTTAAATTAAATCACAAAATGGAGATACATATATAGGAGGAGCCAAAAAGAAGCAACGTCTACGGCAAAGGCAAAAGCAATGTCGATGGCAACGGCAACGGCGACTAAACCAAATAAATAAACCCTTTAGCCGCAGTCCTTGGTCTTCTCCTTTTCTTTCTTATTTTCTTTATTCTTTTTTTTTTTGTTGGGCCAGAAGATAAGAGTAAAGACAGGAAGTCAACTTTAGTAGGAGTAGTAGTAGTCGTAGTAGTGGTAGTAGTCAACAGTCACCCAACAACCGAAAAAAGGGATAATGGCATAAAATCCAGCAAAATGAAAAGAAAGCGGCAAATCATGTTAAGAGATTTAAATTGGATTAGTTGACGTGTCTGTGTGTGTTGGCCTGGGTGTTGATGTGTCTCCCTAAGTGTGTGTGTGTGTGTGTGTGTCAAAGGGTGTGAAGCCGCGTTGGCACGGTCGACAAACGCTCGTCTTGACATCAATTTTTTCTCTCTTGATTTTTACATCCTCTCAGAATAAAAAGCATAATGGTCTGAATCAAAACTTGGCATTACTTAAATGCTAGATGCTTAAATAGCTTCAACAATTTCCATTCAAACCTATTTAGGTATAAGCCATCTAAAAACTGATGTTCGAAAAATTCAATGAGTGGACTTAATATATTCAATGTCAAGGGTATCAAAACTTCGGTGCACTCACTTTGTTTTGGTCTATTGTTTGTTTTGTTTCACTATATATACATATGTATATACATACATACATATGTGTATACATATGTACAGTAGTCTGTTTGTTTTTCATGGCATTTGTTGATATCCTCGATTTTTCCCCAATATATAATTTTTAAGGAGTAAACTAAGCTTTACTTCTAGGCATATTAAAAAATTGTATAAACCTTATATGTATATTAAAGATATTTAAACAAAAAATATGAGCCCTTTCTTTCACCTATAAATCATAAAATAGGAGAATAGAATAGAATGGAAACAACTATTTTTGCTAGTGGTCACATGTCGTATGCGTAATATATTTTGTCATTTAAGCTTTGAGGTTTTCAAAAAGTCTGTTTTCCTCTTTCTTTTTAAACCTTTAAGCATTTTATAAAGAACCTTTAGGACAACATGACGTATACGCAATATTTTGTATACATTTTTAGCTATTCATAGAAAAGTAGTTTTTTCCATAATTTCTAGACAAGTATCAAACGATTTGATTTGGAAAAGTATCTCTAAAACATCACGTGGTATGCGTAATATCTTGTATACAATTTTAAACTAAAAAAACTTTAAAATTGAATTTTTCATAGTTTTCTCTAGGCGAGTAACTTGACCTTTTGAGTTTTTTAAAAACAACAGCAAATCCATCCCAATGTCTGTACATACATACTTATATATGTATATGTATGTATGTATGTATTTATTTTGTATGCTTGACACAATTCGCTATAAAGTGCTTAGAGGATTCTCGAGTGTCTCTCAAGTTTACAATGACATTCAGTCATCTGCTCTTTTTTATACCCTGTACCCCGAGTGAAAAGTTTTGTTAGAGTCAACAAAAATTCAAAATTCATCTCTTTTAAATGAGATTTAACTTAATCCCTCACCAATAAAGAAATAATTTTTTTTTAGTAAATTAAATTTAAATAACTTAAATGTAATTATTTAACCCATTAAAGTATTGAAATATCAGTTAGTTTTTGACCCAAAGGACTAGGCAGTCAATAAATTTAAGAATTATCTTAATATGTATGTACCTATATCAGATTTAGGGGAACTTCATGGGCAGCGATTTGGAACAATGGCGGCCGTGGGAAAATTATATTCCATCGATGTAAAGAGACAGCTATTTGTGAAATATTTCGCTAGGCATATTGATATATATGATTTTCACGCTCTGCCAAGTCAATCAATCATCATTTATCGAATGCCAATCAGGAAAATTTTGTTATTACATGAATTTAACCACACAATGTATGTATGTACATATAGATAACTCTATGGAGAGGAATATAGATATGTACATGTTTTCTTCTTTGTATATTCACTCTATTAATTCAGGTGAGAGGCATATACCATGAAGCAGGGCCGACACCAGGACTTGTTTTCACACACACACACACACACTTAATTGGCACTCAGAGTCATCAAACAGAAATGCCAATGATGTTTGTCTACGAAATTACCCCAACGGGATGTAACAGAATCAAAAGCAAACTACATACCAGGAACCAGGAGCATACACATATCTATAGGGATAAAGAGTGTAAGAGTCAGCATAGCCAGAATCCAGAGAAACCAGAACCCAGAACCAGAGTCAGCTAGCCAGTGAGCTCCATCATGATAATGATAGGGAGAAACAAGCAGGAGGAGCAACGTGAACAATGGGTGGGGGTAGAATGGAGCGAAGAGAACGGGGAAAACGGCGAAAACGGGGTGGTGAACAACTGTACTCGTTATCTGAATGTGGGCTACTGCCCGCAGTTATAATTCCATTTGCGACCATAAAAATGTATTACGTTGGGTAAGCCGCTGCTGCTCATAACAGGCTACTTAATTAACGAGGTATTCATGGAGATGTAAGTCCTTTGTTTCGGTTTCTGTTTCTACTAACTAACTAACTAACTAACCTGCCGAGCACGTGGCATATGCCACATAATGACTCAACAAAACATGTGTGTGTGTGTGTGTGTATCCTAGTATGTATGCTTTAACTTAATTAACCATAAATTAGTTAGGATTCACGCATTTTTAACGAAACCCTTGAGATGACACCACAGACACAGACTCACACATTTGTATATACTAACACACACACACACATGTCCATCTGTCAAACATCTTGAAGGAGTTAATTTATTTATCTTGTTGCAACAGTAACCTAATGCCACTTGATTTATCTTAGATTGTTACTCAAAAGTTCTAACCCCATAGCAGGGACCCCTCACCAACCGATTTCTGTCAATGTTTCCGTGTTGATAAAAATTTGGTGAAAGAAATAGGCTTACAGCATAGGAAAAATAGACAAGGATTTACCGCAGGCATTTAATGTTAGAAAAGCAGAGCTCATCGCTCTTATATGTTGACTAGGTACGTAGCCAAAATCCTGGTTAAGTATCTTAAAAATGACTTTAAAGTCTTTATGGAATTCAATTTAGCAATGAAATAGACACATTTCAATTTTAACAACCTTATCGAAATGGCATAAAAAAAAAGAAATATATATAACTCAGAGCTTAGGTTATTGATAGACATTAGCATTTAGTTTATAGCTCTAACTTAAAAGATTAGATTATATGGCTACTTGATACAAAAGCCCCTTGAAGAGTCTTTTAATCATCATAAAACGGTCGCTTAACATATTTTTTCTACTTGCCAACTTGCTGACTTTACAATTTCTGTTGAACTATTATGATAAAAAGCACAGTAAACATGACAAAAAGCAGTCGTCTAGACTTTAATCTTTATAATTATATTAAAATATATAAAAGTTTCTTATTAAACGAATCATCTATAGTTTCCTATGCAGTAACAATAAGCAAGGTAAGTTTTGGGCTTAGGAAAAAAATCAATACATTTTATTAAAGGACAATGTTTTCTCTATCCAAAAGTCGGATAAAAGACATTCATTCATTCATTATTTACCTATTCATAAGAATTCAACAAACTATTAAACAAGAGTAAAAAAATCAACAATCTTTATTTATTCATTTTGATTTGAATGGAATATTGATAAAGTGAGTTTTAGCTTTATTATATTAGGACCTGAATCGACGCAAAAACCACGTTTAGACTATATAATTTGAAAACCAAAGCATTAGGTGTGATTTAACTTCCTCCGCAATAAATTATTCTCAAAAATTGTGAAGTCAAAAATATTGAAACTTACAAAGTGCTACTTATAACTAATTCAAAACAAAACCAAGAGGGCCTAAGCTAACTTCGACCGCGTCAAAGATTGTATACCTTTGCAATTTTTTTGTAACTCTTTTCTTACCTATAGCCATCAAAGTGAAGAAACGTTTTATCTAAAAAGTCTTATGTTTGCGAAAGAACGGCGTACAAAACCCGATCTTGTGTAATACCCTCATTAATATTAAATTTTACGCCAATAGCTCAAAAAGTAACGAAGTTATTGAGAAAAGTCACTGTTCGTGACTTTGCCGTATGTATGGGAGCTACATGATATAGTGGTCCGATCCGGCTGAATCCGAAATATACAACCCCTGCAGTATATGCAAGCCTACATGCGGTCTAGGAGGAATTTGAGTTGATCCAGGCGGACGGACGGACGGACATGGTTATTTGAACTCGTCTCCTCGTGCTGATCAACAATATATATACTTTATAGGGTCGAAAATGCTATGCGTTGCACACTTCTGTCTAAAATTAATATACTCTTTTTGCAAGGGTATAACAAAAGAGACAGATTAAGCCTATGGTCTGAAATGCGATATAGCAGCTACCATAAAAGAATCCCTTTTCAAATAATGTAGATTATTAATGTATACTTATACATATTGTGGCTCTTCACTTTTTAAGTATTTGTATTTGTAATATCTTTACCTGAAGGTTGTATTCTTGTAAATTAATATGTTATTTTTTTTACGGAATGTGGAATGTAAATTCGCGTTTCACGCTTTCGGCGATACTATTCTTTAAGCATATTTCTCTTGCTAACTTTTTTGTCCCTGCCATTACAAGGCAATGGGCATACATTGCGATTTGTGTCCTGAGCCTGCGGCGTTGTTCCATTTGCAATAGGGCAAAAAGCACACTGTTGGAAATGTCTTCAACAGATTTTTGTATCATCGTGTTTTCTTTTTTTTTTTTTTTTGGCTGGGCTGCGATGTTTCGGTTTTTGTCTTTTATTTTTATTTTCTTTTTTTACACAATTGCCGCTATAACCGCGCTCCGCCGCCCGCTTCATTTACATTTGTTTCATCCTATTATCCTGGTTAACCGTCTGTATGTGTGGGTGTGTGTGTGTGTGTGTGTGTGTGTGTGTCTGCCCACCCACCGTGCCATTTGTCAAAGTTCTGCGCCCCATCGCCCCATCAAATCCCAGCTCTCTCACGGCCTTTTTGTAATTACACAGCCAACAGTACATAGGAAGGCAAAGGCAGATGAAGAGGTATAGGGCACAGGCTGGGCTAAGGGCTGGGGCTCGGATAGGGGCAGTGGCAGGGGCAGGACATGAAGAGATGTGCGAATGAAAAAGGCAGCTTAAAAAGCATCGCGTTGGGGTTTTTGTGGGGCGCTCGTTAAAATTTGTTGCTCTCATTTCGATTGTTCGCTATGTTTTCTGGGCATTGTTGTTGTCGATTTAGTCCACGGGATTGAAGGTATTTTACTTAAATATGCGAATCGGATTTAAAATCACCAAAAACCGCTTCGCATCGTTCACCTACCCGCAACCCTTTATCCCTCCATAATTTTCATGATTCATGATCTACCCATTCCATGGCTCACTTTAATGTTCATTCAATTTTTCCAGAGCCCAGCAATTAAAAGTTTTTAATCATCGACTAACTCTCGCCTGAAACTCATTCATTCCCAAAAACAGTGTGGACTAATATACTTGAGGGTTTTAGAAAAACAAAAACAAGAAAAACAAAAATGTACATTTGATTTATTTACATCTATCTTTTTATTAACATTTTTTCATGCCATCATTAAATGGTTGATTTACCACGACTTTAAAGAACAAACAAAGGCGGAAAATTTAAAAATGAAAAATGAAAATCTAGGCTCGGTCTAGTGGACTGTAGCGAACTGTGAAAAGTGTCCAGTCATCAGTCAAGTGAATTTTAATAAGTTCTTTCCTGCTGTCATTTGTGTAAAGCCAGCTAAAGTGGCTCAGTGTTATGTACGTATGTATGTATGTATATACACACACACACATGCATACTTAAATTGTACCAACAGTTCACAGAGCAATTATTTATAATAAATAAATCTACTACAGGCAGCTGAATTTTAAAATATATTCTGATAATACATACATATATACTCTCCACCTTCAATATTCGTGGTTTGAAATGAAACAGTTCATTGCCTTCTCAATAGTCCTTGTTGATTGTAGAATTCTATAGCATTGAAACTAAAGTCTGATTTACCTGTAAATATCTGAACAAAAATATAAACATTTTTGGTCTCACAATTTGCGTGTAATTAACGCTCATTCAACCAGGTCATTTCCACTTGAGGCAGCATCGGCAGCACTGCTGTTCATCAAGCACGATCCCTTTGGGGGCATTTGGCCCAACAGTTGGTTGCACCATCTGTGCATCATTGCCTGGTTTGGTTCCCCAGTTGCATTACGAACGCCTGCCCACCCAATTCGGGACGCAGCAATTAAAATCTTGCATTCGTATTTGATGGCAGCAGCAGCTTGAAAGTATTTTAATTTCCCAACAGAGCTTCGACGGAATGGCCAACCCGATATGCCTATTACCCCCTATGACCCTCCGACCCGTCGACAATAACAACGAAGTGGAATCAAAACAAAAACGTCAAGCGGCTCTGGCCAAGATGGCGACGGCGAAGAGCAGGCGCATGCGTTGCCTCTGCACATTCGTGGCGAATTGGGCGAAAATTTGGCAAAAATCTCCAGAGATTGGACCAGACAGTTTCAGTTGCTGCAAGACTGTCGCGAGATAAAGTTGTCCGAAAAAATAAGGCTTTTCAGGAAGGACTAATGTGTGCGCGCGTATAAAAAAAACCGAAGCCCGCGCGAAAAGTCTTATCCCACACACACACGCACAGAGAGTGAAAAAGGGAGAGAGGGAGAGGGAGAGAAAGAGAGAGAGATAGAGACAGGGAGAACGAGAGAGATAAAGTTAAGGAGGATAGTCTTAAACGTTTGTGTTTCCATGTATGTGTGTGTGTGAGTGTGCAGGTGAAACGAAGGATTAACCATCAACAAGGAAATTAAAGTGAATTAAAGTAAATCCTATTGCCACGCCCTCATCGCAGGAGCTCCAAATATGGAACACCTGCGTCCTCTGAGCTATGAGGAGATGTGCCAAATGGAAATACTTCAGCCTGGTGAGGCAGCAAATGCTCCAAACTCCACCATGATGCCGATAATGGTAATACCCACAGCATTGCTGGCTTCTGGAGCCGGCGGCATTATTGATAGCGGCGGTGGCGGTGGCGGAATAATCGGCGGCAGCTTATCAACATCAGAACCAGTAGTGGGTGGAGAGCATTACTATCAGCTGCAGCCCACGCACATACTAACTACGGATCCAACGACGGCGGCGGCGGTAACAAATGGCGGCGAATTGGCCCTCCTGCAAAGCGGCGGCGGCGAACAGCTTCCACACTCATTACACCAGCTTCAACAGCATCCACACTCACAGCATACTCCCGTTAACATATTATGTACAGGCACCTTGGGTCGCGTCCAGCCGTCAGCTTCATCGTCTCTAGCACCACCACCACCGAGTGGTGCAGCGACTTTGCCACGTGGCTTTCAACCCGCTGCCTTTGTACCCGATGTTGAGAGCGATTTCGAGGGCAGCGAATGTGGAGCCGGTAGTGTGACAACCACCTGCATGCCACATTTTCGCTTTGGCGGTTGTGGTTTATCCACATTGCAACATCAGCACCACCAACAACAACAGCAACAACAACAACAACAACATCAGCAGCAGCAGCAAGATGTTGTCATAGGTTGTGGCTCACTTTCTTATATGATGGGTTCAGGCACTTTAATGGGACGCGGACGTCGTCTTATGAGTGGCCAACAAAGTAAACCCAAACGTGTATCCTTTAAGGGTGACAATTTGCCTCCACCGTCACCACCGCCCCCACCGTCCGTGGAATTGGATGAGAATGGTTTTCCCCTACCTGCTGGCGATGTCTCTGGCACCGGCCCTGCTGCTATGGGAGTTGGCGGTGGCGTTGGTATTGGCAGTGGCTGCTCTTACATGCACTTTGACAACTACATGGACTACCAGGTAATTGTCATTCATGGCCCTTAGTCCGCCATTGTGATGGAATGGCGTAATATTTACGATTATTACCCAGGTCTTTTGCCTCTACGTGCCGCGATTAAACTGCGAGAAAGTTAGAGCCAAGCCGAATAAGAGAATCGAATGACTTGGAAATCTCATTTTACTTTTATTGTTTATAGATGGAGGGCAGATAAAACAGCCAATGGTTTTTCTACGAAAACCCAGAAAGGAGATATAATAAGACAGTTGTGTGTGTGGCCTTGTGTGTGGGTGTGACTAGTAAAAACAAAGGAAAACAAATGGTCTAGGTTAAACCATCATAAACAAGAAATCACTTGTAATACGGTAATTTTGCCATCTATTCGTGAATCATATTCACAGAAGGTTCATAAAAACAGGGTTTTAATAAATCTATAGGATAAAATTAATACATATCCAGGATCGAATTCATTTAAAATGTCACCCTAAAGTTAGGAATAATTGAAATTATTGATAACTTACGAACTAAAGCGCTGGCAGATAAGGCCTTCGGCTTGGTACATTCGCTTACATACAAATTTACATATTTATAATTATAGTAGGTGGTGTATTCGTGTGAGGTTAAGGAATTGGATTATTTGGGATGTATTTTCTATAGTGGGACTTGAAAGAATGGAAACGGGGCAGGTATTATTGAAAATTTGGTTCCTAAGGTGTAAGGCCGCTGGACAGTCCTTAAGGATGTGCGTAATATTGAGGTCGCTTGAACATAAACAGTTTGGGCATGAGATGATGTTATTGGGGTCGATATGTATTTGTTGTGTGAGCCTTGTGTGCCCTGGTCAAAGCCTTAATATTTTTATTTGGTCTCTACGTGTGATGATGTTTTGTCTAGAGTTGACTTGTTAGTACCATCTATTGCAGTGTTCAATGTTATTCCTAAGTTGTTGAATATTTTTGCTTCTAAGAAATTTGTTGATGTCTGTAGTATTGACAAAATGTGTACATAGCTACAATTACAGACCAATTTAATAAAAATTAAATATTTAACTTCTCTTAATCAATTGCAGATCAAGAGGCCCCTAAGAAAATTTGAATAGTCAAGTAAACCAGTGTAGAATAGTCAAGGTATATAAACTTTGTTTAAGAAAAAGAAAAATAAATGTTGTGGACTTTTAGGGAACTAGAACAACTAATCAACTTATACTTATACAAAGTGTTGGGTATAAATTTAAGAAAATTGAAATTTTATAGTGAAGTCAAAATAGATTTGATTTGCTGCAGGATATTCTAAAATCTTGCTTAGTCCATCATTTATTTGTTTATCGAATAAGCCACATAAGAGGATTCATTTCTTTTTGCTGTTGCTGGTTTCTTATTTAAATCCACACATCAGACAATGGGCGAATGACAAATGCTAAACGATTCTATTGTAATTTGTTCTAGACACTTTATCGACCGAATGACCGACCGACCTACCACATCATTTGATAAACGTTTATTTACATGTAACTCAATTTGTAAGGACTTTAGAGACAGAGAAATAAGCGTATGAAATTCAACGCTTGATGCTTATCGAATCTTCAAAATCCAAATGCAAATTTCAAACCCAGCCAGAATAAAGATGTGCATTCAGCCAAACTATGTGTATAAGTATATGTAGGGGATATATACATATGTATGTAGGATGTGTAGCGGAATGCGAAAATGTTTGCCAGCAGGACACTGGGGCCAATTGTCCTTTGCGGCCATTAGTCACAGCGTTGAATGCGCTGTCATCTTTGGCCGTTGGCGCCATTTATTCACATTTGAATAATAAATTAAATGTTGCAAATGTCGTTTCTCCAGTTTTGTTCAGTTCTCCTTTTAGCTTTCAGCTTCGGTTCCAGCGATTGCAATGCGCAACGCTTTTTCTTATTCTCTTCATCGTTTTTGCAGTGCATTCCGCCGCCAAAAGTCAAAGCCATAAAAGCAAAGCGTAGAAAACAAAAAAACCGAAGAAAACGGATAGAAAACAAAAAATGAGTGCTTCTTCTTTTTTCTTATTATTTCCACGCTTTGTTGCGCTTTTGTCCACCAACAACTCCCACGATTATCATGGCTTATCCTTGTGTTGGTGCTCATAAACTTTGCCAATAGTTTGCCAAATCCTGATTGAATACATACATTAAACCATCCATAGACACTGAGTCTACGTGGGCGGATCTTGGGGAAACGCTATCCAAATAACTGTCTGTACAATCTTTAACGTTAATTGAAACAAATTTTATTTTTTGGCCCTTAAAAATTTTGGAAATTATATCAACAATTCCCCTATATAATTCCCAAAGTATAAACTAAGGAAATTAACAAATAAGCGCAAAGATGAGTCAAAAATAAACATTTAAATGTTTAGTGGTCTTTAATCAAAAGAGTAAGACAAATTAGATAGCAATTCTGGCCACTGTAATTCTAGAGGTTTACCTCGATTGTTATTTAAATGAAAAATGTCAACATTCAAATTAGACATCCTCTTATCTTGAGAGAAATCCTTTGTTTTACTAGAAATCGAATTATGTATTATGCCACTTAGTTCGTTAAATGTAAACAGATTAGGCAAACTTTTCTGACATCGTGTATTATCGGTAATCCGGTCCTGCTAACAAATTCGTTTTTCCATCGTTTCTTTTCCCTCCCCCGCACACCAATTTCATTTCTAGTTAAAGTTTTCCAAATTTTCGTTTACAAGTGAGCTAGCCAGTGAGCAATTTTCCGTAGCTTTTCTTTTCCATTTTTCGCATTGGTCTGCTTCTAGGCGTCGGTTTGATTGATAGTTGGCTGGAATGATGCGTGTCCTTCCCTTCATGTCTATTGTTCGAATCGTTTTCGTTGAGTGCCAACTTCTGGCATTGAAATGATGAAAAGCACTTTGTTTTTTTTTGTGCCCTCTCTGCTCTTGGTCCAGCCTCTGTCTCCCTGTCCTGTTATGAGCTTGGCTGGGACAAAAAAAAAAAACAATTCGAATCTGTGTTCAAATTGAGTAGCAGCAAGAAGTGAGAAAGAACCATTTTTCATTGATGAACACAACTGAATCATGGAATGGGGCTGTGATTAAGAAAATTAACAAACTTATCACACATGTCCATCAGCAATTTGTTAATGAAATTCTCCCTTCATTCAGAGAAATAGTTGAGTTTATACATCGCTTAGGTGATGCTAACTGACTTTTTATTAACTGCAGGTGCATTCGGTGACACTAGAGTTTCTCTTAAACCATGCTTTTCTTCCCAACTTCAAAAGCTATCAAGTAGATTAGCTTTTAAATTATAACAACACTTGGATGCCATTCATTCAACTCACGCAAGTTGTGTGAATTCACGCACTGACCCTAGCATGAAGTCTAAAAAAGAACACAGCAGATCATATAGAAGGATGTTCCTCCCACCGCCCCCAAGCACCTTCCCTTGGTCTGGGCGGAAGGTTTTTTTCGTTTATTTATTTTTTTTTTTTTGATGTGTCAAGCGGACGGTGTACAAATTGGCTTCATTGTTATCTTGCATGTCCCGGGGTAAAAATTCGTACAATTGAGTTTTAAATAAAAATGAGGCAGGCGATATAGCAGCTACAATGCGAAAAGGAAGTTCGCCACCCACCAGAAGCCGTGGCAGCATCAGCTACCTGCCACACATCAGACTGTAGGAGTCGCTTAGAATACAGAAGAAGATTGGAAAGAAGAGTCACTCTCGCATGACACAAAAGGCAGGCGGCAGCAGCAACAGGAGCAACAACAGCAACAAAGAAAATGGCAACAAAACCCTGTATAACTAGAAACAAAACCAAGAGGCAGGGAAACACAAAAAAAAAGCGAAATGTTAGAAAAAAACTGTAACGGAATGCTTTATAGTTTCCGCCATTATTTTCCCTTTTTGCAGTTACAGTTTTTTAGTAAAAATCCTTTTGCTTCTTCTTCTATATGTTTCCCCTCTTTTTTTTTTTTTGTTTGTTTTTGCAGCCCAAAACAAAACTCTGAGATTTGTATATTTTGCACTGCACGAATTGTGTCCAACAAATTTTAGACCAAACAACAAAAAAAAAACTCTGCCACGCTGCATTCAGAGCACTATCTATGTGTGTGTATATGCAACAGTAGGATAAAATATTATGTGGCAGTTGGGTGACTCCTGGCACCATGTTGAAAAGAAGTTGTCTACATGAACATCCTCATAGTTTTTGTACCAGCTTTATGACTTGGCCGGTGCAAAATTTCCATGCGAAATTGATAAATGCTTACAGCTCAGGACAAAGTTATAAATAAATGTGACAAAAGGTATGAGAAAAAATAGGTAATAAAATATTACAAATGACAAGTGCTTTTTGATCGAGTGTTTTTCTCAAAACATTCCCATTACAAAACTTTCACTAGGAGTATGATTTTTAACTACTTCCTAGATAGAGTAGTAGGGAAAATGAGAAATTAATAATAAAACAAAATGAAATTGTAGACAAAATGACTCGAAATGGTTTACATAAACCATACTTAATAGTTTACCGATTTGACGATAATCGAACATAATTCACTCTCGGTTAGGAGGTACACATGGACTTTTAATAGATATGCTAATTAATTAAGTTTAATAACTTATTTTGCAAATTAGAATCAGACCTGAAATTGTACTAGATAAAGTAGAAAAAAAATTGTAGCCAAAGCTACTGCTATTATCTTAATCTTTGTTTTAGTCTTCAAAATGGTTAAATTTAGTTTACAAATAAAAAAAAATTGCCAAATCCAAACTTTAATTTGATGTATGCATAAATCTATTGACTTAAACTTAATTTGCAATTATTAATTAGTTCAAAGTAGTTATGTATGTACATACATATATTGACTAAATAAAGTAGATTCTAGAATTAAGTTCATGTCTGATAAATACTTAAAATTAGTTTATGTTTTATATACATACGTATGGCTTAGAAAAGACTAGCTCTTTTTATTTTCATAGTTAAAGTTACCCTCGATATGGAATTATTGTCAAAGATAATGAGAGCTCTCTTTAAAGCCCTGCCCCCAGTTTGTTGCTTTATTTAGTTGTAGTTCTTAAGTAGTTTTAGCATGTATATGTACATGTATGGACAACTAGTAAACCTTTTGTGTACTTAATAAAATTAATCACGAATCCGCTAGCCTTGAGGGTTTAGCAAAGGTTTTCGCTTAACAATTATTACAAAGTTACTTTCTTTCTTGTCTATCACTTTGCCATCAATGCTGATATAATATTTCATTTTCATTTTAGTTTGATATCCTAGACGAAACTTAGCTTCTACACAAGAGATAATGCAATAAACTTTTCTATAAGCATTTATAGAGTGCGTTCATAACTTTTGATTATGATTGATTTGCTGAACAAAAAAGCTAAAAAGAAACTTGTGTATATAAATATGAAGTACATTTTTGTGGTGAACTTTTTCAATTTGCTGCCATTGTAGTATGAAGGCGATGTCCAGAAGAGACCGACCCCAGAGATTGAGATATTGAGGGATAGAAAAAGAAAAAGAGAGAGCGCGGAAAATATAGTTTGAAGCATCACACAGCACGACTTTGGGTTTTGGAGGGAGTTGTCGACATCGGTTGTTGGCAGCTGTTGATGGTGCCCGGTACCCAACGTCCAATGCTCAATGCCCAATGCCCAATGCCTTGTGCCCGATGGCTGATGACTGATGCCTGATGCCTGATGCGGATGCCGTTGTTCATGTCAACGTTGGCAAGTTTCTACTTAGTTTTTGTTATGCATACCCCGCAATTTCAATGTGACTTAGAGGTCATTATGAAAGTTTGCAAAATCAGTATCAAAAAAACAATGAAAAAATTGCATAAAATAGAAACAAATAAACGCACTGACATTACCTATCTGAAAGCAAGCAAAAGTTAGTATGTATATTAACTAATATTCAAGTAAAAGTTATGAGATAAAGCCAGGGTATATAAATGTTGAAATCACTAAAAGTTTTGGGTTTTCTCTGTTCCTGCAAATGTCATTTTTGGGGCATTTCACGCTGATGGACATCATCAGAATCAGGATGCCAACAATATACCAACGTGTGGACGAAGAGGAACTAAGAACTTACCCGCTGGCGAATTGGCGGCTATGACTCTGTTAGCATTTGGTATTTGTCTGTTTGTCTGTTTATTTGCACGTCGCCGTATCTTTTTATACCCTTGCAAAAAGGGTATATTAATTTTGGTCAGAAGTGTGCAACGCATAGAACGAAGCATCTCCGACCATATAAAGTATATATATTCTTGATCAGCACGACGAGACGAGTTCAAATAACCATGTCCGTCCGTCCGTCCGTCCGTCCGTCCGTCCGTCCGTCCGTCCGTCCGTCCGTCCGTCTGGATCGATGCGAACTCCTCCTAGACCGTAAGAGCTACAAAGCTGAAATTTTGCACGTAGGCTTGTATATACTGCAGGGTTTGTATATCTCGGATTCAGCCGGATCGGATCACTATATCATATACCTCCCATACAAACGTCAAAGTCACGAACAGTGACTTTTCTCAATAACTTCGTTATTTTATCACCAATTGCCATAAAA
This sequence comes from Drosophila paulistorum, assembly GCA_018152135.1. NCBI lineage: Eukaryota > Metazoa > Arthropoda > Insecta > Diptera > Drosophilidae > Drosophila > Drosophila paulistorum. The sequence goes on from JAECXG010000690.1 coordinate 18,291,069, forward strand.
GTTGGTATTAATCAGTTTTGTGTTCTTATTAATAATTGTGCCAAATTTGATCAAGATCGGGTGACTATATCATATAGCTCCCATACAAACGGCAAAGTCACGAACAGTGACTTTTCTCAATAACTTCGTTACTTTTTAAGCTATTGTCGTGAAATTTAACACAAGTAAGTTTATTGTAACTATAAACCACTGTGCCAAATTTGATCAAGATCGGGTGACTATATCATATAGCTCCCATAGGAACGATCGGTCAAAAACAGTGACTTTTGTCAATAACTTCGTTACTTTTGATGCGATTGCTTTCAAATTTAACATTTGACAGTTTAATATATCTGTTAATGACTGTGCCGAATTTGGTAAAGATCGGGTAACTATATCATATAGCTCCCATAGGAAGGATCGGTGGAAAACAGTGACTTTCATCAGAAAGTTCGTTATATCCTATGCTAAGATTGAAGGCCGTTCTTTCGCAAACATTACCCTTTTTAGATAAAACAGTTAGTTTAGATAAAAGAGTTACTAACAAACTTGCAAGGGTATACAAACTTTGACGCGGTCGAAGTTAGCCCCGGCCCTCTGGTTTTTTTCTTTACTGGCTGGACAATGGCCGTTGGGTTTTTACGATTTTTCAAGCTTAAAGTGCTCATTGAACAATTGAAATTTACAGCAAAATACATTTCGAAATAAGTGTCCGTCGCCTAACGCCTCTTTAATCCTCTTCTTAACATTAATATCAATTCTGTGGTTCAATAAAACTACATTTTATCCCAGACAAATAAAAAAGTTAATATGAAAATTGTTCAACGCTTTGTGCATTTATTAATTGCCTAAAAAGGTAACATCTAGAAGCCCTTGTCTTTGTTTAGAAGTCCTTGTTGGCTGAGTTGGTGGGGGGCAGATAATTTAGTTGTTATTGTTATTGTTATTATTGTTATTGTTGTTATTATTATTGTTATTGTTATTGTTATTGGGCGTTTCTTCAGTTGGATTGTCATCATTCTGTTCATTTGGAACTACCGCATTTCCCATCAAGTCCAGGTCATCCATCAAACCAAGAGCGAAGGGAATTATATCCTCACCGCCGCCCTCCATGTTCCTGATGAAGATCACATTCAGCTGTTGTTCCGCATTATTATTATGCCAACGGTCATCGAGCAAACTGTCCGGATTGCCTTTTGTCTGAGGTGCATCTTTGTACATCTTTTCGGCCACCATGACGACACAAATATCCAGAAAGTTCTCTAGCGGTTTCTTTTTTATTTTGTTGTTTGTTTGTTTGTTTTTTTTTTTTCTTTGTTTTCTGATTACTGCAAAAATATGTTGAACATGCGAACAAATATTTTCAAAAGGCAAAATGAAAGGTAAATTGATGATAGAAATGTCACTCTCTGTTTTAATGTTCAAATTTCGGCTAGGGATGGAACTTCACAAAAAAAAAAAACTTTTCCCCAAGCATGTCAAGTGCCAGGGCTGACCCAAGTTAAACTAATTATAAACTCAATGCCCTCAGAATAAGAACAAAAAAAAAACAAAAAAGACCATAAAATAAAACTAAAATAAAACTATGGTGAACAAACCTCCAAAATGTTGTCACCTGGTGCCCATGAATTTTGGAATAGTTTTACCTCCACCTCACACCATCCCTTACGGTGTTTTATCTGCCAACCGTCAAATGCGAGCAAAGTCAGAGCAAACTGTGGCCAAAGCTGTTTCCTGGATTACCAAAGCCCAGCCCTGAGCTCAGGCTCCCATGACGATGCCCATAATGACGATGATGATGATGATAATGCGACTCCTCTGTTCCACTTTCCGCCGTTATGCCCCTACGCCACGCCCACTCACGCTGGCAACAGCAGCAAACTTTTCTCTAAAAAGCGCAGCGTACAAAATGAAGCGCCTTTTAAGCAGCCAAACAGCATTTTCCTCTTCCCAAAATATATATATATATATGTATATAAAAATGGAAAAGAAACGAACAAAAATAAATTTCGCGAATTTTATTTAAAATAAAAAAAAAACTAGAAAAAAATACATAAAAAAAGATAACTGCAACGGAAGCACGTAAAATATTTGCATTTTTATTAAAAATTGAATAAATTGAGATGATTTTCTGCAGTTCCCTCTTGTTATCATTCTTACACCCTGTAAACTATAACCTAAGTGAAAGGGGTATATTACAAATATATAGATGTGGAACTGTCCTTATACATGAATGGTATTCCTAGTATTTTTTATACTATTTAAAGACGTCTTTGAGAGTTCTCAAAAAGACCTTGACTAAATATCTTTTCACATTATTTTAAACATCCACTACTTATTTTTAGCTGTTCTAAGTAAATATTTAAGCTAGAACATTGTCACATCTAAATTGGCAACACTGATTCGCAATACTAGAAAACAGAACGCAGTGTTGAAAAAAACAAAATCATATAAAATAGAGCGAAAGACGTTTTGATTGTGAGTAATAATAAGTCACGGCCAACTCATTGTCAATTGAAATGACCAACTGATTTAACAGATTAACAGATTTCTATTACAACTAATTATCAGCATTAGTTTCAATTAATGTCATGACATATTCAAAAGCCCAATCAGCAAAACAGGCGACTTAACTGAATTTTGTAGAGTTGACAGATATAAGTATACATATATACTACAGTTAGTTAGCATTTTTGGGCAAAATGTGATTGTTTTCTATATATACATAATTTGTGTAAAGAACGAAACGTGAATACTGTTAATTTAAATAAAAATTAGATAATTTCAGCAGATTTTTATTGATATCGATAAATTTTAAGTCAACCCTGCTCAGATGCCTGTTTTTAAATCTAACACATGTTCTGGGTGCAAACGAAAAACTTAAAAACACTTCTCAAAAATACCCTTTCAGAAAGAGACTCTTTTCTTTTTCCAAACATAGTGGCAGCTTAGTAGAAGGGTATATTAAAGCCGTTGCAAATAAAATTCATAATGTATGAAGTGATTTTTGTGTTTTTTTTTTTTTTGTGAACTTTCATCGTCGGGGGAAAGTTTTGCCAGCATTAATAAAAGTTAATTTCGTTCGTTGCCTTTGCCGTTTTCACCCCGCTGACGTCTGATGTTTGAAATTCATAATTAAAAATAGTTGCAAAAATTTTTAGCAGCCTCCGCCGTTGGTCTATGTATGTATGTGTAAGTGTGTGTGTGTGTGTGTGTATGTGTATTTTATTTAATTAATTTTTTTTTAGTCCAAAGGAAGAGGAGCAACAAAAAAAAGATACACACACAGAGAGAGAGAAAACTTGCACAATTTTGCTCTCCCTTTCATCTGCACATTGCTCATACGCCATGTGGTGCCGATTTTCCAGCTAATTAGCCGCATATTCAAGTCAAGTGAATGAGACCGGATAAAACTAGGCATGGAAAACCAAGAAAAAAATTGAATTTTGAACCTGAACATTTTGTTAAAAGATAACTGAACAAATCCTTAACTTTTCCGTTTTTTTTTATAGTCAGTTCGCTTGCCCGTTTGTATGTATGTATGAATATTTGTAAGTGTCCTTATCAATCTCTCAAAAAAAAATGGCAATGTTCTTTAGAAAGCGGTAAAAAGCAATGGTTTTTATTGCAGAATTATCGATTTACCCATTGTTTTACTCCTCCATAACTAGACCAGAAGAATGGAGAATGTACACACACTTGAACAATACAACATGTTTTCCATCTACGGAAACTGCACAGAAAACAACAATATCAACTTTACAAATAAAAGAGAAAAGAAACAGATGATGATGATGCTCATTATGGGGACGGGGCTGAAACAATATTTTTTTGGGGCACATGCAGAACAAATTATTTGGCATCCTTTCTGGTTAGTTGTTTCCTTGGTGCTGTGCAATGTTTCAACTTCATTTTCGTTCTGTCTATATACATTAAGAGATATATGTACATACATACATATGTATGTATTCATATACATATACAAACATATGTATGTATGTATAGTTATGTACCTTTATATATACATACATATATGCTTGTACATGGGAAAGTGCGTGCTTAGTTAGATTTGATTTGTATTTTGCACTTTTGCCACAGTTTATGAGTTTTTGTCATAATTCCTCAAGGCAGTAGTCGCAATATAAACAAATCATAGCAATACCGTTAGTAAACTTTATGCTCAAACTTTTGCACGACAAACTTTCTTACCCATTTCGGATTCTGGACCTTGGGGACACATATATTCATATATGTATACATATACATATGTGTATGTACGCATCCCACATATGTGACCCATGAATTATGACTGACACTGAGCGGGTAGGAGAAAGCCCGGTTTAATTATGTTGGACTTCTATGATGACAAGATTAACTTAAACCATCCCCCAGCCCACCCACAACGACAACAACAACAGCAGCAACATGTGTGGCCATCTAATGTCATTGGGTTTTATTTTGTAATGACCTCTTTCTACTCTTTCGTTTAGTACACTTGAAAAACTCAATTCGTTTTAAAGAAAGTTAGTTCTTGTTAAGCTATTTTCAGCTTGCCATGAATTACATGACCTGTCCTAGTGTATAAGCTTCGGAGTGTGAAATGTGTTAAAAAACAACTTTCTGATTTTTTTGTTCATTAAAAAGTTTCAATGTTTCTTTCATGTACAGCCCGTTATGAATACTGTAAGACCCGTGAAAAGTTTTCAATTGATGGCTTGCTATCATCTTTCGGCTGCAGTTTTAATTAGCGTTCCAAATCAAACAAAGAAGTAGAACCTACCCAACCCCAACCGTGCCCAGCCCAACTGTAGTAAAGCAACTTTTCTGGTACACATTTAATGAAACAACTTTTTTACCTTCCTTCTCCGACTCTTTGCAGACAACCGGCTTTGGCGGCCTTCCAGACGTAACCGAACACTCAAATATACGCCGCACACTGTCCCGCCAGAATTCCATCTCGAATAGTGACTCCGGCGGCGAGATAGCCAGCATACAGAAATCCAAAGTGAATTTCGGCACAGCATTAGCCGGCGGTGCTGTGGTTGTTGGTGGTGATATTGTTGTTGGTCTTGATGCAAAGTCACCCACCTCGCCGGCAGCATTGGCCGGTGTTGCTGCGTCTTCGTGCGGCAAGGTCAAGGGCAAATCTGGTCGAAAAGCAAAACAAAACTCTGGGGTCGGTGGCGGTGTTGGTGTTGGTGCCGCTGCTGGGCATAAAACAAGACGCGGCTCCTGGCTGGTGGCCCTCACTCTCGTTAGTGCCATTTGTCTGCTGGCCATTGCAGCGACATTGGCCTATCAGCATTTTTTAATGTCACCCAGCCGCAATTCCCATGCCCAAAGACTGAGAATCGTTCGACGCATTCTGCGTGAAGTTCCGCTTGTCGATGGCCACAACAATTATGCCTGGAATGTACGCAAATATGCCCACAGTAGTCTGGAGTTGCATCTAAGTCATGATTTGGATCACAAATCGCTGTGGGCGAGACCAGCGTGGGCGCAAACCGATATGGAACGCTTAAAGCAGGGACTTGTTGGCGTTCAAGTGTGGTAAGTAAGAATCAAGATTTTTGCGTAATTAGTATATATCAAAATTTCACGATTAGAGCTATGGCCTTATCAAATTATAATTTATAGGATATCTTTTCAATTGCTACAAATTGTTAAGCGCTATCGACACTTTTTATTTAACCATCCTAGATAATTTCTACCATTTGGTTTGTTTTCAAACTCTTAAATGAAATCAATTAGTTAAATGCTAATGGAAAGAAAATCCTTGCACTCATTTGTATGTAAGGATAACTCTTGAAGAAATCAACATTCGTATCGTACGAAGAACATTCTATATATGTATGTACATATGTACACATATTCTGGAGAATAGCTATTGTTTCACGTTATTGAGGACGCATGGTTTAATCCCAGAACGCAGTATCTGACAAACCCTGTCAGGGGAAATTTGCCTAACATCATCTGTAAACATTAACAAATATCGTACAATAAAGTTGATTATAGATTTAAATTAACAAAGAACAGCAGAACCGCTGTATGTAAATATAAGGAGTTGGATTTTCTCAAATTTTCTACAATTATCGAGAGCATTTCTAATGTTAAAAAACCATACCATAGTTAGATAATGGCTAATATATTGATACATTCCCCTTAGTGCATTGCCCCCACCATATCTCTCTTCATATTCATATACAACAAATTTAATATGCCAAATGCAATTTGAAAGTTAGTTTGGCCATTATAAACGTGCTTGAGTGTGGGCGATGTTGAGCACAATGAACTTTGAATTTTAAATGCCATGATATGGCCATAAGCGATAACCAACAACAACAACAGCAAGAGAAAGAGGAAAAGTAGTAAAAGTGGAAGAAGAACAAGAACCGCAGTTCCTACATTGGTTCATCTAGAGTGCCTCTGCACTGCACTGCAATGCAATCAGACAGAAACGAACAATAAAGACTACTAAAAATTAAATGCGGAGTTGGCGTAAAAGTTACGCTTTTGGATTGTACAAGTTTAGCAAAAAGAGGAAATTGTACCCGGTGTGTTGTGCTTAAGGGGGGAAAGTGAAAGAGAGAGGGCATTGAAATAAAGTCAAGTCAATTGCCTATCAGCGTTTTTCCCCAACTGCAGCTGTCTGCCGGCTGTCAAAAGTCGGCATGGAACTCTGTTACAAGACTCCATCTTCCATCTCCATTTTCAACCTTTCCACCTTCAACTTCCACCTCGGAAATTCATCCTCTCTCTAAACGGATTCAGACAGGTTGGCTGCTGTTGATGCTGCTGCTGCTGCTGTTTCTGTTGTGGCCCAGTGCCAGTTGCCAAATTTTATTTTGCAGTCAAATTGTTGGCAGCTTCTGTTTTCTTCTTTATTTTGTTGTTTTTTATTACTCGTCTGACTCGATTGGGAGGCCATGGGTGGGCGTGGGCGTGGCATTTGTGTATGACTGGCTGGCTGTTGGTCAAAGTTCTTTGACTGCCTAGGGTTTGGGTTGCGGCAACGGTTTGATTGCATTTTTATGGGACTTTTCAATTTTCATGACGGTTTCAGCATGCTCCATTTACATTACGATGTTAACACTCCTACATACAAACATATGGAAAGAGTATCGGATTCAGAATACTTACATATATGTTCGGAATTTGCATTGTACATATCCCTTCCATTGGCATTTTTAAATAAATCAAATTTTTATATTCATTCTCAAAGTTTCTTAATACATATATACATATATTCTTTATCTTTTAATTAGATTACAAATGTCTGCTCTTGAAGATATAGAAAAGTTATCAGCAACCAGCTTTCCCTATTTTAGTTCCTTTTAAGTTTTATATATATACAAAGTCGAATTACAATTTGTTAAAAGCGGTCAAAACTATACATCACTGACTAACCTGCTTGTTACCGCCTTTCACCCTTCAACCTTTTTGCAGGTCGGCGTATGTACCATGTGAAGCACAAGGCTTGGATGCTGTCCAATTGGCACTAGAGCAAATTGACATCGTGCGGCGCCTATCCGACATGTACAACCGGGAAACAGTGCTGGCGACCTCCTCCCAGGACATTGTGGCTGCTCATCGACGTGGCTTGCTGGCCTCACTGATTGGAGTCGAGGGTGGTCATACTATCGGTTCATCGCTGGGTGTATTGAGATCCTTCTATTCACTGGGCGCACGATATCTGAGTCTTACCCATCGCTGTGACGTATCGTGGGCCGGATCGAGTGCATCACCCATGGAACAAGGTCTGACGCCATTCGGCAAAGCCATTGTACGTGAAATGAATCGTTTGGGCATGATGATCGATCTGTCACACAGTTCGGATGCCACGGCACGAGATGTCCTGCAAGTGACACGAGCTCCCGTCATATTCTCCCACTCGGCGGCACGCCAATTATGCAACTCAACGCGAAATGTGCCCGACGATATACTCCGTTTGGTGGCTGAGAATGGTGGCCTGATCATGCTAAGCTTTGATTCCGAGGATGTGGCCTGTGGCCGACAGGCCAGACTACAGGATGTTATCGAGCATATCAAATATGTGCGAACAATCGCTGGCATACAGCATATAGGACTAGGTGCTGGCTATGATGGCATCGAATTGCCACCACTGGGTCTGGAAGATGTTTCCAAATATCCGGAACTATTGGCCGCCTTGCTCGAGGATCACAATTGGAGCGAAGAGGATGTTGCCATGTTGGCAGGACGTAACTTTTTGCGCATCATGGAGACCGTCGAAACGGTACGAGACTATTGGAAACGAGCGGCAATTCAACCGATTGAACAAACAGAACCCCAACCCAAGACTCAATGCACGTATATGTCATCGTGACCCCAGGCCCAGGCTCAAGTCCAAATGCAGATGCAAATGCAAAAGCAAATGCAGATGCAAATGCAAATTCAAATGCAAGCGCAAACACAAGTTAGAACGCGACGCGATGAGCCGTTTAATCATACGGCAGCCATGCTTACAGCGGATTCACAGATTTGGGCAAGGACAGGTGATTCAGCTGAAACTGCTGCTACCAATCGCACTGATACTGAACGAGATCGTTTAATGATGGCAGCATCGGCGGCTACAACATTTACAGTCAGCGGAGTACTTCAATGAAGTGAAAATTAAATAAGGTCTAATGAATAAGTGAAACCATTTTTTTTTATGTGTGTGTGTGTATGCAAGAATGGTTACAAGCAAAACTAAGGTATATATATGGATACATACAAATACACACATACATAAGTATATATTCAGCAGATATTTTGCATCTTGAACAAAGGATCTTTCTCCATAAACAAAAACAAAGGTATTTCTTCACATCCATTAAACACAGAATTCTATATTTGTTTACATATTAATTAATAGGGGGTAACACAATTTTAATTCAACTTATGCGTGTGTGAAACGGCGACATCTATTCAACGTTTGTACAACTTACAGATATTTCTGAATATTAACTACCAATGATGGCTCATACATATTGATAAGCTAATGAATAAATAATCCTAAATGGATTTATGCCCATGTTAGCTAATTAGAATATTTTCCCCTCTAACTCTTGCTCTATCATCCGGTTTCTAATTCTTACTATTTTCAATTTGATTTTTTGTTTGGACATAATTTATGCACAGTCACCATTCGGTGAACCGCAAGCCAAAATCTCTCTCTCAAAATATGTTTGCATGTGTGTATACATGTATGTATGTATGTATATGTATTGCTTTATATATACATAATATACCTATATAAATAATTTTTGTTTGTAACTGTATAATAAATAATGAGCCAAATCAATGATTAACACTAATTATCGTTATTAAACGGCAACTATATTTAATCATAAATTACACACATGGACACATAGTAAAAATTAAGCTCTGCAAATCTCTACATACATGTATATGTATATGTAGCTCTCTACCAAAACCAACCAAGAGTAAAATATACAATTAACAAAAACAGAAACAAAACAGAAAACAACAAAAACAAAACGTAAATGTGAACGAAAACAAAAAAAAACAAATTAAATGTCTTTTTTTTCTGTGTTAGGTTAGTTGAAATAAAAAAAAAAACGAGGAAAAACACAAAAACAAAATATGGCAAGGACACAAAGAGAAAAGCAAAATCAAAAACCCAAAAAAATAATGTTCGTATATATCGTACATATATAATATTAATCCATACATATATATATAAAATCCAATAAAGTAAAATCAAGATGAATACGGCGAATACGAATAGAAGGACACGAATACACACACATTTCCATTAAAATAAATCGAAACAACAAAAAAAAAGAAGTAAATCGAACAATTGTCTTTTATTTATGTTGGACTTTGCTGTCGTGTTTGGCTTTTAACTTTTCTTTAAAGCGAATCCATTCCATCCAAATATCAGCAAGTGATGCCAAATGCGCTGAAATGAATGCTATAGATTTTTGTACAGTCTGACCAGCCGCTTCATACGCAAAAAAAAAAAATGATCGTGGAGAGTATCTAGAATAAAACAACAAAGTCTTATACCCATATATGTAAGTTATTGTTATTTGAGCTTTGGAATGGCGAAATCTTAAATTATTGTGAACAACTTTTCACGGAATATGGCAAGGTGACAGAGTTATACTTTTTTTGGTAAGTTTACTTTCAAGTGCATAAATGAAGTTACTTGAAGTATACAGAACTAAAGCAAGTTTCTTATAAATAAAACAGTAAGTGTTTCACACAGACACACACACACTCACACAGATGCTATGAACGCATTTTATACTGTTGTGCGATGCCATAAAAAACCGTTAAGTGGTCGTAAATCAAAATTTTTGCTAGTCTGCAAAAGTTCTCTAAGAGTTTTGTTGGTTTCTTTTTTGTATTTTCTGTTTTTTGTTTTTTTTTTAGTACTTGGCTTTTCTATTTATTTTGCCACAAAAGAAATCACAGCCCAGTGTTTCTTTCTAGTACCCGGAAATTGAGCTTTCTCCCTGGCATTCGCTCTTTCTTTCTCTCTTTCGGTATCATTCTCTATATCTTTTCCTGTCCCTCTGCCAGTCGATGTCTCTCTTTCTAATAATTGTGTTCATTTTCAGTCCATTGAGTTTTGCTTAAAATTTAATGAAAACTTTTATCCAACAATATCCGCTAACGACAATTCTTTCGTTTTGACTGTCTCGTTCTGTCTTTGGCCCCTAAGGTCCTTAACGGGTCCTGGCGCCAATGCCATCAAAAAGTCTCTGATATCAATGTATTTTTTTTTTTTTTTCTGCTATTTTGTTCGTTTTTGTTTACAAGTTTCACTTGTTTTGATTGCCAACCAACACCAACATCATTCCCCACTTGTGCCACCTTGTATAGACGGCGTCCTCCTCCCGATCCCCAGCCATCTTCTTGTAGGTTGCCTCATCTTATTCTTTATTGTTGTTGCTGCTGTTCCAGCATAATGAAGACACTAATTGTTTGTGTATTTTGACAAGTTTTATTAAGTTTATTTTGGCCATTTAATTAGTCAACAATATAAACTTTGCCTGAAAATATGCAATAAATGTGGTACGAGGGCTAATCTAAGAGTATAAGATTTCCCTTAGAGGATTAACATGCCCAAAGTTTTTACATTCGATGCCCATAACACTCGATACGTGGGCGTTATGCTAACGGTTGATCTAACATTTAATTGAATTGAATTGAATAGCGAAACGTGAACTTGTTTGAATTTTATTCAAGCAATGCATCTCTACCAACAACTTTCTAAGGGACGTAATTTAATATTCTAATTCATTACATTGTAGTGTATATAATTTATGTATAAAATTGTTTAAAATTTTAGAAAATGTTCCAAATGATAATACTAACAGCATATTTTTCCACTTTGCAAATCTTTAAAAGGGCAGAGCACATGTCAGAATTTAATGCCCTTTTTCAGGGCCAAAATCCTCTATTTACAAAAACTTCGTATGAAAATTATAGCTTTACGCCACAGGAACATGTTAGTACATCCAAAACTCACTTATTTCCGAAAACTTAGCCTAACCTTAAAATAATATATTTAGGTAGTTGTAAATTAACTTGTTCTATAATTGCTTATACCTTTTCTGTATAGCGATTTCAAAATGTCAAATAAATTCAATTCAATTCAGATGATCGTCATAGTCTGCTTCCGAGATGCCTTATGTTTAATATAATGCAATCCAGTTTTTGTTTTCTTAACGCCTCAAATGATTTCAATGGAAAGAGCATTAAGTCGTATATAGCTATAAGCCTAATAACCATATTGAGAAACTATTAATTGGCTTATTGATTTAGTTGAATGTTTTTTGGCAAATTCTCACATAATGCTAAACACAATGTTGGTTTATATTTCGAATTTGTTGTTTCTTTTTTTCTCATTTCGCCCATGATTAAATTTCTGCTATTAAATATAATTACCAATTCAGTCCCCAAGGACACGTTAATGTTAACATTTTCTGGGGGCATTAAAGTACTGCCCATTTAACGACATCGCATTGCATTGTCATTAACACTCCGACGACAATGTCGATGGCGTTGTCGTTGTCGAAACCGATGCCGAGCCAATGCCAACAGTGAAACAGTCCGGTTTCAATTTCCTCATTTAATTTCGTTTCATTAAAAATGTGAACAAATTTCAGGCAAAAGCCATAAACAATACAGTGAAAGTTGATGGTGAAAGTAATGCCTGATGACATTCATAATGAGGCACCGAAAATGCTGTAGCTGTTGCCTGGAACTGTCCTTGTTGATAAGTTGCAAAATTCCCGACGCCATCTCCCCCCTCCCTCACTTTAACAACATAATGCCAACGCTTCATGTAACCGAAATTTGCGCTCCATAGAGCGCATCATAAATCCTAAGGGAAGTGAAATGGCGTCCAAGCTTTCTCCACATTTCGCCTCTATTCGCCCTCTTGTGGCTCACATTAAATGTCTATTCTATGATGCTCCGACTGAAAAGAGGATAGCCAGAGGGGGTTTTTGGGTTCTGCGAAAATGAATTATATGCCAACTAAATTTTCGATTTGAGTTGAGCTTGTTGCTTCTTGTATTTTGCCACATATTCAGTTTTTGGAATCTCATACAATTTAATTTCATGCTGCATTTCATAGAATAATAAAATTTAATTATCAAATCCAGATTGTAGATAGAGCACAAAAATTGTGCACAAATATTGCACATTGCAAATTTACTTTTGCTTTGCTTTTGACAAGCTGACTTGAATAAAATTATAAAATACTGATTGTACGATTTATGCAACTACAAGAAGTTGTTTAATTTATATCATCATACTAATAGCCATTCTTTACTCTTCCATTCAATCATTGTGGAAAAGGATATTCAAAGAGTCGGTGTAGCAAAACAAGCTTGCTGACTGTTTTCATACATATGTATATATTCTTTATAATTTCTTTTTCGATATATCTATGTTCATTTTCATGTATATTTAAATATATATATAAATTGTGTTGACTTTATGTTGGAGAATGTCTGATTGGCTGGTGGTTACTGCTTGTTACATATTTTCCACACTTTACAACATTGCGTATGTGTAATGAAGTTATTGATTCGGGTGTCACTGTGACTGTGAGAGACTGTGTTTGTGTACATATGTGTGTCAGTGTGTGTATGTACATATGTCTCTCTCCATGTAGAATTCATGTCGAAGCCACTTAATAGCAAATGGGCAACAGATGGCACTTGTAAGTCTCTCAGTTCGTATGGCTTCTCGTTTTGGGTCCAGCCATTTTGACCATTTGTCAGTGTCAACTTGATAGCTCGTCACGTTTTTCGCCTACCCACAAGAACAACAACAAATATACAAAGTAATGTCCATTATCCCATTTTTTTTTTTCTTTCCTAAATAAAACTCCCAAAAAAGGTCTAAAAACACTTACACATTCTACATGATGCTGGACTGAACATCATTTTTAGCCACATTTGAAACTTAAATTTTAAAATGAGATTTACCAATCCCATTGTCTCCACAAAGGAATATAATGCAAATGTTATGTTACATTGGACGCTAAGTCTAACAATATAAAAAGTGTTGTCCTAATAACTTTGAAATATCATGAAGCAAATAAAACAATGCCAAATGTTTAAGAAACTTAAAACTTAATATGTGTTAGTTTCATACACTAATTAACATATATTATTCATATACTAGATAAACTACTATGTATTTCGTACAGCTCCAATAGGAAAGATTTAACTAAAAAACCATACCCTTGCAACTTTTTTAGTAACGCTTTCCTTACCTATAGCCATCAAAGGAAAAAACGTTTTATCTAAAAAGGCTAATGTTTGCGGAAGAACGGCCTACAATCTTCGGAAATAACGAAGATATTGATCAAAGTCACTGTTTTTGACCGATCGTTCCTATGGGAGCTATATGATATAGTCACCCGATCTTGATCAAATTTGGCATAGTCGTTTATATAGTAATAGACTGACCGATATTAAATTTCACGACAATAGCTGAGAAAATAACGAAGTTATCGAGAAAAGTCACTGTTCGTGACTTTGCCGTTTGTATGGGAGCTACATGATGTAGTGGTCCGATCCGACTGAATCCGAGATATACAACCCCTCCAGTATATACAAGCCTACATACGTGCAAAATTTCAGTAGCTCTTACGGTCTAGAAGGAGTTCGCATCGATCCAGACGGACGGACGGACATGGTTATTTCAACTCGTCTTGTCGTGCCGATCAAGAATATATATGCTTTATATGGTCGGAGATGCTTCCTTCTAAACGTTGCACGCTTCTGACCAAAAATAATATACCCTTTTTGCAAGGGTATACAAATTCTAGTCGTTAAGTAAATAATAAATTCCCTTGATTCATGATTGTCCAAATGACGAGAAAACGCAACATCCATGCTGGTTCCATGTGCGTTTCGGTTTGGTAGATTAAATTACATATAATCGTAGTTCGTCTTCTTAGCATCATCTGCAGCAAAATTCACATTGAAATCTGCCAACAAAACGATTGAAAGTTCGGACTCTATGTGTCCTTAAAGACTGCCGATGCCTTGCTTCTAGCCTTAACTATTCTTCCAATAAGATTTTCTTTTGGCTGTCTGTTCCCTTTGGACCTACATCCGTCACACAACCATACAAAGAAGTTTGTTTCCCTTCAGAACAACACAACCAATCTCAAACTTCATTCTTTTTTGTTATTTATTAAATTCAAATGTATTGACACCTGCAGAATATCGAATTGGGTCTAATTATGCATATGCATGGACATACATATAAGTATGTAGATAATTTTTATACTTATGTATATCTAAAAATTGCATAACAATATATGCAAAAACAAATGTGTACTCCTTTCAATGTGGCTTATTAATTTACATATTCCTTTGTGGGGCTTATAAAAAGTTTTAATTAAATGAAAATGATAATCGCAATTGTATTTACGTTCATATAAATTTTAATTTGTTTGGTATTTATGGAAAACATTTTATGAAATGCATACAAACAGGCAGCATTCATGCTCTTACATTACTTTGTTTTTTGCTGTTTTTATAGTCATGCCCAGATTATATAAAAGAGTGTACCTTTTTGTTGTTGCAATTGCAGTACGTGGTTGGATTCGTAGTTGCTAAATTGGATTACTTCATTACGTGTGCGATATGCGAATTGAAAATGCATTCTCTAGCTTAACTGAAAAAAAATTTAAATTGGTTAATAAAAAAAATATCAAAGAAGCTAACTTCGGCTATGCCAAAGTTTATATACCCTTGCAGTCCTTTGCAATAATATTTTTACATTTTGAAATTTCTTTCCTTGCAACTCAATTCATCAACACACAAACAAAGCATTCAAATTATTTCTCTTTTCACTACAAATTTTTAAGCAAAGCACAACACGCATACACATACATACATACGTGTAGCGCTACGTCTGTGTGTGTGTATGCATGTGCTCTGTTTGATTTGCTGATGACGTAGAACCGATTTGTATTGACTGTAACTTGTGTTCTATTTATCCGATCAAACTCAAATTTTGGGATCTGAGATTTTATATCAAATTCTATTATATTGCTAAATTTCATGGGGATACTCCAATTTTTGCAAAAATTTTTGTTCCAGAGCTATATGATATAGTAGTCCGATCCCGATGATTTTCATACTTTATCTCACCTGGGTAAAAATAAGCCCCCAAAAAAAATTTCATCCCGATAGCTCTTAAGATGGCTGAGTAAAACGCGTACGCACCGACGGACAGACGGACAGACGGACATGGCTATATCGACTCAGCTTCTCATGCTGATCAAGAATATATATACTTTATGGGGTCGGAAACGTCTCCTTCTGTGCGTTACAAACATCTGACCAATTTTATAATACCCTCTGCAAGGGTATAAAAATAATGCTGGGTATAACTAAAATATATCGGCATAAGTCCTTTCAAAATACAATTTTATGACTCTCTAGCATTTATCCATATTGATATCATTTGTTTACAAGTTAGTTGAACAATTTCTACACATAGAAGTTTGTTTTGTATAATTTTTTTGATAAGTCAACGATTCTAGGATAAAAATTGTCCCTTCACATTGTCGAAAATATGACTTTTTATAAGGGTTTCTACATCAACCTGAAGTTTTTTATCTACATCATTCCATCTCAAATTCCAGAAAGAGCTTTACTGTACTCAAACACATCCGAACTCAGATGAAAGTTCGGACTGCCCTTTTTTTTGTCCTGAAAAACTCAATTTATAAGATGGATCACGTGGGAAACCGAAATCGAAAATATCGATAGTGGGATGAATCTATATTTTCGATTAATAATTTGGATCAAATAAATGTTGTAAGGCCCATTACAACAACGTTTTGCTTATATTACAATGAAATATTTACATAGTAATTAATTTAATTATAAAATGTGTTTAAAAGACTAAAAGCAAGCATCAAAAAGGCAATTTAATGAGCTTAAAACGAGCATGATCTTTTCGCCAAAGAAGATTTCAGATTTTTGGTAAAGATTAAAAACCAAGACATATTGATTCATTTGTGGCTCAAACAAATGCACAATACATAAACACACACAGACACACCCACACTCACACACAAAGAGAAGGACACACTTGTAATCCCAAGCAACTTAGGGACATCAATTACAAATTGCAAATAGTACAAGAGCCAATACCAAAATTTTCGTGGCATCCAATATGATAATGATGCCTAAGGACCAACACCCCCTCCACCCGCCCACATCCTTACTGTCATGTTGATCTGGACTTTTGGCACTCTACAATTGTGTAACGTCATTTCTATACCATAAGCTTACCAAACCCAAAGCAATTAGGGAATTTGCAAAATTTTCTCCTTCCTTGCCTCCCCTTCTAACGCTCGTCCATGTCTATCGATGCCACTGGACCAAATCAAACCAAACCAAACCAAACCAAACCAGACCAGACCAGACCAAACCAAACCAAACTAAACCACATAATGTACAAAGCAAATAGACAGACAGATTTACAACACTTGAAATTCTGTGATGGCAATGCATTGGTTATATTTGCCAGGCAAATAACAGTCAATTATGAGAAATTGTCTTTAATAATTTTGTAATAATTCATTATACATATTGACATTTGGTTAGATTATGATGACTCCATCCACAACACACTATCGTGAGTTGCAATGGCAATATACATATAATACATAATATATAACATTAAATTGACCAAATAACAAATTTGAACAGCATGCTGATTTTTGGCCGCCAGCAAAATGGCTAAGTAAACTAACAGCAGGAAACAAAGAGACATTAAGAACAAATTTAGTCATGTTCTCAAGTCCAATCCTAAAAAACCACGTAGTGCGTCTAGGCGGATCTTATTGTTAAATCTTTTTTTTGACAAGGAAGCATCCATGGAGAAAGTCCTGGGGTCTCGGTACCTTCCGAAATACCACATATTTTTGCGATTATTTTATTAAACACGACCAAGAAATATTTTCTAGATCTATTCATGCATTTTGTATAGGTCAATCCCACTTTGGGTTACCCATTTGGGTTTGATCAATACTGATAAAATATCCAGCATGGGAATTTTTCGCAGTGTATACTAAAGTCGTTACGACGATTAGTTAGTTTGTTCAATTTGACTAGCTTTTTTTGCCTATAGTATTTTGTATATGCGAGTTCAATCCTACAGAATGTAGTTACTTATTGTATCCATCTTTAATAGACAAATTTACAGGGTATTTCTAAGTCGTTGTATGAGATCTTTTCATTTTTGTCATACATACATATCTTATATGAAGATTTTTGGTTAAACAAATGAGCAGACAAATAATGACACTTTCTATTCTTATATCTTTCTCTTTGTCTTCTCACCCAATCACTCTCTCTCTCTCTCTCTCTCTCTCTCTCTCTCTCTCTCTCTCTCTCTCTCTCTCTCTCTCTCTCTCTCTCTCTCTCTCTCTCTCTCTCTCTCTCTTCCTTTCTCTCTCCATCTCTGTCTGTGTCTTGCTATCTCGCTTATTGTCTATCTATCTGTGTAATATTAAGCTTTGCGTTGTGTTTACAACAAGAAATTGATTTACTTTTACTTCGAGCCAATTTGGCACGCTCATTTAGACCCATACAATGGCATCTAGCAGGACGCACTCGTAATTAAGCGTCCAGTGTCCTTGTCCCTTGAGTGTAGTTAATGCTTAGGATGCCATAAATTTGACTTTTGTTGTGGTAGTTGTACTAGGTAGGTCCTTGTACAACTGTTTGGACACAAGTATGTTCACGTTCGTTCGTACGTATACGGATATTTATGAGTGGAAGCTGCATTTGTCAGGTAACAACAGGACATGTAAACATACAAATATGCTTAATACTGGATTACGATGATTACGATGAATTTAATTTCTTCGAAAAATACCGAAAACCAAAAAATTTCAACTATTTGTAATGAAAATATACGAATTCAATTTGATTCCAGGTGTCAAGTTTTATCACATACATATATATGTATATATATACGGACCCATTACATTGGCTAGCATTAGCTGGGAATTAATTGTACATATTGGTCCAGGGAGTTAAGTTATCTCAAGTCTTGAGATGCCAAAATGCCGAAAGCAGTAAATCGCTGCTTGCCCTTTTCTTTGCACAATCTGTGGTGGCTAGTAAAGGGCGCGACGGCCATGAGGATGGGAACATCGACGAAGGCAACTTGGATTTTCATTTTCCCATTTAATTTTATTCGTTTTTTGCTCTTTTCTTTTTGCCTTTTATTTAGTTATATATATATATATATATATATGTATATATGCTGTCTTGTGCTATCTTCTTTGCTCTCCCTCTCTTTCGCTCGCCCGCCCTTGTGCCGCCTGTCTCTGTCGGGCATTTGGCCATAAAAACGCTGATTGAACTGTATGGGTGTTCTCTTTGCTGCTGTTTGCTACAATTGCACTGGGTAATCTGATGCTATTGGATTTTGGACCAAAAACTTACCAGAGAGATGGAGAGCAATAAAAGTGTATTAATTAAAAATAACAACAATAGAAGAAAAGAAAGAACTGTCTATTATGTGTAGATTAAAGATAATCGTAAAGTGATATCCTTATAAACTGAATACCCTTGTTATACCCTTGCAGGTAAAAATGTTTCAGTCACACATTCTAAGATCCTTGAGTGTCGAGGTTATAAAGTCCGTATCACTAAGCAAGGTACCACAAAAGCTTTGCCCAAGCGGACCGTTATGTTAATCTTTAACGACATTTTAAGGCTGCAGTTCATCCTTAAGTGATGGAAGACGGCAGTGATTCTTATGGTCCAATCGGCCTAAAGGTCTCCGTCTTTATTATTAAAGTTATGGGAGAATTTCGGGAGGGAAAACCTTCAGGCCTATCATGATCTAGAATAGTCCAATGCAATTTCAATTGATAATGTCTATCACAATGGTCTACAAGGTGCTTAGATCGCATTCACTTTATGGTCAGAGTCTCCTGACTGCTGTTTCTAGACCACTAATTTCTGTTTCATCAACAATCGATCACCCCATCGATTCAATTAGAAGATTAGAAATAAAACCTGCGTAGGCTGAGTATCTAACATTCAGATGCCATTTCAAAGCGACAGTCAGTGGATAGCTTCCTATATTGTTTGACAGTCAGTGCTCAGTGAAGCTATCCTTGTCCTATCTAGTTTGAAATCTGATTTAATAGGCCAAAATGTTAAAAAAAAAAAAGAAAATGTATATATTTAATTCTGAATGGTTTAAAGCACACGGAAACTGTATTGTCAAGTTTGTTTGGCAGGAGTTTCGATATATCAATTCAATGACAATGTAATGGTGGCCTGATTATACTACGAGTCTAACAATAAGTACCGACTTTTTTCCCTAGTAGAGTCAGAGCTATTAATGTAAATGTAAATAAATATTGCACGGCTTGTGAGAGTATAAAAAGTCAAAATGATATCAAGGGTATCGAATGAGAAATCTCCAATCTCATATGATTCAGCAAAATCCCGTATACTTGGCTAACTTTATGGGTTATCACTGTCAAGGGAAATTGTCATTATTTTTCCGATTCACGTTTATGATCGATCTCTGTTTCATTTGATTCAAGATAAATTCTTTTCCAGCATGCGAATTCTGCTCAAGGACTTTTGAAAACACGAAAATCAATTGAAATGTAATTGAATTGCAAACACTTGAGAGCCAAAAAACCGCTGAGGAAACGCATGAATATTTTACGTGAGCGATTTTCGAAGGCGCAAAAGAAGAAGGCGAAGAAGAAAAAAGAGAACGCAGAACTCTACAGAAATCCTTTTACCCAAATTACCCACAAAATATGCAAAAGCGAAAAACAAATATCGCATAGGGAGCATAGGGGGATGTAGGAGTCGGTGACGGTGACGGTGACAGAGTCGGAGTTGGAGTGGCAGACGAAAAGTTCAAAATATTCATTTGGCTTGTGGCAACGCAACGCGTATAAGTGAAGCGATGTCGATGAGAACGACGGAGATGGAGCACGTACAAGTACATGTACACGTAGTCGTATACGTAATATGTAGCCGTATACGTATACGTATAGATGAGCGTATAGAGAGTATTCGTCATATGCCGACAGGACACAGACTCGAGCAATTGGCAAAAAAAAAAAAAAAAAAAAAACAAAATCGAATGGAACCAACACTCAAGGCGACTCGCCGCCTTGCCAACAATTCGAAAAGGAAACGGAAATGTAAGCGATGGAAACGGCAAAAACGAATGAGGAGCGAAAACATTGGCGTGGTCATGCATGAACAGTAAATGAAGGCGGGATGCAGGGCGTCATTCGAGGTGGGTTTTCAGCTCGACCATGTCGTGTGTCCATGCTGGAGGCTCCTCAAATGTGTGTAAGTGTACGTTGAAGTGTATATACATACATACATACCAATATATGTATATATATATATATATGTGTGTGTGTGTTTCCGCCGGATGCGTTGCGAGTGCACGAACGCGCGTTGGCTTTTGCTCACAAACGTTTTGCCAGTAGAAAAAACAAATTAAGTGACTTTCAGGCGAATGAATTTTTGAATTTCTTCTCCATCCATGATCTACGGCTTGGTCTATGCGTATCCATTTCAAAATAGACAACTTGTGTTGTGGCTTCGTAATTGCAAATTCAAGGCATACATACTTCAAGAATGATGATACGAAATGAGAAAAATCTACACACACACACACAAATTCCATTTGAATTCGAAGTATAAAAAATAAATGGCTTGAAGTTTACAATGGATTAAAAATGAAAAAAATATCTGCAATAGACCATCAAAATGGAACGTAAAGTAAAACAATATGTTTTTTAAGTCCAACTTCCAACAATTTCATGAGCCTTGAACGGCTTCAACAATTAGGAAGTTTTTTATTTTCATCATTCTTATTTCACCAAGTTTCCACAAGTTTCATCAGGCAATGCATCTTTAAGAGAAAAGTGGACGTTTTTTTGGTTTTTATCTTGGCAGGATTGGATGAAAATAAATTTTTACCTTGACATAATTTTAATTTAGTAAAGTTGAAATTATCTAGCTGAGTATTGAGGCAGAGTAATCATAGTAATTGCAGAATTCTTTTAATTTTTTATTTAAAGAACGAGGCCTGGACTATGCAAATTTTGAAGCTTGAACAATATTTTGATTGTTTTTGGTAATATTTAAGGTACACTTTTCGATGCCCAAGACACATTCGATTATAATCTGAATATTTGCTAAAATCGACTATAGTTATCGATAGCTAAATCAGTGTCGCCTAATACTTAAAATTTTTATTTTCATCAAGTTGTCATTGATAACTTTGTTTCAAAAATTGTATAAATACTGGAACGACTCACAGGTTTAACTCATTCAGTTATTTCCTTCTGTTCGGATAACAACTGAATCATATTTTCCTTATTCCTACAAAAGTTCTAATCAACGTTTTTAAAAATTTATTTTTCCCTATTTAAAAACATCTCGTAAAACGTTTTTATTTTTCAAAAACAAAAACCGGGAAGGGAGGCCCCTTTGAATAGCATAATTTTCCTTATTCGAAAATTAAAATCACAATTTTGACCTTTTTAAAGCTATGCGCCGTATCAAATGTTTGTAGTATTAACAATCTGCTGATGAAGTATTTTCTATTCCTTAATTTAAAGTATCCCATTTATCTACAACTGCAATAGGAATCGACCAACTATAATAATTGTCGGGAGCAGTAATTTCATAATTTCACTCATCCCGTATCAAATGTTAATTTTCTATTCCTTAATTTAAAGTATCCCATTTATCTACAACTGCAATAGGAACTGACTAACTATAATAATTGTCGGGAGCAGTGCAAGGCCCTTGATGGACTCACTTATCCCGTTTAAAATTGTGTGTCATCATTAGAATGGTCACTTGACAATGGATTGTATCGCAAACTGAAGGAATCTCAATTCCTCCCTTACATTCTCAGTATTGTTGCTAGAGCTGCTTTTTCTGTTTTTATGTCTTCGTTGTGATCATCTTAATTGGTTTCCTAATTAAAACTTTCCTTTTTAAAAGCGGAAATTATCGAACATTTTTTGACACCTTTGCCATTATGGGTCTAGGTGGTGGATTTCCCTATTATTATTCTAACTTTCTCAGTTAAGTGAAGTCAGCTAAAGCCTTTCTCTGCTCTTAAGAAGAAAAATACCGAAAAATCTTTCCTTGAAAAAATCAAGATTTTCTTCAGCTACACCCTTTCGGTACAGATCAAAGTGCACCATAGCGGAAGCTACCTTATCTTATCTTAATGGAATTTTGTGCCGAAATAGTATTATTCTCCCATTGTCTAGGTCAAAGTGGTTAAATAATATCGGTTTAGTTGTTAGAACAACTTTAAAATTCAAAAGTGGGTCCAATGATGAAACTAATTTGGCCCTTGAATAAAAAGACCAGACCTTTTACTAAAACTCGGATGTTCGTCTAATATCTCCGATATTAGACTGCTGAGCAGTTAGTAGATATATTTCACATATCACAATCTGAGGCACCCTTTAAGGAACCTTTTACTGAAGAATTGTTAAATGAAATCGAAATACGTATGCCTATTTTGTTTGGTATATCACTTATCTATGCACATGTAGATCGGCGCTTATAGCACAGAAAAAGTTATTGTAATATTCAAATACTTATACCCAAATATTTGTAGGAAATTCCTGAAATGTATGTAAGTATAACAGATACAAAAAAAGAGTTGTTACTTTGCCATATGCTGCAAAAAATAAATTAGTTGTGAATAAAATGTAAAAAAACAGACACATACACGGCGCTTTAGGAAACGGCAAGCTGGTTCTTTTGAATGAATGTCTTGTTTCAATGTAGATGTTCGTACCTTCCGTGTGTTACCTGTACAGTTAGTAATTCATTTTTAATATTTTCCTTATGCATATTTGCATGAGTCAGTGCTGTTTGTCTGTCACTCAACGTTTCTGGATATCCTTGCGTATGTTATTTTCCTCAACTTCAACTCGAATATGCCATTACGCACCTTTGTGTGCGTATGCGTATCAGTGTGCGTGTGTGTGTGTGTGTGTGTGTGTGTGTGGGACGGGTAGACAAACGTTTCTTCTTCAGCTGCTTCTTTTTCGTCGCCTTTGGCAATATTGTCATATTTCCCGAGATAACAACCAGGCGGCAGATGGACAACTCGACAGCTAGACTGCCTGCGCCATACATGAATATCCTTCTCCTTCCATGTGAGTGTGTTGGTATGACTGGATGTCGATGACGGTGGCTACAGAGATGTATGTATGTATGCAAGTAGATGGCGATGATGACGACGATGCACTATGGAGTTTTCAGACGTTTTTGGAGCACTTAAGTCAATTTCTAAAAGTTTTTGAACCCAAATATTTTGATGCCAATTTATAGATAATATATCAATTCACATTTCTGCATACTAGGTTTTTCAAATTTGTTCAACACTGGTAAGAATAACTTAAGAATAACGCTGTCGAAAACAAGTGTTAGGAACAAAACAAAACTGCTTTCATTTGGTGCAAATTGTTGCTTGACTTTGAGTGTATATAACTTTTTAAAGAAAAACGTTATTGATAAAACTGAAGATGCAATTGAAAAAGTTGGGCTTGTACTATGTGTTAGTAGACTTGATTTGTTATAAATTGAGGTGTAATCTGTATAATTCTAAGCGACTCTCAATAACAAAACTTGTTACGAAATCTCAACTTTAGGGAGAGTTATAATAAAATGTCTACCAGTGTCCAGTCTAAAACTTTTACTGTTGAATAGAATAATAAATTCTTTGTAAAATATAAAAGTCTCAATGTCCAAAAATAACCACTTTTTTTGGAATTTAACTTTTTAGCGCATAACCTCATATTCCTGTATATGGACGAGGTTTTAAAATAGCAGGAATCAACGAATTAGGAATGAAGTATATAGAGTTAATGTTCATAGGTTGCAAGCACATGTAGTGCACCGTGCTCCAGGTGTATTGGATACGAAATTATAAGAGAATAGTAGGCGTTTTTTTTTAAGGACCTTTTAAATAATAGGGAATTGCTCCAATAACAACACAAAAATCGTTTGCACGACAATTGTCTCATTTATGCATCCACAAATAGGATTAGCTACCAAAAGCGGTAATACGCAGTATTAGACAGTTGCTGGTTGTTATACATATAAGCCAAACCTTCACACCAAGAAGAACAATAGAATTGCAGATTTTACAAACTTTTTCCCCATGTTCAGATCTCTTGATTTTCTCTTTAAGCCTGAAAAAAACCTGCAAACGCATTTCTCGAACTCCTTGGCCAACAGAAGCAGTTGCTTGTTTGAAGTGTCTATATTATTTATGCTGATAACGATATTGATCAACTTTAAGATCGTTTTGTAGATTTTTCTATGAATCTTGGCCCTAAATTTGAAGAAAATAATAAAATCACAACGGTTGTAGGAACCGTATTATGTTTAATGATATACTTAGCATACTTTTTTGGGCAAAATACGGTTTTTTGACCGTGGAGGCGAAATGCCACACCCATTTTGTCGAAAAACAACTGCAAAACATATTTATTACTTCACCAAATGCAATGAGAATGAAAATGATTAATAAACATAGATTTTTGAATTAAATGCTTCAAAATCGTCCGAATACTCCATAGTGCGATGCCATTGCTTCTGACTTTAACATCTTCCGTTGGGTAATGTTTTTTCCCGAACCTCCCTCTTTCTCTCTTTCACTCTTCGTCGTTCGCTTACAGCTGGCAAAATGCACTTTGCAAAACTTGTTGATAGTCGTTCAGGTACAACGAAACGTAACGAAAGTATGTTAAGTGTGCAACTTGCATTCGTGTTACTCTAGTGCCCCCGAAAAACAACAAATAGTAAAAAGAAAACGGTAGCATAATACATATACATATATGTACATATATATGTACATATAGGTAAATCCATTAAACCAGTTGGAAACTTTATATAACAGGAACAGGAACAGAATGCAACCAATAGGGAAATTAGCTCTCTTCCATCCACATATCCTGTCATATCAAAGCGAAAGATGAGTGTTGGTTAGCGAATGGAATTTGCGTGTTTGACACGTTTAAATGATGGAAATGGAGTGGATTTTGTAGTGCTGATGATGTTGTGTTGATGATTAGTTAGAGAGTCCCTTCTCCCACCCCCCAACCACAACCATGCTTGGCCTTATGGTACTCGTAATTAATGATTCGTTTAGAGTGAAATTAAATGCGGCAAGGCAAGGTTCAAAAATAAGAGATATTTATATTTAGTTGTAGAGCCGGTTAGAGCGGGCTAACTAAAAATGAAGTAAGTAAGTCGTCTCGCCGAAAAATGTATAATAACAAATGCATTTACGTATTTTTAAAAAATTCTGTTCACATGCTTTTTACAAGCATATCTTAGTATCCCGCTAACTCAAGCATACGAGCACCCTAGCGCCTAGATTTTTTCAAATTTCGGGGGCGGAAAGTGGCGGGGCAAAAATTTTAAATAAACTAATCACTTTACGTACTACACGAACCTAAATACCTAATTTGGTGGCTCTATCTCTTATAGTCTACGAGATCTACGCGTTCATACGGACGGACAGACGGACGTGGCTAGATCGAGTCGGCTGTCGATGCTGATCAAGAATATATATACTTTATGGGGTCGCAAAAGCTTCCTTCTGCCTGTTACATACATTTTGGCGACTTTAATATAGATTTCACCCTATGGGTGTATGGTATAAAAATGTAAAAGTCGTTTAATAAAAAAACTGCTTGGCTCTAACACTTTAACTTTAAAACTTGTTTGAGGCAATAGTTAAAATTTTCTAAGATATTTCAATACTTTTTATACCCTTGCAAAAAGGGTATATTAATTTTGTTCAGAAGTGTGAAAGTATACATATTCTTGATCAGCACGACAAGACGGGTTCAAATAGCCATGTCCGTCCGTCCGTCTGGATCAACGCGAACTCCTCCTAGACCGTAAGAGCTACAGAGCTTTCAAAATAAACATTTGTTAGTTTAATATACATCTCTGTATCTGTTAATGACTGTGTGGAATTTGATAAAGATTGGGTGACTACATCATATAGCTCCCATAGGAATGATCAGTCGAAAACAGTGACTTTGATCAATAACTTCGTTTCTTTATATGTTAAGATTAAACGTTTTTCCACTCTACCGGCTAAAAGTGTGGAAAGAGTATCTAACAACTTGCAAGGGTATACAAACTTCGGCGCGGTCGAAGTTAGCCCCGGCCCTCTGGTTTTTTTTTTAATTAAACCAACTATTAAAAAAACTTTGTAAAATATAGCCCGCCTTTTTGATTATATTTAAAATTTAAGTAAACCCATATTAATAACCACTTTGACAATGGCAAATAAACCTAATACTATTTTTGGCACAAAATTCCATTAAGATAACTTGAATTTGTGTTGGGCATCAAAAAGTTTACCTTTTATTCTAGCATCAACAATTATATGGTATATAGTATATTAAATTACTTAAAAAACATGAACTTAAGTATTTAAAAACTGTCATAACCGATTAAAACTTTTCAAAATAATTGAATTATTAATTATAAAACCTTGTCCGTATACATAGATGAAAGTCCTTTTTTTTGTAATTGTGTGCAAAGATAGCATTAAATTTGTTCTCTCATTGTCTAGTTAAAAGTGGTTATTAATATTGAAACCTGGCTATTTTTATTTGAATCCTGTAAGGTAATTTCGACTCTTCCCAATGAAATGATTGGGTTACAGTTAACCTTGGTTTGTTTATGTTTACATTTATGTAGAAGTATCCGTCTATTTGTGAGTAGTTCCTATATTACCTAAGCCACCTCCCTAGTTTTGTGGCACAATTAATTTTACCCATATAGTATTTCAACCGCCACGCCCACTGAAAGAGCAAAAAGAAACACTGATGGTTGCTTTTGATGTTAGAGACACCATTCCAGCAGCTACATAAATGAGTCCCCGGGGCGTATTTAAGATGCTCAAGCACCAATACCCAAACAAAATAAAGAAAAATGAAATAAATATTCCTGATTGTAATGGCAGACATCTTCATAATGCCTATCGGGCGTATTTGCCATGCCATTTGGCAAAACAATTTTAATTGATTTCTTGTACTTTGTTTCACATTGTGTCTGGTTCGATAATTAAAAGGACTACAAGTACGTGCCTTGTTTAACCTGGTTAACATTTTTTTGCTTTTGGTTGTGGCGAAAGGTAAATTACATTAAATTAATTGGTACACTGGCTTCAAATCAAGCGCTGTAGCTATTTCATTTACATGAAATTTAAAGACATATCCATACTTACACATTATGTACATGTTTTTTTTATGCGAAAGTTGTTATTGATATGTATATCCTTTTTAAATGGTTGATTTAGATTTAATAAAGCTTCAAGGCGAAAAAATAAGTTTGTAGATAATGTGAAAAAAAATTAATACGGTATGATAAATTAAACAAGTTACATACATACATACATATATACATCAATCCCCAAACACCTGGTCATTTTATTTAAGGAGCAAAAAGTACACCTATATAGAAGGACTTATTTATGAAATTTATTACCATTGCAATTATATTTTTTCTTTTTTGATAATTAAATTTATTAAATTAGTTAACCAAAATCTGGATTAAACAAAACATTTTCATTTTAAATGCATAAGAAAATTCAAGAGACCTATCATCTAATGAAATATTCTTAAATGAATTATACATATATATGAATAACATTTAAATATATTCTTTTTTTTTGTCAAATTTTGAATTCGTCTCAAAGATGCTAATAAATGTAATTAAATTTTCAATTTAAGCCGACTCGCCTTCATTTAAAAATCGCAGTTAACATTTTGCAAAACAAAATTGCCACTTTAATTAAATTTTTAGAAATGAATGGCTTCCTAATACCTATTAAACGAAAAATTTGGGAGACTCGATGGAAATTAAGTCGAATTCTGATTTTAGTTGTGATTCGTTTGATAACCGTTTGACAGTTAGTAAAATCAAGAAAGGAAAATAGTCTTTTGGTGAGAGTTAAAACGGAGAGTGAGTACAGCTTTTCATGTCATCCTAAGTAAAGCATGAAAGCAATGATGCTCCCATGGACCAAGAGCCCTATCCCATCCTCGGTGAGTAGTGCCTACAGTTATTGTAGTCAGGCAATAAAAAAATCATTTAATAAATGTTTTCGAATGAAGAAAATGTGGCATTGAAATTTGAAGCCGAATGCAACTTGATCCCTTGCACTATGGAGTGTTCAGGCGTTTTTTGAGCAATTAATTCAAAAATCTATGTTTAGCAATCATTTTCATTCTCATTGCATTGGGTGAAGTAATAAATATGTTTTGCAATTGTTTTTCGACAAAATGGGTGTGGCATTTCGCCTCCACGGTCAAAAAACCGTATTTTGCCCAAAAAAGTATGCTAAGTATATCATTAAACATAATACGGTTCCTACAACCGTTGTGATTTTATTATTTTCTTCAAATTTAGGGCCAAGATTCATAGAAAAATCTACAAAACGATCTTAAAGTTGATCAATATCGTTATCAGCATAAATAATATAGACACTTCAAACAAGCAACTGCTTCTGTTGGCCAAGGAGTTCGAGAAATGCGTTTGCAGGTTTTTTTCAGGCTTAAAGAGAAAATCAAGAGATCTGAACATGGGGAAAAAGTTTGTAAAATCTGCGATTCTATTGTTCTTCTTGGTATGAAGGTTTGGCTTATATGTATAACAACCAGCAACTGTCTAATACTGCGTATTACCGCTTTTGGTAGCTAACCCTATTTGTGGATGCATAAATGAGACAATTGTCGTGCAAACGATTTTTGTGTTGTTATTGGAGCAATTCCCTATTATTTAAAAGGTCCTTTGGTGCAATTTAAAAAAAAACGCCTACTATTCTCTTATAATTTCGTATCCAATACACCTGGAGGACTGTACACCACAACCTATACTATATTCGTATACTTCATTCCTAATTCGTTGATTTTGCTATTTTAAAACCTCGTCCATATACAGGAATATGAGGTTATGCGCTAAAAAGTTAAATTCCAAAAAAAGTGGTTATTTTTGGACATTGAAGGACTAAGGAAAAATTGATTCAGTTGCTATCCCAACAGAAGGAAGTGTCTGAATGAGGAAACAACCTCCATGGCTACTTGACTTTATTACAGTCTGCTATCATCAAATGCTATCATCAATGACATCTGAATAGATTTACGATAAATAACATGCTAAATGCATCGCATTAAACCGGCATTATTAGACTCTTTACTTTGATATCTGAAGCAAAAAAAAAACTTGCAACAGTATACACACTTGAACCCGGCCGTCAAACACGAAAACACCCTTCGATCTAATTTGTTGTAAAATCAAAAATGTACACATTTCAATTTCACCACGAAATTTATAGACACAGATATGCGATTAAGTTTGTAATATCCGCATAGTGTAAATCATCGGAACATTATTTCCAAGTGCACCACAAAGCCACGCAATGTCATGTCAAACCCTTACGATGTGCATAAAAAGTTATGACAACTTCCAAAAAAAAAAAAAAAGAAAAAGGGGACGATAATGCTAAAGATACATATATACATGCGGAAGAGAAAGACAAGTTCGCAGTTCATAAAACGACGAACAAGAACAACAACAAAAGCAAATTGGTGCCAACCCCAAAGCAACAGTGCCGGATGAAGCAGGCAAATGACCCTGCGTTCCTTATGCCGTTCATTTTATGACCAACGATGGGAGTCACTAGTGAAAACCACCAAACTCATTGCCGCTTATCGTATTGCTCGTTTTTTTAAGGGCCCTTTTACCAAGAAATTGGTCACAGTCATCTGCAGGTCGTTGCTTTATCATTTGCACATTACAAGCAAAAATTTAGCCTAAAGTGTAATCTGTATTAAGAAAACGCTACCATTACTTAACCATTGACATGTTTTGCTATTTGTCCTCGATCTTGGTTAACGATTGTCACCATTCTATTACTAATTTCTTAAGAGCTGTGGATTCTAAAGATTAAAACTTATATAACAAGTTATATAAAGTAGGACAAACTAATCGTACAGCCTAAAAATATATTCTAAGAAAATATATAGGTATATATAAAATTTAGAATTTTTAATGGTAAGCGGCTTCACATCTTTCGAATCTCTTGTTGTTTTGGATTAAAATGATTTCAAACTGGTGTTCTTATTATTATTTATTAAATTTATAGACTTGAAATCTAAACTTAATTATTTGAAATAAAAGATTCGGTATCTCTTTTTTGCGATGACGACTTGTTTACTTTATGTTTCTATATGTATGGCTAGAAATTAAGCGAGAAATGTGTGTCGAAGTGTGTATACCCTTGCATGTTTTCTTATTACTCCATCTATATAATAAAACAGATCTGAATCCAATTAATGAGTATTAAAACTCATTGGCAATCTTGTGTAATCGTTTCTAAGATGAGTTGCGAAATTTCAGAATTGTAAATCTCTACGAGATGAATACTTTGACGAATGGTGATGCTTCGCTTTTCACCCTTTCAAATTGTATTGAATTGCTGCCTCAGCGCAATTTGCTTTTAAGTGGGTAAATGCTGTTTAGTCGAATGCATTTGTTTAGAGTATTCATGAATATTTGTAAACACTGCGTATTTCTTATTATATTTACCCTATAAGTTTAGAGTATATAGTGGCAATTTACCAATTCACAATTTCAATTCCAAGATTTTAAGAATCAACACTATTTACTGTGTACTTTTAACCCAAGGCCTAGACTCTAACTTCTAGACAATAAAGTTTTTGGGGCTCTAATACTGCCTTTTCTAGGGTATATAAAGGGCGACTCTACAATTTCGTATGCAGTATGAATGTATATCAGATTCCAGCGCCAATCAGTTGCTGAAAGCTGAACAGTCGTAGCTAGGCTGTTTGTTTGAAATAAAACAGTTTCGATTTGGATAGTGTGAAAAAATGATTAGTGGAAATAAACGTCAAAACGTTCGCTTTGATTTTGAGAAGCTTTGTGAGACATTCTCTCAAATATGTCCTGATTTTTGTGACATGGATCAGAAGACCATAAAATCGCAAAGTCTGGATTTTGCCAATAAAATTCTTTTCGAAGTTGGACCTCGGATGCGAAATGTGAGAAAGAATGGCTCGAATCAAATGTGGCGTTTATTATTCAACGGAGGACAGAGTATATATGTATATACCTATACCTTCCGACGACCAATCAATCAAGTGCCCTGTGTAAGAGATAATAAACTCTATCTGACTCTGAAACAAGCCGGACTATTGGCCGTACGTCAATTGTGCTGCCTCCTACCTGATGTACACAATCCGCGTGATAAATTCCTCCTGACACCCCTGTCATTAGCTGTCTTTGCGCCTGAAAGCATTTCAAAAATAGCCACGGCATTGAGTAAACTACTGGGAACATCAGTGAATAGCGGACTGATCGCGAAGGCTGTGATCAGTAGCTGTCAGACCAATGGCTTCTATTTGCCTAATAGTCAGTGTCACATTGCTCTGGTGGCCATTGACACAACCGTCCAGCTGGCCAAGGACCGTAAAAAGTTACGCTCATATACCATGCGTCGATATGCAAAATGTGGTAAGCCCTATGATGAGGCCCAATATCATATCTATGCCCAATATTCCAAAATGTCTGCAAGAACTGCGGACTCAACGCCCACAACCAGTCAATCCTTGCCAACAAAAAAACAGAGTCTACGTGAAGTACTAAGGAGTATTGTTAAATCTACGGACGATCCATTGAGTGGTGAAACCTTGGACATGGAATTTGTTGCTCTTAAAAATGTTGATGACGAAGGCGAATGCGTACAGCAGAATGATCCCATTGATATTCTCATTGAGGGTACCAATCTGTGTGCCATAACAACGAAATTGTTTGCTAAGAAGGTTTAGGTTATTACACAATCTGAGACATATAAAACCATGTGCTTCAAATTTTTTCGATTTCATAACTAAAAATCTTTCAAAATGCCTTTGCGGAAATACAGATATAAATATTTTGCTTAACTTTAATGCCATCAAATTCAGTTTACATCACAAAAAAAAGAGAATAAAATATACATACATATGTACATATGTATGTATGAATCTGTAATATTTGATATGTATGTATTTGATATGTATTTGGGCCACATTAAAATATATTTTTTTACAATAACGGACAATATATGTTTTTGTTTATATTCAGCTTGCTTTAGAGTATTAAATATTATAGATACCCTGATCTTCATATGACTGACAATGTATATTAAAATTGTGGCCAATTTTCACTTTAGCAAGTTTACACTTAAAAGCCATTTTTATTTCTCCAGAATATATGTAAATACATATGTATGTATAGTGTTCCAGCTTTGTCACTTACAGATATAAAATACTCACACATTGTACACATGGGTGGATGTTTGTGTGCATTTATGTATGTACATACATACATACATATATAATATAGAAAAAAATATAAGATGAAAAAAATCCAGACAGTAGCTAAAGAAAGGCTTCTTTTCACCTGCGAATTTAATGAGCTGCCGCGGCACGTGATTATTAAGCGAACGAGCGTACGTGCAGAATTTATGTGGCAAACTTTTTACTTGGCCCTGGGTGTTGATGGTGCTGACAATTCCCCATGTATACACCCTTAAACACACACGCACACCCGCATACATCAGCACCAAGAAGCAAAGCACCTGAGCGCCATTACATACGTACATACATAGTTCACCTGTATCCTATATATTCAAATTTTACTTTTGCTTTTTTCATACCCATTATTCGGCAAAAGAAAAGGTTAGAACAAGAAGCATTTACATAAATAATTTGTATCTTATACACTGCAAATGTGATTAGTCATTGTGACAGAGCATATACATATGTATGTACATATATTTGAAACATTTTGTATTACAGATTACAGGATATTTTGAATTCGTATCTTTCACACATTCATATCTGCATATACATGTACCTATCCTATTTGTTTATTTTTTTTTCTTTGTTTTTGGGGTAGAGGAGAGGTTGGTGGTTCTTTTTTGTTTGGTTTTTCTTTTTGTCGCTGCTGTTGTTGTTCTTTTGTTTTCAGGCGAAACATAAACAATTTTCGCGCATCTGAAAGGTGCACATGAAAAGGAAAAACTCGTAAGTTGGTGGCAAACATCTTTTGGTTTTTACAACTTCGTCGTCTACACTTTTCTTCTTTTCGCCAAGGAAATATACACACATGTACATACATACATACACACATACACGCATAAACACATATGTACATATAAAAAATGTATATTTTCTTCAAAAATTTAACAATTGCCACAAATCAAAATTTAATCGAATGAATCTACTTTATTGTGTTTCATTTAAATTCTTGAGAATTTCGCTATAACATTTAATGAGTTTTTCTATTACCATTTAATTAAATTACAACCGAATGCAGGATTGTTAATTATTTATAGTATTTTTTATTTACATTGTATGTACATACATATGTGTGTCTTTTCTTTATGGAAGTCAATCATTTTGAGTGGAAAAATTCATCGTTAAAGAAAGGAATTTTCAATAATTAACTTCTTTGGAATGTATCAAACCTTGCCCTTAATGTCAAATCGCGACTTGTAAGTATAGTGAATTATTCACGCCCATATGATAATTAGCCAATAATTTAGAGTCTCAATTAATTTAGAAATGTTTTTTCACGAAAATCAACTTAAAAAATCCTGAATGCCGTTCATACAGACATCCTGTGGACATATGGAGAAAAGTCTGTAGGACATCTTGTGGACTAGCTACATACCTTAATTGACACCTCTGCCAAAGATTCTAATAAATCGTTTTTATCTTCATCGTAGCATTTTTCATTCGCATCTGTTGTAGATATGTATGTATGTATATTTTTGGGATCGTTAGTGTTCCTGAGACAACAACATCCACTTGAACAGAAACAGTGACACAAAATCTGCTCATGTCAACTTCTGGTACCAATGATGGTTCTTCATCATACATACATATGTGTACATAAATACGGAGAATGTGTTTTTTTGAGCGGAATCCCAAAATTCAAAGTTCTTACTAACACACCAAGAAACTTTGCAAAATTGTCGAGTGTTTATATGAGTTCCAATTACCGCCTTGTGGCGTTGATTTTTATACCGTTGCAATTGGGGTATATTCATTTTGGTCAGAAGTGTGCAACGCATAGAAGAATGTATATCCGATTATGCAGAGTATTTATGTACATAAAATTGGTAAATTGGTGATGAGGACGATAAAACGAGTTTATATAGCCATGCAAGTGCGTTCGTCCGTGTATCCACCCGTCTGGATCAGAGCGAACTTATCCTAGACCGTTTAAGCCACAAAGTTGAATTTTTGCATGTAATACTGCATGGGCTGTATATTTTGATTTCAGCATGGGCTGTATATTTTGATTTCGGATTACTATATTACCCTAATTGCTCCAGCCTAGGATTGTAGGCGGTTTTTTTTCGCAAAAACTCGACTTTTCAGAGAAAACGGTTTTCCACTTTGACGAGTGTAGGTTAGGGAAGAGTAACAGGAAAAACTTGCAAGGGTATTCGAACTTCGGCACAGCTGAAATTGGTCATAGCTCTCTGTTTTTTTCTGAAACAGCATCGTGATATATGGAAGGCAAGGTTCTCGTTATTTCATCAAGAGACCACCGATTACAAGGAGGGTTCCAGCATTACGATTTGGGCGTGCTTTTCCTATTATGAAGTATGTAGGTCTGGTTCGATATCAAGAACATTAGAGATTTGGACTTAAGCTTTTTGTAGAATGCTTGAAATTATAATCTGTTGAAGAAGAATTTTGAATTTTGTTTTTGCTCGATTTGGTTATTAATTTCATCTGGGTTTAGTATTTTATTTGGTATAGCCAAACGAGATAGATTATTATATTATGCATTCATGAGACAAACCTTTAAGTTCGCCTTTTTTTTACAATGTGCTTTGCAATTTCAATTTTCCTTTAATTACATTTTTTACACATTTGTATGTATATTAAGATGATAAATACATACATGTATGTATGTATGTGTCGAATATGTAGCATTGAGAACAAATTTAATTAACTGGAAAATTGTTTGGTCCTTGCAATTGTTGTCATGTACCACCGAATTTCATCATCGTCAAGGAAAATGAATAAAAATTCGGCTTCATTTTATTGCGATGACACTGACAGAGAGAGACTGATATATGTATATACATATGTATATATATATATGTATGTATTTCTACCAGAACTACTAGTATATCTCATTTGCATATGCGTGGGTGGATTTCTTTTTTTTTCTCTTCTCTTGACTTGTGTGAGCAATTTACATACGAAATGTATCTCCATCCAGATATTGATATATCGAAAGCTGAAAATGCACAATATACAAGTGTAAGCAGAAATGGCAAGGACAACAAAAGGCAGCCACAACAACATTCACACAAGAACCCAAAGGAAACTCACACACAATAGAAAGCTCAAAAAGATAGATGAACGTAGGGAGATAGAGCGAGAAAGACAGGCAGACAGACAGACTGGACAAGTATGACCAACTGACAAGTGACACTTTTTCAAATTGAATTTTCCACATAGACCAAACGATATGCGAGGGTTATTCGAGAAGTTTCGAGACACCTTTTAATAAACAACTTACTCTATAGAACAGACGAGCACTAATCAATCTGTAACTAAATATGTAGCCTTTATGTCACCCTAAGACCGCCTTCATTTTCTGTAAGTCCATCTGCGATCACATTACATTTCAGTGGATGACTTTAGCTTCTTTGATAATTTAGTTAGCTAGGAAAAGTGTTTTAACCACGTCAACTCTTTAATTAAATTATTAACCTATGATTTCCGATTCTGAATTGCTGGCTTCAATTTTTCTTGCTTTTATTTTATTTATTACCTACTAAGTGGCCCTCGTTGACCAACAGGAAAGTAGTACATACTAGCAGTAGTCAGGAACTTTAAATATTTTGTGTTGATATGACACTGCCCATTTGACTGAGTTGGCCAAGTCAAGTCTCTGCTTATCAGTTGTCATTCATATATTCAATATATCGAATCGTTAACAGAAATTAAACAACATAAGTAAAATTGAAATTTCTTTTTCGTTTTTGTTAGTTGCGCAAAATTCTTCAAAAATGATTCCCGACTACAATGACATCTTTAGCCCTCTCGTCATAGCCGTTATGGTGGCCTATAATAGACCAGTGACTCTAGAGGAAATTGTCGAGGGTGTTATGGACATAATTAATTATTCACGCGATCAAATGGATCCTGATATTTGTAACTCTGTGAAGTCTAATGGCAATTCGAAGCATATTCAAACATTCCGCCACACGAAGAAGCGGCAATTGCATTAGTATAGTTAAGAACATTTTTGTTTTTTGAAAAAGTTTGTATCATGTATAATAATATAATTATGTAAAATTCCTGTAGAACGTGATCAAAGCTACAAATTTCCACTTAGTTTTCCAGCCCTGTTATTGCCTTTTTATTTTGTTTACTTTAAGATAAACAAGTATTCATATTCATGCATACATACATATGTATGTATATGGGGAGAGTAGTTTGTGGCATTATTTCAATTCCATTTGCAGTTTACCATTGGTCGTCGTCGGATCGTGTGGCCGCTGTGTAAGCAATATATACATATAATCCTTCATATATACATACATAGGAGTACTCTGAGTGCAGTTTCCAGTGAAATCAAGAAAAACATTAAAAAATCGCTAAGTTCATACATTTTAAGTACTCAAAATTATATAAGATTTATACATACAAATATGTATATACAGTGAAACCTCGATATAACGAATCTGAGGGGGATCGCAAAATTATTCGTTATATCTATTGATTCGCTATAGGTACTGAAATGTAAAACCTTAGTCCTTTCAAGGGACTTAACAAAAAATTCGTTATATTGGGTTTTTCGTTATAACGAAGTTCGTTATATCGAGGTTTCACTGTACATACATACATATGTACGTATGTTGTGCCAAACAACACTAAGCTGATTATCAAACTGTCTCAATCAAACAGAGAATGAATTAATACGTATGCATTTAATGCAAAATAAAAAAAACAACGTCTATATACATATGTATGTATGACACTGTACAACAAAATATACGTTCATCGGGGTTACACAGGCTGTGTTAAATGACCCAAACCAGAGACCCGAGTATACTTTTCTAATAGATTCGATTGCGTTGCTATATCTCCGGAAACGGAGGACTGTGTCGATATAAATTTATAATAATTCAAATATTAATGATCACAATGACAATTTTCATTGTGTATAAAATACTAAATCTAATCAAATCTAATCTA
This sequence comes from Drosophila paulistorum, assembly GCA_018152135.1. NCBI lineage: Eukaryota > Metazoa > Arthropoda > Insecta > Diptera > Drosophilidae > Drosophila > Drosophila paulistorum. The sequence goes on from JAECXG010000690.1 coordinate 18,328,933, forward strand.
ATCTAAAGCGTAGGTCTAAAATTGATGAAAATATTCTTGCAGTTTTTTTGTTTTGTGTTGTGCAGTGTTATAGTGGATGGATGTACGAATGCGAACCCTAATCATAGCAAGAAACAATGTTCTTAACCAGGGCGTAGCCCTGGCAGGGAAGGGCAGCGTAACTAAAGAATTGGTCTCATTTATTTCATTCGATTTCCTATGCATTTGATTCAGTTGTGTACAAAGAATAAGTTCGAATACTATTTCAGCACTTGTGTATACTCAATTCATGTCGTTTTCAATTTTAATCCTTTTTTCAGTTTTCATTGTGCTCTTGTTTATGATTTAAGATTGTGAATATGGCTAAGGCGTCCTCAAAAGCAAAATTCATTTTCGATTTCGAGAAGCTATTGCTAACATTTGGCGAAATATGTCCAGACTTTGCCGCAGAGCCCAACTATATGAATGCCACAATTAGTCGTCGATTTGCCGAACAAGTAATCTTTGAATTTAGCAAAGATGCCAAAAAGGCCAAGAAGGAGAAGAGAAATCAAACTTGGATCTTGAAAATGGAGAACATAAGGAATCCGGTTAAAATTAAAGTAACCATATTCAATACACAAACACCACCACAAGAACAGCCATCTCTTGTGAATAACTGCCTTGAATTGAACTTCAAGCAGGCCAGTCTCCTGGCGGTGCACAAATACTGTCAATTGGTGCCACACCAGGTAAAACGTGATCAGATTGTCCTTACACCTCTGGCCGGAGCAGTTTTCAATGAAAATGATTTGCCAAAGCTGGCAGAAGCTTTGAATGAGCCACTCGATAAACTGATCATGTCCATTATCAGCAGTAGCCAAACCGATGGCTATTATCTGGCCCATAGTCGCTGCCACATTGCCCTGGTGGTGCTAATGAAGACCATTTCCGATCTAACGATGCGGTATTCACTGCTAAAGAAAACCATTAAAATGTACAAGTTGCATGGCAAGGACTTTGATATATATAAATTCAAGATATTCAGTGAATTCCTAGCCGACTTGGCCACAGAAGCCAAGCCATCGATCGATGATGAAGTGGAGCAGCTTCTAACACAAATCTTGTCCATACAATTGCAGGATAAGTCAAAAAAATGAACCCAGACAAAAATTGAAAGTGAGGAGGAGGAAATTAATATTGAAAATTGAAAAATCAACAAGAAATCAATTTCTATTTTAAAGTTATTGTTGCATTCGATGAATTCTCGAAATTGACTTGAGTTTTCGAGACTTCTTTTGGAACAATTTTCGAGCAGAATACTTAACAAAAAAAAAATAAATAAAAGTTATAAGTGCTCTTGCAATTTAAGCTTGAAGCTATGTTTAACTTTGTTCAAGAATTTTTTTATACGCCCCCAAAAATAAAAAAAAAGCGAATATCACTTCATTTAAAGTTATATTTATATTTATCATGGCTGCATTATTACACAATAATATACAACTATCTTATCCTATCAGTATTCAATTCGTCAAAACTAATTGAAAATTGTAAATGAAATATGTTAACATGTAAAACAAAAAAAAGATAAGACAAAAAACATAAAAATTTTAAGCTGAAGTAAATGGTTTGTCTGTATTATTTGGCACTTAGCCCAGCTCCAATTATTTGTACCCACATAAATATACATATATATGTAAACATACAATACTTATATACCTATTAAATTACTTTAATTTGGCATTCAGTTTTGGCTTTCGTTTGTACACAATACTCTGTTCCAGCTTCAAACGCTTGTACTCCGTATGAGTGCAAAGACTGAAAGATTGCATAAAATAATCCTTTGTTTGATACACTTGGTCATCATGCTGCTGTTCTTTAACGTCCTCCAGCTCAGTTTTTTTACCACTCTTGACCTTTTGCTGCTGACAACGAGCTCTCTTAAGAGCCGCCTGCAAGTTCTGGCGATTCTCCTTAATCACATTTGGGGCTAGTGGAGCCGGGAATGGAGGCGGCGTCTGCTTTTTAGCTGGCCCTGGTGTAGCGATCGTTATTGGTAGACTCTTGACCAATTTTGGAGCACTGTTGAAAACTATATACTTGTTAAGCAGCTCCTTCTCGGTAGGACGTTCTGTGACATAAAACGGTTTGATAGACAAATGGGGGGCCACCACCAGTGGCACAATAAAACCACTTATAAGTTCTTTTATTAAGGTCTGATTCGGCTGGAGATTTTGTTTGGTGAATGGCGCACAGAAGTGATCAACGTCATTTTGTAGACGAAGGACTAAATACTGGCATTCGGCGTTTAAGTGATATAAATCGTCTTCCAACTCCAAAAGGTTATTATTCTTTATCGACTGTACCTGCAATTTCGAGAGAACAGATTATAATTTATTTCAAGGACAAATGTGTAGCATTGTCTTACGGCATCGTTCTCCTGGCTAAGGATGCTCACAATGGTCTGCAAAAGAGGAACGTTTTATTAAAGTGTGTGTTATATACTCATATGAATATCCATTATCCTACACGATGGGTCATTAAAATGGTCCTCATTGAACGTTGGCAATATACAATGTCATTTACCAGCTTCATTGGTAATTTGTAGAATTTCTGTAGATAATTGTCGAAAAAACTTTGAGCACTGTCCAAAGCGTCAGCCTGGCGCATTTTGATAAGAAATTTCGTGATAATCTCATTGCGTTCTATTGGAGAAAAATCATTGAAATTGATAGCCTCCATTTCAAAAATGAAAACAAATAGACCAAGCAACAGTCAAAATAAATAACAAAAATATGCCGGGCTTCTTGATAGCAAAAATGAAACAACAAACAAGCAAAAGGTGGCAACGCTTTCAGTGATCAAAGGTAAGAACAAAAATACCAAAACGCACCATATAGAGAGGAGAAGCCAAAATTCGATCACATCACAACCGACGTTCGGTTTAAATACTATATTTAAAAATTTAATATATGTATGTATACATCTGCAAGGCTACATGTCAGTGACAGTTCTCAATTTGAATGCCATAATTGTAAATATGATTGATGGACGACAAAATGTTAGCCCGAGCGTGTAAATAAAATAATAACCACACCGTTGGTTCAATAAAATCCATTTTAATTATGTTTTCGAACCAAAAAGAAAGTATATTGAACTCTTGCGGTGGGCATGTACCATGTTAATGTTAAATAATTTGTTTGAACAATAATTACAATTCAAGTGAAAGAGAAACAGTATGGAAAAGTTCATTATTTATAAAGCGCTCAATATGTTTCACATTGTGCTTGCCATTAATTTTCAAAATTAATTAAACAACAATTGTTTAAAAACAAAATCGTAAACTCAATTTTATTGAGTTTTCTTAATTTAGTTGAAATTGTAATTTCAAAACCAGTGCAGTAAAACTCTTAGAAAATTTTACCTATGTATGTATGTATGTATACTTCCTTCAACAGCCATAAAATTAAATTTATTGGAAAATACAAAAATTCCAAAGGTTTCCAAAATAGATGAGCAATTTGTTGGACCAAAATAAAAATAAAAAACAACGATGACTATGAAGGAGTGCATAAAAAATTCAAGCCCACAGCTAAACAATTGAGCGGAAAGTTGCCGAACCGGCCGCAAAGTGATTTAATCAATGCAAATGATGGGGACTTTTCTCCTTTTTTTTCATTCTCTCTTTCGTTTTCTTGTTGTTGCTGTTGGTTTTGGGCATCAACATTAAATGTTAATGGAAATTTTCTTTTTTCCATTCTTTTTTTTTTTTTGGTTGGGCCCGTTGTGCCTTCTTGGCTTCAAATGTTCGCTTGTGTTCACGTGCGTTGGTGTGTAAATGATAAATGAAGGGACAGAGGGACAGCGACACTACCAGCACGTGGAACTACACCACTAACGGCCCATTAGGTGCTATTGTGCTTTTGCTTTTGCCTGTGCTTTGCTTCCCTTGCTTAGTTGCTCTTTTTTTTAGCAGGACTAAAAAATGTGCGGCTAGTTATTCCCTATGCACTCAGAGAATTCTCTTTTTTCAAATCCAACGGTCATAACTAATAACTAATAACACCGAGTGAGGTGGCAACGCTGCGCCTGCTATTATCAGGCTGCAGAAACAGCTGTTTTCTCTTCTTTTTTGTTTGTTGTTTTTGCTGTCGGCGTTTGTTTGCTTTGTTTCTGGGTCCGGTTATTTAACCAAATAATGATTTTATTAAATAGAAGCTCATCTATAAGACACTTACTGCGGCATTGCCATCGCCAGGGTAAGAGTGGAGATAGGCCATAAAATCAAAAATTTATGATTTTCCCTTGACAGTAATTGCAGCCAGAAACAAGGATAATCTAACAGATTTCCATGGCAAATGGCCAGAGAAGGAACAGCAGAATTTCATTAAGGACATGCGCGTCATCACGGATTTCATAAGCGAGGCAGAGGAGCAACAGTTGCACGAGGAAATTGAACCATATATGAGCCGATTGCGCTATGAGTTTGATCATTGGGATGATGTTAGTACCACAGACCAGTCTAACCAGTCAGTCTCATGTCACCCGGTTTTATCATTTCAGGCCATCCATGGTTTTCGTGAGACGGAGCGTAAGAAATGGTATCCACACAATCGCGATATACTGCAACGCGTACGTGAAATAGCCTTTCAAGGCTCCATAATGCCCTATGTACATATTTTGGATTTAGCTCCCGATGGCGTCATTAAGCCCCATGTGGATAGCACTCGTGTAAGTCTTTGTCATCGGTTAGAGTTAATTCCTTGTCTCACTTACACTAGTATTTACTTTGCCTGCAGTATTGTGGCACTACCATTGCGGGAATTAGTTTATTGAGCGACAGTGTCATGCGTCTGGTGCGCACGGATGCCCAAAAGTATGAACAAGCTGACAACCTGAACAAAGCTGGAGAAGCCAATGAAAATGCAGCAACAGCAGCGGCTGAGACTGAGACTGAGGCTTATCGCCATCAACCGGCTGCCTTGAAAGATGACAACTTTTATGCGGATCTGCTGTTGCCACGTCGTTCGCTCTACATAATGAGTCACACGGCCCGCTACAATTTCACGCACGAAATATTGGCCAAGGAGGAATCCAAATTTCTCAATGCCCCCATAGAAAAGACACGTCGCATTTCCATTATATGCCGCAATGAGCCATAACCCATTTAAGTTAAAGTCATATTGCCAAAAACATAATAATTCTACTTTCTGTTGATTTGCCAATTCGGCGCATTCTTTATCTAGTCCAATTCCATATGAAATAGTTATTAACTATTCGTATATCCTTATTTATAAGCACATCAAATTTAGTAAGCCTTTGGCTTTAAAGATTATTATATAAATAAAATCTTTACTTGTTTTCGATTGAAAATAATCATATTCTAAACAATTTAAGTAACTTCTTAGTATCTAATACCCAATACTTAAATCACATTAAGTAGAAGGACTTTTGTTTAAGTAGTTGCTTCTCAGGAATACTACTTAAATTGGATTTCTAGAAAATTGAATTTATCAGAATTTATTTGCAACTTTTCTTTAAGACGATGCGAACAAAAGTGTCTTATAGCAGCTGCTCAGTAAATGCAGTTGTTGTAATTGGCTAGACAGCTCAAGTGGCAAATGAAACGCTTTAATTTAATTTGCTCTGATTTTTAACAATAGTTAAAGAAACCAGCCCCAAAGCTATGTACTCCCAAACCCAAACCCACATACACACACACACAGCATGAGAGCAAAGGAAAGAAAAACGAAAGGCGAAAGCATCTTTGATTAAAAGTTAAGAGCTTGGAAAACAACTTAACACCAACTAACGGTATTCGCATTCGTTTCCTTCTACCAGCTTGTGTGGCACCGTTTGTCTGTCTGTCTGTGTATTGAATTGTTTGTTTATTAGAGAGTTTTCTTCTCACTTTGTATATTTATTTGCACAAACCAAACACAAGTCAGGATTGCGTTTCTGACTGCTGTTGTTGTTTTTAGCGCCTCATAATAAAGATTCTGACGATTTGCAAATGATGCCATAAACTTTATAATACTCATAATCAAAAAGTGTCGAGTATTTGGTTGATACTTGAAATCACAAAGGACCAAAAGGACAACAGATATGTTTCTAACATCTGGTCCACTGTTAAATCTCTCACCATTCATAGCAATGGACCAAAAAAAAAGCTCGCTCTCTTATCCTGTTAGAATGCATTCCACAAAATTACAAGAGAGCATTGTCGCTGGCATTGATGTTAAATTCTGTAACTAACATTGGTCCGACAAGAAGCCGACTAAGTTTTAGTTAGGACATCCAAATTGGCAAATAAATCGACGAATCTATTATTATAAATTAAACTTTGACCGTACGATAGAAAGACAGAGAGAGACAGATAGAGATTGGGATGTGTTTGTGGGAATTAGACCTATATCCAAGCGAATTACAAGTTAAGTCGAAATTTTGGAAAATAAAGTCCAAAATATTTATTGTAAGAATCTACATCAGAAGTTATATGTCGTTACAGTCTTCTGGAATTATGTTTCTAGTATCTTATAAGTCATATAATTAAAAAATAAGCTAGAGAAGGTCATTGAAGCTTTATCTATAAAACCTTACGAGAAAATAACCCCATCCTTTCTATATTTCTATAACATTTATTGCCACAAGTCATAAAAGAATCAGAAAATAACAAAGTCTATATTCCCTCGCAGTCTGCAGTCCTTTAAACTAAATTTTATCTCGCTCTCTCCTTAGAACTCAAATATTAAGAATGCTTAATTACAGCTCGATTAACATTGCCGTTTTTCTTCATGAATTCATAGTGTGTTTGAAGTTTCGGTTTTATACAAAACTTCATAAATATTTGGTCAGACAAAAAGGTGTTTGTAGAAACAGCCAAAGCTAAGGTGATCACATTACTTTATTAGGTTACTTGGGTGCCGAGACAATCAGAAGTAAATTCAAATGAAGTAAGTCGTCTTGCCGACGTAGGTATACCATACACCAGTAAAGCAAATATTTTAAATTTATTAAACAAATGCATTTTCACATGCTTTTTATTACAAGCATATCTTAGTATCTCCCTCACTCAAGCATACGAGCACCCTAGCGCCCCCACCAGCCAACGGCCAACTCCGGCCTTATGGAAAAACGTTTATATGCATAACTTGGCTATTTTTAGTCCGATTTTGATCAAATTTGGTATTTTGCTGGTTATTAGTATCAAATTTATGTGTGCCAAGGTAAAAAATTACGGGAAATAATCGAGTATTTCAAATTTCGGGGGCGGAAAGGGGCGTGGCAAAATCTTTATGCATACAAAATGTGCGCATTTACTATGCAAATACATACATACTAAATATGAAGTTTTTGAGATAAACGTTTTTCATGAATTGCGTGGGCGAAAAGGGGCGTGGCAAAAATTTGAAATAAACTTGATCACTCTACATACTACATGAGCCTACATACCAAATTTGGTGGCTCTATCTCTTATAGTCTCCGAGATCTACGCGTTCATACGGACGGACAGACGGACATGGCTAGATCGACTCGGCTGTTGATACTGATCAAGAATATATATACTTTATGGGTTTCTTCTGCCTGTTACATACATTTTGGCGACTTTAATATACCATTTCACCCTATGGGTGTATGGTATAAAAATCAAAACGCCATTAATTCGTGGCCTCTACCACTACACAATGGTATAACGAAACTTCAAAACAGTAACGTAAGTAGATATGTATACATATATTGGAAAAAGTCTTTTAGAGACATCATGGCCAACTCCCACTTAAATTGGAATTGAATTTAGAGAGCCTGCTACTGCAACATGATTAGTGTTTTAAGGATAATAAAGAAATCCAATTTTCTTCTAGTATTTCGAACTCAAAGTCTCTGTCTCTCTCTCTCTCTTTCTTTCTCACTCTCTGGCTTATAGATGGGAGAGGAAGTGGGAAAAAACAGAAATGAAAAGAAATTTCTTAAGCTTTTGGCCAAAAGGGAAAACAGAGAAATAACTCTCTTTAAGTGCACAACAATTGCAGTTGTAAAGCGTAAAGAAAGGCAAGGATACAGAGGGGATCGGTGGGTGGGATAATGGGAACTAACACCAACTCAAACTAAAAGTCCTGCAGTAACTCGAAATGAGAGCAAGAAATGAAGAAATATGTATCCCCATCTAGCACCTGAGTGCTAGGTGCTCGTCTGTGCAGCAGGTGAGTCGATAAAATGGCCATCAACGTGTTCTTCAACTTCTCAGGAATAAAGTGAACACACACAGACACACATATACAGCCAAAAAATAGAACCCCCCAATGTAAAGAACAAGGGAGAGAGAGATAGAGAGAGAGGAAAGGACTATACGTAATACGCAAGCAAAAGCGGAGTGCCAAAAGTGAAGTCCGCTAACAAAATGGCAGCTGGGAAACTTTGTACAAATTATCAACTAAGCAACAACAATAATCTCTCTTACACTCCATCCTCTCGCTATCTCTATCTCTCTCTCTCTCTCTCTTTCTCTCTTTGTCTAGAGGGGCAACCATAGTTCCCCCTCATCACCCCGTAACACCCAAAGGGACGACAAAATCCTGAGGAAAGCAACTTTTATTTGGTCCTGCTTTATTTTCAGTTATTGCTTTTATTATTTTTATTATTATTATTTGCATGGAACCCTTCTACTCATTCTCTCAGTCCCTCAACCACTCATAACAATTTTAACCTTTTTTCTGTTGTTGTCGTTGTTTTGTTATTGTTGTGGGCGGACTGAAATTTGAAAGTTTTCAGATTTTTGTGGGTTTTATTTAAAAAACAAAAAAAAAACTGCAAAAAGGGTATCCTAATTTTGCCAAGAAGTGTGCAACACATAAAAGAAAGTATTTTCGATCCCAAAAGTATATATAGGTACATAGGAATATGTATTCATAAATCGGTTGACTATACAATATACTAAACATGCATTACATTGGCTTAAACTTGCAAGCCATTCTTTGGCAGAAACTCAACTTTTAAGGCAAAAGTTTTTCCACCTGAAAATCTGCAAGGGTATACAAAGTTCGGCATAGCCTCTATTAGTTTCAACAGTTCTTAGACTCAAACCACTTATTGTCACGTTGACCTCATTTTAGTATTGAATCCTCTTCTTTTTTTGTTTGCGAATATAACAAAATATTTTGCAAAATAAAAAGCAGAGTTTTTGAAACAAACAAATGCAAAAACAAAAAAAGGATCTCAAAGTGTAGGTACTTGAAAAAATGGATAACAAAGAGAGTAAAAAAAGTTACACAGGTTTACTTGCCGAAAGGGGTCGAATATGATAGGCCCCAATAAGGGGAAGATGGTTTTGAAAAGTGAAATTTAGAATGGTTATGGCAAGGAAATGAAACAAAAATGTTTACATGTGTGTTTAGAGAGGATAAGATTTGTAGTCAGGGTCGAATTTAGGGCAATAAAGGCTTTACTGGGCTCAAAGCTCTCACATAAAATATAGAAAACGATGTCCAAGAGTACAATTTGCCGACGAAAGTTACTAAGTCCAGCTCTGTTTGAGATGGCTTCTAGTTAATTATTCAGAAATATTATGCATTTTGAAATCTTTTAAACCTATAAACAAAAATATGCCATAAATAAGCTATCTCCTTCTCCTTCTCAGATAGATTTAATTGTATCCTGCTAGCCAGGACCTTAAAACAGCTGCCGAGCTGTGAACTGTTGCGGTGGCTTTCGGCTGGGTGGGTTATATACCATTCTCCGTTCGCCGTAAATCCAATTAAATGGAAGTTCGCTTTTTGTTATTATTCTTTTTATTTATTTTTTTTTGTTTTTTCATTGGCGGCACTCTGTGAGATAAGAAAAGCAAAGAGTGAATGTGAAGGTGAAGAAGGTAAGGGGAGAGGAACGAGGTGCGGTAGTGGGCGAGCAACAGCTACAGGAAAACAGCATAAATTGCATTAAATCCACACCCAATTTCTCTTTTATATATATTAAAACAAAAAAAATGGATTCAGCGTGGCAATGTGAGAGAAAAGTAATAAGGACAATGGCATTAAAATCACTTATAGCAGTTCTTATTTAAGCATTTTCATTTCGAACAAATGCCAGTCCGAATCCCTCTGAATTCAAATGGAAAGTGGATGAAAAACTTTTAAGCAACTTACAAGTAGGTATTATGAGAAGCCGTTAAAAACTTAAACCATGAGGGATAGGTATACTCTACTGATCTTTCTATTTGTGGGACTTATGACTGCACTTTCTATATAGAGATTTCTGGCGAATTGCCATCCCACTGTTGCTGTTGCTCACTTCTTTTGCCGTTGCCGTTCATTATCATTGGGCCAATTCACCAAGGACAGTTCGTCGATTTGTTTCCTTCCACTTGCTCAGATTAATTGAGCATAAATTTTTAATGCGCTTCACTTGAATTACTGCGTAAAATAGCAGCAATAAGTAAGAGTAAGGGTATGAAGTGGGTGGAGGTGAGGGTGAGGGAGGTTGAGAATTGGCAGCTATAGTGCTGGGCTCTTTCAAAATGTAACGCCCTTGAGAAATGTTTAATAGACTTTTAAGTCAATTGTGTTGTTGTTGCTGTTATTTGTTTTTGTTTTTGCCCTTGTCAAGGACCCGTGTCGCGACCAGCTGTCACCTGCCGATAATCATGTTCATTAATCACGATTATTTTTACTACAGACTAAATTCAACAGTATTAAAAAAGGTCTTAATCAGGTCCGGAACAACGTTGTGAAAGTTTATCCAATAGTTTAAGTTTAGTTTAGTTTAGTATCATCCAATCCAAATATGATCTGTTCTAGTCATTAAGATATATTCATGAAAGTGAGTAATCTGTCACCTTCCATCGACTTTTATATACCATGCACTTATTAAGAAGATCTTTAAGCTTCTGTATTCTGTATTCTTCTTGTTTTCCAGATATCGAAATCTGCTGGCAGAGCTATAACTTTCCTCTGAACCTCGAAAACTCTTACTTAATTCTTGGGACACTTTAACTTTATCATCAGATAAATATTATATTATAGAAGAGAATCTTTACCTTTTCGACCGATCTTTTTATAGGCATTAAATGTTATCGTATATACTCCGATCGAAAAGCCAAATAAACTTGATACTACGCATGATAAGAATTAGCTTTAGTATTAGGGGCGCTAACTAGAACTTTAGAACTTTAAATTTTGTATCAAATATTCATTAATTCTTGAATTTAGTTTTGAAATATTGTACTTTAGCCCATATCTCTTCACGAGCTAAACTACTTAATACTGAAAATTTCGACGCAATCAAATTTTCCACTTTTTGATTTTCGATTTTAACGAGGACGACTATCGAAAACGTCTCCTAACTATGCAAGGTTATACAAATCATTCCAGTTAACCTGTATATTAATTTTAGGATGATTGTGACATTTATTGGAAAACAGCGTATCCCAAAAAATCGTCTTCATATTTTGTATGCTTGGACAAGTGGTCTGAAAGAATCTGTAGTTTTGCTCCGATTTAGTTAAAATTTGTCAGCCTTGACGCTAATCCCCCTTATTCCCCAGCTTACCCACTAGTTTACAAGACATTTAGATGTCTGCTTTTAAAATTGAGATGTTATCAAATGGAGCCATTACATACAATACGATTGTTCATGACTTTTCAATGTTAATGGCGAATTTAACTTGGAGATTCTCCTTCTAAAGATAAGAGGGAAAGGTCTTTGCCTATGTATGGCGACACTTTTGAGCTGCCTATGACCTTAAGGAGACACCCACACAGCCGTGCGTACTAGGTAGGGGTCCATTCTCTCATTCCTTTTTCCGTATCCCTATCCCTCCCTTTCTTTACATTTGTCCCCTATTGATTGACATCTCACTTGGACTTGGCGTCAGTTGGTTTTTTGGTCCAAGCTGAAAGTGAAAATAAAAACGTATTCACCACAAAGCCAAAACTTTTGTCTTTTGCCTATACATTGCTCTCTCTCTCTATATATATATATCTCTCTATCTCTTTCTGGCTTTTTGTGAGGAGGGCGAGGATAAAAGTTTGTGTGGTCATTTGAATGTATTATGGGTTAGACGGAGGGGTAAGAGAAACGGCGATAGCTAGCCTCAAAAAGTTTTAATCGTGTTGCACTGATGTTTGTGTTGGGTCCCCTCCCCGCGTCCAGATTAGAATAGGGAACTCCAAAGGGCTGGGATTTATTTCATATTGAATTGACTTTGAATTAGAGCAAAGAAAGTAAAATAAATTGATTCAACGACAAATTGGAGCCTAATTCCACCAAATCCAAATGAAATGCTTGAGTATATCAATCAACAATTACTATCGAAATCAAAGTGGTTTTTATAATTATTTTCATTTATTAAATTCAAAATTCTTGCATAAGAATAATTTGCTTTAGTTTAAATCACCAGCAGCTGCATTTGGTGCATCTGTTTGCCTCTTTGTTCACGTAATGTGTAAACAATGAAAAGTAATATACGAAATCCTCTACAAAACGACACACACACACACAGTAAAAAGGAGGAAAAACTAAAATCAAGAACGGTAGAAACAGCTCACGTATCCGCACTTTTGGTCAGCATTTTGCTACCATTTCTCTTTTTGCAACATGTCTTAGACCCCGACTCAGGTAAGAAAGGACGACACAGGGGAATAAGGAATCAGTACAAGGGACCTGGGACAAATTGCATTTAAAGCGCCGCAGCATACAGTTGAGAAATGCAATCGGAATCACATGTAACTAGGTCAACGTACGGACAATGTGCCAAAGGCATCGCCGCATGCTGCGTTTGCCTTTCTTTGCGGAGACAATGTCAAAGAGCCACAGCCAGAACTAGAACCAGAGCCAAGAGGTCCTGCAGCGGTATGCACTACCAACAGATAAGATAAGCATCTACAATGCCACGAGAAACGAAATAAAAGAAAAAGGCGCCCAAAAACAAGAAAGTCAAATTCCTTTCAAATACTTAAGCTTACGCTGCGCCTTATACCCAAAGTCATTATCCTAAGACATGTGAAAACACTTCCCTAAAATGTTAAATGAATATATGCCTTAATTTAAAAAGTAAAACAAATTTATTAACCCATTCTGCTTTAGGTAATGTAGATCTCCATTTTCGCATTTAGCCATTTGCCAAAAGGAGCTTTGAGCAGGATGGAAAAATAGATTTAAAATTTTAAACCTTAGCTTCCACACAGAGGCGTAGCTAAGGTTCAAATTAAGGAGGAACAATATTAAAAGTAACATATAAAAATCAGAATTTCAGAATTTAATGCCATTTTATATGATATGATAAATTGTGATTTATATCTTGTTGAAATAACTTTTGAAATCGGATAGAAAATTGCGAAAAAAAAAAAAAAAAAAAAAAAAAACAGTTGTGAATCGTTATAACCTTGGAAATTATCGGATGCATCTTCTTTAGATGAATAATCACCATCCTGATCATCAGCACCACCGAATAATATAAAAATTATACATTTGAATTAAAACGATAATGGCGCTCAGATTGTCTAGCGCTGCCACCCCGTCTAAACTACGCGAGTGATCTTAAACCACTATTTGTAACAGACTCAAAGTGAGTCATTGCTAAATATCGATATTTTACCACTATGTGTTATCGATTGGTCCGCCATCTCTAGTCTGAATGACCGGGAAAGAATCAAACGAAGGAAAAACGAAAGGAAAATTTGTAAATCATTTCTAAAATTTATCTCGACAGGACAGGGTGTTCGGTGCTAACGAACAGTTTGTCGAATTCTACAAAATAATTAAATTACGATTAAAATGCCAAATATCTAAATCAAGATCGAAAGAAACTGTGTGTGCGTCTGCGTTTTCGTCTTAATGTCATAGATGTAAATTTGCCTTTATGTATTAATGTTGCTTTGCGCGTGTGTTGTGTATGTGTGAGTGTGTTTAAAGCGGAGCATAAAGCAGCAGAGGAAGCGTAGACCGACGCTCAGTAAGCCGCCAAGTAGAAGACGAAGGCGAAGAAGACGAAGGAGAAAAATTAAAGAGAAACGCAAATATAAAGCCACCATTTTAATAGTGTTTGTGTGTGCGTGAGCAAAGAGAAAAAGAAATAAAAAATATAAACGGACATTATAATCAAGCGAAATGGCCAGTTTTCAAATTCATCGCGATATTACCAACGAGAAGGAGAATTCAGCTGCTGCTGTGACTCTTAAAGAAAAGTCAATCATGTCTTCTAAGCAGCCTCTTGGCGTGATCAAAGAGAAGCAAGCACTGGCTCCCCGTGAATTCTTTGGAGTCCTCAGTTCCAACAACAACAATCAGCAAGGCCGAGGAATACCAGCCCCAGGCGGTAAAGCGGTAAGTTTTGAAAATGAAATCCTCCCCATCCCTCTCATAGTTAAACCTAGGTTAGCTAGCAGCAAGCCTATACATTTATGTTATGTTTTTATCTCCTTCGTTGCGCACATTCTAATGCAGCTGCTGCTGTTATTTCGACGCGCCTGGATAAACGGTGGTTGATGTCACTTTCCCTGTCTTGCTTGTTCTCACTCGCTTTCTCTCTCTGACCCGCTCGCTCTCTCGCTCGCTTTGTTTGTGTGTGGATTTGATAGGGTTGCGCTTGCTTAGTAGATGAAATGATATTGCACATTTTCCATCCTGTCCTCTGGTTTCTTGTAACTTGTAACCTAACCTAGAAATTGCAAGTACCTAAATAATTGAAACTATTTTTGCGCGCTAAAAACAATTACCCATACACAAGCCGCCCAACCAAGAGAGTGTGGGAGAGAGGAAGAAAGGGACAACAGATAGGAAGCCATTAAAAGGCGCGCAATACCAACAACAAAAACAAATGTGCATACATATATATGTATGCACACACACACATACATAAGTATCTGGGAATATGCATTTGTATGTGTACGTAGGTGCCCCCGCTCACGTAACATGATTTTTCCAAGGAACAGCCTAAATAAAAAAAGGGATTGCAGCTGGAATACAGGGTGCTTCAATCGTAGGCTACAAATTGAGCTTTGGATTTTGAACTTCGAATAAAGACTTCTGATCCTTCCTTCATGTTTGTTTTACTATTTATTTTTTTGACTTAAACACAAATGTGTTTGCAAATGTCAAACTCTATGGGGCTGTGTCATTCCTTATCGTTCTTAGTCCGATATGAGATCTCTCTGGCCTCTAAGCCATATGTCCGAAAGCATTAGGTTTACGTCTCGAGATATGGATCCTTATTTTCACACCTTTCCCATTTTGAATTTTTATAGGTTTTGCGTGAAGTTGGACCCACAAAGTCATCGGATGAAAATGCCATTTATGCCGCCGTTGGCGGCTCTAAGAAATCGTCTGTGGTGGATCAATTCAAAAATTTCACCGTGTATGAGGATAATTTCGATACTCAGGTGTCAATAGCACCTCCAAAACAGACAGTTGCAGCAGCACCAGCAGTTTCATCCATAATCGATAAAGAGAATCAAATAATAGACAATGTCAAGTAAGGATATTTAAATTGATCCTCTGCTTTCCCCGAATATTACATCTATTGTTTATGCTCTCTCTCACTTTCTGTAGAGAATATGGCAACCAACAAGAATACGATTTGGATGGTACACCAATGTCGGTAACTGATGTCTTGTCACCAATGTCATTGGATCGTTCCATTGGCGGTGTTCAGTCCATCGAGGAGGATGCTCACAAGGATGTCAATGGGCAGCAGATGCTAATGGCCCGTGAATTGCCACCACGGAATGATCGTCAGCGTTTCTTTGAAGTGACCCAATATCAAACGGATATCTTAAGATATTTCCAAGAGAGTGAGGTAAGTGCAAAAACCAGAAACCATTTTGATTGGACCAATTGAGTCCTGCATGGTGTGTCATTTGTCAGCCAAATGATGGAAAAGGCGAGTGGAGGGGGAAGTCCCTTATCCAGATGTTAAGTGCGCCTCCCCGTGAATAAATGTGTGTTCTCTCTTCACGCATCGCTGCTTAGGGTTTTCTCGAACGTCTCCGATCTTCGGTGCCTCTCTTTTTATCTACATTCGTCTTCTTCGTTTCCATGTCTGTCTTTGCTTATATTGTCGTCATGTGTTTGTCATCGGTCGGGGGAAAATGCACATTGTGTGTGTTGGTGTGTGCGTGTGTGCATGTGCATCCTGTCCCGTGAGTTAACTCAAGTCAATAGCCATTTCTATAGCACAATCCCCGGTCAGAAATACTAATTATCGCGCCCTAACGACACACACACACACACACACACGGAGTATCTCTTTAGGTGGGTTTTCTTCTTGAGCAGTTGAAAAACCTTTAAGGAGAAAACAGTTTACCAAATAATAAACAACTTTATTCTAGCAATGAAAACTGTACTTGAATTTTAATTTATCGGCTCGGGGGATATCTAACTAATATATAACAAAAATAAGTTTTCTGAGAAAAATCAAAGATTTTATTTTCAAGAATTTATTAACGTGAAGTCTTGTTGAATTGATCATAGAACTCTTCAGTTACTGGATTTGTTGGTAGAATTAAAGACTGCTTGCGTTGATTAATCTGATACAAAGCCAACTGGGCATTGGCACGACGCAGCTCCTCCAGCTGAACCTCACGCCGACGACCCACTTCGATCTGCTTGCGGACTAGAGTGCGATCCAAATTGATGGCATGATTCTCCCATTGTTTATCCAAGAGTTGGGCTTCCGTTTTGCGTTGCTGCATATCGGCCAATTGTTGCTCCTGATCCTTGCGAAACGATTTCAACTCTTCGTCACTCATGCCACGATACATAAAGGGAATTTTTCGATTGGGATCAGTACGTGATTGGGCCACAGCAAGATTTTCAGTGAGAATATCACTTGATAGCATATTATAGATCTCGGCCATATCGTCCTCGTTAGTCTCGCGTTTGACACGTTCACGATTCACTTCCTTCTGCTTGGCCAAATTGGCATTATATTGACGTGTTCTCTGGACTATTTGATTGCGCATCAAATGCTGCGATTTGGCCATCTCTTCGAGATGCATTTCCCTGGAATTGATTTTCTCCATCATGAGACTATCGGCCAGGCAACGAGCCTCCTCGGCCGCCTTACTCTCTCTAACCTGCTGATCCAGCCAGGCACGTTGCTGCAGTTGTTGACGCTGCTTGCGATCTTGATTAAATAGATCCTCACCAGAGAACACTTGGGCGCTGGAAATGCCCAATCTTACATCATTATCAGCCACACGCGAAGGCAATGCCTTTTTCAAAGAATCAGGATCATTTAAATCGAATTCCCGCCTCTGATCCTTGCGTTGAAAACGTGAACGATAATAATTCAAATTGAATACGGCAAGACGTTTCTCCTCTTCCTGTTCCTTTGCTTTGGCGCTAATTAATGTCCTTTGCAACTGTTCCAGTTCATCGTGGCTCTTATTCCATTTCACTTGGGCATTCTGCTCTTGTTTTTTCTCCAAAATCTGATGTTCCAAAGTGTCCACATCTAACTAAATTTGACACCATATTAGATTATTAGATGACGCTGATATAAATATTTTTAACACTGCTTACTCCGAATATGCGTTGTTTGGTATTGAAGATGCGCTTCTTGCGCTCCTCCTCAAATTGTTGACGTTTCCTTAGCTTAAGGACCTCATTGAGATCCTCCTGAGTGCAAATGGGCAATTGTAGTGTCATTATTCGAGACAGAGATTCAATAGATAACTGGCAAAAAAAGGAAAATTTATTTACTTTGCTTTCTTCTATTATGGTTGGTTACCGTGGCTGAATGTTGTGTATGTGTTTCGTTTATTTCAGTTGCCTTGTTTATTTCCCGCTCCTGGCAACCATTAAGCCATAAACCTATAACTAGATAGATGGGGGGGATATGTAAAGCAATCTCTGAGTCATTATTTCTCAAAATATTCAATCAACTATTATGGGAAATCTTTTCGTTTCTCGTTTTTCTCTCATATTTTTAATAGCATTTAAAATCTCTTTTTTCGGTCCCACCAGCAGCAGCACAAATTGTATTCATGTCCCTCTCAATTGGCGGCGCTTGACGTGTCCAATAAACGTTAAACTGGCCCATTAAATAAACACCTAATGTACATATATGTACATATACACATATACATATACATACATATAGTATGTAAACGCTTTTGTGTGCAAAAAAGAGATTTTCGTTTCGTTGAAATTTTTGCATGCCTCTCACGTACCTACCGAAATAACCAATAAACAAATAAAAATTGGTAAATTCGATTGCCGCCGCCGCCAAGTC
The DNA here is from genome assembly GCA_018152135.1 of Drosophila paulistorum. Lineage (NCBI taxonomy): Eukaryota > Metazoa > Arthropoda > Insecta > Diptera > Drosophilidae > Drosophila > Drosophila paulistorum. The sequence continues at coordinate 18,347,117 of JAECXG010000690.1, forward strand.
AATGCTAGCCCCAGGGGGAAAAGTAATGTACGAGAAGTTTGGCTAGCTCTCCGGAATAGGCAAATTGTGTACACACATAAGAAGATGTATGTAAGGGGGAGGAGGAGGAGTATGCAGAGAGGAGGAGGTCTAACAAGAACTTTGACCAAAACAAAGAAGAAAATAAAACATCAAATATACATTTATTGGGTTTTAACTTTCTCTAATTATTCCCTGAATTGGGTACTATAATTCCAATTTCAAATTTATGACTAATTCAAGTTTAATTTATTATACTTTGACAGAGCTAGCTGTACCGTGAATAGCAAAAAGCCTTATTATTATTAAAGTTCTTTGTCATTTTTCAGTTGTTTATACAAAAAATGTCGATTCACATCACATTCTAGTTAATTTTGTAAATATCATTATCATTATTTCATTCGAATGCTGAAATGGGGCTACCAATTCTTGGAGGAGACACTAGACACATTTACTTTACACATTGATATCCCAACTCTCTTTTGTTTACCTTTAAAACTCAAACTCGAGATGTGAATACTACCAAAATATATATAGAAATGACGAAATCTGAGAGTAAAAAACAGATAACCAAATAGACTAAGTAAGATGTTTGAGTAATTGTTTTGGCCATTTCCTGTTTTGCCCTAGAATAGCTTTTGATACTTTCGATTACTAGGGAAATTGAAGTGGGTTTATTTCGCTAAGTTTATGTGTCGAATCTACATTTATTGTTGTTACTCGTTGTGAGTGCGTGAAACTAATAATTATTAATAGCAACTAATATAGTTAACTAATCACCAATCTTATGTTTACTTTACTTTACTTTTCTTGTGATGATTTTGCTTTTGCAGAAAAAGCATCGCCCAAAAGCCCAATATATGCGCCGTCAAAGGGACATCAATCATAACATGCGTTCGATTTTGATCGATTGGTTGGTTGAGGTGTCTGAGGAGTATAAACTGGACACAGAGACATTATATCTATCCGTCTCCTATCTTGATCGCTTCCTCAGCCAAATGGCAGTGGTGCGCTCCAAATTGCAATTGGTTGGCACTGCAGCCATGTATATTGCCGCGTAAGTAAAGTAAAAGATGGAAGATAGTTTGAGAGCCAATGTTAAGCAAATTGTCTTTACGTTTGTTGTTGTGTATAGCAAATACGAGGAAATCTATCCACCAGCGGTGGGTGAGTTTGTCTTCCTCACCGATGACAGCTATTCCAAGGTTCAAGTGCTACGCATGGAGCAGGTCATATTGAAGGTTCTATCCTTTGATTTGTGCACTCCAACGGCATACGTTTTCGTCAATACGTATGCAGTGCTAAGTGATATGCCCGAGAAGCTTAAATATTTGACTCTGGTATGTAAAACTAATCATATTCTATTCTGAATTCAATACCTAATCCGGAGTTTCCTTCATTTAGTTCCTGTGCGAGCTATCTCTTATGGAGGGCGATCCATATTTGCAATATTTGCCATCACTTATATCATCGGCAGCCCTGGCATTGGCACGTCACATGTTGGGCATGGATATCTGGACACAGGAATTGGAAGAGATCACCGCCTATAAGTTGGCTGATCTCAAGACAGTTATGCTGCAGTTATGCCAAACACACCAAAACTCCAAGGAGCTCAACACACAGGCCATACGGGAAAAGTACAATAGAGAAAAGTAAACGAAACATATTTCATCAACATAGTTATTCAAGTTTTATTCAAATGAATTATTTTCCTCCACCACACAGATACAAGAAGGTAACTGCCATTGATTCGATTGAATTAACCAAGGAACAATTGGATAAACTTTGTGTGGCTTATCAAACGGAACAGCAACAACTGCAGGAATCATCGGTTTCATCATCATCATCGTCGTCAACAACTGTCACCGTCACATCACTGCCGCTGCCACCCAATAATCTCCAAACTAAAGCAAATTTGTTTTATAAGTTTTAAGTGTTTTTCTTTTTTTACATATTTTTTTATTTGGGTAATCTTTTTTTTTTATTATTGCTCATTTGAAACTTTTTATTTCTCTATATTTAATATTTTATTTTAAACTACTAGCACACTATGCTGCCATGATGAAATTGTATTTTAGCCTAGTATTTAGCAACATTTGCGCCAGCCTCCCAATCTATGTAAAATGTTAGGATAATTGGAGACAGGTTGAGAAAGGGAAGGGTGATGATTCCCCCCGCCATTGTCAGGATGTTAAACTGGACAATTTTATATGAATGCATATATAATATATATTGCCATATAAAAGAATTCGAACAAAAAAAAAAAAAAAAGATATAGAAGTGACAGCTAAAACTCTTTCCAAACAAACATCCTTGTGGAGGGGTCAATGAATAAGAACGGTGGCAGCATTCGAATCTAAACGAGACAACAAAAAAATAACAAGAAAAAAAAAAACAAAACCTAACCACAGTGGTACGGGCTACTATATATAAAACTAATATTAACATTATTAATTTTAGCTATCTAAAATGTTATAAAGAAATTTTTCAACTCTGTTCCACTTATATATGTATCTTAATCTTACGTATTTATAGAACAAAACCAATGTAACCTATGCCCACTATATTATATCATCCACAATACAGCCCCCTCGCCCCCCACCCCACACTTCCTTTACTGTCTAGGCCATAAATGTTCTGTGAACCACGCAACAACAAAATAAATGAAACCATTTAAAAATACATATACATATATATAGCTACATACATAAAACGAAATATCTGTCTAATGTTTAATCATATATATATACATATATGTATATGCATATGCAATAGGTTTCGCGCTATTTGTCACTGTCACTTAATTAACTTAATGACGCTTATTACAGATTATTAAACTAAGTTTAACTTTTGGTTAACGCATTAGCTCAGCCAGTTTTAAATGGATTAGTCTATGTTTTTTTTTTTTATCGTGTATTTACTACTAACCCAACACTCTCTCTATACTCTTTGAAAATGTAATCTCGACATGAATTGCTGCTGATCAATAATATCGGTAAACCACTTGATAAAGAGCCGATTATTCCATATTTTGTACTCAATAAAATTGTGAAACTGAAAGAAAGAAACTATTGAAATTGGCTCCATTTTCATTTCGTTTTTGTACACAAACATGCCGTCTACGTTACAGGATGCGAGGATCGGGACGGTAAACAGCCAAACGGTTCACATGTACGGTTCTGGTAAGTCTTTTTCCAGGGGGTCGGATTCCGTAGACAAGATCCGAAATCGACGTACTATTGTAGCGGACCCAATCCAATCGGATTGTAGCTTTGGGCAACGGCCCACTCTTCGGCTAGGTGCATAGAGCCATACTTCGTCGCGGGGGCAGAATTCCTGAGGGTGCGATCCACACACGCGAATACCACAAGCAGTAGATGTTTGTAGAATGTTGGGTAAAAGTAGTGACCAGCTGTAGAGATCAAGCTCTTCATATGGGCCATCCAGTTTGAATATATGAATATGCATATATACTAAAGAGTAAAACGTTATAAAACAAAAGTAAAACGTTTATACAAACCTTCAAAACGTAATGGAATTCCGATCCATTACTGAAAATTTTTATAACAAGGCCGCTTGTTTTTGTTGGCTTGGGCATAAATGTCCCTTCGTCCGTCTGGATCAACGCGAACTCCTCCTAGACCGTAAGAGCTACAGAGCTGAAATTTTGCACGTAGGCTTGTATATACTGCAGGGGTTGTATATCTCAGATTCAGCCGGATCGGACCACTATATCATATAGCTCTCATACAAACGGCAAAGTCACGAACAGTGACTTTTGTGAATAACTTTGTTAGTTTCTGAGCAATTGTCAAAATTTCATATTGGTGAGTTCATTATAGCTATAAACGACTGTGCCGAATTTGATAAAGATCGAGTGACTATATCATATAGCTCCCATAGGAACGATCGATTGACTTTGATCAATATCTTCGCTATTTCCTATGCTAAGATTGTAGGCCGTTCTTTCGGAAACATTACTCTTCTTATTGTTAGATAAAACGTTTTTCCACTTTGACGGCTATAAGTGAGGAAAGAGTACCAAACAACTTGCAAGGGTATACAAACTTCGGCGCGGTCGAAGTTAGCCCCGGCCCTATGTATGTATTTCAATGATACATTTCGTTTCACACTTGACGCTTTATTTGTGGAAAATGTTCCTTTGTTTTGAGTAGCTTTCTCTTATGATTGAATTTTGTCTTGGATCAGAGAAATGTTAAATCAAATTGGTTTCTCGGCCCTAACGTAAACCTTTGCAACAAATGCTCCACAAATTTGCCTAAATTAGTGTGAATTGTCAATACGAAATCGATGTGATTGGGGGTCAGCTTAAAGTTCAACGACAACAAATTGCCAATGAATTGAAATGAAATACATGTAAATTGATATTTCTCTTTTAGAGACTTTATTTTATTTGTCTATATAATTGGTAGAAAATAAAAGCAAACAAACAACAATAATGGCCTGCAAAATAATGTTGGCATTACTTTATTCCTCATATCGAAAGCCCAACACACAACCGCACACACACAACCGCACACACACAAACACACCGGCAGACACACGTATCCCTGATCAGTGGTGTGTAAGAATGACTATTCTTGGATACTTTATCAGTGGATCGAGCATTTTTCTTTTACGTATAATAATGAAAATGATATATTATAAAACAGAAATGCAAATTCTTCCTCCAAAAAAAGTAACAATATTGAAAAAACAAATCGCTGTGGCTGGGATTAACTTCTTCGTTCTTCTCTCTGTTAAGTTTAGTATGCGAATCGTGTGTCCGGATGATAACCAAGTTTATCCAGAGCCGGATTGCAGGCAAAGTTAATCATGGGTGGTGGTCCGCAAAGCAGAACGATCGTATCATCGCTGGCCGGAAGTAAATGGGCGCCAATCATATCGTCATTGATAAAGCCAACGCTATAAGCCCAGCCTGCATATATAGAAAAGAGAATAAACACAATCGGGAGTTAGTATAAAATGATTCACTTTTCAAGGTACATAATATTGGGGTCCAAATGGCTGTAAGACCTGTACGCGTGCGCGTTATCACTCCCAATGTTTTGCAGTTGTTTAGTTAGTAGTAAGGCTTAAACTAGAATGACTAGCTATGCTGTCTGGCTGATGGAATTTGAGTGGAGGGGTGGGGCGAGAAGAATCACATTAATAGCTAAACCGCTGATCCGACCGATGGCCCAATCGTTCCAGACCCGGTATACATGTGTAGTTGACCATGGGCGGCGGACCACATAGCAGACATAATGTATCCGCATCGGGCGGATAGAGATGCTCGCGCATCATCTCATCGTTAACATGGCCAGTGTTGTAGGACCAGGCTAAGAAGCGCGCAGGCGCCGTACGCGGCATCCGTTTGAGGGCAGCAGCAGCATGTGGCGAAGGGAGGCAGACACAAACAAATTCTTAACATAATAGATGGCTTTTTTGTGTTGGTTTTAAACATATTGTGTAACATCATGCTTAGTGATTCGCAACTACAAATGAGACGACGGAATGACAAATGTGAAAGACGAAGAGATATGCTTGGTCTAGGGAATCGGGGTGAGTGTTTTTTTTTTCTTCTTTTTTGATTAGATTTATCGTACTAGTGGAATAAGGTGACCCACAAAGATAGTGAACTAAAGAAATCGGAAATAAATTAAGCAATATTTGAGAATGAAAATACAGTTCTCACAGTTCTCCATTGTGTGGGAGAGCGTACATTAAAATATTTGAACGTGTTTTGGCTAATTATACGATTTTTCAATTGATTAGCCAAAATGTGGGCTATACACCGAGTAGAAGTGTACACAACGAAATGCAATGATAGATGAGTCCGCTGATTTGAGTGATTTGCGCATATAATTTCCTGGAGCTCACCTTCGGCTGCCTTATCAACGGTGTACCAGACCTTAAACTGATCAGGATGCTTCTGTGCCAATTCGTCCAATTCGGCACGCAGGAGAATATCTTTTTCGCTCTGCAAAAATATATAATTGATATGGATCTTGCTTTAAGCTAAAATTGTGAATTTTCAATGCTTACCTGATTGGCAAAAAGCAATGCCAATTCGGTCTTATCCTTGTCACTGCGTTTTAGAACCTCACGGGCCAACTGTAACATGGGAGTGATACCTGTACCACCGGCAATCATATTCACACGTTTGGCTGTCACATGCTTGGGCGGATCCTTGCGCAGTTTCTTTATGGAGAACGTGCCATTGCCCAGATACTGCAGACGTCCGGATGGACCACGGAATGAGATCTTATGTCCGATTTCCATTTGCTCCAAGAACTGTGTCATCTTGCCGCCAGCTGGGAATTTGGGATGCGAATCCTTAAAATAGACCTTGACCACCAAGTCCACATAGCCGACATCCTCATCGGAAGAGATTGGGGTATATGGACGTATAACTAGCTCATTGTCAATGGTGGCTATCAAATGGATATGCTGGCCGACAGGCAATCCCAGGACATGCTGCTTGGAAGGCAGTCCAAAACGAAAACGTCGTGTGTCATGGCTGAGTATCTCCTTTTCAATCAATGGCAATTGATACTTATCATTGGGATCGACTAGAGTACGTAGGCGGGCAGTACGATTCGGTTCCCGCCTGGGTTTCGTTGATTTTTTGTTCAGGAAATAATGCACAATCAGAGCACCGGCTACCACGGCCACCACGCCCACAGCAATCGGAACGAACTAAGTAGTGAATGAGTAAAGAGGAAGATTATTAGCCAGAATCAAGGACACTATGAAAACATAAGTTAACCCAGCTAGATTCAAATTAGTTGTAAACATTTGTTACACAATCAAAATATGCGAAATAGTCTAACGTGATTCAAAAATTGCGTTTGCTGATTAGAGGTCGCAGGGTTGAATAGAAACAACCATTTGAGAATGGGAAAAACTAAAAACACATGAAATCGTACGTTATCTCCGTCCTCCCCCCTCCGTCCCGCTCTAACTCATTTAAGTCATTTGGTAGAGTTGGCTAACTCGCTGAAGCCCCACAATACCGATACGCATTGGCCCCATTGACCCCAAAACTGCAGTCCAACTTTGGAGAAGTATAAAAAAAAAATAACTAAAATATAAATACAATAATGTATATACAAAATGTATGAATATTGCGAAAGTGTATTTTAAAAAAATTAGTGACGTCAGAAACATATAAACATAGTGTCAGCTGGCCTGCAGCGCAATAGAGAGAAAGAGAGAAAAGAGTGGTGGCATTCCCTTGTTAACTTACATCAAATTCCGTCATTTTATGTTTTACACTTGCTTTTTAGTTTAATTTAGTTTACAAATTTTGTTAGCTAATTTCTAATTTGAATTGCAGCTGCTCTCACTTGATGAACTTGACCGACTCCCCCAAAAATACCGAAAAAAACAAAACACCGCAAACGTTTGATTTAACCGAACCGTGTGCTAAGTCGCATAATTTCCAATTGAAATGAAGTAGACGCGTGGAGTCTCCGCGAGAGCTCGGTAGGTAGTAAGTAGCCCCACTGTATGGGAAAGAGAGAGAGAGAGAGCTAAAGAGATGCCGAGTCAGGCCGAGTAAGCGAGTTACACTGAGATCGGCAAGTATTTTAACAAGTGTGCGTGTGATTTAACAAATATTAATCGGAAATTAAATATGTATTATTAACCAACACGCAGTTACATATGTATGTAGATAATGAATGGAGTAATTAATCGCATTTGATTGAATTGTGTATGTAATATTTAAACAGCCACTGTAGTACCCGGTTTATTACAAATCGTTTTTTTTGTTGCTTTTTATTATTTTTACTAACGATGATAAGCGAAAAATGCTAGCAAAAGAGATAAAGACAGAATGAGATAGAGAGGGAGAGAAAGCAAGCGACAGCAGTTATTGTGTAAGAGAAACTTAGCTGACTGGAAACAGCTGATTGGAGCACTGAATTCCACTCAAAGTGCTTGTTTACACATTTGTGCTTTAAATATTGTGCGGCATGCACAAATTGCATTTGAAACTAACAATAAGACCTTTAAATTAGGTAGATAAAAACCACTTGTCCGTGACACTGACCCATCCCAAAGTGGAGACTAGACCCTGCTACCCGGCTCCATCAACCACTGAGATGTCATGTAATCTTTATTTTTATATGTATTATTGTCTTTGTCAGGCTGCTGGCATAAAATAGACAAATGACGTCATTTAAAAAGAATCTCTGGCGTATCGTTGTGCCAGTACCAACACTCAAAATTATATGATTATGAAATTGGCAAAAACAAAAAAAAAAAAAAAAAAAAAAAGGAATTACATAAAAATTATGAGAATGTGCAATTTTGAAATTTCGTAACTTACATTGCTCTCAACGAGACGGGCCATCTTCCAGGGACTAGAAGTTGGAGATTCTTGGAACTTGTCTTTCTCTTACATCTGCCGCCTGAAGATCGAAAAATCAATGATGAATGCTTTTAAATTATATAATTCCACGAAATTCACTTAATCTGGCAGAGTTCTGTTAATCAGAAATACAAAAGATTATACAAAAAAAAAATAAACGCACCTAGACACGGCGAACAAAATGTTTGTTCGACTCCCCCATGAGCCCCACGCAAACGCAATAGTGCCCTCTCTTTCTTACTTGTTTGGAATTCGGGTTCTCTTATTAATTTGGTCAAGCAAAGTTTTTGCCGAGTATGGCAACATCCCTTTTTCATAAACTGCCAGATCAAATTTTAAACATGCTAAAATTAAGAATACCTGTTGAATTAAAATTCAATAAAAAAGAAAAAAAATAGTCTCGAAAAGGAAAAGAGCTAAAAGTAGCAGTAGTAGTAAAATATCATGGCTTAAAAACATCAAACAAAGAGTATGGCATCATTGTGCATTATGTCAGTGTCATGTTTCATTTCCCATTGTTCCGGTTGTACGATATTTGGAAAATCGAATCGACATAATCCCAAATTTCGAAAATATCGATACTATAGTGCCTCCCATAATCTGGCAACACTGCACACCGACTACTATATTGTTGCAAGATTCCGAAATTGCATTCGAAGACAATTTAAAATACCTAATTCTAAAAATTACACATTATTGGTTTTCTTCGAGATATTCAAGTAAAGACCTTTTTCTTTTGAAGCAACATAGTTCAAATGAACAATAGATCAAATCAAGTTCGATACATCGCCATCTTCATCTTCAATCTCTTTTGTTCTCCAAGGTTGCATGTTCGACTCTTTTGTTGCATGTTCGACTCCATTGTCGGAGTTCGACTCTTTTGTTGGACTCCATTGCCTGATGTTGGTACTATTTTTCACGATTTTTACTCTTTTGCATGAACTGCGCTCTTTTGTTGCATGTTGGATGCTTGCAGTCGTCGCGCCGTCGAACATATTTGATGTTCGAAGAAAGACGATTTAATTAAAAAATTGTTGGTTTATCGCTATCGCTTCTTTATAAATTCCATCGATATTAATCGTTCTTTCTTGAAACGGCATTCGGAAGGTGTAGACATGACGTGAGTTGATAGAGCATAAATAAAGAAAAAAAATCTTAAAATATTTAAGTAATCCTAAAAGTTTATCAATAAATTTTAGCGCCAATCTGTGGCTATAAAGTTAATACATTTGATGAATTAAATATTTAAAGGATTTGGCAATCTAAAACCAGCTTTTTGTGACCCACAGCCATGTCCATATCAGTTTGGAAATGATTGCTAGAGTAAAACTAATTTTTGTGTTTAAATGTGCAACTACTATGAAAGCTGCAATTGTTTGCACAATTTTTAAACAATTCATTTACATATTTCCTCTGAGACATTGTAAATAATTTGGAATTTCATTGTCCAATTTCAGGTCAAAAGTTTCTCGTGACACGCTCCTGGAGGGCGTCAGCGGCCTGTTGGAGGCTTCGGCTAAGAAGAAGCGTGGCTTTTTGGAGACAGTCGAACTCCAGATTGGCCTGAAGAACTACGATCCCCAAAAGGACAAGCGTTTCTCTGGCACCGTCAAGTATGTTGGATAGAATTAAAAACCTAAACTTGAGACACGTGGGTCAGATAGTTTTAGGTAGTCGAGAACCGCCAGCTCTCGGCGGACCTGCACTCAGGGTCTTAAAAACAAAATGAGTAGGTTTCCCCACCCTTACCTTACGGTTGGCTGGTGGTGGTTAACCGCCCAATAGTTTAATATGTAAACCCAGTTTGTGGCTCCGCCGAGGGCTCCGTAAGTTTTACCAGCTCAATCTTAGTTTTTTCTCCTTGTTTTTTGTTTGCACCCACTGTATTTACTGCATTTGATCATCTTGGCAATTGAGATCTAACTTTTGCATTTCCTCTGCTGTTCTTTTGACTAGGTTGAAGCACATTCCCCGCCCAAAGATGAAGGTGTGCATCCTTGGTGATCAGCAGCATTGCGATGAAGCCAAGGCTAACAACGTCGAGTACATGGATGCCGAGGCTCTCAAGAAGCTGAACAAGAACAAGAAGTTGGTTAAGAAATTGGCCAAATCCTATGATGCTTTCTTGGCTTCCGAATCGCTTATCAAGCAGATTCCCCGTCTCTTGGGTCCTGGTCTTAACAAGGCCGGTAAGTTCCCTGGTCTGCTGTCGCATCAGGAATCGATGATGGGCAAAATCGAGGAGGTTAAATCCACCATCAAATTCCAAATGAAGAAGGTTCTGTGTCTGTCCGTGGCGGTCGGCCATGTGGGCATGAAACAAGATGAACTTGCCCAGAATGTCAACTTGTCGATCAATTTCTTGGTCTCGCTGTTGAAGAAGAACTGGCAGAACGTGCGTTCCCTGCACATTAAATCCTCCATGGGACCACCCCAGCGTCTGTACTAAAAAATCCTGAATATGGATGGATATGTCACCATGATTGGGGCATTCGTATTTTATGTTCATTTGATGGAAAAAAAATAAACAAATCTACATTTTTCTAATGTATTTGGCATTTATGTTTATTTTATAAAAATATTTATCAACTAGTTTGCTTACAGTCCTAGATTTCTGTAGAACTTATGGTTCTTGCAAGAAAGTCGCGGACATCCAATGCTCGTTCCACAAGTTCCGATTCATCCACATCGCCATCTGAAGGCGGCTTCTGCATTGGATGTGTTGCTCGAAATTGCGATACTTTGACCTTGTTGCCCCACTCGGGCAAATGGGGCTCGGTCAGTTCTTCCAGGAGATTGTGTAGGACAGCTGCCGCCTGAATGATGCAGGATGCGGTCTGGAAACTAATATCCAGCGGCTGGCTAAGGAAATGCCAACGTGACATGAAGCGATGTAAGGCAGAATCGCTTAGCTCGTAAAGATGGTCGGCCACTTCGTTGAAGTCATGTTCATGTGGTGCTTCGGGTTCGTCGTAGCGCTGCAGCAGCCATGGACGCATTGGATAATTCTGATCGCCGGGGGCTAGGACAAAGGCGGGAACACGTCGTTCATTTATCTGACGCTTGGGCAGGGATGTCAACGTATTTGGGATGATAGAAAAACTCGGCACTAGCGGAGAACAAGTCGCCGCTCGATTGCCATTGCCCAGTTGCAGTTCACGGAAGAGCATGCGATCATCGAGGAGGAACTCCATCAGCAGATAACCAGAGGCTCTAATTGGAATAGAACAAACACCCAGTACACCCATTAATGCTGCTGGCATATTGCTTTCCCGTTGAAATCCAGCCGCCACATTGTCACAATCCACCTTCATCTGAGGCAAACGGCGCAGTGCCTTGCCCAGGCCGGACATGACAGCGTTGCAGAAGATCTTTAGGCATTTAATGGCTCTGGCCCGCGGTAGAGCAAATTGTTCGGCTATCAGGGATATACGTTCGCCGCTGGCCAGAAAATAGAGAGCCAGGGCCACACATTTGTTGGCGGTGACAATTGGCGGTGGCTGCAAATCTTCGGCCGACCGTAATGTTGATGCCAATTGCCTGCACAGGGTCTGGAAAGTGCTGCGCGTGACATGCAACTTGGAAAGAAACTCCTTGTCGCTGAAGTTTGGCATTAGATGTTCAAAGAACTGACGTTGGCGGGGTATGTTAACTGTAGTTTGGTCCACCGCTTCCGATGTTGAACATTCTTTTGGGGCCTGCTGCACTTCTTCCGTGCTCTTCTCATTCGTGCACTGGCTTGCCGAATTTAGCTGGAGTTGTTTCAAACGCAACATGGCATACATTTGCATATATTTGGATTGCATCTCGATCAGTTGCCGCATAAAGAAGGTGCGCAGCATCCTGAAGCGCCTCCGGGTACGCTGCTGTCTTCTCGGTCGGGTCATGATGACGGTCCGCTTCATGTGGTGAATGTGTAGTTCTATCAAATGGGCCACTTTTAATTGGCGACTTCTCAAATCACCAGTCGTTTTACTCGCTTGAAGCTTCTCCAAAACATCGGTTAAATGGGCGGTGGTCAAGTTGATTTCCTCTTCCATTTTGTAATCTCGTTTTTGGTAAATAATTCAAAATAGAAAAAATAAACGAAATGCCAATTCGCTCCAACAAGCAACTTCAATTCGCTTGGATACAGGGAATTCGCTCGGTAAAAACAATCGATACTATCGATAGTACCGTCGATAGTTTGCTAGCTTTGTGAAGAAGAAGAAACAAGGGAAAATTTGCAATTTTAATTAAATTAATTTGAACATAATTAAACAATAGGACGCAACCGCGTCATAAATGCTGAATAATAACGCATTCTTTGCGCTGAACACAATCTGTCTCTGAGCTCTTTTCAAAGCAGTACTAGTGTCTTCCCGGTGCACTTTCTGGGTTCTCCAGATACTCCCCAATCGAGGGTATCCAAAAGAAAAATAAAAAAGTAAACATAATTAAATTAAGACGGCATTGATGTTGGTGCTCGTCTGTAGATCTTAAGCTTGTGGCTGAGCGGGTTGCGGTGTGATTCCATTGGAAGAGCATGCAATAGCAAAGTGCAGAAGAAAAAGATAAAGCGAGCCACAATGAAAACCACTTGGAGTTGGATCCTGCTGAGCGGTAAGTGCATCAGATTAGTCATGACTTTGATTAGACAGACTGCTAAAGCGCTTCTCCCTATCTGTTTCCCATTAGCATTGCTCTTGATTTTGGGATCGCCAGTGATATCCTCTAGAGTGTTGGAGCTAAGCGACCGTTTCATTGATGTCCGACATGAGGGTCAGTGGCTGGTCATGTTCTATGCTCCCTGGTGTGGTTATTGCAAGAAAACAGAGCCAATATTTGCCCTGGTGGCCCAGGCTCTACATGCCACTAATGTACGAGTAGGACGTTTAGATTGCACCAAATATCCGGCAGCGGCCAGGGAATTCAAAGTACGAGTGTATCCCACCATTATGTTTATAAAGGGCAATATGGAATACAGCTACAGTGGAGATCGTAGCAAAGACGAACTGGTTGACTATGCCCTGCGCATGTCCGGCCCACCGGTGCAATTGGTCACCCGAACTGAAAGCGTGGACATGCTCAAGGGTTCGCATACGATTTTCTTTATGTTTGTGGGCCAGCAAGAGGGCGTTGTGTGGGATACTTACTATGCCGCTGCCGAAGGATATCAGGAGCATGGCTTTTTCTATGCCACAAGTGAAGATGTGGCCGCTCAGCATTTCGATTTCGAAAAGCTGCCGGCGGTGATTGTCTACAAGGAGGAACAACATCATTTTTATCCTCATGGTCATATTGCTCATGAGATGGATCCTCTTGAGGTGAATGAGACCATCTTCCAGTGGGTGAATGTGGAGAGATTTGTACTATTCCCCAAAATCACACGCTTCAATATCCATCAGTTGCTAAAGACCAAAAAATATTTGGTTCTAGCTGTCGTGCAAGAGGACAAACTGCAACAAATTGCAAGCCATGAGCTTGAATTCCGTGATATGGTTGAGGGTGTGATAAGGAAGCATCGACCACGCTATCATGACCAATTCCAATTCGGTTGGGTAAGTCGCTCTTTAATGTCAGACAAAAATTCTTGCAATGAAATCGAATCATATGTTTTTTCCAGATCGGTGAACCTTCGATAGCTCATTCCATTATACTCGACCAACTGCCCACTCCACATTTAATAGCTATAAATTCAACAACTCAACATCATTACATTCCGGACGATGATCCAATGCAAATGACCCCGCAGGCCTTGCATTTGTTCTTGGAATCGATAAGCAATGAGAGCGCAACTGCCTATGGCGGTGACACCTATTTTGTGCGTCTCAATCGTGCCCTGTTTGAGGTGCGGCGCTCCTTGAAGGACATGTGGCAGGGTAATCCCGTACTGACCACTGTCATCTTTGGACTGCCCCTTGGTTTCCTTTCACTCATCATGTATTCCATTTTCTGCGGCGATTGTTTGGTCACCGAGGAAGAGTCCGAAGAGGAAGGCCACGAGAAGAAAGAGTAAAGCGTATAGAGTGGTAGTCGATATATTAGAGCAATTTGTGCCATTAAGCCAAGAAACAATCTAGTCTTATGTTAACCCCCCCTCAAGAAAATAAGTCTCCCAACCAATACAAAAACAAAAAATTGTAATAGCTGACGAACAAAATAAATATTTCTTTCATAAAGTACAACTATTCCCCATTTCAAACTGGTGTCCTAATAAATTGGTAACCAAATCCCCTCGTTCTAATTTGAAGGAAGACCCTGTCTGCCATGTGAGATTTCGGCAATAGATAGATTCATATAACTTTCAGTAGTCACAAGCTCTGTATTCCATTGTATATAGACATATAATATTACATATATAAAATTTCGATGCGCCTTTCTCCAGATGGGTTAGAGTCTTGACAAGGCTTCCGAGTTATGTATGTATGTATATGTGAGTGTGCATTGTTTTTGTGGCTTTGTTTAATTTAATAAAAATAATAAATGGATATATCATCAGTGAGAAACCTTAGGTATAACCTCTGGGAAGGTAATAGCAGGGCAGGCAGGACATCAACCAAAATCAGCAACCATAATCCTCATCATCGTCACTATCGATGGCAGCACGACGTCTATCGTACTTGACGGTGGATTTACTCTGTGGCATTTGGGCATTGACACTCTCCAAAATGCTAACGAATTGTGCATCATCCAGTTTGCCGCGCACCTGACCCATTTGGGCCATACGAATGACCATGTTCTCAAACATTTGAGCCTTTTCCGGTTTGCTGACTTTCAATGTGTTAACTAAAGATGAAGGATATAACAATTAATTAATTATGTCGTCTATTTGTCCCCTCTTTTGGTTCAGGACTTACGGCGGGCACGTGCCTGCTGGTCGAGAACTTGGGACAGTATCGAATGCTTCATCTCCTCCTGAGCACGCATCTGCTCCTGTTGGGCCTGTTGTTTATCGCCATCGCTGCCACCAGCGCCGCCCTAACAATAACAAGAGTATACCGGTTAATCGATGGTACACCATTTCTTTACCAGGTGTCAACCGGCGGAACAACAACAAAGTGCTCAAGAATGAGTCACACAAGGGTTAACATGGTTCGCCAATCCTTGTGAAATGGCCAAGTGACATCGTTTTACTTACAAATTGCGACTGCATTTGTGACATTCGCTGGGCACGTAGGGCATCCAAATCTGCATCAGACATTTCTAGAAATTAATGTTTTTATTTTTAAGGAACTCTTCTTTATTTAGTTTGGTCACTTTAATTGGTCACAATGCCAATTGTAGAGTGTAGATACGTATGTAGATATGCACTCGCGAAGTACTTCCGACCTAACAGACTGTAAGAAACCGTTATATTTTTTATTTTTGAAATGATACCAAAAAATGTTGTATATATTTTTTAGTTGCGTCTCAATTTATGTTTACTGCGCATAAATGACAAATTCAGAATGATTTGATTCAGTCTTTTGACTGATTTCTCCAAGCATTCCACTCGTATTTAAAAAAAATTCTTAACAAGCTCATTTTGTTTCCATTTGCTGGAAAAGAAAAGCTTGCCTAAGCCAAAAAAAGCCGTAAATGACAACACTGACGGGACATGGCTAATATAAGTGGTATTTTTTTTAACTTACTTGTTAACAAATGCTCTCTCGCCCTCTCTCTCTATCTCTGTCTCTCTCTCTCTCTCTCTCTCTCTCTCTTACTATGCATATATGTCTCTTTTTCTAACTATCAGTCGCTTGGGATGTCTGAGTTGTTGCCGGCTATGTTTACAAAAGACAATAAAAGCTCATTTAAAGCTCTAGCTCTCTCTCTCTCTCTCTTTACGTCTCTAGTAGTGTATTTTTTCGATTCTTTTCTTGGATGTTGCACTCTTTTGTTGGATGTTCGAGTTGGATACAGTAAGCACTCGCTACTTTAGACTTTATATATATGTATGTACAGTTGGACCCCGATTATCCGGGCTCTCATTAACCGGACACCCCTACTATCCGGGATAAGGTTGAGTTCGCTCCATTGGGATCTCTATTATGTGATGAATATGACGGACCAATTCACAAATAATGATCTACAATCTACAATTCCTCTGAAATAACAGATCAAGATAAACTTTTTTCGCTTCATTTAGTTGCCACAACAATTCCCAACGAATTCTAGCGTTGAAGACATGGTAGGGCTATTGCAATGCCGGAGTTCTTTAGCAAAGAACTGATGATAGAACTTGGTAGTTCTTGAAATAGCTATACAGACAACCTGCTCACCTTTTTGTGTTGACTTTGAAATAATCTTCTTTTGGAAGATTGACCTCGAGTTGGCTAAACTGCAAGGTCTGATTTAAATTTCAAATAGGTCGTAATCTAACCATATAAACTTCAAGTTTATAGAATTCAGGAGAAACTTATGAAAGAAAATTTAAAAGCTAAACAATTGAAACAAACTACAATACATAATTATTTCTAGCTTTTTGTTGCTTTCTTTTTTAATAGTTGCACATACATATGTCCATCAGTAAACGTTTGTAGAAACATTTGTTTGTGGATTGATTTAAAGATATGTACATATGTATGTACTTATAAAATTTCAAGTACGAAATACGTGGAAATTTTGCTCTGGATTCACCGGGTTTTTCGATTTTCCGTGATGAATCTGGTCCCAACCGTCTCGTTTTGCTTTAATCTTTGCATTTTTATCACCCTATTTGCTTGACTAACACTTTGAATTTAATCGGTTTTCAGCTGTTACGAAGATTGTTACTAGAATTGCATTGAGCAACGTTTCTGTTACCGATCGATTCATCATTGGTTAGTTGAAATCGGTTATATCCAGCATCTACTGTACTTACGATAACCAAGTAGTAGTATTTGTACTGGGGGCTCTCTCTTAGTTAGTCTTCGTGGCGCTGTCTTGCTGTGCGCAACGCGCAGCGTTAAAACCAACTCTGAACCGAAGCATTGTGTCTCGCTCTGGCACACAATAATCTGTGGAAAATCTTTTTTTGTATTTGGAACTTACCCTAACAATTTTGTTTTGTGTCATTTGAAATTATTGTGTTTTTTTTTTGTTGGGGAAAAACTCATTGTCAGCAGGCATTGAGTTTTCACTTGAAACCATTTCCCAGTTATTCTATCACATTAACTAACTACTCGAGTAAAACAACACTACATCTAAAAGCAGCTCAGAAAGTGAATAGAAAAATCGATCCCAAACACAAGAAAAATAATAAATAAAAATCAAAATAACTGCAAAGGAAAATATCCTGTCTAAATTTGAAGTTTAATAACAATTTCTCAGTACAGAAACCAGCAGAAGGCGTGAACAACAAAAAGTACGAAATATTCAACAAAAACGTAAAAAACCAAACATAATAATAAAAATAAGAGAAAAGAAAATTAAGTAAAAACACGTTTAATGTAAGCGCAACAGAGTTGAACTCTATGTAAAAGTAAAATTACGTTAATAGTGAGAAACAAAAAGCAAACAACAAAAAAGTTAAACAAAAAAAAACAACTTAAATTCAAAGCGCAACAACCGCAGCTTAGTCATCCAAAACCAATAAGAGGAGACGAAGCTTTTGGGCTGTCCCCCTCAACCACCAACAACACCATCATCACTAGCAGCACAACCAACACCAACACCAACACCATCACCAACAACAGCAACAACAATAACATCATTCACATTTGCCGAATGCACCTCCTTGTGCTCCCCTTTTTGCTCCTACAAAAACATCACCTAGAGCTGGAAGCTGAGACAGATAATTATAAAATTGCAAATATAGAAACGCCTACAACGCGCGCGTTACAACAACAACAACAACAACAACCACATCTCGTTGAACATAACCTGTTGTGTTTTTAGTGTTTTTTTTCTTTTCTTTTATTGTATTTTTTTATTTTGTTTTAAATTGTTTACTTTTGTTTGGCCAAAAGCCACTCACACACACTCCAACAGCTGTTTGGTTAATATACATATATACATATATATTGTCACCGGATCAAATTCATCACAAAATGACACGCCTAACGGAGGAAATGGTCATTGCTCGGGCCAAGCAATCAAATTTAAGCCTAATTACAAAACTCAATTGTTGGTAAGTAACAGAACCAGCCACCCCCAAAATAACAATCCCAACTCGTTGTCCTCATTTAGAGACTAGTCTTAAACTACAACTACAATAATAAGCTGCCTCGATTAGCTTCACTTTCTATCTAGCCCAAAATCAATCAGTAATTAATCTGATGTACCATCCACTAATAGAAAATAAAGTCACAGAAATTAATTTAACCGGCAAAAGGAAGCCGGATCAGACCCCGCGAAAAGCCTTCTAGCCATTTCTTTATTCGTCTGTCCGTCCGTCTATATGGAATGTCAAATTTCGAAAAGTGAAGAGAATTCAAATTTGGTAAGTTGAAGTTTGATGTGTCCTTTTGTCATATATTGCAATTTGCTATAGGAACAATATGCTATTTGTATGTTCTGGAGTTTAGTTTAGTATTTATTTGTTCGTATTGTTAATGCAGGACTGCGAATTGGGTTTGTTAAATCTGGTTTAGATGCGATGACAAACTTTCTTTATCGCCTTGTTCATCTTAAGTTCGTTTCTGGTGCTCTTCCTTATTGTCAACAATACTACTTAGTTTTAAATTCAAGTGCGATTGAGAATAGATTGCACTAGATTCATTAAATTGTATGTATCAAAGAATAAATTAGACATGCAATAATAGATGTGAGAGTGAAAGTTATGTCGAGAGATTTCAATTTATGAAGATGCTACCGGCGTTTAACTTAAATGCTATCCCTTTTATCCTTTAAAAATGTTTGACATAATTGTGTCAAGTGCATCCTGCCGTTTCCTGCGCCTCCTCTAGATCCGTCAACATTCTTAGTCTCATCTAGTTTCATTAGCTGCACTTTTCACAATCTTAGTTGATTGTTTAGCTAGAATTTTATGATACTACACCTTGTAGCATTGGTTAGATCTTATTTTATATCTATCTGTTGCTTTTTTTTTTGTTGGTTTTTGTTCAGTTTCAGTTTCAGTTGGGGCACACTATGATGCAGGTGCAGCAATGGCAACGGCAGCAAATGGCTAGAGCAGTAACAGTGGCAATAGCTATTTGGTATAGAGTGAAAGCCTAACATTTGAGCTTTGATCTAGACGGGAGATCTGCCCACTTTTTGTTGTTGTTGTATTTGTTGTTTTGTTCGTTGGACGGTTGGTTGGCTTTCACTTTGCCTTCACCTCCTCCCCCTTCTCGTCGTCAGCGTCATCGTTATCGTTGTCTGGCACTTCTTTCTCCTTTAGTTTGACCCACAATGTGGAGGCAAATCTTCTAACCAGTTTAGAAGTGTCCACACTTTGGACACATTTGTATCGTAAGCGTACATTCACGTTTGTATCCCAAGTATCTATGTATGTATCTTCTATCTATGCCAAGTCATGACTCCTAAAGTGGTTAAATGTTGCCTGCTGGTGCTGGTGCTTATAGCACTTAAGAGCTTAGAGTGCCATGAAAATGTTAGAAGAATAAGCCAAGAAGAAAATCGTTCAACTCGCTTTGACTTGAAACTCATCAAAGTTACACGACACGGCAGGAGAGAAGCGATTCTCTGATGATTTTCATTAAAAATGTGCATATTAACAAGCAAAAAGATAGATAGAGGGTGAAAATGCATGCTAATTGAGTTTTTTTATAAGCCTTTGCTGAGTAGCTACCCAGATCGATTCCATTTAGTTCAAATTGCTGCACTTGGGTAACGCTACAAAGGGGAAAATATTATAGATTACATAAATCAAGAACAGTGGAAGTATCACGTATACGCACAGTATGACAGCTAAAAAAATAATATTGAAAATAATATTCAGATAATTGTTAGAACATGAGCATAGTTTTTGCCTGGAGACTTTGCAAAAGATATCTAAAATTGCTACAGTCAATTTATGCTAAAACTAGTTAAGAATTACAACCAAATGAGGCCGAAAGAATTTTTCTTTAGCAAAACAAAAGTCATCAATTGCGAGCTTCACTAAATGGGCGAGATTCAATCGTCAATTGACTTTCCAAATTCGTATTTCTTAATCCCCAAAGACAGTTTCATATCACCGAGATAGACCACAATACCAGATTCGGAAATGCTCGGCCGCCCTAGGGCTCCAGTCTCCTGCCTTGGGGTAAATCCACCACGAAATATTGATGATAAAAAGTTTTATTTATTCTTAATTAATTGTCGTTCGATATTCGGTAGATATTTGGAAAAGCCCAAAAAAGAAAACAAAAATCCATAATTGTTGGAGAATTTATTAAATCAAATTTATTTTTAACTTTTTTTCAGGGGCAGTGATCTCAGCGATGTCTCCATAATCAGGCGTATGCGCGGTGTTGAAGTTTTGGCGCTTAGGTAAGTCGGTTAATTATAGTATAAAAAAAAAAAGAATTTATGCTTAAAATGGTCTTTAATTTTGTGAGTCTGTGTGTGTGAGTGTGTGTGTGTGTGTGGATTATCTTCATATTGCAAATGTTGTCTCATTTCCTTTCTCTCTCTGTGTTTGTGTCATTTTGGTTGGTTGCTGTCTTTTTGATTGATTTCAATTTCACAGCAAAGTCGGAGGAGATATAATGACTATGAGCACATATAAACAGCTGAGATATATTACAGTCTCAAATGATGTCATCGCAATGTTATTAGGCAAGCGAAATAAAAAAAAACACTAACGAAAACTTTGGCACGCTCAAGCGCGTAATTAATGCAAAAAAAGCAAAAAGGCAGCGACGTCGTCTACAACGGCAGCGAAATGGAAAACTAAAAGTCGTGGGAGGGGAGAAAACCCAAAATTGGCAAAAACTACTTGGCCATAGTTTTTGTTTTTGTTTAGCTGGTCCGCTGACTAGATGACTGGCTAACTGGTTGACTGGTCAGCAAATGTGCGTAGGAAGGGCTACAACATACAATTTGCTCTTGAATGTTGTGTATCTAGATATATATGTATGTTTGTATGTATGTATCTTCTACATATATGGATACTTGATGTAGGAACTTGAGTTAATTTTTTGCTCTTGGAGTGCTGTGTACGTAGGTGATGATAATGCCAAGAGTATCTTTCGCTTGCTTGCCAATGCATTTTGTTTTTGCTGGCCTTTTAAGGCGAGAATCATATTTATTATACCCTTGCAAAAAGGGTATATTAATTTTGGTCAGAAGTGTGCAACGCATAGAAGGAAGCATCTCCGACCATATAAAGTATATATATTCTTGATCAGCACGACGAGACGAGTTCAAATAGCCATGTCCGTCCGTCCGTCCGTCCGTCCGTCCGTCCGTCCGTCCGTCTGGATCAACGCGAACTCCTCCGAGACCGTAAGAGCTGCAGAGCTGAAATTTTGCACGTATACTTGTATATACTGCAGGCGTTGTATATCTCGGATTCAGCCGGATCGGACCACTATATCATATAGCTCCCATACAAACGTCAAAGTCACGAACAGTGACTTTTCACACAAACTTTGTTATTTTATCAGCAATTGTCATAAAAGTTGGTATTTGTCAGTTTGGTGTTCTTATTAATAATTGTGCCAAATTTGATCAAGATCGGGTGACTATATCATATAGCTCCCATACAAACGGCAAAGTCACGAACAGTGACTTTCTCAATAACTTCATTAATTTTATAGCTATAGCCAAATCAGCTTTTTTTCCCGTCAAATCTGGCTTTTTTGAAAGTCCAATTGCGGGAAAAATACCAAAACAGCGGGCAGCGGGAATTCTGGATTTTTTAAAAATATAAATTGCTTTTTTCCGCTCTTTTTCTACTGAACAATTTATCATTTTTGAGCGATTAATCGTAGTAAAATGTTATTCATCTAATTCAGTGGGAAAATACTGAGAACACTGCAAATTTTTGGGTTGAAGTGTTTGCCTATAAGGATTCTGGAGGATATAGCCGAGAATTACCAAAACAGTTGCAAGGGTATACAAACTTCGACGTGGTCGAAGTTAACCCCGGCCCTCTGGTTTTTTTGTTCGTTCAGTTTGTTTTGATTGTCAAGGTTGTTTAAAAATCAATGTGTAAGCAAATGTTTCAGCTCATACACAGCTGTTACATACACCATAAGATATACATAGATGTTTACTGTTCACGATTTGTTTTTTATAACCGGAGGGAACCTATTTTAAAAAGCAGTGGCTCTTGTAGGTCTCGTAAGTCAATGGGGTCGGTCTCTCCAACTAAATTTGTTAGTCCGACCCTCATTTAACAAGGGTATTACACACAACTTTATTCAAAATAAGGGGCTATTTTCCAGAATGGTTAAAGAAATCAATCTCTCTTTTTATATTGTCAGCAAATTTATATAGTGCGTCGTCTTAAAATCGAGCATAGATCGAGCATGTCATCGAATCACTCACCTTTAACTAAATGAGCAGATGTTTAATATTATGGAGTTCATGTTAAGTCGATTGCCTTTTAAGCAGTTCTATTCACAAATTCAAATTCACAATCGTGTAAGACACTAAGTCGGTTAGGCGATGGCCAATTGTTATCCTTTTTTAGTTTTAATGCTATTATCTGGTTTAGTCTTTAAAACATATGGTGGACTCCTAAAGCTTTCAATTTGAAGCTATTTGATTTAGTATCGTTTAAATATAAAGCCTTTCGCTACCTTTTTGCAATTTTCATTCGATAAAGGTGAAAATGGAAATCAAGCCAAATGAAACTCCGAAGCGGAGAGTCCCTGGTGATGGAAAGTAAATCACTTGAGGTTTATTAGGCAACATCGTTTTAAATTGAATGTCAATCAGTCGGTACAAACGAAGTTCAAGCTAGAATTGACTTCCAGGAATGCTTGGCTTTCTATTAACTCCTTCTTCTGATCAAATGATATCAAATGCATCCACGAAATAGTTGGGACTCCTAATTTGACCTCCTGATTATGACTACCTATTCCTGTCTATTTTGTTGACTAAATGTTTTTCATTAATATTTCATTCATTCACTTTCACTAGATAGTAATATAGCCTTTCATGTTTGATTTAGGCATCTTTTACAAGTTCAATATAGCTTAGTTAGCGATATTAACGTGGTTTTCTGTGAGAGAACTACCTTCAGAATGAAATGACAAATATTTGACTTATAGTTAGATCGGATCGCTCTATATATTTGTATATGTATACCTACTTTGTAATGCTTTTCAAAAGTCTTTTCAATCTTTTGAATAATTATACATTTTCAACCGACTGGACTTCCTCTGACTTTCAATATCGTTTTCTTTGCTCTGTCAAGTGGCTGTTGTAGTTGGCAATCAATGTTTTATCGGCTAAGCAAATATGTATGTAGATAGGGGCAACATATAGAGGAGGCAGATTCAACTCCATTCACTTCTAAAGACCCTCGATATCAAGGTATATTTATGTACATATATATTTTGCATTAAACAACAAAAACCTTTTTGTTTCAGGCCGTTGGGCATGAGATTTTCAGTTTGGCCTCCTTCGCATTGAGTTGTTTGCCATTTCTGGTCCCGTATGTTGTGTGTGTGTGTGTGTGTGTCTGTGTGTCTGTGTGTGTGTATATATAAGGTTTGTGAGGGGTTTCAGAAAGAGTCTTTGTTTTTGTTGTTGTTGGGGGCTTGAAAGTGGGAGAAGTCGTTATTTGTTGTGCTAGGCAATGACGGCGCCGGGGCACTCGACTCCTCCAATCTATGAAACCATAAATCGAGTTTTCGTTGGCGTTGAAAGTAGTTTATAGGATAAATGTTAATCATATTGATTTGCATTGCGTGTGAGTGGGGACCTGAGACATATAAGTATATACATATATACCTCTTAACCTTGACAAGAAGTACCTACGAGTTTTCTTTCTTCAATTATGTATATTTCGATTTCCCACTCTCCTGTCTCTATATCTCTATTTATAGAAACATTTCTCTCTTCACTCTCTCTCTGTTTTCTCCAAACTTCTCAAGCCATTGCACCCGTGTGCCATTTGCTGTCTAAGTTTAGCAATTTATTTATAAAATTTCATTTCCATGCATATTGTATTACTATGTTTATATCCTCTTATCTTATCACTGGAAGGAAAAAACAACAACCGTAGCGTATTGATTGACAAGCGAGTAAAATGATCAAAGCACGCGCCTTTCTCAGTCAATTGGCCATTGCAAAGTAATTAGCAAGTTAACAGAGAGGAAAAAAAACATACCAAGAAAAAAAGAAATACAGAAAAATATCTGGTTGAAAAAGGTGTTAACCAACAATAAGCACTCTCGCACTGACCTAGACAAAAGACGAAGACAACAAAGACTTAATGATAAATGATGACAATGAACATTTGCTTGTTGTTCTTATGGATGTATGTACATACATACATGGTGTTTATATTCCCCTATCCCCGCCTAGTTCGCCCTCCCCATTCTTAACGGCATTTAGAATTCTTCTTACGAAGAAGACACAACGACTTTCTTTAAAAGATTCTTAAAAAGAGAGTTAATGACCTCATGTAGAAGCAGCAGTAGCAGCAACTGAATAAAAATGTATCTTTTGTTATGAAGAAGAAATTGGGAGGGGGATATACATACATACATAACTCTTAAATGATTCATGGCACTTTGTTGGAAGCGCCCTCCTCTTTCTTTGTCATTTGATATTCCTTAAGAAGCAGTTATAATTTAATCGAGTTCATTAACAAAAGATTTATCACTGATAAGAATTACACATAATCATGCAAGTTTCTTAATCAAAGATTGAAATTGCTTATAAATTTTGGGTCGTAACTTTCGCTTTTGGGCTATGAACGTCTATTAAATGGCCAATTTTAATTTTCAGTTCTTAATTTTATAGATATTAGATAGATAAAAATGAGAAAATAAAACTTGATTTTTTCAAATATTAACTATGACATCATACGAAACCGGCAGAAACTTTTTTTTAACAATAAGTTTAACAATTTAAATTCGTAATTTATTGATATTTTATTAGATTCGATTATCAAGACTGGATTTAAGTCACACTTTTACAAATATTACGATAACCGTAAAATAATCTTAGCCGCTCTGGGCCCACATCGAAATCGAATCGATATATACATACATAAGTGATAGTAGGCCATAAGTCAGAATCGGGCTATTTTGTAGTAGTCCATTCTTAATAAAGCTCAGAAAATCTATTACTAACTAAATTGAATTAACAAATATTAAAGACACTCTTATTCAAACCTCTGTGTTTAAGCCGGCTTGAGGTCTAAATTACATTACATCATGCAAAGGTGGGCAAATTGTCTGTCTAAAAAGATAATTGATTTAAAACTCTATTTTTCGGAGCAAATGTTCCTAACATCTACTAAATCTGCAGTAAATAAAGCCTGAATGGAACTTTTGAGCAGATCCAAAATAACGAAAAAACTTTAGTTTAAAAGACCGCGTTCTGCAAGGAGGAAATCCCTGCTTCTATGATGAATACGAATACCTATACCTTTTGGTTTGCAAGGATAAACGAATTATAATACTATAATACTAAGTATATAATTAATTTGCCCAGTTTGAATTTGAAAAGAAATGTAGCTGATCAACAGAATTGTGCTTTTTTCATCTATTGGAAAATTATGCAAAAAAATGTGTATTTATACTTATCTTATATATGTATACTATATACATATATGGCTTCATTTTCTTTCATTTTTTTTTCTTGCAGCGTTAATAATATTGCCACCTTGGCACCATTTGAAGACTGCACTAAGTTACAGGAATTATATTTACGCAAAAACAATATCAATAGTATCAATGAGGTTTCCTTTTTACAAAACTTGCCAAATCTCAAATATCTATGGCTCGAAGAGAATCCGCTCTGTGATGAGGTTGGACCAAAGTGAGTATCAATTTCATTTTGGTTGTGGTCTTAGATCGGATTCATTGTGATTTAATCTTAAATTGAATATCATTAGCTATCGTGCAGTTATATTGCGTATTCTGCCCAATCTGAAGAAACTTGATAATGTTGATGTCACACAAGAGGAACTGGATGAAGCGTTGCGTGGACGAGATGAGGAGGAGATGTACGCATATGATTCTAGAGAGTCGGAGCGGGCACATAGTACCTCACCACAGCATGTGCAGCAGCAACAACAGCAACAGCAGCAACAACAGCAACAGCAGCAACAACAGCAACAGCAGCAGCAGCAACAACAACAGCAGCAGCAGCAACAACAACAACAACAACAACCACAACACAGTTATCCACAGCACTCGCCCCCACAGATGCAACAGCAGCAATACCATCCGCAACAGCAACAGCAACAACAACGTTGCAGTTCAAGCCCCATAAGAGAGGTAAATATTACCCATTGTTATTAACCAAATCCCATGACTTAAATAAGGGTTTCACTTACCTAACGTCAACTATTTCTACAAATATTGTAATTCTCTCTGTGGTTGCTGCTGTCGTCGCTGCTTCCTCTATTCTATAAATACTATTTCTCTCATTAACAAGCCGCCACAATTAACAAGTCCAAGTGCTATTAGCAGTAATGGATCATCATCTAATTTGGCAAATAATATCGATTTTTATAATAATCAAGTGCTTAACTCAGAACCTCCGACACCGACAAAGGTATACATAATGAAAGTTTAAATTAAGATTCTTTACACAGACAGATTAAATGTACATACTGATGATATACATATATACTAACCCAATTATGTTTTTGGATTCTCCCATCATTCTCTTTCCGATTCCCTCCCTCATTTAGGAACCCATGCATCCGCCATCGCCCAAACATAATACCATAACAAAAGAGCATCGAACTTCCTATTATCAAAACGATGTAAGAAACCTATTTCCTAACCATAATTATCATAAAAATAACTATGACTATATGCTATAACTCTGCTGATGAGCTTGTGGACGAGCCCTAGAGAGACCTACCTTCCTACCGTCACACTTCAGTTGCCATCCCTCCCATCCCCCCACCAACTCTTTTCTTTCTTTTGTCACTCTACTGCCAGTGTTACGCGTGAACGAGTCACGCGATGGGCAAACGACATTTGACTTTGAAAACAAAGAGAAACTAACTAATCGGATATATAGATGTGTATGTATGTATACATATGTTAAAAATGAAATGGGGCCATACGCAGGGCAATTGATACAGAGATGAATTGACGAAAGGCGGCGGTGAGGAGAGGGGCGGGTCTCTCTTGGTTTTTTTCGAAAATGGGCTCTCTATAATCTTAATATAATATTTTATTTTGTGATATATTAACCAAGTTTTTTGCACAACAATCACAACCACTACAATCACCACCACCACAACCACAACAACAACAAAAACTACTACTACTACTACAACTACTAATAATAAACCTAGCGCTCACCCGGCTCTGATCAGGAGAGTCCACATGCTGGCTACAGAGAAGTTCGACCAACTCCTCTGCCGCCCAGCATATCGACACATTCCATGAAGGTAAGAGACGAATACACAATTATACATAAATGCAATGTGAAAACCACCTAAACTCCTAATAACTCTCTAAAATGTAGTAAAGATCCTCTTATTCCATTTTGAACTATTATTATTTTTCCAGGAATACTATCAGTCGGATAGACCTGCCTATCCTGCGCATTATCGTCATAGTCAGACTGATCTAACCGAATGGGAGGAGCATCAGCAGCATTCACATAATCCATATGGCAGTCAAATGCATCTTAATCATCATCAGAGTCAGCGGCGTATTGCCGGAAGTGCTGGTCCCAGTGGAGGAGGTGGCGGTGACGGAGATCGTGGTTATGGCTATAGAAATGGCAGTGCTCGCGAGAATGGTGGTGAATGGGAACCAGAGGAGAGACAGCGGGCAAGGTTCGACATACTCTGATAATCCTTTGGTCAAACGATTTAATTTAATTTTCGATATATATATATAGACGCCCAGAGGTGCGGTGTAGTGATTCGGTTAGCAATGTCTCCACCAATGTGATGAATCATTATGCAGGCTATCATCGTCGGCCTGTCAACCGGGTGAGTGTTTGTGCTCGATCGATCGATTGATAACTACCTAAACTGAATATTTTTCCTTTGTAGAATTCCAATCTATTGTCGGCATGCCTTTGCCTGGTCAAGGAATTGGACTATGCTAGTCTCGAGGTACTCGAGCACGCTGTGCGCTGCCGCATTGATGAACTTCCCAACGAATGATGAAGACTACTAGCTAATCGCATGTCGGTTAGTTAGGGACTTTACTAAAACACGAAAATAATAATTATAGCAAAAATCAAAAAACAACAGGAAAAAAGACACTCGAATTATTGTACTAATATTAACTCTAATCCATAAGCTAACCGACTAAGCGCAACACAGCAAACACTTACCCACAAACAAACAAACTTACTTGCCAATTGAGAAACTGTAATAACTCCCAAAACAAGAATTAAGGTTTTGATATAAGCCTTTTACTAATTCTAAGTAACTACATAACATTAGTTGACACAAACCAATATTTAATCGATTGCAATTTTTTGTACACTGACTTAAGTGGTACGCTCTGTTAAAACTTAATTAAATTTAATTTGTGTATAGTTTTGGTTAAACGCAGAAACTAAGTAGCCTTCTATTCTATGTGTCTCCTCTCTGTGTGTATGTGTGTGTAAGTACTTAAACTATGGGGCCCAAGGCGCTTAGCACAATCCACATATACATATATATATATACATACATATATATATAAAACTACAAACTTAACTCTAGTAACTACTTAAATCTTCCCTCTTGATTACTTAATTTAAAATTTTATTAACTAGTTTTCTAATAATTAGTTGAAAATGTTTTTTATTCATATAACTCTCGGAGATTTGTTAAAGACATATTGATAACATTAATTTTTTAAATAATTATATCAAGAAAAGAAAAAAAACACGTCCAGTTTATTTTAGCATTTGTTTAAATAAACAAATTAAATACGATTAACAAATTACAACAATATGTCAAGAAATTTTGTTTTGAAATTACCCGGCTAAATTTGTTAAGGCATGTGCAACATGGTATGGCAACCCCATAGCCAAGCTGCCAGACTTTATTAAAAGTTTTGTTATCATAAAAGCTTTCATCTTCATTTTGAACCTATGCACACTTGTCTGACTGGAAAACAAAAACGTGAAACTGCGAATATATTTGGATTGACTTTTTCACAAGTTATAGTAAAATAAACGTTTTCTACGGTGCGAGAATAAAACTTAATATATTCTTTTTGAGTTATTTAATTTTGGAAAAGAGATATGAGGTTTGTATTTCTCATTCGATTTGTAATTTTAGCTTGAAAGCAAGAAAACTGTTCTGTTCGTGGATTCAATTCTCATTTTTCTATATTCGATATTGCGGTTAATGGGATAAGTATCACTTAGAGGTGGATAACTCTCGATAGAACGATCGACACTATCAATGTTTTGGCACTATCGAGCTCAAGCGAATTAAAGTAGGCAACATAAATTAATGGACACACATGGCCAAACGCCTAAAAGGATGCAACAAAATCTGAAAAACCTAAAATCCTTAATATCTTAGCTCCTCGAAATTTTTGACAATCATTTTTTAACCCTAATAAGTAGGCAACAATTCTAAAAAATTCATATTCTTCTCCCGTAAAGTATGCTTCATAAAATTTCTATTAAAGTAAGCTAAAAATTACAAGACAGAAAATAACTCGGCTATTTTAAGACTGATCGTGATGTCATTTGGCCAGATGGAAGTCCTTCTTCGTCCGCGTCGACTGATGTCATGAGGCCCTGGAATGTCCTTCGAATTGTTGGGAAATAAGACCTATTCGATCATTTTCGTGACCTGCATTTTTAGACGATCCCATTGTAGGAAACCATGTCCTATTGTACTGCGGCAGGATTTGTGGATTTTAGAGTTAAGGATCAGGACTACTAATCCGCATTTAAGGATATTCAATATCCTGCCTGTACTGAAATTTTTGTAAGGGGGTTAGTCAGAAAAATGACAAAAAATCTCAAAAAAAAACAATATATGTACTTATAACTCAGCCATTACAAGGACGATAAGGATGTCCTTTGATCAGAAAGTAGTCCTTGATGACGCGCGTCGACTGTCACTACCAAATCCTGGAATGTCCTTCGGGAAGATGAGATAAAACGACATTTCTATTTAAAGAAAAATGGCAAATATCTCGCAAGTCCTTTAAAGGATCAGGACAAAAGTGGTCTCAAAAGATTCGAATCATCAAGGACTATTGTCGGTGCAAAGGACATGGCGATGGTCCTGCGGAGTGCTGAGAAATCAAGGATTTTGTAGTTTTCTGCACTTTTTTTGTTCTGATTTTAATTTGGGACTTGAAAAAAAACAAGTCCAGAAAGAGTGTAGTGTTGTTGTTGTTGTTTTTGTTGTTGTTCTTGTAGCTGATGTTGTTGTTGCTGATGTTGTTGTCGTTGTTGTTGTTTTTGTTGTTGTTGGAATTTGAAGTTTAAACGACGAATTTTCTCAGTGGAAATTATGAAATACCAGGTCAACAGAATTGCAACTTTTAGGCAACTGGCTTAAACTTTATTTCAATTTCTAAATTTAACTGTCAGATGCATTTTTGGAATTTCGCTGGCAACCAAATTCAAAGTTTAAACGACGAATTTGCTCAGGAGAACATATGAAATACCAGGCCAATAGAATTGCTTAGTAGGCAACTGCTTTAAATTTCATTTAATTGTCAGTTCGGCTATTGAATTTTTAAATTTAACTACTACAACAACTAATAATAAACCTAGCGCTCACCCGGCTCTGATCAGGAGAGTCCACATGCTGGCTACAGAGAAGTTTGAACAACTCCTCTGCCGCCCAACATATCGACACATTCCATAAAGGTAAGAGACAAATACACAATTATACATAAACCACCTAAACTCCTAATAACTCTCTAAAATGTAGTAAAGATCCTCTTATTCCACTTTGAACTATTATTATTTTTTCAGGAATACTATCAGTCGGATAGATCTGCCTATCCTGCGCATTATCGTCATAGTCAGCCTGATCTAATCGAATGGGAGGAGCATCAGAAGCATACATATAATCCATATGGTAGTCAAATGCATCTTAATCAACATCAGAGTCAGCGGCGTATTGCCGGAAGTGCTGGTCCCAGTGGAGGAGGTGACGGTGATGGAGATCGTGGTTATGGCTATAGAAATGGCAGTGCTCGCGAGAAAGGTGGTGAATGGGAATCAGAGGAGAGACAGCGGGCAAGGTTCGATATACTCTGATAATCCTTTGGTCAAACAATTTAATTACATTTTCGATTCCATTCCATATATGTATATATGTATAGACGCCCAGAGGTGCGGTGTAGTGATTCGGTTAGCAATGTCTCCACCAATATGATGAGTCATTATGCAGGCTGTCATCGTCGGCCTGTCAACCGGGTGAGTGTTTGTGCTCGATCGATCGATTGATAACCATCTAAACTAATCATCATCAGAGTCAGCGGCGTATTGCCGGAAGTGCTGGTCCCAGTCGAGGAGGTGGCGGTGCAGATCGTGGTTATGGGTATAGAAATGGCAGTGCTCGCGAGAACGGTGGTGAATGGGAACCAGAGGAGAGACAGCGGGCAAGGTTCGATATACTCTGATAATCCTTTGGTCAAGCAATTTAATTACATTTTCGATTCCATTCCATATATGTATATATGTATAGACGCCCAGAGGTGCGGTGTAGTGATTCGGTTAGCAATGTCTCCACCAATGTGATGAATCATTATGCAGGCTATCATCGTCGGCCTGTCAACCGGGTGAGTGTTTGTGCTCGATCGATAGATTGATAACCATCAAAACTAATCATCATCAGAGTCAGCGGCGTATTGCCGGAAGTGCTGGTCCCAGTGGAGGAGGTGACGGTGATGGAGATCGTGGTTATGGCTATAGAAATGGCAGTGCTCGCGAGAAAGGTGGTGAATGGGAATCAGAGGAGAGACAGCGGGCAAGGTTCGATATACTCTGATAATCCTTTGGTCAAACAATTTAATTACATTTTCGATTCCATTTCATATATGTATATATGTATAGACGCCCAGAGGTGCGGTGTAGTGATTCGGTTAGCAATGTCTCCACCAATGTGATGAATCATTATGCAGGCTATCATCGTCGGCCTGTCAACCAGGTGAGTGTTTGTGCTCGATCGATCGATTGATAACCATCTAAACTAATCATCATCAGAGTCAGCGGCGTATTGCCGGAAGTGCTGGTGCCAGTCGAGGAGGTGGCGGTGCAGATCGTGGTTATGGGTATAGAAATGGCAGTGCTCGCGAGAATGGTGGTGAATGGGAACCAGAGGAGAGACAGCGGGCAAGGTTCGATATACTCTGATAATCCTTTGGTCAAACAATTTAATTACATTTTCGATTCCATTCCATATATGTATATATGTATAGACGCCCAGAGGTGCGGTGTAGTGATTCGGTTAGCAATGTCTCCACCAATGTGATGAGTCATTATGCAGGCTATCATCGTCGGCCTGTCAACAGGGTGAGTGTTTGTGCTCGATCGATCGATTGATAACCATCTAAACTAATCATCATCAGAGTCAGCGGCGTATTGCCGGAAGTGCTGGTGCCAGTCGAGGAGGTGGCGGTGCAGATCGTGGTTATGGGTATAGAAATGGCAGTGCTCGCGAGAATGGTGGTGAATGGGAACCAGAGGAGAGACAGCGCGCAAGGTTCGATATACTTTGATAATCCTTTGGTCAAACGATTTAATTACATTTTCGATTCCATTCCATATATGTATATATGTATAGACGCCCAGAGGTGCGGTGTAGTGATTCGGTTAGCAATGTCTCCTCCAATGTGATGAATAATAATGCAGGCTATCATCGTCGGTCTGTCAACCGGGTGAGTGTTTGTGCTCGATCGATCGATTGATAACCATCTAAAATGATTGTTTTTCCTTTGTAGAATTCCAACCTATTGTCGGCATGCCTTTGCCTGGTCAAGCAATTGGACTACGCTAGTCTCGAGGTACTCGAGAACGCTGTGCGCTGCCGCATTGATGAACTTCCCAACGAATGATGAAGACTACTAGCTAGTCGCATGTCGGTTAGTTATGGACTTTACTAAAACACGATAATAATAATTATAGCAAAAATCAAAAAACAACAGGAAAAAAGACACTCGAATTATTGTACTAATATTAACTCTAATCCATAAGCTAACCGACTAAGCGCAACACAGCAAACACTTACCCACAAACAAACAAACTTACTTGCCAATTGAGAAACTGTAATAACTCCCAAAACAAGAATTAAGGTTTTGATATAAGCCTTTTACTAATTCTAAGTAACTACATAACATTAGTTGACACAAACCAATATTTAATCGATTGCAATTTTTTGTACACTGACTTAAGTGGTACGCTCTGTTAAAACTTAATTAAATTTAATTTGTGTATAGTTTTGGTTAAACGCAGAAACTAAGTAGCCTTCTATTCTATGTGTCTCCTCTCTGTGTGTATGTGTGTGTAAGTACTTAAACTATGGGGCCCAAGGCGCTTAGCACAATCCACATATACATATATATATATACATACATATATATATAAAACTACAAACTTAACTCTAGTAACTACTTAAATCTTCCCTCTTGATTACTTAATTTAAAATTTTATTAACTAGTTTTCTAATAATTAGTTGAAAATGTTTTTTATTCATATAACTCTCGGAGATTTGTTAAAGACATATTGATAACATTAATTTTTTAAATAATTATATCAAGAAAAGAAAAAAACACGTCCAGTTTATTTTAGCATTTGTTTAAATAAACAAATTAAATACGATTAACAAATTACAACAATATGTCAAGAAATTTTGTTTTGAAATTACCCGGCTAAATTTGTTAAGGCATGTGCAACATGGTATGGCAACCCCATAGCCAAGCTGCCAGACTTTATTAAAAGTTTTGTTATCATAAAAGCTTTCATCTTCATTTTGAACCTATGCACACTTGTCTGACTGGAAAACAAAAACGTGAAACTGCGAATATATTTGGATTGACTTTTTCACAAGTTATAGTAAAATAAACGTTTTCTACGGTGCGAGAATAAAACTTAATATATTCTTTTTGAGTTATTTAATTTTGGAAAAGAGATATGAGGTTTGTATTTCTCATTCGATTTGTAATTTTAGCTTGAAAGCAAGAAAACTGTTCTGTTCGTGGATTCAATTCTCATTTTTCTATATTCGATATTGCGGTTAATGGGATAAGTATCACTTAGAGGTGGATAACTCTCGATAGAACGATCGACACTATCAATGTTTTGGCACTATCGAGCTCAAGCGAATTAAAGTAGGCAACATAAATTAATGGACACACATGGCCAAACGCCTAAAAGGATGCAACAAAATCTGAAAAACCTAAAATCCTTAATATCTTAGCTCCTCGAAATTTTTGACAATCATTTTTTAACCCTAATAAGTAGGCAACAATTCTAAAAAATTCATATTCTTCTCCCGTAAAGTATGCTTCATAAAATTTCTATTAAAGTAAGCTAAAAATTACAAGACAGAAAATAACTCGGCTATTTTAAGACTGATCGTGATGTCATTTGGCCAGATGGAAGTCCTTCTTCGTCCGCGTCGACTGATGTCATGAGGCCCTGGAATGTCCTTCGAATTGTTGGGAAATAAGACCTATTCGATCATTTTCGTGACCTGCATTTTTAGACGATCCCATTGTAGGAAACCATGTCCTATTGTACTGCGGCAGGATTTGTGGATTTTAGAGTTAAAAAACTGAAAAAGGATAATTTTCTCGAGGACATATCTCTGCAGGACATTGATCGATTTCGACAGGACATCTTTTTTTGGATCCTCCAGGATCAGGACTACTAATCCGCATTTAAGGATATTCAATATCCTGCCTGTACTGAAATTTTTGTGAGGGGGTTAGTCAGAAAAATGACAAAAAATCGCAAAAAAAACAATATATGTACCTTTAACTCAGCCACTACAAGGATATAAGGATGTCCTTTGATCAGAAGGTAGTCCTTGATGAAACGCGTCGACTGACACTACCAAATCCTGGAATGTCTTTCGGGAAGCTGAGATAAAACGACATTTCTGTTTTAAGAAAAATGGCAAATATCTCGCATGTCCCAAAAGTGGTCTCAAAAAATTCGAATCATCAAGGACTATTGTCGGTGCAAAGGACATGGCAAATATCTCGCGAATCCCTTAAGGGTCATGACGAAAGTGGTTCCCAAACATTTTAATCATCAAGGACTAAGGTGCAAAGTATATCCCGATAGTCCTGCAGAGAGCTAAGATATTAAGGGTTTTGTAGTTTTCTCCAGTATTTTAGATCTATTTGGGACTTGGAAAAATTACAAGTCGAAAAAGCAGAAAAGTGCTAATAACTCAGTTATTTGAAGGATGAGCGGGCTGTCCTTTGGCCAGATGGAAGTCCTTGTTCATGCGCGTTGACTGACATTACCAGGTCCTCAGCTTTCCAAAGGACATTCCAAGATCTGGTAGTGCCAGTCGATGCGATTGTGTTTGTATTCCCAGGGCCGGGCTTTCAACAAATGCCGTCCTGGTCACCACCTGGTCACTTAAGCCGGAGCAAGGTAAGTTACAATCCTGACAAGATTTATCGACACATAAAATTATTTCATCGATTAATGAACGGAATGCTGGGAAGATTTCCGATTGGATAAATAATATCAAATCTACATAAATAAAACACAGTTGTTTTTTTTTGTTTTTTTTTTCTTTTTAGAGGGGCTTTACAACATTTAACACATAATATACATATTTGTTTTGTTATTTGAATGTTATGGATTTTTTTAATGTTTGCTTTGTGTGCAGGTTTTTTGATTTTGATTTTGATTCGTTTTTTGTTTTTTTTTTTTTTTTTTTTTGTGGTTATTCTCTTCATATATGGAATTGTCTTTAAATTTCTCTTCTCTTTTCTTCGACTAAGTTCTCTATGTAAGCTGGTGTTGTTTCTCAAATATATATTTATATATAAATGTATAATAGTTTTGATTTTCACATATAATTTGTTTATGTTTGCTATATTTGTTGATTTTTTTGGTAGCTATTATTATTATTATTATTATTATTGTTGTTGTTTGTATTGAACATAAAATGCGAAACGGTTTGAATCAACTTTGATTCGTTTGTTGTAATTGATGATGATGTTTTCTTTTGTTTCATAGATTCGATAGAATTTTTGTTTATTTTGAGCCTTGGTAATGTCTTCCATTTGTTTAGTGTGCGTGTGTTTTATGTCTTTGGTTTATGTTTGTTTTTTGTTCTTTTTTTGGTAAGTAAGTATGTATGTATGTATTCATGGCAGAAACGCAACGCCTAACACATATACATATACATAAATGTAAAGTGCATTATTTATGGGTTTTTATTTAGATAAGATATTGATAATACATACATATTGATATGATATTTAACATTCTACACACCCGGATACATATTGAAGCCGCATTTAGTTTAGGATTATCAATGAATGTGCTCTGATTTTATGTTCATTATTATTATTATTATTTTGTGTTAACCCTCCGTCGGACACATATTTTAAAACCTTCGGACGGACACTTGGGTCTGGCCAGACCCCTTTGTATTTACATGCATTTGCATGCATTTAAATATAAATTAACCATATATTCTGGCTCATATATGTACCGAGTAGGTAGATATTTTAATTTCTTACCATTCTTAATCGATTTGCCATGCATTGAGCTATATGTGGAAGAAATTATATACCCGAAAAAAAATCGGATTACGGAAAAAAGACATTTTTCTTTCGTTCACTTTTGTTTTTTATTTTTAATTAATTTGTTGTTGTTTTAACAATAGAAATGGAATGAAATGTAATTGTATGATGGAAAATATAATTCCAATTTTCTTACGGATTCTGAGAAACACAAACAAAGCATGTATAAGCTGTTTTTGAGTGTTGTTGGCATACTGGCTGATTGCAAGCAGTACAAAAATAACGAGTTTTACGGCGCACTTTTTCGCTTCCTTGTAAACAACAGCGACACTCTCTCTTGTTTGTGAGTGTATCGGCTCTGTCTTTATTGGCAAGGATCAAATTTGTTGTTAAATTTATTGGTTTTCCGAAGAATGCTTCAACCGCCGAACGAGTTGTAAATTGACCAATGACATGAATATTGTTCATTCGATTTTCGATATTTGCACGAACTAATGTGTTGGAGAGATTATTCAAAAAAGTTCGCCGGGCGCTGTTTTTTTCGTAACCATCCACTTCCTTACATATACAGTAAGCAGCCAATGCCATGATATCCAACATGTTGCAAAAGAAAGCATATATCCATCGCCTTGTTGGTCGTTTTGTCGTGAAATGCGAAACCATTTGATCCATTGAATCGACACCTGCTTTGTTAGCATTATAAAACATAATTGCCTCTGGTTTCTTTGCCTCTCCTTCACAGAACTTCGAATAATGTACGGTGGAAAGCAAATTTACGGCTCGATTTTTTTTTGGCACGTAGCTACAAATCGATACGTTTTCATGAAAACCAAACAATGATGAAAGCACTGGACGAGAGTCATGTTTTTTCATTTCCGAAGGAAGACATCTCTTGTTGGATCGTATGGTGCCAACCAATGCGAGACCAATAACAGCAAGTCTTTTGGCAGCATCCAATGTTACAAAGAAATTATCAGCAACGATCGTTCGGCCACTCATACTATATCGGTTTAAAAGTTGCATCAACACATTTTCGCCTTGGTTCACATCACGATTGGTTCCTTCTTTGCCAGTATACAGCTTTCCTTGCAACGGATATTTTGTTTTCGCATCGCATGCCCACCACACTTTTATGCCATATTTTGCTGGCTTTGACGGTATATATTGTGTAAATTTGGTTCTGCCACGATATGGAAACAGTTGCTCGTCAATAGTCACAACATCATGTGCATCATAGTTATTGGCGAGGTTTTCATTTAAAAAATTCCATATATCTCGAATGGGCGCGGCTTTATCGCTTTGTTGACGAAATTCACGGGTACGACTGTCATCAAAACGAATATATCGCGATAATTGCTTGAATCGGTCAAAATGTATGATATTCCATACATTTCCATACAAAATGTATAGGGGTCTGGCCAGACCCATGTGTCCGTCCGAAGGTGTAACTTTTTAATCCTTTTTTTTCGCCTTGTTCAAGGACCTTTTGGTAATTGTCCTGTGGCTAGATCGATAGAAAATAAAATTTTAGGAAGCTACCTGGAATTTCAAGTCGATAGATAAAATGGAACCATGTTAGCTTAACGTTCAAAGTCAAAAAAGGTCTGGCCAGACCCAGGTGTCCGACGGAGGGTTAAATAGTTTTTTTTTTGTTTTTTTTTTTTTTGATTTTTTCATTTGCTTTTTATAGTTTTTTGGTGCAATTACAAACATCTAGGTATACAAGTGCAAGTGAATATTTTGTTGAAAAGGTTTTCCTTCTTTTTTTTTTGTCTAATACAATATTATTATTATTTTTTTTTTTTTGTAGTTATGCTTCAAAAAATTGTACACACACATAAATTGTTTATTTAATTTTTGTTTTAATTCATATATATATATATATTTAATTATTGTCAGTCACAGCGTCGCGTTTTATTTTCGACACGAACAACGTGTGCTAGCCCTTTAAATATAGTTTAGTTCATATAGATATAGGTTTTGTTGTTTTTTAGAAATAAATCATCGATTTGTTGCAAAATAGAACTACCGATTGCTTCTTTTTATTCTTCTTATTGTTGTTGTTGATGTTATTTGTGTCTTCCACACAAAAACACAATTTAATTAAGAAATTAATGCATTAAAATGTTCTTTGCTGAAATTGTTTTGCTTCTTTTTTTGTTTTTTGTCTTCCATTTGCAATGCGAAAAATGTCTTCCAAACAAATTTTGTTTTTTTGTTTTTTGTTAGTTATCATATACATATATATATGTATATAGAGTTTATATATAAACATATATATGTATTTATAAACATTTAGATATTGTTAAATACACTTATTTAATTAATGCCTTCCATTTTGGTTGTGGTTAAATGAGTTAATTTCCTGATTTGCAATCGCAACTCATTTTTCTGTGTTTACTTTTTGTTTTTGTTTTGTTTTTATGTATGTATATAGACCAAATTTATCAGATATACAATATTTATATATATATATATATATATATATATATGTATATATATATATATTTGTTTTTAACCACCACTAAACTCTTGGTTAATATTTATATGTATATAATTGTTATTACATAATTGATGCTTGTCGTATCTTGTTTGAACTAAAACCAAAATATTTATATATATATTTTTGTTTTGTTTTGTTTTGTTGTTTGTTTTTTAAATCAATTTTTCCTTCTGCCTTTAGTCAAATTGATATGCTGATTCCACTAAACGAAAAACACAAAAAGGACTAACTTAAAGAGAGAAAAAAAGAAAAGAAAACAATAAAGTTCTTATGTTTTTTTTTGTTTTTTGTAAATAATTGTTTTCGATATGTTGTATATTTTTGATATTAATTGGTTGATTTCGTTTTTGGAAAAGTTCTCCTCTTCCTTTGTTTTCCTTTTCTCTTTTGGGGGGTTTGTGGCAAAATTCTTGTGGACCGAGAATTGATTCGGCTCAGAGAAAAATGCACTGGAAGCCCTTAAGTGATTTTGCTGTTATTTTTGATTTGAGAATTTTGCAAAACTCAAAAACTTTTAACCATTTAAATAGTTATTATGCGTTATTCATTTTGCTTAGATTACTATATATTTTTTGTCTTTTAATTGAAATTAATTACAAATTAATTGATTCGCATAGGGATGTTTTTTTTTTTTGTGTGTTATAGTAATTTTCATAGTTATATGTATTTATATAAGTTTTTTTTTGGTTTAATTCTTTTTTTTTTTTTTTTTTTTCTTGTTTTGGTTGTATAATACAATTGAACTAAAACACTTTTGCAATGAACAAACATTGAATTATATAATGACAACACTAGCATTTAAACGTAAACAAAAAACGAAAAGTGGAAAAAAATTCAAATTGTATTATAATTGTTTTTTTTTTTAAAATGTTATTTTTGTTGTATGTTTCTTCTTTCCTTGTTTTTTTTTTTGGGGTTGTGATTTAAACACTTTTCCAATTCCCAATCCCCATTGGAAGATTAGGTGGAAAATGGTGATAAATCACAGTTGCACAAAGACCCGCCATCGCCAGTCTTGCAGAGCACCTTGCACAATTCGTTCCAATCGGGTGTATCCGTTGTTTCCTCGGCCACCGCCTCCACGGCATTTGCCAGAGCTTGCTCGACCTTTGTTAGATAGTCACTCGCATCGGTACCATGTGTAGTTATGCCCTGCATTCCACTGGCCGTCTTCTTATCCATATCTATAACTTTTCCAACAATCAACTGGCATGGACTGCACCCAGGCAGAGTATTGCGCCGTTGATGACAAAAACTCGTGCAGAGTCGATCGCCGAAGGCATCGGAAGAGACTTTTTTGCCCATTGGGGCACCTTCCATGCTGATGCTACTGCCATCGCATTCACAATCAAGGCCATCTGTAGAACAAAAGTAATTCAAAATTAAAGTAGTGCTAAAAGGAATTTGAAGTATTGCTATAGAGGATACATAACTTATCAAAGAGTGCTGATTTATTTAAAACCAACAAACCGAGCCAGAGACTAGTCAGGGGTTACTCCTAGTGGATAAACTCTACAGTCATAATTGATTGCCGGACACTAGACCCACTAGAGTAAGAGTACTAACTAAAGTAGATAATAGTTCTAATAATAGCACTCTCTAGTTGGATAACTCTTATTATCTACTCCAGGTTGGCTAATCAATGACTTAACCTTCACTATGCAGTATTGTTCCAATCTTCTCTGACCATTTCATGTTTATTGAGGGGACATCGATTACTTTTGACGAGATTTAGTCAGATTCGGACAGATCTTCCCCTCTCCTCATGTATAGGAACATGATAAATGGGCGAAAATTGTTTAAAAATTACATATAGGTATTTTTTTCTACAAATCAGAAAGCTCAAACCGTTCAGATGTAGATAACTTATAAAGCATTAAAAAAAATCACATTTCAAACTTTTTTTGTAATTAGTTTATATTTTTTAAAGTTGGGTGAGTCAAGAAGATAAGATTTGTTAAGATTTTCTTTCCCCTTTCGAAACTCACTAAATTAATGGGCGTCCCTATAGGTATCCTAGTTGACTAGTTCAGATGTGTTTATATAGCCATGGAACAGTATCCTACTATGGTTACGTAAGTCATAATTAAAGTCTTTAAGAATCAAAGAATTCAAAAATATTTAAATAGGAGTTAGTAGATAAGAGCTCACAGAATTTACTTATGTATTTGACAACAGTTGGTGGACCAAAGTAAGTGAGAAACTTTGTCCCCTGAAATATGCAATAAACAATCCAAGGATTCGTTTATTGAAACATGAAAATAAATTTTTGAATTGGATTTGGATGCAAGTATTGTTTAAATACATTTTTTAAGTAAATTGTAAATTTGTTGAAAACAATGAATAGTTTTTATGCATATTTCCTAAGTCTGTGATAAAACATGCTATATATGAAACAGAAAAGACTATGCAATCTGATAAAAAACATCCCTGAAGTATTCAGTCACCGGGTAATTTTCGAAATGCAAATATGTATATACGACCCAAGATCAGTATTAAACGTTACATTAATAGTCAATACAAAAACTACAAATTTTTATTAACTATTTAAGGCGAAGCCCTTTATACTAATTCTGATGGCGCCCAAGGATATGCACATAAAAAAAGTGAAATCTGCAATTGCAAGCTTGTTTGAATTCCCAACTACTTTTAGCGTTGAAGATTTGGTATGGCCATTACAACTCTGAATTCTTTAGCAAAGTCTGCTGAAGATAGAACTTTGTGGTTCTAAAAATCTTATAAATTAGTAAGATTTATTGACATTAAGCCGGCTGAATCCCAGTTTTGGTTTTTAGTAAAAGATTATTATTAAAAACTTAATTTCAATGAAACCATAGCAAATAACACATTATGATAATGTGTCGATTAACTTTATTTGCTGTTTTCCCCGTTGGTTTTTTGATTAAATTTAGCTGTAATTCTCAACTAGTCTTGACCACTGTATTTTCTGTAATTCTTCAGCCAAGTCTGCTGATGATATAATCTAGTAATCTAGTTATATAAAAATTGTAATCACTACGACATATTCTTCTTGTTAAGATTGACATTGAGTCGCTTGATACTTTTTTAGTAGGTTGAAATCGAAACAGTTAAACCTCAAATTTATTTTATATTTATACCCTTGCAAAAAGGGTATATTAATTTTGGTCAGAAGTGTGCAACGCATAGAAGGAAGCATCTCCGACCATATAAAGTATATATATTCTTGATCAGCACGACGAGACGAGTTCAAATAACCATGTCCGTCCGTCCGTCCGTCCGTCCGTCCGTCCGTCCGTCCGTTCGTCTGTCCGTCCGTCTGGATCGATGCGAACTCCTCCTAGACCGTAAGA
Organism: Drosophila paulistorum; assembly: GCA_018152135.1. Classification (NCBI taxonomy): domain Eukaryota; kingdom Metazoa; phylum Arthropoda; class Insecta; order Diptera; family Drosophilidae; genus Drosophila; species Drosophila paulistorum. The sequence goes on from JAECXG010000690.1 coordinate 18,390,035, forward strand.
GCTACAGAGCTGAAATTTTGCACGTAGGCTTGTATATACTGCAGGGGTTGTATATCTCGGATTCAGTCGGATCGGACCACTATATCATATAGCTCCCATACAAACGGCAAAGTCACGAACAGTGACTTTTCTCAATAACTTCGTTATTTTATAAGCAATTGCCATAAAAGTTGGTATTGGTCAGTTTTGTGTTCTTATTAATAATTGTGCCAAATTTGATCAAGATCGGGTGACTATATCATATAGCTCCCATACAAACGGCAAAGTCACGAACAGTGACTTTTCTCAATAACTTCGTTACTTTTTAAGCTATTGTCGTGAAATTTAATATAAGTAAGTTTATTGTAACTATAAACCACTGTGCCAAATTTGATCAAGATCGGGTGACTATATCATATAGCTCCCATAGGAACGATCGGTCAAAAACAGTGACTTTTGTCAATAACTTCGTTACTTTTGATGCGATTGCGTTCAAATTTAACATTTGTCAGTTTAATATATCTGTTAATGACTGTGCCGAATTTGGTAAAGATCGGGTAACTATATCATATGGCTCCCATAGGAAGGATCGGTGGAAAACAGTGACTTTCATCAGAAAGTTCGTTATATCCTATGCTAAGATTGAAGGCCGTTCTTTCGCAAACATTACCCTCTTTAGATAAAACAATTAGTTTAGATAAAAGAGTTACTAACAAACTTGCAAGGGTATACAAACTTTGACGCGGTCGAAGTTAGCCCCGGCCCTCTGGTTTTTTTTATCGATATTATGGAAGATAATTACATAATTTTTATTTTTATTTTTTGATCAGTACTGCAATAAATCTCAAAATTTAGTTACATACATACATAAGCTCATAAGGCTTATATTATATTTCCCTATCCATAATTCACGATTCTTAATTTTCATAAGAGGAAATTCACTTAGTCTTAACCTCTTCTTCTTCACATCTACCAAAACATTTATTAAATTTGATCTTAATACGAACTCAATCTTATATCAATTTTACTTCACCTTACCCAAGACGGATTTAACATGACTAATTCTTAATTAACGGTTAACTTTATCTTGAACATATTTTAATTAATAGCTCAAATTTACCACAATGTTATCCCAAGCTTTACTGTTTACAATCCTATCCGTATCATTAACTTAAGCTTGCTTTAACTGTGCTTAACCTTAACAAAGTTGTGCTTAACCTTACTTGTTTACTTACTTACTAACATATCCTTAACCTAAACCCATCTTTGTTTAATTTCACCTAATAATCTATAAAAGTATTTGCCGTCGGAAAATATTTTGTTGCCTAAGGCAAACAGTTTTTTTTAGTAACACATGATTTGTTGTTGAAATTTATAGAATATCATTTTCTCTTCTATCAAAAGAAAATCAAATTTCTTTCGCTTTCAAATTCTGTAACCAAATACAATTCCGACGGCAAAAACCAAACACATGGCTCTGTTTGCATGGCCGGACTAAAAAAGGTTTAAACGATCATTTGAATCGACGACTTGAAAAACTTTGTAAGCCCATATATAAGGTTTTTTTTTTTATTGATCGGCAAAGATTTCTAAGTTTTTTTTTCCGTTTTTAGGGAAGGTTTTTAAAATTGTTTTTTTTTTTCAAAACTTTTAACAGTATCTTTTGTTTTTATTGGTAATAGATATCTTACAGATGTATATTTTGGTTTTGTTTTTTTTAACTATGAATTTGTTAGTTTAGGATTGAGGATATATATTATATTAGAGGACTTACCCAAATGCAGTCCACACAGTTGCTTGCATTTAACCAAATCAAAATTCGAGTTCAGAATTTTAGTTTTGGTTATGTCGGCATCAATAGGCGTCGCGCAATTGCCCACACAAAGCGCAACGCCCAGGCCAGCTCTGAAATTTGTTAAAAACAAAAAAGATATTAAACACTTGCCAACAAATACTCAAATCACTTGAAAAAAAATTAAAACACTTGAAAAAAAATACGTGGAATATTTCACAATACTTGTTAAAACTTATTATCTTGTTGTTGGTTTTAGTTTAAGTAGGAAACAAAAAAAAACATAAAAAACACAACACTTTTAAACACTCATTCACTAGAGGCTGAAGGTTAAAGGTTAGCCAGGCAGGCAGAATATTTGGCAGGCCCATTTCGACTTACCCGCAGAGCTCTTTACACACCAAACTCAAATCCTGAACTACACTCGGTGTCTGGAACTGGGCAGCAGCTTCAAGGCTTTTCTGTGCTGCTTGCAAGGATTTGGCAGCATCCCCCAAAGTTTGTAGCAGTTTCGAATTTGACTTATCTGCTGTAATAGATGAGGACGCTGATGACGTCACAAAACCATGAGTCGGCGCACATGCGATGAGGCAAACAGCCAATAGGAATTGATAAGGATGACTATAAATGCCAGGCATACTTGAAGGGGTCTGTAAGAGTGACAGAGAGAGAGAGTGAAAGAGAGAAAGACAGGTAATATTAGAGAGAAAGAGAGGCAAGGACCAAGAGTGTGTGGGTGAGAGAGAGACTGAGCATAGTCATGGCCGTTTGTAATGTAATTTGCAGGCGAAGGAGCAGAAGCTGCTGGGGACCATTTGGGATCCAGGAAAGCGATACGATGCCTGCAACTACAATAGAAGCAATTGCGCTCAAAATGCAATTATCGCGCGCCTGAAAGTAGGCTCCAAACACAGAATGAACAATAAAAAAAAAAAAATAAAAAAATAAACACAAAATGCAGAAAAAAATCAGAATAGCTGGCATTGTGTGTGCCACAGAGAGTATACCGATTACTTCATACGCTTGATTTGCTAAACTCAAAGACTTATGCAATCGTCTATACAAAAATCCAAGCAGACTAAATATTCCAACTTTAGGTCGGCTTACATATCCCTCTATATACAAATATACATACATATATGTATATAAAGGCATATATATATGCTTATTTCATTGATTTTTCAGTTATTTTTCTCTCCTTTAGCGTAACTCCATTCCTGTCAGCTAAATTATATGCATTAAATTCCCCATCAAGATTCCACTTCCATTTTTGTTTTTTTGTTTTTTGTGTTGTTGTTGACTGCGACACTCCACAACAGTTGAAAGTTGCCAGCCAAGCCAGTTACATCACATTTAGCTCAGCTCAGCTCAAACCAGACCCGACTCCGATCCAACTCCGGTATACCCATTCACTTGAAAACCAAAAACAAAAATCACAGCACTCGGCACTTACTCGGCGATTTTTTAATTAACATTTGTTATTTTGGTGTGGCTTTGCTTTTTTCGGTGGTTTTGAAATTGTAAATATTTTCGCCTATCTGGGTTATAGGGCCTATCTCCGCTACGTGCAAACACAGCCAGGTAAATAACTGCTTTTCATTCCATTTCGCTTTATTTTTGAGGCTTAAATCCTTTTTTCTCCTTTTTTCGCTGGTATGAATAATTTTCATGGTGATAACTAACAAGTAAAGGTTTAAAAACGTTCTCCAAAGAGCAAAAAACAAGAGAATCACAATGAACTAAATAAAAGTAGTCTATTTGAAATAATTTTAAAGTAGTTATGGCCACGGATTTATGACGGTTTCAATTTTCAGACTTTAGTTACGATATTCTAGATATCAAAGTAACTCATTGACGAAATTCTTTTCATTAATTTGTATTCAGCAAATTGGAACTAAAATATTATATTTCAAATAAAAATTTATGTTAAATTGTTATAGTTCTTTAGCATATTTAGAATTATTTTGGATTGAAAATATTTCCAACCTTTGTTGAAAACATTTATTCACTGATAAAATGGAACAACATTTTGCAATTATTTTCTTTTCCGGCCATTTGTAGATTTTAAAATGTTTCGACATAAAAAATCTTAAAAAGTTTCAACACTTTTTAAAATTAATTAAACAGTTTGAGTATCAAAACGAAAATGTTTTGAAATTCACATGCGAATTAAAATGAAACTTGTATAAACCAAATGTCAATGTAAGTAATTCTTTGTTAAGTCTGTGCAAAAAAAAAAAAAACTAAAAGGTATGCAAAAATATCAATAGATTTAGCGAAAAATTTTCTGAATTTCCTCAGACTTAACGATTTATCGAGGTTTCACTGTACATGATTCTTAATTTCTTAATGTTGTCCAATTATTATTTGATTTCGATCCTAGCGAAATTAATAAAACCTTTTTCATTTTATCATAACCGCATTGAATTATTTAATTAAATATAAAGTAAATGTTGAATTAATTCAACTTAAATATAATAATAAATAGTTGCCAATTGCCATTACATACAAGAGAAAACTTATTGAATGGACATTAAATTGCTTACATTTATTACGCTGTCAACTTACTTTCGTTTGTTGTAGTTAAACTAATTCAATTATATCCAATTTAGCCCCTGATTAACTTTATGTAATACATGTATCCTTCTGCCATCAATTTCATAGAATTAACTTTTGTCTAAAGATCACTAGTGGGCTTATTTTTTTTTTTTTTTGAAACGTGCCAGCTTGCTAACTAATCCAACTCTTAACTAAAATATATATAGACCAACTTGATGGATAGACCAGCGATACTCCATAAGCAAACACATAGATATGGGCCACACAAACACACACACACACACACACACAAGAGTCATTTATTAATAATAGTTAAATATATTTGGCCATTTCATTATTATCGTTGCGCGCGACAACGTCAAGTGCGCAAATCAATGGATATAGTATGCGAATGGCATGACAGATTTTGATAGTCTCCCCAAATGGGTATATTCACTTTATGTAGTAGTCGAAATTAACAGATTTGGGATACTTTGACGGTTGGAAATGGAAATTAAAGGTGATGGAAAAAGTGATATATTCATGAATTGCCTGGATATCATTTCGTTTATAAATCTGGCAAAAGTATATAAGCTTATTGTATATTGCTCTCAACAACATTTTGTCTAGCATATTTTAAAATATTTTACAATATAAAATGTAGCGGTTGACGTGGTGGACGTAAACATCACATTGTGAAAAATAAAAAGTTATTTAAAACAACAAAGCATTAGTTACAGAATTCAGATTGCTCCTATATGGCAAAGAGACTAGTGGAAAAGGTGGGATGGGGCTTAGTCGCAGGCTTAGTCGCAGCAAAAAGAAAGGTAAGTTGAATTAGATAATGATAAAATCTGTTTAGAGTGCGACCTTTCTAATATTAAAATAAAATCTGGTTCGAGGTTTTCTTTTCTAATTTTTTGTAATATTCTCTGAATTTCGAAAAAAAAACTCATTTTTGAATTCAAGTGGTCTTTGATCAAGAGTATAGAAACTTTGGTAACGTCCTCTAGTGGTTGCTGTTGTTGGAATATTTTTCATTGTCGTATCTCCTTCAGACGAGGAACACATGTAGGCACTGTTCGATTTTGGCTTGTCAAGTTTAATCAGTGATAGAAGCCAGTCCGAGAGCCTAATTATTATTGGTAGCATTTGCTGTTGAAGTGGGGATTTTGCCATGGCTGATAAGCCACTAAAAGAGACGTACAAACATACGTCTCTCTGTATGTATATTTGTGTGTATGTTTCTATGGTTTATTATCATAACGAAATAAGGGACTGAGAGAGTAAGTGAGTGAGTGAGAAAGGGACAATCAAAACAGGCAATAGAGATTGGAAGCAAAAGAGATTTTAGCACCATAAAACAAATACTCCTTTGTTAAGGATACAACAATTCAAAACCAAACTACATGTAATAAAAAAGACACAACAATATTTCATTCCGATAGCTATTAAGATGGCTGAGTATACGAGTATGAGCATACGCACTGACGGACAGACGCCCATGGCTATATCGAACAAGCTTCTCATGCCGATCAAGAATATATACACTTTATGGGGTCGGAACTGTCTTCTTTTGTGCTTTACAAACATCTGACCAATTTTTTAGCCTCTGCAAGGGTATACAAATTAATATAAATTGCAAGGGTTCATTAATTTTCTAAAAATTTTGGTAACCGATTTAAAGAAACGGGTTTTAAGAAAAATGTTAAAGTTTTAGAAGTAAGTGACAAATTTCAGCTAAGTCTTCGAACGAAATTATCGAAAACGTTTCAAATTTTCAAGCAATTTATTCTTTTTTCGCGACTTTATAATACCATTTCACCCTATAGGTGTATAAAAACTTTCCTAATTACTTGAAGTAATTTTAATGGTATTAAAATTTAGGGATTTTTCGGAAGTAAACATGAGAAGAATTTATAAGCCCCACTTCCTGTTTTTCAACTAGTTATTCGAAGCGAGATGTCAATTCGAATGTCAACATCAATTCTAATCAGAAACGAATGGAAACGAAACATTGCCGATTGACATGAAACATTGATAGTAAGAACACAACGTTCACATGCAGATGGCTGAAAACTGGGCTTTTAATATTTTTCCACAAGTTACTCGTATTATTTTGCCATTATAAAGTAATTAGTTTGGTGTCTTAATGGTGCTAGTGGTAGTCAGTGTTTCACAGCCAACATTTCGATCGTTCCCCAGTGCTTTTTATGTATTAGTTATCGATAGAAAAGTCAGTGTGGCACAATATTAAAAATTTTCATTTTCATCAAGTAGCCATCGACAAATTTGTTTCGTAATGGTATAAATACTGGATCGACTCACAGGTTTAACTCATTCAGTTACTTCCTTCTGTTCGGATAACAACTGAATCATATTTTCCTTATTCCTACAAAAGTTCTTAACAACGTTTTTAAAAATTTATTTTTCCCTATTTAAAAACATCTCGTAAAACGTTTTTATTTTTCAAAAACAACAACCTGGAAGGGAGGCCCCTTTGAATAGCATAATTTTCCTTATTCGAAAATTAAAATCACAATTTTGACCTTTTTAAAGCTATGCGCCGTATCAAATGTTTGTAGTATTCACAATCTGCTGTTCCTTAATTTAAAGTATCCCATTTATCTACAACTGCAATAGGAATCGACCAACTATAATAATTGTCGGGAGCAGTAATTTCATAATTTCCCTCATCCCGTATCAAATGTTAATTTTCTATTCCTTAATTTAAAGTATCCCATTTATCTACAACTGCAATAGGAATCGACCAACTATAATAATTGTCGGGAGCAGTAATTTCATAATTTCCCTCATCCCGTATCAAATGTTAATTTTCTATTCCTTAATTTAAAGTATCCCATTTATCTACAACTGCAATAGGAATCGACCAACTATAATAATTGTCGGGAGCAGTAATTTCATAATTTCCCTCATCCCGTATCAAATGTTAATTTTCTATTCCTTAATTTAAAGTATCCCATTTATCTAGAACTGCAATAGGAACCAACTAACTATAATAATTGTCGGGAGCAGTGCAAGGCCCTTGATGGACTCACTTATCCCGTTTAAAATTGTGTGTCATCATTAGAATGGTCACTTGACAATGGATTGCATCGCAAACTGATTTAGAAGGAATCCCAATTCCTCGCTTACCTTTTCAGAATTGTTGCTAGAGCTTCTCTTTCTGTTCTTATGTCTTCATTGTGATCATCTTTATTGGTTTCCTAATTAAACACCTTTGGCATTATGGGTCTAGGTGGTGGATTTCCCTAGAAATCTATCCAATATCACAAGACGCTACCCTATTTATATTTTTTTCGTCTGGATTGTTAAGCACGATTTCAAAAGGTACATTCTGTTTTTTGTTTTGATAGATTTATTTTTTCACATGTTTATGGAGCGATTCGGTTGAAATGGTTTGAAGCCTTTTCCTACTTCTGTGTCGAATAAACCGTCTTCTATAAATTAAGAACTGAAATACGGAAAAATTGTCGTTGAGGGTGCTCTTTCCTTACAAAAGTTCAGATTTTCAGTTACTTCTTCTTCACATTATGCATCGCAAACTGAAAGCAAACTAAAGCCAACCAGCTATTTTATCAATATAAAAGTACATTATTTTCTACTACTTATATTAGTGAAATTTTGTCAAAAAATAGTTTTAAATTTGTTCTATCATTATCTAGTTTAAAGTGGTTCTTGATATTAGAGTTGTTAGAGCAACATACTTTGAGGCGTGGCTATTTTCATTTGAAGGTAGTTTTGGGACTAACTTGCCTTTTTTATGTTCGTGTAAAATGAATGTATACCTACATATGTAAGTACATTGCCACAATTAATTTTACCCTTAGAGTACTTCCATTTCTCCATTTTATTTATGGTTTTTCGATCTCCAATTCATATGGGAGAAGCTACTCTGGCCTGGGGTCTTACTTGCCTTTAGGATTGCTAGGAGAAGCTTTGCCAACTTATTCTTTAAAATGTTTTTCTTATTTTTTGTGTGATCGTTGCAAGATGCAGAGATGTGTGAGTTTGCTGGGCAAACGCGTTTTTTTAAGTGCTTTCTTTTTATCTACATTATCTGGTGTGCCTCATATGGAATCTGTTTCCCGACAAAGTGCAGATATTTGCTGTCGGTAATTTGTCGCTTGACGCTTCGAAACCTCTAGATCGTGCCGTATAGAATGGCCTATTGAATCCTTGGCGTTTCTCATCCGTCTTTAACACGTCTTAGCTCTTATTTCATACGTTTTTCCTGCGTCTTATGGGCATAGGCCTATTGTCTTAAACTGTTGCTCCTCATTGCATCGTGGCTGTCTTGCTACATCATCTTATTGTGTGCCGCTTGCCACATCGGCGATAAACAGTTGTTCTGAGGTGGTCTGTCCAATCGGCTTTGAATCACACAATTATGCTCTTACGTTAATATTTGTTATGTCACTTCACTTTTTAAGCAACTTATTTAATTTATGAATACCCTCTTAATTAATATGCAAAATTAGTTTCAATTAGACAACTTGCCTTATCTTGAAGTTGTCATACACATAATTTTGTTTTTATCCAATATTAGACTCCATTTTGCATAGTTTAGGTTATTTGCCAGTCTTTTGAGTTGGCGTAGCCCTGCTTTGTCTTCTGATGCATACCTTGTTATTCCAAAATTGTTTTCAAACATTTCAATAAAGTTTTTAGATATCTGAAAATAGATAAGAAGAAGCGACTTTCATTGTTAATTATATGTATGAGTAGATATACATAGAATGGAACTGTTATCGGAGGCATAACTTTTAAGTATCTTGGCGTTATCGAGTCTTCTTTCAAGTTTGACGCACATTTCCATATGCTGACGACGACAATGATGACGATGACGCAAAAGGGTCTTAAGGGCCACCTCTACCCAATCAAATTTCCATTACGCATCTGCATGCTATCAAATAAGAGGTGGGGACACCCAGTTAAGCAAAAAAAAAAGAGAAAAATCACATAGCTGTCGCTGCTGTTGTTTCAGCTTGAACAAACTTGGTCAATTTGCTGCCATGTTTTTGCGCTGTTCCTGCTTTTTTTTGCTCTTTGTCTTGCCTTTTCCCTTGACTTTGCCCACGTTACATAAAGAGCGCTCGAATGTATGCTATAGAAATTCTTTTAACAAAAATATTCCTTCAGCAAAGCCAAAGTCACTATGTTTCTACGTATGTACATACATACATATATTTGACCTAATTTCATTTACATGTTGAAATGTGTATAGAGATGCATATGTATGTATGTATATTATGTGTATATTTGGATATTATGTATATACATCTCTATGTACATACATTTGTATGTGTGGATTAAACGTTTCATGGTACTCAATGGATTATCTAATATAATAATTTGTAGGGCTTAAAACTCTCTTACTGACAAGATGTCAGATGTTTGTTTATAACAATCATAATTTGAGTTGATTTGGAAAAGGCAAGAGATTGTTGTATGTATGTACATTGTTTATCAAGTTAATTGTAGTAGGACTTCCGAAATGAATTAGTCCAAGGGCTTCAACACATACGGAACTCTCATAAAAAACTTCAGTTACATTGTAAATGTCAAAAACAGTTGCAAAATTAGTTTGTTAATTAGCTCTTCACTTTGTCACATTCACATAGCAAAAACAGATGTACCCACACTCCTCGCTTTCTCTCCCTCTCTTTCTCACTCTCTCTCTGAATAAAACAATCAGCCAGCCAGCACCTCCTTCCAAATTGTTGGGCATCCCTACATGTTTGTTACAAGCTCCAAGTTCTGTCAGGCTTGCGCAGTTTATGCCTTTTAGCTGTGTGTATCTGTTGCCCGCCCACAACTCACATAGGCTCCGCCCACACACAAAGATGGTTGCCAAAATATAGAATAGAAAAAAGGAATAAAATTCGTGACGTCATTACAGCATATCAACATACCAACACACTCTCACCCACATAAAGACACATACATTTACATAGCATAGCATACATATTTATGCTGTATAAGGCCACGGTATACAAACGGCTTTTGGTATTGGTGAAGGTTATGCAAGAGCTCTTTCTCTGGGATGTCTCTCTGTGTGTGTGAGTGTGTGTGTGCGGGCAGCCATTTTGTCTCCTCTGGCAAAAGCTTCGTAGGCAACCCAAACGGATGCTGCTGTTCATAGCTCCGCAGATCGTCAGCGAGTATAGGCTGTTGTTCCTTCACTTTACAATTTCACTTAAGAACCCAAGCTTAACACAAAAATAAAAAAAACAAGTATAAAAATTCAACAAAAAATAAAGAAGAAAATCTCAATAAAACTACTAATCAAAAGTAATCCCAGCATTTGCTCCGTCCTCGAGGTTCGGCGTTAATTACAAGAGATTAAAATACAAGCAATAGCAAATTAAAAGCAAATAACGAAAAGTCTTCGTTCCCCAATCCCCTCTCTAGAGAAATTCTCTCACATATAACTAGTGCGTGCATTTTGAATCGAGAACTTTGTAAGTTTTGTAGAAATTCGCATCTAACAAAAATAACAAGAAAACATCTTCAAGCAAACTCAAAACTCACTCGCCCAACTCGCCAAAAAAACGTCCATTTAGTCTTTGTTGTACTTCGTCATTTGTTTTTTTTCTACATTTTTTTATTCGTTTTCTCCTTGTTGTTCTGAAAAAATTTAGTCAAAGTGAATTTTTTAAGGCAATACGTCGACGATATCCGCAGGATAATCGGTAAGATATAGCCAAAAAAAAACAAAAAAGAAACGTATTTACAAACAAAACAACAAGATAAACCAATACACCAAAAAGAAAATACAGCAACAACAACATCAACAAATTAATATTAAACCAAAACACAGACAATTAAAAAAAAATGATTCTGGTTATTAAATTCTGTTTTGTTTATTTCTTGGAGTTACATAAAGTCCCGGGCAAGGTTTTCTTCATTAACTGCAGCTGTCGCGCTGTCTGTATCCTTTACACATACACACACTCACAGACAGAGACACCTACACCTAGGCACATAGGCACATAAACACATAGACACACACACACACATATATGTATATATGTATATATACTGTATATGTATTGTATACACAAAGACGCGGGAAATTAGCTTAACGTCTACTGCGCAATGCCAATTTTTGGTATATAACATCGGTATATAGAATCGTATGTATTTGTATATACAGGATGTAGGTATATTACATGGAGTGTATTTCTTCTCTCTCTCTCTCTCTCTTCCCCACTCCCCCCATTTTCCTGCTTAACTCATTCCATAAGTTTGCCCTTCACTTGTCCTTGCTCTGACTCTGTAAAAATTATTCCACCATCCAAACGAACCACCCAACCACCCATCGATCGATAGCATTTTCAGCTATCCGTTTTCACACATTTGCATTTTGCACATTTGATTATGCAATTGGATTTACATAACACCCACGACTAGTTAACACTACTCTAATCTAAGAAAGCATCTTTTTTCCACTACTTCAGGGTCATTTAGTTATCTTGCATAACATAATGATGATTTAATCATAACTTAAAAATTTTTGTGTCCTATGTCCTTTTTTTTTTATTTCTTACAGAGGAGAAAATGTCGCTCAATCCGAATGGGTATAAACTCTCCGACAGGACGGGTAAACTAACATCATATGGTAAGTAAATATAGCTAATACATATATTATTTCTTTCATAAATAGTAAGCCTCAAGTATAATAAAGATAAGGTTGGCATTACTTTAAACCTAAATAGAAACATATCTTTTCTATATTTTATTAGTTTAGCTTTAAATGATTTGGTAAACTTCAGACGGTACTATAAAACCCATCGTAACATGCCAATTCAATTTTCAAACGCCAAGACAAGAGTTCACAGAACATTCTTATCTCAGCTAGGAAGTCCATTCAATAGTTCACTTGCTTGTCCTTGTGGAAAAGTCTTCTATTTTTGTTCATCACAGTGGCCGGATGAAGGTCTCAGGGTAAAGCAGAGGGGAATAGAATGAAACCGAATACAAATAAGAATATACATTTAGATTTTCTTAAAAGTTGTTTCAGTACTTTTATAGGGATTATAATAACAAATATTTAAATTCTACTAAATCTAATTGAAACTTAATAATTAATAGTCCTGTTATATTATAACTAAACAATACTTTTGCGAAAACTAATCGAAACTGCGAGAACTGTTCTCTTTTTAGATTTTATATAGATTTTGGTCGGAATCGATCTACTCATATTTACGTTTGATTTTTGAACTCAAAACATTCCAAATTGAAATGCATACAATAAAAGGATACGTAACTGAATCTAATGATGTTTGATCAGAAATCATCTTTTAAAAATGATTATTTTCATACTGGATTAAAATAACACTCGAAAATTACTTCATCATATGCTTATGAACTAATTTATATAAACTATAAACACAAAAAGTAAGTCTGAATGGCTCTCAAAAGAGTCGAAACCGTTTAAAAGAAGGGATCATATTCAACATCATATTCATCAAGAAAGGTCCTGACTAGGATACCATTTTCCATTCACAACGATGTCATTTGTGATTAGAAGATGCATAGAGATATAAAGCAGAAAGAGTCCTCTAAAAATATTTGTTAAGAATCTGAAATTTTCTAAAATGCTACAGTTACACGTTGCAAATTGTAATTTTAATAATCTTCGGAAATCTATATTTCAAATTACGTAATATCGATTATCTTATGTGTTGACAAACAAATTTTCCACAAAATGCTAAAAAACGTTATTACCAGCAAGTTGAATCAAGTTGATTAGTAAGTTTAGTTCCGGAATCGAGGAAAATTTCCGACAAAAAATATTATTTTGTTAGAGCAATCTTTAGAACCAAAAATGATACTGAAAAATGACAGATATAAGGTATACAATATAATAATCAAATATAAAATGTTGGGCTAACATATTTACATAAAAATATCAAAAAAATCAAAAAGTGTATAGACACTAAAAGTTCTAGTTTTAATTAAGCCAACTTCATCGATATTTGTTTGATTTTGTTAATCCTTGAAAGTTACACCAAATATCATAAATTAATTAAAACAAATTTCATTGGCCGAATCGAAAATATGTGTTGGGTACATATTTATGGTTCACATAACTAAACATGAATTGTATTTGCTAAGCAAATAATAAATGAGTGCAAAACTGACACTGACAAACAAAATGCTGCAAAGGACATACACAAGGACACAGACACAGAGACACACCGCCTCTTGGAGGCCACTTGGCAAACGCTTGCTGTCCAGGACACTCGTGTCCTTGATAAATTGCTGGCCTCGTTCAAGCATGAAACTACCGAATGTTACCGTGTAACAGATTTGCCTCACCAACAAAAAAAAAAAAGAAACCAACGAACGAAATAAGAAAACAAGAGCATGTAGATATATACACGAGTGTGGAAACAAACAGACAAACAGAGGAAAAGTCAAGCGAAAAAGCCACCACCAGGAGGCAAGAGGCAGGACCTGGCCAGACGCGTGCACAAAATTGAAAGCACAACAAACATAAACCGTTTAGTCACAGGATATTGCGCACGCTATGTTCGAGTCCTTTGCGTTTGGCTTGAGCCAGTGCAAGCAGGACAGAGACATACATATGCTCGTGTGTGACGGCTGTGTTTAATACTCCTGCAGGATCCATCTGAGTCAGGAGCAGGGTTGAACCTCGTGTCGTCGTCGTCGTCTGCCATTGACGTTAAGCATTCTGGAACCCAAGCACATTAAATTTTATTTAACTTTGAGTTAAACTTGTGGAATTTCCAAATTGCTACACAATTTGTCTGGCTGCTACAAAAATTTCAAAAAAAAAAAAACTGTCCTCCCATCACCGCCACTCCACCCCCTCCAAACCAAATGCCCAAGATGCTCTTTTATTATTATTATTTCAATGTGGCAATCATGCGCAACGTTAAGTTTCCAATTGATTTAGAGCGGGTGTTACGAATAGAATATGATGGGGCCATGAACGGTAGCCCAGAGTTGAGCCCCGAGGCTTGGGCGCTTAGTGGCCAACATTAATTTCATTACAAAGCCCTGGGTATTAATTGCAGCAGCCGCAACCACAGCAGCCAACCCATCCACCGCTCTACCACCACAGCCATCCCCACCCGCTGAGTGTAAAGTTGTGTTGAATTGACCTTGCCCTGGGCGAGGCGAACTCCGGGCCACAGATGGTTCGGCCCATTTGTTATGTATTTCAAATTTCATTCTACATCATGGAGAATACAGAAATTGGAAAAATGAACTACAATTAAATTTTATGTTAAATTAGTTTGTTAAGAACTAACTTTAGTAATAACTTCTTTGAACATAGTTTGCGATTTTGTAGAGAATTTGAAATTTAAACTTAAACACAAGTTCATATGTTTAATATAGTTCAACTTAATCAAATCGTTTTTAAGGACGAATCGACAACAATTCTGTATAATTTTTAAACTTGATGTTCTCAATTGTCAAAAGAAATCAATGATCAATTATATTCTTCTGACTTCTATTTTCGGATAATTTAACAAGAAAACCTTAAAATAAAATCCATAAAATTCGTTGATCCTTTTTCTAATGCGATGGGAAAGGAAATTCTCTTTGCTATCACTTTATGATGATTTTGTTGTTAAACATATCTGTTTAAAACATTTGAATACGAAAAAAGATCATTTCATTTATTAATCAAGTGCTTAAAACTAAAATATCTGAAAACTGTTTATTTGATGTGTGTAGAGATCTACATAGCTAAAGAAAAAATTGACAAATTCTTTAGTTTCACACGATTTAGAACCGAAAAACTATAACAGCCCCCAATTTTAGTCGCGGACAACTTTTGTGACCGAAGGAATTTTTACAAAATGAATGAAAAAAATCATTCAAAGTCCGTTCTTATGGGCGGACAAACATATTGGAAACATGACGGAAGCTTTCACTGTATTGGTTATTTTTTTTTAGTGTTTGTCTAACATTTTATCGAACTAATTTAAAATCAAATCATCGAATATAATATTACAGGATACAATTTTGTAAAGATTCTGCATAATACAAAAAGTTCCATCAAGTGTAAGTTAAAGATGTCAATAGCTAATTAAAAAACTAAACTAAAACATATCAGTCTAAGATCATAAAAAGAATGCTAAGATTTTTCTTAAAGATTTCTGAATGTTAACTATTTAGTAGCATCATTTTATAATTAAATTTTCCCCATGACTTAACTCTAGAATCTAGGGATTAACTGGTAAACTCACTCCCCTCCACCCAGGCAAATCTCTGTTGTCGTTTGTTTTTTGTCTGATGTGTTTTTATAGCCTTCTGATGTTGGATGTTGATTTTAATTTTCCCCCAGTTGCGGCCCACACTCGAACCGCAAATTATCATAACAATAATAACCATATATCATGACATGTCTGTGAAGGCCTCGCTCCTGTCCAAGATAAGAGACAAAAGTCATTTCGGCTGTCAGCAGTGCCGCACGCTTTCATTTTTTATGATAAACGCAATATATACAGATAAGAGAGAGTGTGTGAGAGAGAGACAGAACTCATTAGATTTTTTCTTGGTATTTGTGTGTGTTTTTTTTTTTCAGATCTCTTGCCTACAACAGTCACTGCAGGAGCTGAGACACGTGAATTCCTATTGAAAGTTGTGGATGTGCTCTTGGATTTCGTAAAGGCCACCAATGATCGAAATGAGAAGGTGTTGGATTTCCATCATCCGGAGGATATGAAACGTCTCCTGGACTTGGATGTGCCAGATCGGGCATTGCCGTTGCAGCAATTGATTGAGGATTGTGCCACCACACTGAAGTATCAGGTGAAGACGGGTAAGTTGAGCATATTGTTTTTTTGGTTTTTTATCAAGCTTTGGAGCTGTTTATTCAGTTACCACACACACACACACACACACACACACACACACACACACACACACACACGCATACATACACCGAAGGGTGGTAATTGAAAATTTGTCTTTGCATAAATTTGCATAGCATATGCTTCTTGTTGTTGGTTTTTGATGTGTCTCGGCAAAAAGCGTGCCTGAAGGACTTGCGGTGGCATTAGAAAGGGTCACCAAACAAAGTGTGCAGTCTTGTAGATAAGCACATTAGAGAGACAGACCAACAGACAGACAGACACACAGGAGACACAAGAGGCAAAGCCATTTTATGGCCCATTGAGCTGTGCGCTCTTTCAAACATTGTTTACACCTTTCAAAAACACTCGCCATAAGGGCTAGAACTCCCCGACCCCCCCACTCCCCATGTCCTTCCCCTCTTCGGACCTCTTTCTATAATCAATCATAAATCAGGTCACACAAAAAAGGGTTTAGCTTTTACAGCAGCCAAAAGTCATTCGCACGTTTTAGTTTTTTTTTTTTTTCTGTATCTTGTTTGAATGTCCTTCTGATTAATGCCAGGGGCGGCAACGGCCAAGACACGTGACCGCAATTGTGTTTGGAGTATCGATAATAAGCGTATTTATGTACCGCCACCGCCAATACCACCACCACCACCAAGAACCCTCCAATCGACCAGCCCCGGATGCTGTGGCCTTGTCTCGGAAACTGGCGAAACTTCCGTTTTTCTACTCCCTCTCAGCCCTCTGATGGGAAATGAGACGTGGTATATACAGGTTTTTTGATTTTCTATGCTTGGGAAAAATTGAATTAAAACTGTTCCAATATATGCGCTTCACTTATGTATGTAATCAGAGTATTTTGATTTCATTATATGTTTGTATTTGCCACAGTGACAGAATGAATGTAACTTAGTTAAGGAAAAAGAGGAAAAATTTTGTGGTTTGTTTGCCTTTTACCTAAGAATCCAGAGAACGAAAATGATATTATGATGTGGAATAGTTTCTACCAAATATCCTCCATATTTTTACTCCAATATCGAATCGTAGAAACTTTGATCTAAGACTAAAATTCTAAATGAAACAACAAAAAATTTCAAGATTCATACTTATTTTTCAAATGACTTTTACATTTACCTGTGACTTATCAGAAAGAAAAATCATTTTCTTCCCCATTCCACAGTTGTTTGATTTTTTTTTTTCTTCGTCTTTTTTATGGCACAAGACAAACATTTTATTTGCGCCAAACTGGCTTGATAAGAATCCCATTTATGATCCATAATCTTACATAATGCCTATGCTGCCAACCCAAAAGGGAACATGATATGCGAATGCCAGGAGGCATCTTCCACAGACGACGACGACGACGACTCTATAAAATAGGAAGAGAAGTAAAGAAAAGTTAGAGAGGGGAAAGGAAAGCTTTAATCAAAATCCGTTGTTATTTTCTGACTCGCTGCATTCCTGATCCTTTGATGCGAATGAATGACTGCCACTCTGCTCCTGTGTGCTCCAGTCTGGCAGCCTGCTATCCTGATAGTCGACAGTTCCTAAGCTTGGTGTCTACTAGGTCGTAGTCGAGGGTGATTCGCCTTGAATGTCTCATGGCAGCTGCGGCCACATGGGCAAATTGAAATGTTTCTTCAATGCCAATGCTGCTTGCTCCCCTTCATATAGATGGGTTTGGGTGTGGGTGTGGTTGTGGGTGTATCTGTGTGTTGGTTTGGGTAGGTGGGTGGATTTAGCCTTGTGGGCAATGGGATTTTAATCACACGACTTATGGCACTCAAGATGTGAACTGACAGACGACGAAGGGTTCGAACTTTTATATATACTTGTCTATATGTGTGCTTTATGGTGTGGGCTTATGGGATGTCGAGGGGGGGATTTTCGACAGCTTCCTGATGCTTTTGAAAGCATTTTGTGATTTTTCGTGGGAGCAAGTCGCAATTAGCTGCAATAAATGAGCAATTTACAGAGGTACGATGGCAGAGATTACTGCAACTTTTCAACTGGACTTTAGTATGCGTGTGTGTGTGTTTGGCTGTATGCCTGTGTCTGTGTGGGTCTATATATTTCTTGATTTTGAGTTACATTTTTGTTGTTTTCTGCCCTTGAACGTATGCACTTCCGTTATCCTGACCAGTGAGGCGTTCGTCCTTTTGCCTTTTGTTTTCTGCTAGAAATATTTTTAATAAAACAAAACGAAACAAAAAAAAAACAGAAAGGAATACACAGAAATGTAACACACTTGGCGGCGGCTGGAAAGGAAATACAGCTGCCAGGCACATCTGTTGTCAGATTAGGTCGACTGACTGACAGCGAGACAGAGATCCAGTCAGGCCAACCAGACAGCCATGAGTAAATGGGGAAAGGAAAGCATTTTCAGCTACATTAAGCAAGCTTGAACTTTAATTCAAAGACTCAAACTTAGATCCTTCTTCTCTTTTCTCGCAGGACATCCTCATTTCTTCAATCAACTATCTTGCGGATTGGATCTGATCTCCATGGCTGGCGAATGGTTGACCGCCACTGCCAATACAAATATGTTCACATATGAAATTGCTCCCGTTTTCATTCTCATGGAAAATGTGGTCTTGACCAAGATGCGTGAGATAATTGGATGGTCAGGTGGTGATTCGATTCTGGCACCTGGTGGTTCCATTTCCAATTTATATGCCTTTTTGGCTGCTCGTCACAAGATGTTCCCCAATTACAAGGAGCATGGATCTGTTGGTTTGCCTGGCACACTGGTTATGTTCACTTCGGATCAGTGCCATTATTCGATTAAATCCTGTGCCGCTGTCTGCGGTTTGGGTACAGATCATTGCATTGTTGTGCCCTCAGACGAACATGGCAAAATGATTACATCCGAATTAGAGCGTTTGATCTTGGAGCGCAAGGCCAAAGGAGATATCCCATTCTTTGTAAACGCCACGGCTGGCACTACGGTTTTGGGTGCATTTGATGATATCAATGCCATTGCCGATATTTGCCAGAAATACAATTGTTGGATGCATATCGATGTGAGTAAACTGTAAAACTGCAAATTTCTTATATAATTACTAATCCTTATCCTGCAGGCTGCTTGGGGTGGTGGTCTAATGATGTCCCGCAAGCATCGCCATCCCAGATTTACTGGAGTTGAGCGGTAAGTTTAATGGATACTTTAAGTTTTAGAGTACAGATTGATTGAAATAATAGAAACTGAACCACAGTTTTATCTGTAGTTAATATGCCTTTCACATAAAAATTTAATAAATCGATTCATCTCATAAGGTCATATATTTGTTTCTGAATTTAAACAACAAAATGAGAAGCACTTTGCAACATTTTTCAATTGTCTCGAACTCAATTCCAAAACTCATTCATCATCCGCTCACCATCTTGTTGTCCTCTGACGCCCTCATATTCTGAAGTCAAAACAAAAATTGAAATCTCTTGTTCATAGAGTTTAAATCTAAATGCTCCCAAATGGCCCGACCGCCCGCATGCAGTGCTCTCATCCATTCACTCTCATCCATCCTTTATGTTCTACATACATACATATATATTACCATCTTCCCCCAACATTTTCAACATGTGGGAAAAATCTCAATTTGTCATTTAGTGCCTCCATCAGGTGTTCAGAGCTTACAGGGATTACAAGGCACAAGCCGAGTGCATTTTCGTTTAACACAAATAGAACGCACCAAACCAAACGAAAAAAAAAGACAAACAAATGAACAAAGTGGATTTTGCTCGGCCTCGGGGTGACTGGGTGAATGGGTGGTATGATGGGTGGCAGCGACGGGTTGGGCATTACTTACACAACAATTACGCCAAACAATGCTGGCCAAGGACAAGGGCAAATAGAAAATACGAAAGCAGAAGGAAACAGCAACCCCTCACTCACTCACTCACTTATTCGCTCAGTAAGGAATTTTTAATTTTAAAGTTAAAACGTGAAATGCACTTTGGCAGATATCCCCCTCACGCGACAGAAAATTCTTAAATTTCAAACTGCCAGACCGCCAAGTGCCAACTGGCAAGTTCCTGAAGAGCTTAGGCAAATGTCGTAAGTGCAGCTGTCGTATTGACAGCTTGTGGTCAAGGCCCTAGAGCTCCATTAAGGCCATAAACACTTTCAAATTGATTGGCTACCCCACCTCTCTTTCTCACACTAAATCTCTCAGTGATCCATCAGTGGCTATGGCAATTCTTTGAATGCAAATTGCGGGGCCCTTAATTGAATGGCTCTTGGTCCAATAAATTAATCATTTGCCGGCATTCAGAGGAGCTTAAAGAAATGTGATTAATGATTTTGTAGTAGGCGACTTGGATATACATTAAATTTGCTGAGTTTTAAGATAAAACTTAAAACAATCAAATCTCCACTTGCCGCAAAGTACGCATACATACAAAAAACAAAGCATACTTTCAGGCACTCCATAAGCAACATGTTTATAGACACACACACACGCTTATACAGCCGCAGCCCAAGTGTAAATAGCTCCCCCAGGGATGTTTAGCTTGTCAACCCTCAACCCACTACCCACCACCCACCTTCCTCTAACGTTCGTCCTTCATCCCAGCACCCTTGTTCGTGTTTCGTTCTCAATTCAATTAAAGAGTGCTGCGGCTTGAAAATTGCCACAATTTATGGCACTTGCCTTGTCGTTGTCCTTGCCTGTGTCACTCGTCGTCCTCGCTGCAGGGGATGGATGGGTTTTGTGCGGCAGCTTAGTGTTAATTGTTTGTAATTTGTAATTGAATGCCCTTTTATTTGTTAAATATGATTTAACTGACTTTTTGCAGAGCCGATTCGGTTACCTGGAATCCACATAAACTGATGGGAGCTTTACTCCAGTGCTCCACCATTCATTTCAAGGAAGATGTAAGTATAGACAGAAGTAAAAGTAAGAGTTGAATTCCAACTACATACAATGAAATAACTTTTGAACACAAGTTAGCAACTTATTAAACTCCTTTTTGAAATTAATCTTAAGTTAGGCTTTTCTTTTTAGTTCCCATTGCTTAACCCGCTGAACTGTAAATGGTTGGGCAAAAGTCTCTTCACGTATTCGAGTAATCAGTCTTTGAAATTTTGGCATTTTGCTACCCCAGTTGGTCTTGGCTGCTTGCATTCTTTTGCATTTGTCCCAAACCAAATTGTTTGTCTAAAGAATTCCAATTGTGTTTCAAACAATTCGTAGTTATTTTGCAAGGGGTTGCCTTTCCATATATACTATAGTATGTACATACATATATTGTATAATCATGGAACCTGATTTTGCGTCAAGTCACCCCATTTGAATTTTCGTTCGTTCGTTGATTTTTTTCTTTTCGTATACATATTGTATGCCCGGACAATATGTTGCCAGACCATCAAGATCCATTGGTCACAGTTGTTGCAGTCAGCTACTTTTTGGGCAGGCGGGAATTTTAATTAAATTTTTCTTTTTTTTTTTGACTTGACTTGACTTATGAACAGGCGTTTTATTCTCCTTTATTGATTGCTGTTGCAGGGTCTGCTCATCAGCTGCAATCAAATGTCGGCCGAATATCTATTCATGACCGATAAACAATATGATATTAGCTATGATACTGGCGATAAGGTCATCCAATGCGGTCGACATAACGATATCTTTAAACTGTGGCTACAATGGCGTGCCAAGGGCACCGAAGGATTCGAACAGCAGCAGGATCATTTGATGGAACTGGTGCAATATCAATTGAAACGCATACGCGAGCAATCCGATCGATTCCATTTGATTATGGAACCCGAATTGGTGAATGTCTCGTTCTGGTATGTGCCCAAACGTTTGCGCGGTGTGCCCCACGATGCCAAAAAGGAGGTGGAATTGGGTAAAATCTGTCCCATCATCAAGGGACGAATGATGCAGAAGGGCACTTTAATGGTCGGCTATCAGCCCGATGATCGACGTCCAAATTTCTTCCGTTCGATCATCTCATCGGCTGCCGTAACCGAGGCTGATGTTGATTTTATGCTCGATGAAATTCATCGTTTGGGTGATGATTTGTAAGCGAACAAATCGTTTTCGAATGGCATTAAAAACCAAGAAGTATCTTTAAGGTAACAGCATATCACTGAGGGAGAATGAAGTTAAATGAATTGATGAAAATGAGAATAAAACCCAAAAAAGAAAAACCGAAAAAAAGAGAGAATATGAAAATTACATAGCTCCCATTAATCAAATGAAAATAATATGTATGTAAAAGTTCAATGTTGCTAGCTGTTCCTTTTGTCCATACCCATTTGAGTTATCTTTAAGTGTTGGCCAGTGTTGGAAAACTGACTATATATATATATTAAAACAAAAGTGTATTTAAATGTTATACGAAATGATTGTTTTTTGTTTTTGTTTATCTCTTCATTGTGACTGTTTGAAAGTTAAACCATCTATATATACTATAAATATATATATAAATATATAAACCCAAATACATATATAATATAATGTGAAAAATATTGATGTGTATATTTATAAAGCTAAACAAAAATGACATACATATGTAAAACAAAAAAAAAAAAAAGCAAAATAAATAGAAACCACCCGCCATACTCCGCACCACCAAAATCCAAATTCAATATGGATCTATCTGAAATAGTCCAAATCGAAACAAAACACTTAACAATTCAAATCATTTTTACAACAAATGTTGAAATTATTCTGGTTGATCAAATGCTAATCTTAACATATCAAAAGTTGATGAAATAATCATTTCTGTCGATTAAGTTTAGACTATTTTATTTTTGGTTTGCAAATGATATATATAACTGGGAAATGAGACATATACATATATGAAAGTTATTCGACTTTGAGATAGTCTATGATGAAATTGTACCTTTATATATATATCAAAAGAAAAATTGAGACCTGTGCTTGTTAATTATTATATGAATATGGTTAGACGACTAACGAAAATCGTCTTAAAGCTCTTATATAATACTAATCGAGCTATAAAAAAGTCGATTTTGTGTGAACGTTTTTGACCATATTTAGTCCAATTATTGAACTGTGCTATATACATAAATACAACATAAAAACATATACATACACACATACATACATATAAACGAATTAGGCTTCAAAACCAAATAGACTATATACATAGATACATACTAGTTCCATTAAATCGGAATCTATAGACATACATATATATGTTTAAATATATCTGTCTGGTATTGAAGCAATAGCTGGAATTTAGTCAATGTCAATTAAATTCAATTAAAGAAAACAAATATTGTTTTTCTTCTTTCTTAAGTTTTTATTAAGTTTGAATTGTTTATGGTTTATTAAGTTTTTTAAACAACATTTAATAATCTTATTCATATACATGTGTTAACAAAATAAAAACCAAACATTTAATCCAGCATTGTCCTGCATAAATAATGAGATATATACATATATGTATTTTAATGTGACGTTAACTAAGTTTACTCAAGAAACAAAACAGAGAAAATATTTATCAATTAATTTGCATTTTACTTATGTATAAATTGATGTGTATGTAAAATCAAATGAAATATTTATTCCAACATCTATATAAACCAATATATATATACATATATATATATATAAAGCAGACAAGTGGGTAAATAATAAAGTAACCAAAGAGCAATACAATCAGTCTACTCAGTTCAAATCTCTTAACAATTTATAGCATTTTGGGGGGCTTGGCTTCATTAAGAGCGAGTAAAACGTGTTTAACCGGCCAAAGAGAGTTTGAGTTCTGTTATCGTCTTATCTTTCCAGCATTCTGGGTCTTGTGAATATATTGAAATGTTTGTCTTTCAACCAAAGAATAACTGTTAATTAATATGGTAAGTTATGTATGATTATAAATGCATTTACAGGTATTCTAAAGAAACAAATTGACAAGTATACAATCATTTTTATTTAGTACATTAGTCTAAGAAAATAGTTTTATTTAATATTCCTTAGAGCATTTATTATTCGGCATGATGTTTTCATGGTTTTTAGGTTTACTTCTCCTATATAAATGTCTGAAAATTCTTATGAACTCTCAGTTATCGCCCTGGCTCTACGCTTTACGTTTGTTTTGGTTATTCTGTTTAGTTTCTTATACAATAAATTCATTTTAAATTCACTTAAAATGTCTGAAAGTTTTGTTCCAGTGCCGGTGGGCAGTGATTTTCCCTTGGAAAATTTACCCTATGCGGTATTCTCAACCAAAAACAATGTAAGTTCTCTTGAGACTTTTGGTGAGAAAAGTTCTTGAACTTGACTGGATTTGAGGTATTTTTCTAGATTGTCTTTTTCTTTATACATGTGACTTTGAGCCAGTTAGACATGTTGCCACTTGTTTTTCATATATGGAAACCGCTTTTGTGTATAAAATTTACATAAATCATAGAACTAAACTAGTTTGTTTACACAAACAATATGCTAATTCAGTTTATGGTTAACATCTGGTTTTTAACTTCGATAAGCTCGTAATATTTGTCTATTTCTTGGTCCATCCTGCAGGAAGCTCATCGCCTGTGTGTGGCAATTGGAGAGCATGTTCTGGACTTGAAAGCTGTCGCCCATCTCTATCCCTCTGCCGTGCAACAAAGTTTGCAATCAGAAACGTTGAATTTGCTGATGAGCTTGGGCCATGAAGCTTGGGACATAGTGAGGGCTGAAACCCAAAAGCTTTTGCAAAAGGGTTCCGTGCTGGATCAGAATTTAGACCTCAAAGCAGTGTAAGTTGCTCAATCATATTAAAAGAACTGAACCATTTTCAACTCCATCATTTGCCTGGATATTATTTCAGAGCTATTGTTTCCCAAAAAGAGATTAGTCTCCATTTGCCAGCCCAGATTGGCGACTATACAGATTTTTATTCTTCCATACATCATGCCACAAATGTGGGCATAATGTTCCGTGGTGCTGAGAATGCTCTTATGCCTAACTGGCGTCATTTGCCTGTGGGCTATCATGGACGTGCCAGTTCAGTTGTTGTCTCAGGCACTCCCATACGTCGTCCTCTGGGTCAGACGTTACCGGATGGGGCTGAAAAACCAATTTTTGGACCTTGTAGACTATTAGATTTTGAATTGGAAATGGCTTTCTTCATCGGTGGTCCGGGAAATCAGTTGGGTGAATCGATTCCTGTGGACGAAGCCTGGAAAAATGTATTTGGTTTCACCCTAATGAACGACTGGAGTGCCAGGGACATTCAAAAATGGGAATACGTGCCACTGGGACCATTTACGGCTAAGAACTTGGGTACATCCATTTCCCCTTGGGTAGTGCCAACGGCTGCCTTAAAACCATTCCTATTGGACAATTTTCCCCAAGAGCCAGAAGTACTGCCCTATTTGCGTCAAAGTAAACCCTTCAACTTTGATATACATCTCCAAGTGTCCCTAAAACGTGAGATGCATTAACATTTGAGCCTGAAACTTTTAATTTACTCACCTTATATTACAGCCGCTAATGAGAGTGAGACCCTTATATCCAACTCCAACTTCAAGCATCTCTACTGGACGCCACTGCAGCAAATTGCTCATCACACAGTGACTGGCTGCAATTTACGTCCCGGCGATTTGATGGCTTCAGGTACCATAAGTGGTGAGACTGCCGATTCATATGGTTCACTTCTGGAGTTATGTTGGCGTGGTACAAAGACGCTGGATCTCCAGAATGGCAAAACTCGTAAATTCTTGCAGGATTACGATGAAGTGATTATCCGAGGACATTGCGAGAAGAACGGTTTGCGTATAGGATTTGGTGAATGTGCTGGACAAGTTTTGCCAGCTCATCCAGTGCAACAATAGCTGGCAATTCCCATAATATTCATATTCAATAATATCGTTTTCTATAAATAAAAGTGGACTTAAACCAGTTCGGTAAATTTTTACTTAAGTGACTAGCGGCCCAAACGGGCTTAAACGGTTTATTTAGTAGTTAGCAAATTTCAAAATAAACCTGACCTTGAGCTGAGAATATTTGGTAATATAGTTTGCCATTTTTGTGTAGATTTCAATACTGACCTTCCATCAATTTTAAACCAATCCCCCAAAAAGCGGAAAAAGAAGTACCTAATATTAACTGTCTCTAGGCTCTAGAGAATAACCTCAAGTCCTTATAACTGTCCTTATTAGTAGGCATGTTTGCATAGGGTTACCAACAAACAATTTTGTACGAATTTAAAACAAAAGATTTGAAAAACGCGGCAACACTAGACAATTTTAAAGCTAACCAAACTTAAGAGAGCAAAACGGATTCATTTTATTGCGTCTACAAGCTGCGATTAATTGCAAAAATGTCCGCACAAAGTATTTTTATTCAATGTCACGTATGTACTTGAGCATAATTTCAAATAATTACTGAAATTTTGTAAACAATTAATTCACAATTCGAAGGTTGGCAAAATCTAGTTGTTTTGACCTTAGAGTCCAGAAAAATGCAGAAATAAATTGTTTATATTAAATTTTTAATCCATTTGTATATTGTTAGGTTTCTTACCGCTCATGTCGGTCAGCTGTTCGGACTGTTTTTCGATTTTATTGTTTCCCTGGTCATTAGTGATAGACTTCCTTCGATATCTCATTCGATACAACATATCGATAAATCAACTTTTTGTGAAATCGATTAACTGTTTTTCATTTCGTCCCTTTAAAACTTCATTCGACCACTTTTCCTTTGACTTTAAGAGTTAAATGGTTGAAAAAATTGACTATTTAAATAGTCGACCACTTTAAGAACTTAAGAATCGAATTGTTTAATAACTGTAAAGTCGGGTGCGTAATATGTCGTCCCATCATGGAATCCGATTTGGCAATGGATAAAGAGAACGCTTATTACATATTTTGGGGACTATATAAAAAGCGGTTTCTAGTTGAAGCCCAGAACACGCAGTCTCAAAAGCCAAAAGTTCATTGTCATGATAAGGATCTTTTGGGTTTTGCCCAAATAAAAGCGTATTCTGGGTCTCTACATTTCAAATGATGTATCCGAAGAAACGTCTAGGGAAATGCGAACTAAGGGCCAACGGTAACGTGTCTGACTCCGGTCCGTTAATGAAAATGGCGGGGTTAGGTAACAATGATCCGCACAACAGCAGACCAAAGAAACGTCTAGGGAAATCCGCGAACCCAGTGCCAACAGCAACGTGTCTGACTCCGGTCCGCTAATGAAAATGGCGGGGTTAGGTAACAATGATCTGCGCAACAGCAGACCAGTTATACAATGCTGGGTTCAGGACACATTCATATGTGATTTTACGACTAAATGTCCTTTTCCATTTTTGAATAGGCTTTGGGCTATATTCAAAATGATGAATCCAAAGAAACATCTAGGGAAATGTGGGCCAAGGGCCAGCAGCAACGTGCCTGACGCCGATCCGTTAATAAAAATGGCGGGGCTAGGTAACAATGATCCGCACAACAACAGACCTCTCCCCTCCCATCTTAGTGGCCTTCACAGCAGCTAAGCGATCCAAATGACTCTATGGGATCCGGACAGATTTCCTCTCACAAATATATATATAGACATAACTTGAGGGCAGTAGCTTTAGCTAGTATTAGTATTGGCTGTAATTTTTAATTACCGCTCGAGGTATACATAAATATTCCAAGTTGAGTTTTTAAGTTAGAATAAAGGAAATGCATTGTCTGGAATAGAAACAGACTAGCAATAGGACGTTGTAAGCCTGGCACATAAAACCATAAGCATATCCCAAAAAAATACAAGTTAGTGTCCGTTTGAAAGGGAAATTCATAGAGACTCAACCTTGGTTACATAGAACATCGATACCTGCCCAAAAGAATGCTATACAAACACATAAGAAATGCAAAGAATGCATTTCAAATATGCGTATGATTGGCGGGCATCGCTGCGAGATTGGCGCCACTGAGCAACAAATACTGGGCGCCGGATAAAAATAGCTGGAACCGGAAGAAACATCGGTGTTGCAAAAATATTAACAAGTCCGCGCTGTTTCCAACACTGACATTATTCGCGGAGTAAGAAGTACATGTGTTTGAAATAAAACAATTTTTATAAATAATACATTTTGTTTATGGCTTAAATTTAGACGCTTGGAAAATGTTTGTACTTGCCGAGCTAAAAGATAATGTTCGAATAGCTCCAGATCATTTCAATTTAAAGCTCATCGATGCGGTTCGCGACGAAATTGACCGCAAGTTGGCCAACAAGGTGATTTTGGATATAGCTGCACATGACATTGTCCCTTAACAGTCGCCTGAATTGCTTTCACGCAGGTGCTACTTAATGTTGGCCTATGTATAGCTCTGAAGGAGATTGTATCGCTCAAGGATTCCACCATACTGCCCGGAGATGGGGCATCACACACGGAGGTGCTCTTTCGTTATGTGGTATTTCGTCCGAGGCTGGGCACTATTATGACCGGCAAGATTCGCAACTGCAGTCGCGAGGGTGTCCATGTTACATTAGGATTTTTCGATGATATACTGATACCACAAGCTGCTTTGCAGCATCCCTCACGCTTCGATGAGGCCGAGCAGGCCTGGGTGTGGGAATACCCGCTAGAGGATGGAGCCAAGCATGATCTTTTCATGGATGTGGGTGAACCCATCAAGTTTCGTGTTACACGTGAAATCTTTGAGGAGACCTCTCCAATTGGTCCGCCCAAGGCGGAAAATCAGACGGCCCAGAACGCCAGCACATCAGCAGCGGCAGCCGCTGCTGCTGGAGCCCAGGAAGTGAAGACTCCTTATAAAATTATTGTAAGTGAATTTGACGGTTACATATTTGTTTCCCCAAGTTCATTAGTTGTGTATCTTTTAGGGTGCAATCAATGAGTCTGGCTTGGGTGTGCTCTCCTGGTGGGATCAACAGAACAAGGAGGACGATCCAGAAGGTAAGAAAGGTGATGACACTACTGACTACGACAATGATGACGATGGCGAAGGTGCTTGCGAGGAATGACCAGACGTTTAAGGTTAATTCCTTATATATTTTTTGTATATTCTGATCTTTGAATGACGATGATAGTTAAGTTACTTTAAATGAACTAATTCATAGTTTGCATCGGTTCCACAAATGAAACGCCGATGTGTAAATATGGATGGATAAAGTTAAAGTTTATTTTTAAAATCAATTAAGTTTTGAAATTTAAAATAGATTTATGCCTTCCAAATATACCGAAGATAAATGGAAGACACCAAAGTTAACAATAAGTTTAAATGCAATTGATTGATGCATAAAGTCTGAGAACATATCAACCAACCTTCTATAGTTAAGCTCGGGGATTCAAATAAAGCAACATTTGGAGTTTTTCTCCCTGGTTGTAACTCTCACAGTGTTTTAGCATTCAATTTCTTATGCTATAATGCGTTTAAATTGCAATTTTAGTATTTCGCCTTCCATATCCACTTGACACCATATACCATTGAGATGTGGCAGCTGCTGGTTGTATTATTGGTTATATGGCAAGGAGAAATCAACCAAGTAAATGCTTTACCCTCGCATTTACAGCCACTTAGCTATAATCTAACGATATCCACTCATTTAAATGGTGGCCCAAATCAAAATCGTTATGTGGGCTTGGTGTCCATTCGACTATTAGTTATAGAGGAGACGCGTCAGTTGATTTTAAACTATCGTGATATATTAATATCGGCAGAGCATACCATGCTGATACGAAATTCAAGTGGACTACGCATCGGAATTGCTTCTACGAAAAGTCTTGAAGCATCTGATGAATATCTCATTGAATTCAGAAACC
This sequence comes from Drosophila paulistorum, assembly GCA_018152135.1. Classification (NCBI taxonomy): domain Eukaryota; kingdom Metazoa; phylum Arthropoda; class Insecta; order Diptera; family Drosophilidae; genus Drosophila; species Drosophila paulistorum. The sequence continues at coordinate 18,419,930 of JAECXG010000690.1, forward strand.
GTCTCTGGAAGGGTGAGGAATATACTTTATATATGGTATTCTCTGGAAATATGGCCAAGCCACAACGGAAAGGCTACTATGCCAGTTTCTACAAGGATGATAATAGTAGCATTGGCCAGAAAATGTATTCGATGGCTCAATTTGAACCTCAATATGCACGCACTGCCTTTCCATGCTTCGATGATCCGCAATTTCGATCAAACTATACCCTATATTTGGCACATCATTCGGATTATTTGGCTTTAAGTAATATGCCAGCTGCCAAATCTTGGAAACAGTATGTTACTCCAAATTTAATGTTAACTTCGTATCGATTTGTCTTAATACTTTGAACTTCTAGTCCCAACCTTGATGGTTATTTATGGACGAAATTCGAGGAATCGCCTCCATTGGCCACTCACATGTTTACGTGGGCATTGCATCAATTGCATATTTTGGCGCAAACTAAAACCGATGATGGGACTATGCTGACAATATGGGGTCGTCCTCAATTTAAGCCTCATCTGATTCATGAAGTAATTGAACTTACCAAGTTGCTATTACCGAAAAGTGAGAGTTTATTCGGTGTTCCTCTACCTTTGGGAAATACAACAATACGAAAAATTGATCATATTGTATTACCACAACATCCACAAAATATCTATAACCGCGGTCTATTGGTTTACAGAGAAAATATGTTGCGAAAAGGAACCGGCCAGGAATGGAATCTTTCCGAAATGGTGGCTGAATACCTTGTACGTCAATGGAATGGGATACTAGTAAGTGCATCATCATGGGCGGAGGCCTGGATATTCGATGGTCTCACCGCGTATTTGTCCATACAATTGGTCAATCAATTAATGCCCCAGTCGGGATACAATCAGACACGTATGCTCGATCTCAGCCTGTGGGTTAAGGAAGAGGATTCAATGTCCCATGCAGTCGCACTGAAAGGACTTCACACCAATAAGCAGCAGAAATCTCTGCGAGTAAGCAAACTCTGCCTGCTTCTCAATATGATAAACTCGGTCATTGGACTAAAGGTTATGGAGACGGGCTTGAAACCTTTCTGGCTAAAATATGCCAACAAGACGGCAACTGGAATGCAATTGTGGACCGAATTGCAGGACGCTGCCAGGCGAGCCCATCTTCTGCCCAGGGGTATCGATGTGAATCATGTTATGGACTCCTGGCTGAATCAGCAAGGCTATCCCTTGCTTGTGGTTAATCGCAATTATGAGGATAACACAGTGACCATAACACAGCAACGCTATACCGCTGTGACTTTGCCGAGCAATCCTTGCTGGTGGATACCCATTACCTACATGACTCAAAGTGACCGTACACCGCAACAGGAGTGGCTTAGCTGTGACGACGCTGCCCCCCAGTTGTCGGCCATTACCCTTAAGAATATTAGTCATCCCGATGAATGGGTATTGATTAATGTAAACGGCAGCAATTTGCAACGTACTCTCTATGATCTGAAAAACTGGGCGAAGCTGAATCATATTCTAAGCACAGACACTGAGCAGATCCCACCCATAAATCGAGCGCATCTCGTTGACGATGCCCTCAATTTGGCCTGGCAGGGCATGCTGCCATATTCGGTGGCCCTGGGCATTGTTGGCTATCTATCCATTGAGACAAATCAGTATGTATGGCAGGTGGCCATACATAATCTTGAAAAGCTACACACGATTATGCAGACAACAACTGGTTATAGGATCTTTAGAGTAAGTATAACAACATACTCCGGACGAAAAAACTACACTTTTGTGTGTGTGTGTGTTTTTTAGACTTATATGAGAACCATCGTTGAAGTGCATTTCACTACGATTTTAAAGCAATTGGAAAAGACCCCAGAAAAACTAGAAAGGAAATTTTTGCGCACTAAAGAAAATTCAAGTTTGATGCCATCACCCGACATCCAAATGTATACGTTCATACCAATTATCTATCGTCTGGCCTGTCATTTCGAAATGGCCGGATGCGTAAAGGATGCTGCGGAACGCTTCAATGCGGCCGTTCTAGATCCCTCAAAGGAAATACCAGACGGATTACGCGAAACTGTCTACTGCATGGCCGTGCGTCATGGCATGGAACTCGAATGGCTTTTACTTCGCGATAAATACAATGTCACTGAAACGATCAGTGAACGGCGAATCCTCTTGAGAGCCATGGCCTGCAGTGTAGACCATTGGGCACTCGAGAAGTTGCTGCAATGGAGTTTCGATAGGGGCAAAGTGTCCAAGTTGCTAACCGTTGATCTCTTGAGTGCTGTAGCACATAATAGTGTTGGTTTTTTACTGGTTAAAAAGTATTTAATTGCACACATTGACGATATAAAGAGAATGTGAGTAGCAGCTGACATATTTCTAGTAATCAATATAGAATCGAACATTCATATGATCTTCAGGTACGATAATGACGGCATCTTAGAGATATTGCAATCATTTGTGAATGTGATTAGTACCGGGGAAGATTTGGACGATTTCAAGGACTTTGTACAAGAGAATCTGCCACGCATTTCAAATTATTCAATTACACACTTCTTTGAAGCAGCTAACGCCAAAGTGGATTGGCGTCAATATCGTTACTTTGACCTCTTGAAGGCCATTCGCGAAGTCACGATCACTGATGACGTCTAGGATAATGACAAAAAGAAAGTCACTTTTTATTTTGCAAAAATATTTTCTTTTGTTTTTATTGCTCGTATAAAAAAATAACTATTTTTAACACATTTACCACCACATAAAAAAAAAAAAACTGCCTTAAATTCAAAAAAGTAATTCACTCAACAATTGCTTAAATCTATATACAACTTAAAGGCGGTACCAGGGCAAACGGTCAATTGGAAAAAAAAATATCAAAGAAGCTAACTTCGGCTATGTCGAAGTTTATATACCCTTGCAGGGTTTGGCCATAACATTTGGAAACATTTCCAACTTTTCTTCTGTGTCTAAATGTTCCTATATATTCATTAAATTCTCACTCTTTCCCTTTCTATTTCGCTGTACCAGCGAATTTTAGCGTATGTGGGTGTGTGTGTGTAATGTTTGATGTAGTAGACCGCTGGCAGCGTAGTCGGCAGTTTAAGTTGAACCGATTTATGTATTTTGATTATAAATTGTGTTCTATTTAGCCGATCCTATTGAATGTTTTGGATATGATATTTCACATTAAAAACTAAATCATTAGTAAATTTCATGAAGATATACTCTAAATCTTTCACCGGTTTTTCGTATAGAACTAAGTGACTGGACTGACATATTGAATTTATCAACTTTATGGAGTCGGAAACGTCTCCTTCTATGCATTCCAAAAATTTGACCAAATTAATAATACCCTTTGCAAGGGTATAAAAATACTCGCACCATTTGTGAATTTGTGCGCATAACAAACTAAAATTATATTTGTATGTACATACTATGAGTACCTAGATGTATGTATGTATATGTATATGTACATTTAGATATTTGTGTCTGTATAAAATCGAACAATCACAGCATTGACTTTTGCTACAACTATCAATAAAAAAAGATTCATTTTTCATTCATCATCATTGTCATCGTCCTCATCCTCGATCATTAGCAGCTAATGCTTTGCATTCTCATGTATAGCAACGTTTGCGTAGACTAATGTACATTAGGATGCGGAAGAAGAACATCAGCATGGCCAGAATGCCAAACTGATGTAATATCGATACCTTCTCAACATCCAGGAATTTGAGCAAAACACGTGGGTCACTGAAATGACAGTAGATGTCATCGCAGTCCAGATCCTCACGCTGGAAACCAAAAACGGCAAGTACCATGGCCACAACACCGACACGTACATAGCTAAATTTCATCAATAGATTCATTCCTCCAGTGATTTGTGGAGCAAAATCAAAACCATAGACAGCCAGACCCATGAGAGGGGCAATAATCATGGGACCCACAACGCTGCCGTTCTGCAAAAATAAAACACATTAATTAATTCACTTAACTTAATCACTGTGATAAATAAAGACTCACTGTTATACTGAAGGTGGCACCAATGGCCAAACCCATGCCCTCTGCGACCAGGGATATCATTAGACCAACGGCGACAAAAATACCAAAACGCCAGATTTGATCGGGTAAACCGGACATCCAGTAGGACATTATCATGAAGGTGACATTCAAAAGAATTTGCAAAGGCAGACGCGATACGGTCAATGCCATGTAATAAGGCATCAGTGTATACCAACGATTGAATGTCTCCTTTTTAACGATTTTCACCTCGGCAGGATCTGCAAAATAAGCAAGTAAAATAATAAGTATTTGCACGTCCATTTTTCTTCTTCATCTGGTAACGTACAACTTAATATGGGTACCATAACTTGCGTGTAGACAATCATGAGAACGGCACCAATACAGAATTTCAAATGATCAAACATCCTTGCTCCTTGATTGCCCAGTTGAAAGAAGATCAGGCCAAAGAACAGGCCGCAGAGTAAATGATGGAACAATTGTATTGTTAAAGCGAGACGAGCTCGCACAATGCGCAACAACATGATACGTATAAGGACCACAAATTGCTGCAATCCTGAAATATCCCGTCGTTCGTTATACAAACGTCGAGAGAAAGCCTTCATCTGCTCCAGCAGAGCACTGGCTCCGCTCATCAGGGTGCCATCTGTGGATGCGGCACTGCCGGCAAAGAGTGTGGGCAAAAATGGACGTTTTGAGTTGTGTTGCTGTTGCTGCTGCTGCTGCTGCTCCAGGAACATTGTGGTAATGGCCTGTTGGGTCTCCAATTCCACTTGTAAATTTTGCCTGGCCACATAGGTGAGTTTGCCATTGTCGGTGAGCTCACTAAGCACCGGCACCAAATGCCCATCCTCTGCATCGACAAGTTCAATAACTGTTCATTAAAGAAAAAGCAAAAGCCATTAGGAAGGAATCTAGGATTATTTCGATGTACTAGCACTTACTATAGTCTGATGGACTGTAGTGTCGTGGACAATCCAATTGGGCCATTTGAAGGAAGGGTATGGTCGCTCTGGGGCTGCCCTGGTAGACACAATGACCACGGGCCAGTACGTAGATTTTATCGAAGTAATTGTAAATTGTGGCCGATGGTTGATGTATGGTGCAAACTATAGTCCTTCCCTCTTTGGCCATTGCACTGAGCAGGCGTATGCATTGGGCAGCCGTTACCTCATCCAAGCCACTGGTCGGTTCATCCAAGAAGAATATATTTGGATTATCCACCAGCTCAAGGGCAATTGAAAGACGTTTCCGTTCGCCCCCGCTCAATTTGTCGGCCGTTACATTTCGACGATGATTTAGATTCAAATTTACAAGAATTTCTGTAATCATTTCATTCTTTTTGTGGCGTCGCTCCTTCAATTTAAGATCACAAGACAGATTCATGAGTTCCTCAACTGTTAGCAGGGTCTGATGATGATCATCTTGGGTTATATAGCAGGCATTATCTCCTTTGATTTTGATGCTGCCCTTTACACCGTCCCTTCTGCAAATATCAAGTGAAAGTTCTCAACATTATGGGTTATTCATGAGAAACGCTCGAATAAAATATACATAGATACACATTGTTGTACTGTCAAAATTAGCTCGACCTTGAATGCGAATTTGATGGACCTGATCGATGCGGGCTTCAAGTTTAGAATAAATGATGATATCTATCATGACTGTGCAAAAATAAGTTGTTTTTTTGTTTCTGTTTTCTCTTTTTTGTTTGTCAATAAATCAACAAATCTATATACAATAATTATGCTAAAACTTGAAATATAATTTGTAAAAATTCCATGATACATTTCAGGAAGTGTAAACAACAATAATAATGTTGATGATAATGATGATGTTACCATGTTGTTGTAGCTTTCATGCTAGACAAATATACAAAAAGGGTTTACAAAATGACAACTCATATGACATTTGCGTAATTTCGGCAAGCAAATCGAATCACATATCACGCCACAAAATCCAGTATTTTCAGCTGTTTAATTATCTAACCGGTTCAAATATCAATCTACCGAAATTATTCACCTTCACACACACATTTGTACACTTGGCTTGTATGTATTTTGCTTAGAGGGTTTCGTTTTCTTTGTTCTACAATTGAAGACTTACCTGAAACCCGAAATCGCATTCAATAAACTGCTTTTTCCAGCTCCAGAAGGGCCCATTATAGCCGACAGTTGGCCATTTCGGAAACTGCCGCTGAGTCCATTCAAAATTTGCCGCTCACCAGTTACGCGAACTACAGAAACAAAAAGAAGAGAATGTGAGAATGTAGTAAATACAACAAAATATTGTAATCAAATTCTATTTAATATTGTGTTTTTTCCCCCTCTTTTTATTGTTATCATTATAAATATCTGCGAACGACTAGACGCCCAAAGACAAATGTTCAAAATATGCAAAAGAATAAAAAACAAAAAAGTTGTCTGGAAGATTCGTCGAATCACTTATTCAAAATGAATCATTTCAAGCTACCGCTACGCCATACTAATACTATGGCGCTCATACCATGTTTTCATAGGGTGACATGGTATATTAGAGACGCAGGCAGACAGAATCATTTATTGAAACAAATAAAGGCAGACTTCGCTAACGACTCTTTTTACGAACGAAGTATTATAAAATTAAAACTAGTTGAGAATCACAACTGTATTCCGAGAAGCATAGCATACTTGCAACTCCAAAGTTAATTTTTGCTTAGGTGTGTGCTTTAAGAACTGTCCATATTAAAATTATGTTGGAATTTAAACAAGGGAAATAAATTTGTAGTACTATCATTTAAGTACATATGTATGTATATACAGTAATTAGTATGTTTTTAGTACTTTAGTATCAATTAATGTCAAAAACGTCGTTTGGCCAAAAACCCAAAAATTACATACAAAATTTTAAAATTTTGATTGGGCCCCAAACGTCTAAATTTATAACTTGTAGTAAGCAGTTTATCTTAGGATTCCCAGATCTACTTCTTCAACAGGTTCAGACAGATGTAAGTGTATCTATAATAATAAAGATTTTTGAAAGAATCTTGTTCAAATGTACATGTAGAAAAAAAAAGCTGACATGGCCACAATTACGAATCATCATCTAAATATAATAATCCACAAATTACTTTCAAATTTCTTTAGTAAGTTACTTGGAAACCGAGAAAATCAAAGTGCCAAAACCAAAAACGTCCTAACCTAGTGACCACCACTGTATATTGCGAGTGAGCGAGATAGTCTTGGTTTTTTATACCCTTGCAGAGGGTATTATAAAATTGGTCAGATGTCTGTAACGCACAGAAGGAGACGTTTCCGACCCCATTAAGTATATATATTCTTGATCAGCATGAGAAGCTGAGTCGATATAGCCATGTCCGTCTATCCGATCGTCCGTCGGTGCGTTTTACTCAGCCATCTTAAGAGCTATCGGGATGAAATTTTTTTTGCGGGCTGTTTATTATCCGGGTAAGATAAAGTATGAAAGTCATCAGGATCGAACTACTATATCATATAGTTCTAGAACAAACATTTTCGCAGAAATTTAAGTATCCCCATGAAATTTACCAATTTGATAGTATTGGATATGAAATCTCCCAAAATTTGAATCCGATCGGATAAATAGAACACAAGTTACAGTCAATATAAATCGGCTCAAGCACTACCTACATGCATATTCACACATACGCAGCGCTGTATGTGTATGCGTGCGGTGCCTTGATTCGGGAATGTTGTAAGAAGAAGAAAAAATTGTAGTAAAAAGAGTAATTTAGTTGTTTTGTTTGTGTTTTGATGAATTGAGTTGCAGGGAAAAAAATATTAAAATGTAAAAATATTATTGCCAAGGACTGCAAAGGTATATAAACTTTGGCATAGCCAAAGTTAGCTTCTTTGATATTTTATTTTAAGTTTCATTTGAGTTCTCTTTATGCATGGTATTTTAAAGTCTGTACGAGAAGTGACTTTAACTTGTTGTTTTCTTTTGTTTTATATTGATTTGTGTATTGAGTAGGTTAAAGTATTATTCCTAACCAAGACTTTGCCCTTTATTCTTTTCACGCTTACGTTTCGACAATTACGAAAGTGTATCATAAACATTATTTAAGTATTTATTTTCACACGCATGTGGAACTATTAAATGGTCGTTAGTTTGATTTTATCACCAACCTAATGTGTCTCACCTGCCGACCATTAAATTTACATATGCTCATTAAAAACCAAAAATACATAAATGTATGTAAGCTAGGCTTTTAAATTTTTTTTTAATCAAAATGCAAACCATAAAGATCGCGTGTAATGATGACTAAAACATGTTACGCTAAGAAATACATAAACAAAGGGCTATGTAGAGTAGTCAGGTCCAAGGGTTAATGTTGTTTATACGCTATACAAGAACGGGTTCCTTGAAAATTTTCAACTATTAAACCAAACACACTTTTTTGTTGAATGTGTAACAAAAATAAAAGTACTTTTTGGATATAAAAAGGCTTAGGCCACAATGGGTGCCATAATCACATTATTATATGGAAGAAACATTTAGATTTCTCCATTTATATACATATATTACCTTGCTTTTCCTCTTTGATCCAATTTTAGAAATTTTAGTTTCATTTTGTTAAATATTTTGAAACTATTTACCAAGAGATTCCAAATCAATGGAACTATCAATTCATTGCTTCCAATTTATGACAAACTTCTTGAAAAAGCAAATATATAGAGTTCGACTATAGGGTATTTATACATATGTATGAAATATAAAGAACTCTGATATGTTAGGCCGTGACTTGGCAAAAAACAAAAAATATGCAAAGACAAACTGACTTCAGAGGGCATTTTTAATTTTTTAGCAAGTCATTTGATAAGCTCGGCTTATAATTATATTGAATTTAAAGTAAACCATTTCCAATCACGTTTCACAATGAACATTTTCTATTTGACTTGAAGAGGATAAATTTCAAATTATGTTATATATTTATTTTTATTATTTCCTGAATGGTAAAACTCTTATCACAATAGAGTATAAATGATCTTTGTATATGCACGTGCCGATATTGTATAAAATATGTCAATGTCGATGCATTTGCGCATTCTTATCATTTGGCCCTGCACTATATGCATATAATGCCAATTGAAAATGCTATCAGTTGAATGAAATAGAATTGAAGGAAGTCGGTAAAGTATTCCAAATCTCTGTTACCAAGTAGCCAATTGTCCAATGTGTTTAACATTCAAAGAGAAAGTTGTTTGTGTGTGTGAGTGGGCTTGGGAGAGTATTTTGTTTTCTCAGGATAATTATATAGTTTTATCATGTGATTATCATTTTCAATTTAAGCAAGTTACAATCGTAATTAAATCTAAGAGGGAAACAATTTGAAATTGCTATTGTTATTGACCCTTTTGGCCACAGTGGGCTAGTAGTACACGATTATCAATTGTGCATTCTATTGCGGCATGATTGTAGAAACTTGAGACTCTCCTAGACAGTCTCAGAAAAACCCCTTCAATATTATTTCATTGTCAATGTCTAATGTCAAGGCGAATGTCTGGATTCTGCCTTGGGTCAAAATGATTAGACATTTATGCGATAATCGTCTGAGAGGGACGAATGTTCCAGTCCGACGGTGCAATGTGTGTTATCTGTGTGCCGATTATGACAGACTAGCTGGACCTACTTAATTGATTTCGTGTTGGCCAAGTAAAGGCCCAAATGTTGACCCAGTTAACATGCCAACTAACAATTAACATTCCTTATGCAAACAACAACTGTGTGCAAATATGGTTACTAAGTACACCTAAATCAAAGAAGGTCATAAACAACAAGATATACTTATGTACTTATGCTATGTATATACATACATACATAACCCCCCCACATAAGTCAGTCAGTTGTTGTCCAGTGGCCAAGTTGACATATCAATTAGCTAGCCATGCCATGGTGTTTGTCTTTACCCCTCCCCTAATCACCCGAACAAAAAACATAAAACCCGAAATACAGCTCAATAGTTTGCGTCAATTTCAAGTTACTCTCAACATTTGGGTACCTGAAATGTCTAGGCTTCTTGCTATATATTACATGTTTAATATCCCCCCTTAGTATTACCAGAGGGTAGAGATGACTTGCCGGTAAAGTAGTCTATTTGCCCATTGTTTGCCGTTAAGTGAACTTTGAGTTGAAGTTCGTCACAATATACCTATTCACTTTAAGTTGACTCATCTGATATTGCATTATACGTGACAAATTTTGTCAATTAAACCGTGTGACTGTAAGGGGCTACCTCACACGTTGAACTAGTGGCTTTTGTTTTACCCTCAGAATATTAAAATTTTATTTACTGCAACCAGAACAGTACACTTCAAAGTACTAAAGTGTAAATTATATTTAATTTGTTTCACGAGACTTTATTTAAGGCTTATATTTTGAATGATTTGTTTATGTCGGAGAAGAGTTTCTATTTTTTTGCACTCTCTAAATAGTTACATGGTGTGAAAATCTGATAAAACCTGCAAAGCCGAAACCGGGTTTCATAATTTATTAAAATTTGTGGTCCATAAATTGAATGAGTTGATGGTTTTTGTTTAATGAATTTTATAAGCCAATTCTCAAAATCACAGGAACAATATATACATACATATGTACATATGTAGAAGTATTAAAATAATTAACAGAGTTTTCTGAGCAGTTCTCTAATCAATGATTGTTGCTTGAATTTTACTTAAAATATATCCCAAATTTATATATTTATTTAAAGGCCATTAACTTGTGAAAAGTTTATCAAGTGGAATTTATTTTATTGGAATTTTTAAACTTTGATTCTGAATATCTCGAATCCCAATTAATGCGGAATATAGTTCACTTTCTATCATAGTTCAAGAAAAAGTAATAGTTTTGAATTAATTAGTACCGTAAGAGTCGTAAATTAATCATTGCTGGCATCAACTTCAGTTTATTGCTGCCCATTCACCATTCGGTTCGTACTTTTTTTTTTTTGGAATTTTTTGTGCATCATGACGATTCGAATATCGTGCTTCTGGATAGAGTGTAAACTATTAGTTTGTGCGGTTGAGCGACTAATTTGCGTGACTCCACCTCACCACACGTCAAATTAAACATATGTTATTTCTATCACTTAATTAGTATGCCTCCCAATGGGCTTCGATGCTCATTCTGATTCTGTTGGCGTCGGATGCATTTTGGAGGCGTCATCATGCTCGTATGCCAACGGTTATTTGCATACTCTTACAAAATGGGTAGTATAGAACAATGCAACGCAATGAAGGAAGTGTATCGAACCATTAACAAATTAACGTTTATATGTTCAGTTTTTAAGTTGGGCTCAAGATATGTGCAATCGCACATATCTTCAAATTACACGGACTATTCGTACCATTATATTCTGGGACTGTGTCAAGTTTCATCAATATCGGGGAGCTAGGAATATCATATTTGTGTGATGGGAACGATTTCTACCAAAAAGACAAATATTGCAAAATTCTATCAAAATCGGATGACTATATTCCGCATTACTTCCCAAGAGGGCTTGGGAGAAAATTAAAAGTTTTTATCTATTTTACTTTTAACCCTGTATGTGAAGAAACTAGCAAGGATATACAAACTTCGGCTTCGGTTGTCAACAGCATAAATCGAAACACTATGATCCAGGCAGTTGGCTATCCAATAAATATACTTATAATAAGTTGTTGTTCAACTTTCTTCAGCAGAAATAGCTATCAGAGAACGATTAATCAATCCATATAGATGATTTTAAGGAAATCTAATAATTTGACATTTAGCAGCGTATACGTAAATAAGTTAAAAAATAAAACCTGAATTATGTGAATTTATACGTTTTGTGTTTTATATATACATATATGTATATAATCCGCTTGATATTGGCGTAAATCGAAATCATGTATATTGCATGGTATCTATGCATTCAGAAACTTGTTTAAATACTAAATTTTGAAATTCTCGTCTCTGGTAATAAAAAATCAAATAGCCAAAAAAACTTGAAAGATGCCGAAAATGTAGTTTTTTATTGTAAAATTTAAGAGAAATATTGTGCAGCATCCATTATATTAGTTGAATAGACTAAACTTGACTTGGCTTGACTTTAGTTAAGCTGAGATAAGTTGACTTGTCTTGACAGCTTCCTCATTTGTGAGATGAATTTGCGCCAAGTGAATCATCTGCTGCAATGTGCAACGGGATGATGTCTCCAAGTGCATATAGATACATACATACACGAGAATAAAAGTAATATTATAAATAATAACAATTGTTGTAGGCGATAAGCAAACATACATACATATGTATGTACTATGCTTTGTGTATGAGCATGGAATATTTGTAGTCTCATGCACAATTATCTCAATGTTTGTGCACTTTTAGTTACATATGTACATTGTGACTTCCTCGAATAGTTAAGTTGAGCCACTGCGCGAAGCCAATGAAAATTGACGAAGGCAACGGGCAGCAGCAGCAGCAAACAACGTAAGCAACATCAGCGCCATCAGCAACAATTGCAACAACAGGAACAGCAACCAGATTATGTTGGCGCACAGTGAAAAGCGAAAATTGCCCAACATTGATTGAATAATTTTCCCCATTCCCCACCGCTCTCTCTCTTCCTCTTTCTCTCTCTCTCTCTATGGCTCTCCTGCCTGCTCCATCATCAGCATCTAGTGTGTTTTCCAAAAAGGGGCAAAGTAAACGGTGTGCGGCAAGTGCGGCATTTGGAGGCAAATGGCAACGATGGGATTTCTACTTTCATAGAAATTGCTTGTGGTTAGTTTTGTTGCTTGGTTGGCTTGGGCTTTGGCTTTGGCTTTTCCGCCGAATCATGTGGATAAATTATATTGGCGTGATTCAATTTAAAAGCTCAGCCACCATCACCATCATCAAGTGCTCCCATGTACTCTCCATTTATTTTGAGTTCACTGGGGCAATTTCCCAATAGAAAAGATAAATAAACTATATACTATACATATGTATGTATGTATGTGTCCGTATTATAATAAAATTGTCAAACTCAAGCACTTTACATATGCAATCTAAACACTTCATAGAACACTCTTTTATATAGTGCGCAGTCGAGTATTAAGTTTCCTCCTTCTTTTTTTGGATACAAGGGTAAAACCTTTTGTAATTTAGTTGAACAATGTCAGCGAGATTCGTCAGTGTAAATGTACATTAGATTTAAGTTTAATCTTAAGCGAAAATATATGTACATATAATTGATGACCAAATCGTTTATAAAACTTCACTTATATAAACCAAAGACTTTGGAATTCAAATCAAAATTCATTACATCAAAATCTTAATTTCTTAAAATTAGCAATTGATATTTAATTTTGCTTTTTTGTTTATAGAGAAGTTATTATTGGTATTAACTTTGTTGCTAAACTGCTTAGTTTGATTGATCAAGCATTACCGCACCCTATTACAACAAAGTTCGTAATTTGATTCAGATTTGTAGTGTCGTGACTAAATTGTTGCGTCCGGATCTCATCAGTTGATTCATGTTTTATATGCACATATATTTCTATCAAATTGAATGCAACACTTGCCGATTTTTTGTGCTTTTAAGAATTTTTTTCATACACTTTAGTTTTATTGTTTTTTGTGTTTTAGCATTTATGCGGATACAAATTTGAAGGTTAACATATTAGAGAGAGAGAGATAGGGGGAAAGAATTGAAATCGATTTGACTGTGTACGTACTTTCAAAAGTTCAAATTGCCATTTCTGCTCTTGCTCAAATCAAATCAAATCAAATGAAATGAAATAGAGTGCACTTTGTCCATTCTGAATTCAATTTCAATTTGCGTTTCAATAGATTTGTATGTCAATGACATTTGCCGTAATGTACAAAGAAAATTTCCAAGTGAATCCAAAGCCCGAATCGGATATAAAAGGTTACCAAAATGGCACTATTCAAATGGGAAAACAAGTTTAACTTTTTTGTTTTCAAGAATGTGTAAAACATGTCACCGCATAAAATGTGTGTAAGTTACTAGCATTTTGTAATTGCAATTAGATTAGTTAAACAAACGAAACAAAGCCACGACAAAAATATATACATATACATATATAACCAAAAACCAACAAAACCAAACGATATAAAGAAGCGCAAATTGTCTGTCCATATAATAACTAATTATGGTCATAGCCAACTTGAGTTGCGAAAGGCAACAACTAAACGAGGCAACACACTTCATGTTGTGGGGAGGGGGGAGGCACATACATACATATATCTACACATTGTATATACATACATATAACTAACTACTTTGGCTCGTCTTTTGAAATCTGCGCACTGAAGAAGAAAAAGACATATTACACAAAAGCTGCAAAACAAAACAGAAAGCAAACCAAAACAACTGCAAGTAACACAAATAACAAAAATTAAAAAAGAAAATGTAAATAAAATAATAGGAACTTTTCTTTCAACATGCAAAACATCTACACACTTTGAGCTTTCAGACATTTGAACAAGACATTCAAGTCTTTTGTTGATGAGTGATGGACTGACCAACCATTCATTCATAAGTGCTTGAAATGAAGTATATTTACATACTTGTAAAATTTTTTATTTGGCCAGAGTAAAATTTATAATGTAAAAAAGAGAAATTACCTAACTATTGCCAAGGAAGTAACAACATTGTTTTATCAAGTGTTAAGAAGCTAGGCAAATATAAGTTAGCTAACTCAAAACTGAACTATTGACCACCCTCCCCGATTCCAACCCAAGGCCAACTTTCATTTCCTTTAATTAACACCAATCATTTATGGCAAATAAGTTAAAGACATATAATTTAAAATATCATCTATCTCACAATGAGTGGGAGAATCGAAAGGGGGCTGAAAAATAAGCACAGTCACTATGTATAATAAAAAGTTTGAGTCAGATTTTGCCAGAACTATAAGCGTCACAATAAAACTAAAACGGAGAAGCTTAGGGTATGAGATTCATTTATAAGTAACATGTCTTAAGAATGGATTCCATCAGAGTTAAGACCATTTCAAACAGAAGCTGCCTGAACGTGCTTCGAAATATTACATACAGCTTTAAATTAAGGGGCAATCTACAACATTTTCAAATTTGATCAAAATCGGAGAGTAGTATAAGTGAACTTATCCTTGTAAGATAAACTGAGTTTTAGAAATTTGACATGAAGCAATGTAGAGACCTTGCAATTTGTTTTTGCATCCGCAAAGATTGTCATTCTTTCTTTTTATTATAATTATAATATCTTTATTTATTTGTTATTTAGGAGTGGCATGTCGGATACTCCACTATCCATCCAAACAAATTCTCTAATCATTGAACACACGTTTTAGTCGGGTCATTTGAGGCACACTTGTTAACATATATTCGATTATTGAATTCTGGAATGTTCTACAGGAATTCAATAATCAAACATCTTTCAAGTGAGGGAGAGTTTGTATGTACAGTAAATACTCCCTCAAGCGAACACCCGTGGGTCCATCAAAACTATTCGTCTATGGGAAGTGTTTTAAATTTAAAGTTTTTTTCATTCACCTTACAATTCAGTTTTTAAAGTAAAAACATCTTGAAAACTTTTGAAATCATTGTTTATGTCATTTGATTTGATATTATAAATATCATTTATTGTATTTTCAGTTTCCATTTTTGATTTTACTTTATTGACAATGTTTTTTGTCGTCTGAGAGATTTTTAGGATGAAAACTTTTATTTTATATTCGCATTTGTCTACTGAAGAGTTTGGTGAGAGAAGGATATTTTATTGTATTTAAGCTAATAGTCAAAACTATTTGAAAAGCTGACTGGATTTTCACCCTGGGAAATGTAACTGACACTTATCTATCTTGATAAAGTTTAAAGTCTTTTAAAAATGTTAAAATTACTCTAATAGTCAGTTTCCAATCAATTGTCATCAATTGTTGCATTAGTTTTATCAATTGTTTCTAATAAACTTCAAATTAATTAACTTGTTAAATTGTTGTTTTTGTTTTCTTCTATGCAGGTTCCTAGTTAACCAAGAAAATAAGAGTACTTACAGAAGTTTTTGCGCTCCTTAACCGTATAGAAGACATCTTGAAATTCGACATCTTTGGACTGAGGATATTTGGTAAGTAGGTTTCGGGATTGTTGCTGTTGTTGTTCCATGGCGATTGACAGGCGTTTATGTGGTTATTTATTTGCAATAACTATTGTTGTTTTATTTGTTTTTAATTCAACTTTTTGTTATTCTTAATGTTAATGTCAACAATATGTATGTACGGCTTTGTGTTGGATTCAATTCCGATTTATCATACAAATACAATCACATATATGTACATATATGTATGTATGTATATAGTGAGTTAATTTTTCATCTGTTGCGATTTGCTACGTGCTGCGTTTGCCAAATGTTTCATTACCTACCACAGACACACACAAAAAACTCGGTGGTCAAATGTACAAGGAAGAAGGAATGTTGCTATGTATGTGTGTGTGTGTGTGTGTGTGTGTATATGTGTTGTGTATAGGAGCAGGAACTCGAACGCGCTTTGGCTTCTTATTACTGCATTTACCTATTATTGATATTATTATGGGATTTTGATTTGTTTTGTTTTGACTGGGTTATCGTTCTTTTTTTTTATTCTTTGTTGTTCTTTCAGTTGTCTTTTATATAGTTTTTCTATCCATCTAATATTTGTTGTTGTTGATGTTGCTGTTGCTTTGGACTATTGTCGTCGTACATATTTGTTGGTTGTTGGTTTTGTTTTGGCTACGCGCTGTAAATAAAAAATTAATCATTAATTCTGTGTTGCAGAGAAAACAATAATTGTAATTATAATCTGCATTTCGTTTTGGAATTTAGCTGTTGTTATTCTTTTTGTTTGTCTTTGGTTTGTGACCTTGAATTGATAATAATGCTTGGCCTGTATTTGTTTCTCTTATCAGTTACCGCCGACGCTGACGTCGCTGTCGTTGTTGCCGCTTCCCCCTGGTTGGCATAGTCAACCTTCTATCGAATCTGCTCGTCTATATGATGACTACATATGTACATTCGGACATTGGTGAATGGGGAATTAATATTTCTTAGAGATCA
Source organism: Drosophila paulistorum (assembly GCA_018152135.1). NCBI lineage: Eukaryota > Metazoa > Arthropoda > Insecta > Diptera > Drosophilidae > Drosophila > Drosophila paulistorum. Next base: position 18,436,979 of record JAECXG010000690.1, read on the forward strand.
TCGACGCCTGTTGACTCTTCTTCTCCTTCTTCGTTTCATACATGTTCTTCAATTTTGTTTAAAGTTTAATCGATGCCAATGAACTCGGAACAGACAAATAAATATGTATGTACACATAAACAGAAATCAAAACCCGACGATAATATTCCAATTTAGGCAGTCATTTCAAATTAATTGTATGTACAATTGGAAATTTGATATGATTATTAAAGTTAAAGGCATTAACATACATAAGTATGATTAATTCATAACTATTCATAAGTACTCAAACAATATGCAAACCAAGAGTTTACAAACTCTTTATATGAAAGAGAAATATGCCCTCTAAATGGGTTTGTTTTCTCTTTTCTAAATAATAATAAAATGTCGCATAAAATTAAATTTGTTTTGATCCATTAAGTGAAGAGGTTTATTCTGTTTATCAGTAAGTCGCATTAACTACGTAATGCGAATCTCCAACTGGATTGATTGACCAAAGACTTAATGTCAAAGTGAACAAAAAAGGGAAATGTGAAAAATAAAATGGATAAGTTAATAACAATAAAAAGCGTGAAAAGCAATTGCGTAGTTGTAGTTGACTTGAAAGAGTATTAGTGGTTAATAGTGAATATTCCCATGGCATTTATATATATACATACAATGTAGTAATGAATTATTTTCATTAAAAATCACATAGCTTTCATCAACTCAAGATTGTGTGATAGATCTGCGATAAAGCCGTAGTGCTAAAAGCGGAACAAACGTGATCCATGCCTAGCTGATTGGACTCGCCAGCATCCATTCACTGGTCTCGTCTAGAGTCTAGACTAACTGGCAGATCTGATGGCAATTTAAATACGTCTGTCATACCTCACTAAGCAGTATAGTCTTCATTTAATGATATGTATTCGCTAATGAGGCTCCGACTTGTTCTCTGACATGCCAAAGGAATAGCCACAAAGTCGACATCTGAAGCTCTTTTGCTCTGTAAAAGTTGCTGGACCAATTATTAAATACGCCTTTGCAGTAAGACAAAGTATGTGGGTATGTATGGGTTAGTCATTTCAACAGGTTTTCGCTAATTTTTTGTTTTTTTCTCAGCTTTATTTTTGGTGCTGTGTATGTGTGGAATTGGCACCTGCATTGTGGTTCTGAGGTATTCCAAATACATTTGGAACCGGTTATTATCCTTTATCCCCAGTTGTGTGTATCTCATGGTGAGCCAAGCTGTTGAACAAAGTTCCCTACGCTCGCCTCTCCTTTTTGTCTCTGTAGAGCCATAAACATCAAATAGATAAAAATTTTATTGTTTAATAAGAAAAGCCTAAGAGGCTTGTCCTCTATAAATGATATATGTAGCTATCCGTTTTTAATTAAAATTTACAAAATCAAAGAATATTATATACATATGTAAGTATTGTCTTAGCTTGAAGATAATTTTCTATATAGTAATCGATCTTGATGAAATTTGGCAACTAATAAGTCATTACGATTTTATTGGTCGAAAAGTCATTGTTTTTCGCAAAATACAAACTTTTGAATCTTTACAAAAGTGTTTTTATCTCTTTTTTTGCAATAATTGGTTCGATTGCGACTGAACTTTTGGATCTTCAATTTATTTATTGTCATGTAAAGTTGATCTTTTTGTTTTGGGGTGGGGAATTCTCTCGAATATTATTTACTTATTCCAGTTTGCTACTGCTAAACACATTATGTGGTTGTATTTTTTGTTTTCTGGAAATTTACTTAAAATAAATTTATGCAAATTTATACATTTTTTGTTTGAGATGTGAAGGGGAATCTGTTAGAATATTATTTGCTTATTTAATGTATGTGGCGCCAACAGAAATTTGATCTCGAGATTGCGATCAAGAAGAAGTATTTACCGAATCTTTTATCATTTTCATTTTATCATTTGCTGTGCACTTAAGATGGTCTTTGGGCCATTACAGTTGGATGTTTGCCTGAGGCGATGATTTATCACAACAAATTGCAACAAAATAAGGAAGTCTTTCATTTTCAATTCTTTTGATAATTGAATGTTTTGTGAAATATGCAAATTATGTTAGATGACGATGAGCGGTTTGACGGTGCCTTCACACATTCTATATACATGTATGCTAATTATGTACTTTGGCAACTATCATCAAACAGGCCTCTTCTGTTTAGCCATTTGTGACGTCAGATGTGGAAACATGTATATCACGCGAGAGACTTTTGACCCCAGGCAGGCAACAACAACAATAGCAATAGCAATAACAATAACAATAGCGAGAAGCAAAGGCAGAAGCAATTTATTTAACATAATCAAGACCGGCCCCAAAGTGCTGTGCGGCGCAGTTAAGCTAATTACAATCGAGTAGAAATATTGGAAATAATTATTTATTCCTTTTAGATTGAGCAGAATGAATTATAAATGAAGTATTTTGGATATTCATAATTATTGTTTCTCTCCCTTTTTGTAATATGTATACATACAGAAATCGAGTCTGGTCAATTGAATATGATAATTCTTGTATTTGTGACGCCCTTTCAAAAGGGTATATACCCATGGTTAAAGCCTTTAAACAGGAATTAAAAGTGAAGTCTTTAGATTTATTTGAAATTGCGTTCAAGAATTTAAGTGCAAACATCAGTAAAATGGATTGAAATGGTTTAAAAGAATTGAAGATTAAGTGTTGGATAGAGTAAAGAAAATGCGGCTTATACCCAGATTAAGCAGATCCCTAAAGTGGTGCTCCTAAGTAAGATTGTGTGACAATTAAATGAAATGAGTTAAGGGCCGATTACTCGATTACTCTACCAAATCGTAGGTGCCGCCCCCTTCTCTGCATCAATTTAATTGATAATTAGGAGCTGACAGCCTGAATAAATACATTAATGAATAAAGCTGAGCCGCATCTTTAATTATGTTAAACAATGCAATTTGAAATTGAGTTGAATGTCATCACATTTCATTCATTCCCCCCGCACCAAACTGACCACCCACCCAGGCTCCCATCCCTTTTAATATTCCCATCAATCCATTATCAAAACTCAATCAGAAACATTTGCCCTGGGTTATTTAGCTTCGTCTTAGGTCAGTATCGAGGAAAATCAATAAACGAGCTTCCTTTGTGTATCTCTTATTTCCTTCACTTATCCACATTAAGAAATACATGAGGAGCTGGGACCAATTTAAAAGCGAACCAACTCGACTATTTGTTTTTCTTTCCGTTTTTAAATGATTTTTACACATGTCTGCATAATCAGTAAGTTTATTACCTAGGTGCTATAATTTTCTTGGTTCCTACTTCAAAAGATAATGTTCAATGCACATGGATCATAAAAAAATGCTTAAAAAACTTTATTGTACTTGAAAGTGTTAATAAACAAACTTAATTCGCGTTGCATTAAGTCTTGTCAATAAAATTTTTAAAAATTTCTTTTACAACTTAAAGTTTGTAAGATATTTTGTAAGACAAAACAAATTTCCCAATTTTTTAGTTGATATCATTTTAATCACCGATACGTTTGTCATTGCCGCAAAAATGAAGAAGAAACCGATTTTTGAAACTACAAAACCTTGCCTTATTTTTAATTTAATCTGAAATAGAAACTATTTAAGTATTTGAAGCCACTAAGTACTTTACACTTTTTTCAAAAACTTATAGTTTTTCTATTACACATTGAAATTTGAATTTCGAAACTTAATTTTCATATTCTATTTTCCCATGGCGCCAAAACTAATACATACGAGTACCTACATACGAGACTCATAATAGAAGGTATTTCATTTTTGTCCCCAAAATTGGTAAAAAAAAATTCTTTTTTAAATAAATAAAAAAAAACTGTTGCAAAACTCATTCAATTCTTTTCGTTGTTGCAGTTTATCTTTGGGTGACAGGCCACATGGAAAAGCAGTAAACAAAACAAAAGAGAACAGAACGAAAAAAAAAAAAACAAACAACGAAACAATTACAAGGAGGACGATCAAAATATATCCTTACAACAAAAATGCCTACGTCAATAGCATTTTGCTTTGTCAGATTTGAAATTTTTGTTTATTCTTTCTTTTAATTCAGTTTTCACTTCACTCACTTTAATTGAATTCATTGAATTTTGCGCATTTCTTGCTAGCTCTTTCAATTCGTCAAGTCTTTTTGCACTATCTTAACTGTTTACAGTTATGCGCGAGTCCACCACCCTGGACGATTTATCGAAAACAACTGACAAAAATAACAAAAATGTTTTGTCAGCTGATGTCAACCGATTGTTTATCGAATCATCGATAAATTATACAAAACTTGAGTCGAATACGAAAGATCGATAATTTTATATTATTGTATTTCCCGTAGAGCTGGAAAAACATCGATGTTTGCGACCATCGATGTTTTCAGCGTCAAACATCGATGAAACATCGATGTTTGCGCGGTATTTTCAAAATTATTCATTTATTTCGCAAAATTTTCAAAATTATTAATTAATCTTAATGTTTTTAAACTCTTCGTTCATATGCAACGCTGGAATAAAGCGAAATAGCAACAATAGTTAAAGCAATATTAAATAAAAACATAGCGACTAAGCAAGATTTGTGTTATTCATTCATTTTTATAACTAATTGAAATTAAAGGTAATACATTGTTTTAAAGCTTTTCATTTTCTTACACTATAGTCATTCAAAAAACAAACCATCGTCTATCCGAAATCAATTGGCCAGCCTTGCTAAATAACCGTTCGGATTCGCAGGACGACGCAGGCACGCATAGAAATTTTTTGGCCAATTTTTGTAAGACTTCTGTATCCGATGAACAACCCTAAAGAAATTTTGTAAATAAGATAATATTAACTGTCAATTAGTAAAATTTACTTTCATACCTTCCAATATTCTAGTGGATTGCATTCCTCTGAAGCAATTGGATTCTCCAAGTGCTGTCGCAAAACAATTATGGCACTGCTTTTAGATGTCGAGACTTTGGATTACATTTTTTCCATCATAAAAGAAAACCTGAGTGGCGTTGTTGTTGGTGGCGTTGGTTGAGGGGTTTGCTTTAGTTTTGAGATTTCGATGGACAATTCTTCCTCTACAGCTTTAGAAGCCTGTTCGGCATTTAAGGCTGACAAAAAGCCATCTTTTTTAAATCGAGGATCGATAATGGTGGCAATCCTGGTAATCGTACGTGTCTCATATTGAAAGAGGCGTGTAGGCAGACGTTCCTTAACGTAATTTAGAGCAGCCATAGCATCCTGTTGTTCCAAACATTGTATTTCATTTAATCGCTTGTGTAGCTCGCAGATAAGTGGATTTACAATCGAAATGGTTACACGCTTGTTAGCTGAAATGGTCACAATTGCATCATGCAAAGGCTTCAATATTTGAACCAATTCTTTTATGATGTTAATATCATCTGCAAATAGTGGCTGCGGGGCCTTCGGAATGTTTAGAAGCGTGCTCGAGATGGATTCGTTGGTAACTATAATGCGCTGGAGCATTTGAAACGCACTGCTCCACCTTGTTGGCACCTCTTGAATTAAACCATACGAATTATCAACACCCTGGGCTATTTTAAACTTTTCGTAAGCTATAGTGCTGCTTTTAAAAAATGACACGATACGCTTACATTTGGCGAGAATTTGCGTTAGGAATGGTTGCTTTAGAAGATCTTGAACCAGCAAGTTTACTGTGTGTGCAAAACATGGGACATTCCTTATTTTGAGAATTTCGCAAGCCTTTTTCATAGAGGCATCGTTGTCAGACACTATCGCCACAATCTTCTGCATTATAGACCACTCATTAAAAACAATTTGAAGAGAATCGGCAATGTTTTCAGCCTTATGATTGGTCGGTGTTAATAATTTTTCTGTTGACAATACCACCGAATTCAGTTGAAATTGACTATTAATGTAGTGACAAGTGACGGAGAGATAACCCTAATTTTCTCTAGATGTCCAAGCATCTGTAGTTATAGCCACAAAATCAACTTTGTCAATTACTATTTGTAATTTATGTTTCAACTCATTGTATTCGCTGTTTAAAACAGCAGTACGTAAATGCGTTTTACTTGGAAGTTCGTACCTTGGATCCAGCTCATGCAAGAGTCGTCGGAAACCAGAGTCGTTCACAATACTAAATGGTTGTACATCCAAAGCAATCATTTGCAATACTATTTTATCGAGCTTTTTTTTTTTGCCGAATTATTTGAATACGAGCCTTTTTCCAAATATTTATCCAAAACAAAGTCTTACTTACGCTTTCCATCGGCCTTAGCTTCCGGATGAATTCGATTTAAATGGTCCATCAGGTTTGTTGTATTGCCGCTCGATTTAGAAGTTTTGCCACACAACTTACAAATGGCTACATATATTTGTATCCCGGGTCCTTTTGAAAAAATTCCACACCGCAGAGACTGCTTCTCTTTTGCGTTTTTCTCCTGGATTTTCATTTTCCTTGGAAGTTGAAGATGGTACTAGAAATGAAAAAATGATCAATTTACTACATAAAAATGTTTACTAATTGTAGTAATATATAATTGGTACAAAATCAAATGGTATAATCATGGTAATCATCATTGTAGGTTAACTCCGACAAGAGTTATGAGCTACCACGCTGGTGTTACAGTTTTGCTCGTCAGTGAACATTTATACATATATGTGATCGTATAGAACGTACATACATACATAAATTCATACATTTGTATGTACATACACATATAAATGCATGATGCTCGTGGCTTTTTACAAATAAAACTTACTTTGAAGATACTTGGCCATTTTTATAAATCCCTTTCGCAAACCTCCCAACCAACACCAATTGTAGTCGCTCCTTTTAATTTCTGAAAAAGTATAAATCAAAATAAATTAAACTGCAAAATACAAAACAAAAAATTAAAACTTACATGCTTTTTCCTCGAACACTTGTAAAAGAAAGAAAAAAACATCGATAGTGCTGGCCAAACATCGATGTTTTATAAAAATACAAAACCATCGATGTATCGATAGTACCATCGATGTTTTTTCCAGCTCTAATTTCCCGAATTAGAACTTTTCCTATTGTTTTTTTGTTATTGAATGATGGAATAAATACTTTTAAATATGAAATGATCGACAACCAGATAAGCAGATTGAATGGAGTTTGCTAACAATGAGCACAAGGAAAAAGGACGAAAATACGATAACAAAGCGAATTTGAATTTCCGTTGCATGAAGGTGGCAAAATGACGTAAGTGGTATTTTTAAGACCAGTAGTTTGACATCGTTTTCAGTGTTGGAAAATATTGTTTGACAGTGCGCGCAAAAGTTCAAAATGTACCATGTGCCCTGAGAGTTACTATAATTTGTAGATAAATAATACTACTCTAGTGTTGTGTAAATTAATTCAAAAAGTGTTGCAAATACCTTGCCAGATAACTTAATAGCTGAGCGCTAAATTCAAAATGTGAACAATTTAAAGAGAACATTTTTAAGCTTCTTGGAATTTACCACAATTTTGATTTCATTGGTGATTGTAAAAGAAAGTTAAATTACTTCATATTTCCTTACAAACTGATTTTAATCCATATTGACAGATTATTAGCTACATTTTTTGAAAATAACATGAAATTATTCCTTTAATAAAATTCCTGGCATAAGTTTGGTTTTTAAATATTTTTGTTTTTTTTTCTTAATTAAAATTTCTTACTAAGCCTATTTTTATAAGTTTTTTCTATATATCTACGGAGATATGTCGCAATAAAGTAGGCTATTCATTGATAGTATGATATATAATAGTGGTCCGATCGTACGAATTGTCATATTTGATGTGAATTGGCAAATAAATAGCTTAAATATCAATATTTCAGTAAAGTAGCTTTTTAATTTAGAGCGGAAAGAGTGGATCGACTCGGCTGATCCAGAATATATATGGTTTGTGCCTCCTTCTCTGTGTTACAAACAACTCGGCAATTTTATAATACCATCTTAAAGAGTATAAAATCGAAAGATAATTTAGATCTTTTCCATCCAGATTAATCCCAATATACTATTAAAAATAATGACGACAAATCGATAGTATAATATTATTAGAAAACAGTTTAGTTATGTTTATACAAAGGAAAACATTAAATATGGTACATAAATTAGTTTATGGCGCAAATTCTGTCTTTGTTAACGAAAACCTATATACGAATATATTTTATTTATTTCTTTTTTTTTTGTATTATTTATGCATCACTGGGTTTTTCATGTAACCATGGTCGGAAAATTGGCAATGTTGATGGATAATGGGTATCCGGTTTGAGCACCGATTCCGGCCATGTGTTCGCATTGGATATATCATTGGAATTATTACGGAACGGATATGTGGCCAATACGATGGGTAACTGCAATTTAATTTCCTTTTCCATTGACTTTGGTTCAATAACGAAAAATACATCATACGATATTTTAATCAAATGACACCCATGCAAATTCGTGGGCGGCAATGGTGGCACATACAGTTCATTTTGCCATTCATCTTTACCACCTGGACGTATCTTCCCACGCACCGATACCGCCAGAGCGCGCTTCTCAGTCTGAACGACCTTGCCGCGTGCCAAATAGTCAATCGTCTGCAAGTAAATATAATATATGTACATATATCACGAGATTAATATTCAATAAATTTGTAAACTTTCAGTTAGATGGCTATTCAGTCAACTACAGAGGCTACATGATACAATCCGAGCAAACGTCAAAAAGAAAGAGATAAAAGGAAACCCTTTTTTGGTATCAAATTTAGTTGAACGCAAACAAGTTATTATTTTTCCATTTTGAACGAGTTCATTGCAATCTCTATTATACAATTGTCCGATCGATAGCACAAAATTTGTTGTCTCTTAAATGTTTCAGTCTGACTTATAAAATGTTTGTGCCTTTCTTACCTCCATAAGTTTTGTTTTCGTGCGCTTAATCGATACATTGCTATAATTTGATATGAATGCAGTCACCAGGATATTCTCGCCAGGTACATAGCCACCGCGGTCTAAGGATACTCGGCATTTAATTTGTCCACCTCCAACGCAGGCCACGCCTAGCTTGTGTTCCACCTCGCATGTAAATGGTTGCTATTTGGGATTCGAGAAGATATATTTTTTTGAGTCAACAGGCTGAGAGATTGTATCCATATATATTTGACATACCGCCAAAATTGGTTTCTCCAGATTCAAATCAATGGGATTCATTACAATGAATACCTGATGATTTTTATGGATTAGGCCATTTGTTTCCCGCAATGCTGCCTTGCAATAGAACTGTATCCAGCCGTAGCGACCCAAGAATGTTGATGGCAGACCCAAGGGTAGGCCCAATTTGAAGGGAAAACTGTGTATTCCCGGCGAGAGTATGGCTGGTCCTCCTTGATCGACATCGCCAAGCAAACGCATACGGAAATCAATGTAGTTCTCCTTGTCGTAGGTCCGCTCCTGCCTCCGGCTACTGCCGCCGCGAACTACGCCCTCGCCAACGACATGGAAGTGGAGTCCAAGAGCTGGTGTTTCATCCTGCAGCTCAATCAGTACACGGCCAGAAAGGAATTGTCCGGGAAAATATAGCAGCGATGTGTTATCGAAGATGATCAGGAATTTAAGCAGTTTCCGATTTCCCATTTTCTGTGTAAATGCATTGACACAAATATTTCAAATTATTCACATTAAAAATGCATTATGATGTTGCTTTATTTGGGAAGAGGCTACGCCTGCGCTTGACTTATGACTGTATGTGTGTATGTACACACAGTTATGTAAACTGTGTGTGTACATAAATATATTTATTTTAATTTGTGTCTTTTTGTTATTTATGTGGGCAGACATCCAGCAGAGGAAATAAAACCAGTTTGCTCAGTGTAAATGTATGTATGCGCCTCAGTGTTTGTATGAATTTTTTCGTATGAAATGTCTTGGCCAAAAGCGGTGGTTGACTCCAACACAACTACATTTCGGCCACAATGGTGCATCGGCCCGATGTCGGTGCGATCCGGTCCGCACCGATCCGGTACGGATGCCAAAAATGTGATCAGTAGAAAAAAACAAATAAAAAAAAAACACTGTTGCTTTTCTTGTTTCTATGTATGTGTTTATGTATGTCTCTCTGTCCAGTAGCGCGTTAAATTAGTACTATGGGATATATAATTGCGAACGTACTTATGTATTGTACATTGTTTGTATATACATACAAACAGGTATGCATAAGGTATAAACAAAAAAACTTATATATATATATAGTTTGTCTATTCACAAGGCCAGACAGATGCAGGCCCCCTCACAAACTGCGTGCAAACCGATCGCGGTGACGTTTATTTAACAACTAAAGTTGCTATTGCCTAGGCTAAAAACAAATATTTTGCGGCTGAGACCGAAAAAGCCAAACCTCAAGACGAGTTTTGAGCGGCAATGAGAAACATTGAGCGTAAGTGGGCATGAGAGGCTCTCTCTCTCTCTGTCTCTCTCTTTTTCTCTGACTCTCTCATCATAAACTGGTTTCGTACTCAATATTATAAATAAACCAAATATCCAAAAACAAGAAAAAACAGTTCACTCTGACTTACCGATTTAGTAGATAATAAACTGAAAAGCACCATAAATCAGACGGCTTGGCATTTGAGCAAATACCGTTAGACAAATCCTATAAGAAGTAAAGGACTTTTAAGCAGCAGTATTCAGACCTAACCCCAACTAAAAAGGAGAAGAGAACAGAAACAGAAAATATAAAAATCTAGATACCAAATTTTAAGTAAAGTGATTTATAGAATCCAAAGCCATTATTATCCTTATAAAGATTGTTTCAATCAAGATTTACAATATTTTAAATGGATAAAAGATTTTAAAAATTTCCAAATTTAAAAGACATTTAAATAATTACTTTAAGATCTTTTTTTTTAGAATTATAGTTTTTGAATTCTATTATTAAGATAAGCTTTAAATGAAATGTAACGCTGTAAAGAATGTTAAAAAAAAACGGTTCAATTCTGAATAAAGCTTTTCTTCTCTTGACGTATGTTAGACGTAGATAACATTTTACACCAAACATTCAAATGTAGATAACAAAAAATCCCAAAGAGCCGGGCCAAATTCGACCATGCCAACATTTTTGTTTTACCATTGCAAGTTTTTCTGTTGGCGCTTTCTCTGCCTTGAAGTGATAAAGTTAAAAACATTCTGAATCTGAAAATTGGAATTTCTGTCAATGAACGGTCTTGTATGTGTATAATTGTACAAAAACTGTATTATATAGTCAAGCGGGTTTCATATAACTTTGATCAAAAGCATTGCAATAAACAAACAACTTTTCAAACTCAAACCTCAAACTCCTAAATATAAAATATAGTCGGTCCTTCGAAATTTGGTAGCATCTTTAATTCCCATTTGTAATTTAATGATAATAGTTTAAAAATTAAAAAAATATTAATCATATATAATTTGGAGGTCTGTTCCGGCTGAATCCGAGCTGTACAATGCCTGCAGTAAATGAATAATTCTCGTCATGCTGATCAAGATGTTTGGAGAACACTTCAAAAGTAATATATCCTTTTTTGCGTGGGAATAAAAGTCGCATTTGATTCAACTTAATTCAAAAAGTAGTGCAAAAGTAAACTCAAAAACCCCAACCTAATTATGAGCATTAGGAGCTTTTTATTTTCGAAGCATAATTCTTGTCACACCCACATTCTTTAGTCATTTGCCTATATTAATAATGAAATGGCACAATAGATATACATACATATATAGAAATCTGTTGAGTCTTATCGCGATATTATCGGTTTGGCGTACTCAACTCAGACTCCTGTCAACACACCTGAAAAAATAAAAATCCCCTTCCACAATGGCAACAAATGCAAATGTTATTCATGAAAATGAAAGGCCATAAGGCAAATGGTTACAAGAAAAACAAAAACAAAAACAAAAACAAAACAAACGAAAATAACAAAAATAGAGACACTGAAATTGTATTGCACAAAAAGTCTTGAGGCAAGTGCAGCAGTAAGCTTTTTAAATCGTGAATTTTATACTCGTTTTGTCTGGCTCAGTTTGTAATACAAATTAAGCAAAGCACAGGGTCGGATTTTAGTACGAAGGGTTGGCCCTTTTTTTACTTGGACAACTTCTGATGTTTGAAATAATGATGGACCAACAAATATTACTTTAGGCTTTTACTATGTGGCAAAACAGTATAAATATTTAAAATTGATTCTCCGATCAGTAAACATAAATATTGTTCATATTTTATTATCCATTTTTAACCATATTTAACAGGAGACAAGAAACAGTGATACTTTACAGTACAATGAATATTTAATATATATTTATAATAGATGCTCAAAATATTAAGGGTCCTTTTAAGCTTTTACCTTGATTCAGTCAATTAAAAACATTTACTTGATGAAATGTGAATACTCAACAACAAGAAGATTCAGTCATTTATTCATCATACGTGTTATGCCATTTTATTCAGTCGTTTACATACACATTGATAATACTTTTCCCAGATTAGAACTATTCGTTAATTAAATGGATAACGCCTTAGCTCATGCTATTAAACCATTAAGTGGCTATCCTTAATCATAGTTGGCATTATACGCTATTCCGCTCCTGGCTATAAATGTTGAAAAGAAAAAAACCAACTGGATATGCACATAGTTTTCAGCTGTTGAGGTGCTTACTAGTTGTTGCTATTACTATTCCCAAAAAAAAAGTGTATATATATCTGGAAATTATATATTTTTGCCTTAGACATTAATAAGAATTAATGAATATGCACGGATATGTAGTGTATGAGTGTGTGTGCAAGTATTTCGCAAAGTAAGAAGGGGATGATGACCGAGACAAATCTGAGACATACCCACAATACCGTAAGCACAAAAACAAACAGTAAAACAACGTGGATACGTGGAAAGAAAGGGGCCAGGGACAGGGGGCAGGTGGCCAGCCAGCCAGGTAAGCATTTGCCTCGCAGTTTATTGTGTTTTATTGTGGTTGTGTCATGCCACACAAGCATTGGCTATTTGGCTCTTTCCTTTGGTTTGGTTTTGGTTTTCGTTTGCTTTACCTGGCCTACTATGAAGACTCGTCGTTGAGTCTCGACGGTGGCGATGGTGGTGGAATGAAGAGAAGTGAAGTGAAGTAGAGTGGAGTGGAGTGGATTGGAGTAGAGTATCTTTTAAAGCTTGATTTGAGAGTTTTGTGCTTCAGTTGTGTTATAGCTATGACGCAAACAACTCTAGCGCTTCTCGTCGACCAGCAGCAGCAACAGCAGCAGCAGCAGCAGCAACGACAGGTGAAACGGTGAACGGGAAAGTTTAAAGGTGTGTTAAATTGTAACGAAAACCAAATCGTAATCGATTTTCAACTTGTTTCAATACGAGCATGCACACTGCCAACAAACAGAATGTTACTTATCGGGCTTCTCAAGGATTTTGATCAAGCACTTCTCATACGTAATAAAACTGCGCCAAAAACAAAAAACAAAAGTTATCATTTCAATTTTTTAGAAAGTATGACTATAACTAATACAAATATGTGTCTGTTATGTATCTATGCGCATACTAATTAGCAAAACTTTTGTATATCTTAATAGATACGCCAAGGCCTAGGTGGTCGTTTAAAAATTTGCTGTGGACTTAATCTATTAACAGATCAATTAACAAAATGAATGACCAACAAGAAGATGAAGAAACACCAAACGGTTTCAGCCAACATCATCAGCATCATGAGCATCGTGATCATGGTGGTAAATCACTTTATAAAGATGATGTTAAGAATTATATTGCCAAACATGATTATGAATATGTGATGGTGCAACGACTACGTTCGAAGCGAAGATCTTGTTCAAAAAGACCAAATTCACAGTCAATCACCTGTGTCCCAGTAATATCATCGAATCGATCAACTGATAAAGACAGTGGCATGGGTAGCCCCGTTGAGGTGGATTGTTCGCGGCTAACAACGCTTCCGTAAGTGATATGAAAATTCCAAAAATTTCGTATTAACTGAACAATTTTCGCTCTCTTTTTTTGTTTTGTGCAGTGAAAAGGATCAACGATTTGTGAAAATCGCCGAAGAAGCACAACACAAACATGAATGGGATAACAAATATTTGCTACAAGCATATTTACATTCAATGAATGATGCCAGAGATGATGGCAATGAACCATCAGATGAATTTCGAATGGAAGGATATGATGAATTACAATTGTATTGGCTGCAAAGGGTCCATGGCATTAACAAACAAATTCAGCGAAAAGAAGAGCAAATCCTGCGATTGCATGCCAAAGTGCGCAGGCATCAAGTGAAATATGCATTTCAAACGAAAAGCGATGTTCTAATACAAATCGATAGACTCGATACCGAATTGGCCACCCAGGCCACAGACATACATAGAATCGAGAATCAATTATTTACGGCCAATGAGGAATTGAAGGAGAAACTCGGTGTGCTGGAATCCTTGGGTCATGAATTTGAATCAACGCTACTCGATATACAAAATTGGGGAACTCTAGTGTGATGATCCATGCCCAATCCCAATCACAGCAGAAAGTCGTAAACTTGTACCAAATTGTTGTCAATTTACCAAATAACGCATTAAGTTTTGTTAATGTTTTCAAATGTTTACCTGAATATGAATGTGTGTGTGTATATGTAGGCTGCATTCCACAGATATCATAATTATAAGATGCTCATTTGTACATACCTATACAAGTATATATATATACATATATACTACATTCCACACAATGGTGGTTAAAAGAATTTCGGTTGCCCCTTTGACTTAACAATTATATGGGATGGGGTACATACATACATACTTATGTACATATTAGGGCCATCATTCCAACATTCGTTGAGGTTACAAGCTCATTATCGTTCAAATGCGCCAGTAAGTTTGGCCAAGTTAAGCCACCGCCACAAAAAAAGTTAATTAAACCATTTAAATATTTTTTTATTTCTCATTCTTTCTTCTTATTTTCTAAATGTGTGTGTGTGTGTGTGTCTTTTTATGTTTTCCTCTTCTTCATTTTTTTTTTGTGGTATTTGGTTTCGTCTATGTTTGTTTTACATCTATACCACTGAATTTATGCCTTATATATGGATGTATGTATAGTATCGTTTGGTTTCAGTTTTCTTTATTCATATGTAAGCCAGCTCAGATAATTATAAGTGTAATAACATGCGCCTACACTCAGAAGAGAACAAAAAAACGAACCAAATTAATGAGTTGTATGTATTTCCTTCATATTCCAAGGCTTGGCAAAGTCAAGCCAAGAGAATATTATGTAATGTTGTTATCCAGTGTGACGAATCTAAAATCAAACTGTAAATTACTCAGTTCAAGGATACTTTTGAGTTACATTAACCTGCTTTCTTGTTTTTTTTTTCTTTTTTTGTTGTTGTTTGTCTTGTTTTTGGTTTTGTTCTTACTTTTCTTTCTGAGTGTTTTGCCTGTATTATAGTAGGTATATGTATAGTATAGTAAATTTAACTATTTTTCTTTTTTATTTTTCATTATATGGAAATTCGTTGGCATCTTTGCCTTATACTTGTACCCTAAATTTTAGGAGTGCTGTTTCATGTACAAATTGATGCATTTTAACTTAGTTATTCATTTATGTTTGTAGTTTATTCTTTATTTTTGTTGTTAGTTTTTTGTTTTTAGTTATTTCTAATAACTTTTCTATTTTTCTATCAAATCCAAAATCTTTACAATTAATTAACAAAAAAAAAAAAACAAACAAAAACATACCATACATATGTATGTACATATGTACGTAAGGCTACTAAAAAAAAACAATATTTAGTTAATGTAGTACCTTGAAGATTTCGCCTTCCTTTGTTTTACCCAACTTTACCTACATGTGAATACAAAAACTGTTGAATTATCGATAATTAGGAGAATCAACATAAGGAATTGCAGCCATTGCCATTGCAGAATTCCGCTTGCTCCTCCATGGTGTAGCTCAGCGAAACTTTCACCTGTTTAGAGCAAATAGAAAATCGATATTAGGAAGGGTAAAATGCATGTTTAGTTTTCTCTAAGCGCTTAGCCATTGCCTAACACTTATATTCCCTGTTGAACGAAGATCAGAAGCCTTACGTTCCAGGATTTTCAAAAAGGCTAAGAACTTGGCTTTGTGATACCATGATCCATAAGGTGAAATGGCATATTAAAGTCGCCAAGGCGTATGTAACAGGTGAGAAACTGTGAGGATAATCATTAATAGACAAACGGGCTCGACTATTAATTACGATAAGTCAACTCAGAATCAAAATAATCGATTAATTAAACGATTTATATAATTTCGTTCCCTATTTAAATATTTTGAAACTTATCTGTAAAGCAATTATCATTTGAAAGCAACACCAATTCGACATTTAAAAGCATTAAAATTATGCATTTTGTTCCTCTTTTCAGTAGAACAAGCACTGCTTTGGCTAAAAGAAAGAAGAGTTATATTAAATTTATTTTCTACATAAGATACCAGCAATTTGATGTATTCTTTTTTTAAGCCTGGTATACGATGAGGAAACTATTTGACTCATTAATCGATTAGCGATTCAATTAGGCTGAACAAAATAGTCGACTATTCCATATCAGATGTTTAATCGAATCACTACTCATAGCTACCAATTAGCTCGTATTGTCAACTAAATAGGAAAATGGGGGATTTGAGGACTTTAATATAGAATTTAACTATCTGGGTGCACAACTTTTGAAATTTAAAATAAATGTCGTCAAGGGTCATCAAGGGTGAATCGTTTCTAATATTTAAAATATTGTTCTTGAGGTGGAAATACGGGAACTTTTCCTGAACCGACCATCTGGTAAGATGAAGGTTCTCATAAATTGAGAAACGGAAGCAAATCGAGGTCGAAACGAAGGCAATTGTTAAAATTTTAATTTTTTTGTCCTCCTTTTACTTACCATTCAATATGTGCACCACGATTGTAAAATTTTGAAAATCACTTATAGAACAGGTATAATTTCCCGAATCGGCTTTGCTTATCCTGGCAATGGACAATGTTGAATTGGCGCCATCATCCATAAGTTCAGTTTTAACGCTGAAAAGAAACACAAATGAAATGTACCTCAAGCATCATTAAATAATAAAGTTTCTAAACGAACAATTTCTGTTCCAATGCCATATCTTTGAGCCAACTTTTTGTATATGGTACAGTTATATATTATTGCTCTTTTATGTACCCGCTGCTAGGGGAAGTATCGTTCAGTTCGGACAAACTTTTTGGATTAGTTGTCAGGGGAAATATCATTTTGGTTTGGCAATTTATGTTGGCCAATTGAATGACTATAGTCATTCTGATCTTGGGTGACCACACGAAGAGTGAGTCAAGAATTTTAATTATGCAAATACATAAATGCACATCTACGTCCTTGTGTAATGTAATTGCGTATACAATCTCATTACCAGTTGTCGACTATTTACCTTACTCCGCCGCGTGTGACATCGTAATTGAGCACATTATCACTATGCTTCCAATAGACAACTGAACTAGTCATTGCCACATTTCGTACCACACAGGATAGCTGTAGCGTTGAATCAATTTCATAGTATTTCTCCTGCAAAGGATCACCAACCTCGTCCACAATCATCACTTTGGGAGCTGTGCCATAGATAATGTATACATAATTAATGACCAAAACGGGATGTTAAAGGAGTGACTGGGCGAATCCCTACCATTCACATGCAAATTAATTTGTATAACGCGAGGTGGGTGAGTCGATATCTGGCATTCGTAAGTGGCCTCATCATCTTTTTTAACGTTTGTTATTTTCAGTCGCCAATTATTGGGATATTGGAATTCCATTTTATAACGTTTATCACCCGTATAAGTGTGCAGGCCCACTGTAAGCAGATCCAATGCATTCTCCTCGCTTTGAGTGTTTCGTCGCACCCAAGAGACCTGATTATTGTTTAATATTAAAATGCCATTTCTGCCATTCGACTGCATCCATATGTACTTACAGTCTTATCCTGTAGCAGTGATATTCTGCAATTTAAAAAGATGCTGCTACCGGCTTGAACAGTCATATTTGACACTTGCCCCACGCGTTGTGCATCCTCGAAATGTGGACCATATCTGGATTAGATATACACATAGGAAATATCAGTAACATTCTGGAATCGGAATTTCATTGATTCAATTAGTGTACTCACCTTTGATCATGATGATGATGTTTATTTGCCGATGAGAAGGTATCGAAAATGTAGTTTAACATTGGAGCATCGGTCTTTTGTACCTTTGGCAAAGTATGTTTACTATCGGCTTTTATTGCAGAATTACGGACATGCGTTTTATTGTTACCAATCGATCGGATTGGCGTTGATACTGTGCTCCCACTACTAGGAGGCACCAGGGTCTTATTGGTGACCACTGATGAGGAGACTACTCCTGGCGCTGTCGCTGACTGGCCTATTGGGCCGAGAGCATTTATTTTTTGGCTACCAATTTGCTGATATACTGCAGACGAGGCAGCATCTTTGATAATCAAATTCTTTTTCTCTGACGATTCGGATACTTGATGTGTATTCAATAATGATAGTGATGATAAATCTTTGGCTTTTGGTTTATCCATATACGGATAGTTATCATTTGTTATTGTTGCATTAACTATGGGCAATATCTGCCGAGATTTGCCTAGACTCATGTCGTAATCGGCTATCGTGTCATCGGTATCATCTGTATGCCCCATATTGATGCTACTCTCATCTATATCATCTGTGGCAATATCAGATATAGATGGCTCTATGGCTACATTTTCGATTTCATTGAACTCTGCAACAAAAAATACAATTGACATCATATTTCTTTCGAGTAAATTATGAAAATTTACAATCAGACATGTCTTAAATTTTAAATTCTTTATAAATATTTAACCTTTTTATATACATTCCTGATTGTTCAGCTACTTATTTACTATTTTAATAATCTAATTACTTTTTAATATGTATGCCATATATTCAATTGTTATACCTAAAAAAAGTATCTACTTCGCTTCCTACAAATAAAGAAAACATTTATTACCAAAATTCATTATCAGCCATGCTTTGTTTCTTCTGCTTCTTTTTTTCTTTTCTTTTATGGTATAAGTTGTTTTTATTTACAAATATATATGATTTTTAACATATCTCTTGTATCTAAATTTCAGGCTGATAGGGGTCAAGATTGTGATGCTTCATGTTTGCGTTATTCATTAAGTTTGAAACTACTTCATGTGGGTATTCAATACTCAAAATATTTCCTATTAATAATTCATAAAAGTCTTTAAAGTTTGTCTAAAGCCAAAAAATTAACGAAAACATGATATATCTACATATATATTATAATTCATGGTTAATTCAAAAGAAAGGAAGCATTTTTTAAAAACCTTTCTGCTTTTTCAAACTATCTGATACATATTTGGTAATAAGTCTAAAAGGTATTTTTTCTTAATATTGATATGCTGATGTCATAGTACCTTCTTTTTCTCATATTTTTTTATTCAAATGAAAAAGAAAATAGAAACAAATCCTAAATGGGTTAGTGTTGTTTTAGAATGCAAAATGTCCTTAGTGTGTGTGTGTGTGTGTGTGTGTGTGTGTGTGTGTGTGTGTGTGTGTGTGTGTGTGTGGGTGCGTGGGTCAAATTCCTCTATGACGGTCAAGAACATTCTATGGGATCCTGGGGATTCCCTTAAGTGTGTAAACACTTTTAGCCTGTAATTTTAGCCTTAAGAGAAGAATTCACTAAAAAAAAAAAAAAACAAGTGCAAAATACATTTTGACGATTTTCGCTCTTGTGGTAGTGCCAAATGGAAAAGTTTCACCAGTTTTCACTGCTGCAAGTTTAATCAAACGAAAACCCCTTTACTCTCGAGTACTAAGATAAGTTCCACTGACAAAACAAAAACTAAAAACCCCCAAAAAAAGAAAAATGGTTATAAGGACAAATCAATTTAAAGAGTTTCTTCTTACCATCACTGTCCCTTAATGAAGTCATCTTTATGTGAAAGATTGTGGGTGTGGTCGTTGACAATTGAAATACTTCGGTTGCTGGTTTTGTGGTTATTTCGCTGAAGCTGGCGCTGGCGCTGACGTCGACGTCAACGCTGGTGGCTGCCGCAGCCGCAGCCGCAGTTAGTTCCAGGTCTTTAATTTTATTAACTGCAACATACATGGCTTTGGCCTGGGCAAAACCACTTGCACTGCCACTGCCACTGCCCATGATTGTGGTAGTTAATAGAATAAGTTTAATTAATATGCGTATGGAGCAATCAATTTGGCCAATTGGTGTTAATGTCGTGCTGGCGCTTCTTTTAAACGTTTCTCTTGTTGGTCTCGGTCTCGATTTCAAACGTGTCGTTTTTGTTGAGGCATTTAAACGCATTTTGTTACTTTGAATTCCTTTATGGAATTTGCTTTAGTTAACACACATTTAACCAACTGCATTGAGCTTGCTTTTCTCTCGTTAACTTAATACTTGCTTTTTTCATTTGTTTGGTTTTATTTTTGGGGTTTGTTTTTTAACACTTGATTATTTCACTTTGGCCAAAAATTGTTAAACACAGTTTTCAGTTATTCTTCATGTTTTTGCTTGTCGTGTAAGTTAATCAAAATAATTTAATTAGCACATCAAATTGAAGATATTCAGCTGCATTTGGGTGAAGAAAAAAAACAACATGAAAAAAAATCACACAAAAATCTACATTTATTTGTTTAGTGCCTTAACAATCTTCAGTTTATTTCATTATTCAGTCACATTTTAAATTGTTCCACTGATACATCCAGAGATTAAATTACAGATAAAACCGATATGGATAAAAGGACAATAAGTACGAATAAAAAAATACACAACAAAAAAATTGGAAATCGTATCTGCTGCAATGCAATTTCACTTTGCAACAGAATTTCAAAAATGCGTATTATCTATGAAAATGACAATTATAAAGTCATCAGAGAATCACCAACAGCATCTATGGAAATCGCAATTTGGCATTTGTTTCGCTCGGTCTCGATGTGGATGTCGATGTCAATGCCGATGTCGTGAGGAAGGACTATTCAATCTCTACCGGTATGCATTAGGAAACGTCTATGCGCCGTTACACTTCACTTATGACTGGCAAACTGAAAACCTTCCTAGACTATTGTCGACTTGCCCGACCATCGTCTTTTTGTTTTGTAGCCCTTCGCATTTGCCTCGGCCGTGTCGTACGCATGTCTTTCGTTAAGTTTCTACTCCTTCAGCCTACAGAGCTTTTGGTGAGTTTCTAATAATATGGAGAAATTTCAGGGGCTTATTCGGACTATACGATTTCGGAGAAGCAGTGCCTGGTGAATTGCAATTGACTACAAACGTATGTGGGGAAAATCCGCGATTTTAGAATTCAATGTAAGTAATTCCATTCGTTGAAAATTTACACAAATTATTAAGTTTTTTCGATTCAAATGAAGTAAACTTATGGACTTTTCGATTCTATTCATGTACCTATGTACATATATACATCTCACGGACGGATTCAAGACGGATCTGTTTTCCTAAAAGGAAGTCCTTTTTTAGCTTTCCGGAGGACATACCAGGACCTGGTGATGGGAATCGATACGCATGGAAAAGAACCCAGACCTAACCAAAGGACATCTCACTCATATTTAAAATTACCGAATTATTAGCACTTTTCTTTTCTTTTAACTTGTAATCTTTTCCAAGTCCCAAATTCAACCAAAAACCAAAATTTACCCCAAAAAAAAAACTATATAAAACCAAAAAATCCTTGATATCTTAGCGCTCCACAGGACTACTGAGATGTCCTTTGCACCAGAGATAGACCTTGATAGTTGGAGTTCTATGACACCACTATCGTCCTGATCCTTCACAGACCATCACGGCCTACAATATAACAAAAGGACTTCCTGTTCGTCCTTCAAATGACTGAGTTATAATGACATTTATGTGTTTTTTGCGATTTTTTGTAATTTTTCCGAGCAACCCCTTTACAAAAATTCGAGCAATATTTATTGAATGATATTGAAAATCCTTGAATGCAGAACGATAGTCCTGCTCCTGGAGAATCCTGTCGAATTCGATTAATGTCCTGCGGAGATAAGGCCTCGAGAAAGTGATCAATCTTCAATTTTTTAGCTCTAAGATCTACAAATCCTTCCGCAGGACAAAAGTATTTGTATTCCTACTATGTCCTTGATAATCTCTACAGAGATGCCAATCTGTAGAGATCATCAAGGACATCCTAGGGAACCATGTCCTATCGTCCTGCGGCAGGATTTGTGGATTTTAGAGCTAAAAAACGAAAAAAGGATCATTTTCTCGATGCCATATCTCCGCAGGACATTTACCGATTTCGACAGGACATACTTTTTCTGGGCCTCCAAGATCAGGACTACCGATCTGCATCCAAGGATTTTCAATATCCTTCCAAAAATATTACTCGAATTTTTGTAAGGGGGTTAGTCAGAAAAATAGCCAAAAATCGCAAAAAAACAATAAATGTCCTTATAACTCAGCCATTACAAGGACGATAAGAATGTCCTTTGATCAGATGGTAGTCCTTGATGACGCGCTTCGGCTGACACTAACAGATCCTGAAAAGTCCTTCGGATAGCTGAGATAAAAGGACATTTCTATTTAAAGAAAAATTGCAAATATCTCGCAAGTCCTTTAAAGGATCAGGACGAAAGTGGTCTCAAAAGTTTCCAATCATCAAGGACTATAGTCGGTGTAAAGGACATGGCGATAGTCCTGCGGAGAGCTGAGATATCAAGGATTTTGTAGTTTTCTGGTCTTCCGATTCAATTTGCGACTTGGAAAAATTTTCATTAAATTTGGGACTTGGAAAAGTTACAAGTCCAAAAAGCAGAAAATTGCTAATAACTCAGTCATTTAAAGGATCAGCAGGATGTCCTTTGGCCAGATGGAAGTCCTTGTTCATGCGCGTTGACTGACATTTTCCAGGTCCTGAAATGTCCTTCAAATAGCTGGAAAAAGGACATTTTCAGAAAATGGCATGTCCTGCATCCTTAGATGACCCCAACCTTTTTTGATGCCAATCTGTAGAGATCATCAAGGACATCCTAGGGCACCATGTCCTTTCGTCCTGCGGCAGGATTTGTGGATTTTAGAGCTAAAAAACGAAAAAAGGATCATTTTCTCGATGCCATATCTCCGCAGGACATTTACCGATTTCGACAGGACATACTTTTTCTGGGCCTCCAAGATCAGGACTACCGATCTGCATCCAAGGATTTTCAATATCCTTCCAAAAATATTACTCGAATTTTTGTAAGGGGGTTAGTCAGAAAAATAGCCAAAAATCGCAAAAAAACAATAAATGTCCTTATAACTCAGCCATTACAAGGACGATAAGGATGTCCTTTGATCAGATGGTAGTCCTTGATGACGCGCTTCGGCTGACACTAACAGATCCTGAAAAGTCCTTCGGATAGCTGAGATAAAAGGACATTTCTATTTAAAGAAAAATTGCAAATATCTCGCAAGTCCTTTAAAGGATCAGGACGAAAGTGGTCTCAAAAGTTTCCAATCATCAAGGACTATAGTCGGTGTAAAGGACATGGCGATAGTCCTGCGGAGAGCTGAGATATCAAGGATTTTGTAGTTTTCTGGTCTTCCGATTCAATTTGCGACTTGGAAAAATTTTCATTAAATTTGGGACTTAGAAAAATTACAAGTCCAGAAAGACTGCATAGTGTTGTTGTTGTATTTTTTGTTGTTGTTGTTGCTGCTGTTGTTCTTGTTGTTGTTGTTGTTGTTGTTGTTGTTGTTGTTGTTGTTGTTGTTAGTGTTAGTGTTAGTGTTAGTGTTAGTGTTAGTGTAGGAGTTAGTGTTAGTGATAGTGTTGTTGTACTTGTTGTTGTTGTTGTTAGTGTTAGTGTTAGTGTTAGTGTTAGTGTTGTTGTTAGTGATAGTGTTGTTGTACTTGTTGTTGTTGTTGTTAGTGTTAGTGTTAGTGTTAGTGTTAGTGTTAGTGTTAGTGTTGTTGTTAGTGATAGTGTTGTTGTACTTGTTGTTGTTGTTGTTAGTGTTAGTGTTGTTGTTGTTGTTGTTGTTGTTGTGGTAGTCCTTGTTGTTGTTGATTTCTTTTACCCCCAATAAGTAGGCAACACTAACACTAACTCTAACACTAACACTAACACTAACACTAACACTAACACTAACACTAACACTAACACTAACACTAACACTAACACTAACACTAACACTAACACTTACACTAACACTTCCACTAACACTAACAACAACAACAACAACAAGTACAACAACACTAACGCTAACACTAACACTAACACTAACACTAACACTAACACTAACACTAACACTAACACTAACACTAACACTAACACTAACACTTACACTTACACTAACACTAACACTTACACTAACACTAACAACAACAACAACAACAAGTACAACAACACTAACGCTAACACTAACACTACCACTACCACTACCACTAACACTAACACTACCACTACCACTAACACTAACACTAACACTAACACTAACACTAACACTTACACTAACACTAACACTTACACTAACACTTCCACTAACACTAACACTAACAACAACAACAACAAGTACAACAACACTAACACTAACACTAACACTAACACTAACACTAACACTAACACTAACACTTACACTAACACTAACACTAACACTAACACTAGCACTAACACTAACAACAACAACAACAACAAGAACAACAGCAGCAACAACAACAAAAAATACAACAACAACACTATGCAGTCTTTCTGGACTTGTAATTTTTCTAAGTCCCAAATTTAATGAAAATTTTTCCAAGTCCCAAATTGAATCGGAAGACCAGAAAACTACAAAATCCTTGATATCTCAGCTCTCCGCAGGACTATCGCCATGTCCTTTACACCGACTATAGTCCTTGATGATTGGAAACTTTTGAGACCACTTTCGTCCTGATCCTTTAAAGGACTTGCGAGATATTTGCAATTTTTCTTTAAATAGAAATGTCCTTTTATCTCAGCTATCCGAAGGACTTTTCAGGATCTGTTAGTGTCAGCCGAAGCGCGTCATCAAGGACTACCATCTGATCAAAGGACATCCTTATCGTCCTTGTAATGGCTGAGTTATAAGGACATTTATTGTTTTTTTGCGATTTTTGGCTATTTTTCTGACTAACCCCCTTACAAAAATTCGAGTAATATTTTTGGAAGGATATTGAAAATCCTTGGATGCAGATCGGTAGTCCTGATCTTGGAGGCCCAGAAAAAGTATGTCCTGTCGAAATCGGTAAATGTCCTGCGGAGATATGGCATCGAGAAAATGATCCTTTTTTCGTTTTTTAGCTCTAAAATCCACAAATCCTGCCGCAGGACGATAGGACATGGTTCCCTAGGATGTCCTTGATGATCTCTACAGATTGGCATCAAAAAAGGTTGGGGTCATCTAAGGATGCAGGACATGCCATTTTCTGAAAATGTCCTTTTTCCAGCTATTTGAAGGACATTTCAGGACCTGGAAAATGTCAGTCAACGCGCATGAACAAGGACTTCCATCTGGCCAAAGGACATCCTGCTGATCCTTTAAATGACTGAGTTATTAGCAATTTTCTGCTTTTTGGACTTGTAATTTTTCCAAGTCCCAAATTTAATGAAAATTTTTCCAAGTCGCAAATTGAATCGGAAGACCAGAAAACTACAAAATCCTTGATATCTCAGCTCTCCGCAGGACTATCGCCATGTCCTTTACACCGACTATAGTCCTTGATGATTGGAAACTTTTGAGACCACTTTCGTCTAAATCCTTTAAAGGACTTGCGAGATATTTGCAGTTTTTCTTTAAATAGAAATGTCCTTTTATCTCAGCTATCCGAAGGACTTTTCAGGATCTGTTAGTGTCAGCCGAAGCGCGTCATCAAGGACTACCATCTGATCAAAGGACATTCTTATCGTCCTTGTAATGGCTGAGTTATAAGGACATTTTTTGTTTTTTTGCGATTTTTGGCCATTTTTCTGACTAACCCCCTTACAAAAATTCGAGTAATATTTTTGGAAGGATATTGAAAATCCTTGGATGCAGATCGGTAGTCCTGATCTTGGAGGCCCAGAAAAAGTATGTCCTGTCGAAATCGGTAAATGTCCTGCGGAGATATGGCATCGAGAAAATTATCCTTTTTTCGTTTTTTAGCTCTAAAATCCACAAATCCTGCCGCAGGACGAAAGGACATGGTGCCCTAGGATGTCCTTGATGATCTCTACAGATTGGCATCAAAAAAAGTTGGGGTCATCTAAGGATGGAGGTCACGAAAACGATCAAATAGGTCTTATTTCTCAACAATTCGAAGGACATTCCAGGACCTCATGACATCAGTCGATGCGGACGAAGAAGGACTTCCATCTGGCCGAAGGACATCACGATCAGGCTTAAAATAGCGGAGTTATGAGCGGTTTTGTGGTTTTTGGACTTGTAATTTTTAGTTAAGTTAATTGTATAATTTATGTAGCATACTTTTGGGATGAGTAAAATGAATTTTTGTGAAAAGTGTTGCCTACTTATTGGGGGTAAAAAGGAATCAACAAATATTTCGAGTATTTTTTGAAGGATCAGGACGAAAGTGGTGTCAATCGAATCGAAGGCTTCGCCAAACATACACATAAGCTAACCAACACCTGCAATAATATTTATAGTCCTCTTGTATATACCAATGAGGCTTGGTTCTTCTTGTATATCAATCAATATTTTTGTATGTATGGATTCAGCGCTTTAATAAGTAATTAAGGGAAAAAAAAACAATTTTTTCGAATACGTGAAAAGGACATCTGGGAAGTCCTGCTGAGAGCTTAAAAACTTAATTCCACATTTTGTTGTCCAATGGAATGGAAATTATGTAACAAATGTGCGTTTGAAAAATTTCGTTGGCAGCTAACTTTGAAAATCCGCCTGGCAGATCAGAAGAAATCGAAAAATCTGAAAAAAATATAAAATCCGTAATATCTCAGCTCTCCCTAGCACTATTGATATGTCCTTTGTCCAATTTAAAATTAATTTTATATACACGAGACGACTGTTTTTTTTCACTGACCAAAATATTGACAAAAATTATATTTTTCAAGAAATTTGTGCTTTTTGGGAATTTCTGATAACTTTCCTATAGAAACACAACTCTTACTGGTCCTTTTCCTTTTTAAGGTTATCCGTTTCTGTTCTATTTTGCCATCGGCCATTTTCATTTCTGTTATATTTTGCTCTCGTCCTTTGAATATAAGACTTCTAGCAAAGATAAAAACCCTGGAAAATTGTCCACAGAGCGCGCCACTTATACCAGTTTTGATGTCCTCGCGGGCGTCCTATTTTGAACTGAAAGAGAATTTTGCATTTTATACCAATTGCAAAGAGAGCATTAAGAGATTTTCAGCTGTTTGGTTCCTGAAGGTAACCTCAACAAACCAACAGTAATCATATAATTTGCATTTTAAGTAATAAATATAATTTCTTAAGGATGTTTTGGACAATGTTCTTTGGCATACCAAACGCTAGAAGGCTGCTGTCTCTTTTAGTGAGCACAAAACTTATATTTCCAATCCTTTTTCCATACAGAATTCCCTGTTCATGACATTGAAAATGCGAGAAAGTAAACATTTTATGCCAATTTTATTAAGGTACCTGGGTCAACGTGAATTTTTTTCAATTTCTCTTTTATCTCAGTAAGAAATAAAAGCAATACATGACAAAAAAAAAAACTGACAGTAGCAGAAAGAGAAAGAGAGAGAGACCGAGCGAGAAGGAGAGAAAAAAATTCTGTAATCTTATCAGACGCGCGTTGATGCTGCTGCTGGTCGGACGCTGCGGATGTTGGTATATTCGATAGTGCTTTTTCTTTTTGTTGCGCCCCTCCGATTTGGCCGAGAGTTGATCAAAGAGACAAAAGTGCAAAAATCAGTTGCAAATCTATTAACTTAATCCCACTAGCTGTTAACAAAAAGGCAGAGGTCCTGGAACAGGAACAATGCCAACGCAAAGGTCATAGTCAATGATGGCTAAAAGCAGAAGAACAATGATGGCCCAAAGCACATTGTTAACGAGTGAAAAACGGTAAAGGTAAAGGTAAAGGTATACGTACGACATTGTGCAGAATACATACATACATAAAAACGAAGAAAAAAACCATTGCTGCAATGGCCCAACGCACAGATTTGAGTAAACCAATTAAAGAGTTATCACTTAAACAAAAAATACTCCAAAAAATAAAAAAAATGCGTAAATGGATAAAGCAAATCTTATTCTGATAAATAATCTAGATACACTAAGTAAACTATTTCTGTGTGGCTGTGTGTGAATATACAAGTACATCATGTGTATCAAAGAAGCTGTTGATATCCCTTGATTTATCATCAAGAGAAAAATGTCACTTGCTACTCAAATTTAACGATGGTCAATTGAAAATGTGTAGTTGTTGGTTGGTAGAGCAATCTGTGGGCTTCAAAATGTCATCCACTTGAGTTGGCATTGTGATGGCTTGTTATCAGATACTTGAGTTGTTGTTTTGATGGTGTGACTTGTGTGGGTTTTTATTTTAGCCTAATTGCAGCACACACACGCACTCACTCATACACAAGTCACTAAGGCAGTGTACACACACATGTAGTGTAGCATACTTTTTGGCATCGCCGAGAGGGTTTTTAGGAAGTGCTTCAGCTATTTCTGACAAAGGCTCTAAAGCCTGAGCATTGCCTGAGTTGGGGCTTAAGAATGTGACAACAAGCCAAATACAAGTTTACTTACACACACACACACACACTCACTTACACACACTCAGAAAGAAAATAATCTTAAGCACAGCTACAGTCGACGTTTCGTTGCAACAACAGGTGGATGAATGGATGGTATGGCTGGGATGTAAACGAGGCTGCCACTTATTATTATTATTATGTGAAACAACATTTATATTAAAATTTAATTCTGTGTGTTGGTTTTTGCATATGTGTTTGTGTGTGTCGCTTACAGGAATATCGTTGCTGAGGTCTGCCTATTAATACACAACATACATACGTCAATGTAATGCCTTCCCGACGTTCTGGTGGTGGCAGCGGTGGCACCGTAAAGCGTAAACACTCCTTGGGCAATTTGCGACGAGCGCATCCCTCCTCCGGGGCAACATGGAACGTACAGGTGGTTCGTGGCAAAATGTCCTCCAAGTGTCTGTGGCATGCATGTCGCGCCCTTATTCTCGGTGTAACACTTATGCTTTTGGGAGCTGGCATGGCAACACTTGGCTACTATGCGGATCATTTGTCAATGGGCTCGGAGCTGCGCGGCAATGTCACAGTGAGAGTAAAAAATGATTTGAAGGGCTTTCATTTGAACAATTTCGCCTATGTTGGACCCATTGTTATGGGATTTGGTGGCTTCATTGTGGTCGCCTCATGCGTTATGACATTCGAGGCACGGGACTCGGCCGCCAAAGTGGTACCGGCACGGCTTCGTGCTGGTGGCGGCAGCAACAAGAATCCAACACGTAGCAATCAGAGTAGCTCGGCTTCACAGCGTCGCGGTATGGGTAAGTAATGGACAAAATTCATAACTATTAGCAGATTACCCTCATTTCAGAGAATACCTAACATAAATATACCTTATGCCATGCCAACACAGGTGCCCAGTATCAGTCAACGCGTTGGGATCAACATTTCGGAGTATTTCGATCGTCACCGGGCGATACACACCAACAACCCCAAGATACGTATACGAGTGCAGGGCAATATCAACAGCAGCCCTTTGATCGTGAGGCATTGACAGCAGAACTAATCAAATTCTCCAAATCGCTAAGGTACAGTAAATATGTAATAATGATTATTATAATCCAATATGATTAGGTCATATGACAATCTGAACCATAGCACATAGTTCACATTGCTTGCTTATTGCTATCACAACCATTCAACTTTTGTAATTACATAACATACCTACTGCATATGTACATACTTTCAATTGGCCATTTCCCACCTCTCTCCCATCTATTTCTGTTTTGCAAAATTGACAATTAAAAACAAATCCAAAAAAAAAAAAAAAAAAAAAACCGTGCATCAGATCCACCCGCTTTTCGCCACAATTGCGTCGCCTCACCTTCACCGGTTCCGTGCCCAATTTGTCTACCACACATGCAACAACTAATTGCATCACTAACCATTCAAATTTGCTCTCACTAAATCATCTGGAACTCCATCACTTTAATCAATATGGTAAAAAACGCCATCACCACCGACGACATCGTCACTCTCACAATAAAACCGTGCAAATGCAACCGAAAACGCGTTACAGTAGCGTTCGTCGAGTCCGGCAAACGCGTACGGGTGTCTCAGGTACTGCGGCAGGTGCATCGGGTGGAACAACACGCATAATTAGCAATTCGTCAAGTCTAATTCAAAGAGCGACACGAGAATGTGCATTACTCCAGCCACCTCCGTCAGCATCAACATCGGCATCGGCGAATCGCGTCTATTGGCAGGCGTCCTCTTTCGATGGCGGAATGGGAGCATGTACAACCGCTTCGGGACATGAAAAACGCAGCGAACGTAATAAGCGCTCGGATACGGCGAAACGTCATATCCTTTCGCGCCAGCGGCCAATCGAACACGAGGAAGGAGGTGGCGGTGGCGGGGGTGCTGGTCGTGAAAGGTGTAGTCCTCTTGGCAATAGACGGTAAGTGACTATTCACTGGGTTTTCAAGAGATCTAACTATTTTTTAACCTCTCTGCGTAAAGCAATTCAACATTGTCGGATTCATCGTATAGCGGTCGATGGACAGCCCGTTGTGCTTCGATAGCAAGTCGCACGTCTAGCATCGATTCCCGTCGTGTACAAGTCGATTTACATAGCCCCGAAGTCATACCCAAATCGATATTACGTTCCCCGAAACGATATAGTTCTGGACCCTCAGCCACACCGTCGGTTGAGAAGGAATTCCGGTAAGTGACGATTGACTGACTGACAAATAAACAATTCAAATGACTCTCGTCTGAAATATTGTTCAACATAGTAGCCAATTGTCGGTTTGCTCGGAGCCCCCACAGCCTGTACGGCAATTATCCGGACAATCAAGCATAGAGCCGTGCGTGCCAGAGGAAATCGTTGACGCCGATGTAATTGAAGAGCAGGTCCCATCTCAAGACAACTGCGAAATGCGATGTCTGCAAACAGATTCGGCAAATGTTCACGTAAATGCTGCAAATAATATTTTACCTCCAAAGAAGACGCGTCCGGACTCCCTTCCACTGGCCACCAACAGTAACAGTAACGCAAGTCCGCAGGATCAATCGCAGGAACAGAAGACGATAGCTCCGCCACTGTATCGGAGCAATAGCTCTAGACAGTTTTATAGGCCCAAGCCTGGAATAGCCAATGAGCGGGATGATTCAGTTTTTTACATTCGTTCCATGGAACGCGGATTGGTTTCAGCCAGAGGCGGCAGCGAGGGCGATGATCAAATGTACGATTCGCTGCGGGTTATTAACGAACGGCGATCAACACTTCTGAAAGCTGACTCGCAGAGTTCGCTGGGGTCAGCGGAACGAAAATTGAGTAGTTTTTCCCTTAAAATGCCAGACATTACCGAAAGGGAAAACTCAATAGATGTAGAGGAACCTCCACCAATATAGAGCTTAGAACAAAAAGATGAAAAAACCTAATTCTTTAATGAATATAAAGAGGACTTAAAAGTGCATTCGACACTTGACGAAAAAAAAACAATGAAATTTCTGTTTTAAACTGTTGTACATACTCATGTATACATATATATGTATATATACATATGCACTGGTGTAGACTTTCTATTTTAAGTGAATGTTTTAGAAGAATATTTATGTATTTATGAATGTATATTTAGAAGGTTAATACGAAGCCTTCAACTTGTTAAGCAAATTAACACTGTTGTTTATTTGCCCATAAAGTTTATCAACATTAAGAACATAAAAGCAATCTGTTGGAATTATGAAGATGAAAAAAATCAAAAAACAACAAAAAATATCAATTACCTAAAAAAAAACAAAATATTATATAGAAGCCAGATATATGTATAATAATACTGACGACGAATATATACATACATACATAGATACATATGGCATTTTCCAATTTCATATATGGATGTATAATTTTTGTACCCTTGTAATAGAATTGTGTGTGTTATTGTATAATGATTTTTCAATAAGTATGTACATGTTCTGCTCTATATTGCAGGACATAATTATGAGATATCTATAAGTGGAAAAAAATTAAAAATTGTTCTTGTTCCATAAACGTGTTTATCCCAGCAATTGGTTTAATCATTATACATACTTAAACCATTCACTTGTTGTGCAAATTAAATAGACCGGACGTATGTACGTACGTACATATATACTTATTGGAGATGTTAAAGAAATCGGTAGAAGCCTGGATCCATCTGCCCATAGTAAGCTATACTGTGTATATCTGAGTTCGCCTGGTATTTCTTTTACATCGGTATAGAATACTTTCGG
This sequence comes from Drosophila paulistorum, assembly GCA_018152135.1. NCBI lineage: Eukaryota > Metazoa > Arthropoda > Insecta > Diptera > Drosophilidae > Drosophila > Drosophila paulistorum. The sequence goes on from JAECXG010000690.1 coordinate 18,469,458, forward strand.
GCAGGTGGATTCAGCCGGTTTTGCAATTTCTATGATTTTCCGTTTGTGTGTATATACACACGTATGTAATCTCTATTCCTTACAAACTTTTATTGTTTCCACTTCAAATTGGTTTTGGCTAAGGTAAGTTGGATTTCATTTTCTTTTAATCATGGAAATTCGAGCATATGGGGCCAGAAAGAAACTATATTAGGAAAAGCCGCTTGTCGCCATGTAATTATGCAAATATTTACTCTAGACTGGACTTGCAAAGCCTGCTATTAACACTTTTTGCTATTCCAGTTTCAGACCAATCATCGACTTTTTGGCAGTAAGTCTCAATTGTGTGTTATCGAATTGACATTTGGTAAATAGGACTAAATCAAAGAGTTTAGAAAGAGGAACAAATTTGGACTATTTTGGCAATTCCATTTTCTGATATACCTATGTATATATGTATTATAGCAAGTTTCTAAATCAGCATGCAAAATACTAGACTTTTGTGCAAATTGGTAAAAAACAATGATCCAAATGCGAAAACAATGAATCAAAATTATATTTTACATTTACAATATATTTACAAACCTGAACCAATTTGCTATGCTATGGCCAATGGGTGTAATCATAAGTAGTATTATTATACCCTTGCAAAAAGTGTATATTAATATTGGTCAGAAGTGTGCAACGCATAGAAGGAAGCATCTCCGACCATATAAAGTATATATATTCTTGATCAGCACGACAAGACGAGTTCATATAGCCATGTCCGTCCGTATGGATCAACGCAAACTCCTCCTAGACGAAAGGAAAGAGTACCAAACAACTTGCAAGGATATACAAACTTTGGCGCGGTCGAAGTTAGCCCCGGCCCTCTGGTTTTTATTATCGTTTGATTCTTTCAGTGCAAGGCGGCAACATGTTATCGCTTATTGGCGATAAGTTATCGACTATCTGAATTAAGCTATCGCTTATCGGACATTCGTTATTGAGCGCGATTTTTCAATTTTTCGTTAGGACTCAAGTAATGCCAATGTAACTTTGTACTAACTAGCCATTTAACACAACGAAAACATACATTTTATATTAAAATACGCAACTATAATATATATTTATTTTATTTTATACATAAAAATCGATTTCAAAAGGTATTCTTTTTGTCGTTTACAAAAAATAGGGTTCTGTATTTTGTCATCTGTATCTGTTTCAGGGGGCGATTTGAAACCAACCTCAACACTCGCATTCATCATCATATAAATCAGGCTTAAGCTTAAAGGATTGCGTGGGATTGAGTGGGAAATGGAAGGAATTATGCAAAGTTCGTCAAATATTTGGATAGGATGTGAAGAATGACACTTGAAAACCATAACATGGAAACGAATCGCAATCGTCGAATACACATAATATTATATTTCATATTGTTATACTGTATATAATTATAATTTGTTTTGTAATTTGTATTTGTTGTATGTTGGAAAAAATTGCTTCTCTTTTAATTGTCACAATACGAATAAAAATACTTAACAGCTTTAACGTACCATCTAATAAATGTATTGTAAATACGGCTTAATTAATCAATCAATTAATTAATTAACTAACACACATACATTCAAAAGGTGTCTCTAATTTATAATCATATCATAAGATATCACAACAGTATGCCAGATTTTCCTAAAGCACAAGAATTTGAGGTACTAAATTGGAAAAGGAAGCCGATAGCAACAGATGGAGAGGATTATTCACGATCATATGATGATGTTTGATAATGAAGACTATAATTAATTTAAATGATATGTACATAAACGAAATAAAACAAAAGTTAAACGACAACAACAAAAACGAAATACATTGGCGATACGCTTTATTTTGTTTGCTTTTTTCTCTTATTAAAAAAAAATTAATATTTTCGATTCTTTGTACCAACAACTTATGAGCTACAAATTATAAAAAAAAAAAAGAAAAAATAAGTATACTAAAAATTACGCTTACACTTGCTTAAAATTCAAATTACAAATTATAATTGGATGCTAAACACAAAGTATGAATATGTTTCTTTAATTCTCTGTTCATTTTTTCTTTCAATATATACATTAAATAATTGGAAAGATTAGAAAAACAAAACCAAACCAAAATTAAAGAAATGCACAAAGTATAAATAGATATACATGTATATATCTAATACATATATACATGGATATATATAAATGTAAGTAATTGGAATGCATAACCAGAACGCAATTAGATTTTAATGCAGCAGAGAAGAGGAAGACATTTTCAAAAACGAAAAATATATGGCAAAAAAATAATGATAAAAATAAACGTTAGATAAGTGTATAAGATTATTAAACATTCTAAATTTTACACATACATATATATGTATGTATATATAAATATATATAACTCGGCTTTTGGTCAGAATTTTCGTTATTTTCTGTATAGTCCTATATATATATATATATATATATATACATTTCATTGTATGTTTTAATTCATATTGGAAGAGCTTTGGAAACAAATCGGTGGAAGTAAGTCGAAGCTAACCAAAAAACTAATTTTTCGTTAACAATTTACTTTAAATTTAATATGAAATTAAATGCATTTAATAAATATATAAATGTGTGTGTGTGTGTAAATATGTGGATTGGGTTCGTGTGTGTGTGTGTTTGTGTTTATGTAAAATGGAAGTAGTCAATTTGTTCTTAACAATGATTTCTTTCTTTTCTTTTAATACATATTTTGTGTATGTATGTATGTATGTATGTATGTATGTATATGTGCATGTGTATGTAAATATACATATGTAAGATGTATGTACTTATGCGTATGCATATATGTATGTATATAGGTTGCATTTGTATATAGCATTCACATTATGTTCGAATTATTTGCGTTTCTTTCTATCGCGCTCTTTCTTTCTCTATCTCTATCTCATTCTATTTTGTTCTTTCTCTCATTTCTTGCCGATTTCATGTGTCAGCCATACATTGTAGTTTCTTAAACGATTTCCATTCGCTTTATTATAAATTTCACTACCCCTAAATTAACTGGTATAATAATATATTTTAGTATTCTTCTTATTCCTTCATTTGTTTTTGCTTTTGCTTTGTTTTGTTTTGTTTTTGTATTTTTCATATAAGTCGAATTAAGGGTAAATAATATATAGTTTGCTTTGCTATTTACAACATTTAATTTTGCTACATCTCCTCTCATCTCTTTCTCTGTCCTCATATCCTTACTTACTCTCTAGTTCTTGGCTCTCGTCTTCATTTTAATCCTCAACATCGGCCAGACCTTTACACAAACCTATGCAAAATTTTGGAGTTATTGGGCCTTAAATAATTATTAGTTTTACGCTCTCGCTATAAAAATGCTTAACCGTGTGTGAATGGGATGGTTTGTTTGCGTGTGTGTGTGTGTGAGTGTATAAATAATGTGTCTGCACATACAAAAAATAAATAGGCTTATACATTTCTAGATTTCGCTTTTTGTCTCTCTTCTATTTCTGTTGTTTTGTATAAATCTGTGTATAAAAATCGGTTACTTAAAAAAAAACTTAGCTTAAGCTAGCTTTATATTTATACAAAAAAAAAAAAAAAAAAAAAATTAGATGTTAAAAGTAGCACATAAAACTGTTTTTGTTGTTGTTTGTTTCTGTTTTATCCTTTTCAACATCACACATAACTTAACTATTTTGTTTAGTTCCGCTCCTTACGGATCGAATCCTCCAGCGTTGGATGCGTATTCCCGACCTTTATAGGTCATTGCGTCATGATAGCTGTTCTTCTGGGCAAGGTGAATACGCAGAGTCTTGAACGCTAATAGATCGCAGGAGCTGGCTTAGGGGCTGTCGATGCGCTGCTCGGAGCAGCAACTACACTCGAGGCTGTAGATGAGGGGCTGGATGATGAGGCATTGCCGCAGTTGTTATTATTATTGTTGTTATTGTTGCTGCTGATATTATTGTTCAAGTTGTTGTTGTTGTGGCGCTGCAACTGATGATTTCGCTGCTGCTGGAATTGTTGTTGATGATGTTGCTGCTGCTGTTGCAGTTGCTGTTGTTGTTGTTGTTGGTGCTGCTGGTGTTGTTGCTGCTGCTGCTGGTGGCGTTGTTGCTGATGTTGAAGATTATGCATAAAATATGCATTCATATTACTATTGGTTGTTGCTGCAGACGACTGATAGGGATTGGCTCGTACATGTTGCATTTGTGGGAGTATAGGTTGAAGGTGTTGCTGCTGCTGCTGATGTTGTAATTGTTGTTGTTGCTGCTGCTGTTGCTGGTGATGATGCTGCAAATTAAGTTGGCCAGCTGCTCGCATCATATGCCAATAATTGTCATCCCCAATTGGTGCCTGCCTGCTGCCGTATTTTAGCTGTCGGGTAATTCCCTGTTTATAATCCCGATGATCCTTATCAATGGCATATGCCTTTTCGCGCAATTTCTCAATGGTTCTCTTGAACTCGGCAAATGCTTGCGGGGATTGTTGCTGCAGGGAAGTCGTCAGCGGAGCCAGCGGATTGTTTTGCTGCTGCAATTGAGGCATGTGCTGATGATAGGCCAACGGATCTAACAGAGACTCCAGCAGATTCATATTTGACATGATCAGAGTGTGAATGCGCTGCAAGTCCAGCGGTGGATCGAGAGCCGTAACCAAATCCATTTGAAAATAGTCCATCTCTTTATCAGATACATTTTTGCAACCGGGCGAATTCTCGTCAGAGCGTCCACAACAGCTATAATGGCCACTAATAAATGCCGACGGATGGAAGTACTGCATGCGGATGGAGTTCATTAGACAAATCTTGTGCAGCAGGTCGAACCATTCGCGCTCCTCCACACAGTTTGTGGTCTGAACAATAAGCGAGCGATCTTTGTGCACAATCTGCAAAAGAAGAGAACAAAATAGAAAGTGAATAGAAATGTAAAAACAATTAAGTTTCATTTCGTGGTGTGTGTGTGTGTGTGTGCTTCCCACACCCACAACATTTATTATTGAAACGATTATTTTGTACAGTGTAGAGATTTCTACAATTTCGAGCAAGTTTCACCTTTTTCTTGTAAACAACAATAAGAAAATGGGAAATGAAAGATAAGCTCTGCCTCTGTAGAGGCCCTCCACCCCCTTTTCTTCTTTTTCTTTGCTGTTTGTATGCCATCTCATCTGCATAATAATGCTAATTATTTTTAATTGCAGCAACTTGTCATTTGTCAAGGCATTCATTGCGTTTCTTCTTTCAGGTGAAAGTTGGCCCTTATTCGCGCTTTTCACTTTCAGCCCCCAAGTAGTTTAAATAATTGCTCGCCCATGGGCTAGGTTTAGCTTCTACTTATCATCATCACTCGATCAGCAGCAGAAGCAACACCCACCTATTCACTCACTCACTCAGTTAGTCAGTCAGTCAGTCGATCATTGAATCAATCTGATTCTCTCATACACATGCTTGTCACGCTCTTCATCGTCTTTGCATGCTGCAGCAATGCAATGCAAAAAGTAATATGTGCCTGTTGTGTGTGTGTGTGTGCCTGTGTGTGTGGGCTGCCTATTTATAAGTCTATGTCTATGTGAATGTGTGTGGTGTGTGGCGTGTTGGCTGGCTGGCTTGCCGCCTGAGATCATGAGTTTCCGGTATTAATATATGCATTTTGTATGCCAACCAGCCAGGGTCAGAACAAAGCCAACTTATGGTTAGATCGTCTTAGTCATTCGTTGATTTTCCTTGAAAATCTTCATCGGTTAAACCATACGATTGAATGTTCTATGTTTGTGGCCTATTTCGTCTAGATCTCACCGCACCAGCAGCTTAAAGTTCTCATTATAAACTAAAACTTGCTTGATTATCTCTAATGATTGTTTCAACCGAGGCAAATGGGACAAATGGGTTACTACCCCGGTAATCATTTCAGGTACTACTCACTCACCTTAAAACAATTTTGCATTTTGAAGCTTTTGTCTTTCAATTGCTCGACGCTTCCGATTTCCTGGAGCGGTATATCACAGATGGGTTGTTTGCCCTTCGACTTGGCATAGCTCAGCGAGTGCGTTGTCAGGCAAAAGTAACGTTGCTTAAATTGTCTTCCAAATCGTTTGCGGCTCGTTGGATATTTGGTCATCATGCTGCATTATCGCCCAGTCGGCAGGGAGAGAGAGAGAAAGAGAACGAAAGAGAGAGGGATGGAAGAGTTGAAGAAGGAACAACATGTTTAAAATGTCTGTATGTACATATGTGTGAATGTCACAAACAAAATTTGCATGTTCACATACACTAATAATACAACACTAACAACAACAACAATAAACTATATTTTGTTGCCGGGATGTTAACCGAAAAATCAAGCTTAATGTTAGGTAAATACATACACGCATATGTGTACATATGTATGTACACATATACATACATATATACATACATATGTATGTATGTATGTACAAATGTTTGTTACACAAAAAGTTTAAATTAAAAGCACATTAATTTCTCTTACCCCTCGCTAGACGTTAGTATAATTTTGTGTGTGTGTGTGTGTGTAAATGATGTTTATGTATTGTATGTGTTTGTGTGTGTATAAATTTATGATGGGAATTTTTGTTGGTGGTGATGTGTTGGTGATGGATTTTTGGTTTTTTTTTTTATTTTGTATTTTTTTTTTATATATTTATATATAAAAGCAGCGCGCGTAAAAGAAGAGAAAGACAAAGAAAGTTTCAGTATTAGAATAAAACAAAGCGTAATTAACCAAATTATTTGTTGTTAAAATGGGTTATATGGCAAAGAAAATATATATATATATATACTCATTAGTTATATATATATTTACTTGTTTTTTGTTTTTTTGGATGGGGGTACACATTCAAAGGTAGGGAATCATATATCCACAACTCTATATTGATTGATTCAACAACCATCCCCTTTCTAGCGGAGTTTTACTCATCAATTCCGTTTCCAATTGGGATTCAAACGAAACGGAATTGAAAATAACACCGTATACAATACCCTTTCGCCTATTGTGAGTTAGTTAAGGTACAACATTGAGTTGGCTAAACTTACCCCTCTTTAAGTAATACTGGTTCTAAAGGCGTCGCTGCTGTCGTCGTTGCTGTTAATGTGGGCAACTGGTTTGTACTACAACTACTATTACTAACACCGCCGCCGCCGCCGCTGCCGCCACTCATCGTGATCGTCGTCGTCGCCGCCGCCGTCGTCGCCATCGTCATCGTCATTGGGATGGCACTGCCGGTAGGTGGAGCACCATTTGGAGTGGAGATAACCTCTAGAAAATGCTTAACCGCATCTACATGCTGCTCCGTGCAAAACTTCTTGTACAGTTCCCCGGTATACTCCTCCTTGCAGGGCTGCTGGGATGAACGCGAGCTAACCAAATTGCCCAGAGATTGTATCGTCTTGGAGATTAATGTTAGCGTGCGATTCGTCTGGGCATCCTAAAAATGTGCAAAGGGGAAACGGATAAGTTTCGAATTGCAATTGTGGGCTTCTAAAGCTTACCAATCGCTCGGTGGTCAGATCAAAGAGCTTGGGTCCCAGTATGGCGGGCGCAAAGAAACGCAAGAATATGAAGCCAGAGACCACGGAGTAGCGCACTTCACGATTTCGTGGAAAATGCTTGCCAGCACATTCGCGGAGATCGTGAAAAATTTGACAGAGAACTTTGGGACATCGCTCCGCGCTCTTTGTGATCGATTCAAACACTCGCTCCACATAGTCCTTGAGATTGTGCAGATTCGTGTCGACAGCCGAGCGATCTTTTACCTTGGTGGGATCGATTTCGCAGGGTTTCTTCTCGGCCACAATCTGCGATAGCACGGGACGCAGTGTCTGATGCAGATAGTGCAGACCCGATAGCCTCATGGCCTCGTCCATCATTTTCGAGACGAGAGTGTTGCCACGAAAGATGGTGGTGGGGTCGGTTAGATTCGATATTTCGTGATCGGCCAGTGCCTTAATGATGGGCGCAATCCGTTCCGTGTGAGTGAATAGCCGCACCAGCGGCTGGGCCACTTCCGTTTTCCCCGAGACCAACTCGCCAAGTATGGATACGGCAGACACGGTTATGGGACGCTGATCTACCGATTCCAATAGCAAATTTAGTAAATCATCATAAGTGGGCAGTGGGAATACATGATCGGCGGTATAATTCAAATTGAGGCGCAATGAGCCAATGGTGGAATCGACACTTAGTCTTGTCCCTGGCGGGGTGGCGCAAGAACGGGGCGTGGCGTTCAGAGAGCGACCACTGGTGGATGTAGAGCGGGGTTGCAGATAATACCAGGCAGCCGGTTGAACCGCCTGCTGCTGTTGCTTATTAAACATGGGCAGACGCACCTCGCCCAGGAACACTTTATCAGCCATGGCGCCGTGGGCATCATGCCACAGCGTCACCGCAATCTCGCAGAGATCAGCCCCGCCAAGGGGATAAATGGAGTAAGCTTTGTTGGCCGACGACTCAAGTGAGCCAGAGGATTTGTTGCTGCCGGTGGTCGCCGTGCTGCCGGCTTCAGCATCAATGCAGAGATCAAAATACATAACCTCATCGAATTCGGGATCGACGGTCTTTTTACGTTGCTTTGTCCGCTTGGTAATCTGTTGCTTATTGCTGTAGTAGGCGGTGCAGATGACAAATGGATCGCAGGTGCCCTGCTTCTTGGCCAAATCGATGCAGGCGGGAACATGGATGGCAACACGAACATTTCGTCCATGCGCATTCTTCCAGTTGGCCAGCTGATCTGTGGAAGAATTGGTGCTAGATGGTGCATGCTGTCCATGTATTTGCTGTTGTTGCTGTAGCTGCAATTGCTGCTGCTGCTGCTGCTGATGGGGATGATGATGATGCACATGACCAACCAGACCAGCCACACGAGTCTTTAAAGTCATGGCCGCCGAGTTAGTGCCTCCACCGCCACCACCAGCAGTTCCACCTCCTCCACTTCCAGCTGATGCGGCAGCCGCAGCTGCTGCTGCTGCCGTTGCCCTTTGTATATTGCTCAATTCGCTATTCTCCTTGTAGTCGTTTTGATGGGCTCGCTGCTGGTGATGATGATGCAACAGATGATGTTGTTGGTGCTGATGGTGGTGGTGCTGCTGCTGATGGTGGTGGTGGTGCTGATGCTGCAGTTGAATTTGCTGCTGGGCAGCAACCAGCTCAATGCTCTCTGTCAGTGGCACCTCCTCAAAGGCCACCTTTATCTGAGCCATGCCTTGGACCTCAGAGTCAGCATCGACGGGTCGCAGCGTGAACCAATGGTCACGTGTATTGTAATTGTGCAGCTCCTCCCTTTTGATGGCAATCTTGCCAATTGGTTTATCCTGCTTCATATCCCGATCCCATACATACACCGATAGGTAACGGAAGCGGCGCGGTATTTTGAATTGATATTCCTCGCCAAAGAACGGCGATAGGGTGCGCTCAATGGTCGGCGTTCTACAAATCTCCTCCTGATCCAAGGCAATGGTGCAGTAGACATCTCGTGTGCCCTGTGTACTGCAACTTGTGTTGGCGGCATTGCGGCTGCTGAGGTTCTTTGCTTCGCCTGTAGTAGTAGTAATCAAAATAACAATAAATAAATAAATAATAATGACAATAACAAATAATCAATTAATATTCGAGTTATCACAAAAGCAGAAATTGCAACAATCTAATCTTTGAAATTGGGCCAAGAGGAAACAAGTAATTGTGATTGATATGAGGAGAGAAACAACCAAACAATAAACTAATAAAATTGAATACTAGTCTACCGTTAATTAGGCCCAAAAAACACCCAAAACGGATACACCCCCTCACCCACTGGCTCGCGGAACTCTGTTCTGATAGACCACCGATTATCGATATGATTAACTCTCAATGCCAAAAACGAAACCAACAGACTGTTTCAGTTATTCACGCGAAGAGCGTCCCACTAAAATTTCACTCCAATTGACCTTGACACCTGTTTGATGTTTGCTGCTTGCTGTGCGCATAGTCTATGTGATTTCTTGTGTTTCAATGCTTTTCCTTGGAGTACAAAAATTGTAAATTATGTAAATCTTCGGCTTCTTTTGATTGAAGTACAAGAAAAGAGCAACGCGTACGGAACGTGACTTCCTGTGCAACAACAATTGCCGATTGCAGGTTGCCTGTTGCGTGTGCGTTAAATTGCAATATCGATGAGGCTTTTACCACCTGAAGTGGACCGGGACTGGACATGGTCCACCATTAGCTGGCTGGCGCTTGACTAGACTCTTCAAACAAACGGATGACGAATGGATGACAACAAGCCACCCTCCTTCCTATTGGAACAAATGCTTTAGCTCAATGAAAGAAATTAGCAGCAGTCAAGCGGAAATATATTAAGTAAACGCACACACACATGATGTATGTATATATGCGTGTGTGTGCCGTCATGTAGGCGCATATCGCTGCAGCCATCGCAAGCAATGCGCAAAAATTTGTGCCCACCACTATATATGGTAGGTTTTTTTTCTTTCTCTCCAGTATTATATTGACAATATTCTTTGCCTATCAATGGGGTTATATTCGCTATCATATTCTCCGTGCCCCTGCCCCTTCCCACCCTACAATCATGTGTACATATGTACATGCACGTGTGTGCGTCTGCATCTGTGTGTGTGTGTGTATGCTCCTCTGCACACTTTGTTGTCGTAAGAAAAACAAACTATTACTTGATAACACGAAGACGCCGACGACGATGACGACGGACGAATCAATGAATGAAAACGTAAAAAGCAAATGGCAAAAACTAAAAAACATGAGAGGGGGTTATTTGGGTCCTCTCCTCATCCCATCACCCACCATACATGACAAAAATCAAAAGTGTTTTTGCTTTTTGACCTCCGCCGAGCCGAGCGCACAATACGAAAATTCAAATTGTGTTTTATATCTCTCTTTTCTTTCGACTCTAAGTAGCTCCATCTCGCTTTCTTTTGAAAATGCCTCTCTCTCTCTCTCTCTCTAGCTGTCTCCCTTTCTCTCTCTGTGTGTGTGTCTGTTTTTCCCTGCTGTCTTTGGACTCTGCGTAACAGTAAATTTCATTCATGAAATTGGCTGCTGCTGTTTTTGCCGTGGTGATTTTTGTTGTTTTTCGTGAAGGGGGAATTCCAGCCAGACAACTCTGTTAAGTTAGTATACCCTGTATTTGCTAGCACATGGGCTAAACGGTTATATTAGTGCTGAACCGATGTAAGCGAACCACCATGTATATTAGTTGCACCACATGTCGTATGATTAATCTATATACAAATAACGCATACGCCACATGGTTAGTTTCAGTTAGAACGGGTATCTAAAGGGTATCTAACTGTCGTTACCCCTCCTTCTCTTCACTACGAAATCTTTATTATACATTTCGATGACGTTTTTTTTTTGTATAATTTATTTATCTGCCTCTTTTGGCGTGTGTGTGTGTGTTTGTGTTTTTTTATAGTTTTGCGTTGTGTCATTGGTGATTCTCCCTCCTCACACGATTTTTAAGTTTCCTAAATAAAATATAATGGGGTTTCGTTTCGTTGTTGTAGTAACTTGTCTCTTAGTCATCCATTAATACGAATGGGGAATATATTATGATTAGAATTTCCACTGACGAGCCCCCTACTAAGTATAAGACTAAACGATGAATGGAGTAGATTGAACTCGACTGTGATGATAGTGATGAAAATTCCCTTTGAATTATTCAATATTTTTACTTAAATGCTGTTTAAAGTCGTCGTTAGTCGTCATACAAAATCATACGATATGAGGACGACTTTTGCCACGACCTTCACAATTCACAATGATGATAAAAACGACAAATAAACCTACTTTGACTACACCGAAGTCCAGATACCCTTTCTAATGCGCGTGCCAAGTGGAAATTGTTAATTCTTTCAAGAAGATTTTCCTACTTCATGAGAAATTTCTCACTAAGCCTATTTTTCTATATTTGTACTAATTTTTGATACCTAGTTTCTATCCAATCCGATAAACAATAATCCGATAAATTGCCAAACTTAATCTCAATTAGGTAATAATACCAAGTTTCATTCTCGACCTGTCACATTCTGATCGAAGATATTGATTGAATGATCATAAAACCCTCTGAATAGTGTACAAGTAAATATGTATACATTAATTTATCAATTTATATATTCCAAGCACGGATTGCTGCAATCAATAACCCAGCCACAAAGCTCACTGAACCGGGCCAAATCATGATGACTGATCAATGGATGGAATGCCTGGTATAGAAACGGAAAAAGAAGAGATCGTGGGGAAGCAGCAGCAGCAGCAGCAAATCGGAGTTTCTTTTTTTTCTGTTATATTGTCAAGCGGAAGTTAACTCATTGCATATATCACAGTAGGGCCAAAAACCAAATAGCATTCTTCTTTAAATATAATTTTGCTTATATACTAACACACATATATGTATGTAGATATATTGTTTTTAAATGTTACTAAGAATTCTTGTGGGTTTTTTGGTATGCATAATGGTCATGGGAACAGGAAAAGGCGATTTCATCGACTCTCGGCATATCTTGGATAGAGTTGGATGAATGCCATTTTGAAGACATGTGTGAATTATGTTAGAGGAGCAGGTAGACCCCCGGGTGTGAGTATCCCACATAGGGCTGAAATGGAGCGAGCCTGGTACCGATGCTCGAGAGTCTCTGGAGTGATATTGAAGTATTTGTATTTACAGAGCTGTATGTGCTTAGCCTGAAGAATGTTTAAGTGTACAATTTCAGCATGGAAAATATTTGTAAAGTATTTGGTTCGACATTAAATCTGCTTGTAAACGAAACATTAATCGGAATTCATGTTGTTTTTTAGTAAGTGGTCCCTTGTGGTACGTGTGCCTTCAGTTTCACCCGTTCATCAATACATTTGCTGTATAGATCTTCCCTAAAGATAAACAACACTATGATGATTAGATGGGAGGAAAGGGTCATGCACGTATGTAGAGATGTACATATGTATGTCGTATTGCATATAAATTGATGTACCAAAATAGAAACCATCACTTTCTCTCTCCCACCCACACTCGCACTTCTTTTCTGCTCTCTACGAGAATACCATGTGGTAAATGAAAACTTCTAAGACTCGTGCCGCCTCGGAGCCGTCAACATGTGCCCCCGCACATATGACATTTGCCTTATTTTCAATGTCTCGTTTAGGAAGGGAAGCAAAAGGGGACCTCGTGGATTTCGCGGTGGATCATTAAACGTTTTCAACTTTCATGATTTCTCTTACAGAAAAATTGAATTTAAAGACTTTGTAATTGGATTTCATTTGCTTTTCCTTCGTTTTCTGTTTTCCAGTGGTATTTTTATAGTATCTTGTTTTGTCGTTCACTAGTTCTTTTTCTTTTTATTTTTTTGCACAATATGCAAATTGATTCAGTGCATCATGAAACGCGCGCGAATTAATGAGGCGATTACTTCAAGAGCGCCTAAGAAGTGGAAAACAGAAAAAGATAGAGCGGAAGGAGGATAGAGAGGAGTTCAAGAAGGGAAGGAACACAGTGTGTCTGTGTCTGTGTGTGTGTGTGTGTGGAGGCGGCAGTTGAACAGTGGGTCGGCCCTGCAGTGGCAGTGGCGGTTGGCAGTGTAATAAATTCTAAAAAGCAAATGAAACACAAACCAAACCAACTGAACCCAGGCCAGGCCAGACCAGGCAAAGCAGAGACATACCCGACCAAAACACAAGGCTACATTTATGCAAAAGAACGGAAATAGAGATAAATACTTGTATCTGTGTGTGTGAGTTTTTTCTTTTTCTGTATTTTCAGCGGATGAGAGATTTACACAGCAGACAGATGAAGATAGAGAGTGAGAGATGGAAATGGAGAGATGGAGACACAGGCGAGGAGGCAAGCAGCCAGAGCACATGTCTCGTCTGGGATCTGGGGTCTGGAGGTCTTGAGTCTCTGGCCGTTTTGTCTAAACGTCAGCTTCCTGTGTGTAAAAAGCTTCGAAAATGCGATTGTTGTTTGCACTTCTTGTTTTTGTTCTTATTCTTTGGCTGACTGAAGAGTTTACTTCGCGCTGAGTGGATTTGAGATTTCCACACAAAGGTGTAAAAGCAACAGCAAATTCCCACCACTTCTCTCCCAGAACTTCCTCTTGCTGCCTTTCTTCCCCGTGACACCCTTTTGAGAACCCTTTAAGCGATTTCCTTTTTCCGCTTAAGAACTAGAACTTCCTAAAAATCAATGTCTTGCAAATTAGCAGAAGCAGAAGCAGCAACAGCGGCAGCATGTTGAATGCAACAAACAGGTTCTCGGTCTTTCCACTATTATGCACATTTCTTCTATTCGTATCATCTTCTTTAAGTGTATTAATAATGCGTCTCTTTTCGTTTTATTCAGTTACCAATATAGAAGAAGAAGCAGAAGAAACTAAACTAGTATATGCCTCCTTCTCTCTCCTCTCCCCTTTTCCTCTCTCTTCTGCTTCTCTCCAAGTATGTGTATGTGTGTGTGTGTGTGTGCGTGTACGTGCTGATCGATTTCCGGTCTGATTACGTTTCCCTCATCTGATGATGATCATCATCATCTGATCTTTTGCCTGGCCCTGGCCTGTTGCTCGTCATCGCCTCTTCCCCATTTGTTGCTCCTTTTTTTCTACAGATTTTGACCGCACATTGTCGGGCTTCTCTGCATGTGGGGAGCAAAGCAAGCAGCTTTGCCTTGCTGTTTTTTTTTTTTTATATAAACGTCATTTAGCAGAAGCAGCAGCTATCTGGCAGTTTTTTGTTTATTTATTAACATTATTTTTGTTTTCCTTTTGTATTCGTATATATCATAGAGAGGCCGATCGATCGACGGATCTATTGTCCCCTGATGATGATGAGTAATCAATTCTTTGTATCAGATTCGCAATTGAAAGTTTCTCACTTGAGGCATTTGTGGCTTGTCACAACCATTTAAAGTGAAGTCTAACCGCCCACCCAATTTGCCTTTCGCCTGCCCCGCCTGCCTAAACACAATTGCTAATCATTTTTAGCACTATTAACCTTCAATTTTCCAGTCAAAGAGAATGAGACAGACAGAAATAGATGATGGGTTGAAATGAGAGAGAAATAAAGCCTGACTGACTGACTGACCCCTGTCAGCGCATTTTGACGACACATTGACGCGAAGCACGACTGACTCTTCCAATTTGATATGACCAAATTAAGCTCAATAACAACTTACGTTCGGTTTGTTCGCTTGCTCATTAGACGGCCGACTTGTCCGTTTCTCAACACACTTACGTCTTTTATATATGTATGTACATACCTTTCCATAGATATATGTATGTATATAAAGAAAATAATCATACATACATTTTTTTGTAAAACGCCCACAGAATTTGCTTGGTGTGCGGCTTTTCAAGCAGGCCGTCACACACAAGTGCCGCGGCGTATGTGTGTGTGTGTGTGAGTAGGTAGCAAAGTAAAGTGAAGAATTTAACAAGTTTATGAGAACAACAACGACAGTGTCCACATGTATAGGAGGAAGGTAGAGTTAGGTTGTACCTTGAAGTAAGATCAAGGAAATGGCAAATAAATGGTTAACAGAAGGCAACACACTAGCACGAGGATTAGGTGTTCCACAGTTGCCCACAGTAGGCCAGCCGTTTGGATAAACAATTTATATGTCATCTCCCTCGTAGCACGTAGTAAAAAGACACTCTCTCACTCTCTGTCTCTTTTTCTCTTCCTAATTAAAGTACCAAACGAAACCCACAAAAACCCATTAAAACCTCCATTAAAACTTCTTTAAACGACATTTCCGCTCGTTATTGTTGTTGTTGTTGTTGGGGGGGTTTCTTTTAAAAGGGTACAAGAAACAAAAACAAAAAACGACACTTGAAACCAAACCAAGCGCTTAAATTATGGCATCAAAATTGATAGGAAACCTTCTCCTCCTCCTCCCTACTCTTCCGTTTTCTTTCTTCCTCTCTTTGTTTTATAAAAATGACAGTAGGAATTCTATTTAATTACAAATTACATGAGCAGCGCCACACTAAAGCGTGAAGTTCAAAGCCTTGACAGGGGGAGCGACAAGGGCAAGGCGCGAGGAGATAGATCAAGGGGCTCACTTTTTATGAGGTTGACCCCCAAGTGAAGTCATCAAACGCACACATCAAAGGCAAAATGCGAATGAAGAGGTCAAGCGTTAAGTCATAAAAGAGTTGAATTGCGGAATTAAGAGAGAGAGAGGGAGAGGTGGTGGATGGTTGGATGGATAGAAGGCTGTCTCATCATCATCCAGTGCACTGAGAGACAAAGACAGCCAGACATCGTCATCATTTACTTTTCAGCATCATTGCCATTCCTTCCACCAGCCCCCCCACTGCACCTCCGCTGCACCACAAACAGAAGGAGATCCTCTTCGACTTCAAGAACTTTGGTAGTGACTTTATTGGCGACCTGAATAAAAAGTATTTTTGCAATGCGCTAATTACATCAAATTGCTCCTTGGTAATTCTCTGGAAGTGGACAAAATATGTCGTGATATGCCGCACAGTGTGCACAGTCAAATTCGTCCCTTAAAACAACGTATATATGTATACATTATACATATGTATGTACATATGTACTATATATTTCATAACTTTTCACAATTAGGGAGTGAGAGCGAGAGAGGAGTCCACCAACTTGTCAAAGTTGTAAATTTTGATCAACCAAAAGCCATTTTTATTAAGTATTTCATGTAGTTCGATGTATGTACATAGTATGTATGTATGTATGTACAATGTGTGTGTATAAAAATTGTTGATCTTGTAAATAATTAGAAGAAAAAACATCAACAGCAGCAGCAGCAGCGAACTCTAATTGTGAACAGAGCCAAAGAAAGAAGAGGAGACACACACTAGAACTAGTCAGACCAATTGCAACCAGTTTTAGAACAACAAACCAAAGAGTCAGTCAGTCACACACACACATACATTTATATAGTTACATACAGAAAAAAGTCGAGAAGTCGGGGTTAGTTGGTTGGTTGGTTTGTTTGTTCGTCGAACCGGCTTTTAATTAATTACCTTTTTTAGCTAAACTATTTATTGTAGTTGTTATTGCGCTACAAAAACATATATTTTTGTGTTAGTTCGTTGCTTCGTTTTATATGTTTTCAAGTTCAACGGAATAGAGGACAGGGACCGACCGTCTTGACCGTCTTACCCTGTTTCCCCCATTCCATTCTCTGTCCTCTATAAAGTGTGTGGGGTCCGAGGAGTCTCCCGTCCCCCACCGCCATCCTGTTTTTAAACAGAGTTGTCAACTCTTCTACTTCTTCTTCGTCTTGGGGTTATTTGTCATGTAAATGTCGTTTCCCTGTACTACAGACTCTGTAGTAATAATTCAGCATAAATTGCATTTGAATAGGAGAGAACAAGTAAAGAAACATGTATCCAACAGCTGTCCATCTCCCTCTTAGTGTCTCTGTCTCTCTCTCTCTTTCTCTAGCTCTCTGGCACTATGAGTAATAGCGCGCAAGAGGCAAAACTGACTGACTGCCTGACTGAGTCATTCATGGCTACCACCGCAGCAACCTCAACCTACACCCTCATCCACCCCCCCGCCGCCACCCGCCAAACTCTCCACTCCCGCGCCAACAACAACAATCTATCATACCATCTCACTCTCTCATAGAAAATGAAATTTAGGTTATGCTCGAAACATTTTAATTAAGTGGAAAAGTATTACGCCAATTTCGGTCGACGACGACGACGATGTAGAAATCGCAATGGCCAACAAAATGGAAAGCTTCCCATCTATCCAACAACAACAAAAGCGAAACTTTGTGTGTGTGTGTGTGTAATTGAAACTAAGCACGATGTGGAAGTATTATTATTAAGCATGCAAAGCATAATGAAGTGGAAATATGAAACTTGAGAAAAATATGCTTAATATACTTACATACATACATACATATATGTGTGTGTGTGAGTGAATGTGTGTGTGTGTGTGCAAGTCTCTGATGGCTCAGCAAAGCGCACACAGAGAGTAGAAATAAAAACTAAAGTGTTGTGAATACCAAAAAGAAGCAGTAGTTGGATTGGGTCGAATGAGAGACAGGGTGACGAAGCTAATGCGACGTAATGATGTGATGATAAATTATAATTATAGAGAGAGAGAGAGAGAGAGAGAAAGAGAGAGAGAGAGAGAAAGAGAGAGAGAGAGAGAAAGAGGGATTAGGAGGAGAGAAACGGCAGTGGCAGAGCCCATTCATTGGTTTCAACTTTGACTTTGGGACAAGTTCAAGGAAATGAATACTTCTAATCAATAAACTCTAAAATTTATTTCACTATTTTCAGGAAAATGGGAAAGCTCTTTCAAGTAAATTATAGAGAAGCAAATTCAATAAGAATTGAAATCAGTTTCATTTTTCTCTATAAGTATGTACTAACTGACATTGGAGAACCTGGAGACATTACATTTCATTACCACAGATTCTTCTGACCACAAAGTGACACAGCCAACAAGTTTCAAGTACCTACCTTAAATCAATGAAAGGGGAAGAGTGTTGCGGGGGGCGGGAGGTAGATTTTGAATTTTCAAAAATTTGTATGTATCAATTTCTGACAAAGGCCCGCAGCAGCAGCATTCCCCCCCTGCCTCTCACCCGCTTCATTTATGAGGGTAACCTACAGCAAAGATTCTGCAGAAAGGTGAATATCCAAGCAGCTGAGAAAGGAAATCAGCCGCCAGCTTATGCAAAAACCAAGAGAGAAGAAAAAACAAAAACAATTGAGGCGTGCAATAAACAAACAACAACAGCAGCAGCAGCAACTCTCTGTCTGTTGTCTTTGTCGTCTCTAGAGACAGAGAGAGAGAGAGAGATAGGGGAGCGAGTGGTGAATGAGAGCGAGCAAAAAGCAAAAGTTTTATGAGCCCAAAACCACAAAGGAGAGGTCAGTGGGAGAGGGGTAAAGTAAGCATGAAAGAAAAGCAAAAAGAACAACGGCAAGAAGAAGACATGGGGAAAGGAAACTCATGTGATGGGAAACGGAAATCAAAAGCAGCTACAATGTTTGTTGTTGTTGTTGCTGCTGCTGCTGTTGCAGCTTTGCATATAATTTATGGCCAAAGCAGAAAACGAAGAAGCGTAGCAAAAGCTGCTTATGACTTGGAAAAAAGATTGAAATTCAATGAAACAGCCCAGTATGTTTGACTATTTATTTATATTACTGTGCGCTGATGAAATGAACGTGGAAATGTACATACACACACATATATATATATATATATATATGTATACGTAGAGTAGAGGACTCGACCATAACAGTTTAATATCACCGAAGTTTTTATACACTTTGAATTTTCTCTTTTTGTGGGAGTAGGAGTAGGTCATGGACAAAAAAAGGTCCTTCGACAGTTCTTCTCGGCACAATAACTTTAAAATTGACAACAACTATGGAAAACGAAGAGATAAATCCGAGGAAGAGAAGTCCCCTAATTGTCGTTGTCCTTCTCATACATTCTCTTTCTTTATCGTTATTATTCTTTACATTTTTTGCAACATTAAGGAAAATATATCCGATATCGGTGGATCCAACCTCTAAATTCCTTAGGACAGTCTTCCTCCTACACTCGCTGCCTTCGGTTTTAACCCTTTCCCAGGTTGGAGTATACACACAGGTGTGAAATTGAAATTGGAACGGATGTAAAGGTTACAAAGGAGAAGAACGAGAGGCGAGATATCTTTTTTTTTTTTTTATTTTGTGGTCATAATTTTGTTGTTACACTTTTGTTTTACACAGGAAATGCAAAGCCAGTCAAGTACACCAACAACAAAACCGCAAGTGAGAGTAACAACAAAAATGAGCATGAGAATATGCTAGAGGATGCGAGAGAGAGAGAGAGAGGGACAGTTTGACCTTTTTGTCGAAATTGGTAACATGAAAAAGCTTTTGCGCGTCCTCACCTCCTTGAAAATCATTCATAAAATCGAAAAGCCACGATATTTTGATGTTGTTGTTGTTTTGTTGTATCATTTTTGCCAATGAACTGTGTGGTTGTTGTTGCTTGTCGTGGTAAGAGAAAAGTACACTGAATTCAAAATTCCATTCATGAAAATACCCACACATTGTTGCTGGGGTCTATATATGTATGTAGGTATTTGCGTGTGTGTGTGTGTGTTGGCTGGCACATGCGCCGCTGAAGCGTCGCACACACACACACACATACAGACAACTAAATTCATTCACAAAAAGGGGCGCTGCATGCAAACAGTGGCTACAAGGGCGGGGGCAGAGTGAGTGACTGTGGATGCCGTAACATTTAGATGACGGGTGGCAAGCCCAGCCAAGCCAGCGGAACTAGATTTGTGTTGGCGCAGCGGCAACACCACCAACAACAAATATAATGTTAGTTTGTTACTTGCTGCACGAAAAAAAAAAAGTGGAAACACTGACACACACACAGGCACGGGCACAGAGAAAGAGAGGCAGAGCGAGGGAGAAAGAACATACACGCGAGGACAAGCGAGACAGCAGCAGGCAAGAATTGTATACGCCAAAACAGCACAACACGTTCGTAGCCTATAAAATGCATTGCATTTTCAAACCAAATGAAATAAATACTGTATAGGCATTTTTACTCTCAAATCTCATTGCAATTTCACTTTAGCTGATGTTTAACTAACGGCATTACAGCATTTTTCGAGACTGTCTCACAACAGAATCATATTTTCACGCGTTTAGCTAGCTCTTAGTTCGCTCTTCTCGCCACCACATACACAACGCACGCACACACACACACACACACACACATTCGTTTACACTTTTCACTATGAAAATGCCAAGATTTCCATCGAATTTCACTTGGCAAACGAACTTAGTTTATTGATTGACAGTTTCTATATATTTCCTTACACATTTTGCACAATTCTACATACCAATTTTCACTTTTAATTGCTCCTCAATGCGTACTTCGCGTGTATCGGCCATGTTGGATCCATAACTACTGCTGCTGCTGCTATTGTTGCTGTTGGTATTGGTGCTGGTGTTTGTGTTGGTGTTTGCGTTTCTGTTGTTGCTTGCTGCCTCAACAACGGCGACCTCAATCGTGTCGTCCTGCTCTTCGACCATATAGCGTTTCTTTTTCAGCAGCATTTCGGTGTTGTTGTCGCACAGCGTTGCATTTAGATTAGAATTTCGAGAATTGGTCGATTTTTTTATGTTTGCTTCTTATTTTAATTTATTTATTTATTATTTTTTATTTTTATGATTTTGTTTTCAATTCATTCGATAGTTGCTGCAATTTGCAATTGACAATTCAATGCTTTCTTTTATTTGCAACCAAAAAAAAATAAAATATGTTTCGGCGACGTTGCAACGCGAAAATAATAAGCCACAACATTTGTTTATAAAAAAAAATGGTAATGCTTTAAAAAACGCTTAGCTTGCGATAGCGTTCTTATTTCTTAAATGCGAGAACACAAAATTATACATTTTTAATGCATAAGTCACCATAATACTTGTGTGCGTCACAAAACTGAACGGAAGAACTAATGGGATTTTATGAAATCGCAATTAATTGTTTACTATTCACAACAACATGACGAACTGTTGTTTTATTATAAATTTCTTGTTCAATTTTTGCCGACGAACGCGCATGACGACGTCCTCTCACCATGAATTTAAAAACAGAATTCCAAGTTTTCTGTTCACTAACATTTACCAGTAGCTGTTAACTAACATGACATTAGAGCTGGTAAAACATCGACGGTAACAGAGACAACTTTATAGTTTAATTTCACGTGATTGTTACAAATTTACTTTCCAGTTTAATTAAACATTGAAATGCGGGTTTTTGTAATGTTTATTCGAAACACAATATTTGTCCGTAGATTGGATCAATTCAATCTGCCGCCTAATAAAACACAACCTAGTGAACATTTTATGTAGAAATCACTTTACATTTTTAATTTTCGATTCGGTAATCCAACACTTATTAGTGCTGCTAAACTTCTCGTGCAGTGTTGGGAATCTTAAAATCAGATGTTGAAGGCGGTTAATTCAATTTTAATTAAAATAAATATGAATGCGACACATTTATTTGGGACACATTTTAGTTTTAAGCAAAATCTCTTTTCACTTGTATATTGTTATATACTGTCACCTTTAATTTATATCATACCAATTGAAATAATATTCTTTCTTTTCTTGGAAATTAAATATTATAATATTGCACAGTGCATCCGTGCGGCGTTTTCCCTCTGGCAAGTGTCACCGACGAAATGAATCTGAATGCGTAGCCCAAATTCATGATTGCCAGCCAATAACATTGATGCCGGCAACGGCGTCTGGGTGCACTTTTCCTCCAAAAAAATGTATGAATGAAAAACACACTCACACGCAGCCATTCACAGACCCGAAGACCAGACAAACACATGTTGCGCTCTGTTTCGGCGCCGGCAGCGGAAGCAAGAGAATGTTTCGGCTATTAACGACGTGACGGGTCCTGTACACTAGAAATGTTTTGTATATGCATATGCTTAAAATCGAAAAGTTCACCATAACAACAACTCTCTATATACATATGTTCTTTAAATAGTATGAATAAAAAACTACCTAAATTTGAAACAATTACATGTACATACATATATATTCGAAATTTATATGCCCGTATCAAGCTGATGTAGCGCAATTTACGTGGGCGTTTGTAGTCTCATAGAAAAGAGGAAGCGGCAAAACTAGATACATTAAAAATACACGAAAATCAGGCAGTGAAATGTGAAATTTACTCGCATTTCATTCACTTGACACGGCAATGCACAGTGGGACATAAGCTTACAAAGTAGACAACACTTAGTATGATTGCATAAATCTACTATAGTTGGACCCTGATCGGTCGAGACCAGAGCCAGCCCGGAAAATCGGGAGCAAAATTTCAACGTATTTCTTACATAAAAGTTTATAAGTAGGGTCCTTGAATCAATAATAGAGGTTATCGCGGTTAACCGAGACAAGGAAACAAACTGAACGTTATCCCGGATAATATGGTTGTCCGGTTATTGGGAGCCCGGATAATATGGTTGTCCGGTTATTAATTTTTATTTTTTGTTTTGTTTTTAGCATACTTGTGAAGCAGGGTGCGCTGCTTTTAAAACCACACACACATCACAACATCATCTTATCGGCCAAATGCCGCCAATAAGTGGAAGTGCACAAGTGGTTGGGTCAACATTTGTAGGGCTAGTTGCTGTTGTTGCTGCTTCCTCAATAGCCATCCCTGTCTTTCTTGGGCCATGTGCGTGCATCCAAATGACAATTTGAATATGAGTTCATCATTTCGCTCACCGAAACGTAACCAACGTGGGAAGTTGAAAAGTTGTAGACGGATCCAGCTGCCGTCGCTGTCCACTTAGTCTCATGATACCCCTGTACGGATGGGTCGGTCGGTCCATCCCTCTTTCTATCTCTTTCTCTCTCTCTCTCTCTCTCTCTGTTGCCTGTGATAAAAATAGTGTTTCTGTGGCGGTTGCATTTATTTAGATGACTTTTCGGCTGGTTGCTTTGAGTGTGTCTGTGTGTGTCTTTCTTTTTTGGAATCTTGTTCCTTCCTATATACCTATATATACCTATTAAGATTTTAAAGAGAATTCAGTTTAAACGACTTTAAGCCCATCAATGGTGGATCTTAAAGATATCTTCTAGAATCTAGATCTTTGCTAAACAAAATAAACAATATAATAAACAAAATAAACTTCTAATATCAGTTAAACCAAAAATATTCACTTACTTGTTGCTGGAAATTATATGTACAGGGTATTCAGAGGATCGGTAAGTTTCGAGAAATAAAATTTGTTCATTTGATATTTATTGGGTTTTTTTTTTTGTGTGTGTTTTTGGTCATTTGTTTAGCTTCCGTTATTTCGCTGGTTTTTTCTTTTTAAATGGAAAACAAAATTTCCATTTTGACTCATTTTTGAATATATCACATTTATTTAGTATTAACTTTTATTTAATTACAATATGGGCGCATAAATTTGTTCGGGTTTATTCGGTGATACTTGTATACCCCCACATGGGGTAATAATTTTACTCATTTTATATTAAATTTTTTGGTTGTGCTTATCTTTAAGTTTTTTTCTAGACATCAAGACGAATAAAATATTTTACATGTGGGTTGTTTTTTTTTCTCTAAACTTTACTATATAAATAAACAAAAAAATAAAGTCAGCCAGATTTTGCGCCGACATTGATATACCCATGCACTTACAATGTGAAAAACTATTTCAATCCCAAAACGGTCAAATGAAATATGAATTTTGGCATACACAGACTATCTCGCTTACTCCATTTACATTTTTCCAGCTTTTATAAACCTCCAAGACCTCCGGGCTTAGAAAGATAGACAAACGGACGTAAAATCCAAACAAATTATGCAGTCTTTTGGAAGGTTTCAAGTACTTTTAAAACTTGTTCTGAACAACTGAATGAGAATTGAGCCAACAAAAATTTAAAAACAGTATTACTTAGAAAAAGAAACTAAAATAAAATATAAAACCAGAGTCGTGCAAACGTTATCCTTTGCAGCGAGGACTAGAAGTTAATTTAAGATTCTTAGAATTCGTAGAATCGGATTTTAGGGTAAGTTTTTTCCTCTTATTGGTTCCCTACAAATTGACCGTCTCTAATGCATATCTATACTTTTGTTACTGTTACTCATATTTTGCCGACTTTAATATAGCATTCTATTCTTTGAGTGCATGGTATACGAAACAATATGAAACTGTTTAAAGATTTGTACAGCAATTTGATTGAGAATTGCTAGATTTATATGAACCTATTATACATATTTGGTTTTTAAATTGTCTCGAATTTAAATTGAATTCAATATTTTGTTTGGTTATACAAATTTTATATGTATATGTAGATATTTGTGGTTTTGGTTTCCATTTTGGATGTGGTCATTGTTTGGCAATAATGTAATATGTTTGTATGTAATTTGGATCTCTTATAACATTAAACATTCAAATACATGTACATATCTCGCTAATTAACTAATCCATCTAAAAGTAACGACTAGAATTGTGCTGAGATGGTATAATACGAATTATTATATCTAAATTGTTTCTACTAATTATAAGTTTCAAATCTACTAAGTAGCATTAATGCCGATTAACAAAGGCAATTAAAGAAACAAACAAAAAATATATATGTATATATATAAACAAAAAGTCTAAGTAATATACTTCTAGATATATAGATACAACTGCAATCGGTTTTCTGTTTTTTGTTTTTTAAATAATCTATTTTGATTTTGCATAAAATCGTTCTAAAAATAAATTCTCTATATGTGAGAGATGTCGATTACTTAGACCCAATGACTTCGCTGCGTTGTAGGCTATAAAGCATCGTTGTGACTCTTTGATATGGTTGTCTCGATTTGATCGATCCGTCGAAACGATGGCATGTATGTGGAGCTTGCCTGGGTCACTATCGAGTTGTTGGAGGAACTCTGTAATGAAATCAAATGCAATTAATTCAGTTTCAAATTCGAGAATTCCCTGAGAGATAAATGCACCTTCTTTTGGCGATACGAACGACCACGTACACGGGTTGTATTCCGCCGTACGGGATTAACTGTGGTCGATTTCTGTGAGAGCCGCACTGAGCTGAAAGTGCTACCCCGATGCCCACGTCGTATTTGAGGAGAAGGAGTGCCCGTAGCTAAAAAGAAAAGGAGTTCCAATTTGTTATGTGGCAGTGGGCAAGGATTGGGGAGAGGGCGCTTCCTTACGTGTTCCAGCTATAGCCGTGCTCCGTTTGCTAGCCTGTAGCATTCCAAATACCACAGCACTAAAGGAACCATGATGCGAAGTCTGCCGTTGAAGATTTGGCGTTTGAGCCAATGGTATGCCAGCTGGCAGGCGTACAGGTGAGATCAATTGGCTCTCGGTTATGCCTTTGGGGTGTACATAAAATGTAGTCATCATGCCCTTGCCTTTGACATTGATCTCACCGCGTTTCTGCACAGCAACAGGAGAGAGTTAAAAAAAAAAACTACTAAAGAAAAAAGGTAATCGTCTATATGTACCACACAGGTGTATCCTCGGGAACAAAGAAGTTCTGCTGTATTGGCCGGCACTTGGACACGCCAATTCTCTCCAGTTGAGTCCATGCGTGAAGCCACATTCACCGTATTTCCCCATATGTCGTAGACTGGTTTCCTAGCTCCAATCACTCCACTTACTAAGGGTCCACTGCAGATGCCTACACGCAATTGAAAGTTATTGAAGGCATCGCCATTGATCTCCTCGAGTTTTTGCTTCATGGCAAAGGCGAATTCCACCAGATCGCATACGGAGTCCTCGGAGGTTTCGCCACGTGCCCGCAAATGTTCGTGATTCAAGCCGGCTGCAGCCATATAAGTGGCACCCACAGTTTTGATTTTCTCCACTGAAGCAAAACGCGGCTCCTCCAGCAATTCATCAAAGTCACCTAAGAGTGCGAGAATCGAAATTGGTCGGAATACAAAGGGAAATCGTTTAATCAATCAACTCACAGATAATCTCATTTAGGATACGTATGCAGGCCTTGCCATTGTCAATGTCCTCTGAATAAAAGTCCTGGAAATTGGGTATGGAGGCAAACATAACACCGCAGAGATTATGCATCTTGGAGTAAAGTTCGTCAGTGTGCTCATCGGAAAGGTAATAGGCAGCTACATGGTCAGGCAGAATATTCTGAAATCGAACATTTAATTAATGAGCCAAACGAAGAATGAAGACAATGTACCACAAACGAGGTGGAAATGAAGATGGGGATTCGGGAGTGGAGGGAGTACAAATGGTCGAATTGGAAGGAATGTGTGTACCTTAATTAATGTGTCATTAAGCGCACGATTGGATTTCATGTTGGTCAGTTCACGCTCCGCTTGCTCTTTCCAAATAAAGTCGAGACGTGAGGTAACCTGCAAAAGAGAGAGTTTGACATATATATTTCAATATGTACATGTATGTACATATATGTATGTATATATTTGGTTTTGCTTTTTTTTTTTGGCAAGTTACCTCTACTAATCTGGCATGATAGCAGACCATAACCAAAAATGATATAAGCAATATCAACATTTGGACACCCAAAGGCATACCCAATCGTCCCAAATTGACGAGACTGAAGCTTTCCTCGGTATTGAATTTGAGCAGAATTAATGCGGTATAGAATCCCACCATGCCCAAGGCCATAACAGCCTTGACTAGGTAATACAATTTCAGGGCCGTGGCCAGCGAGACGAGACAGAGTACCCATGTGAAGACAATGTACTCGGGATGAGCGCACACGTCCTGGGCCTGGCGCATACCAAAACGATCCTCATAACTGAATGTCGTATTGTTTAGGGACACTATGTGTCCATTTTTGGTTAGTGTATAGGGTCGATGCGATTGCTCAAAGTGTTCCAGTGGGGACGACAGATTCAAGTTCAAGGCATTGGCCAGAGTTGAGCGAACCAACTCATCGGTGGGGGCACTGGTTATATTCTCGTTGAGCAAGGCATCCACAATTGATGCCGCCGATGTGGCACCTCCGCTTGTCGGTGTGCTTATGGTGATGTTGTGGTGAATCGTTGCCGATAGATAAACATTAAGTTTGTATTCCTTATCCGCCGCAGCTGCCGCCGCCGTTGATAAACTGGAACCATTCGTATAGAGAGAGCCACTATATAGACGAGCCTGCTCATCGATGGTGCCACTATAGGTGGATGAGGGGCACAAAACCAGGCCAATGGCACTTAGCATGCACATGGATATGATGACGCCACAAATGAAAAGCGTGCGACGTTGTCGCTGATGGACCAATTTGGCGGAATTAATTTTCAAACATCGTGGCAGACCTAAAGAAAAGCACGAAGTTGTTTCTTTAGACACACACACACCGACACAAAATGGAAAGTCTGACAGGGAAATCAATAATTGGTAATCACCTGGAAACTCCTCGGCCATCACCAGAACACAACAGAACGTAAGGACGACAGTGCCAGAAGCTAGACAAATGATGAGCCGTGTACACCGCGGTATGATGATGACTTGGCAGAGGACCATAAATATCCAAATGACAAACACACACAGCATGTTGGAGCTATGTTTCGGAGAAGGCAAAAATCAATTAGCAACAGTTCATTAATTAACAGACCACCCAGAGAATGGGCCCCATTCCAGGATTGTGCTAAGGCCCGAAACGTAAATGAAGAGTCGCGAGGCAGCCAAAAAGTCTTCCTTAGGCTGTTTGTTTTGCTTTCCATTAACATTTGCATCCCATTTCACATACGTACCGGAACATATCCTCACGCAGCTGACAGAATTTCTGCTCTTGGCCTTTGTCCTTAAATTTCAATGTCCAAGGATTCAAATATTCGCGACGAATTTCCTTATTTGAATTGATTTGAATGTTTTGTTCGATGAACTCATCAATCTGCAAGTAATGTAGCAATAACATTTAATTTACGTTTTATTTTGCAGCCTTACCTCCTCGTCCAGAACGGTTACCGAGACGCGATGATCTTGTTTGGGATCGACTAGTATAGAGTCGGTGCGATTTAAACCTTCTTCGGGATTATTCAACTACGATGGGAGGCCATATAATTATAGATGCACTCACTAAAGATCGATTTACTTACATTTTTAAAGGGTATTTCTGGTATCCAGTCTGTGGTGGACTCATCTTCAATGATTAATCCCTTAGCATCGATGGCCTCCGCTAGATTCTGAACACTTGCGCCATTCCTCGGCCTCAACTGTTGCTCTAGGGGCGCTGACATCATCGCCGTTGGTGAGGAAACAGTGGATAGGCCAGCTGTTGGTGCTCCTGCAGCATTACCAGCAGCACCTGGACTAGCATTAGCACCTGCGCTTGCACTTGCATTGGCCAATGCTGCTCCATTCTTTAAGCGACGACTATTATCCATAGCCACCCCTTCGACCACATTGGGCAGGGAGTTCAATGAGATGTTCTTTTTCTGCTGTTGTTGCAATAGCTGGGCTGGCTGTTGCGGGGGCACAGCTATGCTGGCAGCATATTCCAGACTGCGACCATCAATGCTGACACCATCGCCACCAGCCCCCATGCCACCGCATACTGTGGTGGCGCCGCCAATGCTGCCACTACCGCTGGCCGAGATTGATTTGGGCAATGCTGGTGTAGCAGATGCCGAGGCAGATCCACTGCCAGCCAGATGGGCACTGCTCCTGGTGCCGAAACGTCGTTTTGGCCTGGATCGTGGGGAAGGAGGAGGGGTTTGGGTGGGTTCGACACAATTGTTAAATGCCATTGGTCCATTGCCTATTTGGCACTCTAATCTTACCTCAATGGTTCGGTGCGTTTGATGAGGTACGTTTTAACGTTCAGCATTTTGAGATGATTGTCTCGACTGCCCCCATTGCCGGGCTCCACCTCGTAGGCATCGTTCAGACACTTAAGAGTCGCTTCCGAGATGTGAACGCGACTATTGAAGGGATACGGGGATAGGGTGGGTGGTAATGGGGTGTACAAAATGTAGTTGGTGAAAATTAAATTCAAATATTTGCATACGTTTGCTACGATTGTGCCGCCCACGCCTTTATTTTGAGTTCTTTGTGAATGTATGTGTGTATGTGTGTGTGTGTGTGTGTGTGTGTGTGTGTGTGTGTGTCTGCGCGTTGTATTGGTCTGTGTGCCTTTCATAATTGGGTCTGGGGTCTAGTGTCTACTACTTTCACTCCAACTTCGATTTGGCCTCTGCAGCTAGCTTGAGATTCTGTTCTGGCCTAGGCCACAATTACATCAAAGCAGTTTACATTAAATTGAGCTTTTCCATTTTCTCTCTGAGGTTCCTCTCCCCATTTCACCCCCTTAGCCTTTGCTGGTGGTTTTTGGTTTCTATTATATTTGAATTTTCCCCTCTTGTGTGCAACAAAAACACGCCAAGCTGGCAAAATTACTAAGCAATTGTTGTTACTTTTGTTATTATTGTTGTTGTTGTTACTGTCTTGGGCATGAACCAAATTGGCCAATTAAAATCCCTAGCTAGTCTTAGATTTTGTGCAGAAAGTTTTTCTCTTGGATTTGTTTTTTGAAGAGAAAAATAGTCTCATTCTCTGGTTTGTGGCCAAACAAACCAATTCGGCCAAAGATGAAATAAAATCATTGTGAATGCTCAATCTCAATAACTTTAAAGATGTGAAAAAGCCCCTTTAATGGTTTAGAATGTAACACAGAGGAAGTGATTTATATTTCGGTCAACCTTAATCAGTTTTTATACCCTTGCAGAGGGTATTATAAAATTGGTCAGATGTTTGTAACGCACAGAAGGAGACGTTTCCGACCCCATAAAGTATATATATTCTTGATCAGCTTGAGAAGCTGAGTCGATATAGCCATGTCCGTCTGTCCGTCTGTCCGTCCGTCTGTGCGTATGCGTTTTACTCAGCCATCTTAAGAGATATCGGGTTGAAATTTTTTTTGGAGACTCTTTATTACCTGTGTGAGATAAAGTATGAAAATCATCGGGATCGGACTACTATATCATATATTGTTTAATAATCATTAAATGTGTTTTGAATTCAGTAGTTTGAAAAATATTTGAGCATATTCATAATACGACAACTAATGCTGTTGATGTATGAAATTTCACTTTTCTTATCGAATTAAATATAATAAAGAACTGCAAGGGTATATAAACTTCGGCAATGCCGAAGTTAACTTCCATAGCTCGTTACTTTTACTTTTACACTTTTACTTGGGTCATTCCAAATTCGATTAATATAAAATTTAACATGCCGATAGATATTTGTAAATTTAATTTAATAGCAGTTACTAAATTTGGTAACTCAAGCTAATATAATCTCCAAGATCAATGTCTCTGCTTATCTTAAAATTAAATTAAGTTTTTTGAACTATTCATGAATAATCTCTGAGGTTAACCAAAAGTCATAATATGAATCAAATTTGTATTAAATGTTTATGTATTTAGTTAATTATTAAGAATGTGGTTTGAGTTGTGGCCTTAATGCACATGCAACCATTTTAAATTCGGTTTACCATTAGATATCCCAGTAGATAAATTTACATATATGAAGACTGACATGATTTGTATTTTGCTTTGCCCATGAACATGACAAGTTTGTGGACGAAATCTTTGTCCCAATGCTTTGACTACCAATTTGAAATGTCCGCCCACAAAACACACACACACACACACTAGCGACCAAGGCACACTGGAGCACACACATGCGAGGAAAAATGCCGAGACTGGCTTGTTGTTTTGGCTTACCCTGGAATTCCACCAGATTCCATGTGATTTGCAATGATAACATCGTTAGACCAAACGTCAAAATGCCATTTCTTATTGCCCAGAACGCCGCACATAACCGAGCCGCTGTGGATGCCGATGCGCATATTGAGATCCACCTGGGAATTAATGATAGAAGAGCAGAGAGAACAGCCTCAAAATATGCAAAGCACAAAACTGGCCAAGGCAGCGGCTACTGCAATGCCAACAGTCAGTCAGTCAGCCAGTCCGTCAGTCAGTCCTTGTCAGTGGATTTCGCATGCATCGAAAATGGCGCAGCAATTAACGCAGCCAAAAATTATGGTGAACCTTAACCCCAACCCTCTTCCGGGCTTCCTCAAAAAACAAGAAAAGGGGGGAAAAAAAATCAATTAAATTTTTGTGGCACTTTTTTGTCGCATGAGAATTTAACCACTCTTCGGGGCTGACCCCCAATCCTATGCGTCCTTTTCGTCCTCATTGTCATTTTGCCTTTGGCTTTCTCTACCGAGATTTGCATACAAATGAATTTCAACACGTCCACCAGCAGTGGCCAAGAGTAGCAATGGGTCACAACGGCCTCCGCCTCTGATTTCGGCTCCACCCCCAAACACAACAATCTTGTGCAATAAAAATAAAATGGATACAAAACAGCTGACAGCTGAAAAATGTTTGCCGGTATTAAATTTTGCGAACTTCCCTCTCCCCCCTTTACAACCAACTATCAAAAAAAGAAAAAGAACGCAAGAGTGACCAGGAAGATCTGCTACAAACTGACTGAGTTAAGTGCTCGAGTTATAGCTTTGGAAAGGACGTCCCTGGTGTATTTTACACTCTCTTCCTTTGCAAAGTCATTTATAGAATACTCCAAAATTTATGGCTATATTTCTTATCAATAGAATAGTCGAGCTTTAATCACCCACCGAATTTTAAAACGAGTCTATAGATGGGTGTTTAATTGTAATTGTTAAAAATATGCAATATACAGTTGCGAAAATAAAAATAGCACCACCTTGAGTATTTTATCTATTGGGTTGTTGTCAAATATATTATGAAAACTTGTTATCCATTTAAAGAAAATTTCAGTTTTTCAGCGATAATAAAAATGCATAAGTCAATCCCAGGATTAGGCCAAAAATCCCTAAAAAGGAATAGAAATATTTATTTTTTTAGTTAAAGAATCTATTGATTTGCAACCTTCAAGTTATTGTGTTCTGGACTGCCCGCATTGAGGATTTAAATGGAAACGCCAATGGGCTTTTTCTTTGTGCGCTTCGTCCTCATTCACACCCTCGAGCTTTATACACTTCCCACCCCCCCGCCAAAGGATACTTGTGCCTTTTTTATTGTCCCACTCACATGCGTATGCAAGCGCACATCCTTAATGGCCTTTATCATGTGCAGGCCAGTTTCCACGCTGCACACAGCGTGATCCGGTCGCGTCTTCCAGTTGTCGCTTTCGAACTGTGATACACAATAATAGCAATCGCCCAGCAGTTTCACACGCAGACAGTGATTGTCCTTAGGCAGCAGAAAGGCAAAGAGTCAGAAAGGATGGAATGGATAACAAGTTTCCGGCATGCAGAGAATTTAACGTATAAATTTTAAAATTTCAATTTAAACGAAAGTAATTTATGTCTGATTGTGAGCTATAGTTACCTCGGCAATGCGATCGAAGCGAGCGAATAGATCATTTAATATTTTCACCAATTGCTGGGCAGACGTTTTGCTGGCTAACTCCGTAAAACCCTAAAGAAGGGAAACCAAATACAATTTATAGTCTATTTAGTTTGTTGACTTTTGCTTACCTTAATATCTGCAAATAGTATGCTAACATTATCCATGGGATAAACATACAATTTGTTGAACTGCGTTTCCACAGTGGGATCCGTGCCCTTGTACATTTCGCTGCGTATTTGATTATTCACAATGTTGGGCAGAACTGCAAGCAAAGCAAGTAAATATATATGTAGGTAAAGGTTACTCGGAGGGAGAACACTTAAAGTACTGCAGGTCTGTAGTTCTTAAGAAACATGAAACTACTGAAAAGTTGAAATGAGCACCCGACAAGACTCCGGGGTCATTTCTACCTGACTCTTGGAGATAAATTGGTCAAACCAGAATGGCAGAAAACACAGAGATAGAGAGAGAGAGATACACATACATATATAGGTAGCTAACAGTTGATTGCCTTTAGCTTTAAAAGTTAACTTTCCATACTACTAGTTAAATAGGTTTGTTTATTAGTGTTGGCCTAAATGACCAATTTTGGTGGAAAAGTTAACTGGCGAACTAACAAATTCATTTACTCAGTTTCTCACTCACTGACTCGCTTAATTAGTTGATTCACTACATCATTTATTCACTTGACTTAGTAATTCATTTGTTCAGTCTGTACTAACTTCATTAGTTTTTATACTCTTGTGAAAAGTGTATATTAACGATAATCAAAAGTTTACAACGGTTAAAGCATCTCCTACTAACTCGATTATTATCAAATTTAGAAATCAATTGATCAGATTTGGTTATTGCTTGATGTAATTAAAAATAAAGAGGGTTTATGTATCTAGGTGTTATTTTATTTAATTAATATTGTTTTCAGTGTGAGAATAACTTTACAAGTAAATTCATGAACAAGTCAGTCAGTAAGTTACTGAACAAGTGGGTCAAAAAGCCAACAAATGGTCAATTAATGTACGTACATACCAACGGCAATCATTATGCCCAATAAGAATCGCACACTTAAAGGCTATTAGGTATTGATACTCACTTGAATCCAAGAGTTTTTGTGTACGCTGCAATTCCTTTTCCGATTCCTTTTTGTGCTCCATGGCTTTGTGAGTTTCGATGAAGGCCAAGCGTTGTCCACGATCTGTTAAATATTTGGTATACATGCCTGCCACATTGATGGCCGTATACAGTATAAAGTTGGCAAAGATTTGAAATAAAACGCAGTCCGCATTTTGACTGGCCTGCAACAAGAACAAGAAACAAACCAACACAATGGCCCACAAGAACAACGATTAGTGGAAAAGGCAAATGTGAAAACAATTTGGCAATCCAACTGTGTGGAGTTGTATAATGCCCACCTCTCCATTTTGCAATTTGATGATGGTAATTACGGCCAGGTGACAGCTGGCCGTGATGGTGCCGCCCACCACGCACCATTTCAGTGGCAATGGCAACATGGCATATGGAACAAAAATCACAAACAGAATATACCATACCAGGTACTCGCGATCGGCGAAGCCAACGCCTTGGCCAACGAATCCTGCACACGGTACATGGAAGAGGCAATAAAACATGTATGATGGCACCATGGCCCACAAACAGAAAAGGATTAGCCAGAATTTTCAAATTTTATGGCAGCAGCATGTGACGCACATGATTTATGTATGTGTGTGTGTGTAAATGTGTGTTTGTAAATGTATGAGTGGGATGGTCAATGTTTTTGGTTAAAAAGTCACAATGTTATTAAATCAAAAAATGTATGTATCATGAACTTCCAATGCCTAATTAAAGTTCTTTTTGATCCTGTCCTATTTAATATATTAACAGAAGTAGTCAAAAGGTAACTAAGAAGGTAACTGCTCACTTTAGTCAACAGCCAAAGTAAATAGTACTCTTCTTTTGAGTTTAGAAGAGTCAAGGAGAAAGACATTTTGCTTCAAGGAGTGATAACGCTTTTCCCCCATTCCCCTCTTTTTACGATTAGTGAACATATTGCTAAGGAATATGAATTTTAAGATGTAAAGTTTAACAAAAAAGTAAAGAAATTGGAATTGCAGTTTAAGAAAAAGTCGCATTGAGGGGCGAAATGACAATGGGCCAGAATCATTTTTTTATTGGCATGAATTTAATTGCTAGCGGTCTGGAATTTTGCAAGGACATAAGGACTAAATTAGAATTGGTATTTTTTTATTTTTGCAATCGGATTACGGTTTTACCCCGATTTCTTTAAATTATAAAATTTTGCATACTTTTAGGCTTTTTTCTTTGTTTTCAAATATTTTGTCGAAACTAAATATGAATCCTTCATATGAAATATCAACTGAAACCTAATAAAAAAAGCTTACCTTGTATATTGAAGAGGACCCAAGTGCAGACAGCGGCCCAATGTAAATAATTGTTGGCAAAGCATCGCCAATAGCCCAGAAAGCATATCGCCATATTGGCAATACCGCAGCACACGGACCAAGTAATGGCCGTTGCCATGCTGCTGACTTCGTTGGTGTCACATGGGTTGCATGGACCGGTTTCAGCTCGACGCAAGATCCAGACGAGGGCCAAGACAATTTTCAATACGAAATCAACCACATTGACAATAATCAAAGATTTCTGGCGTTGCCTGTGCGTATATGTCAGATAGCTACGCTCCAGGGAACTCTGTTTAAAAGAATTGGTTAACGATGGACAGAGAATGCCCTTGACCACGTTGCCACTCTTGAAGGCCGAATAGGTTTCGTTATTGAGCGGACGCTGAGGTTGGCTGCCAGTGATGATTGAAATGGACTGGCCAGATTCCATATCGTGATCTGTATGTTTAAAGCAGGAATACCCCATGGGAGGGAATTATTGATTTTATTCTCTACTTTCTGCTTGTTTCAAGCTCCAGGTAACTCACCAAAATTGCTATTGCCAAATATGCTGCAGCTTTCAGTGCGTCGCTTGGGCCCATATGCACGCTTTGCCTCCACAATGCGTACGGATTGGACGCGTAGTGGCGTCTGTTTGGCAACGCCTCCACCTACTCCTACACCAGCTAGCATGGCATGCTGCTTCTTGCGCAAATTGGATAAAATTGATGTGGTGGAGGCACGCAGCGAGGGAGGCAGATCACCATTGTCATCCGTTTGGGCCCCATCGCCGGGCAGTCGTGGGATTTTCGACATATCCGTTGCCAGCCGAAGAGATGGAGTGCCGGCATGCATTGTAGTTGTTGTTATCGTCGACGTCATAGGCGTCTTTGTGGTTGCATCCTGCTGTTTGTGTTTTAGTTTAGCTTTTAATTAGTTCTAAGTGCCGACCGGGCCGGAAACCATCTAACTTACCTCGGCTTTCATCATTGTGCCGGCCGCTAACACAATTGATTCTGTTGTTGTTCCAGGTCCTGTTTGTGGTCCTTGTCCTGTTCCTGTTTTTGTTGTCACCTTAATCTCTTCATCATTTGTGGTCTGCGCTGCGGGATTGCTTAGCCCCAGGCCATTAACATCGTCGTCGTCGTCATCATCGTCGTCGCCATCCAGTCTTAGGTCGTCGATTTGTGCCAAGGCAATAGCACCCTTGTCGACGGCTCGTCGGAGTATTACACCCTCTTCCGGCTCATCCTCCGTGTCCTTAACATCCGTCCTCTCCTCCTTGCCATTCCGTTTAATCGGTATTGTCTCAACACTGGACCGCTGTGTGAGTTCGGGTGGCGCGGAATGTGTCACACTGTTGCTTTGTCTGCGCTGTTGCAATGCATAGGAAGGCGTTGGACTCAGTTGTCGCAGATGCACCTCATCTGAGACTAACTTGTCGTCATCCATGTTGCGCGATTCCTCCTCCTCGGTTCTGCAATGAAATTTATGTTTAATTTTTTGTTGTCTCTTAAATTTATCTTAACGAATCTGCAAAGCAGAAGCAACTTGAAAAGGAAATTAAGGAATGGGCTTTAAATTTCAATATTCGCTTTGAAGTTGTCGCCGAGTCTGGTCCGTTAGCTGATTGCTCTGGCTCACAAACATTCTCCCCACTCACTCTCACACACACACACACACACACACGCAAACATAAAATGGCTTCAACAACTTACAATCATCTTTGGGTCTAAGACCAAAATGAAAATGCTTTCTAAGCGTTAACATTTTTGGCTAGAGCGTGAATCAATTTACCAGCTTTGAGGCCTTTTCTCTAAATTGCAAAAAGTATTATCAACTTGATATGAATTTTGTCACGTTTTAATTTGAACCAAGATCGACATTAAAGGGCTGACATTTCGTCCCAAAATGAATCGTACGAATTGGGCTTAAGGTAGACGTGGGTACTTGAGCACATTTTTGCATTTATTCATCGTTCGACTGAATTAAACGAACAATGAACCAAATGAGTTGAACTAAATTACTGTTTGATCGGTTTAAAAACAGCTTCCTAGATCGAAATACAAATTTGTTTTTTTAATCCATTACAGTTTTAGTTTGTAATCCCAGAATGTAAACTGAAATATAATACGAAGATAACTTTGTACATATGTATTATTCTTGTATTAGATTAAAATAAATGAGATTCTTTCTATGTTTGACTTATTAATATTGTCGATTAGATTCATTTTATGTATCCTTATTTCTAAACATAGATTTTCTAATCTTACGAGAAGTCAAACAATGTATTGGCTCGTTTTTCAACCACTAACTAGAGAGTATAAATTATTTTAAAGTAAAACTAAGAAAAAATGTATGAAAATATCTCGAATAAATATATGTTCGATTTATAGAAATATGAACATTTTTTGTTTGGCATTTGGGAATTTTGTCAAATCTCTGGTGAAAATGAAGAGCATTTAGGCTTTCATTTCAATTTCATATACCGAACAATCTAAGCTGTTGAATAATTTGTTGTTTATTTTGTTGTTGTTGTTGCTGCTGTTGTTGGCACGCGCCCTGCCAGACCAGATACCTTCATCAGACAGACAGATAGACCAACCGACAGACAGACCGACAGACAGACCTATATACATACATATATGTTTCTTATGAGCTTATTTCAAGTCGAATTCCCATTGCCGCAACGGAAACGCAAAAATGGCGACATCTACGATGGCGACGACAACGTCAACAACAACAACAACAAAAACAACGACAACAACAACGGCGACAGTCAACAACTAGAAAATGGCGCGTTGATGTCGTTGTCATTATTCAAATTAGCAGTTAGACACACACGAATACACTCAGTCTGATATGAAGACACGCACACACGCATACATGCATCTACTCATTCATATGCAGGATATAATGCTTGTGTATAGCATACTTTTCAGGGCACTGTCACCTTTTCACCAAGCAAAAGACGAAATTTAAATCCAACAGATAAAATGGCATGATAATGCCACCCAAAAAAAAAGAGCCAATAAGTTGCAGTCAATATGGCAAATTTAATATGAAAATTACATTGCGAATGGAACATTTCCATTATACACATACATACATATATTATTATTAATTCAATTTAAAAATATTATTATATATTTTCATTTTTTTGGTTGCAAATCGTTTGATGTTTGTTGTGGGAAACAAAAATATGTTTCTTGTTTATGGATCATTTATTTCATCCATGCATGTATCAAAAGATTTTATTGAAATGCATTTTTTTCTAAAGAAGAGCATGACACACATGTTTGAAACTAATCTGTCTCTTTGTGCGTGTGTGTGTGTGTGTGTTGGGTCGATTATTTTGCTGCATTTCCTGGACGTTTGTACCTAATCACTTGATAGCATTTAAACACATTAAATAGCTGTTATCAGTTATCATTTGGCGATATGAACAGTTCGCATTTGGGTTTTTGATTAGCTTTTTCAGATGGGAAAACCCATTAGAAGGACAGAGATAGAAAGAGAGAAAGTAAATAAAGATGAACTAACAAGAGAAACATATCTATAGCTGATAGTTAACGATGGTTATTAAAGGATATTTTTTATTTTCATAGACGTAAAACAATGGAAATTTCCAATTTGAAACCTTATTCTATGTCTCAGTGTAAATTGCAATTGTCAGTTTACTGAAAATTGCCAGTTGTAAAATTGATGCTTTTAACACCTTTTTTCAACAAAACTAAAAAAACCGCTCCATTGAGAAAATGTCTGTATAATTTCAATCAACCACATCTCTGACATTTTCAGCATCATCATGAGAATTACGCTTTTTGGCTATAAACTTGCTGTACATACTATATCTTTGTATATATATATTGATATTTGTCTTTATTTACACACCTGTAAGCTTTAATCCAATTAACTACAAGTGTATCACATGCCAGCCCACATTCACGTTTCGTTTTCGTTTTATTTATTTATTTTTATTTTTTCTCTTTCTTTCTGCCTCTGATTAGCACATTGTATAATGAAATTCAACACAAATCTGGAACTAAACTGGTTGCTTTGACTAAAAATGGAGTTGGATTGATGGCGATTGTTGATTTGGGGTTTCGTTTGGTTTAGTTATATATTTTGTTGTTGTTGTTGGTGCTTTTGTTTTTGGAATATATCATCGGGTACGAGCAGTTCGGCTCGGTGCCAGTGAGTGAGTAATCCGAAAGATAAATAAAGAACACGACGACAATGCAGAAGTGAGCATGAGGTGCGTTTATCGCGACACGAAGTTGTTTGAGGCAGTGAGATAAACGCCTAATATAATTATCGCTTTTATATATAAATATGTTGATAATGGCGCAACAATATATTCAAAATAAAAAAATCGATAATACAATATTGCCCGAAATGAGGATAGTGTTTCGATGGCATTCTCAAATAGACTCATTCTTACATTTTAGTTGGTCTTTTGGTAAGCAATTTGGTTTATAAACCGAGAAGGAAAGAGCAAAACGAAAAATGCCAAACAACGTTGACTCATGAAAGTTTGGGTCCAATACAAAGAAAAAACTTGTCACTTAACGTCATCACATTTAGAAGGGGGAGGGATGATGTTGACTATGCTGCTATGATAAGAACTATTTTCTCCAGAGATTTTTCACACACACATGCATATGCATACACATACATAAATATATATATTTATAATCTGCATATGTATATGTTCGTATTTGAATCCAGCTTTTGCACTGCCGCCCGCGGCCTGCTTGGCATATTTATTTCGGATGTTCGAATGTTTCTTTTTTTCGCGTCTCTCACATTGAACTGGCATTTGACAACTGAGCGCAAAAATATGCGATGGAGTGAATTAAATATGTGAGAAAGAAGCAAACCAAAAAAAAGTGTATATGTACATACGAACAAACATGTATATATATTATTACTGACTCTGAGCGGACATCATAACGGCGTTCACTCTGTTCCAGCTCCGGTTTGGACTCCGGCAGTAAGTGAAATCAGTTTGTCAGCCTGTTCGGTAAACAATGTTGCTGATATGGTAATTGACTGGCTCGGCTGGGCCTTCTGTCTTTGAGGATGACGATGATGATGATGGTAATGACGATGGTAATAACAGGAGCGGTTCGAGGTAAAATTAGAAATTCTAACCGTTTTCTACTTATCTCCATCTATAAATAAACATAAACCTATTAAAAAGAACAAACCACTTGGTCTCAAATGACAAGTAGCTAGGTTCCAAAGGGCAGTACACCCGTCGACAATCATCAAACACATGTCCTTCAACTAACTTAGACATCACAGGATGTGGAATAATATATTGCTTCATATATATGTATGTATGTGTGTATGTACATACATACATATAAGTAACTAGTCATAAGTTTTACTTGTGATAAACAAGTCTGATAAGAGCTACCGCAATATCCTTCTATTCCTATTGCCTGTTAAAAGTGCCCTCTTCGGTGCTAAGGCAGACATTGGTTTAATACTCTCTAAGAAACAGATAATATTAGACACGTGGAGTACTTACTGGCCAAGACCATGTAGTCAGCAGAAGATATCTTCATCAACTTACACATGAGAGTAAAAAAAATGTATGCATCTTGTCTGTGATTTCTTATTTTAATGAAAATTCTATAGGGTATACATTCGGTCCACGCCTGGTTGTATGCAATGGAAATTCTTTTTTATTTATTTCTATTCTATTTCTTGTTTTACGAAATTTCCTGTCGAGAGTCTCGTTCTCTATGCGGTTCTCTTTCGGTTTCTTTGTATTTCTTTTGCTCTTGATTAGATATGAAATGTCAAAGACATGTCTGGCAATGTTAGCTTTTATTTATACTATTATATGGGAGGCAGCCTCTGGAGTTAGTCTTCCCAAAGAGTCAGCAAAGCGGTAGTGTTGCCATTCCCCCGTCATATTCCGCAACAGCCCACCTTTCAGCCAGTCAGCCCTTTTTATGAGCTTTTGTTGGCTTCTTGTTAAATTTATGGCCATAAGAAACTTGTTAAAGCACATTATTGGGTGTGTAACAAGTGTGTGTGTGTGTGTTCGTATGTGTGTATGTGGTGGCTTGTATGAATGTGTGTTAGTGTTTGTTTGCTTTTTGTGCTGCGACTTTCGAGTCATGACACTCTTAGGATGAGTAACAGGAGCAGAAACAGGAGCATGAGCATGAGGCAGCTGCTTAGCTAAGTAGATTAAAGTCATATTTACACGCCTCTCTCATCTCCGTGTGTGTGTGTGTGTGTATGTGTGTGAGTGTGTGTGTCTGTCTCAGATGTTGTTGTGGTTGTGTTTGAATTTGTGCTCTGCGTTAAGTGGCAGCAATTAACACTTGACATATTTATGCTTAGCCCTGGGGCCACAACGGGGCGTTTCAATGCATTATTGTCAAACCCTCGCAACAACTTAGCTTGCCTTGACTTGACTTGCCATCCCATGGCAAGGCCAACCAATCAACACGTTAGCAACTACAACTACAATCAACCAACTGTTACAAACAACAACAACAACTAGGATGTCTAACAAGCTGCTTATTTTATTTATTAAGCGTTTAAGCCGTTTCCAGTGGGCGTGGTTGCCAACCTGCGTTTGGGGCAGGGGGAGTGTCGGTTTAACGTTAAAGTAGTTTCTATGGCTATGCAAATATTTAAAGATGATTTCAATCATGTGCCGTCAATTAGTTACGTATTACCACTCAATTACTACTACTCGAGCTCTCTATAGTGCAATTTATTACTGAGAGTGGCCAATTAAGTGCGGCCTATTAACATTGTCACTGCCAAAATATTTGGCATTGAACGAAAAGGACTAAAAACCAAATAATTGGACAGTCTGTAGGTTACCCTAGCATTTTGAGTTCAAAAAGTATTTTAAATATTTCACAAGAGCTACCAATGTGTACTAGTTCAATTCGAATGAAATTAGTCTTTGGAGTTTGGTATATTAGAAGTTTAGCAACAAAAACCACCCAAACAAAATAAGCTAACTAAACTCGCATAAAAGAGTGCTTTACCTTGGGTAAGGCTGAAGCCGGTGGACATCTATTCGACGTTGTGCCACATAGACCCCTAGCGAGTGTTACATACATCTGTTAGGATATAGGTGTGTCTGGCGTAAGTTAAGAGTGGGTAGATTTTTGGTTCAACATCATTAAGAGAGCACACCATTGCCGGTCGGTGTTTCCAATCGTTACCATCAATGGAATGATGGCTTGGTATCCACTAGATGCACCCCTTTTTATTGATGTTAAGAATATACACTCCTCATCACTTGAATAGGACAGCCTGTACTGTCATTGTATTTTTGCGAAGAACTCAAAAGCGAAATGATAAAATAACGGTTTTTTTGCAAGTTGTCTTTTAGCAGTTATTCACGTTTCTCAGAACGCAACAGAAACCTCTGGGAAAGAGCTGTTATATTTTTTTTTTGGCTTTGTGTTGGAATTCGTATGAAATTGAGTAAATTTTTTGTGTCACTTGAATAGAACATGCATTTAGTTTGATCGTTTATTTTGGCGAGTGATCATACAAATTTTGTTAAAGGAGGTTTTTTGCTATTTTCGAGTATTGGCTTTAATATAAAATCAAAATGGGTCGAGGAAAGTCCTTAACTGATGAGGAAAGAGGACAAATAAAGGCATACAAGGACTCTGGACTATCAATTGCAAAAATAGCCAAAAAAATCAATAGAAGTCGACATGTCATTTCAAAATTTTTAAGTAATGTGTCTGGCTATGGAAAGAATATGAAATGCCGCACTCATAGTGTGATTACCAATGCTGAGAGACGACTAATATTAAGAAAAGTGTCTAATTCCCACGACTCTGTGGCTAAAATTCGTGAAAAATGTGATGTTAACGCTAGTATATCCACTGTCCATCGTGTTATTTCGAAGGCTAAACATGTAAAGAGACTTAAAATTAAGAAGAAGCCTCCTCTCAACATGGCAAGAAAAGCGCAACGACTCAGTTTTTGTCGCGAGCATGTGGCCTGGACCACGCAGTGGCGCAACGTGGTGTTCTCGGACGAAAAAAAATTCAATTTAGAAGGTCCAGACGTGTATAGTTATTATTTCCATGATATACGCAAAGAACCTCATCATTTGGACCGTCTTCATAGCAGAGATGGAGGTGTGATGGTGTGGGTGGCCATTGCGTACTATGGTACCTTTAAACTTAAATTTTTGTCATCAACAATGAATGCATTGTGCTACAAGAAAATTTTAGTAGAGGCTTTTCCACATTTCCAAACCCTTTTTGGGCCTCTCCCATGGATGTATCAGCAAGATAATGCGCCAATACATACAGCTCGGCTTATAAAATCGTTCATAAAGAGCCAAAATGTGGACCTCCTAAGCTGGCCGCCCTACTCACCCGATTTAAATATAATCGAAAATGTGTGGGGATGGCTGACACGGGAGATTTATAGTTCAGGAAAACAATATGCAAGTGTTCCAGAATTAATAAAAGCAATTAAAATGGCTTGGGATTCCATTTCTTTGAATTATTTGGCCAGTTTGTATGAATCTCTTCCAAACAGGATGATTGAAGTCTTGGAACAGAAAGGTGGCTCGACACATTATTAAATCTTTTTTTTTTTACTTTCTTATTTTCTATTTTTGTATGTAAACGAAGTTATGCATATGTTAAAACATTGAAACGAGTTTGAAATGTATTTTTGTTGAGGTGTCCTATTCAAGTGACATACAATTTGACTGCCAAAATTTGGTGTAGTTTAAGAAAACAATTTTTGTTATAAACTAAAGCAGTATCATGAAGTTCTTCATTTGTTTAAAACATAAGTATTAAATGATCTTTAATTAAAAAAAAAAAAATGGATCGATAGCTTTATTGGTTGGGGAGTAGTGTGTCATGGAAAGCATACGTTGGAGGTGTCCTATTCAAGTGATGAGGAGTGTACACCAGTGCTGATTTTTCGTCATGTATAAACATAATATTAAACAATAATTGAAAACCAATTTACAAAATATCAAAGAGTTACTTCTTTGCTATATCACGTAATATCTTTAAAGTAAATGGTACATATGTATATTCTAAGGAATCTAACAAATTTTTGGGAATCACTTGCTTCTTACAATTGTTGTATAAGTAATGTTGGCCCGTCGTTATCATACAATTGGAATCTGTTTAATATGTTTCTTTCTCTATAGCATACTTTTAGGTTGATATTTTACAAACTCATTTAACTTGATTTTGAAATATTTGGACATGATGGAGAAAAGTCGAGTTCGTATTTAAAATCGGCGTTATCAAAAATAATGTTGGCCTCATTTTGCGTGACATAAAAAAATTGTATGCATTTTTTTAAGCTGCAA
The DNA here is from genome assembly GCA_018152135.1 of Drosophila paulistorum. Classification (NCBI taxonomy): domain Eukaryota; kingdom Metazoa; phylum Arthropoda; class Insecta; order Diptera; family Drosophilidae; genus Drosophila; species Drosophila paulistorum. Next base: position 18,514,084 of record JAECXG010000690.1, read on the forward strand.
AGTTCCCTGGTTTTTTATTTCATTTTAAGATTCGATAAAATAAAAAGAAATTGCCAAAATAGAATGCATTAATGTAAAAATTTATACAATTTTTCCCACAGTACATATTAATATTCGACATGGCAAGAATTACAGAACTTTATTGCGGCAACTTTAGTTAAATTTGTGTGTTTTTAACCATTTTGGGGAAACAAGACAAATTGATAAAGTTGATAAAGAACAAAATATATTCTTAATGTACCAATCTAGTCATAATAATTATGTTTATTGAAGGCAATACTCATAATTATTGATTCGGACACAAATGATCTATTTCATTTGGCTGAAAGTCGAAACACTTTAAGAGACGACAATGGGCAAATAAGTCTACCAAAACTCTTAATATTAACTTGCCTGCGAGTACAAGGTTATGTATGTATGTGTGCGTGGCTTTACGTAGGTACATACATACATATGTATATATTCCATTTTTTGGATTTGGGTTAATGTTGGGCATTGGTCAACATGGGTGTGCTTGCTGTGCCGTGTGCAGTTGAAAGGACGCAACAAAGCAGAAAATAGAAAAATTACTCAGCGATACAATAAAAAGAAGGCCGGCAAAAAACGAAGGAAGTAGATAAAGAATACACCCAAATAATGATGGGGACAATAAAAGAATGGTCTGCATAACACTTTTACTGTTTGTATACCATGCACTAAGAGGGTTGAATGGAATATTATCTTTTCCCACTATATAGAAAACATACAAATTTGACCTTAGAAACTTTTTAGAGTATCATAGAGACATCAAATTTGTTGGTTGACTTTTGGCTATAACACAAATCATATATTTGTGTGAGAATTTCATTAACTTCTCTCTTTGCTTTTCTATTCAGGGATCCCGATTTTCGTCTTTATGCTAAAATTTAACAATATCAGGATCGTTGGACTTCATAGGCTGTTTTAGTCCGTCGTGTGTCAATCAATGGATCTGCTTTTAATACAATTCAAACCAGGATTTTCCAACACAATGGGAGCTTTATTTGCCTGGGCTTAATATGAACTGAAAATAAATTTTACTTCAAACTTTGCCAAACTTTGTTTGTGACATTATTAGTTAAAGGGATTAGGAATTAGTCTTTGACATATTGAAAATATATTAATATTAAATATTATACAGTGGCGCCGAGAAAGAAACACGACTTCTAAGCCTTAAAAAAATATCGATACGTGCCTGGAGACTGTACACTTTCTCGCGATCAATAATAAAAACCATAGTTCAAAGGAAGGAGAGGAACTACTAAGGAACTTTGCCTGATATTTAGAAAGAGAGCCAAATTGCTGATGAAATAATTGATTTCTTTATGTCTGGGTGTCGCTTCTCACTCTTTTCCCCACAAATTAGAACTAAACATATTAGAACTAACATTAAAACGCTTGAAAAAAGTTGTTTGATGGTATACCGAAGTCGGAGCTAGAACTTAATTCACTTTTTCTTCCTTTTGGCTATCCATTTGTGAAGAGAGTTTGGTGAGTGAAAAACTTTTCAAGAACTCGACCAAATCAAGGCTAACAAAAATTGACCACAAAGTAGTGCGGTTGTAAAATGGACATGGTTCTGCTTCTTTTTGTGCTTGTTACGCATTATTATGCACAAAATGCGCTTAGGTCGAAGCGACCTCAGCCATGGAATCTCCAACGGCGCGCGCTAGGCGAATCGCTTTGATGTCCTTTTTTTTTGTGGTTTGGTTTGCTCAAATCAAAGCGATTTATTTGACGGCTGCTTCTGATTTGGGTAAACACATCATCTCAGACTGAAAGTGCGAGGGGGCGGGTGGTCGGTAGGTCGGTCGGTTTGGCTGGTCGTCTGTCGCAAAAGTGACTGAAGTGAATAGAATGAACGAACGAGCGTAAGAAAGAAAGACTGAATGTATATAAAAAAGGCAATAAGCCGTATAAGTGGCCACTTTTTAAAGCCGCAATCAAGTTACAAGTATTTGCCAGGGCATTCAAAAGCCATTAAAATTGACAAATGTTCGCAACAGACACACAAATTTCTGATAGCCAAGAAAAATAAATGGAAGATGGAAAAGAAACGAAACGAAACGTGAAATAAGAAGCAAAACAAAATCTAATATCAGTAGGTAAAGTCAAATTTGAGTTAATTTTGACATTCACTAAGGAGTACACGAGGATGATAAAGCAGGTTGGGTTGGTTGGGTCATAAAATCTGGCCGAACATGGCTATTTATGTTTATGGCGCCCAGCTAATTAGGTTTGCTATTGCATACTTTAAGGGGCGAATACGCCTGCGAGGGGCTGCAGTTTGAAAGTTTCTCTGCCCATTAAATGTGGCAAAATGTCAGTTCACTACCGCCCCTGCCCCTGCTCCTGTCGCTGTCTTCTCTCTCGCCGTCTGTTTACCATTAAAATTCACTTTTTATGGAGCAAAGTCAGAGTAAGCGGTGTAAAGAGGTTCCGAGAGAGAAATAACGCTAGAGAGGTAGACTCAAATAGATGTTTCCCTTCTGCTTTTGCCATTTACCTAGTTGTATGTACGTAAGTCTGTTCGCGTGTGTGTGTCGCTGTGTCGTAGTCCTTTTTTTTCTAGTCCTTGCTGTCGTCTTTCTCTCTTGTGTGTTTCATTTTGTTGTTTACTTCATCAAAATTTGCATAGAAAAAGGAATTTGCATAACATTAAGCACACACAGAAATTTCGAATGTTTAAAGTGTTCACAGCTGTTTCTCCACCTTTTATTTTTCAGATTTATTCTCAAGTTGCATAAACAATTGAAACTGCAAAATTAACTTAAGCCATTTGTAATTTATCGTGAAAGCTTTCACAACAACAAAAAAAAACCTTTTGCCTCGATAATTTCTCAGCCCACACTAACAACAATAATAACCACAAAAATTAAATGAATGTCGTGCCGAAGTTTGTATACCCTTTCTTAAGTTTTTGTTGTGTTAGTCTTCACCCATCCATAGATTTCAATGTGAATATTAGTTAATGAACATGAATCCTGAAGATGTTGCCCTATTGTTCCTATTTATGATATAGTGTTTCCAATTCATTTGATTTTGAAGTATAGAAGGTCTAAAAAGATAGTTTGGTCATCCAGATAGGCGGACGTAAATGTCTTTTAGAATTTGTCTCATTGTAATGATTTAGAATATTAAAGCTTTAAATAGTCAGATAAGCTTTCTTCTATGCGTGGCATATAACTAACGAAAATGAATATACCCTTCTTACAAGCGTATACGCATACAAAATTAAAAGTAAGTCTGGGCTATTATGTAATTAATATTGCATAACTCGATTAAGTCACGAGCCTGCCGCAATCCTTTATGCTTTCACTCAAACATTTATATACAGCTGTCACTGGCCAACCAATCTATACTAGTCAGGGGTCTACTACAGTGTCCCGCAATTAAGCCGAAAAGCTGCTTATAAATCCTATCATATCCTAACCTGATTGAGCTGAATTCAGAGAATTCGTTTTCAGTTTCGACATTATGTCAGCGATGTCCTCAAAAGTCAAAAGAGAATCGACACAAAAGTTTAACGAATTCTTAAATTGACAGCAGATGAATCTATTGATTACTCTAATCTGAAGACTTTTCTATTACTTATTGTAAGTGAAATTTTCATTCGAGTTCAGGTCACTGTGCGTATGTGCAATTTCCCATCTCTTTATATCAAAGAGTGAAATATTACTACTAGTTATTTCTCTAGTTGTCTAGCAAATTATGGCCAATTAATGTTTGCTTCTGCCCTACTTAGAGTCATGCAGTGCAGTCAGGGATTTAATTGATTTCAAAAAATAGAAGAAATAAAAAAAATTATAACTTTAAATAATTGTGAGAATTCGTACACATTTCGTGTTAAATTTCAATTCGAGAATTGCTTTAAGTGAGGGTCCATTGCGCTTACTGGTTGGTGGCGTCTGTTGCCATTTTTATATAGAACATAATTGAAATATGAGATTGACATTGAATAGCTGCCACACATTTGTTTTTGTTGTTGCTGTTGGGGTTGTTGTTGTTGATGTTGCTGCTGCTGTTGCTGCTGATGTGGCTGTTGCCATTGTTGTCGCCTTTGTTGTCTTGGCTTTTCATTTTGACATTGCTAGACATCATTATACCCTTGCAGAGGGTATTATAAAATTGATCAGATGTTTGTAACGCACAGAAGGAGACGTTTCCGACCCCATAAAGTATATATATTCTTGATCAGCTTGAGAAGCTGAGTCGATATAGCCATGTCCGTCTGTCCGTCTGTCCGTCTGTCCGTCCGTCTGTGCGTATGCGTTTTACTCAGCCATCTTAAGAGATATCGGGTTGAAATTTTTTTTGGAGACTCTTTATTACCTGTGTGAGATAAAGTATGAAAATCATCGGGATCGGACTACTATATCATATATTGTTAAATAATCATTAAATGTGTTTTGAATTCAGTAGTTTGAAAAATATTTGAGCATATTCATTGATTTGAAATTTCACTTTTCTTATCGAATTAAATATAATAAAGAACTGCAAGGGTATATAAACTTCGGCAAGGCCGAAGTTAACTTCCATAGCTCGTTTTTGTTTGTTGTTGCATTGGCGTCGTCGGCATTTAATTGATTATTATTGTAAACAAAAGAAAATGGCGTCGCCACCAAATACCCTTACCATTAACATCTCCAGTTTCCTCGCCCCCGTCCGCCCAGAAACTCCTTCCTTTTGTCACCAATTTCTCGGTTGATCTACGTTCTTTTATATGTTACACTTTAATTCAGAGTCTCTTTTGTTGCTGATGTGACATAAAATGAACAATTATTTAACTGCAGAAGCTATTAAATATTTCCTCAAATTCGTTTGCTTAACATTTATCGATGGAAAATGCCAAGTTTCTTGGTCAACTGTATGGGAACTGACAACAACTGGCCTACCACTAATACTCAACTTAAATGAAAGCATGGATCTCACCAGAATTTCAGTTTCAGCAACCATTTAATAAACAAACGTCTAGGCAAATTTCTCTCCATCAAAATGTGCTTTCAATGTAAATATTCCAAAAGCTACCGAAATCCAATTTTTTGCTTACTGGCATTTACCAAAACTCAAACCAAATTAAGGACTAAGAAAGGAAAAATGTCAATCTAATGCAATTGTTAAATCATTGCCAGCCAACAGCAACAACAACAAGAATAACAACATGGGTAACACACTTACACTCACACCCACATACATACATATATCGAACACTGTCGACACTCACCTGAGGCAAATCCTCTCCTCATCTTCCAGTTCCATATTCATGGTCTTGTCCTATTTTATTTCACTTTGAATTTCCTTCTCTACTGCTTTTATTTCTTCTTTTACTCTGGTTTGGTTTTTGTAAATTGTTCTTTTTTTGTTTTTTTTTTATTTTTATTTTTGAGTTGTCAAGTAGGAGTTTTTACTGCCAAATGCAGAGAATGCTTGAGGTTGACAGTGTTCTTTTGCTTACTGTATTGGACTAGGAACGGTTGGGGGGCTTTAAGTCAGCCCAAAGCGTTTTAAGCTGTTGTCAATTTGCCTAATCCGTCTACCAAGAGGAGCAAATATAGCACCAAGAGCGGCAGTAAGCGGCATATCTCTCGCATGGTGCAAATCCTGATGTAACTACCCATTGAGATCCCTTGAAATCTGTAAGCAGATAAGCAACAAAATCACTTATTTAGTATACTTAATAAAGCTGTCAATCTCTAGTGTGAAAAACCTAGTCTGTGAAAAATTCTTAAATTTCACAGGCACGCTCGACAAAGTCTCACATCCTCGCACACTTAGCCAGCCAGTCAGCCAGCCAGTCATTCACATTTAACAATGGCAGTATATATAATTTAATAAATAGTTGCAGTTGACAGATTTCAAGTGGAAATGGCTGTAGTTGTGAGGAGGGAAAATAACAAAAACAACATCAACAAATGCTGGCAATGGCTCTATAAAGTAATACATACATACATCTATCCAAGTGTCTGTGTGTGTGTGACTCTGTGTGTATGACGACAAGTGCAAAAGTGTGCGCAAGAAGTGGAATAAAAAACAAACTAAAAAACCCATGAACACACTAAAAGAATAAAACTCTCAAGATTCCATTGTCAATTCGAATTCCTAATGATCTATCGGAGTAGCCAAACTAAAAGTTGATTATATATCTCAAAAGTAAGTTACACAGCTTTTTTTTTTACTGGTTTACAACTGACTCAAAAAATTATTAATCATGATGGCAAACATTGTCGAGGGACCTTCTCCTGATATCCAGCTTAACTTAATTGGGCAACTAGTTTATAATTTGTTGCATACTTTTCAGGGTATTTAAACCCTAACATACATTAGAGACTTGTAGTCAATATATGGTCAAGTATGGGCAAGCTAAAAGCCCCAAAGACGCGAATCTTTTATAAACAAGCAAAATATTGAAACGATTTTGAAAACTCTGCAATCGATATGCTGCCTAATAAATAATCGTTCATCCAACGCGAATTAACGAGGCTAAAACTTCGATAAACTTTAATGAAAACTTGTAAAACTCAGTGTCTACATATAAAAGACTAATATCGTTATATCTATGTATATATATAACATAATATTTGATTCAACATCTCAAAATGTAACATCAAGGCATAAAAGCCATAAAAACATAAACCTATTAATCTTAAAATAAAGTCACAATGTGCCTAATTTGATAAGAAGTGAGCACATAGAAAGATAATGAATAATGAATGAAAGGAAGTAATTTGAAATGACTATTTAATTCTTTGTGAAGCCAAGGTCGTTTCATTTACACACAAAAACTAAAGCATATCGATAGTTCAGTGTCAACAAAGTTGATCTTACAGACCGTATACTCTCACAAAGGATAGTGTAATGAGTATAAACAAGAGACGAAGGCAAAATCTATATATGGATGCTTCTACTTTTGCCATTTAATGCAAACTGCTAACATAGTATCGGCGGTATTGGCGGCTCTTAGTATGAGTGTCTGTTGTTTGTTAGAGTTCCTTTCTCCACCCACACACGCTCACGCACACAGCCACACACACACTACAAATGTCAAATGTTTTGCCTCAACATGCTGTAGGAGTACCAACAGCAACAGCAGCAACAACAACAACAATAACTATGTTGACAACAGCAGTCACAAACATTTGTTGTGTTTGCCTAGTCGGTGTTTTTTTTCTTGTGCCACCTCATTCTTCGCTACCCCCGCCCTCAAGCACCCAACACCCGGGCCTGTTTCAATATTTCCATTTCCCCGCAACATAAGCAGTTGTATATATGGAATAGTACGAGGCTGGGGAATACAGGGCAGTGAAACATCAAGTTAAATTCAATCAGTGCGTACAACTCGGCGGCGGCCTCTTGGCCACTTGGCGATGCTGTTTGTAGTTCGCCTTATTTGTTGGTTGATTGCAGCTTTGCCGTGTGGTCGGTTTAACCGTTGAACTGATATGTAATTGGAGTTGCAACATTGGCGGGCATCTCTCGGCGGCATTATTAAGTCATAAAACTCAATTTAATGTCATTTAACAGGATGCACTTAACAGTAATCGCATACAAGGATGCGGATGCGGACGTGGACGTGTTAAGGCAATATATTTTTTTTGTTAAAGCAATTTTACCCAAGCATAAATTGAGCCGCTGATTTAATATGCAGAGCATATACATTAATATACACATTTTTCTGCTGATTTATATGCATCCTGTTGCTTGTCAACGATGCCGCTGACGTTGACGCCAACTTAGTCGCCGACGCATATGGCAAAAGGGATAGGTGATGATGCAGGATGGGAAATAAAGGTTGCAATTCAACATTTCCTGTGTATATGGCCTTTTAAAGTTTGACAATGTAACAAGTTTATGGATGAAGCTTCTCTCTCTTTCCCTATCTCTCTCTCTCTCTCTTTCTCTGTTTTTATACTGTCTCTCTCTCGTTGTGTGTGTGACGTGTTACCGGATTCTTGTTGTTTGCCACACCAACCCATTTATCCTTATAAGTTGGAAAGTTATGACTGGGGGTACAGAAGGTAAATGAACACGTATCTTATACGCTGCAACAAGGCATATTAGCGTAGGATGTGATTAGGGGTAAAAGATTGAGGACATTTCAATGTTCCTGTAATGTTTTGTTAACTGAGAATTGTTTACTTCTGTTCTATCTCTTATAGTTTTTTTACTACCAACTGATAGTGGTTTATTATTAAGCTTTAGGTAAAAACATTGCAAATCATTACAAGTGCTTATATTTTACCATTGCAATACTAGAGTATTGGACAACCTACAACTAGTGATGGCAAATACAAATCATTAATCGATTACTCAATCGAAGAAACATTTCGTCTCATTTTTAATATTTCAAACTTTATCTGTAAGGCAAATGTCATTCGAAAGCAATAGTAATTCGTAATGATATTTAGAAGCACCAAAAATTATGCATTGTGTTCCTCTTTTCACATCCTTTGGAAAAAAAACAGTCCTGAAGAGTTTGTTAGTGGTCCCATCCCTAAATACAAGCTCTTCTTTTATCTATTTAGCACTTGGAAAAGTTCTACGATTTTTGCTCTAATTTAGAGATTATTATATCAATGAAATTGAGAGTGTAGCCATTAGTTTGAGTTGCAATTGGTCTCAGTTATTTCAGTTCGTTCTCGTTGACTTTCAGTTTGATTTGATTCTAAAAACTATATAATTCAAAGAGATATTAGCAAACCCTTTTTGTAGTATCAGAGCGAGGGGATATTGGAAAAGATAGTCAGAAGAAAAAAGTAAGCAAATCAATTCTAGCTACTGACTCACCTCCTATCTAATAATTGCATTACAATGGTGGGCTACATTTAGCCTTTTTGTTACAGACTTTAAAATCTCTCGAAGAAAAGCAAGACAAATTGCAAAATAAAGATATTTTTACATAGCAAATACTTACAATTGAAATACTTATTTCTGTATAAGAAAATAGGCTTTATAAATTCAGGTATAACGAAAACGACAACCAGTTTCAAATTTGTCACATTTATAATAAATGAAAATTCGCTTAAATTGCATTTATTTTTTTGTTCACCTTTTGGACGGAAAGTTTTATTTACCCGGTTTCGAGCGTTTCTTATATCAGCTAATTTTGTGTTCTGTTCTGTCAGAAGCAGATGCTTCTGCTGTTATATGATATATTATATGTATGTAGGTGCTCTATTCAAAATACATACCTATATGCATATATACAAATGTATGCATGTGTGTCTGTTATATAGGGTGCTATTGTATGGTTCATTGCCTAAAATCCAAAAAACAAAATGAAACCAAAAACAATATTTTTGCAATGCGTGTTGCGTTTTTGTGTGTCCTTTGTATATCCGCATACTCAATTCTATACGCAAACGGAGACACACACACACACACACGCACACCCATTTGTATGTATGTACATACATACAGGAATTTATGACACTTGGATCACGTAGCCTTTGGCTGCTCATTCTATTGCCCTTTATCTACCATCGCGCTCCGTTTTACCCACATACATATGTAAGCCTTTAGGGCTAAGTCTGAACTGGGTGTTGGATGAGGCGAGTGGGGAGAGGGCAGAGAGGAGAGGGCAGAGACAACAAATTGACTGTAAATATGCTTACGATTGCTGTGCTGTTGTTGTTGTTGATGTTGTCCTACTGTTTTTGTGGCGTTGTAAAATTTTGCGAGCTGCGTCAAAATGTCAGCAATGCAGGACAGAGACTTTGTTGTTGCTGTTTGCTAGTGTTTTTTTTTTTTTTGTTGTTACCCAAAGTTGTTATCCAGTTTGTTTGAGCAAAATATTTTACACCATCGCGCGGCTGAAAATAATTAAGTTTTTGATTCATGTGGACACCAGACAAAGGCGCGCTAACTACTTCTGGCAGACGCCATGGCCAGCAAGGACATGCACAAAAGGATTGCAGCCTGCTGTTTCTGTAGACTCGCACACTTTTCTGCTGCCTGCTGCTATTCTCTGTGTTAATGTGTGTTATTTTTGTTGTTGGCCATATTTTCACATTAAGCCGGCGATTTATGTTGCATGAAAGGAGCAAACAAACAAGCCGCAGACACGGCTTTGCCCAGTAAAAGCGAACGAAGCGTGCAATCGCAGTTTGCCTTGGCTAGGCTTATCCCTTAACTGTAGCTTTACCTTCTGCACGGCCGGATGAATTCTCTCACACACCCACACACACACACCCACACGCACACACCCACAAGTATACATTTAACCCTCCGTCGGACACCTGGGTCTGGCCAGACCTTTTTTGACTTTGAACGTTAAGCTAACATGGTTCCATTTTATCTATCGACTTGAAATTCCAGGTAGCTTCCTAAAATTTTATTTTCTATCGATCTAGCCACAGGACAATTACCAAAAGGTCCTTGAACAAGGCGAAAAAAAAGGATTAAAAAGTTACACCTTCGGACGGACACATGGGTCTGGCCAGACCCCTATACATTTTGTATGGAAATGTATGGAATATCACACATTTTGACCGTTCTACTTGCTTTTTTTGTTTTCAAATTGAAGCATGCATGAACATGAACATATAGAATACATAAGCACACTTAGCGGCAAGCTTACACAAAAAGTGTGTATGTGCAGCATCTACTTAGTTCCTCTTGCATCAGTCTACAAAAGAACGTTGAGCAATTAGCATTTGTGCCACGAATTTTTTTATTTGTTTACTTATTTCAATAAACTATAATGGGTGACCAAGTGGAATTTATCTACAATACGCGATTGCGTAGCAGACGTGTTAGTGCTGATTTTTATTCGCGATTGACAAATGCATTATTGAATGATATGCAACAAACAAATCGAGATGAACATGAAGAAGGTGAAGAAATTGATCCATTTGATACTGGTGACCATGATGACGCGGACTACGTGCCGAATGATGATGCGTCTGATATTGAAAATGATGTGATAACAATCGAGCCAAATGAAATATTTGATAGTGATGAAGATATAGAAGACGAAACAGATCAAGTTGCTGGTCAATGTGATGTTGCCTTTTTTTACGGCAAAGACGGAACGAAATGGAGCAAAAACGAGCCATCCGCTGTTATTCGTACGCGTCAACACAACATTATGCGTTTTCGATTTGGACCAAGACAACAAAATGCCATTCCAATTGAGGTATTCGAGCTGTTTTTTTCGCCAAATATTTCATTTATTATTGCTACTCAAACAAATCGTCATGGAAAAGAAGCCACTCGTAAATGGAATGCAGAGAATCCTGATTCTAAACCCAGAGTTTGGAATGATTTGACAAGCACTGAGCTTGACGCTTTTGTTGGAATTCTTTTGGCTGCTGGCCTATCACACAATAATATGCAAACATCAGAAGTCTTGTGGCGTTCTGATGCTTTGCCCATTTTCCGAGCAGCTATGTCTTATCGACGATTCAAGCAATTATCGCGATATATTCGTTTTGATGACAGTCGTACCCGTGAATTTCGTCAACAAAGCGATAAAGCCGCGCCCATTCGAGATATATGGAATTTTTTAAATGAAAACCTCGCCAATAACTATGATGCACATGATGTTGTGACTATTGACGAGCAACTGTTTCCATATCGTGGCAGAACCAAATTTACACAATATATACCGTCAAAGCCAGCAAAATATGGCATAAAAGTGTGGTGGGCATGCGATGCGAAAACAAAATATCCGTTGCAAGGAAAGCTGTATACTGGCAAAGAAGGAACCAATCGTGAAGTGAACCAAGGCGAAAATGTGTTGATGCAACTTTCAAACCGATATAGTATGAGTGGCCGAACGATCGTTGCTGATAATTTCTTTGTAACATTGGATGCTGCCAAAAGACTTGCTGTTATTGGTCTCGCATTGGTTGGCACCATACGATCCAACAAGAGATGTCTTCCTTCGGAAATGAAAAAACATGACTCTCGTATAGTGCTTTCATCACTGTTTGGTTTTCATGAAAACGTATCGATTTGTAGCTACGTGCCAAAAAAAAATCGAGCCGTAAATTTGCTTTCCACCGTACATTATTCGAAGTTCTGTGAAGGAGAGGCAAAGAAACCAGAGGCAATTATGTTTTCTAATGCTAACAAAGCAGGTGTCGATTCAATGGATCAAATGGTTTCGCATTTCACGACAAAACGACCAACAAGGCGATGGACATATGCTTTCTTTTGCAACATGTTGGATATCATGGCATTGGCTGCCTACTGTATATGTAAGGAAGTGGATGGTTACGAAAAAAACAGCGCCCGGCGAACTTTTTTGAATAATCTCTCCAACACATTAGTTCGTGCAAATATCGAAAATCGAATGAACAATATTCATGTCATTGATCAATTTACAACTCGTTCGGCGGTTGAAGCATTCTTCGGAAAACCAATAAATTTAACAACAAATTTGATCCTTGCCAATAAAGCCGGAGCCGATACACTCACAAACAAGAGAGAGTGTCGCTGTTGTTTACAAGGAAGCGAAAAAGTGCGCCGTAAAACTCGTTTTTTTTGTACTGCTTGCAATCAGCCAGTATGCCAACAACACTCAAAAACAGCTTATACATGCTTTGTTTGTGTTTCTCAGAATCCGTAAGAAAATTGGAATTATATTTTCCATCATACAATTACATTTCATTCCATTTCTATTGTTAAAACAACAACAAATTAATTAAAAATAAAAAACAAAAGTGAACGAAAGAAAAATGTCTTTTTTCCGTAATCCGATTTTTTTCGGGTATATATTTTCTTCCACATATAGCTCAATGCATGGCAAATCGATTAAGAATGGTAAGAAATTAAAATATCTACCTACTCGGTACATATATGAGCCAGAATATATGGTTAATTTCTATTTAAATGCATGCAAATGCATGTAAATACATAGGGGTCTGGCCAGACCCAAGTGTCCGTCCGAAGGTTTTAAAATATGTGTCCGACGGAGGGTTAAACATATCAACTGTGCTGCAATATGGCCCAACAATTCGGGCTGCACTTCCTTTGCCATCGCCATTCCTTTTGCTGCTGTTGTTGTCAGGGTAATTATGCGCTTCTTAAAAATAAATTAATGGCCAAGCCAAAGTGTAAAAATGGCCAAGAGCGAATGGCCCAGCGGGTGGCCAGTGAACGAAAATCAGCAGGTATGTAGTTACTTAGCCCATTGAAGGCTTCTTTTAATTAATTAAACATCATGAGTTGGCATATTTGAGCAAGAACCAAACAAAAAAAAAACAAGTTAAATAAAAGTAGCTTATCGAAGATTCTATATCCTATATTACTGGAATCAAAAGAAACAACCAACTACATTTGGCTCATTGTATTTGGTAACAGACCCACACATGGCGGGTTATTACAAAAAATCATTAACAAGAAGGGGTATTATCGATAAGGACATAGCCAATGAAGAGTTTCGCACAGTTTGACCAATATTTAAGTAGTTTCTAATTACGTTTTAATTATCTGTAAATGGCAGCAGCAAGAAATAACAATTAGTTGAACTTTTTTTTCCCATAGCTACACCCTGAAATTCTCAATTCTCATGAATTCCTAGAGACGTTTGAGATAAAGGTAATTTAGTTTCTTATTAGTGTAAAAGATTTTATTGTTTTTACAAAAACAAAAACTTGGCTCATATTGTTCCGAAGATTCTAAAGATTTAGCTAACTGAAACATAGATATCTTTTCCACAAAAAAAGGCAACGACGATTACTTTTCAGGACGATCCACTGAAAACCAAACTTCAATATTACTTCGATTATTTTAATTATTTGTCGATTAAACGCGATTAATATTCGCTCGTTATGATTGAATAATCGGCAATAATGGTTTTTATTTGCTTTCACTACTCCAATCTTAATACAACTCGCCAGATAGGTTACAGAATAGTTTTCGCCAATGCGAAGACAAACTGTTTTTTTCGCAGACAGCAAATTAATGTTCAGACAGTAGCTAAAAGTTAGTAGTGACAGCTGACAGTTGACAGTGTAGTTTCCCTTTAATTAAATGCATTAAATGAACTCTCTGGGCAGCTTTTCTCATTTGAATTTCATGCAAAGCCAATTTGTTCATTACCTTATGGTAGGCAGTTGGGCTATGTAATTTGAGAAATTTCAATAAACAATTATAATTAGCAAACAAGCCAACACTGCGTATACGCAATGTAAAACTTTTGGGCAAATTCTGTTGCTTGTTACTTGTTGTGCACGTATAATATTTTGATTTACAACATAATGGGCAATTTTTAATTACTTTTAGCAAGCATTATTAATACATTTTTCTATTTACCTATATATAAAAATTATGATTTAATGCATTTCACATTTCATTGAATTTTTGGTGAACAGCAACAAAATAAAACGTGCAAAAGACTTTGCAACTAATTGAATTGAAAAATATTCATGAACAGAAACTCAATCGTTTCAAATAGCCGCAATTCCGCGGGGTAAATAAACTTTTCGAAACGCGTGTGCACGCTTCTAATGTGTGTGTGTGTGTGTGTGTAAATATAGAAAATGTATCCATTTTGGCAATTTATTTTAATTCCAAAAAATGGTTGCTAATCATGGCAACAGCCCGTTTGTATGCAGTTTGTGCGGTGGTGAGGTTGCATTTTTTATTGTTGCTCAGTTGCATTAGTTGTGGGCTAAGTCCTGCATATTACATGACTTGCCAAACAAAATGCTTTTTAGACATTTCAGATTTTCATCATACAAGCACTCACATGTGTAACAGAAAAACGAAAAACAGGAAACATCGATTTATAATGCTTAGTGAAGTATAAAGATCATGATGATGAATAATTTAATTGCAACGCAACCAAAATGAGTACGATGCTTGATGCTTTTCTTAGCCCCAAGCGTTAAATCGGGTTAAACGGCTCTATAAACGAAAGCCAAATAAAATTTATACCCATCGGCATTCAAATGAAATTTCAAAGAAACAAAAAACAGTAAGGAAAAATGAATAAAACACACCGTAGCAACGGCAGGAACACTGGCTAAAAGATGAGCTTTATGAGCCACTAAAACTTTAATACAGACAATATTATCAACAAAGTCATAAAAGTAAAACAAAACAGCAACTGGAAAAACAAAGACTGGCCACATCAAACGCAAGGCACTAATCCATACGGATTCACAATGGTGTCTCGCAGGCATCCCCCAGTCAGGTACCCCTCTCTTTACATAACTTTGGATTATGTGAGCAATTTTTTAAAATTAAATATTTTTTTTCGTTCGTGTCTTGTATTGTTTTGATACCGTCAACTAAAGGGGAACCAAAGTTTCCATAGAAGAAAACATTAACAAGCTCCATAGAGAAATGAAATAGGCAATAATAGTCAATCATCAGAATTGCAATTTTTAGACTCCTTCTAAAATAATTATCTCTGTTGTTTTTGATAGGTTTTTTGCAACTGGAACACTTGAATTTGAATTAAAATTTGTACAAAACTTAACTTTTAATTTTATATGTATAATATCTGTTGATCATTTCATTAAGAGTTTTGCTTTGACTTCTTAAACAAAGTTCAAATTAATTAAATTTTTATTTGAACATATATGTATTTACTTATTATTAAACTATTTGCAGTTGTGTAACGTTTCTTCTTCTAATTTTTGTAGGCCAATTAAAGTATAGAGTGTTGATAACCGAGTTCATTGACTTACTTTTTAATATGTGAACAAGTTCATTTATTCACTATCTCAGTTGCTTAGCTTGTGACTCATTTGATCAGTTGACTCAATGTCTCACTCATTCATTTGATTAGTTTTCTGAGGTCCCTAATCAGTTTTTATGCTCTGGTGAAAATCATTTTTTAGCTGTATTCAATAGTTTGCAATCTTTAAACAATTTAATTTATTAAAAATTAAGAAATCAATTAATCAGATATGGGTTTTTGACTTGTTTTAATTAAAACCAAAAAAAAGAAATATTTTCAGGAAAGCCCAGGAAAAAATTTAAAGAGTATTTCCCTTTCCATAAATAATTAAACTATGTGGCTAGTGACTCTAGTTCATGTTCTGTGTGAGAAAAATTGAACATGTGAGTGAGTGAACAACTGAGCCATGTGAATATTTGAATGACTGAGTCAGTACTCAAGTGAGTGCGTTCAAGAGGAACAAGTTTAGTGAACAAGATACTACATACTAGAACATACTAGTTCCAGCAGGTTAGTAAGTGCGAATTAGCCCAATGCTTCATTTTTCAAAACCATTTTAATCTTTTTGACGTATGTTTATCGTAGGAAAAGAGTAAGATGTAAAAACTTACAAAGGTATATAATCATCGGTCCAGCTGAAATAGTCCCGATCTTTTTGTTATTAATATGCATTTGCATAATTGACTGCTTAATTGTAGGAAAAATATCAGTTTTAGTTCAATATTAAACATCTAACTAGTTTTAGTTGGTCTTCTGTTTAAGGGACACACTTTAATAGACTTGAATCTAAACAAATACACTTGCATATAGGATAGGAAAATGCCCAAGGCCCTGTCCCTAATGTATCCTGAACCCGGACAACTGTTTCTGACACCATAAGAGTGTACGATGGTTTTTTCTAAGAGGGATTCTACCGAATTAAGCCACCATCAGAGACGGAATATATAAGGGTATACAAATTATGGGATCGTCTCACTGATGCTTTTATCCCTTTGTGTTCACCCTTTCTCATTTCAAGTAGGCCAAAACGACAAACTGGCAAATGTTGCATAAATTAAAACTGGATGGCATTGGGGTCTCGGCGGGAGGTCGTGGGGGTTAAGGGGGTTGACTTGTTTCGAAACAGGAAAAACAATTGCGATGTGTAACATTTTAAATGAGTCTGAGCTTGAGTTTGAGTTTCAGTTTCAGTTTTTGAGTGACGTTTTGGAGCATGCTTTAAATTATGATTAAAATATGGGATTTAAATTGTTTTCGCGTTTAGCCTTCATATGGAAAATTAATGGAAACTGAGCGAACTTCAAATTATGTTTTTCTTGTAAATGCTCTGTTGGACACTGACAAACTACTCGTATAAATGTTGTGTATATGTACGTACACAAGTATGTGTGTGTATGTATGTATATGCATGTATGTGTGTTTGTTGCTGTTGTCTTTCGGCTATGATAATTTGTTATCTTACCATTTATTTTCAGCTCTATAATGAATTAGGGCTGCTTGCCAGCGTGTATATTTAATTTTTCAATTATTATGTGTTTGTGTTTGCATTGGCTGCCAAAAAGGTAAGGCAACAATTTGCGGTCTCTCGTGGCCTTTTTTATGGCATTTTTACTGTGAACATACAAACATACATGTATGTATGTAAGGCAGATACAGGGTGCTTTCATTAAGTACCAATTTTTCTATACTGTAGCAGAAAGGTTGTCTCAATAATAATGTAATCTAATTTAAATTTAACATATTAAAACCCTAACCAAATGTGCTTCCTTGTCTATCCCCTAGTAGTAAGTTTTAGCTAAATTGAAGTACAAGACTTTTTTGTTTAACTAATCTTTCGGTGTGCCAACTATATTCATTGGAAGCATATCCAATCAATTATATTTAAATTTCGATGCGCTATCTTTTGACTCTTGAACAAATTATACTAATTTAATGTATTAATCATCAGACAAGCTGTTCTGTAGTGTTATCTGTTTTTTTTTTAAAGCCATCTGTATATCAGAACTAAGTTACTAATTTAACGAATTATTATGATGCATTGTCAATACTTCAGTTTAATATATAGCTTCGTTCGAACAAATTGGTCGAAACGCACTTGTAAGGCTATAAAATAGCCTCTGTTTTTTTAGGAACGGCTTTTAAAACCATTTTACTATTAAAAGTAACGGTTATTGCGTATTTCATACTATATTTTATCCAAATACAATAATATTTCAATCCGGTTTAGACCAATTTCTTGGTGATTCTATAGGAATAGATCCCATGAAATATCACCAGCTCACAAGTTGAGTGAGTTACAATGCAAATCGTTTTTTAAACAAACAAAGATTTTCAGAACTTCCAAGTTATAAAATAATGTAAGTTGGTCGGCGAACCGACTTCAATATACCATGGTTAACTTGGTAAACAAATATTTTACATAAATTGATAAGGCAATAACTTGTAGTCTCTAAGAACGGGCAGAACTTGATCGAATCGGCTGCTGATGCTGATCAAGGATATGCATACATGCATATATACTTTATTCAATCGAAAAAGCTTTCTTCCTAGATTATTTCAACTACCAATAGTTTTAGTTATATTTGTAGTTCATCGTATGAAACACCCTGTTCACATCCATAGATACAAATTATGTTTGAGGTGTGTGTGCAAGCTTGTCTGTTTGTGCGTGTGTATGTGTGTGTGTGTACTGTGATGACAGGCCACCAAAGACGAGGAGAACTTAATAAACAAACAAACACTAGAAAGGAAAATGGGGCAATAACTAAAATGGCAAAAACTACAAACACTTTTCCGATAGTTGACAATTTTTCTTCCTACTTTCCTTTTATCGTTTCGTTTCGTTTTTTTGTGCTGTTTTACTCCTTATGAGTTATAAAATAGTTGCAAGAGGCCAACTTGAAGTGCAGCAACTTCATTGAACATAAACTTTCAACATAAACTTAGCATAGCTAACGATTTCTGTTTGAAAATAGAAATTGACATGGCAAATATCTCAAGCAACTTTTACTTGATTGTGCTCATGTGTATTTACAACTGCACTTTTGCCTTATACCAAGGATTAACAACATCAATAGAAATGTGAAAACGGATCAACTTCTAACTTCTCTTCGAAACATAGTAGATTAAAGCAACTTTTCTCACATTTAAGGCACACTTATGCCTAAGCTACCACTTTAAATAGATACATAGATAGACATTTAAGATTCATGCCTCCTTTTTACGCACTCCCACAGGGCTACAAATGGGTTAGATCCCTGGAAATACTTCTTCTTCTGATGGCAAAACATTCGCGCACCAGTGTATAAAAGGATGATATCAAATGTCTGGTGGGGAAAGCCACTCAGACTATTCAATTAACTTGAAATGCTAACCTCAAACCCAGCCGATTTATGGCTACTTGCAAATGCAGTTACATTTGTTGCTGCAAAACCGACTTACCTATAAATGTGTATACATACGTACATTGTATATTAGTCTGTCACTTTTTATATGTCGCCATTGTCTGCCATCCCCATCCTCATGCACATCCCCATCCCCGCTTGGCCCTTTTGAACACCCCATACTCTCAACGGTTTGTCGCCACTTGGCGCTCAAGTAAATAAACAGCGAAAAGTTGTATAAAGTGAATTTTTATCAGCTTCAGTAGCAAATAGACAAAATAAATTCTTGGCAAACGCCCCCGAACGTTTACTACTACTTTCGGAGTTTTTTTTTTGTTCTTTCTCTCTTTCTCTTGTTGTTGTTGTTGTTATTGTATGTATTAGTCAGTTTTTGAAAAATTGAAATTTTTAATGCCCTTGCATATGAATGGATTTGTTGTTGTCTGTTGCGACGTCGCTTGGCCATTAAAACATTTGCCGTAGACGAGGAGAAGATAAACAAAAGCTGGAGAAAAAAATTACATGCATATGTACATAAAATAGCTAAAGATATATCTATCTATCTATATACATACATATGTATGTATGTTTAAAAAGACGCAGCAGCATTTTACTTTGTATACCCTCTATCCATAGAGATAGATAAGGTATTTAGGTATTAAAAACTATTTAAAGTACATAGATTCTTTAGCATCGAAAAGACCATATTAAAAAGAAACTAACTGTTCTTTCATGAAAGTTGGAAAGAGGAGAGAGAGAACGAGAGATGCTATGCAATTGAAGAGGAGAAGGTGGGCAACTAGAAAACCAAGCAAGAAAATGAAAATTGCCAAGTTAATGAAACAGTGTTTAAGAGAAACCAAAAGATATACGGACAAAGGACCCACCAAGTAAATGAGGTTGAGGGAGGAAATAAAAATAGAGGGAGAGAGAGAGAGAGAGAGAGAGAGGGACAAAGAGGGAGACAGACTACTTACTACGCACTTCATGCCATCTGATCTGTGCTTAGTTCATGGAGTTGGCAACTCATAAAATGGAAACAAATTTCGAAAACGAAACAAAAATAGAACCAACAGACAAAGGATAACATAAAACAAGGTGAATCAGTCTAGCATTTTCTGTATAAAACAACAAACAAAAGTGTTATTATTTTGCTAAATGCTGGAATAAGTAGGGTATCGCCAAGTGGTAGCAAACAAACTCATATGATTCACTTGCTGACGTTCAATTTTAATGGTTCAATAGTGTAGATCAATCAATCAACAAATATAAAAACATACATCATAATATCCTTCGTATTTAACCAATTGACGAGCTTGGACAGTTATAAATGTAGTCGTAGTAGCAAGAATTTTTGGCTTGCTATTTTATCAGCTCTAGTTTGGGGTTTTTTTCGTTAAGCTTTGTGGCTTAAATGATTTCGGGCGAGGCATTTTCATTAAAGCCAACTTGATTTAGTTGTCTATGCGACTGCAGCTGTTGGTGAAAAAGGGAGCAGAGCAGAGGGGAGAAAAACTTTTCAGAAACTTGCCAAAAAGCGCGCAGTGCCAGAAGAAAGTTTCTTTTCTTTATTTTTTGATTTTTTGGCCAACTGACAATACGTACATCGTTTCCATGTTGTTGCAAATTTTTGGTATTTGGCTTCTTGTTTCGTTTTGCATTTCGATTGCAGTGAACAACTGAACAAAACCAAAACAGAACTGAACCGGCCTTGACAGCAATTTGACAGACATAAACAAAAGAAAAATCAGAACAACGAAAAAATTGTGGAAAACTGCATGCCCTATACTTGCAAGGGAACAAGAAAACAAACAAACCGACGAATGAAATTCCATTTGATCTCAATTATGCTCAGTTCAATAGTTATATCCCAAAATCATCATCATCCCGATTATCTATTTTAATAGTTGCCCATTCAAACTCTGATCAGGCATCCAAAAATTGTATTCTACTGTATATTAATCGTTGTCATTTTCAAAACTTGACGATTTTAAGGAGTTTTAGAATTTATGTATCTTGCCTGATCATCATATCAACTCATCATGTCAACCTGATACTTGGCAGTTTGTTTTGAGGTTTTCTCAGAATTTCTCAAAAAGTTATGGGCCGATCATCTTTAAAACTTTATTTATCATTAACTAAAGTAAGAAATCCAGAATAACAACAGAGACAGAGGCTGGGCAGAGTAAATTTCGACGCCACAAAGGGTCAAGGTTAAAAAATGGTTTGTTGGCAAGGGGACACTCACGATCTGGAGGAACTGGAAACGAAGAAACGTATACGTCGATTTTCCCCGTAAATCTCTAAACCAAACAAAGTTTTACGGGACCACGATCCGAGCAATCCCATCAAAGTCTTTTTTCTCTGGGTTCCTTGTGGCAGTTTGAAGTGCATCTACAGGGTCAACTGATGTGCGATGTTTGAGAGACACGTTGTGAGCGCGCCTGAAACTAGGCTACAACAAGAACAATTAGTTCAGAGCCAAAAAAAAAAAAAAATAGAAAAACTTCTCAATCATAAGTTTCCAGGGGCAACAAAACCGATTTCTGTCGCATTTATTAATGCCTTGGGAGTGCAAAGTACTTGACTTTAGTTGCTTCTTCTTCTCTGTACGTATGTATGTGTGTACTTGTGTGTATATGTAATTGTTGTTGCTATTGCTGTCGTTGTGGGTAAAGAAATTTACAAGAGTCTAGCCACTAAATTAAATGTAGACGGTAAAGACAATTATTTTATCATTCGTTGTGTCTTATGTATGAATGTACATACATGTACACATACATAGGCATAGATATGATTGTATGTGTGTATGTTTGTATGGGCCTATGTATGCATAGGGCAAACTTTACCGAAAAAGAAAGTTTTCCTCTTTACAGCCGCTTAGATGAGGTGCTGGATGGTTGGTGGGACAACTTGACTGCTGCTTGATATTTGCCCTGTCTTAGTGTATAAGTATGATATTAAGTATACGCCACCGATACGGCACCCAAGCAAATGCTTTACATTTATTTACTTGTCGATGGGCATATTAAATTTCCCTTCCTTCCCCCTGACAATCTCTCTCTCTCTCTCTTTTACTCTGCTCGACTCCTATTTGTGGCTCTTTCCTCTTGGCTTTGTTCTTCAATTGACAAAAGTTTAATGTCGCTTTCAAGGCCTAGGCCTCAAATTGCTTATGTTTTCTTTATGGAAGGGATGGTGAATGAAATGAAAGGAGCTGGGGAGGGGGGACTTGAAATTGAATTAAATTTTGTGTGTTTTGATTGAAGCATAAATAAATTGATTAAATTCTATGCCTTGACAAATTGTTGTTCCTTCAGCTAATAGAAATATGTTGAATACACATTGAAAGGCATTTGAAAAATGCAATTTGATATTTGCTATAGACAAAACGAAATGCTTTTGCCGGGCCGGGCCGGGCCGTGTTTTCATTTCGTTTGGTTTCAACAGGTTCAGTTGCCTGGGCAATCGCCTCAACGGAACTTGACCTTGTCAATGCGTCTTTATTGATTCAATTTCAATCATAAGTAAAAATAACTGCAGCTTGTTTCCTTGTCTCTGTTCTATGTACACATATATACATACGTACACGTAGATGTCTATGTAGATGACTGACCCCCCCCACCCTAACCCCTGGCCACTGCTCTCAATGCCATGGCTGGAACAAGTCTAACGAATGAACTGGCCCTGCCTTGAGTTGTTCTCTGCACTTGGTGATTATTGAGCTTGTAGTGGATAATTTCCAATTGTGGTTGATGTTTGACTGCAAGGAGGAGAAGTCATAGATAAGCATCACATCAAAAAATAAAAAAACTGAGACTTACTATATATAGATATGGACTCATAGCTTAAAGCGATTTCAAGTACTGCTTAGTAGTCACTAAAGATTTCATTGTTATTATAGGTCGTAGGTCGACTTGAAATGCTTTTCGAACTTGTTTAGAAATAGCATTGTTAAAATCTTTTATTTGTTTTTCTTTTTAAATAAATGCATCATCGGCTGGCTTTTAAGTTAACACAAGATTTATACGTATTTATAAATCGATAGGAATCGTTTATTTCACTGGAGAGATCGAAATGGAATGCAATAATTAATCATGCATAAGTATTTTGTATTCTTTTGCTTTTCAAAGTTAATAGAAAAATACTTGATATACGAAAGCATTGAAATTTGAATCAGTATTAGCTGTTAGTGTTTATAACCGGACTGACATTTAATTAAGACCCTTTGAATGATAGCTCAACATTAATTTGTTTAAAACTATTTATTTATTTTTGTATGGTATGCACATAAAAAAGGTGGAATCTGCAGTTGCAAGCTTTGCCGTTCTTTTCTCGCTTCATGTAATTGGAATTCCCAAATACTTCTAGCGTTGAAGATATGGTATGGCCATTACAACTGTGGATTCTTTAGCAAAGTCTGCTGATGATAGAACTTGGTGGTTCTTGAAATAGCTATACAGACAACCTGCTCACCTTTTGTGCTGCCTATGATTTTAAAATCTTACAAATAAATTCGTAAGTAAGATTTATTGACCTGAAGCCGGCTAAAACCCAGTTTTGATTAACTTCAATAAGGTCGAAATCTAGACAAATTTTTGTCATAAGTTTTGTTAAAAAGTATACCCTGTTCTACCTTAATGCTTTAATTAGCTCAATTTCTGGAGTTAAGAATCACTTTGGGCGGCAATTTTTCCAAATGAGACTTAGTGGACCACTTTGTGGCTAACTTCAGTACCTCTAATTCGCTATTTCCTTGATTTTTCTTAAGTCAATTACATTGGCGATTGGCAGGGGATTTACTTTAAAATGTCCAACAATTGTTGAAGTAGCCCAATCAAAAGAAAAAGACTTGTATCAAGCCTCAATCTGTTTGAGTTATCCCACAGAACATTGGATACAATTTAAATAATCTTAACATGAGAGAAATCATTTTTTTTTTTTTTGCATTTGATAAAAATGATTACTAGAAAGGGAAAAATACTTACATCGAAATTATAATTAACTATTTTAATTATTTTGGGGCTATTCCAGTGGGAGCATTGCGGCGAGGCGAATAGCATTATCAACTATTCCTTTCGTTGAGCTTATTATCGTCGCCGTCGGTTGGGTAAAAATAGGCGGGCTATTTATTTTTTGTTGTTGCTTTTATCCTGGCAGGTGGCACAGAGTCAATGCTCCGAGCTTGAGCCATTGGCCACCAGTCCACCAGCTAGCATAATGCGTCAAAATACCTAATTAAGAAACTGCAGTAGTCGCCATTTGGTCATTTTTTTGCTCGTTGTTGTGCTCCGATTATAGTGGGCTTTGGCTTGCGTGTGCTAAGCTCTGACCAGGCAGGCAGGCATTCATTTAATTATGACACACACACACACACACACACACACACACACATACACAGACATACAGTCACATTCCGCACATACCAAAGGCGTGTCCTGCGGCGCTGAAAAGCAGACTAAAGGTTTTCTTTTTCTCCCACACCCTCGATCCATCCATCTCTTTGTGGCCAAATAGTTTGACCGAAAAAAAAAAACATTTAACAGCAACAAGAACGGCAAAAGGAACAATTTGTGTCACGTCACATTCACGTTCCCCAGAAACTAATTAAGAACTTGATAAAGTCTGAAGCCAGTCAATGAAATTTGACGCAGCATTTCTTTAGCTTAGATTAAAAATAAACGGCACTAAATGTGTAATTTAAATGGAACGGGATCAATGGGACCACAGGAGCCTGTTGCTGCGTACAATAAAGACAAAAAAAGAGAGAGAGAGAGAGGGATAGATGGAGAAAAACCTATTTTTAAGCCAATCTGGGGTCAAGCACATCGTCACCTGGCCAGACTGAACCCTTTTGGCATATATATTTTAATACCTAAAATTTATTTACGTTACTAAGCCAAAAAAAAAAAGAAGGAACTTACAAAACAAATGAAAACGACTTTGAGTTACCCTGCAGTAAACAATTAATATTGAAAACTATTTTGATCTAGCTGATTTAGCATATTAAAAGATGACACCAAAAAATCTTTTGATTGCCTAGTTTTAGATGACTTTAACCCGTTTAGTCAGAAAGTATTAAGTATACACGAGAAGAGTTGTCTATGACCGCGCTTAACAAAGTTTTGTTTGGTGTTTTTTTTTTTTTTTTGGTGGCGGATTCAGCGAGGCTGCAGTAATGTGAATTGATTTTCATTTCAGCCGCCAATAAACTCGTCCGCTTAACTTCTTCTCGTAGGTTTAGCTATCTACTACCACCTCACACCAACTCAACTCAACTCAAACCAACCCAACCCACCCCAGCCCGGCCATCCATCCATCCATCTAGCTTTCTATGCTTCATCAATGGTCGGGACGGGTCGAGGTAAAAAAAAAACTGTAAAATTTGGAACTTGGAAAGCCTGATAGAATATTTCCGCCTAAATACTTAAGGAAAATTCTTGATTTGATTTGGCCGCGTGAAAACTTTTTAATTAATTGGCTCGGCTGGCCGGTTTGCAGTTGCCGTTTTTGTTGCAGTCATGGCAACCAATAACAACGGATGTGGTTGCTTTTGGGTTTCGAATCAAATAGACGATGTGGCCGAATCTGAGGATGAGGATGCGATGTGGTTGTTGTCAGTGAGTGGATCTTGACTTGGTCTCGCGTCATTTCGCTTTTCGGCCCAAATGTCAAACGTGACCCAAAAGTTGTTTGCTCTCTTCCCCGAATTCGGACGTGACAGTAATAGGTCATGCTCGATTCGATTCGATTCCAGGAGAAAACAAACTTTGTTTTATTTGATATTGATTTGATATTTTGTTTTTTTTTCAAGTTTTAGAATTTGTGTTGTATTTGTTTTTTTTATCACATAAATTTCTTCTACGTTTTATTTTTGTTCGTTTGTTTGTTTGTTTATTCTCTTTGTCTTTTTGTTGTTTGTTTAAGTTGTAAAGATTTATATTTTACAAATGTTGTGAATTTTCATTTGATCAGTTTTAAATTGTTTTGGTTATTTGTTAGAATTTGAACATTGTCATATAACTTACGTTTTTCTCAATTCATTTCCTTGGAAAATTTGTTTGTGTTTCTTAGAAAACTTGATTGCAATCAATTAGGAAAATTGCCTTTAAGGACCTTTTACTTTGGGCGAAAACCAAATTTACATCCTGCCATTTCACACTCAATTTTCCTAATCGAATTAGCAAACACAAAATTTTGTCCTCTTCTTGATCTTGATGTTGTCGTCGTTGTCGACTCAAAGCGACCACATAAAATGTTATTTAATTTAAATTTCTTTTCCAATAAAAATTAATTCAATTAAAACTTTGCACCTTTTCAGTTCAAAACTTCAAAAAAAGGAGCACCTAGCCAATAAGGGGCGCGCGCGCGCCTAAAATTTTGATACACGGAGATGACAATGCGTCGTATACGCAATTTCCTTCCGTACAGAGTCGCGTTCTATCGGCTACTGAACGAACGAAAACGAAAATGAAAACAGAAGAACAGAAACAGAGATAGAAGCAGAGGCAGAAGCAGAGGCCGAGGCCGAGGCAACAGAAACAGAAATCGAAACCAAAAACTGGCGGCAACGAGACTTAAAAGAAGCAACAAGCGGCCCAGGAGCGGATTTGTATACTCCACTTGGCGCCACTCATAAATCGCATCTGTTATCACACATTTATATATATTTATAAACATATTTATTTATAGCCATTAGACAATGACATCATCTTAGTGTTAGACGTACAATTAAAACGTCTGCATAATTAAACAATCCTACTGTGATTGTGAGATTCAAGCGTTTATCTTTTTGGCATTTTTATCTCCATCGGCCGTGTTCAACGTGGACCTATGGCAACCACCTGTTAGCTTTACAGCTGCGCACTGTTAGCTAACAGTTTTTTGGAATGGCTTGGATTATGGTTAACCAAGCGAAGCTTTTTGCGTTTACATTGCCGCATTACTCATACGCCCCGTATCCCAACAGCAGTAATACCAGCAGCAGTTTTTTGTTATTGTTGTCTCATTATTGTTATTAAAACATAGTCAGGCGGCATAATGAAACTGTTATATATCGCCAATAAATAAATCAGTCAAACTAACTTACAATTTGCATAAACGAAAAGTGACAATTGTCACGTTAGATTTGGGCCAACTTAAATGACATTTTACGACGACTTTCAGTCAGTAAATATTAAATATTATTATATCCATAGATATAGTATGTACAACTTTCTAAAAGAGTTTAAGCCATTCGGGCAGATTGAGCGGCATGCTTAGGTTTCAATTGTATTCTCTATATTAGAAATATTATTAACATTTTCTTAAATAATTAACAAGTTACTGTGGGAAAACTTTAACTATAATTATTAATGATAATGCCAAAATTGATCGAAATTCAAGCAGGAGATGAAAATGTAAATGAGAAAGAAATAGCAACTAAACCCTAAAGTTTTCTTTTCTTTTTTTTGCGATTTGCAATTCATTTCATTTGCTTTATATGTTCTTTTTCTTGCTGGAATTGGAATATAAACCTTGGAATCTTTACTTTTAAGCAGCTCTTGAGCACTTACTGTCAAGTTACCGGATTAGCTTCTATTCATGTCTGCAGGCTTTAATGCGGAAACACATTTGATCTATAAAGTCTAAGGATTGGCTTACAAAATCAAGTTGGAGCATTGCGGCGCACATAGTCTACTACATACATATGTATATAATAAAGTTATTCGATTTTTTTTTTTAATTTATAACCTATTTTAGTGATAATTGCATAAAATTTGAAATTTGTTAGAGTATAAGAATAATAAACAGACAAATATTAATTTTTATAGCACTCACTTGGTAAATATCGATGTTTTTGACAGATAGTTCCTATGGGGTCTATATGATATATTGGGGTGATCCGGCTGTAGCTTCAGCGGTCTGAAAGGAATTTGCTATGATCAAAAAGTCTCGTCGCGTTGTTTATATATACACACCTTCTTTTTATAATCGGCGACGCTTCCTTTTTTTGATTTGCACACTGACAAATTTTGTTTAAAAGGAATGAGATGAATGTATGTACAGTGGACCCTCGTCAACAAATGCCTCAGACAATGATCGTTGCGCATAGTGAATATATGAACACAAAAAGGTGAGCAGGTTGTCTTTATTCAAGAACCACCTATCGTCCCTATTTCCTATCATTGTAATTCTTGAACCTGCTCACCTTTGAAATAATCTTCTTGTTGAAGATTGACCCCGAGTCAGCTTAAATGCCGACTTTCATTTTAAACAGGTCATAATCTAATCGTTTTCCTTTAACCCTCAATAAAAGCTGAGCTTAAAATTCAAATGTATTTGGGTGATTTTTTGAGTTCATGAAAAGCTTCTATACACTTTGAATTGGATTGAATCATATAATGCCTGTATTATTTTTCAACCTGGAACGCATTAATCCATTCGACATTTATTTGTATGCGAAAAGTTTGAATGAACTGTGTTTCCTAACCGAGGTTCTACTGTATTTGCAAATAGATGATATACGTACATAGCTGTTATTCGAGATTTTACAAAACTTTTAATATACTATGCCAAATTTGATGGCTGATCATCACCTAATGCTGATGGATCTATGTAAATAAGCAATACATATGTATGTATAAACTTACAATAGAACAAATTTTTATGAATATATGCTTGAAATTCCAAATTAATTAACAGTAATAATAATAATAACTTAACGATTCTTATTTTGGAGTACTTATTAATTCAGTTTTTGTGCTTCAAATCCAGTTCTAATTAATAAAATATACTAAATATGGGAAATTATGAAATGATTTAATTAACAAATGTAAATAAACCAAAAATGAAAACGGAAATTTGCTGCCTCGACTTGGCTATACGTTGGGAATCGAATGCACATTCAAATGTCTCAATATAATATATACATATATAATATAAGTAGTCCCATGAATCTGAATATACCCTTTTACTTTATGCAATGTGCAGGGTATTTTATAACAATTGACTAAAGTTTACCTATAAAAGGCAGATGAATTATGACGAGTTTGCCAGATTTATAAAAAGTCCAGAATAGTTTTATTCGATTTCCGTTTATTATGTGTGGTATTTTGGCCATTTTTTCGTCCAATGGCCAGTCCGTACAACCACGCCGTATCCTGAACAGTGAGCATACTTTACGGGAATTGGCTTATCGCCTGAGTGGAAAGCAACGCCATCGAGGTCCTGACGACACTGGTGTGGCGGTTGTTGAGAGTCAGGGCGTGGCTTTAATGCACGAACGTCTCTCAGTGATTGGCGTCGAGACAGGTCATCAGCCACTGTACTCTGAGGATGGTTCCATTATGTTGATCGCCAATGGCGAGATTTACAACTATCTCGAACTGGCCAAGGATATAGCCGAGGAGCGCGGGGGCTATCAACCGAAGAGTGACAGCAATGTGATCATTGAATTGTATGAGAAGTATGGCAAGGATTTGCTTAATTACATCACTGGCATGTTCGCTTTCGTACTATACGATAAGAAGAAACGGGAATTGCTAGTGGCCCGCGATCCCTTTGGCATTATTCCCCTGTATATGGGCCAGGACGATGCGGGTGATCTTATGTTTGCCTCCGAAATGAAATGTTTGATAGGAATTTGCCCACAACTGAAGACTTTTCCACCCGGCCACTGTATCCAGGGACAGGTGAAGTTGGAATCAGAGACCAAACGCTACTATGATCCAATTTGGAGGCATGGCACACCAACTCAGCCAGTCGACTTGAACGAACTAAGAGTGCAACTGGAGCGGGCTGTTCGATCGCATTTGCAATGCGATGTTCAGTTTGGAGCTTTGCTGTCGGGTGGCTTGGATTCCAGTTTGATAGCATCGATAGCTACAAATGTAATGCGGGAAAAGGATCCAAACTACCGACTGCATACATTCTCGGTGGGTATGATAGGGTCTCCGGACTTTGAGCATGCTCGCATGGTGGCCCGTTATATAAATAGCCACCACACTGAGGTTGCCTTTACCGTTGACGATTGCCTGGACGGAGTGCGAGATTTAATATATCATTTGGAGTCCTATGACATATCCACTGTACGCTGCAGCCTACCCATGTTCTATTTGGCCAGATATGTAAAGAGCACCGGCATCAAAATGATACTGTCTGGTGAGGGAGCCGATGAGATATTTGGTGGCTATCTCTACTTCCATCAAGCGCCCAATTATGAGGAGTTCCATATGGAAATGGTCAATCGGTGTGAGCAACTCCATGTCTCGGACATTTTACGTGCCAACAAGGTAACCATGTCCAAGGGTCTGGAGCTGCGAGTCCCATTTCTAGACACAGCGTTTGTCAACTATGTGATGGGTATACGTCCCCAGGATAAAATTCCAGGGTCCCTCAATGAATTTGAAGGTGTGCGAGAGAAGCGCATTGAGAAGTTTATTTTGCGTAAGGCTTTTGCCCAAAACTATCTACCAGATGCAGTACTTTGGAGGCAAAAGGAACAGTTCTCTGATGGTGTGGGCTACGATCTTATCGATGCCATACCCAAGTTCGCTGCGCGTCACGTGAGCGACGATCAACTCCTAGAGGCTGTGAAACGTTTTCCCATTAATCCGCCAAAAACAAAAGAGGCTTACTATTATCGCTGCATATTCGAGGAGCAGTTTCCAGGTGAAGCAGCTGCTAGAACTGTGGATAAATGGACACCACGCATGGATTGGGGTTGTCCTGAAGATCCGTCGGGTCGTGCCCAAAAGGCACATGATAAGTCCTATGGCGCGTGCTAGACGACTCCATCCAAAAAACCATTACCATAACCACAGCCATCTCTCGCTCTCGCTCTGTCTCTGACTCACTCTTTCTCATGAACTATATTCTCCATCTCTTTCTGTCTCGATCTATCTCATTCTCTCGTTTGTGTTGCAGACAGTCGTCAAACTATCCAATCTTGCAATAAGAAAAACTGGCGTTCAGATTAATGGGTAGTTCTTAATACTTATCTTGCATCCAGTGGATTCCATTCGCTGGTTCCTTTAGGAAACAGAAAAAATAAAATATTTGCGGCTTCTGCGAACAAGGATGGTGTTTTATTCGCCCAATATGCGAAAATCTCGTTCTCGCCATTGCTTTACAATACAAAATTTATCTTTGAACTTATGATTAGGCCACGATTCTAATAATATTTCCAGGAGTCAATGGATTCTTGATTTTTTTGTTTGCTCTTACGCTCAATTAGACCGGCCAAATGCTCCGAACGCATGGACAGCGAGTCAATTTTTTCCACCAATTGCTGATACGGACTCAAGGGTTGAGTGCCCATCACTACATGACCAAGTTTTGAATCAATTTTGGCATTGAGCCGGGCATTTCGAATCAAGTTGACTATCCAGCATTCGGCTTCGTTGGGCTTCATGTTCAGCTTATCAGCCAACATGCTAATGGTGATGCACTGGTGGATACGGCAGAAAGTTTCAAAAATCATTAGACGGGCGTCCTCGACGAACTCATTTAGGCAGGCCACAATGAAGAAATCGTTGAGAATGACTGTCTGGCATTCGTGCAACTTAAGACGAGCACCCTCAAAATCGAAATTCACATACAGGCACTCGAGGAATTCGGTAATAGGATCGCGATATGTATACGACTCCTGTTGTATAACCTTGATCAAATCCTTAAGGGCATTGCGGCGAGTACGGTTAATGACCACGGCGGTGGCCAAATAGCGCATTATGTGCGGGCACATGGTCTGAATGGCATTCAAATACAATGGCTTATACAGGAACATCTCGATGATCAGATCCCGGCCTTTCGGATGATTGAAGAAAACCAACACCGACCAGTGAATAAGCCAAGTCCGCTGCTGCAGGGCCTGAATGGTGGAAAAATTGGCACTATCAATGTAATCGCGCAGACGTGTCAGATCCTCCAAAGCCGTGTTCCAGTTCAAAGTTAGAATTTCAGCCGCCAGTTTACCCCATAAAACATTCAGATAGTTCTGCAAAACAAGTGTTTTTTTCGTTGTTATTTGAACAAAGATTATTTCCAATCCAGTACCTTATCATTCGGAGCCATGACAATCAAACAGAAATACAAGTACGAGGTGGACTCCTGATAGTTGCCGCACTCGTACAAATACTTGGCCAACTTGTAGGCGCTATATAAATGTTCCATTTTAAAATTGTAATCCTTTTGCAAGGCATTAACAAATGTTTTCGAATCCTTCATGCTCTCGCCGTTCTTGAGAATATCGGTGGCCTTCATGATTGGCGCCACTTCGTTCTGCAACTGCTTAAGCGTAGCCAGCACCTCGGCTTTTCGTTGCACTAGCTCTTCGGGCATCTCCTGGCTAAGATTCAAACGCTTCCGTGTGTCCATAGTGTAATCAATCATGTTCGTCTTGTTTACGGTCTCCAGGATGTATTCCAATAGTTCTTGTTGGTTGTAGATCTACGAGAGAGGGAATTGCAAAAAGAAAGCGGGGTGTTAACCTTTAGTTGCTGGGTTGGTGGTGGTGACACGGCAAACTAAAATTTCTAACCTCCTTGCCGCACAAAAATTCCAGAAGAGGAAACGTTAAATGCCTGTCCAAATATTGACAGTTGATACGTGTTAGATCGAATTGCGCCATAATTAAAGATGTTTTTCCACTATTTCCACAAAAAATTTATAAATCAACTACAAGTAAAATACGCGTGCAAACCGCGCGCAGTGTGGCCAGAGATGAAAAGAAACACCTATGTATCGATTATTTTGATATCGATATATTTTTTTAAAGCTGTTAGTGATGATATAAGCATTATGAAACTGTCTCAAATCGAGCACGCATAATGAGAGTGCATACATGTTTCATCACTATTCAAGTAACTGACGCTCATTCAAATAATATTCAAACTTGTATGCTCTTTACGATTTCAATTCCTCCAAATTTTGTTTGTGTTTTTTTTTTTGCAAATTGTTTGGAAATCTGTTTTATTTTATTATTTACCGCTGTCGGTACAATTGAAGTAAACATTTTTAATTTTCGTTTTAAATGTATTTCTTTAATTGCATAAGACAAAACTTCCCAAAAAAATTCGGCTGAGATTGTCGAATTCTATTGCTTACTTTTCGGTTTAACCTATTAATTTTGTAAAATAACGAGATTGAATACTATTTTTTTTTCCAACACTTTAAATAGACTGAATATTTATTTCATCAAATGTTTTGCACATAAATATACATATACTAATATATGTTATTTTTTGTTTTTTCTTTGTTTTGTATAAGGGTATGGGTATATAGATGGATTAAATATTTATATAAATAGTGGATTGCGTATCTCATTTGACTGCCACAGGGGCATTTTATGTAACAATAGCCACTTAGGTACATATAGATTATGCAATTAACTGTCGATTGTAGTTCTCAAATACATACATATACATTTATACAGTTAGGTAACATATATATATATATGTATATATAAAGATTAGAAGGAGATCAGCATACCAATTTGTTCGTTTTGCAACTCAAAAATTTTCACAACATGGAAAAAAATGCATTTCTAAATATGTTTGTATAGATTATAGTTGTTTTTGTTTTATAACGATAACGATAAAATTCTAGTTATTGTCATTGAAGTTATGGATATATGTATATTTTCTTCTTTTTTTGTATGTTTTTTTTTTAGTTAGTTAAATTTTGTTTTTATGTTTTTTTGCACTCTTAATTGACTCCTTCAGTTTTTTCTTTTCAATGGAGGGCATCTCATATACATAGCTCTTCCCCAGCTAGAAATAAAACTAAATGAAAAAGCTTATCCTTGTTTCTTTGTTTTGTGTGTACATATGTATGTAAAAAAAACTCAAGTCTTTTTTTGTTTTTAAGTGTAAACTAAACTAAAATCGCGAAAATAAGAATCACAAATTGAAAACGAATTTCTCTCTAGACTAAGGACGATGCACACAGACGCAAGGCTCCAATTTAGGTCCTGATCACGCCACCGGGTCCTGGCAAGCCACTGCTCTTGCCAGTTAAGTAGGAATCTACTTGACGAGCTGCTTGCCGACCCTCGGTGATGGCCCACACGACCAGCGACTGACCACGGCGGCAATCTAGAGAAGATGTGAAATACAAAAGGACCATTTGAATGAAGTTCGAGAACAAGTCAAAGGCTTATCGATTACTTACCTCCTGCGGCAAAGACCTTGGCATTGGAAGTGCCATATTGTCCATTGCATGCCTTGATGTTACCACGTGGATCCAATTCCAAGGCAAGTTCACCGGGAACAGTCTTCTCGGGACCCAAGAAGCCCATGGCCAGCAAGATGAGGTCGGCGGCAAAGTATTTTTCTGATCCAGCGACTTCTTGCATGCGCCATTGGCCCGTCTCTGTTTTTGTCCACTCGACCTGGACAGTATTTACGCCCTTGATGTGACCGTTCTCGCCAACAAACTCTTTGGTTGTGGTGCAATACTGTCGCGGATCCTTGCCCGTATTCAGTTTCACTTCCTCATGGCCATAGTCCACACGGAAGACCTTGGGCCACTGTGGCCAGGGGTTGTCCTCGGCCCGCTTCTGTGGGGGTTCAGGTAGGATTTCGAAACTGGTGATACTCTTGGCTCCCTGACGTAGGGAAGTAGCAATGCAATCGCAGCCTGTATCACCACCTCCAATGATGATCACATCTTTGCCGGCCGCTGAGATGATGTCCTGTTTGCCGCCCAGTTGTTTCTTCTGCTGGGCTTCTAGGAACTCCATGGCAAAGTGAATACCCTTTAGATCACGATTGGCCAGTGGCAAATCGCGGGGCCAGGTGGAACCAGTTGTGAGCAATACTGCATCATATCTACGGATCGAAAGCAAAACCAAACCATGTTGGAGAATATACTAAACTATTATAAATGGGATTCTCTGAAAAACGTACTCTTGCAGCAGCTGCTCGGCCTTTAAGTCCTTGCCCACATGAACATTGGTACGGAATTCGATTCCTTCGTCGGCCATAAGATCGACACGACGCTTGACCACCTGAAATATCAAAGGTAATGTGTATTCTGGTCTACAAATTGAAGACAACTGTCTAGAAATTACCTCTTTGGACAATTTCATGGTCGGAATGCCATACTGAAGAAGTCCACCGACACGATCGTTGCGCTCGAAGACGGTGACAAAGTGTCCAGCCCGGTTAAGTTGCTGGGAGGCAGCCAATCCCGATGGTCCGGAACCTACAATGGCTACCCGTTTGCCCGTGCGCACCTCAGGAATTTCTGGTTTTATCCAGCCCTGCTCGAAGGCATGATCAATGATGGCGCATTCGATGTTCTTGATGGTCACCGCCGGTTCAGAGATGCCCAACACGCAGGAGCCCTCGCAGGGGGCAGGGCAAACGCGTCCGGTGAACTCGGGGAAGTTGTTGGTCTGCAACAGTTGACGCAAAGCCTCCTGCCATTCCCCATGGAAAATCAAATCATTCCATTTGGGTATAATATTTCCCAGAGGGCAGCCCGTCGAATTGGACTGACAGAAGGGCACACCACATTCCATGCAACGGGCCGCCTGGACCTTTAGGTTCTTGCGCACATGCGGGAAGTTGTAAACTTCGTTCCAGTCCTGCTGTCGTTCAGCCGCATCGCGGTAAGGTGCCGTCTCTCGCTTGTACTTGACAAAGCCGCGTGTCTTGTCCAACACTCGATCGGCACGCTTTTGCTCCAGAGCCACATCTTGAATGGCCTCCTCGATGTCCTTAATGTGTGGCTCATGCTTGCCATTGCCATTCTCTAGGGCAGGCGTTTTTAGAGGCTGCTCTACAGCCTCCTGCTCGGCAAGATCCTTGAGAGCCTTCTGATACTCATACGGGAAGACCTTAACGAATTTCGTTTGGGCCTCAGCCCAGTTATCGAGTAATTGCTTGGCCACCTTGGAGCCAGTCTTCTCAATGAAATCGACCAGCAGTTTCTTAACCAACGCGACATCCTCCGACAACTCTAGCGGCAACAGCTCGACACTCTCTGGATTCACCTTGGGCTTGAATGTGCCATCAATGTCGTACACATAGGCAATGCCACCGGACATGCCAGCTGCGAAATTGCGCCCAGTCAGACCCAGAATGAGTACCAAACCGCCAGTCATATATTCGCACCCATGGTCACCGACACCTTCGACCACTGCGGTAACACCCGAGTTGCGAACACAGAAACGTTCGGCAGCAATGCCCCGGAAATAGGCTGTTCCCTCGGTGGCACCGTACAGGCACACGTTGCCCGCAATCACATTGAGATGCGACTCAAAGGTGGCGGTATCGGGTGGAGTGATTACCACATTGCCACCACACAGACCCTTGCCGACATAATCATTGGCATCACCCTTAAGAGTGACATTGACACCGCGGGCCAAGAAAGCACAGAAACTCTGGCCGGCCGAACCCTCCAAGAAGATGTCGATGCTCTTGTCCACGGGTAAACCAGCCTCGCCGTATTTGCTGTGGACGATAGAGAATGCAGAATTTAGTGATTGAACTGGCGAAAATAAGTATCTCTGCGCTTACCATGCAATATGATAGCTCAATGTGGAGCCAAATGCTCTCTCCTCATTGTGAATACGCATTTTAACCGTAACATTATCAGCGGAACCATTGAAGATCTGCTGGGCCTTGGCAATTAACTCATTATCTGTACGCTTCTCCAACTGAAAGTCCTGTTTGATGGAACCGCCCACAATATTTGTGCCCGGACGCAGGTCCAAGGCTGGTTGCAACAATAACTTAAGGTCCAAATGGCTTGCCTTTGACTCCCGTTGGCTGGCCACACGCAAGAGATCAGTCCGTCCAATAAGATCCTGGAACTTGCGTATACCCAAATTGGCCATTATTTGGCGAATCTATGGGAAGAAGAAAAGTATCTATTAGTTTGAAACTTCAAATGCAGTAGAAAAATACGAATCTTACGTCTTCGGCCAGCATGAAGAAGAAGTTAATAACATGCTCGGGTTTTCCGGTGAATTTTTTACGCAACACTGGATCTTGGGTGGCAATGCCCACAGGACAGGTATTCAGATGACACTTACGCATCATGGTGCAACCTGAAGAATAAAACAACAGCTCACTTGAAGAAATCTCCTTTAATTAGATTGTAGAATGCTCTCTCACTTACCCATAACAATCAGGGGGGCGGTACTGAAGCCAAATTCATCGGCTCCCAAGAGAGCAGCAACCACCACATCGAAGCCAGTACGCAACTGACCATCGGCTTGAACAACCACCCTGTTTAGAGATGGACGGAGGAGAGGAGCACAATCCGAAACCAGTTGAGAAGCGGGAGACATAGAAAGGAGGGCAATGTTAGCATAAAACGATATTCTTAAACTCAATTAAAGTAATGAGGAGAAATTACGAATGGAGCACAGCGCGGCGCGACGTTCGTGCGAGTGAGCAAGTGAGCGACAGGATCGACCGATCGTCGATATCGATATGTGTGGGTGGGTGGATCTGGCGTGGGAGAAGAAACTGAGTCTGACTCTGCCCAATTGTATTGTATGTTTATATCGCCCACAAATCAATCATCAATCAATCAATCAATCTTGATCAACGTTTTCCAACGCTGTCATCATCTGGATAACATAACCACCAGGCCACTTTCGGTAATGTTTCGTTCATGATTAGTAACAAGAGAATCGAGTGGATCGAGCAGAAGGGCCTCTGCTTTGGTCGGTCACTTACCTTGAACGTAGATTATTCAAAACCAAAACTTGATGAGTTTCGGCCACACCCAATTCCCAGGGTAGACCGGCATTCTTGATGCCAGTCCAGGAGCTAGCACCAGTGCCGCCATCATGACCAGAGATTACAATATGCTCAGCTTTACCCTACAAAAACAATGATGATAATATCAAGGAATAATGTAAGGAATGTTTTATCTACTTCGATATCCTTACCTTAGCTACTCCGGAGGCTACCACACCGACGCCCACTTCCGACACCAACTTAACACTGATGCGTGCATTGGGATTGGAGCATTTTAGATCATATATCAATTCAGCCAAATCCTCAATCGAATAGATATCGTGATGGGGTGGCGGTGAGATTAAGCCCACACCCGGCACCGACTTACGAGTCTTGGCTATATCCTTGGTAACCTTATAACCGGGCAGCTCACCGCCCTCACCAGGCTTAGCACCTTGAGCCATCTTAATCTGCAAATCATCAGCGTTGGCCAGATAAGAGGCGGTAACACCAAATCGTCCAGAAGCCACCTGTTTAATAGCCGAACGGCGGCTATTATTGGGATCTTGATCTGTAAATGGATCCCACAACCTTTTATGAGCAAAATATCTTAAAAGAGAGATCTCCTAGACGAACTTACTCAAATAACGATCTGAATCTTCGCCTCCTTCGCCGGTGTTGCTTTTGCCCCCAATGCGATTCATGGTTATGGACAATGTCTGATGGGCCTCCAGAGATATGCTGCCAAAGCTCATGGCTCCGGTGGCAAATCGTTTAACAATTTCGCTGGCCGGTTCCACTTCCGATATATCGATCTTTTGACGATCGGTCACAAATTCCAATTGACCACGCAGTGCACACTTTTTCACACTGTCCAGAGTGGTCTTCTTGAACTGCTCGAAAGCGCCAAGATTCTTATTGACAGCCGCTTCTTGCAAACTGCCAATCGAGGAGGGCTCGTTAATGTGAGCCTCGCCACCATGACGCCAATGGTACTGGCCTGGATTACGGAGAATGCGAGTGTCGGGCGAGACCTTGCAATAGGTTAGCTGGTAACGATCCAGCCCTTCTTTGGCCATAATCTCCAATGTGACGCCGCCAATGCGGCTTTGAGTGCCACGGAAGCATTTGTTCACCAGATCGTTGCCCAATCCCACAGCCTCAAAGATCTGGGCACTCTTATAGGACTGCAATGTGCTGATACCCATCTTGGCCATTACCTTGGCAATGCCGGTGTCAATGGCCTGGGCATAAGCATTGTAGATTTGCTTGTTAGTGACCTCAGGACCGATTACACCATCATCCCGCAGCGCTTGGGCCAATTCGAAGGCCAGGTAAGGACAAATAGCATCAGCTCCATAGCCCAAGAGGACGCAGATGTGATGCACTTCACGTGCTTCGGCAGTCTCCACCACAATGCCGACCTTCATGCGTTGCAGCGTCTCAATCAGATGATGATGAAGTGCGCCCAAGGCGAGAAGCGCCGATACGGCTAGACGTCCCTTTGCGCCCGCCTCTCGATCGGATATGACCAGAATTTGATAGCCAGCTTGGGCAGCATTTGCACCCTCGCGGCAAACGCGATCAATGCAATCGATGTAGCCCTGAACACCGTCATTAAACTGGAATGTTATGTCCAGCACTTTGGTTTTCCAGCCGCGATGCGTATTCCGCTTGAGCAGCTGGGTATCTGGAATGCTCAGTATGGGATTTGGTAGCCAGATGCGATGAACCTGCTGTGCCGATGGCTCCAGCAAATTGGCCTCCGGACCAATGGGACACTGCATCGACATGACCACCTTTTCGCGGAATGGGTCGATTGGTGGATTGGTCACCTGGGCGAATAGCTGCTTGAAGTACTCGTAAGGAATGGGTTGGAATGCCGACAAGCATGCCAATGGAGCATCATTGCCCATAGATCCCAAGGCTTCTTTCCTAAAAACACACAACCACACCGACACACATTAATTAAAGAAAGCAATTCGAACATATTTATTGATCTCTGATCTTACTTGTTCTTAAACATGGGTATGAGCAACATGTTCACTGTCTCCGTGGTGTATCCAAAGAGCGGAAGACGCGGATCAAAGATGCCACGTTGAGAGGCAGGCAGCTTGGGCTGCTCCTCCACCGGGGCATTCAAAACATTCGCATTACGTATCTCGTCCAAGGTTATCTAAGGAGAGAGAGAGAGAGTTGTTTTCAAAATTAGGCACAGTGAATTAATATGCGATATTTTCATCATGCACGGGAACTCAAAGCAAAATCATAACAAAAACTCAGAACACTCAAAGACTACGATTTCTCCTGAAGACTTCTCTAAAGGACTCACTCACCATCTGCAATCGTCCAGGATTCAAAAAAAAGGGATTCACATTGAAAGCGTGAGAGAGAAATGTATAAATTTTTAGACCAATTACAATTACAAAGTTAGAAAATTTCGTGTCAAAATGTATCAAAGTGTTTTTATCAGTAGATGGATATACATATAGGTAGGTAATTGTAAGTATGTGTGTTTTGTTGTGGCTGTACCTGCTGAGGATTGATTGTGTGTGTGGATGGATGGAGGGGATAACTCACCTTTTGCTGCAACCATTCGGAATGGGGGCGCGACTTGGCAATCTGCGACTTCAACTCAATGTCCTGGATCAATTTCTGCTCTTTGGTATCCACCAACAACATGCGACCCGGCTTAAGGCGACTCTTGAGCGCCACCTGGGATGGATCTACATCGTAGACACCCACCTCGGAGGCCATGACCAGCACGTTTTCCTTGGTAACATAGAAACGCGACGGACGCAATCCATTCCTGTCCAGAACGGCACCAATGAAGCGGCCATCAGTGAAACTAATCAATGCAGGACCATCCCACGGTTCCATCACACAGGCAGCCCACTGGTAGAAGTCACGCTTCTCCTGCGGCATAGTTTTATCATTCTGCCAGGCCTCGGGAACCATTGTCATCACCGACTCGGGCAACGAACGCTCACTGGCCATGGTAATGAACTCCAAGACACAATCAAATGACCCAGAGTCAGAGAGATTGGGCTCAACCACCGGATAGAGTTTCTTTAGCTGATCGCCAAACAATTCGGACTGCATTACACCCTCGCGGGCCTTCATTAGATTGACATTGCCACGCAAGGTATTGATCTCACCATTATGGGCCAATACACGCAGAGGATGGGCACGCTCCCAGCTGGGGAAGGTGTTTGTCGAGAAGCGTGTATGGACCAGGGCCAGGTAAGTCTCGAATTCGGGGTTTTTCAGATCCGTATAGTAGTCCCAGAGTTGATCCGAGGTGAACAGACCCTTGTACACGACAGTGCGATCCGACAAGGAACAAATATAGAAACGTCTGCCCGGCTTGGTGAGCTCATGGCTGGCCCGTTTCCTCAATACGAAGACCTGTCGCTCAAATGTCTTCTCATCGCTGCCCTCGGGACGGCGTACGAATACTTGACGTGACAGTGGCTCCGATTTGCGAGCGACCACACCGATGGCCTCCTGTTTAGCTGGCACAGTACGCCAGGTAATCACATCTAGGCCCAGGCTCTTGGCCAATGCATTGAATTCAGTTTCGGCGGCTGAGTGTTGCGCCTCATCCAGATAAAAAATGCCTGTAGCATAATTGCCCAACTCTGGCAAGGTTACACCTTGAGAAGCGCTACAAGAAGATGTCAGCGAAGAAGAAGAAGGAAGCATATAAATATACATATATGTATGTATTTATAAATATGTACATATGTACGTATGATCAAAAAAATCAGAATCAATTTGATGCTTGTTGGAATTTATGGAATTTGCCATTGATTAAGTTTCATTTGTTATTCTAACTATAGGAAAAATACCTACATACACACATACATAGATAGTCTTATGTTTGTGTGTGTGTGGAGGAGGTTCATTGGATAGTCAGTCGGTCATGGTTATGTCACATTTGCGAGATGATTTCTAAATAATGCGCCATAAATCCAGGCAGGTTTCACATTTCTAATTGAATTAAAGGTCTCTCCATCTCTTTCTCTATCTCTATTTAGGCTTAAACATTCATTCATCGTCCCATTCAAGCGGAATTGCGATTGCGTTGAATGACGAAACGTCGTCGAAGTCGCCTTATCTACACAATCTCAGTGGTCCGTAATCGTCAGCAACTGTCAAATCCTTGACGCCAACAACAGCGCCTCTTCATCCGTCCGTCCGTCCGTCCGTCCGTTCGATCGTTGCAATTGTTTGTCATTTCAACGAGAATTGAAATGCACATACATATGTATGTATGTACTTAGTATATAAGCTAAGTAAAAATGTCAATCTTGTTCTTATTACGTCGCAGCGTTCAAGATTCATGGGGGGTTCCATATAAATAATATCAATATCGCAACAAGTGCCCGATTTTTAATGCGTTCCTTGAACTTGGCATTCAT
Source organism: Drosophila paulistorum (assembly GCA_018152135.1). Taxonomy (NCBI): domain Eukaryota; kingdom Metazoa; phylum Arthropoda; class Insecta; order Diptera; family Drosophilidae; genus Drosophila; species Drosophila paulistorum. The sequence continues at coordinate 18,556,220 of JAECXG010000690.1, forward strand.
TTTCATGTTTTTGTTGTTGTTTATTTAACTTGTTGCGCTGGCCAAATGGCAATCTACCTCGCCCTCAACGCCTCATAATTAGTCCCACGCCCCCGTCCCCTCGCCATGAGGGGTACTCGGACGAACGGACACGGGGCACGTGCGTGTCTAGCACGAATATGCAAAGTATTTCACAATTCCATGAGAGGCGCGCGCTAGCCCAAAACACACAAAATTAATACACATTCGAACATATTAATTAACAGGCTGCATTAGATGATAATTAAAGCAAGATTGAAGTCGTTTGACATTAGACGATTAAATGACCGCTTCGTCTGGGGTCTATATACATAGGTCTCTCTCTATGTGAACAGCTGTTATGGCAACAAGTAGTCACTAAACAACAAAAAATAAAAGTGCGAATTGAATGAACATTTCCCCCCAAACCCCCTACCCGTCACCGCCCCTTCACACCCATTTTATTTTCACCTACTGTTTCTCTCTATTAACCTTCCTCCATTCATTATTATGGAAATGTCATTTTATTTCGAGTAACTAATGGAATAATTTATTCAAAGTAATTGCTAAAAAAAAACACACATATTTTTGGCCAATTCCTATATGGCAAACCGTAACGAAAATGAGAGCCATGCCAAAATCATAAAAAAAAACACCGAAACCAAAAAATTGTTAACAAAATAAACAGAAAACAGCAAACATCAAGTAAATACACAGAAATCTAGAGAGCAGATGTTAGGGTAAATATTGCAAGTATATATACATATACATATATGTGTATAATATGGCCATTGGTCCTATATATGTACATACATACGTACATACCCCCAGATATATCTATATAGAATTGTATATATACAGAGGATATTTTGTATGTATTTGCTTGCTTTGAAGTTGAAATGAAATTATATTTGAATATAGTATATTAAATACCCTATAGGCAGATTATATCGGAATCATATGACAGGATGTTTGAGGTGAATTATATGGCAATTATATATCGTATTTGTGACAAAACTCGTTTTTCGCATATTTTCAGATAGATTGCGTTATTTCAATCCAATTTTCGGTATTTTTTTTTTTGTCTAACTAACAATCTAGTTAATAATTAGTTAATGCTCTCTAGATTAAAGAGTATGTACATATGTAGTCGTTTTTTTTCTTTTTTTCTTGTTGTTATTGTTGTCTTGTTCAACGACCAAACGACATGGCCAGTTTTTGTGCTATTTTTAAATAAACTTTTTGTTTCGCGCACGAGATTGCAACGTTATGGTCGGACGTCTAGACCCGTGTAAGCAATTTATCAATGGCGCCAAAATGGCAACCGGCATGTGCATACAAATGTAAGGATAGAGCATGCAGAAATGTGTTAAAAAACTTACAGAGCCTTGGCATAGAGTCCGTGTGGAATGGAAGCCAAAACGCCAGCACCATCGCCAGTGTCATTATCGCAGGCGCAGGCACCGCGATGATTCATCCGTTCTGACAGGGTCTGGGCATCACGTAAAATCTATTGATATATATATAGATATAGACGAAGATGGCATTTAGTGAATATATTTGAATCTTTCTTTCTCTCTCTGCCACTGGATGTTCACCTTGTGAGAGCGCTTGCCATCGATGGCCACAATGAAACCGACACCGCAGGCCTCATGCTCATTCTGAGGATCGTAGAGTCCTTGTTTGCTTGGTGCCTCCCAGGGCATCTGCTCCTGTACATCATCATCCTGATGCTGATCGTTGTCACTCAAGTGCACTTCATTCGATTCTTCGTTGTTGTTGATGATGTTGTTGTTGCTGCTGCTGCCGCTGCTGTTGCTGATGTTATTGGTATTGCTCTCAAAATTATTGCTGACGCTTGTATCAACAGTTGCACATTCAAATTCGCAATTGTCAGTGTTTATTGGTGCCATTATACGTTATATACCCGGGTTGCACTTGCTGAAAATGTTTTCTTTGCTTCTAGTATCTCCTCACACTTGATACTTTTATGTTTTAAATAAAATGTTCACTTGTTTTCTCGAGTTTGTGGTTTATAGTTTTCAGTTTTTCTTATTTTTCTTAATACACTTTAGAAGCTGCAAATAAATTGAAAAAAAAAAAAAAAAAAAAAAAAACAAAAATCAACATTATTTTACATTTATTGAGAAAAATACACGAAATCTACATTTCCCCCACACACAAACACACACACACACACACATACACACTTTCACACACAGAGTGTGGGAGAGAGATAGATAGAGACGAACGCACCACTTACAATACTATTTTGTTCTATATATTTTCTTTTAGTTTTTCCGCTTTTTGGGGCACACGCGACACTGACGGCTGCTTAAAAGCGAATGAGCAAGACAGCGACCAGTGAGCTCCGTTAAAGGCCCCCCAAACTGATCATTCTCGCACTCGCACTCACACTCACACTCATTCACCTACTCTCACTCTCTCTCTCAATGTGACGTTTCCCCCCATCCTCCTGCTCTCTCCATAAGTCATGAGTACTGAGCCATAATAATAATACTTTATAATATTAATAGTGTAATAGTTCTCTAGACACACACGATTTCCAGATTGATTCATATTCCTATACATACTTGTATTTTCTTATCAAAAAACTTAATTTTCATTTTTGAAATGCATTTATTTGCACATATGAATGTATGTGGGTATGACGAGTGTTTTTTTTTAGCGTAATATTTTTTGACTTTCTTCAAATGTCTTAATTAGTTATTCAACATTTGTCGTCCTCATGTTGTAAGGCACTTTAATTCAATGAATCAATCGAACGATCGAAATGGCACTTCTGTGCGATTGTGGAGCACCTTGGGACAACAAAAAGCAAATAGCAAATAGTTCATATCAAACTAGGAAAAAAACTATAAACAATTGGTGGAAATACTGCATGTATTGTCAGCTGATTGTTTGAATGTTTTCGAGGAATTTCGATATTCAGCTTAGGAAATTTACTTTACCACTTGGAAGATTTATTATTTTTGGTTTAATGACAAATAAAAATCAACATTTCGGAAAATTTCCAGCCTCCTCCCCTGGATATAAAGTCAGCAAGTAAATCTACTTTCTAGTATATTGTATCACATTTCCATATAGTGTATAATAATCTAATACTTTTATTTAGTGTTAAATTTAATAAAAAAAATGTCGAAGAATTCATTCAATATTAGATGCAATTCTCTAAACTTTACTTTCTAATAATTTATTTATTTCAATTCTTTCGAAGAAGATGTTCTGGTTTCTGTTTAAGGAATTCAATGCGAAATTTCGATTGAGGATTGATTTCAACATGCAACATTTATTTATTTATTAATTCTAAATATTCCATGAAGTTCCAAGAAATTGATGCGTCTATGGTGATGTTTTCTCTAGTTTATTATAGGGAAATTCAACTGTTGCAACACATTTATTCCCAAAGGAGGTCTCTGGCTTATTGTCCACCAGATAATATCCAATAATTACTAAAATTATTTGCTTTTTATTCAGTTCATCAAAGATATTAGGCATATTTTGAGAAGGTTTTTTGGGATCATCAACCTTTTGTATATGAAATAAATAATAAGAGCAAGAAAAGAATTGTATTTCTGTTGAAAATGCATTTGAAAATTGTTCTATATATGCATGATATTTTTGGAATTTGTTATTCTTGTTGTGAAGACATTTGAATTTATGACCTATTCTATTTTAAGAATCTCCATTTCAGAGATAAAATGTATTCATCTGACTTCGTGGCCATTAGAAATGCAAAAAAAAAATTTCCATAAGCTTTGCCATTCGCTTCGCAAGATTGCTTGATGAGTGAATTGACGTAAAATTGGCAAGAAATTTGCAACACTCGTGACAGTAGCTAATCCCTGCTGGGGTAGTATCTCTTATTATTAATTATAAAGACAAACATAAATAAGTCAATCAAAGGTAAGGCCCCAACAATAAAATACTAAAAACAAAAAACTAGAACTCATTGATAAGGATAAGCGGCCAAGTTCACGGAGTCCACTAAATAACGTATATATGTACATATATCAGCCTTAAAACACGCGTCTCCCGCCACAAAATCACTTCCCGCATGCCAGTTAAATCGGTTATCAAAAGGCATTCTATGAATTATGCGAGAATATTTGGTAAGTAGGTATGTCTATGTATATATGTACATATTCGTTCAAAGTCCCCACAACCGGCCGGCAAAAGAGCGATCGTTCGAACCGAACTTATCTGCCCCAACAGCGTAGAGTCAGAATGGTGGTGCTCTGAGTCTACGTCACATAGTCGCAATGTTTCGGAGACGATGCGCAACAGTGTGACACATTCGCACACTATTGAAACTTTACCCACTAGACTGTCGGTGGGTCGAAATTAGATGGTGGGGCGGGGCAGGGCAGAGCAGAGCAGAGCAGGGGGTTATGCCAGAGCCAGACCGGTTTTTTTTTCGGGCTCCTTGTAGCAGATAAGTGCCGAAAATTTCTCAAGCGATAATAATGCGTTGTTGCTATTTTATACCTGACAATTAGTTTGAGGAGGGGGGTACCTGACTTGTATACCGTATAAGGATAGCTTCATTTCAAACAGCAATTTTGAAACGAATGATCTAGAATATAAACCAATTTAAATAGTCATAAGACAAAATATATTGAGTACACTTGATCGTTTGGCACATCTAGGAACGTAAAATGACCTAAACAAGCTCCCTAAAGTATGCAAACGACATTTTTGGGAAACATTAGAGTCTATTGCATATTTTAGGGGGTGATTTTTCGTAGATCCACCGCATCGCGGGCGAAACACTTTGTTAAACAATGATTAATCTTGGCTAGATCTCCTCCAAATGCTGGCCTTTTTGCTAGGTAATTCATGGTCGTTCATTCTCGACTGCAGCCCATTAAATTGCTTTCTTACGCTTTTTTGTGAATCGCTATCAGGCATCTAACATGTGCCAAACGAGTGTCTGCTGCTGAAGAACAGGGCAAGAGGAAGGTGAATATACTCTCGGCGTATGATATTCTTCTTTTTGTTGTTGCTCGTTTGGTTTGGTTTGCTTTTTTTTTATGATTGAATTAATAATCTATGTCACGCCTTTCGTCGCCCCCCCATCGGTGGCCACGATAAGATTTGGCTGGACACGAGCGGCCACTGGACTCTCTCTCTTTCTCCGGCAAGGGCAACATTTGGCACAGTGAACTCTTCTTCTAGTGCCGCATACTTGGGCAGGCAGGCAGGGCAGGCAAGCTTTCCTGGGGATCATTGATTGGTATCATTGATAATGCTTTCCCGTTTATTAATATTTTTCACGATTTGCATGCGTGATTCTGCCCCCAAGGGGGGGTTTCTGCGGAAATGTGGCAGGGCAAGGCAAGGCGAGGCGAGGCGAGACGAGGCGAGGTGTGTATATATATAGATGTGAATGCGTAATATTGAATCCTGATAAGACTCTCAGGGGCTATAGAGCATGGAATTGTGAAATGTGACGTAGGTCGGATCATGGTACTAAAGACCAAACAGCACAATGGTAATGGAAAGTTTTCTTTTTCTTGTTGTTTTTGCTATTTCTAATTCCTTAATGAAATTTCATAAGTGCCTGCAATTGTGTCAGGAGATTTATGAAAAAGATAACATAACAAATTCAGAAATCTGCGAAAAAGGAGCAGCCAGCACAAAATACTTAAATGATCCCCAATAAACAAATAATAATAATATATACAATGGTGACTTGGGAAATAAACAACAACGTTGATAAATACATACATATATGTATGTACAAATTTAATCTTGGGGATTGTCTTACTAAATAAAGAATAAAAATTTATATACATAATTCAAGACTCAAGTTGAAGGAAACGAATTGATAAGATACACAAGTTCCTGTCCCATATAAAACATAACAAAATTTTAGAAACAAAGTGCAATAAGTTTAGATAAGATTGTTTCACTACCAAAAAAAAAAAAAAAAAGCTCTGATCCTGAAACTATTTTAAATTAGTTACGACCTTCGAATCCAAACTATCAACTGTTTTTTTTTTTTATCGAAAATCATATGATTCTTTTTTCTATATAGCTACATGTAGAATATATTAAGAATTTTGTTGTTCATTGTCGCTAATTCCTTGCATAACTTTCTCTAAGGCGTCATACTCACATAAATCTATTTTCAGACTAGGTACCATTCATTTTATATATGTATGTATATGTTCCTATTGTACATACAAATTGCCATCTATATAGTTCAACGATGACGCTTAGAGCAAAAATTCCATTCACGTGTCACAATGAGAAAGAGAATTTCAAGGCTGTTTTTGTCAAATCACTTTGGCAGTTTCTCCAACCGCTTTCCATCTCCATTTCCATCTGCCTAGATCTAGCCGAGAGTGAGTAAGCCGAGACACCCTGTTCCAGGAACCGATATGAACACTAAATCTCAGTCTACGTTCGAAAAATAAATATTTATAAAGAAACAGCAGAAAAACGCAAAGAAAAGGCAAAAATAAAATAACCAAAGAAATCCAATATGGCAAACAAGTCTGCAGACTACACAATGAGAACATATAGACCTGACAGAACCCAGGGAGCCGAACATTTCCAGTGTCTGTTCAAAGTCCGAACCATGTTGGCCGCGTGTGGCCCACATCTAGATATACACATCTAGTTATGTACATATATATCGAGCGATATACATATGTATGTGATATACTCGTATTCCTAATGTAAACAACCATCGCGATTGCACTAAAAACAGGCAACAAGTTTCAATAACCCCTAAAAAAACATAAAATAAAACCAAAAAAATGTCATTTGTGATAAACAAACAAAAAAACTATAATGAACAAAAGGAGGAGTCTAATAACATCGATTTGAGCAAACAAAACAAAAATGAAAAAGGAAAATGGGCCTTCATGTCATAAAGTCATTAGTTGTTAATCGGCAGGGCCAAATTTCCCCTAATTTACCTCTACCGGAAATCTACTACCTCCCTCCAATTCCCCCACCAATTCCGATAATCAAATTCCAGTAGCGCTTTATAAAAAATTTCGAGTTCACAATGATTTACCCGATCATAAATAGCGCATTTATTATCTGACCTAGCCTAGCCGACTGGTCCCGAGTTTTTCCCTTATCAGACATGTATTTCAAGTAGTCGGCCAACTTTATTGGACTCTATTATTATATGGCTACCAATAGCCTGTACACTTGAGTCAGCTGTTCAAACGGTCAGCCCCAATTAGGGAAAAACTAAAATAAAAACAAAAATCAGCATTACTTAAAAATAGTAACAATTTATTTTCATTATCATTCTCGAGATAGCCAAAGTACGTACGTATGTATATGATGATGGCCTAGGGCTTGTCTTCTAAATACCCTCGACGGGTATATTAGACATATGCAGGCCAGCCAAGTCACTCGATCTAAGGAATAGGGTATCTGATGATCGTGGCAAAAAGATCGTTTGCTTTTCGCTTTTTTTTTCGTTTTTAACTTGGTTTTTTAATTAGCAATAGCCCCTCGATCCTCCTGGACTAGCGATTTTTTATTGCGTTTCGGAATTACGTTGAAAGAATTACAATTATGTGGTTTTGTTTTGTTTTTATCTTAAACTATTTGCTGTATGCTACACTGTAAGAAAACCTGACTACAGTGGACTTTGCACAAACCGAGATGAGCAAGTTTGAGGCCAGGTGCTAAGCTTTCGTTAAATTAAGTGATAATTGAGCAATCAACAAATGTCAAATCCATACATATATGTATGTGTATATATTTGTTTTTGTGTCTGAAGTCTGTGAAAATTTCTTTCAGTTTATAAAATTGCATTGCATTCAGCATTTCGTTTAACACTCCTCACCCTCGACACCCGCCCTTCCCAATTGGCCGTCACTCGATCTGTATCTATACAATAGATTCTATTAGGTTAAACGATAAAATGTTGCAGGTCTGTAGGCTATTTATGGCATTATGCCCTGGCCTGGTGGAGGTGCGGACGATCGCCCCTACACCCAACCCAACCCATTCAATGGCCCCTCCCTTCACACCCCGCCCCCCACACACTAATTAGACGGCAACTGCAGTTGGCAGTCAATAAACAAAACGAGGCAATGTTTCGTTTTCTAGCAATTTGCATTAGTTTTCAGTTGTCTGGAGCTTGAAGCATTTTGGGGTAGGTTATACAGCCCTTGCCTAGCCCCTAACTGGATGCAGTTCCAATATGCACTTATACAATTGATTAGTAATTTTCATTTGAATTGGCTCAGCCATTAACAGAAGGTGACTCCATGCCATTCCGGCATGGAATGGCATGATATGACACACAGAAACCTCGGGACTGGACTTATCATTATGATAAGGTGTGTGTGGGGTAATCCTAGCGATAGAAAATCAATCAGCTGGCTTGACTCTTTCGACAATTGTCCATTGTCACTTATGTAATGGCTTTTAGTGGCGCCATATATCAAAAGATTTGGAAAGTATGTTATTTCCATTGCATAGGCGATTGCGACGCAATAGTAAAAGTTTATTTGTTCATGTAAAACTGACTAATTTGCGGTGAATTTGGCGCCATTACGCTTATATTTCAATGCCACAAAAATGGATTCAATTACCAATACCAAGTATTCGTACCCATATAAAAGGGAATATTAAAGTCGTCAAACTGTATGTAACATTCTAAAGAAGTCAATCTGGATACCTATATGTATTTGTTCGCCAGTTGAAAATCTACTTTAGATTGACTCCAGTATTTCAAATGTACAGTAAAATCTGCATACCAATTCATGTTGATGATATTATGTATATCAGTGCACTTTATTTCATAGAAATCGGCTAAAAACTAACCAAGTTATATGTATAAATTTGCCTGAAAATGATCGGGCCCGGGTTAAGTATTTAATATTGAATACACCGCAGTCGGTGCGGGGAGATATTCACTTCATTAAGTGTAATCTAAGACAAGTAGAAAATTGTCGGCTAGTTTTACTCTAGAAAGGATTTGAATGAAATTTCCTTTGAATCGCTTACAATTTAATCAACATTTTGGCCCACTTAAATAAGAGTAAGTTGACACTTTTGGTAAATCCACTTCAATCTCTTGGCTCAAAGGCTTTTTTATTTGACGATTTCTTGCCGCACTTCCGTAAATTGGCTTAAGCCTAAACTAAACGGAAAGAAAGAAAACAACGCTGCACTCAAAACGCCTCAGATAAACGCACCAAAAGGACTACAAAACAATGGCAACACAACACTTCTTGTTATCCTTTTAAATTCAAGTGCAATTCAGCAATGAGAGGAAAAAGGCTCTTTTAAAAGGCAAATGCTCTGTTGGATTGCATAACCGTTATGTAAAGATACAAAAAGAGAGAGAGAGAGAGAGAGAGAAAAAAGAGAAAGAAGAGCAGGAGAGAGTTGGAATATCTGGGAAGAGACATTGAGAGATTGTGCACCCACACAAAACGAGAGTAAAAGAGAGGGAGAGAGTGTGTTTGCGGTAGAGACAGAGAGAGAGAGTAGAATAAATGTCAAAGGGCAACGTCAGAGCTTCCAAATGACGTAGACAAATGAAACTTTTACACCCACACATACTGAGGGCCAAGATGCCGACAAAAACCACAGGAGGCTGTACGTGCCTACCGAAACACACCGAAAAAACACTTTCATACATACATATATATGTATATATATATATATGGCATACATACTAACGTAAGTGTGTATGTAATCTGAAAAAAATGACGATGTTAGCTTGACAAAAAAGGATATACAAACACCAACAAAATAAGCAAATGCAAACACACATAAACGTCAGTATGGCCATTAGGGAAGCTGCGCCTCGTTTGCCACAAAATTAGGGACGAACAAAAGAAGCAGCAGCAGCAAATATCGTGAAGGACCACCGCTGTGTGCTCAAGTGAGCCACAGTGGAATGAACATTCGAATCATATAATTAATTATTGATAATTCTATAGTTTATTCAAAAGCTAACCCAAGAAAACTACAAAAACACATGTGCGAGGCAGACCCAAAGAATTCATTAAATATCGTGTAGTTGGTACCACTGTGGCTTCTCGTTGGGGCCGAACAAATTAAAATCACTGCCATGGCCCTTTTTCTGCTGCTGCTGCTGCTGTTGATAACATACCATCGGCAAAACTAACCTTACACTGACCTTGAAGAGGAGCAAATAAAGTGTCCATGGGAGTAGAGAGAATCATAATCTTATCTAGGAGGTGCCAAGCCCACAGAGTGGGGACGCTGCTAATAATTAACTTAAAGCTTGTAAAATAGGGGCCATTACAACATAAAAACGAGGCAAACCTCTCAAACGGTTCCTCATCACGTTTCACGCTACGCCCATGATAATAGCCGCAGCCGCAGAGGCAGCAGCAGCAGCAGCTGGTCTTGGTATCGGTCTCGGGTCTCTGAAACGCACATAATGGGGAGGGAAAAATAAAATAGCGAAACAAGATTCCGGAATGAAGCAGAAGCAATAAAATAGTCCAAGAGCTAAAATAACTGGGGAGGCATAGGAAAGAAGCAGAGAGGCTCGGTGGAAATACATGGCAAGCAAGAGAGCTTCATGTCACCGACAAGGGCGAGAGGGTTGCGGCAGGGCGCGTAAAGCTTTACTGTCATAGTGCGGGTCATTTAAATGAGACCGCCCTTAAGTTCCATTTACTTGATAACTAATCACTAACACAGATTAGTAATTAGCGTGGGGCACAACTTAGTATATCTTACGCCAACTGGTCGTGTGTTTAACCAAAGATAAACCAATGTCTTCGCAGTGGTCTTCCTTTACTTTCAATTTACAAGTGTTTCTAGTTGTGTGAGCAACATTGTTAACTGAAGACTGTGTTCTGATTGTGTGAGCATGCTCCTCTTCAACTCTCCTCCTGCGCACTCCTACCTACATACACACACACACACACACACGTTCATCTATTTATCCATGTGTGTGTGTATGTGTGCCTATGTAAAAACTTTATCGATTTTTGCAGACAAACTCCTACGGGAGCTGGAGCCGGGAGAGCTCCCCCGATTGCGGCTCCTCTTTTGGCTTCTTCACTTCTGTGTTCCAACTATTTTCTTATTTATTTCTGTTTTCTCTCTCTCTCTCTCTCTGTGTGTGTGTGTGTGTGTGTGTGTGTGTGTGTGCGTAGGCGTGTATGTGTGCAATTTGAATATCACATTAAAAAAACATTTTAAAAAAAAACCAAATAGAATCTTTCTCATTTAAATTTACATTTTTTTTCACACTTGATAATGGGTTTTGCAGTTGAACTGTTTTGTTTACTTCCTAAACACACTTCACGAATTCACCATAAAAGAAAAGAACTTTGAATTTTGCACAATTTTATTTAGCACTTTTTTAACTTCTTTGATTTAGTTTTGTTTTGCTTCAACTGTCCGCGGCACTCACTAGACGTCTGACTCCTTCAAAAGACCGAATGAGAATGACAAGGACGAAATACCGAAAGCCCCACTGTGTGGACAGTTCAACTCTTCAGGCCCTTAAAAGCTACGGATATCAATATTTTCAAACAATTCTCAAACAGCCAGAGATTCAAAAATAAAGCAAAAGGCTAGATGTTTGATTTTATTTTATATAATTTTATTTTATGTTTCAAGTTAATATATAAATTTTTAAATATTTATTTTTAGTATATTTTAAGGCATATATTTAATAAATTAATGGCATATTTTTGGGGCTTTTTCAAAATAGGGGGCTGCTAAAATCCACATTATTTTTACCCCCTATTTCTAACATATCAATTTCAAGCACTGTTAAAGTTGGCGCCACTGGGCAAGTAGAATTGACGTAGATAAATGTTATGCTACCTCTGGCCACACTCTCACCCGGCAAAACACACACAAAAAAAAACACAAAACTTTCGGACATCATCCAGAGAAGAAAGCACTAGAAGTTTTTTTGATTTTACTCAATAAATATAAGAAAGAATTAAACAGAACAAAAAGAATTTAAGTAAAATGTCTGCCGAAGAAGAACAGTTCGACAGTGTACTGCTGGCGTTGGCCACAAAGCATCGTGGAGGCGTGCCTGATGTGAGTAATTTATTGAGCGCACGTTGTGCGAAATGATGATTTGTATGGACCAAGGGCGGGTGGGCAGGGGATGGGTGGATGGATGACCCGATACACCCACGTTGTCTTTGCTGGAGCTGTTTATAAATGAACTGAGAGTATTCAATTTGGTATTGTCTGTTCTTTGTAGTTCCTTCACACATTGGCCAGCTTTTTGCGTCGCAAAACTGATTTCTACACTGGAGCTAATCCGGCTGAATGGGAAAAGCTTCTACTCGATGTCTTCCGCAAGGAGTCCAAATTGGCTCTGGCCGATCACGAAGCCGCCCAACGCATTAAGGAGGCAAAGGAGCGCATCGAGTTCGAGGCACGTCAAAAAGAAATGAACGAGAGTAAAATTTGTGATATTACGGATGAAGAAGCCGCTGCCATTATCAAAGAAGAACAGGACAAGTATGTCGAACAGTCAAACATGCAACTTGTGTATGATATTAATGAATTCAATATATTTTCTTTAATAGAAAACGTCCAAATATTCCGGATACTACTGCCTCCGCTGGCGGAGATTCATCAAGTCGCGAAGACATTTCCAAGCCCATCGAGAAGGTAGAAGACGAGACCGAAAAGAGCGAATTGGGTAAATTGCTACCAAATGCTGGTAATGGCTGCACTCTGGACAAATATTTGTGGACTCAGACTTTGCAGGAGGTGGAGGTAAGTGCCGATAACTATGTATGTACCTACACTCATTGTTTGTGCTTGACCTAAAGAGGTTGTCAAGGATGCCAGTTGGTTGGTTGTTAAGCAGCCAGGTGCTATTGACCTTACCTCAAACCCTGCCCTTAAAAGGGGTTGAAATTGGAAACACAAATACTCCAATAGAAGGAAAACACATTAGCCCTCGAGCTTCCTTGAGGCTGCTTAGGAAGAGTTGGTGTAATAGAAGGACAAGTAAGTCAGTTTTCGCCAGAGAGATTCGGTTAGTTGAGAAACAATTGAAACACACCTGAACATAACAATAGATTCCCGCATTGTATGTTTCAAAAGGGCAGGGGAACCCCGGTTATCCAGCCTCCCATTAACCGAACATCCCTATTATCCGGCAAGAAGTTGATTCTGTTCACACGTCTCGGATAAACGTGATAATTGATTGATTCAAGGATATGTACTTGGAATATTTGACCAAAAAGTTAAAGCTTAGTTAATCTAATAGACCTTAATCCGATAGAAGCAAGAATTAGGAAATTATGAAAAACCAGAACACGTTCAAGAAAGAAAAATTAGAATCGAATAAAAACCCTAAAGAATAATGGTGGATAGACTGCTTATTAATCCACTTAAACAGACTTCAATGAGTTTTTAGTTATATTATCTGATAAATGTTCAAGTTTTGGAGTTTTTGTTGAACCTGAATATGAAAAAATACCAACTCTTGATTCAAAACTATTTTCAAAGGTGTAAATACTTTTGAAAGAAATAATGTGCATCCCTATTTTTATGGCCAGGTGTGTGCGGTGTGTGATAATTAGAAAAAAACATAACTTGTTAATTTCAGTAAAGATTTCCAAGTCCCTGTTTAATATTTCAAAAACCATTCAGTACTCGCCAATTGGAAACTAAAAAAAAAAAACCATGCAGTCATTGCAATTGGCTTATTTATTTAAATATTTTTATTGATTTCAAGTTTGCTTTGAGTATTCATAAAGTTTGACTTTGTAGTGGGATGTTCCTTTTTTTGTTTGTTAATAAACTTCTTTATATTAGTCACTGGGCAGTAACATGAGTCACGTTGTTTCCACACATAAATAAATGACTATAGCTTTTAATGTATTCTTTTTATTTTGTTCAATTTAAATTCCGTTTTTGTATTTTTATTTAACATATCACAGGGATAAAATAACTTAGTTGCTTCTTCATTGTTTAACCAGAAAATACAGATTTGATAACATGTCTTTATCCAACTAATTGAAACGTATGTGAATATATATCTATATATACGATTGTTCCAAGTATATTTCTCTGTTTTGATTTACTTCTCAGAGCCAAAAGCCAATGGCGTTGCCTCCCATAGTTGTTTAAATTAGACAACTAATTATACACTAAATATTTGCTCTTAATACTAGTTCATGTGGAATTTGCTGGCACGCCCACCAAACACTTTTGTTGTTTTACGTTTTCTTCTATTTCTTTCCTCTCTTATTGCTTATTTAGCAAAAGACCCAAAAAAAAAAAAAAAAAAAAAACCAAAAAAAAAATAGTTGTAATAAATAACTTAAATAACTAGCACACGACATTTGACAAAGACGACATAATAACAATTAATACACATAATAATAATAATGATAATAGTAATAATAATTGGACAAAATATAGCGCACAAAAAAAATAGAAATTTAATAAATAATAAACTAAAAGTTGGCTAAATCAAGTTGGCAAAAATCGCCCAAAACAAAAGTTGCCCGTTAACTTTTCGGCATGTCACGAGCTCGCACTGTAAACCAAGCAGGAAATTGGAGTTAGTTGTCAGTTTATAAAGGAGGATGAGGCGGATACACTTACTTTCTAGGGCATACACCATTCCCATGATGAGCAGCAAGAAGATTGTGCTCATGCTAACAATCAACACTGTAACCTGCCGGCCACGATCGCAGAGACCACGCTTTTGCTTTTTGCTGGCTCCGCCATTCTCGCCATTGACCATGGTGAAGTGCATGGAGCTGGCTATGGACACAGTGTCGAGGTCTTTGGTTTTAACATAATGCAAGTTGGGATCATCGTGTCCTTCAATCGGTATTACTGCGTCCTTAGTGGCGGCTAATGTCAAATTGGCATTATAATTGGCCGATGACGATGAGCCACCCGAGGATCGCTGTTGCTGATGATGCTCATCATTATTCATTAGCATTTTGTGCTGCCTTTCCTGTTTCTTATGAATCTCGGCAAAGCGTTCCAAATTCGCTGCCGTCAAAAGCAAAGATCCGGAAGCAGCGCTCTATATAAAGACAAAACGTGCAGAGTTTACATGAGTCAACGGACACCTTTCAGTTATGTGGGTGGTTGGTTGGCTGGTTATATAACTTACCCGTGTGCTATTATTGCTATCACTGGATCCTTGGGAAGAGCGTGAACCACGTTTGGCTGCTGCAAGTACAGCAGCGGCTGCTGCTGCTGTCACAGCTGCACTTGTGGCATTTGTGTGGGTCGATGTGGACATTGCACCACTGCCACCACGTTGGGCCAATGTTGGGGGATTTGAATTTGATTTGTTCGATGATTTCGATGAGCTGGCCGAACTGATGGCCGAGCTGTTTGAGGAGGCCAGCGAGGCGCGTGGTATATGCCAATAGTCCTGCATCTGCAAAAGAACAGAGAGCAGCGTGTTAGAATTGTGGGATAGCATCCGTCCAGTGAGTTTCTCTCTATATCAATTCTAGTTGTCTATGTTGCAAGCAAATGCAATCTTTGTGACTTATTGGAAAAGTTCTCTTCTAAATGGGAAAAATATTATAATTCGATCCGATATTTATAGCTAGAAAAAAGATTTATATATTTTGGTTTTCGGCATAGTAAATTTTCCATTCCCAAACTTTTTGACTTTCAAATGGGACAACAAAGGAGAAAAAAAAGAAAAAAAACTAAACTGAACTTTCGAGTCGTGTTTTTTTTGTTCGATTTTGACTTCTTTTTTTTTTTAATTTGTGTGTGTGTTTGTGTGTTTTAGCCAACTTGTTTGATATTTATGGCCCGATCTAAGAGCCTCCGATGATGTTTGTTGCTTTTGTGTATTTATTAAGTGAATTAATTCTTTTAGTTGTTGTTGTTGTTGCCGCTATTTGTTATTAGATGACGATTTTGGCCTTTCTCTTTTAATGATTTTTGGAATCTTAATTTTTCTCCTTTTATTTTTTTGGGTGGCTGCTGAACAGATGCAAATTTTGTTGGTTGACTTTAATTGTTGCAATTAATTCTAAAATCATACGCACACACACACACACACACACACACACGCATACACCTAGACCCAGACCCAGACAAGTGGCAAGTCGAGTCTTACACTCGAAATTGTTGTTCTTCTTCTTGTTCATCAGTGTTTTGTTGTTGTTTGTGTATTTTTTGAATGTTATTTATTGAATTTGATATTGTGTAAATATTATTTAAGCATGCGGAAGTCTTATCAGTCTTTTTTTGTTTTTGTTTTTTTTTTGTTATAAATATTCAAGTTGACTGGCCAGTTTTGGGCTTTTTTTCTTGTCGTCGATATTGATTGTTACTTACTTTATGTTTTGTTTTATTTAGCTTATTGTTATTACAATGAATTTATCACACTCGCACGGAGAGACAATTTGAACTAATTAGTATCACAATTTGGAATGTGTTTTGTTGTTGTTACTGATCTGATTTGTATTTGGTTTCAGTCTTTTGATTGTTACTTATTTTTTTGTTTTGTTTAACTTTTATTTTATTGCGGAAAGCGGCTCGTGAAACACTCAGCTGATCACCTCGAGGGCAGCTGCTGTTTAAGAACCGTTTCAAGCGCTTTTAATTAATGTTAATTTGTTGTAATTCCGTTTTTTTTTTTAATCTGATATATGTATATATATATTATCAGTATATATACAATTTATTAATAAGTTATTATTATTTAAATTTTGATTTTTATTTATATTTGGTTTATCGTTTGACCGCTCTAAAGAGAACCGATCTAAACGGCTTCAAGAATCAAACTGAAGTCCGTTGTGGTAGCAGATCAAGATCGGAGCATCGGCGCACTGTCTCTGCTGCTGCTGCTGCTTGCGTCGCTGTCGGCTTCATCAACAGGTTGTTTGCTCGATGAGCAAACTTTTTGTTGTTGTTTGTTGTTGGCCTGACTTTCTTGCCGGATTTTGCATGGCATAACATTTGTTACTTTGTGTGCTATATTTAAACCACACCGATGTTTCTTGATCGATTGGCTGGCTGACTGACTGACTGGCTGGCTGGCTGGCTGGCTGGCCAGTCTTGTGTCAGTTCTTGCCGGCTTTGAAGTTAATTCTCTGCTCCTTCACTTCAAACTTTCGTTTGCCCTTTTCTCTTGCCGCCACACATTAATGAGAACAAATCAAAATGTTATCTTGAGAGCCCTTCAATTGTGGGCGTTCTTAATAACCTTTTTTCTCTCCTTTTTTTTGTTTCATTATTATTATTTTGATATTTGGCGGTTTTTCAAGATCCGCTTGCCAAGAGCGCGCGATTTAACTTCGATTTGATGGGCGGCGAGGAAAAACCCAAATTATATTTTAATGTTGTCTTCATTAAGGTTAAGGGTCTGTGGGTCTCTTCACCACAAAGCCTATACAACGCCCCGCCCTTTAACTGTTTGGCTTACTTCTTTCTCCATGCCATAAAAAACATTATTCATATTCATATTTGTTATTGATTCTTCTCTCTATGAGATTGCGTCCAACAAAAAAACGAAAAACAAAAATTTGCCATTCTAATGAAAGCGTTTAACGTCGACGATCAACCTAAAAGCCTTATATCAAATAACCGAGATCAGGAATAACAACAAAAAAGAATCAAAAGTTACTTTGTGTGTGTGTGTGCACAGTGATCGTAGAATCATATATTTTATAGAATTCCAAGAATCGGCTTAGAATGAATCCAATCGACAAGAAAACGAAATCAAATACAATTTCTCTGGATTGTGTTAAATTCCATTGTTAAGATCCAATTGTAATCAATGCGTTT
The DNA here is from genome assembly GCA_018152135.1 of Drosophila paulistorum. Taxonomy (NCBI): domain Eukaryota; kingdom Metazoa; phylum Arthropoda; class Insecta; order Diptera; family Drosophilidae; genus Drosophila; species Drosophila paulistorum. The sequence goes on from JAECXG010000690.1 coordinate 18,573,974, forward strand.
AGTCTCAATAAAATATAAATTCATTAGCTATTCTATAAATAGAAAACTTTTGTAAATAATTTGTTACAATTTTGTTTATTTAGCATTTTAGAGTCGGCTTTGGATCCCTCCATCTGTCATTTTGGCTACATTTAAGCTACTCTCAGTTGGGAGCCGCCACCTGAACATAAAAAAAAACAGCAAAAGTTAAACAATTTTTTTCCTTCGGTTTTTATACCATGCGCTCAGTGTGTGAAATGATATATTGAAGTCGTCAAAGAGGAGAAGAAAGCCTGTCGACTCTATTTAGCTAAAATCTGCCGAGTCTGTCTGGCCATGTGCGTCCACCTAGATCGGGAAGTCTATTAGAGCTATTGCACACTAATATTAGTATTAGTTGCTATTACCTAGCAATATATAACACACAAATTGGACTAAAAATAGCGTGTCACCTGGTGTGAAAGGAGCTTCACCTGGTGTGCATGGTGTATCGTAGTCGGCAAGACGACTTTCATACATTATTTTTTTCGATTTTTATTTTTTTTGTCAAGCATCTTGTTATCACCTTTTAAGTGAGACAAGTGAGTGGTGGCTGGCCATTTGAAAAGGCTGCTGCTGTTGCTGTTGTTGTAGTTTTTTGGCGATGAAGTGTGTCGAGAGTTTGGGCTTTAATCAGCTGAGTTGACAAAGATTACCTGACACCGCCAGTTACCAAGAAACAGAGCAATGTATGGCGAGGCTGATGATGAGAATCGCCAATGTGGAATAAAGAGAATATGTATAAATAAAAGCGAGAGGCATCACATAAGAAACAGCAGAATGGAAGGCACTTAAATCAGTCAGATCAGTCGGCAACACTTGCTCCATAGCAGTTCGAACAAATCATCATCATCATCATCATCACCATAGAAACTCACAGTAAGTTGATTGACTTACAAATAGGAGTGCTATATAGAGAGAGGGTATAAAACAACAAAGACAACATTCTAAAAAAAAAAAAAAAAAAAAAAACAATAAGAATGGTAACAAAAACAAACACAACGTTCTCAGAATATTTGTTTTGTTGGTTGGTTGGTTTGTATTTAAAATGCAAAACAGTTTTTTGGTAATTCTAGTGACGTTCACATATATTTAAATGAAATTTTTTGGTTTCTACCATTTTGGTGACAATACTTCATAAATAAAATCATATTTTGCTTGCTGTGATTCTAGCGATGCTTCTGCCACGGCCTAATCTGTTAGAGGGAAACCCCCTGGGGGTGCCTGCCTTTACGGTTGACGTATGCCACGCTTATTTGTTTCGCTCTTCTTTGGGCCCCATCGGCTAAAACCGAATCAATTCTCCTGATTGCGTCTATTAAAAGATAATTTGTGTTTAGAAAACATTTTGTCATTTGGCTAATTTCATTTTCTTTTTCTGCTTTTTTTTGTTTTTCAATTCATTTTTTTGCTCAGTTTTTATTAGCGGCGCTTTTAAGTTATGCAAAATAAATCAAAATGAAAAAACAAAAACTACATTTAGTGTGGTGATGCCTTCAGGCCGTTTTTTGTATATTTCTCTTACGTTTTCTAATGATGCAGAAAACTATGCGCAGTTGGTTAGTTAGTGACTTTACTTAGTGAGTGAGTGAGTGAGTGAGTGAGTCAACTCTCATTCATCCGAGGCGGAAATCGTTGGCGTAAAATTCTTGATGACGTGCTTTGCTTTGTTGTTGTTGCTGTTTTTTTATATACATATTTCGTTTTTTAAGGGTTTTTCTTAATTGGCATATTATATTATAGAGAATGAAATACAAAATGAAACTGAATAGGAATATTTTCACACCTGCTTAGATTATAAATCCTGCTTAATGGTCATAACTTTATTTGGCCAAATAAAAGACGACAATTGAAACCGGACAAGAAGAATGACTGAGTAAATTAACTTATTTAAAAAGATCCGTTTCGTATCTTGTTGATTGCTCTTAATTGAAGCTGGTTCCTGGTATAAGGAAGCGTATTCCGAATGTCTTGTTCTTAGAAAAGGCCTTACGATTTAGCTAGATATCTCGAATTGCTTTCGACGTCTTGATTTATGGGGTGGCGGGTCTGGTTATATACTGATAAGGAAATTGCTTGGACTTCTTGGAAGTCAGTAGAAATATGACCTATGGTCATGGCCAAAAAAAGGGTATCCAAATTGCCAATTGTATGGGCAAACTAAATGTAACTTAAATTTGTCATTTAGCAAGAAGAAAGTCGGGAAAGTCCCGTATATAAAATATATGCTAAGTTAAAGTTATGTACGAGTATGTAAATATAGTGAAAGGATTGAGTCGCCCGATCAATGAAGATATAGATGACTAGACTAATCTAATAAATGTCTTGACATTAAGTGTTTGTCTTAAAGCCCAGGCTAAGCGATATCAAAGAACCGTATTAGCCTTTTATCTAAAAGGTTTTCAGTTCAAAAAATGACACAGTTCTATAGAAATCAAAGTTCAATCTCCAACCGAACAATAATGGTTTATTTATTTACATGCATATAAATTATTACTATCAGATCAACGAGAGAGATATCTATAAAAAAGAAAATGAATAGGTTATTCTCCTCGTCATCGGCGCGTCACCTAAAAAGTTAATAGATTCCGAGAATCAAGTTTTTTTTTTGGATCTATTAGTTGAGATTATTTATGGGGTTTTCCAGTATGTGGGCCAAGAAACCGGATGAAATCTAATACCCTTAGCCACCCAATCACCCAGCTTCTCCTAATACCATTAAATCCGCTTATAAAAACCACTAATGTGCTGTAGAATCTTATAGAGAATTGGCTACCAGATTTTTTGTGAATTACATTATACTCTACTCACACTTGGGATTCCAATGCAAATATCAATAATATAATAATTTTTATGGCAAGACACTTGAGTGCTCCTTCTCCGAGTATTGATTGAGGAGCGATGAGGAGGGGTGGGGACTGGTTAGTTGAATTGATACGAGGCGGAGAAGTAGAAGCAAAGTGTTCGGGCTGGGATTGGTCTGCCCAATAAGAACTAGTTTTGTTTTGTTCGAAATGTTGCTGGACATTCTAATCAGATTTGAACGCACAAACAAAATTCCCAACTCAAGTGGCTCCAACAAGCATCCATCCGTCTATCCGTCAAAATAGCCAACCGATTGTTTCTGGCTCTGGTTCAAACAGAGTCTTCCGTTGATTCTGGTTGGTTTCCGTTTCAAGCGTTTGAGCCATAAGTCAAGTTTTTGGTAAACACAGTTTAAGCCGATCTTTTAATACGAAACCTGCCGTTAAATGTCTGATAACATTATCGTAGCCAATTCACAGTCTACAATAGGTTTTTGGCTGCTCCTCTTAAAGTCACCGCAATCCTCTCCTCTCCCTCTCCGCGTTCAACCCTTGTCGTATCATCTCCCGGTAAGCGTTGTTTCAGCTTCTTTTATTTTTTTCTACTAGTTTTCAAATGATTTTTGTTTTTTTTGTTTTTCGTGTTTTTCGATTGTCTCTACGCCACTTTCGGTGCCTGGCACCATCTCGACTAGCAACTTTGAGCATAAATTATATACACACAGCGTCAGATATCTTAAGAAACTAAAATGAGTTTTCAAAAATTCATAGAATTAATAGAAAACAGTTAAAAACGGCAGCAGGCACAAAATCGAAACCGATCAGATCAGTTTTGGGTAAGGGAGAGGAGGAAGGGAGTGCGAAAAAAAGTTTCTTCTTTCACCCAAATGTTTGTGCTGAGCGAGAATTAGTGCAAAGTAACCCATAACCCTCCTCCTGCATCCCACTCACACACACACACACACACACACATACACAACTCTCTTGAGTTTGATGATCGATTAAAGACATTTGCATAAAATGGCAGAGACCGTCAGACATTTTGTCGGCATGGTAAACTGTCTGTCCATTGGTCTAGCTATCTGTTTGTTTCTTGGCATAAGTGTGCCATGTCGTGGCCGTCTTCAACGACAAAACTCTTCATCAATATTTTTCTGTTTATTCTTCATTAATTCACCTTTTTTATTTCGGTTTTTATACCCTACACACAACAAAGGGTGGATGCCATATTAAAGTCCCCAAAATGCATGTAACAGACAGAAACAAAAGCTTTTCCGATCCCATTAACTATATGTACATATTCTTATTCAGCATTTATAGTCGTGTCGCTCTAGCCACTTCCGTCCGTCTATCCGCCCATCCGTCCGTCCCTCCGTCTGTATGAACGCCTATGCCTCAGAGACTACGAAAGCTAGAGCTACCAAATTTGGTTTGTATACTTATTAGTTTAAATTATCAAAGAATTGTACTGAAAATAGCCAAGTTATACGTATTAATAGTTGGCCTGAGTTGGCCTTTGTAGCATGTAAAAATAACTTTTCTATACATTTATTTGGTCTTATAAATTTAAAACAGTTGTTTCACTTGCTGCATGGTATACCGAAGTCGATGTTACGACTTATTTACTTTATTCAAATACAGATATATTCGGATTGCTGCTTGCTGAACTCGTCGAACTCTGACTTCAATTTCAATTTTAACTTCGACTTTGAATTCGAGTTGCTGCTGCATCATGATTTTTTGTTTTGTTTTTGTCTTCTATTCAGTTAGCACGCCCATTTGCATGAGGTTTGGATGTTGTTTCACCTAGAGAACGTTTGCTGATTTAATGTGCATTTAATGGCAGTATGTCAGTCAGTGAGAGACTGATTTGTGTAAATTTCCTAGTTTCCCAAACATAAGAATCGTTCAATATTTGCATAACCTTCGTGTGATCTCTCAATGAGGGTGAGAAAGCTGCATCATTGGGCAAACAGACCCATTGGGCTAGTTCACCCACTCACTTTTAATTAAGTCCATATCCAACTGAAAATGATCTTTAACATCTTATTATCGAAATGATTTATTACCTAACCAGAATTGTCTTAAGTTTTTCGCGCATAGATCTCGCTGCACTCCTTTCATAATTGTTGGGCAAGAATACGCAACTCGATTCCAATTGCCAACCATGACAAATGGTGGTTAATCTAATTACTTGGCAAATTGTTGCTATGGCCAGTCAGGCAGAGTCAGAGTCAGTCAGTTAGACACCCGCCTCCACAGTTTGACACAGCTGTCAGTCAGTCCAGTCAGAGAGGCATTCAATCTGGGTAAAGTCGTCAGTCATCAGATATTCATTTGTTCAGTTAGTATGTACATCCGCGTACATTTCAAAAAAATGACATCCGCTTCAGTTTCATTTTTTGACACATTTTCTTCATCGAGTTGTTGGATCAACTTGATGGAGATGATGCACAGCCCACATAAAGAAGCTTCCACACTGAGGTTTTGTATGTGCTACTGTTGACATGAGCCGCGTGCTGCCTCTAGCCCACACACATACACACACACACACAGACAGACACAGACACTCAATTCATAAACTCTAACTTCAACTTCAATTTCAACTCCATCATCATCATCGTCATGTCCTTGGTTTGAATGCTTCGTGAGATTTTAATTAAAGGTCTATCTGACGCCCCCGAACCAACATTTTTCTACATAGATGCATACATACATATATTTTCCACCATGCAAGTGTCTGTGTGTGTGCTTGCTAATTGATTGCATGGACTGTAGTTTTGTTGTCTAATAACTTAAAATTTAATTATGCTGCTTGGCTTTTTCACACACACACACACACACAGCGGCAAATACATTAATTATTATTAATTTTTAATGGGAAATGTGTTAAATATATAATCGTATGCATGTTGCGAAGTTTTTGCCATTATAATTATAGCCAAAGTATAAACATATCTACATATGATTTTAGACGCCAATGTAATTGCATGCAATCTGCGAAGAACGAACAATTAGGAGGAGGGAGGCCTTCGTATAGATAGAGAATCTCACTTCTTTGCTTCACACCTCAAAAAGACTTTTTCCTGCCTCAGGGTAGTATCTGATTTTGGTTTTGGTGCTGGGCTGCAACAACCTGTTGAGCGGCATTCCAGAATTCAGAGAAAACCAAATAGAGTGAGCGAAGGAGGGAAAAGGTAGAATCAGAGTAAGGTTGGAGTAGAGTGCATTATAAACCGGACCTAAAAACAACCGCTGTACGTCCTTGAACTCGTGTAACAGTGTAGAGTAGAAGACGAAAGACAATTAACTTAAATTCCCGTTCTAGTTAAAATCCTTGGTCTGCTCCGATCTGATCTGGTCTTGGTCTTGGTCTTGGTGTTGCTGTTGCTGTTGGTGTTGGGGCTGGTTGGTGAAGGGCTCGCGCTTTAGTACACTGATGATGATGATGTGGTGAGAGATTGCAGCTGGCTTAAGGCCTGAAGAGACGTGCCTCTTCTTAATGCCGATGCGAGTGTCTTGTCTTGCCAGTTATTTATAGATCATTATTAGCTCGCTGGGGCTCACTCTCTGACTTCAAGGTTGCATTGACCAAAAGGCAAATATTGAGGTAGCACTGCATCATTGTGTGTGTTTACTTGATTTTGTATATAGAATTGTCTTGATTCATTAATCACAAAAACATTACATCTGCATCATTATTATTATTATTATTATCATCATTAACTTGTTGTTGTTATTGTTTTTTCTATTCCACATTCAGCTCAAGATTCCCTTCAACGTGACATTCGCTTTGCGGGCCCGCGATCTTGTGGTCAACATTGGCAAGAAAACTTTGAAAGTGGGCCTTAAAGGTCAAGAGCCCATCATCGATGGTGAATTGTCTGGCGAAGTGAAGCAAGAAGAATCCGTCTGGGTCTTGCAAGATAGCAAAACGGTTATTATCACATTGGAGAAAATCAATAAGATGAACTGGTGGAGTCGTCTGGTGACCACAGACCCAGAAATATCCACACGCAAAATCAATCCGGAGCCATCGAAACTCTCGGATCTGGATGGTGAGACGCGTAGCATGGTGGAAAAAATGATGTTTGATCAGCGTCAAAAGGAAATGGGTTTGCCCACCAGTGAAGATCGCAAGAAACAGGATATTCTTGAAAAGTAAGGAGATTCGATTCGATCCCATTGAGCATAATTGACTGTATTTTCTTCCTTTTAAAGATTCAAACAACAACATCCCGAAATGGACTTCTCCAAGTGTAAATTCAATTAGTTGCATTACCAACACGTCTCACATCCCGGAATCAGCATTCGCATCCGCACATGCCTAACATTTTTTTTTTTTTATTGCTGTAATACTTCAGTATGTGAATTTGTTTTTCTCTCCTTTAAATAAATAAAAAATGAGAATGTATATCGAAAGTGTTCTGAGTGTAAGCCTTAAGAAGATGCCTTAAGTTTTGTATTCGCCTTAAGTTTTAAACTTGGTCCCCGCTTTGTCTTCTTGGACCCAGCAAACAGCTGCCGATTTTAAGTTGGCGATAAAAGCAATTTTTCATTTTTATTGTTGGCTTAAAATGCAATTAATTTTGTACTAATTTGTTGCCATGTTTTTTGCTTCCCAAAATGACATATAAAATTTATTTCAAATCGAATTTCTAAGATTTATAACAATTTCACAGCTCCCAAGATCAAGATAATAGACAGATAGAAAAGGAGAGAGGGGGTAAGAGATATGTGAGGGAGTGTATTGGTTACAGCCCTCCAAGCCACTGAATGATTAAGTTTTGCCCTTTATATTAAAGCAGTTTTATTGACATTTTCAGTAGTTCTCTGGGTCATTGCTCTGGCTCTCTTTTTGCTATTCTTTTAATTTCATCTTTGGTGTTCGCTGAACTCGTTTCGAAGTTAGGTCATAAATATTGCCGGGCTTTGGCTTATTTTTTTATTATTTCAAATATTTTGCATAATTTTTGTAAAGTGCTAAACAGTTTTAGTGTTTAGGTGGCTCTAAACCAATTTGGCATACAAACTTCGTTTTAGCCATTAAAAGCTACATCAGACGAATATTGAAAAAAAGACAAATTTGTCATTAATTTGCCACGCGCCAACTCTCTGTGCGCATTTCCCATGAGAGATGGGCACGTGACAGAGTCGATTATTATATAAAAACTGCAATGAGACTGTATGCGGAGTCCGGCTCGAAGAATCCTCTATGGGAACCCATATATTTATTTCTGCTCATAACCTTGTAAGTATCATCAAGAGACATCAGAAAATGTTTTCACTAACTAGAAGAATGCAAAACAATTGACCACATTCTTTTGTCTAGAACCCTTGGTCCAGTGAAAATGGGAAAACTTACATGTCTCCCATTAATTTTGATCTCTCCTAGTTTTAGAGATCCTAAAATGTTGCAATAGGAATGAGTTTCTTTAGATTCTTTATTTTTTTGGTCAAGTCCATCACTAAGTTATTTCAATTACGCACACAGAAACGAACAGCCGGACGGACAGACAGCCCTCAAGACACATTTGTTACGCCCCACAAAATAGTCATAGCTATTTGATCATTAATTAAGTAAATTATATTTAAAACTGTGTTTAACAAACCGCAAAAAAACCCTAATTAATTAATAGTTTGTTTCCTCATCCCAAAACATTTAGGAGTTCTTTTTTTGTTTTATTTCTGTTTTATATTTTTTTGCTTTTGGCTTTTGTTGTAGTTGTGTGTCTTTTTGGGGAGTGGGGGGATCATAATGATGGACATCATCTGTGGCGTGGGAGCGTGTCAGTCGACGAGCGTACGCTTTAATTTATTACTAATTAATATAATTAATTATTGTCAGACAAATTGTGTGCAAATTGCGAATTGTGAGGGTGCTGTTCCACCAACAATAAACAAAACACAAACAAACAAAAATTTGAAAACAAATTGTAACAATTTATTATGCAAAAATTGAGTAGAACCGGATTCTTGTCGCTGGTATTTCTTGCCAGATCTGTTTGTTTGACCATAAAATTGGAAAGTACAGAAATGTTTCTTTTAATTTTTTTTTTTTTTTTTTTTTTGTGGGTTGTTTTAGATTATAAATATATCCGCTTTGCTTTGAAAGTTGAACCGGTTCAAATAAATCGATTCAAAGAGAAAGATGGATACCGAAAGAAAGTGCGTCACATGATCAAGAAATATGCAAAATAACCTGAACTCTTAATGGATATTAACGTACATACACGCATACATTCAAGTATGTAAGTAAATGGGCCCGCAAAAAATAAAGTCTATTATATAAATTGTCCGATATTATATCTCAGTAGTTAAACAACAAGAAAATAGAACCGTTAAATCAATTGTTATTCTCGAACGGATGCGTTACAGACGTCACACACAATACGAAACAAATAAACCAGAGGGCTACATTCAATGTCAATCGCCCTGAAGTTTGTATACCCTTGCAGAACTTATTATTGGCAAATAAACCACAGAAGCGAGTCCGATTGCAATCATGGTGATGTTTGTATACCCTGGCAAAATCATTCACAGGTATTCAAAAGGGAAGCGCATAAACAGTTAAGAAGAGAGAGTTTGAAAATTGGCCAAATTTAAACGTGTCCTTTGCATTGAATATAGTTAAACACTTTTTGGCATACAGAAAGCATGCTACTTTATTGCCAATCGAAATGAATATGCGCTTTCGCCAGGGTAAGGAACCTATTCAAATTAAATAAATTGAACTGTTAAATGACGCACGTGATGAATTGTGTGAAAAATCAATAAATAAAAGATACAGACAAAAAGAAGCAAAAAAGAATAGATGTATATATCATATTTATTGCTTGTGTTCTCTCTTCTGATTTCTTTCATGCTCTCGGCCTCCCTCACTCGTCTGGTTGTCTGTCTGAATCCGGGTGCCAGTACCAAAACTTACTCAGCTTATTATTCTTATTATTACTTTGATTGTTATTTTTGGTAATTTCGAGTGTTTCCCACATTTCGAAAAAAAAACCACAAACAAAAAAGAAAAAAATAAACAAAGATGATTCCTTTGGATGGGTCGCGTGGGTTATTTCAGCAAAAGTCTGCCATTTTGGGTTATTTTTAGACATTTCTCGATTGCCGTTTGTGTTGTTGTTGGTTTCTTTCTCTCTCTCTCTCTCTCTCTGTATATATATATATATATATAAATCTGCTAGCGTCACGCCTTCACTCCCGTTCTCATTGTTCGATTGTCTTGGCCCATAAATTCGTCTGAGCCCCCCACCCAAAAACAAAAGACTTAGGCAACGAACTTGCTTTTTGCCATGGAAAATTTGTCCAATCGCCAGACAAACATAATAGAAGGTCAAGCAGTTAGCCAGGCATACAAAAAAAAAATTAAGCCATCGCCAGAGGAAAGAAGTTTACTGAAAGAAAAACCAGGTGGGTTGCCGCCCCTTGCCCCTTCCCTCCACAGCACCAACTGCAGCGGGAGCAACGGCAAAGGCAATAACAGTAAATGTCTGAATCACTATAAAATGAATAGAGGTGGGTGGTTAGTTTGGTTAAGTAGAAGAATGGTGGGGGAAATAAAGTCGTCAAGCCGTGTTTACTAACTAGAGATGGGAGCGTGAATCGTGAGCCATTACATTTACATGTAATTTGAATTTATTTCGTGAATTTATTTAAGAACGCAAATAATGCTTTGGAATTTGGTAATTCGTGATGATGAAGCGGAAATCCTTCATGCAGCATTGTAAATTCTAGCCTGATGCAGAGTTATTTTCTTGTTCGGAATAGAAGGCAATATTATATATACAGTCATGTAGTCTAATAACTCCATGGATTATAAATATATAATTGGCTTCATAAGAGAAGTTCTTTTTCACTCTCTTACTTATTGACTTATGTATGTGCATATGTGACTAACATGTCTATTAAATGAAGATTGTATGATCACTAACAAATTTATGATTTTAAGTAATTATTACGATATAAAAATGCATATTATGCCAATCAGACGATGGCTGATGATCTAATTTTCCAAATGTTGTCATCTGGAGTCTTACAACAGTTTAAAAAGAAAAAAAAACTTACTGGCCCAGCAAACAGATGTTTATTTTGATACCAGTTTCTAAGAAACTTGAATTCGATGATATATCAGATGCATAGGTGGATCAAGGACTGTGAAATGGGGAACTTTTCTCCTAAAAGTATGCAATAAGCTGGAAGAAAGTTTCCCCCATTTCATAGCTCTAGATCCGCCACTGATCAGATGCCTATTACATCTAAATAGAAGTAAGTATTTATGAGATTCTCGTGACTTTCTGTTGACAAATCAATTGAAGTCAATCGCATCTCTAGTTTTATTTCGTCTCACTGGTTTCTTTTTCGTGCTTCTGGCCACTTCTTGTTGAATTGGTGGGCTTGTCAACTCTTTGCCTGCCAATGAACTGTTGAGTGTCGCTGTCGCTGTCGGTGTCGGTGTCTGGTTGTCGTTGTCGGTGTCGCTGACGATGACGGTTTATTTGTGTGTCTGCTGTTTGAGTCTGGCATGCAAATGCCTTTTGCCTGACCAAGAGATGTGCAGTGTGATCGGCCTTATGCCAAGTTAAAGAGATTAATGTCATCTGCGAGTGTCTGCTCGGCTGGTTGTCTGGCCAACTGGCTTATGGCTTATTCTTATACCGTTTGGCATTGACATTTCATCAGCCAATTTAGCAGGGTTATATTCTAAGTTGTCCGCTTGCTTGCATGCTAATATCCGGCTACATTCCCGGACCTATGTAAGGCAACTTGTCGCCCACGTTGCGGTTACTATTATTTATTTCAGACTTTTTTTCTCCTTCCCCATTTTTCCTCTATCCCTCTTGTTTTATTTCTTTTTGGGATTGTGCGATAAAATTGTGCCTGCAAAAATTACCAATTAGCAATAGCAATGGCACTTACATTTCGCATAAAATAACACAAAATTAGCATTTTACAAATTGTGTTAAGTGAGTGGTGAATGGATTTGATTTGTAAATGGGTTAGGCTACAGGACTGGTAAAACAAACTCTGATCTATAACCTTTGGGGATCGAAATTCGAAAGATACTGTTATACAAATATGACAATGTGCGGTAGAATGGGTAGAACAGAGTTTTAGAAATGTCAAATGCCTTGTAATGTAAATTATTCGACAGTAAAGGCGTTTTGAAATTGTTATACACATATTTGCCATCTCTAGCATAGATTATCTAATGAACTACTGTTGCCACCTGCAAATTTTTTTGTTAACTGCCAATTTGCCTTTTTAAAGTGAGTTTTTTTTTGTTTTTTGGATTTGTCCAGCAGCTGCCTTACGATTCGGCACATTTGATATTGATCAATTTATTTGACCATTTTTGTTGTTAAATTATTTTCTTCCATTTTACGGGTTTTCTGTGTTTTGAAAATTATGACTAATTTAATGGTATTTAGAGTGCGGGCGGTTGGTTTTTTGTCTCTGACTGACTGTCTGTCTGTGAGAAGGGGGAGGAGGGAGATATGGCCAGACCAAGACTGAAATGTGGGTGGGCTGAATGTTTGGGTATAGAGACAATAGCAAACACAAATCACAGTTAATAATAAAACAATAGTATCATTTGTTAAACATCTTATTTCGCCTTCTTCCTGTCCCTCTCTGTCCATCTATCTCTCTCTTATTCTCATTTACTGGGAATTTGATGTGAAAGGTAGAAATAAATTGTGCTAAACGATGACGATGATGATGCATCTGAATGTGAATGCTAATTGAAGAAGGGGCTCGCTTTGCTCTCTCATCAACATTAAAATCATCATCACATTATTATCATTATCATGGGGATTGTAATCATCTCATCATAGCATAGATATGCCATGACTGTAAATGAATGGGAAAGAATTATTTATACAGCAAATATTCATCAAATAGAGGAAGCTTTTGATTCTAAATACTACTTCAAATTGAAATTGCATAAGTTTTCTTGTTTAAAGGCACTTCAAAATGGATTATTGCATAAGGCATCATCCAGTTTGGCAAGATCATTGTTCAGTGTAATTATGAAGACTAGATTTTAAGATTAAGCATTTCATTTAAATGCAAATGAAATGTAATTATTTATACTTATGAGTATGTATCCAAATTGATTTTTTTCTTAATGGAAAAGTTGATGTATAATTTGGTGATTTCTTCTTTTATGAATATTAAGTGTTTTTAATAGGTTTATCCCCTTTTTTTAAACAAATTAACAAGTAATTGAGCGATCCACTGAGCTTATTATAAGACTTCAATTTGAATAGACTTTGGTTCCTAATGATTATTAGTTTGATTAATACGAGGGTTGACTTAAAAATTTATGAAACTAGCCAAAAACAGTAAATACTTTCTACAACTTTGTTTCCTAGAATCATTTTTAGCTAATGAGGTGTTATCTCTATTATGTAGTCTTTAAGTAGCCCTCGCTTTTAACTCATTTGGTTTGGTTCATCTTATCGATTGTACTTTCCCCATTATTCATGCCAAATAATTAGCATGTAAGCTTTAAAGTATCCTCAATTAGTTTCTGTATGAGTTTCAATTAACACATTGCCTCCCCCTGCCCACCTGTCCACTGTCCGCCATCCTCAATCTGTATACTAGATGTATCTCAATTGCAACTTGCATAATTATTCACACCTAAAACAACAATTTGTTGACTTTACTTGACATGGGAAATGCACCTTCCCCTTTCCTACATATGTACATACCTATAAACATGTGTAGAATTCCAGCACCTGATTTACAGGTGGAGAACAGGTGGAGAGGGGGAAAAGTTAGTACCTACAATTTGAATAGATGCCACAGATTCCACAGGGTGTGGCATGTGTATACTTTTTATGCTATTACGACTATTTTGTCTACAATTTTCTATTTGTATATTTACTTTGACAGTTTTTCTGATTGTCTATTTGCCATTTGCATGCAAAATCAAAAAAAAAAACGAAAAAAGAAGCGGGGCCAACTTATTTGCAAAGCTCTCTCGCAGAACGACAGCAGCTGAGCAGAGCTGAGAGCTGAGATTCAAGGGGGTAGGGTGGTAGGGGGGTCAAGCAGTTATCTCTCCACAATACACTTACCCTCCCCCGTATCCATTCCCGCACACCGCCCTCCAATTGCCGCTTAGCGTGTTCATGCAAATTTGACCTTGACACAATTTCGTTTCATAACAGAAAAGCAAACAAATGAGGCAGCGGTCGGGGGCGAGGGTGGTGGCATATGTATGAATATGTGTGTGTGTGTGTGTGTGTGTGTGTGTGTGTGTGTGTGTGTGTGTGAGACGATGACAGCGGCACACATAATGGAAAAAGCAAAGCAGCAACAAAGCGACAGGGAGGAGCTTGAGGGAGACGACGGAGACACACCAAACTCGTGTAATAACTCAGGCTCAGACTCAAGTGCGGGCCAACTAAGCACAGAAAGAAAAAAAAAAACAAAGAAAAACGTCGCTACTTTTTTGCGGTTTTTTTTCCCAAGCATACACTGAAAAGAAATATTTACAACAAAGCCCAACTAGATTATGCTAGCCAGGACAAATTGTTTTTGTGCTCTTGCCATCTTAATGGGGCGGATCAAGTTGTATACTAAACGTATTCCAAAATCTGATTCTACTACAAATTCTAGGAAATTTGTATCATTAAGCTTAAGCGACAAAATGTTGCCATGCACACTCTCGTTTCACATTTTTGGCACGCCCTCTTCCACCCCCAAAATAGGTCTTTGGTTTTCTCCCACTAAATAAACTATTAGTTTTCATTTTAAGTAAGTTATAAGAACTTGGATTGAAAACTCACCAGGCTTGGAGGGTTAAGTTTGAGTTGTATTAACCACTAAACATTTTTCTCAGTGTAGAGTCTTGGTCACACGTCGTTGCCTCTGCTGCAATAGCCGGCACTCGATGGTTTACGAAAAATGTGTATATACTATATACTTATGTATATACTGATGTATGTACTAGATTTAGTTTGCTAAGAAGCCGAAACTCATCTGATATTTGAGAATCGCATGCAACAGTTTGAAACTTTGTAACTTCATTGGAATTTCTAATAATGCTGGACAAGATGCCTCTGCCTCTGCCTCTGGCACACCGTTTTGAAATCATGTGAGAAACCATTTGATGTTTCTCAATGGTCGACTGATCAAAGTTAGATATGCCGACTTGACTCATCCTTTAGTATACCCAAATTAGAAATCAAAAATCATATATTCGAAATCCCCCAGAATTCCGTGCCAAATTGGCTGGCCCGACTCACAATGGAACTCTTAATGAATTTGCCTATTTTAATTCTTAATAATGTGTGCTTTTCGATTATTATTAATTTTTTAACACATTTCGCGCATTAATGAGTGAGTGCGGCAGAGAGTGTAGAAGGGAGCAGAGCGCGAAGTGTGGCGAGCAATGGAGGATGACTAGGAGGAGGAGGAGCAGACAGGCGACGAACTTGTCGCTGGCACGTGGAAACGTTTTTCTCATAAATATGCATAGCCAAAATGCCATGCAATAATAATAAAAATCGGATGAGATCTTTTAATGGTAATATATTCAAATGAATAATGGCCATAAATTAGAATGAGTTCTCTCGGTTAGCAAATACATTTCTCAAGAAGACACCTTCAATTTAAGAATGGATATATAATTAAAACGAATTTACATAGCATTAGTCGATTAGCAGACACAGAGCAAGAGTTAAAAGGAGGAGGGAGAGGGTCAACGAAGAATTCTTAATCTTGGGTGGCATCAGCAAGAAACTGAAAATAAAAACCAATTTCTTTACATCTAGATTCGTTTGCATTATAATTAGGAGATAGCTGAAAATCTGCATTATGCTTTTCTTTTTTTCGAAAAGAAGTTAAATTTTTTTGTAAGATGCGACCCAAGACATCGGCTTAGGATCGGTCAAGTTATCGGACACAGGAAAGAAAGAAATATGTTGGTTTTTTAAGTTATATATAGACGCCTGTTTTTAGTTCCAATGCGAAAGCGGTATCGCCTAGAATTTGTAACTCTCGATTCTGAGTGAAATGTCAATAGGTTTCAAGTAAGTTTCAAAATACTTTTCACAAATAGATTTTTATTCTTTTGTATGCCCAAATAATGCAGTTCAAAGTTGTAAACATTTGTTAAATTAATTGGATTCTAATCATTATAGAACATAAATTTTACTTTCAATTTATTTTTCGCTTTTTGGCAATTGTAATTTGCATTTTGCTTGAGAACTTTTGGAAACGAGAACACTTCCATTCCATTCTGAGTGAAGAATAAGCAAAATTCGCTCCCAAAAGTATGCAATAAGCAGTCTAAGATTTCACTTGAGAAACATATGTGTAAAGAAGTTTTGGAATATTCTGTAAATACAACAACCTCTTCAAAGCAAAGATTGTTTGTAGGCAATACAAAAGGTTATAAATATAAATATTGAATACTTTTTCAGTGTATTGCATACTTAAGGGGCAAAGTTCCCTATTTTGCAGTGCTAGATCTGCCTATGAAAGGTCCAAGTCTATGAAATTCAATGCCTAATGCAAAATACATTGCAAATTGGGGTCATTTCCAAATGCGCCAAAATTGTATTTAATCCGGCAGCTTGCATTGTAATTGCCATTGGTTTTAATAAATTTTCATTTCAAGACAAAATACAACAAAAAATTAAATATTCTGCTGTTGGTTTTTATTTTGATGGTGGTTCAATGAAAACTTTAATTGCATTCAATTTTTATTTCTGTTTAACCTTGTGCACAATTCTCAAAAAGCCAAAGTAAATGTTAAATGTTGGGCAATTTTTGTTGTTTCTGTTTTTGTTGGTGTTTGTTGCTTGAGCATGCGATTATTTTGTTTAATAACAATAGGCGTTTACCGTTAGCCGAAAAATCCTAAATTTGATTTCCACATTGTCATTCGGAAAACGGGGGAAAAAAAATGGAAAATAACAATTTATTTGCACGTGTCGCCGTACCCCGCCCGTCGCCCCTCCCTGTCTTCATTCGCCATCTCCGTTTCTAAGTTGATCGCATTCCCAGACATTTCAGTCGAGTTCAGTTCAATTCTGAGCTCTGTGCTGTGCTCTGCTCCCTTCACTTTGTCAATTTGACAATCAAAAGCAGCCGTGTTGCCACTCAACGTTATGACAAATGGATATACGTTTGTATATATGTATGTTGTATGTGGATATATAAAATCGTATATAAATAAGTATAAACCGCCTACTGATTCGCAATTTTTGGGCAACAAGAATGGGGAAGCATCTCAACGAAATCCAATTAAAAATCTTTGTAAGAGATACAGATACATAAATAAATAAATATCTTTGCTGAAGTGTATCTTCTCCTTTTTTGTGCAGCTTGATGCCTCCGCTTAGCCGCTCATAATCGGAAATTTGAACCTACAAATTCACTTTCGAAATTCAATTAAAAATTCTTATTGCAACAGCTGTCTTATTTCTGTTTCTCATTTAGCTGATATGAGCGAGAAGACACATAAGCACATATATACGACATAACCAAATAGGAAGTGACATCTATATATGGCACTTGTAATGAGAAAGAATGACTTTTAATTATGATGACTTTGTTTCATACTCTACTCCTAACATTTGTTTTATTCTTAACTTTGATTAATGGTAGTTTAGTAGTAGTTTTTAAACTAAAAGTGAAGGTTTTGTCAATTCTAAACTTGTGAATGATTTTCTAGAGACTTTCATTTGCTTTTTTTTTTTAAATCATTTTCCTTTTAGAACTTACTTTGATTGAGGATTTTCCCCTAATTCTTGTACATTTTTTTAAATTACATGTTTCCTAAAATAACAATATTGAGCTCAATCAATTTACATAAATGCCTAAGAAAATAATTTTAAAGCAAGGAACCCATATCCTTTTAAACTAGACTCATTCCAAAAAAAAAAACTAAAATGAACCTGTAAATGATATGCAGCAGAATAATAGCTCGATGTTGTTTGCCCAAGTTTTAGTTGGCAGTTTAGTTCAAGCTGAATGAGTCTCAAAGTCAATATAACACACAAAGAAACACCAACAAGCAAAGTATTGACAATTTAGATTTATCAAGAAAGTAAATTAAACTTTTTTATAATAAAGAAAAAAGGGTTTTTTTAGTTAGAGAACTACCTACCTAAAAAAAAAGAACTAATTAATAAGGTGGGCCATTAATTTTATTTTTACTCTTGGAAAAAACGATTAAAACTGCAATTTAATAAAAGTTTATGGGGCATAGTCTTATTACAGTAATCAATAAATTATTAAAGTACGAGAACACAAAACGACATATCAAATATTATTACTAGTGCCGTATTTTGTTTAAATTAACAAAGAACAATTCTATCTCAAAGTCAAATATTCAATATTCCATATCATTGCAGCCACTTTCATGGGTTTGGCCTTGAGATCTGACGGTTTAGTTCCTCCAGAAGAGATTATTTTTACCATATTGTAAATCTAAATCATCTAAGATATAATTACAGACGGATTCTACGGAATTGTAGTTCTAGTGCCACATTAGTGTATGGGGATTATTTTAAATTATTTATAACTTTTGATTATTTCATTTAAATACAATTCCTTTTCAGCTCTTGCTTTTACAATTTTCCAACAAATCGTTGAAATATGTTGAATGAAATGGGGAGATATTCTCCTTAGCAAGAATTCGTATGATTTGTTTTTGTTGTCTTAAGTTTCTTAACAATTTTGTGTCAAGCAAATTGCATTATAATGTGCAAAATTCATACATTTCGCTTTGTTACGCAAAAATCGCAACTTATCTTGGCTTGAGAGATCAGAAACCTAATGACAAATGCTGATGATGTTAAGATATTATTGCAATCCCTCATAACAAAGGCAATACATAAAAAGACAACAACAACAGCAACAAAATTCAGTAAGAAGTGGGATGGGAGCATTAAGTCAGGCAACGTCAAAAAAAAAAGAAGAAAAAAAGAAAAAAATTCACCAATATTGTAAACACGTTTTTGTAAATGCCGTTAATGGGCCAAGAGGCGTGGCATTTTTCTTTACATTTATGTTGTTGTTGTTATTGACTTTTTTGTCTCCTCTCTTATTTTGGTGGCAAAAGACAAGCCGACAGACAACTTGTCACGCATGCTGCTTGCCTGCTGTTTGTTTGTTGTTGTTGTTGTTGTTGTCGTTGTTGCTTAGCCTAGTTAACTTGTTAAAATTGCCAATAAACAACAGCAACAATAACATTTACTTGGCCACAACACAATTTGTTTCAAAGTTTATTATTTACCTGCTTGGGCGCATCCATGATGTAAATGAAGGCGTGACAGTGGGGGGGCGGGATAGGGACGAAGTCACGGAGAGACAGAGAGATGTTGGTGGGTGGAAGAGAGAAGTGGGGGAGTCTCACTTATTGAACACTTGTTTTTTTTTGTTATTTTTTTGTTTCGTTGTCTTTCTTCTCTCACCGTCGTCTTCGGGTTCGGTTTTTTTGAAGGTTAGCTTCAATAAAATGTTTGCTATTTTTTTTTTCCAATTATGTCACTTAATTGTTTGTTTTTTTTTCGTATGTTTAAAACGTCTTTAAACAAAACTTTTCGTAATATTTGTTTCGTGATGTTTTTTTGTTGTTTTTTTCGCAGAACTCGAACAGTTTTTTGCTTTCAATAGATGTGTTTAGTCTAGTTTAGTTGAAACCACAATGCAAAATTTGAAGCCAAATTGTCAAAAGTTAAAAAAAAAATCTTTACAATATTGGTGAAGAAAATCTTGGAATAATTTTGGTATCAAACTGTAACTATTAATTGTTGCTGCTGCTGCTAAACGCGTGCACACTCCGTTGCGGCTGTGCAAAGACTAACTACGTCTGCGGCCGCCAGGCGGCTGAAGTATTAAAAAACATTAAAACATTGTTGAGGGAGCTGCACAGAGTAGACCCCCAGAGACCCCTTAGAGCAAAGAGAGCAACCCACTCACACACACACCCACACACACAGAGAGAGATATGTTTACTGAGTTTCGTTAAGATCTGAACTTTTGTGTTAATGCCAAAATACAAATAGAGGAGTGCGGATAGCTGCTGGGGGTTGTTGGTTAAGTCAATGCTGTTCACTTGTGGGTGAATTTTGGCCATAGCAAAAACTGCAATCAACAGCGGCAAGAACAAAAGGCAAGGTCAGCTTAGAAGAGTGGTCTAGCTAACTTTTGGGTTTCCGTTTTTTGGGGTTTTCCTCTGTGTTTTACTTTTTGCGGTTTTCCTTTTTTTCTCTCTTTGATTTATGCACCGACAATTTCGTAATCCTGTTTTAATTGTCAGAAGATATGTACGAATAGTATGCTGATAATGATGATGATGATGATGATGATGAAGATGGCGATGATGATCAATGTTTTGCCTTACATTGTGAAATTATATCAGCTGAGCTGTTGTCTGGCACGTACCACGGATCAGCGGAGTTACCAAGCGAGCAAGTGGAAAGACACAGTAAGCTCCACGATGGTGACCTTGACACATATAAAATCGGTTGAATGAAGTCAACGACCAGTCGCTTAGTTGAATGAAAAACGTGATATTGATATTACAATTAATGGCATGTGTATGAGTCTGTATGATAGCAACAGTCAGTTGTAGAAAGATGAAAAATGAAAGCTAGACAAAATGAAAAATGAGCTAGGGGAATATTCATTGGCATGTATTTAAATTCAAAGTCTTATCCTAGTTCAAAACTAATGCACAAATCGGCTTCTACACTACAAGACAAGCTTCTATGTTGTTTCTATATACATATATAAGCAGATCAGATCGTAGATTAGCAGTAGATCTAAGCCTCTTACAGTTCTCCTTTTGATTAACCCTTTATTGTAGGTAAACTTAACTAGAACTGATAGTATGGCTCAAAACTGTTTTGACTCAGCTAACCTTATGCCATTCAGTCTTATGGCATGAACTCATAATTTACATTTCATCATCGTCATCTCAATCTCTCTGCCAGCTGTCACATTTGCGAGTACTTATAATCTGATAATGCTATTTTTGGAAGTTCCCCACGCTTATAATGACCCCTGCACCACCCGCTTTCGTGTTGCTTCCTCCATATTTCGATGGTTGACAATTTTGTTCATCATCGCATTTAAAATTAGCTTTTTTGTTTGTTATGGCTGTTGCTGCGGCTGTTTTTTTTATATTGCCGATGGTCAGTTATGTTTTGTTTGCCAATGACGGTGCACATTTTCCGGGGTAGTTGGATTCTCTCTCTTTCTCTCTCTTGGTGTCTTTCTCTTTCTGTGCTTATCTATAATTTACACTCCATTTATATGTATATGTGTATATATATATTAAAGCCTATAAACAGCTCGTTTCGCACATATTTGCAAATTATTGTTAATTTTTAACACAAATATTTGCATGACAAAGTAGAGCAGCAGTAATTTACCAATGTCATTCAGAAAAACGAACAGGACAGCGACCCAAACTCAAATTCAAATGCAAATCCAAACCCAATACGCAAGAACCTTGACAAATAAAGCGAGTATCTCTCTGTGTGTGTGCGAAAATGTAAATTAAAAATAATAATATTTTCCTTACAAACGAAGAATTAACGTCAGCTCTCAGATCGGGGAGTAGAGGCAAATGCCAAAATAGCCTTACCTTGGCAGCGACTTATTGCAGCAGCCGACTCGCTGCCTCAGCAATTGACTGGACAGTTTAAGCCAGCCATGTCTTTAATTACAGTTAGACAAGTAAGCATTAACGGTGACTGACATTTTGCAAATAGACGACATCCACAAAACGTTTTACCAAGTGCAAAAAGTCAAGTTCGTTGCCTAAGTCTTTTGTTTATTTTGTCCAATGTCCCCAAAAAAACAAAAAAAAACAAAAAAAACGAGGACACAAATCAAACAAAACAATTACAAAAAGGACAGAACCCGCATAACCCCAAGGTTCTTTCTCAAGTGGAGGACTCTAAATGGTGGTCAATCGCACCACCAATAGATGAAGCATGGATCTGCCAACCACAAACAGTTGAAGGTTATATCCAGCCATTTTATTTCTTTAATTTCCAGCAGCTTGGTATGAATAATTTAAAAGGTTGCAGGTCTTTTAAATATACCTATTTTTTTAGTTCTTTGGCCTCTATTGAAGTTGGTAGGTGCAGGGTATGTTGAAGTCGCTACACCAATCACACCAGACACTTGACTACATACTTATTCATAATTTGATTGAGCTACCGAAAAACTGAAACAAGGCACGAGCTCGAGACTTCCCTCAAACATTTTGACAGCTGCATGTCAGATGAATTTTGTTCCACTGACAGTTTATTTTATTTAATATATTATTTATTAAGTTATTCATTTGAGTGTGGCCAATTGATTTGCAAAATTCGAAAAGACATGAAACATGAAATACAAAACAAAAATACAAAACCAAGACTTCAGACACGTTCAATAACCGATAACCAATGCGACATTGATAGGTAATAACCCCCTTCAAGCGCTAACTCAATTAACATTTATGCATAATTAGTATTAAGAAGACACAGTTAATAGTAAGTGGCTAAAGCATAAATCATACAAAAATTGTTTTGTCAAGGGGTAAGATGAGTCCGGAATAAGTTAAATGTTTAATAAATAACAATTGACCATCTGAATTAGTTGGTTGTTTGCTTAATTAGTAATTTCAGATGCTCCTTATAGAAAGCCATATAAACATTTTACTTTACTAATTTGTAAAATATTGCAATCTAATTTTAATTTATCTAAAAATTTTAAGAATTCCAAAATAATAAGCGTTTTACCATTTTTTAATAATTAAGTTTAAATTAAACCGATGCTTTGATTTGATTTAAATCTCCAAAGTGTTTTCTTTTTGCTGTCTTCTATTTGTTTTTATCTATAGGCACTGTATTCAATATTTACCTAAAAAATATTCACAGTTGTCGCGCAAAAAGACAAACCGTATGCAATTTTATCGTAAAGTACTTTCTCTTCATATTTGTATATATGTATTTATATTTATAAGCTGCAACTTGTAAACTTTTAATTAGGTGCCAAATAGGAAACCTTCAAATAATCAATAACATTTGTTTCAATGATTGTTACAGTTTAAAATGTTGATATTTTAATGAGCATAAACACTTTTTTCTTCACCATAAGCTCTTTTATTTTAGCATCTTTTGTTGTTGTGATTAATTTTGCATTTGTTTTGCAGGTTGAAGCCATCAAACGATCGAGCAATCGGCAGAGCTCTTCCTGCTCTTTGTTTGGGGTCTGGTCTAATGGTCAATTTCAATTTTTATAAGCCATTAAAAGAGCTCCAAACTTCACTTATAACTCAGGTAATGGGCATTACTCATATATAAAATACTTAATAATTTCTGTTTATATATTTTTGTTTCTTGTAATACCCTTGCAGAGGGTACTATGAAATTTGTAACGCATAAAAGGAGAAGTTAAATTATATATATATATGCTTGATCAGCATGAGCAGCCATGTCGATATAGCCATCTTTTTCTATCTGTCCATCGGTGAGTAGGCACTTCACGCCTTCGATTTGATAAGTGTTGGGAAGGAACTTGGTATTTAAGCTGTTTATCGTATTGGATACGCTATACGTAAATTCGGTAAAGGATTTTGAGTATCTTAATGAAATTCACTATTAAGATAGTTTTTACTATAAAACATCATATTCCCAAGGTTCAATCAGATCAGAAAAATTTAACACACAAATATATAGTTCGCTTCTGCTTTAAAGTAAAGAAAACAGTATTGCGAGTATAGCGAAGCAGAAATAGATAGACTGACAATCTTAATACATATCTAGACTATAGATACAGAAAAAGACTTTGCAACATTTGAAAGTAATATAGCCGAAAACGGCAAGAGTATATAAAATTCGGCATAGTGGAAGTTGACTTCTTTAATATTTTGTTTTTTTTTTTGCGCTTGGCGACCTTCATAAGTGTTGGTGGGGGCGAGTGGACACGCACCACGGAACTGGAACTGAAACTGGGGTTAGTCGGAAGTAAGTAAAAAGTCTTTGGGGGGCTCTTTGTTTTGATTTATTACAGAAATCTGCAAACACTAATTACGTCTAATGTAAAAAGACTAGAAATCAACATTTCAGATATTAGTTAGTATGTATCTTGTATCTGTTCATTTCCTCAATTCAATTAAGTTGGCGTTAGACTTGAATTGCGCATTGAAGCGTTTTGCCATTAGGCCATTGGATACAGAGGAACCGAGAGAGACAGGGTCATCAGTATTATCATCTAAATTCATTAAATTTCCATGTCCAATTCCCACGCCAAACTTGGCCTGAACTCGAATTAATTTTCGCTTCGTTTCGTTTCGTTACGTTAAGTTTTTCTAACTAACTAACTAAGCAATCTCCGGGTGTATGGAATGAAAGGTACTTGACATGCCAAATCATTTTCAAACATTTATAAATAGACATTAGACAAGTTCAAGTTTATAATTGTTAAAGGCGCGAGCCAGTTTATGAACATCTGTTAGCCTAACCAGCCCGTCATCCCGCCATCCCGCCAGCCAGCTATTCAGTCAATCACCATCTTGGGTAATTAAACTCGAGTAACAAAACTAATAGGAAAGGGGCAAACAAACCCACAGCGGTGGCGGGACACGCATTGCAAAAAGGGTTAAGTGTTATGGCAAAATCGCAGAATCATGGCAATTATGAACGGGGCACTTGCAATCGATGTGGTCGTTGTCGTCGTCTCGATCGCGTAATCAAAAAGGCTAAAAAAAATTAGTTGACTTGGCAAAGGCTACGAGGCGATCGAGGCGGCAAAACGGTGGTAGAAGATCTCTGATGACTCTAACACAACAGGTGAGGGGTCTAACAATTTTTAACAGGTGGCAGGGTAAATGCAGCTGCGGCTAGTTCAGATAATTCTACACTAATCAACAAGAACAAAAATCGTTAACGAAAGTAGGAAAATTTAATAAAAACAAACATTTCAATGTTCATTTCCATTAAGTATCTATACAAGTATATTGATATATACAGGAAGTCATTAGCGTTGGCCACTCTATATATTCTATAATTTTAAAATGGAATCTAAAAAGAGATACCAATTTACATTAATAACTATACATATGTACATATATGGAAATTTTTCTTCACCAGAGTATAAATTAAGAATTATTACTATCAAGAATGCCACTAAATATTAGAAATAATTGACAGGACTAGATATCAGATATCAGAAATTGTATTTGGGGTATAAATATTATCAGACTAAGGTCTGCTATAAGGTTGGACACTTGATTTCATCTTCGATCTGACCAATATATGTATAATGCAGGTTTCGAAATGATTTCTATTGTCAAATCCTTCTTTTTTTATAATATTTAATATTAAGCAATCAAAATTTCATCAAGAAAATTAATAATTGTAGAGATAATACCAAAAACTTTGAACAAGTTTGTTTAATAATCTAATTAATATATAAGTAAGTATAATATGTGTCATAAGTATTTTTTAAATTATTTTTTAAACTTTGTGGCATAGTGTAGTCGCATTTTGTTAATACTACTAAGTTCAAATATGTGTCATTTGCGGGCGCAATAATTTTTTATTTTGTTTTTTGCTTTTTCCACTTTTTTTTACATCTGCCGAGTTATGAATGCAAATGCAACAGTTGTATCTATATATCTATCGATGTAGTGCATCAGCTTCACAGATGTGTCTGAATAAAATAGAAAAAAAGGTTTAATGAAAAAAAACACACACAAATAAAAAGACAAAATTACAAATTAGACACGATTTGCAGCCAAACACGATTCCAAGATATGTACATACATATATGCAACAAGGCAACAATAAGACGCCTGAATGACGACTATTATGTAGAATATTTATATATATATATATATATATATATATGTAGCTATATGCTTTATAAATATATGTAGATGTACACATGTACATATATTCATCGGACCAAATGCAATGACAAGGCAAGTTTGTCAAGTTTAATTAAATAAAAGGGAGAATGCTTTACCCTTACCTCTCTTTCAATTTTGTTGCTTTTTTTATTCACTAATTGGTCTTAAATTACTCCTGTTGGGAGGAGGGTAGCGGGAGGGTACTGGAGGCCGGTGACAGAACGTTGCCTGGTTGGTAACTAAATCATATTATAGCCTTCTCTAGGGCACACAGCTGTGCACAATTCAAAGGCGATTTATAGCCAGTAGTTAGTTGGTTAGTTAGTCAGTTAGTTACTCGGTAACTAGTTGAGCTGCAATCTAATGATAACCACCACAAATGAACAGCTGGCAACGTTTATCTAACAACAGAACGGAATTAGAATTCAAAGCTAATGCAAAAATTACATACATATCAAACGTACATATCAATCATTTGGTTAGCCTTTTATCTTTGGCCCTGAAGTGGCATTATATTGACAATTTTTTCGCCAACATTTTTGCGCATTTTGTTCGATTTGATTTCACAATGATTCAGCATCAAAACTGGCGCCAACCAATCGATACAACAAAATACAAAAAAAACAAAAATGCAAATGAATTTTTATTGTTATTGGTTTTTTGTGCGGAATTCTTGTGCACATTCTTAGGAAATCTCAAGCGTAAAAACCGCAAAAATAAATTCAAATTGAAAAACGCACAGCAGCACGCAAAAACCCGAACACAATAGACAAAAAAAAAAAAACAAAAAAATAAAGCTACTGTTTGAGTTAAAACAAGTTTATTAACTTTTAGATGAAGGAGTAAAGCCGAATGAAAATTTAAATTTACTACTGAACGGGTGAGCAATCTACACATACGAGTTCTTTTCATATTCCTGGATTAGATCTGATAAAAAGCTCCTTGCACTAAATTTATTATCTTTCGAATGGTCTTAAGACCGTTTATTGGAGCAGGAGTGGAAGGTTACTTAAGAAGCAAATCCTTGTAATGAAATCATCCAACTTAGTAATTAATCTGGAAAGATTAACATCTTAAATTGAATATATGCCGATCGATTTCGTTTCATAGTCTTTTATCTTTTATGGGCCAATAAAAATACATTCCCGTTGCCATTTCAATTAATCAATCAATCAATCTAACGCATTGTAAATCATCATTAATGCCAAGCGAGAACCTACCTCACTTGTGTAACAGAAGCCCTCGCCCACAGCTGGAAATCGTTTTAGCCAATAGCTAAATGGCAATGGAAACAGTTGGTATGCAACATATCTGTATTTGTAATCTTAATTCTCTTTTCCTTAGTTTTTTTTATCACTTTTCACTTACAATTAGACATTGGTTTGGAATGTGAAAATATTTCATTCATTTCTTAATTCACATTCAACTTAAAGTGTATTAAGTTGGCGTTATTATTATTACTAGTAGAAGTAATTTAGATTTTGTTTTTGGTGTTGATAAAAATTTTCATTTTGTTGATTTATTGAAATTTTTATTGGCAAATTTTTGTTGATATTATTGTGGTTTCATTTTTGTTATTTTTTTTTTTTTATTTCTGTTTCGGTTGTTAGATTAAAGCATGACGCATTTAATGTTGTTAACCGTTTGTTAACTTTTGTTTTTATTCGGCTTTTTGTTTTCCTGCTGTTTATTTTCGATTTGGTCAATGAACGCGTTTTTGGTTGATGAAATATTTGTATAGTTTACTATTTTTAGTTGTATTAAATTCCAGTTTGCTGTAGCTTAGTATTCATAATCTGAATTATGAAAAATCTTGTTTTTTATGCAGTTTATTATTCAAAATTAATTTACAAAAAAAATGTATTTACTTGCCTTATTTGAATGCTGAGCAATGTTTAAGATATGATTCTGTTTATTCTTCGATTTTCCCTTATTTTTATTCTTCTTGATTTTTGTTTTTCTTCTGCTAATGACACTTTTTATGCTTTTGCATTCACTGTAGGAGGTTGAAGGGATATTAGGGGGCGTGTTCAATTTTAGTAATTTACTTCGGTAGTTTTGGAAAACTTTGCGCTAAGGTGTGAAGAGCGTCCCGGTGCCGGACAACGACAAGTGACAACTGACAACTGTCAACTCGAAGCGAAACATCCAGCGACGACAGCCAAAGTAACATTTAATGGCCAAATAAAAGCGTCGCGGCTTCAACAAAATGTCGGCAGTTCATCAATTTTTCATTTAATTTAAATTTAGCTACGTGCACTGAGCCACTCAGTTACATTGAGTTTAGTGGGCGGTTTTTTTATTTTGTTTCTTTTCCTCCTTTTTTTTTGTTGGTTACTCATCCGCCACCCTCCTACCACCCCTCCTTCGAGTTTTGAGCAAAGCGCAACGAATTCTTGTTGCCTTGCATTCCATTGAGGATGACGTGTTTGAGAAACGAGCAAAGCTATAGTCACAACAAAATTCTCAGCTAACCGAAAATCAATTCCTTTTGTGTGTGTGTGTGTGTGTGTGTGTGTGTGTGTGTGTGTGTGTGTGTGTGTGTGTGTGTGAGAGAGAGAGAGAGAGTGTTTATATCGATCTACGTGCCAAAGTTATCAATGGCAATTGGACTACCTCTAGTAGACGTGATTGTCCAGAAAATATGTAATTAAAGCTCGTATATTTGCTTGCATGATAAGTAGTTTGATATTTTGTTTTAGTGTTGGGATAGGAACAAAAAAAAAGGTCTAACTAAAATTGATAAAAAAAAAACATTGAGCGACAAGTTCGTTGCCTAAATCTTTTGTTTTCATTTTGCGTTCATAAAGTGTGATGACGCCGCTTTGTCGTCTGTTGCATAGCGGAAGTGTCACAATCTGTGTGTGTGTGTGTGTGCGTGTAATATGACGCATTGGAAGAATCTTCCGAATAGTCACTGACCGCTTAGGTAAAAGACGCCATCAAGTGGGAAAAACCAGCCACAGGTGTCGGTTACTTGTTTATATATGTATGTATGTTTGTATTAGGTTTGTTTTTTAATTAAAATCAAAAGCAAATATTCAGAATGTTTACCATTCCGACATTAGAAAACGCATTTTTGAATACTTTTATTTAAATATCGGGAAATCTTTTGTGGTCGTCTTTTCTGTATGTTTCCATTGACTCATAGATCGATAACAACAACAAATGAGAATCTTTAGGTTAGTATACTAACTTTAGTTGATCTTCCTATCCATGATTCATTATGCATAAAAATTTATTTAAAATTAAAGATTTCACAGTTAACAAGTCAGTCTATACTTATACATACATATATAGTAATGACTTGGAAATCGCAATATTCTTTCTTGAAAGTTTACTCGATCAATCTGCTGACTCAAAGTATTTAGAGTGATCATCATAATTACTCATTCCTTTTGTCATTACACAACATCCTGATCGATCATTCTGATTTAACATCTGTTCTAATTTGCCACTTCAATGAGAAATCTTTTAGCAGCTTAGAATTTGTAGTAATAATAACAAAATGCAAATGTAGTAAATGCAAAAGTCGTCGCGCCGACTTCGATACACCATGCACCAGAAGGAGTCATGTAAACATACCAAATTTGATGGCTTTATCTCTTATAATTCGGAGACTAGACATGACTAAGTAGTTCGGTTGGGGTGGTAATGCTGATCAAGGATTTAGATATATATATATATATGTTACATACATTTTGGTGACTTCAATATACCATTTTACTCCAAGAATGCATGGCATCAATATTCATTTGACTATTATATAACGTAGCTCTGACTCTGTATCTGAGTATCTCAGACTGTGTCTCAGTCTGAGTCTGATTATGGCCTATGTGATTACGTGCACGACATTCATAACGAAATTCAAATAAAAAAAAAGAAGCACAACAAAAAAAAACCCACTCAGTAAACGATTTGAAACTCGAAACTGCCAATGATCATTCATAAATATCAATTTAATGATCTTTGCAAAAATCGGCAAGAAAATCACAAAACCGAAACGGAATCAAAATTCATTTTATATTTGAAATTGTTATTGTTTCTAATTCGTATACATACAAACATATATGTATCTATATCTATGTGTATGTATAATTAATTGAGCATTTATGCAAAATATATATAACAGCAAAACAGAAGCAGTCTCAAGAATGCCATTTGCTTTGAGCAAAAAGGCAAATTGATAAGCAGGCCAGGTACGTCCACGTCTATGATAAGTCGGCCAGGGTTGTGTTTAATTCTATTTTGCCTACCCTTGCATTAGGGTATATACGTTTTTTATTTCAGCAGCAATGTCCATCTCTTTGGATTAATAAAGACTGACTGATTCGGACTGTTATTAATCGAGAGGCTTAGTTTAGAGAGCATTCGGAGGCATTTTTGGCATTGCGTTGGCAAAAATAAAAACAATAATAACAAACGCTTCCTGTTAACTAAGTGAAACCCAAAAATGACATTGAACTTCCCCTTAAGCACGTAGCAATAACAAAAGCAACCACAACAAAAAAAAAAGCTATAGCTAAACACACTACAAATCTAGGTAATTGTGTCTGCAGTTGTTGTCGTTTATGAAAATTATTGTTAACAATTCTGTTCATTATTGTTGTTGTTGTTGTTGTTGTTGTTGCTGCTGCTGTATTGTTAGTGTATAGCATATTGCCTGAGTTCTAGAAATAACAAGCATATTACACGCCAAGGTTTTGTTCACAGCTCATTTAATATTCTGAGACGCCACAAAATCATCGGCATTGTCATTTTTATTATGATTTGTGCTCTATTTGAAGGCAATTTTGAGTAATGGGAGAATAAATTGGGGTCTAAAAAATGTCTAGAACATAACAACACGATTTTTAAACTTTTTTTTTGATTTTACTTCAAAAGTCTGACATCAAGTTCATCATTTGTAAAAAGACATTTCAACAAATTAGGGAAAGTTTATGATCATACAGAAGTTTGGCTTGTCTAATGGATAAAGATAATCGCCAATATCTAAAAGTAGTGAACGATTTCTTCATACCCTTGCAAAAAGGGTATATTTATTTTGGTCAGAAGTGTGCAACGCATAGAACTAGGCATCTGCGATTCTATATACTGCAGGGATCGTATACCTCGGATCCCCATAGAAAAGACAAAGCCACGAACAGTCTCTATAACTTCTTATTTTCTCAGCTTTTATCATAAAAATTTATATTTGTCAGTTTATTATACCTATTCAAGACTGTGATTAAGATCGGGCAACTATATCATTAAGCATCCATAGAGCCCCGGACCTCTTATTAAAAAAAATCAATTAACATTAACATTTCTAAAGGCGAATTCATAACTAAATTACACCAATTTTACAGTTGAAACGTTCCGAAATAGAATTACTATATTTTTTTACCCGAAACTATATCTACATGATACTATAAAGGATTCAAATGAACATACGCATTGCTGTCATCGCCAAAAAGTAATCATTTCAAATACTATTTCACTGACATCTCAAAAGGAAACCCGTATGGATTTACAGCTCTGGAGCACATAATAAGCTTCTACGCAGAATTGTTGAGGCGCCGCTTTATCTACCTAACCCAGTCATTTGCAGGGACATCAACATCCCATCAGTTCAGTGCAAGATCCGGAGATTCTAATATACCCAAGAAAATATACTGGCCTACAATCTGCTGGACAAAAAGGCAGAAAAGGCGTCTGAAAAGATGCCACCCTTTTGATCTCCCCCTTGAAAACTTAGGACAGATTGCAAATAAATAATAAACATAAAAAATACATTATAACTCGGATTACTTCTCCGTTTAATCACAGAAAGAAGCCACGAGGAAAGAACAAAAAAACAGAGTCAAATTAAAAAAGGAAACAAAGCAGATCCATCGATCGAAGGATCTTACTATAATCAGATCGGAATACCATTTTCGTATAAATTTGAAAAATGGAATATTGAATAGCGGTTAAAAATAACTGCATCATTTCCTAATACAATTTTATTTAGGGGATTGTATCCAAAGGTGCCAATAATTTGTGTATATAGTAAAGTGTTTAAGTTTGGCACTTGGCATCACGCATACGACGTGTGAGCTGGCGCAAATGTCTTTGCCATACGCCACCGATCGATCGATTGATGATTTATTGATTGACAGCTATGCGGAACCAAAGATTACGGTTCTCGCACATCGAACTCCTCTGTTCACCCCACTACCCCGCACCCGCGCCACACTCCCTCTGTTACTGTCTTAAATGAATCCAACGCCTCGGAGCTATAACAAAACGCCCCGTGCCAGTTCCCGGCACTCAGCCTGAAAAAAAAGATGCCGCCACAATTATGGCTAATACTGAAGTTCTCATTTAATCTTTGGCTTCTCAATCTTTGCTGATGTTGACTGCCGTTGACGAAAAAAAACATCGATAGATCATTAATCAAATTTTTTCCACTCATTTCACATGTATATAAGTATTTCTTTTTTTGTGCTCATCAAAAGAATTATTTGTCACAAACAAAGCAATTTGTTAATTAATTTATTTTTTGTCCTATTTTTCTCCATTTGAATACACTTGCCAAAAAAAGTAGGTACTATGATTTCACATCGAATTTGAATTTCATGATGTTTTTCCTTTCAATATTTTTCAAAATAACTCATGTTAACCCACTTCGAAGGATTTGTCAGAGTTTTTGAATTATTTTCGAAACGGTTATCAATAAAATTAAATAATCTGAATATAAATAGTAATTAATACTTGAATATTATATATTAGACACCAGTTCTTCACTAATTTCATGTTTATCCAAAGTAAATAAGTGGAAGCGTATACAAAATTGTCTCTATTTTTTGTATTTCGATTTGGTTGCCTTTCAGTGAGTAACAAACAAACAACACAAAAATTCAGAAAATGTAAAACACGCGACCGAACACTGGTAAGACAACATCTATAACCGAAATGGGTCGCTTCGAATGACCCGGAAGTGCGTTCCCTGCAGCATTGTACACATAACCATTAACAACGCCCCAAATGGCTAGTTGGTTGCTGCTGCTGTTGTTGTTCTTGTTTTTGTAGTTTTAAGCTTCTACTTTTATTTTTTAATAGTTTTGAATATAGGTGGAGAGGGAAAGAGAAGATGAAAATAAGCATGATTTGTGTTTTCGAAAATGAATTTAGCAAATTATTTCAAAGGAAAATCTTAAATTGGAAATACTCTATCCGAAAACACTTAACGATTTCATTCTCGCACATTTGGGCAATTCAATTTGACCAAAAAATGTAATTCAAAAAATTCCTTAACTTTGCAAATTTGTAAATTTCGTTTACCAATATTCTAAGGATAAACTCTGGTACTGTGAGCTTCTTATATATTTTTCGGTTACAATCCTCAACTAGTTTTAGCGTCAAAGACCCTTCGCCATACAATGAAGGGCCACGAGCAGGGAAGGGCAGCAGTTAACAAATTAATTTTAATCCATTTCAAATATAATAACCGTATAGTACCCCAAATGACGGTAGAGTATATTAAAATGCAAACACTTTTGTAGTTATAAAATCTTAAAAAGGTTCTTATGCTCCAAAGTTCAAACATCTTATTGAATTTCAGCCGTTTTATTTTGTTTTTATTATTTGTATTTCTAGTAATCGTTACAAAGTGATGACGGCAAAAACATAAAGAGAACGAGAAAGAAGCTTACTTTGACAGCGCCGAATTTTATATACACTTGCAGTGCGCGTGCCATTTTAAAATCGTTAATATCTTCAAAATAAATTTCACGTTTTTTACTATGAGAAATTTAGAGTTTTCTACACTTCTACTGATTGTAAAATACTTCTCAATGAGCGCTGGATGCTATGGCATCTATTTATTGTCTGGTCCACGGATTATAACAAAATAGTTGAAATACCAAGTTGGAGTTTAGTGGCTTTCTAATTGAGGTTAGTTAAGTTAATATGCACAGTTAGTCAGACAGACATGGCTTTATTGATTCGACTCCTCACGCTGATCAAGAATATATACGTATTTTCTGACAAATGTTATAATACCCTCTAAAAGGGTATACAAATAGAAACATTTTATGGATTTCGTTGTACTCCTTTGTTGTTAATGATATTGTCAGCATCAGGTGTATTTATTTATTGATTCGCAGTCTCTGGCTCCTCTTGCCTCGGTCTTAGCCTATTGAGGCGAGAATTTGTTAAGTGTGTGCGCAAAAAGCATTGTTGGCCTGGTCTTTTGTTTGGTTTTGATTTTGTTTATGGTTTATTGTCTTTATAAGATAATAAATTAATTAAATAACATTACCAGAGTAAATTTTTTTCAAATCTTACGATTTCCGTAAAAACGAAGTAAGCTGGAGCACAGACTTCCATATAAAAAAGGTCACTGGGGCGTTTACAATGAAATTTCAAAGAATTTGTGGGGGATTTTTTGTTTGGCAAATAAATGATATTCAAATAACAATACACACTAAAAAACATAATTTCTTGATTGATTATATAGTTATTTTTAGGTAATGGCCAACAATTGGGATTCTAAATATAAACTTAATACTCTACCTACTAAATATATCGCCGATTCTCACTGTATATTATTATTTTTAGCACTTCTAATGGCTCGCCCAATTAGCCGGTCAACTTCCGCTTCATACTCAAGTAACTAGCCGCCAAGAGGCTAAAAAACGCAAATGTTTCTTTATGGCCATTAATGTACATAAACTTTTGTTTATTAACGTTTATACAGAAAAATTACATACTCGTTTCTATATATATGTATATAATTGTTTCTTCAAACAATACATACGACGACTTGTACATATGTTTGTCTGTATGTTTACACATTTTCACTTAGAACTTATCGCTTTAGGAGAAGTTTGGGTCAAGTGCGCTCACGTTTTGTTTATGCCTAATGACACTTCATTAATTGTTTTAAAAATATTTAATTGTATTAATTAAATTGATGGCTTAAATGCAACAATTTAATGTCATTGGCAGCGACCTGCGGGCGGGACAAATGCCAATGATTAATTGTGTATTGATTTTTAGGTGACAAAATCAATGACTTCTGTTTTGGTGGCATCGAATTGTGTGGGAGAATCGAACAAAGCAAAAAACAAAAGGCAAAAATTAATTACGCTCCCTTATAATATACAATACACACATACATACATACGTATACGATTAATATAAAGAATTGTGACCAAATTTAGCCATGAATTTATTTCTATTTAGTATCCATAAAATGTAATGAAC
The DNA here is from genome assembly GCA_018152135.1 of Drosophila paulistorum. Taxonomy (NCBI): domain Eukaryota; kingdom Metazoa; phylum Arthropoda; class Insecta; order Diptera; family Drosophilidae; genus Drosophila; species Drosophila paulistorum. The sequence goes on from JAECXG010000690.1 coordinate 18,608,912, forward strand.
TTTAATTAAAGAACTAAAAATAATAAGTAATTATAATTCAACGATCACTGCAAAAGCCTTATTACTTAAATCCAAATGTATTGAAGTAATCAGGTAAAGGACATACATACATATGTGCATATGCCCCTGAGGGAGTAAATGTAATGGATCGGCAAAAGCTATAATCCATCATCTATGCGTTAATGGTCTAACAAATCATGCAAGTCATTGATTGTTTAATCTTCAAATGCTTCAGCAACAACTTATTGATGGTTTCTGTTTAGAATTTGATCGAAACAAAGCCTTTAAATTGCTAAATAGACAACAGAAAATCCAATTAAAAAGAATCTGGAATTGGCTGATTTTGAAAATATGTCAGTTTAGTCAATCAGATCATTTTACGAGATGCAGAACTAAATGTGGAATTTGGGAAAAAGAACATTTATTTCACCTCACACTCCACTTGAGACACTTGAGAAGACCATAACATCAGAACATTGGCGCTCGAGATAGGGAATGGAAATGACCCCGTCTGGTATCCAGCAAGAAGATTCTGTGAACGTTTAGGTACAGAAGATGGGACTAACAGGGTTAAATAGCATATTTATCGCCAGGAAGACGACAAATTAAGAAATCCGGCCAGTACATATAATACTTTTTTACTATTCTTAAGATTCTAAAACTATTTTCAACCCAAAATCGGTGTTTTGCAGAGCTTTTAAAGCAACAGTTTACCATTTAAAAGAATTACCATTAAGCGAGACCCAAATACAATTTTTCCAAATTACATTTTTGTATAAATATTTACATATATTGACCTGAAACTCCTTTTGCGGGATACAACGTTTGGGTAAGGATAATCTGATTTTTTGTTAGTGCAAACAACTCAACATGTCTCAGTGATAAATCAATCCAAAAAAGAAATTTATTTAACTTTCACATATGGACATATATATTTTTTTTTGACGTATGTTGTCTCACAATCAGAATTTTGTTTTTTTTTTTTCTGTATTTATTGTTTCCATCAGAAACGGATCCAGGGGGGGAGGTGCAGATGCGTCCCTGGTTGCCAAGTTTTTAACTTGCGTCATCATTTACGTAATTTTTGCGAAATGCTTGCAAAATGTATTAAAGATACTTTGTAAGTTGTAATCTCCTCAGAGGGAGATTCATTTCGGTACCTTTCCCCGGACTCAGAATCAACCTGATTTATTTGTATTATATGTATATCTAACTACATGTATAAACTTTCTCCAAATAGAATCTGCTGTTTATGGTTTTGATATTTTATTTTTTGTCGCAATTAAATAATTTGCGTTTTCTTTGTGAGTTAATAATTTCCTGACCACCCGCCCACTTCCAACCTAGCCCAATGTTTTGACAACTTGGTCAATGGGTTATTATGATAATGAACTCGATTACAGTTCACACAAAGTCTAAGCTATTTGTTTTTTTTCTGGTTTTGTGTGTGTGTTTGTTAGTAGGTTTTTTTCTCTTCATGCTTGTAATTTGCTTGGCCTTGGGAAGACAACATGGCTAGAAGATTTCACAGCCTAGGAGAGGTGAAACTTGGTTTCTATATATGTATGTAGGTATGTATATACAAATCGTCGTGTATATATTCTGCTTTACACAATGCCAACCGCAACTGTTGTTGATAATGATGGTAATGATTATTATTACTATGATGATGATGAAGAAGAAGCAGCACAAAAGCAACCACAGCTGGCCGGAGGTCAAACACTGAACAAATCAAGTTTACAAAAGTCTCTGTTTCTGGCTTGGTCCGGGGGCATTAATCCGCGCCTCAATTACACAGACACAGTAGCCAGCCAGTCAGCCAATTGTGATAAGAATCGCTTTGGCTAATTAAAAAAAAAAAAAACCAACAAAAAGCTCAAGATTGAAGATGATGATTTCTTCCCCATCAGCATCACCATCACCAAAGAGTGTGCCCAAAGTGATTTATGTGCATTAATTTCTAATTTGAACTTTTCTGTGAAGTGAGTTCATGTACAAACAGCAGCAAAAAATTTGTTGAAGGCAAATTACCTAAAAAGAGTTAAGAGTTTCTTAGACAGGCGAATTTCCAATGCCCTCTCTATCTCCATCCATCTCTCTATCTCTCTCCCCTTTGAAACAAAACATAAATGAAATAAATGAAATAGAATTAAGCTGAAGCAATTGTTGATCTAGCATTTGGTTTGTGGGTAAAGGTAAATTAAAATCACTTTGCTACTGTTAGATATATAACTTGTTTATTGATTTCTCTTTTATTTTCATACATGTACATACATATATACATACATATGTATATACTTATATTGGATGTTTTGTTCGTTTTGTTAGAAATCAATCAACAAAACAAAAAAGGTATTATTCAATTTTTGACCTTCATTAAAACCAAAATGTGTGCGAACTTTTAAGACATTGGAATTGTGGACGTAATTACTACTGCCCGTGGACTGTCGCCTGGGCTGGCATAACTGAATTTGCGACAAAAAAAAACACATACACACACACACACACACACATGTACACATACACAAAAATTGCCTCGAAAAAGTTTAACGACTTGTTCCAAATAAACATTGGATCGTTGTTGTGGTCACTAAACACAATTAGGGCTGAGATCAGCTCCAGGCTTTAATTGGCACGTTTTTGGGCTTAATTGGATTGAAGATTGAGCCCACAGGGCATTGGATCTACATTTGTACTATATCTGGTACACATGAGCAAGTAGGAAGAGATCTTAAAGACCAGATTAACTTAATTGAAGTCAATGTAAAGATCAGGGCCAATATAAATTGAGTAAATTAAGTGTATTTCAATTTATCAAATCAAATTAAATCAAAGGATTTTTTATAAAATGATGAATATACATATAGTAAACACTCCCCTAGGCGAATATCCTTGGAACCGATCAAATTGTTCGTCCACTAAAAAAGTTCGTTCTTTGGAATTGAGTAACAAAAAGTTTTCGTAATTGGTAATTGGTCTTAAAGGAGTCTTAACAGAAGGATATGCTAATTAATTAATGGGACATATTTATAATTTGTTTTTAGGTGTGAAATCTTTTATATACGCCTTCAGATCAATAATATCTGGCTTCACACTATAAACTTCTTCTTCGAAAACTAAACGATTTTTATATTTTCTGCTTAAATCTCACCTTCCCACCTTAAAGTAAAAACCTCTTCCAGGACTTGAAGACTTTTTTTAAAACTTTTTATGTCGTTTCATTCTGTTGCAACCATTTCGTCAAGAAATTTCTACTACGCCCATGGGTCTTTTCGATCGGACAAATATAGCGAACGATCAATTTTAAAGGTTGTCTTTGTAAGAAAAAGATTTCACCAAGTTTCATTTAAATCGGACCAGGGCCGCAGAGAGAAAATCAGGGCCCGGGGGTAACCATGTTCGGGCCCCATACTTCCCTTCAAATAAATCCGCTATATTTGACTGTGATGTATCGCGGGCCCTTCTGAAAACTGCGGGACCGGGGGAAACCCACCCGTCTCCCCCCGCTCTCGGTGGCACTGAATCGGACTACCGTATTATAATATATAGCTTTCGTGTAAGAACAATGTAACAAATAGCTCCCATGAGACATTGTATGTATCTAGTTGTTTATTTGTTGGAACTCCTGTAGCAAACTAGGTATTTAGTTAATTTGTTCAAGGAAAATGGGGAAAACAACAGCATAAGTTAAATGTTATTAGTTATGTGATTGTCATAAAGTAGAGAGAAAAATTGTGTCGCCTTCCTTATGTCATGTAACTTATTGAAGTGGCCATAATTCACATGGCTACAAAAAATTCTTCCTCACTGTCATTTTTTTTTTTTTTTTTTTTTTGATTCTTTTGCGACTTGGAAATCCATGTGTATTTAAAATTGTCAAATAATAATATAATATTGACTTTCTTCTATACCCTTTCAAAATTTGTGACTGTCACATTCAATTTGAATCAAGCGCTTTAAACTATCGATAAGTTTTCAACAATTATCGACTCTTATTTTTTGCGATAACAATACTGACAACATCTGGCAGCACTAACGACAACGTGTTTCAGACGCAGACGGCTTGTTTTTCAAATTAATGTTTTTTTTTTATGAATTTGTGATTTTTATGAATGACAATGGCAAACGCTGTGAAAAAGGGAATTCTGTGCAACTTTTGCGACTCTGAAAAGGATGCAAATCTAATCTACACAGCAAAGAAAGTATTTGCCGGCCGCAAAGTGATTGATTTGCTACAAACTGTATCTCAACGCAGCGTAAGTAGATTCTATTTTAACTGGGTCAAATATGGAGGTAAAATTATGAAAGTGGATTGAATAACAAATTACCCATCTTTTTATAGGTGCCAGGCAATATTACTATCAGAATATGCAATGTCTGTACATCCAATTTGATGACCATGTCGGCCATGATAGAGAAAACCCAGCACTTGATCGAGCAGGGTCTTGACTCTCAGAAAAAGAAGCCAACAACAACCGTTCAGCAGAACGAGGAACGCGAGAAAGAGAATCCTCCATTGGAATCCATTGATTTGGACGAGAGACCAGAGACTGCACCAGCAAATACAAAGAAGTCAAACTCGAAAAAGAAAATTGATGAAAACAAATCAAAGGATCTGCCGCCACCTGCAGGCAGTCCGAAAAAATCTGCAATTTCTCCCACCAAAAGGGCTGCAGCTTCTGAACTTACTACATTTGATAATACTCCAGTACCAGGCAGTCCAAAAACTTCAGCATCCGTATCTAAAACACGTGGTACTCCCAAAATGAATAAGACTAATGACGCCGATGAAGAGGAGGATCTTGTGGATGCAGTGAAGCTCACAACCTCCAATAGCAAGGCAAAGAAGAATCATTCTCTGAACCAGCTATTCGGGAAAAGTGAAACCAATGCGAATGTCTCAGATAGCGAAAATGATGATGATGCAGCCGCTGTAAATGAAGTTGACAAGCAACCCGATATCAAGCCGACGCTAGCGTCACAATTTGGTGCGTTTGGGTGCAGACTGTGTGACTTTGAATCCAAAGCGGCAAAGCCCTTAAAAATGCATCTAAAAGATGTACACAATCAGCAACGGCCGAGAGTTTATTTCTGCAATATGTGTTCAAAATCCTTTGGCGTATTGAAAACTCTAACAGAACATTTGAAGTCCCATGGAGAAATTAAATCAGAGGAAAACAAGAAAAAGGACGAGCAGCAGCCAAAGAAATCAAAATCAAAGGAACCTCAAGCCACCAAACCATCAGTAGTTGCTGCTGAGCCCACATTGGCAGTCCTCACTGCTTTAAATGAACCCCAGCCAGCTGAGAATAATATCAATCCGGAATATACTTTTCAAATTAATGGCGAAAGTGCCTCCACGCCCAAACCCAGTATCCCCAGGCGCAAATCGATGAACTTCCAGTGCTACATATGCGATTCGGAAGTGCAAACGGTGAAGCTAATGCAACAGCATATGCAAACGGCTCATAATATTGACAAGCCAAAAATATTTAAATGCAATGCATGCGATAAACTATTTAGTAGCAAGCAAGGTCTGGATATTCATGCAGATAAGCATTGCCACAATAACAATCCCGAATCGAAGACTCCTAAAACTGCAGGCAAAACGAACGAGACAGAACCAAAGGAAGCCAAGCTCAAACAATTAATAGTATCTTTGCCCAAAATCGAAAAAGTAGAAAAGATAAAACAAACGAAGGAGGACTCAAAAAAATCAAAAAGGAAATCCAAGCTAACACCAGAGAAAATTATCGATTTGGACAACACAGAAATTTCGCTTTTATCGAATGATGAGGACTCAACTCTTAATCAAACTGTCATGAAGACACCTTTTAAAGAAAAGAAATCCAAGCGAGAGAAAGTGAAAGCTTCTTCAAAGGATAAGGAACTATCTTTGAGAAAAAGCTTGAAGCGGAAACACAATTCAAAAAAATCCATTTCAATCGAAGAGGGCGAAATAAATCACGAGGTGAAACCGCATAAAAAGACCCGACTAGAGTCAATTGTCGACTCTGATTTGGAAATCACCGCATCCACCATAGGCGATGGAGAGGCACGTATCAATTGCTATCAATGTGGCAAATCTGTGTCCTCACGCAAACGCCTCGAATCGCATATACAGAAGAGACACGCCAATACTCTAATCTGTCCCACATGCATGTCCATATTCAATTGCCACTTGGAGTATGCTGCTCACTTTGGGGAATGCGATTCAAGCACCGGTTTGTCCTGTGGCATACGTAACTGCAAGAAAGTGTTCCAGGATCACTCCTTTCTAGTTTCCCATCTGGAGAAGAAGCACAAGTGGTCACACTTAATATAACACAGCGGAGATACTGCTCCTCCTCCACGTCAGAACTATCCCATCACACCATCAAACCTATTTTAATGGTACAAATTATGTCAATTTTCACTTTCTTTTTGTTAACTTTGTTTTCAAATTTACATTCATGTATGTATAAGAAATATACAATGTAACATTTTGTTTTAATTGAACGCTAAGTAAATGTTAATAAATCAAAAATAAACAAATTTTAAAACGAAAAACTGCTAAGGGCAAATTCAGCTATAATCTTGATATAAATAACAAGCCCATTCTGCTAAAGCTGCAAAAAAGACTTAATTTCTTGGTTTGTGTAGAAAAGTTTGACTTACATTTATTAATTGCTTAAGTGTATTGAAATTATTTTGATATCGTCATAGGGCTTATCAGTTTTGGGATTCGCTTTAGAATTGCAAATATTGAGAACCACTTCCATTCCACGATAAACGCGTCCAAAAACTGTGTGCTTATTATCCAACCAGGGCTATACAAAATGAGAGAAAAATTGAATATATATTTTCGTGAAATTGTTGTACTGACTCACCGTTGGAAGAACCGTAATGAAAAACTGACTGCCATTGGTGTTGGGTCCGGCATTGGCCATGCTAACCGTGTAGGGACGATCATGCTTCAAGCTGGCCACAAATTCATCTTTAAAATCATTGCCCCAAATGGATTTGCCACCAGTTCCAGTGCCTGTTGGATCACCAGTTTGTACCATGAAACCCTTGATCACCCGATGAAAGATATGTCCGTTATAGTAACTGCAAATTGAAGTTGAGTTGAGTTATCCCGAAGAAGATGCCAGAGTGTTGCTTTTCCTTTTGCTTACCCATTTTTTGCATGGACACAAAAATTCTCTACTGTCTTTGGGACTTCCTTGAAAAATAGCTTCATATGTATGTCGCCTTTGGTGGTATGGAGCACCACATTCTCATAGATTCGTTGAATGACTAAATCAAAAGCATGGAAACATTAATATTGATTACATTGACATTGAAACTAAAGAAAAAACAAACGACTATGAAAGAACCTTCGTCTTGAATGTATGGAGTAGTATATGTTAGCATTTATGAAAGAAATAGGCATTAGAAAATAAGTTAGTAAGAATTAGATATAGGATATGACAATGTCTTAATTTTAAGATTACCTGTAGCTTCTGGAACGGCAATTGTATCCTCCTTTGATGGTTTTTCGTTGAATATATCACGATCTACATCTTGCAGGTCCGAAGGTAATCTTCTGCTATACAAATAAAAACGATTTTTCCTAAGAAAAGGGAAAGAAACGAAAAATTCAGTATATATATACATATGTAGATCAGATTTTTTAGACTACTCACTTGTACGCCGTGCAAAAGGCGGTGGGATCATTTAATAGATTCTGTAAAGCTGGATTCTCGCTTGCCTCATGCTCCAGCGTAATAGCTGCCTTCTGTCGCTTAATCCTTCCCTGAAACAGGGCCACTTGCAGTGGTCGTATATTGTCGGTCTTTCCTAGAATTGTTACACAACGATTGGTGGTCACATTGATCACCTTAATGCCCAGCATGGTGGGATAGAGCAGAAAGTGTCCCGTACTATCGAACATAATGTTAAACGTGTTGTTTTGTGACGTCTTCTCGAGATCTCTTTCAGCAGCCATTCTATATATTGATGTGGAGAGAAATATAAAGCATGTAAGGAAAGAGGAAATGATATTGAAGTAAGGGTTGATTATACCTTCTCCCAAATTCCATATTGGGCAATGCATGCGGCGTCTGCTGCATTTGTGTATAGGTGGTTAGAGCTTCATCAAAGACTCTTATCAATTTGCCAGTATGAAACTGAAAGATGCGAACTTTCCGATCCGTGGATATGGCTGCAAATCTCTTACCATTCGGCGTTGCCGCTAGACCTGTTACCTGTGTCTTTTGCTTGGCAAACTCATAGAGATCTGAAAAGTGTAAATAAGAATGACCTCGCTGGTTTGTTGTAGGTGTTGTTCTTTCACTCACTTGTATCCAGTTTCGTTTCAAAGTTGACCAAACGTTGTGGGAATTTGTAATCATGTTTCGAGTTTTGCCAATACTCTAAAATGCCATTGCGATCCACTGATATAATTGTTTCCATGGCCACATTGAAGCACATGACCACCACCGGAGCGGAATGTAGTTTGTCCAGTGTATACAAAACACTGGTGGCATCCATGGCCTGTCCATCATATATGCGAATATAGTTGCTCTCCGAATCGGAGCTGTAAAAATCGTTTGAATTAAAGAGAATCACAATTGCTATATGTATATAAACGTACATTGCTAATCCCTGGACTGGATCGCCGGGTGCATTTATCCATTCGGCACATTGCGGCGTATAGCCCAATCGTATAATATTAATCATATCAAAGTTAATCACATCGAAAATCTTGGCCGTTTGATCGGTGGCTGCTGTGCAGAGGAGCGTTCCGCTGCTATTACAGACTAAAGATTTGATCGGCACCAAATGACTCCGGAAATGCTTCACAAACTCAATACCCAAATCCATTTTCTTCCAGAACTTGATATGGCCATCTATGCTGGCGGTTATTAGAAATTCTGTTTTGGTGCACACCAAATGCGTGATAACGTCCCGATGCATATAGCTCCGTTCGTAACTCTCGGCGTTGGGCAGATTCTCGAGATATATATGCTCATAGGGTAGCACTAGTAGAAGAGGAAGGTTCATTCATCCAATTAATAAAAGGCGCCGAAAGTATTCAGCTTATGGTATTTACCTTTCTTTTTCTTTGCCGGCACTGCGGCGGCACTTTGCTCCGATGGCATGGGTCCAATCCAACCATCCTCCTCCGCCTCACCATCCTTATCTCGGACATCTTCGTTGTCGTCATGTAAGTCGGCAGCTTGGCGCTTTAAATTTTCTTTGCCACTTTCCTCACTCATTTTCAGCCAAATACACAAAACTACAAAACTAACAAATCAAAACATATGCGATTTCACCTAGAGATGTGGACATTTCTGATAAATGCGCCGATAGTATCGACTAGTTGTACCATCACTATTGCCCATTGCTTAAACTCACCCTCCCGATATTTGTATACTCTCACAAAGTCTTTCTCGTACTTTTCATACATAAAATCAGTTATTATAAGGATTGATATATCCTGTAGTAACTATATTATATAGTTCGCTGATCTTGTTTACATTTAATTTCCGTGAATTAATCTAAAATTCTTAACCAGTCGATCCGGTTAAAGTCAATTGTACATATATAATTAATTTTGTGACAAACTTCGGATCGAAAGGGTATAATTTTTATTTTCGCAAAAGGGTATAATAATCAAAAAGCAAAAGTCTAAACAGGCTTAGCTTTTAAAGATATTTTAAACTCAAAAATAATCAGTCAAAGAAATTTCTCTCGACGAAAACAAAATGCAACAAACAAGTGAAAAAGAGGAGCCTCCTCCACCTCAGGGACTTTCTCCAACTGAAGCAAGTGCAGTGGCGGGAACGGGTGCGGAAAATGGCATAGTGGTTTCCCTAAACACCGAAAGGCGCGCTCGTCGCATAAGAATCAACAAATGGCGCGTCCGTGAGGGACAAAATGTGGCACCAGCTCAAATACTGTTCCTCTACCAGGAGGTCGACGACGACGATGGTGATACGGATCAGGATGAGGACAATGGCAAAGAAAAGTCTGCAGACATACAGAAATACAAGTCGACACGTGCCGGTGTGGTCAAAAAAAGGCTATGCAAGGAGCATGATATTGTATTGAATGGGTGAGTAGTTGTCCGAGGAGGAGGAAGCGATGGCACAATAAAGTCAAATATGATTACCTTTTAGAGATGCATTGCTTGAGTTATCCGAGTGTCTGCACACTACCGTAATGAGGGACATGTGCGTCGATTGTGGAGCCGACCTGCGACAGAATAACAATGTATGAACTTACCGAGGTACCCATTTAACATTCTATTTGTAATTGGTCAGTCTTCCCTTTTGTAGGCACAAATGTCAGAAGCATCGGTCCCTGTGGTTCATACCATGCCCGACCTTAAGGTCACCCAGAAATTGGCCCAGAAGCTGGGGCATGACGATACCCGTCGCTTGTTAAACGATCGGAAATTGGTGCTGCTGGTTGATCTCGATCAGACAATCATACACACGACCAATGACCCGGTGCCAGAAAACATTAAGGGGATTCATCATTTCCAGCTCTATGGGGCACAATCGCCATGGTATCACACATGTCTTCGTCCAGGCACCACTCAATTCCTGGCGCGCATGTCACAGATGTATGAGCTGCATATATGCACGTTTGGTGCTCGTAAATATGCCCACATGATTGCCCAGCTCATAGATCCTGATGGTAAACTATTCTCGCATCGGATTCTGTCGCGGGACGAATGCTTTAATGCCACCAGCAAAATGGATAATCTAAAGTGAGCCCCTAAGCTTGCCCCTGTGGCTGAAATATGCAACCAAAACTTAAACTAAAATATTCCAGAGCTCTTTTTCCAAATGGTGATAAGATGGTCTGCATTATTGATGATCGGGAGGATGTGTGGAATATGGCAACAAACTTAATTCAAGTGAAGCCCTATCATTTCTTTCAACACACGGGCGACATAAATGCTCCTCCGGGTCTGGCCAAGCACGAGTTAGATGGCGAAGGTGTCAATTTCCCAGGTAAAGAGAGAGAGAGAGAGAGAGAGAGACAGCCTAAATGATCCTAATAACTAATCTTTAAATATTTAGCAAAAGACAAGCGGGATCAGGAGCAGCCTAAAGAGAGTAAAGACAAAAAAACAAACAGTATACAGGGTACATGTGATAGCCAATCGAAGGAATTGTGTGACAAATCCAATGTCAAGTCGGTGCAGCAAGAGATTAAGACTGAAACACGGAATAATGACAAAAAGAAGGAGAAAAAGAGCAACGGTCAGAAGCAGGAACAAATCGTGATTGCAGATCCGGATGATTACTTGCTCTATCTGGAAGTTATTTTGAATAATATCTATAAACGCTTCTATGCGATATTCGACGACACTGGAGAAATACCCGATATTAAGGTACTTGTGCCCCAACTACGATCCGAAGTGTTGCGTGGCCAACATTTGGTCTTTTCCGGCCTGGTGCCGATGCAAATGAAATTGGAGGAATCTCGTGTATATTATTTGGCCAAGAGTCTGGGCGCAGAGGTCCATCCCAACATTGATAAGGATGTCACCACTCATTTGGTGGCCGTCAATGCTGGTACCGCAAAAGTGAATATGGCCAGAACGCTGTCTCGCATTAAAGTGGTTAATGCCTATTGGTTGTGGGCCTGTGTCGAACGTTGGGAGCATGTTGATGAGAGACTATTCCCTTTGGACTGCAAGTCCTATCAGGTCACGGCAGCTCGTGGCGGCCCCAGTCCCCCAGTCCGTCAATTAGAGGGAGACACTCCATCGAGTAGTAAGCAGCAGCAGCAGAAGAAGGTGGCGGAGGAGGTGGAGGAGGAGGAGGAGGAGAGCAGTAAGTTTCGCGTGACTCTTAACCCATTGTTGTTATTCTCCAATGCGGATATGGAAAGTATGAATAAGGAGTATAATACCTTCTTTGATTCTGATGAGTTATGCTCTTCAGCCTCCTCCTCCTCCTCCTCCTCCTCAAGCCACGAGGTCTGAGCATTCCGGTAGAAAATTTAAACTAAAAAGAAGAAGTTAAGCAAATGGAAAGTAATTTAATTATGTGTGGATCTAATCCATAAATTTTGAGACTGATGATCATATGAATCTTCCCCAAGATCTCTTGGACGCCACTTACCTTCCCACCCAAACGGTCTTGAAGAAAATCAAAGGCTTGGACAAATTTACTATTCACATTTTCTTATATATTCTTTATAAACTCTTCCGAAAGCAAAAACTAAAAAAAAAAAAATAGTTTAAAAAAAGTAAACCGTTAACAATGGATGAAGGGTGGGGTCGAGTGGGATCTAACATATAGACACGAATTTAACTACTTGAGAGAGAGGGGAAGGATCTATATATTCCTTTCACTCTCCCATTCTTCCTCTAAATTTGATCAACAACAAGGGGAAAAAAACGATAAAAAGTTTAACTTTTCTACTTAATCGTATATCTGGATATAGATAATGATAATTAATGGGAATAATAATGATGATTAGCAGCTCTCAGGCAACCGTTTTGTCATGAATCTCCGCCTGCGCCACCTTCATAACATCTAGAGCTCCCTTATTGATCAGTTGATCGGCAAGGGATTTACCCAATTGATAGGATTTTGCGTAGATCTCTCGACTGTAACAGGCATGTTGATAAAGGCCACAGAAAAGATTGTCCACATCTTCGATTAGCACCGGCAATTGCTGAGGCTTAGGCTGCTCTTCATCGGCATAGTCGAACATTTTGACTGTCTTTTGGAGAAAAGGACACTTGGCAGTGGCGGCAGCAGAAGCATCATTACCGGAATTATTATTGTGTGGTCGCATCTCAAGCCCGCTGCCTTTATGCATGGAAGCGAATGGACATTTCGATGAAGTGGCCACATTGTCGGGTTCATCGCCAATGCTGCTACCAATGCTTGCCCGACTACTGGGCGGAGTGGGCAGCTCGGATACAGCGGCAGCAGCAGCAGCTCCTGTATCTATACCCGTGAGAGTCACTGGGCATTTGCCAACTTTGGCGAATGAAACTTTCGTCTCGTTATTAACAAATGGACACTCGCCCATAAAGTCCTGACCGACAGTCATCTGAAGTGGACAGTGTGGAGGTTGTGCGTTGGCATTGGCATTGGTTGTGTCGGCATCACCGCCTCCAACTCCGCTAGCACTTTCATGAGAATTGTTGTTGTCGCCTGCCAGACCAACAACGGGACACTGACGAGCCAAATCGATGTGACGCTCCAATAACTGTTCCATGCTAAAGTTTGATACAGTTTCAGGAGTAATCCCATCCTCACATATAACTGGAGGACTACCACGTTGTCGAGGGCTGCTCTCATTGGAGCTCGAATTGGAGCCTGGTGGCGTATAGTTGCCATTTCTAGCCCGCTTTGTGGCAGGCGGTGAGTCTAGACTGTTGCTATTGGACTCTTCTGCCTCTACTTGCACATCCTGCCCACCCTGGGCACGTTTTCTCTGCTGTTGCTGCTGCTCCTCTACAGTATTATCCTTTTCGCTTAAGGCACAAGCCAAATGTTCTCTTATCTCGATAGCCCCATCCAGGCTCCAGACAGCACCAGTTAGTGAGAGACCCACATCCTGGCTATTCGCCGTCATGGGTTCGCCCTTAAGGTTACTCCAAACAGCCACTGGAGCGGAGCAACCGCCACCCAGAGTCTTGAGGAAACTTCGCTCAGCCAAAATCCGGCATGTGGTATTCAGGCACATTAGTTTCTGTAGCATGTCGAGCACTGGTCCATCATTGGCACGACATTCAACAGCTAAGGCACCCTGACCCACCGCATACAGCAGATCCGTGGGCTCCAGCACTTGGCTAATGCGACTCATCCAACCCATGCGCACGAGACCAGCTTGAGCTAAAATGATGCCAGAGAACTTGGAATCAGCTGCATCCAACTTGGCCAGCCGAGTATTAAGATTGCCACGTATATCGCACACTACCAGATGTGGATACTGACGCCGTATTTGCGCTGTCCGGCGTAACGATGAAGTTCCTAGCAGAGATTAAGAAAGATATGACTTTAAACTAAGGAAAGAATTCATAATTTCTCCATTTGCTTACCAATTACACTACCCTTGGGTAATGTGGCAATGGAATGCCCTTTGAAATTTTCACGTAACACCAAAGCATCACGGGCATCCTCACGTTCCAACACGGCTCCAATGGCCATGCCCGTGGGTAGAGCAGTGGGTAAATCCTTAAGGGAATGCACCACAAAGTCAACACCACCATTACGCAAGGCATCCTCCAGATCCCGGGTAAACAGACTCTTCTCCCCGATCTTGGGCAGCGAAATGTTTAACACACGATCCCCAAAGGTGGACATGGTATCTAGTAAAGATAAATCCCAAAGTCAAATATCAGTAAATTAAATGGCGGGGGGAATGGCGGGAACTATTCCATGTTCTTTATTCAGAGATAACAAACAGCAATTCCGGTTTCTTTTCGAAATCAATCAAATGAGACATGCCATCACATAGTTTGCCCCTTTATCAAGGGGGGGGTGTCGTTGGTTTTCCACCACCTTCTTATCACGCCATGCTAATGAAGTTTCGTTTCGTTGCGTTTTTCTTATCGACATTAAGGTTGAAACAAATGATATACTACAAATAGTACATTTTTTAGAGTAGTAAAGAGAAGATTGCGTGCTTAAGAATTGGACTTTGCTTGGCATTAGAAACAAATGGAGCAATTCTCCAAATGTTTGGCTTCAATTGTTTACCCCTAAATAAATATATGTACTATCTGCAACTTTGTTTGAGTGACTCATCCATCCTTGCCCCTCAAACCTATTTCAATGCCAATTCTCATATTATGTCAGCATGAATTGGCGGACTATCTTATCAGAAGTGTTTGTTTCGCGCCAGCTACCACAAATAAGATGGTTGAAATATTTTGCCGATTTTGTTAAATTGATAAGCGTGCAGCTTATGAGTTTCAATAGATTATGTCCCACCGGACAATCGCAAAAATCATCTATCCGAGTAAATAAAAAACACAAAGAATCAACAAAATGAGGACCTGGTTTACTCTTCAAAGACCTGTTCCATTTCAGAGACAATTTTTTATGTAATTCTCAATTGTTTTGGATTTTGAAAGCAAAGTCCAAGTTTTTCAATATGCTTTCAGTTCCAGTTTTGCCTTCAAATCGACTTAAAAAATAGAAATCTACTTAATTATCGCTATACAGTACATCAAACTTGAAAAGTCAATCAAATATTTTGCATTTTGTATGTAAATCTTTAGTTAATGAAATTGTTTTAAATTAATTTTAGTTCATATTAGCAAATGAAATAAATTTCAAGCATATTTAAAGGAAATACACTTTGAATTCACTGATTGTCACGAAAAGGGTATACGAATAGTCGCCACAAATTTGAGCAATGTGCAATGTATGTGCTCCATAGTTAATGAACAACCAACAATCTACGAAATTGTGTATAAAGTAAAAGAGACACAGACATTGACATTGAGCAACGTTTTGGCCAAATGGCCGAATTGGCACGTGAAAAGCGAGAGACAGTAAATTGTCAGAAGAAGAAGAAGATGAAATGAAACACAAACTTTTTGATAATGATATAAATCAATTTTGCAATAACTCTGATGGCACAAAAGTTAGATTAATCCTTGAAATAACTTGAGCAATTTCATAATTGTTTAACACATTTAAAACATTAGTTTTTATTCAAGATAAGACAACAACTCCCGCCCCTTTGATTTGCACAAGTCATGTTGAATCTTGGAAACCAGTGAGAATATATACTCATGCAGATCTAAGCATGACTGGACAGTATTTCCCCAGGGCGGGTTTATCACGATCGATCAGATCATATTGTATAGTTTGCGGTACTTTCACTTACGAATCTCAAATTTCTGCTTGGGATACAATTTCTGTAGTCGTCCAATCACATGCTTCGTTTGTATGAGAGCCAACTGAAAAGGAAAATATACATTTTGCATTAAATATAAATGAATGACTAACAATAGGTAAAGTGTTTTGGGGGGGCAAAATGGTGTTAAGGCTGGCAATTAAACAAACAGCGACAAAAACAAAAAGCAAAAAGCAAAAACCAATTAACATTATTAAAAGTAATTTCAAATTTATATGCCAAACCAGACACCGCAGTGAGTGGCTAAAAGCGGAGAGCTAAACCCGAGCAAAGTTGGCTTGGTCAAAGTTAATTAATTAACCCTCGATCGGCCCAAATGATTTCGAGATTTTACAGAAACATTAATAAGACATTCTTAGTTGGGGGTTTTCTATCGAGTTATAGAGTGAGTTTCATTTAACAACATTTGCCATTAATTCCAATTATTATTAATTACTTTTGCAATGAAAGCTACAATAACTTTCTTTAGTTAATACATTATTGTTCGAACTGCATACAATGAGGTTAAATCGGTAAGAGAAAAAAAACAAGCCTAAAATCCAAATCTCGAATGTCATAAATAAATACATAAGTAAACAAGTACGAGTTGTATTTTTTGTTTTTGTTGCTATTTGTCTCAGCAGTGCGTGATGCGGATCTCATGCTGCTGACGTCTCTGCTGCAGAGCTGCCGCCGCTGTTGTATAACGCTAACCAAAATTGTAAGAAAGACAGAAAAAAATAAGTATCAAAAGAAGCATAGGGAGCTGTAGTTGTTGCTGTTGCTACGAAAAGCAACAAGTCTTGCATAAATGCTGGCAGCGTGACTACAGCGGAGGGTGGTGGCGGGGCGGGGCGCGGTGTGTGTGTGTGTGTGACGGAAACGTGCGGGGTTGGGTCAATGCAGGGGGAATCGTATTTGATTTGAATTTCAAATAAAGCAAACCAAAAGTGAATTAACATTTAAACTTACCTCGCTTTTACGAGAACCGACTCGTATAACCTTCTCTTGGTTGGACATTCTTCAAATTTTTGGTAACTATATTTAACAATTCTCTCAATTATTTTGGGGCTAGTATTGTTTCCTTCGTTGTAACTTTTGTCGTTGTTGGAAGTGAAAGTGTACTTGCGTAGGAAGTAGGCAGCTGATTTTCGGGGTCACTTTGATTGAAGGGAGAAGGCGGGCGCATACACAGTTAGAGAGCGAGTCCGAAAGACTTGAGCGATGAACTTAAAATTGATGAATTAAATAAATGCATAAACTATTGAAGACACATTTTACGATTTATTGTCACGGCGACTTTTGTACTCTAGTTCTTTTTTTAGTAATTCGAGTTTCATCCGCGCTCCGTGGCCGTTACTACGTCCGAGCAGAAGCAAAAAACAACAAAAAAAAAAGAAAAAAAAACACATCGATAGTAGGAAACATCGATGAATCCAGCTCTATTAAGATAACATTTGGCTAATAGCGTTGGCGTTTTGGCTTATTTTCAAGGCTTATTTTTAGCTTATTTAATATTTCATTTTAGTTGTCATAATAAAGATTCTCAAATACCGATTAATTTGACAAAAAAAATCTTTAAAATATTTAAAAAATTACAACATAAGCATCATTCCAATTTTTGGAGTTTTTGGGAAGTCCTAGATACAATCAATTGTCACTAGTTTCTTAGGATAATACTGAGGACTACAGCGAAAACAAGCGATTTTCTAAGCCTAAATTCTGTTGCGCTTCAAACGCCGAATTTAATATAATAATAGAAATAATAAACATAAATAATAATAAAAATAAGAAATAGGACAAAAATAAAAACTAATACTTTTAAATTCTAATGTCATATCAGAAAATATCGATAAAAACAGGGAAAATACCAGTAGAAAAATACTATTATCCGACTCCCACTATTTTACAGTGTTGAAAAAGAAATGCATTCGAACGCATCACCTGTTACAAATTGACATTAAATATTTTGAAAAATTATATTTATATTAAATATTTGACGAGAAAAAAGCTAACTGTGGCTGCAACGAAGTTCAAATACTTTTTATTGCGTGCCATTTAAAGATTTTTTTACATTAAGAGAAATTTCCCGCTTAGTTTTTTTAAGACGTTTTTTACATATTTACCAAGATCGATTATAGTCCATCCAATGTCTTTCGTTTAAAATTTGCCAAAACAGAACTAAGAACATACATATGTGTGTATTATAAATGTGAGCCTTGTAAACACATTAAAAATTTTTGCCCTTTATAAACTTTGTCGTCTCAGCTCGCTTCCTAATTATATGCTAAATAAATACTGTAGGTAGATTTTAAGTATTGTTTCATATTAAATCCAGATAACAAATTGACTTCTGCAGTTACATACATATTTATTTTTCTTTACTTACTTTACTTTTACTTTTATTTACAAAAGTTCTGAATTTCATAGAATGAATTCTTAACAATCGCTTTTGACACTTCTAAGTGTTTGCTGATTGAACCGGCATCGCCTCGGTGGCGCAGTTGGCAGCGCGTAAGTCTCATAATCTTAAGGTCGTGAGTTCGAGCCTCACCCGGGGCATGTACATTTTTTTGCTGCTTTTTATATTTTTTTTGGAAAAATTTAAAAAAAAAAATTGGTTGGTTGTAAAGTCAGTTTACGAACAATGATTTTTTGTGATAACATGATAATAAAAAAGGAAATTTAAATTTTAATTTGACTGTACATATAATAATTAAAATAATTTTTGGTGCATAGAGATCATCTAGGATCTTTTATTGACCGAGCGTACTAATTGTAAGTATTATCTTTGAAACTTTAGTTAATTTCAAAGTTCCTTATTACATTAAAGTCGGTACTCTGGCCAGAATTGTATCAGCTATGTTATGAAGTGAAGTAAAGTTCTGGACAATCACCAATATCTTTACAGTCGGCTTAAATTTCTGAGTTACACTAATTTGATCAAAAATATACAATTTTCTTGTTCCCCCCACGTGAAATACAGACCCAACCACAGTCAAACGCAAACATTTGAAAAGGAATTCAGATCTAACAGTAAATATACGAGTATCACCTCAAAATTTTAGCTGGTAACAACATTTGCTAATTGAATATTTTGACTTGAAATAATTCAACCCCTAGCAGAAGTAATAAAAGTAAATTGTTTTATTCGATTCAGAGAAAAAAAAATGTTTTTATAACTTCATATTAGTCTCGCTTGTGCTTGCTGGTCGTTGTCGGTTCCTCGACTTTAATTTCGAAATTAAAGTCTGCAATTTGCTGCTCCCCCTGCTCGGAGCCATTGAGTGTGCCAGCGCCAAGTCGAGATCTCTTCGACCTATGCTCTCTGGACGAAACATTGTGATCGCAACCACAATATGCCTGCTGACCACCGCCACAGGTCAGGACAGGCTGTGGAACATATTCGGCACCCGTACACACAGGACAACTTTAGCAGGAATATGGGATTAGAAAAACCATTTGATCATTCTATAGTTGACGTATGTACTTACCCACGTTCGAGAACAACTACAGCAATTGCTCCAGGACCAGGAGGATAAATTATTCTGTATAGGCACATCAGACGATGAGCGACAAACAGAATGGGCAGGAATAGGAGGGTGCATAGTAAAAGACCAAACCAGAAGCCATTCTGCAAAAGGTTCGATTAGGATGACAATCTTTGGAATGAAAGGAGAAAGTCAACTCAATGCTCACCAAAGGATCGACCAAACGATGGCAAATTAAATCCACCCCTGTATAATAGATATAGGCGAGTGGCGCACAACGTCCGACATTATCATTGGACTCACGTATCACCATATCGATATGATACTCAACGTTATTCCTTATGGAATCGGTTAGATTTTTAGAAAGCTCATTTATAAAATTCTTGCCGCGATCTTTAATAAATTTCTCTGAGTGTAATACCTTATCGACAAGCTTCTCAACGGAAGCGCCAAAAGGCAGATTCTCATACAATATCAATTTATCGATTTTCTCCAGTTTTTCTTTTATCTTTTCAATAATATTCGTTAGCGGGCCGATGAACGTATTGGCATAGGCTTTCGCATTAACCTCATCATTGCGAAACGAATAAGTGCCTTGTGCCAGAGACTGTCCATATATCTCGTTACCCATTGCAGCGAAGTCCTCGCCGAGGCTTGCCAAACTAATCGGTGTGAATTTCGTGCACAAATTCGACACATATGGTTTGCTATGGTAATCAGCCATATCTCCCTGGCGTGACAAATTAAGTACAGCCTTCTCCTCTTCCGTAAAGATTAGAATATTTATATCGAATTTGATCAAGGGATTCATTTCTTTATCTTCGGGCATCAAATGTATTCTTTTTAACTCTTCGACATTGTACAGGTTGTTCTCAAGTAGCATATCAAAGATCGACTGATTCGCACTACAGGCATCAATGGCACTCGACAGTCGCATGGGTGGTAATTCCAATTCCTCGGTCTTTCCATCAGCACGACCACCAATCTTAGTCTTCTTGGACATGTAACGATTGAGATCAATGGTCGAATCGAATTGCCGAAATAGGGCGTTCTTTTTCTGATCCCTAAGCGGAGCACAAGCACCTTCGTATGTTATAGT
Organism: Drosophila paulistorum; assembly: GCA_018152135.1. Taxonomy (NCBI): domain Eukaryota; kingdom Metazoa; phylum Arthropoda; class Insecta; order Diptera; family Drosophilidae; genus Drosophila; species Drosophila paulistorum. The sequence continues at coordinate 18,629,354 of JAECXG010000690.1, forward strand.
CCCGATCACAAAGTAAAATAATCCCACCAGCATTATAAATGAGAACACACAGAATATGAGCATTATGGCGCTGCAATGATATATTTAAATTTTTAACTATTATCTTTTTATCCTAATTAACCCTCATGTCATGTGAAAACAAAACAAATTCAGATATCTTTGCCCCAAAAATACTTTTGCTTTTGCTTAGTAATAGTTTGTGTCAAAACTACTTTTAGTTTGGTTTCTCAAAATTGTCGAACCGGATAGGTAACTATTTCTAATCCTGGTAACTTTATTCAACTCTGTTAGAAAGAATTGATCTCAAATGTTAATTATGTATTGAAGGACTCATTCATACATAACTCGCTTTAGCAATCGGAATATATGAAATGTCCCTGACTTAGGGTAAGACCTTGCAAGGGTTCATTAGTATTCTGTGGGAAGGACTCTGAAATTGTAACTCACACTAGCATTAATAATCCACCAGTGGCCCTGCTGCACCCAGATGAACCCGTTTTGGCTCCACAGCAGCCGCATATTAAGCCTGCAATGAGGACACAGATAATCTAAAATGTTTGACGGTTAAAACATACCAATTGACATAGTGGGATATGAGATGAATTTGTCATTTTGTTTACCAATAGTATTAATAGTAGGACTATTATCGAAACTATTGTCCGTTGAGTGCCAAATAGTTGGTAGACGTCCTCATATGATTGGGTCGAATGTAATGTATTTAAATAAACATCACTGGTTACAGCATCGATAAGGCTTCTAATGATGGTTGATTGATCGATGAATGTCTCCTTTCCAGTCTGAATATTTCGTTTTAAGTTCGGTGTGATTTTATATAAATACTTTTTGATCTTTTCACTTATTGCCTGCAAACGAACTATGCCCTCTTGTGGTATTGTGGCAGCATGAAGTTCAACTATTGCTTCCATAGCCTCGACATAAATGGTTGTATTTGGTATCTATCAAAAACAAATCGATGAAACGTGAATCTTTGAGAGGCTTCTCCTGTTTATAGTACATACAATATCTACATGTAGACATTTCGAAGTATCTAGGAACTCGACAGATTTGGTTGACAATAATCTATAACATTTGTCCAAGCCACAGAGACTATGCGTCCCAAAGTTAATATCACGTTTCAGACCACGTAGGGCTATCCAAAGATCACAGACAGACTAAAATATATTAATTCGAAATTGAATTGAATGAGAATTAAATATACCATCACGTAGTTGTGATCCATAGAAACGCATCTCCTTCTCCAGAATGTCCACCTGACGCATTAGAGCCAACGCCTCTGGCATATTATTGTATATTCTCTCCAATTCATCCAATGCATTACCCTCGGAGACATCTGTCAAATCGAGAAATATATGCTTGTCGGCATCTAAGTGAAATTGGAAAATTTAACTAAATCGATGGGACGTTGCAACAATTTGGGTGACAAATCTACAAACTGTTCAATTCATCAATAACATGCGCCTCAAGCTCTTCATAGTTGAGGACAAACAGATGATAGACATGATCGGAAATATCCTTTAAGAAGGCGCATGTGTCCACGCCGCCGCGACGTATTGTATAGGCTGTATCATGGAATCCTCGATCGACGAGCTTATTGCTTACAAAGGCAATAATAAGACCAAAGCTATATGGTAGTGGGTGGGTTACTATGTGACTTGATTTGACCCATCTCTGACTTACATTAGACCCAGAATGAGAAGAAATAGACAGATGCCGCAGCAGCAAAGCCGACAATTATTTTGCTTTGCATCACACGGTGGGCATCCCTGGCGACATCTGAGACAGCAACAGAAGCAGCAATAGAAGACACTACGAGGAAGAGATCTTTTATCATCCATCCCACCAGGAAGTTGAGATGAGAATACTCGTAGGCTTACCCAATAAACGGCATTAGAATGATGAAAAACAGCAAAACAAAGATCCACAATAATATCAATCGATATTGGGTCAAAAGATCCGTCCAATCATTCTGCTCCACCTTGGGGCCAAGAGCCAAGGTGTCCTGATGCTTAACCACAACGTATCCTGGGCCATGAAGGTAGCACACTCAACTCAAGACTCTCTCTAGAAACGATTTCAAAAACCATAACTCACCTGGTGGCAATGCTGCGTCATCAGTGAATATTGAATCGAATATCGAGTGGGTAACATTATATATAAATCTCATGAAAGTTGCATTTCTTGTACGATCCTCAGTATAACTCACCGCCGACCTATAAATAGTATAATTCGTTGGGGGCCAATGCTCTTGACCCAATTGTTCATGGGTTGTGCCATGTCCCGCATAGCCCTCTCGCCATATTTCACCCAGGCTGCGTTCCACTGAAGCAGCCAATGCCAAACTGAACAGTGCCCACTGGAAGCCACATTGCATTAGATTGGCAATCTTTCGTTTACGCTTTCTCAAGAATTTCCGTTTCCTGCTACCTTTTGAGTTGGTCATACCTAAAGATTTATATGGGCAACATAAGTCTCAGATATCATTTCATGTCAGAAACTTACCAGCAAAAATCCGCAGTAGATGGTGACAAGAAATTTAGGGTAATACTGTGGCATTTAATGTCTTTGTCTGATGGTCAATGTTGTTGGTCTTCAACTCATATGTAAAGTGTATGGAATATATGTCTATGTACATACATATGTATGTATGTGGATGTTTTTTTTTTTTTTTCGTTGCTAATTATTTTCATCTTGGAGCAAACAACAAATCGACAGTTAAATCAAAACACCATCCTCGACTGGTGCTTAGCTTTGGGGGGCACCTGGCGCATGTACAGGAGACAGCCTGCTCAAGGATCATGCCAAGCCTTAGAGGTCCTAAGCAGGAATCGACGAACGTCGACAGCTATAGCAAGGGCAACCGCCCGTCTCACAGACTAAGTGCGTTGAGAATCTGCTCAGGTTTTTGAATTGTGTTGCTCTGGTTACCAATCGATCTACAGGCGATGCGGGTCATTCCGAGCAAAATATTTCAGACAGTTTAACTGCTTGAGACCAACTTAAACAACTTTTGAAAGTTTTGCATACTCAAGTTACAATTACAACCTTTTTGAATACTGTCAAAGGTACAAAGGACATCTCAATTGTTCCGGGGAGAGCTAAGAAATCAAGGAATCTTATGAATGAAAGTTCTAAGGTCCTAAGCAGGAATCGACGAACGTCGACAGCTATAGCAAGGGCAACCGCCCGTCTCACAGACTAAGTGCGTTGAGAATCTGCTCAGGTTTTTGAATTGTGTTGTTGTGGTTACCAATCGATCTACAGGCGATGCGGGTCATTCCGAGCAAAATATTTCAGACAGTTTAACTGCTTGAGACCAACTTAAACAACTTTTGAAAGTTTTGCATACTCAAGTTACAATTACAACCTTTTTGAATACTGTCAAAGGTACAAAGGACATCTCAATTGTTCCGGGGAGAGCTAAGAAATCAAGGAATCTTATGAATGAAAGTTCATTAAGGACTATTCAATCGGAAGCTGCGAAATCATATATTTGATAGTTTTTGACGTTTTCCTCAGCCATTTGGCGCATTGTGAAGCTTGGAGCACATTAAAGGTACAATTCTGTATATGTATGTGCCCTTTTTTAAAACAGTCAGACAGTCCTTTATACAAATGATAGTCCTTGATGGAATGATACTCAGAAGAAAGGATCAAAGAACTCGATGTTTTTTCTCCACATAAATGTATAATTTTCAGCTCGAAGAAGAACTTGGGAAGGAGCAGGAGTAAGGAATTCAATATTTTAACTTATTATTATTTAAGTTTTAACAATAGAAACATTTAACACACGTAATCAATTATGATTATTTTCTTCTTAAAAGAAAAAACAAAACACACAACCCATTTAATAACAATAATTATACAAAAACGATAACAGACTAATGTGGGACAAGGACAATAGGAATGGTACACTAGACTACATAATACGCAACCCGAAAAGATGATGAGAGTACATCAACTGGACTTCTTCTGCTTCTTGTGCTGCTGCTGCTTCTCATCCCACCACTGGGCATACCATTTGGCACTTCGATCCGCACTCGCATCCGCATCGTAAAGGGGCATATAGTCCATGTGGATCGAAGCTCTCAGACGATTGTACATTAGCATTGAAGAAGTGTAGGAGGCGATTGCCCGCGGGGAGTAGGCCAAACGATATTTGGTGTAGGGGAATGCCGCACGCACCACAAACTCCAAGAGAAATGCGAGGAAATAGAAAAGAAAGTGGGGCAGGTACCACCAACTGGTTTTCACTTTGACCCGTTCGCCCAGCAATGCCATTTTTTGTACGAAACGCGACACATCATTGATGCCAGTGTCGTCGGTGACGAAAATGGGCAGAGCGTTGACAGCTTTCCCAGAGGTTTTCAGGGCCTTGTAGGCACAGAGATGGCCCCAGGCTACATTTCCCGCGTAGACCAGCTGCTGCTTGCCACCAACTCCAGCAATCCGAGGGAAAACCCATCCGCGTTTTGATAAATACTCAAAGACTTTGGTAATGAAATGTGAATCACATTCACCATAGGTCAATGGAGCCCTTATCGCTGTGGTGGCCAGATATTCTGCAAGATGTCAGAGTTAGAGAGTGCTTTCTGAGAGGGAGGGAAATCTTGAAGCTTTACCCAATTGATTCTGCAAGGGAGCACCATTGGAATTAAGGACAATATGTTCAGCTCTTAGTTTGCTTGAGGCATAGCCAGCAATAAGAAATTGCCCATCTTGTTCCCAAAGATTTGTGGTAGACGTCTCCAACGAGGGGGTATCTGTCTTTGATTCCGTGGAATTGATAACAGCCGAAAAAGTGCTGCGTCCCTTGAAGGGCACAAAGCATACGGACGTGCAGCTGGTGTAGACCAAACGTTTCACATTGTTTCTTATGCACAAATCTACCACGGTGCGTGTGCCTTGAAGAAGAAATCGACATTAATTATGGCTTCGATAGAAGGTCAGTGACTATTACCATTAATGTTAACTCGCTCCAATTGCTCATAGTTCGGGGGATATTCGATTTTCACCCATGCCGCACAATGGAATACCCCATCCACCCCCTTAAAGATTCCATTGAGAGCCTCGCTCTGATTCCCCTCGGTAATATCGGCCACAAATGTCTTCAATATTGACGGCGTTTCCAAGTGGCCAATGTTGTTCTTGTAGGGCACAATGTCCAATGATCGTATCTCCTTAATGTTAAGTTCCTTGCGATTCTCCAGCAATTGCTTAATGAGATGTTGACCCAAAAATCCACTGCCACCGGTGACTAGCACCACATCCCCACTATCCGGATTGCTGTTGCTGCTGCTGCTACTCATTACGTCGAATATTCAGAGTGGACTAAAACTAAATAAACAAGTGCAGGTTAATTTTTAAGGCAGTTGGCCATAAATGGACAAAGCTAAACTAGAAAACAAGAAATGGTTTTTCGTTTCTTCTTTTAACGACATGCCATGATGATATAGCAAGACTGTCGCAAGAAGCGACATAAAACTAGCTCATGCTCATCACGATGAGCTGGCCAGACCTTCGTCTGGGGTCAGTAAGCTAGTTTCGGAATGACTTGGCAGAAAGCTTGGCTCAATGTATATCCAAACTGCCTAGCCTGGCTTACGTGACGCTTTATTATGATAATGAGAAGGCGATGCCTAAGATAAAATGAGATCTTTTTTCTCTCAGCTATCGCGTTTCAGTTTCAGTCTTGTGAATGAGAGGAATCCGTCAACAGATACTCCTTGAAACTTTAGATCTAACACAAGTACTAGTGACTTTAATTACCCGATAAGCACTGGAAATTTAATGAATGACTTGCTGTTGTTGTTGTCGCCTATGAAATTGATTTGTTTTGAATTAAATTGATTATAATTGATGGTTCGTCTGTAAGGGTTTTTGAAACCAGTTTGGCCCTAAATCTAAAACTATGGACTAGTATTATTTAATAATTGAAATCCACTAAATGCATATTTCCTCATAGCATTTCACTTAAAGTTTTGGCAAAAAAACAAACACACACGTAAAAAAAATATAAAAATAATATAAAGAACTAAGAGAATAGACAACAAGATTGTAGCCGATTGTATTTTGGTTTCATTCAAAGCTCACATTGGGCTTTGACATCGACATCGACTTCCTCTTTATGTGTTAGTTGGCCACGGTCAACAAATTTATCACTTCACCTCGCTGAAACCGCTCATAAAGACATCAAAAAGAAACCACAAAACGCAGCAGCCGCACCAGCAGCTCTGCTAATATTTTTGACGATTACAAAACACAAAAAGCAACTAACAGTAACAATAACAAACTAGCAATTGCCAAAAGAAACTGGTTTCCGCGTCTATTTCGACATCTTTGCGCGGCGTTTCAGTCCATTGGGACACCTTAGACACCATGTTGCTGACATTTTCCTGTTGCAGTAAGTTGCCAATTTACCATGCCATGCAAAAGAAGTGCACTCACCTGTTTGTGAAGTGTGTCAAAGGGTGACAAAGAAAAAAAAAAAAAACAAGAAAACTATGCGCAAACGAAAGGTGGACAACCAGTCGATCTAACGGTCGACGAGAAATTGATCAAAAAAGAGAAACAACAAAAAAGAATAGCATAGTCTTAGGGTGCTTTTAGAGGCCCACTATTTTTTTGTTTGTGTGTTAGCCAGTATTAGACCACATTTTACCCGTATTATCGATGGTAAGATCGATTACTTATATCGAGAAGATTCATCAAATTCAAATATTTTAAAAGTTTTCAATTCAATTTTTTATTTCAACAACAATCAAATGAAATGAATGTGGATTATTAAATATGCTTAAGTGTTTTAACCATAAATAGTTTGTTTTGTCTTTATCAAATTACCAATATAATCAATAAGTACACGGGTAATTGTTTTCGTTGCATCATCTTCATTTCTCTCTCTCTCTCTCTTTGCGAATCTTCAATGTTTTGTTTTTTCTTTAAGTGTTTTTTTTTTTTTTTTTAAGTAGATTTCACTAGTTAGTGTAAAGTAAATGAAGAAGTAAAAGGCCGTTGATACAAATGACTTTGGATAAGATTGTTTTTTTTTAGGATTAGGCTTTGATCTTAAACATTAACAACACATTTATAGAATATAAATATAGTACGAATACAAAATGGTGTTTCATTTTCAATTCTTTTCTTTGTTTTTTGCTTTTTCGCTAGTACAATTAAAAATTCTGTCCACATTTTGGTTTTGGTTTATTACAATCAACATTTTGCTTGCAATGTAAATGTAAATACAGTGAAACCTCGATATAACGAACTTCGTTATAACGAAAAACCCAATATAACGAATTTTTTGTTAAGTCCCTTGAAAAAACCTCGGTTTTACATTTCAGTACCTATAGCGAATCAATAGATATAACGAATAATTTTGCGATCCCCCTCAGATTCGTTATATCGAGGTTTCACTGTATATATATTATATATATATATATATATATATATATATATATATCTATATCTATGCAATGCGGGTTGTATATAGTATAACTCTCTGTGTTAAGTACTGACACACAATTACATCATAGATGCCATTAGATTTAGATCAGAATTTCTATTTCTTTAGCTTTTCATTTCTCTTTTTGTTTGCATAAATAATAATAGTTACATACATACAGATAATTTAATAATATTACAACATATAAACTATAATTATCTAGCAATTTCATTAAGTTTTGCATTAAGATGCATAATTGGAGTGACGTGAAGCGAACAAATGGGTAGGAGGAATAACCAAAACGAAAATATCAGTATAAAAACAAACAAAAAAGAATAAACAAATATATAAAACCTAAAAGGAATAACCGGCGGAATACACTCAAAAAATTCTATGAACATTGTGAATGTTGATTGATTGTTTTAAAACTAAATTTAGTTGTAAATACGCTTTGTGTGTATATATAATATATATATATATATGTATATATATATATATGGTGTGTGTGTGTGTGTGTGTGTGTGTGTGTGTGTATGTAAGTTTATCGGTTATAGCAACGTGTGTGTTTTAACTACTTGTTTTTTGTTTTCACTATTATAAGTACAATTTCATTATTAACTATTATTGTTGTTATTGTTTTCTGTCGCCCATATTTTTGTTGTTTTTTTTGTTTTTTTTTGATTTTGCATTATTATTAGGTAAGATAATGAACCTCTTCTCTCTCTCAGTAGGATAATGCCGAGGGTGAACGCGAACCAACTGTAAAATCTTTATATACCGAAAACACAGATATCTAGAAGGGAGAAAACAAGAAGACAAGAATTGAAAACATTTCACAAATAATTCATAATTGCTTGTGCGTCACAGTGAGGAGCTGCAGCTCGCTCATCGTTCCTTTTGGCCATTGGCATTTGGCCAATAACTAAATACAAATACATTCTTTTTCCCCCTCTTTTTTTGTTAGTTTAGTTTTGTTTGGTTTTTAATTGGCAACCGAATGCCCCTACTTGTGGTGGGTGCCTCTAAATTGGGACCAGACCAGACACACATCTGGCAACAGTTCCACCTCCTTTCATTCCCAATTCAAGAGCAAGCCTTAATTCATTCATGTTCAAGTGCAGAACTGTCAATACTCTTGCAAGCAAGGAAGTAAAGGCGCCAATTGTATTGAACCTTCAAATCTCATATCTAGGACTATTAGAATCTGGGCGAATGCCTTTTGCTGCCAAGTATATAGCAATATATACCGACACATGATACATTCGTTCATGGTAAATCTTTGTTAGGGTATTGATCTGAAATGGTTACATCTTACATTGGCGCGCTATCTTACCTTGTCTTTTAATTGCTGGCAGAGCTTTTGGCCGTTCATTAGCAATAGTAAAACATCGTTTAACCATTGCACCGATGCCTCTGCCTGGCGTGAATCGAAGCGCATTGTTCCTTGATTATTTAACAGCTGATAGACGGCTATAATGAGCTTGTGGCTTTGCAAGTAGAAACTAACAGCCAAATCTTCTGGTAAATTAGGCACCAACGATTTCATGTTACGTCCCTTGATCAGCTCGTCGATGGGCTTCTTCTTTGGTACCAAAAGACTTGTGCGTCCACGCTGCAAGGCATCCAGAATGTTGCCTATCACATGCAACACTTCATCGGAGGTTCTACAGAGAGCAAATACACACACACACACACAAGCACATACATACAATATGTATTCATACAATATATATGTATGTAATTAAGCTGACTCACTTGAAGTGATAAGAGTCATCCACATCATCAATGTGGTTGATGGCTGTTTGTAGATGATTGGCAGCATCCTGGACCTGCTGCAGCTTCCATGGTGAGTCGTGGGTAATTGAGGTACGTTGCGTTTGGCTGGGAGCTTTGCACAGCTTAAAGCTAATATCCTGCAAGTGGATGACCATTTGTATGATTAGCACGTGCAATATGGACGAGTATGTATTAATCGCCTGTAAATGTATGTACATACATATGTACTTACCGCCTGTGTTATGGCATCGCCTGTCAGAGTTAACACCGCCTTTAGCTGATCGGGCGACACGCTGAGTATAAACTTTTCAGTCTTCTTTCCCTCATTTTCATAGAGCGGCACGGGAAATCGATGGGCGCACTCCTAGCACGTAGAAATGCGTGGGTGAATGGAGGGCATCATCAGGGTGTAGGTGTGGGTGTGGGTGTGGGTTTTGGGTCAGGTGTACAAATAGATTAGTTATCTCTCAGTCTCTGTGTTGTTGTATTTGACTTTACTTACCACCAGAATGGTTCGCAATTGTTTTAATATCGCATGTACTTCTTGCCTCAGCACCCATTCAAATTCAATTTGCTGCGTTAATGTTTGCATATATATGTATGTATGTATGTAGATGGTGTGCGTGTGTGTGTGTGTGCGTTTTTGTTGTGGTGTTGTGTGTGAGTGTGTGTTTTGCGATAGCGCCCCGCCACCACCATACAAAGGCACGTTTCGTTTTGTTTCGTGTACAAATCAATAATAAAATCAGCAATATACACCACCCGCCCCCCAGCCATTCATCCATCAGCAGCAGCAGCAACATTCAGTTCATAAGTGGAAGAAACAAGAAAGAAAAACGCGAACGCAACACAATCAATAATCAATTAAGAATACATTTTCATTTTCTGCTGCTGCTGTTGTTATTACTTTTTTTGTCTTGTTTTTTTTTTTTTTTTGGCTTCGTTTTTGGAAGTAACGGTAACGGTAGCAGTAGCAATAACAACAACAATAACAGTTTTACACACATACCAAGTTGAGCGCTTCCTCCCGCTCTGTATCCACCAGCATTTTCATGGTTGTCTTTGTCTTCTTGCGCGCTGTTATATACCTGCGTTTGGTTGTCGTCTTCTCGCCAGCAGCTCCCACAGATGCCGTTGCGGATGCGGAAGCAGGAAAAGGATTAGCAGCCGCAGACGAAATGCCACCAATTTGTATTTGGAGCGCTGTAAATTTTTTGTTATTTTTTTGTTGTTGTTGGTTTTAGATGTAGTGTTGCCAGTACAGTGCCATTCAAAACCAGTGTTGCCAGATCAAACAAAATCAACGTTTTCGACCAGCTTCGACCTTTGCCCGCGGTTTCGGCCTTTTCAAGCTTTCTATATATTGCACTGCTGGCGCCGCTGAGCATTGCAAGGTCTGAGTAAAAAGTACTAAGGCCTGAGCCGGAAGTCCTAAGGTCTGAGTCATTCATTTTGGCTAAGACAAAATTACTACTGGGCGAATTCCGTACGGATAGGCGAATTGGCCGAGTGTGGAGGTAGGGTATTCGGAGGAAGTTTGACTTTTTGAAGCATTTCAACATTTTTATCAAGTCTTTGGCGAATTGGCGCCAGTTTTTTTTTGTTTTGATTGTTTATGCATTTTAAATGTATTCCCGCACTCGAAAAAAACAAAAACTATAAGAGGCGGATAACAATATTTAAATGGAATATGAATAATGAAAAATAGGAATATTGGGTAGCTCCGTATTTAATATAACAATAAATAAAAAACAATGCATATCAAATTGGAAAGTGGAACATGCAAAGGAACGAAGATGGAGCTGCTGATGGAGCCACAAGTGATCAGCAACAGCAATTGAAATGCTCGATCGATGCCAACTCTGGCCAAAACTGATTTTCAAATCAATTTAAATGAATTTCTAGAATTTTTGAAACTTTCTTGTCTTGTTCACGATATGATAGCCAAGGCAGATATGGGCAAATCACACATAAGAGAGCCAATTCCACCCATGAAGGGAGCCGGAGGCGGTGCTAATCAGGCCAAACGTCAGACAATGCGCGAATTGGGGAAACATAAAGATTGTTTAGGCAATTTAAATTATTTGCTCTAACTTACGCTTACGATTTGGCGGGGGCGTGGTCAGCTCATTATTCTCAGGCACACTATTAAGCTGATAGCGATAGCCGTGATTTCCGCCACCAGCCCCGATGCTCCTCTGGCGATGTAGTGGCTGAAATGACCAATTGTTGGTTGCTGTTGGGCTGCAAAGAAATCGAATTCAAACGATCCAAGTGAATTCAATTGAATTGAAGGGAAAAACACCCAAGTGTAGTGTTAGTTATTTCAATTATTTTGCTATTTGTTTGCTTTAACTTTAACAACTGGCGGCATTTGTATGTGGTGGTGTTGGTGGTGCTGGTGTTGTTTGCCTTATCATAACTGTTTGAATTTGATTTTGGCTTGATTTGATTCCATTTCAAGTGTTAATTGCGGTCCCAAAAAAACGTCATGACTCAGCCAGATGTCGACTTCTCGACGTTTTGTTTTGGATTATTGCAGAATTTACCCGTTAAGCTTGAATTGCATTGAGCTTGGGGTTTTTGTTTTCTCTGCGTGTGTGTGTGTGTGTGTGTGTGTGTGTCAGTGTCAGTGTGTATGGGGTTCCCATTTCCCATTGGATCAGCAAATTGATCTTGGCCAACAGCCACTAGCCAAAAGAGCTTATCAAGCAGCTAACACACGCAGTGACAGAGAGAGACACACATACAGATAGAGCCACTTGTTGAATCAAAAGAGGGTGGCAGGAAGAGTGAGAGCGGGAGAGGGGTATAGGGACATTGATATTGACAAGTTTACAACAACCACAACACAGTTAACTGTTTATCAAGTGTTTTTTGTATAATTTTTGTTCTTATATGTATTCATGTATGTATTTTTGATAAGCCAATGCCAAGAAATTGAATTGAAATGAAAATACCAGCAAATGGAAATGGCATTTAATAAAATTTATGCCATCATAAATTGTTTATAAACACTAAAACAGACGGCGAGACATCACGGTGCGTTTTCGGTTTCAGTTGTTTTCAGTTAACACTTTCTTAAGCCCCCGCCACACATAAATGCCAAAATAAACAAATGGCATTTATAAGCTATTATATAAATATAAATATATAATAAATTAAAAAAACACTTGATAAAAAAAAACCAAGAAAACAAAAATAAAACATAAAACTTCTTAAGCACTTTTTTACCTTTGCTGCATATTTCTGCTCTTTTCTGGCTCTTATCACTTGGCCGACGCGTATCACGAGACAATGTCAAAGGCCTAAAACGCTTCTTTTTTAGCGAGTTAGGGGAAAATTTTATGTATTTTTTTGTTAGTTTTTTGGTTTTGGTGTTTGGTTGGCCCGTTTTTTGTTTCTTCTTTTTGTGGGTGTGTGAGCGCGCGCGCGTGTGTGTGAGTGTGCTTGTGGGACGGTATAGGGTTGGAAGGTTGAGGGGGACAAAGGGAGCACCAGCATAGGCTAAAGCGTGCTCATAAGCCACAACCAACCGACTGAAAAACTGAAGCGCCAACGACGACAACAATGCCACTGGCTCTGCCATTGCCTCTGCCTCTGCCAGCGTCGCTGCTTCTAGTGCTGCCGCTGTCGCTGCTGCCACTTGGCTGCCGACTTCTCTAACCGCAAAAAAGCGAATTGGTCAATATCACTGGCTTACAAAATATTAGTTTCCATCAGGAGCAACTTCATTTAGCACTCTCAATTGTACTCAGATACCAAAATACTGATCAGTATGATAATATCTATCATTTTTGGAAAGCAAAACTTCTTAAGTGAGTACCTGGTTGCATGTTAGGTAGTGTACCTGCTCGTCGAGGCCAACGTCGTCGTTGGCTTTTAGATTTTTAACTGTACATAGTTTGAAAACTTGTGCAAAGCTTTTCATGTTTCATGGGTTATTGTTTTTTTTTTCATGTTTCTTTTTTGGCTAACGGAAGTTTTCTTCAGTTGGTCCCCTCTTCAGTTGACAGCAGCATTTGCAATACCCCTTAGCTGAAACAGAACGGGTAAAAATGGGTATATTCATTGCAATTTGAGTGTAGACTGCATGTAACAGCAATTTCATTCTCCTATATCTATGAAAAAAAAAGGGCTTTATAAAGATCATCAAAATGAATTTTAACAACCGCTTCTAATTTGTATTGTATGATTAAAACCCCTAAGCCATCAAATAAACTGGTTTATATACAATATAAGCGGCAACCTATAATATAATATAGATAATTTCCGGCTCAATCCGAGTTCTTGGCCTTCAAAAATAGCCCAAAATCATGTAACACGCATATGATTGATCGGTCCTGTTTATGATTATATGTAGATACATATGTATGTACGCCCACTTACATACATTCATTATAATTTATAGTGTATTTATTATACTCTTCCCAGTGAATGTGTCATCCGCCCCCATGGTGAAGGCGTTAACACTATAATGAATCTGAGATATGTATGTAGGGGCGGGTCTTATGTATATGACCGATGATGAATGACAAATGACAGGGTATAGGCCAAGTCGACGCCCCGAGCATACAGAATATTTTTATTAAATTAATTACGTGGATTTGTTTTAGACAAAAGACGAAACACATGAGTAAATATTATTAAGCAAATGTGTGTGTGTGTGTGTCCAACAGGTGTGCATATAACTCTATCTTCGTCTCTCTATATCTGCATCTCTCTTCAACGTAGACGCATTGCGTTTACTTGCTTAATGGTCATTTTCTAAACAATTACTTTTAAATAGTATAATCAAATTAGTAGAGGGTCTTAAATCGTTGAAAATTTTGCACAGTTGGCAACAGAGAGAAATAACGAACGATCATCGATCATTGCGATTTGTCGCAATTGAAACCCCAAGCTGAAGCTAATCAATTCGTCATACTGTAAGTTTATGGTATTGTGAAGATGTTCCTCCTCCCCCTGCCGCTCCCCCCCAGAAACAGACACACTTATAGGTATTATGACCATCAGCTGATCATCAAATGATTACACAGAAGCCACTCCATAACGAATCGGAGAACGTTGAATGTTTACCTAATATTCAGACATTCGCTGGAAAAAGAAATCAATTGGGATTCCAACGAAGTTCGTTCGAGAAGCAGCCGTTCTTCAGCAATTCTTTGGCAATTCAGTTGCTATCTAAATGAAATATATGTATGTATGTATGTGATCGGGTCTTATCGCAAAACAAGTCTTATCCATTTTAGCCAATTCGTTAATTAACAATGGGGTTTATGGAGCCTTTAATTTGGAGGCTAATGGCACGATGTTCCTTCAGAAAGTCAAATTAATCACTTGATCGGTTAAGTTACAGTTAATAATTATAATGAAAGTAACTTTTATTGCTAGAAATTGGACATTTAGAATACCTGGGAAGGTTTTTAATTAGTTTCTAAACTTGCCGCCAGAACTGGTTGTAGAAGCACTCGCCGATGATGATGATGCTGATGATGACGACGACGACGATGTTGAAGAGGATGGACCTGCCCCGGCATTGTTTAACAGAGCTGTCAGTGTGGCATGCGATGAACTCAATGTGGAACTGGACACCAGTTTGGCTTTCAGCGGGGAAACGGTAGAGTTGCTGCTGCTACCGACAACTTGTCCCTGAAGACAGGGTGTGGGTGAGGCAGCTGGCATAAGTTGATCCTTAATGGCAACTTCCTCCGATGGCGTTGGTGTCGTCGTTGTCTGCTGCTGTTGCTGTTGAGTTGTCACTCCCTGAAGCAAGGCATTCCTTAGGTGACTGTTATTAGACCCTGCAGTCGACTGCTGTTGGTGTTGTTGCTGCTGCTGTTGATTGTTGGCCATAATATAGGAATTGGTGATCAGGCCACGACTCTTGATATTTAAATCAACAAAGAATAACTTCATTTTGTGTATCATTGCCTCGGTGACACTAAAAGTGAGCATCATGCTAAGATCTATATTGGTCTTGTGGCGATATAGATCATGCGACTGCTGCAGACGACAAACTTCGTCGTAGATGAGAAACAAGAATCGAGAACTACGATTCTCAGACGATATAATGCCGCGCGAAGCCAACCAGTCCCGATCCTCTGCATCGGGCAGATAACGTATTAGTTCCGGATGTTTGCTGGCCAAACGCTCCTTCCCATCGGTGCCAAAACCAAAGGCTAAGTTTGCCTGTACATCCAATACAAATTTAGTAGTTGTCGAAATTTGGGCCGTATTCCAAAAGATCTGACGACGCACAGGTGTAGGCAGTGTCCCGCCCACAATTGGTGTAACTAAAGACCTTTGAGATGCCTGCTGCTGCGACTGTTGATGCTGGAGAGGAAGAGATTGTCCCAATGATTGTTGCTGTTGGTTTTGATGTTGCTGCTGCTGCTGCTGATGATGATGTTGTTGTTGCTGCTGTTGTTGGGACAGACATTGACTTTGTGCGGGTATTGGCTTTCCAGTGGCGTAACCCAGATTATTGGCAAACATTTTGCTGCCATTGTTGAAATCATTTTGCTTGGCCGGTCTTTTAAGACTTAAACGTTGTTGCTGCTGCTGCTGCTGCTGTTGTTGATGCTGTTGCTGCTGCTGATGTTGTTGCTGCTGCTCTGTGGTACCTGGAATCAGACGTTGTTGCCGTATAAAATTGGTATACTGTGCTTTGGCATTTTCCAGTAGAGCGCAAGAAGACATTTTCCGTAGGGTTTCCTCATTCACAGTATGTTGACCCAAATTCTCCTTTATGTTTCCAAAAGCAGGTCTGAAGTAATTCTGCATTAAATATAAAACATAATAGATGCAAAGTGTAA
The DNA here is from genome assembly GCA_018152135.1 of Drosophila paulistorum. Taxonomy (NCBI): domain Eukaryota; kingdom Metazoa; phylum Arthropoda; class Insecta; order Diptera; family Drosophilidae; genus Drosophila; species Drosophila paulistorum. The sequence continues at coordinate 18,645,407 of JAECXG010000690.1, forward strand.
GCAATCAGTTTCCATAAATTCCCCTTCTCCTTCTCTCCGTAAAAACGCAAAAGAAAAGAACTTGATTTGCCATCATGCTAACCAAATGATTGGGAGATACATATGAATATATAATAGGATAAATTTATAGAACTTCAGGTGGTTTTTTAAGGAAGTCAAACTTATAAAACTAGTAAGATTCAATAAACAACAAAAAAAATCCCAATTATAATCCCAAAACGAAGCTCTGCAACTCTCGTCGATATTGATAACTAATTGCAGTCACTCTTACATTCATGTAGCGCTTTATAATCTGATTGACTTCCGCATCAAACGATTGCTGCACACTGATCCTGAGCAATTCCAGAGCCCTCATCGCCGACTCGGCACTGCCACCGCTTTCAATGTTATGTGAGCCACTCAAACGCTGTCGGATGCGCTGCAACATGGACTCGGCCATATCCGGAGTGGTTACATATTTCTGTATCAAATACAAATGATTCACAAATTAGGAAGGGAAATCTCAATATCAAAGAAAATGCTGCAATTCATACCAATGTCGTGGGGGGCTCTGCATCTGTTGAGTTGGATTCGCAGAGCAGAGATAACGAAAGTGAGGATGTATCATTGTTTGAATCCGATTCGAGTGATTTGCGATGATCGATGGGTGAGGGACTGGCCACTCGTGTGTCCATTGAATGTGTGGTTTGATTCGAGCAATCTGAATCATCAGAAGAGGAATTTATTGACTGCTGCTGCAGGCCCGAAGGTGAACGTTGTTGATTATCATTGAGATTTGATGAGGTTTGACTGCCACCGCCAGTGTCACTAAGGATTTTCCAACTGCGTTGAATAACCATTTTGGATATTTTTGAAAAGTTTTTTCGTTAAGTTTTTTGATTGTTTGATTTTCGTTTCTTTAGTCTCTTTCAGTGAAATAATTAAATTAATTTAACTTCTCTGGTTGGCAGAAATCTGGGCTCAAAACTTGAGGCTAATATACTGGCCCAGGGTCTAGGAGTTAATGCGCAGACGCAGAAAAGTCACCACCAAACAATCAGCAACGCACAGCAGCGGCATGAGAAGGAGGAGGAGGAGAAACTAAGGACGGTTCGCAGCAGTCCATATCCAGTTCGCCCAATTCCAAACGCCGCTGATGATTCAAAAGTTTCCTTAAGCTGGCATCTTCGTCACTTTCCACGTCCACCGCATCCGCTGGTTCCTGGTCCATCTCTATGGGTTTATTCGTCTTTTCCCGATTTTGTATTGGCTTTTGCCTTTGCTCTTTTAGTTTTCTATCAAATTCATCCATGTAATCCAAAGCCCGATCAGGTAAATAGTCCTCGGGGCCCACATAATTTCCATTTACTGGCAATCCCAAAAGATCGGGCAACATATAGGCAAACAACCAGCAGACTAAAGGTGTTGTTCCACATACATAACTTGCTTGCTTGTGATAGAAGAGGAAACCATCTAATTGTGGTTTGTTCTCCTCCCAAATCGGATACTTTTGCAGCACTTCCTCCACAGCAGATGCATCTTCAAAATCGTAGTGTTTTAGCAATACAAAGGCCTTTTCATGGCCATCCCTGCACTGACGAAGATCAACAGGATATTCCTCGAAACGAGCTCGCAGCCAATAGAAACGAAAGTTTGCCTCACATTCCTGCAAATTCTGTTGACCAAAGGAAATAGCATCGAGTACGTAAAAGATGTCCGTATCTTCTACATAAACACAGTCCAAAATAGTTGTACATTTGTGCTGCTGCCCATCGCCGGGCAGCATTGTTTGGATTTGCATGATTTGCCGGCCGCCTTTATTGTAAACTTTGGTTTTGCCGCTATTGGCAACCACCAGGTAACGTTTGCCAATGGGACAAGGAACTAATAGCCAATCGCCAAGCTCCTCGGGTTTGTGACGCAGCCATTCGGATAATTGCGGTTTGTACTGAAGTCCATCTCTTGCCCGTCCCCTGTAATTGGCCCGTTGCTTTTGTTTGCTCTTCTTAGAAGATTGTACTGGCATCAACCGGTTGCCATCTTGTTCTTGCTGTCGCCTTAGTTTATGCTCCTTCAGAAGCTCGAGTTGGCGCTTTCTCTGCTGCTCACCAGAGTCCACGCTTCTTTTGTACAAATCCTTGAAGTTTGAAGACATTTTGCGTTTATTGTAATATTATTGTAATATATTTTTATTCTGTGGGAAAACCGATGTCTGTTTTCGGCGCTCGAATGTTATCGATTCTTATCGATTGTTGTGAGGATGGCGATAAAATTATATTAAAGTGTGGGAGCTCAAATTTAGCTATATAAAGATTCTTAATAGATTCCCGCTATAAAGTTTCTATACTTTTGTATGTGTTTTTCACTAAATGCAGTAGATCAGCGGTTTTTATTGGATTTTGAAACTAGCTAGAGAAAAACTCTAAAACTCACCATATTACGATCACAGCTGGTAACCGCGCATCAGCTGATTGCTGCCGGCGTAAGATGAACAGAGCCTCGAGAATTTTTTGGCCTATGCTGGTCAAGCCAAAGGATGCAGTTATCAAGCCAACAGAACAACTATCCCGTAGTCAAAAGGTAAACCGAACGTTTTGGCGTACCGGCAGATAATATTTAACAACATTGCCATTCAAGCTTCTCACAGAATTGGGTCTGATCAAATCCGGCAGCAATGGCACTTATCAAATAATGCCTATAGCCCAACGATCCCTGGATAAATGCATTAGTTTGGTGCAGCAGAATATGGTTAAGGCTGGTGGTCAGAAGATAACCCTACCCATACTAACATCGACGGCGTTGTGGAAAAAGAGCGGACGGTTAGAGGGAGACATATCCGAGTTCTATATGGTGCGGGATCGAAGTGGAAAGCAATTTCTTATGAGCCCAGTGAGTGTGTGGACCATTAGAGAATACTATTTGCTAAACGCTATTTCATTTCAGACCCACGAGGAGGCTGTGACGGCCATGTTGGCCACAGCAGCTCCAATTTCCTATCGTCAATTGCCTCTGCGTCTATATCAGATTGGACCCAAATTCAGGGATGAGCTGAAGTCTCGCTTTGGTATGATGCGGGCCAAAGAGTTTCTTATGAAAGACATGTACACATTCGATCTCAGTCAGGAAACAGCCAAAGATACTTATGACATAATAACTAAGGCCTATGACAGATTCTTTCAGCAACTTGAAGTTCCCTTCGTCAAGGGTGAGTTCGGCCTTGAAATAGCTACTTGACCTAAGTTCTCATAATCTTTGTTGCAGTCACTGCTGATACTGGTATCATGGGCGGCAGTTTGTCCCACGAATATCACTATATATCATCAGTGGGCGAGGACACTCTTGTAAAGTGTGAATCCTGCGGATTTGCCGGCAACGCTGAGGTCCTCCACCAGTCCAGAAACTGTCCGAATTGCCAGAAGGCAGAGAATCTAAGTCAAGTCTATGGTGTGGAAGTGGCCCATACTTTTCTCTTGGGTGATAAGTATTCAAAACCATTGGGAGCCACGTTTCTAAATACTTCGGGCAAACCGCAGAGCCTTATAATGGGCTGTTATGGTATAGGTCTTAGTCGTGTGTTAGCAGCTTCCCTGGAAGTTCTATCTACGGACCAGGAACTGCGCTGGCCCAAGTTGCTGGCACCCTACGATGTCTGTGTGATAGGACCCAAACAGGGAAGCAAAGAGCAAACCTTAGCAGAACGTGTGGAATATAATCTGTTAGAGCATCTGGGAGATATTTGTGGTTCCGATGAAGTGCTACACGATGATCGCAAAGACTTGACCATTGGGAAACGTTTACTGGATGGCAAGCGTTTGGGTCATCCCTTCATCATTATAGCGGGAGCAAAATCTGTTTTAGCCGAAGATCCTAGATTGGAGTTGCATTCAAGTGATGGTAACAAAATGGAATTGAATTTGAATGAAGCTCTCCAAATGGTCAACCAATATGTGAGCCAAAAGAAGGATTTAATTAACATCAGAAGGAGTACCAAAGAGGAAGAGCAAAGAAATCGACAACAAAAGGTTGGCCATACGCTTTAGCTTTACTATGAAATAAAGTTAACAATAACACAACATCTCCATCTCTATATTTCGTCTATATGTAGACTAAACACCTGAACCGGCTAATGCTCAGCATAGTCTGGTTCGGGGATTTGTGGATAGATCTGTACTTGCAGCTGAGGTTTACGTGGGGGCGGCGGCGGTTTGGCTGTCATGCTAGTATATGACCAAGGCATCTGATTACGCAGCTCTTCGCTAACCCTGGGATTGGCTGGTGGTGCTGTTGGATATATTTCGCTATAGCGATTATTCAATGGCGAAGTCACCGCCAATTGTTGCACGGCGGGAGACGGGGCACGGGGCGTTGGTGGCTCTGATGGTGGATAGTTGAGACGATCCGGATGGGCTTCAGTGTGGCGATAAGTGTTGATATCTGCGTGCTGCTGCTGCTGTTGTTGTTGGGGTGGGGGCAATACCATTACTGGCGATTGCAAAGTGGTACGATCCTGACGCGGGAATTGCTCGGCTGGTATCATGATAGGCAACGGCTTAGGACGTATCTGATCAGGATATTCCAACACTACGGGTTCAGGCACAACAACGGCTTGGACTACGGGCTGTGGCTGCGGTGTCAACGGCTGGGGCTGGGGCTGGGGTTGGGGCGTTGGCTGGCGAGTGGGTGCCTGACTAGAGGTTGGAGCGACTTTATTAGCTGCCGATTTCTCTGCCGTTTGTTTGGCCAAAATAGTTGACAATGACAAACAGAAAGCGCTGCCAAAAACATTCAGCAACCAAATCAAAACCACTCGACAACTAAGGCAGATCATCAGAATAGCCGGCGTGGAGAAATAGACTCCAAAGGGTTCCAGAAGAGATCCAAATTCCGGTGTGTTAAGTGTAGCTCCTATGTAGTCAAAGGCTTCTTGGTATGTCTAAAACAGAACAGGGAGAGAACGTCAGAGAGAGGAAGATTATTGGTCGCACATCAAGAATAAACAACTACAGTTGGCTTACCAATGTGTGACTTAGGTCCAGACCATGATATACAGTCGCCACCACATCCACGATGCTGCCAGCGATCACTGACAAGAACCAAGGCCAGTAGATAACTCCCGAAATGACTTTAGTTGTAGCATTGCACAAAGTGGCTATAATAGATTAGGCATTCCAATTCCAGTTAGTTGCATATACCATCTCTCCCTTTTTCGTTACTCAACTCACTTATTATTAGCAATGATGTGACTAACCACAAACCACTGACCACAGCATACGTTACGAAGAATATAAATTCACGATGCGTTATTTTATCCGATTTCTCCCAGTCCATGCTGAGGCTAGCAGTTTGACCCTCAAGCGACACTGTCGGCTCACCACATGACTTATCTGCAACCATATAAGGTATGTTCGATATTGAATAGATCTCCTCCCGCTCTTCAGAACTCACCCGAAAAGTAAATCAAATCCATTGCAAACTTAAACGGCTCCTTGGCTATTTCCGTTGGTTCTGTTGAGCACTCATGCAGGGTAATGCCCCATATGGCCAGGCCTAAATAGACAGCACCTTGGGCCTGTGAATGGAAAATTTGTTTACATGTCAATTCACACATCTACACATAGTCAAAACGCTGTGATAAAGGAAAAGCGTTTCCTTAGTATTTCCCTTTTGCAATGTTTTTGAAAGGTCAATTGGTAAAGTAAAAAATAATATAAAACTCCAACAGTTAGTCACGTTTTAAATTAATTGTGAACGGAAACGATTAGATTAGGAACGTTTTCACTTTTTTTTCTTTCCTGATTTGTGTATAGAATAAATCCTATGCCCAGTACATTACTTTAATGATCTTTAAAAGATCGAGAATACAAATTCAAAAATTAGTAATAAAATGGTTTATACCATATACGATTGGGGGAAAAACCTTGACACTATACTGTACTATATATACATATAGTTTCACATTCCACTTGGACGTAATCTCAACTATAAATTAATCAGATATATTTCCATGTTGTTGTTGTTGTTGCTGTTGTTGGTGGCGGTGGTCAGAGATTAGAAATTTGTGGTTACTCACGAATATAACAACTGCCATGAATAGTATAAAGCATTTTGCAAATCCAACACTAACTCCAGCCATCTTGATGTGGCTTCTGTCCTGCTCCTGTGCCTGCTCCTCAGTTCCTTAGCTTGATGTGTTGTGCAACCGATCAGTTGGCCAGCCAATTAACGTCTATTCGATAAGGGTCTCTCGGCTCTATGTGTGTATAAAGAAATCGGAACTTATTTTTGAGTTCAATTTAACTGAAGCATGGGTTATGATCAATAATATATGTATATATATTCTTATACAGAGGGTATATCTTATCAATTTAATGAGTTCTTGAAGTTACTATTCAATTCCATTTCCATGTTGGGGTTTTTATTTCGATTCCTATTATTATTATTATTTTTTTTATTGTGATCATTAGAAGAATGAATCATGAAAGCGTGTGTTGTGCACTTGAAGGGAGGCGGAAAAAAAGTTACTCCGTCACTTGATACGCAATGATGGCTATAAAAACAATCACAAAAACAACAACAATAGCGTTATCTCACCGTTTATTTAAACAAAAAAAAAACCAAACTTTTGCCGATTTAAATTGTCTTTGAGAATATATATACAATATATAAACATGAAAATAATAATTGTGTGGCAAACGTTTTCACCGAATGCCTCCTTTGGACTGAGCAAGACCACGAGCAAATGGAGTCTCCCAAGCTGATTGAATGGCCATTGACTGCTTTTCTCTTGGCTGTAACAACGACTCTTTTTCGTTGCCGATAAGATAAACCTAATGAAATTTTAAGCGAAACACTTGTTATCAAAACACACATACATAATATACATATACATTTATATATGTTATGCCTCACAGATTAAACAAAACACACACAGACACACAGAAACAAAAAATCACCCTCCTCTAGAATGAGGAAACCACAAAGACTATTTAACCAACTAGCCATTCATCTGATAGTCATGACTAGGCCAGGGGCAAATGGCAAATGTTTTCCCTTTTGTAATATCCAATTGACTTGAAGTCAAGCGAACCAGAGAGGAGCGAACGTACAACATTGTACACATTGTCTGTTTTTATCAATGAGCTAACAAATATTTATCTTTATTATGATTTTATATGGCACACTTGTGGATGATTATTGCATAGAAAAATAGGCTCGTCGTCAATCGTCTTGCCGACAACGAAATCAGCAATAAGTAAATATTTAATATTGTTAATTTTATTTGTAAAATAAGCAGAGATCCAAAAATAAAATCAACAATAATAAATCTTGAGAAATCATTTTAAATCACAAGCCTTAACTTATCTCATCAACAAAAAAATACGCGCACATTGCGTATACTTAATATATTAATACCATGCGTTTATTACCAGCAAATACTTTTAGTATGGATTATTTCTCCATAAATATATTAAATATCGTAAATGTCAATTATTAGTTATCATCTTGAAAACTTATAAAAGTCATAACAATTCATTCAAAATCAAAGCAAGGTATAAAGTACTTCTATAACTTTTTTCTTTTTTTTTTCCTCTTTTTAAGAAGCATGTCGACTCGTTTGTTCTGATTTTTTTTTGGTCACTTTATCAATTTTTGATTGATATAACTTAATTATCATATATATACATAGGTATAGAGTGACTCATTCGAGAGCACAAGACAATAATTGCCCAAGATATCTAGCTATCGTCGTTTTCTAGTTATTCTTTTATTGAAAATTAAGAAAGTTTACCTTGCAAAATGCCCATGGCTTAAGAACTAAAGTTGTACTTAAGTTGTTTAATTGATAAGCCTATAAAAAGAAATTACGATGTAAAAAACGGGAAATTCCATACTGCTGACTGGAGGATCGAAGATTGGTTAATACACTGGCTCATGGGCTTTGAAAATTGTCCTCAGGATGCGAATGTCTTCATCTTGATCTCTCTCTCTCTCTCTCGTACTGGATGGTTAAGAAAGTTTTTTGTGTACTGTGTACTTAAAAATTTATCGTCGTAATTCTCTATTCAAAATTTCTGCAAAATCATTCGCAAAAAAATGCGCTCAATTAGCACCCACAATAAAAACTAAAATGTAAATCTGTTGATTATATTTAACTAACCCAATTGCAGGTGATGCTGCCGACTGGTTCACCTGGAGAATTGGAGATATATTATTTTTTTGCGTATTGTTTATTAGCAATTTGCAAAATTAAATAAACATTTGCAATTGCAAAGATAGTGAAACGAACAATGGAGACGGGAAATGTTTTGGTTTTGTTTTTGGCTTTAGCCTTTCCCTGAGAAGAAAAACAGGCTTCATGCCCGAGTGAATCGCTCCGTTCATTAAAATATATATGTCCATTTGTATATATGTACATATGTATATGGGAATTCTCAGACTGTTTGCTCTAACAATTAGAGCCTCGAAATTTTGTTTTTGGCAGATCTTGTGCCCCTCCCTCTTCTACTGGATCCCCCACCCCACCCATCATTGGGCATTCTATTGAATGCTGTGTGAATTTGAAATTTAAATAAAAGTAAGCAAAAGTTTCAGATCTCAAAAAAAAAAGTAAACAAATCACATGACTTTAATTGAACTTGGCGTGTCATAAATATGCGAGCGAATATATGTGGTTGTGTGTGAGAGAGAGATGGCTTATAGCTATAGGGAGGTGGATGTGAAGGCGTGGATTAGACCCGAGTGGTTAGAATGACAGGATCAGCCTCAACCTCAGCGACCTTCTCCTTCAATTTCTCCTCATCTTTTTTGAGTTTCTCCAAGGGTTGTTCGGTGGTAGTGGTGGTGGTGTTGCTAGTGGTGGTGCTACTCGAACTAGAGGAAGAATCCGAGGAGCTAGAGCTAGCCTCAGTTGTTGTTGTTGTTGAGCTGGGAGAACTGCTGGTGCTGGAACTGGAGCTAACCTCCTCTGTCTGGGTGGAACTGGTGCTCTGAGTATCGGCACTTGGCTCTAGGGGTGCGGTGGATGTGATGGAGGTTTTGGTTATACTGATCTTTGTCTGCTTGCCATCGGTGCTATCATCGCTGCTGACATCCTCTTTAATCGAGATAACCTTGGTGCGATGCACCTGGAATGTGGGTATCAATGGCACTGATCCACCATTATGTGGCTGAACGGACACATGATCAATAATCAAATGAGCCGGAACTTCATCATTGCTTGGCACTTTACGGGTAGTCTGCAATAGTATCTTACGAGTTTGTGCATCCTCGGCGGAGCTGCTGGTGGACACTGGGGACGAAGACGGACTATCTGTGGTAACCACCGACTCATCCGATCTCTTCGTTATGGCATGCTCTGAATCCCCCTCATCTGCCTGGCCGGGTTTTATCTCAGCTATCTCACTATCCGGAGCACTGGCACCATGCAAACTCAGAGCCGATTCGAAAAGGCTGTTCTCCAAATCACCAATTAGACCGTGGAATGAGATCTGCTTCAATTGACCATCCGCATTGGCCTGCACTTGACGCTTGACAACATCTTGTTGCCTCGCTTGCTGTTGCTGCTCCACTCCCGCAAAGAGATCGCCCAACTGAATCAGCTGCAGGGGCACTGCCAGACTAGTGGCCAAAATTAGCTACATATAGACCAAGCGGGGGAGGGGAAAGATCAAGATAGAGACTTATCCGGAAGTATATGTGTATACCATCCACTCACCGTGAATACCAAAAGGCACTTCATGGCCATAGCAATAGATTCCTGTTCAATTGGGCTACACTAGAGAGCTTGTTGCTTCCTCAAAGTTTAACTTGATAATAAGTCAATTTCCAAGCTGCTGTCGAGTTTTTAAAGTTTTTTTTCTCAGAAAGTTTCAGCTAATTTGTAAGCTTTATTCAGTTAGCACTCTAAACGTGGCCCACAATGTTTGCGTCTGGTGATGGGAACTTGTTTTTCACTCGCATCCATTGGCGGAGCCGATGCTGATAGCGATGCCAATGCCGGTCCCGGTACCTAGTACCTAGTACCCAGTACCCTGTCCGCATGGACAAGTTCTCCTCTGGTTCTTATTAATCAATGGTAATAGATCTAACCTTCGGTCTCGACTCTATGTATCTCAAGGATTAAGCCCTGAAGAAGACATGACAAAGAATTAACATTAATTTAAGCGAATACCAGGAAAAAAAATATTTGTGTTTATAAATAAAAAATCCCGTTGGACAATTGTCAATGCAACGCACATTTTATTGCTCTAACAAATAAAGAAATGTAAATCATAAAATTTATTTCGAAATAAAATCTCTAAAATTCTCATAGTTGAAACTTTTTATGATGTTTCAATAAATTTGTAAACATCATTATGTATTTTAAGCTATCATAGATAATTGTGGATAAAACTATTTAATGCCTTTGGACTTTTTAAATCTAGACAAATTATACATTTATCTAAAGAAATTTTATGTTTTTCTTATTACTTATACAAATTTTGGTCCAATTCACGATTTCTTCTTGATTTCTTGAGGAACAAACACTTTGACGAAATGAGTTTATTTCATTTTCTTTTTTTTTTTAAAGGAAAGAGTATGAGCTTTTAAATGTCTCATAATACAATTTTTTTCTAAATATTAAAATGCTTTCTCATCGATGGATTGAAAACAAAAGAACCGACATAGTGTTATTATCATAACACTTTGTTTATCACTCGAAACATACATACAACAATTTAAATACAAACAAAATATTCAATAATATTATAATAATCTCAAGCACGAGCAATATGATGATTGGATGCTAACCAAGGAGAGGCGAAACCTTAACTGAGTACCTTGCAATTGCAAATAAAACTTGGCAAACATAAACCTAAATATATATTATAAATGCATTTAAAAATTTTCCATTTGGTATCATGAAAAATGGCCAAAACGTGTCGGGAAATACCGTTGAAACCGCAAGAATGCTCTACATGAATGAAAGTCGTCGAGACTTGGAGAAGTTAGTCAGGATTTGTCTGGTTAAGCCTAAACCCTTAGGCGGCTTAAAGCGGTTGACACTTGTGTTAAATGGGTTAGAAACATATTAATTGAAATATCAAAAGAAAATAAATAAAATTTGGAAAAATTAAAAAAAAAAACTTTACAACTTGGTTGTGGTTTTATAATGGTATTAATCAGATTGGGACAGATGTGTTTTAGTTGTTGTGGGTGGATGTTTTTGATGATCGGGTTAAATTATAAGGCCAAAGATCATCGACAGCATCGTCGTACGGGGCGTATGCTCAATATTTTGATCATCTTGTGACATTATGGCGCGTGTCTGGGATATAAATTAATATTTCATTTAGATTAGTAACCGAATGTGCGTCATTTTCGCCATCCCAAAAAAAAGGTGCAATGTTTATGGGGATTTTATTTTTAAATTGTTTAAAATTGGTAAACAAGCGGAGGTTTATAGATTACACCAAGTTGAGATTTGCGTAAAAAGACTGCATATTGACTCTGACTGTGACTCGGACATGCCTCGAAACGAGCACAATTAATTAGAGCCTGACGATCAAAAAACAATGACCAGACTGAGACTGTTGTGAGACTGAGACTCCTCCTCTAAACACCCCTCTCCTCCCCCCCACACACACACTCTTGACTCCTCTTAGGCCCCCACCGAACTACCCTTATGAAACGGAAGCATTCGATTTGCCTAGAAACTGAACGATCTTTGGGTCTCTCTGTGTAAATGTGGATGGAAGCAGCAGCAGCAGCAGCAAACCTGTCGGGCAATTAACAGGTGTCGATAATTACGCGGAATAGCGCCTCGATTCGCCACCTATAAAAGCTCTCAGATCTGGCCTAATTAACTTTAAACGCGCAAGACTCTGGGCGAAGGAAACACACAAAACTCGACTCCAAAGCAGCAGAGTATCAAATCCAATTTCCCCAAAAATGATGCAAATCCATCAGGCTGCATTTGGAGCCTTTGTGCTTGGCATGCTAATGGCCTTTGGCTGCACGCTGCCGGTTTTAGATGTTAGTTCCGGCATTGATAATGCCACCATTGAGGAGCTGCGGGCCAGTGTCAATGATACCCCAAAGAATCTGTAAGCAAATCTTTCATCCATTTGGCTTCGACTCCCACTCACTCTCTATTTCTCTCTTTAGTTATGTGGTCAAGGCTGTGGTATACGAAATCGGCATCTTAACCGAGGTCGGCGATAATGACACCAGTTTCGAGAGCCAGGAGCGTGTTGATCTAACCTTCTATGACGCGCACAGTAACAAGAGTCACATCGATTTGGGCAACATACCATTGCCCATACAAACAAATGTCACCGGCCAGGTACTTACCGGCATTGCTCCCGTCAATATTGGTGCATTCAGTAGTCCACAGGAGTTGCTGGAGACGCTGCCTCTAACTGGCAGCATAGTGAACATAACCCATAGTGATACAGCCTTCTATCAACTAACCAAATCGAATACCACACAAGCTGAGAAGCCTCAAGTGCTGGACAAGGATACACTGGCCCAGCTGACGCATGCATCCCAATTGTTTCCGCCCACTGGTCATTTGGGACAGGGCGAGCCAGTCAATCCCATTTCGGCCAATGAGGTCCTAGCGGAGTCGAAGGCAACATCCGAAGAAGAGAATTAATTAGGTTAAACACTTCAACGATGCAGTGCGTTGTGCTATACCCACCCCCCACCCTCTACCTGCCCCCGCCCTCATTAGTTACTACACACCCCCCACCCTGTTATTGTTAGCAAAGAGACTGGAGACGAGGATAAATCATCCATCCATCGATTGCCATCGATTTAGGCATGGTCGTCATATATCACACGGTTGGAATTTCACCTGCGTTTTTTTTTTTCGTTCGCTTTCGTATTTGTATTAATAGAGTAAAAATAAATTTCGCATTTAGTGCTAGGTAAATCTTGTTTCTTTCTTTTTGGTTTCTTTCTTACTGTGGATCATATGACTTTTACCTGCTAAAAGCATTTTGTTTCTTTTGAAAAGGGGAACAACCTCATCTCTCTCACCACTCACCTGGCTGCTGTGGAAAAGCAACGCGAACTAACTAAAAGTCCACTAATTGAATGCGAATATTTTATCATTGATTGCAAAAAACAGACAATTCAAAATCTTTACATGTTTACATCTTTACATGAAGTTCCAAAATTAGAAGTGCTAAGCAAGGTCATTGAAACTTCTTTTCACAAGTATTCACACAAGTATTTGATCTGCTATATCTACTTATGTGCCTTAAGGACGATGCTCTTTAGCATTTGATTGTTTTTGGCTATCCAAAAATCACTTACCATATAGTTTACTTTTGCCCTCTCGAAAATCTAATAGCCTGCCTTAGGTGTTAATTTGTAGTCATAATCTTTGCCAACTTTTAGCCGCAACATTCCAACTGTCAAATCCTTAATCCTAACTAGTGACGACGCCTAGATACCCTGTATGTATTTGAAATGGGAAAACTGAATTATTCTGTTTAAAGTTAATAAATTCATTTTGTTTAGTTTTACATTAACTAGGTTGTTTTTTTTTTTTAATTTTCTTCATTTTCTGTTTGTTTATTTGTTGTGTGTGTGTGTGAGGGCGTGGTTTTTTCTTCTTTTTTTTTTGTTGCTTGTATAACTGTAGTACATGGGGAGCTTAACAGCTAAAAGATGATATATATCTATATATATATTCTTTAATATTTATCGATAATAGAAATATAAATTTAAACTTGTACACAAAAATTTAAATGTTAACCCTCTCTTTCTGTCTGTCTCTCACTCTCTCTCTATCTCTATCTCTCTCCCTATCTCGCTCATTATCAATTACCGTCGCGTTTCTTTGCCAAATCAGATCAGTTAGAGAGTTGACCCAGTTTGTATTTCTTCATCTTCCCAGCATACAATTAGTTCAAGCCTGGAGAGAGATGTGAATTTTCTTGGATCGGACCTATTCAGAAATGTATATATGTACATATACGGATTGGTATGGATACAGGGGTTTTAGAAAGGGAGCAGGGGACAGGAAGTTGCTTGCAACACACAATTGTTGGTTTTTTGTTTGTTTTTTGTTTTTAAATGATACTTGTATTTGTCGTATAAATAGTTTGTTTTTAGTTTTTAACTAGTTTACATAATCGCCCATGAAGACGATGCGCTCTGGCGGCCTCTTTTCATAATATAGTTAATATACTTTAGATCTCTAATTACACATACTCATATACATATATGTATATACACATATAAGTAAATACACAAATGGTTAGTTAAATATATATATATATATATGTGTGTATATGGTATGTGTTTCAAATATATATATATGCTAAATGATTCAGATTAGTAGCAGCTACAACTTCAACGCGAAACTTATGTGCACACTCATGAATCAATTAAATCTGCGTAACTAACTTTATTTTTTAGGTATATATAGTATATATATATATATATCTGTGTGGATTTAATGCCTTATGGTGTTATCCTTGTAGCTCTTCTCTTTTTTTCTGGTTTCTTCTCTTACGTTTTTTTTTTTTTTTGCTTTGTTTTGTGTTTGTTTGCTTGCATTTTGTTGTTTGTTTAATGTTTTACGATTATTGTTTATAATTATAATTAATTATTATTAAAGTTAAAAGGGTTTAGATTTATATATTTATCGAATCATTTATACAATCCTCCAAACGTATTTGTTAATCTATATAGAACCATTAACTTAAAGCGCTGAGAGATTAGGTTTTTGGTTGATCCAATGCGCTATCCTTAATCTGCAAGCAACAACAAAGAAATGTCGCGAATTACAATAACGTTTGGTAATTTTTTGTTTTCAATTTCTAATTACCTATAACATGACTCTCCATATTTGTGATGCGTGGCTTCGATGCAGGCTGTGGTATGATAGTAATTTCATCATTGATTTTCAATGGCTTCAATAGCGAATCATTGGCCGCTCCCAAGGAATTACGTGAGAGTCCTGAGCCGGAGCCGGAGCCGCCGCCGCTCGATTGCGCGGAACTGCTGCTGCCGCTGCTATTCTTCTTGCTATCCATGGCCTTGCGTGCCACAGTACTATGCGCCGTATATACATGCGTTTCAAACTGTTTGTACATTCCAAAGGTGGCCGTGCATACGGTGCATTTGTAGGAGAGGTGTGCAGGCTTTAGGGTCATGTGATGGTCGCGCGATACGTGATTCAGTAATTTCCATTGGTACATCTAGACAAGAGACAGAGAGAGAGAGAAACGGCATGAATAAAATAACTGAATGTTAGTTAGCATCGGGCGGGATTCCTTACCCTTCCACAAACAGGACAGCGACCAGCATCCTTGCCTCTGTTGGCAGCCTCCTGCATTGAACTTGTGACCAAGCCATGTGACCCCAACAAATGCCTCTCTAAACCTTGATCCGTAAAGAAACGAAACTGACACTTTTGGCAATTCAATGGCGGCCTATTATAGATCATTTTCGGATGTATCTAAAGGGATATAAAGAAGAAAGCAAAAAGGCATTAGAGTCTCTATTCGATATGGCAGCAATAGAAACTCTGCTTTACCTTCACTTTATGCATCCATTGCATGTGGTTGCGTAGCTGTTCCAAATCCTTGATATAACCATCGCATATCTCGCATATAACAAACTGAGCCTTATTGTTGCCGCTGGGACTTTGGCCGGGCTTCATGCCCGTTGCCCCGGCTGGCACTTTAGTGGATGAAGAAGCGGCAGTTGAACCACTACCCCCTGCTCCTCCAATACCACCGGCGGACGAACTTTGACGAGGTAATGGCGTTATTGAGATGCTTGGCTGTCCGGCAATGGGCTTTTTGGAGGCCTGCTAATGAATTCGAAAAACAAAAACACAATTAGAACGATGAGTGGCCGTCTGAAGAGGATGGTCGGCAAAGATGCTTACCTGTACCAGCTGACCGGCAGCCAACTGATAGCTATTGGGCAGCGATAGTCCTCCTGCATTGGCAACAGCACCACGCACCGGCGCCGCCGGATTGCGTATTAAACTGTTCCCCGCTGGCAGAGATTTGGGCAACTGAGGAGCTCTTTGTCGTATCTTGGCCGCATTCTGGGCAGCCAAAGCGGCAGCCTGCATATTCCTGGCCTGCGCCTGGGCCTGCTGTTGTTGGATAGTGGCCAGAGCAGCTTTCTGAGCAGCTGCCTGGGCGGCCATGGCCTATAAGAAGGAAATTAATTCAAGTTAGAAACAATTCGGTGTGGATATTGGAAGTTATCATTCTATCGTACCTGATAGGCTGTGGCTGTTCCAACCAATCCGTGTCGCGGCTTAATGCGTGGTATTTTGGCAGGTGCCTCCCAATCATTGGGCGGAGCCAGATTCAATTCCGGCCGGAATTTCTTTGCACACACAGGCTGATGGCGGGCTAACTTGGCCTTGCCATTATCCTCGAATCCACAGTTCGGACACTGATGATACGGCAAGGGTTTAATCAGGCGCGCCTTGATATTGTGCACTGCCTCCATATGATAAACTATCTCGTTGGCATTGCGGATCTCAAATGTGCAGAAATTGCATTTATAGAGTACACCATTCATATGCGGCGTCTCGTAGTGATTGGCCATGGACAGAGCCGATTCGGATTTAAAATTGCAGAATTCACAACGTTTCATGGTAAACTTGAAGGGAGCATTCTTCGTTTTAGATGCCTGCAGATTACCCGACAGCGCATTGATGGCCATTTCGAAATCTTTGGAATCTCGAGACAGAGATTTACGCATTTTACGTTTCTGTAGACGCAACAGATCGGATTGAACGAACTCCTGCACCAGGCCCACTCCGATGTCCATAAAAAACATTCCCAATGGGCTCTCAAAATAGTTCTCTTGCCCAGGTTTATTTGTGGAATTGCCGGCAGTTGCTCCTGATGCGGCCAGAGCAGCAGCCGGTTTAATAGCTCCCTTGAGGGCAGTCAGATCATCGTTGGCCTCTTTAATGAGAACCTTGGTGCGTACACCCGATTCCGAATCATCGTCATCTTCATCGTCGTCATCATCATCTGATTGCTCAGACCAGGATTCATCGTCACCGCGCTTCTTCTTCTTTTTGCCAGCTGCTGCCTCCTGCTGCTGCTGATCCAATGGTTTGTCCTCTTTATTCTGTTCCGTCATCATATCGAACTCATCACCCTTGACCGCTTCGGCCAGATCTTCGGGCGACAGAGAATACTTAGCTTCGATGGCCTTGATGACTTCCCGTATGTTATCATGCGGCGGCTTCTCATAGATGTAGGGTACAATAAAGGATGGCGCCTCGAGAACAAACATATCATCGGTAAGACCTGGCAGAAGATTGGCATTGTTAGTCATACTGGGCAATCCGCCAGTCAGCGTCAAAGTGGGAGTGTTTAGTTGAGTTGCCGCTGCATTTACTCCTCCGGCACTATTGGCCATCGGCACTAGTTTCGGTGGATTGGCTACACCCAAATTGGTGGCTGCTCCAGTCACCGCATTGGTTATTGTGACCGGGTAGACACCAGCACCGCCATTACCACCGCCAACAGACGCTGTCAGATCATGTGGCATCAGGGAGCGAGCATCCTTAATTGTCAACTGTCCCAATCCTGAGGGTGTGGAGCTGCGTTGCCGCTTGCTATTCGCCTGCAAGTCATCCAAATCAATGGCTTTACGTTTGCCTAATGCTAAGGGCTGATTGCTAGGAGGCGAATCATCTTCAATAACCACACAGTCATCATCGTCATCATCATCGTCGTCGTCGTCATTGTTATTATGATGATGATTGGAGGCTGCTACTGTTACCGGCAGGGATGGAGGCGGAGTGGGCTTGACTACTAATTGGCTGGTTGCTGGCGGATTTGCTGCTGGTGCCGCCGACTCAGATTCCGAATCGGAGGGTATGAGTACAGCATCATCCGAGGATTCGGCTCCACACGAAGAAGCCGGCGCGGAAATTGCCTGTTTACCACCACCAACACCACCAGCAACGTCGCCGATGATGACGACATCATTTTGCTTCTTAGCAGTAATTGTTACCTCCTCATCACTATCCTCATCCAAATTGACCACACCGTCCTTGGCTTCGGCTGGACTGGCCTGACCATTCTCTTTTTTTGTGTTCTTGGGACTGGCAACAAAGCCATTAACTGTTTCCTTTGTTTGCTTGGTTAACTTTTCCGCTTCCTCCTTGTCAACATCCACAACGACGACAACCTTCTTTTTCTCACTATCGTCTACTGCAGCTGCTGGATCAGTATCAGCCGTTGACCCAATTGTCGCTGCTCCAAGTGGATCTTCTGCCTCACAGCTGTTCTCAGCTGTGCTGCCTATTTTATCTAGCTCATCTTCTTCTTCAATTTCTTCTGTCTCAGCTTCTGCTTCCACCACCGCTGTTGCGCCATGATCATGATCACCATTGGTGGCGACTTCCTCATCGACTTCCATTCCTTCATCCTCTTCTTCCTCATCTTCCTGAGCTTTTAAATCTTTCGTACTACTGGTGGTAATCTGTGAGTCTTCATCCTCGCCTTCCGCCGGTTCCGATTCTGGTTCTGGTTCTGGCTCTACTTCCGCATCTGCTGATTCCTTATCAGCATCGGCCACCTCTCCTGCTTCATCATTTTCGGCCTTATTGGAAACACTTTCATCAACGTCCATAGATTCGCTTGGTTCAGGAGCTTTTGGCAAGGCCTCGGCAACATCTTTTTTAAGCAAATCTGTAGAATCCTTAACACCATCTTTCTTTATGACGGCATCATCATCGCCGTCCTTCTTGCTATCATCAA
This sequence comes from Drosophila paulistorum, assembly GCA_018152135.1. Classification (NCBI taxonomy): domain Eukaryota; kingdom Metazoa; phylum Arthropoda; class Insecta; order Diptera; family Drosophilidae; genus Drosophila; species Drosophila paulistorum. Next base: position 18,664,135 of record JAECXG010000690.1, read on the forward strand.
TAACCTCCTCTGACGTCTCCTCCTTGGCTGTCTCGTCTTTCTCATCGTTTTCGTCCTGCTCCTTATTACCTCCATCTCCATCTGCATCTCCACCTTCTGTTGAATCTGTTGTGGATTTTCTTCTTAACTCTTGTTGTTCATTTTCATCTGTCGCTGTCTCTGTGGCTGTTGCTGGTGGTGGGGTGGTGGTCTTGGGTAGTGTTGCTGCTGCTGGTGATGATGCTGATTTCCTTGAGTCTTCTGTTGAGCTGGCTAGCTTTGTTGTAGGCTCCGCCACGCCCTCTGGCAAAACCACATCGACTTCCGTCATTTGTTAGTGGAATGTTTCCTATTCTTAAGTTTACAAATAATTCTGTGTTGCGCTCCGTGTATTAATTCTTCCTCGGCTGAAGATACTGTTGATGCGATGCCAATTCCAGATCCTAGAATACAAATTTGAATTGTTTAATAATAATTCTCAAAACCAATAAAATTAAAAATCTATTAAAATTATTGTTGCAGCTGCCAACCGGAAAAATTGACACATAAAAGAAAACTAAAACTACAAAAAACAAAGCACAAAACGGAATCAAAAATGAAGAAGCAGAGACAGAAGAGAAAAAAAGAAAGAGACAAGAGACACAGAGATAGAGTAAGAGGCAAAAACAAAAAAAAAAAAATGCAAAAATGGCAAAAAAAAAAAATAAAAATAAAATAAAATACAGAACTCAAGAAACAGAACGAAAATTCAAAAATCTAGGTGAATTAAACCCCAATTCAACTTGGAATGATGGGGGTAAATCAAGGGAGAAGGGAAACAAGGCAAGTAATAGTAGGCAGACACAGGAAGGAAGCCAGGAAGGAGCAAGTAAAAAGGATTGAGGAGGAGAGGGCGGGAGCTGCTGGGAGCGATTGGAAGTGGGCGAAGTAGGTACAAAAAGGAAGGAGGGATTGGATACAAAATGGCTGCCATATTGGATTAAAACTAAAACACAATTTAATACGTATGAAATACAAAATATATATAAATGGATGTGAGTATACATTTAGATGCAAGTAAAAATTGCAGAGTCGAGAAGTAGAGGTATGTAAATTACATAAAAACAAAATGTAGTGGATATATGTATGTACATATTATATATGTAACATATATATATATATATATGTATATATATTTATTTCTACATACATACAAACGAACAGTTACCGAGCAATGCCACACACACACAGCAACAACAACAAGCTAAGACACACACAAACACAACAAATATATATATACATATATATATGGATATGTACAATCTATATATATACATCCGTACATACATACATACATACAAATATATATATATATATTTGTGTGGATACAAACGGACACGCAGACATTGGGATGATGAAAGGTGGGCCATACAGCGGTAATCGGTGGGGAGCAGGGAACGCTATAGCATGAATGGCGCGCGGGGTCCGGCAGGGGCAATAACGCCGACTACGACAACGACAACGACGACGTTTGGCTTTTGGGCTGACTGACTATGACTATGGCTATAGCTATAGCTCTCTAGCTATAGCGGCATGGTGGAGTACCAGAAACGCTGAGTACAGAAGGAGCGTGTTTTTTTTTTTTTTTGCGCGTTCTTGTGTGTGTGTGAGAGTTAATTCAGTTGTGCGTGTGTGTGTGTGTGTGGGTTATTGGCAAAAGAACAATGATTCAAAACCATTTAATACATTTATTTATTTTGACACTCACAATATATTTTGCCGCAACTTACACCAAAATTTACATTTTCCCACAAGTCGCAACAAAACAAATGCCACACACAGGTTGTTGTTATTGTTTGTTTGTTCGTTTGTTGTTTTCTCCGTCAATTCTTATGAATGGCAACACAAAACACAATTTTTTTTTGTTTTTCTCCGTTTAACACAAATTTTCCTTTTCATAGAACAAGACACAAGCAAAAAAAAAAAAAAAGAATTGGAAAACGCTGAGACCGAAAACGCGGACACAAACGAACGACAAACAACAAGAAGAAAGACAAACTGGAAATGTGTGAAGCGGAAAAGCAAAAAAAAAAAAAAAAAAGAAGAGGAAGAAACGTAGAGAGGGAGAGGAAAAAACAGAGTTGTTTTCAAGCAGCCGGGAGCAAACAGAGTTGTTCACACGCCGTTTATCGTTTATCGATAATAATATGCATAGGAAAATTCAAAATGCATATTAAAACAAAAGCAATAACAATTACCAACGATATATAACAATTAGTTCTTTCTCTGTTGCTATTCATTTTGATTGCTAAAATATATTTCGAAAATATGTCTTTTTTATTCAGAGTATAAGTAGCTAACTCGGTAACACCTGAGTGAGTGAGTTAGTTGTGTGAAAGACGGGGAGCGAGAATGAGAGAGAGAGAGAGTAAGCGACTAGAAAATTTTGCGCTCAAAAATAGCGAATATTATCGATGCATGTGTGTGTGTGTGTGCGTATGGCGTGTGGGTGCTGCACATACTTGCATACGTATGTATATGTGTGTGTGATTGCCATGTGAATGGGATGGAATGGCATGGCAGTGTGATGGGACGAGAGAGAAAGAGAGAGAGCGAAAAAAGAAAAAAACAAATTTGACAATTGTACGCGCGCCACGAACGAAATGAACAAAACAAAAATGAAACGGCATTGCTTCGTTGTTGCTTTTGCCGGCGTATTTGAAAGATGACGGTTTTTTTCTGTTACTTCTCTGCCTTCCCCAATAGAATTTTTAAAATTTAGGCGCGGAAAAATTTGAAGAACATAAGCAACTAAAGTATAAGGAAAGTTTAAATTGGGGATAAATGTCGATACCGTTGATGGGTGATTAAACTTAGTTACAGATGAAGACTAAAACGCACACTAAAATTCAGACACACACACATACTAATGGCAAAAGCGTCTGTAAGTTTTTAAACTGTATACTCATCACGATACTTTTTGCTGATGCTTCTTCTTCTTCGTCTTTTTCCAACTTATTTCAGATTACGTTTGCCTCTCTGTCGCTCTCATGAGCTATATATACATATATATATATATATATACGTATATACATACATACAGCCAGCCATACAAACACACATACATATATATGTATACATATAAGTAAATATGTAAGTGTGTTTCATGTCTGTTTGTTTTTGTATGTGTGTGTGTGTGTGTGTGTGTGTGTGTGTATGCGAGTTTGTTTGCCTGTATATGTCTCTATATATGTGTGTGTGTGTGATTGTGTGAGTGTGCGATTTGGTCTATATGCAAGTACAAAATTTGAAAGTAACCCGCTTCTCACCCCCGTTGATCGGCAACTGGTAGGAAGTTTTTCGTTATACATATCTATGTACATATATAAGTATGTATGTATGTATGTACGTATAAATATTTCTATGTCTGCAATTTATATACATATATGGATGGATGTACATATGTATGTATGTATGTACATACGTACGTATGTAAATATGTAAGTATGTACATATGTACATATGTATGCCTGACTGTCTATGTATGTATGGATGTATATAGCCAGAGTCATCACCTACTCTGGGCTACGGCTTTAGTTGGTCTGGGTTCATTAAAGACCCAAAAAAAAAACTATCGTTATAATATTGCCCGATAACAAAATCATTTTCATGTTATACATACACGTGACCTTTTGGCTCCTACTCATTTATATTCTGTATGAAGGATATTCTTCTTCTTCCCTTTTAGGGTTACAACAACAACAACCATAAGAAGAAGAAAACAATTTTCTCTGTGGAAAAGTACATACATACATATGTACATACATACATATGTATGTCGAAGAAAGGGGGGAAGGGTGGAGGAGGAGGAGAAGGATAGGTGGTGGCAACCCTAAAGTTGGAGAATACTTTTATTTGACATAAGAGTTTTTCATTGTTGTTGTATTTCTTATTCTTCTTTAATGTGCTACTACTAAGCACAATTCTTGCCATATCGGCTCAATAAAATGTAGATATAGTATGTATCTACATATAAAGTCATCATAGGTATACATATGTACATACATATTTTGAAACCCAACCTCAAATATGTATGTACATATGTATATACATATATGTATGTATGTATATGTACATACATATATAATGATGATTTATCAATCTGGATGAGTCATTCTAACAAATACATATATCACAAATTGTTCAACAATTCTCAAGTTTCAATTACTGATTTAAGAATTAACTAATCTGATATGGCCATATCCAGTACAGGTTTTCTTCAATAAATTGATATTTTGTTTATCTATCAGTCCCAGAAGAATTGAGAACTATACTTGAATCTCAAATCTCATAAACATACATATTTTCGCTAATCTAGAGAATCATAAAGTTTCCACAAAATGACATTGTATCACACCCCAAAATTCACAGAGTTCCCAGATACTTTAATCGTTGTAAAATTGAAGATAAGAATATTATGGCTTATATAGAGCCCATGGTATATATGTAGATAGTTGCCCTAGTCCATAAATCAATCATTTGGTTTAGGTTTCAGATCAGTTTGTATCAAGAGTTGATTAACTAACTTGCTGGATATCTTAGGCCTAAGTATGAATACTTAATCTATTCATCTTATTCATGAAACTGTCTCACTAATTTGGACATTGTCATCAATATAGATTGACTTAATTAAGGATTTTGGTCTTTTTGTTGCTTAACCAAGTTTAAATACACAGTTTGAACCTAAATACTTGTTCATATTGTGCCTCTTGACGGCCAAATAGGATGAGCCTTGATGTATCTGAGATGTATAGCACGTGATATGAACATCTAAATGGAAAACTCAATGTGCATAACATTTAATGCAAATTATACATCATTTTAAATTATCCTAAGTGAAATAATGTATCAGCTTTGAAGCTGTGATATATGCATGTATTTTATTGTTATTATTAATTTGATGTATTAATATTTGTGAATAAATAATCAGGGACAGCATAAGGTGAGTGATTCGATTGGATTGGCTAAGTCTCAAGAAATGTATCTAATCTCAATAGAACTGATTAAACCAAATGGAGGAGTCTAACATTAGAACAATTATTGAGATCAAAATAAAATAGACATCTACAGATAGATATGACTGTCTCAAGTTGAATTAACCTAATTAATCGAGATTAAAATAAAACGTAAATTCTTAAAGATAAACTCCATTCAAGTGTTCAGATGTCTTTTGTGTTGTCAACGTGTTCCTAACCTTGGAAAATGGAAAATACTGACTGACACTAAACAAACTAACCTACATCAATCTAAATAAGAGTTTTTAGCAAAAGCTACGAATTAAAAAAAAAACCAATTATTAAAGTCAATATCAATTGATGACACAATTGAAAAATCTTACAACTAAATGAACAGTTTCTTGTGGAAGGGAAATAAGGTGAGGTCGCTTCATGCCTCATTCTTACCCCAAATTCCTTCTGCTGACTTAATCCGATTCAGCTTCGTTATCCTCTTCGTCCTCGTTGAAGGAGAGTTTATTGGTTGCTGCTGCTGGCTTTGTGGACTTTTTGCTGCGTTTTTTATTGGAGTCGGTTGTTGTGGATTTAGATGTGGATGCTGGAGTTGCTGATGACGATGACGATAGCTCTTGGTCCTTTGTGGGCTTATGACGTTGCTTGAAGACAATGGGTTGGTTTAAATCTGCTGGTTTTTCGGCTTCCTCTGGAACACAAACCGTGAAAATGTATTGATCATTGAAAAGTGCATTCAATTAAAAATTTACACACACACGCACACTCGCACTGGCACTCGCACACCCACACACACATATGTGCACTCTCAGATGCCGGCTGTCCCCACTATCCGTTTTTTGCACTGTCCTCCCCCTATTAGAAAAAGATATTTTTCGCCCATCCACCCGCTAACCACTGACCCCATCACTTTTTCCTTCCACTCTTCCCATAAACGTTCCTCCACGTCGCCACCGCCACCGCCAGCGCCTTCGTCGAGCCACTTGGCCTGCTCTTTACTCGCTTATTTCGTTCATCATTGTCTCTTCTGCCTCTTTGCCTGCTTCTTTCTTCTTTACTTCTTTTATGCTTCTGCTTCGTTTATTCTTTTACACGTTTTCACCCGATTTTCTGCGCGCGGCAACAGCAGCAGCAGCACCAGCAGCCACAATGTAGAAGTGGCGGTGGTGGCGGGGGTAACAGCGGCGGTGGCGGCGGCAGCGGCAGCTGTTGTTGGGTCGCCGTTATTTTGTTAACTTCTTTCCCGGCTGCTTTATCATGCTCTGCGCTTTGGCTCTGATTTTCATCACATGCTCTGGCTGTTCCCCCCAATGAAAATGTCAGTGTGTATGCCTTGGCCATTGTCTAAGTGTGTGTGTGTGTCGAAGTATGTGTGTGTGTGTGTGTGTGTTGGTGTGCGGGGGGTGCTCCGCTGGCCACCTTATTAAATTGCAAAAACCCTAATCTTGGCCAGAAATGTCAGAAGAATCAAGGAATAGTGGGCAATGATAGAATGACAGCAGCAGTAGAAGGAAAATCGTCATGACAACCCATTTTGGCCAATGACTTTAAATGGAAGGGCCTGAAGGCGGTAAAGGGAGCGGAGGGGGCGTGGTAGAACTTCAGCAACAGAGCACCATTTTCGAGGTTAGAATTGAAGTTAAAATCGAATTTTCACCCACAAGTCAAAACAAGCCAAAATGCACTTGCAACATTTTATTTTTTGTTCACCAATATTTCCACGCACCAAAAGTGAATTTTCCAACAGTGGATGCAATTTTCCGTTCTTTTCCTTTTTTGATTTGTTTATTCAAATTTTCATTTCACAAAAAATTCAATTGTAAAAAAAAATGCAAAACACACACACGCGCATACATACATATATGTACATGAATACTACATATATATATATATATATATATATATAGTATAGGACAGACGCGTAGAAACGACAACCGACGCTCGATTCTGACTCAACTGAACTGAAAGCCAAACTGCCACAGACGATAACTACATCCTACCTACGCACACACACACATACACATCCAAATAAACACACACACACATACACACACTGACGCTTGGGCTCAAATATACATACATACATATATACAAGAGCGGCATATGTCTGTCTGTATTTGTACATACCTTTTGCTATACGCTGCTGCTCGATTGCCACCTCCTCGGCGGTAAGATCCCCACTCTGCAGGACAACAATTTGCGGCTGCTCGTCCTCACGCTCCGGCCTTTCGTTTTCCTCCTCACCCAAATCGTCGTAGTCCGGATCCTGTTCGAGTTTCTGGCGCTGTAGTTTTACAAATATATATATATATATGTGTTTTAGTTTAGTTTATTGTGGGCGGCGGGGGTTGGTGGCACTGCGTGTGTGTAGCTCTGAGCTGAAGCAGTCTCTTACTTTGGTGTCGACGGTCGGTCCTTCTTTATAGCCAATTTCCGCTTTGAGTTTAGCTAGAAAGCTGGGTTCCTGTGGCTTTACATAGGTTATATTGTTACGCTTGGACATAGCAGTAAAAACATTTATTCGAGATCAATGCGTAACTTAAGGAAATTGATTTCAAACTTAATTCTCTTCTATACATTTGTTGTTTTGTGGTTTTCTTTTTGCGATAATATGTGGCAACGCCAAAGTCCCATAAAGCTGCCAGATTTCCAATAAGCCGATACGTTTCGATAATAAATCGATAACATGTCAGTTTTAGTTTTCTTACATTGTCCAGCACTACTCAAAGTTACAATTTCCAACACTCATGAAAAATATCGATAAATTTCTATATCGATACATTGGCGCTACATACTCAAATTTAAAATTTCTGGCGCCAAAAATATGGCTTCCAGTGGACCCGTCAACTTTTGGCTTACAACGGTATTAGTTTTCTATTAAGACTTCACAGTCAGAAGCGGCTTGCCACTGCAGGTACTCATTTCCCACAACTCATAAAACTGTCCCCTAACTTGCAAATTTTCCACTTCACCTGCAACGAAATTGTGATCAAAATTGACAGCAAAACAATACACAACGGCATTCATCAACGTCATTGGATGTCGCATACAGCATACCAAACCCCATCCTTTTACCCAACCAATATAATAAATCATCTGTAAATTGATTTCCAAACTTCGACAGCCATCCAAAAATATAACCAAGCGAGGGGATATGGTGAAGAGCAGAATCAACAAAAAAAAAAAAAAAAACAAAAAATCAGCTTGGGCAAACGTTATGAGCTGCTGCATGACATCACTTGGGAGCATATGCTGGCTGCTGCTGCAGCTGCAAAAAACGAAGAAAGATAGACCAACCCAACTCTGGCAATTGCATCCTGGCACGCGCCATGTGAATCGAAGTTTTGTGCAGTCCCTAAACTAATATCAAATTGATAGCTTTTAAATTTGATTTCGCGTCTTATCACCAAAGCGTACAACAAATGGCTGCAAATGGAGTCAGCACTTTTCCGCCCACCACTTGATCCCTGTGCCATGCATTAAATATGAGCAAAGCATTTTATGAGGCGGTTCAACGTGGCGTATACTTGCTCTCTTAGTTGCCTTACTTTTTTCACCTATTTTTTGGATTACCTTTGTGAAATACATTGAGTGGCCAAGTCAAAAGTGTTTTAGCCTTGGTTAGAAGATTCTTTTTCTTTATTTAGTTTTTGTGCTTCTCTGGTTTTTGTTGTTGCTGTTGTTGTTCTTGTTTTTGTTGAGCTACACAAATCGAGAACTCTTGAGTTTTTCTGGTTATCACAAACTGCATCCGGCGGCGTCACCATTGCCGTCGCTGTCGCCGTCGCCGTCGTCGACACTGTCGTAGTCGTCTTCATCGTACATATGTAGTTCGAGCTCGTTGCTCGGCGGCGCCAACGTACAGTGGTCGGATTTTCTAAAATTACTGCTTTATCTGCATCTTTTAAACCTAAAACAAACATTACATGCATAAATACAACATAAAAAACACTTAATATGCCTTTACGAAATTAAAACAAATTGCAATAAATGTATTTCTTAAAAAGTTTCAAAAGTGGTATAGTTCCAACATTTTAGGAAAAAAATTGCAGTAGCAATGTTTTTTCAACATTAATTTTAAATCGAAAGCGATGCATTTGTTTTTAACTCTACTGAGAATCCTGAAGATTCTAATCGAATACCAAATTTGAACTAAACTTAACTAAGTGCCCGGTTTTGTTTTCCTCCTTTATCGACTTTGAAAAACGGAAAAAAGTATGCAGTGAAATTCTATACTCAATTCTTAGATGGAAAAATGTAAACACTTTCGAAATTTGAATTACACCAGCATCAAATCGAGATCCGACCACTGTGCGGCGTATGCATGCAACTCGGCTCCTGGCATATTCGCCATTCAGATGCTCGTCAGCATTTGGCGCGTGCAGTGGTGGTCTCGGTTGGAAAAGAGTTTTTAAAAGAAGACTCAAAACAATCAGACGGCATTTCATATAAAGAATTCGTTGAGAATGTTAAGCGTTATGTGAGTCGCACTTGCGCATTGACATGAGAAGAACACAAACAAAACTTTGAAGAAACATACTAGAATTCTCCTTATTGTATGAATATCGTGCTATTTTTTTTAGTTTTTTTATTCTTGTGACCGAGTGATAAGCTCTTATCCAAAATAATAAAAAAAAAAGGAAAAAACTAAGCAAGGCATCGTAAGCTACTATCCGTCTTGATAAAGAGACCTTCAATCAACAAACTGCCCGGCCATGGCACGATACTTTTCCCAAGCTACTGCGGCTAGAGTGGTGTTAGTCCTCTATGCTCTATGCCTTATCAATTGGAGTGGTGCCACTCCATATTGCCCCGCTGGATGCAATTGCTTTCAACGAACGGCTCGCTGCATTAAAGCCCGTCTAACCGAAATACCCCAAGTTCCAAGGGATACCCAAGTCCTGTGAGTATCATTAAAATCTTCTATTGTCCTGGTGTCCTGGTGTACAAATGAGCTATCATAATTAATTTTTATTTTAAAAATTCATAGAAGTGAAGAAAATTTAAATATTTTGACGCGAGTTTTCAATATAAAAGTTTCCCATATGTATTTCGCAAAGGGATATTCCTGGCTGGGAGCCAGGACCCTTTTTCCTATCATTCTATCATTTCAAAACCGAAAGAGTTTTTCGAATCGTGTTGTTTTTTTTTCTAATTAAGAATCATTTGAAGTTAAAAAAGTTTTGCGGCCTCCAAAGTTATCCCAAATAAAAGATGACTCAATGCAGGATCATCTGAAATTACAAGTTTAGATGTAATTCTAGTTCTGCAGAATTTTTGAAGTTTTTTTGACAAGTTCACGAATGGTTCATAATTTGGTTTTTGCTTTCTGCGAAAATCATTTCATTGCAAATAAAGGCCAAATTTGCGTTTTCTAACGAGTCCTTGTTAAGTATAAGCCGCCATTTTGAATTTTCGATTAATAGAAGTGAGAAGCAAAATACTTTCAAGCGGGGGATCATTTATTTTCTCTCAGTGATGCATAAATCACACTTCTAACACAGACAGAAAAAAGTTGACTTTACCCAAAATCCATAAATTAGTTTTTAATGCTTCGCAACGAAAGTTGCCAGTTGGCGTTAATTTGAAGCCTGCCATTCCTATCTGCCATCTATGCAACCTCCTCCCTGCACCTCACCCCACAAAACAAACTGCATGGCAGCTTCTCTGCTTCTAGCCAACCCCTGGGCATCCCCGGTATCCTTCAAACTCTATCTCCAATCTGCGTGTTGACTCAATTAAATGGATGTCGCCGCCGCCTAACCGAGACACAGAGACACTGCCATAGGCAGTGCCGGATGGGGAGGGGGAGGCGGACGCGGAGGCGGAGGCGCAGGCAGAGAAGAGAGAATACGGTTCTCTCTTTTGGGGATTTGTATATTTATCGCGAAATATTTGCATGCATGTGGAATATTTTACTGACATTGCATTTATTTTGTCCTCCCCCCTCCTGTAACCCACCAAAAAACTTCACCTCTCCCTGTTAACCGAAAAATGTCAGCAGTTTTCGCATGAATTTTTCGGCGGAGATTTTTGCGCCGGAATGGTTGACGATGAGTTGAAGCAACACAGAAGGAGTCTGATGATGACTTGGCAAATGTTTGTGGAACATATGCATATTTATATAGGCCGTGGGATGTGCAAAGACTGCAACGATTCTGGTTAAAAACGCTAAGAAAAAAAAAAAACACATACATCAATTCCTCTGGCATTTTTATGCAGAATTCAATTTGAATCAAAAGTTCTTTTCAGCCCCAAAAGAAGATGTATCGAGCTGCCGCAGTAAATGTGGGCTCTAACCCAACGATTTGTCGTGATTATCATAATTTATTAATCAAAATCGCAGATGCTTTCACTCGGAATATTTGGGTCAGATACAAATATTGCATAAGTAACCACTTCAGCTCGGCTAAAATGCATTTAGGAAAACTCCGAATGGCCCAAAGCAAAACATTTAAAATTATTATTAATCTGACAAGCTATTATAGAACTACATCTCTGCATAAAATTGGAAATCTCATAAATGTAATAATCAAAATAATATAATGAAATGATATGAAATAAGTACTTACGTTCAGAATGCAAAAATGTGTACAATTTTTGTTCAATGAAAATAAGTTTGATAATCCAGCAGATTTATCATCATCAGCATAAAAGTACAGCATTATTTCTTATTCTGTATTATTCTTTTATTCATTCATCTTATGTGGACATATATATACGGTTATATACGGATATCTTCCTACAGGACTCGATTTACCTGTTCATTTTTATTTGCAAGTAAAGGGAAACTGTTAATTAACCTAATTGCATTGTAATTGCATTGGCGATCTGGCAACGCTGAATGAATTGCTTACTTGGTGTGCTGCAAGTTGCATCATACAATGTAATTCATTTCTATTCATTAGCAATGAAAGGTAGTTAAAATCCAAGCCAAATGGGACTTGCTTTTAACCCAGTACTTAAATTAATCTTCATTTTTGTGTAAGGTGGTAATGGCTGCATAACTTATCATGCCTCCCGAAACAACTATCTAACTACATATGTATGTATGCATGTAAGCATATACGTGTGTCTGTGTGTGTACAACACAACAGCAACACAAAAATTGCATTCTCAACTTTTTCCATTCTTATTCTCATTCTCATTTTCTCACTCTGATTCCCCACTCTCATTTTGATGATGCTGATTCCATTTTATTTCGTAGCCGAACCGTTGCACACTTTTTAATTAATTTGTTGTCAGACAAAAGTTTTTCATATTTTCCTACATTTAAACACATGTTTATATGCAACACATATTTGTCTCAGTGTGTGCGTTTGTGCAAAATTTTTGTTATTTATTTAAATTTGAACATTTAACAGACAAATTCCCCACACATTTCTCATTCTCATATTCTGGCCCTACATACAATATGCTCCGAGTCTAAAATGAATTTTTCTGAAGAGGAGGAGAAGGAGGACGACCAGTAATACTAGACGGTAGACCAGTAGGCGGTGGGAGGAAAACAAAACATTTTTATGGAACTCGAACACATGCCTTAATCTTCCTTCTTGCTGCCCCTCAGCCCCCTGCTATCTCTTATGTTCACTCGGTTTAATTTTATTAATGTGCACGAATTTGTTTACAATTTTCTTTTTTCGTTTCTTTTTTTTTTTTTTTAGTTTTCCTCCCCAAAATAGTGTGGATGGGTGATGGGTTTTGGGGAAAAATGTGTGACAAATATTTATGTTGTATTTCCCCGGAGCGGCATTTGAAAAAATAATAAAGAAAAACAGAAAAGTCTAGCACATGGTTTGCTTTACATGTCCAATTTATCCAAAATAAATCAAAATGACTGCAGAATTGCATTTCAAAACAAGAAACGACAAACAATCATTCAAACTATATATATTCATGGAAAATAAGTCCATAATTAGTTGCAGTGAACTGTGGTGATCTGTCAATGTCAATTTGGTTAGCATGCTTTTGCTTTACTGTATGTCTATGGTATATCTGGCAACCTTACGTCGATAACCATTTTGGTAATGTGGTAACGCCAAGGTAAAGGTTTAAGGCAAGGATAAGCACAATTTTCCAAATCAATTGTGCACTTTTATGATTCTTTTTTTTTTGTGGCCCATAAGCATGAAATGATACGTACTCGTATTTTAGGGAACTTCCTCAGTTTATTCCAAATCCATGTGATCCACTTTCTAGCAAAAAAAAAAAAAACAAAATGAATTCCAACAGAAAAAGTTTTATCTTTCCATTTTTTGGCTCCGACGCTTAGCCAAAGCCGCACAATTTTTTGTTCCTTTAAAACTTCTCCATCCATCAAACAGAAAGTCGTCTTTACGAAAAATTCAGCTTGCGAGGGATAGCCTATAAAAATTATTCACTACGATGCCAGGGTCGGTTAGCAAAACTTTATACAGATGTTCAGACATAATAAGTTTTCCCCTTCTTTTTTAACACGTAAGATCTGCTAATGGAGAGGCCTAGTAAAAAATAGTTTCTGTTCAGTTTGTTCATATTGAAGCTATATAGTTTTCCGCTCTTGATCAAATGGCTTGATCAAACTAGTTGGCATGACTATAGCGTGAACAGCAATGAAGTGATTGTTTAAAAATAGATAGAGAAATAGATTTAAACGTGTGATTAATATCACTAAACTAACTGGATACTGCATAGGTAATTGTTACAAGGTCTACTTGTTGTTCGAAGTACTGACCTTCTTCAGGCCTGCCTAAAAGAGAGGCCTATTCCAGCCCTGTGGGGGAAATCCTTTTGATTCTGTGTTTAAACTTGCAACCAAATGGAAGGCCAAACCGAGTAACATACGGCGCACGGTCAAAGCAGTAATAGCATCATTCATCATGCCACGCCTCTACTCCACCCACACCCACACACACACCCACAAACACACATGTCGGCGTTTTTGCACTTTTTCTACATTCTTCTTTTTGTTCATCTGCTCTCGTTCGTTTTTACTAAATAAATGCACTTGATTTCATTTCATGATGATGCATTTTTAGCTAGCCTCCTCCATCTTTAGTTTTCTTTATGTGCCTAGGCATATAGGATGTAGTTGCTTTGTCATTATACAAAAATGGGAGTGGTAAGGGGATGGTGGGGGGTATTTGATTTACCATATCTCTCGCTTCCAGCGCCCTCGCACTCACTCCACCGTCATATCTTGCCGGAGAGAACTCGTAAAATGCAGCTGGAGCTCATGTGAGCTAAATATGGATATGCCTGCACAATCTAATAACATAAGCATTACATATATGGAGCATATATATATATATATATAGAAAATCTCATAATGTGTGTCTTGGTTTAGCCTCTTCTCCCTCTGTCTGTCTCTCTTCTCTACTGGTTCTCGAAATTCATGCTGCTGCTGCTGCTGCTGCTTGTCATAACAAAAGTCGCACGTTGCCCGGTCGGCATATTAAAAAGTTTGATTAGTGACCAGTTCACTGCACTTGCCCGCCGCTCTATCACACCACACCGCTCTCGCTTGCTTTCTCTCTAGACATACATACATACATTGAAACAATATGGTACAATATATTTTTCCTATGCTTTTGTGCACAAAAAACTATTTGCAAAAACTATTTGCTAGCAAAAATTGTTTCAGTTTTGACTCCTACACACAGATCCCCAAATCACCTCCCGCATCCCCCCAGTCAACCTATATCCAATCCTATGTATGGCCCCGTTTCTCCCTTTGCCATGCTTCCCACCATCTGAATATCTCATCTCGTTTCAGTGCATTTATGCGTGAGAAAATGCCTTGTATTTTATAGCTGTAGCATATAGTAGTAGTAGTAGTAGTAGAAGTGGTTCCTCCACTCATCCTTCATCCTCTCCACCACTTTACTTCACTTTCCTACCCCTTCACCACGCTTCCTTGCAGCTCCAGCCGTTTTCCTGTTGTTACTCTTTCCTGTGTTGTTATTAAATATGCATAAATTTCCTTTTTTGCCATAGCTGCCGATGTTTTAGTTGTTGCTACAGTTTTACATTTACATTTGCTGTTTATCTGTCGGTGAAAAATATTTGAAATTGTTAGGGTAAAATGCATTTCCCAGGCAGCTTCAGCTCCCCGAACGACAACTCATTTGAATTGACACAATCCAGGGGATCTATGGTAGAGCTCTTGATAAACTGTCAGCTGACAACCTTTTCAGATATAATTACAGGGTATGGTTAGTATAAGGTACAAGTTCAAGGAAGAGCTAGGAAACAAATATATTTGTCTCCAAATATGTACATATATGATTTAGTTATTCAAAAACGCCAACACTATTGGGCAAGTAATGAAGAATTGAGGAATTTATCAACACTACCAAACTAAAAATGGTGATGATGAGTTCACAGAGAGAATTTAATTTAATGAATGTGAAATTCAGTTTTAATATTTGTAAAACCTTATATTGATCTAGAAAAAGAACAACAAAAGTTTAAAGCCTTTTGCCACAAAGTTTTTCTACAAAACTGTCGAAAACTAGTTGGACAAAAGTTCTTAAAAGCATTTTTTAATCTTCCCAGAGGTGAATTTGGAAAAAAACTTAAACATCGCCCACAAATCGATTGGTTTAATGCAATCAATATTGTTGGCGATTAATGTTAAATAGTAGAAAAATATATTTGAAAATTTGATGGAGAAATTCACTACGGAAACGAATGGCCATTAAGAGAGATGACCTCCCCCCCCTTCCGATTCTACTTGCGACAACCTCTGTCTGCTGGCTACGTCCCTGCCACTGATTCTGCCTCTGCGTCTGCCCCTCTTCTTGCCATGACTTTTTAAATGTACATGTGAAATGTGATACTGTTGTTATTGTTGTTATTTATAGTATTTGGTTTGGGAATTTGTATAAATTGAACCGTTGGCCCAAAAGCCTTCCAACAATTGCACTTCGTCTGCTGCATTTGCATCTAGGTCTGGGTCTGGGTCTGGGTCTGGGTCTGATTCTAGTTCTGGGTCTGAGTTTGACTTTTCAATTGTTCAAACATTTGCATAAAAAAAAAACAAATTGTATGTATAATAAATATGCACACAATTTATAGGTGTGTGTGGGTGTAGGTGTATGTTCAATTGTGTGCGTATTGGCAACAAAATTTTCAACAATAAATAAATACATGGAAATGCAGATGGAAATGCCACTCAATTTGTAATATGATTTGTAATTATGCAAATGAAGCGGTCGACCAGAATGCCGGAAAACTATTACCACAGACGCTTAATGTGACTTCTTCAAATTAAAGTTATTAAAGTTGACACTAAAATGTGTATATGTATGTAAATGGCAAGAAGTTGTAGGAAGAACCACATTTTCGCCTTTGAAGTGATATAAATTTTTAATTTACTGTCAGTGTCAGATAAAAGACGAGATAGATAGAGTGGCAGAGGGAGAGAGATAGAAATGAAGCCTGTAGCTGTCTGCCAGGCTTCACTTTGACATAGAAAAATCTTCTATTGATTTCGTCTCTTTTGCTCTCTCGTTCTCTCTCTCTCTTTGAAATCTCTTCGATTCTTTTACCATCTTCCATTTCTACTTCTTTTTGGTTTCGCCACGTTGAGCAATTTGCATTTAAAGTTTTCCATTTTTTTTTTTGCTTCTTTCCTTGTGTGTGAGTGTATGTGTGTTTGTGCTTCTGCTTAGTCTATCTTTTACTTTAATGCAACAAAGTGGCACTTGGTTCATTGCCTGCCTTCGGCCACGCCCCGCCACCTCTCTAGACGCTTTGTCATTTCGCATGCTCGTTAGTGCCAAGGCGAAAGAATGCAAAATACGAGAGAAGATAGCAGAATCAACCGACAACAACAACACATGCCACAAATTTATAAGCAAAGTTGAACAGTCGTGGTTGTGACTGGAGGTTGGGAGAATGCTCTCAGATAGCAACCAGAACATGTCAAAGTGGAGCAATCGGCAGTACCAACTGCCAGATGGTCAAGCAACCAAGCCCCCATAAGTATGCTATAGCCATAGCAACTCGGAGCGAAGAGAAAAAAAAGGAAAAAATGCAAGGGAAACTGGCAAAAATGTAAGAAAGATTGTTAAAGAAGTGATACAGCAACATGCTGAAAAGATGCATGTGGCTAGGTGGCACAGGTAAAGTCAACAACATCAGCAGCAGGCAAAAACAGAAAGGATGAATGAAACGAAGACTGGAAAGGAAATACCCGCTGCAGCATCTGATGATGATGCTGGTGGTGCTCGTCCAAGCAGCAAACTAAGTAACCCATGCCAAGTGGCCAGACCACGTACATACAATTCCGAATACGGGAGGCAAAAGAAAAAAAATACCGGACACGCAGAAAAAGGACGAAACGAGTGGAAAAAGAGAGCTCCAATTGAAGCTCGGTAGAATTAGATATTCCAACAGACAGTTGCATAATAATGTTAATGTACAGATGGCGATCAGCTATTCAAGTGGTCTTCAGCTTTTGCTTCTTCAGCAAGTAAACAAAGTCGTTAACATGGCGTATGCGTAATGTGCATAGCCGTTATATCAAATTTAAATCTCTGAAAGACTGCATAACAAATTAACCCAAACTTGTGCTTCATATTTAGATAAGTTAGTCAAGCGACTAAACTAAAGAAATTTGCTTTAGAATTAGTTTTAGTTGCAACAAACATTCTTGAGATATTTCACTCAAAGCCAAAGGATTTACGTGGTGTGTGAATCCATTTTGCTACGAATTGATGTGAAATTTAATCTGCAACCTGTCTCAAAAGATTTTAAATATAACAGAAAACGAATGAAACGTTTGTGGCAATCTAATTCCATTCGCTTTTATAACCCACTCTCATATGTTAGCCGCCCATCGCCAAAAATAAAAGAGAAAAGAATAAATATATGTATCTTCACATTTAACCAAATGAAATTGCTCAAACAATGGAAAAATTGTGCACACACGCTCATATATTGAACTACAAATAATATACGCCCCTCTTTTATACGCATATTAAACACTTTCCAACTGAATTGAGCAGCGCCTGGTGCCAGCTCCATTGCACTTTTACTCATCACCTCCTTCTCCTCCTGCTCCATTGGTATTATTTTCGACTCTTCAAATAAAAATCCTAGAGCCAACGCCATGCTCGACATATAAATCTGCTGTATAATTGAATTTCACACGTTACAAAAAACATAAAATAAAATAAAGTAAAAAAAAGGGAACGATGAAAGTTTAAATAAAATTTATTTCAACAAAAATGCACACATACACACTGACATATCGAGGGTGGTGGGAACATGAGCTGCCTGAAAATGTGAGAATTATAACCGACCAAAAACACGAAAAAGAGATGAAAAAAAGCAACGAAAGAGTGGAGGAGTAAGCGAAGGAGTTAAGTTGCCCGGGCATGCTGAAAGCAGCTTAGCAGTTGAAGGACTCACACTCGGAACCATCTACGGATAGGTAGGAGCACAAACACAGTGAGGCAATTTTTGCCTCGATAGGGCGATCAAGTTGTGGGAAAGGCACTTGTGAGATATTTACACCTGTAGAAATGTCGATGAGGCACAACTACGAGTCGGTGTTGCAGCTGGTGAGACTAGACGGGCGAGATGGAAGAGGCCCGACACATTAGCAACCAAGAAAACGGACGAAATTTGACGCTCAGCTCAGGCTGCGATAAGAGCAGTTTTAGTTGCTTCATGTGAGTGCTGGAGTGGGAGGGTGGAGGCAGGCACACAGAAATTTCGTTGGTTTCGTTGGGTTTGTTTCCCCTCTAACTCTGTCTTTCTCTCTCCACTCTTCTCTCTTTATGTTCTTGGTAGATTCTTTTCTAGTGTGCTGTCAGACGAGGCAAGTTTAGATTCTTCTTTTGTGTGTGTGTGGGGTGTGGGTGTATATGTATTCTCTTCCCATTGCTAGGAAGTGAATTTTTGCTAGCCCATGCACGTGGCTTAACTTTTGCTGGAGCCATGGCTTTAGGCCAAGTCTTGCGTGTCATGCAGTCAGCCAGCTCTAGCTGCTTGCCCCATCCGCTTCAGTCTCTATCTTTCTCTCTTTTCGTTTTGGCTTTCTTTCTTTTTACTATAATTTTTTCCAGCATTGCATTTAACGCACAGAAAAAGAGTAGAACAAGAAAGAGTATGTTGGTGCCGGAGGGAGGGAGGAGCAGCAACACAGGAAGGAAATGCCATGTCGACGCTAAAACTGGGTTAGCTTACATAACGACAACATTAACGACAACGTTTTCCTTCCGGCATATCGCTACGCTTTCTTCATCTCCGCTCCCCCACACATTCGGCTCTGCCATTTTGTCCACACCTTCTGTATGGAGCATGAAGGAGAGCTTCACGCTTCGTCGCTTATTGGACATAATTACTGAATATAACAATTTTGTGGCCACTGTGCCAGAAGAAGGGAACCTCGAGCTTTAGTTCCATGGTCACTTGTGCGTAACTGCAGCGACAGATAAGTGCAACAATGCCAGGGAAAAGGCAAAAAGGGGAATTGCAAGCAACCAACCAACCAGCCAACCAGGACGACAACGTATCAATTCCGTGTGAGCGGACAACTTATACTTTACTTACTTCTTGTTCTTGTAACTTCCTGCTGATGCTGCTGCTGCTGTTGCTCTTGGTCAGTGGAGAAAGTTTATCCTTATCCCAAAGTCTTCTTCACGTGTCATCACTGACCACTGACCTCCGACCACTGCTATGTCGGCAATTTTTCGTTGCCTACTTTTTTGGGTCTCGACTAAAGACTTTAAATCACTTTTAGTTTGGCTAGCTAGCCAACTTAATAGAATTTATCAAGTGAATGCCTCTATGGGTTAGTTACTTTTTTGTTGCCTACTTTTTTGGGCGTTGCCTGCAGCTATAAATTTGCCCGAATTGCGATTGACACTTGATACGCTTTTAAATTGTTAGTTAATAATTGAAAACTCTTCACAAATGACTTGGATATGGTAGCCTCTTTGATATATGCTAATGGTGAAATTGTGCTCAGATCATGTTACACTTTCTAAATACACAGTGAGAATAGAACGAATGACAGTCTGATGATAAGATTATGGAACAGAAGTTCTCTAAATCAGATATATCCGCCATTGCATAGCAGGGGGAATGTTTTTCGCTTGAACAGGCAAAGTTCACCACTAAATTACTGTACACATACATAGCTCGACTGGACATTAGGCTAAGGATGTGCAAGTAGAAATGTTTGTTATGTATGCAAAACATTTAAGCCCGGATCACGAAATTTTCATTATCAAGCTTTTGTTTTTTAAATATGCTCAAATTTTCTGTGTTCGCTCTTGACTTGTTTATTTCTCGTATCTTGATTGCCTTGTCAAAAGAGGGAGAGCGAGTGAAAAAGATGAAACGAAAACTAGGTTAAAAATTTTCCTTAAATGTTTCTTGTTTTTCTTAGCCAAAAAATATTTCTCTTGTTGTGTGTTCGTTCGTTCCATAGGGGCAAATGGCAAACAAAACAAAGCGAAGCGTTTTATGCATGCACACAACAAGCCAATTACGCAAAGTGCTCTAAGTATCCCAAACAGCAGCAGGAATAGCAGTAACAACAACAACTGGACACAATTACATTAACAGTTTAGCACACACAAACACACACACACATACATATACAACTCATAGAAAAAGTGAGCGAACGAAAGGAGTGAGTGAGTGAGTGAGAGAGAGAGAGAGAGAGAGAGAGAGAGAGAGGGAGTAAAACAAGGGCAAACAAACAAACAGAAATGAAACGAAATTAAATCAAAGCTACAAAGCTTGAAAATAAGCCCAGAAAAGCAGTAAATAAAACTCAGGCCAAAGGATATGCAGCAGCAGCAGGAACATTGCATCCTCGACAGTTGTCAAAATGACAAAGTGACTCTGTCTCTTTTTCTTGTGCTCTCACTCTGTCTTTCTTGTCTTTTCTAGCTCCCATTCTGACTGACAGACTTTTACGCACACACAAACGATAAAGAAGACGAAGAAGAAGCAACTAAGTAGAAAGTTGACGATGCGTAAGATATGTCCTTTGCATTACCCTTTACAAGAGTATTGCACTCAACGCTCCAAGGGGAAGTGCACGAACTTCTTATAACCACTCGTTGTCCAATTCAATATTGCTAATTACTGATAACAACCTGAGATGGACAGGCATCTAGTTCTAGAAAGTCTTAAGAAAAAAGTTGCCAAACATCCTTTTTGACTGAATGAAACATAGTTTTGACATCACGTAGCATCTCTTTGACTTCTTAAGACATTTCCCCAAAGAAATAGTTTATAAATTATGAAAGGTTTTCCACTGATTGGCCCCTTTTTGTGCTTTATTTAGTTTTAGTTCACAACTAGTTTTAGCTTTCAAGCAGTGGCATTTACAGTGTGAAATAGTTAATTACATAACTTTTATTTCAGCAAAAATAGGAAATCTAATCAAGACATAGAAATTATTAATGAAATTCCTCTTTGGTCTTTTAATAAAACTTCTATGAAAAAAAGTTCTTTAGTCTAGTAATTGTGCATATCTCCTTTTTAATCAGCATAGAGTATTGCCAGTTCGTGATGTCAATTTCAATTTTTGGTAACTTTGTTTTATAAAATTCTACTACACAAAAATAAACGACTTGTGCTAGGAGATGGAAGAGATGAAGCAGAGCAGCAGAGGGGAAGGCAAAGGATTACATTACCAAGTGTCTGATTGTAGCATTTCACACACGCTCACACACACATACACATACACACGGAGGGAGAGAGACAATTGTCAAGCAGTTGGAAATCACCTGGGCAACCCAAGAGAAATGTCATAGCAGGCAGCTTTTATTTGTCCTTGTTGTTGCTTTGCCTGTTTGTAAGCCATGTTATTACAATAATGTGCAAGGTAAACGTGTGTGTGTGTGCGTGTATGAGAGTGTGTGTTTCTGTGTCTGCGACAGGCCAAAGTTAAATCATGTTTTTATTGTCACATTTGCCATAAAGGCAGTCCAGGGAACAGGAAGAGAGAAAGAGAGAGAGAGAGATGGTGTCATAAGATGCTAGCTAAGCTCAAGGGAGATATAAGAAAGGGTAGAGGAGTGTATGTGTGTGTGTGAGAGAGAGACAAGGGTTAGAGGGATGTGTATAAGCCAGACAAATCATAATCAAAGACAACAAACAGGGGCTAAGGCCTCCCTCATTCCAATTTTACCTTAACAACCTTCTACCTCTTATATAGAGGAAGGAGAAAGAGAAGGAAAATGAAACGAAGGCTGAAGGCTGATCACATTGATAACAACACAGCAGCCTTCAGTATTCCTTTGCTCCATCTGCTTTACCCCATCCACTATGCTGCACCCCCCGCCATCATCGTTCACCATTCCTTTACGCCAGTGCAAATAAAAAGCTCACGTTTATAATGTTCTTTTTATGTTGCATACTTTATGGCGTCAGGGTGTAAAAGTGAGCGCATGTTATGTGGGTTTTGCGGTGTCTGTGTATGTGTGTTTGTGTGTGGGGCAAACAACGCAAGCAGAAGGAAATGCAGAAGAAAAAAACCAACAACTACTACTACTACTGTTAACTATAATGAAAATGCAGTGAAGTAGAAAATATACTGTCCTAATGATAAATCTAACTGGCATTGAAAGCAAACAAGCAAATTCAAAGCGTGGCAGAAAACCAATTTCAATGTTTGTATGTATGTATGTATGTACATAAAAATATGCTTTGCTAGGAACCCTCCTTGTTTTGAGTATTGTTTGATGAAAATTTCATAAATTTTGCATATTAGATACGAGTGTTTGAAATAAATTCTATACGATTAAAAACAACAAAGAAGAACCCCTATAGAGTATAAAAACACAAAGACAGGACTTTTCGCATCAAGAGAATTTGTGGAAATTGTTGAAATTCATTGAACTATTGTTCAGTGCTTGCAATTTAATGCAATTTTAAAGCCAGTGTTGTACAATGAGAGCATGCGTTATACAATACTGTTGTTATTGGATAAAGGGAATTTAAATGCAAATTGAATCAATAAATTCAATTGAACGGAGAAGAGACGGGAAACTATTTCTGGTTAAATACGAATTAAATTCCTTACGGAAATAACTTTGGCAAACTAACATACATACATATCTCTCTCTCTCTCTAGCTATCCCACTCACTTCCGCCTTCCCTTTTAACCCTTTCTCTCGCTCTCTCTCTCTCTCTCTCTCTTTGTCTATAGAGCAAAGCCCTTAGTTGTAGCTAAACAATCAACTCAATTCTCAAAAGGGTTTACCGCAAACATTTAGTGCCAAAAGCTTGACTCAACCAACCAAAATGCATACATATGTATGTACCTTCTGCACGATCTGCACCCTTGGTCGCTTCGTCAGGCAAAACCCCTCACTAATTTACTTGCTGCGGTTTTTAGCTCCACTAATTGTGACAACTAATTGAAATCAAATTAGTAAAAGCCACTAAACAGTTTAACTCTCGCTGAACATGCAACGGCGACGCCTTTGCCAACAACCACGCCCACATCATATATACTAGGATATAGTACTAACCGTAAACCCAATAGACAATGCCAATTGTTTTCATTCAATTTGCTTTAAAATTATACGTACGTATGTATGTACATATGGCTCTTGGCTTTAGTTTTTGGTCAAACCATAAATTTTCGTCAGTATGCATCAAAGCCAAAAGGGAATGGGTAGATATCTTTAATGTGTGTGTGTGTGATCAGGCATGCGTGAATAGACAAACATGGCTCTTCTATGGCTCTCTCTGTGTGTGTGTGTGTGTGTGTGTGTGTGTGTGTGTGTGTATACCGAGGAGTATGCTTTTGTCAATAATATGCATTAATTAAGTGCAGACATGGATACCATCCAATGATGGTGATAATGACAACAACGATGATGATGATGATGACGATGACGACGGTGGGCAAAGGTTATTATGACCACACTCAGAGAAAGCATTTTGATCGCCACGCAAATGAGATCTTTAACTTCAGCCCTAACAGCCAAACTAAAACTATCAACTTTAGCGCTTAGCTCTCTTCAATTTAAGATTTAAACTTTTAACTTGAACTATCGCAATTTTATAGTTACTTTTCAAATAAAACAACTTTTTATCCCAACACATTCTTAAAACTGAAGCGAATCTGTTTTTGATATCAGTTCACCTTCAGAGGTTTTGTTTCTATAAGTTATAATTTCCAACTAGTTTTATCATAAAAGTTGTCAAAGTCTGTAGCCGCCAGCAAAGTCTGATGATTGTACAAATTGTAGAATGTTTTTGTATATTGATAAATTTCACATGAGGCGGTTTTGTATTAATTTTTGAGAGTTTTAAATTCAAAAATTGAAATCAGCTTTTATCAAGAGTCTACAAATCATATGATATATAGTATATGGGGTAAACATAGCACAGACTGTTAGGTAAATGATATTCCAAATCTAAATCTAAACTTAGAATGGCAACAAAGGCCCGGAAATCCGGTACGGTTTTTTGTTTGTTTTTGTGTGTGATAATTTAGATTCTGTTAAGTTTTGTTTTTATACCATACACCCATAGGGTGAAATGGTATATTAAAGTCGCCAAAATGTATGTAACAGGCAGAAGGAAGCTTTTCCGACCCCATAAAGTATATATATTCTTGATCAGTATCAACAGCCGAGTCGATCTAGCCATGTCCGTCTGTCCGTCCGTCTGTCCGTCCGTCCGTCTGTCCGTCTGTCCGTCCGTATGAACGCCTAGTTCTCGGAGACTATAAGAGATAGAGCCACCAAATTTGAAATGTAGGCTCGTGTGGTATGTAGAGTGATCGAGTTTGTTTCAAATTTTTGCCACGCCCCTTTCCGCCCCCGCAATTCAAAAAAAACGTTTATCTCAAAAACTATTGCAGCTAGAGACACCATATTTGGTATGTATATTTGCTTAGTAAATTCGCTGATTTTGTAATTATAAAGATTTTGCCACGCCCCTTTCCGCCCCCGAAATTTGAAAAACTCGATTATCTCAAAAACTATTGCAGCTAGAGACACCATATTTGGTATGTATATTTGCTTAGTAAATTCGCTGATTTTGTAATTATAAAGATTTTGCCACGCCCCTTTCCGCCCCCGAAATTTGAAAAACTCGATTATCTCCCGTAATTTTTTACCTTGTGGAATCAAATTTGGCACACTTGAAATTGATACTAATATCCAGCAAAATACTAAATTTGATCAAAATCGGACAAAAAATAGCCAAGTTATGCATAAAACCGTTTTTCCATAAGGCCGGAGTTGGCCGTTGCCGGGTGGGGCGCTAGGGTGCTCAAATGCATGAGTGAGCGAGATACTAAGATATGCTTGTAAAAAGCATGTGAACAGAACTTTATTAAAATAGGCAAATGCATTTGTTATTACAAATTTGAAATATTTGTTTTACTGGTGTATGGTATACCTAAGTCGGCGAGACGACTTACTTACTTCATTTTTTTTTTTTTGTGGCTGTGGTTTGGTTTTTTTATATTCTAGTGTATGCTAAACATAATTTAATGGAAAATTGAGCAGAAACAGTTTGCAAAATGCAAATCAAATATCACTTTGAACAGAAGAGTAAGAGATAAAGAGAAAGAGAGAAAGCAGAACAGATTCAATTTCCTTCACGGCTGTATTTTTCTTTTTGCTGCATGCGGCGCATACACACACGCACACACACAGCAGGTGTGCGTAGCTCAGGTGAAAGAGTCTGTTGGCTCTCTGGCACTGCATGCTGATTGAATGGATGGCATGGATATTTCTGTCCTAATGCTTTGCGGCTCTCAGTCTGTTTGTGTATAGGAAGGGGAATGCTGTCCCTTATCTAGCTTTCATCTGTATGTGTGTGTACTTTTTTTTTGCTTCTCTTTTTTTTTCCTTTGGTTGATGCTCGACAAATAGTTGCGCAACTGACATGACGCCAAACTATGTGCTGCAGCCTGCAACTGGCACACGAACAAAGAGAAAGAAGCATCTGTAGTTTGGTTAGGCTGTAGTAGAGGCTTCGGACTTCCACTCCAGAATGTGTGTGTGTTCCATTGGAGTGGACGGCAGGACCAGGGAACTAGTAGCCATAGCCAAGAGCAGCGCCATCGTTTGTCACACGTCAAGCGAAGGGGCCAAGCGGTTAAACCATCGTCTGGTCGTCCCAGGAATCAGAGACAAGAATAGTATGAGTCTCTCTGTGTGTGTGTGTGCATGTGTGCGTGTGTGCACCATATGTGGGCACTGTGGTCCAACTATGAGTGTGCGACGTACGAACAGTCGGTTAATTAGATATGCAAAAAAGATTCTCACAATTAGAATAGAATTTTCAAGTAGATGATATCTTGTGCCAAAGACTTGGCAAATAGTGCCACACAGAATTTATCCATTTCGCCTCAACCTCTTTACTCTCTCACACTTTGTTTGTTGTCAGTGGGTTTTGCTTTGTCGGCAAAAGAACAAGATAAAGCACTTGATAGGACTTTGTTCTAGTTGAAACTTGAGCTTAACTTCAAATAACCTCATGAAGAAACAAGCAGCCACTTACCGGTTATTTAAGGTATATATAGACTTATGTAAATATGTTAAATACATATTTATAATTTCTAAAATTTATAATTCAAGTTCAAATTTCTTGATTTTGATTTTCTCTTGTCAATTTTCTTCGAAATAAGTTCAAAGTTGATTCAAAAACATATCAGACTAGTTTCTTTTATTTAGTGAGAGAAACTATTGAAACTGAAGATCTTGAGGTAAAAAGAAGGACCCCTAATTGTGAAAGTTTCTAGGATACTTAACTTGTTCTAAAACTTGTCTAAAATCTAAATATTTGCGGTCCAAGTAAGTTTTTGTTCTCATTTTATATTCTCTTCAATAGAATGGAAAAGAATTATAATTATAATGACTCAAGAGTCAGAAATATGTTTACATATTTTATATATTAATGGGCGAAATGCTTTCTCTCTCACCTTCTCTCTTTCTCACCCTCTCTCTGTTTGGGTGAAAAATGCTTTAATTTCAAGTTGCGTTCGATTTCATGTCTTCATGTATCTGTTATTGGTATGTATTTATTTTGATTATCATTCTGTTTCATTCGTTAGTGTGTGTCTGTGTGTGTTGAATAAATTCTTGCTTCAAAAATTTTCAGAATGCTTTTATCATTTTTTTCTGTTGATTTCTCTGATTCTGCTTCAGATTCAGCTTCGGCTACTGCATTGCTGCTATCAAAATATTTGTGTATAATTATTTGAATGTGAATTTCATTTCATAATTTCATTCGAACTCATATCTCTCCTCTACCCCCAGACCATAAACCAGTCAGACCAGATGACCCACTGTACGACTCTCTCTTGTGGCTCCACTTGGTTGAGCTGTTGACTCCTTTACGGTTGACGGTTGTCGTGGGTTCGGTTGCAGTCGAGATGGGGCTAATGGAGTTTGCAAGAAGTGGAGAAAAATGTGGATCAAGCAGCAGCAGCAGCATTCACACAAAGGATTCTCTGCATCTCTTGACGGGCTTTTTTTCGGGTAGTAGGGTAGAGAGATGGGACAAGGAAATAGGAGCAAGCAACTTGTAAATTGTTGCCGCCTGTAAGCCTCACCACCATATCCGTCTCCAAGCAACTCCACCATCTCACTCACTCATTCGCTCGCTCGCTCTCGTCACTCTTCTCGTCTGTCGCCTACCGCAACTCTGTCCATGCGGTTGCCAAGTGAAGGAAAATGCTTCGCCAATAGGGTAGCAAAAAGGAAACAGGTGAAGGGGTGGCAAAAGGAGACCACATGGTTGCCCTAAAGGCTTCAGTCTTTCAGCTACTACTACTGCTGCTGCTGCAGCGGTAGCTTTGTTTATGATGCCACATTTGGGCGTATGCATGTCCTGCCACAGCTACCGTATCCCTCTGGTTCCCTCTCCCCCACCCTTCTGGCACTGTGGCTATGGCTCTGGTTGTTGTTGTTGTTGATTGTGGGGATAGTGGCCCCTCAAGCTGTACGTGTGAGTGGTTTTAGTGTTGTTCTGGATTTTTAAGTTGTTTTCGTTGTCCTGGGCTTGTTTGTGTTGCCTTTTTGCAACACACTCCACCCTCCAACCCTTCCATAGCACTCTTCCCCTCGCTTGCACAGGTAAGGCAGCTGACACCAATTAAGCTTGAATGTTGCTGCTGTTGCTCCTGTTTGTTCGTTCGTTCGTTGGTTAGTTAGTTATGTAGTCAGTTTTGTCTGTGCGTTGCATGTTTACAGTTGCCACAAAACATAATTTTTGTTTAGACAAAGCTTCTTCCTCTTCCTCTACTACTAACTACTAACTACTACTAGTACTCTTGCTGCTGCTGCTACTTCTCTTTGTGCCTATCCTATTTCTAAACCATAAAAAAAAAACACATTAAGAAATCGCCGATTCGACATAAATGTACCCTGCACCAAGTGGAAAAGCTAATTCAAATTTATTTAACCAAATTCATATAGTAAATTTTCTTCGATCACTCTTACGTATCGATCAATTCTGATCTGTGACAAAACTTTGTAGATTTAGTACGATTTCGAATATATAAATAGGCATGAAGATGAATAGGTTACGTTTCTATGATCTTAACGTTAAACCAGACGAAACAATGAAGGAACAGACAACCAAGATTACATATATCAACTCGGTATTATCTAGAATTGATCAGTTATTTTATAGTATGCAGGGTATACATAACCCAAAAACTGGGCCATAATTATCACGAATCGTTCATGTTGCTGCTGCTGCTGCCACATACAAAGCATCATTTTCAACAGAGTTCGGAGGCAAGGATTTTGAGGATATAATTTTCTCTTTTTTTTGGTAAAGAGTAAACATTTTAGAAGCCAAGCAAATGGTTGTTGTTCTTGTTGTTGGTGGTAGCTGTTTTTAAACTGCCACGAGTTGATTAGAAAGTTTTTTTCAGTTGCCGTAGCCACATCCACATTCACATCCTCCTCCCCCCTTTTGTTCCTCCCCGTTGCTGTTGTTGGTGGCAGCTTAGGAGGTCGCTTTCTCGCTCGCAATATTCCAAGTGAATGGGGGAACCTCAATCCGTGGTTTCTGGCTGAGTTTAGCTTATCGCTTGGTTGCTTTGTCGCTAAGCATAAACTAAACACACTCACACACAGCCCAGCCCATGTATGTTTATAAAACTTTCCCTAATTAATTTTTAATGTGTGCAAAATGTTTTGTAAATAAGCATGTAAAATGTTTGTTAATGCCTTTTTTTTTGTTTTTCCATCCATATAACAACACCGGAAAAGGGTAAAAGGTCCAGAATGACAAGGAAAGGATACAAGCAAGTTTTAGAGCAATCGTATTAACTAAATACTTGTGTCCAATTTTTTGTTTGTTTATTAAATAATGTCATAGGGTTTATTTATTACCCCATTTATTGCAAGAGATTCTTTTGCTTAATTATACATATACATATATGCATTTTTCATAAAATATTGCAGTTTATAGCTCATAGTCATGTTTTTTAATTAAAAACCAAAAATTTATAACTTAGAGGGAAACTTTTAGCAATATTTCTTATCACGATTTTCTAAGTATTCGCTAAACTAAAGAGATCAGAGAAATTCTCATTTATGATGGTAGAAATACTTTCTATTAAGTTATTAAATAAACTTTTCTAAATCAATTCAAGCAGGCACATTAATAAATAAGTAGGTTAAGGAATTTGAAATTTTGTCAGAAAATATTAAGCCATTTCTATGTTTCTATGTTCCGCTGGTCTTAAATGTGATAATCGTATTTTTTATGAGAATCATTCGACTTTATAAGCTTATATATGTAATTGTTCATGTCTTTATAACCCCAAAATGTAAGATTTTAATTTTGATAAATCCGCATACTGACAAAAAGCTTTCATCGAAAGTTACTGTGCCAAATATCCTATTGTGAGCCCTCCCAGAAAATATTTTCTAAATCCGTTTAGTTAAAACTATATAAAAATTCACTTACCCTTTCTGAAACGGAAAAACGTGAAGCTTGTATGGAGAAACTTTTAAATATAAATTAATTAAAATGTGAATGCAGAAAGTTTGAATCCGATCTGAAATTAGAAAAATATGTTATTAAAGTCTTAGAGTCTTTTTGGAATCTATTGCGTCTAACAAATAATTTATTAGTAATGTTTGTAACGAGGGTAATAACAGGACATTCTAAAATCTGCTTTAAAGGTAACAAAAAATGCTTCGCCTTTCTATAAGAATCCTTTTGGATGCACAGATTTTGCTTACCCAGATCGTCTCCTGATTTCACAAAATCTGGACATGATTAGCAAAAATCCGAGTTGAAAGTGATTCTGAAATCAGCGTACTCAAGTTAGTTAGGGCCCCTTCCATGTTTCTGAAGAAAATTATTCTTAAGGATAAATCAGTTTACCTATGTAAATTTATCTTATCTTCATTTTAGTTTATTAATGAGTCTCTCTCTTTAAAACAAGCAAACGTTTTTGCATATATTACGACTCCTTTTTGCCTTGTCGCTTTGGCCGATTTTTTCTTTTGGAAAGCAATCACAAATCCTTTTCAGAAACTTTGCCTTGGAAGAGGACCACGCCCACACTTCAGTGGCAACACATTCACGATGTGGACAGAAAAAAACTATTGGACTAATTGCATATGACAATTGCCCCTACCAATACCAATTCGAATTCAAATCCAAATCCAAACCCAATCCAACTGAAAGGCACATGCATTCACCCGCATAAGAGAGAAGAAAGTAAAAAGAGAGTGAGTTGGCAGCTTGAAGCAAAAATTGATTTACCCTGCCAACAGACAGAGGCGACCCCGTGCTCATCGTCATCGTCATCCCTATCCCCATTGACGTCCTCGTCCCATACACTATGACTGTCATGCTAGGTCGTCATGTTTGTTCACTTCTTCTCCTCACTATGAGATAGAGAGCTCTGTACCACGAAACTCATCTCCTCTCGTCTCTTTTCTACATTTTTGCAGAGATTTGCGTTTCAATCATTTTGAGAAGCTGCCGGCGAATGCATTTAGTGGTCTGGGACAGCTGACAACTTTGTTCCTCAATGAGAACGAGGTGGCGCATTTAGAGGATGGAGTCTTTGATGGTCTAACAGCATTGAGGTTCCTCTATTTGAACAATAATCGCCTAAGCCGCTTACCAGAGAACATCTTTCAACATTTGTCGCGACTAGAGACACTGTAAGTAAATGACAATCGCCTAGGAAATTGTAATTATATATACATACATACATATTGATTAAATTTTCTTTCTCTTAAGCTATTTGGAAAATAATGACCTATGGCAATTGCCCAACGGTGTCTTTAGTAATCTACCGCGTCTCAATCGACTGTAAGTTTTCCAATCGATATATACACATATACATATATATACATTGAATATCTAATAAATTTTGACGAAACCTCTTTTTCTTACTCAATCGCCCTGTACTCATTTCCTATGTAGTTTCCTTTACAATAACAAGCTCAATCAATTGCCAGTAGATGGATTCAACAAATTGCATAGCTTGAAGCGTCTGAGATTGGATGGCAATGCCATTGATTGCAACTGTGCCGTCTTTTCACTCTGGCGTCGCTGGAATTTGGATGTCCAGCGTCAGTTTGTGACCATAACATTGAGCTGTGCCGAGCCCAAAGCCTTGGAGCGTCAAAGCTTTACCAGTCTCAGTGAGCAACATTTCGAATGCGGTAAGCTGACTAGAAGGGCTTTTAAGCGATGCCCTGTTGACAGAGGCCTCAAATTGCAAAATGAGTTTTCGCATGGACAAACTTTGGCACCGGATTTAGTGTAGGACTCACACTTTAGGTGAAACATATTCCCTCTCTTTGGCGTCAATATTTCCATAATATTCACTCACTTTAGCTGATCCGGCCCTGCATGCTAAACTTCCATTTAACTTGCAAAAACAAACAGAAGGATAATTAGAAAACTTGTGCAACTTTTTAAGAGGCTATACCCAGTGTGACACTTTTTAAAAAATCGATTCCTTTCTTTGTCTTATCTAATGGTGCGTACATTCAGGAGTAGCCAGAACATGAAATACTCTTTATAAAAAGCAACAGCTCGATATGAGATCATTTATTCAAAGTTAAGGACCAATCGCCCGATGGACTTAAAAGTTAAGCCCTTACCACAAGATATATACAGTATCTAGATAGACCATTAACACCCTGCTAGAAGATTAATCAACATGGAATGTAATTGTTATCGTTGTTGCTTTCAGTTAAACCAGAATTGTTGGTATCCCCGCGAGATGTTGAGGCAATTAGCGGTGAATTGGTTCAACTTGATTGCTTAGTTGGCGGCCTGCCGAGACCTCAAATCACTTGGATGCACAACACCAATGAGATCAGCGAGACTGAATCCAAGACACAAATCCTCTTAAGCGGCACACTGGTGATACACGATGTGAATGCCAATGACATGGGCATCTATCAGTGCCTCGGTCGCAATGAGATGGGCGAAATAAAGTCACAGCCAGTGCGTCTGGTGGTGGTGGCAGTGGCGAAGGCAGAGGCGGCTGGGAATGGCAATGGCAATGGGAACTCCGACAACAAGCTACGCAATAGCAATCAGGTGTGGGCGGATACGGAATCGCCACCACAATTCACCCATCAGCCGCATGACCAAATTGTGGCTCTTCATGGTGGTGTCGAGCATGTGCTGCTCGATTGCTCAGCCTCCGGCTGGCCACAGCCGGACATACAATGGTTCATCAATGGTCGCCAGCTAACCCAGTCCACAAGCACACAGCAATTGCAGGCGAATGGCAGTCTGATTCTGGTCCAACCCACACAAATGACAGCGGCCACGTATCGCTGCGAGGCGCGGAATCGTCTGGGCAGTATTCAGGCTACAGCACGAATCGAGGTGAAGGGTGAGTACAGAGCACAACATGGACATGGACACAGACATGGACACGGACACGGACACAGACAAGGACAGGAGTCCTACTCGTACTCGGACAGGGACACGGATTGCATTTCACTCACTGACACAACTGTCGCGTTTTACTCAATTTGCAGTCGATTTAATTTTTGTTTTGCCCTCGGCCCTAGTTGGGCAAAAGGATTGCTGTCGGGTGTTGGGTTTCTCTCGCTCTCGCTCTCTCCTTTCTCCTGTCTTCTATCTGCTGTTTTTATTGCACTTGTTGATGGGTGTTGGTGGACTTTGGCATGAAGTTTGTTTACCAAATCACAGTAGAAAAAAAAGTATATGTATTAATTGATCGAAATAACTCAATTCGAATTATAAAACAATGGATATTCATTCTTTAAATTTATCAAACAGAGAGTAAGCAATTAATAAGGAATAAGTTTTCATGACATCCACATAGCAATCTAACGATCTTTCTTAAGCTCAGTTGAATGAGATCATTATCTACTTTAATTGTCTCAGTCCCGAAGGGGTAAAGAGTATACTCCATTTCCTTAAAGTGCATTCCAGTTTTAGTTTTCTCTTGGGCAAAAAAAAAAAAAAAGAAATAACACTTTGCTCTTGGTACTATTATTATATTTTTTCTCATTCGTTATGTTGAACATTTGAAGCGTTTGTACGTGACTGTACTTCATGGCTATTAAAAGAGGGCTAGACAGAAATAAAGTGAGAAATGGGAGGAATGGGTTGGGCAAAAAGCGAAAGAGTTGGAGGAGAAGATTTTAAAGAGATACAAAAGTGCCTCAATAACAATGGGTCATTATAAATTGCGGTTTGATTTCGCACATTTTGCAAAATTAAAAGCGGAAAAATTATAAACTATTATGCATAAATGAAGGAGTGGAGGAAGAAGATGGTGGGAAGGGTGTGACTCGCCATTTCCGCCTACCTTAACTAACCCAACCCAACTGTCACGGCTACTTTTTGGTCGCAATGCAAGCAGTCAGGCGTGGAGAGTAGCCTGGTCAGCATAATTAAGCCAACAAATATACAAGCAAACAACACACAAACAAACACAAAAACACACACACAGAGGGAGAGCAAGCACACAGTAAAAATGGCGGCCAAAAAGTATGCAATGAAATTTATATTTTGCATATTATGCATACGACCCGTGGGACGCCAAACGACGAAAAGACGAGAAACGCAGTAGAAATTTATACCGCAGGCGTTTTGTGGCTTGTTTGCGTTTGCATTTGTGTTTGTTGTTTGCTGTTTGCCGTCTCTTGTTGTTGGTCTTGTTGCTTTTTAGAGCAAGCAAAATTTGCTTAAATCGTTTTCATACGCTCTGTTAAACCCTTTTTGCAGATTTACCCGAAATTCTAATGGCGCCACAAAATCAAACAATCAAACTGGGCAAAGCTTTTGCACTGGAATGTGATGCCGATGGCAATCCATTGCCTACTATCGAATGGCAGTTCAATGGCCAGCCTTTGCTCGAAAGCACCAAGGATATTTTATTGGAGAACGAGAACACCGAACTGGTTGTTAGCATTGCCAAGGAGCATCATGCTGGTAAGTACAGAGGAATTGGCCGACATATATATATATATATATGTATATGTATGTATATACATTTTGCAGGCATTTACCGCTGTGTGGCCCGCAATGAGAACGGCGAGACAAGTGCCGAGGCCGCAATTAAAGTGGAAGCTTCGCAATCCCCACCTCGCCTGGCCATTGAGCCAACCAATTTGGTGGCCATAACGGGCACAACCATTGAGCTGCCCTGCCGCGCCGAGCACCCCGAAGATGGTCTGCAGGTGAAAAAAAATAATAATACTCCATTTCGCTCGATTTTGTTTGCATTGGCCACTTGTTGAGGGGTCCTCTCCTTCCACCCAGTCACTCTGGTTCATTCGTTTTCGCTCTATTTGTCGTTTCCTTTGCTTCGCAGATTACTTGGCGACGGGATGGACGTCTGATTGATCCGCATGTCCAAGCGATAGAGAAGTATCAAATAAGTGGTGCCGGCAGTTTGTTTGTCAAGAATGTGACCATTCTCGATGGCGGACGCTATGAATGCCAGCTAAAAAATCAATTTGGTCGTGTCTCGGCTTCCGCTTTGGTCACCATAAGGTAAGTTTATACCCGCCCTCTCGTTCATCTCGACATTTTTTATGAAGATGCCAAAAGGGAAATGCAAAAGAGTGAAAAATCAAAAGTAAATAGTTCACAAAAACTTTAATTGTGCAAACGGTTAAGCAAAAAGGCAGCAAAACAGAAGCAGCGCCCATAAAACTCCATTAAAAGCGAAAAGGAACAACTTTTACTCAAAGGAAGAGTAAAGACCAAAAACAACAACAACAGCAACAAAATAGAACAAAACGGAAAGAGAGAGAGAAATAGAGGGGTTAAAGAAAACCATAACAGAAACCGTAAGAAAAAGGCCTGTGGAAAGGCTGTAGATGTAGATGAAGCACTTAAAATGCATTTAAGTGTGCGGTAAACTTGTTTAATTAATTGAAAACAGAAAAAAACGCAACCAAAATGGGGGAACACCCGCATCCACAGTGATTCAAGATACTCAATTAAACGTATCACAACGAAATCGATTATATTTTAATTACATTAAAGCGGTAATAAGTAAATAAATCCACAATATATTGGTAGTTTTCACTCGAGAAACATACCAACAGAAGTTAACATTTAGTTTAGTTTATGCAAATTACACATACGCCCCATGGGCCAAATAGACAAACACCTTCTCTAGCATTATAAAATCTATTAAGACACAACTTTTGGTTTTCTTCGGGTTTTGATCCACTGTGCGGACATCAGTTAAACTGCATATAAAATATGCACTCAAAAAGCAAACTCAAAAAACGAACCAACAACTAACAAAAAGAACACCAAAAAAAGCGGCAAACGAAAGCACAAAAGTTGGCAGAACCAAAAACGTGCTAAGCCAGAACAAGGAACGTGACAGAGTCAGGGCAGGCGAGAGGTAAGCGGGGACCCACCCTTTGTTGGTGAGTAGGGAAGGACCCATCAGCCCTCAGTAAGACAACCGCACAAGTTAGCCAAATTGCCCAAATTGAAATTGAGTTGACAAGTTGTGTTCTAGCCTAGAAATTGGGTGTGTTAACGTACCTCCACCCAACCCATTCTACCGCACTCGCTCCGCGTTCCCGTTCTCATTCTCATCACTAACTTCATCTTTCTCTCGCTTGCCCTTCTCTCTCTCTCTCTTTTCTCGTTAAAGTTTTCAAGTTTTCTTGTTATTGTTGTTATGGTTGGGAAAATAAGAAGGGAGAGAGACGAACAGACAGACAGACAGAGATCGGAATTTATAGAGCAAATGTCGTTGAGGATATTCACGTAAATTTTATGCCACAGGCCGTAAATCAATTTGATTCTCTCTCTGTGTCTGTATGTAGATTGGAATGGAGAGCTGCGGGAGGTGGTGATTGGGTTTTTTGACAAAGACAAAGAACTAAACCAATGCAAGACCACAAAAGCAGCCACAAGACGAAGCTTTTTGTGTTTTACTGCTTACGCAGAACATTTTTAAATGCATAATATAGCAGCAGATGAGCGAAAGAGATGCACCCAAATGTCCTCCCCACTTATTTGTGTGTGTGTGTGGGTATGTATAGGTTTCTGATTGGAAGTAGGAGTCGCCGGCTGAGACGGCGACTTACAGTTGTTAGTTGCGCCAGCAGCATTAGAGAGCAGAGCAAAAACTTTACTCATTACGCTGCCAACCTCAGTCGCCAAACCGCAGCAAAGAAAAGGCAAAAATTGAAAAACAAAAAATAAATAATAAAAAAAAACCCAAACCTTAAAAGTGAAAAACTATGTTGAAGACGGAAACCAAAAACAAAAAAAAGGAAGCAACGATGAGAACAAGAAGAGTCTCCAAACAAAAAGAGTGAACGAAAACCGCGCTGAAAGCCCCAAGCCCAACTGCAAGACAATGATGGGGGGGCGGGAGCAATGAGAGAAGGGTATCAACAAAAGGATAGAGCGTTTAGGAGTGGGGGAGAGACCAGCAGCAGTCAGCAGCCACCAGCTCAGAGCCACCAGCCGGCAGCAGTCACCACACAGAAATCCGCCTAAGTTGTGGTTAATGCCTGGCGTAAAACAAAAGCTTATCCTGTTACTGGCAGCAAGCAGGAGGCTCCTGGTTCCTGGTCCTTGGTCTTTCTGTGCTCTCCTGTTGTTGTTGCTTGATAGTGGTGTTGGTGGTGGTGGTGGCTTCAGGTTTGGTTTTGGCCCAGTACTGCTAACCACGGAAATACGTTACCATATGCCACACAGCATGTGGCATAGAAACACCAACACACCGAGAAAGGACCCACGAACAAGCAAAAAGAAATGCAAAGAAAAAACAAAACCAAAAATAAAACTACATAGTGTTGTTTCCCCAAAGTTCCTTTCTCTTTTCCACTTCTCTTTTTGTTAAAAAGTTTTCTTTAAGGACATGACTATTTGAAAGCATACTCTTACTAAATCAACTAAAACTTTCTTTAAATGGGTTTATTAAAAAAAATGCAAAATCATGATATTTAATAAGGAAAATATTATTAAATCGATCGGTTATAGATTACAGGACTGTCAGGCTCTATAATTTTTACACAATTTCGAACATTTACTATTTCGACTGTCAATTAGTTTTCAACATGTTACAGATTACTAGAAAAATATATAAAATTATAAGAAAATTTGCATTTACATTTTAATTCCACTGACTCAAAGGCAAACGATTCGAAACTGAATAATTTGACTAGCAATCGGAACAGGTCTGAAACCCGATTCGGAGAAAAATATTTGGAATCCGAAATGAGAACGGGTGTGACTATTTAGTCTTTGGACTTAGAGCTAGAAAGCAAACATGAGTCAGTAACTTAACTAAATCCCAAACGACAGTTATAGTAAAATTTGAGTTGTAGAAAAAATGAAATGAAGGGGAAATCAACAGAGTTCTATAGAGCATTTATGGCTAATTCTCCAGAACCTTCACTTCAGGTGGTTGGATCAGTATATTTTTTTTGAGATCATGATTTTCTAGTAACTTTTAGTACAATATAACTTGCATAGTTTTGGACAAACTCCTGGAGAAATAACAAATGCTCTACACAAATGGCCACCGCTTACATTTTCGTTTCGCACGATGACGTGGCATAAAAAGAGTAACCGCAGGCAAATGGGTCGGGGTGGGAGTGGGAAAGGGGGAGGCTGCCTACATCCCATAGTGGTAAGTAGTCTACTACTACTACAGCCACTAGCTCAGCGGGGTCTATGGAGTTGGCTGCGGCTGTGGTGCAACAGGGTGTGTATTATGGTCGTTAAGTTATTATCTCTACCTCACCCGGCCCCTTGACTCGGCAGCAGGACCAGCTCTAGCCTCTAACACAATGGCAAAGTTTACACAGGCGAAAGTTTTCCAAAAGGGAAATTCCTTTAACGACAACAACGACAAGGACGAGGACGAGGACTGGGGACTAGGAGAAACTGGCAGAACTGGGCGACCGCGAATAGCGAAACAGAAGAATGTAAGGCATGAATTGTTGTTAATGCTGTGAGCGCGGCTCGGATTTTGCCTTTGCCACATAATTTTCGCATGCTGCTGCTGCTGCTGCTGTTGCATCGCCACCAAGTCAGAATGGAGGACACAGGCAAACGACTGCCCTTA
The DNA here is from genome assembly GCA_018152135.1 of Drosophila paulistorum. Taxonomy (NCBI): domain Eukaryota; kingdom Metazoa; phylum Arthropoda; class Insecta; order Diptera; family Drosophilidae; genus Drosophila; species Drosophila paulistorum. The sequence continues at coordinate 18,702,637 of JAECXG010000690.1, forward strand.
GGATAGCAAGCAGTAGAAAAAGCTGAATTTTCAAAAACTGTGCAACAGAGGAAAACAAAAAACTACTGCCCTTTTATTATTACACATTGCCGACGGTTTTTAATGACTGTTAGGAGAAGGTGGCATCTCACACAGCCATTTGCTGACGTGTTGGCATTATGGTAATTAATAAAAATGTGCAAAACTTTATAATGAAAGGAAAGGGTAGGGGGTACCCAACTTACCCGAGTAGATTACACAAGATTTTTAAATATATTCCTTTATGTTTTCTTTTTGCAGAAACAATGTGGATTTGGCTCCAGGAGATCGTTACGTACGCATTGCATTCGCCGAGGCAGCCAAAGAAATCGATGTCGCTATCAATAATACACTGGACATGTTGTTCTCGAATCGTTCGGCCAAATCGCCACCAAATTATGGTGAATTGTTGCGTGTATTCCGATTCCCGACTGGCGAGGCCAGGCAATTGGCTCGGGCGGCAGAGATCTATGAACGGACTTTGGTCAACATTCGGAAGCATGTCCAACGTGGCGATAATCTGACCATGGATAGCGAGCAATATGAGTTTAGGGATTTACTATCACGCGAGCATTTGCATTTAGTGGCCGAACTGTCCGGTTGTATGGAGCATCGCGAGATGCCCAATTGCACCGATATGTGCTATCATTCGAAATACCGCAGTGTGGATGGAACCTGCAACAATTTGCAGCATCCCACATGGGGGGCGTCCCTGACGGCCTTCCGTCGCTTGGCCCCGCCCATTTATGAGAATGGTTTCAGCATGCCGGTGGGTTGGACCAAGGGAATGCTTTATGCTGGCTATACGAAGCCAAGTGCTCGCCTTGTTTCGACGACATTGGTGGCCACAAAAGAGATAACTCCGGACGCTAGGATAACCCATATGGTTATGCAGTGGGGCCAGTTTCTGGATCACGATCTGGATCATGCTATACCCTCGGTTAGTTCGGAAAGCTGGGATGGCATTGATTGCAAAAAATCATGCGAAATGGCTCCGCCCTGCTATCCGATCGAGGTGCCGCCAAATGATCCTCGTGTGGTCAATCGCCGTTGCATTGATGTGGTTCGTTCTAGTGCCATTTGTGGCTCGGGCATGACATCCTTGTTCTTCGATAGTGTCCAGCATCGTGAGCAGATAAATCAATTGACCTCCTATATAGATGCCTCACAGGTTTATGGTTACAGCAGCCCATTCGCCCAGGAGTTACGTAATCTCAGCACAGATGACGGGCTCCTGCGTGAGGGTGTTCATTTCCCCAAGCAAAAAGCCATGCTGCCGTTCGCTGCCCCCCAAGATGGCATGGACTGTCGTCGTAATTTGGATGAGAATAAAATGAATTGCTTCGTGTCTGGAGATATTAGGGTAAACGAGCAAGTCGGTCTGCTAGCCATGCATACCATTTGGATGCGCGAACACAATCGTTTGGCAACCAAACTAAAAGAGATTAACCCACATTGGGATGGCGATACTTTGTATCAGGAGGCCCGTAAGATTGTTGGCGCCCAAATGCAGCACATCACATTCAAGCAATGGCTACCCCTTATCATCGGCGAGAGTGGCATGGCCAAATTGGGTGAATATAAGGGTTATAATCCCCAAGTGGAACCCAGCATTGCCAATGAGTTTGCCACAGCCGCTTTGCGTTTTGGTCATACCATAATTAATCCCATTTTGCATCGCTTGAATGAGACATTCCAGCCCATTGCCCAGGGTCATCTGCTGTTGCACAAGGCATTCTTCGCTCCTTGGCGGTTGGCCTATGAGGGGGGTGTTGATCCCTTAATGAGAGGAATGCTGGCTGTGCCTGCTAAACTCAAGACTCCTAGCCAAAATCTCAACACCGAGTTGACTGAAAAGTTATTCCAAACGGCTCACGCTGTTGCCTTGGATCTGGCTGCCATTAATATACAACGTGGCCGCGATCATGGTATTCCTGGTTACAATGTCTATAGGAAATTTTGCAATCTTCCTGAGGCCAAGGACTTTGAAGATCTTGCCGGTGAGATAAGCAGCCCCGAGATTAGGCAGAAAATGAAAGATCTGTATGGTCATCCAGATAATATTGATGTCTGGCTGGGTGGTATTTTGGAAGATCAGGTTGAGGGGGGCAAGGTGGGACCTCTATTCCAGTGTCTATTGATAGAACAGTTCCGTCGTCTGCGAGATGGCGATCGTTTTTATTACGAGAATCCCAGTGTCTTCTTGCCCGAGCAACTGGTCCAGATTAAGCAATCAAATTTCGGTCGCGTCCTCTGCGATGTGGGAGACAATTTCGATCAGGTGACTGAGAATGTATTTATCTTGGCTAAACATCAGGGTGGCTATAAGAAATGCGAAGATGTGGCCGGTGTTAATCTATATCTCTGGCAAGATTGTGGCAATTGCAACAGTTTGCCACCCATTTTCGATACCTACGTACCCCAAACATATGTTAAGAGGCGTCAAAAGAGAGAGATCTCTGAGAAGCATGACGCTTCTACAACTGGCGAAAGCTATGACAGTTCCCTGGAGGCCTTGTACGATGTGAATGAAGAACGTGTCAGTGGCCTGGAGGAGCTTATTGGCAGCTTCCAAAAGGAATTGAAGAAGTTGCACAAAAAACTACGTAAAGTGGAGGAGGCTTGCAATGCCGGCGATGGGGACCAACTGCAACAAACTGTGCCCCAGATAGTCCAGCTGGCACCTGCCCCAGCGCCAGTTTCGATGAAACCCAAACGCAGTCACTGCATCGATGATAATGGGACTACGCGTTTGAATAATGAGGTCTGGTCGCCGGATGTGTGCACAAAATGCAATTGTTTCCATGGCCAGGTGAACTGTTTGAGGGAAAGATGCGGTGAGGTCAGCTGCCCCGTGGGCATTGAACCCTTGACGCCGCCCGAGGCCTGTTGCCCACATTGTCCTCCTGCTGTTGCTGCTCCACCATCGCCGCCACAGAAGTAAAAATCATCCCAAAAATATGCATATCGACTTAACAATTAATCCGTAGTAGCCACATTAAATCTAATCGCACATAAAAAAGAAAAGAAAGTAAACAAAACAAAACGAAAACAAATTAACTAACAACAACAATGTACTGCTACACAATGTAATAAAATAAAGCACATTCAAATCTCTTAGAGGGATGATCTCTATCTGTTGTGATCTACTCAAAGTTCACATACTTTGTATGGCTGCCTTTGGCTATCACCGAGTTATCCTTCTTATGCTTTAGTATGCAATCAATAAAGGCTAAAGTTCTTCCAGCTCTGATCGTGTTGGCCTCAATCACAACATCGTCTCCGTCGCGGGCACCTTTCAGGTAACTGACACTAATGTCAACCGAGACACCGGGATGACAGGGCTTGGACATTAAAGCGTAAGTAGTTATCATATCCACCAGAGTGGCAGTGTATCCACCATGGAGTCCTCCGCCTCTGTTCAGGTGCTCCGGCCCAACTTTAAATTCGGCAGTGCAGATGCCATCGCCTCCGCCTGTGATTTGTACCTGGAATCAAACACTTTTGATTTCTAAATTATTAATGGATGAGCCACGTGGTCTTACCTTCTCCAGATGCCTCTCGAATCCAGTGGCTTTGGTTATAATCTCGGTTATGTGCTTGGCAAACTCCAAGCCTTTCTTGCGCGTGCCCATACCGATAGATTACGAAACGAAAACAAAAATATCAAAAGCTACTTTAATCAACAACAATCGAGTCGCCATTTGTTTACCCTATACAACACTGTCATCGATTAGTACGCTATAAAATAAAAACATTTTTATGCTCGGACGATCGGACTACGTATTTCATTCTTTGAACATGAAAATGATTGAACAAAGAGGCTAAGGAAACTTACATATTTCCATTATTTGTGTAGCACAGTTATTGGAAATATCAACTCCATCTCAAAGAAAAACGATTACAGGGTAGCAAGCAGTGTAAATACTAACAGCTGATTTGGCAGTTATCGATAACGAGCGGGTTTTTAACGGCTTTTTGAATGTAGAACAAATTTATTTGTATAGACAAATTAGACTCTTAGCTTGTAATTCCAAATGAATAATTTTCTAAGACTCCAAGTCCACAAATTTGGTCTGTCCACCAGTGGCAATCACTTTGCCATCCGATTTGCGTCTTAATACACATTCAATATAGGCCATTTTTCTGCCTGCTCTTACTGTGTTTGCATCCACCTCGACCACATCGCCAGGCTTGGCTCCTGTTAAGTAGCTAACATTTAAGCTGGATGTCACCCCGGGATGCGAGCCCTTGGACATTAGAGCATAGGTAGTAACATTATCCAATATGGTGGCAGTCAAGCCACCATGCAAGGAGCCCATGCGATTGAGATGTTCTTCCGCCACAGTAAATTCACCGACACAACGTCCATCTCCACCGCTGGTGATTTTTATCTGCAATTTTAAATTTAATATGAGCGGCCATTGACAATAATCGATATATTATTATAGTGTTGAGTACCGCTAAACGTTACACTTCAAATTATACTACCTTTGGCGTTGCCAGAGTGTTTGAATTATTTAAAAATGTTTCTTTTTATTTTAATTATACAAAAACTAGACAAAACATCCACTATGAGTATTCGCCGAGTTGTTTCCTTCCGTTTGATAGTAAATTCATATACCTAAAGGCTGTTTTGAGCCAGAATAGCTTATGTAAATAATAGCCACAGCTAATCAGCTGTTCTATGAGCATCATCGGTTTTGTTTTTGGCATGTGCGTCGTTTTATTTCATTCTCTTACCATTTGTGTTACTCGATCGAAACTTTTGCCTTTAGTGAGATAATCGGCCACTTGTTTAACGAAATCCAGGCCTTTTTTCGATGACGCCATTTTGCGTTAATTTCCGTAATTATTTGATGGACTGAACTTTGCTACCCGCAATGCCAAGAGCTACTGACACCGACATCGGGGAGGACCATCTTATAGACGAGCATGGTAATGGGATAGGAAAACTTAAAGGGGGAAGGAGGGATCAAAGCACGCTCCCACTCACACACACACAAACGTATTCTCGTTTTTGTTTTGCTTGCGTTCTTTCCTTATTTACACTAGTGAAACAAATTTTGAATTGCTTGCAGGTGCCGCCTTAAGATTTCGTACTTTTTACCGAGGAAGTGTAAAACAAAATTCGGTCCATGAATTTCTATCGTCTACCACGGACGGTGACAACATTGCCCTCCTGGGATCGACAACGTCCCTCGTTACCCTAGAGATGACGAGCAAGGCAAACTGCCGGCTTCCCTTTCCCTATGTTGTCGCGAATTTTAATTTACCCAGCAATGGACGCAGACCCTTGGATGAGTTGGCCAAACAAGCGAATCTCCCATTTATTTATGAACAGTGCCATGTCCTGGAAGCTCAACAGTTTACCTTGGAGCCCGTCTATGTGGCAATCTGCTCGACAGAATTACCAAAACCTAAACTGATAGCAGCCAAATGGTCACCACAAATATTGCCCAATAAGCAATTGCTTTTGGCATCTCTCAATAGCCATGGAGTGTTCCTGTTGCTCACTAAACCATCAGAATGTACTCGCTGGAAGGAACTAAATGGTCTTGATGTGGCAGTCCACCTAAGAGACGTATTGCAGAAACCCTATAAGGTGAATCCGTCCGAGATAAACAATTTTCAAGACTATCAACATTTTATAGATCGCAGTTGGATCACCATAATGGCCTGGGGTCCAAACAAATTGCGTTTATTCAGTCACACTCTTATATTGGGTACTGCAAGTGGACACATTTGGGTGCTTAATCTGTCTCCGGATGGTGGACGGCTTTTGGATCACTGGCAAATGCAGACGGATTTGAATCGCATTTGCTTTCTGCAAGTATTCCAGGATCTGCTACTGGTCGGTGATGTCAATGGTCTGGTTAATCTATATAACTTTGCCTCCGCCTCGCTGGAATTGACATTGGTTAAGAATCTTTGGCTGAAACCAGATCGCATGGCTATACAGCAAGCTGAGATAACCTATTGCAGAAATGGGAATTGTACCTACATTACATTTTGTAAGGGAGCACATCTGCTCACCTGGTGTGAACAGAGCGGTGGCAATTGGCTGGAGACACGTTTCTATGTGGGCGGCATGAAGATAACAGGTAATAAAAGATTATAAGTATAAACTTTATTTAAATTTTGATTAAACTGTATGCATCTCTCTCTCTCGCAATCTCTGTTTCAGCCCTTGCGGGAATAAACAGCAACAGTTACGTCTTGGCCACGGCTCAGAGTAAAATCTATAAAATTCAAGTGGTTCACAAGTCCAACAATCATTTGTCTCTTACCATGAAACCTCTGCAGATAAAAGGCTGTGAAAATTATCAAATACTCGGCATATTCAACAGTCGACATAAGAATCTGTATACGGCAGTCCTTTCACCTAAGAAGGAATACTTGCAAACCACATCGAAATTGCGAAATAAATTGCATGTGCATGTGGGCAGCATACACCAGCGTGATCCCTTAATTCAGCTCGCTGCCAATATAAAACTCAATGAGCCCATCAATTCCTCTGCCGATCTGCTGGCTGAGGTTCGTCTCACTTTGTTCTTCAAAAAGAGCATGCAAAAATATTTAAATTTTAGTTCGCTCGAGTACTTGCAATTCCATCAAAGGGCCACAGAGGCCCAGCTGCAGCATTTACAATTGGTTTATCATATCCTTACACCAATTTATGAGATGCAAACAAAAATATTTCAATATTCCTGCCGCAATGAGAACACAAAATGTCGAATGGATTTGCTACTTGCCATGTTGACCACAACTCACATGCGTTTGAGATTGCAGTATTTGGCCAGTTTAAGTGCGAAGGATCTAACGCCATTCCAAACACTAGCCAGCCAAAAAATGTTCAAAGAATTTGCCCGTTTGAAGCGGAAACTGCAAATCAATCTGAATGCCGAGGAACAGCCTGATGATATCATAACTCGACACTTTCTTGATCAAATGGATATACATTTTGAAGATCTGCGAGAACAGCTCCATGTTAAAGCGGAAAAGGATGAGCAACAGCTTGAGCTAGGGCAGCCTTTACTCCTTTGTAGCATATCCTATGTTGAGGTAAGAAGATTATCAAGTTAATCATATAGTTAATAGTCCTAATAGAGCAATTCTTTGTTTTCCCCCAGATGCCATTTAGTCTGAATCGTTGCTATTGCACTTTGTGTTCTCGCCCAATTTCAATGAAAATGCGGAATCTTGAACAACTTTATGAAAACGGACCAAACATATTAATCTTTTGTCCATTCTGTCATGGCAGCTATAAATACGATTTAGTAAATTCATGATAAACATTAAATTTTATTCGCAAACTAAAATATTAAGCTGTTGAAGGGGGGAGGGGCGTCGTGCATTTAAAACTGTGAAACATATATTATGGGACTGGTCTCAATCAGCAATATATCCTGCTCAACTTGACGCAAATCGGACTCCAGTTTACCCTTACGCTGACGCTTGGCTACACTATCAATTAGCAGTGACATGGACTGATATTGCTTGGTATTCTCACTCAGATGTTGACGCAAACCCTCGAGTATTTCATTCCGCTCAGCCTGTTCCATAATCCGCATGCCAGGCATTTCAGGTGGACCACCAAATACGGAAGCTGCTGCAGCAGCCGCCCCAGAGGGACGGCCCTGTTGACCTCTGTTGTGGCCACCACATAGCTCCTGAATGCGTGCCTCTTCCTTGTCACATATGGCACGCATTTGGGTTAACATTTTCTTTGTTTTGCTTATGTAAATGGGCACTTTACCAAAATCTTTGCGACAAATGAACTGCGGCAGCAATCCCGAATTGACTAGATTGTGTCGCGTACCCGTCGGAGTGTCCACATAACGTGGCTGTGGCGGACAAGCCACCGTACGTTGAGCGCACTGTATATTACGGCGTATGAAATTTGGTGGCACTTTGCATTTACCATCGTCTTTGGCCGGACGCGGCAACGGGGGCACGCCTGGCCCCTTGGGACACATATGAGTGTTCTCGCGCCGCCATTTCACACCCTGATTCTTTCGCAAATACGCACAAGGCGGATCCAGGGGGGTGTGGGCACAGCCCATTGTCCGATGAAAGGCCTTCTTGGCATCGGTCAGCAGTCGTACTCCGTCATTTTGCATTATAACCGATTGCTTCTTATATTCCACATTCAAACGATCCCTCAAATTCTGAGCGAAACGTGTGGCCTTCTTGGAAGCTGCGAGAAAATTGGACATTATTTACCGAAAGTGAAGTCTATCAATGATCTATACTCACCGTGGCCAAATTTACCAGCTTGTTTAGTTGCAGCTTGAGCCGCATATTCCCTTTCTACATCGAAAATACTTTCATCATGATGGGTTATGTACACCAAAGACATGATCTCTGTCTGTCACACCGAATGGCAAATGGAAAAAACGCTACTGCTCAACCGAATGGTTTTTTAAGGATTAGTTTAGTGTTGCTTCCCAGTTTGTTGTTATTTATTATCGATATGTATGTATATTGTTTTTCGGTAGTCAAGTGACCCCAAGCAGACTCTGTTTATAACAAACAACGAAACTGGTTGCTATAGCTAAACAAAAATAAAATCTTTTACATGGAAACTCTCGGATATAAACATAATTTCCCTGTATGTATGTATACATATATGTTACGTAGTTAGTTATAAATGTTTTTTATTATTAAATTAAAAGCACAAATATATTCAAGACACAGCTTGGTTTGCTTGCACACGAGTGAAGACTGACAATTACAATTACAGAGATAAAAATTCACATTTAATTATAATAATAATAGTAAGAAAATTAGACATTTGTTTTTAATTCGTTATCATATAAAATTCGCGTTTATGTATAATAATGTCGCATATGTAAGTGTATAGGTTTTACGTGTAAAATGCATTTATATAAAATAAGTTGTTTTCGCAATTGGCATTATAAAAATTAGCACTAAAAATCGCTTGTCTTGTATACATTCAGTTTTGATTTTGATATTAGAGCCTTAACACTTAACAACAACAAAAAAAAAAAGTACAAATATGATATTCATATAAATATATGTATGTATATATACATATATCCCTTTCTATATGTATAAAATAAATTAGCATTAGCTTGTGGAAGTGTTGGAAGCACAACAGATTTCATATATGTATGTATGTATGTATGTTACTGTAAATGTATATTGTATTTGTAGAGAAGCACAAGGTGCATAATAACTTATCACTGCTATATAAGATATATGTATGTATATACGATATAAGATAATCTCAAAATCGCATTCAATATTTGATCGGAAAGTTATTTCGAGAAACAATTGTTCTATAGTGACGAGGAATAATAATAATAATATAATAAAGCCTGTTTAAAGGACTTGAAAATCTTCTTTTCGTTTGATCGATTTGAATTTTTGAATGTTAGATAAATGGAGATATCTCCCACATTTATGTATATATGTATAGGCACTACTAAAACCACGTGGACTGAAAATTATTGCACGTTGTCATTCTTCTGACTTGGAGCTATTTCTGCATCCCCTGCTGCTCCTCCCTATGCTCAATTCTATTTAGTTTCGCTACTCTCCTTGTTCCGTTCCTCGCGTATACGCTTGAAGGCCTCAGTTTTGACAAAATCAACCAAATTATAGACCACCGTGCTGCGCACGGGAGCCTGAGCTGTGGCCGCAATGGCAACAGCTGCGGCAGCACTTGTACCAGCACCCTGGGTATAGAGATTACCAACACTCATACTCTGACGATTGAGCAGAGGTGGCTTATTGGTCACATCCAGATCAAAGTATTGCAATTTGTGCTCTGTGTGGGCTGCGGCGGGGGCGGCTGCTGCGAGCGGTGGTTGGGATTTT